>OZ024776.1:11637507-14636382 GCA_964017025.1 Stenichneumon culpator
ACGCACGCACGCACGCACGCACGCACGCACGCACGCACGCACGCACGCACGCACGCACGCACGCACGCACGCACGCACGCACGCACGCACGCACGCACGCACGCACGCACGCACGCACGCACGCACGCACGCACGCACGCACGCACGCACACACACACACACATACATCCGGACATTTTTTCTAAATGTGATTTTTCGACGTTTTGGAACATTCTGAACATGTTTTCATTAAAATCTCGAATTTTTGTTTTTTTTACCAAAACAAAGCTTCCTCTATGAGGAAGCAAAATTGAACGTGGCTCACTATGCCCGATTACAAATTGTTCCCCACTTGTCTCTACCATAATCAAACACTCTGCAAACTGCCGTCCCGTAAGGTGGAGCCCCCTACTGTCCTAGTATCAAACCACCTGTCAATCGCCTGTTTTACCCAAGCGATTACCAACGTTTCACCGACAAAGCTACATCACGTTGCCGTTAGATGTCTTCACTGCGAGCAATGCTAGGAAACATTCACATTACTACTGCACGGCGATTAATTAAAATAATCCTAGAATAAATTGTCTCTGGACCGGTTCTCCAGAAGCCAATAACGAAGATAAACCTCTTTATCCTATCTACCCAATGAAGTTCCTCATTCGCGTAATCCTGTACGGATTATCTTTTATTTGTATGTCGCAAAATAATCGCTGCGCGTCAAAATGTATGAAAAATATGCATAAAAAACCACATCAATCATTGTGTTCCTCCGTCGATCGAAAAAAAAATTAAAAAAGAAAGCTGGTCCGTTCTCCGAGCGATCCCAGTGCAATTTTAGTTCGGTAACCCAGTTTGGGCCGATCTGAGTCACCACCGAGCTCGCGACCACTTTGCCGGTGCAAAACAGTATCTCGTGATCCCGCGATCAGGAGTACCGAGGCAAGCATTACACCGATTTTTATGGTATTAGCCACCGCTACGATCGGCTCGTCGGCACCGTCAATTGGAAGGACAATGCGAATAAATCTGAGGAGGTCCGACACCCATGGCCGAAACGTAGTAACAAGGTATGGAGTTCCGCATTGCCGTTCCAACTGACGGTGCCGAGTAGGAAAGAGCGGGGCAAAATAGGACAGTGATGTAAAACGGATCAGTAGGAGAAAACGCAATTTTCCAATAATTTTCAGATGGAAGAGTGCGACAAAACAGTGCAGACAGTCGGGATGTAAAGATGGGGCAAAATGAGACATCCAAAAATGATTAGAAAATTGTGTTTTGTTTACCGTCCCATTTTGCCCCGCTCTCCCATATGTATCATAAAACAATTTCGACATCGATCACCGCCCAACTAATTACACTGATTGTCCGTGAAAAAAAAAAATCAACACTTTCCGCCCTTATCGACGTCTCATATAATCGAAAAGTTCGAACTGCAACCGCCCGTCGCCGAAAAAGTCGGTGTAAATGTGTTTCTGCCGAAAGGCCAAAAAAAGGCTTCGGATACACACAAGGCGATAAGAAAAATCCCTTCGCAGAGCGAATCACAACGAGACGATTCCGCAAACTTTCCTGTTCGCCTTTTTCCTTATTCATTTAAAGTCGTTCGTACGCGACCCACTGAAAAGCACGGACCGCTATCGTCCGTCGCCGAAAGAGTCGAAATGTATCTCTTTCCGTCAAACCTAAAAAAAAGGGTTCGGATAGATACAAGCGGATAAGGGAAATCCGTTCGCAGAGCGAATTACTACAAGATGACTCCGCAAAGTTTCCTGTTCGCTTTTTCTTATCGCTGTCCCTTAGCCGGCGCATCCACCCTTCGCGTCAAGATGCTTCGCGAACGGGTGGCCAAGGAGGGGGGGGAGAAGGGGGTAGTAAAGTTCCGCGTAACTTCGCGAGCTTTCGAGCGAAGTGGCACAATTCGAGGGAGAGAGAGGAGGTTAAGGACGAAGGATGGGAAAGGGGAAAGAAGAAAGCCCGAAGGTGTCGGGTTGGGGGCCGACGGGGTGGAAAGGGGGTTGCTGGCATCGGAAGTATACATGCGCGGGCTTCCGCACTCCCTCTGTGGCGTTGTGTCGGGAGAAGAGGGAGACTCTGCAAGGAGGACTGGTACACAAGCGTTCTGGATAAACCTATATATCGTCCCTCGAGAGGGGTAACGAAGAGCGCGAAGCGTAATGGGTCTCGGCCGAGTTCGAGCGAATTCCGTCAGGGACGCTGAACAGGCTTTACAACCAGCAGCGTGTATATATACTGTTACTTGCACAATGTACTCTGCACGTATATACACGTGTACGTATACATAAGTAACAAAAGTAGTATAGCCGGAACGCGAGGCGACGGCAGGGGCGTTCGATCAAATCGTGACGTTGACAACGCGCCTCCGCGGCTCCGATTCAGCAGACGGTGGACGGTGGGGATCGATAGCTCGAGACTGTGTTAATAATTTGTACGTAGACGAGACGTGTGTATTTTCAAACGGATTTCCTACAGTGAATACAATAATTACGTAGACGTCGATCAGCCGGTCAGTCTCGCTCGTTGGTTGTTCAAAGCGAAGACTGCAGACTGAGCAAAACGAAATTGTTGGATTGACCGAATTCGCGGTCACGTTCGAAGCTGTTGTTTGGTTGGTAGAACCGAAGCATTCTTTTGTTTAACGATTATTCGCTTCGGTCGATTGAAAATATTTCGATTCTAAGAAAATGTTTTATTGTTCCAACCAAATAACGCCTTTGATCTCAGGTGAACGCGCCTCGACTAATCCAATGATTTCTTTTTCTCAGTATACTCGAGTCTCTCCGGAAATACTCGAAAGTTCAACCAGAAAAAAAGTTCATTCTAATCAAAGAAAATTTATTGAGGTTGAAGAAATTTTTTTTTTTCATAACCTAATAGAAAGTATATTAACTTCTAATATATTTATTTGTTTGATACCATTATTTTTATGATTTAGTCCCTTTTATTTGGATCTAATAAATAGATATTTATATCAAATCATTTATTTATTTATTTATTTCGTGAATCGTGACAGATCTGCTGCTTTTTATCGTATGGGAATAATTTTATATATGAATGATGCAGAAACGAATTTTTTGTTGAACAAGTCATTTTCACTATCAACGAAGCATCAACAAGCAATGTTTGATTATTAAATAAGCATACAGATCCGTTATCGACGCACGATTACACTAATCACGTCGCACATTAGTTATATTCATAATATAACCAATTTCGGAGTTGGTTCTTCGAGGACTCATTCCACAATCACAACTCGATAGAGGTACACACCTTGAAGAAAGCAAAGTTTCATAAAAACAAACCGATGAGTTGACTCTGTATTACCATGTAGCGGTTCCCCTTAAAGAATAAACATAGTCTTATACAAACAGCGAGAAATGTTTTCAGACGATTGACACGTTGACGACTCTGTATATGATTTCTTTGGCGCGAATAAACCTTTATTTTAAAGTACGAATCATTGAATAAATTTGTTTATTTACGCTAAATAATAGCCGTTATTTGAATCTAGTAAGGATTTTGTTAAGGGAAGTAAACATTTCTTTTATCTTAATAAACGTCATTTGAGGATCGAAATTTATTTGATTTTAATAAATCTTTTGTCTGGGTGCTTGTAAGTGCAGTAGGTCGCGGTCCGAAGATTGACACAATTTTTTCTCGCGGTCGCGAAAGGTCGGTTAAACTGGGAAGCGACGAGACGCGAAAGAGATACTTTATTCGTCGAGGCTCGTGCTTAAAGCGCACGTCTGCGTGAGCGATGGGACGATGTCCCGGTGGAGATCCTGTCAGCGCAAGAACGAGAAGGAAGTACGTACCGCAGATTCTGCAACGTGTCATTATACGGTGCGATGTGTGCGAGGGCTTTGGACTTTGCGAAGTTTTCTCGACAGGTCATGCACCATGTGGGACGCGTGGATGATTCTCCGATAAGACGAGCGGCCCCGAGCCGAGCTCCCTTGCCAACAGCGAGCACGGCCGCAGAATGCCCGAGGATTCGAACGATGAAAGTTGTGAAAGTGGAGGCGCTCGGACCGAGAGAGAGAAAGAGAGAGAGAGACCACCGACCGACTTTTAATCGCGCTCTCGACGATTCTCAGCGCGATATAAAACTTTGAGTCCTCCTGTGGCTAAATAAAAAACGTCATCGAGGACTTGCCGTTCGTTCATCAACGGCTCTCCGTAGGACACTTTTTTTTCTTCGATCCACGCAATGACACGACGGTCGACCAGTCTGGAGCATCGACTGGGACGCTATTTATGATAAAATAAAAAATGAGAAGTAGGTTCAAAAGAACATTCGTTCGTACACAAGCGGTACTTGAAGTGCCGGGTACCTGAAGTACTCAAGTATTTTTTGGTACTTCAAATACTTTTTAGTACCCCAAGTACCCCAAGTACTTTTAGAATTCGAAGTAAATTAAGTACTTCAAGTAGACGCTTGCATTACGGGTAATGCAAGCATTACGCTTGCATTACTCGATGAGGTGCATGACATCCTGTTTCTATTAATATATGTATGATCATCTGTTTAAACTTTTAAATAGAAAGGTAAAGAGATGTGCTTGGGGCTAGCCAGCCCCAAGCACATCTTTACCTTTAACCGGATGTCACGCAGTGTCGACTTTAACCATACGGCCCTGTACAACTTGCCTGTTTGTTGTGATTTGCTTAGAACTATGAGGATTGCTTAACCCTGGACCTACAAGTTTTTAAGGTGGGTTCCAAACCACCGGCGAAACAGAAAAACACATAGAAAATGTTCCCATCGGTGTCAGGTGGGAATCGAACCCGGACCTACCGCGTGTCAGGCAGAGACCGAATCCCTACCACCAACTGCTCCCCTTAACTTTTAAATACACTAGGGCCTCGGGTTTGTTATCCTCGATATCCGTAGCAGTCCCCACCACGGAGCGAATATCGATCGGCGCAGAAAGCTATGGGCCATGCTCGACAGTTAGTATGGGCGGGGATTGCGCAACCTCGAATATGGTAGGTGTGATGCGGAGCCGGTCCTGCCGCTGTGAATGAACTCGAGGTTCCAGTGTAAGTATATTTTTAATTACGGCTTATTTTTCAAAACTTCTGTAAAGAAGAAGGGGCTCTTCCTTTTTCATTTTTTTATTAAGACATTATCTTTCAAAAATGTAAAAATAGATTTTAAATACCCTCAAAACTACAAATGACGAACATTTCAGTTAGCGATTTTTACATAAGATACATAAAATTCGAAGATCATAAGAAAATATGGACGATCGCGTATTTTCAAAGGGTCTCCAAAGGTTTAATACTGCATTCGTTGAAAAGGAAACTACAAACGTTTGGCACGCAGATGTTTTGTTACTGGAAAAAACCAACGAGTCAGTCTCTGGCGTCGCTGCAGAGTTTATGAAAGTCGTACGAAATCGCTCGAGGCTGCTTTTACTAATCTGGTCGACAAACATTTGATTCATCCTTTCGTTGTTACTCCGCTGGAAGAAAAAGATCATTGACATTGACCATTTTTGTGCGACGACAAGGAAACTCCGTAGAAAATGGTCCACAAATAATTGCCAGACGTGTAATCGACCCACTCGTAATAGCGGCTCATGACATTCTCGTCTGATTCGTTATCGGCCTGAGATGGTTGGACTCCCTCGTTGTCTCCTCTTTGCATCGCCATGACGATCGATCAAAAGAGTTTACGATGGTTTACGAAATCGCTCGAGGCTGCTTTTACTTATCTGGTCTACAAACATTTGATTCATCCTTTCGATGTTATTGCGCTCGAAGAAAAAGATTATTGACATTGACCATCCTTGCACTCAGAGAAAAATATGGTACTGGAAACTATAAAAGGACAACTATATTCATAGTTGACGTAACTGTGAATTAGTAGTTCGGACAACTATAAAATAGTTGGTCGTACTAATTTATAGTTGATTGAACTACTAATTCAGTTACGTCAACTATAAATATAGTTGTCCCTTATAGTTATCCCTTTATAGTTTCCAGTACCATATTTTTCTCTGGGTGTGTGCAGCGACGCGGAAACTCCCTAGAGAATGGTCCACAAATAATTGCCAGATGTGTAATCGAGTCATTCGTAATCGAAGCCATTGAAATTCTCGTCTGATTCGTTGCCGACCTGAGATTGTTCTCCGTCGCTGTCGCCTCTTTGCGTGCTTCGTATGCGACGCGAAAGTAGAAAAACGAGGGAACGAGCGAGCAGGCTGAACCGGTGGATGGAAGTGACATACATTTACCACGACGATGGCGATGACGAGCCTCGAATACGAAGACGAAGTTGTCGAGTGTAAACTGTACACGGACAGAGTGCAATATATAGCCATAGAAACGCGATGGAAGGTCGCGAGTGGCTATTAATAGAAAGACCGTCGGGCCTCGGACCATCAGCTATACGGACATACAGCGATCGTGACTCGCGAGTGTATGCCGTCCCGTCGCTCTTTCCTTCCCGTTTATATAATGGCCACGACAAAAAAAATCATTTTGGCTCAATGAGAAAGCAACGTTTTAATTCGCGAGCGCTTTCCTCGTCTTACACTCGTTACACTGGGAAAAATAAATGGGTGCATTAACCAGAGCGCAGTGACATACATTCAAAGATATTGGTCGGTACAAAAAAAGGTTTGTTTTAATCGACAAACAATGCTTTATTTGTACTAAAACCGATTGCGACCAAAATTTAAAGGTTTTTAAAAACATTAAACGTTCAATTTTTCATTATTAAAAAATCATGGTCATATCGCCCGACTTAACCTATATAGATAGTTTCTGATAACAAAGGGCTGAGCGGGCAAAACTGGACAGGGGGAAAAGCGCAATTTTCCAATAATTTTTTGTTGGGTCATTTCGAGAGACCGATAAATCCTTAGTTTCTGCAGCTTTTTGCCCCACTGTCCCATTTCGCCCCGCTTTTCCATATTCAATTCGTTGAACTATAATTATGGTTGCAATTATGATTTTTTGTCATTGTCATAACTATAAAATGAAGACTTACCCTTAGGGAATTTTTTTTAATGGTAAAAAGTCAGTATTGATGCTTTTACTATGTAATGTTTTTTCTCAGTTTGTCACCGCGACTTTTCGTTAATTCAAACATTTTTTTTTCAGTGGAACGATTGATACGATTGATACGCGTCTTTTGCACTAAATATCCATAGAACATCCAACCGAAACAGGATTATCCCAGTTATTCTGACAAAATGTGCGCCACCTTTCAAGATAAATCAATCGACAAGTCAAAATGAGACGGTATTGATAATCGAACGATATCATTCGATACATTATAGCTAGTAAAACCACAAGCAGGAAAAGTCTCTGCAGCCTCCCCGCGTTCTCCGCGAATTCGCTGTCCTACTGACCTCGTATACCATACGCATATTTTCCCCCTCGCCGCTCTCCGACGGTCGGTCTCGTCGCGCAATTTATTGCAAAATTTATCCAGGACTTTCGAGTCCAGCGAATCGTGAAGCGTTTAATGCTCGCATTGAAAAGGAGAAGCCGTTCAGCCCGAAATTTTTTAAAGCGAGAATTTTTATTACTCGACATTAAATCCCCACCACAGATTCGCGAAGGCGATACGAAGATCGTTACGCATGATGTCCTGAAGCTAATAGGAAACTAATAGGATCGTTAAACCTGGAATTGTTGCCCACGTAGATTCCCAATGTTTCTGAAATTTGAACTAATATTTATTTGATCAGAATGGTGACTTTATTTTTATTTATTTTTTAATATTTGTTCCATTTTTCCACCGTATACCCTTCTGGGTTTTTACGGAATCCCATCCCGCTTCCCCCTTGGCAATCCCTACCCGCACTCAGCTGAGCTGAGTTACTTCCAATGCGCCCGTAGCCGACTTAGCAACATTGCACCGCATCTGCCGGGGACACGGGGAACCTACGGAAAACCCGTGCCGATACAGACGACCATATTCAAAGGATCCTTCGGTATTTTTGCACATGAGTAAAATTCAGATTCAATAAAAGTTCTGAAGAAAACGCCTCCCGCTCAACGGTCGATGCGCCAGCTAACGCACGGCTAAGCGGTGACCCATCCAAGCACTGACCGCGAACGAGAACGGCGACTTGATTCTCTCGAGTTCTTACTGGATTCGGGAATTTTGCGTGGACTCGTGTCGAAATAGATACGCCGTATAACGTACATTAGCATATTTAACATACTGTTGCGACCGAGCGAATGAATAACGCGCGTATTAGGTTTTGGAGCGGATATTATTATGTACAATCGCAGCTAAATATCTCGAACATGAACCGTCAAACGTCTGTTTACTCTGAAAGTCCGATCAAGACTGTTCTACATGACGATCGATCTTGTATCGATCGACCGTTCGTTCGTCTCTTGTTAAACCTAACTAGTATCGTGTGCCTCTACGAATAGTCAGCTACGTATTCGTTACAATACATAAACGTGCGTAATATGCAAGCGCTCGTGTCCCGCGTTCGTCCACCACCGTATCGCGCTTATCCGCCAGTTATGCAACTGCGATGAGCGCTTACCTATTCCGAGGGGTTGTACATCATGCAATGTCGGGAGAATTTTTGTTACCCGCCTAAAATCTGCACCATGGATTCGCGAAGGGGACACAAAGGTGGTTACGGATAATGTTACGCAAGATACAAAGATTTTTACACATAATGTTAGGCAATATGTTACGCATAATGTCGTGAACCTAATAAGAGGTTAATGGATTGTTTAACCTGGAACCGTTTTCCACCTAGATTTGCGATGTTCCTGCAATTCGAAGTAATATTTATTTAGGGGAGAGCGGGGCAAAACGGGACAGCGCGGCAAAACGGGATAATGGGGAAAACGCAATTTTCCAATAAAAATTTGGCCGACCCATTTTACCCCATCGATACATCTGGATTTTCTGCCCAGTTTTGCCTCACAGTGAGATCTGAAAATTATTGGAAAATTGCGTTTTGCCCCACTGTCTCGTTTTGCCCCGCTGTCCCATTTTGCCCCGTTCTCCCCTAATCATAACAGTGAGGTAAACCTCTCGAAATCCCACACCTATTCCAAGGGGTCGCACATCTATGCAATGTCGGGAGAACTTTTCCGACCCGACCTTAAATCCGCACCATGTACTCGCGAGGATGATACAAAGATTGTTACGCATAATTTCGTGAAGCTAATAAGATGCTAATTGGATCGTTTAACCTCGAACCGTTTCCCACCTAGATTCGCAATGTTTCCGCAATTCGAAGTAATATTATCATTTTTGTAAGACCCCGAAAAATGCCACTTTGGCGTATAACTACGCGGTCTATCCCATATATTTTTTTAACTTGGCGTTGAGACACTATCATGGCTCCTGATTTAATCACAACGGTGACTTAATCCTTTCGAATTCCCACACCTATTCCGAGGGGTCGGATATCGATGCAATTGTCGGGAAAATATTTATTGTTCGACCTTAAATCCGCACCATGGATTCTCGAAGGCGATACGAAGATCGTTACGCATGCCCAGAAAATTAATTCATTCAAAGGGTGACCCGCAAAAAATTATTTATTTACTTCAACTAAATATTTATTCATAGCTGAAGGACTCCGTTCGATGGACCATTGACAATGTCTATGTGAACTTTGTTACTCCTACATAGAGAGATGTATAAGATATTGTATAAACTACATGATATTGTTTATAAATGCACTTTTCTACTACTATTTATTCACTTTCAATGAATATTTATTTAATTCAAATAAATATTTGTATGCGGCACGCCCGGCAATTAAATGATTTTTCTGGGTGCACAATGTCGTGAACCTAATAGTATCCTAATAGGATCTTTTGAACTGGAACCGTTTCCCACCTAGATTCGCAATGTTTCCGCAATTCAAACAAATATTTATTTAATCACAACGGTGACTTAATCCACTCGATTCACCACTGGATTCGGTGATTTCGCGTTGGCTCGTGCCGAAATACATACGACGTATGTCGTACATAAGCAGATTAAATATACACAAACGCGCGTAATATGCAAGCGCGCGTGTCCCGCCATCGCCGACCATCGCATCGCGCATATGCGCCGGTCGTGTAACTGCGAGGAGCGCTTACCTATTCCGAGGGGTTGTATATTGATGCGATGTCGGGGTACACACTACACACGACTACTAATCGATAGCTGCTACGACTACTGCGTATACAGTGTACACCGCGCCGGGATCCTCTCGCACCGTCGAGCCATTTATGTGCACAAGCGTACGCGCCCAGTACCTACCCAAGACCCTCGTTTACTCCCCCGTTCAATCGTTCGCTCAGTGGCTGCGAGCTATTCGGCGTAACGCCGAAGGGCTGGCACCGGCGGAGGTACCAAAGTTTTAACGAAGCTACACATACTCATCGATGCGTTAGCACGAACGAACGCAAAGTGCCCAACTTTTTATTTTAACACAGGGAAGGGCGGGGCAAAATGGGACAGCGGGGCGAAACGCAATTTTCCAGTAGTTTTCGGATGCCCAATTTTGCCCCATCGATACATCCGAATTTTCTGCTCCGTTTTGCCCCACTTACTCATCCGGATTTTCTGCCTCGTTTTGCTGCACTTTCTCATCCAAAAATTATCGAAACATTGCACTTTGCGCCACTGTCCCATTTTGCCCCGCTCGTCCCCTTATGAAAAAGTTGGGTCTAGCTCACTACTCATACGTAGTAAAATATGTATGTACATATTGCATGTAGTGTATACACTGAGGGAAGGATCTAGTAAAAATTAAAAATCAACTAAGAAAAATTACCATAGGACATAGTAGTACGGCGCCAGGGCGCCACCTATGGCAAAAAGTCTCAGAATTTCCAAGAATTTTTACCATAATATCAAAGAAAAATTCTTATAAATCCGGTACTTCCTACCATAGGTGTCGCCCTAACGCTCTACTACTATATGCTATGGTAATATCTCTCAAGTGATATAGTAGTTTTTACTAGATCCTTCTCTCAGTGTACATTTTATACGGCGATCGCTTTAATCTCGGTCCTTGGGAGAAATTCTTCTGCTCTGAAAACTGTTGGGATGGTGAGTAGATAAGTTTTTTGACAGAAAAACCCAGGCTTATCGATGAAAATATTGTCGATTTTTATTAAAGTTAAGTGCAACCCGAGTCGCCGGAGCGTCTATTTGGTCCCGGAGTTCTTTAGACGAGGGAGATGCGGCGGAATAGGTTTTATGATGGATCGAGTGCGAAGTAACGAGAGTTGAAGCAACTTTACACGACAATCGCTTTAATGTCGTTTCTTGGTAAAAATTTGTTCGCTCGGAAATTGTGTCGGGATGGTGAGAGATAAGTTTTTGAGAGATAAGCCCAGTCGCATCGATGAAAATATTGCCGATTTTTATTAAAGTTCCAAGTGTAACTCGAGTCGCCGAAGCACCTTTTCAATCCCGTAGTCCTTTAGGCGAGAGAGACGAGCCGGAATAGATTTCACGATTACAATACTCATCGAGAAATTTTTACGCTCGGAAAACTGTTCCGGATGGTGAGAGGAGAAGGCCAGGAGTATCGATGAATGTATTGTCGATTTTTATTAAAGTTACAAGTGTAACTGGAGTTGCCGAAGCATCTTTTCAGTCCCGGAGTTCTTAAGGCGATTGAGACGAGGCGGAATAGGTTTTATGATGAATCGAATGCGAAAGAGCGAGACTTGAGGCAACTGCACCAGTATAGATCATTCAGAAGTGCAGCGAGTAAATATACCTATACACATTCCATGTAATGTATAGATTTTATACGACAATCACTTTGAACTAGTTTCTTGGGAAAAATTTGTCCGCTTGCAAAACCGCCCGCAAACTTTTTAAGAAAAACCCACGCATATCGACGAAAGTATTGTCGATTTTTATTGAAGTTAAGTGTAACTCGAGTCGCCGGAGCGATTCGGTTCCGAAGTTCTTTAGACGAGAGAGATGAGGCGGAATAGATTTTATGATTATATCCATCTATGCATTAGCACCATCGAACATAAAGAGCCCAACTTTTTATTTTTACATATGTGAAAAGTTGGTGTCTAGCTTACTACTTATAGGTAGTAAAATATACCGATACATATTGCATGTAATGCATGGATTACGACAATCGGTTTAATCTGGTTTCTTGGGAAAAAATTGTCCGCTCGGAAAACTGTTGAGATGGGCAGAGATAAGTTTTTAAAAAAATCCCACTCATATTGACGAAAGTATTGTCGATTTTTATTAATGTTAAGTGTAACTCGAGTCGCCGGAGCTTTTATTCGGTCCCGGAGTTCTTTAGGAGAGAGAGACGAGGCGGGATAGGTTTTATCATGAATCGAGTGCGGAAGAGCGAGAGTTGAGGTAACCGCACGACCATATCATTCAGAAATGCAGCAAATAAATATACCTATAAACATTCCATGTAACGTACAGATTTTATACGACGTTCGCTTTACTCTCGTTTCTCCGGAAAAATTTGTGCGCTCGGAAAACTGTCGCGACGTTGGGAGATAAGTTTTGAGAAAATCCCACGCATATCGATGAACCTAATGTCAATTCTTCCTAAAGTTAAGCGTAACTCGAGTCGCCGGAGCATCTATTCGGTCCCGGAGTTCTTTAGGCGAGAGAGAGATGAGGCGGAATAGGTTTTATGATGAATCGAGTGCGAAAGAGCGAGAGTTAAGGCAACTGCGCCAGTGTATATCATTCAGAAATGCAGCAAGATACTACCGCATTTGCCATTGTAGTACACGCGATGCGTATAGCGTGGGAAGTGCGCGGGAGTGAGACCCGGGCCGGGAAATTGTGTAATTTATTCAGTGAGCCGGGGAGATCGCACTCGACGACCGCTTGCCATGCATATACGCGCCGTTCCGAGCTCAGCCCGACGTTGTATGGAGAGGGTGGCATTTATTCCGGAAATAAAGCTTCTGTCGCAGGAGAGCCTCTTGTATGCATCGCGCGGCACACCGTTGGAGGAGAATGTCAACGGTGCTCTCGGAGAGGGAGAGAAGGAAGGGAAAGATAGAAACAGTGTGAGGACGGCATGAAAAAGAAATGAGAACCCGGAGAATGACACGGAGGTGCGCGCGACCAATGCTATGCATTTAACGTCGTGGAATCCGAGGCTTTTCCGCTGAAATTGTACTCCTCATCTCTCGCGATCTCGTGTCTCTCAAGAATGATAATACAAGCGGAAGCCGGAAGGATTCTATTGTGCGCCCGAATCGTCCGACAAGACGTGCCCGCTCGTTGTCGTTATCATCGTACCCAACCGAAAGTGCCCCATGCACTTACTATTGTCCGACGCAACTCTGCGATAGGTTCGAAAACAATCGTGGTGTCGATAAATTTTTATTTTCCAGCATCGTGTGGAAACCGGAGAAGCACGCGGAAAAAATTTCTATACGATACCGTGTATCTCCAGCTTTTCGAGGATAATTCGCATCAGAGCTGGGCAGTACTTGAAGTTCCAGGTACTTGTTTGGTACTCCAAGTACATACTTGAAGTATAAAAGTACGTTTTAATACTTGAAGAACAGAATTACTTTTCAGTACTTGAAGGAAAAAAGTATAATTTAGTATTGGAAGGACAAAAGTACGTTTAAGTACTTTGAGGATAAAAGTACTTTTTTGTACTTGAAGTACTTCGATTATCAGGTACAAGTACTTTTTGAGTACTGGCATTACATCCTATTTCTATTAACGTATGATTATCTGTCTAAACATTCTAAGAAGTGTAATTTTCAAGAGATTTATTTTGAATTCCATAAAAAACAACGAGGAGGGACCCTTTTAGTTTTGTAAAATGAAATTCGTGCTTGACTTGCTAGCCCGAGTCGTCCGACAAGTCGTGCCCGCCCGTTTTCGTTATCATCGTACCCAACCGAAAGTGCCCCGCGCACTTACTATTGACTTCGACCATTTTTATGGACCGACGCGGAAATTCCGTAAAGAATGATCCACAAACAATTGCCAGACGTGTAATCGAGTGATTTGTAATCGCAGCTCTTGACTTTCTTGTCTGATTCGTTATCGGCCTGAGATTGTTGTACTCCGTCGTTGTCGCCTCATTGCATCGCCACGACGATCGATCGAAAGAGTTTACGAGAGTTTTACGAAATCACTGGAGGCTGCTTTTAGTAATCTGGTCTATAAACATCTGAATCTTCCTTTCGTTGTTATTGCGCTGTGGTGTCGATACATATTTTTCCCCAACGTCATGCGAACACCGGCGGAGCACGCGGGTTGCGCAATGAGAGCCAAACTTTAAGCCTGCTGGTAGGAAGGAACATCCGCTTACAGACGAGTTACGAGTTTTCTGAAGGGGCCCCCTTCGTCGAGGGCAAAATGGGAGGGTTAAGGAAGGAGCGCGAACGAAACGTTAGGCCGGAGTGAGCTGTGCCTCGGGCACATCATCGAGTCTCCCATAGTACATACCGTGTGTGTAGGATGTACAGTATACGTGTAGACTGTAGGTGTGCACGCGTACCACTTGGAAGTGCTGCGAAGCCGGGGTCCGCTTCTCCTGGAGAGGTACGTGCTCGGTCGGTCGGTCGGTCACTGAACCGCCACCACCGTCGCTTCCAGCACCGTCTCAACCGTCTCCGTCTCCATCGCCGCCGCCTTGCCATTCCATCCCATCCTGCCCAGGCGCGATCGAGGCAAAGTACCGTTACGATCTGCCGCTACAATCTACCTGGAAACCAACGACGGTACAGTATAGCCGAGTGCAGTGTAGTCAGCGCAGCGGAGATAGCTGTATACGTGGGATCGAGAGAAAAGAGGGGGAGGGGAGAGGGGGAGGAGAGTGCTAAAGAAAAGAAAAAGAACTTAAAGAAACGAGTGAAAGAGACGGAGGAATGAGGACGACGAAAAAGAATCTGTCCGGCGGGTCCGACGATACTTCGGCGCGACATTCTTTTTCATTGCCGCGGTCCGGGTGTGCAGGTACTTTGAATCAGAGCTGGGCAAATAGACTAAGTACTCGAAGTACGTATTGAAACAGCAAGTATTCGAAGTGCTGAGGATATACTGAGTAGTTGTTGAGTGCTAACGTAATGAGTATTGGCAGAACGTAATTGCTGAAGTTCTGAATACTGGACACCGACTCAGTATTTGATGCTTCAATGCGTTCTTAAAGTAGGGAGTACTCGAAGTGCTGAGGACTGAGCAGTTCTTGGGAGCTAACTTAACGAGTATTGGCAGAACGTAATTGCTGAAGTTCTGAATACTGAACATCAACTCAGTATTTGATGCTTCAATACATTATCAAAGTAGCGAGTACTCGAAGAGCTCAGGACTCAGTAGTTCTTGAGTACTAACGTAATGAATATTGGAGTATTGGCAAAACGTAATTGCTGAAGTTCTGAATACTTGACAGCGACTGAGTTCTCGATACTTCAACACGTTTTTAAAGTACTCAGTGTATTTACCCAGGACTGCTTTGAACTATCCGAGGACGCGCACGTACCGTGTATTCAGAAAATCTCTGTGCACCTCCCGCAATCCCGAACCCGATAACGCTTCCCATGCCCGGATAATAATGACTTTCGCATGTGGCGGATAAGGTGAAACGTGCTTCTCGTGTTCGACCGAGAGTTAATCACGTGGTATCGTGTTTTACGCGAACATAGTCGTTTCCGGTTTTCACAAAAATCGCAACGGTGTTATTAAAGAATATTAGCTTTCGCGAGAACGATGATAAAATTCCCCGTCGATATCGAACTGGATCACGTGTCCGGTTAATTTTGAGAGTGATTTTCGGCAGTCTGACCATACCCGAAAGATGGGTTTCCGTTTATAGCGCAAGTATCTATAAATTGAATCCACTCTTTTATTTCCTGTTTGAGACGGCGCGTAGCCGAGCCCGAGCATAGACAAGAATTATGCGTATGCATAGGTGACTACATTGTCACATTGACCCAGATCGACACACACGGCATCCCACGAGCTACGATAATCAGCGACGGTACTCGAGGAAGGCGCGAGAGTGCGCAGTCTATAAAGGAGTAGCCGCGAGCATGCGAGAGTTAGTCTATTCGCCCACGTACTATGTTACGCACGTACCTAACGTATGCCTACTATATACTCGCCTGCGGATATGCTATGTAACGCCAGCGACTCTATCTATCTATCTTGGGTGAGCCTCCATGTACGTTGCACTTGCCAGACGCTCGCCATACAGGATCAATCTCTAATCCGCGTATGTACCGCCGTATTGAATACGACACCGCGCACATCTCCGGGTATATTCGGATCAATCTGAGAGGACAGTTTGCACTGGGGTTGGTCCTTGGCTCTGCGGGGAGGAGCCCGACCCGATACCTTGCGTTGAGGTAATTTGTTTGAGAAACCTCCAAAACAATGAAGTCGAGGCTGATAGGTGATCTACCATGTGTTTCAACTAGAAGTTGTGAATATGGACCAGCCTGGTTTATAGTAACAATGTTTTTAGGGTTGTGTTCACTTTGCGCTCCACTGTCACTTGGTATCCACGTTATGTTCCTCAGACTCAGAAGACAACCGACAGGTGTTGTCTTTCCCCATTTCATATCTTTTTAACTTTCGGACCTACTTTTGCTATTTGGTACCTCACTTGGGACTACCGGTTTCTCAGGGTGTCTCTGATGAGTCCTCACCAACCTTACGCGTAGCCGTGCTAGGGATCGTAGTCACCCTCCTCAGAGTCCCATTTAAGAAGGTAAGGCTGAATATTCTAGGATGTCGCTTGGTTTCCTAGAAGCACACGTTACGACACACCATACCACAGTGCTATGTAGCCCTCAGCACGTTAGCTTGCACTCTGGATGAGGATAGCTATTGCAGAGCGTCAAGTCTGGTAGACAGATTCGGCGGCCATCCCGGTTTGACACGTCAAGGATTGCGTGTCTGCTGATCGCCGAGCGAGCGAGAGTGCAGACCATGACATTAAAAGAAGCGCGTACAGCTAAGAGAGTGTGGGGGCCAGACGGGGTTGGGGGTTGTGCGAACAACAGGGGAAGTTGGCGTCAGCTCGTTCGATCTCTCTGAACGGGGTGGAACAGAGGGTGGAACACAGCTATAGACTCTTCTCCCGGCATTGTCAAGGGAATGCCGGAGAAGAGACAGACCCGATAACTTGTGATCGGTTGAATTGTTTGAGAAATCCCCAAAAAAGTGATACAAGTGGCGAATACGAACCACCCTGGTTTGACACGTCGGGCACTGCTTGTTCGCTGATCACCGGGCGAGCGCGGGATAGCATTAAAACCAGCGCCGACAGTTAAGAGGGTGTAGGGGCGCAGAAGAGGGTTGGGGATTGCGCGAGAGGCAGAGGGAGTTAGCTCGTTCGATCCCTTTGGCCTGCGAAAGCACTGTTGCAGAGGGTGCAAAAAGCTATTCCATACGACCCCACGCATCTCCAGGTACACATTCGGATGAGTCTACGAGGACAGTTCGAACTGGGTTTGGTCCTTGGCTCCGCGGGGAGGAGACAGACCCGATACCTTGTCTTTGGTTGATCAGTTTCAGAAACCTTCAAAAAATGGATCTCAAGTTCAGTGGATGCTCTTCCCTGCCTTTCAACTAAAAGTAGCGAATACAAACCACCCCGGTTTGACACGTCAAGCACTGCGCGTCTCTGCTGATCACCGGGCGAACGAGAGCGCCGGATCGTATTAAAAACATCGCCTGAAGTTAAGAGAGTGCGGAAAGTGCGGGGGCAGAAGAGGGTTGGGGGTTGCGAGGGTTGGGGGTTGGAGAGACAGAGGAAGCTGGCGTTAGCTCGTTCGATCCCTCTGGCCTGCGAAAGAACGGGGGCAGAGGGTGCAACGCAGCCATGGACTGTTCTCTCGGCATTGTCAAGGGAATGCCGGAGAAGAGAGAGAGGCAAGAGGGTGCGGAATGACGAGAGACGCGCGCGAGGGCGGACGGGGGTCGACGGAGACCGAAGGGGTTGTTAAACCGGCATGGTTGGTTCGAACGCGGGAATACCGGCGTCGCTACCGCCGCCGCGACCGACCCTACACCGTCGGGGGGGATGGACGCCGTTTCCATGACAACCATGGTCCATGGTGGTCGGGCTCCGGGCTCAGCAAAACAGCCAGCGGAGGCCTAGGGACGTGCGAGAGAGCCTTCGGCTAATGTACACATGTATCCTATGTATTGCCCGCATTCGTGTGGCTTCCTATGGATCCCTCTTGCTCTCGGAATCATAGCCGCAAGGCGTCCCTCTCAATCGTGCTGCTCGACTAACATCAATGTTATCCACTGTATACCGTACGGATGAATATAACCGTTTATCGGAGACTCCAGGCTGATAACGAAAAACAAAAGTCTTTTTTGCGAGGGCCCAGACCCATTGAGCCTTCCGTCGGCGTTCCTCGCTCGTCATAATTATCGCATATCCTGTTTTGTCTGCACGCTTAAAAATCTTCGTATGAAATTTAAGGCACTGGTGCAGGAAATTTTAATGCGTACACCGGTATATTTCTATGTAAGGCTATGTATTATATTGCATGTACAATTGTGATGCAAACTTAATGGACATTACATTGAAAACTTTAGAAATACTTTACGTTTAATAATTTGCTTTAATTTTACTATGAAGGTACTTTGATTTCACTCTATAAGTCCATGCACTTTTCATGACAAGCGTACATTCAATTGAATCAACCAGTAAATTACCAGTTTTTGCATAAAAAACTTCCATCCCGGTACACTCAATTTACAATTTTTATTATTTTTAAGTGTGTTTTGTCCAGATTCGGGTCTGCACATATTCATGATTTGCAGAGCTTGCAGCAGACAGGATTCCGTCGAGCGGCATCATCAAGCATTTCCATTCGACGAATGACGTATCGACGTACACCGACGGATAATAGGTAACATTTGTAGTTTAATGAACGAAAAGCGGCGTAGCGTTCATTAGCTTCCGCGTAGGTGGAGCTTTAAATCTCTATATTATGTAGGCGGCTGATAGCCCACAGCGGAGAAGTTCGCGCTCGATAAATTGTTATCGCTATTCAACTGCGAGGCATTCAACGTGTGTGCGATGGGGCATTAAATGCCGCTCCGTCGGGTTAAATCGAAGCGACTACACGCGCTTAACCCGACTCTCGATCCTCCATGGCACAGACAGAGGAGAGCACCGAGAGCAACGCCAGGAATTATCGTCGGTCGAACGGATGAACCGCGCGAGCTACCTATCTATCGCATGCATTATGTGCCACTGTGCACATACATCTAATTCATCCAAGTGCGGCGCGAAGGCCGCGAGGGATTTTAATAATCCGGAATCTCGACGTAGCGAATATTGTGTGGAAACAGAAGATCGCACATATTGACAGAATTATCACGAGGAAATTTTATTGTATCCGGTCGAGAATCCTCGGAAATTAAATTAGTTCTGTTCATTAATGCACCGTTCGGCAAATTGTTTCAATGTGAATTTTTACGAAATAAATTGTTATTCGGCACGAAACAGAAATCATGAAACAGTGGAGTAATATACTATTATGTATGTAGCGCTTCACAGCCAAGCGTTCTATAAATACCCGGTGCGTGCGCACATCGGGCCAATTTTACTATACGCACGCTTCTCGTACAACACTGCACAACACATCAACGTTACAAAAAATATTATGCGATATTGGTGCGCTGTAGCGAAAATCATCCACGGATACAGCGTGCCTATAAAGTTCGCTTTACCGCACTTGTATCGAAAATTACTAAAATGCTATCAACAGTAGAGAACGAACCGGTTAAACTGCAATCTTAAAGATATCAAATTCAATCTCGACCAAGGTTGTATGTACAATGGTGTTGAATAGAGCGATGATCGCTCGAGATTGGTAACTGAACTACTAAAATATTAAGTGGTATTAACAATAGGGGACGCGCCGGTTAAACCGCGATCTCAAAGAATATCGGACAGGCTGTATAAACTAAGGACTATGGTATAGATAAAGTTTGTAGCAGCAGTCGAAGACTCGGTGCGAACTCTCCACCGGTTCGTCCACTTTACTCGCCGTTTGACCTGGATCCTGAAGCAGCATGCCGTTCACGACCTCCGCGGGCCTCGCTCGTCCGGCTGGCAAGCGATAAGCTCCGCGCTCTCGGCGTGCAACACCCAGCTTGTCGGCTTCGTCGTCGTAGACACGGGGTCGGTTCCCTCCCGGACGCGCAACACCAACAGCGAAAAGCTTCTCGAGTCTCGCCGGGGTTCTCTACGTAGTTATATACTCTATATATGTACCCACTACTTTTCCCCGGTATAACAGAGGCGTCACGGGCTTCTTCTACTCTTCACGGGCTAGAGCGCTACCGAGCTCCTCTTTGCATAACTAAAGTCCATTTTCACCAGGCCCGCTATGAAATCTTAATCTCGCTATGCATAGCTCTTTGCACATTTATAAACACCAATGATGATGATGCGTCGGGTAAACCAACTCGAAACACCACTTGGAAGAACGGCACTTATTTGCAGATCAAAAAGTCTCGCCGACGTCACATGCGACTTCTTGATATAACGCTACTTCGGCAAAGCTTTTTCACTTTTTTTCAAACAGAAACAAAAGCAGCCTATTCTGATACATATCATTCATATGATAGGGTAAACCAACTCGAAACACCACTTGGAAGGCACTTAATTGTGGATTAAAAGAACTGGTCCTTAACCCTGACGTCAAATGCGACTTCTCCATGTAACACTACTCCAACAGTCCATTCTTTTATGATATCCAACAGAATCAAAAGCTAACTATTCTGATTGACACCAAGGATGATGCCTCGCATAAACCAACTTGAAGCGCCATTCGCAAGGACGGCACTTATTTGCAGATCAGAAGAACTGGTTCTTGACGCTGATGTTACATCCGACTTCTACATAATGTCACTCCAGCAAACTTTTTTATTTTTCTTTACTAAATTCAACCAGAAACAGAAGCCATCTATTCTGATACATGCCAATGATGATGTTTCGGGTGAACCAACTCGAAACGCCACTTGGAAGAACGGCACTAGTTTGCAGATCAAAAGGTGTTGTACCCAACGCCGATGTCACATGCGACTTCTTGATATAACGCTACTTCGGCAAACCTTTTTCACTTTTTTTTTTCAAACAGAAACAAAAGCCACCTATTCTGATACACATCAATGATATGATAGGGTAAACCAACTCGAAACATCACTTGGAAGGCACTTAATTGTGGATTAAAAGAACTGGTCCTTAACCCTGGCGACAAATGCGAGTTCTCCATGTAACACGATTCCAACAGACATTTTTTTTATGATATCCACCAGAATCAAAAGCTAACTATTCTGATTGACACCTATGATGATGCCTCGCATAAACCAACTCGAAGCGCCTCTCGCAAGAACGGCACTTATTTGCAGATCAGAAGAACTGGTTCTCGACGCTGATGTTACATGCGACTTCTACATAATGTCACTCCAACAAACTTTTTTCCTTTTTTAAATAAATTTACCCAGAAACAGAAACGAACTATTCTGATACACTCCAATGATGATGTTTCGGGTGAACCAACTCGAAACGCCACTCGCAAGGGCGGCACTTATCGGCAGACCATGGCACTCATTGGTCCTCAACGTTGATGTCACATCCGACTTTTCCATGTAACGCTACTCCAACAAACATTTACACTGTGCCAAATCGAACCAGAAACAAAAGCCAACTGTTCCGAACAAATGGATTGGTAGCTTAGTCACGGCGCGTCAAAATCGCGTTACATCCGGAAGCCCGTCCAGTTGCGTACCTACCGGCTAATCGCAAATTGCTGTGGACTCTCGCGGCCGCAGAGCATCCAGCAAACCGTCTTGGCCCGTAATACAGACACAACCTTAATACGCGGTGGTGTGAGTTATAAGCGGCAAGAGGTACGCTAAGTGACGCGGCAACTTTCCTCGTGATGTACGTGTTGCGCGCTCTTCCATGCTATGTATAATATGTACCTACCTATCAAGGCGCAGACTGTGTAACGAGCGGATCCCCGAGCAAAACGGAGTACTCGACGAGAAGGAAGAGGAGCAGGCCGGAGCAGGAGGAATAGCTATAGCCCGGAAACCCGGGGTGAAGCCGTTCCAGGTTGTGGGGAAGATGAGTATAGCGACCGCGTGTATGTGTGTGTATGTGTGTAGGTACTTGTGCGATATAGACAGGAAAGAGGAGCTGCTGGGTCTCGAATGCGGCCCCGATAAATCATACGTTGCCGGAGAACGCCGCACGCTTCGAGGGGCTACTGCGGTTCCTGTATATGCACGCGTATTACGTGTACGTGTTTAGTACGCGTTGTACCATCTCCACCTCCGTAATACGCCCGCAGTGTGTCCTTATCACTGGGCTGATGTTTTTTTTTTTTTTTAATTTAGAAACAAGATCGTGGGAATTAATGGTCTCTGACCTTTGTAGCTCGCTCAATATGAGGCCGTTCTATTTCGCGTCAAACTTGCATATACATTGTAGTCGAAGTGCGATTGTTATACTTGTGACTCGCGGCATAATCGGAACTCTGGGAGGACAAGTAGTATGTGAGCTAGAGAAAAGTTTGAAAGAAAAGTAAAAAAAAAAAATGTCGTCGTGTGTGTTCTCGCGCACTGGCGCCATCTACGTAAGTACACCGACGTTACGATTTATTCGCACGCGGATGCAACGCCGTTGGGAATCGGGGTCAGGCAAAGGTTAAAGAGAATGAAAATAGCTTCGTTAGCCGATAACTTCCTCGAGTGTGGTTCCGCGCCTTGGCGAATCGGTCACCGCGGCGGTTCATTCCGCTGATCGTTATGCGATGTAAACAAATCCGCGATAGTCCGACTGTTCATTGCATACTGTACACCAGTATTACATAAATATAGGGGAAAGCGGGGCAGAACGGCATACCGGGGCACGATGGGACCGGGGCATAATGGGATTGGGGCAAAATAGGATAGCAAAAAATTGAGTCCCCTGTATGATGGATTTGGGGCAAAATGGGACAAGAGAAAATAGCGTGGCGCGAGACGATTGGATTGGGGCAAAACGAGGCCGCGGCAAAATGGAATAGGCGAAAATGAAACTTCGCGGCACACTGGAATTGGGGCAAAAATGGAGAAGGGAGGAATGTGTGCCTCGGCGCGATGGGAAACAGCAGAGTAAAATGAAGTAAACGACCACTTTTGCCTTGTCCCATTTTGCCCCGATCCCGTTTTGCCCCAATTCCATCATACAGGGGACTCCATTTGTTGCTATCCTATTTTGCGCCCATCCCATTATGCCCCGGTCCGATCGTGCCCCGGTACCATTTTGCCCCGGTATGCCGTTCTGCCCCGCTCTCCCCTATATGCAAGGCGCGTCAATCGTACGTTGAGCGTTCGGTGCGATCAGTTTGCTATGCAAATCCGTGTAGCACGCTCAATAATCAACAACATCATCCGGTGTTGTTGCCTTTTCTGTTGTTACTGTAAATTCGCAAATGACGAATTACACCTGCTGAGAGTGTGATTCGTGAAATCGATACCTACTATCTTCCGTGTACTATAACGAATACCGTAAGTGCCACTTTAAAGTAAGGACCCTCGATCAATCGGAAAATGGTCCAAGTGAGATTTAACCGTTCGAGATACCTGTCAGAGAATTTCTTTTAATTCTCTTTACGCATTACGCATAGAGATAATTTTTGTATACGGCAGATCCATGCCTGCTGAGTAGAATTCGATACGTCAATGCCTACTATATTCCGTGTACTGTAACGAATATAAAGCAAGCACCGGCTAGGAGTAACTACAGACTCGATCAATCGGAAAACGGCCCAAATGAGACTTAATTGTACGAGATACATTGCAGATAAAAAAAATATAGACAATTTTTTCTTTACGCATTAGGCGTAGAGATAATTTTTGTATACGGTAGATTCATGCTTGCTGAGTATAATTCTTTACATTGATACCTACTATCTTCCGTGTACCGTAACGAATACCGCAAGCACCGACTATGAATACCGACACGCTCGATCAATCGGAAAACGACCCAATTGAGATTTAACGGTTCGAGAACCATTCCAGAGGAAAAGATAACAAATTTTCTCTTTCGGCTTAAGGTCGGTGAGATTGAACGAGCGCGAGCGTCATAGACAGCATAACGTCCGGAATACCGAAAAATATATCATACAACATAGTGATAATTTTTGTATACGGTAGATCCATGACTCATGGCGTATGTGTGAATGCCTTCATTAGTAGATACATTCAGAAGAGCGGGGCAAAATGGGACAGTAAGCAAAACGCAATTCTCGAATTATTTTTGGATGTCCCATTTTACCCCATCGATACATCCGGATTTTCAGTTCCATTTTGCCCCACTCTTCCCTATATATAGAACAAGGACAGCAGCATACTGAGAAAAAAGATCGTATTTACTACTATAACGAATAGTTCCGACGGGAAACCTCTATACAGATAGTTTCTGATAGTTCACATGTATTTCAATGGTTAAACTATAATGGTGTTGCAACAATGATTTTTGTCTTAAAAGCATTGTCGTAACTACAAAATATAGACGTTCGCCTTGAGAACTATTTTTTTAATGGTAAAAAGTCGGTATTGTTGCTATTACTATGTAATTTTTTCAATGGTTAAACTATAATGGTGTTGCAACAATGATTTTTGTCTTAAAAGCATTGTCGTAACTACAAAATATAGACGTTCGCCTTGAGAACTATTTTTTTAATGGTAAAAAGTCGGTATTGTTGCTATTACTATGTAATTTTTTCTCAGCGCAGAGAGCTCTCTTATGGAAAATAACTGCGCTACTCGATCAATCGGAAAAAGGCCCAAGTGAGATTTGACCATTCAATATATATTTCAGAGAAAACAAAGCTTCCTCTGTGAGGATGCGAAAAATAAAAAATAAATTCTCTGTCGGCATGAGATGGGTGAGAATGAACGGAAAAATATACAAAAATCGTTATCGAGATTATGTATAGAGCGATCATTTTGGGACACGACAGATCCATGACTCGAGGCGTATGTGGGAATGTCTTCGCCCAGGCGCTGTTTGTGTCTGCGCCCAGCCGCTGGATACTCGTGTAGACCCACTTTGTGCGGAATGTCTGCGGGCTTTAGGCAACTATATGTACTTACAGACCTATCTACAATACAAGTAGAGCAGCACAGATCTCGCTTGTGGAATATGACTGCGCCACTCGATCAATCGGAAAAATGCCCAAGTGAGATTTAACCATTCGAAATACGTTCCAGAGAAAAGATAACAAACTTTCTCTTTCGGTTTGAGGTGGCTGAGAACCAACGAGCGCAAGCTTCATAGACCGCGTGACTTCCGGAATGCCGGAAAACATATCGCAATCGTCCTCGAAATTACGCATAGAGTGACAATTTTTTTGCGCTCATAATTTATATTATTTATTAACGCATTCACATAATTTATTCATACATACTCGTGACGTATGTGTGAATGTCTTGATTAGTAGACACATACGTAGAGGGAGACCAGCATTATTCCTAGCCGCTGGATACTCGTGTGGACCCACTTTGTGCGGAATGGCTGCGGGCTTTAGGCAAAGATATGTACATGCACTTGCAGATATATCTATAGCACAAGGAGAGCAGCGGAGAACTCGCTTGTGGAATATGACTGCGCCACTCTGGCTGAATGCCCGATCGCCTGGTGTACTGACCTACCCTTGGCAAGTCCTTGACGCGTTCCTTTCCTCTCCGCGACTTTGACAAACCACCCACGCCAACTCGTAACCCGTTTTGTTGAAAGGCCTGCGCCAGGACCTGTACGTAATGAAAAAAAAAGTAAAAAAAAAAGACGAGCGGTCTAATTTTTTTTTCTTCTCTCGATGGTAATTAGTTCAGTACCTTCACGTTTGATTGGCCGGCGCAGGTGAATTCACGAATATCAAAGGAAAAATCGATCGGATTTAAGGATATTTGGGCCGCGTTAGTCAGTGGGCGAGTGAGAAAGTCATGCAAAGAGTCTTTCGTTTATTCAATTTATCTCAAAAACAAAACCGTGAATCGTCTCGAAATTTTGACACAATTTGTCTGATAGTATGTTCTTCGCTATGGTAGGTTTTTTAAAATTAGAATGGAACAGAAATCGGTGGAGAAAATTTCCACGTTCTGTCATTACCGACCGATTTCCGAAACATTTACACGGTACCTTATGCAGCTTTCTACACAGATTACTGAAAAAAACCACATTGTCAAAAAATCTGAATGAATTGTGTCTTTGCCTGCAAAGTAGCAAAGTTTTATAATGGTGGAACAGAAACCCTTTTTGGTACAAACATCCCCAATATAGTCCTTTCGAATCTACCTCTGTGAACTTTGGGGGTTCAATTTTTGTAACATTGTAGTTAAAGTCCTTTTCGATGTGATTTCAAAGTTTAAGGATTGGTTACGGAATAATTTGTCGAAAAAATGAGTACATAAAAAAACGTTTTATGCATGGGCTCTTATGAAAACCTATCCAGACTTACACTTCAGAACAAAAATTGAACTGCATACCCTGAATTTTCGCGCAATAAGAAAAATGCTATGGATTTCTTAGAAATTCACAATTCAATATAGAATTTTTAAAAATGATCATTACCGAACATTTCTAGACTAATTATAACTTAAATTAAGTGATTATTCCCAAAACAGCACCGTTACTCGTTAAACCCGAGTCAAAACAACCTTTATAGTTTGTCATTTCCAACATAATTGATTTCGTTTTGTATTACTAAATATCTGCGACTTCTTTATTTATTCGCACTGCGATTTATGGAATATGAGTAAAAAAAATTACTTGCCGATATACGAAGTTTTCGAGATCGGTCGTCAGTTGACGATCCATCGCAAGGACTACCTTAATAAACTTTGCGGCATGGAGGACGACCGCGGAGCGCGGTGGTCAAGGAGATACGAGGAGAGTCACGAGACTCGTTCTCTGGTACGTTTATTATATCGTGCCGATCGTTCGGTTCGGTATAACGCTGGTGTAAGGTGAACTGACCTACCCCTCGAGGAGAAGAAGCGATCGCGCACGGTCTAGAGAGACACAGTGGTAAGAGCCGTCTGGCCTGAACCATCGAGACACGACGGCAATCTGCCTCGATACCTGTTATTTCGTTTGCTCTCCTCCGTTTCCACCCCTCCCCGTGCTCGTCCTCCCGTCTACTATAATTACCTACCGTTTTAATTAGCACTTTCAGGTATCGGCGTGTGTTGTTGCCGTGCCTATTGGATCGACGCTGCTGTTCGATTCATGCAGGAGGATGGAAGCACACGGTAAACGAGTTAGCCGGCAAAAAAAAGACATTACACTGAGAGAAGGATCTCATGGAAATTACCATAAGAATGGTAAAAACAGACGGAATCTTCAGATATATGGAAACTACAGCGACATCCTGGCAGAAATTCGTATTAAACAGCACATTCTGTTGGAAATGTTAGTCATTTTCGGTGTCGCAGATATTAGCCGAATATCCAATAATTTTTGCTAGAGTATACATGTTTTTTTTTTATTAGGAAAGACAATAATCAGTGGCGTTGCGATCGCAAACCGTCTGCTTTAGGTCTGTGGGTTGTACCGGTATATTATGTCGATTACATTTTTTTTTATGTAGACATACATTTCAAGAATTTTATCGATGGAATTTTTAGTTTTTATCCACGAAATACTTAGTTTTTATCCACAGAATTCTCACTTTGTATCCACGAAATTGACCATACGACTCGTAAGTTGTTCCAAGAACCTTCTCTAAGTGTACAGAGATACGAAACATTCCCAAACTTCGCTTCGAATTTACTTCCCAGATACGCTGCGGACCGAAAAGTTGAAAAGAAAAAAAAAGAATCATAACATCACCGCAAACACCTAAGCCCGTTTCTTATCTTATCGTCGGCGTATAATCAGCCTCGTCCAACGTTTGAACAGCCGACTCGCAAGATTTTCGGTCTCCGTATCTCGTCACCAAAAAAAAATTTCACCGCCATTCTCGGAGACAGGTGCGAGCGGTTCGAAGGGTGACGTTAATGCCGTTGTGTGCGCGAACCGTGCAGCACGCCCGAGTGCTTTTCACCTGGCTCGAGCGTGATTCCGGAGGAGCGGTTTCTAGGCGCTGACCTACCCCTTGCCCGATGACGAGTTGGGATTTCGTCGTTCTCCCGTTCTACAAAGATCGAATCACCTCTGGCGCTGACGGCAACGCCACGACGCTGACGCACGGCGAACACACGTACGTGCGGCCGATGCACATGTGCATCCACGCTAGCGTGTACCGCATGCTACTCGCAATCTATGTTTGCGAGTGCCGGTGTCGCGGACAGGAAAATGGAGCAGAGTAAAAAGTGCCGCGCGCGTGCATCCGAAGTATTGTGCCTATAACACCGGGACGGCGCATACAGTTATAAAGCCCCGCGTCTATCGGCGTACACGGCGAAACGAAAGGATGGAAAGTGCACCGTTGCATCCTGTCCGATGCATCGGCACACTCTCACAGCGCCGGCGGTGAAATTCACTGACCTCTCGATTTTTATATGAATTTTACCAATTTTACATACCGGCACACTCCACGTTGATACTGCGTAAGCGATATATATATATCGTTCATCTAGATTTTTTATTCAATATCTCGTAGTGCTGTACGCTTATGAAAATGAATACCGTACGATTGTAAAATGCGTGGAAAAAAAAGATCGCCAAAACGATTCGATATCGGAAAATCGGCAGACGGATGGGTGGTGAAAAAAAAAAGTTTCGAGTCGATGGAACACCGGGAGTGGGTTAGGCGGCTCCATTCCGCTGAAGCGTATAAAAAATATTGATGATGCGTGAGTCGGGGCTATGTGTTTACACACGGTTGTTGGTTATTTCAGAGTTTTACTGCGGGTTTTTCCTTGCGTGCGCAGTTTAACGGTTTAGCGGTAATGGTGTATGAGGGAGAGCGGGGCAAAATAGCCAGTGGGGAAAAACGCAATGTTTCAATAATTTTTGGATGGTCCATTATATCCCATCGATTCATCCGGATTTTCTGCTCCGTTCCGCACCACTGTCCCATCCAAAAATCATTGGAAAAGTGCGTTTCGCCCCACCGCGCCGTTTTTAAATTTTATTTTCTTTAAATTCACGGGACGAACCCTTTTTATAAAAAATCTACAGTATGTGAGCGCGATTGCATAAGTGACGCTACTAGTTTGCTCCAGCTGTTACATGATTAGATAACCGGAGACAATGTTAAGCGGAAAATAGAATTATGAATAAGTAAAGTAAATTACAGTAGAACCTCAACCTTCCGAACTCGTTGATAATCCGAACCCGATAATAAAAAATTCACATAATTGAAATGCATTTTTTTACGGCATTGTACCACGTGTACATATAAGACACATATAAGTGGAATAACAGTATATATTAAAGTTCATAATGTATTTTTAACAATATTCGAACATCGAAGTCTTGTTTCAAGTGGTGTTATGAAATAAACTCGTAAATTTTTTTTAAAGTACCAAACTCTACGTACGCGCTTTTGAGCAACGAAATCTCGAAGCTGCTTCAGGATGAACTACGTATGTAAGGCGATTCAAACGATTTTTGGTATCAAAACTAAGCTCCGATGCGCTTTGTCCGACTCTTCTGCAGCTCCTCTTCCTGGAAAAGGAAAACCGCTTTTCAATACGCTTGAAAACAGGCGCGGATTCCGCCGGGACGAGCAACAATATACGATATTTCGTGCTGCAGTTCTTATAACCGAGCATTTGGATAAACGGGGTTATCATTCGGACAATTGAGGATTCGGATGATCGAGGATCGGATAATCGCAGTTCTACTGTAAAACTGGATCGCAAGACGGACTCGCGAAGGATCGCTAAGCGGAATCGCCTTTTGCCCGACTGTTGGATTTCGCCCCGCTCCTCCCTACATCGCATGCGTAGGCTTTGGTAATTCATTGACATCGGTACGCATAAAGTGGCTTCGGGTGCGCGGGGCACCGTGTCGCAACTTTCGTCCCGAAAAAGCTCCAAGACTGCGTTGGGGGGAGAACGACAATGAAAAATTGCAGGTGATTATAGTCGACCCTCTCGTTCGGTTTGTCGGTGCGAGTATATCGATCGAGGGTGGCTCGACGTGTTGTATCGCTGCCGCGCGCGCGGCACCGCGGGCGGCCGGATAGACGCGAAGCGAATAGGGGTGCTTCGGGGGTGCGTTATACAAGGTGATTTGGATTCACCCACGGCTCGAAGTTCTGCGATATTATTGACCACGTTGCGGCGCCGCGTTCTCTTCCTCCTCCTCCTTCGTGTACCCACACTCGGCTCCCTTCCGTAACACAATCCAGAGCGCACACAACGCCAAACCGATAACACGATTTCGAAACGCTCTACTTCACCGTCGCTCGAGATTTCACTGCTACGATATTATCCGCGTATACATATATGACTGCAGCTACTTTTTGCGTCGCGGAATACGTAGAGAAAATATCGTTGTCAATGAAACTCGAAGATCTGTTCTGGTGGATTTATAGGCTAGCTTCCGATATTCTGGAAAGATATAGTTGGCGAAGGATGGGAGAACTTTGATTTAAGAAGCTGCGGCTTTTGAACGGGCTAATTTAGGAATCCTCTTCTTCCGGTTTTTCGTGTCAAAGAAAGATTCTAAAGAGACTTTCTTGGATATTGATGTTTAAGAGACAGCGACTGATCTAATAACTTTGCGGTTATCAGATTAAATTCGGTGGAAATGTTCGGCATATTGTACAATAAATCACTCATAAAATTTTCTCTGCGGGTTAGTTACGGGTCCGCGGATCAATGGAAAGCAGAACTGTCGCACTGTAGCGGTAGAAGGGAACGGGCCGAAATTGGACAGTGGGACAAAACGCAATTTTCCAATTAGTTTTGGATGCCCCACTTTAACCCATCGATACATCCGAATTTTCTGCCTCGTTTTTTTCCACTGACGCGTCCGAAATTTGGGTAATTGCGTCGGTTCCCGCTGTCCCATTTTGCCCCGCTCTTGCCTACTGCTAAATTGTACAGAAGGCGAGTTAAACACACAGGGTAAGTCAGGTTGATATGGTCATGGTTTTTTTAAACAATGAAAATTGGAGGTTTAACGTTACAAAAACCTTTAAATTTTGGTCGCCACCAAATCAAGAAACATCGAACTCAGTTAATTCACTCAGAACTTTCGATATTTTCGATTCGCGATTTAATTGCAGCTCTACAAATAAACATTTGCAATCGGCCATATCACACGGACACTAGGGGTGATATCGCCATAGTAATAATCGTAGTCGATTAGGCCTAGAGAAGCATAGAGGAATCGTACAACACATGTCTTAGTATATTTAATAATCTTGTCTACATGAACTACGGAAAGATAATAATTACCTCCGTCAACTGTTTCAGATGGCATACTAAAAAGAAAATGGTTTTACTGGTCATATCACCCGGAAGTCGCGGCCACGTGGCATATCGTACTGACCCACGCACATTCAATTTTATAAGTTTCGAGGCAGTCATATTGTAGGCACATATACTTAAAACTATACAAACAGCAGCGCCATTCAGTGGTTACGTTAAAAGACATAATGAGTGGCCATGTCACCCTGATTTACCCTAAATGACTGCCAGTTTTTACATCGGGGAGTGTATAGGGAAAATATCGTTGTCAATGAAACTCGAAGATCTCTCCTCGCGAATTTATACGATAACTTCAGTTGCTCAACAAAAAATTTCGTGGATATCGAAACGTTTAAGAGATAAGAACTGTTTCGCCACCGCTCTTATCAATTTAGGACGATTGATTCGGCCATGCGATATCGAAATCAGGACCGTTTCTCGCAACGGTCACACGCTCTTTCTCTATCGTTATCGTACTCTCTTGTGAGCTATCGTGTTCAATAACACGTTATCTTACACTGCTAAATTGGTAAATAAACTCTTTATTTTGATAATTCTCCCGATCACGTTTAAACATCAATTGAGAAAACCATCTACGGTATTGACGAAAACGTCGTCAAGGAACTGAAAAACAATTGACTCTTTCGCTCGTCTTCCTACCATCTTCAAGTCGCTGTTCGTGCGGCAACAACAACTAATCTCCTAGCGTGATAACTTTGCGATACAGTCAGTGTGGATCCGCTGGAGCATGAACATGTGCGGCAACTTGCAGAATAAATAATTCATAAAGTTTTCTCTGAGTTAGTTAAGTGTCGCGGATCAATGGAAAGCTCTCCTACTATCGTAGCTGCGGTAATACCGTTTATAAGGTACAGAAGACGAGTTAAGTACATATAGGAAGGAGCGGGGCAAAATGGGACAGCAGGGTGAAACGGCGCAGAAAATCCGGATGTGTAAAAGTCCGGGGCAAAATGGGACATCCAAAAATGTATGGAAAATTGCGCTTTACTCCATGTGCCATTTTGCCCCCCCCCCCTCCCAGGACTGCCCCTACTTTCTACATCGGAGAATATAGGAAAAATATCGTTGTCAATAAAATTTGAAGATCTCTCTTCGTGAATTTATACGTTGTTCTGAAAAAGATTTTCGCGGATATCGAAATCTTTGTGAGACAACGACTAATCTGATAACGTTGCGATATATTTGGATCCAGTGGAGCGTGAAGATGTGCGGCAACTTGCAAAATAAATAATTCATAAAGCTTTCTCTGCGGGTTAGTTAAGTGTCGCGAATGAATGGAAAGCTTTCGTACTGTCCTAGGTCTAGCGATGCTGCTCGATGGTACAGAAGATGAGTTAAACCTCCATTGGTGCACAGTGTAAACAGCATTGGACGTAACGTTACCGCTGCTCTCCGGCTATTCTCGGTTTATCGAGAGATCCGATTCGCACATATGTTCCAGCATACGCGCCCGCGTATCCGATGTATCGGATAGTGCCTCTGTTGATTCTGTTCAGTGCACAATAGCATTGCGCTGTTATTACCCAGCATTTTCGTTGTGTACATAACTGCATATCGGAATTTCAAGTTCGAACCTCGATAATACTCGCGCACATGTTTATTGCTGCACATACACTCACACACACACACACGCGCGCGCGCGCGCGCGCGCGCGAATTTCGATAAAGTGATTTAACTATCGTTTATCCATTGATATCGAGCAACGGCTCTTGGCACATGGAAGATAGCTGCACCGAGAGAAATGGATGCTAATTGATGGTAGAAATATACTGCAACGTAGTATATTCTACGTTACATATTTGTAGGACGTTATTTATTACAGTGACGAGTATCTGTTGATACAGAATCCATAACAGTATCGGATGACACTGGGATTTACTGCAATATTATATTGTATTGATAAACATTTCTAGCAGTCGCTCTACATAGTATCCCGATAATTAGAAGACGTATTGCTGTGCGCTGTGGATATCTGATCTGGCTGTTCAGTGCAGGTAGGGGAGAGCGGAGCAGCATGGGACAGTGGGACAAGACTCGATTTTCCAATAATTATTGGACGGTCCATTTTGCCCCATTGATACATCGGGATTTTCTGCTCCGTTTTGGCCCACTCAGCCATCCAAAAATTATCGCGTACCGCGTAGTATATGCTATGTTACATATTTGTACGATGGTATTTATTACAGTGGCAAATATCTGTTTATACAAAATACATAACAGTATCGGATGACGCTGTAATTTACTGCTATATTATATTGTATTGATGAACATTTCAGCATTTCTATGCAGTTGCTCTACATAGTTTCTCGATAATTAGTAGACGTATTGCTGTACGCTATGAATATCTGATCTGCTTGTTCAAGTGCTATACAGTTCAGTGCATGTAAGGGAGAGCGGGACAAGACTCAATTATCCAATAATTATTGGATGACCCATTTTGTCCCATCGATACATCCCGATTTTCTAGCCCGTTTTGCTCCACTGGACCATCCAAAAATGATTGGTGAATCGCGTAGTATATGCTGTATTACATATTTCAACGGCATTAGTTATTACAGTGGCAAATATCTGTTTACAGAAAATACATAACAGCATCATTTCAACGATCAATGCATGTAGGGGAGAGCGGGGCAAAATGGGACAATGGAAGAAAAGTCAATTGTCCGATCATTTTTGGATACCCCATTTTGCCCCATAGGTACATCCGAATTTTCTGCCCCGTTGCTCCATCAAAAAATTAGTAGCAAATCGCATAGTATATGCTATGATACATATTTGTGCAACGTTATTTATTACAGTGGCAAATATCTGTTAATTCAAAATACATAACAATATCAGATGACGCCGGAATTCACTGCAGTATTAAATCGTATTGATAGACATTTTTAGCAGTTTCTGTAAATGGTATTCCGATAATGGGAAAACGTATTACTGTACGCTACGCTCCGATAATCCAAGAGAGCAGTATCGAAGGACGGAAATAGCCAAGTGGAATTCGACGATCAGTTCATGCAGGGGACAGCGCGGAAAAATGGGACAGTGGGACGAAACTCGATTCTCCAATAATTGTTAGATGTTCCATTTTGCCCCACCAATGCATCCGGGTTTCCTGTCCCGCTTCGGCCCTCTGCCCCATCCAAAAATTGTGGTAAAATTGAGTTTCGCCCCACTGTCCCATTTTGCCCCGTTCTCCCGCAACGAGCGTATTATCGAGTGAAACTTCGTCGGAGATGCTACATCGCCGAAGTCAAGGTAACATCAAAGCGGACTCGTTTAAATATACCTGACATGTCGATACGAAAAGCTGAAAGAGGAGAGCAGCTTGTGCCACGTTCCCGATAGTACCGTTTGAGTGTATAATTCCATACACGATTTTAGCAGTGAATTAGCTCCGAATATCAGCCAAGGCTTTAGTTGGCGTGGAACAGGAGACAAAGTGGATCGAGAAGAGAATGCGGAACGGCGAAAAGCGTGTGCTCAGGCAGCAGTTGCGGAAAGCACCTTGAGCACATCGCCGAGGGTATTATCAGATGAAACCAGAATCTACTGCCATATTATATATTGTATTGATTAACTATATCAATAAGTATTGATAAACATTGATTAACGTTTGGAAGATGTCGTACCTATTACGCTCTGATAGTTCCAAAGTGGAGTGTCGAGGGACGGAAATAGCGAAGTGCACTTCGATGATCAGTGCATATAGGGTTGAGTGGGGCATAATGGGGCAGTGGTAGAAAACTCAATTGTTCAATAATTCTTAGATGCCTCATTTTGCCCCATTGATACATCTCGGTTTCCTGCCCCGTTTTGTCCCACTGTCCCATCCAAAGAATATTGGCATATCGCGTAATACATTCTACGTTACATATTGGTACGACGTTATTTATTGCAGTGGCAAACTGTATCAATATGTATCGATAAATATTGATTGTAGCGATTTTTAGTACTCGTGTAGGCGGTATCCCGATAACTGGAAGACGTCGTATTACTGTACTACGCTCTGATAGTTCAAAGTAATGGCATCGAGGGCCGGAAATGGATGATCCTGAAGATATCTGAAATTACATCAAATTTTATCATTCGCAAGTCTTTTTCAATGCACCGCTTTGGGAAGAAAAAAAATTGTTGACTTGTAGAATTTTATTCGCCGAGTGAACATCCCCGAGCGAAGCTTGTGCGATGCAAGTCACAGTCGTTCTACACGATGGAATTTACTCTCGTGCAGATATAATCAGGGTCATCGGAAATAACCGGAATTGATTTTTAGTACTCGTTGTATGCGGTATCCCCATAATTAGAAGACGTCATACTATTTGCCACGTTCTGATCATTTAAAAAGACGGAATCGAACGCCGGAATTTGATGATTCTGAAGACATTTGACATGACATCGAATTTCATTGTTGGCAAGTCTCTGTCAATCCACTAATTTGTGGAGAAATAAAAATGCTTCACTCGACAATTTTAGTCTCCAAGTGAACTTCCCCGAGCGAAGTTTGTGCGATGCGAAACAATAGCCGTTCTAACTCGGCGAAATTTACTCTCATGCAGATATCTTCAGTGTCATGATCCAGAACATATCTGACATGACATCAAATTTCATCGTCGGCGAGTCTTAGTCAATGCACTCCGATAGAAAAAAAAATCTTCATTTGTAGAATCTTATTCTCCAATTGAACTTCCCTGAGGGAAGTTTCTGCGACGCAAAACACAGTCGTTCTAACTCGAGGAAATTTACTTCCGTGCAGTTATCTTCAGGGTCATCGGAACCGGCCAAGTGCGATTCGGCGATCGGTGCATCTATCAGGCGCATCATCGAGCGAAGCTACGTGGGAGACGCTGCATCGCTGTCCTCAGGGTGGATATGCCCCAACCACGTATATACGGAGAGTGGTAAGAGGAGAGCCCCTTGCAACGCGATCTCGATCGTCTAGTTTGAGTAAATAATTCTGTATATGATATGAGCAGCGAATTAGCTTCGACGATCGGGCAAGGCTTTAGTGGCGTGGAACGGGAGGCAACGTGGATCGGGCAGAGAATGAGGAACGGCGAGAAGCGTGTTCACAGGCAGCGGCAGTAGCGGAAAGCAACTTTGGCACACCGACGTGGGCAACGTCGGTGTGCCGCGAGCCAGCAATCCTTCGCAGAGAGTCGACGGGAAAGCGCTCTCGCACAATTCGCTCGCTCAACAGAGAGACGACTTGGCAACGGTGCGTGGGGCTACGGCTGTTCGCTATGCTGTGTGTGGCTCTTCTCCGGAGCAACGTCGCATCGACTACGCGGTGGCGGCCGTCGCTCTCCCCTCCGTCCCTCGTCGACGTACCACCGCTTTCGTTTGTGTGTGTGTGCGCGCGCGTAACACAACGCAGCTGGGCTCGAACATGTGAACGAACGCGCGAGATCGCGCGAGGTGCCGTTGTCGGCACCCCGGCAAATCAGGTGCGGCCCTTCCGCATCGGAATTTTTTTTATTTTTTTTTTTACGCGAAAGGTAAACGGATAATTTTTTCTTACTCTGTTGCTATATCTTGGTAGGATTATTATTCGTGCGCGTTAAGAGTACTAATAATTCTACTGTGTATCGACTATGTATCAACTCTGCATCTTGTATGCATCTACTATGCATCTACTATGTGTTTACTATATATCTATTATATATCTACTATGCATCTGGTATGTGTCAACTATCTATCAACTATGTATCAACTATATATCCACTATGCATCTACTATGTGTCTTCTATATATTTACAATGTATCTACTATGTATCTACTATATGTCGTTAATCTTGGCGAGTATCGTCCCGATATAACGCGGGAACGTGACCGAGCTACTGTTCATTGTCAACGAGATGACACAGAGAACGTGCCTCGGTCGTTGTTATTAACGTTGCAATGAGGCATGCGAACATCAGTTGTACAGTTAACGCACCGATCGAATCGCCGCCACGTGAGGCTGCCGTGGAGCCCACGATCGCAGCGCGACTTTCTTTCTCGTTGTACGCCTGGAAATTGTTATCGAATTCGGACACGCTCGGAAATTCGATGCGAAGCAAGAAACTATTACTGCGCTTCGCGGATTATCGCTACCGGCGTGCAGTCTCGGCTCTCCCATTTCTCGCTCTCTGGAGGAAACTCCCGGGGTCTTCGAATCGCGACAACTTGTTGGACACACTTTGGCACAATCCGCCCCGAGCCCAACAACGACCGTCGCGAACATTCGAGAACGCGTGTGAAGCAACAACTTTTATGGAAGTTCGGTCGAAGAATCTTCGTTGATGAGACGACGATAGTTATTCATAATCCACCGAGATTTTCCGTGCGGGAGCCTCGAATAAGGGATAGAGAAAGTTTCCGTGAGAGACGGAGGAGAAAGAGTAAGGTAATAATTTATCGTATAGCCGGTGGCACGAAGTGAAAGGATCGCGCTGCAGCGCCACAATGGGTCCAGAGGAGCAACGTGACGGAATCTCTCTTAAAAAGTCCCGTTCCTTTTGTATCCGTCGTTCTCAAAAGAATCTTCGTTCACGGGGCTACGAGTGCATCAACGTAACCCGATCGAGACACTCGGGTTCGATCGAGCGGAATTGATGCAAAAAAATAAAAATCAAAACCCAACCGCTGTCATTTAGTTCCGACCCAAGATGACGGACTTTGTTAATCCCGTCTCACGAGGTTCCAGATCGATCGCACGTTTCTATACACTTTGCTGAAAAATCCGATGACACTCGCACAAATAATTCCATCGACACGCTTTGCGTTTTCTTTTTTTTGCTGCGAAAGCATATTCGCTACACTTCAACGCGGGCCTCCAGCGAACGAACGTTGCACTATCGAAACTATAAATATTCGATGATCGTTAAATGAAACTCGATAGCTTTTGTATCCGTTAAAAAAAAAGCTGCGTCCACAATGGTCGCGAATAATCGATGCAGCGAAATATATGCGTCTAGACGCAGCAGAGATAATTAATCGGTATATCCACGGCCGGCATTCCCGGCCGGTTGGTTATTTTAGATGCAGATTTTTCAAAACAATCGTATAAAGATCACGATAAAAATAGTTCTTTTCGCAATTTCGTGCGAACGCGCACCGGCTATAATCAACAGCGACAAAAAAAAAGAAATTGTGCACTTCCGATCGTAAGTTAAACGCTCTGACTCCTCGATCCGCAGTAGAAAAAATAATATAGCCTATTTCATGAAAACGTATTGTAAACCGCGATCCAGTCAATTCATATTTTCCATGAGAAAGTTTTGTGTTGTTTTCTGCTACGAGGGTATCCAGAATGAAAAGGCGAACGATGCATTCGGCGAGGAAACACAGAGACGTGCTATGGAAACAATCGTTCGAAGATAGGGCTAAAAATAGATTTTCACATTTCATACGAACGCTCACCGGCTAATGAGCGGCAAAAAAATAAATAAATTTACTATAGTATAGTATAGTATAGTATAGTATAGTATAGTATAGTATAGTTTATTGGGCTCCAGGGATAAATCCCCAAAGGACCAAGAACTACAGAAGAGGAGAATAGGTGCAAAGCACGTAGAGTACAAAGTAGACATACATATAAAGCTAAACGTAAATATAAATATACATAATTCGAGATTAACACAACACGAGCGGCAAAACTTAAAGATAGATACAATTTAACTAGTACTAAGCGACGCGTTTTAAATTTCGCACGTCCGTTCGTAGCTTTTCGCCCCGCAGTGGCGCAGAAAAAAAAACATAACCTCTTTGACGAAATCGTATCGTAGACCGCCTTTCCTTCAATTTATCTTTTCCCCGAGAAAGTTTCGTGTTGTTTTCGGTCGCGAGGATATTTAGAATGAAAAGGCGAGCGTTGCGTTCGGATCAGCAGCAGGCGTACCACGGTGAGTGCCAACATACACCGCGACAGTATACTCATTATAACACCAGCTGATGAACGTAAACAAAAAAAAAGAAATTTCGCACGTCCGATCGTAGCTTTTCGCCCGCAGTGGCGTAGAAGAATAAAAATATAACGACTTTGACGAAATCGTATCGTAGACCGCATTTCCTTTAATTCATCTTTTCCCCAAGAAAGTTTCGTTTTTTTTTCTGCTCCGCGTACATTTAGAATGAAAAGGCGAGCGTTGCGTTCGGGTCAGCAGCAGGCGTACTCATAACACCAGCTGATGATCGTAAAAAAAAAAAAGAAATTTCGCACGTCCGATCGTAGCTTTTCGCCCGGCAGTGGCGCAGAAAACAAAGAACACAACCTCTTTAACGAAATCTTGTCGTAGACCGCCTTTCCTTTAATTCATCTTTTCCCCGAGAAAGTTTCGTGTTGTTTTCTGCTCCGAGGATATTTAGAATGAAAAGGCGAGCATTGCGTTCGGGTCAGCAGCAGGCGTATCACGGTGAGGGCCAACATATACCGTGACAGTATGGTATAGAACAGCGGCAACAGCGAGCCAGCCAGCGTAGTAGACTGAGGACACAGAGAGCGAGAGACCGAGAGGGAGAGAGAGAGAGAGAGAGAGAGAGAGAGCGGGGGCTGCGAAGAGCGCGCTATCGTCGGTGCGCGAGAGGAGCCGAGAGCCGAAGGCGACTGCGAACGAGTGTGAGCGAGCAGGCGCGCGAGTCGGTAGTCGTCGTCCGCGCGGCGCTTCAGTTCGTGTCGGACCTCCGCCGGAGTAAGATCGTAACGTATTCCCGCTGCGCGCGCACTCTAGTTTCTCTCCTCCGTCTGTGCTGTTTTCTTCTCGGCCCGCCCTCCCCCACCCGCGCAGCGCGCCAACTGAAACCTTCTCGCGCCGTTTACCCACTGTTACACGCGCGAATCCGTACATCGTGTTTCTCCGCGTGTGTTTAACGGTAGTCCAGCCGTCTCTTCGCGAGAGAGAGAGAGAGAGAGAGAGTGAGGATTCCGACGGTGAGTCGAAAGCAGCGAGACGGACGGTTTCGCGTGTGTGCGCGCGCCTGCGCGTGTGAGAGTGTCCGAGCGCGTTGGGCCCACGGAATTAACGCACGAGACCCAGCCAATCGAGTTTAATACCAACGCGATAAACTTCGCGTTGGTCGAATCGTCTGTCGATACGAGAGAAATTCTACAACACCGAAAGCTCTTCGAGCAGAAAAAAAAGCGCAAGGTCTCGTGTGCAACGAGCGGGGAAGTACAACGAGCGCCGGAGAGAGAGAGAATTTATATCGAGGCCTGTCGAGCGTAAGTCGGCGGGAGGAGCGCGCGTTTGCAAGGTGCTACAGGGCGTCTCGGGATTCAGTTTTTGAAACGTCTCGGGAGGACGTCTCGGCCGAGCAGGAGAGTTTCGCGATGGGATAAACCTCGCGTTGGTCGACCGAAGTGAAACAAGTGAGAGCGTCGCGGAGAAAAAAAGAGAGCTTCTCGCGCGTGAGATACACAAAAGAGGCTCACCGGGCGAACTGGCGAGAGTCGACGAAGTGAAAATCGAAGCTCGGAGCGCCGAGAAAGCTCGACCGGGGGGAGGGGGGAATAGTTCGCAATAATTGTTTCTTTTTCTTTGTTTTTCTCTATTTCTTTCCGAAATTTGTGGTTTTTTTTCGGTTGCGAGACCGAACGGTTTCTTGACTCGTGCACTGTCCGTCGGTGAAATCGGTCGGCGGTGTTCCGCACCTGTGCTCGGCGAAGTGGCTCGCCGCGGATAGAGCGCGCGGGCTCGCTAAAGTAGGTTGCCCCACGGTGCGTGTCCTTGGTCGACGGAGAGCATACACGGCGTAACCAGCGAACCACGGCCCAGTTCTCGACAACGGCGCGCACTTTTACGTAACTCGACGTTTATCCATCTTCGCTTGTCGCGTCTCGCGCTCTTCGGGAGACGCGCGGGTGTTTCGCTGCGAGTCCCACCCGATCGTGCGTTTCCGTGAATCTAACGACAAAGGAAACACAAAAACAAAAATTTCCGTCGAAACGTTAATAAAAAAAAAATTGTAAAAAAAAAAGTATCTGGTGGTAAAAATCTGTGCGGCTCGAGTCGTCCATTTGTTTCTCTGCTCTGAGGCCATCCAAGAGCGGTCTGAAAGACTCGACACCAACGTCGCTATCGCCAGCGCCCGATCGGCCCGGAGTTATGGAGATTAAAAAAAAGAAATACAAAATAAAAAGATTATAAGAGGAAATCTTGAGAATAGAAGATAATCGAGGGAGCGAAGCGATTCGCCCGATAAGTTTGTCGGTCGACTGGGGAGAAGCGGAGGCCTGGCGACAATCGAGCAGTTGTTCGCGCGGTACGAGGGACGCGCAGTGACACACGGAATCGTCGCTGGTTACCGTGTGTAACTTTCAATCTACGCGTACTCTGTCGGGACGGCTCTCGGAAGATCGGAGAGGCGCAGCGACGGTTTGAAGCGGGTTTCGACGCGCGCCGCTTCTGTCAACGTCGAGTACTCGTTAACGTTGTCAACACTGGAAAGCCCCAAGGGTGTGTGCATATATATATGTATATATTACATATATATACATATTTAAAAAAATAAAATAGAATTAGGCGCGAACAAAAGTGAGCTGCGAGTTGTACGAAGTGTCGCGTCGCACATTATTGCGACGTATTTACTATATATATATATTATTTATACATATATATATATATTGGTAGTGAAATAAAGCTTCTCTGATTGTTGTTCGCTAAGAGTGTTATTTGTTAAGTGATATTTGTTAACCGAGTGAATCAAAGATCAGTGATCGTGTGTCGCTACGTCAGTCGCCCTGTGGATTATTATTGGATATTACCGCAAACAACGCTGGGAGAAACTCGGACAAAACCTATCGATCAGCTATCTATGTGAGTAACGGATGTTTGTGGTCACTTTGTAGTTAGATTTTTACATTTTTCACGGTCAAAAAAATTTGTGGTCGAAATAACTCGGATTTTTCGATATGTATTGTTGGCGCCTAAGAAACGCCCCCTGATTGGCTGCCGTGCGAACCTGAAGCTGGAGTTCGATTACCAATTTCAGGCGAATAAAGCAGACCATGTGTTTGACAGTTGTTGCGGTTGAAGTTGCCGTGTTGACACTGGATTGGCAGTTTGTGGCTACGGGGCTAACGTTTTTCTTAGAAAATAACATTTAATCTATAAAAGTAAAAAAAAAAATTCAAAACAAATTTTTTTTTAAATATTAAAAATTAAAATTAAAGATTTGAGGACAGGCGCGCGATCGTTGCAGTTGCATAACGTTTTAAAAAAATAACTTAAACCGACTGAAAGCTTCGACTTCCGGCATTCTCGAGTGTAATTACTTGATGATACCGTCTCGACTAATTTTTTTTTCTTTCGCATAGTTTTGTTTATTTGAAGTCATGTTTACAACGTCGCGAGATTCGAAACTTCTGGACGTCATCTTCATTCTCGGACTTGTTTATTTCCGTCATACATTCGCGTTACATAGTTGCATCGTTACATTTTTATCTAATGAAATTCCACGTTTGACTTGTGTTTTGTTTATTTGACGTCATGAACACAACTTCGCGACACTTGAAATTTTTGTACGTCACTTTCGTTCTCGGTATACGCGAACATTACGCTAGAACGACGTGACGCATTCGCGTTACATAGTTACGTAGTTACATTTTTACGTCACAAAATTCCAACAGTGCATTGTCTTTGGTTTATCTGACGTCACGTACAAAGTTACGCTAGAAAGACATCTTTATTTGAGTGACACATTCGCGTTACACAGTTGCATAGTTACATTTTTACGTTTCTAATTTCCAAGAGTGTATTTTCTTTGGTTTATCTGACGTTGTGTACACACTTACGCTAGAACGGCTTTTTTATTTCCGTGACACATTCGCGTTACGTGATTACATCGTTACACTTTTGCGTTACAAAATTCCAAGAGTGCATTGTGTTTGTTTTGTGCACGTATCCGACGTTACGTGCACAGTTTCGCGGGATTCGGAACTTTTGTCCGTACTTTTCGTTCTCGGTACACATTGACGCTACACTGAAACGTCTTCAATTTTCGTGACAGATTGCATAGTTACATTTTTACGTTCCTAATTTCCAAGAGTGCATTTTCTTTGGTTTATCTGACGTTATCTACACAGTTACGCTGGAACGGCTTTTTTTATTTCCGTGACACATTCGCGTTACGTGATTACATCGTTACACTTTCGCGTTACAAAATTCCAAGAGTGTATTGTGTTTGTTTTATCCGACTTTACGTGCACAGTTTCGCGGGATTCGGAACTTTTGTCCGTACTTTTCGTTCTCGGTACACATTGACGCTAAGCTAGAACGACTTCTATTTTCGTGACACATTCGCGTGTGCCGGACGGTGTTCGGGCTCGATCGAGTCATCATTTATATTATCCGCACGAGATTCGCGCATTCACCGTGCGACATATTACCCTTGCCCTGTACATACTTCTATATTAAAATATAGATACTTGTTTTATACCGGTTCGAATTTACAAGTCAGATCGAGTCCATTTTTTTTTCACATGAGTCACAAACGATCTTCGGGAATTCGAAATGATTTGTATGGAGTTGACAATGACTGGCCAATGGATGAGTAATAATCCTTACTTTCCTACGTATTTCTTATCGATTTCCCATTCCGGTTGCTCGGAAGATACGATACACTGAATATGTACAAAGACTACATGTATTTATAAGTCCCGTTAGGCCAGCCGCACACAAGTGACGTCACGCCACTGACGATAGTGGAAAAACTCAACGCAGTCGCCGCGAGTGCCAACGAGAGACGCAAATGTATTTTCTTTTCGATCCATCTTTCCCAGAGACAACTTTTTTGGATTGGCATAAAAAAATTCTCAGCGTCTTTCTATACTTTTTTTCATACAAATTATTGTCTGGTCGTGGAAAAGAAAAAGGTCCGAAAAATTTCGTTACAAAGTTCGGGGCGCTTCAAACTAGTCAAATGAATACTACATTCTTAAATCTGTTTATTCAAAATTTTACGTATCTATTTCGTTATTCGCATTGCAACAGATGTTCTTAACGTAGAAAAACATTAATTGCAATGGATTTGAAAAAAAATTAATTGATTTATGCTAATTTTCAAAAAGATAGATAATGGTTTAGTTTTTTCAAAAAATAATCCGCCATTTTTGCTCGATTTTGATGTATTCGTCTCATTCTCTTCTTCGAAAGATGCTCTAGTAATTCACCACCCAGATATTCGATAGTATTTTCGGTTTAAAAATGAGAGCCTTTTGTTGATCCATCGACGAAATTCCTTAATAAACAAACATCTGTCATTGTTAAACAGAAAATACTATCGAATATCTAGATGGTGAATTCGTAAAGTATCTTTTAAGGAAGAGAATGACACGTAATACGTCAAAATCGAGCAAGAACTGCGGATTATTCTTTGAAAAAACAACTTCTTTGAGAAGTATCTATTTGTTCGAAAATTAGCAAAAACTAGTTCATGTTTTTGCAAATGATCTTCTCTAGTCCAAGGACATCTGCCATAATCCAAATAACCATTCGCCATAATCATCGGATGCGTAAAAGTTTCTATAAACGACTTTGACAACGCAGCGCTCATTTGACTACTACGAAGCGTCCCAAGCCTCCGCAGGTCGGCACAGCTGCAAAAATTGTCGAACTTTCGGGCGATACCGCGATAACGTTGAGTGTCTCGCGAAGCCAGTGAACCGATACGAGCGTGTTCTCGAGTTACCGGAGTCGCATGTGTCATCATAACAAAGACGAGGACAAGGGAGGAGTGGTTTGCGCCTTCCACGGTACGTAAGATAATTACCTCTTTGACGAGAAATTAAATTGGCCGAGTGAGCGCCGGAGCAGCCCAGCCGGCTTCGCTACCTCGCTCGTCCCGGTATCTTGGCAACCGACGCCAAACTCTAATGTTACGGTCGCTATAAATCCACCCGGGATCCCGACGCTCCCGTCTACCTATACCCAACTGCTACTGTACAGTACATATTCTAGCGGTATACTAACTGCGAGGAAACAGAGTACATAGTGGGTATAACGTTCCCGCTTCCGCGACCGCTCCGCTCTGGCGTATACTCCACTTTGATTTCGCATTCACGAGACGCTCAGCCGTTATTCATAGTTACGTCTCATACCGAACCTGCGCGAGTTGGCTAATAAAGAAAAGTAATAAAAAAAAAAATTTCTGAAATTCCGGCCACCTCACGAACGGAATCGGCGAATTTTTCACCACTCAACAGGTTTAGACTTAAAATTTTCGAACGATTTCAGATATTACTGCACGGCTTTGCCGACTTTTTTTTATCGGGATCCGTTCGTGAGAAAGTGAAATGAGTGCTAAATTTTTACAACCGTTTATCGACGATTGTATGCATTTGGTGGCAGTATAGGCGGTCGATTTGTATCGCATGTGTCCTCAAGCAAGAGAAATATCAATCACGATGGTCTTGCATGAACAACTGGTAAATGAAAATTTCTATGATAGTACACTTTTTTTTGTTGGTTTTTTCAAAGTAGAATACGTATTTTGAAACCGATTTAAGTGTACTACGGCTCATTTTGTTTCTTAAAATCCATTATACGAATTTACCATGTTGATTTTTTGTAAGTTTAACCGTTTGACTAATACGGCCCATTATTTGACAGGTGAATTTTTTCTTCCCATAAACAAACTGCTCTCAAAACTATAAAAAAATCTAGTTGGTGAATTCGCAAAGCGACATTTGAGAAACAAAACGCGCCGACGTAAATCAAAATCGGTTCAAAGATAAGGATTCCGGTTTGAAAAAACTCAACGAAAAATGTATCGTCATGGAAACTTGCATTTCTCACTTTACGTATTAGCAAGCACATCCTTATCACTAGTATTGCAAATCGACTCCCTTTGCAGTGAATAAGTGCGCAACATAAAAAAAAAAAAAAAATAACAATTGTAAAAAATGTAGGTCTCCGACTCGCGTTCCGTGCACTAACCACCTTAAATTCACAAATGACAACACTAAAAGCTCAACACATATACTCGAAGCTTCCATTTGAATTCGGAAATGATAAAAAAAAAGTTCATCTCTTATTGCTTTATACTTTCCCAGTCCCAGCGCTTGCTTTCTGGCGCTCCTTCGTAGCTAAGTTGACCTGCAATATTCTCGCTGTCTGAGAACTGTCTCGGCAGATTATCATGCTAATACCACAGCTAAGGTTTGAGCGTCGAGACACACGTAAGAGAAAGAGGAGAAGGAAAGAACGACGAAGGTATGGCGCGCGTTGCTGCACGGCTTCGCTCGCTAGGAGAATTGATCTCGAGCTGTTCCAGTAACCTCGTTACTCGTTCGATCGTGACACACACACACACACACACACGCCTACTATCCTTATGTACCATGCCATATAATATACATGTATACATATCCAAGATCTTCATCCTAAACCACTATCCCACTCGGTTGTTCGCTATCGTCTGCGTTCAAGGCCGCTCCCAGCGATACGTTATATATACCTTATTCTCGAAACCTGTTTTCGTCAACCCTCTCCGATCGAGTATAGAGAAGCAATTTCGCGAACGCGAAACGCTCCCTGCGTTTATTCTCGCAAACGTCGAGAGCCCGTGTGGAGGCCTCGGACGAAGTGTCTGATAGCTTTATAATCATAAAATGCAGGTATACGGCTCGCTCGAAGGGAAAACGAATTAGTTAGATGCAATAAAAAAAAAATAATAATAATCATTTTCTACCTTGCCAATAACGATATCGATCTTTCGTTTCCATAACAATTTTATTTTATTGCGCCTTAGCATAAAGCTTCCATTGCAAAATAAGTCCGAGGCGTTTTTTCTCTTCTTTTTCTTTTTTTTCTCATGCAAGTCGTAACAGTAAAAAGTCGAACGAACCGTGCATCAAAGTTCTTCGATAACCTCCATAAACATATAAACGATGAACATATAACAGAAATACAATTTTCTCCCTTGGTAATAACGACATCAATCTTTCATTTCCATACAAATTTTGGACCTGAACGCTGACAATTAAATATCGGAACGGGATTGCTAGAGTTGTTCAAAAAGAGAGTTATTGCAGGTACTATTCGATCGCCTAACCAATTTGCTAATATTGAGGGCATAACTGGAAACCCTCATCTTGCTTTTCGAGAGAGTATGCTCAGGCCACGACTATAAGCTCGTTATGCAGTTGGTACCTCGTACCAGTCCAAGCTATTGCATATGCCCACACCCTCTCTCGCTATTGTACAAACCAGAACTGGGAAAATACACTAAACGCTCGAAGTACGTATTGAAGTACCAAGTACTTGAAGTTCTGAGGCCTGGTTAGTAATTGAGTACTGGCAGAACTTAAGTGATGAAGTTCTAAGTACTGAGTACTGGGTAGTACTTGAGTATTCACGCATTGTATAATAGGTAGTACTTCAGTACTGACGTATTGAGTACTGTATAGTATTTGAGTACTGACGAATTGAGTAATGGTTAGTACTTGAGTACTGACGTATTTAGTCCTGAGTAGTACTTGGGTATTGGCGTATTTAGAACTGGGTTGTACTTGAGTACTGACGCATTTAGTACTGCCAGACCTTAAGTGATGGAGATCTAAGTACTGGTCTGTACTTGAGTACTGGCGTATTTAGTACTACCAGACCTTAAGTGGGGACATCTAAGTACTGGGTTGTACTTGAGTAGTGACGTATTTAGTACTTTCAGAGCTTAAGTGGTGGAGTTCTAAGAACTTGGTGTCAGCACCGAGTACTTAGGACTCCACCACATAAGCTCAGTCAGCTCAGTACTTGATACTTCAATATGCACTACTTCAAGTACTTATTGCATTTACCCAACTCTGGTACGAATAACATTTCTGTAAATGTCCTCTTTTTACTTCAACGCGTGCTGGTGATTTTGTTGGTCTTCATTTTTGCCGTAGAAGTTGCTCGAGTTTCGAAATAATTTTTCTTTTTATCTTTCTCTTTCGTATCGTTCGAAAAGCGTGGAATGCAAGTCATAACGGTGATAAAAAAAGGTCGAACGTCTACCGCGAATCGAAGTTCTTCGATAAACTCTCTCTTCCATTAGAGCGAAGGAAAGCGTCTATAATGTCGCAACACTTCCTGGCATGGCCACTTCGCGATCCCGTCTCGATTCTCGCACTCTCACGTCGTGGACTCCGGTCACGCGGGACTTCGCGAACGGGTTACAACGTTCGCGCTGGCTGGCTTTCATTACTGATCGCTCGGCAGTTCCCGCGAAGTTTTGCAGCTCGGACGGGCGCGCGCAAACGCCACCCGCGGCTGCGGCAGCGGTGCCGGGAGACACGACGAAACTTTTCACATTTGCATGATCGATAGAGAACGTATTTAGCACCGCGGCGCGAGAGACGAGAACCGAACCGAGAATGCCGCTTGGACAGCCGAGATTTTCACGTATATTTTTAACCTCGTGAATATTTAATAGGAGGGAAAAAAAAACACATCCCCATTCGAATAAATATGCGCTCTCGATTTATACTCGGCCGCGAAGCAACTTCCTTATAGAGGGGTTTCGTTTGAATATACATCGTTCAATTTATTTTGTTTATCTCGCGTGGATTCCCGACATTTTTTTTACACACATTGCGACAAATAATTCCAGCCAAGTGTTCGTATGATTTTTCTTTCGACAGTCGATTTAATCGCATTTAGATTTCGTCGCTTTCAATTCTCGTGAAGTATTGTTTTTTTTTGGTTTGTTTTTCTCGCGTAAACACAAACAGTGGTGATGATGTACATCGTTCGAAATTTGTGATTTCGAACCGACACGAGCGCTTTTGGTCGTGAATTATTAATGAGAAAAAAGAAAAATCATCGGAATAAATATGTGCTCTGGTTTATACTTTCATATAGAGAGATTTTGTTTGAATATACATTCGTCGAGTTATTTTATTTATTTCACGTTGATTATCATAATTTTTTTTTTTTTCATATACATGTGCCACAAATAATTGCACGCTGAAGATAGCTAGCGATTTGGGCGAAACATTAAAAATGAAGATGTAAGAGTACGCACATTGTTCTCCACCTCACCAACGTGCCGACTAATAGCAGTTAAATAACAATATTTCTGTTCATCGATCGCTGCAATCTCATCTCTGGACTAAAGTGAAAAGGAACGCGTTCTGTAATGTTGGCCCGGCGTTCTTCAATTTGTTGCTGGCGAATGTTCTGTCGCTACGGAAAGCAACCATTTCGACTTGCTCCTTGAGCGGCGGATCCGGCTCGAGTTCGAGTTTCTCGTTATTATTTTGGTATTTTTGCCATATTGTTTATTTCCTGATCGGTATTTTATTTTTTATGCGCTTTATTCTATTATTGAGTTTATCATCATTATTTCGGTTTTCCCATTTTTTGCTCATTTTCATTTTTTGCTTCCTCATAGAGAAAGCATTGTTTTCGTAAAAAAAAGAAATTCAAGATTTTAGTGTCAGAGTATTTGAAATAGTCCAAAACTCCGAGAAACGTGCTTTTTTTAATATTATTTTTATGCGGTTTTGGTTTAGCGCTTTACTTGCAATGTGTTATTCTTGTATATAACCGATTTCTCGTTGGTTGGCCGAAGTGCTTGAAGGCACTCGGGTCCAAATATATTGTATTGTATTATATTTTAAATGATTATATTAAATGTATTCTATTATATATTATATTATTTGTCTTCACATAATTATTATCCTGTTTGGGTTTAGCGCTTTAGTTGCAATGTCTTACGCTTATATTTATTAGGTTTATCGACGATTGGGGAATGTGCTTGGAGGAATTCAGGTCCAAACGTACAAGAAATGCCATATCTATCTGTCTATCTGAAAGATTCAGAGGACTACGGAATATCGCTCGGTCGGTCATCTCGCGCGAAATCCACTTCGATGCGTGGAGAAATAGTCTCACAGGCAGTCACGCTCGTTCCTTTTGCTTCCGTTGTTCCAGTGCCGACTCTTTCGCTGCCTCTTTCACCCCGCGGGTGTCTCTCGTCCACGACATAAATTGCCAGGAAGTTTGAGGTCCCTGAAGGGAGCCACTGGACGCCAGACACTCGAGTTACCGCTCGCTCGTTCGGCTCTCGAGAGTCGCCTTTATGTGCGGGTTTATATTCCGTGGTATACGACACTCGTATTAGCTGCGGATAACTCCGAAGACTGTTCGTTCTTCTTGCGAGCTATCCCTCTCGTGTCGAATCACGAGCGTCGAACCCTCGCTCTCTCACGGACTGGTCGAAAGAAAGAATGGAAAAGAAAGGGAACCTCATGGTTTCTCCGGATTATCTTTCGCCTCGCGTTCTCGTAATAAAATTGTGGACGTTCGTGGAGAAAAAAGTTCCTTGAAAGCAAAAATCTTTTTTTTCCAAGAAATTCAACAATTTTATTTTCTCGTTAATTTTACCAAACAAAAATTATTTCCGACGTTAAGGTCGAACGGAAAAGAAAGGGAACCTCATGGTTTCTCTGGATTATCTTTCGCTTCGGGTTCTCGTAATAAAATTGTGGACGCTCGGGGAGAAAAAAGTTTCATGAAAGCAAAAATCTTTTTTTTTTCCACGAACGTCAACAATTTTATTTTCTCGTTAATTTTAAAAAACAAAGGTTGGTTTGAACTTATTATCGCTCTTGAGATCGAACTTGGGATACTTTTTCGGTTGGAACTTGATTTGGTGCTTAGGTTTGATCTTAAGTTCGAACTTGAGTCTGAACTCAAATTCGATCGTGAGTTGGAACATGAGTTCGAACTTAAGATGGAACTCGAACGACAATCGAATTTGAGTTCAGACATGAGTTCGAACTTAGGGTAGGTCTTAGCACGCAATGAAGTTCGGGCCAAACATCGATCTAAAGTTCGATCCCAAACGGGGTCTTAAAATTTGACCCTAAGAGACATTTTTTGGGAAACGGACATATTTTGTTTTTTGGGAAAAATTATAAAGAAAGAAATCGTGGATTTATGTGGATAAGAAACGTCAAGAAACCTATTTTGACTGTGTAGAAAAAGCGTCCACGGCAACTTCGCCGGTTATTGCCTAAAGCGCTCTCCCGGTGCGACTGCTTTGTGGAATAAAAACACACACAAAGCTATAACGGCGATACGCTATTATCGATCTGTTATCGATTGGACGGATCGAGGATCTCGCGCCGATGATAAGTCTCGCAAAATTTCACGAGTCATAGTCGATTTACCGTTTGCACGCTCAGCGGATCTGTCCGCTCCGAACTATGCTCCGAACTATGCTTCCGATAACTCGGAATACTGTTTATTTTTCTTTCGATCCCTCTTATGTCAATTCACATAAGTCGAACCCTCGCTCTCTCATGGACGTGTCGAACGGAAAAGAAACGTTACCTCATGGTTCTCTGGATTATGTTTCTCTTCGCGCTCTCGTAAATTTAACGGATAGGAAAAGCCCCCACGAGACAACTTCGCCGGTCGACCCTTAAGCGCTCTGCCAGCACGACTGCTTCGTGGAAAAAACATGAAGCTATAACGGCGATACTCTTCGCACGATTTATTATCGATTTGATAGATTGAGGACCGGTCTCAAAATGCTACGAGTCATATTCCATTTTGAAGATTTCAGTTTGAACTTAAGATCGCTCTTGAGATTGAATTTAAGATCGAACCTCAGTGTGAACTTGCTTTTGTCTGTAAGTTTAATCTTGATTTTGTTCCTAAGTTCAATCTTGATTTTGTTCCTAAGTTCAATCTTGATTTTGTTCCTAGGTTCAATCGTGATTTTGTTCCTAGGTTCAATCGTGATTTTGTCCCTAAGTTTGGTCTTGGTTTTGTCCCTATGTTTGATCTTGGTTTTGTCCTTAAATTTGATCTTGACTTTCTCCTTACGTTTGATCTTGATTTTCTCCTTAAGTTTGATTTTCATTTTGTCCTTAAGTTCGATCTTGATTTTGCCCTTAAGTTTCATCTCGGTTTTTTTCCCTAAATTTGATCTAGGTTTTGTCCTTAAGTTTCATCTTGACTTTCTCCTTAAGTTTGATCATGATTGTCTCCTTAAGATTGATCTTGATGTTCTCCTTAAGTTCGATCATAAGTTCGAACTTAAGTATGAACTCAAATTCGGTCGCAAGTTCAAGCTCACAACCGCGATACTCTTCGCCGCTCTATTATTGATTCGATGGATCGAGGACCTCTCTTCGAAGATACCTCTCTCAAAATTTCACGAACCATTGTCGATTCACCGTTTGCACGCTCATCGGATCATTCCGTTCTGGACTACGCTCTCTCCTCGCCGGCTTCTTGCCGTTTCTTCCCGTTTGTTACTAGCGCTGTAACGCAAAACTGTATGGAACGCAATTACACGGAAGTGCCCGAGGCTTATTGTTTTTTCGTATCACCGCAGTAAAATTAATCCTTCCGTTTGTGCAATCTACATTCTGCCGTAGCAACAGTCGAGCCGGTTGGTGGAACAGCCAGCAGGTGAATTTATACAACCCCTCCAGCCTCGAACGAAAAGCCCACATTTGCTAACCCGTTTTGGGCTCGCTACGATGCTTTTTTTTACTCGTATTTTTATTTATTTATTCTTCACTGTTTTCGATCACGTTCGCCAGTTTATATCAATCTCTAGCTTTGTACAGCCTACAACCAGATATGTGAAAAAACATAGGGCGATGATAGGCACGCCTCCGGCGCGAAGCGTGTGCACGGGCGTTCGTTTCGATGGACGGAAAACGGACGGATGGACGAGGCAGGCTCGGTGTGCCTTTCGGGCTGCTGAGTAGTCGAGCACGCGTATCAATTTCACATCGATTCTCTCGAATCGCGAACTCGAATCTCAATCTGCTGTTTCGTGTTTCGACCTGGTCCGACAATTTGTCTCTTACTTTGGTGATTGTTTTTTCGTTCTGGTCGGGAAAGGTGAAACGGGTTCATTTTTTTATGTCGATAGAACTGACATTTTGGTTAAAGAAATATCAATTCGTAAGTCAAAGAGTTGACGATAGGAGGGAGTAATAAATTTCCCTCGAATCTCAATGTGCAATTTCGTATTTCGAAGCAGCCAAACAATTTCTCTTTAACTTTCGTGATTTTTTGGCTATCGCGAAACGTAAAAAAGGTCGAACATTTTTTAACTCGACAGAACTAAAATTTCGATCGGAGAATTTTCGATAGAAATTTCTCGGAGAAAGATCAGTTCGTAAGTCAAAGAGTTGACGATAAGACCGAGTGACAAATGACAGCCTCGAAGGAAAGCTTGTGAAGAATTTAGAACGCGTATCAATTTCACATCGATTATCAATCCGCTGTTTCGTATTTCAAACCCGCCGGACAATTTCTCCCCATCCTAATTGTTCTAAAATACCTCAAACCTAAAAAAGCTCCAAAATGTTTCAACTCCACAGATCCAAAAACGTCCCTCGAACAAGAATCAATTCCCAAGTCAAAGAGTTGACGTTCGCAGTTATATAAATCACACCCTCGAAGGAAAGCCTCTAAAGAATCTCGCCCACGTCTCTTCAACGGATCGACCCTCGCTCTTCAGTCTCCTCGCCTCTTCGCCTCAGCCCCGCTGTATGTGTATTTTTTTTTCTTACCGATGAGTGGATCGAATTCGCCGTAACGCCGGGACTGTGTGACGTGTCTCTCGTCTCTTACGAGGGTGAGGCAAGAATGGAGCGAAAAGAAAGAATCTCCGAGCGTGTGCGCTGCGACGGCGATGTCGTGCGCTCGACGGTGCTGCTTTAGGCAGGAGGGATGGATGAACCGGGCAGGACCGCGTAGGAGGGAGTCGCCGGCGAGGGCCGAGGTCGTAATAAAGGATCCGACGACCCTCGAAAACCTTGCCGGCAGCCCGAAACTACCCGCGGCTCCGGAGCCACCCTGAACCTGCGGTCCCCCCGGCCGTCCCTCGTCGTCTCGTGCACGACCCGTCGGGGCGGCTCTCTTCTCCTCCCCGTATTCAACTTCTGCCTCCTCTCTACGGCTTTTGCTCTTGCTTCTCCCGCTGAGTTATTTCCAACCCGGGAGGAAACGAGTTTTCGCCGTTTGCTCGTGTTACCCACCGTGTTAGAGCTAAATACGGGTCAGAATGTTTCGTGGTAGTTTCGGGAACTGAGCGAGCTCTCGGAGTTGCTGCGGTTAAAGAATGACGAGTAAAAAGTAAAGAGAAAGAAGGGGACACGAAGGTGAAGGATCGTCCGGTTGAGTGAGCTATGAAGCTCGGGAGACCGGTATGTTTTACACTTTCCGTAAGCTTTGAGCAATTTGAGGGCTAAGTGTTCTTTCCGGAAAAGTAGGAATTTACGAAAAAAAATAAATAAAGGAATGTAGTCGAATGAGTGTAATGAAGGAAGGATTATATGCAAAATTTTCTCCGGTGGTAACATTTTTTGCTGCCGCACGGAGAACATTTGGCGTACCTGTAGTACTTATTACAGTTTAAGAAACTACAGTGTTACAGTGTAAGAAAGTACAATACTACAGTTTAAGAAAGGACAATATTACAAGTTCGTGACAGTACAATGTTACTGTTTAAGACAGTACAATGTTACTGTTTAAGATAGTAGAATGTTACTGTTTAAGACAGCTAAATACGACTGTTTGAGACAGCTGAATATGACCGTTTAAGAGTAGAATTTTAAGACTTAAGATCGCTCTTGAGATCAAACTTCAGATCACAGTTTGGCCCCAAACTTTCTTGGGTGCTTTAGATTTATCTTAAGAACTTGATGTCGTGCTTAAGTTCGAACTTAAGATCGAACTCGGACTAGAGTCGAATTTTGAGTTCATGCTTAAGTTCGAACTTATGCACGAAATCAAGTTCGAACTTAACATAGATCTTAAGCACGAAATCAAGTCTGACCTTAAAATAGATCTTAAGCCCGAAATCACGTTTGAACTTAAGATAGATCTTAAGCGCGCAATGAAGTTCGGGCCAATCGTCGATGTTAAGTTCGGTCTCAAGAGCGATCGTAAGTTCAAACTAACGTCTTAACATTCGACCCTAAGACTGCTAAATACGACAGTTTAAGACAGCTAAATACGAGCCAGAATGTTTCGTGGTAGATTCAGGAACGGAGCGAGCTTTCCAAGTTGGTGTGGTTAAAGAATCACCAATAAGAAGTAAGGAGAAGGAAGAGAACACGAAGGTGAAAGATCGTTTGGTTGAGTGAGCTATGAAGCTCAGGACACCGGTATGTTTAACACTTTCCGAAAGCTTTGAGCAATTTGCGCGGCTAAGTGTCCTTTCCGGAAACGTACAAGTTAAAAAAAAACGTAGTCGACCGCGTGTAATGACAGCAGGATTATATGTGAAACCTTCTCCGGCCATGCCATTTTTTTTGCCACCGCACGGGTAACATTTAGCACACATACATGTATTACTCATGCTTCAGTTTTAGGGTCGAAATTGAAGACGTTAGTTTGAACTTAAGATCGAAGTTGACCCCGAATTTCATTGCGTGCTTAAGATCTATCTTAAGTTCGGACTTCAAACTGAACTTAAATTCGATTATAGTTCGAGTTCGATCTTAAGTTCGAACTTCAGATCGAACTTTAACTGTTTTTAGAATCCCAGCTCGAACTTGAAATCAAACTTAAGCACGACATGTAAGTCGAAGTGAGGTTTGATCATAAGTTCTAACTAACGTCTTGAAATTCGATCCTGAGAAAGCTAAATACGGGTCAGAATGTTTCGTGGTAGTTTCGGGAACGGAGCGAGCTCTCCGAGTTGGTGCGGTTAGAGAATGGCGAACAAAAAACAAAGAGAACGACGAGAACACGAAGGTGAAGGTTCGTCCGGTTGAGTGAGCTACGAAGCTCCACGACACCGGTATGTTTTACACTTTCCGAAAGCTTTGAGCAATTTGCGCGGTAAGTGTTCCGTCGAGAAAAGTACAAGTTCAACAAAAAAAAGTTGTCAGACGACCGTGTGTAATCACCGAAGGATTATATGTTAAACCATCTCCGGCGATGGGATTCTTTCGAAAAATGTGACGTGCAACAAGGGTCGAATTGCCGATTGTGACTCGTGTGATAGCAGCCCTCGTTTTTCTCGGGCAGCAAACCACACTCGTTGCAATCGCTAACTTTCGACCCTTGATGCACAATATAGGGTAGAGCGGGGAAAAATGGGGCAGCAGGGCAAAACGGGGCATGGGGCAAAACGTTATTTTCCAAGAATTTTTGGATGCCCGAATTCGCCCCATCGATACATCAGGCTTTTCTGCCCCGTTTGCCACCTTGTTCGATCCAAGAGTGATTGGAAAATTTAGTTTTGCCCAACTGCACCGTTTTGCCTCGTTGTCCCATTTTGCCCCGCTCTTCCCTACTATTGCGGCTACTCGGATACCATTTAGCGCACGTAGTACTCAATGTTACAGTTTAATAAAGTTAATCGAGAATAGCTTTAACAGTGAGGGAGATCCGCTCTTGGCTCACCGACTTGGTTCGCCTCCTTCTCCATTACCGCTTCTCTTCTTTCGCTCGTGATTCAAGGTTTTCTCTTCACGAGAGGCACGGATAAGATCTGGCGTACTTACGAGTAATTTCTCAATGATGCAGTTTAAGGGTTGAATTTTAATACGTCAGTTTAAACTTAACATCGCTCTTGAGATCGAACTTGAGATCGATGTTTGGCCTGAATTTCATTGCGCGCTTAAAGTCTATCTTAAGTTTAAACTAACTTCTTAAAATGTTACGCTATTAAAGCTAATTGAGAATAGAACAGTGAGGGAGATCCGCTCTTGGCTCACCGACGTAGTTCGCTCTTCCGCTCCCTTCTCTCTTCTTTTGTTTCTCTCGTGATTTAAGGTTCTCTCTTTACGAAGGTGAAGAATCCGGCTGAATGAGCTATGAAGCTCTAAATATCGGCATGTTTCACACTTTCCGAAAGATTTGCGCAATTTGCGCGGTAAGTGTCTTGTCCAGAAACTACAAGTTAAATAAAAAAAGAAAAGAAAGTAGTGGGTCGACTGTGGGTAATGATAGGAGGATTATATGTGGAAACCATCTCCGATGATACCATTTTTTGCGGTTGCACGGATAACATTTGGCGTACTTACACGTAGTTATTCAATGTCTCAGTTCAAGAGTCGAACTTTAAGACGTAGGTTCGAATTTAACATCGCGGCTTGAGATCGACCTTAATATAGCTGCTTCAGATCGAACTTAAGATCGAAGTTTGGGCCGAACTTAAGATCGAAGTTTGGGCCGAACTTAAGATCGAAGTTTGGGCCGAACTTAAGACCGAAGTTTGGGCTGAACTTAAGATCGAAGTTTGGCCACGATTTTTAAATCGAAGTTTGGTCCGAACTTAATAGTGAAATTTGGCCCGAACTTCATTGCGTGCTTAAGGTCTATCTTAAGTTCGAACTAACTTCTTACAATTTTACGCTGAGAAAGCTAATGGAGAATAAAACAGTGAGAGAGATCCGCTCTTGGCTCACCGACGAAGTTTGAAGTTCGAAATTCCCCCTTCGAAATCGCCCTTCCTCTCCATTCTCTCGTCTTTTGTTCCACTCGTGCAGCCTCAATGCCGTACGTATATACGTCCCGGTGCTCCCGCACTAAACAGAGCGGAAGCACGTCGAAAATAAAAGAGTATTCGTTCCACCCGCTGCAACAGCGACATAGCGGCTAGCGTCGCTATTTCCGCGCTTTTCCTCGTTGTACTCAATACGACATAGAGCATATTCGCCGGGGGTAAACAATCAAACGAATTTGAATTGATATTCGCGCATGTTTGTTCGCATCAGATTTTTTCGGTGAAAAATCAATTCCTAAAATCCAGTGAATTTTTTTGAAATTTTTGTTAAAACTAGATCGTTTTGGGAATTATTCGTAAAATTGTTTACCCCTCGGATTTGTTCCATAGCGGCGGAGGGGGGGGGGGGGGGGTAGAGTTAGAATATCTCTTTCTCGTCGTTTATTCTAGCGAAGTATTCTTGAAATATTATTCCTGTGAAGAATAAATAAAAATAAAATGGATTCTGGTAAGCGAGAGAAATTTTTGAAATTTTGAAACTTCGTTATAACAAGATCTTGTTTGCGAATAATTAAAGTTGTTTACGCTCGCATTTATTCCGCAGTCGCAACGGAGGAATGGGAGGGGGCGTCGTGTATGTCTCTTTCCCGTCGTTTATTCCGCAATTCCAGTAAAATATTCTGGAAGTATTATTCCAGAGATTTTTATAGTATAAAATTAAATTCCAGTTATGAAGTCAAATTTTTGAAATTTCGAAATTTCGTTAAAACAAGATCGTTTCGCGAATACTTCGTAACATTGTTTACCCTTCCAATGTATTCCGCGTTCGTAACGGGGGACGGGAAACAGCCGTCATGTTTATTTATATGTGTTCCACCTGTGCGGGTTTTTCCCCTTTTACACACCCCACCTCCCCCCCCCCCCTGGATCGCGACCGCAGCCGACTTACCCCCTTACTGTGTCGCATTCGCACAAAGGCACAGGGAAACTGCGAAAAACCTGGCCGTACACAGACGGCTCTTTCCCCAGAGATTAGCGTTCCTACAGGGTAATCACCAATCTCCGAGAAAATTGCCTCCCGCTCGACGATTCGGTGCGCAAGCCAGCGCGCGGCTAGGCGGTCACCCATCCAAGTACTGACCGCGAGCGGTACTGCTTGACTTTAGGGGACCGCCAGAGCCACACACCAACCGAGCACCTATCGCTGCCGGTAAACAGCCGTCATGTATATCTTTTTTTCGTCCTTTATTCCAGTGACTTCCGGTAAAAAATTAAATTCCACTAATCGAGTAAAATGTTTGAAATTTCGAAATTTCGTTTCGCGAATAATTCGTAGCATTGTTTATTCCTCGGATTTATTCCGCAGCTGTAGCGTGCGGGGTGGGGGAGGGTGGCGTCGTTCATTCCGGTAAAATATTCTTGAAATATTATGTCATTTCTTGAGTGAAAATAAAAATGAAAATAAAACATTCCGTAATCGAGTGAAATTTGTGAAATTTTGTTAAAAACAAATTCGTTTCGCGAATAATTCGTAACATTGTTTACCCCTCGGTTTTATTCCGCAGCTGTAGCGTGCGAGGTGAGGGAAGGTGGCGTCGTTCATTTCGGTCAGATATTCTTGAAATATTATGTCATTTCTTGAGTGAAAATAAAAATGAAAATAAAACATTCAGTAATCGAGTGAAATTTGTGAAATTTTGTTAAAACAAAATTGTTTCCCGAATAATTCGTAACATTGTTTACCCCTCGGATTTATTCCGCAGCTGTAGCGTGCGGGGTGGGAGAGCGTCGTGTATAATATCTCTTTCTCGTCGTTTACGTCCCACTTGGGAGTCGCGAGAGGCGACGAGCCACGGTCGGCCTTACGCCTCGTTGTATAGATGTCTCGTCGCTGTGTCGGTGTCTTCGCCGCCGGATCCGCCGGCGCTTCCACACGCCGTACAGCCGAGTTGCCGTTCCCGAAGCGAGCGGCAAAGTGTGCAGGCAGGGGGAGCGAACGACCGAGAGAGGGCCGTGGCGAGAGAACCCGCTGCTCGCGCGCGATCGTGACGCAAATGCCAAATATACATTCGTGGCACGGTCCGTCGCGAGCTTGCGTGCGAAGAAAGCGTGGCTCGCAGCGTCGCGCTCGCGAGAAGTCTCGTACGACGGTCGATACGAGCTCGGGGGATTCTCCGACGACGGGGCATTCGTGCCTTCGTGCGTGCTAAACTAATACAGAGTAAGAAAAAAAGTTTGCACTTTTTCCAACAACTTGTTGTCGAGAAACGTCAATTTTGTTTTATTTCGTAAATTTCGGATCGCACCGACCGGTTTTAGTTTCGCAATCAAAGGTACAAAGTGAGATTGTTGAGAAGGAAAAAACTACAGGGTGAAAAAATTAACTGCCCGAATGTTTCGTTTTATAAGCGAATCTGATGATAAAAAAAATGTGCGGATTTGGGCATTCTGTTTTTTAATTTTTTAAAAAGGATTGTTACACTAATAAGGTTGGCAAGAATTTCGTCGCACTTGCGTGAAGTCTCGCTTTACGGTTGCGCCTTTTTTAAAAGAATTTTTTAAAAATAATAATAATAATAATTATTATTATTATATAAAAATTACGGCGAAAACGCGAGGTCTCGTGTGTTTCTCGAGCTCCACCGGGTTACACTGATTAGCGTGATAGACTCATACCAACGTGACTCCGAGTCGTGCGGAGGGGACGTGAGAATTCTCTCACGTTTCCCTCCGCTCGACGCCAATTCGACCAATTCGGCCAATTCCGGACAATTCGGCCAGTTTTGGCCGAAACAATATTAGGGCACACATTGAAGAATAACAAGCCGGACAAACCACTCGATCATTTCATTTTAGTATCGCGCAAACTACTCACCATCTTTTTTTAACATTTGCTTTCAAAAATTATTACACTATAAAAATTTCGGCAAAGTCGCAAACTTCTCAAGCTCCGCCGTGTTATTGTCGTACATAACACTCACTTGCCGCAAAATTAAGTGTCGTAAACACGTCACGGGGTCGAAAGTACCTCCTCGTATATGTTCCGTTAGAGAAGAAGTGAACCGCGCACTTTTCACGCCCTCAATTAGTTCACGCACACAGTAAAAAATAATTCCCTAAAATCGGAATACAAAGTTTCCTAAGAATAATTTTGTTAAACAATTGAGAAACTCGTCTATTCAGATTGAAGTATACAAACCTGTCCTTTTAATTCGCGTGTCAGTAACAATTTTAGTTTGTACTTTGTAAAACTAGATCAGAAAACTTTGGTTGTAAAACTAGAACCGGTCGGTGCGATCGGAAAATTAACGAATAAAAAATTGTTAACGTTTGTGGACAACGAGTTAATCGAACGATTAACAAAATATGGAGGAACCAACGCGCAAACTACTTAGCACCTTTTTTTTGCAAAACATTTTTCTTAAAAGAACGATTGCACTATAAAAATTTCGGCAAAGACGCAAAGGTCTCGGTGCGCTTCTGAAGCTCCGTCGTGCTATTGTCGTACATAACACTCACTTGCCGCAAAATTAAGTGTCGTAAACACGTCACAGGGTCGAAAGTACCTCCTCGTATATGTTCCGTTCGAGAAGAAGTGAACCGCGCATTTTTCTCGCGCTCAATACCTATATAGCGGGCTATAAGGTACCTACTCGGGATCGCCCATTTACCTTGCCGTCGGGGCCGCCTTATACTTGGAAAGTTTTCTTCTCCCCCCACCCTCCCCCGCCCCCCGCTCGCTTGCTTGTCACGGTACATAAAATTGATCGAGGCCACGAGACGAGAGGGGTTCCTCGCCGAAGTGCCGGCGAACGAACGAACGGGCAAACCAGCAGGGTTAGGACGCGGACCGACGTGGATTAACGAGGGGGCGGAGGTGCGGAAATTCGAGAGATCGATCGAGACTCTCGTCTCTTCTTTCCACTCTCTCTTTCTTCGTAGGTCTTTCGTGATAGCTGTTATGAAATTGGTCGATCTTGAGCGGCGACGATTTTCCATATCTCCAGATTGCTCAAGGCGGATCGACTATCGGAGGTAATCCGACTTAAGGCCTTGGTTTTTTTTAATATGTTCTATGCGAAGAGGATAGACGTCTATTCTGGAAGTCTGAGCAATTTTCACCGTAGGGTTTGCTTGTGATGCGATTTAGAAGTTGACTACTTTGGGCGGGTCATTCTGTGTTCTAATATTGGGGTCGGTCGGTTTCCGGGATAAAAGATCACTGATTTTGTACTTATTATTAAGCCAACTTAAAGCTTTGGAAAAGCAGCTTTACGAAGAGGAAGCATCAAGGTCTTTCGTGATAGCCGTTATGAAGGTGGTCGGTCTTGATCGGCGATGATTTTTCACATCTCCAGATCGCTCAAGGCGGATCGACTATCGGAGGTGATCCGAATTAAAGCCTGATCCGAATTAAAGCCTAAACAAAATATTTTGAATCCAATTTTCTCCGAAACAATTCTATACAATGAAAAACTGTTTCGGTAAAAAACGGGTTCAAAATATTTCGAGGCCATGTTGATATTTAGCCCCACTCTTTGCGCCACGGTCGGACAATTAATGGTGACCCACCTTCTTTCGCTGAGTTTTCAATTTGTTAAACTAATCTCTTGACACGAGATAGCGAGGTTTTCTTCAAAATGTATGTCTCAAACTCTTAACCGATATCGCGACGATATTTTTATCGACCGTTCGAGACTGTTTTATCGATTGCGCAACAAGGGACTTTTTTTAGTTGCGAAATCGTTTTGCCGTCCGTGTAAGTTGTCTCGTAGACGGCCGAGCTCGCTCGGGACAACGTCATCGTGACTATCCCGTGGAAGCTGCGAGGATAGTCAAGGTCTGATCCGCGAAGGCTCAGCGCAACAATTTCCTGTCGCGAATCGTGAGCTCGACCGGCGACTGAGAACACGTCGCAGTTGCTGCAAACGCGCGCGCGTGAGAGCGCACGAACGGCAATCCCATCCTCTCTCGCGTGTAAGTCCCGCGAGTCGAATGCAACCGAGCGCTCCTCAAGGACGATACCAAGTTTATGGTGACGCAACGCACGATCGCCGACACGAGTGGCTACGAGACTATCGCACGATAATACCGTTCGCGCCGAGAATAAAACGAGTCCCAGGTCGAATTTCGCTTCTTCGGTTAATGTGTTTGTTTTTTTTTTAGCATTTTTTTAGTACTGGAAGTTGAAAATTGTCGTGATTTCGTCGAGCGGCGAGACGAAGACTTGCTCGCTCGATCCATGAAATTAGCTCGATTAGGGATGAATTCGTGCTATCGAGGGCAAAAGGCAAAAATTGTATGAAATTTAATGTAGCGGACCGAAAGTTTTTATGCAAAAAGTGGTATATTAAATTTCATGTGGAATTGTGATGACACATTAATGTTCAGTTTATTGAAAACATTGGGAATACTTGTTTTTTTTTATCATTTACTTTAATTTCATTGACGAAGTATAATAATTTTTCATCACAATTGTACGCTAAATTTACAATTTTTTGTAAAATTGTAAATCAATCAACATCAAATTGTAAACTTAATGTTGCGGAACTTCAAATTTACTTACATTTCTTACATCATTTGAACACGAATTTACTTTTTCGTTCAAATTGAAATATCAGATATTAAAATTACAAATCTTTTGCCTGAAATTGACTAAATACGTCAACAAAAATAAAAATTTGACAGTAAAATTGCATATGTGGGCAATTTCAGAAACAGTTTATGCAAAAAAAGCTTCCAATACTGTGCGTTAATTTTCAAACACTTTTTTTCACAGCGCACGATTCGGTTTTTTCACAGCTCACGATTTTAAGGTCGCACGATAATACCGTTAGAGCGAGAATAAAACGAGTTTCTTCGAGTGATATGTTTATACAGTTGTCGTTTATCTATCTTTTTTTAGTACCGGAAGATAGAAATTGTCGTGCTTTACTCGAGCCGTATCGATTACCGTTCGCCTCAACGAAGCCCGGCCGACGCGATTGTTCGATCCATAAAATCAGCTCGATTAACGATAAACTCGTTCTATCGAGGGCGCAATGCTACGATTTCGGCGTGTAAGGATTTTGAGGTCGGGCGATAATACCGTTACTATAACAATATAATACCGTATATAATATAATATAATATAATACCGTAATACCGTATAATAATATAATATAATATAATACCGTAATACCGTATAATAATATAATACCGTTAAAGTTGCAGCTCGGATTGGGCTTCTTCAAATAATATATTTGTCCAGTTTTTATTTACCTATTTTTCTCAGTACCGTACAAAGAAAAATAATTTACTTGCTTCAAATGAATATTTATTTAAATAAAATAAATATTTACTTAAATTAAATGAATATTTATTCGAATTTAATAAATATTTATTTGCAGGACGCCCGCCAAATAAATTATTTTTTTGAGTGGAGAAGTTGAAACAAAAAAAATGTTCGCCCTTTCCACGCGCAGCATCGATGACCGTTCGATTAAGGTAGTCCCTGCTGCTGGTGTTCAATTCGCATAAGTTTCAGAGAAATGAGATGAGATTTTAAAATTCACTTTGAAATTCTTTTAAAGTGAAAATTTAAAGTGAATTTAAAATTCTAAAAAAATGCATACCTATTCAGAAAAATGAACGAATCATTTCCATATAAAAAAAAAAAGTTAAGTTCCCAGCAGATTTGTTGAACAATTTTATTTTTCATCAATTTGTTAATAACATGTTGGAATTATTATTCAAAATTAATCTTTTGTGCATCTTTAATACGCTTGATTTTTTTCATATTTTTATACCACCAAGAAGTGTTTACAACTCCCCCTCGATTCTCTGAAACTTATGCAAAATCAACACCATTCGCAAGGACTACCTTGAGCGAAGACCGGTCGACTCGCTCGATCCATAGAATTAGCCCGATTAGCGATGAATTCGTGCTATCGAGGGCGCATCGCTACGATTTCGGCGTGTAACGATCTTGTGGTCCGAGAAGCGGCCTGGCGGCAGCATCGGCGACAACGACCTATACCTAATACCACGATCGAGCTCTCCGATATATATTGTAGTAACACAGCACCGGCTGCGGGCAAGCCGAGGAGACAAAAGAGGCCCGCCGCGGGCGCGCGGCTATTCGTCGGCCAGAGTAGGTAGAGAGATATCCCGCGGCGGTCAACACGAGAGAGCCGCGATCGAGCCGAGCAAACACGTTCTACCGCATACCTACCTGCGAGTGTACCTCGTGCACTCGTCTACGCGACTCCCTTGTGGGAGTTACGGTGTTCGTTCGAACGTCATTCCTGATCGATGAGTCGTACGAATCTCGCAATCCTGTTTTTTTTTTTTTTTTTTTTTTTTTTTTTTTTCGTTACGAATATTACGAAAATTTTTAACTTTTCTGGAAAGTATAATTTTTTTTTAATTTTTTTATTTCAACAAATAACTTCGAGAATTCGGCGGTTTATTTATGTACTCATACGAATCACGGGATAGAGAGTTTAAAAAGTTTTTACTTTTTACGACATCTTATTGTTCACAAACGTTCACAATTTTTTGCATGTTAATTTTATTTATTTTATTTTTTTGATTTAAGTGTCAATTTTATTTCGTTTGCTTTCATTTGTTAATCTGGCTCGAGTTTTAGGAACAAAAGTACAAAGGTAAAATGTTGATTGCACGGGAATTAAGAGGACAGGTTTGTATATTCGAACCTTAAACAAACGAGTTTTTCACTTATTTCACAAAATTATTTTTACAAAACTTCGTATTCCTGTTCGGGTTTTAAAGTAGCTCTGCACGGAACATGCGTGCTAAATTTTCACAATTTTTTTTATCGGAAATTGTATGTATTTATTACTTTAACGGAAGTCGATTACATTACTGCATGCGTCCTTGATCAAGGAAACTATTGATAACGATGTTTTTGTAAATACACAAACTGATAAATGCAAATTTCTATGCCAATACATTTTTGTTGAGTTCTTTCAAAGAAGCATCCTTATTTTTCAACTAATTTTAATGTACTACGGCTCATTTTGCTCCTCAAACGTTCTTATATGAATTCACCGAATTGATTTTTTTTGTTTTGGCCGTTTAAAAATTACAGCAGTTTATTCATGGAGAAAAAAATTCACCGATTAAACCATGGATCATATTTCTAAAATTCACTCCGTGATTTCGTATAGCAAAGTTTAAGAAACAAAATGAGCCGGAATACATTGAAATCGGTCAAGAAATACGGATTTTACTTTGAAAAAACCCCAACAAAAACGTATTATGATAGAAATTTACCAGTTGTTATTTCGGCAAGACGATTGTGATGAATATTTCTCTTGGTCGAGGGCACACGCGATACAAATGAAGCTCCTTAACCGTCAACAAATGCAAAATTTGGATAACGAATTACAAAAATTTGCCACTCATTTGACTAGTCTCTGCAACCTGAATGCTCTTAGCGAGCCAGTTCAGCTCCACCGATATTCTCTACATTCCCTATCGATGAGTCATGAATCTCGCAATCCACTTTTCACAACTAAAAAGAAAAAAAATTCAAAACTTTTCCACAAAGAAATACCTTCTTTTATTTAATTTTCATCGAGTGAATTCTTACGCTCGCGGCTATCTCCGCTCACCGACCAAACAATTTCGCGAGTTCGTCTCTTAATTCATAAATTCACAGAATCACAGGATTCCCGGTTGGAATCGCGATTCGCCCAAGTTACGTATGTATGTATTGCGCCGCGCAAAGACCCCTCCGGGTTTTAATGGTCTTCGCGAGCCAGTTCAGCTGTATTCAAATTTACGGGGTTGGGAACAGCCGCTTTCTATATTATACTCCGTACACTATATTCCTATATATCAGACTTTCCACGTTAAACCGAATAGGATTGTTCGCCGCGTAGTTTTCCTTGTGAATTTAACCCGAGCGCGGTCGGAGTTGGCGGGTGCTGCGCCAGCAGCTTTACCGCTGCGATGACGACGATGCCGTCGCTGCCTCTGCCCCCTTCATCTCGAGAGCTCGCCAAGAGAGAAATTTTACGGCCACGCGGACCGTGCCGCTTTCGCCGCAACGAGGATCAAGCCGCAACCTTCGCGATGCGCGTGACCGACGTAGTATAGCGCTTTTCACTGCCGCGCTCCCTCTCGTGCTGTACACTGTGTGTGCACTCACTCTCGTGTTTCATCGGGTACTCGAGCTCGGGCAACTTTTTCCCGCCCCCCTCGCCCTCCCCTCTCTTCCCTCTGTACGAGCTTCACGTACAACAGGCGTGTGTACGATCGTACACACGAACACGTGTACTCGATCCGAGAACCGCCGGTGCAACTGCACACGAATCGAGGTTCGAGGTTTTGCGTGTATTCGGCGAGTACCTGTATTCACCGAGTACCGGTATTCGCGGAGTGCAGGGGCGTTACTGTGAAGCTTGCTAAACGAGCGAGGGATTGCGACCTGCACCGCGGGAATACATACGCGTATCATGCTTCATCGAGCATTATCGTAAAGAGACGGAAACTCGAGTCGTGGCGCGAGGATTCAAGATAAGGTAAAAAGGGCGCTCGATTACCTTTTTGTTGTAGGTGAAGCAGATGGTATACAAAAAAGAGTCGGGTGGTATTTAACATTGGAGCTGGGCGGTAGTTGAAGTGGAGGGTACTTGTTTGGTACTTCAAGTAAGTACTTGAAGTAGGCAAGTAATTTTTGTTCTTCAAGTACCAAGTACAAGTACTGTTTAGTGCTTTAAGTACCGAGTGCAAGTACTTTTTTTTAGTACTTCGAGTACCAAGTGAAGGTATTTTTTTAATACTTCAAGCACCAAGTGAAAGTTCGTTTTAGTGCTTCATGGTGCTTGCAAAGTACTTTTTAGTATTTCCAGCACCAAGTACAAATATTTTTAGGTATTTCAAGTACCAAGTACATGTACTTTTTATTACTTCGAGTACTTCACGTCGATGTATTCGAGTCCGTTGAGACATCCAGAAATATATCCAGGAAAGCGAGGCATCAATGACGGGCAGTGTACAAGTAATTTTTAGTGCTTTAAGTACCAAGTACAAGTACTGTGTGAGTACACGCTCCCATTACGGGTACTCGATGATTAAACATGACATGAACTACTTAAGCAGTATGCCATCCTGTTTCTATTAATATATGATTATCTGTCTAAAGTTTTCAACAAGTATCATTTTCGGAAGAACTTATTTATGTTTATTTATTTAAAAATAAATTTATACAAGAAAAGGGGACGGGACCTATTTCGTTTTTTTAATGAAATTTCATTAAAACTGTTTTTTCATTCAAAGAATTTTTTTTCCGTTGAATATAAAAAGTGAAGAATAGATAAAGAATTGCCACACTGGAGGATTCCAAAAATTCGTCGTTTTTGGCGTCGTAAATGTGTTATTGTGAAGCCTGCTAAACAAGCACGGGACTGCATTCTGCGCCACGGGAATGCTTTATCGAGCATTGCCGTACGCACACGCGAACTCGAAGTATCGCGCGAGGATTCGAGATAAGATAAAAAGGGCCCTATCGACGACCACTTTTTTTGTAGGTTGAAGCAGCTGGTGAAAAAAAGACTCGTTTGATGCTTTAATGTCGCGGTCCTCGAACCCAATTGTCGTCGGCGAAATGTTTTAATTTTCTTCGCTAGCCGCTTCCGAGAATGAAACCAACAAACTAAAGTCAGAGGAATTCCGCCGCGACCGGCAATAATTTTGTTCGTTCGCCGTTCCAGCGGCTCAATGATTCGAAATAAGATACACTGAAAAAAATATCAATGTCCCAAGTAAAATTCGCTTGCGGGCTGCCAAAAAAAAAATTCTTATTTCTATTCTACTTTAAATTCTTACAACTGAATGTGGGATGGAAACGAGAACGTGTCACCTCGGCAGACTTGCCGTCGTTGTTTCAATATCATATGGAATGGAAAGAATTGAAAAAAGAATTTGGTTCTTTGGCAGCGCGCAAGCAAACTTTTTTTCAAGTGCAAAAAGGCAATTTCGACGCGCACTTTTTTTTTAGGTTGAAGCAACTGGTAAAAAAAATACTCGATTGGTATTTTAATATCGCGGTCCTCGAACCCAATTCTCATCAACAAAATGGCCTTTTCTTTTCGTTAGTCGCTTCGGAGAATGAAAACAAGAATCTAAAGTCGGCTGAATTTCGGCGCGACACGTAATAATTTTGTCCGTCCGCCCTTCCGGCTCGACAATTCGAGATAAGATACACCGAAATAAAAATATCAATGACTCAAGTAAAATTCGCTTGCGGGCTGCCAAAGAAAAAAATCCTTATTTCAATTCTTACCATTGCATACGGGATTAAAACGATAACATGTGACTTTAGCAGTCTCGCCGTCGTTTTTTCAACATCATATGGAATTGTAAAAATTGAAAGTAGAATTGAAATAAGAATTTTTTTCTTCGTCAGCCCGCAAGCAAACTTTTTTTCCAGTGTAAAAGCGCCATTTCGACGACCACATTTTTGTAGGTTGAAGCAACTGGTGCAAAAAAAGAGTCGATTGGTACTTCAATATCGCGGTCCTCGAAGCCAATTCTCATCGGCAAAATGTTCTTTTCATTCGTTAGCCGCTTCCAGGAATAACAACAAGAACCCAAAGTTGGCTGAATTCCTGCGCGACACGCAATAATTTTGTTTGTCCGCCGTTCCGCTGGCTCGACGATGGAACCGCAGCGCGTTGCGTTTCTGTCAAAGTAAATCTCTATCAGGTGGACAGGGGGGGAACGATACACGGTGCGACGTCGTCGACGATGCGCACCGGCGTACGTGTCTATGACAGTAATAACCAATCCCGCGTGGGTCCGTTATAACAGCTATGAGGAACGCGTCACGAGACGGACGGAGAGAACGAGCCGTAACGTATGGAGCGAACGGGGTGGAGAATCCCCGGAGCACTTGTCAACCTGGCGTGCGGGCGACCGAGTCGGTAGTCGGTTAGGCGTCGGCACGCCTAATGCATGCTAACGCCCAAGCGTATCCGGAACATAGGAATACATGCCCGTCCAGCATATGTACGTAACGTATGCACTCGGTCGACGTCGACGACACTGCGGACGACGAGGAACCGCGGCTTCGCAAACGCAACGGATAGCGGCGGGAGGATCAGCGTAGGGTGGTCTTGCGCCGACCCTCTGCTAAACTAACTGGGTATGTTGTGATGCGCGGATGATGACTTCCCTTTGCCAACGACGGATCTTCCATATGTAATCTGTGGACTTTGTGCACTGTATCTGTTAATTGGCTCTCAGTGCTCCTTACTTTGTTCGAGTTATTTCTATTGTATCAAATTCGAAGTCGCAGTTCGGTTGACTCGATTTTGTATTGTTCGTTGACTCGCGCAGGATTTTTTTTTATGCCATTTAATGCTGTTGTAACACCATTTTCGCGTTACAACAGCTTCTTTATGTCCTGTAGACGGCGCATCGGATAGCGGCTGATTACGTAGTGTAGGGTGGTTTTGCGCCGACCCTCTGGGAAACTAACTGGGTATGTTGCGATGCGCGGATGACGACTTCCCTTTGCCAACGACGGATCTTCCATATGTAATCTGTGGACTTTGTGCACTGTATCTGTTAATTGGCTCTCAGTGCTCCTTACTTTGTTCGAGTTATTTCTATTGTATCAAACTCGAAGTCGCAGTTCGGTTGACTCGATTTTGTATTGTTCGTTGACTCGCGCAGGATTTTTTTTTATGCCATTTAATGCTGTTGTAACACCATTTTCGCGTTACAACAGCTTCTTTATGTCCTGTAGACGGCGCATCGGATAGCGGCGGATTACGTAGCGTAGGGTGGTTTTGCGCCGGCCCTCTGGGAAACTAACTGGGTATGTTGCGATGCGCGATGACGACTTCCCTTTGCCAACGACGGATCTTCCATATGTAATCTGTGGACTTTGTGCACTGTATCTGTTAATTGGCTCTCAGTGCTCCTTACTTTGTTCGAGTTATTTCTATTGTATCAAACTCGAAGTCGCAGTTCGGTTGACTCGTTTTTGTATTGTTCGTTGACTCGCGCAGGATTTTTTTTTTAATGCCATTTAGTGCTGTTATAACGCCATTTTCGCGTTACAACAGCTTCTGTATGTCCTGTAGACGGCGCATCGGATAGCGGCGGATTACGTAGCGTAGGGTGGTTTTGCGCCGACCCTCTGCTAAACTAACTGGGTATGTTGTGATGCGCGGATAATGACTTCCCTTTGCCAACGACGGATCTTCTATATGTAATCTGTGGACTTTGTGCACTGTCTCCGTTAATTGGCTCTTGTTGCTCCTTACTTTGTTCGAGTTATTTTTGTTACATCAAACACGAAGTCGCAACTCGGTTGACTCGATTTTGTATTGTTTGTTGACGCGCGCAGGATTTTTTAATGCTCCATTTTCGCGTTACAACAGCTTCTGCAAACTCTTCTCGCGAACTTCTTACGAACTCTTCTCGCTATTGTTGAATTCTATATTTAGCTTGAGGGATCTTAAGGTGGAGGGATTACGTAGCGTAGGGTGGTTTTGTACCGGCTTTCTGCGAAGCTAACTGTGTATGTTGCGATGCGCGGTTGACGACTTCCCTTTGCCAACGACGACGATCTTCCATATGTAATCTGTGGACTTTGTGCACAATCTCTTCTAATTGGCTTTTATTACTCCTCACTTCGTTCAAGTTATTTTTATTACAACAAACTCGAAGTCGCCGCTCGAACAGCAGCGCGTTGCGTTTTTGTCTCTCCGAAGCTAACTGTGTATGTTGCGATTTACGGTTAGCGACTTCCCTTTGCCAAGGACGACGATCTTTCATACGTAATCTGGAGACTCTCTGCGCAATCTCTCTGTTAATTGTCTCTGATTGCTCCTTACTTTGTTATTCTTCTTTCGAGCATTTTCTATCAAACTCGAAGTCGCAGCTCGGTCGACTCAATTTTGTATTGGTCGGTTGACTCGCGAAAACATTTTTTGAATGCACTGTTCCTGTTTGCACTGTAACAGCTTTCTAACAGCTTCTGTAACTGGGAACTCGTGTTGCCGTTGTTGAACTCTACTTTGAGTTAAAGGGACTTTAAGGTGGAAGGATTATGTAGCGTAAGGTGGTTTAGCAAGAACCTCTGCGAACCTAACTGTGTACGCTACGATGCGCGGCAAACAACTTCCCTTTACCAAGGACGACCATCTTTCATATGCAACCTGTGGACTTTGTGCACCATCTCTGTGAATTGGCTCTTATATCGCTCTTCACCTCATTAGTCGTCCCCCGACTATGTTCTATCAAACTCCAAATTGCCGCTTGCTTGACTCGATTTTATATTGTACGTTGATTCGCAGGAGGAGTTTCTTTAATGCACTGTTTAATGCGAGATTCCGCATTACAACAGCTTCTGTGTCTGCGACCTCGCCTCGCCGTTGTTGAACTCTACCTTAAGTAGAGTTCAACATCGTATAATACAACATATAATATCCTGTACACGGTGCATTGGATAGCGGTCGAGGGATTATGTAAGCCTAGGGTGGTTTCGCACTAACCCTCTCCAAACCCAAATGCGTCTCTTACGGTGCACGCTTAACAGCTGCCCTTTGACGCCAATGACCATCTTCCATATTTAATCTGTCGACTTTGTGCGCCGTCTCTCTTAATTGGCTCTTATCGCTCCCACCTTATTAGTCGTCCCTTACTGTGTTCCATCAAACTCGAAGTGACCGCTCGGTTGACTCGATTTTGTATTGCTTGTTGACTGGCCGAGAATTTCTTTAATGCCAGATTCCGGGTTATAAGAGCTTCTTTAGCTACGAACTCGTCTCGCCGTCATTGAACTCCACTTTAAGCTTCACCGCTCCTATAATATCTTGTATACTACGCATCGGATTGCGGTGAAGGATTCCCTTCACATAATCACGTGGCGCGAGGCGTTCCCACCGACCCTCCCCGAACCCAACTATGTACGTTTCTATCTAATCTAATCTGTGGACTTTGTGCACCATCCCTGTTAAGGTAATATGAGCGAATAGACTGACACCACGTAAGATTCAGAGAGAATTGAGATAGAATTGCGAACACTTTTCGATGGGATTAAAATAACATTTTGAAATTATTATCATGCGAACGAGTAATTTCAACACCTTCCATATGCTTGATTTCTTTTCAGATTCTCATTCCATCGTGAAGTGCTCGCAATTCTCTCTGAATCTTACGTGGCGTCAGCTTACAGGAGAGCGGGGCAAAACGGGGCAGTGAGAGCAAAATTCAATTTTAAAAATAATTTTTGAATGCCCTATTTTGTCCCAACGATACATGCGGATTTTCAAACCTGTTTTGCCTCACGCACCACCATCGTCACCATCCAAAAGTTATTGGAAAGTTGCGTTTGGCCTTATCATCCCATTTTGCCCCTCTATGCCATTTTGACTCTCCCCTGTATGCTCATAATACCTTAATTGGCTGGTCGCTCCTTACATTGTTAGTCCTCTCCCGACTATGTTCCATCAAACACTGAGTGACCGCTCCGTCGACTCGACTTCGTATTGTTCGTTGTCTCGCTGAGCGGAATTTTTTTAATGCGACATTTTGCGTTCCGACAGCTTCCGTACCTGCGAACTCGTCTCGCCGTTCTTGAACTCTATTTTAAGCTTTACCGCTACGATAATATCCTGTACACGGGGCGTTCTTATTGTTCGTACCTCTCTGGAATCGCGCTGAATAAAAGTTTTCTCCCTCCTTGTACAACCGGGTAGCCTGTTGTTTCGTCTCTTTGTTCGCCCGACGGTGGTCTCCGCACGAGTGTTGTGTTTTCCTCGCGTCTTCCTCGTGTGTATTTCTCTTTCTCCATGACGGCACTCGGCGAGCTCGCGCACACTGTTTGACTCCCGGTGATGTATTATGACGGATAACCGGGCCGGGATTGTCGCGTGTGCCTCTGGCTTTGCCGACGGGTGCGAACGTGCCTCCTCAACATGCTTCCCTGTCTTCTGCCAACCTTGTCGCAACGCTTCGCAACTCGTTCATTCATTAAACCAGACTGCCGGATAAGCCGTAGAGCGTGTCACGGGCAGCTTCGTCACTTTCCTACTTGAAATTAAAAAAAAAAAAAATCATCATACATTTTCAACGGGAAATATTCATTAGGCGTTTCACGAAGCGCGTAAACTCTGGAGAATTCGAGAACATTGCGCATCTTCGAACCTTATCGTGACGCTTCGCGACTCGTTCATTCATTACACCGGGTTGCTGGACAAACTGTACAGCGTTTCACGGACATCTTCGTCGCTTTCCTATTTGAAATAAAAAAAAAGAAAATTTTCACATTCGCTACGGAAAATAATCATTAATTGGAACTGGAGAAATGCATCCGTGTCAGTGGATAACATTGTAGAGTGCGCATCTCTCAACCTTGTCGTGATGCTCTTCGCGACTCGATCATCCGTCGAAACAGGCTGCTGGACAAACTAAACAGCGTGTCGCGCTCGTCCTCATCGCTTTCCTATTTAAAGTAATGATAAGAGAAAATTTCCACACTTGCAACGGAAAATAATGATTAGCCATTGAACGAACAATGCAAACTCTGGAGAACTGGAGGAATGCATTCATACCAACAGATAACATACTACAATGCTTATCTCCCAATCTTGCCGTAACGCCTCGCGGCTCGTTCATTCGTTAAACCCCGCTGGCTGCACAATCTATACAATGTGTCACGGACATCTACATCGTTTTTCTATTGGAAATACGAAAAAAAAGAAAATTCCATATTTGCACCGGAAAATAATAATTAAAAATTCTGGGCTACTCAAGGAATGCCACACGCATCTCCCGACCTCGTTATGATCAAACTATACAGCGCGTCACGGACAGCTTCGTCAATAATCCTGAAGATGTCTGCACGACATCAAGTTTATCTTTCGGAAGTCTCTCTCAATGCTTTAGAAGGAATGAAAATGGTTCACTCGTAGAATTTTATTTTCCAAGTGAACTTCCCCGAGCGAAGTTCGTACAATGCAAAAGACATCCGTTATAACCCGATTCTTCAGGGTCAGCACCGCTTTCCTATTTAAATTAAGTAAAGCAATATAACATGTCGACATTCGCAAAGTGATCATTAGCCGTTCCGCGAACGGCGTAAACTCGTAAGAACTCGAGGAATGCACCCGTTACAGCCGATAACATAGTGCAGTGCGCATCTAGCAGTGAACCGGCGAGCAGAAGAAGCGTGGGCGTCTCGCGAACATCTTTAGTTTGAAGTTGAGAAAGATTTAGGCGTGACCGGTGTTGCCGGCGAGGATCGGCATGGATTTGTCCGCCGCTCTTCGTCCGTGTGTCTGCGAGCGTTGAATCGCAGCTCCTCTTCGGCCGAGTCCGAGCGTGTTCGTGTGCGAGAGTTTAAAGTTAGAGTTCGCTGAAAACGAGTTCGGTGGTCGGCTCGATAACCTCTCGCGGTCTCGCCGCCGCTAACGTCGCCACAGCCGACTCACTTTTTCCTCAGCGACTCGCAGTCAACTTCGTTTCTCACTTTTTCGCTCGGGCTCCCCCGACTCTCTGCACCGTGTCCTCGTACACACGCACACACGCACAGCTCACCGCCGTTCTCGTGCTTCTCTCTTTTAGTTTATCGCCGTCGCTGGGCTGGTTTGCAGTGGCGACGAAGGATGGAGGGGAACAAAAGTAAGAAAAAAAATTTGCTCAACTCTTGCGTCGACAGGACTAGCACCGCCTCGCGCCCGTTCTAGAATACTCGGCTCGGACGATGACGCGCGACGATGAGAACGACGATGTTATTTTTTACCTCCACTTTATCTTCGTGCAGGCTGGTCGAGAGAACAATATTGCTGCTACATATCGCACAGAGATGGGCAAAGTACCAACAAATTCCTCAAGTACAAAATATTAAGTATCACAAGTACTTGAAGTACCAAGTACAAAGTACTAAGCATCGCAAGTACTTGAAGTATCACGCATAAAGTACAAACTATCACAAGTACTTCACGTGTCATGTACAAAGTACAAAGTATCACCAGTACTCGAAGTATTTCTCAAGTACTTTTTGCAATTAGGTTCATATACTCAAAACGTACTTGTACTTTGTTCTTGCAGTACTAAAAGTACTTGAAGCCGTAAAAATACTAACTAGAAGTACTAAAGTACGTGCTTGAAGTACTAAAGTACTTTCTTGAAGTACTAAAGTACATTCTTGAAGTACTAAAGTACTTTCTTGAAGTACTAAAGTACATTCTTGAAGTACTAAAGTACTTTCTTGAAGTACTAAAGTAATTATTTGAAGTACCAAACAACGTCCCGGTATTTCGAGTATTGCCCCGCTCTGATATCACCTATACGCGGATAGGTATAGGAGGAGAAAAATCGTGCGCAATTTGTTTGCGAGACTCGTTGCCGGTCATCGCCACGAAAGTAAATATTATCTCGGAGTATTATTATTCTCGAGCGATGTCGAACGTGTCCCACGATACTCGGTGTCACTCGACGAGTTAATTAAACGAGCGGCTGAGACGAGGGCGAGCTAGCGCGTACTTTTCGCTCGACTAAATCCAAATCTCCACTCGACTTGATTCGTCGTCGAGTAGACGCCGTCATCACATTTTTTTTGTACTCCTTTCTTCATTCTCTTTTCCTTCTTTCCTCTTCATTGCAATTCGTTCTTTTTGTGCACAACCGAGCAGGTATTGTTCTTGCGGAACATATTTCTCCGGACGCTATAAATTTTCTCTTTTCTCCCTTCGCCCAACGATTTCGTTCTTCTCTCTGTGCACTCGTACTATACAGTTTTCCCGCTGGCGCCCGTTCGGCTATTCGTCATTCTCGCGTTTTCTTGTCGCTTCTCTGCCTCGCCGAGTCCTTAAATAAATTCGTCGGTCCATGGCTCCGAACGCGGTACCCGCCCGCACACTGCCACGAAATTCTATTCATCAACCGGTTGGTACTCGACCGGAAGAATACCGCGCAATTTGTATAACGAGTCTGATACAGTCCGAAAAAAAATACAACAAAAATACCGAGATTGTCAGTTAAAAATGCCATGAATCACACATCGCTTTTCTTTTAATTCGTTCATTCTTTGATGTTGCTATGTAGCGGCGGGAATGGGAAGGCAACTTTTTCTTTTAGCTAAAAGTTTACAAAGGTTCAATTTCATTGGCTGGAAAATGAGAAATTTGTATATCACGTACGTACTTCAATACGTACGTGATGTACGTATTGAAGTACCGAGCACCGGATAGTACTTTAGTACTGACGTACTTAGTACTGGCAGAACTTACGTGCTGAGGTTCTGAGTGCTGGATACTGACTCAGGGTCGAATTTTAAGACAATTGTTTGAACTTGAGATCGGACTCAAGACCAGAGTTTGGCCCAAACTTCATTGTGTGCGTACATTCAACCTTACGATCGGACCTTAGTTCGAACTTGATTTCGTGCCTAAGTTCTTGGTTCGACTTTGAGATCGAACCCGAACTACAATCGAATATGAGTTCAGACTGAAGCTCAAACTTAAGATCGAACTCAAGATCAAACTCAAGATCAAACTCAGGACCAAACTCAGGACCAAACTCAAGATCAAACTCAGGACCAAACTCAGGACCAGACTCAGGATCAAACTCAGGACCAAACTCAGAATCAAACTCGGGATCAAACTCAAGATCAAACTCAAGACCAAACTCAGGACCAAACTCAGGATCAAACTCAGGACCAAACTCAGGATCAAACTCAGCATCAAACTCAGGATCAAACTCGAGATCAAACTCAAGACCATACCAAGCTTTAATCTCAAGTTGATCTCAAGAGCGATCTTAAGTTCGAACCAATGTCTGAAAACTCGACCCTCAGTACTTGTTTCTTCAACACGTCCTTCAAGCGATTACTGTGTTTGCCAAGCTCCGACATCGATATCTTCTCTAAACTACCCACTTCATAATTTGTCACTTCTTCGTCCGTCCTCGCTCTACCCAATCGTATTCGCCGCGACCGTTACACCCCCCCCCCCCCCCTCCCCCCCAGTAAACTCACGAGGTCTCCTAAATTTGCCACAAAAATTCATCGTCTAAGTAATGACCTGCTTCTCTCCCCCTCTCGCCCAGTCCTCTTCTTTATTCGCCCAGATTCGAAATCTCGCTTTTCTCCTCCGCCCATTCTCCCGCTCGCTCTACGTGCCTGCCCGAGAGATTAATGATAATCGGCATTGGAGCGCGGTGGCGGTCGTACAGCGGCAGCAGCGAACTCGCGAAGGTCTGGGTTTCTGAGGAGAATAGTGCGGGAGCCGAAGGAACGCCAGTCTGACGGGCACGAGGTCGTGCCGATGCTGGGCGATGGTAATATCGATTTAGCGGAGCCGCCGCACCTCCTCCACCCTCCCCCTTTGCCTCCCTTCGCTACCCGCGCTCGCAACCTTCTCCTTCTCCGTTGCCTTCACCGCGTGCGCCGTCTCGTTTCCCCTCGTCCCCCCCCCCCTTTCTCTCTCTCTCCTCCACCTCTTACGCTGTTTCTTCTTCCCTCATCCTCTCGTCCGTTTCGCGTGTGTACGTCCCGCTCCGCTAACCGGGATAAACTCTTGAACTCTTCCTCTCCACTGGCGCTTTCCACGCTCCCGCTTTTCTTCTACCCTCCATTCCTTTCCTTCCGGCGTCCCGCCGTTCGCTTTTATCTTCCTTTCACTTCTGAGACTTCTCCGTCTGCTTGTCATGCCTGTCGCTCCTCCCGTCCGGCCGCACGCGGAGGTTTATCGGTCAGAAATCGTGAGGCTGCATGGAAAAAGGTTGGAGAGACGCTGAGTTTATTAAGAGCTTCGTGCTGAACTGTTTTCCATAGATTTCCATGTTTGCGGGGCTGCAGAGGATTTTTTTTTGTTTTTTTAAACGAGAATATCTGGTTTTATTTTTATTTTAATTTTTTTTTGGATTTAATAGGGACTCTTTTCAAGGAAGCCTTCCTTGGGATATCGAATGCGTTTGAGTGGGAAAAGATTTACTTTTTAATCTGCGGTATTTCATCGCTAATCTCGGTCGCGGTGGGTGAATGAATGGTGGAGTTCTTAAGGTAGTCGTGTAAAGCTTGTAAACTTGGGAATTAAATAAAAATGTGAAACTGCTCTTTTTCGTTCGTTTTCTGGTGGTGGTGAATGTATTTATTAATAATATTTTACGTTGTGGGGACGTTGATACGTTTGAAAGATTATTTACAGGGTACGCTGAGAGAAGGATCTGATAGAAGTTATCATAAATTGATAACTTTGATAATTAATAAATTAATTAATAAAATTGATAATTGACTGAGAAAACTTCTAAGTATATGGAAACTACTACGACTTCCTGGTAACAATTGGTATGAAAGTTAAGACATTCTGCTTGAAAATGTGGTAATTCTCGCTATCGCTGATATTACCCGAATATCACGTTTTTGCCAGAATATAAGTTCTTCTTATTAGAAAATGTAATCAGTGACGTCGCGACCGCGAACCGTTTGTTTTGCGTTACTAGAAAGCTACTAGAAAATGAACGAGAAGTGTTATTAAAAGTTTTTATTTCATTCCCCAGCCTACGAAAAATCTTCCACATGTGGCTAAGAATTTCGTGTATAAAAACAGAATTCCCAGATTGAATCCATGGAATTCTACGTTCTAATCCATGAAATTCTCAATTTTGCTTCCTCATAGAGGAAGCTTTGTGATGGTGAAAAAAAAAATTTTCGAGATTTTAATGAAAACGTGTTCAGAATGTTCCAAAACATCGAAAAATCACATTTAGAAAAAATGTCCGGATGTATGTGTGTGTGTGTGTGTGTGTGTGTGTGTGTGTGTGTGTGTGTGTGTGTGTGTGAATCAGACGCGAAAAATTCAAATGGCTATATCTCGGGTACGCCTCCACCGATCAGGCTGAAATTTTGCACACAGCTTGTGTGGTTAATAGTCAATGTTTCTGCCAAATTTCATCCAAAAATGTTCAGTTGTTTTTTTTGTACGCCATTTTTAATTTCTTCGAAAAAGTCTGTGCGCACCGTAGCGCTCGCAATTTTTTAGCTATCGGGCTACAAACGCGTACACAGATGGAATATGATCACCCGATGATCCCATTAAAATTTCAAGAAAATCGATCGAGCCGTTTCAATTTTATGTCATTTTGAATTTTTTGAATTTCATGAAATTTTTTTTTTTTTTTTCAAGACGCATTTTTCCGTATTAAATATTGATCTATGAATAAAAAAGTGTCAGATTCGTGATCAGCATGAAAAAATACTTATAATACAATTCCGGAGTGACGGCTAACGAAAAAGTTGATTGGGCATTTTTATAGCTAAAATTTCAAAAAAGAGTGATTTTGGGTATTTTCAAACAGCAATTTCTTTGCTTCCCGATGAATACTCTATGATACTCTATGTATTTTTTCGTCTGGAGTACAGATTCGACAGCCGTTTTGACCAAAAGCCATCAGTTTTGCTTAAAATTTAAATACGACGTTGATATTGAAAAAGCTGAAAATTGAAATTTTCATATCGCTTCCTCATAATGGCCCTTTATTCGCAAAGCTTCCTCTATGAGGAAGCCAAAAATATAGTAAATGCTTTCTCATAGAAGGAGCTTTGCGAATAAAGGGCCATTATGAGGAAGCGATATGAAAATTTCAATTTTCAGCTTTTTTAATCCACAAAATTCTGAGTTTTAGTCCAGAAAATTCTTAGCTTTAATCCACGAAATTTTTAGCCAGTTACGAAAAATTTTGCCAACCCGCATTCCGGAAGACAATGGGTTGTGTAAGAATCGCTACGGCCCCTTTGAAAATGTCACATATCGCTAGCGGTGGCGCTGGTGTGCGATGTTGCCTCGCGACGCGAGCAACAAAATCGTCGATTAAAAGTGGATTAACCCGTGCGCGCTCGTCGTCAAACGGCATTGACCTTTTCCGCGTGAAAGAACTCGAAATTGCTTCGGCTCCGATTCTCCGCGACGGTCGGCTCGCCGACGCCCGCTTGTTTGCTTGCTTTCGTAAGTGTGTATACCGAGGTCTCGTGTTCGAGAGATATAAATAGGTTCGTCCAGATACGATTAGCTCGGGAGAAACGAGCTCGATGTCTCGCGTCTACAACTTTTTTATATATATATTTTTATTGCCATGCAATTTTTGCCGAGTCGAGATTTCTTAAGAAGCATGGTAATTCGTTTCTCCGTCGTTGTCCGCGTGCGAGTTTCCCGAGGCAAGAAAAACGAGGGCTATTCTATTCCCCGAACGGTCCGGCGCATGCTCGAATGGTACGTCGCGATTTTTTTTTTTTAATCCAATCTCACCGGATCAACCTCGTTGCTCACCGGCGTCGTGTGTTTACTTGCCAATGCGCCGATTCGAGTTACGGATAGCCCAATACCGGTGCTCACCATCTATAAGAGGATCGAGACGCTCGCCAAAGTATTTTATCCGAACTCGTGCGGAGCTCCCAAGTGCACAAAAAAAATTCGCTTGGGGGCTGCCAAAGAAAAAAATTGTTATTTGAATTCTACTTTCAATTCTTACAATCCCATATGATATTGAAACAACGAGGGCAAGAGAGAGAGAGAAAGTACCGTTTATTCCGTGCTCTGAAGTAAACTCCCTAAGAGCATCGACATACAAAACATTATAAACACAATAAGGCGGAACCGTAGAGCAAAGAGGCAAAACTAATCACCTTATGCATTACGTTAAAATTACACTAGGACCTCGATTTTTGCGCCCTTGGTTTCCTGAACAGTCCCCACCACGGAGCGAATATCGATCGGCGCAGAAAGCTACGGACCATGGTCGACAGTTTGTATGGGCGGGGCATGCGCAGCCTCGATTTTGTTAAGTGTGATGCCGAGCCGGTCCCGCGCCGCTGTGAACAAAATCGAGGTCCTAGTGTACCTTAATATTAACTCGAAGAAACAAAGTAAAGTAGCGAAAGCAAAGAACGTACCAAAAGTAAAGAAATAATAAGCAAATAATGAAAATAGAAATGTAAACTAATCCTCATGTACAGAAAGGAAGAGACAGAAAGGACCGTTTATTCCGTGACCTTGGGCAAAGTCCTCTAAGAGTAACGTGCACAGAGTCACAATATACATGCCGCGATAGAAAGAATGCAACAATCTTAGGCACAACAAACCAAATGTATAAATAAACCTAAAAGTGAACTTAACCTGAGAAGCCAGGCGTATAAAGCAAAATGCAAAGAAAAACAGTGAACTACTTAACCGCCCATCGCAAACGCATTGCCGAAAATGAAAATTGCAATTACAGAAAGACAGAAGCATAATGGCAGAATTGAAATAATAGAATTGCAGAACTAACGGAATAAGAAACTGACCTAAAATTCAAGATAATAAATAAACTGAAAGATATAATCAAAATAACCTGAACTGAGATTAAACCGCAATAAAGTAACCTAACCTAAACTAAATCCAATAAAAATAAATTAAAGTAAAGACTAAAGCTTATCGACGAAAAGTTATCGACTTAAAGATTAATGACTACCAACTCAGTCAGCTGTCTGACTGAATCAACATGTCACAACATGTCAACATGAGATAACATGTCAAGGTGACATGTTATCCTTTCAATCCCGTATGGATTGTAAGAACTGAGAGTAGAATTCGAATAACAATTTTCTTTCTTTGGCAGGCCGCAAGCGCATTTTTCTTGATACTTTTTTTTTCTTCTTTGTCATTTTTACTTTTTGCTCTTGCGACTGGTTCCCCGTTGGCTCTTTTGTTTCGAGCCCAAATCGCTCGAACCGACGTTGTTAATTCTCAACACCCACCTTATCAATCTGCGGACTGAGAGCGCACCGTCACAGTTCCAGTGCATGCACGGATGCTGCATAATCTCGCGGCATTTTTTTTTTCCTCTTCGCCTTCGACGAGCTTAGAGTCCGATTGTGTTTGCGTTGCACATTCGAGAGCCGACGATACGCAGAGGGGGGTGGCAGCGATACGGATAGAGAGACCAGCCGTTCTCTATTAATAACCACTCTCGCGTGGCTCGTTGTTTTTTCAAGACCAACTGCGCACTGCATGCTCGGGCTCGACACCGAAGCTTCGCGCTTCGCCAAACTTTCGTGGCATTCCGACGGAATGCCACAAACTTTATCATTCTTTGTGCACTATAACGATAAAGTGGTGAAAATGGCTGCGGTAATTTACCGTCAGCAGATCGATCAATGTTTTATCTCGTATCAATAAATTTGAATTGACGTTTCTGTGTAGTAAAAATAAAAAAGTTTGGCTGTGCGCAAAACTAAAGTTTCGCGTTTAGTTTTACTACACGGAAACTTTAATCTAAAATAGAACAAAAAATTGGAATAATTACATCCTCCACCATCGCTCAGGCTCAAGATGAGCCTTCGGTTTCGCGAAACTTTCGTGGCTTTCGGTCGGAATTCCACAAACTGTGTCATTCTTTGTGCGAACTAATGATAAAGCCGCGAAAACGCGTGCGGTAATTTGTCGTCAGCAGATCGATCAATGTTTCATCACATGCAATGTTTTACAACACAGAAACGTCAATCTAGTTATTCGGTGGGAAAAAAAATGAAACAAAAAATAAGAATAATTACATGCTCTTCCATCGCTCAGGCTCAAGATGAGTTCAGGAACTTTCGTGGCATTCGGTCGGAATGTTAGGGCTTGCGCACAGCGAAACTTTATCATTTTATATGCAAAATAATGATAAAGCCGCGAAAGTGGGTGTGGTAATTTCTGGTCAGCAGAGCGCTGCGTATCAATGTTTTACAACACAGATACGCCAATCTAGTTATTCGGTGGGGAAAAAATAAAAAATAAGAATAATTATATGCTCTTCCATCGCTCAGGCTCAAGAAGAGCTTCGAGTTTCGCGAAACTTTCGTGGCTTTCGGTCGGAATGTTAGAGCTTTGCGTACAGCGAAACTTTATCACTGTTTTTGCAAAATAGTGATAAAGCCGCGAGTATAATTACGGTAATCTCGGGTCAGCGGAGCACCGCCTATCAATGCTTTACAACACAGAAACTTAAATCCAGTTATTCGGTAGGAAAAAAAATAAATTAAATAATAACAATAATCACAATGACCCTGAAGATATCTGCACGAGACTAAATTTCAACGAGCTACAAAGGCTGCGTTTTGCATCGCGCAAACTTCGTTCGGGGATTTTCGTTTGGAGAATAAAAAAATACGCGCGAACAATTTATTTTTCTCCATAAAGCCATGTATTTAAACGGACTTGGGAAAGATGAAATTTGATGTCACGCAGAAATCTTCAGGGTCGTTAATCACATGCTCTTTCGTCGCTCGGGCTCAACACTGAGCTTCGCGCTTTACGAAACTTTCGTCGCATTCCGTCTGAACGTAGGGCTTTGCGCGCAACTTTATCATTCTTTATGGAAAATAATGATAAAGTATGGTAATTTCGGGCCTTGCATCGATGATTTACAACACTAAAACATGAATTGTAAACAGTTTATGTGTTGTAGTGTTTTTCAAGACCAACTAAGCATTGCATGCACTTTGCGCTTCGCGAAACTTTTATGATATTCAGTCGAAATGGTAAAGTCTGCGCACCGCCAAACTTTATCACTGTTTATGGAAAATAATGATAAAGCCGTGAAAATGAGTGTGTTAATTTCGGGTCACCAAAGTGCCTTGCATCGATGATTTGCAACACGGAAACGTGGATCTGGTTTATGCGCTGTAGTTTTTTCAAGAACGACTGAGCATTGCATGCACTTTGTGTTTCGCAAAACTTTTATGGCATTCAGTCAAAATGATAGCGCGTGCACACAGCCAAATTTTATCGCTGTTTATGTAAAATAATGATAAAGTGTGATAATTGCGGGTATGCAAAGTGCCGTGCATCGATGATTTACGACACAGAAACGTGAAGCTGGTTTCTGTGTTGTAGTTTTTTTTTAAGACCAACTTTGCACTGCGTGCACTTTGCACTTTCGTGGCATTCCATCAAAATATCAGCGCTTGCACCCAGCCAAACGTTGTCACTGTTTATGCAAATTGCCGATAAAGCCGTGAAAATTAGTACGGTAATTTCGGGTCAGCAAAGTGCCGTGCATCGATGATTTACGACACAGAAACGTGAAGCTGGTTTCTGTGTTGTAGTTTTTTTTTATGACCAACTTTGCACTGCATGCACTTTGCACTTTCGTGGCATTCCATCAAAATATCAGCGCTTGCACCCAGCCAAACTTTATCATCGTTTATGCAGAATGCCGATAAAGCCGTGAAAATTAGTGTGGTAATTTCGGGTCAGCAAAGTGCCGTGCATCGATGATTTACGACACAGAAACGTGAATCCGACTTCTGTGTTGTAGTTTTTTTTCAAGACGAACTGTGCACTGCACTTCGCGCTCGCACACAGCCAAGTTTTATCTCTGCTTATGCAAAACAATGATAGAACCGCGAAAATTACTGGTAATTTCGAGTTAACAGAGTGCCGTATATTAATCTTTTTTTACAACACAGAAACGTGAATCTAGTTTCTACGTTTTGATTTTCCAAGACTACAACCGCGCATTCCGCACTCTTCCGTTGCTCGAGCTCTCGAACTTTTCTTAGGGCTTGCGCACGGCACTTTATCATCCTTTATGCAAAATAATGACAAAGCCACTGTCCTAATCTTGGCTCAGCAGAGTGCCGTGCACAAACGTTTTACAACACCGCAACCTGAATCCACTTATTCGGAGGAAACAAAAAAATCCACCCAATAATTGCACCATGAACATTCAGCCCGTACCGCGATTTAATTTGTACCTCTCTAATTAAAAACGGTTTCAACGTTTGCCCGGTTATAGCGAGCTCGAAATCTGTAGATAAATCGACGGGATACCCCGTGACCCCGAGAACGCGGTCGTTTCGAGCGGTGTTTTTTTTTTGGTTTTCGCGCATCGCGCTGCGCGCTTTCGCCCGTCGTCTTTTTGACTTCGGAGTTTAATAAGCGCTAACCGGGGAATTACGACGTTTAATGGCCGTGCGTTAAATACGGCCGAAGCTCGCGGCGCGCCGGCAGTGGGAGACAGAAAGTTTGCAGCAGCCGCGCATAGGTCAGCGGCGGAGTCGGCCGAGGAAGTGCGGTGGGAGGTCGGAGACCAAGCGTTGACTGTACGCGGCACCGAAACGCAACTCAACGACCGCGCGACACGTGCCTCCCCCGCACTCTTCGTGTCCCGTTCGCTTCCTCGCCTTCCTTCCCTCCGCCGTGCTCTTCGTCACGCTGGAACCTCCGCATAAACTGCTTTCGACGGCACAGATGACGTGTACGATAACTCGAGACGAGCTTCGATTATTCTCTTTGACACACACGTGCGCGCGGAAAACATACATATTCCATCGCCCGAACAAACGCTCGTCACTGTCCCTCAAGCACGGCCGCTGATGCAATGATATATTAAATATTACGCTGTATGCGCTCGCGCTCGAAGGCAAAACGCCCGTTCTTCCTCTTTACGAAGCTAATTGGCGAGAGCTTCGTTTCTGAGAGAAAAAAATTTTACCATCAAACGCTGGACTCGGAGAAGGATCTTATGGAAATTACCGTGAGGCTGGTAAAATCTGAGAGAACTTTCATGTTTATGGGATTTAGAGCGGTATCCTGGAAAATGTTCGTGTTAAACTTAAGGCATTCCGAAAATATGGCAATTTTCGCTATCGCAGATATCACTTGAATATTCTATAATTTTGGCTAGGATATAAGTTTTTATTAGACAATGTGGTGGTGTTGCGATCGCGAAATGTTTGTTTTAGGTTTGTAGTTTATACCGGCATATTGTGTCGATTGAATTATCAGTTTCTATCCACGGAATTCTGTTTCTATTCACGAAATTCTTAGACAGATACGGAAAATTTTACAAACTTGACTTCGGTAGTTCGATAACAATTGTTATGGCCACTGTGTAAATCTCACATATTGCTTATGGCGGCGCTGGTGCAAAATGTTGACTGGTCGAAATTTACCATATGACTTGTTAGCTTCTTTCAAGATCCTTCTCTCAGGGTCGAATCTTAAGGCGATAGTTTAAACTTAAGATCCTCCGTGAGATCGAAGTTAAGATCGAAACCCAGTTTGAACTCGAATTCGACCTTAAGTTCGATCTTAAATGTGAATTTGAGTTGGGACTTAAGTTCGAATTCAAGATGAAACTTAAGATCGAAACCCAGTTTGAACTCGATTTCGTCCTTAAGTTCGATCTTAAATGTGAATTTGAGTTGGCACTTAAGTTCGAATTTAAGATAAAACTTAAGCCCGAAATCAAGTTCGAACTTAAAATAGATCATAAGCACGCAATGAAGATCGGACCAATCTTCGATCTTAACCCCGATCTCAAGAGCGATCGTAAGTTCAAACTGACATCTTAAAATTCGACCTTCAGTCCAATCACGTTTTCGTCGTTTTTCTCCCGCCTCGTTATACCGGAGTATAAAGCCGCACCTCCCTCAGCCATGCATGTACCTACATAGGCGACGCAGCCTCTTTGATGCATTGAAAAATTTAAGGGCGATTTAGAATCAGTTACAAGAACCGTCAGCCGTTTCTCCCTCCGAGACATTCTCCTCGCTCCACTTTGGTCCCGGGTCTCGAAGTTAATTGACGAGAGTTTCGTTTTCTGTGAGGCGCTGGGATCCGTCGTGAAAAATGTTACCATTAAAAGCTACCACTCTTGTTATCCATCCATGTTTTCGTGGTTCTCGTCTCCCCTCCTTATTCCGGAGCACGAAGGGCGAAAGAAAAATGAATGGGAAAAGTGAGGACGGCAAAGGGATCCGCTGGCGGGCGACGAGATGAGAACGGCGGAAATGAGTCTTTGTGCGAAAACTTTTCTGAAGGCTTGTATGACAAAACTTTCTACGTCCGACAAGCGTGGAACAGAGAGCTCGCACACAAGCACTCCGACTCTTTCTCGTACCTTCGCACGCAACCTCCTCTCTGGCCCTTCAATCTTTTCAACAAAAGTCACAATGATGTTGAGGGACCTTGCATCGTGGACCTTAGAAATTCGAAGCCGTCCGAGTTTCGTTATTCGCGTTCACACATATCCATTCTTCCGCGCTGCAACCTTCGTCACAATGGACCCTCGATTTCTAAACTAGCTTTTACCCTCCGAGCGTCCGCACCTCGGTTGTGATTGCCCGTAGATCGAACGTGCAGTAGACCACCGCGTAAGTTTCATGTTCGACCAAGCCAATTCTGCACGACCGGATAAGCTAGATTCTTGACTACCTGCCTCGCGGTCGAATTTTGAGACGATTGTTTGGACGTAAGCTCGAAGTTTGTGTCGAACTTCATTGAGTGCTTAAGATCTATCTTAAGTTCGAACTTAAATCTGAACTCGAAATCGATTGTTGTTCGGGTTCGATATAAAGTTTGGACTTAAGATAGATCTTAAAGATTCAATAAAGTTCGATCTTAGGTTCGATCTTAGGTTCGATCTTAGGTTCGATCTTAGGTTCGATCTTAGGTTCGATCTTAGGTTCGATCTTAGGTTCGATCTTAGGTTCGATCTTGGGTTCGATCTTAGGTTCGATCTTAGGTTCGATCTTAGGTTCGATCTTAGGTTCGATCTTAGGTTCGATCTTAGGTTCGATCTTAGGTTCGATCTTAGGTTCGATCTTAAGCTCGATCTTAAGTTCGATCTTAAGTTCGGTCTTAAGTTCAAACGAACGTCTTAAAATTCTACCCTTAGTAGGTGACCAGTCTCCCTTCCCGTACAGAAACATGGAGCAGGAACGGTTTGATAGGCAGATAACAGAATGAAAGCAATATTTTATCTCTCCCCCACGCAGATAGACGGACTCTCAGAAAAGGCCAATCCAACTCACCCGGACGTGCTTTGTCCAATTTATCCGATCAGTAAAAGTTATCTGGATGCAACCTACGCCGTTGTCGTTGGTACCCAACATCTGTTTGCACAGCGGATAGTTAACGAATGCCGGGCAAGGCTGCTTGACCAAGCGAATCCGATAAGATACTTCTGTTTATTTATAAGCAATGAGGCGCTTCGTTACGGTACTCGAGCTATGAATTCCTGACACTCGTAATTCGATTTCCCACCGTGGCGTACATTTTCAGACGCACGTGTGCAATTTGGCACGTGGCACGCGCGAAGTGCCAAGCGAGCAATTGGCACTTACCGTTGCTCACGGCTCGTGTGTCACTGACTCATTCCCGCTCATAAAACCACGAGTACGTGTTTTCTGACTTTTCTTGTAACGCAGCAAATAACCTCCGAGCCGCCTACAGCTTCTCCGCTTCTGCCGCCTCTATCTTCTTCTTCGATTCCATTCCATTCGTATCGGTGACCAGAGCCGGAACCGTTCTCGAGTCCGCAAACAACTTTAAAACCCGATAGTCCAACTGTCGATTAGTTTTCTCCGTCGGTGGTCAACCGGATTCCATAGTTGATCGAGTCGACGAGCTCAATCTTGGGTGTCCGACACCGCCGTGCCACGTATCCGTGATTGGTTGACCGGGTCACGTCCATCACGGTTAACGCGTCTCTCAGCGTCACCAACCCGATCGATCTCGTGATCTGATCGACGTTGCGCGGGCGTACCCGCGACGAAAAAGTACCGTTTCCTCCATGACAAATTATTTATTTATTTATTTATTTATTTATTTATTTATTTATTTATTTATTTATTTATTTATTTATTTATTTATTTATTTATTTATTTATTTATTTATTTATTTATTTATTTATTTATTTATTTATTTATTTATTTATTTATTATACGGGACAAGCCCTTCATACAGCAATACAGGGATGTGCGACATTTGTACCGTGTGCTAGCATTCCATAGAAAACGTCCACAACGCTACGATCTTCTAAGGCGGCAGTCGCAAAAGTTAAGCGGACCTAAAAGTGTAGAAGTAACGAGCTCAGTCTCGGGTTTACAATATCGCCGTGCCACGTAGCCGTGATTCGTTGACCGAGTCACGTCCACCACGGTTAACGTGCCTTGTCGTCACTAACCGGGTTAATCTCGTGATCTGATCGATGATGCGTGGAGCTAACACACCGGCGACGGAACCATCACCGTTTCCTCCTCGACGAATCGTTTATTCATTTATGTAGACATTTATTGAGCTCACTTATCATGCTTGTTCTATTTTCTTTCCATTACAATAATTTAAGGTAGGTCGATAGGCCATTGACCGAAGTTCCTCAGTCTAATTTATCTATTATTACAGTATACGGAACAAGCCCTATTTACACCAACATAGACAGTACGAGAAGTGTACAGTGTGCTAGCGTGCCATAAAAAATGTTCACAACGCCTCCATCGTCTAACGCCGCGTTTGTAAAAGTTAAACGGACCTAAAAGTTGAAAAGTGTAGGGCGTGGAATCATGCTGATGTGTTAATGGTTAGTAAGATATTGACTTTATGAAGTCTAAGCCCAGCAGGGATTATCAATGACTCAAGTCATCGTTCCGTTGGCACCAGCACATCATAATTGCAAGCACAGCATAACAGCGATAGAGATATAAGAAGAGCCACTAGTTTTGTCCTGAGCTCATGCAGGTTTTGGCAGTGGATTTGCAGACGTATTACTTTTTGGGGTCAAGGCTTGCTCGGTCGGAACTCCGCGATTCAACTCCGAAGTAAACCGGACATCATGCCTATTTCACTTGGCACCCGATTTTGTAATTGTCCCGATCGCGTAGCGAAGCAAACAATATACAAATGGATCATTACAGCGGATACGGTCGAAGCTGCCTTATCGAGAAGCACAGACCGAGCGGCAGGCGATAACAGCGGTGGAGCGCCCGATTGCGTATCCGACTCTGTACAGTGTATCTACATAGCTCGGATCCCCGATTAGATATCGCAGCGGGAACGGCAAACTCGCGCGGCTTTCGCCGGTACACATATAGCGTAGACACATGCATCGTTCGATTAAAATACCACCGGTCGCGGTACGTCGAAATGGCACATTTTTTGGTATGTCTCGAACGATAAGGGTAAAAGCCTGGCTTTTAGCTGATTGTTCAGCGAAGATAAAGGAAAAGTTGAAAATTGGAATTTTCGTAACGCTTTTTCATAAAAGTTGAAAATTTTTATTTTCATATCTCTTGAAAATTGAACTTTTTTACCTCATAATTGACTCATAAGAATTGAAAATTGAAATTTTTGTATCGTTTTCCCATAATGTTGCTTTATTCGCAAATTTTCTTCCGTGAGAAAGCATTTTCGGTATTTTCGGCTTCCTCGTAGAGAAAGCTTCGCAAAGTACTGCGTTTTAATGAAATTCAAAAAAATTCAAAATTACATAAAATTTAAACGGTTCGATTGATTCTCCCCAAATTTAATATCGATCATCGGACGATCGTACTCCAACTGTGTAGAACTTTTTACCCCCGTAGCTAAAAAATGGTACGAGTTATTGTGCGCTCAGACATTTTGGAAGAAATAAAAAATCGTGTACAAAAAAGAACAATTGAAAATGTTTCGATCAAATTTTCAATAAACATTTACCATTCACCACATATGCTGTGTGTGAAATTTCAGCTTGATCGGCTGAGGCATTCTCGAGTTACAGCGGTTTCAATTTTTAGCGCCTAATTCACACACACATACATCCGGACATCTTATCTAAATGTAATTTTTCGATGATTTCGAACATTCTCTATACGTTTTCATTAGAATGTCGATTTATTTTTTCACCATAACAAAGCTTCCTCTATGAGGAAGCAAAACAACGGTAGCCTAAATAATTTTTTTTTGTAAAGTAAAATTTCATCTTTCGAAAGTTCAGTTTCGAGGTAGCGAACCTAGCAATGATCTCCGCATGGCCCTGTCTAGCAGCCATCGGTGCATACACCTTGGACGATAAAATTTCGATGTGGACGAGACGAAAGAGAACTGCGCGCGCGATGGCAATCGGGCTCGAACGAGCTGTACGAAGAAGCGAAGGAAGGACGAGCATTCGATTACGTGGGTGGATCAGCTGCGAGAGAATGACGTACTCGGAGCCAATAGTCGACGGCCCCCTCGAGAACCGAGACAAGTCGGGCTCGGTCGCGCTACCAGCACCGTCGCCGTCGCGTGGCTATCGATATACTCTCCCACCCCTTGCACATGCACGTACACACGCCCACCGCGCGCTTTCTCTTTGTCTTTTCCACGTACGATCCGGTGTAAACCTTCGTTCCCTCTTCAATTTTCCGCCGGCGAACGTGCCAAGTTATTTTTGGTCGGGCTTGCGTCTATAGTGCACCTCGTGCTTCTCGTATTATTCTTCTGCAACATCGGAGATCCTCGGCAACTCGGAGATAAAAAGTTTGATCGGGCAAACCGCGCGTTATTTGTTTGTCCGTAAATTGTTTGATGTTCCGGTCTTGTACACGGTAAAAAATATTTGTACTTTCATCAATCTTTTTTCTCCACAAACGTCCACGATTATTTTCTTGTTAATTTTACAAACATATATATATTTAATTAACAAGAAAATAATTGCGAAAGTCTGTGGACAAAAAAGTTTGTTCACAGTACAAATCTTTAACATCAACTTTTTATCTCAAAATCGACTGTTCAGATGAAAGTTTGATCAGCCAAACGCGCATTATTAGTTTGTCCGTAAATTATTTGATATTCAAGCTTAATCAAACTGCAAATAAAAGCGGTGTCCAAAATGAAGAAGAATAGCGACGAGTTTCCATCTCGCTGATTAATCAGCCGGGCCGTTCCATATCGAATTTCCGCATGCGATGCTGCTTTGTCGACGATAATGCGATACATATCAACAGAATTAAAACTGCACACGATTCCGTCCGATCTGCAGCTCCCTCGTCCATTCAGGATTAAAAGCAAGGGGTTGGCGCGTCCGTACACAAAAAATTAATAATGCACCGGCGTATCACGTGTATCGCTGTAATAATTGACGATAAAACCCGATGCCCCAAATACCGTCCGGCATTGTTACACCGCAGTTGGATTGGCTCCCATGAAGCCACGCTTTGCTCTCGCGCACCGCCCGTCACGCGATAATTCTCGGGGGAGCATTCGTTTCACACTTGACAAATAATTTATAAATCCGTTCAATTAATGCGTAGGCTTGCACACTTTTTATGCCGTATATCAATTCTTTCTCGTCGGTGCACTGAAAAGATCGATGTTATTATTGGCAATTATTATATTTGTCGCAATGATCGTTTCACTTTGCACTTTTAAAAAATTGCTAATCTACCGTGACTATCCGATCTAATCGTATTAGTGTGGTAATCTCACGGTAGAAGAACCAAAATCGACATGTTTTTTACATTATATTTTATATAGCGATTCACAAAAGGTAGAATCGACGATTTTTTGTTATTACATTTAACGTTTTTTGTAGCGATATGCGAAAGGTGGCAAATGAAATCTGAACTGTAAGTCAGAATGTTAATTCTTTGTCATCGATAACCAGAAAGTATGGACATTATTATTGTTGTAGCAATTATTACACCCGCCAGAAAAATAATTTATTTGACGACCACCGTTTATTTGGTTTAAGTAAAATATTTATTTGATTTAAATAAATATTACCTAAATGAAATAAATATGTATTGAAATCAAATAAATATTTCACTTAAACCAAATAAACGGTGGTCGTTAAATAAATTATTTTTCTGGGTGTAACTATCGCAATGATCATTTCAATTTGAATATCAAAAGAATGGCAAATCTACCGTGACTATCCGATTTGATCGTATCATCACGGTAATCACACAATGGAAAGGCACAAAATCGACTATTCTTGTTTTTTTTTTTACATTTTACCTTTTTCACAGCTAGATAAAAAATACGGCAAATGAAATTCGAACTGCGAGCATTTTCCCTCCATACCCCAGAACCTTTTTTATCCCTCAAAACTCCGCACCAAATTTTATACCGGGCAACACGAACATACATACACATATATAAAGATTCATAAAATAAATTGGCAACGTTCACTCGAGGGATGGAAAGGGTTTGCCCGCGACCCACGGCCCGAAACCGGAGACGCTGGATGTAAACTGCGGCCTATCGTATCCATGTACGAAACGTCGAGTGTGCTGCGCGCGCGTGTGTGCATTAGAGTGTTTCGAAAAAAAGTTTTTTTAAATTTATTTTCCTCCCACCTTTTTAAAGTACAGATTTCGACCTTAAATTGAATCGTGCGAAAGGCGGTACCTGGTAAAAAAAATCCTAAGAGGAGCCGCATTCGACGTTTTGCCCAAAAAATGCGGCACCTCTCAAACTTAATTGTCATCGACCGCCTTTCGCTGGATTTTTTTATCGGTAAAAATATATAGTTCTACGGGGTGGGGGCTTAACTTTTTGTCATTTTTTGTATTAAACTCAAAAGATTTCGATTTTTACATTCGTATATAGAAAATTCTTGAAATGTCCAGTAGCGTGAATTTCTTAATAAAAATTCTTTCCACCCTCCAAAAGTATGGAATTTAATCTGAAATTGAACTTCGCAAACGGCAGGCCTAAGCAAAAAATCTTAAGAGATGCCGCACCGTCGTTTATACCCAAAAAGAAAGAAGTAGTCGAATTTATTCGGTACAAACGTTAAATGCAGCACCTCTTAGGATTTTTCGCTTGGGCCCGTCTTTCGCGAGGTTCAATTTGAGATTGAAATCTATACTTTCGGAGGGTGGAAAGAATTTTTTTCAACATATTCAGACCTCTGGACATTTTAGAGTTTCCTATACACAAATTAAAAAACAAAAATTAAAGAATATGTATTTTGGGTTCATTACAAAAAGTGACAAGAACTTAATCTCCCACCCCGTAGAACTATATATTTATATCTAAAAAAAATCTCATGAAAGGCGGTTATTGACAATTACCTTTAAAAGGTCGCATTTTTGGACACAAACCTCGAATGCGGCACCTCTTAGGATTTTTTGCTAGCTAACGCCTTTCGCGAGTTTTTCTTTGAGATCGAAATCTATACTTTAAAAAGGTGAGAGGAAAAATAAAAAAAATATAAAAAAATGTCAATTTTTTGAAACACCCTAGTGTGCATGTACGTTCGTGTATGCTCGAAGCAGCGTGTAGCGCAGCTACGACGACGAGCGACGTCGTCGACGTCGACGAGCGGAACCGGTGTGTATGCTCTGGGCTCGTTCTCCTTCGTCGTCGTTGTGCTCGTTTTCGTGGCTGTACGAGCCGACGGTATAGAACACTCGTCGACCGTGCTACTTTAGGGTCAACGCATTGCCAAGGTGGCGGCCATGTGGCACGCCGGCGCACCGCGTTCGCCGGCGGAGGCGCATGTGCGCTCTCCTCGACCATCCGTGCGTTCCGTGCTCTCGTCGTTCGAGGCAAAGAGGCGAACACACGCGAGAGAGCGAAAGAGGCCGGCGCAAGTTTGCAACACGAAAAAGAGACGATAAATACGTGTCTCTGCACGAGAACTCGCACGAGCGAGCGGGACTTCGCGATGGGGACGGAGAAGTCGCGATGGAAATCGGTCAAAGGGAGAAAGAGAATTACGATTGCCGGGTGTGAGTCTGCACATTCGTAGGGTATAGGCGAGAGAGCTCGGTCATAGTCTACGAATACCTCGCTCTATCCGTCGCGGAAAGTTGGTAGTGTACATAAACGAGGCGCACGCTGGAGCGGGCGAAAAACGAAGAGCTGGGGGAAAGGCGAAGTCGCGTCGCCCGACCTACCGGACAGTGAATTACGGTCATATTATCTCCCGTTGCACCGAGATAACGCTCTCGCGGAGTGTTGCACCAAGCGATTCGGTTTGCTTATGAACGCGCCAAAGCGGATAGTGTTGCTTTGCTGTTTGGGAAGTTATTCAAAATTTTTCGAAACTTTATCGATGGTGCATCGAAGAAAAATTAGATAAATATTATTCAAATTCTTGCACAACTTGTGAGATTGGAAGCGTTCTCGTGCTAGTGTTGCTTCGCTGTTTGGGAAATATTCAACAGTTTTTTTTCGAAATTCTTTCGATGGTGCACGGAGAAATGCATTGAAAAATATCAATGAGGAAAGTAGAACTGAAAAAAATGGTTGTTTCTTTGGAAACGCGAAAAAAAAAGTTGTTAAAATATGGAATTGTAAGAATTGAAAGTAGAATTGAAATAAAAGAATCAAACATATTATTCAAATTTCCACTCAACTTATGAGATTGGAGGCTTCCCCGTTGGCTTTTTCTTGATGTCGAGGCTCGCAGGCTTGGCGTGGAGATGTAATTATTTGATATCGGCCTCCCAGGCTCGATCGAAGGCATTCGACACGCGGCTTCTCGCTATTCCTTCTCGTCTTGTCCGTCACACACGAGAGACCGTGTCGACACCTCGACGTCCCCGGAGAGAAAGAGACCGGCGCAACGCGTACATTTCAGACCCATGTGTATGTGTGTGTGTCCATCGACACAATATCTATATTCGATACCTTACTTTGGTTGATTGATTGATCATTTATTGACGGATTGCCCCTTTTACAGATAACGGCAATATACATTTCAAAAAATGTATGCAACTTAGGGTCTTATTTCAAGACATTAATTTGAACTTAAGATCGAAGCTTGGTCCAAACTGCATTCCGTGCTTATTATTTTGATTATTATAAACTGCTTATTATAAACTTGATTTAAATAAATATTTATTAACATTGAGTAAATAGTTACTTAAATGAAACAAATATTTATTTAAATCAAATAAATATTTTACTTAAACCAAACGAACAGCGGCTGTCAAATAAATTTTTTTTCTCGGTGAGAGTTTCCGAGACTCGAAATAATTTCTTTTGCCTATTTCCTTACACAGCGCGCTCGTCGATGCATTCAGAAATCTGAGGGCACATTGTCACTTCGCCATAGTAAAATCACTTACGGGAGTCGTCATTAGCAGTTTCTCCCACCGGGGCCATCGCTCGACTTTGGTCCCGGATCTCGATTGTGTCAAGAGCTCTCGTGCGAGAGTCACATGGAGGGCGGGGATGAATGGTAAGCACACCGGCACGCTCGTTCACTCGGCTCGGCGACTGCACGTAGGTAACCTACCCGGCGCGCTGGGCCGTTTCCACGCGGCCGACATAGCTCCGAGGTCGTCGACTCACCGTGGGGCAGGAAAAGAGCTCGAACAGGATGACTCTACCCAACTGTATAGAAACGGCAGCATCCTCTCCATCGCCGTCACCCATTACTCTCGCTTCTCTCGTTATTTTTTTTTCTTCCTCTTTATTTTCACGCATCGGAGATTCAGTCTTTTTCCTATTTACATGCGTAATTTCTCTTTCTTATGCCGATGGCTCAAAACGGCGATCAGCCGCGGGCGAGATTCAACATTGTTTATTGCTTATTGCTCATTGAATTATTACGGGCTTGCAGCCAATTGCAAGACAACGGCCAAACCCATCATCCAAATAGCCATGTAATAAAAAAGCGCGAGAACACAGGAGTAAAGTCGCATAAATTTAATTGCAGATACATCCGTAAAAAATAAAATTATTTCACGGGCGACCCGCAATTTAATATTTATTTAATTTAAATAAAGACTTATTTGAATCGAATAAATATGTACGTAAATTTAATTAATTAATTATTTGCGTAATATTCATCGAATACATTTTTTTTTTCTGAGGGTAATAAATATGCAAGTAATACGGACTAGGGCTGTACAGATGGGCCGGCCTAGCCGGCTAAAATATCTTATCCGGCTAATGGATTTTATAGTTTGGCCGACTAAGCCGTTTTAGCCGGACTAGCTGTTTTAGCCGGCCACGTGCGTAAAATCGAGCCCCTTAATGTCGTATTGTACTTTAGTCCAAAAAGGCCAGCGGATTCGTGTTTAGCTCGCAAAAATATGTTGGAATACGTGGCAGTTAATTTTAAAAATAGAAAAAAAATTTCGTAAAAAAATTGCAAGGCTACCTTTAGAGTCAATTTTTCGCGTTTTTCAACGTCCTCAAACGGTACGATAAAATGATTCTAAAACTTCGGACAAGGCCCTATGTTTCAAGAAACAGCGTCTATGTGCTGCATTGTTAGCACATAGACGCACCCCACTCAGGCGTATAGTTTTGTTGCGGTAGCAAATCGCTCCAAGTAACAAATTTCGTTACAGTTACAGGCTCGTTTTCTTATCCCGATACTAACAAACTAAATTTGTCACGTTAACGAAAATCATGTTGTACCAACAAATCTTTTTTCTCCGTGCAATATGCATGTTGCATCAAACGCGTTTTGGTTTTCCGGGAAAAAATATAATTTTTCTTACAACCGAAATTACATCCTGCGCGTGTTTCGGAAGTACAAGGGCGGAGATCGGGGAACACCGTCCGTTGGCGAGAAGCTAGCTTCGCTTCCGGTTAAAAAGAAGAGACCGAGAGACCGACAGACCGTAGTAAATCGGAGGGCATTGAGCCTGTAAATCCTCGGGATAGAGGATTCACGGACGGAATTGTAGTGGAATTCCAAGAAATCGTTCGGATCCTCCCCTCACTCCAGCTCTCGTGGTCGATTGGCGTCGTTCGACCGATTGGTACGTACGTGCCCAGAATAATTATCGTCGTCGGGCAAAATCGCAACGTCGTCGCGAGACGGCATGACAAACATATTCAATTGCGTTGTTGTCATCGGGAATCTCGATTCTGGCACCGTGTATTTCTACTTGCTCGTGAGCTGCACGGCCACCGAAGCAAGGCTTTCCCGAAGTAATTTGATACTTGGGGAGTTACGTGCCCTACGAATTTACATAAATTTGTATGGATCCGATGTACCTGTGTTTGCACCCGGCTGATTTACAGTTAGATTAGATCACGTAACTCACGTACGGATGGCAATGGAGACAGGTCGTGGTTCTCGTTTTTTCGTTTTTTTTTCGCTCGAGATGGAAAATTCACCCCCCAAGGGCCCCGACTCGAGATTGAACTTCAGTACGTGACGACGATTGTTAAGTAAAATAATTCATTGATGTTGATTTGATGCAACGATGTCGTATGGGCCTAAGGAGAAGTTATTTAATCAAACGTAATTAATCGAAATTAACCGGATCGTTTCTCTTCACTTGGAGATAGTATATTATGCCACAAGGGAGGAAAGTGCGTTTTTTCACCGAGTGTGAAGTTTGATGCCCGAGCAAAGCGAGGGCAGAAATTCACACGAGGTGAAAAGGCACTTCCTCCCTTGTGCCATACGATATTTTTTTTCCGACTTCGTTAAAATGACCGCATTTCTTGCGTCGCAAAATCGCCATATTCGCCAATGACCATTTCTTCCCCGGGAGTAATAGAGCTTGCGGAGGGAGTAATGAGCCCTATTACTCCCTAGGGAGTAATGAAATTGTACTGCGCATGCGCACTGATTAATAATGATCATCGGTCAATAATAGGCTATTTTCCGCCCGTATTGCACGCAAGGAATGTGGTTATTTTAGCGCAGTCGGGAAAAAAATAATTTATTTGACGGGCACCTCCAAATAAATATTTATTTGATTGAATACTAATATTTGTTTTTTGGGGGTCCGTCAAATAAATTATTTTTCTGGGTGTTCCGAGATGCATTTTGTTTTCCCTTCTGTTTCCGAATTATACGCTTCAAGTCACAAACTCGTTCGGTCATTTAAGCCTCATTAACAATTTCAGTTTGTGCTTTCGTTTGCAAAACTAGAGCCGTATCGAGCGATCGGAAAATCAAGAAATAAAAAATTGCGGAAGTTTCCGAACAATAAATTGTTGTAAAAAGCACAAACTTTTTTTCACTGTGCATTTCTAAACTACCGCTCTCGAAACGTTAATAAGAAAGTCTCGGAATAAGTAAATGCCGGAATCAGAACGATCTCCTCCATATTTTCTACGTAAGCTTCTATCGAGATAATCGAGAAATAAATTATTCCCCGCTGTGCTGTGCGGGCAGGTACATCAGTCAACATTTTATTGCATTTCCGCGTGATACGAGACACATGGAAGGCGCGCATGCGGTACACCGGAGGGAGTTTGGAGCGTGGGAAAACTCTTCGATGCTGCAGTGTCTCTCGAAATCTTAAACTTTCCTGCGCACTCCGCCTTTTAACTCGGCTCTCGAATTTTGTAGATCCAAACGAGCTTATCGCTGCACTGAGAGAAGGATCTAGTAAAAATTACTAGGGGAGACCGGGGCAAAATGGCACACCGGGGCAAAACGGGATAATGAGACAAAACGCAATGTTATTCTCCAATAACATTGAGATGGGGGCGATGGTACGTGAGTCAAAACAGGTTTGAAAATCCTGATGCATCATTAGGACAAAATAGGGCATCCAAAAATGATTGGAAAATTGAGATTTACCCTCACTGTCCCATTTTGCCCCGCTGTGCCATTTTGCCCCGGTCTCCCCTATATCGCTTGAGAGATATTACCATAGCATATATATATATATATATATTTTCCTTCCCCAAGTTCCCGTTATGGCTCTGGCTATTTTTCTGCCATCAAGTCGCCTTTCCTCATTTGTTCCAAGTCTTCATTTTCGCTTGTAGATGTGCGTCTGCAGCCGCTTCCCTTCACCCCCCTACTGTATCGCATTTGCACAAGGACACAAGGAAACTGCAGAAAAGCTACGCCGATACAGCCGGTCATTCAAACTGAGTCTTGATGTTTCTATTCGATACTTCGAGTACGAACACAAATCGTCAGAATTCGACCTCCCGCTCAACGGTTCCAATGCGCCAGTCAGTGCTCGGCTAGGCGGTCACCCATCCAAGTACTGACCGCCAACGATTCAACTTGACTCTGGGGACCACCGAAGCCGTACACTGACCGCGCATCCACCGCTGTTTTACTATAGCATATACTAGTAAGGCGTTAGGGCGCCACCTATGGTAGGAAGTACCGGATTTATAAGAATTTTTCTTAGATATTATGGTAAAAATTCTTGGAAATCTGAGACTTTCTGCCGTAGGTGGCGTCCTGGCGCTGTACTACTAGGTATGTGCTATGGTAATTTTTGTTAGATCATCGGTTATTGTTACTAGATCCTTCTCTCAGTGTGTACTTCACTGCTTAAATACTTGTTTACTTTACTAAAACACACCTTACGTCACATAAGTTATTTAGAGGATAAAGATTCGTTCCGTGCATCCTCGTCACGCTTCACCTTCGACCTCCTCCGGTTTCTACTCGCCCGAGTGAAATTTCATTTTCGCACGCTCGTCTTGCTACCTTACGCAACCTCCATTTCCAATTGTACACTTCCTTTTTTTTCGCCTCGGTGTTTCTCCCTCCGCGCGTCTCATTTCTGCTCCGCCGCTATTTTCCCGCGTCTCGTTATGTTTACCCTCGAGCCTACGAGAACAATGAATAAAAATAGATGCTCTCCGGCCGTCGGTCGTGACGCTATCGCGCGATTACACGGAGACGAACGTGCGGTCGGATGTCTCCCTCGACGCTCCGCGCATGCTCCGTCGATCATAACCGACGATTAGAAAGCAAGGACGCGACGCGCCATCATGATCGGCAGTCGCAAGTTTTTTTTTTTTTTTAATGCCGTGCATGAATACACATAATGTACACCGAATGCATGTAAATCAATACCCGATGCATATAAATCATAGGAGTTTCCTTCCATGAATGCACAATTCGCTATCTTAAGTTACCCGACGATAGACCGAAAAAAAAAATTGATTACGCGAGTGCGGGCTGCGAAAGGAAAGAATCGGTATTTCAATTCGAATTTCAATTCTTGCGATTCCATGCGGGATCGAAACGATAACGTGTCACCTTGGCAGTCTTGCCGTCGTTGTTTGAGTATCGTGTGGAATTGTAAAAATTGAAATTATGTAGAATCGAAATAAAATAATTACTTTGGCCGCCAGTATGCACATTTTCTTTTAGTTTACGAAAACTAGTCGGACCTGGCACAGGACTTGAAAAAATCTTGGTGGAATTGAAGGGAATTTCGGTGGATGCGTTTTTTTTTAAGTTCTGTAACTTCCTTTGCAATGTTTTTTAATGAAATTTGAGTTTTAATCACACATTTTTTTAATCGCACGTTTTTTTAAGTCCTGTAACTCTTTTTTGGCGCTACTACGGACAAAAAACAACGGCAATTTTGTAAATGAAATTTAAAAAATCATTGACTATCAAACAATACATGCTGTGTTTCGAGTTATAGCGCTTTGAGTTTTTCGCGTCTGATTAATACACACATACATACATCCGGACATTTTTTTCTAATTATGATTTGTTGCGATGTTTCGGAACATTTTGAACACGTTTTCATAAAAATCTCCAAACATTTTCTTTTCGCCAAAACAAAGCTTTCACGCGGAAGCAAAATCGTCACCGCAAACAACTACAACCGAAAATCTTTGAGGATCGCCAAGAAGCGATTTCATTTTTTTAAATTCAGCTTTCGGGTTCGCATAGCTCGATAGGAAATACTCGCGAAAGTTTATTGGCTTCGTGAAACGGGCGAAACCGAGGCGTTTTACTGCATTCGATCGTTTGCCGCAAGTTTGTTCCGATTTCCTTTTATACATCCTTTCGCTTAGGTTAAATTCGTTTCGGGACGAGAGGGACGTTGATCCCGTCCCATATCTTTGAGCTATACGTTAGTTCTCGCTGGCCGGTCTAGCCTCTAGCGGCACAACGATACAGTAGCGCACATAACGATCCTTCCACGCCACTCTAATTAAATTGAATCACGGAATCCTCGAGCAGGAAATACCCAATGAAGACGTACATTAACAAATTAAAGTGCTACGTTCGAAGGGGCCACTTGGACACTTGCCAGTGCTACTGGTTGGCTACTGTGCGCTCGGCTGACTCGCCCCTGGCACTATAAAGCTTCGACCAGCAAACGGTTCCATGCTGTGCACTTAACTTTATATACCTGAATGTATACCTGCAGCGTACATTGTCATTTTTGTAGGTAGAATTTTACGGTCGTATGGAAACGAAAAATATGAAAACGACGTTTTTCATTATTCTCGTCGGTCCATATAGCACGGTAATTACGATAATAGACCGTTTATTCGGACAGCTGACGATTGTTTTGTAGACATTTTTTCACTTATTTTTAGCTTTCATGAAAATTCGCTCACAAACCAGAAATAAAGGACGAACCAAGGTTTTATTATATTTCGGCGTTCATAAAAAATTCGTTCATGAATTAAAAATGCTGGACCCAGGGTAATTGGGATGATAGGCGGATTATTCGGATAGCTGACGATTGTATTGCATAATTTTTCATTTATTTTTGGACCTTCATAAAAATGCGTTCATGAACGAAAAATGGAGGATGAACCAGAGTAATTGCGATGATAGACGGATTATTGGCACATCTGACGATTGTATTGTGGACAGTTGGTTAATTTATTTTTCGATAATAGGCGGATCATCGGAGATAGCTAACGATTATATTATAAACAATTGTTCATTTATTTTTCAACCGGAAAACGCTTCCATACTGTAACATAATTCTATGTATCTGAATATACCTGCAAAGTACATTGTAAATGAGATTTTACGGTTGGATGGAAACGAAAAAATTGGAAATGGCGTTTGTTGATAATTGGTTAATAATTTTTCGATGCTTATAAATATTCGTTGCCTACGCGAATTCTGCTGGAACAATTAAAATCTTGGCATGATTTCTTAAGAGTGGATTAAACTAGAGAGGCGAAGGCTACAAAAATGTGGGTCACGCGAGTCGTGCACTTGATCGATTTATCACGAAGCGGCCCGACGCGCCTTAGGCATGACCCCGATCTACTCACACCATGACTTTTCCTTTCTCCATTTATCGCTTTCTTTTTCGATTTAACACGACGATAGTTGATTTACGACAATTTTTTTTGTCCTCGTCGATGAGGGTACCCGCCGTCAGCGTCATAAGCTCGCACACTGTATCGCCTTTAGTCAGCAACTCGCAACTCCGGCACTTTAACACCTGTAACTATATACCCGCTAATAGTGGCTCCGCAGGCGTCTACCTGAGCTCCGAAGGCCGAGCCGTCGTTCGAACTGCCATATCTGCACTCGAGTGCATGCAAAAAACTTTGTCGGAAGTAGATTTTGAATTTTAAAGGACTATTTAAAATTTTTAATACAATTTTTAATTTCAAAGAACAATTTTGAATTTTTGAAACCAATTTTGATAAAAAACAACTATTTTGATTCTTAAAAAACAATTTTGTTTTTTAGAAAACAATTTTGATTCTCAAAAAACAATTGTGTTTTTTAGAAAACAATTTTGATTCTTAAGAAACAATGTTGTTTTTTAGAAAACAATTGTGAAATTTTAATTTGTCCGTGGACGCGATGCAAGCGTTGATATACTATCGAAGATGACTCCGCTTCGATTCACCGATCGCCGCGGGTCTGTTAATACGCGGCTGTCGATACGCGTCAGAATGCTACAGTGGCGCGAGCCGGAAATTGCCTGGAAAACGTATTAATGGCAAATCCGGGAGAATCGAATTTTATGTGTCGGAGCGGATAACCTTATGCATTGCCCGCGCGATGCGCGCAACTCATGTTGGCCTGCATGCAGGATATAAGGCTCGTTTTTTCTCCATACACAGTTTACATCGATGACTCCGTCCAAGAATCCATCCAGATTCTTCCGGTTTTCGCAAAATGCGCGGAAACGCATCTAAAAAAAACTAAAAAAAACGCACGAAACAAAAAAGAGTGTAGGACAATGACGCACAGGTACGTCAACTAGGGATAGAGATAGATATCCAAACTGTCGGGCAACATGGCAAGCAAGCATGCAATAGCGTCTGACGAGAGACGTTGCAACCGTGCTGTATATGCAGAGTCGAGAATCGATAATCCATCTCTGGTTTTACTTACTGCAAAAAACCCGCCATTCATACACTTTCATGACATCGAATTTATAAGATCATGAACGATGCAGATGAGCTCCGAGCACTTCACTCATACGACCAACTTATGACCGTGTAATTTTGGACGTCCAATTCCAAAGTGAGTACCGGACAATGAATAATTAGCGGTCGTGCATATTGAAGCGAATTTTGTTTCATAATGGGCAACAGATAATGGTCATTGCTCATTATTTAACAAATGCATTTTTTAACTCATTCACTTCTGGCTGGACATATGGGTTGGAATATATTTCAGATAGAAAATATATATTTTTAATCATTTTTACAATAATAAAAATACGTGCAATTATTATAGCAAGAAAAAAAAATTGCACGTTCGCTCTTAGAAAAATGTTCATACAAAAGTAAGTTCGAATTGGAGAAAAATTGAAACTGAAACTATCATATATAGTATTACAAACTACAAACGACAACATTTCAGTTCCGCCAAAAAAAATAATTTTTCCTTACAATTATTATTGCAAGAAAAAAAAATTGCAAGTTCGTTCTCAAGCTTTCGTACGAAAGTCGGCTCGAATGAGAGCAAAGTCGAAATTGAAAGTATCAAACTATCGCCAGCGGTGCAGTCTCGCTAGCGTCGCATTTGCCTCGCACCGATGCGAAAACAGCTGAGTTTGCCCTGAAGCAGCTCGGCGAGCCGGACGAGGGCGATGCGGAAAAAAAAATACGTGTGTTCGTGTACGCGTTTCGAACTCCGCCTCCTCACTTTCGTTTTACACTTTGCTTCCGACCTCTTTTAATTCCTCGAGCCGCTGCTGCCGCCGTTTCCCTTTTGCTCGTGTATTACCAGCTCCACTCTATACTCGTCCCATCCCTCCGGTCCGCCACCTCACTCCGCCGTGCACTCTTTAACGATGAACTTGTTGCGAGGAGATTTAGCGGGACGCGAAAAGTTTCGGTTTCGCCACAGATATACGAGCGCGTTTAGTGCCCGATTATACAGTATATGCACGTTTCTATGTATAGAAACTGCCTACACCGACGCCGCAGTCTATCACAAGTTTTCAGAGCCGACAATTTTACGCCCATTATTTTCCCGTTTCCTTCAACTTCGCTGTCCTTCAGTTTGCCGCATTTATTTATTGTGCTTTGAATGATAATGGGGTCGGGTAATAATTCGTTGGGGACAAAACGAAATCCATCGATTTTAGGAACGATTAGGGATGAGATTAAGCCTTTAATGGTCCAAGGGAAGATTTTGCACAAAATTGTAATTTATCAGTATTTTATGGGCCTAAAATGCTTAATATAAAACGGAAGTTGGCGACCGTACGTGACGATCATAAATCAATACTCATCTCTAAACACGACTGCTCGATTCTTCACAAAAACCAGGCTGCGCTCCCGTGGATCACTGTGAAAGTCTCGCGGCGGCGAGAGCTCGATTGTGGTGAACAGAGATATCCGCGCGTGCTATTGGTCTGATAGAATCGATAATGAAGCGTGGAAAACCGACGGGCATTTCCCGATAAAAAAAAACCGCGCTTCTTTAATTTTTTTTTTCTTCACTTTTTTAGTCTCTCGGGGAACGATCGAACTGCTGACTCGCCGCGGAAAGTCGTGATCGAATAAATAGGCTTCGCAGGATGGAAAACGAAACGCGAGTGGAATCGAGAATATAATTCGTATATTCAATGTGCGTTGGTTAGCCCGGTTCGGCGGGGAATAAATTTCAGAGCCGGATAGAACGGAGGATATAATATAATCCGTTTACCGTTCATCGGGGCGCCTCTCTGGTATGGGCTATGCGAGCGTGCACTAATAATCACGGGGAAAATGAAATACTAGGGTAATTAGCGGGTGCTATCGAGCATCCGAAATCGTTCGAGTGTGTCGGTACGTCGATCGCAGTGCGCGGAGCGCGTTTAATAGCACGAACGGAGTTAGAAGGGCAAAGAGGGATAGTGATAGAGAGAGAGAAAGAGAGAGAAAAAGAGAGAGAGGGAGAGAGAGAGGGGAGAGAGAGAGAGAGAGAGAGAGAGAGAGAGAGAGAGAGAGAGAGAGAGAGAGAGAGAGAGAGAGAGAGACGCGTCGACGGCCAGCCGGAAAATGGATTGCCTCAATTTGTCCGATTGAAACTATCTCGACACTATGCTCGGAATTCCTATTAATCCCCTCGCGGCGCACTGCTGCTTGGCCGAGTATGTCGCATTCACTTCCTCGCCCTTTCTCTCTCCGTCTCATTTAGTCGACTCACTCTTTTCCTCGGTGTGTTCCGTCATTCACTCGCTCCTATGCACGTATCCGCAACGTCGATATTATACCCTTCCGCACCGGAAACGAGTTTGCCTTCGATGTAGCTTGTCGATATTCCATTCGGTCTCTCCGAGCGCATCCGGTCCTCCCATCTTCTTTCGCTAGTCTGTTGTGGCTACGTAACATACATTTTCCAAGTTCTACAGCGCACCCTCAAGTCACAGTGTAACGTTTATTATGCGGTAACATTGCTCTTCGACTGTTCTTTCTTTGCCGCTTATTCAGCTTTAGCAACGTACCGAGAATTCTGTTCAACACTCGATCGCATTAATTATTTTACTAATTCTGTTTAACACTCGATCGTTTAATTCTCGATCGCATCAGCCATGCGATCGAGAATCCTGGCTCCGATGACAAACTACAAACTGCAAACCACAAACCACAAACCACAAACCACAAACCACAAACCACAAACCACAAACCACAAACCACAAACCACAATCCACAAACTACAAACCACAAACTACAAACTACGAGATTTCTTATGGGGTAACAGTTCTGTTCCACTGTTCTTTCGGAGGCTTTCTTTATCCTTCCTTCAACTTCAGTTCTTCAACTGAACTTCCGCTTTACGCATTAACCATAGATCGATGCGATCGGGAGACCTGGCTCCGACGGCCGGCTCCATTGTCCATTCCGTTGATAGCTTTGAAGTATTAACTTTCAATTTATGGTTCGTTACAAACTTAATACAAAGTAAAGTGATCGAACATAAAAGAAAAAAATTCTCCAACAATATTGCGGAATAAAAGTTTGATGAATAGTATACAACTTTGGTTAAAATAAAACTAGCGTTACCTTCGTTGTACCACTGCGTAAAAAGAAATCTTTCTTCGCAGTTCGGAACTTCGTTACGCTAAGGAGAGAGACAGGCAATGTCTCTCTTTGCCGCGGGCTTCACACACACACACACACACTCGTGGCCCGGCTACGAAGGCCCGACGTTTGCTACCTCGGCGATAACTCTCCTTCTTGTACTCCAACCTCCGCGAACCAACGAGCTCGAAACTTTTATGATTAATGTCTCGAATCGCGAGTGCCCAACGACTCGCGCCATCTTGTCCGGAAAAACCTGTCGGCGGCGTGTGGGCGGGAAGCTGCAAAATCTCGAAAGCTTTGCCGTTGCCGACGCCACCGGACTTCGCTAAAGGTCGGTCTCTAAAAGCCCTATGACTGGACCTTTGCTTACCTGTAGACGACATTTCAATACGAAGCTATCAGGTCCGCTACAAAAGTTAAACTGTTAAATGTCTCAAAATTAAACTGAACTGTTTACTTTACTTTCACGGTTAGTAAACGGTTGGTTCAGTTAAAATTTACTGTTAATAACTGTAAAGTTACCCTACTAAAAATTGACAAAAACGTTTATCAATTTTCACGAAGAGTGCAATTGAATGCTTTGCAAACGTCTCGAAATTACACGGTTCAGTTTACATTTAAACTCAGCAAGCGGTTAGTAAACTGTAAAGTAAACTAAAAAAATAAACTAAATGGTTTATCAATTTACAAGAGAGTGTGAGGCAAATATTTTCCCACCGTCTCAAAATTCAATTCATCAGCCACGAAGAAAAAAAAAACAATAAGAGAAAAGTTTATTAAATGACCGTAACGATCGAGTTCCTTGGCCGTCGTTTGGAAGTAAAAGAAATTCGAGTCTCGTGGGGAATTCCCTTACTTGCGTGTCTTTCATCCTCTTTCGCTACCTCTCCCTCTTTCTCACGTGCAACCTCGATCGTAAATATAAGTGCTGAGCTGTCCCAGTTTCAGCGCGAAACGGTGTCGAGTCGACCGACTTTCCATCGCGGCACTCCGCAAATCCCTCTGGCATGTTGTTTGTTCTACGTTCATACATACACAGCACGATACGCTACCGGTTACTCCAAGCGTGGCTAACGGAATTTTCATGGAATTTCGCGAGTGGAATAACAATTGAATGCGTGAAAACTCGAACATAATTACGAGCTAATACAATACAGGTGGATGTGAACGATGATGATGGAGGACCGAAAAGAGCAAAAGCGTTGTATCGTTTTCCGTCAGGTGGTTGTCGACGGTTGTTTGCCGAGAACCTTTTCATATTACAGTGTTATCCTCCCCTCCGCGAGAACAGCATCCATGGAGCAATCGGATGACCATCCATCTCAATCGGATTTATTAGCGCGACCCCGTCACATACGCTTCTCACTGTACGCTCGTGACGCGCAACGACCATACCCAGTTCGTAATGTACACCGTACACTGTAAATGTTACCGCTGTCGTCCCTGACCCCCCGGACGAATTACTTCGTTATTTGACAAATTTACCGAGATATGATACATTCAAGCTACACCTTTACTCCCAGCGTGTTGGAAGTTCGCCAATGTCGCGTATCTCTTTGGCGCGTCCTATGCGCAACCTTCGACCATCCACGGGTCCAATTAATCACAGGTGTTTACGAGGAAAGCTGGCATTGATCTCGACCCAAATGAGTTTTTCTGTTCAGTTTTTCGTATAGAAATTATTTGAACTTTGGTCGGGACGACGTATCAGTCTAATTGTCGATCGTCTTTATGTGGGTTTATTCCAAAGTGCTTGATAAAGGGTATGCATGGAAAAGTTTCGCGCTTGGATTTGCCGGCGGCAGAGGTTTGTATGTGCATGCAATTCCCTTCGTTCCATATCCTTATATAAGAATGGTTGGAAGTTAAGTCGAAACCACATACCAATCTAATTGTTGATTCTCCTTATGAGCGCTTTTTCCAACGTACATGCATACAAGAGTTGCGCGCTTGGATTTATCTGTAACCGAGTTTCGTATCTGCGTGTAATCCACTTCGTTTCATATCCTTATGTAAGAATGATTGGAACTTAGATCGAAACCACGTACCAATCTAATTGTCGATTCTCCTTATGAGCGTTTTTTCCCAACGTACATGCATACAAAAGTTGCGCGCTTGGATTTATCTGCAACAGAGTTTCGTATCTGCGTGTAATCCACTTCGTTTCATATCCTTATATAGGAATGATTGGAACTTAGATCGAAACCACGTATCAACCTAATTGTCCTTATGAGCGCATTTTCCAACGTACATGCATACAAAAGTTGTGCGCTTGGATTTATCTGCAACAGAGTTGCGTATCTGCGTGTAATCCACGTCGTTTCATATCCTTATGTAAGAATGATTGGAACTTAGATCGAAACCACGTACCAATCTAATCGTTGATTCTCCTTATGAGCGTTTTTTTTCCAACGTACATGCATACAAAAGTTGCGTGCTTGGATTTATCTGCAACAGAGTTTCGTATCTGCGTGTAATCCACTTCGTTTCATATCCTTATATAGGAATGATTGGAACTTAGATCGAAACCACGTATCAACCTAATTGTCCTTATGAGCGCATTTTCCAACGTACATGCATACAAAAGTTGTGCGCTTGGATTTATCTGCAACAGAGTTGCGTATCTGGGTGTAATCTACGTCGTTTCATATCCTTATATAAGAATGATTGGAACTTAGATCGAAACCACGTACCAATCTAATTGTCGATTCTCCTTATGAGCGTTTTTTCCCAACGTACGTGCATACAAAAGTTGCGCGCTTGGATTTATCTGCAACAGAGTTTCGTATCTGCGTGTAATCCACGTCGTTTCATATCCTTATGTAAGAATGATTGGAACTTAGGTCGCAACCACGTCCCAATCTAATTGTCCTTATGAGCGCATTTTCCAACGTACATGCATACAAAAGTTGCGCGCTTGGATTTATCTGCAACAGAGTTGCGTATCTGGGTATAATCCACGTCGTTTCATATCCGCCGCCTCTCCAGCACGATGATTATAACGGAGTGCTCTGCGGATGATGAAGAGAGCGATTAAGGGAGATAGAAAGAGGAATTCGGTGCGCGGGGGCCATCCGGAGGGTTGAGTGGGCTACACCGAGGGTGAAAGAAAGACTGGGATGCGCGAAGCCCTCGGGCCGAAGAGGGTTGTTCGATGCGGGACCGAGAACGATCCTTCTCCGTCCGTCTGTCCGACCGACGTCTGCGACGTCCTCCTTCCGAGCTCCTCCCTGTCATCGCTCCGGATCACGACAGAAATGAGACGCGACGTCGACGGATGTCTCGTCGGGTAAAACGATAAATCCGATGTTCGATCCAAGCTTCCTCTGCAAACCCTCCCAACTCACGCATTTTGTCAAACTTCCTTCCAACCCTCCTTTCTCCGCCCCTGACGAGCTGCACCATTCGTATTATTGTTATTATCACTATGAGATGACTTCATGCCATAAGGTGAATGGCCCAGTTACTGACCGTGGCCCAATGACTGTTCGTTAATCATATTACCTACGATAAGAATTCTACTCATGTCCGGCATACTCAAATTTTGTTTGGACATCTTTTATATTGTGCATCATGTAATTAAATAAGCATTGAGACAACATTTTATAAAATAGTCGAGATTCTTGTCAGACTATTTTTTTGTCAGCTTTGTTGAGCGATTACGTTTCTAAAATCGGTTCGTTTTCTTTATCAGAAGCGAATACAATGATGAATCTAAGTTGTGCTGTCTGATTAAGGGTCAATTAAAACCGTACCGCATGAGAAAAAAAAAATTTTCCGGCGAAATTACAATTTCGCCGGAAAATACATGGGTTAGAATTAAGTCTATAAAGACCCCGTATGCTTCTATTAGTGTCCGGATATTTCAGTTAATTATGTTATTGCATTATATCTTTTTCGTACAGAATTTAACTAAAATAGTGCAACTAAAATGCATGATTTTTGTACAATGTCAATGTGAATTAGCAGTATTATGAATAATCTACCATTTTCCCTGTGTCTCAAAGATCGGACATAAAATATCATCAACTTCACTTTTGCTCAAAATATTATTCTTTTTCTAGTCACTAATCGGGCATAGATGCAAGCCGGCATAGGTCAGTGATTGGGCTCTGGGTAGGTCACTAAATGGGCTATCGAACAAAATTGTAGGACACTAATCGGGTCATTTACAACAGTGTGTATATTTCGAGTTTATTATTTAAAAGGTGCTCAAAAATAATAGAATAATACGTGTCTTAGTTAATTAGGATTCTAAACTTTTCTGTAACAACAGTTATTTCAATACCTCCACTGTTTTTACCAATCATCTTTCATTTTCAATGCCATGCGCAGCTTGGGTAGTCAGTAATTGGGCCCTTCACCTTACTTTATCAAAACTCAATGCATACGATGCATACGAAACTTAAAAGTTTCGAATAAATTTGTCCGTTGATAACTACGCGCAATAATCAATCAGGCTGCGCAGCCTCCTCCCGAGGGTGCAACTTATAATATTGTAAACTGGGTTCATAGAGTGTCTCAATATCCTTACCCTTCAGCGAAAATTCTGCAATATCGCGAGGCACGTCAAAGCTATCGTTTGGTCGGGCTCGCCGTGCAGCGATGGGGTGAGCGCAAAGGAAGGCATCGAGTGAAATACTCCAGGGGTAAAAGAGACGAAGTATGACGAAGGTGAAGAAGAGGAGAAATAAGAGGGCGAAGAAGGTGGGCATCGTTGAACGCCGACCCGCTGAAAGAGCTGGGCGTTTCCCTAGAATCCGAGTCTTTCCGTCCGGAAATACTCGAAGAATTCCTCCCACCGACTAATAATACGTGATTTCCTCAAGATATCCTGAGACAGAAAAGACGGTGTAAGTGGGAAGAGACCCAAAGAGGGGAACTTCGCCGATAAGCAGGAGCGGATGAAAAGCACGAACTATGCGCCTTCGGATCCGTCGCTCTGCAGACAAAGCTGGCGGATCGCTAAAGATTCCACCTTATCAGCGAGATATTTAATCTACAGTCAAAATCCGCACAATTCAACGCCTCCCGCGTGTTCCTTAATTCATTCGTTTCGGTCGCTGGCTACATTCGAGATGAATTCCAAATATATTTGTTGAGAGGCATTACGTATGATAAAAAAATTGGACAAAAAAGCCCAATTTCCTAGAAGCGGTTAGCCCTGATAAAAAAGGCAAATAGACCATGAATGGTGGAAAGTCTTTATGAATACATTTACACTCCAAAACGTCAATAGTGTAAAAAACTTGATTTAGATAAATTGTTCCGACTTTGCAAAAAGTTGACAAATAATTGAATTCTCCTGACGTTTATTGCCGAGTGTATTTAGTTTTGAAAATTAACTGCGTGAAAGCTAATTCATAAATTATGAGCTGACAACTGAATATTTTATGAGTCGGGTCGTAAAAGTAAAACTTGCACGGCCGCAGTGCTCGTCGAGTTAATGAAAAATGCAGTTAATATTTTATTGAAATAATATACGTGTTTATACGTCACTTCGTCAAGTCAACTCTGCATTTTAGATAATTCCGTAGAAAAATAGAAAATAAAATTCTTTGTGACGCGAATTCCACATTTAAAAAATCTCGCTTTTGAAACCGGAAGTGATGTCACGCAAAAAAATTCATTATCGTCTCGATTTTGATAAATCTTTAAATTCTGTAAGTATCCAAAAGATTTTGCATGGTACGGAGAGTCGGAGATCGCGCGCTTCTTCCATCCAATTACCGGATGCAAATATCCCATCGTCCCTCAGCTCTCGCCAGGGCGCTGCTCCCATGCATTATCTCTCGAGCCGTAGAGTAACGCAAAACGTAAAAGCTCCAGTCATCTTTTTTCTTGTACATGAAACTCGAGAACGTTGCAATACATTACATACCCGCCTTGTTCGTACATCGAAGCATCCGAAAGTTTCAATGTTGTCACGTTCGGAAACGTGCTCTCTGGGTCTTCGGTATGATTTCGTATCGAACGCTGTTAGATTCACGGTTTTCCATCTGCAGCCTCGGAGAAAAAAATCTTTGAATCTTACTCGCCACGTAAGACCGAATGCCTCAGTTTTCAACCTCCTACTGAAAAGGACGAGCACTTTCACCTCGAATTTAAGTTATCGATAATCATTCGACGATCGTTTTAATAACCGTATTTTCTCTTTGATTGTTTCAGGTAAGTTTCCAAAGTTGACGTCACTACACATAAGCGGCAGGGAACAACACTCTATACAAGTAAGACACAACGAATGTGATAACAGAAACAGCCACAGCGATAGCACGGTTCAGTTCACATTCATCGATAAAGCGCTGGGTCTGATTGCGGGTCGATTTAGTGACGAATGCTTATATCATAGAGAAACCCGACGAGAATATGAGGATGAACGGTATGTAGAGATGAGCCGCAGAGCGGTTGCTCCGCTTGCGGAGTTGGTACACGGTTAACGCCAGGAGAGGATAACCGAGCGGTAGAGCGCCAGCCATTCCAGGCATACTTTACGTCCGGCTTGATTTGCGACGTCGGGCTGCGATATTAATAGCTTATTCATGGCTGGAATTGGAGCGCAACGACTTTACCGGTGCCCTCGGTTAGCCGGCAGACCTATATCGGGATTCGCAAAATTCTACCTCCCGATTCGTACATTAAATCGATTATCTTCTTTATTTTTTTTTTTTTTTGTATCTTCGTCACATCCTGCGACACACGAAAATACGTAGCTTTTGCAGTGTAAAAAATTTGCTAACGGATTTGGTAATTCCGTTCACGCCTCCGTATCTCTTGCAACAAAACATTTGTGTTTCGGTCGCCGAGGCACACACCGGGGCGCTTACGTATATATTTAGCGACATTTGTGGAGCGGATGCTACGCTTGGCTGGAGTCCAGCGCTCGCGCGTACCGCCACGAGAGATTATCTACACTACCGCAGCATTCCACTTCTCGTTTTCCCCAAGCAGTTCGCTCTTCCGTGTACTAAGCCAACTTTATCGCCGTCTCTATACTTCTGTACGCTCCAGCTAGCCCTTTCTCTATTTTCTCTTTATTTTATTTTTTTGTTTTCGAACTATATGTCCTGCTTTTCACGGTGGAAGTATCGCGTTCAGGACACGCGTGCGGCGTTCATTTGCGCCTTTGTCGTTCGACGGTGATGCTGGCCAAAAAGATCGAGATATCAAAAGATTTGATTGTCATCAGAACACCAAACATTTTTGGGTCAAGAAATTAACGAGAGTTGCAATTGAATAAAAAGAATTGCGAAATGCAATTGATTAAAACTCCCTCACTTGTTTGACCCGCCAAAGGCCCATCGACCTATTCGGTAATATCGTTGAGCCCTTCGTGGGACATTCGGTCTTAGCCTCGTTCAAAAAGATCAAAAGAATTGATTGCCATCAACACATCGATAATCCTTTGGCTCAAGAAATTAGAGAGAGTTGCAATTGAAAAAAAAATTGCGAAATGCAATTGATTAAAACTCCCTCACTTGTTTGACCCGCCAAAGGCCCATCGACCTGTTCGGTAATATAGTTAAGCCGTTCGTGGGACATTCGGTGCTAGCCTCGTTCAAAAAGATCAAAAGATTTTATTATCATCAGAACATCGAAAATCCTCTGGCTCAAAAAATTAGCGAGAGTTGCAAATGAAAAAAAAATTGCGAAATGCAATTGATTAAAACTCCCTCACTTGTTTGACCCGCCAAAGGCCCATCGACCTATTCGGTAATATAGTTAAGCCGTTCGTGGGACATTCGGTGCTAGCCTCGTTCAAAAAGATCAAAAGATTTTATTATCATCAGAACATCGAAAATCCTCTGGCTCAAAAAATTAGCGAGAGTTGCAAATGAAAAAAAAATTGCGAAATGCAATTGATTAAAACTCCCTCACTTGTTTGACCCGCCAAAGGCCCATCGACCTATTCGGCAATATAGTTAAGCCGTTCGTGGGACATTCGGTCTTAGCCTCGTTCAAAAACATCAAAAGATTTTATTATCATCAGAACATCGAAAATCCTCTGGCTCAAGAAATTAGCGAGAATTGCAAATAAAAAATAAAGCTTGCGAAATGCAATTGATTAAAACTCCCGCAATTGTTTGACCCGCCAAAGGCCCATCGACCTATTCGGTAATATAGTTAAGCCGTTCGTGGGACATTCGGTCTTAGCCTCGTTCAAAAAGATCAAAAGATTTTATTATCATCAGAACATCGAAAATCCTCTGGCTCAAGAAATTAGCGAGAGTTGCAATTGAAAAAAAAGCTTGCGAAATGCAATTGATTAAAACTCCCGCAATTGTTTGACCCGCCAAAGGCACCTCGAGGTATTCGTTAATATAGTTACACCGTTCGCGGGACATTCGTTGTTAGCCTCGTGAAAGTTGAGTAATACCGTAGATTACTACACCCGATCATTACTTACAATTAGTTTATAGCGGGCAGTGATATAATGTAGTCGCCTGCATATATCTATATATATATATGTATATGCAGACATATATATACACGCGATAACAAGATTTCTAACCGGTATGTGCATTAGAGATTATACCGGAGAGACGACAAGGAGATACTGCGAAAGCGAGCAGGCGCGGACGAGGAAATACACACACTCACGCACACGGTTATTAGTCGCGTTAGTGTCGGTGCGCTGGAGCACGACGTTGAGCGAGGCCAACTGGTTGGCCAAGAAGGCGCGTCTTGTTTCGCGGTCGTTGATATTTCGGTATACCTTCACACTATACTCCCTTTTCTGTGTGTTTGCCGTAACTCAAAATCATTTTTATTTTCTGGCGCGTCGAATATTTGTCTTTGTGTACGGTTATTATATTATATATAGTAAACAGGATCGGGGGTGAGTGTGTGTGCGTGTACAGCATTGAATCGGTGTAGTTCCAAAGATAGACTAGGTTTTGTCACAGATTTACTATGATCCTGAGTATCCTGTGATATTAGATTTTAAGATCTTGAAATCCAGACTCCTTCCAGCTCTATTTCTTCCTGATAGTAATAGAAGAATATCGACTTGAAGAATTTTATTATTTAAGGAATAAAATTATGTAGCTTGGACTTGACAAAGACTGATGTACGAAAAAAATGCGATTATGTAGTGAACAATGTTTATTTTGTAAGGAATATTCCTACCAAGGGTTTTGGCCGTGGCTTTCCTTGAGCGCGTGGACAAATGTCGGAAGAGTGTTGATTGAAGAATCATTGATTGACATGGTGATGAACCGTGGCACATCTTGGTGTGGTCGGTTGCCCGCGCGGCAACTTTAGGAGAAGGGAGGTAGTTTAACGAGTATGTAGATGAGGATTGACTGAAACACGCGATATTGCATAGGGTGTTGATCTTGAATGCTGATCTGCTCAGCTCTGCGTTCTTTTATTTATGACTGTCGACTGCTGATGGGTTTTTCCAATTGCCATCGGTACATCCGATTCTTTCCGCGGGATAAATTTCGTCCGTTTTGACAAAAAAAGAACGCTTATCAGAGCAGATCTGTGTCAAAACTAAACCCTGAACTGATCTCAGTTCGTGCTGGAGATCATAGTTGGGATTGTAATGAATAATCTTCGCCTGAAAACTATTTCTGCATTAAGAGGAACAGAACTGTATTGAAGAACGCGCACCCATAGATGACTGGAATAGCGGTATGACAAATGACAAACATACCGATCGTCGATTGGCGAGATGACTACAGTCTTGATTGGACTTCTAAAAAGAGCAGACCGTTGGCAGTTTAGACAAATGTTGGAACAGTGTTGGTTGAAGAATCATTGATTGATATTAAGGATGATGAACCGTGGCACATCTTGGTGTGGTCGGATAGTTGCGCGCGCGGCAACTTTAGGAGAAGGGAAGTAGTTTAACGAGTATATAAATGAGGATTGACTGAAACACACAATATTACATAGGGTGTTGATCTCGAATGACTGTTATTTATGACTGTCCACTGCCGGTGGGTTTTTCCAATTGCCATCGGTACATCCGATTCTTTCCGCGGGATAGATTTCGTCCGTTTTGCCAACAAATAACGCTTATCAGAGCAGATCTGTGTCAAAAGTAAACCCTGAACTGATCTTAGTTCGTGCTAGAGATCATAGTTGGCATCGTAATTAATAATATTCGCCTGAAAACTATTTCTGCATTAAGAGGAACAGAACTGCATTGAAGAACGCGCACCCATAGATGACTGGAATAGCGGTATGACAAATGACAAACATACCAATCATCGATTGACGAGATGACTAGAGTCTTGATCGGACTTCCAAAGAGAGCAGACTGCTGTGAGAACTGCTTTGGCAGTTCGTACTGGAGTGGAGATGAATAGTTGTGATCGTACACAAGGACCTCGATTTGTGCGCCCCCAATTTCTTCAACAGTCCCCACCACGGAGCGAGTATCGATCGACGCAGCAAACTATGGGCCATGCTCGACACTTAGTATGGGCGGGGCATGCGCAACCTCGATTTTGGTAAATCCGATGCGAAGTCTGTCGCTGCGAACGAAATCGAGGTCCTACTGTACTTAATAATATCCGCCCGAAAATCAAATACGCGTGTTGTTGATTTCCCTCGCTCGTACCAAAATATGAAGTAACGATTTTATCGATCTCGCGGGTCAGCCCTTGTGAACGATTGAAAGAGAATATACAGCCACTCCATATCGGTATGGACGGGCCCTCGAGAAAGTGGTCACGTATTTTATTACCGCATTTCCACCGCGCACGTCGACAAAGTAAGTAAGATTCGGAATCGCATGAATTGGCTGAACGCTTACGTACGGCGCATCGGTGGGGTTTGCGCGGAACGAAGGAAAAGCGGATGGAGACGAGTCTATCAGCTCGCCTTCCCGATGTCTGTCGGCTCTTCCGCTCGTTGCCTGGAATCGAGCTAGACGCTAAGGCGTAGCGTCGATAAAACGAGGTGCCCGCCCGGGAATCCTCCTCGCTCCTTCTTCGCCTAAGCTACCCAGGAATTACCAACTTTTCCAATACGATCACAGTCGCTGACGCCTCGAAAAATGTTTCACACGAGCGTGCCTCGGAAACGGAAAGCGCCGGAGCGTTTGAAATTTTAAGTGAATTCAAGGGAACGAGACACAACGTCGGACCAATTGAATTCTAGCCCTTCCATACACTTAGGAAAGGAAATAGTTGCATTAAGCAAGTGCGCGATGACATACGTTCAACAGTGCATTCGGTTGATACAACAAAAACGTTTATTTCAATCGGCAAATTTTGAATAAATTCAAGCAAATAATCGTTTAAGAAAGCAATGCTTTATTTGTACCAAATACATAACAGCTTTGAACTATGTCACTGCGACTTTTGGTTAATTCAACCAATTTTTTTTTCTCAGTGTACATTGAATATAAGGTAGAGGTACCAATGTTCGGACGGTTAAGCGGTTTTGCAAATTCCAGCAGTTATTAATCGGTCGAGAACAAACTTTTTGGGAACATATCTGAAACCAATGTCAAGCTTGTAGTTTCCAGTTTCCAAAACACATCGATTCATTACAAAAAGACAATTTTTATTTTATTGAGAAAGAACATAACAAGAGAGAGCGAATGTTCCAGTTTTTTGGCACGTTCCTACATTCGGACACTTTCCCAAAGTTTCGGACAATCATAGATTTCGAGAATTTTGGTTTACGAACACGACTAGTTCATATTAACTAAAAGAATTTCTTTGCCATTTGTTGATTGAATCAGTGGAAGAAATTTATATTTACGTGAAACAATACTGAAAATAAGCTGCGTAGAAAGCCTAACCTAACTTCTTCGAACTGTCCGATTATTGGGTCGCGTATGCAGTAACGCTTGCGTCAATTTCCGGACACTGTATCGTCTGTCTTTTAACAAAATGCCACGACAAAAAGTAATTTGGCCTTAAACCTCGTACAACTTTTTTTCTCTCCATCAAATAATGTCTGTAGTTACGATTGCAAGTCTCAAATTCGAATTTTAGTGCTTAAATTCATTATAAATCAAATCTGCATAGCAGTGTCCGACGATTGGGACGTCTCCGGTTATTGTTAACTTCGGACGATTTACACCAACTGGCAACAACGCGCTCGCTTCGCTCGCGCTTATTTCATTTCTTTTAGGTTAGTTGTATCGATCTTACTAATAAAACTGACGATCCCGATTGGCTGCGAAAACTGACTTCACAATTTCGATTCTTTCGATATATTCCTCTCGATCATTCGAGTCTCATATTTTTTTAATGGCTTTTATGTTAAGTGCGCCGATCTTACTAATGAAACGGACGATCCCGATTGGCTACGCAAACTGACTTCACAATTGCGATTCTTTCGATATATTGCTCTCTCCATCATTCGAGTCTCATATTTTTTTTAATGGCTTTTATGTTAAGTGCACCGATCTTACTAATGAAACGCACGATCCCGATTGGCTGCGAAAACTGACTTCACAATTTCGATTCTTTCGATATATTCCTCTCGATCATTCGAGTCTCATATTTTTTTAATGGCTTTTATGTTAAGTGCACCGATCTTACTAATGAAACGCACGATCCCGATTTGCTGCGAAAACTGACTTCACAATTGCGATTCTTTCGATATATTCCTCTCGATCATTCGAGTGTCATGTCTTTTTTAATAGGGAAAACAGACCCGCGTACCGATTACCAATTTCAACGAGTTGCACGATCGCCTTGCCACTACCGCAATACTCTATTGTGTGTTTGATAAAAACGAGACTGCGCCTACACGACGCAATGCAGACTGCTAACAAATGCCGGTGTGAGTCCGAGAAGGAAACGCGATCGAGATGCCTGTAGGCTGTCTCGTTGCGAAACGAGCATCGCGAGCTCGCGGACACCGCACGGTATTCGCCTCTCGCGCTTACTCGCGCGTAATATAAACCGCGCGGACCGCCGTCCATATCGCACCGATCCGCGGTGTCAAGGCCGCGTACATTTACATAGCTGTATTGCCGCAGTGCGAAGCCGAAGCGGCTACGGCCGCGGAGCGTTCCGTCGCTCGTTACGACTCAACGACGGTACTCCGCCTACCCGATGTGTACGCAGGGACTATATTGTCGCACTATAAACCGCCGTATTAACTATAAATAGTGCGCAGACGCACAACGACCGGACTCTCCGTGTTTGCGCATCCCTTTCTGTACTCATTGCATCTCGACATTTTTTACAGTGTACGAGACACGTGCTTTGGCAAAAGTGGGACAAGTTCTGGGACCTTGAAATACGAGCCAGTCACGTCCGATCGCGCAACCTCGATCGTCTACAATGACGATAGCCAATTGTATATGCAAAAAATGGTATTTATTTATTTATTTATTTACGGTGAGTCGGGGTGATATGACCATGGTTTTTTTTTTAAGAATGAGAATTGGAGGGTTATTGTTTCAAAAAACCTTTAAGTTTTGGTCGTAACAAACTCTAGATACATCGAACTGGAGTAATTCGTTCAGAACTTTCGATAATTTCGATGCTTGATTTAATTGCAGATCTATAGATAAATATTAACGTTCGGCCATATCACCCGGATATGGCGACAGTAATAGGGATAGGGATAGTCAATTAGGCCTGGAGGGGCGTAAAGGGATCGGCAAATATGTTTTAGTATAATTTATGTTGTCTGAATGATCTACAGAAAGAAAATAATTACCTCCGTCAAATTTTGCAGACGCCAAACTAAAAAAAAAACGGTTTTACTGACCATACACAGTAAAATAGGTACCAACGTTTTTCTTGTCCACAACCGTCCCCAATTCTTTTTTTTGTTAATTTTACAAAGAATCTTGTCCATTTTACGAATATATCTGTCATTTTTACAAATGTTTGTTGTAAAAGTAACAAGAAAATTATAGTCGACCTTTGTGGACAAAAAAGATTTGTTAAATGTGCAAATGTTTTTTTGCTGTGTCCGGAAATTGCGGGCGATTTGGCCATGTGGCATATCGTACTGACTCTGGCACATACAATCGAATTTTTCCGGTGCAATCGTATTGTATCCACTTATACGGAAAACTGTGCGAACGGCAGCGCGATTCGTTTGTTACGTTAACTGATATTATGAGCAACTATATCAACCGGACTTATCCTACTCATTCAACGGGAACCTTTTCACAGGTCGATTCATACATATCAGCCAAAACAATTATGATGGCACTCGAAAGAATCACGTAATCAGAATTTTACCCTATTGAGCATTAACACAGTATAAATAATATTACCCAAGATATGTAAATAAGGGGAATTATTGTGAGAAAGTTGCTAAACTGTCTAAGAACGGAAAGAATGGGACTCAGCCAGATGGAAATACAGTATTTGATTTTTTCTTAAAAATATAGAGAGAAGTGCCAAAAATGGCAGAGCCTCAGACGTAGGATTATCTTCACCATACATATTCAAAATATAGACAGTCGCACATCCTGAAAGTGTCACTGAAGAACTGTTATCCGCCGAGCGTTCCTCCGCGTGTTTTAACTCAACGACGGTATTTTGTCTACCCAACGTATGCGTAGGGATTACATCGCCCTGCTATAAACTACAAATGACGCGATATGTATGAATCGACCTGGGAACCTTTTCACAGGTCGATTCATACATATCAGCCAAAACAATTATGATGGCACTTGGAAGAATCACGTAATCAGAATTTTACCCAATAGAGCATTAACACAGTATAAATAATATTACCCAAGATAAGTAAATAAGGGGAATTATTGTGAGAAAGTTGCTAAACTGTCTAAGAACGGAAAGAATGGGACTCAGCCAGATGGAAATACAGTATTTGATTTTTTCTTAAAAATATAGAGAGAAGTGCCGAAAATGGCAGCGCCTCAGACGTAAGATTATCTTCACCATACATATTCAAAATATAGACAGCCGCACATCCTGAAAGTGTCACTGAAGAACCGTTATCCGCCGAGCGTTCCTCCGCTTGTTTTAACTCAACGACGGTATTTTGTCTACCCAACGTATGCGTAGCGATTACATCGCCCTGCTATAAACTACAAATGACGCGTTGACGTATGCTCAACTATCGGACTCGCTACTCTCCGTGTTTGCGCATCGCTCTCTGTACACACTGCATCTCCGCATTTGTACAGGACACGACACGTCGTGCTTCGGCAAAAGTAGGACAAGTACTCGGACCTTGAAATGCACGTCGCTCGCTTTCAATCGCGCGACCAATTACGCCGTTTATTACGACTAGTATGCAAATATTTGCCACCGTCTGCGGTTCACGCACGTCCGAGTCGCAAAATAACTTCTCTATCGCAGTTGCGATTTTAACCCTGGCACTCGATGGCTCGTCGTTTGCACGTTGGCTTTCGGTGTATCGCGAGCATACCGAAAGTTTAATTTTTTATGACGGCGAACAAAATTGCTCGCCGGCGGATCCATGGCCTTGAAGATATATTCAGTTCGAGTTTTACTACGCCTCTGACACGACGCAGTGCGAGTGTGCAGATTGGAACGATTTATGGAGCACGCGTACTCTGTCAAGAGAATTTCGCGAAGCGAGCAACGTGGAAAAAGTCGTATGGGAAAGTGTATTAAATCGAGTGTGGTTGGAATACGGCGAATAGTATGGGAAAGAATATCGGGTGGTGTATAATCTGCATATGGGTTTTGTTCACTTCCGAGATTCATCCAATACACTTTCCAGAATTTTCGCCAGCCATCGCGAACGACCTCGAAAATGTTCGTGCAATCAATACACTTTTCAGATACTTTGCCAGTCTTCGCGTGCAGCCGCGAAAGCCTTCGTATAATCAATCCCATACTCTTTTCCGGACTCTTTCCCAGCCATTTCGAGGTACAACCTCGAAAATGTTCGTTTTGTACGCGATCGCTGGGAAAGAGTCTGGAGAAGAGTATGGGATTGATTACACGAAAATTTTCCATGCTGTACGCAATGGCTGGCGGAGTCTGGAAAAGTGTATGGGACGAACCTGGGAACTTAACAAAAACCCATATTCAGATTATACTCCACTCAATATTCTTTTCTGTACTCTCCGTATTCCAGCCATATTCCAGCCATATTCCAACCATATTCCAGCCATATTCCAGCCATATTCCAGCCATATTCCAGCCATATTCCAGCCATATTCCAGCCATATTCCAGCCATATTCCAGCCATATTCCAGCCAAATTCCAACCATATTCCAACCATATTCCAGCCATATTCCAGCCATATTCAATTTAATACACTTTCCTATGCGACTTCTTCCTACTCGAATCTGCGATGACAAATGCCAATGTCGCTTAGGAATATTTTCATTCGGCAGTCCGATCGTTATCGAGAAATGTTTAGGAGCTTTTCGCCCGTTAAATGAGCTTATCTAGCTTCCTTGTATTTCGCGAACGTAGTCGATACTCGGGGGATGAGTAAATCCAGATACTGTACAATGTACGGTATACTCGTGCGAATGAGCGATAAGAATAGTGTATCGAGTATAAGAGGATTGAGAGCATGCCTTCGGTATTTAAGCCGTCAGCGGAGTTTTCTTTGTTGCATGCGTGTGTAGGAAGGGAGCCGAGTAATAGCATTTTACCGTGCCGGAGAGATATATAGATGAAAAGAATTCTTATTATCTCTGATAGCGAGTGCCGTAAACTTGGGGCTTCATCGGTCGTGTTCGACGTCGATGCGCGCATGTACGTATTTATCAAAGGAGCGAGAGATGCCCGGTGTTCCCAGCGAGTTGCCCGCGCTCTACCCTTTCTCATCATCGTTTATGTTGAGTTAGTACGAGTTGTAACGTATCGGATAGCACGTACATCGTATTACCCTCGTGCGTTCTAGTTACCGAACGCAACTGCTCTCCGCGCGGTGCAGTAGCGCAACTGAGATGGGATGCGTAACTCCGTAATTTATGGCTCCTCATACCTCGGCCGCTGTTCAGAGAAGCGTCAGTCACTTCCGGGATTCGAGACGCATGCGAACGGTGAATCGTCGTCCATCTTCCTTCGAAAACGATCGCTGTAACAACTTCACGCCGATGACGAACATGATCGTGAAGTTGCGAGTTGCGATTACGTTATTGCGTTATTAGGAACTAACTTTATCTGGCACGCAGGAGTTGATAAGAACAGTTCCAGTTACCGAACGCAACTGCTCTCGGGGCGATGCAGTAGCGTAACTGAAAACGCTAAAAAAAGAAGCGTATTGTTAAGTGTGTTGAAACAAGTCACAAAACACATATTACATGTGTTCTGCCAACCAAATGGCATTAATAAAATTACCTCGCCTGCTGTTCAGAAAAGCATCAATTACTTCCGGGACTCGTGACGCATGCGAAAGGTGAATCGTCGTCCATCTTCCTTCGAAAACGATCGCTCTAACAACTTCACACCGATGACAAACATGATCGTGAAGTTGCGAGTTGCGATTACGTTATTGCGTTTTTAGGAACTAACTTAACCTGGCGCCCACACGAGTTGATAAGAACAGTTCCAATTACCGAACGCAACTGCTCTCCACGCGATGCATTAGCGTAACTGAGACGCATGCGAATGTTGACCCGTCGTCAAATCTTCCCTCAAAACGATCGCTGCAACAACTTTTCGCCAACAACAAATATCATCGGAATGTCGCGACTTGCGATTACGTTATTAGCAGTTAATTTAATCTGCGCACCCACGAGCAGATAAGAATAGCATGTTCTCATGAGAAGAAATGATGAATTTTAAATGGCAGAAAGGAAAAATGCAAACTCGGTTATCGGCAAGATGATAAGAGCGGCCCGTTGAGAGATAAATGAGTGAGAGTTCCGTGAAGAACGATGCGTGTAGTTTTATCGCCGCCTTGACAGAATGGTCGATCGCTTTGGGTTCGGATCTGATCGATCGTCACGGTCGTATCACGGTGTGCCGAATCTCTCGTGCATTCCTCAGCAACTAAACATCTTGTTGCCGTTAGGTATAAAACCCAACCGTTCGCTGGAGCTTTGCCAAAAGCCCGAAACGGTGAATCCAATCTGGTGGATTTAAGCCAGCCGGTTGGTCGGCCAGTTTGCGCTACTCCTTCGCTGTTCCGCCCAGGCTTATGCGCTGTATCGCGCGGGAACGAGAGTCGGAAGTTAATTCGGAGCATGGAGGTCGAGGTGTGATGTCGGCTCGGGTACCCTCGAAGAGCCGGAACGCCGGCCCAGTTTTACTTGTACATACAAACTTTTGTCCCTCGAGCGTATTCCATATTTTGACGTCAGTTTAATTATTTTAAAACTTTGCGAATTCGCAAGCGAGGAAGGCGAGGACGCGTTAAATGGACAATCTTATGAAAGGCCGAGTGCTCGAAAGAGATGTGGACGAGACGCGAAAGGACCGATCGAGAATCGCGAGGAATTCGATGAACGCCCAGAAGTAAGGTAAGAGATGGCGAACGCCCAGAAGTAAGGTAAAAAGAGCGAAATGGAATGTTTCGCCCCACGAAAAAGAAGGCGAGGGGAAAGTTCGTCGCGAAATCCGGACGGAGGGATGGAATCGTGAAAGCTCGAAGAAGCTGAATGCGATTTACTCTCGGTGTGTTATATTACGTGAACTCGAAGCTGGTTCGCTACAGCATCGAGGGAGACTAATAGAATCGTAGGGGTATTTGTGCCGCTGGGAATCGATAAGCTCGTCCGCGAGACGCGTCGAACGCAGACGATGAATGTGCGCGCCCGAGGTGTTAGCGTGGCTTTTCCTGTGATTATACTCAACCCGAGCCTGGAATATCGGATGTTCATGGCAGTGTGGATAGAGGGCTTAGCTGTTATCGCGTCAACAAAAATACCCTGAAAATCGGAAACTTTCACATGACTTCCTCGTCATTTTTCATAAGAAAGCGAATAAATCTTGTTCTATGGCAACGTATCTTTCGAATGTGAAAACATCAATCCGACATTTAGACATCACTTTCTTGTCGTAAATATAAAAAATCTTGTTCTATCTCAACGCATCTTCCGAATGTGAAAACGTCAATCTGTAATTCTGGAAATGGGACATTTTCACATCACTTTTTCGTCATTTTGTGTTAAAAAAAATCTTGTTCTATAGCAACGCATCTTGCGAATGTGAAAATGTCAATCCGAAATTCTGAAAGCGGGAAATTTTCACATTATTCCCCCATCATTAGTTATTTAAAAGAAAATCTTGTTCTTAATCTATTTAAAAGAAAATCTTGTTATTTAAAAGAAATCTTGTGAAAACATGAATCCAAAATTCTAAAAATCCCGATAAAAACTCCAAAGTACCAACTCCGTGGAATATTGAAATTCGCGAGCCCAGCGAAGTCTCCCAGTCTCGAATGCAGTCGCGGGTTGTTTATTTCGTCGGGAATCAATCGCGCATCACGGTCGTCGTCGGTTACCCTGACTGGCTCAAACAGTCCGGGGCCGGGATTCTTCGACGGATCGATTTATCGAGACGTTTATATTCTGTATACAACGTCGACGTCAAGAGCTCGGCGGTTCCCGAGGCAACGCTCACGCGCACCGTGTTTCGCGCTGAAGCGAGCATTGCACACAGCGCGGACAATATTCCCGCTACGAGAGGATTGGATAGAGAGGTATGGTGTCGGCCGTCGGAGAAGGGACGCACGGCAAACCCGGCTTCTCCGCTGAGAGCGCAAAGTGCGCCGAGGAGAAAGCGACCCACTTGCGGCTCCGGTAATTATAAGCCTTGAACCAAGTAAACGAGTCGCGGGAGCGAGCCGGCCGGGTGCATGAGACCGTGGATCCACGCGAAACACTGCGCCTGTAATGCTGGCGAGCCGTGCGCTTCGCAGTTCCTCAAAGCTGCGCCGGAGTTGGCAATACTGAAAAAAATAAACGACACCTAAAAAATTGCATCGGAGAGGAAGGACACATAGAAGATTGTATCGCAGAGGAACGGCACTTAGAAAATTGTATCTGCGGGATACAACGTTTAGAAAGTTGTATTGGAGCGAAACGACAGATGCAAAATCTTATCAGAGAAATATATCAGAAAATCGCACCTGGGAGATACAACATTTAGAAAGTTGTATTGGGGTAAAACGACACATTTTATCAGACAAACAAGATCAGAAAATTGTATCTGCGAGAGACAACATTTAGAAAATTGTATCTGCGAGAGACAACATTTAGAAAGTTGTATCGAGGCGAAGCGACACATACAAAGTCTTATCAGAGAAATACAACGTCAGAAAATTGTATTGGGGCGAAACGACCCATACAAAATCTTATCAAACGACCCATACAAAATCTTATCAAAGAAACACAACATCAGAAAATTGTATCCGCGATACAACATTTAGAAAGTGGTATTGGGGCGAAACGACACATACAAAGTTTTATCAGAGAAACAACATCAGAAATTTGTATCTGCGAGATACAACATTTAGAAAATTATATCCCTGACATATATCACTGTGCGAGTATGACGTTACACTACAGCGATAGAGTTAGAACTATGAAACTATATAGAATTGTTTAAAGTTATATTACACGTTGAGTGAGTTCTGCGGACTATAGTATGGCAGACGCAGTATAGCATTTTTATAGCAAACGACAGAAGTCATCATACAGGCAATAGTTGCCTTGGTTTTCTCATCTCATTGGTCCATCGATATGACACCGCGATCTCTTAACTTGTTTATCCAAATATGTTTTATCAACGTGTGTTTAAACCCCACCTTAAGTATTTTTTGGCACAAACATAGATCATTATATAGAGAATCAATGTGGTTAGCAATTTGGCTAATATTTTCTCGTATCGACAAAAACGGGCGACTTCCAAAAGATGTTATAAACGCACAAGCGCCGTCCGTTGCCCGGCGGGCAGCCGGGAGTTAAAAGCAGTCACTGACACAGCATCGGGAGAAAAATACAAAATTACACGCCGCTACATCAACCCAGCAACGGTTACGGGGAAGAGAAATTGCCACTGCACAAGTCAACTTCATCCGGAATCAAATACAATTTATTTCATTTTAATAACTAACATCTCCCTCCGCCCAATCCCATTTCATTAAAATCAATTTCATTTGATTCAAGCAAATTCAGTTCAATCAAACTCGCTGCAAATGTTGGGAAGTTTTCGCGGCGGGCTTTTCGAATGGCTTTTTGTTCGGAGGAATCGCTCGTTGGACGACGGATACGTTGTGGAAGGCTCTCCCTGCTCCCCCTTTCCTGCTGCGGCATTGATCGCGAGGCTACACGTGCTCCCGACCACTCCGCTTGTACTCCGTGCTTAACCGCTAATACATATGGAATACCGCGCTGAACGTACGTACATTATTTGTTCGCCAACTTGCTCCGGGTAAAATTTTCCGATAAACTTTGCACTCGAAAGAAAGTTCCCCCAACGCAGAGAGTATTTGTGATGTATGAAATGATATTTTCTGCGGCGTGCGCTTTGGCTACCGTCAATTTCATACATCACTTTCCCGCGTCATAATGTCAGGGGTTGAAAAATCCACGGGGGCGGAAGAGAAAAGCGTCGGCGAGGATTGACGCGTAGGTAGTTTGCAGAAAAGTTGATTATTGGATCTTCGCAGACGGATATCGTGCCGTGAGCCACGAAGCGCCCGACGAGTATGTACAAAGAGGTCTTACGAACGCGCGACCTGCAAACCGACCGACGATTCATCTGGGCCGAGCGCCGACGGTGGAGAACGCAGAGGCGGATTCTCGGCGCTAACGCTATAAACTATTCAAATGAATTAAACCCCCTGCGAGCCGCAGGGATTACTGTGAGCCATTTCTGTAATCTACAGGGAGAAGGAAGATGAAAAAGTGTGAGAAAGGAATTAAAGTACGGATGAATTCCCGGAAATATCGGATTGTCGTTAGTACGAAAGGCCGGAATCGCGGTGGGATTTAATCCGATGATTTTTCGGCGAATTCCGAGTGGCGCGTCTGTCGCACGGATGGCAAACAGCGCCGAGGCGCGCGCCTAACCGAAGTGGGGGACGAGCAAATCCGCGATAAAGCGGGTTTTATATACACCGATGGAATGCACAATGGGAAAATATATGAACATGTGAGGAGCAGAAAGGGGAGCAAAAAAAAAGATCGTCTCGTTCGCGGAGCGATTCCTCCGTCAGTCCGGCTTTTACCGCGCCAAACAGATATGGATTTACATGGCTGTGTGGGTGATTTATGCAAAATCGGCGAAATTCGAGAATCCGTCAGTCATTGCAGCCTCGAATGCCAGCGCCGTCTCGCTTCGCGAATGAAAATTCATGAGGGCCGCTGAGCCGTCTGAAATAGTGTGCGTATAGCGCCGGAGCAAAGGTGGATAATGGGTCGAAATGAAACGCTCCTGCGACGCCGAAACGGAGAGAACCTTTTTTTCTCGCCCGGATGTAACGGTGAAACCTTTCATGCAGATGCGTATTCGTTGACAATCTCCGACGATGCGGGCCATGTTTTCGTATAACTAAATGCCGAAACACTTTTTAGTCGCGCGCTCAATTTTGGGCAGAAAAATGTAAAAGCTATCCCATCAAATCTATATTAATCTATCTTAAATGCTCCACGTTAATCTGCCTTAACAAACAAGAAAAAATAAATTAATCGTGACCTATCGAGTGTGTTAACGTACGATACTTGTTGCTCTTTGCTCCATTGGGTTTCTTGTAATTGGCTGTTGATTTTTTTTGTGGTAACAGAACAGTGGTTGCGAGCGCGAATAAACTCTAATATATATTTTCAGTAGCATCGAGAACCGAACGGTTGCGGTTCGAGCGATAGTCGCAGTGAAGGGGTCGACCGCTGAAAGGCTTTACTCGTTCGGGCTTTATGATCCAATGATTCGGAATGATGCCATCCACTTTAACCGCACGAATGGCACACGCACACAATCGTGATGCACGCAACACGTTCGCCGGGGTCACTAGGCAAATCCAGATCGATCGAGTGGGAGCACTGGCAAGCGAACTCTCGAGTTCCTCGATGACAAGGCTAATCCGTCTTATTTTATCCACTACGAGTCTCTCGATTCACTCGAACTTTGGGCTGTCCGGACATTCGTACTGGACGCCGCCTTGCTCACGAGAGTCAACGACTTCGAGACATTTGTCATGTGAATATGAAACTCCGCGTGGGTCTTCCTGTCTTTAATATATGAAGCAAACATTTAAGTGACAGATCTAGAGCAAGCGCGTTGCCAACGCCAGCGGAAGAGAGAGAGAGGGTCGATCAGCGCGTGTTTCAAGATAATCAAACGTGCGCCTCTCGGTGTTACATATTAAGATCGAGATGCTTGTTCCCTTTACGTAATCAGATTCTGGCAAAAGTCTGGAATCTGAGAAGAGTCAGTCAAGCCCTCGTCGAATGCAAAGTCGCTTTATATCGAAATCGGACAATTAAGTTCTGGGTTCGCTGCAGACCTTCCAGCTTGTAATATAAGGGCCGAAAACCTTTATTCTATCCGGTCTCTCGCTTCACTCGAAGTTTAGGCTGTCCGGATATTCGTACCGGATGCTGCCTTACTCGCCGGAGTCAACAACATCGAGACACTTATTTTGTGAATACGGAACTCCGCGTGAGTCTCCCTGTCTGCATGAATTACCCTGACTATATGAAGTAAACATTGAAGCGACAGATCGAGAGCGAGCGCGTTGCCAACGCCAGAAGAGGGAGAAGGTCGAATATCGCGTGTTTCAAGATCATCAAACGTGTGCCTCTCGGTGTGACATGTTAACATAAAAATGGTTTTTTCCCTTTACGTAATCGGATTATAGTCGACCCGAGTTTAAACGGATCGACCAGAATACCGCTACCATACAACTTTGCCGACTTGCGTTCAGTTCGGTCGATAATTCATAAAACTAGATTTGCATTACGACTCGAGATAATTGGTTGCATCGATAATTGCCATGAATTCTATTTCCGTCGAACATCGGTTCGCAGTCCATTGGCTATCGGTGAACAAATTATTAACGGGATGATCGACAATTTCACCGCTTTGTTCCATCGCATGATATTTGTGGTGACATCAATTTGGCGAATCATCCGGCGATCGTTGTTACCTGATTACAATGTTCTTCGTTAATAATTTTCAAAGTGTGGAATACGTCAAGGCTCATGACCGATTCAACAACGGTTTCGATTGAAAGGCTATTATGCAAGCATTTTTAATCCAACCGATCTCGTACATACGACACAACATTGTTTTTTCGTCGTTTATCGCTGAGCGGGCGGTCGACGGTGGTTCACGCACGATAATCTCCCATTTCAATGTTTATACTGCGGCGCCCGAGGTGAGTTATCTCATGACATTCCGCGCGGGCGAGAGCGAAGTGCACTGGCCTCTCCGGGTTTATCGTCACCCCTGGATCAGCTTCAGCCTCGGCAACCGATGACGACGAATGCGACAAAGCTCTTTCTGGCTACGTCGAGATTTGTTTCGACGATACGCTTAAATATATGGACACGCGATCGTGCCCGCGTGAACGATTTACAAAAAAACCTTTGCGTTGGTTAGAATTGTACTTCAACACACGCATATCAATCTTCACGTATTCGAAGCTAATATGGAGTCGGAAAAATCGGCAATCTGGTATGGCCTTGCAAGTGTATTCCAGTATTATGCATAGCAATTATAAGTTAGGTACAATGCTGGGAGAGAAAAAAAGAGTTGAACACTAAGTAAAAGAGGGCGAGAAATCGACGGCTTTCTCGTCGAGCTGGGGAATTTAATTACCTCGAGTAATTGAGTTAATTGGTTGATAGGTTAAAATATATGAACATACGATCGTGAAAGCGCGTGCAATAAAAGAAAACCAACAAATTCGTAGAAAGCTTTGCGTTGTCTAGAAATGTCCGTCCATATGTGCATATCGATCTTTGCATATCCGATTAGGAGCCAATACGAGACGGCAGAGCCAGCATCGATTGTGACCTTGCAAGCGGTATTTTTGTCTCACACAGTAAAGTTGGTGTTGACAATAAGATGTAAAAAGTTTGTACTTCTTACAACCTATTGTCCACAATGTCCAGAATTTTTGATTTCTTAATTTTTTGATCGCACCATCTGGCTCAAGTTTTACAAACAAAAGTGCAAACTAAAATTGTTAATGATACGGGAAATGAGAGGACGAGTTCGTATATTGAAACTTGAACAAACGAGTTTGTCAATTATTTTAAAAAACTTATTTTTTCGAAAATTTGTATTTCGATTTTACGAAATAATTAGTTTATAGTATAAAAAATAACTAACCGGGAAACTTAATTGCCTGAAATGATTGAGTTATTTGTCTGATACGTTAAAATATATCAAAATGCGTGAAGGCTTAAAAAAAAAAACTTCGAAGAAACCTTTGCGTTGTCTAAAATTGTCTATCCATATGCGCAATATCGATCTTCGCATATCCGATTCGGAGCCAATGTGGAGACGGCAGAGCCAGCAATCGGTTGTGACCTTGCGAGTGATGTTATTCCAGTCTCATGCGCCGCAATTACAAGTTACAACGCCGGGAGAGAAGAAAAGAGTTCAACACTAAGCGAAAGAGGGCGAGAGATCGACGGCTTTCCCGTCGAGCCGGGGAAATTAATTATCTCGAGTAATTGAGTTATGGGTTGTCGACGTGACCCAGAGACTGATTTGAGAGCTCTCCGACGCGGGAGGAAGCCGGAGATTCCCCTACCGCGAGCGATGTCGCGAGAAGAAAAGGATAAAGATTCATTCATTTGGAGTCGCGAACGGAGTACTAGAAATTTCAATCGTCGGAACGAAGGAGATGTCATTTATTCTCCGAGCGGAATATCTTTCTTTGTTGGTTTTTGCTCGGAAACCGTTTTGTATGGAAACGGCTCTGGCGGAGGAAGAGAGAACTTTCGCGCTCTCTCGCGTGCCTCCGCGAATCTTCGCTTCCTCCTCCACTTCTCGTCCTTTCCGATTTACTCTTTTTTCCTTCTCACTTCCCGACGTATTCCGCTTTGTTCGCGCACGGACAGGGCGAAATATTCTACTGGCGTCGTTTGAGCTCACCCACGAACCACACATTGTACAACCGAAGCGCGAGCGTGGGCGGAACCGACGGTTGCTGCGGAATATAAATACGCGAGCGAGCTTTTATCTAACGTTCTGACAAAGGTTGTTTTGGTGTCTTTACTACCCCTTCGTCGGATATATATTTCGATAGAGCGAACGATGTACCGTGTATACTTTGATAAAGCTCGACGCGCACCCTCTGAGTTACTCGCCATATTTCGCCGGTGGAGCTGCGCGCTATCTTTCCTCTTGTTTTCGACATCGGAATTTCATACATTTGGCACAAAGTGAAACGGGGAAAAAGAATAACTCGCATGTAAATGAAGATCCGTTGAAACTTCCGCCGACGGGGATGCCGCAAAAACCGTGTCCGGATCGGACGGTGGACTTGATCGCGGCTCTTTGGTGGGTTAAAACAATGTTGGAGCGTTTCGAAAGACGCATGGCATTTTTTTTTTATCGTTCGAGAGTTTGGAGCATAGTACGGATGGTATGAATGGTACGGTAGTGCGAGTACGCTGTAAAAGAAAGTCTTATGGAATTTAATGTAGTGGTAGTGGAAGTTTTTGTGCATAAACTTTTGTATATTAAATTTCATGTACAATTGCGGAGAAAAATTAATGTTCAGTATGTTTTTTTTTACATTGGAAACACTTTACTTTTAATCATTTACTTTAATTTTATTATAATAGTACTTTGGGTTCTATAATTTACATGAATTTCAATGAAAGCGGATATTAATTTTTCATGCCACGTTTACGTTAAGTTGAGTGTACTAGTTTTTGTATTAAAACTTTCAGTTCTGTACACTTACCATTTTTTTTTACAGTGTATTTACAGTTTTTATGCATAAACTTGCATATTAAAGTTATGTACAGTTGTGGTGGAAAATTAATGTTCGGTATTTAAAAAAACATTGGAAATAATTCACTTTCAAAAAATTTACTTCAATTTGACTATAAAAGTACTTTCATTCCAATAATTTATGTTCATTTCAATGAAAAAGTATGCAATTTTTTCATCACAATTGTACATCAAATTGAATGTACCTACTAGTTTTTGCGTAAAAACTTCCTGTCCGGTATATTAAATTTACAATTTTTTGTACAGTTTCAAGAGAGAAAAAGACTTTCAAGTAAATAAAGATCCATCGTCGAAATTTGCCGCTGAAACCATGTCCTAATCGGTCAGTGTACTTGATCGCAGCTTCGTTGGGTTAAAACAACGTCAAAACATTCCGCATCATTTTTTTTTGTTTTATTTTTATTTTTTCCTAATCGTTCGCAACTTCGGAGCGTAGTACGAACAGTATAAACGGTACGATAGTGTGAATGGAGACAGAAAAAAAGTAACAACGAATTGACTGCCGTAGCTTGATTACTCTCGGACTGGTGCGTGGTCGGTGAACGATACGAGGGATCCGCGTTCGGCGAACAGTCTCGTTGAACGAATAAATATAATAAATCTATATATCGGTTATAGAGGCGAATGAGAGAATGGCGTTGGTTCGCACTGCAAGTGCTGTCTCGGTATAGTGAGCCGGGGGCGGTCGTTACGGCAAGCCGCGCACGCCACACTAGAGTACATTGAATTTAAATTATCCCACGCGTTTTATCTCCGCTATATCTCTCTCTTTCTCGATTAATACTATATATTCAAGCTCGTATTCTCGGAGCAAGCCGCCGCGGTTTTTGCGGATGAATTACGGCCGAGTGACTTCGCGGTCGGATTATCATCGATTTTCCGCGTCTCTGGCCACGATGATGAGTACGGTGATATCTTATTTGATACTCAGAGACTATTGTTACAGACAATTCAAAATTAAATCGCATAATTGAACAATCTAAAAAAAAAGGAGCGATGTGCAATCAAGGTTGAACGTGGTGAATGAATATTTCATATTTTTGTATTATAGGGGAGAAGAATATAGTGAAAAATTACAATATCTCTTGAGAAAAATTACCATACACGGAGTGGAGAGTGTGGAAAAAATTCCTCAATTTCACTGTACACTAAATCGGGCATTTTTGCAGATAGGGATGTAGTCGTGTAGCACACGAATACGGTAATTTCTTCTCGGCTGACGTTGTAATTTTTGCTGGATAATTTTGTCTGCGTAGTCTGGCCATGGATTGGGGCATCGATTCAAAATTGTATGTTACATGCAAAAGCTTCGGATAATCGGTATTGCTCTGGACTTGGCCGCTGTAAACAAAGACTGAGGTAAACAAAGGCCGCTGTAAACAAAGACTGAGGTAAAAAATGTTTAATTCGGTATTCACTAAATCAGGCATTTTTAAAGGTAGGGACGTAGTCGCGGCAACACAAATGCGTCAACTTTAGCCTCGGCTGATATTGTAAGGTCTGCTGGATAATTTTGTCCATATAGTCTGACCATGGATTGGGACGGGAAACCAAAATTGTGTCGGTTATATGCAGAACTCACGGATAATCGAAGTTGCCGCCGAAAACAAAACACGAAGCCGAGACATGTTCCCTGGCCATGTTGATGAGTCTGTTTATCATTGATACTCAAACAGTATTGTTACACATAATTTAAAATTAAGTCGCATAATCTAAAAAAAAAAAAGAGGCAAAGTGCATCCGTATCGATGTCAAACGTAGTAAATAAATATTTCATATTTTTATATTATACACCGGAAGGGAGGGTGGATGATCTGGTGAAAAATTGCAACATCCCCTGAGAAAAATACCATACACCGACAGTGTGTAAAAAAATTTCTCAAGTGAGCTGAATAAGCAATTTTTACCGATAGGAACGTAGTCGCCTACCGCACAAATACGGTAACTTTTCCGCGGCCGAGACTGTAATTTTTATTGGATAATTTAGGCCGCGTAGTCTGGGCACGGATTGGGTGACCAACCTAGTGTTGTATCCGCTATATGCAGAAACCACGGATAATCGGTATTACTCCGGAGTTGGCCACTGCAAACAAGACACGAAGCTGATCTGGCGTATAAACTTGTTTAAGCCCTCCCATGGCCCTTCGCTCTTCCATAACTCCGGATTATGTATAAATGAAACCGCATTATCCGAAAATAGTACTCTCAGGCCTGAATTAGCTGACCTCGAGCAAACAGGAGTCCTGAAACTGTGGAGTCTAAACGACCGGTGTAAACTTGGAGAACCGGTCGATATCTTCGATATCAAAGGACTTATCTATAGACCCCATTTCAAAGTTAAATATACGCATCGAGGCGCTGCTGTGTCGTTGCAAGTGACATCCTTTCGGTTTTACAGGGAAATAATCTGGTCTCGCTTTTGTCTCGAGATTGGAATTCTGGCAATCGCCGATCGCTATAAAGCACGGTCGGGAGGCGAATGGAGTACAAACGTTCGAATGGCATGCGCCGTGCAGAGCGGGAATTCCGTGAAAGGCGAAAGAGAGGAAGCGAACGAGTGGCGATGAGAGGGACAGAAGGAAAGCGCCGTTTACTGACGAATGAGGGTGATGTGCAAATATAATTCTCATTCACCGTTCACGCGCTCGTTCCATTTCCGTCGTTCTCGCGAGACTCGTTGACTTGTTGATTTCCCGGCAAGCCGGGAAAGTCTTAAAGAGCGGAACGGCTAATGAGACATACGAGTGCGGAAGCTGAAGATGGAAGGGCATTCATTTTTTTTTTTTCATTCTACAGGTGATGCGGGATCGCAAATGAAAAGCAATTGTGTAACGGATCGCGGTTAAATTGGCCAGTGCGCGGCGACTTGCGAAAGTCTGACGCTATGCTCGTGCTAAATCGATGCATTAGCACGTGCAAACACCGAGGCCTTTAATCCTACGCTGATCTCCGTATTCATGACACGCACCACATAATTTCATTCGACTCGGCACGAAGTAGTCGTCTCGGAATGTGAATTGTAAAAATGTTTCGTGGTAAAGCGGAAGACTGGTTTTGTGGATTCGATGACAAGTTTTTGATCCTCAAGGAGATGAAGGATCACAAATGAAAAGGAGTCGTGTAACGGATCGCTGTTAAATTGGCCACTGTGCGGCGAATTGCGAAAGTGTGACGCTACGCTCGTGCTAAATCGATGCATTAGCACGTGCAAACATGAGGCCTGTAATCCTATGCTGATCTCCCGTATTCATGACACGCACTACATAATTTCATTCGATGCGGCACGCGGTAGTCGTCTCGGGATGGGAATTATAAAAGATGTTCGCGCATAAACCGGAAGGTTGGCTTTACAAATTCGATGACGATTTTTTGATCCTCCACGAGATTCAGGACAACAAATGAAAGGCAATTAATTTTATAATGAATTGCTGTTAAGAGGTGGCGCGCTTCGCACTAGAGAAATGACTGCTACGTTTTTAAAGTCGTTTATACAAATTTTTACGCATCTATTGATTATAATGGATGGTTTTTTTGTATTCCAGCAAATGTCCTTAATCTAGAGAAACATTAATTGCAATGTATTTGTAAAAATGTTAACTGGTTTGTGCTAATTTTTGAAAAGCTACATATTCGTTCAGTTTGTTCACAGAATGATCCGTAAGTTTTGTTCGATTTTGAGGTTTTACGGCGCAATCTCTTCCTTGAAAGATGCTCTACAAATTCACCATTTAGATATTCAATAGTATTTTCCGTTTAAAAATTACAACTGTTTGTTTATGAAGAAATTTCGTCGATGGATAATTATATTTGTAAAATCATTCATACTAACTTGTACACATCTGGTGATTATAGTGGATAGTTATTTGTATTACAGCAGATATCCTAAATTTAGAATAACATTAATTGCAATGGGTTTGCAAAAATATCAACTGTACGAAGGAATTTCTTAATGGATGAACAAAAGGCTGTTATTTTTAAACGAAAAATACTATCGAATATCTAGATGGTGAATTCAAAGAGCATCTTTCAAGAAAGAGAATGACCCGCAGTACATCAAAATCAAGCAAAAATTGTGGATTCTTCTTTGAAAAAACTTAACGAATATGAAACTTTTCGAAAATTAGCACGAACCAGTTAATGTTTTATCGAATCCATTGCAACTAATATTTTTCTACGTAAATAACATCCTCTGTAACACAAATAACCATCCACTATAATCACTAAGTGCGTACAAGTTTATATAAACGACTTCAAAAAAGTAGCACTCATTTGACTAGTGCGAAGCGTTCCAACATCCTTAAATTGTCCAGTGTGCGCCGACTTGTGAAAGCCTAACTCGATGCTCGTGCTAAATCGATGCATTAGCACGCTCCGACACGAGGCCTTTCATCCTATGCTGATCTTCATATTCATGACACGCACCACATAATTCCATTCGATGAGACGCGAGGTAGTCTCAGAATCCGAATAATAAAAATTTTCGTGGATGAACCGGAAGGCTCAAAAATTCGATGACAACTTTCGTAGTCGACAGTTCTATATTTATCCTCTCCGTTGTTTTCCTCAAAATCGTAATTTTCCAGCACCTCGTCCAAAAACGAGTGCGAGCTCGTTGAACTAATTAAAGCCTCGGCGCGTCATCGAAAAGAGGCTCGGTACGTGCGAGCCCTTGTTGCCAGCGGCGGGGGCGACGAGGGGGAGAAGCGCACAGCAGACGAGACTCTGACACGGCCGAGACCGCTTTACGAGCTGTCCGTCTTAATTGGAACACGAACTCCGCAGAGAGTCAAGTGCGGCCCACACCTGGACGCGCCAACTCCAAACGTTGTCGGCCACTGTCGGGTTAATATGGTCATGTATTTTAATTAATTAATCAATCCATTTCTTTTTACTTAACGGACACCAGGGAGAGCGGGGCAAAATGGTACGGTGGGTCAAAACTCAATTTTCAAATAATTTTTTGATGCCCCATTTTGTCCCAACGATACATCCGGATTTTCAAACCCGTTTTGCCCCACTTACCACCACAGCCACCATTCACAAGTTATTGGGAAATTGCCTTATGCCCCAATATCCCGTTTTGCCCCACTGTTCCATTTTGCCCCGCCCAACCTTATTGCCATGCATTTCATTTAAGTAAACGATTTTTTCTTTTTTTTTTAACAGACACCAACCTTGGCGTTCGTTAAAATTGAAATTTCTTTTTTCACTCGCGTACAAAGCTTTCCGTCTCATCGCAGCCGACACGAAGAAAATAAAAAAATCTGCATCGAGTGGATATACAGCACGTGTACGCTATCGCATAAATCGCGCGGACCATCCATTATTGAACAGTTTTCACGGTTAATCGATTCTATGTGTAAAGTCCTTGCGCTGCGTATCGAACCTCGTAAATAATCTCGTCTGCAGTACATCCGCGCGGCCGCGTACGGACTTACACACACGATCTTGTTATTATATGCTGTTGTACACACGCGAGAGGCTCGACAGCCGCGAAGAGTAATTATCGAGCGATAAAGCGCGCAAGGTGAACGCGAAACTGCTAGGAGGAAACCGCCAGAGCGAGATCGCGAACGAATCTGGCGCGACCGTGTCGCCGGTCGAGGCTGTGTGTTTTACACCGATGCGGGAGCACCGCGTCGACGGAATCCTCAGGCATCGGCCGGTAATGGTAGTGGTAGCGGTCGGGCGAGGGCGGACGGTGGTTCCATTAGCGCGCGTGCACGCTTCGTCGTTAAGTTCATTCTCTCCGGATAAGTTACGTGGCTGCTGTTTCTTCAATTTTTTTCTTTTTTTTTTTTTTTCTTTCCCAACCTTTTCGCACTTTTATTTCTTACCCGCGATATAAAGAACTGTGCACGTACATATTTACGTATTTTACTTTGTAAGGAATACAATCGCGGCGATACATAAGATGTATATTCAACGTTGTGGTTGTTGTGGCTTTCCGCCCTAGCTATGGACTTGCACTGAGAAAAATAATTGGTTGAGTTAACCAAATGTCGCGATAACATACGTTCAAAGCTGTTGTTGGTTTGTTACGAATAAGGCATTGCTTTGTTAAGGGATTATTCGCTTCAATTTATTCAAAATTTGTCGATCGAAACAAACTTTATTGTCGTACCAACAAAATACACCTTTGAACGTTTCCCACCGCGCATTTGCTTAATCAAACCGTTTCTTTTTCTCAGTGTTGGAGTTCGGAAACCCGAAATTTGGATTTACAGAGATTCACCGAAAATACTTACACTTCCGGTTTGAAAATCTCATTTTTTCGACTGGAAGTTAGGTCGCACCGGAAATGTCTGCATGACGTCACGTTTCATCTTTGGCAACATCAATGTAGGTCTTTAGTAAAAAAAAAAAGAATTGTTCACTTGGAGAATTTCATTTTCTAAGTGCACTTCCTCGGCGAAGTTTGTGCGACGCAAAACACAGCCATTGTAAGTTGATGAAATTGAGTTTCACGCGGACATCTTCAGGGTCATCATCTTTAGATCTCAAAATTCGGAGCTGTTCGCTCCACCGTTTTCGTCATGCATGTCCGCTGTGCTGATGCAACAGATCATTTACGTGACTGGTTTATGCCACGGAAGGTCAGGGACGCCCGGCTTGATTCGCCAAACCAGCAATTTCAGTTCCCCGAGAATAGTGGCGGATTCGCTTGAGCTGTCGTGGTTCGTTTTGGGGGTCGGGATGAAGTTGCACATAAACGTATCTGCCGTTTCTTCAATTTTTTTTTCTTTCCTTTCTCGACCTTTTCGCACATTTATTTCTTCCTCGCGAAAAAGAACCGTACACGTACATATTTATGTATTCAACTTTGTAAGAAATACACGCGCGGCGCTCCAATTTATATTCAACGAGCAGGTTGTTGTGGCCCGGGCGCTTCCCGCTTTAGCTATGGACTATGAAATTTGAAAATTCGAAATTTAGATTTCAGGAGATCCACTGGAAATACCTGCACTTCCGGTTTGAAAATTTCATTTTTTTTCGACCGGAAATACGTCACTCCAGGTTTGAAAATCTCATTCTCCGATCTCAAATTTTGGAGCTGTTTGCTCCACCGATTTCGTCATACATGTCTGTTGTACTGCTGTATCAGATTGTTTGTAGCTGGTTTGTGCCAAGGAAGGTCAGGGACGCCCGGCTTGATTCACCAAACCGGCAATTTCAGTTCCCCGAGAATAGTCGGGTGTTGGCTTGAGCTACCGAGGTCGGTTTCGGGGATTGGGATGAGTTGCGCATACATACACAGCTGTACTTGATTATGTATGAGGCAGTTTTTACATCTGCCTCTCGGGCGAGTTGCGAAATTGACGCTGCGATGCTCCACCTGCACCGTACAGTCTATTTTTCCAAGTTTGGGGTGAGCCAACATTAGAGCTCTCCGCTCTGGTCAAATGAGGCCTAAATGAAAATAAAAAAAATAACTTCATTTTAACCACCTTAAGATCGCAGGTCTCGAAAGAAACGTCGGAGCCTCGAAAGAAACGGAGACGTTTACGTTACTCTCGGTCCGTCTGTTGTGTGGAAGGGTTAGTCGCCGGAAATAACACTCGCCCAAGCCGGTTCCGTCCGCTCGACTGAAGTAACAGCGTAATAATGAGAGAGAGCCTGGTCTCTATCCAGGAAGGCAGTTCATTATCCCCTCGGGACTTCGCTGTTCCGGTTGTTCCACCTATTTATCCCTTTCCTCAGCGGCAAGTTTACGGTAGCGCAACCTGCTGTCACGAAGGACGTGTGCGGAGTACATAGTATTCCCAGCTTCAGGTGGTTGAACTGGATTCTTCGAACGGCGTGCGCTTGGCGAGACGGCGCGACGGAGTGAAACCTAGAAATAACATAATTTTCATCCACATTCGCAACTTTCTATTTCCGTTCCGACGTCGCATCTCTGTTTCGTTCGCAAACGCTCGCTTTCGCTTTTCGTCTCAAAATATTGTGCCGTTTGACTGTAGCAATGAGACTGTCTTAGCGTCGAATTTTAAGACGTTAGTTTGACTTAAGATCGCTCTTAGTGTCGAACTTAAGATCGAACTTGATTTTGTTCGTAAGTCCGAACTTAGGATCGAACTCGAACTACAATCGAATTTGAGTTCCGACTTGTGTTCGAAGATAAAATCAAACTTTAGCACGAAATCAAATTCGAACTTAAGATACATCTTAAGCATACATTGAGAAAACTTAAATTCAAGTCTTAAATTACGTGAAACTTATAATTCAACCCTTAGGCTCGAATTTTAAGACGTTAGTTTGAACTTAAGATCGGTCTTGAGATCGAACTTAAGATCGGATCGCAGTTCGAACTTGATTTCGTGCTTAAGCTTCTCTTAAGTTCCAACTTACGTCAGGACTTAAATTCGACTGTAACTCGAATTCGATCTTAAGTTCGAACTGAAGACTAACTTTAAGCACGAAATGAAGTTAAGGCCATACACCCATCTTAAGTTCGATCTCAAGAGCGATCTTAAGTTGAAACTAAAGTCTTAAAATTCGACCCTTAATCCGCCACGAAGAGTCGAATATAATATAAATCTCGAGAGCTGAAGATCCAATTACTTTTACCAAGTGTACGTTGCTATTGCTGTACCTTTGCTGAATTGCCCGTTACGACTACCTCTTCTGCGATTCTCTTGTAGCTCCTTTCCATCTATATGCGGACAGCTCGAGAATCCTCTGGTACACGTCGCGGCGGCGCCACAGGAGTCGTTGCTCTGCCGTCGTCTCCGACGAGATTAGAGACTCTTTTTGTTTATTCTCTTATTCTGTACTTTCTCTCTCGCTCTCACTCATTTATTCGTTGGCCGGGTATATTTTTAACATCACCGATTCGATCGTGGAAACGACCAGGCCTGACTACAGCAAGACGTCACCGTTCGATCGTCGCAGTGACAATTTAACGCTTTGCGTTAAATTGACATACTGTAAATGTCAATTTACCGCCGAGGAAAGCCGACATGCTGTAACTAATGCGTTCTTGAATGCAGATCTGTTCTTTTAATTGTGAATGTTCACTGCTGGTAGGTTTTTTTTTATTGCTAACAAAAAATAAAAAAAAATTATTTGGTAACAAAAAACGCTTACCAGAGCAGATTATGTTTAAAAAAATAAACCCTGAACTGAGCAGACTGGAATATAAGAAGTCTCATACATTTCTGGATTTAGCTGAACAGAGCAGAAATGCATTCAATAACTCACCCATATAGAGATGAGGATTGACTCAGACACACGATTTATTTATTAATTAATTATACACGGGCAGAATCCATTTACCGGACGACAAAGAGCAACCGTCCAAATTGCCAGATAGAAACAGTAAAAATCGCGCGTATAAGTTACTCTCTCATTGCAACTATTTAAAGAATTCATCAATACCGAGATGAGAAAACATACCTTTTATATTTAGTATGCTGAAACTAGCATGTGCTAAGAGATAGCGTCTTTAGTGTGCCTGAGACTTACGAGGGACATGTATTTTTAGAATAACGGGAAGATCACGGTCATCGACTTCCTGAATTGTGAGATTGATCCACCGAAAAGTGACCCGATTACTGCACGATATTACACAGATGACTGCAATAAGCTCGGTATGACAAATGACAAACATACAGATCATCGATTGACGAAATGACTGGAGTCTCAATCGGGTTTCCAAAGACAAACTCGAGATAAATAATTATGATCGTAATGAATGATATCCGCCTAAAACCACATACGCGTGTATTTGATTTCGCTTGGTCGTACCAACATTAACCACTGAGCGAGGTGGTGCTTCCTCTCGGAATTCGAGTTCATAACAGGGTAGTAAAACAACGCGATTTCACGTGAACTCCGATGTCACAAAGCTTTTTTCTCTACTCCGAGCATCACCCGATTGGCCATTTGTCTCGTATCGATGTCGCGTAGGCTATTGGGGTGGATGCGGGTTGTAGAGGAAGCTGCAAATAGAGACCAGCGTGCAAGAGCCAGTTCTCCGCTTCTCTGTCGGGCGTTCGGGGTCGCAGCTGGAGAAACCGGCGAGAAACCTCGTAAGCGGGGCAGCACGTAAATCTTGTTCTGCCAACGAATGAAATAGTGTCTGGTTGGTGAGCCGGCGTGCTCTATCTCTTCGGGCTCATAGTCTACCCTGCAGAATTTGCACGACGCGCCCTCGCTCGCACGCCCGTGGCGGGCGCGTATCGCATATCACCGGCCATTACGCGGACGCGCCAACCGGAATGTAAATGAAGCACTCTCTAATCGTAAGTAGGCACGGTAAGATGGCCTCGCGCTAATGGTAACGAGTGTGAGGCATGGCTGCGGTGTTATAGCTGCGTACAGCGTCGGGTACCCACTCTACCCTGAACCGGAATCAGGGTATGAGGCGGCTTCGTGAGACGACCAGCTGTGGCAACACCTGCACCCAACTCTCTCGCGATGCTCATGAGGGAAAACTTTCGATCGTTTCGCACCTACTTCTCGTTCCCTGGCTCCGCTCGCTCTACCTGTTATATTCGGTTGCACGACAAAGTCCGCCGAAATTGACATTGACGATTTTTCGTTAAATGCCAGCAGCTTACGGTGATGAATTATCAATTAGTCTGTCGGACAACATTACTGCATAAGTGCAATGATCCGAAAGCAATTTCAGCTTCGAAGCTCATTGACGAACTCTCTCGCGGTTGAATGGCTCGTATCGCACCAGGCACTACAAAGTGACGAATTTACCTCTGCTCATTGAACGCCGCGCGTTCCGAATTTATTGAACCGGCACGGGGCCGCTGTGAACTAATGGGTATTACAATGTAACATCGAAACAGGAGCTTGATTGGGGACGGGAGTTGAGCTATGAAACACGAAAGGGCCTTTTTGAACACGAATGTCACATATGGTCTGTAAAAACTTAAATTTCGAATGTAATACCATACAAGCTTTTCCGATTGGCAATGAAACAGTATATTTTTCCAGTGCTAACTAAGAACGTGATACAGCGCTATGAATGGCAAGCAAATATTCCGGAACAGTTGTTCCATTCGAAAGCCATGGTCCGCATTCATCACTTTAGACGCATCTCGTCCACCTATCTGTGCAGCATTCTCGGCCGCTCGCATCGTACGGTGCAGTCTCGTCTTTTGCCAGATGGGCGCATTCGGTCACGTGCGAGTTTCATCGGCGTGTCTGCGTATGAGTACATCTGCAATGCAAATTTACGCGCGCATACGAGGCAGTGTACGCGGCGACGGAAGGAGACGGAGCGGTTAACGATTCACAGGGTGAACGTACTCTATGAAGAGTGCCGCTACGCGCCGGAAGAACGGGTAGGGTCGTTGGTGATCGCCGAGCATTAAAAGAGGCGAGAACGGCCGGGAAGGGAAGATGGAGATTGGGAAAAAGAACGGCGATGAGGAAAGAGCCATCGGTATAAGTGCGGTCCGGAGAAGAGTGCAATTCACGGATTGCGAAAGTGAATCGATCAACATTGATCCGAATCGGAACGGGAGCTGCGCGGGCTTGTCGAAAGAATTTTTCTTCTTTTCCACTTCGTTTGTAAGGCTCGAGATATGTAATTTCTAGACAATCCGATCCTTACTCTGAAAAACTGCATATTGATCCTCATGCAATCGCTCACAGCGGATCCCCGACAGATTCTGCAAGTCTACATGTTCCGTTACCACTGTTTAAAAAATTACTTTCCCTGGAATTCACTGATTGCGAAAGTGAATCGATCAGCATTGATCCGAATCGGTGCTGGAGCTGTGCAGGTTTGTTGAAAGTATTCGCCTTCTTTTCCACTTCGTTTGCAAGATTCGGGGTATGTAATTTCTAGACAATCCGTTCCATACTCTGAAAAACTGCATATTGATCTTTATAAAATCGCTCATAACTGATCCCCGACCGATTCTTCGAGTCCACATATTCCGTTTCCCCTGTTGAAAAAATTACTCCAATATCACCTGGAATTCACTGATTGCAAAAGCGCGTCGATCAACATTGATCCGTATCGGTGTCGAGCTGTGCGGGCTTATTGAAAGTATTCGCCTTCTTTTCCACTTCGTTTGTAAAGTTCGGGAGATTTCATTTCTCGACAATCCGACCCTGACTCTACAAAACTCCATATTGATCTTCATGGAATCGCTCACAACAGGCCTTCGACAGATTCCTCAAGTATACACGTTCCGTTTCCCTCGTTTAAAAAATTACCCCCATATGACCCGGAATTCCGTTATAGACACTTTAATTTCCGCTATCCGGATAAGTGTTTTCATTCCTTAGAGTATCAAGCTTCGTAGCTACTATTCAATGAAGGTTGCGAAGGGGGACCGATTCTCCGCTCCCGCTTCTCCGATACGCGGCGCGACCACTCGGGCAAGATAAATTGTTGAGCTTCCGTTTCCACCTTGCATCGCCGAGTAACGGGGATCGCTGATGCGAAGGATGAGGAGACGGGTCGGTGGCTGGCTGAGACTCGGCGGCAGACGCAGCGGAGTCTCAAGTTGTGAGGGGGGCAATTGAGACGAGCGGCTGTTAATGGGAAGATTAATTCGCTGTCTTCTCGTTCCTTGCTTCAGTTCCGTTGCTAAGGTTTCGGCCTGTCCGCCGAAACTGGAGCGAGGTCGAGCCGGCAGAGCTGACAGATGTAACGTCGTGGCGAACGCGTCCACAGGACACGTTGCACAACGATCGATCCGTTTTCACCGCTCTCGATTCGCGGAAAGACTTCTTTCTATATTTGGCACGCGAAGAGAAGCATCAAATTAAAAAATCCTCGGCCATTAACGAACACAAGCGGTGCTCGTAATGACTTCACCGTTTTGCACGATCGCGGAATAATCCCCGATGGAAATTGGTTCGTCTCCGCAGCGCTGTATCGCTATACAGCGCAGGTGTCTAATTGGCAAAGAGATAAAAGACCGAGAAAATGGGCGGCGCATCCGGATCCAACTGGTGTGCAGCAAGTAGGTGACGACGACGATGACGACTTCAACGTCTCGCCCCAGAGTCCCTCACTCGAGCAATCAACGAGCAATCCCATCTTCCGCGCCGGTGCAAATGCCGGCAATTTGTTCCGAAGCCTTCTCAAAAGTTATTCAATTATCTTTGAGGTTGGTAAAGAGAAAAGTCTGTGTAAAATACAATGAGAGCAAGGAAGACGGGATAGCCTCACCGTTGAGGGAAGGCTATTCGCGGATTTAGAAGGGAACGAGGAGTAGAAAGCGAGTGAGCTACGGCAAAATTGCGGTTATTGAAGGCATTTGTATCCAAAGATGTCCGTGAGTGTCAGAGTGGACAAACAACCGATCTAGGCGGCTTATCAGTCGCGTGCGATTAACATCGATGGAATCTTTGATCCAACACCAACGATCCAACTCGTCGTTCGATCAATGTAGTACACAGTAGCTCTGCGATGTGCGGCCTCGTCCGCAAAAAGTAAAAGTTTGACCCGATAATGGCCTTTCGATCGCGCCCAACCCACGACCATCCGAGTCCGCAGCTTCGCTCGTCTCGGGGCCTGCCGCGGTTCATTGATGGCCGGGTCGTCGGCTGGCTAACTCGCTGACTCTACAGTCTATCGGCACTCCTGAATTAATCGGAAACCGTTTACACCGGAATTCTCCGGGCATACCAATTATACCGTGAGCTCCTTTCGATTAATCGATACTCTTCATTCTCCTCGCCCTTTGAAGAGCCAGCGTCAGCTCTACTCCGATCTTATTACTATTTGCTTAAATCCTTCTATAGTAATTGTTGAGTCCCATTCGGTACGTAGCAAAGTCTAGGCGAATAATTCGCTGGTCGCAGGAGATGCGAACCAATGAGCGGTCGAGTGAATCGTTAATGTCACTCCACTTAGTTGCATCCGAGGTGGTTACGGACTGTTTTCCGAACCCGGGTGGTTCTCCGTGTATTCTAATTGAAGCTATCACTGGTACTACGGCTGCAGCCTGAGAATCTCAGATTAGAGCGGCAGATTGTTGACGATAGTTTTAAGCGTGATGAACCGCTGATCTTGACGGTACGGAGCTCCCCGTTCTTGCGTATAGAGTGCACAGGAATCCTCTAACGCGCGGCCGAACACGAATAAGAGGAATAGGAGGGAGAGCTAACTGCGGAACGAGGCGAAGCGAATCGGAAAACGGATTTTACGATAATACTCTTATAACTGTGTTAAGGACTGTTAGGGTCGAATTTTAAGACATTAGGTTGAACTTAAGGTCGCTCTTGAGATCGAACTTGGCCCGAAATTCATTGCGTGCTTAATACCTATCTTATGTACGAACTTAAGTCTGAACTTAAATTTGGTATTTTGTTCGAAGTCAAGTTCTAATTTAAGATCAATCTCAAGTTCAAACTTAAGATCGAACTTAAGTTCAGAGTGAAGATCAAACTCAAGATAGATCTTAAGTACGCAATGAAGTTCGCGCCAAACTTTGATATTAAGTTTGATCTCAAATTCAGACTAATGTATTAAAATTCGACCCATAGTCACGGTTCGTCAATTGTATATATTATTTCAATGCAAATTTTGCATGAAAGTTTTTAAAAAGTACAACATAATAAAAAATCTCCGACTAAATTTTAATACTTGTATATTGATTTTCTTCCAATAATCTTGTATTTTTTGCCTATGTTTCAGGTAAGTCTAGAAATTCCATCAATCAACTAAAACCGTTCAAACGATTGGTGCATAATTCACGTATTCACGAAGATCCCAAGGTAGTATGTGATATAATAAGCTAATTGGACGGAACGATTCAAACATTGCTTCGAATGAAAAATGTTTCGCGGCATTATCTATTTACTCCGCTCGCCGTTGTTTTGGTGTTTTCACAACGGCAAATATATACTCGCTTCGCTCGGTCGATCAACAACTTGCAGCGCGCTCGCTCAGTTAATTGGATTAAAGGGAAAACATTACTCGCCGAAGCTGGTTCGTGAGGCGCGTCCATGTCCGAGGCGTTGCCTCATAAGCGAAACACCGTGGTAGTTTCCCTGTTAAACACTGTCTAAGCATTTGTCTATACTCAAAGCCATCCTTTTTTCGTCTACGTGCTATTCATCAAAATATTGTTACGACCGAGCGAAATCAACAACACGCGTATTTGATTTTAGGACGGATATTATTAATTACAACGATTTATCTCAGGCACTCGTGAGATTGCAACACTTGCCTTCGGCTCGTGCTGCAAACTCACACGCGTCAGAAAAAATTTTATCGCACTAGTATCGTAATGTACTGTTGCCAAACGCATGTACGGAAAATCTCGCTCTCCGATACTGTGAAGTGAGCGCAGAAATATGCTGCGTGAGCGTGAAATATACTGCCTACAAACGCAATATGGTCTTTTATTCTCGCACTAGTGCGAGAAAGTGCCTTTGTGCGCACTCTTCCCAAAAATGAAAAACGTCATTTTCGTGAATTTATTAGGATAAATCACGTGAATATCATCGGCGTACAAACGACAGTCCTGACACGTGTGAACGCCGCAGTCGCCTTCAGCTCCTGCAGCATTTTCACACTCATCAAGAACTCCCTTTCTTCGCCCTTGCCATGCAAATAACTATTTTGGGCAAAACGTATCCAAGAAATCTCGAGAAAATATATACCGCAGAGTGTATCAGACGGTAGATGTCAATTTTTCACGATACTTTTAATTAATTAATGGATTATAAATTAATTAAGTATTAAGAAAAATCTTATTGCAACGCGTCGAAAAATTAGCCTTAAGATCCAATAGGTTTAGCAAATTCAGTCTCCGACCTTACAGCCGAAGTTACAAATTCACGAAAACTTCGCTTGATTAATGTAGTAGTCCGAGCATTTAACATTTAGCTTCACAAGAGCACTGACTCCGACCACAGAGCAGTACAGTTCGAGAGAATCGTGCAGTAATTTCATTCTCGAAGGTTGGCCGCAGCTAACTTACCAATAGGTAGTTGACAATTTTCACGAGAGACTCTATTCTACAATAAAAATTAGCCTTAAGATCCAATAGGTTTAGCGAATTCAGTCTCCGACCTTACAGCCGAAGTTACAAATTCACGAAAACTTCGCTCGATTAATGTAGTAGTCCGCGCATTTAACATTTCGCTCCACAAGAGCACTGACTCCGACCATAGAGCAGTACAGTCCGAGAGAATCGTGCAGTAATTTCATTCTCGAAGGTTGGCCGCAGCTAACTTACCAATAGGTACACTGAGAGAAGGATCTAGTAAAAATTACCAATCAACTAAGAAAAATTACCATAGGACATAGTAGTACGGCGCCAGAGCGCCACCTATGGCAAAAAGTTTCAGAATTTCCAAGAATTTTTACCATAATATCAAAGAAAAATTCTTATAAATCCGGTACTTCCTACCATAGGTGTCGCCCTAACGTTCTACTACTATATGCTATGGTAATATCTCTCGAGTGATATAGTAGTTTTTACTAGATCCTTCTCTCAGTGTACTTGACAATTTTCACGAGAGACTCTATTCTACAAGAAAAATTAGCCTTAAGATCCAATAGGTTTGGCGAATTTAGTCTCCGACCTTACAGCCGAAGTTACAAATTCACGAAAACTTCGCTTGATTAATGTAGTAGTCAGCGCATTTAACATTTAGCTTCACAAGAGCACTGACTCCGACCATAGAGCAGTACAGTCCGAGAGAATCGTGCAGTAAATTAATTCTCGTTCGAAGGTCGGCCGCAGGTAGATGACAATTCACGAGGGACTCTACTGTACAAGTATTTGAGGGTCTGCGCCCGTCAGGTGGAAGAACCGCGGGGCTAGAGCGATCGAGGTCGTCTGGCTTGCCTTCATCCCTTTCCTCGCGGCATGGTTGCGCATCGCGCATCGACCTCACGCTCTCGCGAACTGTTACGTGTCAGTCACGCCTTCGCTTTCGCTTTCTCCTCGCGTGCCACTACTCGTTCGCCGGCACGACCGACTCTCACACCGTTATCGCTCTTGTATGTATACGCGTAGGCGGAAGGATCGTTTCGTACCAAGGTATCCAGTCTGTCATCCCTCCCGGAGACCGTTTACCTGCCTGTCTGCTCTTCTGCTTACCTGCTTGCTCGCCTCTCATCCTTATCCCACGTCGCTCATCTCCATCGACCCATCCGCACTCTCGTATCAGTCGCAACGCCATCTCAATAGATTCACCGACTTCATCGCGACATTTCGCCAGCCCAACATTCGCGTATCGCTCGATACTCGGTTTTCGACATGCTTCAACGCTCATCGGCTCTTGAAATACTTCTTTACTCTCCTGTCCTTCGTCGATACATTGAGAAGTTTAACGATAACGACTTTGATCTAAATAAATCGAGGTTTTGATTTCACAATCGCGAGTGAGGATAATCTAGAGATTAATTCGTTTCCCTCGGTCAGAGCTCGGCTCGTTACTGGAGAAATCATGATTTTTCTGCGACCTTGCGACGCTATTAGGATCAGGGTTGTGTTTCGCGACGCTGATAGCAATCGGTTGAGGTACTACAGTCTAGCTTGTATAGCGACCTCGCCCGTTAATAGTACTACCTACACAACATCGGCGGATAAAAAAAGAACCGTCACTTTCTATTGATTCGCTTGGTGAGCTCAACTCAAGAAAGGAAGGGTCAACGTTGAGAATCCATGTCTCAATGTCGCTCTGCCATGTTTCCGGATATGAGGGTCGAATTTTGAGACGCTAGGTTGAACTTAAGATCGTTCTTGAGATCGAAGTTTCGCCCGAACTTGATTTCGTACTTATGATCCCTCTTGAGTTGCAACTTGATTTCGCCCTTAAGTCTGAACTCAAATTCGATTGTGATTCGAGTTCGAACTCAAGTTCAAATTTAAGATCAAACTCAAGTTCAATTTTAAGATCAACTTTCCGCATGACATCAAATTCGAACTGAGGTACGATTTTAAGTTCGAACTTAAGATAGATCCTAAGCACGCAATGAAGTTCGAGTCAAACATCGATCTTAAGTTCGATTTAAAAAGCGATTTAACTTCAAAATAACATCTTAAAATTCAATTCTAAGAGGAGCAAGTATGAAAAGCAAATTAGAAAAAGAGAAGTGGGAGCTGCTCACTATTGAATTGAACTGTGACAACGCTCAGTGTTCGATGGAAAATCGGCGATCGTAGCAGCCGATAGCAGTCGGCTGAGCTACTGCAGTCTAGCTGGTATAGCCACATCGTCCGTTCACTCTAATAGATACACAGCATCGGCGGATAAAAAAAAACCATCACTTTCCATTGATTCGCCCGTTGGGCTCAACTCGACGAAGGAAGAATCAACGTTGAGGGTCCATATTTCAATGTCGCCCGGCAATGTGTCCGGCTTGCGAGGCTACTAAATCGTCGATGGGGGTAAACGTTCCCTCAAACTTTCGAACGTCTGGCAAAGTAGTGTAAGAGGAGCGCGTATGGCGGGCGAGGTAGCAAAGGGGAAGCCGGAGCTGCTTGCTGTTGAATCGAACCGTGACAACGCTCGGTGTTCCACGGAAGATCTGCGCCGATGGTAGTCCAGTCACGTAGTGGCTTTACGCGGTGACTCGCGAGAACGTTGAAATTGAAGAGCCCTTTTTGAAAAGCCGCCATCGTTGCGGGTCTTCGCGGCGGCGCGCGGGCAGAATATAACCGAGGAAAAGCGAACTGGCGAAAGGGCTTTTTTTTCTTCTCTATCTTCTTTTTCTTCTCGGAGGACGGTGGCGCTATCCTCCACAATGGATAGACACAAATGCAGCTACCCGGTTGTGAAGCCAAAGGAGGAACGTCATTGATAGGTCGCGATGACCCTTGAGAGTAACGAGGAATCGTCGACGTTCTAAATCAAAACAACTTTTGATTTAGAACGTTGTAACTGTAACGCTTCATGCGCCATTTATCTATTAACCTGCTCTCCATCGTTCGTCTCCCAAGAATTCTCGCTGGTCCGGCGAAACCTCGTCTCTCTCGAATCGTTTCCAGTCCTAAGAGATTCTGCAGATTCGCAGATCGTAAGACATTGTGTATACGCTGCATAATACGTTTATCATTCGCTTGACAGAGTTATGAAATGCTTTATCTGTCTCCGGCCTGCAATGATATTAGAGCGACGAGCTGGGAGTAAAGGCGGAGCGGAAATGGGAGAGATTGAAAGGTAAAGAGCGATCCAACAGTTGGTGAATGGGGATGATGTCCCTTGGCTTGCTTCGACGACCCTTACTTTGTCATTGCCCATCTAATTAATTTCGTTTCTCGGTCCTCTCTTCAAAGATCGTTCCGTCTGTCTCGTCGTCCCCGGCGTAGGCTCTTGGTGTCCTCGAGCGCAGCCGTCGGAGACCAACAGTGCACCTAACGGGAGAAGTGGAGGAAGATGAAGTTCGACTAGTGCACGACTATACGTATAGTCATAACAACTCTCAAGCTGCTTGCAAAGGACTTTACTGCACTCCGGTAATGTCGGCAAGAGAAAAGTCGATGGAACCCGCGTGGGAGACCATACTTGGCTCACTTTTCTCCTCCTTATTGCCTATCCGTTTTCTCCACAGGTACAGTCTTATCTTTCAGGATGTTTTCTCTGTTTGCGTACAGCAGACAACCGCGTAAATTGCATCCAAGGCACGACCGGATAAGTTGAATCGGCCTTTTCTGGAAATCCGTCTGCCTGCAAGGCAGGGAGACGAAATACCCCTTCCATTATTGTTGCTTGCCTATCAAATCGTTCCTGCTCCAAGTTTTTGCACGGGAAGAGAGAGTGGGCGGGTGGGTGGGAATCCAACTTATCCGGTCGCGCCTAATCGGCTTGGTTCCCAAACATGCAACATACGCGATCGCCAACTGTACCGTGTCTTATGAGTCCAAGAGTCTTGTTTCCAAAGCGAGACCTGCATAGAGGCTCGGAGTAAAGATTTCTTCAATGTTTTCTGCATTTGGAAATGAAGTCACGCTCGGGCATAGTCTGTGCGGTTCCTAACTTTAAACGGAGACTCTTAAGACTAAAAAATTCAGCGCCTCTTCTTCCGCATTTTTCTAAAAATTCTCTTCCTCCTTCTCCTCCAGATTCACATTCTCCATTTATTTTCCTTTAGGTCGGTTCACTTTTCTCTTCCGTACTGCCTATCCGTTTTCTCTACCGATATAGTTTTATTTTTGACGATATTTTCTCCATCGGTGTACCATGTCTAATTTGCGCAAGACTCCCGTATCGAAATACAACACAGTCTGCACAGACGCTCCGAGCAAAACCCACTTGAATCTCTTTTTCGTCTAGAAATGAACTCACGCTTGGACCCTAACTTTAATCGAACGCGCTACAACCAACAGAAATGACTCTTCTCCATTCTCCCACAAATTCTCTTCGACTCCTCTCTCTCTTCCTCCCTCTCCTCCATATTCCCATTCTCCATTTATTCTCCTTCCGGTTTTATACTCGCGGTATCCATTCCACCGGATGCACACGAGCTGCGGAGTGTGCACCCGTTGCCCGGTCGAGTTTGCGGATGTAAGCGCAAACTCTCCGATGAACCCGCTTGTCGGATTTTGTACGCTAACCCGACGTCGTCGAGAGAGATTCCACGCGGGCAACACAATCAGACATCTCCACCACTACCACCGCTATCATCACCGCAACGACGAGACCGATGTCAGCCGCCGGCAGATCTTCGCTTCTGTACATAGCATATATATATGTATGTATGTATGTATGTATGTATGTATGTATGTATGTATGTATGTATGTATGTATGTATGTATGTATGTGTGTATGTGTGTATGTATGTATGTATGTATGTATGTATGTATGTATGTATGTATGTATGTGTGTATGTATGTATGTATGTATGTATGTATGTATGTATGTATGTATGTATGTCTGTCTGTATATATCGCAAAGTCGCTCTACTGGCTGCTTCTGCTTTTGCCCGGTGTGTTTCCCCACTTCTCGCCGACGAAGCCGATCTCTCTCTCTCTCCTTTACCTCGGCATTCTCGCGAGACTCATGAATATTCTAGCGTCGATTACCGTGCCGGAGCAGACTGGGCGCCACGCGGTTCGCTCCTCCGTGCCGCCTTTACCATTGTTGTTTACTGGAACACCATCGCGCCACCCCGTGAAGCGATCCCCGACCGAGAGAGGATCGTTGCATGCTCTTCTGCTCTCTATCGTTCCTTTGCCGGCGTCAACAAAGCCCGGAAAAGCGGAGGGCATGTAAAACATACCTACCCTTCTTCCGTCGCGTCTCTGCTGTTCGAACAAGTATGCGCCCGGCCGTTATACACTTTGCCGTATGTATTCAACTATCCGGCGCGTTACGACGGTCGAAGCTTCGCGGGAAAAAGGAGACTTTAAAGCCGCTCGCACGAGAACCAATGTGTGCAGTTCCAGGTCGCACGAACAAGCCGATCGGACATCGGCACGTAAACGCCAACTGATCTGTGTTATGTACACTGTAAAAAAAAAAATTGTTAATTTAATTTATCGGACTGGAAGTTTTTGTGCAAAAACTGGTACATTAAACTGGTAAACCGAATATGGTAGGCTCAATGACGATTTCGGTGGCTCAACCACCGACAGCTTGAGTTAACGACACAAGCTTGATTCAACCTCTCCGTGAGGTTAAATACGGCGAAACTGATGGTGAGTTTGTACCAATTGACCTCATTGAGGTTGAGCCAACCTCAATTTGGATCAACCAACCTTACTGAGGTTGGCTCAGCCTCGGTGAGATTGATTCAAGTTCACCATGAGTATCACCGTATTTAATCTCACCGAGAGGTTGAGCCAACCTTATGTTGTTAACTCAACCTCTCGGTGGTTGAGCCACCTAAATCGTCATTGAGCCAACCATATTTACTTGGATCAACCTCTCATGTGTGTTCGCTCTATGCCCGATTTTTCTCTCAGTGTACGAATACTGTTCCGTGGCTAGTTTCGTGTCCGAGCAGCTTTACTCATTTCCTGCATACGCACAAACGTCGTATGGGCGACGAAATTGCCGAAGACAGTTTCGTCAGCGCCGTATCGAACGTTGATGGAAAAAACGCGAACAAATCGTGTTCTGCAAGTAATCGCGAATAGTTGCGAGGGTTCGACTATGAGGAAGTCAACGAGAAACAATGTCGACCGCCGTAAACTACCAGAACGTTTCCCACAATAGTTTCCGTCTTATTCAAAGCTGAGTTCGCTGAGAGGCTGTCGATCGATTCCCGTGCACCGTCATTCGCAGCGAGTTACACGACCCGCGAAGCGAGCCGAACCGTGACCCGAGCCTTTTGCCGCCAGCTATATCCAGAGAGAAATTGCAGTGACTTCGGAACCCCATGGATTTTCGCGTGGGTGTGCGACCCAGTCTATTGACTCGCATTCGCGAGTGTACGCTATTGAAAGGACCATCGGAACACGCGTGGTCTGCTCTTCGTGTGCTGTTCCCATGGTCGATATCCGCTATCCGCCGATTCGTGCGTAGGCGAATGACTGCACGAGGCGAATGAAGCCTCTTTCGCAATCGAATCGGTGATTTACTACGGCTGAGGTTGCGCTGCGTTTCAACGATGTTTTACCATCGCATGAGAGGAACTAAATTCCCGGTGAGGGGAATTTATGATTTACTGGCAGGTTACTGTGGCTCGGACCTTTCGCACCCTCGCTGTGGAATATGGAATATAGAAATCGGACGTTTTGATTTCCGGAGGTTTAGCGGAAATAGGTCACTTTTGGTTTCGATCATGAGATTTTCAAACCGGAAATAACGTACACGGTCAACTTTTTGGCATTTAAAAAAAGCTTTCGGTACAGCGAAAAATCCTTTTTACAAAAATCAGACATTTTCTGACAATGGAGTGCACACAAACTTGGGCGTTGCGCGATTCTCTGCGTCACGAGGTAACCGATTCGGTTTGAGAAATGAGATTTGTGTAACCCATGCGTGAATAATGCTACTTCTCGTGCCTGCCGAGGGTGGCGTAAGAGGCGCTTTATTGAACTTTACGCACGCTCTATTGTACTTTACGCACGCTTTACTGTACTTTACGCACGCTTTACTGTACTTTACACACGCTCTATTGTACTTTACACACGCATTGTGGTACTTTACGCACGCTTCTCGTACTTTACGCACGCTTCTCGTACTTTACGCACGCTGGCTGCATAACACTACAATCAGCAGGCACGGAGTAGCACTTCTCCCGCATTCGTTACAAAAAATATTACACGATGCTAGTGTGATGTAGCAAACATCATACGCGTACTGTAAAGTGAGTCGCACTCGCCGTATTTGTATCCCATTTATATCACAAAATTACTATTCCAAACCGAAGTTAACGTACACAACTACAGAGTCCATTTTTGCCATCTGATTGATGCTTCCTGTACAACGAGGATCCATTCTGCAAAAAAGCAGAATTTCCCTGTCAACGGATTGTCCACAAGCACGAGTGTCGCTTGGTTCTGCGTCACGAGGTAGTCGGATCTCCCCTGTTTACACACGGGTATACCGATATTCACCTACGTGGCCTCTCCGGTGGGCTGACTCGCCCACGAAGGGTGCTACAGCGACCAAAGTGTTCTATTTTCAACCCGATCCTCGTCTCTGTGTGCCGAGGGAAACATCGGCGAGAGGGAAGCAAACAGAGCGAACGACGTACACAACGATACCTGATATAATTCATCCCCGCATATTATTTCGAGAGCACTCTCACTCGGTCTCGGATATTACCGGGAGCTTATCACGCTTCACCTCAGAGACCAACCTCTCGTTCTCCTCCATTCTTATCTCCACCGTTAAATAAATTTAACGACGAGCCGCAATCGCGTATGCACGTCATCCGTTCCTGGGCTATCAAACGCCCGTTAATTGGCTACCTTGACACAGGATTCCCGTTCGCCAGGACATCCAGGACCGCTATGTTCGCAGGAAATCCGAACATAGCGTGCGTTTAACGGACACGAACAACGCAACCAGTCGACCCAATTTTGTGACCCACTTGCGCCACCGCAGAGCACCCGTTCGCAAGTTTTCGCACGCATATGCTCGCCCACATACACCAAAGTTTCGACGCGCACGTCCAGAGTTCTCGAAGCATATGACGATAAAAATATTTTTCAATTGTTCCGAGACTGTGGCAAAATTTTGTTTTGTGAACTATCGAGGAAAAAAAAGAAATAAAGGCGCTGTTTTCCTACCGTCACGGACATGGCTCGACGAGTAGTGGAGATTATTGTTTGTACGGTGTACAATGGCGAAAAAAAATGGTAGGTCTCCTTGAACGACGCTGGGGAAGTGTGGAATAAAAGTCTGGGAATTCGATGGAATGGATGAGAACGTCGGAGAGTCGGAAGGTCGGAGCCAAAGTTTGATTAGGAGAGCGGCTCTTGCGGTCGACCGTGCAACGATGGAGAGTTCCCGAGAGTCTGCTGTGAACGAGGCAAACTTCCTGGCTCGGCGATGCTCTTCTTCACCCCGCGCTTCCTTCACCGCGGCTCTCTTCTTCCGCACGTTTATCCTGTACGTGCGCTTTATGTACCTGATGGATATTACCTGCAATGCACATTCTACCAATTCCGTGAAAAACATCTCCGTATCTGTGTTATGATTTTACGTACATAATTAAATTGTTCTCTTTTCTCTGCTCTTCGCTACTGAGATTTATCTCAGAGGTAATATAAATAGGGGAGCGGGGCGAGATGGGACAGAAAATGGTAATGTGTCGATGGGGCAAAATGGGTCACACGAAAATTATTAGGAAACTTGCGTTTTTACGCAATCCATTACTGTATTTCAGTTGTTCGTTTGCGGATCCGAATGTTTTAAGGGAAACCGGGGCAAAACGGGGACATGGGGCAAAATGGGGACATGAAATGTCGTATCGACGTGGGGCAAAATTGGGGAATAATGAAGCTAACAAAAGTTGCGGTAAGGCAAATCGAAGGGTACCCCTTTTGCCCCCGATGGTTTTTTTTGTGTTTTTTTTTTTTATATCCTTTCAAAACCGATGCCAATACAATTTTGGTGTGAAAACCAATGGATGTATGCTTGCTGTATTGTTGTAGCAGGTTTTATTGCTTAGCGTCCCCGTTTTGCCCCGGTCTACCCTGTATATCTAATGGATATTACCTGTAATTGCCCATTCTTCAAATTGCATAAAAAAACATCTGTATACCTATATTATTATTTTATACGTGCAAAATTAAATTATTCTTTTTCCTCGGCTTTTCGCTACTGAGAATTATCTTAGAAATAAATATAAATACGGGAGAGAGGGGCAAAATGGGGCAGAAAATCGGGATGTATCCATGGGGCAGAATGGGACATCCCAAAATTATTAGAAAACTGCGTCTTTGTGAGTTCCATGACTGGCTTTCATTTGTTTGCTTTTGGTTCCGAATGCTGTATATGTCTAATGGATATTACCTGTAATGCACGTTCTTCAAATTCCATTAAAAAACACATCTGCAGAACTATATTATTATTCTATACGTGAATAATTAAATTATTCTCTTTCCTCTGCTCTTCGCCATTGAGATTTATCGCAAGAGTAAGTAAAAATAGGAGAGAGCGGGGCAAAATGAGGCAGTGGGGCAAAACGGAGCAGAAAGTCAGGATGTATCAGTGGGGCAAAAATTCTCGCGTGTCGCTCAATACAAATGAACCGAGCTAATATTTCGGAGAAATTGGGAATTGTCCCAATTTGCTCCGGCGATATGTTTTTTCTGCAACGTAAATATTGACCATGCAGCTTCGATTATTTAGTGAAACGCGGTAATTGAATGTCTAGTTGAATGTAGTATAGTTGCAACGGCGTTTTTCGCTTCGCTGCTCCGTTTTGCCCCGCTCACACCTACACGTATAGAATAAGCGGATAGATTTATATTTCGTTCGGTAGCGGTTCGTTCCGCGAAGATTCAAAGTTTTATAACTCCGCGCATAATCACTTGCATTATTATTCGATGGAAGAAAAGAATAAGAAACTTCGTAACGGGCAACGAAATTGCTAAACTAAAAATTAAGTATGCGCTCCTCTCTTGCACTGCGCGAAAGGCCGCAAAGTCCGAGAAGCGGAGAGAATCAACGAAAAACGATGCCCAAGGAAATCGTAGTCTGCCAATTAAAAAGTCTTGACGACGAGTTAGGGTTGAGTGGCGACGGTCGAGTCGCCGAATCGCAGTCTATGACGGTTTACGAAATGATAATTGTTCGAGATAAAAATGCAATTAATCATCAATCTGCAGTGGATGTAACATTGCTCAGCACTCGGAACTTCGTGAACTCGAACGCTCCGTCTCTTCGGCAAACGTGCGGCATTCAAACTCACGTGTTTGACTTGGCTATGCAAAGAGCTTCGCGCCAGGTAAGCACGGAGCCATCGTGAACGAGAGCGGAGTTATATCCATCGTTGAGCTTCACGACTTTGCGAAAGTCCTTTGCCACGCCCCCGCGTAAAAGTTTCGAGTCTGGATTACTCGTGTGAACATTTTCTCTGTATCCTTGGTCAGTAGTAATCACATGCATATTATAGTTCCCCCATACATTTCAAGGAAATTGCAAAAGTACATGTCTTCGATAAACCCCGACAGGAAATAATCGCAGGGTACCTACGAAACATTTTATTTATTTTGTTATTTATTGATGGGTAGAATTTTACAAAAGGATATTTACATAACGTCCGAACATTATAATGGCATTTAGGGTCGAATTTGAAGACACTAGTTTGAACTTGAGATCGAATTTAAGATCAAAGTTTGACCCGAATAACTTAAGAGCTGTCTTAAGTTCGAAGTTTTGTTTGAACTGAAAATCGAACTCGAAGTACGAATCGAATTTGAGTTCAGACTTATGTTCGAACTTAAGATAGATCTTAAGCACGCAAAGAAGTTCGGACCAAACTTCGATCTTAAGGTCGATCTCAATGGTGATCTTAAATTGAAACTAACGTCTTACAATCCGACCCTCAGAAGAGTTTTGCCATTGTACGTTTAGTTGGAAACGGAGCCACCACGGATTGTAGAGTATCCATTTTCGTTCCTCTTTCCTTCCAATCGAGGTGTTCACTTTATCGATTGCGATTACCAGCCGATATCCATGGCCATATCCATCGTTGAGCTTCACGGCATTAGGAAATTCCTTTGCCACGCCACGGGTAAAAGTATCGAGCTTGCATTGCTCGTCCGATCATTTTCTCTGTATCTTGGACTTGTACACCGAGAGAAGGATTTGGTAAATATGACTACACTGGAAAAAATATTCGCTTGCGGACTGTCAAAGAAATTTTGTTTAATCTCAATTCTCCTTTCAATTCTTACAATTCCATATCATATTGAAACGCAAGACTCTCAAGATGACGTGTTATCGTTTCAATCCCGTATGGAATTATAAGAATTAAAAGGAGAATTTTATTACGGAAATAACAATTTTTTTTTTTTTGCAGGCCACAAGCGAATTTTACTTGAGTAATTGATTTTTTTTTAGTGTACATCGTTTCAGACATATTACCATAGCACATATTACTAAGGAACTCGGTCGCCACATATGACTGAAAGTTCCAGATTTATGAGAATGCTTCACAGACACAACTGTAAAAATTCTTGGAAAATCTGGTACTTTCCGTCACAAGCTGCGTCTTAGTTGCGCCTACCGCGAGCTATGGAAATTTTTCCCAAATGGAGTTATCGCATGTAGTGTAACTCAGTGTAGTTATCGCATGCATATTACAATTCCGTCATTAATTTCAGCCGATATGCCCAAAACACAGGGCATTTGCAAAACCTCGACCGGAAATCATCGGAGCATACGAAAGCTTTAGGTGGAAGCGGAGGCGCTTCGTGTCGCAAACGGTGGGGTTGAAAAGCCACCACGGATTGTAGAGTAACCCGCTTCGCCCCTCTTTCGTTCCAATCAACGTGTTCACTTCGTCGATCGCGATTACCAGCTGCGCGCTTCCGTGTGATCTCTCCGCCCTCTCGTCGCTTCGCTCGCCTTCCATGGCGAAATCCATGTGTACTACTCTGTGTATCCAATCTACCGGGCAGGTATACTGTGTAGCTTCTCTCCCACACTCACACCCACGTGTAACCACGAGAACTAGATAGCTCGCTGAATCTCGATTATCGATGATGGCATCGATCCGCTGGCGTTCCGCCTGCTCTTCATCGACTGTCACCCACTTCTTCTCTTTCCCACGTTTGCAGGTTCGGTACAGCTCGCTGCGCGGTCCCAGCCTCGGTCCTCGATGATTTTCCGGCCCGGTTGAGCTCCGAGAGAGAAAGGGCGAGCGCCCCGACCGGTCGACTAAACGTTCGCCGTCGAGAAAACTCAATTAAATGTAAATCCTGTTATCGAACGGGTCGCTACCGACCCTGCTTTCTGTCGGTTTTCCATACTCCCGATGGCGCGTTGATCGGTCGCAGCCGAACGCTTGCATGCCTCGAACATCCGAACTTCGTGTACTCCATCCGGCTTCTCTCCGTCCCTCCTGTGCAGCATATTCACCCTGACTCTTTCGCTTCTCATCGATCGCACGGGGGGTTTTCCTCTCCGTTCGCCTTCCACGCGGCGCTTCTGTCCCACGTTCGACGAGCGGAACTGGCAGCTATAATCGCAGTGATGCATCGGTGTTTCCATCGTTACTGGCCCCTCCTCCTCCACCCAAACTCGGAACACCGCGAACCACGCGGAGAACGAGTTTTACTATGTAATTACGAATTCTCGTGTCCGAGCGAGCGCCACAAGCGGCGATGTGCCGTGACGCTCGTTTTTTGTAAGCGTCGATGGACCAAAAAATGAGACCGGTTTTTTTTATTACAAAAAATGTTTGTTGTGCCATGAGCGTAGCTTTTGTTCGGGGTTGGAACGATGGTGAAAACAGCGAAAAATATCTATCAAGACGGGATTTGACCGTCATTTTTGTTTGTCACAAATCTGGTCATCTTTTTAGGAACCTAGGTCGATTTTTCACGAATTTGTCTCCCTCGTTGATTTCGCAATTAATTCATCAAACAAACAACATTGTAGAATGAATTCAAAATTGATTTTTTTATTCTGATGAACGACATTGGTACTTCGTTAATTCTGAAGGTGGGACGTGGGAGTTTATGGAGTTAATATCGCTCCCGAGTAGACATTTTTGAGCATTACATCGGGCCCAGACGGGATCTGAAATAATGCTAGAAAATTTCTAGTGAAGCTGTTCATACGGTGCGATCATTTCCGGACTGGTCAATTCACGGTCACACGACAGTCCTTTGACAACAGAAATGACCGGTAACATGACAGTCCATTGACAAAAAAAAATTACCGCTTACATGACAATCCATTGACAAAAAAAAAATTACCGGTTACATGACAGTCGATTGACAACAAAAATGACCGGTCACATGACAGTCCATTGCCAAAAAAAATGATCAGTCACATGACAGTCCATTGACAAAAAAAAATTACCGTTTACATGACAGTCGATTGACAACAAAAATGACCGGTCACATGACAGTCGATTGACAACAAAAATGACCGGTCACATGGCAGTCCATTGACAAAAAAAAATGACCTGTTACATGACAGTCGATTAACAAAAAAAAAATGACCTGTTACATGACAGTCGATTAACAAAAAAAAAATTACCGATCACTATTCGGCGCCCGTCTTTAGGTACACGTCCGAACGATAACGAAAGGTGACTTGGCGAAAATCCAAGTCGGCTCAAAATGAACAATTTTCACATGGCTTCTCTCACGTATTAATCGCCTGTGCTTCCAGCCGTGAGGATCTTTTCCCGCTCATTTAGGATACGTGGCATTCGCCAGAGTGCGCGGTCGCAGCGGCTTAAGATTAATATTATTCCCGCAGCAGACCGGCGTTCGCGTTGCACCCTTGTAGTTACCGTCTGAAAAGAAAATCTATACTCTCCCTCCTGATCGCCCGTCCGTGTGCGCGGTGCTTTGACTCGCGTTCTGCCACGCTCCCCTTATATTCTCGAGCGCGAATGCTTAACGTCGGAGAGGGTGCATTGAGGATCCGTATTTCGCTCACGCATGAAATAATATGTGCCTAAACAGCGTGGATCAATCGGACAGGATTGTCTGCACCCCCGATGCATAGGGTAAATCAAGGTGAGATGGCCAGGCGGGTGAAATGCCCACCCGTAATATCCTTTAAGGCCATGTGAAAGATGTACCACGTGACACATGAGTGCGAGAGAGATAGACGCATTTTTCGAATAAATGCCATTTAAAATCGGTTGACGGTTTTGGATAAAACGGAAGCATCATCGGACGCGGTATTAAATTGTACATCCGCTAATGCTTTGCTTTTTCCCGAAAAGTCTACGGTCTACGAATCGCATTCATTACAGGTTTCGGTTACCGACTGAGTCGTTTCAGATGTCCTTAACGGAGCAAAAGAATGGCGGCGTCGTTTGCATAGTTTTTAGTATATCTCTCTATAATATAAAAAGAATTCGAAGCCGCCGCCGCCGTCGCCGCCGTGTCAAGAATCTAGGTGGAGGGAGACGGGTTCGATACTTGGATGGGTGACCGCGGTCACCCATCCATTAAATCACGCATTGAAAATATCGAAAGTTCTGAGTGAATCACTTTAGTTTCAAGATTCTAGAGTTTGTTACAACAACGTTTTTTAAGTTTTGAAAATGTTAAAGCTCCAATTTTCCTTGTTTAAAAAGCCAAGGCCATATCACCCCGACTTACCCTGTGTATTGCTTCCGAGAAATTCGAGCTTTCGCTGCGGAAGTCATTCGACATTGTATCATGGAAGTAAGGGATGCTGCGTAGCCGATATGGAGTCTGGTATATTCGCGTATACCGAGAATCGAAGCTGGTGTGCACTGGCGAGTCGCAATTTACATACGGTTATACCTGTGCGGCTTCGCTGGTTGCGTTAATGACGAGAGAAATCCGAGCCTCGCGCAGAATTCTGCGGAGCTCGTGTGATTTAAATCCCCTTGCTAGCTGCAATTCGACGCCGCGCGGCGCGCGCGGCTGCTTCGACAAACGTTTTCACTTCGAAGGAACGAAAGAGATGCAATGTTCGCGAAGCCAGAGCGCAGTTAAATGGATTGGAGAGGCGCGGTTCGAGTAGACGCGGAAGCGAGTACATTCAAGTGCAACCCCATCGAACGTCACTGAGCGAGAGAAATGGAGATGAAGACCAGTGCGTTTGCCGTTTGCATTAAGTTTATTGCGCAACTTGCCGGCGTTTACGAGGAAACTCAGCCTATATCCGTGTGTATGTGGGAACTGGGTAATGACGGGATGTGAACACGATAGGTGAAGAACGCGCGTGTTCCGCGAGACGGAGGGGTGACGATCGATAGGATGAGAGGTGCTCGCTAGAGGCAATCAGATATCACCGTGGAGAAAGCATTTATCGGAGAATGATAGAACGCGCGTTGAATTTTACGAAGCCGATAGATAGGGAACAGAAACTGTCGTGTAGCTATCGCCTTTGTTGAAATCTCTTGAACTCCATGAAAAAGACAGAAGAGAGCGAGCATTCCGGGAAGGAAAAAGCACTTTTGCACATTTCTAAATTTTTAAATTCCACATTTCTACACTTGTAAATTCTACATTTCTGCATCTTTTATTCCACATTTCTACACTTGTAAATTCTACATTTCTGCATCTTTTATTCAACATTTCCACACTTGTAAATTCTATATTTCTGCATCTTTAATTCGACATTTCTACACTTGTAAATTCTACATTTCTGCATTTTTAATTCAACATTTCTACACTTCCAAATTCCACATTTCTACACTTTCGAAGCCGGTATTAGCGGTGCGTAACCCTAACTTCTCATCTTGTATCTTTGCAACTGTGTACACAACCCTGCTGTTCGCTGTTTGCGCCTACTAATAATAATACTGGGCAAAAGACCCTCATTGGCCCGACAAATGGGATTGAAAAATCGAAATGCAAATAGTAAAATTACTTAGCAAAGCTTTTCTTCTTTCTTTACACGCTACGCGAACACCCGAGCACTTTTAGTAATGCCGGCGATGAAACACGATATGCGAAGAACACATGTCGTGTGAGACGGTGGTTTAACGATCCAGACGATGAGAGATGCTTGCGAGAGGCAATCAGATATCCCTTTGGAGTGAGGGATAAACAAACTGGATTTATCGGAGAATTATCGAGAGCGCACTCACGGTTTAAAAGGGCGATAAATATGCAACAAAACCGGTCTTACATCTACACTGATAAAAAAAAATGCTTGAATCAACTAAACATTCGGGCGGGCCCGCCAAAATAAATATTTTGTTGGTGCAGCTAAAAAATTATCACTTCAACCATTTTTTGGATGATTTCACCGAAATATTTTTGGTACATTAAAATATTTCGTTTGACCAATTAAATATTTATTTGAACGTCCCCGACCGAATCTTTAGTTGAGTCAACCGCATTTTTCTTTATCAATGTATCGCCCTCGTCAAGAACCTTTAAACGCTGTACAAAGGCCGGAAGCGAGCGAACATTCCAGGAAGTAAAAAGAACTTTTGCGTATTTCTGCACCTTTAAATTCCACATTTTCAGACTTTCAAAGCCGGTATTATCTATTCAGTATTAGGGGGCGCGACGCCAACTTCTTATCTCGTACCTCTGCAACTGTGTGCACAGTCCTGCTGTTCGCTGATTGTGCTTATTAATAATAATAGCGGGCAAAAGGCCCGTATTTGGCCAGACGAATGGGATTGAAAAATTGAAATGCAAATGGTAAAATTACTTAGCAAAGCTTTTACTTAATTTTTTTTCCTCCGCAGGCTACGCGAACACCCGAGAACTTTTAGTGCTCAGCCAGCCGTGTTCCGTACCGTTACTACCGCCGCTACTGCTATGCATACACGTTCATGAACCCTGACAATGTTCAGCGTACTGGCTGCAACGGAGCAGCAGCGGCGTGAGGTTGAGAGGTCACGATCTTTTTTGTCGCCACGGTGGCAATGGCAGCGACGGTACGGTTGCCAAATTGCAAAGAACTTTATGTGTATACAGACGAGTTCAGACTGCGAGTGAGCACTGGGCGAAGTGAAACTCGCGTCTATTCTCAGTTCTCCCATGCTTCTCCGGAGATCTCGTTTCAACCGGGAGTTTGTATTTAGCATGTACGCATCGCAACTGGAGATTCAGAAGCGGGGGGTTAATTAAGCAGTCGGAGAACCGGCGTGTCGTTACACGACGACGCGTGTGACTAATTGGTAACGCGTTTGTAGTGTGTAATAAGCTAGTAAGACGGAATATATCGTAAGATGGAATTCGCACGAAATTTTTGTTGCGGTAATTCCGGATCAAAGTTGCAATGTTTCAGCCAATAAAAAATTGCTCGAACATAGATGTTGCTCGGGGAATATTTCGTAGAGGCTTCAAAGGGTCGAATTTTAAGAGGTTAGTTTGAACTTGAAGTCGCTCTTGAGGTTGAACTTAAGATTGAAGGGTGGACCGAACTTCATTGCGTGATTAAGTAACTTAGGACAGATTGATCTGTCTTAAGATCGAACTTGATTTCGTGATTAAGGTTGATCTTAATTTCGAACTGGATTTCGCGCTTAAGTTTGATCTTCAGTTCGAGCGTAAGTCTGAAGTGAAATGTGATTGTAGTAAAGTTCAAACTCAAGTTCAAACTTAAGTTTGAACTCTAGCGATTGTTCGATCGACTAAGATTAAATTTGAATTTATTGAATCCGTTTCTATGGAAGGATTTGTAATTGATCTCCTCAATGGTTGTGAAGATAAGTGAGATGGCAAAAGAATTTCTTGAATCCGTTTCTATGGAAGGATTGATAATTGATCTCCTCAATGGTTGCGAAGATGGGTGAAAAACGACACGTGGCGTGCGATGAGCAGATTTGTTTGGATATCTTCTCATCGCTTCTTAGTTTCGAACTCACGAACGAATTTGAGTTCAGACTCAAGTTCGAACTTAAGGTAGATCTTGACCACGCAATGAAGTCCGGGCCACACTTTGATCTCAAGTTCGATCTCAAGAGCCATCGTGATTTCAAATTAAAATTCGACCCAAACGGTCGATGCACTGAGGAAGGATATTCCAGGAATGCGTACCTCTGTCTAGTGTCTCGGGAAAATCGTCGGACGACGTTAAAACCGGACGTGATAGTCTCGCACGCGGTCTCTCGATTCTTCGTGTCTGCCCGTCGTTTTCGTTATATATCTTTTTCCATCGTAGGCACTTTTCCGGCAGAGCCGGGCTGTAGCCTCGAATCCGCGGGTCTATTCGAAGTCGCTCCGGATTTATCGTTCCCTCCGCAAATTTATACGGTCGGCTAAAGGGCTACGTCGAGACACTCTATCCAACCGGCATCTGGTGCCGTCGACCGGTACTTTTAAATTATTCTCTGCAGGGTAAAATAAGAACATCCTCGAGACCTTCTGGTTCTGTGTGCATTTACTACACAGAACTTGCCGCTGTTAAAGATAGTTCCAGTTCTCGTTTCTCGATTCGCTTCGACTCACCGTATCTTCTTCTATTTCTGTTTATCTGATTGCGAGTCCCGTCGCATAATTCCCGATGATTCACTCTAACGGAAAATATAAGCAGATTAAAGTAAAGAGACACGTATAAGTCACGACAGAGACACCGACAGATGTCGCAAAACTAGTTCCGAACTTAGTTGTCACAAATTGCCATTGACGTCTGTCGTTTCTTAAAACGACGAATCATACTTCGAGGGGTAAATAAATTATGCGGGCGCTGACAGCGCTCTCTGGAATATCCGCCAATAATAGATGGCATAGATAGGACCGAGTAGAATAGATTGTACCGAGTATCGGGGATCGATGTCGTTCAGCCCGATTGCATTATTTGGAAATATATTGAGAAAAAGGAAAAATTTATTAATGTCGTTGGGAAGAGCAGGGAGGCTGGGATATCGCGGTTTCCATCGTTGGCGCTCTCCGGTTCGAATTTTAAGACGTTAGTTTCAACTTAACATCGCTCTTGAGGTCGAACTTTAGATCGAGGTTTGGCCCGAAATTCATTGTGTGCTTAAAATCTATCTTAAGTTCGAACTTCCGATCGCGCCGCAATTGGAACTTAAGATCAAACCGCAGTTAGAACTTAAATTCGAACTTAACTTCGGACCTCAGTTGGAATGTAAATTCGGGCCTCAGTTCGAACTTGATTTCGGGCTTAGGTCTGATTTCAGGTTCAAACTTAAGATCGAACTCGAACTGCAATCGAATTTGCGTTCAAACTTACGGTCAAAGCTAAGCCCTTAATCAAGATCGAGCTGAGGTTCAATCTTAAGGTAGTCCTTGCGAATGGTCTCGCGAATTATCTGACTTTTTGCACGTTTTTCCCATATAAAAAAAATTCAAAGTGAATTTAAAAACCTGAAAAATTCATACGTATTCAGAAAAATAACGAATAATTTTTATTTAAAAAAGTTATGTTACCGGGAGATTTGTTAAACAATTACATTTTTCATTAATTTGCAATAACATTTTGGAATTATTACTATGCAAAATTCATCTGTTCGATATCTTTAATATGCTTCATTTTTTTCAGATTTTTATACCATCGAGAAGTGTTTACGATTCCCTCTCAAATCTCTGAAACTTAAGCGAAATCAACACCATTCGCAAGGACTACCTTAACTTCGAACTTACCATAGATCTTAAGCACGCAATGAAGTTCGGGTCAACCATGGATCTCAAGTTCGATCTCAAGAGCGATCTTAAGTTCAAACTAACGTCTTAAAATTCGACCCTCAATGCCGTCTCGTCTGAAAGGTTATTTGCATCGTGTAGGAGCAGGCAGCCCGCGCGGTAGCTCGAAGCGTGACGATGAGAACAAAGTTTCCACTCGGCGGAGTTGGAGATTTGCACTACCACACCTAAGTCACCGGTGTGTGGCACTTTGCCGCGAATTCCGTTGGCGTGTGTATACTAATATCCTTGGAATCTTCCCTCGATCAGAGGGAAGATCCAATCTTCTCGATCAGAGGGAAGATCTCCTTCCACAACTCCGGCAAAGTTTTTTCAACTATAGTCTTTGTAACACCAGGATGGAACATTTTGTTATTTTGTTCCTCAATGATTACGGTTAACAATTTTTCCATGCATATCTTATAATTACGTTCCTTCACCTATTTGCAACGCGAACAAGCGAAAAAAGTTCATTCCGCTCGTTGTAATGAAGTCCCATTGTTCCGCTTATCACTCGAACTGATAACACGCGTAATTGCAATTATTCAATGTCCGAGTGCCCATAATCCGTACTCGACGCTTTAGCATACTTTTGCCTTTACAAGAGCAGTTAATTAATTCGACTTGAAATATATTTCACTGCAGTAAAATTAAGCGATTTTATATTCCAACAAACTGCGTAATCGCATGACCGGCTCTCATATTCATACCCGTTACAGTTTTATTCGCCGATGTATCAGCTGGGCCACGTCGGTTGTTTGCACGTGTTGTTTGTACCTCGGCGAATTGTTCGGGGGAAAAATCGCTCGGGGCAATCGGATCACAGAAAATTAAAGCGGCTACCGAGCTAATTTATTCCAATCATTTTATCGCTTCGCCACGATATAATTAATTCATGCCGCGGAATTATTACCGACACCGCCATTTGGATTTCGAATATTTCGACGTTGGCCTTGTTTCATTGGGTCATCGACTTCACCGGTCATTGTTCCTCGGTTATCGTGCCTTTTGTTTTCGACCGAGTAACTGCGTGGCCTTTAAAAATAAAAATATTGATGCAAAGCGAGCGGTGTCCTACCGACGAACCGATCAAAGTATCGTCTGCAGGCTACAACAACAATCCAACGGTGTGTTTCGACGCCCATGCTGACAGTCTCGCTTATCGCATCGACGAACTGCATCGCTATTAGACCAATAAATAAAAACACCGATGGGCAATTAGTAAAGCAGAAAACAAAGATAATGGAGAGGCTAGTGCGGCATATCGCGTGTAGAACATTAAGTAACTACTGCACGGAACATTGTATTGATTTTTTTAAATGGACGATATTGGAAGCTTTATTACATAAACTGTTTCTAAAATTACAATCACATGTGCGATTGTAATTTTACACTAAATTTTTTATTCTAAATGAAAATTATTGTAAATTTAAGGCAAAATATTTGCATCGGCTATTTTTATATCTGGTATTTTTATTTTACGAAAAAGTACATTAATGAAAGCGATATAAGCAAACTTCAAGTTGCAGTAAATTAATATTTGCAGTTTATTTTTACAGTGTAGTCAAACGAGTGCTAAATTTGTATAAGTGTTTATCCACAATGTTGTGCATTTATTAACAATAACGGAAGTCGATTTGTATTGCTGCATAAGTTCTCGATCAATGAAACAATTGGTAACGGTATTTTTGCAAATACACAAACTGATAAATGCCAATTTCCGTGACGATACATTTTCGTTCAGTTTTTTCAAAGAAGAATCCTTATTTCCAATTTGTTCAATTTTGTGCCTCAAATGTTGCTCTGCGAATTCACCAAGTAGATGTTTTTAATAGTTTTGATCATTTAAAAGTGCCGTCAGTTTGTTTACGGGAAAAAAACATTCACCGTTTAAACAATGGGCCGTATTTGTCAAACGGTCAAACCTACAAGAAATCTGCTTTGAGAATTCGTAGAGCAACGTTTACGAAACAACTTTAAAACGTAAAAAAAAATGGGGACTTTACTTTGAAAAAACCCAACAAAAAACATACCATCATGAAAATTTTCGTTTACCTGATGTTGTTTTGCAAGCCATCGTGATTAATATTTCTCCACGCTGAGGACACATGCAATAATACAAATCAACTTCCTTTATAGTCAATAAATGCATAAAATTTCGGATAAGCAATTGTAAAAATGTAGCACTCATTTGAACAGTGTCTCACGCAGTGCTACCTTGAACCAGTGATCGTGACCGATTGCGCCCATCCACAACAGTTCTTAATGGCATCAAACAGTCGCGAACTGAATGCAGAAAAATATAGATTCAAAATAAGCGGTCTCCAACCGACGAACCAATCAAAGTATCATCTACAGACAACGATCCATCGTTGTGTTTGGACGCCCGTGCTGACACTCTCACTTATCGCATGGATGACCGCTATCGCTATTAGCCAAGAAAAACACACACACAGATAGTACGAGCAGAAAATTAGTAAAGCAAAAAAACAAAGATAATTGAGAGGCTGGTGCGGCATATCGCGCGTAGAACATTAAACCGGTGCTCGTGCCCGCGTCCGCCCATTCATAACACTTTTTTTTCCGTGTTCTTTATGGCATCAGCCAGTCACCAAGTGCATTTGCCCGACGACAATGTACAACGTAACATGCGCGACGCGACGGCACGAAGCTCACGGGTGCACGCACGGTTGCGCGTTGCACTCCCGCACGCGTAAATATACGCCTTTTATAAAGCAGCTGCTGGCGGCACTGAAATTAAATTGCGCTAGCGATATTGGCCAACGGGGACTCCATGGCTACGGGCAACCCTCGTCACGTGCCGGGAGGGTGAGGATAATTGAAGATCCGAATGCGCGACTGCTGTTGCCCCAGCTTTAGTGATAAAGGTGAAAGACTGTTTCGAGAGATTAAAAAAAGAAAATAAAAGTCATCACACCAACTGACCGGTTGACATTGGCTCATTTTCTTTTCCTTAAATCAGCCCTCAAGTGACGACCAGGCATTGCATATATGTAGACTACTTGAATGTTGAAAGAATATGGAGGATGTTTGTAAGTTATAAAACAAGGTGAAAAATGTTCGGATAATCAGTTCCATACTTTCCCATCAATCGCGTACACTGCCTGTCGTTGATGCCCGATTTTCCTGGATATCTTGCTCGATGTCTTAACGGAGTCGAAGTTATCAATCAAGACATCCAGTCTTGCCGGATGTTTTACTTGATATCGTCGATTCCGTTAGGACATCGAGCATGATAGAAAAATCAGAAAAAAACGCGGCATCAATGACGGGCAGTGTACAATATGAACATTTTAGAGGTTGTACGCGATGGCTCGGAGGGAGTCTGGAAAAAGAGTATGGAATTAATTACAGGAAAATGCTCGAGGCTCTACGCGATGATTGGGAAAGCGTCTGTAAAAGTGTATGCAGTTGCTTGCACTAAAATTTTCGAGGTCGTATGCGATGGCTGGCGAAAAGTCTGAAAAAGTGTGTGGGATGAATCTGGCAACTGAACAGAACTCATATTCAGATTATACTCCACGCAATATTCTTTCCCGTACTATTCTCGGTACTCCACCCATACCCAATTTAATACACTTTCGCAGATGACTATTTTCTACGTAGGCACGTTAGCGCAGTGGTTAGCGCTCTTAGGATCGAAGTTTAAGAAGTTTGAAGTTAAGATCGCTCTTGAGATCGAACCTTATTGCGTGCTTAAGATTTATCTTCAGTTCGAACTTAAGATCGGACCTTAGTTTGAACTTCTTGTGCCAGATCAACTATTCATGACAGCATAGTGTCATCAACGATAAGCGCATTTGGAATCTAGATATATATTTTACGCCAAAAAAGCGTTAGAGTTCGAACTTGAGTTCGAACTCGAAGTACAATCGAATTTGAGTTCGGACTTAAGTTCAACTTAAGACAGATCTTAACCCCTTCATAGAGGGGGTCAAGTCAGACAAACGTATTTCTCTGACTTATCGTTATTGTTTCTGTATACATTGGGGCTCTTGACTGCGAACGGGTTAAGCACTCAATGATGTTTGTGTCAAACTTTGATAGTAAGTTCGATCTGAAGAGCGATCTTAAGTTCTAACCAACCTCTTAAAATTCGATCCTCACTTCGGAACCGGCCAACCCGCCTTCGATTGCCGACGATCGCCATATTTTACTGTCATTCAAATTCGGACCATCACGTCATCGGCCACGACCAATCCTCCGAAATCTACGCCCGCTCGTCACACTCATAATCGGACGTCGCCTAACTATGAATGACAGTCGATCCCTAAAATGCTATGGAGCGCGAAGTTCCCAAGTGCAAACTTGTAGGCAAACCTTGCGGAATAGCCGTGTAAAGTGGAGCACGCTTGGATACCGAATCGCTCGAGGGTTGCGACTTCGCAACGATATTACGTTGAAACTTGGCGGCGGAGCATCGAACAGCTTCGTGATCCGAAGGAACGTGTGTCTGCAGAGTGCAGTAAGTTCGAAACTGCTACGGTCTTCGGCATGCACGATATTCGAGCACTTGTAGAGATACATTGGCTTTCCCTCTCTCGCACATAAATACGCGTTGCAGCCGCCGAGTTTCCATCGAGGATCGAGTTTAAACTGATTAAACTGAGATATCCCGATGGTGGATTATATTTCGATGCTCCTTGAGAAAATCATGTCTACGCAAACTATGCATCTTGACTCCGAGGCAAACTTTGTCCCGATCGGTGTTATGCATCAAGGGTGGAGTCGAGAATAATCGCAGAGCTTTGCGCGTGTTATCGTTCTTCGCTCGGTGTCTCGGCGTCGAATGCACTCGACGAGAGTGCCATCGACGATTAGCCTTCAGGGATTTACAGCAATTTCGTCGCCGAAGGATTTCGTTGAAAAAGAAATTTAACCGGAATTCACTTCTCCCGAAGCTACAAGAGGTGCATACGTAGAAGCTACATCGGGTGATGGAATTTAATTACTTCGGTAATATGATCGGCGCGGAACGAGCGTCGAGGGCACTCGGGCGACGAGTTTGCAGAAAAATATTGCAAGTAGATGGTGGATTCGTCCTCGATCGCTTTGGGATATCATTGATGTACCATGGATATTCGTTTGAATTGAGATCGGGGGAAACTTAAGGGGATGCTGGAGACGCTCTTAACTCCTTATTTACCTCTTTTATCGACCCAACTAGGCGATTTCTTAATTTCAATCTAGAATTATTAATATGCTTCACATATGCTTAAAAACATGCAGGACTATAATATTGTAAATTACCGTACACAGTAAAAAATAATCTCGTAAAATTGGAATACGAAGTTTCATAAAAGAGATTTTGTTAAATAAGTGACAAAGTGGTTTGTTGATATTCGTTTTTCTTCATTTCTCGGACGTTTTCAACCGAAATTCGAGTGTACGACGAAGCGTTTATGGCTAGCGTTACAGTCCTCTAAAATTTGAAGCATATGCGTAACATATTAGTAATTTAAAGTTGATCCTACGAAATCGAGTTGTTTCGACGGTAAAACCGGAAGGTCCAGCAGTTCCTTAAGCCTTTGATGCACAGTGTATCGCAGGTGATACAGCTCTTTGAATTTATTTTAAAAATGCATTAATAACCAGCCAATGAATTTGACGCTTCATATAGTATAAAAAAAAGTATGCTTCAAAGCGTTAAGAGAATGAATGAATGAATGAATGAATGAGTTTATTATGCGCTAGGAGAATATCATTACGACCGAGCAAAATAAACGACACGCGTATTTTGTTTTGGGGCGGCTATTATTATTGCAATCACACTATTTATTATTTATTATTACACTATTTATTATTTATTATTACACTATTTATTATTTATTATTACACTATTTATCTCAAGTACGAGTTGTCTTACCCCTTTGAAGATCCGACAAAAACTGTCGTCATCTCGTCAGAAGATAATCTTTACGCCTCTCGTTTGTCATACCGAGCTATTCCAGTCATCGATGTAATATCGTGTGTGACAGTCAATCCTTATCTTCATATTTGTTACAATATATACGAGCTGTCGTCTTCACGGTGAACAAAAAGAACCGAACGTTCACCAAAGTGCTTCCATCTTTCGAAATATGCGAAGTTGTATCCGCGCGCCCTTCGCTTTTTCGTTGAAGCGTCTGTGAATCTTGAGCCAGTCGGATGCGGAGGAGATTTCACTCGCGACAGACTGTCTGTGCCAGTCGGGTTTGCACAGCAGAGAGTTTCTCGTTTCGCATAGAATAACTTCTTGCGCTTCTTTTCTTCGCTCGCTTCCTCGCGCTGTACCTATCTTGGAACGATTTTTTTTACATATAAAACGGAAGTCTCTGCGCGCGAAGCGGGAAACGCCAGGCTTCCCGGTGTTCGTACTCCGGAGACACGAAGTTATTTGTATTTCACGTCCTCCTTACCGTTCGTCCTTCGCTTCACAGCTTTATCAACATCCAATATTCGACACCAAAGTTGGTCGGGAAAAACTGTTGTTGAAAAAGGAGAAAGACACGTGACGCCTTCTTTAAATCGCTGTTATGTAGAAATGGAATCACATGACGTACTCTTCTTCTTCACAAAAATCTGATACCGTAATGATTTCCGTCATATTTCATGTATGACGGAAATCACGTAACGTAGACCTCATGTAGACCTGACTAAGGTAGAGCGATTTCCGACGTACCTGACTAATATTGCTCGAATCTTATCACTTCCGATTTTTCAACATCCGAAATCCAATGTCAAAGTTGGTCAGGAAAAAAATTCCGTTGAAAAAAAAAGATAAGAAATGTAAAGCCTTTTTTTCTTAATCATCGTAAAATAAAAAGTAAATCAGACAACGTACTTGTTGGTTTCTTCAAATAACCGATTTATGGCATGTCTGTTTAATATACGGGATAACTTTCGACGATCCTCGAATCTTATCTTCGTCTTTCGCTGCACTTCGGTTCAGTCGACATCCAAAATTCGACACCAAAGCTCGTCCGGGAAAAATCCTCCTTGAAAAAAGGAAAAAAGAAACGCAAAACGTTTTTCCAAATCGCCATAAAATTTATTTATTTATTTATCAGTAAAATCATTGGCAGGGCCCAATAACATGCGCTATACATAAACACATCGTCCAATCAAGACAATGGCAGATTGAGAGAGTACGTCGCAGATACAAGTAAAAACATATTTCCTCAACATGGAAAAAGACACGTGACGCCTTTTTTAAATCGCTGTTATATAGAAATGGAATCACATAACGTACTCTTGTTTCTTCACAAAAAATCTGACACCCTAATGATTTCCCTCATACCTGATTAACGTAGACCTCATGTAGACCTGACCAAGGTAGAGCGATTTCAGCCATGCCTGACTAATATGAAGATAGATAAGTTGAAAAATCACAATAAACGTCTATAAAATACCTATAAAAAAAAAAAAAAAAAATACGTTACAAATGTTAAACTCGACGACAATATGCGACAGTAACGATGCAGTATATAAACAGAATCACCAAACATGCATCCCATCATTCTTCAAACAACCCGCTTCCGAAATAACCAACATCCCGCATCCCTGCCTAAAACACAGGCGAACTTTCGACGATCCTCAAATCCCCAGAAGTGTACGTAACATTGTACTCGATACCGTCGACGTAAGTCTTCCCTGGACCAAGACACACTGTATTGAGGAGTTCCCATTGATACCGACAAGAGATACCCCGGTTGCAATCGATGGTCCACCATCATGTCTATATCGAATTTGTACCGCCCGGTACGCGCTCAGTTCTCTCTGCCATCTGCCCCGGGGACACGATTCGGAATATCGATTGCGGTTGGTAAAATACATGTATAGAATGTACACTGTCGTACGAGCGCCGTAACATTGAGTGTGCAATGCCAGTGATATACCTCGATGGAGGAATCTCGACCGCGAGAATTCGACGGAGAGGTCGAATCGGCGACACGTCGGCGGCGTCGGCCTCGTCTTCTGCGGAGGAACGCGTTGCATTCCGTTCTCTCGGTTCACGATAGGCGGGAGGGAACCGAAGAAGTCCTGGGGTGCGCGATGCAACCCTCACATCTTGGACCGCCGCGCATCGCCGGTGCAGCTTGCTTTTATTGCTTTCCCGCTATATCGAGGCCCTTCTGGCCGCGCGAAGGACGATAATACGTTTATGACCGGGCGTTAAATCCCGCGAACGGCCGGGTTGGTAACTTTCTTATTACGCCGAGGAGAAATAGTCGACGGACGCTGAGGGAGAGACCCCACACCGGGGTTCATCTGCTTCTCTTCCCGTCCCGGTGTGTTACATTATATACCGAGAAGAAGACTCGCCGTTTATCATCCTCGCTCGCGCACGTGTATGCCTTCGTAACTCTGCCGAGCTGCTCGCGAGCTTCCAAGTGCTCTTATTGTAAAACTGTGTATTTATTTATTTTTATTTATTTTAGTAAGAACGGGCAAGCCCAATTACAAGTTGATGGGTATCCCCAATCAACCAATATAAATCACAGTGGAGATTACCAGTCGCCATAGGCGAGAACATAATTTCACAATTAGCGAGGAAAATAACAGAAGTTTAAAAATATAAAAACAAAAAATTGAAAATAACAGAGCATATTGTAATGTATATTGTAACGAGCGAGCGAATGAAAAAGGCGCGCATTTGGTTTTGGGTGGATGTTCTAAAGTAGAAACTCAACTAAATTTCTCGAACGCGAAGTGTCAAGAGTCCGTTCTTTCTGAAAGTCCGATCAAGAGTGTTGGCATCTGGTCAATCGATCAAGAGGGTGCCTCGGTCCATTCCCACCTCTATATTCGTTACAATATGTTTTTTTTTTTTCATTTCTCTTTAAGTTACTTGAGGGAGAGAGCGGCAGCGAGTTGCTCGGATTTGTGGGCCCGTAGCGATCGGGGAAAGTTAAACTTAATCGCGTAAAAAAAGAATATGAACTGTCGATATCAGAACCGATGAGGAATCACTTTTTGTGTCAAACGTAGAATTTGGATAAAAATATTGTACGAGAGAATCCTTTCTCGAGCTGCTCACGAGCTTCGAAGTGCTCGCGAAGCGTATTTTAAGACGTTAGTTTCAATTTAAGATCGCTCTTGAGATTGAACTTAAGATCGAAGTTTATCCCGGATTTCATTCTGTGTGAACTTAAGATTGCTCTTAGGAATGAACTTAAAATCGAAGTTTCGTCCAAACTTCATTCCGTGCTTAAGATCCATCTTAAGTTCGAACTTGATTTCGTGCTGAAGTTTGATCTTAGGTTCAAATTTAAGTCTGAACTTAAATTCGAGCGTAGTTCGTGTTAGATATTAAGTTCAAACTCAAGTTCGAATTTGAGAACAAACGTAAGCACGGAATCAAGTTTGAACCGAGGGTCGATCTTAACTTCGAACCTAAGATATATCTTAAGCACGCAATGAAGTTCGGGCCAAACTTCGATCTTAAGTTCGATCTCAAGAGCGATCTTAAGTTGAAATCTTAAAATTCGACCCTTCGTGAGAAACTATTCTTTTATTTTTTATTTCTACTGAAGTCACTCGAGGAAGAGCGGCAACGAGTTTCTCGGATTTGTGGGCGCGTACCGATCGGTGAAATTAAAGTAAAAAGGCGTAAAAATAAAAAAAAATAGTCCGTCGATACCACATCCGATGAGGAATCAATTTTTGTGTTAAACGTGGAGCTTGAATAAAAAATATCGCATGAAAGGATCCGGAATTATCACGTTTTCGAGATAACCACAGGGTAATATTGAGGTTGGTGGAAACCCTCGCTCTCGGTCAATCGAACGTTTTTCCAATATCACGGGCAATGGCGTCGATGTGATTCTCCCATATTCCGGTTCGATCCCTCCGTTTATGTATGTATTTCGTTTCCGGGCCGATCAAGCCTTGTATTCTCGACTACCAGCTCGTTTATGCTCGTTTTCATTTTTCCCTCTTTTTCCATAAAAATGTCGTCAAAACATCGTACGTGAAAGGTTCAACGACGAGATCAATACATTTATTTTTCATATATTTTTGTCCCAGCTCCATTGAAAAAAAAAAAATGGTTTACGACGAGGCGCATCTGGGATATTTTCTGGTAGATAATTAAAAAAATTTCTGAGCCACGCATGCTTTATTCGATTAATCTCCGACGAAAAGCGAATGCTTCCGACGAGTACTTAATGACTCAATTAACAGAATCGGCTCGGCATTGCCCGGCAACGAATTACGAGAATTTACCGACAGTACGAAATTTTTTTCCCTCCCTCGTTCTCCGCGTTCGCGGGTTTTTCTTCTCCCTTTTTCTCACCGAGGAATCGATTCACTCGAGCGTGTCGCCGCGATGGTATTAGCCCTCCGACTAGACCGCGCGGAACGCTTAGAAAGAGGGCACGTTAACGATCGGGGAATCCCCGCACTCCGCCTCGGAGCCGCGGCTCGGCCAGCGGCGCTTAATGTTCCAATAAAGCAACACGAGCGCACCCGCTAACGTCGTGACGATCGTATAACCGTGAATCCCGTTTGTAATATGTATAGCTCGGTATACCCGATGCAAGTGGGATATAAAGAGCGTGCAGGTAGAGGGAGCTTTTGATTACAATAATCGTATATGGTATAGAGAACGACGAATGGAGATGGAGGGTTTCGGAATGCATCATAATCATAAATAAATTTAACGTCGAATATCGAAGACTTTTTGTCTTCGACGTATAAGAAACTGTGCGCGAGATGCAACTTCATTCCCCTGTCGACAGTCAATCACACAATGCCACTCGCGGAGCAACGACACGGAGGCGTGTGGAATAATTCGCCGGTAAAGATCACAATTACCACACTGAGGGTTGAATTTGAAGATATTGGTTTGAACTTAAGATCGGAGTTTGACCCAAACTTCATTGCGTGCATAACTTTGATCTCAAGTTTGGACTTAAGTTTGATCTTAAGTTTGATCTTAAGTTTGATCTTAAGTTTGATCTTAAGTTTGATCTTAAGTTTGATCTTAAGTTTGATCTTAAGTTTGATCTTAAGTTTGATCTTAAGTTTGATCTTAAGTTTGATCTTAAGTTTGATCTTAAGTTTGATCTTAAGTTTGATCTTGAGTTTGATCTTGAGTTTGATCTTGAGTTTGATCTTGAGTTTGATCTTGAGTTTGATCTTGAGTTTGATCTTGAGTTTGATCTTGAGTTTGATCTTGAGTTTGATCTTGAGTTTGATCTTGAGTTTGATCTTGAGTTTGATCTTGAGTTTGATCTTGAGTTTGATCTTGAGTTTGATCTTAAGTTTGACCTTAAGTTTGATCTTAAGTTTGATCATAAGTACGATCTCAAGTTCAACCTAATGTCTTAAAATTCGACCCTAAATATAGAAACTTTGCCCATACTCGTCTGCGTCAAGGCAGCGGGCACTTGTTTCCACAACAATTTCATTGCCACTCTACTACAGTGATTAATCTATTATCACGATGAAATGTGAAATTAAATATGATTTTGATTAGAATAGCGTTTGATCACGATAATCGCATGTGGTATAGAAAACGACGAATCGAGAAAGTGGGCTTCGGAATACATCATGATCATAAATAAATTTAACGCCCAACATCGAAGACTTTTTGTATTTGACGTGTAAAAATCTGCGTGCGATATGCAACTTCGTTCCCCTCTCAACACTCAATCACACAATCCCACTCGCGAAGCAGCGACACGGCCACGTGTGGAATAAATCGCCGGTACAGATCTCAATTACCACATTTAATATAGAAACTTTTTTTCATGTAGATTTTTTTATATGGATGGATAGATTTTTTAAATGTAGAATATAGAAACTTTGCCCATACTCTTCCCTCGGTCTGTGTCAAGGCAGCGGGCAGTTGTTTGCATAACACTTTGATTGTTTGAATAACACTTACTCCACTATCGCGATTTATCTATTATCTCGATGAAATATGATTTTGATTACAATAACGTTTGATCACGAAAATTGCATATGGTATAGAAAACGACGAGTAGAGAAAGTGGGCTGGAATTACTAAATTGTTTTTAAATAATGTTAATTTAATTCTCCAATTGTTATAGAAAATTTGAGTAAATTATTAAGTAAATTATTACAATTGAGTATTTTTTAAGTTTTCAATGTGCTGTACATTAATTTTTCACCCCAATTGTAAATGAAATTAACTACACCAATTTATGTATAAAAACCTCCATCACCAAAACATTAAATTCCATACGAATTTTCTTTACAGTGTATTCGTATTTAATGTGTAAAAATGAATGAGAATGAATGGAGATGGAATTCCATTTACCTCTCGACAGCCAATCACATATTCCCACTCGCAGAGCAGCGACACAGACGTGTGTGGGCTAAATCGCGGGTAAATATCTCAATCGTCTCACTCGATATAGAAACTTTGCCCGTACTCTTCTCTCTGTCTGCGTCAAGGCAGCGGGCGGTTGTTTGCACAACAATTTCATCGCTACTCCACTATCGTGATTTATCTATTATCTCGATGAAGCATAGACCTTCCGTGCCGCATCGTAGTATGTCGTAAAATAAATTTGTAACGAGATACTCTCTCTCGAGCACATCTCATCCTGATTATAGTGCGAAGTTGCCCGCGAGCGAGAAGCTTGGTAAACAAGTATACCGTCCCATCGCCGTTATATTTTCCGCAGCGTTCCGATCGTTTTTTATTACGAGCGTTGACATAATATACCGATCGTTGAATCGGCGTTGCATATTTTTTTTAATAAGCCATTTGATAAGCCGTTATCTCATGCTCTTGCTTGAGGGTAAGAGGCGCGGTTGCGAAAGGTGACGTCAGTGATTATTATTGTAGGGCTAATTGTTGCTGCAACTTTTATTCACATATTCTATTTTCTTGTCGTTTCTTTTTTGTATTACTTTGTTGTTGTTGCTTACCTCGTGGGATTATTTATATTATTTTCTAATGATGTCCGTCATGTTGTTCTTTTTGTTGTATCTTGATGCACGGTGTTCTTAGGGTCGAATTTTTAGACGTTCTTTTGAACTTAAGATCGCTTTAGAGATTCAACTTAAAATCGAAGTCTGGCCCGGACTTCTTTGCGTGCTTAAGATCTATCTTAAGTTCGAACTTAAATCTGATCTCAAATTCGATCGAACTTTAATCCTTTTCCGGCGCCAGAATCTATATGTGAATCCCAAATGCGGTTAACTTTGATGACGCTATACCGTCATAAATAGGTGATCTGGCAAAGGAATTCCTTGAATGCGTTTCTATGGAATGATTGCTGGAGAATGATTGTTCTTTTCAATGACATGATCAGTGATTCTGACGATGCGTGAAAAATGATACGTGGAGTGCGACGAGATTTTATTTTGGATATCTTCTTATCGCTTCTTATTAGTTTGAATTTACAATTGGTCTTAAGTTCGAACTTACGATTGAATTTGAGTTCGGACTTAAGATCGAACTCAATATTGATCTTAATTCGACGTCAAGAGCGATGTTACGTTCAAACTAACGTTTTCAAATTCGACTCTTAGGGCGCTTAGGTCGCAGAACACGAAATAAATGAATCTATTTACCTATCTCGTTGGCTGCGAAGATACGGCTATACTTGTTGCTCTACTTTTACCTTCTACGCGGCAGGGATGAATATTTCATTATTAAAAAGAAGGAATGGGAGATTCACCTGCATAATGTACACATAGAATGGTATAATCGCTTTTCCCGTGAATGTCACCAGTTTCGGAAATTAACAAGTCTCGTAATGATTGTCGTGCCTCTGTGCTCGCGTTTTTTTTCTTTGCAACTCGAGCTTGCGTAACGTCTGCTTTTATTCTCATTTGTTCTCTCGGCGTACTGCAATGCTAGCCCGCTTTTTACGAATGCTCTTTTATTCGGCACGGGCTCCCACTGTGTACAATTTTCATTGTCGAAATATTCTTTTTTTAGACTCTTCAAAAAGGGCATCATTTTACGTAATAACGATTTTCCACTCGGCGATGTATAAAACGTAACGAGACTTTTTATCAACAATTGTATCGCTAACGGGGAAATTTTTATCCAAACAGCAATGGCAACGTGTGTTTGACAGGAATAATTTCACGTATAACAATGAAGCAAATTTCACGTATAATAATAAAAAAATGACATCAAACAGCAAGAATGCTGATCGGATTCAAACGATGTCAAACAGGCCGGTAAAAAAAAGTAGATAAAAAAAAAGTGGAAATCATTTTCCTGAAGTCTTCGACATCTTGGGCTAACGAACTCGATATCATAATTTTGGCTATCATATCTTTCCGACAAGCAAATACCATCCACATGTGACTGATGAACTAACAGCGACCAAGAACCCTGACAGGATTAACGCGATGTGGAACAAGTAAAAAAAGGCCATAAAAAAGGTGTAAATTATTTTCGTTGGGTCTTCAACATTTTGGGCTAAAAATTTGATATGATAACTTTGGCTATCGTATCTTTCCGACAAGAAAATAACTTTCACAGGTAATTAATGCCCCCGCAATGAGCAAGAATGTTGACCGGATTAAGGCGATGTGAAACAGGCCTGTAAAAAAGGTGATCAAAAAAGTGTAAATCATTTTTTTTTAAGGGTCTTCAACATTTTGGGCTAAAAACTCGATATCATAGCTTTGACTACCGTATCTTCCCGTTAGACAAATATCCCCACTTGCTGTACTAATTTGATATTCAACGTTATCGGGGTTAATTGGCCTCTGTTACTGATGTTACCCTGTGTGCGAAATCCTCGATTCCTTCGCTTCCACTTTACCCGTATGCACGGGTATTATAGTTCGATATAATAAAGCTTTAATCGATGAGGGGCCTGGCGCCGTGTCAATGGAATTCTCTCGTCGCGCGCATTATTGAGGTTTCCATACCGTTATCGAAATCTTCATTTTAGCTCAGCTTCAGTGGCATCGAGGGGCCGATGTTAATATTTGACGGGAGCGAAATTTATCGGATTTTCGAAATTCTGCCGATATTATGCGCCCTCAACTATGATACACCGTACACGCGGTATCGGAAATTTCATATGTCGATCGTCACAGCCTGACGTCGATCTCTGATAAATATTTGTTGATAATAATTATTGTTATGAAAAATAAAATTAATTGTGATACACGCCACACACGGAAATTTCATATGTCGATCATCAAACTCTGATTTCGATCTCCGATAAATATTTGTTGATAATAATAATCATCATGGAAAACAAATCACTCGCGCGGTTATTTCATCCGTAATACAAGAATGCGTTTAAACGTTAAAATCGCTTGCAGTTCGATTTCGATCTCCGATAATTTTTTTTTGATAACAGTGATTATCATTTTTTTTAAATCACCCGAGCGGTGATTTCATTCGTAATACGAGAATACTTTAAAAATAAAAATCGCTCGCAGTCTGATTTCGATCTCCGATCAATATTTGTTGATAATAATTAGCATTTTTAAAAAATCACACGAGCTGTTATTGCATCCATAATACAAGAATGCCTTTAAATATTAAAACTACTTGCACTCTGACTTGGGCCTCTGATAAAAATTTGTCAATAATAATTATTATTACGAAAAGAAAAATCATACGAGCGATTATTTCATCCGTAACACAATAATACCTTTAAGCGTTAAAACTGGTTGAAGTCTGATTTCGATCTCCGATAAATATTTGTTAATAACAATAATTATTCTGAAAATAAAAATCACACCAGCGATTATTTCATCCGCAACACAAGAATACCCTTAGGCGTTAAAACTCCTTCGGGTTCCAATTTCGCCCCCCGATAAATATTCCTTAATAATAATCATTATTATACAAAAAAAAAAAAAACAAAATCACACGAGCTGTTATTTCATCCATAACACAAGAATACCTTTAAGCGTCAAAACCGCTTGGAGACCGCGATATCACGCGACTCTAAATTGGCTTCCTCCTCGCTTGCCCCGAGACTCGTCGTCGTCGATCGCGTGAAAAGGTCGGTTCGTATATGCGCCCCGCGCGTGCTTGTTCTCTGCCGAGCCATCAAGGTCGATCCACCGTAGCCGCGACGGGGCTCAGATTCATCGCCGGAGCTGAGAGGCAGAGGATTGCACGTGTACGAACCTCGCGCGAGCGAGGTTCGCCGCCGCTCCGGGGCAATCCGAGAGCCCGCTGGCACGAACGATACGCGAGACGTCCGCGACCCTGTGTATATCATGTATACGAGTGTGCCATCCACATGGAGAACTCGTGCGCGGCTCGCATAGGTGACTGCACATGCACAGATCGCGAATGAAACGAATCTGTGGCGAACTTTTTCGAGCGTGTTATACAAGGCGAAAGGCTTTTCGAGCGGGGTAACATTCTCTCTCTCTTCTCCACTTTTCCAGAGCCATGAAATCGAATACTAGTGAGTCGATACCTCTTCAGTCAACGTGCAGCTAACGACAGAGGCAGTCAACCGCTGCACGAACCGAACGAACGATCGGGCACACCGCTTACGCAATCGACGTCCCGAATTTGTGGCCGAATTCTGTATATTTTTTTTGTTGTTTTGCGGATCGACCGACTACTCACGTACCTAGGCGACTTTTTTTTTTGAGCGAATTCACATTCGCTCGTATGCTCTTGTGCTTGTTCACCATTGAAACGTCACTTCTGGTTTCAATATTCCATTTTTCGACCGGAAGTGACGTCATACCTGAAATCTGGTTCGAAAATCTCATTTTTCGGCCGGAAGTGACTTCATACGTGAAATCTGGTTCGAAAATCTCATTTTTCGACCGGAAGTGACGTCATACGTAAAATCTGGTTTGAAAATCTCATTTTTCGACCGGAAATAACGTCATAAAATCTTATTTTTTGACCGGTGGTGAGATCATACCGAAATACATCACATTCGGTAAAAAAAAAGTGATTTTCAAACCAGGAGTGACGTCACAACGAAATTTATCAAATTTTTCTGTGTAAAGTATAAGACCCGATAGGGAAACGCGTATGTAAACTAGCGAACGAAAAAAGCACAAGAAAGATTGAGAAGCGCCAGACGGAGTTCGGGATGAGCGAGGAGACGGCCATCGAGTAAAATTGAGAGGGGGGTCGAGATAGTCAAGTATGAATTAAGGAGAGTTTGATAGCGGACATGAGAATTTAGCGCTCGACGAAACTCTTCGAGAATGTGTACTCGAGAAGCCACGTTCTCTTAGCTCAGCTTCGCTTCTCCCTTTTTATTCTCATCCCTCTCCCGTTCCACCACTCGCCCGGATGATCCCTGCCCTCTGACCTATTTTCGCCAACTACCTACGGCCTTCGGCCCTCCCTCCCTTCGCTCGCTTTTTCTCGCGGGAGCGGTCGAAGCTGCTGCCCGAAGTACCATTACCGTTGACCGACGCTGTCTCACTTCCTCCCTCTCAAAGGAGCTCTCGAATACCACACATTTGTCAGTGACGGCTGAGCCCCTTCAAGTTTTACTCAGAATGCACCTTTTTGCGTTATCTTAACAGCACGTTTATTTATTTATTTATTTATTTATTTATTTATTTATTTATTTATTTATTTATTTATTTATTTATTTATTTATTTATTTATTTATTTATTTATTTATTTATTTATTTATTTATTTATTTATTTATTTATTTATTTATTTATTCATTTACTCATTTACTTATGTACTTATTTATTTACTGTACAAAGCATACTTTCCCTATTATGGAACTTGGCACGGGCGGTTTTACAGAAAGTACAGTTAATTTTTTTTGTTTCCCCAACGGAACGTGCGGTACGGACGGATGTGAGAGATGGTCGAGAGCGGGCAGGGGCGTCGGTGGCAAAACTCGGAAAGATGTTATGTCAAGCGAAGCGAGGGTATCAACGCACGGGAGTGCGAGAGGTATAAATATGAGACTTAGCCGTGCCAGAAACATACGCGACGAGAGAGAAAAAAGGAGAAGAAAAAACAAGTGAGAAGGAGAAGGAAAATACTTATAATAATAACTGTAAGGGAGAGCAGAGGGCGAGCAAGAAAAGGGTGCGAGAAGTGGAGGTTGATATACGTGCCAGGAATGTAACTCGGAACCAACGGTGTGAGAGATGCTGCTTATTATGGCGGCGCGTTTACGAACCCATTAATAATAAGCGCCGTCTTTCATCTTACTCTCGCGCACGAGGTTTCCTCAACCTTCCCCGCTTCCGTGTATAATGCGCCACTGTTGGCACACGCACACGCTTCCGCGGGCTCGCAACTCCAGTCGCAATTTCTGTCGTGCCGGATTAACACTCTACTGCACCATCGTCCTGGCTGTTGTACAGCCCGCGAGGAGGGAAATGAAGGATGAGACATTGCAGAGCTTTACTCCGCCGTCGTCATCAATTTTCTACAACTGTAGGATTATCATCGTCCATGACGAGCCAGAGACAATTTATAACGAGAGACGTATCGTCGATATTGGGAACTCATTTCGCAGATTCCCGCCGTATGTTAACTAGACTATTAATAAGTTTACCCTTCTATCGAGTAATGGGTAATGACAAAGGTTAAAAGGTATCAATTTTCTATCACTAGAAATGTCATCGCAGCTTGATAATTGTGATGATTGTGACCTTAACCGGTGGCACGAATTGGCCTTGGCACACACAGCCTCGAGTATCGCAGACCACGACTATCCACAATTAATGCCTCGATGTACTCTGGGAGGAGCTGCATACGTTTCTGGTTCATGAAACTGATGTCTGGTCAACTTACCGTCATGAATAGGTGCGACAGAACAGAGTTGATGTTGATATCTTCTGTCCACACAATATTCACTGTATACGTAAAGAGCAAACATTCAAAAGTACTTTGACGGTTTTGCGATACTTGGATGGGTGATTTGTACATTTAGCCTTCTTGAAACTGATACCTGGTTAACGTGCTGTCACGAACCGGTGCGATTGAACAGAGTTGATGTTGATATCTTCTGTTCCCACAATGTTCACTGTATACGTAAAGAGCAAATATCGAAAAAAGTACATTGCCGGTTTTGCGATACTCAGGGAGGTGATTCGTACATTTAGCCTTCTTGAAACTGATACCTGGTCTACTTCCTGTCACGAATAGGTGCAATAGAACAGAGTTGATATTGATATCTTCTGTTCCCACAATCTTCACTGTATACGTAAGGAGTAAATATCCAAAAGTACTTTCTCTTTCGCGATATTCGGGGAAGTGATGCGTACGTTTCTCCTTCTTGAAACCGAAATATAATCCCAATCGGAGAAAGATATTCATCAAAGCTATTCCCGATAGAACAGAGTCGATCTCACGTCAAATTGCCGTCACGAATAGGTCCATCTACCTCATCCCAACCGGAGAAAGACATTCATCAACGCTATTTCCGATAGAACAGAGTTGATCTTACGTCAACTTGCCGTCGCGAATAGGTGCAAATACCTCATCCTAACCCGAGAAAGATATTCATCAAAGAGATTGCCGATGGAACGGAGTTGACGTTGATGTCTTTCGTCCGCACAATGGTTCGCTGTATACATAAGGAGTAAATATCCGAAGCTCCGGAAACGCTTATTCGGATATTTATTCCATCCGAACGTAGCGGAGAAGTAAAAGGTAGAAGATGTAAGGCGCACAGTTGGTAGGGTGGACGAACCTTCTGATATAAATAATTTATCTCGAAGAAGGGCCTGGCAGGCGGGCAGACAGGCGAAGCGGGCGGGTTCTACGATGTATTGCATTAAATATGAAATCCAATATAAACTTTTCCTTCCCGGTCTGTTCACGCCCCTCCGTTCGCTAGCGCCGTATTGTATGCCCGCCGGTAGTGAGCTCCCACAGCCGTTCTGAATAAGGCGGAAGCGAATAAGGTAAACGAGGACGAAAGAAAGAAGTAACGGGGTCGACCGGAAGCATGGGATGTGTACGTACTTCGCGTGTACAGGCGACGGATTGTTCACGGTAACAGTGCAGCGACGATCGAGTTTGTTTCGTCGCATTAGCTTCGCGTCGGTTACCACGAAAATCCACGCCCATGAAAAATAATCAGACGGAACAGGATGGAAAGCCAAAAGCGCAAGGGGCGCATATCGGCGCTCAATCGGACACGCGGCACGTATGTCGCGTGCCTCGCCGATATACCTGAGCGTGGGGCAAGATGGGACAGTGGGGCAAAATGGAACAGTGGGACAAAACGGGACTGTGCACAGTTTTAAAAAAAGCGTACTTTGTACAACAACAATATTGTCCGTAAACGCCCATAATTTTTTAGTTCTTAATTTTCCGATCGCTTCCAGTTGTGGTTTTAGAAACAGAAGTACAAACTAAAATTTGTAATGACACCGGAAATAAAAGGACAGGTTTGTATACTCGAATCCGAACGAATGAGTTTGTCACTCATTTAATATAATTATTTTCACGAAAATCCTTACTCCGATTTTACGAAATAATTTTTTAGTGTGTGGGTCAAAAGGCAATTTTCCAATAATTTTTTGATCGGGCATTGAGGTAAAATGAGTCGGAAAATCTGGATCTGCTGATGGGGCAAAATTGGGCATGCAAAAATGGTTGGAAAATGAAGTTTCGCCCCACGGTTCCATTTTACCCCGCTCTCCCCCTATTATATTCTGAACGCGAAAAATCCTCTCTTCACGCTTATACTCCTCTTCGTGTTCTCATTTTTGTCGGCTCATTGTATTAACGTGGATCTGTTCTCGTTTCTGTTTTCAGGATGCAGAGACGCGGTCGGAGCAGTTCGGAGGTGGAGATTGCGCAAATGCGCCCCGTAAGCACGGCTGGCTAATAGCTCCGTATTGCCCAAGCCCGTCCCCGACACCCTGCAGTCAGACATCAGGTGAGTGTCGTTTATTAACTTACATACTATGTCGAGAACTCGGTTAAGACACGAAGTTAGCTAGACGAAAGTGTCCTAAGCGATTTGATACTTCAGTAGCTCTATTACCGTGTAGCTGCAGGACGTTAAATATGGATGTCAGCCGCGGTTCAAATGGTTAGGATTGTCCGACTTCAACGGCAACTTGGCCAAACCCTCTAACGGACACTGATTTCAACGATTCTTGGTACTGCATCACTAACGACCATTCAATACTTTTGCAATGGAACCTCTGTTTCATTGCAAACTTTATCAGCTTGTAGAACAGTCCTTCAATGACGATTATTTAATACCTTTGGAATGGAACCCCTCTTAATTTATAAACCGATAACTCATAAACCTTTAATAGCTTGTACACAGAAACTTTTGTCTGGATGTCTGTCAGACCAATGACGACCGACTGTGTGTAGATCAATAACGATCAGTGACAATCAATAACGATCAGTGGCAATCAATGACGATCAATAACGATCAGTGACAATCAATGACGATCAATAACGATCAGTGACAATCAATGACGATCAATGACGATCAATGACGATCAATGACGATCAATGACGATCAATGACGATCAATGACGATCAATGACGATCAATGACGATCAATGACGATCAATGACGATCAATGACGATCAATGACGATCAATGACGATCAATGACGATCAATAACGATCAATAACGATCAATGACGATCAATGACGATCAATGACGATCAATGACGATCAATGACGATCAATGACGATCAATGACGATCAATGACGATCAATGACGATCAATGACGATCAATGACGATCAATGACGATCAATGACGATCAATGACGATCAATAACGATCAGTGACAATCAATGACGATCAATAACGATCAGTGACAATCAATGACGATCAATAACGATCAGTGACAATCAATGACGATCAATAACGATCAGTGACAATCAATGACCATCAATAACGATCCGTGACAATCAATGACGATCAATGACGATCAATGACGATCAATGACGATCAATGACGGTCAACAACGATCAGTGACAATCAATAACCATCAATGATGATCCGTTGCCGAAATTTGTCGAATCGACAGAGTATGACGCCCGTTACGCTGTTGACATTTTTCGTCCTTGCGCACGCACAATCCTTTACATTGATCGTCTGTGTCGCGACGCGCCGTGATTTCGACCGCGCGAGGATTTTAAATTTACTCCATATATTACAAGTTATAAACTGATAACTCAGAACCTGTTGAGATTGCTCATTTTACAGAATATTTTTTCGGCTACCGGAAGGTTACAGCGTTAGGTACATTCTCACCCATCGAAATCTTCAATTTCTACAGCCATACATACATTTATACAACAACGCTCGTTATGTATAAATGTTAGAGGATTCCGGAACGCGCACCAATCCCGTCATTGAAGCTAGTTGTTACATGCAATGCACTAACGGCGGTCGGAAACTCGTTCACGGTTGCTGGCTGGCCCGCACCGAACCAGCGGACTAATCGCTTCCGTCGTTAACCTTCACAAACATCGAAATACGTGCCATTATCAAGTGGAGTGTTAAAGGCTCAGCCCTGCCATATCGCGATACTAAATCCTCAGGATATTTCCACATTAACGTTGCAACGCTCAATTGATCGCGAGGGAGAAATGCACCTACCTATAAATATTAATTCGTTCGGTTTTTGCATTCGACGCGAGAATTTTCGCCAAGCGATGCGCGCCGGTTCGCACACAGCATACGCGATCCCGTTGGAAAAACAATTCATAGCTCTTCTATCTTTCCCATTCTCTCGTCCGCAACGAAATTCCACGATAAAAAAAAAATCGCTGCACCGACGGTGCACCAACTGCGTGGTACACACGATACTGAAACTTCCGGCCAAGAGTTCGTGTTCCTGCATTTAAATCGCTGGGTTATAACCGCGCCAGTATCGTTGTTCATACTATTTACCATAAAAATAATATAAAAAAGAACACGCAAAAAAATGAAAAAGTGTATTTAAAAAAATCATCATTTTTCACGAAACTGCTCGAGGATTTCGGGCAACCTCTCGCAAATCTGCGAAGCACGTGCACGTTCTCTCAGAATTCAGATTTCGGTCTATTGTACGAAAGAACGACTGCGTTTCTTATTCGGTAAATTCATTCGAGACGAGAGAGAGTGAGAGAGCCATGTGTTGGATTTCAATGTACGTCAAGTCCCGAGACATGCTGGCGTTATGCGCGGTTACCGTTACGAGGAATACGCTCGACAAATTTCACGAATTGCACGCGCGGATCTCCACCGATGTCGCGGCTTGTGTCGTGTGTTACGCGGACGGAAAATGAGTTTCCCTCTCGGCCTCGCTCAGCGAGCGAACGAGCATATAAATATAGTTACACACAAACTCCACGACGCTGGGTGTCCCGGAGTGGGTGAACTCGAGAGTCAAGTGGGGCAAGGACTAGCTGCAATCTAGTTCCCTACATACATACACGTACGGAGGTTCGTGCGCGATGTATTGGGTACCACGTATGTTCTCGGCTCTCGACCAGGTATACATGAAGGGACCGCCAGTATACTCATTTATATACGTTCGCATCTCGCATGTATATGGGGCATTCCCTGCCGTTTCGACCAGGGTCCAACCCTTCACATGTTGGATTGAGGCCGCGATTTTTATACGACTTAACTGAGTCTCGTGAGCACTCAGAATTTTTATTATATTTTTGAAAACTGTTTATAATTATTTATGATTTTTTTTTAACTAGTCGATGGCCACAATTTTAAAAATCTGGAAATATTGTGATAATTCTCGACAGGTTTACATGAAGGGACCGCCAGTATACTCATTTATATACCTTCGCATCTCGCATGTATACAGGGCATTCCCTGCCGTTTCCACGTGGGTCCAACCCTTCACATGTTGGATTGAGTCCGCGATTTTTTATATGACTTAACTGAGTCTCGAGAGCACTCAGAATTTTTATTATATTTTTGAAAACTGTTTATAATTATTTATGATTTTTTTTTAACTAGTCGATGGCCACAATTTAAAAAATCTGGAAATATTGTGATAATTCTCGACAGGTATACATGAAGGGACCGCCAGTATACTCATTTATATACCTTCGCATCTCGCATGTATATGGGGCATTCCCTGCCGTTTCGACCAGGGTCCAACCCTTCACATGTTGGATTGAACCCGCGATTTTTTATATGACAACTGACTCTCAAGAGCACGCAGATTTTTTATTAGATTTTTAAAAACTATTTATAATTGTTTATGATTTTTTTAATGAACTTGTTAATCGCCTCAATTTAAAAATCTAAAAAGTTTGTTATAAATCTTGTGTCATGTATAACAAATTTTAAGATTTCATGCTCAGTGGGCCGGCGTCACCTTCTGATTCGAGCCAGCCCACTCCTGCTGAAATCTTCAATTTTTTAATCTACGACACAAGTTTTTTCAGAATTTTCCCAGATTTTTAAATTGTGGCGATCGACAAGTTCATTTTTTAGCCATAAATAATAATAAACAGGGCCGAAGGACTTAGGTCGATGGCCCATTGGCAATACCAACAGCATTATGACATGTAAATAATCAATGAAACGTACCAGCATCCATAACGTGTAATATATTGTCAATAAATACATTGACAACTACTAATTATAAACAATTTTTAGAAATCTAATATATAATCTGCGTGCTTTCGAGAGTTAGTTCAGTCACATAAAAAGTCGCGAGCCCGCTGTAAGGTCTGAAGGGTTAGACCGAAGTCTGAATGGTAGGGAATGCCCCATATATAGAAAGTATATGTTACACATCCACTAAGGCAGGAGCACACGTACCTATATTTCCTCGCTCTCGGATAGCAGCCAGCATGTGGCGCGTTCCTTCGTTTTCACGCCAAGGCCGTACGTTCTTGGGTTCCTAACATCCCAGGGGGCCTTTGCACTAACCTCTCCTAGTCCTCCTAGAGCTTACGTCCGTCTCATTCTCCGGTTTTCATCTCGCTTTTTCTTCTTCTTCTTCTTAGCTCAGCGCACTGGCCATTTGTTGTGCCGAGCTGCAGAAGAGTGGCCTGAGAAAAAGGAAACCCGATGGACCGCAACGCCACCCAGGGCGAAAGAAACTGGGGGCAAACATGCCACAGATTTATAACAACGTTCTGTTTTTTTTATCATTATTTTTTTTTTGCTCACCGTTTCCATTCGGTTCTCTTTGTTCGTTGGATTATATTGTACTTCGAGATGAGAGATGGTGAATGGCTCTTCACGCGAAACTCAAGGCTCGCGACGGTATCTCCCGAGAGGATGAAAAAAATTTCGACAAGTATTTTATCAATTCTGATATCTCTCGCCGTGTGCTCCAGTGTAGCGATAATAGTTGTTTGTATAGCAAGGGTGTAGAAAGAGTGTGCGGCATTCATACGAGCCGGTACTCCCCTTTCTGCGTTCCCGCCGTTCACATAAATTTGCCTAACAAAAGAACGAAAATTACGCTTTTCGTTTTTGGGTAAGCGTACGCAGAAAGGTACTTTCTCGCACTAGTGCGAGAAAAAGACCTTGTTGTGTTTGTACACATGGGCAGTACTTTTCTCGCGCACGATGTGCCATTTTGTAACTCATGCACGAAAAGTGCAACTTTTCGTGCATGTGGCGAAAATGGCACTTTATAGCCAAGTGTACTATAAATACCCGGCGCATGTGCACGTCGGTCCGATCTCGCTTTACGCACGCACTTTACGTACTCTTAAGCGCGTGTAAAGTTGTTTACGCGCGCTCAAGCGTGTGTACAGTACTTTACGCATGCACTTTACGCATTCTTAAGCGTGTGGGAAGTACTACACACACGCACTTAACACCCGTACTTTACGAATGCTCCGAGCCAACGACCGGCGTGCGTGAAATACGGCACATGCCGCGGAGTAGCACCTCTCCCGCATTCGTTACAAACAAGTGCGCATAAAGATCGCTTTACCGCACTTGTGTCGCAAATTACTATAGTGCGCTCACTTCACCGGAGTCGAAAGCGGGATTTTACCCGTATGCATTGGAAACATATTTTTTCACATTACCGCAAATTTTTTCCGCCGACCCCCTTGCATCCCACACACGCGATCAGGAATCCCACACACGCGATCAGTGTGCGTAAAATAGTGAAATCCGAGATAAATGAATAATGAGAGCGAACAGGAAATATAAAATATTCACGAAAGCGAAAACTGATAGATAATGAGCGAGGCGCACACAATGTATAATTAGAGCTGGTGGGAGGGATGAGACTCCAGATCCTGACGCCAGGACTCTCGCGCACTCGGCGCCAACGAGGTCTCGCCGACGGAAACGCTATATCTCCGGTGCTTCTATGAATTTTTCACCTCTTCTCTCTATCTGCCGGCGCGAGGCTCCAGGAATCGGGTCATACCTAACAAACTTCTCTCGGTCGTATTACCATCCGAGAGTCTTTCAGGTGGCCGAGCGAGCGGCACGAGCTTTCTCGCTAATAAAAAAAATCTTCGTCGTTACACGGCGCTCACCATTACACAAGCTTTGACAAATTCTTTCCGCAACGTCGGGGTAAATTATTCCTTGTTACATCTCCGGTTGTGAGAGCCGAGATAAAAGTTGTAATTTTTTCAGATTCTTTTTCTCCGACCTTTGCGATCCTGGAAATGGTCCTCCTGTCAGCAGCGCCGTAATAAAGGGCTGTCTCCCACTGGCACTTGAAGACAGTTTTATAAATCATGAAACGCAGAACGATGTTCAATTGGACGAGGAACTACATTTGTTCAATAAGTGGTAGATCGGATGATGTTGAAATGAAACGTCTCATTACAGCGCGGTCTTTGGTGGTCTTTGATTGATAAAGTACGCGGGAAATTTACTTGGGATCTCTTTTAGCAGAATGAACTGTGAAATATTAATTCCGGACTTAGAAAACTGGGGCGTAATTGAGATATTGATGTTTCTGTTTAGGGAATGAAAAATTCATTGAGTGGCTGCGACAGTTTATTGTAAACACAATAAACCGTTCTGATTCTGGTATATTGTCGTGTCCGCAGCGCTGTAATAAAGGGTTGTCTTCCATTTTCACATGACGACAGTTTTATAAATCATGAAACACAAAACAAACTCAATTAAACGAGGGGCTAAATTTGTTTAGTAAATAGTAGATCGGACGATATCGAAATGAAGCGCCTCATTACTGCGACGTCTTCAGTGGTCCTCAATTGAAAACGTACTAGTGAAATTTACGTGGTATTCGCTTTAGCGAGCACAACGATGAAATAATTCATCTCGGATTTACGAAACTAGGGCAACTGAGGTACTCATGTTTCTATTTAGGAAATAAAAAATTAATTGCGTACCTGCGACCGTTTATTGTAATGTATTATTGCCGTTTATTATAAACGTCGATAACAGTTCTAGATTTGCCCAATTTTTCGCGGGCCTTCGTAATTCTGAAAAGGGACGAACTACATTTTTTTATAAATAGTAGATTTCGATATCATCCGATACCGAAATAAAAGTCTCATTACCACGAAGCCTTTGGTGGTCATCAAAACCTTCTCGTGGAATTTATGCGGTATTTGCCTTAGCGGGCGGAACGATGAAATAATTAATCCCGGATTTCCGAAGCTAGGGCAACCGGGATATTCACGTTTCTGTTTACGGAATAAAAGATTAATAGCTCACCTGCAAGCGCTTATTGTAAATACAAGAAACGGCAATAACAGTTCAAAATTGTCCCGATTCTTTTTTCTCGAACCTTTGCAATTATAGTAAAAGAACGCGGGGCTACATTTAATTTACAAATAGTAGATTTCGACATCATCCGGTACCGAAATAACATCCTCATTACCACGACGTCTTTGGTGGTCTTCGATTGAAAACGCACTCGTCTAATTTACGTGCTATTTGCCTTAGCGAGCGGAACGATTAAATAATTAATCCCGGATTTACGAAACTAGGGCAATTGATATATTCACGTTTAAGTTTACGGAATAAAAAATTAATAGCCTTCCTGCGAGCCTTTATCGACACATGCTAGCGTCAAACTTTTCCCGGCTTCATCGACCCTTCGGCGTTCTTGTTTTGTCATTAATCAATTTATCGTTGGACACATCGCGGTCGCCCGGATCTTCGGGCTTTTTATCGCAGCCACACAAGCGAGTCCCTGAGTGTGCAATCCGTGTGTTATACACTAACGAAACGAGAGTGCGGTATGATTCGCAGCACCGTCAGGGTCGACCGGAGGGAAAGAACGCGGTTAAGGGGTTACGGGTATGAGAGCGCACGTCGGCGTACGCGGGGGGAACGGGTAAGGGCTAAACGAGCGAAAAGCGGCGGCCGAGCGGGGGCGTTGATATTAATTAGCCACTTGGAGTTAATTACTCGTTGCTCGTGGTAAGACCGGACTCGGACAGCAGCACGTGCTTCCTGGCCTCGTGAACCGTGACCGGCCGTGGGACCTTTTTCTACCCAATGCGGCTTCTCGAGATACGTGCACGAGAATTATTGCCATAACTTCGTCTCTACCTCTACGACGAAATCATTAAGAAAAAGAGTGTTGACTATTTTACACTTAATACAGTGTAAAAGAAATTTAATGCACCGGACCGGAAGTTTTTATGCAAAAACTGTATGTTAAATTTCATGTACAATTGCGATGGGACATTTATGTTCACTGTATTAAAAACACTGGAGGTACTTTATTTTTCAATCGTTTACTTTTATTTCAATGTTAAAGTATATTAATTTTTCATCACAATTGTATATTAAATTTAATTTCTTACGTGAATTGAACATTAGTGTACTGTTTCGTCACATAAAAATACTGGATATTAAAATTACAAATCTTTTACTCAAAATTTCCAAAAATTTGCATAAAAAATAATACAAATGTTACTGTAAAATTGAAATGCACATTTTTTTGAAATTATAGAAACAGTTTATGTAAAAAGCTTCCAATACGCTTTATTAATTTTCAAACAAAAAAAAACTTGTTTATAGTATACAGTGAAGAATAATGATATAACCAAAAATATTACAAATTCTGATTTCAGTAATTTTCGCAAGAGGCTGAAAAGTCAATTGCATGATAAAACACAATCTCTCGCGATACATTTACAATAATTATCGACACAACTCGCTCTCTACCTCCCTAATGAGACAACTAAGAAAAAGAGTCTTAACAATTCAGCGAAAAATAACGAAACAAACAAAGATTAGGCAAATTCCGAAAGTGGCTGAAAAGTAATTGCATGATAAAACACAATCTCTCGCGATACATTTACAATAATTATCGACACAACTCGCTCTCTACCTACCTAATGAGACAACCAAGAAAAAGAGTCTTAACCACTCAGCCGAAAATAATCAAACAAACAAAGATATTCCAAATTCTGATTTCCGTAATTTCCGAAAATGGCTGAAAAGTTAATTGCATAATAAAATGCAATCTCTCGTTTTGCCGATATATTCCATACACGCCACTAGCAGATGCTGCCGAAATTTCGGGTAAAACGTTAATTAGTTATCGGCCGGGGGTGCGAGGGGTGGCGGGGTGGGGGAAACGGCGGATCGGGGGTTTTATCGAGCAGCGAAGTAAATTTATTTGCGGAAGGTATGCAACCCTGTGACCTCCGACACAAATGCATCGACCGCAATTGGAAACTGCATACACATCCTGCCGTGTCAGAGAAGTACGGACTACAGTCGGGTTTACCTATACTACAGTGAATTATACCGGGGTGGACTTCGTGGACCTAAATACCTCTACAGTTAGCGTGAGACTGTATCTACTGCGCTCCAGGACCGGTGCCTGTGGTCTAGTGGTTAGCGTGCTCGACCCTAGACCAGAGAGCATCGGTAGACTGCGGGTTCGGAACCCGTTGGCGGAACTATCGACGTGACAAAAATATCGGAGCCGACATAGCTCCCAGATTCATATTTCCTGTAACGGTAAAGCTAACAGAGACCGTCGGAAAAATGCAAGTTGTGCGGAAAATGTCGGCTGTAATATTTGGATCACGAGATACATCGGTACACTGCAATTGAACGATTCGAGTTGAGGAGCAATAAAGCCATGTGTATAGCAAGGGATTATTTCGTAAAATCTGGATATGATGTTTCGTAAAAATAATTTTGTTCGGTTAGCGACAAATTCGGTTGTTCGGCTGTGAATGTTCGGTTGTGTGGCTCTGAATTGAAAGGAGCACCTGTCCTTTTAATTTTCAGTGTTATTGACAATTTTAGCCAACAATAATATTGAAATAAACGCTTCGGTGTGCAGTGGAATTTTCATCAAGAACACAGAAGGAATTAAGAAAAGCGAATATTCTTCTTCGTATTTTCCTTTTTTTGTCCGGTTTTATGGCGTAGGCCAAGTACCGGAGAAGCGAATATTGGTTTGCGAAAAAGCATCAACGTACACAGTAAAAAATGATTTCGTTAAATCGAAATACGAAGTTTCGTAAAATTAATCCCCCTTCATTTTATTAAATACCCGACAAACGCGTTTGTTCGGATTTGATTATACAAACCTGTTCTTTTATTTCCCCTGTCAACAATAATTTTAGTTTGTAATTCCGTTTTGTAAAACTGGAGCCGGATCGGAATATACGATAAATTGTTCTAAAAAGTACAAACTTTTTTTTACCTCGTAACACTGTTTGAAAATTGTTGAAACGATGTACGACTTGCGTGTCTCTACTTGCGCCCAAGTACAAAAATATCGGACCCGACATATCTTCCAGATTTATATTTCATGTAACGTAAAAACTGATAAAGCTCAACGGAACAAGTACAAGTAATGCGGAAAATGTCCGCTGTAACATTAGGATGACATATAGGTCAATCCTCTTAGCTAGATACATCGGTACACTGCAATTGAACGATTCAACTCGAGTAGCAATAAACCCCCGCGACACTAGTTGGAAATGGTTGAACCGATATACAATTCGCGTGTGCGTGTGTGTGTGTACTTGCGTCTATGTACAGGCTTTGCCTGACGGAACATCAGAAGTTCCGAGTGGTCGAGAGGCAAACAGAACTCTCCATACAGGGTTGGGCACAGTGTATCGATTCGATGTTGACCACTTTCCGATTTCCACCGTTCACCGCCAACATAACCACAGCCATTACGCCATTACGCTACCATTGCGCTCTCTCGACTCTATTCGCATCTACGCCATGCCTAATAATATATTGTCCCTTGTTGTCTCATTCAAACACGCGGTTGTTTACGCACTTTGCCTGCTCACGCTTTCATCCCCAACGACAGACGTCATCCCTGCATAATCGGGTTCTCTGTCTCATTCATCACCGACCCACCTAATCGGATATGATATTGCTAAACCAACAGCACGGCATTGGTTAATAAGCGTCGTCGTCTCGCCCTCGTTGGCACTCGAAATTTGATAACGGGGCACGGAATTCAGCCTCGTTACACGACAAACTTGCGACGACTAACGCAGTTTAACCGCTATTCCAAAGGGAGTTTCAAATTTGCGGTGGTGTAAGTTTACCGTAATCAGAAGTTTGGAGACATGTTTGCTTCACTTCGGCGGACTTGATATTCATCTTCTTTTTCTTATGTGTTTACTTCAATATTGGATTCTTCAGGAGACTTTGACTCGACGATCTGCCCGCTTTGGTACTTGAAATTCGAGAACAGGAGAGACGGAATTCGGGCTCGTTAGGTAAACTTGCGATGAATACCGCAGTTCTAACGCTATTCCAAAGGGAGTTTCAAATTTGCGGTGGTGTAAGTTTGCGGTAATCAGAAGTTTGGAGATATGTTCGGTTAACTTGGATGCACTTGATATTCATTTTCTTTTTCTTATGTTTTTTGTTGACAGCTGTACGAAGTACCACAAAACACTTCAAGTACAAAGTACAAAGTATCAACTCCTTTTGGAATTCAAGAATTTCTCAAGTACTTTTCGCAATTGCGCAAAGAAAAATTGCACATAAATTTGCAAATTATTTGCACACGGCTTCCGCATTTATTACAATTTTGCACATAGCTTTCTCTATAAGAAACTTCGTTAATCGATTGTAGTAAATGAGGAAGCCATGTGCAGACAATTAACTTCCTCATTTATTACAATTTTGCACATAGCTTTCTCTATAAGAAACTTCGTTAATCGATTGTAGTAAATAAGGAAGCCATGTGCAGACAATTAACCTTTTTCGTAACATAAAAAAATGTTTACATTTCATAAAATTAAAAGATCAAAATTTACCACGAAATTCATTGTCAAAAATGTATTGTAAAAAAGTTTAGACAGATAATCATATATTAACAGAAACCCGATGTCATGTCATGATGAAAAGTCACATCGAGCATCCGTAATGCGAACGCATACTCAAAAAGTACTTGAACTTGGTTCTCGAAGTACTCAAAACTACTTCAACTACTGAAAAATACTTGAAGTACCAAAAAGTAATGAAAGTACCAAAATGTAATTGCAGTACCAAAAAGTACTTGTAGTACCAAACAAGTACCCGGTGCTTCGAGTACTTCCCAACCCTGGTTTACTTCAATTATTGATCCTGAATTCAATATTGAAGTTCAATATTGAATTCAGAAAATTTCGATTTGACGATCTTCTTCGCTTTGGTATCGCGCATATACGCGAGTCATTATTGTATGTATCTCCGAGGCGATAGTTCGTCGTTCACGGGCTCGAATGTATATCGTTCTAGCGGGCATAAACTAGTATAGTGCCTGGGTACACCCGAGTCCTGGCACACTGGCGCATATCGTGTTAACGACGTATAAACCGGTGGGGCCTCGAGGAAGTGCCAGATCGTTTTTCCTCGTTAACGAGCCAGCTCTCTCCTTCTCTGGTGCATACGGAAAATTATCCTTCATCGGTGCATAACCGTACGTACGTAACCGACGACGCCCTGCTCTCGGGCCGCGTCGCGTTTCACCCGGGACGAGACTCTATACGCGTTCAGGGCTGCGTACCAAAGCTGCGGTTCACGTTGCGTCCCTCACACAATACCGTTACCAGGATATTTTACGCGCAGCAATATTTCGCATATTAAAAATATGCACTTTGCTGAAGTGCATTAGCTATCGTCTTTTTTTTCGCACGGAGACAATCGATCTTGCAACATGGATAGACGCCTTTCGACCCCGCGCATTCGATAAGGCGCAATCCTACTAGATAAGTTCACCGAGTTGAGTTACGACTCTAATGTTCGGTACACGCCTCGACTGAAGGCGGATATCGAACGGTTTAAAATATAGAGAAAAAAGGCTTAGTGCGGTTGGAATTTTAAACTGCTCCATATTCATACCGCTGACACTTCACGAAGAATCGACGCCTGAATAGTGATAAGGACTAAACTGTGATTAATGCAATTTTGAAAAATGATAATGCTTTAACAAAAATGAAAATACAAAATTACTTTCGCAAAACGGGTAACGATTGATTTCTATTTCATTTATCTTTTTCATCATGGCGCAGTGAAAATTCGTAAGTTCATTTCGCGCAGACGCTCATGCGTTTGCCATCTACATTAATTAGTGTTACGACATCGCACGAGGGATCAACTCCTAAAAAGTTATATAAGAGCTAAACTTGTGATCTTGGCATTTTCGACAAATGCTAATTCTTCTAAAAAAATGTTAATTTAAAGTCACTATAATAAAACTATCTACACTAATTACTGTTATTACATTTCACGATGCATCAACGCCTAAAAAGTAATAAGACCCAAATTTGTCTTATTGGATTTTTCGACAAATGCTAATTCTACTAAAAAACAAAAAAAAAATGTAAATAAAAAGTCACTACAATGAAACGCACGACTATCGATTTCTATTTTTATTTTTCATCATGGCCCATGGAAAAAATTCCTAAGTTTGTTTCGGACAAACACGATTGCGCTTGCCATCTACACTAATTGGTGTTAAATATGCGAGAGGGTGCACGTATCACGCACGCTTCGTTGGCACATCGACGTCGGCGGGCCTACTCTCTCTCTCTCTCTCTCTCCCTCTCTCTCACCTCAACGCAGACTCGACAGGCTCGAAACCGAATGGCAATTGGAAGGGGCGGATTACCCGGGCATGGCCCCCGCCGATACGAAATCAATACAGGCACGAGCGCGGTAATAGTGTACAGAGTCGGCAAGCACGTTGAATTCCCACGGGTGGTACCGTCGACTGCGCTACAATCGCCTACTTATACATATACAATGGCACATGCTATCGGCTTACGAAGCATTTCCACATTCTGTCCCATCGTCGGTGCAGCGACATTTTTCATTTTTATTTTTATTTATTTTTTTTGAAAATATGCATACGCAAACTCTACTCGTGCGGAGATGGTTATTGGTTGCGCATGAAAGATTTGTTGAACAGGACTTGATCTATTAATTTTAACGTGACTTGTATCGGCACATAAAAAATGTTATGACGCGTTGATAATATCGAAGGATTAAACTGGTTCAGCGCACACTCGAAGTTACATCTATTGGGTTTTTCGATGGGTCATTAAATACCGAAGTTGCGAAATTGATTTGAGATACAAACAGCATTCGATATAGCGCTTCCGATGTCGTTATCACATCAATTTCGTAATGCGGCACTATACTCATTAATTTATTTTGGGGCGCTCTATATCTATGGAACGCATCGTATGGTATTTTTTAAATGAAAATATGCATACGCAAACTTTACGTGCGGAGAGGGTTTTCGGCTGCGCATAAAAGATATTTTCTACACGACTTGATTTGTTAATTTTAACGCGACATAAAAAAATCGGTGCATAAAGAAGTCATAGCGAGTTAATAATATCGACGGAAGGATTATCCTTTTTCTACGCATACGCGAAATTACATCCATTGGGTTTGTCGATGGGTCATTAAATACCGAAGTTGCGAAATTGATTTAAAATGTAAACAACATTCAATATGCGCTTCCGATGTCGTTATCACATCAATTTCATAATTAGTCACGAGAGTCGTTAATTAATTTTAGAGCACTCTAGTTATATCTATTATGAAACGTATCATCACGGTCTTGGTAATGGGAAACATTCATTAGAGTGTCATCCGATACTGGGTGACGCGTTCGAAGACTCGTTACGTTGCGGCTGCGAATCAAAGGTTCTTTGTACAGGACTTTATTTATTAATTTTAACTTAACTTGCATCGGTACATAAAAAAGTGCATAGCGAGTTAATAATATCGATGGAACGACTAAACTTTTTTTGCGCACACTCGAAATTACATCTGTTGGATTTGTCGATGGGTCGTTAGGTACCGAAGTTGCGAAATTGATTTAAAATAAAAAAGAAGAACATCCGATATAGCGCGATGTCGTTATCACATCAATTCCGTAATTAGTCGCGATACTCGTTAATTTAATTTACAGCACTCTATATCTATGGAAGGTATCATCACGGTCGTAGTAATGGGGGATATTCATCAGAATGTTATTGACTGCGAACGAAAGATTTTTTATACAGAACTTGATTTATTAATTTTAACTTAACTTGCATCGGTACATAAAAAATTCAAAGCGGGGAAGGATTAAGAATTTTCTGAGCACATACTAAGTTACATCTATTGGATTTGTCGATGGGTCGTTAGGTATCGAAGTTGCGAAATTGATTTAAAATAAAAAAGAAGAACATCCGATATAGCGCGATGTCGTTATCACATCAATTCCGTAATTAGTCGCGATACCCGTTAATTTATTTTAGAGCACTCTATATCTATGGAAGGTATCATCACGGTCGTAGTAATGGGGGATAATTCATCAGAATGTTATTGACTGCGAACGAAAGATTTTTTATACAGAACTTGATTTATTAATTTTAACTTAACTTGCATCGATACATAAAAAATTCAAAGCGGGGAAGGATTAAGAATTTTCTGAGCACATACTAAGTTACATCTATTGGATTTGTCGATTATATTAATATCGACGGAAGGATTAAACTTTTTCTACGCAGACACGAAATTACATCTGTTGGATTTGTCGATGGGTCGTTAGGTATCGAAGTTGCGAAATTGATTTAAAATAAAAAAGAAGAACATCCGATATAGCGCGATGTCGTTATCACATCAATACCGTAATTAGTCGCGATACTCGTTAATTTATTTTAGAGCACTCTATATCTATGGAAGGTATCATCACGGTCGTAGTAATGGGGGATATTCATCAGAATGTCATCCGATACTGGCTGACGCGTTTGAAGGCTCGTTACGTTGCGAGGCCAGCCCGAACATCGACATATGCACACCACCTATGTGTCCCGACTAGTTAACCGATCAGCCTCATATTAAGATATAAATAAATCATATTCGTTGAATGAAAATGCGACTACCGTAATACGAATTTGCGATGGTTTTCCTGACACGGAATTCGGAATACATATCGTTACGACCAAGCAAAATCAACAACACGCGGATTTGGGTTTGGGGCGGATATTATTAATTGCAATCACGCTATTGGTCTAAAGTACGAACTGTTCAAAGTTTGCTCTTTTTGAAAGGCCGATACAGACTCTAGTCGTCTCGTCAATCGATAATCCGTACCTTTATCATTTGTCACAGCGGGCTATTCCAGTCATGTATGTAATATCGTGTGTCTCACCCAATTCTCATTTCCATATTCGTTGCAATATATATTCGGAAACAAGTTTTATTTTTTATTTTTATTGAAAAAAACTCATCGGAAAAATCTTTTAAAAGTTTCCAAAAATGCAGTGTCGCATATAAAAATGGTCAAGCAATAATCTATAATCGAATGATGTTTTCTTCTAATTTTTATCACCGTTTTTTGTTCGAAAAAAAATAGAAGGTGACGCCGGCCCACTCCGGCTCGCATCTATAAATTTTTGTATACATGACACAAGATTTTAAGAATAGTTTCATCATTTTAAATTGTGGTGATCAATAAGTTCGTTTTTTCAATCATGAATAATGATAAACATTTTTTTTTAATCTATTAAAAAATAATCTTGTTTTTGAGACTTAGTTCAGTCGTGTAACAAATCGCGGGCTCAATCCAAGATGTGAAGGGTCGAGTCTAATGGTAGGGAAGGAAGGGTCGGGGCAAGATGGTACGGAACAGCGTGGCAAAATGGGAAAGTTGGGCGAAACGCAACCTTCCAATTAATTTTCGATTGGACGGTTGTGCAAAACGGGGTAGAAATGTATCGATGGGACAAAATGGGGTACCAAAAAATTATTGAAAGATTGAGTTTTGCCCCACTGGCCCATTTTGCCTCACAGTCCCATTTTACCTCGCTCTCCCCTATACATTAGATACAACATATTGTAACGAATGCCCAATCGACCGAAAAATAATTCTGCCTGTTTTCCTTTATCCCTCGATAAAGTAACCTTTTACAGGAGCCGAATGTATCTTCGTGTGTGCTTGACACGTGTTACGAACATTCACCACGTGTCACGATATATTCGCGTACGATATTAATTGAGAGGTTTTTATGCTAAACCTCGTGACACGCGTCCCGTTGAATTGTGACAGCATGAAGCCAGAACCAATCGACGCATAAATTTACGCAATCGATCTTGTGATACATACGTTTGATTGTTATCGTTATGTTTCTCGTTAATCCGTTCAAGCCACGAATAATTAATAATCCACAACAATGACTCTCCTCCCTCTCGATGAAACAATCGGCAGGGTATAATGGCTTGAATTACAATGTGCGTCAGTGATAACTGATAAACGGTCGACGGGCAAGCATCAATTACATAATTTTGCTTCGTCACCATAATTTACGTGGCGGAGATGAAAAAACTAGATAGCGTCGAAAGAACGATTAAATCGTCTGGATATTAATTAAAATGGTCGTAGCAGTATTAAGAGCGAATTTGCGTGAGGTTACAGTTTACTTACATTGTAATTACAGAACAATGTACATTGTAATTGAAATTCATCGCACAAACGTCGCTCAGGGAAGTTCACTTAGGATCAGATTTTAGGACGTTAGTTTGAACTTAAGATCGGTCTTAAGATCGAACTTAAGATCAGATAGCAGTTTGAACTTGATTTCGTGCTTAAGTATGATCTTAAGTTCGAACTGAAGATTAAATTTTAAGCACGGAATGAAATCCGAACTGAGGTCCGATGTTAAGTTTGAACTTAAAATAAATCTTAAACACGAATTGAAGTTTGGGATAAACTCCCATCTTAAGTTCGATCTCAAGAGCGATCTTAAGTTGAAACTAACGTCTTAAGATCGAACTGGAACTATAATCGAATTTGAGTGTAGAATTAAGTCCGAACTTAGGTTCGATCTTAAGAGCGATCTGAAGCTAAAACTAACGTCTAAAAACTCAACCCTTTGAGAATAAAATTCTACAAGTGAACGAATTTCTGATCCTTCCTAACGCAGCGTAGTGACAAAGACTTGCCAAAGATGAAATTCGATGTCTTGCAGACATCTTCAGGGTCATCAAAGGGTCGACCGGCAAGCATCAAATACATCATTTTGCTTCGCCAGGATAAGTTTACATGGCGTTGACGAAACAACTGTATCGCGTCGGAGAAACGAATAAATCGTCAGTACATTAATTAAAGTGGTCGCAGCGGCATTGAGAGCGAATATTCCCGTAAGATAGGGACATAGAACGGTAGTAACACAGAGATAAAGAGAAAGAATAGAAGCGAAAAGACGCTCGCCCGACACCGGTGATTCGAAAGATCCTAACAGTGGTGTAGAGGAGACAGTTAACACGGTGAGCCAAGAGAATCGTTTCACGTAACGCCGCTGGTCTCGACTATAAGAGACGGAGAAGTTCCACGGCGAAGGGGGCATAGAAGAGATGAGAGAGAAAGCTGGCTAGTCGTGGGCTCTTCAACCCCCGAGCGTTTCCCGTTATATCCCTCGGGGCAGCTCGTAATCCTGTGAACTTACGATGCTAGGATCACGATCTTCATTCTCCCCTCCTCCTGGGAGCATGTAATTAGTCAGAGCTCGTAGTTGACATCGATATTCTTCTATTTTCACCCGCATAGAGTCACTTTTTTTACAACAAATGCAATTTTATGTGAAACTGGGTAGGTAAAGACGCTTGTAGATAATTCTTCAGAAATCTGGGCTTTATCAAAACAAGTAGAACTATCCGATACTAGGATTACGGTTTTCATAATTAGTAATTAGTCAGGGTTCGTAATTGACATCGATATTTTCACCCGTATGGAGTCACTTTTTTTAAAAGAAATGGAATTTTATGTGAAATTAACTAGGTTAACGCGCATAGAGATAATCCGTTGGAAATCTTGGATTTATCAAGATAACTTGAACTATCCGATGCTAGAATCACGGTCTCCATTCTTCCGTTCTCCTGAGGACATGTAATTCGATAGGTCTCGTAGCTGACATCGATGTTCTTCTGTTTTCACCCGTAAAGAGTCACTTTTTTTTAAAGGAATTAGGATTTTATGTGACACTAGCTAGATAAACGCGCATATAGGGTAAAAGTGGGGAATATGGACCGGTCCATATATCATTGATTTACGTGTTAATCGAGGTGGGCCATATTCACCACTTTTACCCTAGACAAACTCCTTAGAAACCTCGGATTTGTCAAAACAACTTGAGCAATTCGATGCTAGAATCGCGGTCTCCACTCTCCCGTCCTCCTGGGGACATGGAATTAGTCAGGGTTTGTAGTTGACATCGATATTCTTTTATTTTCGCATGTAAATAGTCACCTTTTAAAAGAAAAATCGGTTTTTACGTAAAACTAGCCAGATAAACGTCGACTAATCTGCACGATCTTTACAAATCTTTGGAACACTCCGATTTATCAAGACAACTTGAACTATCCTATGCTAGCATCACGGTCTTCATTTTCCCTTCCTCTTGAGGCATGTAATTAGTCACGGTTGACATCGATTTTTTAAAAGAAATACGTTCTTATGTGAACCTACCTAGATAAACGCCGACCAGTTTGTACGATCTTTACAAACCTTTAGCAATCTCTGATTTATGAAGACAACTCGAACTATCCGATGCTAAAATCACGGTCTTCATTCTCCTCTCCTCTGTGCGGCATGTAATTAGTCAGGGTTTCTGGTTGATATCGACATTCTTTTATTTTCACATATAAATAGACACTTTTTTTTTAAGAAACAGATTTGTATGTAACAGTGGCCGATAAACTCTTGGTCCATACGATCTCTACAAATCCTTGGAAATCTCGGATTTATCAAAACAACTTGAACTATCCGAGTGACTTCTTTCGGTTCACACAGTGAAACGAATGGAAGCGATCGTGGATGGGAAAGAGAGCGGACCGTTACAATGTATTTTCGCTCTTGCCGGCGGAACGGGACGTGACTAATGGCGACTCTTCTGCTCCTTGCAGCTATGAAATCTCGGGCAGGTCGATGCCAAGATGACGTTGTCGGGACGTTGAAAATTCGATTAATCGGCGCAGTCGACGAGCGGACATAATTTATGTACACACAATTGATAATCCATCGTGATGTGTTTCCGCGCTTATCGCAGTGTCCTTTGCGTCTTGGAAACAACTGCTTTAACTGTTTTCAACTGCGTCAGCTATTCTGCGTGACTCACCGTTTACCGCGCTTTGTCCCTTTCCTCGAAAAGTTCGACGTGCCGTCGTTCAAAACCGGTTCTTTTATATTGTGTACGTACACAGGCCGGTACGCACATCACTATCGATAATAGACCTTTCGAACGTGCATTTCATTGAAAACCGCATCGATGCATATTTCGCGCGCACGAGAAACGTAAACATCGCTTCGCACCCGCTTATTTGCATAAATATGAAGATTGCAAGGTCCGCCGCATTTATACACTCTTGAATGTGGTTTTTTGGATTTTGATGTCGGCTCTCGTGGGACGTAGTTCTAGAGCCTTAGGTTCAATAAATAATAATAATAACCATATATAGTGTTTCGCATCACGGTACTTTTAGCTTTTATTGTTTTATTTTGTTTCGAATAATCTTATACATATTTTGAAAAATTGTCGATCTGTTTGTTGGTTTCGGTGTTTGTCTCACCCGATTCCCACCCTAGCTGAGCCCCCTTTCGGAGACGGGGAACCCCCCCCCCCCCCGCCGGTTTTTATAGCATATGGATTGGAATTCGGAAATCCGAATTCTATACCATATGCTATACAAAATTCCACTCAGAATTCAGAATTTCAGTTTTCAAAGCATATGGAATGAATTTCCACTCGATATGAATCACGCTATCCATGCGAGCGCACGAGCCAACACGACCAGTAGTATATAACCAATATAGATGAAATTATAATGGAGATGAATATTCGAACGCATTACCGATCGTCTACTTATGAATATGAAACATAACGCAGTGGAAAAAATCGAAAAATTTAACGTCTGATATTCAAAAAGATTGGCTAGTTTCGCGAATGAATTTAACAGTTGCGGGTGCGTGAAACTTATTGGAGCGCCAGAGTTCGGTGTCGAAACGATTGTTTCACCGTTGGCTCTTTATTTCCCTTCAGGTTATTCTCGGTCTGTTTTTTTTTTTTTTCGTTTTCTCTATCCCGGAAAACCGATACGCCGATGAGAGCGGCAGAGAATCAGATTGGCACTCGGTGCTCTTGTCCGCGCTGCAGGAGGAAAATACAATCAAACCCCCGCAGAGTTGTCTGGTTTACACGTGTATTTCGTCGACGTACGTGTACACGGACTGTGGAGACATACATAGATGGAGAGAATTCCAGCCGACATACATGTGAAAAGAGCCAGGGCAGTGACAGTGGAGAAGCTCTGCCGTCGGAACCTGCCATTACAGCTACGACCGTTGCGGAACACTTAATTACATGTTGATTCAATAACAAGTACCGTCATGCGGGGGACACGTGCTTCCGGCTCTTGTTCGCAAATCGAAGTTTGACGGGATATTGGAGAGGCTGTTGGTAAATCACAAAATCGGCAGACTCCGTTACAGTCAAGCCATGTAATGGAAAAAAACATATATAGATCTTTTAGAAACTTCGCGGCGTCTTCAAATAAACGGAGTTCAATCGTACATTTGCGTGCTAGCACATTCTTAAACGTTCCACCACCATTTCTTGAGATCTTTTCGCATCACTGTTCAGTTCTTCACCGTTGTAAATATACAACAGCGTTTCGAACGGAATTTCATTCATACGTCGTCACTTATCTACACTCTCTTCAAGACGCGCAGAATGCCCATATTTTCAACCTTACACTAAAATTCTGGCTCAATGAGCAAACGTATAAAGCTGCTTGTAGTCACATGCTGAATCGCACGCGTGTTCAATCGTTCACTCGACTTATAGGACTTTTGCGCACCCCCCGACACGAGGCAATAATATGGGTTCGAGCTCTTCTTAGCAATGAGGACCGAGGCTACTTCGTCGGTAAGGTCGTCGGCCGTATGTAAGGTCATCGGTATGGCGACAAAGTACCCGCGGTTCGCATTGCTAGGAACAGCTCGAATCCATATTGCTTCCCATCGGAAGGTGCGCCAAAGTCCGATAAATCGAGTGAACGGTTGAATATGTGTGCGATTCAGCACGTGACTACAAAAACCGGTGTATGTTTGCTCATGGAGCCAGAAATTTTGTGTAAGGTTCAAATGGTGGTGCAAGGTTAATGAATGTGCTAGCACGCAAGTGTACGATTGAACTCCGTTCATTTGTGGGCGCCTCCAAGCTTCCCGTTAAGGATGTTTTTGCATAAAAAATTATTTAGGGCGAAACATTTTTCTACTTTTTCTTGGAATTGTTGAAAGAAACCCTCCAGATTTATTATCAGAAGCTCAAAGCTTTGGCTCACCGACATGCTTTCTCGATTATTCGCCATTTTACCTATAATCTATATAATCTGTATACAGGAAAAGCCGAGCTTTCAATGAATCCTTAGGAAACACCCAAAAGAAGGATAACGTGGCGTTAATTAGCCAGGCAGCGGAGTGATCAGGAGAAATTATAATATTACAGGTTAAGCTAAAAAATGTGCCACTAATAAACATATGCAACTTTTACACACTTTCCGTCAACGATGTTCTTGCATAAAAAATTATTTCGGGCGAAAAATTGTTCTACTTTTTCTTGGGATTGTTAAAAGAAACCCTCCAGATTTATTATCAGAAGCTCAAAACTATGCAAATCGTGGTATGCATGCAAACCTTAGTTCTCCAATATGCTTCCTCGATTATTCGCTTATTGTTCTGCATACCTACATTATTGTATCTGTGTACATTCCGATACTGGGTATACAATAACGTAGGTGGTACCCTTCGAGAATTCGCTCCTGCAGCTTCGCCCTTTGGCTCGGTATTGGGGTAGTTGATAATTAATTGGGCGATTTATTATCCATCAGAGTCTTTTTAAAAAAATACAACTTTTACAAACTTCTCACTAAAGATGTTTTTTTTTATAAAAAAAATATTGCGCCCAAAATTGTTTCTACACTACCTTCGGATGGTTAAAAGAGACCCTCCCGATGTATTGCCAGAAGCTTACAGCTATGCAAACCGTACCATCCATGCGAATTTTGGCTCACCGATATGCTTCCTCGATTATTCGCTTATTGTTCCGTATACCTACATTATTGTATCTATGTACATTCCGATACTGAATATGCAATAACGTAGCTCGTACCCTTCGAGAACTCGCCCCTGCAGCTTCGCCCTTTGCCTCGGTATCGGGGTAGTTGCTAATATATCGGGCGACTCATTATCCATCAGAGTCTGTTATAATCGAGGCATTTAGTTGAAAAATATCCACAACTTTTAAATACTTAAATACAATGTTTTTGCATAAAACTTGCATACAAAATGTTTCTACGTTTCCTTCGAATTCTTGACCCATCAAGTACAAGGTACTTTTTGCAGTTCGCAAACGACCATGTCTTTTAAGCACAAAAACAATACGTTAAGCACAAAATGTTCATAATTAATTTACTTCTGCCTTATCAAAAAGATAATACTTCAAGGTAGGCCTTTAAATTTTCACAGATTTTTTTAGCACATCAACTCCTTATCCGAATCATTCGAAAGGTGCCTCTTGGCAAATTCTGGGTCCTCGTTAAACAAGAATCCCGTACACGAATGGTTAAGGTAGTCCTCGCGAATGGTGTTGATTTCGCATAAGTTTCAGAGAATTCGGAGGGATATTCGGAGGGAATACGTATGCATTTTTTCAGATTTTTAAATTCACTTTGAATTTTTTTTGTTATATGGCAAAAACGTGTAGAAAGTCAGAAAATTAAAGGTAAATTTAAAAATCTGAAAAAACTCGTACGTATTCAGAAAAATAAAAGAATAATTTTCATTTAAAAAAAGTTACATTTCCGGGAGATTTGTTGAACAATTAAATTTTTCATCAATTTGTTAATAACATTTTGAAATTATTATTATGCAAAATTAATCTTCGGAATCTTTAATACGCTTAATTTTTTCCGATTTTTATACCATCGAGAAGTGGTTACAATTCCCTCTCAATTGTCTGAAACTTATGCGAAATCAACACCATTCGCAAGGACTACCTTAAAAGAAACCCTCCAGATGCGATTATCAGAAGCTCCGAGCTATGCAAATCGTGTCATTCACGGAAGCTTTGGTTCACTGATATGCTTCCTCGATTATTCGCTTATTGTTCCGTACACCTCGTGTCTGTGTACATTCCGATACTGGGTATGCAATAACGTAGGTACCCTTCGAGAACTCGCTCGTGCAGCCTCGCCCTTTGGCTCGGTATCGGGGTAGTTGGCAATATATCGGACGATTTATTATACGGGGGAAGCGCTGCCGGCCTCGGGCTTTCAGTCGCTTCATCGCCCCCTTGCCTGCACGCGCTGCAGTTTCATTCCCAATGTAAACTTTCCAGGTTCGACTATCGGTTTATGTGAGCCACCTCTGTTGCGCTGCCCGTTGCTCAACCTATTTCTACCAGCCATACTGTATACCGTTCGTGATTTTCGTGTCGGTGCATACGGAGCATACAATTTCCGCATCATTCTTCGTCCGCGATCCTACGTCCGGGCCAAACTGCTGCTATGTTCCACCAGTTTGCCACTGCAGCTGCGGTACGTGCATTTTCACCACGTGAAATTTCAAAGTTCAACGAGGGCACGTGTATTATTTAATTCGTTTACGAGTCTGTGTGCGAGGTACTTCATATCGTCGCGTATATACACGCCGTGGTATTGCACCACATAATGTATAAGAGCGATTGCTCTTTGTGCAAAAATCTCCTAGGGTCTACCATTTTCATGTAAAATAAGCTCTATCAGGAAAACGGAGCTTTTAATTAAAACCTTGGGAAAAATCTTTGGGGAGGACCAAAAGGAAGTATAACTTGGCGACAAGTAACGGGGCAGCGGAGTTGCCAGGAGAATGTATAATGTTACAGGTTAAGAAGACCTGAAAAGTGTGCCCGTAATAACGAGGCATAGATAGGATGTGGGAAGCCTCTCTTAAGAGACTCTCGGAGATGCAATAATTGTATTCCGCTTAAGATGAGACCTGGGCAAATACCTAAACTGCTTGGAGTACTTATTGTAGTATCAAGTAGTTGAAGTTTTGAACGCTGGGTCCTTCTTGAGTACCGGCAGAACCGAATTGGTGAAGTTCTGAGTACTGTCTTAGGACTTAATACTTCAATATGTACCTCAAGTAATTAGGGTCAAAATTAAGACGTTAGTTTGAACTTAAGATCGCTTTTGAGATCATTGCATGCTTAAGATCTGTCTTAAGTTCGAATTTAAGCCTGAACACAACTTCGATTGTAGTCTGAGTTCGACCTCAAATGTAAACTCATGTTCAAACTTAAGATTAAACTTTAACGCTTTTTCGACGTCTATAGCTGAACTCCAAATGCGTTACATTTTGATGACACTATACTGACATGAATCGGTAACCTGACAAACGAAATTTTTGAATCCGTTTTTATGGAATGATTGCTGGAGAACAATTGTTCCCGCAATGACATGACCCCGGGTCGAAAACGATATGTGGAGGACGATGAAAATATTTGTTAAACATTTTCTTATCGCTTCTTATTAGGTTAAACTTACGATCTATCTTAAGTTCGAACTTAAGGTAGATCGCAATCACACAATAAATTTCGATCTCAAAAGCGATCTTAAGTTCAAACTAAACTCTTAAAATTCAACCTTTAGTGTATTCGCCAAGCACTGCTTAAGATGGATGATGATTTGCAAATACACGACAAGACAAATTTCGGCACAATCTGTATGTGAATGCCGAACCACCTATATTTCCAAATCTAATGCGAGTGAGCGCGTCGAGGGCGCACGAACTTCATAACTCGTGCACTTCACGACGAAGCCTTTCATCCAGGTTCACGAGAATTCAACCACGTGTGCGAAGGAACCGTTGGAAACTCAGTCAGAAACATAAGGAGTGGCGGAGGAGGGAGGCAGAGAAGATGAAGAGAGTGTATAGTCGAGAGCATAATACTACTCGTCGACTCGCATGATCATTATCGTCCTTCCTCATTCACCACCATCCGTCTTCCCTCTTCAATGGCATCAGCGACGAAGACGGTCACGCTTGTGGTTAGGGGGGTGGCGAACGAGTCGAGAAAGGACGAGAGTTAGGGCCATTGTGGCTTCGTGTTTGAAACGGACTGAATCGATGTCTGCATACCTACAGCTCTCTGGCCACCGCTGCTGGCAGCGGGAACCAAGATTTTCGCCAATTTACTCAATTACTACTTCGCCCGACCTCGAAACCCCGATATTCTATTCTCCCTTATATGAATCTCCCTCTTGTCAATGAACCATTCACCGACCATGGTGCAATGTGCTGACTGCCCGGTCGTTGATGCCTGGTTTTTCTGATTTTGTTGTCTTGTTGGATATCTTGCTCGATGTCTTAACTCTTCAAGCACCGCGGACTTTTTGCCGATCGCAAACGACCACGGTGCAATGTGCTGACTGCCCGTCATTGAAGCCTGGTTTTTCTGATTTTGTTGTCTTGTTGGATATCTTGCTCGATGTATTAACACTTCAAGTACCACGGACTTTTTGCCGATCGTAAACGACCATGGTGCAATGTGCTGACTGCCCGTCATTGATGCCTGGTTTTTCTGATTTTGTTGTCTTGCTGGATATCTTGCTCGATGTCTTAACCCTTCAAGTACCGCAGACTTTTTTTCGATCGTAAACGACCATGGTGCAATGTGCTGACTGCCCGTCATTGATGCCTGGTTTTTCTGATTTTGTTGTTTTGCTGCATATCTTGCTCGATGTCTTAACCCTTCAAGTACGGCGGACTTTTTGCCGATCGCAAACGACCACGGTGCAATGTGCCGACTGCCCGTCATTGATGCCTGTTTTTTCTGATTTTGTTGTCTTGCCGGATATCTTGCTCGATGTCTTAACCCTTCAAGTACCGCAGACTTTTTGCCGATCGCAAACGACCACGGTGCAATGTGCTGACTGCCCGTCATTGATGCCTGGTTTTTCTGATTTTGTTGTTTTGTTGGATATCTTGCTCGATGTCTTAACCCTTCAAGCACCGCGGACTTTTTGCCGATCGCAAACGACCACGGTGCAATGTGCTGACTGCCCGGTCATTGATGCCTAGTTTTTCTGATTTTGTTGTCTTGCTGGATATCTTGCTCGATGTCTTAACCCTTCAAATACCGAGGACTTTTTGCCGCTCGCAAGCGACCATGCCTTCTTTTAAGCACAAAAATGATACGGATGTTTGTAAAAAATGTTCTTCTGGGTTATAAAAAAAGAATACTTCAAGGTACGTCAGTGAATTTTTAGATATTTTTTTACCACGATGCGTCTTAGCAAATTATAGGTTCGTTTTTAACAAGGATCCGGTACGTGAAGTTTTAACGGGATCGAAGATATCAAGCAAGACATCCAACAAGACTGTGAACATCTTCGATCGTTCCATTGAAGACTCTGAACGTCTTCGATCGTTCCTCAATAGCTTCGATTCCGTTAAGACATCGATCAAGATATCCAGAAAAATCAGACATTAATGACGGGCAATGTACCACGACACTTTTCTTTCCACTCTGTTCTGCCGTGCATGGATCTTCCAGCCGCCCGTCTCCACGTCATACGCTATTTCGCTGCAGTATATGCATTAAACACTAAGGCCGTAGGACTCGACAACACGCAAAAATGTTTATCTGGCATGCCGCAAGCTTGCCAGTTTCACACCGCTTATTCGTAATTAACCGCGACTCACTTCAGGCTTCCGTGACTCTCGACACTCCCTGCTGCGGTATATGACTCAGCTGTTTCCCTATATGTACCACTCGTCACCGCGGTCGCTGTAACCGTGTAATTTTCATACTGTGTTTATCATACACAAGTGCGACGGTGATTCGGCGAGATGGAAAGAGGTACCGAAAGGGACTCCACGGTTGAATTGCTGGCTATACACACAACGGTAATTGTGCAGCAGTAAAGTATAAAAATCCTTCTCCTGCCGCCGAAGGTAGCCAGAACGAAGCCGACAGTCTTCCAAGCATTAACAAGCATTAGGTAATGCTTCTGCTCTACTTTGGCAGATAAAATTATAAAAAATTTCGATGACGTCACTTCCGGTTTGTAAATCTCAGTTTTCAACCAGAAGCGACATCATACAGGAAATACGTCACTTCCGGATTGAAAACCTCAGTTTTCAACAGGGAGTGTGGTCATACCCGATATACATCACTTCCGGTTTGTAAATCTCACTTTTTAACCGGAAATGACGTCATACCAAAAATACGTCACTTTCGGTTTGTAAAGCTCATTTTTCAACTGGACGTAACGTCATACCGGAAATACGTCACTACCGGTTTTTAAATCTTCGTTTTAAAGCGGAAGTGACGTCGTACCGGAAATCCGTCAGTGAAGTTTTTAAATCTGAGTTTCCCACCGGAAGCGATATTATACAGGAAATACGTTACTTCAGGTTTGGAAATCTAATTTTGCGTGCACGACAGTCGGCAACTGATGTGGTAACCGTACTGGTGGTTCAATCTTACCTGGGAAGAGAGTTATGCGCGAGGACGCTAAAGCTCGTCTATAAATTCCCTCTACGTTTCCACTCGTCCTGTCGATCGTTATATCGCGTTGTACTGCACAATAGACTTTCGCAGAGAAGAGACCTATTCGGTTTGGCGTTTACAACACGAGGTGGTACTCATTCCGGAGATTTCATACTCCTCGAAATAGCTCGAGTAATAGCCGCGTTCAGGACATACTTGAACGGACCTTTGCAATTTGGGTGAATTAGAACCACCATGTTCGAAAGGTAGTTCATTGTCATGGCTTCGAAGTTCCAAAACTCGTTGCCTCGGGTGGTGACTGATGCTTCTTCGTGTGAAGTTTTTTGCGGCTGTTGCCATCTATACTTAATGACGGAGAAGGAAAGTGGGGCGATTTAGCTACACTGTAAAAAAATCGTATGAAATTTAATGTATCGGACTGCAAGTTTTTATGCAAAAACTGGTATATTAAATGAAAATGAAATGAAAAATTAAAGTTCAGGGTATTTCAACATTGAGAATACTGTATTTTTTATAATGTACTTTAATTTCAATGGAAAAGTATATTAATATTTCATCACAATCATACATTAATGGTAACTTAGTGTATCAGTTTTTTTGCATACAAACTTTCAATTCGATACATTAAATTTACAATTTTTTTTACAATGCACCTTAGCTTCCGTCCACTTACATTTATATCTATATTTATGTTTGCCCAGTTATTCCGTACTTCAAACTGTTAAATATGTTAAATAGGCTCTATATAAATTTTATCTCTTGTACCTTTGGCATTGCCTCTGTTTTGATCTCATCCGTATCTGGACTTGGCTCTCAAGGGACTTCGTCCCAGACCTTCATTATCAATAAATAATAATAATTATTGAATGATCCTACAGTGTCGCAAGCCTGGTCCAGCACCAGCCCAACCTCGGCCAATTCTGATCAAATGATAGAAATGTTAATCTCTTCTATCGAGTTACCCTGTAACTGTTCTTCTCTCTCTCGCACGCTTTATACGGTGCTTCGCCCGGAAGGGTTTTGTCAGAAGGGTGCAACGGTTGAATTGTAATCGCGACGCGCACTAATGCCTCGTCAGGTCGTGCCGCGACCCTCGGCTTTGCCTCTTCTTTGTATAATACACCTGTACCGCTAGTTAACTGTTCACGTAGGATCAGACGTAACACATCCACGAGCCTGTAATCAAACACATCCGAATCTAACCCCAACAACATCGCATGTTTGCGATATAAATGGCGGCACCCTCGCCGCCCGGGGCTGCCGAGGCGCACCACGCTGGCTCCCAATTATTATTTTAATCAAGAGCCTATTCTGCAGGAATTTACCGAGTTGAGCCCATTTGAATTCTTCAATGGAACGAACGACTCCATACAAACTTCACCGATGAGATTGAACGTAAGGGATTTCATGATTCTGTTTTCACCGTGTCTATATTGGCGTGTTTTTTTTTCTCCACCCAAAGTAATGAATCTAATAGGGGTGGTAATTATTTTAATTACTGTCACGCTCCGGAACGCCGGGGAGCCCAAATGAAAAATTCAAATGGCGAATCGAGTCAACAGGTTATTCGATTGGCCTTGCTCACTTTTATGTCCGGCGACGGGTCGTGCGGTTTTTTCAATGTGGGCTGAGCAATTCATTCGGTTAATAGCGCGGCTGCACCAAATTCGACAATATTTGGACGTCAATTAAACGGCATTTAAATCGCTCTTTTAACAGGATCTGTGGTTTTTCCAGTTTGTAGGCATTTATATGCATTTTTGTTTTTAACGATTCATTATTTACAATGTGTTCTGAATTATTAAAAATTACAAAAATGTGCGCTATCTTGGGGCATGTATAATATAAAATATAAGCGTATGTATAATATAAGCGTTTAATAGCGAGGCTGCACCAAAGTCGACATTATTATTTATACGTCAATTACATGGCATTTAAATCCTTCTTCGAAACAGAATTTCTGATTTTTTCAAATTTATATGCATTTTTGATTTTAACGTTTCATTACTGACAATTTATTCTAAATTTGTTGTAATTTCTATAAATGTGGGCCACCTTCGGGCCTGAATACAGCGTTTAATAGCGTGGCTGCATTCAACAATGTTAGTACGTCAACTTAAACAACATCTAAATCCCTTTTTTAACAGAACTTAGGCTTTTATTTACAAGTTTATATGCATTTTTTGTTTTTAACGTTTTATAACTAACAATTTATTCTGAATTATGAAGATTTATAAAACTGTGCGCCAACTTAGGGCGCAATATACAGCGACGTACATACAGCTTCGATAAATAGCTTCGTCAGAGATCGGAGGTCGTTTACTTATGTCCCCGGCGACGGAAGTGTGTGCTGCGTGGGTCGGCGGAGGGTGCCGGGGAGGGACGGGGTTGTTGGAAATTATCGATGGAGCCCGGCTGCTCGGCTCCAGGGGTTTCGGATAGTTCACGTAAGTAACTTACTCGACCCGCCGGAGGATCTCTCGCACGTGCTGAGTGCATGTAGCACGGTAGTTAAATTAGTCCGCTGTCCTCTGCCGCCGCTTCGCTCGCATCGTTCCCAAAAGCCCTCTGTCTCTCGCCCGCTCGCTTCTCGCAGTAGTTTCCACTAGCTACGTCCCGCTTTCCAGAAACGTCCTAATCCTCGCGCCGCGTTCCAGCATCCTTGCCGTTTGCCTCGTTGCTCTTTCCCCTCCGAGCTCTGTTATCGAATGAGCTAAGTTCTCCGCGCCAACTTCTCAAATCGGGTCATTTGGCGGCAGCGTTCATAATAACACTTTCATTTTCAACGCGATATTATCGGAGACTTTTATCTAAACTCATATTTTTATCTTCTTTTTTACCGCTCAGATTCGCTTTAGTGGTTATTATTGTTATACTGGTCGCAGACTCGCGAAACGGACTTAATGGAAAACAATAAATTTCAAGTTCGGGAGTAATCGGCTTTCGCTAATTGTCGTTGAGTACATCTTCGTTTATTTTTCAACCTTTTATCTCTGGTGCTGTACTTATGATTCATTTAAGACGTTCCGTTCTCTGATTTTACTGAGTATTGCCATTGTTATCGTTAATAGTGTACAAGAAACTTGGAATTGTGGCAATTCAGTTATTTGGATTCCGTCTTTTTATCTTCTTTCTTGCACTCAGACTCGTTTTAGTGGTTATAATTGTTATATTGGTCACAGATCCGCGAAACGCAGTTAATGGAAAACAGTAAATCGCAAGTTCAGCAGTAATCGGCTTTCGCTAATTGCCGCTGAGTCCATCTTCGTTTATTTTTCAACCCCTTATCTCACATGCTGTATTCATTATTCATTTAAGCCGTTCCGTTGTCTGGTTCCTCCGAGTATTAACATTGTTATCGTTAACTTCATACACGTACTTGTATATCGTAATTACTGAAATATTGTTCAAGAAACATGGAATTGATGGAATTCATTTATTTGGATTCCGTCTTTTCATCTTCTTTTTTGCACTCAGACTCGTTTTAGTGGTTATTATTGTTCACAGATTCGCGAAACGTAGTTAATGGAAAATAGTAAATCGCAATATCAGCAGTAATCGGCTTTCGCTAATTGTCGCTGAGTCCATCTTCGTTTATTTTTCAATCCCTTATCTCACATGCTGTATTCATTATTCATTTAAGCCGTTCCGTTCTCTGATTTCTCCGAGTATTACCATTGTTATCGTTAATATCGTACAAGCACTCGTATATTGTAATTAATTAAATAGTGTAAATTAAAGTAAATTATTGTACAACTAACTTGGAATTGTGCGAATTCATTGGTTTGAATTTTAGAATTAATTGTCTTGTCCTTTAGCATATCGTGTATGAATCAAAGGTCTGCAAGGTCCCTCACTTTTATCTCTTCGGTGTTTCGGTGTTCGGAAACTCGAACTTGTAATACCCGTAGAGTTCGGAGTATCGAACGAGTGAACGCCCAGCTGCCGGCGCTATCTCGAGTCAGGGTTTCATCGACGCAAACACGATGATCGAACTTAACGATGTTTACGAAGCTCGGAACTCCTGACGCGCGCGCGCGCGGGGTTTCAGCCTCGAGAAGTTTGCCACAGTTTCTTCGCTGCTGGCGCACTAGTTGTACCTGTAATGCAGTATCTATATCACGGACCTGGATCTGTGGCCCGCGTTTCACCTCCCTTTCTATCTCTGGTTCTCTTCCTTTGTACTTTAGAATGGTTCTCGTCGTTAGTGATTGCACAATCTTCCTTCCCGCATCTATCATACTGAGGGATTTGTATTTCAGAGTGTGAAATATACTCGCCACGACTCACAAAACAAATTTTCTTCTCCACACTCTGATCCATTCGACTGTAATTAATACGAAGTTCAGTCAAGATGTAATTTATCTTTTTCATGGCTCCGTGTATGACGTGAAATAAAAAAAAAATCGAGACTTTTTTTTTCGTAAAAACAAAGCTTTACTATGAAGAAGCAAAAGAGCGATAAACAGTTAGATATCGGCACGCAGTTAGGGCGGAATAGACAGGATTAAGGAAGTTGGAGCGCTTCACACTAGTCAAATGAGTGCTACATTTTTAAAGTCGTTTGCACGAACTTTTACGCATGTATCGATTATAGCGAATGGTTATTTGTATTAGAGCAGATGTCGTTAACCTAGAAAATGATCAATCGCAATGGATTCGCAAAAATATTAACCGTTCTGTGCTAATTTTCGAAAATGTGCATATTCGTTCACTTTTTTTGAAAGAATAATCCGCAGTTTTTCGTCGATTTTAACGTATCACGGTTAATTCTCTTAATTGAAAAAGGCTCCATAAATTCACCATCTGGATATCCCATAGTATTTTCCATTTAAAAATGACAGCTGTTTGTTTATGAAGGAATTTCGTCAATGGATAAACAAAAGGCTGTCATTTCTAAGCGGAAATTGTTATCGAATATCTGTATTTTGAATTCGTAGAGCATCTTTCAAGGAACCGAATGAACCATAATACAAAAAAATACAGGAAAAACTGAACGAACGTGTACCTTTTCGAAAATTAGCACAATTTTTAATGTTTTTCTAGGTTAAGGACATCTGCTGTAATACAAAATATCCCATCCGCTATAATCAATAGATGCGTAAAAGTTTCTATAAATGACTAAAAATGTAGCACTCATTTTACTAGCGCGAAGCGGCCGAAGTCGATGATGTCGTCTTAAGTCGACGGTGTGTTCTACCTCGAGGGCACTTCTGAGGCCCCCACTTCAATATTTAAACGAGCACAACAGCCGGCTTGTAAATATTTAGATTTCGTACTTTCGAATGGTTCCATTCGTTCGTGATTGCGCAATATTCTTTCCCGCATCTATCATACTCACGGATTTATATTTCAGAGTGTGAAATATACTCGCCACTACTTTTAAAAACAAATTTTCTTCTCCAGACTCCAACCCGTTCTATTGTAATAAATACAAACATCAGTCGAATTATAATTTTTTTTTCACGGCTCCGCGTCGGGCGTGACATTAAAAAAAAAGCGATAAACAGTTGGATATCTGTACGCAGTTAGTGTGGAGTAGTCGAGATTAAGTCGACCGTGTGTTCCACCTCGAGGGCACTTCAGAGTCGCGCACTTTAATATTTAAACGAGCACAACAACCGAGTTGTAAATATTTAGATTTCGTAGACGGACCTTATACATATACATAACATGGTATAACATTGCATGTATTGCGGTGGAGGAAAGGAAGCTTGGACAGTGCAACGGTGGCAAAGCCTCAGAGAGCACATTTTGTGCGAGAGTCAACAAGAGGCGGGTACCAACAACTACATTCTACGAGCAAAAGGGGAACAGAGCCTCGTCGTTTGTGGCCACACGGCACGCGATTAAATTGCACCGCGTTGCGTCTCCTCACCCAAGCTCACCTTATTTCCCTCGTTGGTTCTTTCATCCTCTCGCACGACTCCTCCACCGTACTCGTTCTTTTTTATATGTGTGTGCACCGCGCACCGTTGCCGCATACGCTCCTTCGAGTACTGTAAAATTATAAAAATATAGACAAAAGAATCTCACGAATGGGCTTCCTTTGATTGTAGGCTAAAAGGCTGCCGAGAGTGAAGGCAATGCTTTTGCGCCCTTATGTGTCACCTTTGAAAAGTACAATTTCGCGCCGTTGCTGCTCATATCGGCTGTATGCTTGCTCTTGCGTATGCTACACGTTCACATATTGCATCCTCAGAACAATTGAGTAACATCTCTGTCCGCGATAGTAAACGACGTAACATCTCTATCCACGAGTGCTCCTTCGATTGTAAACTAAAAGTTTGCCGAGAGTGGAGGCAAGTTTTTTGCGCCCCTATATGTCACCTTTGCTCTGCTCTGCTCTGATAAGCTATGATTTTGCTCTGTATACAACATTCGTAAATGCTTTACGCTAACTGTATTCCAACTTATCTGTATCGCTTGGTCCTTGGAGGATTTATCCCAGGACGCAATTAACCATCTATCTATACACCTTTGGAAAGTACAATTTCGCAGTATAGCTTCTCATTTCGGCTGTATGCTCATTCTAGCGTATGCTCCACATTTAGATATCGCACCCTCAAAATAACGGTAGAACATCTCTGTCCACGACTGTCCTTCCTCTGATACCATGTTAAAATCACGTCTTTTGCGCCCTCATATGTAACCTTTGGAAAGTACAATTTAGCGGTATAACTTCTCATTTCGGCTGTATGCCTGTTCTCGCGTATGTTACATGTTTAGCTATCGCACCCTCAGAATAACGGTAGACATCACCGGCCGCGATTGGCCTCCCCCTGATAGTAAACTAAAAGCCTGCCGAGAGTGAAGGTACGTCTTTTGCGTCCTTGTAGGTCACCTTTGACAATAACAATTTAGCGATATAACTTCTTATTTCGGCTGTATGCTGCATGTTTAGATATCGCACCCTCAGAACAACAGTATAACATTTCTGTACGAGATGGACCTTCCTCTGAGCTGACCTTCCAAGCTAAAAGGCTGCCGAGAGTGAAAGCAAGTCTATTGCGCCTTTGAAACCTTTGAAACCTTTTCTCATTTCGGCTGTATGCTTGTCTTGCGTATGCTACATATTTAGATATCGCACCCTCAGAAAAACGGTATAACATCTCCATCCATGACTGGCCGTCCTCCGATAGTAAGCTAAAAGGCTGTCGAGAGTGGAGGCAAGTCTATTGCGCCCTTATATGTAACCTCTGGAAAGTACAATTTTGCTGTATAGCTTCTTATTTCGCCTGTACGCCTGTCTTACGTATGCTACATCTTTAGATATCGCACCCTCAGAACAACGGTCTCTGTGGGTTACATGTACTTGGTACACGTAACCCACAGTATGCTACATGTTTACCACGTATGCTACATGTTTAGATATCGCACCCTCAGAACAACGGTCTCTGTGGGTTACATGTACTTGGTACACGTAACCCACAGTATGCTACATGTTTACCACGTATGCTACATGTTTAGATATCGCACCCTCAGAACAACAGTCTAACATTTCTATACGAGATGGACATTCCTCTGAGCTGACCTTCCAAGCTAAAAGGCTGCCGAGAGTGGAAGCAAGTCTATTGCGACTTTGAAACCTTTGGAAAGTACAATTTCGCTGAATAGCTTCTCATTTCGGATGTATGCTTGTCTTGAGTATGCTTCATATTTAGATATCGCACCCTCAGAAAAACGGTATAACATCTCCATCCATGACTGGCCGTCCTCCGATGATAAGCTAAAAGGCTGTCGAGAGTGGAGGCAAGTCTATTGCGTCCTTATATGTAACCTTTGGAAAGTACAATTTTGCTGTATAGCTTCTTATTTCGCCTGTACGCCTGTCTTATGTATGCTACATCTTTAGATATCGCACCCTCAGAACAACGGTCTCCGTGCGTTACGTGTACTTGGTAATCAATGCACGGTTACAGACCTCAAATGAACGGCAACATTATTCGACCAGCAAGCCGGGGATCTACTGAGATACAGTTGCCCGTTGTTATCTCTGATCTGAAGTGTCTATATCGTAACGGGGTACGGAGAAGTGTGTTATAGACTGTGGCAGGGATTTTGCCCGTAAATATACTAGCAGGAAGGTATAAGATAGGAGGCGGTCGGCAGAAACCGCAAAACAGGGAACCCGCGGCCGCAACAATACCAGCTCGGTGGGCAGATCACCGTTTGGCTCGGCCCTCCTGTATCCCAAAGAGATGAGCGTGCATAGATTAGAAACGATTACATTGTTCTCGCGCGACCGAGTCGGTTGAGCTCTGAGAGAATTGTGCGCGATTCCGTGAGACCGTCTTTATTGCAAAGATGCGGATTCGGCGCGGGGTAGAAGTAGTGAATATGACGGAACGATTTAACAAGGAAAAGCCTTGGAAAACGACGGATAGATATCCCCCTCTGTTTCCCCTCTTTTGATTCTTCATTCCCTTCTCATTTAATATCTCACACATTCTCTTGTATATGATTTTCTGTTTCGCCTTCCGAAGTTCCGATTCCCGTCTTTATTGCAATGATCCTGATTCGGCAGGAGTAAAAGTAGGAAATATGATGCAACGATTTAATAAGCAAAAGCCTTGGAAAACGACGGATCAATATTTCCCGCTTTTGCCCTATACAGATTCTGTCAAGAGCGCTGTGTATTCCTTAGTCGACCAGTAATATGAGCATTTGAACTCATCTATGATAACTATGACTCGAATAAAAGGAATCCTCCTCTGGATACATCAATCCGCATCTGGGATGGATCTCCTTATTTTCCTCTGATTTAATACTCAACACGTTCTTTTGTATATGATTTTCCGCTTCGCTTCCCGCATTTCCGCACTTCCGATTCTTTTACCTCCCTGTTGTCTCGCTACGTCTTTCCTGGTTCTCAAAGCGCATCCGCGGCACACGCGTTGCCCTGCTCATGCTGCTTCATCCCTCTCAGTTCGTCTCGTAGTTGTCAAGAAGCCTCTGGAGAATTCGCGTCCCCGCTTGCATGCCATGTTAGACAGTGAGGCGGATCGTTCTACGAGTACCTGACGTCAACCCACAGTCTACGACGCCTCTTCGCTGCTCCTATCACGAGTCGTTACACGTTCTCGCGCTGCATATCCGGTGAATCTCCCGCGAGTCCAGCCGCTTCCACTCCGTCTCTACGCATTGCCGAGTGATGTATAGCAGCTCCTAGAGTAATTGCGTTACGCGGCGAATTAATTAGCCATCCGACAACCAGTCGGTTACTGATTCCGGCATCCCGAAGGCGGCGTCGCGGTGACACCGTCGGCGATGCCAATATAGGCGCCGTGGATTCTACCGGTGGCGCTATAGTTGATCGGCGGTGGCTTGCGGCCGAGACTATCGATCAACTTCGATCGTGTTCACCCTGAAGACCCCCTTCTGACCTCCGCACCTGCTGATGTTGCTGGTCCACCGCGGCGACGCGGTTTCCACACTTTCGACGAGCTTGGCCAACCCTTTCCCCCACGGTGACCATTACTATCGGACATTTCCTACCGACTCGATCCCGAGCCCAATAACAATCCCCATCTGAGCGATCATTGTGATCATTAAAAAATTAATACTCGCGAAGCTCCATCTCGATAACGGCGGCGACAGAAGGAGTTATCTTACATATCGTCAACTTGGATTCAGAGGCATTGATTAATCTTCGATCAAGATAATGGACAAGACGACCTCGATTTAGGGAACAGCAGTGAGACAGACTCTACGGATGATTGTTGCAAAAATCTGAGTTGCACGCGACCGCTGAGGTAAATCTGCGGTGATTGTTAGCTGGTTCGATACTTATCTGCTAAATGCGAAAGATTAATGTGTCACGATTGCCATATCGCTAGGAGTTTTCCTATATGACGTAGACTTGAATTCCGAGGATCGACATAACGGACAAGACGACCTCGATTTAGGCAACAGCGGCGGGAGAGACTCTCCGGATGGTTATTGCAAGAATGTGGATTGCACGCGACCGCTGAGGTAATAATTCTGCGGTGATTGTTGGCTGTTCTGATTATTATCCACAAAGTGCGAAAGATTAATTTGTCGTCGTCGCGATATCACCGGGAGTTATCCTACATGTCATCGGATTAGTTTCAGAGGTATCGATTGATCTCCGATCAACATAACAATCAAGACGCGTTTCTTAATTAACGAGGCTATCAGCACTTCGCTGCTATCCGCATTCAGTGTAGTACACAATTATCCAATACAATTTGCCGATCATCCTCGTTTGAATCAATTTGTAACGAAAGCCAATAACTCATCGCGCACGCTCCTTGTTGGCCTCGCGCAACGCCTCGAGCGAACGAGCACGTATACATTAATGCACCTTGAACGCGAGACCCAACGTATATCCTCAACTTGTCGCAGTCATTGACTTCCCCAGATGCTTTATCGGTGAAGGCCATCGTTGCAAGGCCGCGGGTGTGCTATAGTATCTCTACTCCAGTACGATCGTTTACACTTGTGCGATTCAACTACTTCCTCGGACTTGATGTAGAGCATGCTTCAAAATCGCATCAACTACGGAATGGCTCTTGCCTCTACCAATATCACAAATACACACCTAGAAATCTTAAAAATATTGTCGTGATGAAAAATTGGACTCAGAAAAGTTGGGGAAATTCTGGCAATCTGTAAGTAGTGCATTTGCATTACGGGTCGTGGTGCAAAGCATAGGAACGACAATGACACATTACTTTTCTACTTGGATATTATGCAGCCTTTTGTCGAGGAACTACCTCGATTGGGGTGGCTTCTCGCAAAATCGGATTTACCCGTGGCATTCGTGTACAGTTCATTTGACGTGCGCAACATGATGCTTAGACGGTAGACCGACTGCATCTTCTTCATCGCGATCAGCCTTACTTCACGTCTCTCTTGTCACGCGACAACGTCAACGACGATGACTACGACTCGGTAGCTCTCATGGAATATGCATGACACGCCAGTGCGCCCGCGTACACCCGATCTAATTATACAGTTCCGCGCGCGTTTGCCAACGAGGACGAGCCCGCACCAGTTTCTCAGACGGTCGAGCTCTCACTCACTTTCACTGTCGTTTCCTGTCTCGCTCCTTCCTCGCGGGAACTCGTCCGGGTTTCACCGCGGCACAGTCGCCGAGTTTAACCGGCAGAATCGCGGCGCACTACAAGTTAGCCGGATCTCCGGCCGAAACTCGCCAAGTGCCGTAAAGAATTTGATGTCCTTCCGAGTCCCATCAGTGGAAGAGCCGTTTGGCTCTCACCTTCAGACTTCCGTCAGGCTTCGAAGATCGTTTCCGCGTCTTAACGATCGCTGCAACCTAACCGACGACCCAGGAATCTCCGGAATACCTCTCGGCGCATTACATCGACAAAGCGAATTAGCGAAACCCGGCGACTTCGTGCGACGTCCGCTTGTCCTCCAAGTTTCTGATCTCCGCCGGTTATTCAGCCTGGAGCCTGCACGAGTGCGCTCCAGGATTTTCGTAAACTTCTCGAGTCTCATACCCACAGTGCAGCGCCAGTGCCAGCCGGGCGAATCCTTCCACCGCGACTCTAGGATTAATCCAGAGTGTGTTGGATATCTATACTGCTCCAGATCTTGGGCACGTTCGAACCTCAGTGAATACAGTGGAGTTCAAGATCCGCGAGAGTCGCCTCTCAAGTGCTCCACGATATCACTCGTCGCAATCTCAGATTTCCCATACCGAGTGCTCCCAACTTTAATGAATGTCGAAATGATTTATAAACCATGAATCATTGAGAATGCAACGCAGGAGAAGACTCTGTTATTCAGGTAACGATACTCAGAACAGTGGCGAAGTTAAATCTTACCGTGAACAAATGTTATTCACTCCCATTCTATTGATGGAAAGATCCGATCCAATAACTAACTTCAGCAACGAGGCTTGAATACGACCATCGTTTAGCTCGCTATGTGCTTCGCAAGTCTATAACAGGGATGCGCGAGGTGGAAGTTGATATTGCCGGTGTGCGATACATGTGTACAACATCCTATTAACCATCCTCATTTCCTGCTGACTCGATCTCATCCCCAATAACAATCCTTATCCAAGCAGTCATTGTGTACACCCTATTTACGAAATTAATACTCGCGGAGCGTTGCTGACCAAATACACTATGACCTCGATTTAGGGAACAGCGGTGGGACCGACTCTCCGGATGGTTGTTGCAAAAATGGTGGTTGCACATGACCGCTGAGGTCACTCTGCGCAGGCTGCGGGGCTTGTTAGCTGGTCCGGTGTTTATCCACGAAATACGAGAGATACATTTCTCATGGTTGCCATATCACCAGACGTTGACCTACATGTTATCGGATAGGCTTCGGAGGTATCGATTAATCTCGTACCAACATAATGAAGAAGACGTGTTTATTAATTAACAAGGCCATCAGAGCTGTTAACGGTCCACCGCTGCAACCCGGTTTTCACACTTTCGTCATCCAAACGAGCGTTGTGTACCCTATTAAAAAAAATTAATATCCGTGGAGCTTTGCGCATCAAATACACTACGACCTCGACTTAGTGAACAGCAGCGCGACCGTCTTTCCCGAATGGTATCCAAGCTTAATGAATGTAGAAATAATTTATAAACCGTGAATCGTTGTGGATGCAGCTCATGAAACTCCGTTTCTCAGGTAACGTTCCTCAGTTAAGGGTGAACAAATGTTATTCACTCTCGTTCTATTGTTGGAATTATCCGATGGAATAATAAACCGCATCAGCGAGACTTGAATATGGCCATCGTTTAGCTAGCTATGTGCTTCGAGAGTTTGTAACGGGGTTGCGAGAGGTGGAAGTTGATATTGCTCCTGTACGATACCTATGTACAACATCCCTCGTATATGGCTTATCGAAAGCCATAAACTTATTTCGCCATTTTTATCCGATTTGCCAGGTCAAGTGTACTACCTACGTTACGATGTCACCACATTGCTCCCGCCTTTTTTTCCATACTGCTTCATTCCCTGCTTCCTTCCGAACTTTGTCACCGACTACCCGCTGATACGGTTTGGGAATAAATCGGCAGATATCGATAGCACGATCCTTGGTCGCTAATAAGTTCGTTGACGATTTAAAATAAAACGTTTTAAAACAAAACGGGATTCTTTGCCGAAAGAACGTTTCCCTTGCTCAATATCGTCCCTATCCAGTTTTCACGTGACATCTTTTTCGTCACAAATCGAAGGCGAAAACGAATCATGATCGTACGGATCTTGACCTTGAATATATCCGCATGACATCAAATTTCTTTAAGAAAACAAATTGTTCACTTCTAGAATGTTATTCTCCAAGTGAACTTCCCTGAGCGAAGTTTGCGCGATGCATAACATAGCCGTTATAACTTGATGAGAATTTAGTCTCATGCAGATATCTTCAGGGTGATTATAGATCAAGAGCTCGAGCTAGCAATTCCGAAAAATCCTTGATATTTCAGTCTGTCGACCTTTCGGTCAGCGTAATATGATGAAGCGTGTGAGATCCAAACTACCATTAGTTCCGATGTATTCTTAACCCATCAACGTTGCTCCTGACAATTACCGACGCCCACACGAGCTCTCGAGCCTTCCAAGAATAGATACCTTCTCAAAGTATATATATTGCTTTCATTCTCATCTCACCGCTATACGAACTCTAATCGTTTCTTGCCTTTGTGGCATACGCCCAGGTAGGATTCTGCCATAGTTGGAAAAAACACCACATTAATGACTCTATACTGGCTGCCCTACGCCAAAACGCCAAATCCCGTTCGGATGATCAAATCCCACCTGGACACCGGATAAAGTAAATGATCCAGAGAATACCAATCCGAGTCTGGGCAGCAACAGCTCTGTTGGCTCATCAATCTTACTAGGGGCGAATCAGTGCTGGAATGCCACCTCGTAAACTGCAAACAGCTAAATCGCAGGCCTCTCGCGCTAAGTGCATCGATATCATTATGTCGACTCTCTTCACCGATCTGTTGATTTATACGCATATCCGGCTTCATTCCTGCGTACGGTAAACCGTATATTACACCGGTATATACGTGCACCAACATGTTCGTAGGAAACCGGGACGTGATTTCCTGGCGAAGCATTATGGCTAGACGATAGAGGCGGTAAGAGCAGCGGCAGTGCGTTTATCGGGTGGGGTTTCCATTGTTGCCTCGTTGTAAAGCCGGTCCGGGTTGCACCAAAGGCCGTACGGTAAATCCGACGTAAAGTAGTACCCTGGTATCGGCGGCGCGATGGTGCGAATAAGGCCACGCGATTCGCTTGGCTCGCCGCCGTTCTTTACCGATCGAAATTGTGGAAATAAAATTCTCAGCTCAAAATCAAGATTTCTTGCCGTGACTCGATCACACACGATGATTTATAAAAATTTCATTACTCTCCAAATTTTAATGGGCTTCGACCACTTTGACTGATTCTAGGTACGAATTAATTGAAGTTCACGTAGGACGCATTCCGGGAGCGATGCTGATGAAGCAATCGGCATGTGCGAGAGAACATCAGGGAATTTCAGTCATACAGTTGCGTGAATAGCTGGAGCATGAGTTCAGAACACGCGACCTCGCGAGCTTCGCCGCTGCTCTGACGCATAAATAATGTACCGAGCACGGTCCGCTCGGCGAGATACAACGCCCGTATAGGTATACACACACAGACCATTAACCGAGAATCATGGAGCCTCGCTGAATGCACCAGAAGCGGCAGCACCAGCTTGTTTCGTTCGCCCTTCGAGCTCGTTCAATCATCGTCCAATTACGCGTCACGATTCATCAAGTCACTATCTTTCATTCTATTCTCGGTTCTTGTTTCCGTGTTAAACATTTATCTCTCTCTCTCTCTTTCTCTCTCGCCCGTCATCGCTGCCTCGTTGTGTGTGGGATATATCGAGCTCGTTTCCTAACTTGATATGCGGAAAAAAAAATTCAAAGGGACCCCCGTCGCTCCCGTAATTTTATCGCGAAATCGACCGTAATTTTCCCGAAAATCGTTATCGGGTTCATTATCGCATTAACGATTTTCTCTGTCGTCACACTTCTTGTCGACAGGTACTCCCTCTTCCTTGCCGTATCGTCGAGCGTTACTTTATTGCAGGTGTGTGCAAGTTTTTATCATGCGCTTATAAGTTATACCGCTTGTGCCACTGAGCACGCGTCGGATTGATACGACAACCAAAAATTGACGACTTTATCAAAAAGAATGCTTGAAGAAAGCGTTTAATAATATGTTTCAAAGTATATATACATAATGTTTGTATGCGAATATATATACAAAAAAAACCATATTTATTCATACCAATTGGTTCGGATAATCGAGGTTCTACTGTAGTGAGGAATCGAATTATTTAATACTTACCGGAAATACGTTTGGTTGATCGATTAAGACGACGTTGGGATCGACCACCAGGTCTTCCCCCATTGCTCCCGCTTCGGCTGCCCGCCTTTCGGCCGCCGCCGCTGCTCAATCTCTAATCTGCCTTTGTCGTAGTCGTCGCTCTTGAAATTCTTCACCGCCGCCGCCGTCGTGATTCCCGATTGCCGGAGTAGGAGGACGAGGACGAGGAGAAGCCGGAGTATGGTGTGGAAAGATTATTTATACAAGAAATTAATATTTAAATGGGAATCAAAGTACTCACTTCGAGAGGAACCCTTACTGAAGAGATGTCTTGTTTGACCGAACTTCGGACGACGAATGGATTTCTCTCTCGATATATTTGCGAACTAATAGGTTCATTACCCTCGCCGAAAAATCCGATCACTTGTACATCTGGATGTGGTTCATTTCTTCGAGGCGTGGGAGGATCCTTTTTTCCTCTCCGACGTACATTGCCTCGGAAGCGTTCGTAATTGACTCTAAATAAAGAAAATATATGTAAATTATAATAGAAATCAATATAATATAAACTTGTATAATTAATTATCATATAAATTTGTTTGTATCTTGAAACAGTGCCAACCATTGTGAAAATTTTGCTGAGATGCAAAGGACGTGTCTCCCCCCTGCCTCGAATCGGTCTCTGTCGTCGGATCTGTGAATATATGAACGTTTGAAATATTCCACAATAGTACTTGTTATTACTTATAGTACTGTATAACAACCTACTTTTTTCGACGCCATCCATCGGTTGAGTAACGTTTCTGATTGTAACTTCATCGGGGTTCCGAACTTCCTCCCTCTGTTGATCTCCGAATATAGCTATTTTTTTATGTCCTACAACATTACCAATTAAAATAACAGCCTACCTCCTGGATTCTCATTCTCGCCAACTCCTTGCTGCAACTGTTCTTTCGTGAAATTATATATTTGTAAATATATTATATCTCATAACAGTACCATTATGACCTACCGTCATTATTTTCTTCCGGCTCCTTCGGCGCCCATTAGATTACCCCGATATCGAAACATTTCGTACTGTCTCGAATGTGCTGTTGTTATCTGAAAGGGAAAAAATGCATTATTGACTAACAATATTTGCAACTACCCCGAAAATAAATGAAATTGGTCCCTACTTAGAATAAGAAACCAGTACGCGCCCTAACAACGTCCCTGGCAAATACAAACAACCCTCAAAATAAATAAAAATAGTCCCCTACAGTTACTTACATCCCCTTTAACCGATTTCTAACGTCTTGAACCTCCAATACCGTTCCTTACGGTACGATATTGAAGGTTACAGCGCCATCAACCGATTTAATCCTCTTAAACTACTTTAAACCTCCTTGCACCCCAATACATCGCTGTATGATCGCTGGCGCTAATCAGTCGGGAGGTGCATCATTGCCGTTTTACGACCGCGATATTAAAACAGCTTGTATCTTTTGTGCCGCGTGAACTAATTATGACTCCAAACTCCTGTATTGACTGCACGCATGGTGTTGCAAAATGTAGCGTTACCCTCGCCCCCACGGCTCGTTTTCCCGACAAAGTTGAGCGGGTCAGTAAAGGTCAGCATATTAACTTTCCATGTATTATAATAATACATAGTATCGAATATAATAACGGGAATTTTAATAATGCCGTGAATTCATAATTTGCTCGGAACAACGTCTATAATTAATTTGAACAATACGTTATACGCATGCAATTTCAGGAGAGAGAGAGAGAGACGCGGGAGGAAAGGTCACGAGGGCGAAAGCATCGTGATGGTTGGAGCTGGAAGCTGATTACTTCGCGCTCGCTCTGTGTCCCATCGAAGGACGGATGGAGCGAGAGGAAAACTGAAACGATGAGTGGGGTAGTTTGGGTGGTAGTGAAGGCAGGGAAGCTTTTGATGGTGCAGGGGTGGAAGGGCATTCGAGCCACCCCCAAACAAGTTGGTCGCGGAACGGACGAAGTTACTAACGATGGCTTTTGTGCCTGTGCTTCGGTGGCCGGGCGACCGCGGCAACGGCCTGGCAGAAGCGAACGAGTATGAGAGAGCGAATCGGACAAAACGGCGAAGCTTCGAGCATAGATGAGCAAAGCAGTGCGCAGACACAGAGGGCCACGGCGAGTCGAGGTACCGCAAGCGAGGGGGAAGACCGAGTCGACGAGGGGTGGCGAAGCGGAGGCGGATACGGGTCGAGGGAATGCACGGATTAAATGGGATCCGGAGGCCGTTTATCATCCCTCGAGTAGTATTCGCACGCGAACCGGTTCGCCAACGGTAGGCGACAGGAATGGCATACAAACGACGAGTTGTGCGACGCTGCACGAATCAAGCCCACATAAACAGCGATAGAGGGAGATTGGGAAACGGAGTCCATGAAATTTGAGGATTCTGTTCTAATAGGGATCGATGATGGGAAAGAGCGTGCAGATATTAGTATTCGATTCCAGAGAAGCTCGGAGCGAGCAACCACGGTCGCAACATCGACCCGTACGCGAAGAGTTGTTGTTTTTTTTTTTATTCATTAAGGCTCGGGAGACTCCGAAGGGAATTCGTTTGAATGGGGTTGGGGAATGCATTGGATATTAGACACATCCATGAAATTGTACGCATTTGCGCTTCTGTCGATGATGGTTAATCCATGGATATACGGATATTCGCGTTTGGGGTTCAACAAACATAACAAACCATCGAATCAGTTCATACGGAGGAAACTGCGGCTAGGGAAGCTTGTGTTGCTAGTGCTCGGCTCGCATAAACAGCGATAGCTGAAGATTGGGAAACGGAGTCCATGAAATTTGAGGATTCTGTTCTAATGGCGATCGATGATGGTTCACGGGTAAGAGCGTGCATATTAGTATTCGATTCAACGGAAGCTCGGAGCGAGCAACCTCAGTCGCAACATCGATCCGTACCCGAAGAGTTGTTTTTCATTCGTTGACGCTCGTGATACCCCAATGGGAATTCGTTTGAATGAGGTCGGAGAATGAATTCGATATTAGACACATCCATAAATTGGTATGCATTAACGCTTGTGTTGACGATGTTTGATGCATGAATAAACGGATATTCACATCCGGAATTCAGCAAACATAACAAACCATCGAATCAGTTCACACAGAGGTAACTGCCGCTAGTGAAGCTTGTACTGCTAGTGCTCGGCTCACATAAACAGCGATAGAAGATTGGGAAACGGAGTTCATTAAATTTGAGGATTCTCTTCTAATAGCGATCGATGATGGTCCATGGGAAAGAGCGTTGGAGATTAGTATCCGATGCAACGAAAGCTTCAAATAAATAACTGCAGTTCCAACATTGACCCATACCCGAAGAGTTGTTTTTTACTGGTTGACGTTCGTGAGATCCCAAAGGGAATTCGTTCGGACGAAGTTGGAGGATGAATTTGATATTAGATAGGTCCATAAATTGGTATGCATTTGCGCCGGTATCGACGATGGTTGATCCATCAATATCCGGATATTCGTGTCCGTGTCTATAAACAGCCATAGAGGAAGATTGGAAAACGGACTCCATGAAATTTGAGGATTCCGTCCTAATCTCGATCGATGGTGGTCCATGGGAAAGAGCGTGTAGATTAGTGTCCGGCACAACGAAAGCCGGGAACGAGTACCTGCAGTTTCAACATTGACCCGTACCCGAAGAGTTGTTTTTTATTGGTTGGTATTCATGAGATCCCAAAGGGAATTCGCTCGGATGTGATTGGACATCAGACAAGTCCATAACTTGGTATGCATTAGCGCTTGTGTCGACGACGGTTGATCCGTGAATGTCCGGATATTGGTAACCGGAGTTCAGCAAACAGAACAAAACCATCGAATCAGTGCACACAGAGGTAACCGCAGCTAGTGAAGCTTTCAACTACTGGGGCTCGACAAGATCTCACCCCAGCATCTCCGGATCTCTCGCTGGTATCACGGTCACGTAAGTTCCACCGTATCCAGCGGCGTATTGATCACACGCTCGGTCACTCGGCGATGCCTCCAGGCGTTTGTGAATGGCGAATATTGGTTCTCCAAAGGCATACAGTAAGCAGACAGTATGATATATATGGACCGGAATATCATACGTATGATTTTCGTGTCTGGCAATATCGGATTCTTCAGGTAGCACAACCAATTGTTGCCACTTTCGTTTCTTACTTCTTTTTTTGCTTCCTCATAGAGGAAGCTTTGTTTTGATGAAAAAGAAATGCACCAGAGCTGTGCACCAACCGCGGATCCACCGCTATCGGTTTCGTTTCGCGCTTTATATTGACAGTCACCGAGTGTATTTAAGACTCTTCGCATAGGATTTACCATCAGTTTCTATGAAATCAGGTAATTCATTCGATCGAGGGACAAACTTTGGAGCCAAAAATAAACAAAAACTGCGAAAAGGAAGGTGACCTATCCGAATTGGGGTCAGTTGGCTGCATGCAGTCAGCGGAATATAATATATAGAATATCCTCGCCGGAATATCGTACGTATTATTTTCGTGCCGATGGGAATATCCGATTCGTTATACGGTAGAAAATTCTGTACTTTTAACAATTTATTGTTTATTTTTATTTTCTTAGTTTTCCAATAGTTTTTTTTCCAATTGTTAATTTTGAAATTCGGCTCTCGTTTTACAAACGAAAGTACAAACTAAAATTGTTAATGACGCGGGAAATAAAGGAGAGGTTCGTAAATTCAAACCTGAACAAACGATTTTGTCACTTATTTGACAAAATTATTTTAACGAAACTTCGTATACCGATTATACGAAATTGTTTACCTTGTTGCATCTTTCGTTTCTCACTTTACATCAATCATTTTCCCTCGCTTCTTCGGTTTTCCGGAATTTAAGAGTCTTCGCACAGGATTTAGCATCAGCCTTTGCAAAATCGAGCGATACATTCGATCGACGGACAAACTTTAGGGGAAAAAAAAATTGAAAAGGAAGGTGAGCTATCCGAGTTGGGGTCAGTTGGCTGCAGGTCTTCCCGATTCACCAGAGTTGCTCGGTTAAAAGGGAATCGTGATATTCCTGGCTTCTGTGAGAAGGTTCAGCGATACCCCGCTTCTGCCGTTAAAGTCGGCGTCAGGCAATCTTCAAAGATGCGGATAATCGCCTTGATCCGACCACGACTCCATTAATCCCGAAGCTCTACGGCCGACGCCGTTATACACCGTGCCTTCCTCTCTGTGTAGATCAGCGATCGTTGAACGCTCCCGCCTCCTTTGAATTTCCTCGATGTTGGAACATCTTCGTTTTTTTCATACCCGCTTTATCGCTCATCGAATTAAAATGTTTTTAGGCACGACCGAGCGTACAGCGAGAACATTCACGAAAGAAAAGGCGGATACTTGTTGCTAGCGCAAACTGATTTATTCCTCGAATTCATGAATCGGTGCACTCATCCGCGATTGATTGAGCCCTCTGCGAGCTGTGCGCTTGGAAATTACGCTCTGGGCAGAACGAAGGATCGAGGGATCGCGGGTCGGTCGATGCACTCGAATACGCGATTGGCCCATTCTCGGAACAGCGGATCACATTGTACACCAGCGAAAGTACCGCATCGTCAAATTTTACGAGAACCCATTTGATGCATCGTGAACAGCGATCTTTCATCAGAATTTTTCAACAATTATGCACCCGGAATCATAATTCATTTTACCCTGCAAGTCATTATTTATTTGATTGAAATGAATATTTATTTAAGTTAAGTAAATATTCCGAAGGAAATCTAGACCGCAAGGACTTGGCAGATATTAAGGTTCTATTTTATTTCCAGTCGAATTTCTTTAAACTGGAGCCTAATCAACTCCTAATGTGTCATTCAGATTTTGTTATTTTTAGTTCATATTATTTATCCAAATTAATGTCAATTGTATACGATTTTTAACTCGCTGCATTATGAATCGTTGCATTCTTACGTGTGCATAATAAAATATCTATCCATCTAAATTAAATACATAGTAGTATTAAGAGACATTTATTGACCCCCCATAGAATGTTAGTTCTATTTTTATTTGGAATCCTTTTTTTCACGCATTATAACGACATATGGTGGGCCAATACCCCATTGACCAAAGTCCTTCAGCCCATACATATTTATTTAAATCGAATAAATATTTATTTAAATTAGATACATTTTTTTTAATTGAATATTTATTTGCGGGCCGCCCGTCAAATAATTATATTTCTGGTTGTGCAGATATCTTTTGCATCTAGGAATATTCTGCCGTAATCTATAATACACGTACGGCTTAGTTTATCCTCTTCAGTATGTGGAAATAACCTACTCTGTACATACCGTGTTCACTAAACTATGCCCGCTCGGTCTCCTGAACGGTATACAAAGAGACACATGAGTATATATCGGGCGGATGACAATGTACACCGCAACGATCCACACACACACACACGCGCGCATATACATATGCACGTAATACAGGCAGTATTTCTGACATCGTAAACACAATTCCCGCGTCGCGGCGGCGTCGTCGTCGTCGTCATCGTCGTCTACCATCGACTGTCTCGCTTTCTCGTCCCCCGAGGCTTTCCAGGCAAGAAGTGGGTTGAAGGTGGAAGAACGGGGTTGGCTTTACCGATATTACTCACCGCACACGTTCCAAAGCGCGAACGAAGAGGGGAGCTGAGAGATGGAAAACGAGAGAGAAAGCAGCACCGTCGCGTCGAGACAACCCTTTAACGCCTAACATCCGACAATCGCGAAAGTCTCGTTTCAGCTTGTAGTAGGGGAGAGCGGGGCAAAATGGGACAGTGTGCCAAAACGTAATTTTTCAATAGTTTTTGGATGGGACGGTGGCGAAACGGGGCAGAAAATCCGGATGTATCGATGGGGCAAAAATGGGTATTCAAAAATTATGAGAAAATTGCGAAAATGAGAAGAGACAAAAAACAATTTTCCAAGCATTTTTGGACGCCCATTTTGTCATATCGATACGTCCAGACTTTCTGCCCTGTTTTGTCCCACTGTCCTACACAGTGAAAAATAATGTCGTTAAATCGGGATACGAAGTTTCGTAAAAATAATTTCGTTAAATAAGTGTCAAACTCATTTCTTTAGATAAAAATATACAAACCTGTCCTTTTATTTCCCATGTCATTAACAATTTTTAGTTTGTACTATTGTTTGTAAAATTGGAGAGTCGGGTTGGGCGATTGGAAAATTAACAAATAAAAACTTGTAGATGTTCGTGGACAATAAGTTGTAAAAAGTTCGAACTTTTTGTACTGCGCATCCAAAAATCCAACGTATTTTTGGATGCGCAGTAAAAAAAAGTTTTGCCCCGCTGTTCCATCCAAAAATGATTGGAAAATCGCGTTTCAGCGCACCATCCCATTTTGCCCCACTCTTTCCTGTATAGTCGTATTATTGAGCTTCCTGGAAGTAGAATATCCGAGCTCTCTCGTCCCCAACGTAGTTACCGTTCGTGCCAAAGCACGCCGGGGACCACGAGTTTGACGACAAATCACGTGCTAACTCGATACACATCGATTAATCATCGATCGATTCGTGTAGTTTGCTTTTTGATTCATTTCCAATTCACGGCCCGAGAGATAAACGATGGGCGAGCGCCAAGTGAGAATCTACATCGATGGCTCAGTTCCACATGGGCGTAAAAGCCGCGTATATAACCATAGCCTTTACGGCCTTCCAATTATGTATAAGCTAATATTTATAAGCTGCGGATTGACGTGGCCCTGAACGATCCACTAACCTCCTGTCCTCGTTTGGACAAGAAGACGACGAATACCTTTTTTAAATCCATTCCGGGTCGCATCTCGTTGAGCTAAATTCCCGTTGCCGCGTTTTCCATTCCGCGCTTTTCGCTTCGTTTTACGCTATATTTTATTTCTTCCGTGGATGCGCCGTGCGAGAGAACGGCCACTCGACGAGATCGTTAATCGCTGAATCGCCAAGTTTAAATTCACTGTGCGTTCGTAATTACCGCACATTATTATAGTAATGAGGGAAGTTTGCCGCATCGTATTTTTCCCCTTGCGAATGTTAGCGCCACAGTTTTCGGCGCTAAAGTATTTAACGTGGAGTTCTGGAGTTGCGGACGATGATGGTGATTGAAAAACGTTGTGCGATACACACGTGGTGCGAGGTCAGAGCGAGTGCAAATGTTTGATCAAATCCAGTCGAAGCTCGTGGATCTTCCAAGTTTCATGGGCCGAGCACAATTTTTGTTTCCCCCTCCGAAATGGGGCACACTATCGGTCTCGTGGTTGGCCGAGGTTTCCGCTCAGCTTTTACCGCCGATAATCCCCCAAAGAAAACTCAGGTCTCTTTATGGTGAGTCATTTTTTTTCTTCCCGGTTCGCCGCAAGCCTGAAATAAAACCCTTCACGTTGGCGATCGAGTCGGCGATTCGACATGCTCATCTCGCAATCTTTGCTGTTTCTGACCAGTTCCCTGGTCCATTCCGAATTAACACTATAGACGTACAGATATTCCATCGTACGGAATTCCTGACGATGATTGAAGAATGAGTATTTAGGGTAACAAATATTTGGGGTAAGTGATTGATTTGAAAATGACAAATATTTAGGGTAAGTGTGGATGATACACAGTAAAAAAATAATTTCGTAAAACAGGAATACGAAGTTTCGTAAAAATAATTTTGTTAAATGAGTAACAAGCTCGTTTATTAAGGCTTGAATATACACACTCGTCCTTTTATTTCCTATGTTATTAACGATTTTAGTTTGTACTTTTGTTTGTCGAAATAGAAGCCGAATGGTGCGATCGGGGAATTAACAGATTAAAGATTGTGGACGTTCGTGGACTATAAGTTAGTGTAAAAAGTACGAACTTCTTTTTGTGTGTGGCGATGGTTTTTTAAAAAACGAAATTGGAAATTTAACGCAAAAAAAACCTTCAAATTTTTCAGTCGTCCACTCAAGACTTTCGATATTTTCGACGCGTGATTTAATCGCAGCTCTATAAGTAAATATTCGCGATCCCACAAAACACGTCTTAGTATACTTTATGTTGCCCACATGAACTACCGAAAGACGACAAATACCTCAGTCAAAAGTTTCACACCGCAAAATACAACCAAAAAAGTCTTACTGGCGATTTCACCCGGAAATTGCAGGCGATATGGCCACGTGGCATATCGTACACTGAGAGAAGGATCTAGTAAAAATTACCAATCAACTAAGAAAAATTACCATAGGACATAGTAGTACGGCGCCAGCGCGCCACCTATGGCAGAAAGTCTCAGAATTTCCACGAATTTTTACCATAATATATAGGGTAAAAGTGGTGAATATGGCCCGCCTCGATTAACACGTAAATCAATGATATATGGACCGGTCCATATTCCCCACTTTTACCCTAAGAAAAATTCTTATAAATCCGGTACTTCCTACCATAAGTCTCGCCCTAACGCTCTACTACTACATGCTATGGTAATATCTCTCAAGTGATATAGTAGTTTTTACTATATCCTTCTCTCAGTGTACTGCTCCTTGCATATACAATCTTACAATTTTCCGTGCAATCAAACTGTATCCACATATACTAAAAACTGTGCATATACCAAATCGCAAATAAGGAATGTTTCCTCATTTGAGTACAAATCCGCGCAAACGGCAGCGCCATTAATTTGTTACACGTTAAAAGATATTACGGGTGTCGATATCACCCTGATTTACCCTAATCGAATCCAGTCGGTGCTCATGGATCTTCCATCTTTCATCGGACGAGAATAATTTTTCTTCCCCACCGAGCGAGGCACACTATCGGTCTCGCGGTTGCCCACGGATTTTCCTCAGCTTTTACCGTCAATAATCCACCAAAGAAAACTCACCTTTCTTCACGGTGAGTAAATTTTTTTTTTCTTCCCTCGTCCGCCTCAAGCTTGAAACCCCTTTTCCGCGACCTCTTCACATCGGTGATTCGACAAGCTCATCTCGCAATCTTTGCCGTTACTCCTCGGTTCCTTGGCTCCTTCTTACCGACACGAAAGCGCCTACTCTTCCGAAGGACGATTCAACCGCTTCGGAATCCATCCAGACGCCAGAGACATTTCCGAGTGAATACCGCGGACATACGGATATTCTATCCCGAAAAGCTTATCTCTCTTTCCTCTCTGGGACCTCCGCTGCTCCGTCGATCCGTTCTTTATTTCTCTCTTGTTCACGGAATCTTCAATCTCTGTACTGTACACTATCCACCTCCCTGCATTTCTACCCTCCCTCCCTGGATGGGTCTTTGTGCCTGAATCTGCAGTAGCTTTTATTCCAAGCTTTCTGTATTTCAACCGCACGCTTCTCTCTCTCTCCGGTTCGCTTGCCAGCTCCTTTTGGGAAAACATATTCTTACAAGAATACCTCTATCGTTCATCTCATCCGTCTCTGTTTAGATATCCTTTTGCATTATATAAGTATCTCGCCACCGCTGCCACATTGCATAATAAAAAGCAAATATATCTGAGTACAAATCTGTTTCATCAATCCTTTCGAGCTGGGTCGTAAATCTGGACTGCATTGATTAGATAATATCGACCTAAAGATATGTGCGTGAGACTAAATTTGATTAAGTTATAACGACGGGGTTTTGCATCGCACGAACTTCGATCGGGGAAGCTCACTTAGGGTCGAATTTTAAGACGTTAGTTTGGGCTTAAGATCGCTCTTGAGATCGAAGTTTAGCCCGATTTTCATTGCGTTTTTACGATTTACTCTTAAGTACGGCCTCTACCTTAAGATCGAACCTCAGTTCGCACTTGATCGTGCGCTTAAGTTTAATCTTAAGTTCGAACTTAAGTAGTAATGCAAATTCGATTGTAGTTCGAGTTTGATCTTAAGTTCGAATTCGAGACTCTTAAGACCTTTGAGACATTCAAGGCGTTTTTAACGTAGAATCTATATATAGGAATCCCAATCGGAGTTAACTTTATTGACACTATATCGTCATTGATGGGTGATCCGGCAAAAGAATTTCTTGAACACCATTTCTATGAAACGATTTCTGGAGTGGCTAAAAAAAAGATCAGCGATTGTGAAGATAGGTGGAAAACAACACGTGAAGGTCGATAAGATTTTTTCAAATATGTTCTTATCGCTTCTTATTAGTCCGAACTTACGATCAAATTTTACTTCAGACTGAGGTTCGAGCTTAAGACCGAACTTAATCACGCAATCTTAATCTTAAGCACGCAATGAGATTCGTGCCAAGCTTCGATCTTAAGTACGATCTCAAGAGCGATCTTAAGTTCAAAGTAACGTCTTAAAATTCGACCCATAGAGAATCGAATTTTACAACTGAACAATTTTCGTTTCTCTTCCTAAATTAGTGTCAAATTACATGTCATGTCATACTCACGGTCATTATTACGTGCGTATCAACTCGTAGAATAAAAACTCACCATTAAATTACTCTAACAATTTGTTAAATATTACACGAAGTTCGTATCACAATTGCAATTCTGTTGCGCCGCTCATTCAACGCCAACGTGACGCGTCTGTCCGCCGTCGAGCGAGATTTGTCCGCATTACACGTACGTTTCAAAAATGCTCGTCTCCTTGAGACCAGCTTAGTGTCACTTTAACGGGCCATCCTCCGTGAATTCTTTCCATCCGCCTCTCGCTCTGTTTCATCATAAACGCCACGTTCACTGCTCTCTTCTGCTGCTTCGCACGTCTGACCGATTTCCCTGAAACGGACGTGCAATAAAGCTGTGAGCGAGCATACTCCAGAAAGAAGGAATTCCAGAGAACTGAAGGAGAGAAGAATAGTCACACGAACAGCGAAAAGATGGTACGTCCAAGTTGTCTTCACATAAAGACATAATGGAATATATTTTTATATACATATATACATATATATATTTTATTTTTGTCGACCCAGCTCGCAGAGGGAACGTGACAACGTCATAGCTTACAAGTACGTTTGCAACACGTCCTCTCGATATGTATTCCAGTAGGTAAGGCAATGTACCTCTACGGCCTTGGATCCAATTATTCAGATGGAAAACGTCGAGGTGGTTTTACATGGCTGCCCCCTGCCCTCGAGTCTTGTACGCCTATTATCTATGTGGGTGACTCGGTCTCGGCAACGCCGCAGCAAATTAGATGAACGAATATACTCGCACGTATACGCGGGCGCGAGCATCGATCGAACGGCGAGCCCAGACGCGGCAGCGGTTCGTTACTTACACACAGCGGTGTATGCAATCGTTGAACGCAGGGGACGGTGACGAGAATGCGGCCACACATAGACCAATCGATATTTATAGTACTACTAGCAGGTTGTTGCGGCTCGGCCGCTTCGCACCCTCGCTATGCACTGTGGAATTTAGAAACTGGACATTTAAATACCATGACATTTAATGGAAATACGTCACTTCCGGTTGGAGAAACTAATTTTTTGGCCGGAAGTGACGTCATATCGAGAATAGGTCACTTCCGGTCGGAAATTGAGATTTTCAAACCGGAAGTGACGTCACAAACGAAATTCGTCAAATTCTTTTGATTCACGTCACTTCTTGTTAAAAAGTGAGATCTTCAACCCGGAAGTGACGTCACAGAGAAAAGTGACGTCACAGAGAAAAGTGACGTCACAGAGAAAAAGTGACGTTACAGAAAAAAGTGACGTCACAGAAAAAACCCTCTGCCAAGCAGTGGTTTAGTAACATTAGCCAGTGCTTATTAGGGTTCGAAAGACGATATGGCGTTTTGGCGAGCCGCCGCTAGTATGAAGTCGCCCATGTGCCGTTTTTCCCGTTACGGCAGAATCCCATCTGGCTATTTTCAGGGCCTTCTCCCGAGAAAAACTAATTAGGATAGTTCCGTGGGTAGAAGAACAAGCCATTTTAGCTTTTCAATGCAGTCTTTTCGCAAACTTGTCTTTATTATTCTTCTTCTTCCCCCTGACGATGCCGAGTCGTGCTGTGAACTGGCATCGCTTTAATCCCATTTAGATATCTTGTCTGCGAGTTCCTCCCGTCTGGCCCGACCTTTCCTCGTTTACCACTCGCGACTGTGGTAGAACGAGTCGTGCCACGCGGTGTCGACGACCCAGTCTCGGCACCGAGAACCGAGATCACTGCGCCGGGAGGTTCGCACGACATGAAACGTGTGAACAGACTATACATACACACACACACACACACACATATATACATATCCAAGCGATAAAGGGTGTGTAAACTGACTGCGCAACGAGTAAAGGCGACGTAGTCGTCGAGCTCTCGGGGTTGTTACCGAGGGTGTCGCCGAGCGCGGGGGGTCGCTGGTCGTTGCAGAGTATACGAAGAGTCTCAACAATCTCCCGACAAGCTTAAAAGATAACAGAAATAAAAACATTGCCGGCGGCCGTTAAAAAACAAAGACATAAAACAAAAAGTCAATCTGCAAACCAACTCGGCTTAGCCGCTTTACCGCGGGCAGATTTTTCATTCTTTCCTCTAAAACCCGTTCGCAACCCGATTTATTGCCTCCCCGCGTCAACGTGAAATTGCTTCATGTAGTGAGCAGTTCAGATACGCGTGACTGCGTTGCATGGTATGGTATCGATTGGTTAATTAAAAAATTTAGAATCCGCATAGAATCTAAGATCTGCATTCCAAATGAAGTTGACTTTGATGATACTAACTGTGATGAATAGATGATTTCTTGAATCAGTTTCTATGGAATGATTGTCGATTGCTCTCGTCAATGACATGATCAGTGATAGTGATGAGTTTTTAAAAAAATATCTTATCGCTTCTTATTAGTTTGAACTTAAGATCGATCTTCAGTTCGAAGTTATATCGAAATTGAGCTCAAGTACGAACTCAAGTTCTAACTGAGATTCGATCTCAAGTTTGAATCGAAGTCTGAACTCAAATTGGGTTGCATACTCAAGTTCCAACATAACATCAGACATAAACATGAAATCAAGTTCAACCTGAGGTTCGATCTTAAGTTCGAACTTAACATAGATCTTATTTACACGATGAAGTCCGCTCCAAACTCCTATCCTAAGTTCCATCTCAACAGCGATCTTAAGCTCACACTAACGTCTCAAAATTCGACCCTCAGTCTAGCGTAACGAATAACCAGCGTGAGTGTGCGAGAGTTCCGCAGGCAAGTAGCCTCGCGCTCACACAAGGAATGTCGGACATTTCGCAAACTGCTATTTCTAACTTGATCTCCACCTCTCCCGATCTCATTCTCGGTCCGTCCTTGCCAAAGAGCGGATTCAACGAACTCAAGATGCTTCAAGGTTTTGCACAATATAACCGCACACACACACCAGTTATGAATAGAGAGGTGGAGTGTTGAGAAAAATACGTGCATGGATGGAATGCAACGCGGCTGCTTCAACCCTTTCTTATTATCCCCTTCCATCGTTCCTTCCGCTTCGTCCTCTTCCTCCTCATCGACGGTCGGATTCTTCGGCTCTTCTCTCGTCAGCCTTCCGGGTAAACATGAACCGACCAGCGGGTCTCGCTGCCGCCTGCCACTGTAACTGTTGTTGTTGGATAAAACAAGCAACGCGTCCGACTCTTCAGCCGGCAGCTGCGGATGATGATTACAGAAGCAGACACGCAATAAGCCGCGAGATCCTTGCAAATTCTCGGCGAATTCTGGCGACGGAGAAGCTTCGTGTACTTTACTCGGTATTCAGTCTGCTCTCGATATTTAATTAATTATACATTTAATCCTTAAGAATTCACCGTCACATCGCTGGTACGCTTAACTATTCATGGCTTATAAATTCTTGGCGACTTCGCTTGTTTTCGATTTACGAAGAATTGAGAAAAGAAACTCGCATTCCGTCGCGTTTTCGGTCTTTCGATGGATTTGCATTAAAGAAAAGTGTCATTTAATTAGGAGAAGACGTTGCCGGACGGTTTAATTCCTTTTAATAATAAATCGTGCGATCGAGTAGTGAACAAGGGAAGAGCTCTTTTAACTGGGAAAACTCGGGATTGAATTCCTCGGTTCGGTGTCGCTTGGAATCCTCTCGCTCCTTGGCAGCGACGCTGTCAAGGAGCCGAATAACGAGCGAAGGGGGAAAAATAACAACTAACCGATAACTCATGCAATTGGGAGTACTAATTGGCATTTTTATTTTAATGATCTCACTGCTGTAATTCATTCCTTGGTTTGTTGAAATATGAAATTGGGTCAATGTAGACTCGCGATAATGCGCCATTTATGGAGCCTCAGCAGCGCGGAATTTGATTAGCCGAAGAAACGGTCGAGCGCACCCAGAAAAATAACTTATTTGACCGGCGCCCCGCAAACAAATATATATTTAGTTTATATAAATAGTAGTGGTCGTAGTAAATGCTCTTTATTAGCCCCTCACAAATACATAGTTCGGTGGTATTGCGTGTAGACATGTGTGATTTTTATTTTTTTTCCCCTCAGGCTAATTGGCCATTAATCGAGGTTCCTCAGCCCGTATATTTGTATTTATTAATGGAGTTTATATAAATATCTATTTCAATTAAATTAAAATATATCTGACTTCAATAAAGTTCTATTTTAATTAAGTAAATAGGGAAGAAAAGGGCAACATGGAAAATCCAAAAATAATTGGAAAATTGTTTTTTGCTTAGTGTCGCATTTTTCCCCGCTCTCCCCTAGCTATGCGCATTAAATAAATATTTATTTGAATTAAGTAAATATCTATTTGCATTAAATGAATATTTATTTTGATTGAATAAGTAATTATTTGCGGGTCGCCCTGCAAATAAATTATTTTCCTGGGTGCGATGATCCTGAACCGTTCACGGAACGATATAAAGACTTTCCGTTTGCCGGGCGAACGAGAAGCTGGTGAGAAACGAGATGAAAAGTAGTATTAGCTGGTATACGGGGTCGATGGGTTGCTGACCGTGAGTTCACGAAGGGGCAAGCCCGTTACTCCGGGGATCGACGTCGTAAAGGCTTAACCAACGATACCTTCCATCTCGTTGATAGTTTTCGTGGCTCGATCTCGAAACAGCTATACTCCTTACTCGTGGATTATTGACTCGCAAAACCGTTCCTAAATCACTGCTAGCCAAACCTCTCCGCCGCGCCGATATAACGTTCCTGATTAAGCACTAAACGTAATTGACTATTCCACTTTCAATTTGTATGAATGAATTCAACCCGACCAAAGTCCGATAAGCTTTCAACGTGCCATCGAAGAATTTCGGTACTGAAAACAAGCTTCACCGGCGCTCCGTCGAGGCTGTCCGGTGTGCTCATTTAAGCGGCCTCTTTGCTCTATCGTACCGTACCGCTGATTTCTCTAGAGGCGAAAGCCACCCGCGACGGAAAGCTTCCACCGTATCTGTGCAGTTTCGCACCGATGAAGATAGCGCCACTCCGGTATTCGTCGGCACGTTACTTTTGGATGAAACGGCGAAACTTACCCACGTAGAAAATACCTACACAACTGACCTACGTCTGATACGTGCAACGAGGGACAACGAATTCAACGGTGAAGCAAACACTCCCGCCAATTTACCAACCACATGAGAAAAGAAGAATTATATGATGAGAACAGCAAACATGAAACTGATTCCATACAATATAAGACATAAAAGAAACTTTACAGAAAGGTATAAGAAGTGAACTTCTGTCTGTGTGTGTATCTGTATCTTTACAGGACAACTTCTAACAGAACATGTTCCTATAGATAGAATTGTTCTATGATGACATGGAAGTGATTGTATATGATATATATGGCATATAAAAGAAATGTTACAGAAAGATACACGAAGTGTACTTTTATACCTTTACAGAACACCTCCTTATACACAGAAAAAAAAATTTATTTGACGGCTACCGTTTAATTAGTTTAAGTAAAATAAACGGTGGCCGTCAAATAATTTTTTTTTCTGGGTGTACCTACAGAATTATTCTATGATGATATGAAATTGATTGTATATAGTATATGACATATAGAAGACATTTTTAAGAAAGATACAACAGGAAGTGCACTTCTATATCTTTACAGAACATCTCCTTATAGACAGAAAATATTCTATAAAGTATATGACATAAATGAAATTTTCCAGATAGACGTAAGAACTGTACTTCTGTATCCTTGCAGAACACTTCCTTCGAGAACATCTCCCTACAGACAGGTTTTATTCTACGATGACACGGAATTGATTCTACATACTATATGTCATAGACAAGAAATGTTACAGTAAAATACAAGAAGTCTGCTTTTATCTCCTTTCAGCGACGACTGATTGGTTTTTTCTTGTATTGCCAATTACTGTACCCTTTGCCTCAAGCTACACAGACTGGCAGGACATGGAAGCAGGCAGTCGGTATCCAACCACCCCTCCTCTCACGCGTTGTCTGCTCTTCCGGCGTGCGAGAGGGGTGCGCGCGATATTGATTCCCGCCTGCCGTTCTACCAGCGTCGCTTCGTCCTGCATGCTCGTCTCGTATTCACGTTGCACCGTCGCTTTCTATAACTTTTCTTGTTACTTATGTATATATGTATGTGTATATATATATATATGTACAACCACGATCTTCCGATAAATCTTTCGGCTTTTCCGTCTCGGTCCTTTCTGCAATTTCTAAGGGCATTCCTAAAGCATTGCAAACTCGGCGAGCTCCCGCTCTTGTGCCGTTGCCTCACATTCGAATAGCGATACCTCACGGTTCGCGATCCACGAGGATGGCTTCGTGTGTATGTCTCAATGAACCACAGCCGACGACACGATTGGCGCGATATCGGGAACAGTAATGGAGCGTGTCTTGTCCGTCGATCGATAACATATTGCATCTATGTTGGAGCTGGATAACCATTCCTCATGCGCGCCCTTAACGTTAATGAAAAAAATACAAAAAAAAAAAAACAGGGAAAGGCAAACAGCCACGAAAACATCGTTCGATCCGATGAATACCCACAATGCATTGTCGGCTGTTGCGCTGCTCGTGCGGGTATTTAACGAGGCGAGAACCGAAGCGGTTGTCGGGCCATTATGCACTATTATGAATGTACACCGCAAATTCAAGTGCACACGACAAACCGAGTGCTGCCGGGATTAATGAGATGAGCTCGTTACGTCAACGGTTGGGAATTCCCACGATGTTCAAACTGATTTATAGGCAGATTTGGGAAGGCATATACAAATCGTTTCGATGTCTCGTTGTTCTTTTTGACCGCCATAGAAACTCAAGATAATAATAATACTTATAGTAACTCATAGTAGTCCATATTCATATAAGCCAGAGTGCCCCATGTCCATACCCATAGGAACCGTACTAGCAATCCACAGTAACAACCCATAGTGACAACCCATAATAGCGATGCATAGTTGCAACTCACAGTGACAACCCATTCTAGCGACCCATAGTAGCGACCCATATTAACAACCCATATTAGCAACCCACAGTAGCAACCCACAGTGACAACCCATAGTAGCAATAGATAGTAGCGACCCATAGTAGCAACCCGTAATAGCAACCCATAGTAGGAACCCATAGTAGTAACCCGTAGTAGTAACCCGTAGTAGTAACCCGTAGTAGTAACCCATAGTAGTAACCCATAGTAGTAACTCATAGTAGTAACCCATAGTAGTAACCCATAGTAGTAACCCATAGTAGTAACCCATAGTAGTAACACATACCCATACTCATAGTAGTAACCCGTAGTAAATCATAGTAACCCATAGTGACTGAAGAGAAAATAATAACTGACGTCAATAATTTGTAAACTCGTCTTTCTCGGTTTTAACGATTATTTCAATCATACGAGGCGTTATTATTGAAATAATGAAAATCCGAAGGAACATGAAATTGTTTGATGGAGTAGCAATCGCAGCATGGTAGACGGCTCTCCATCAGCATTCGCGTTCTATTGGTCGAGTAAAGCTCGTACCGCCTGTCCCCGGCGTTGATATTATCTTCACCGCTGATGCTGAGCCAACGAGATTAATAAGGCGAGATCGAGACAGTTGGTTCGAGGTGGTTGGCGCGCGATTCCCGGGACCATCTCTAGGGTCGCTACGCTGTTGCCAGCAGCGTGGAACTCTCGTACACCCGAGAGAGACCAGGCGCGACAAGACAAATACAAGACGATGAAGATTAATGTCGCTTTCGCCCCGCACCGTGGTCTTTCGCGCACCGTTGCTCATTCTCCTCATCCCCCCAATGCTTTGTGACAAAATGCCCTTCGGCAACTTTGACATGTAAAAAGGGCTGAATTTCTTCGTTCGAACAGTCTGTGTTCCTCGCCAGTTTTGATACGAAATCGATGTCCTGTTCGAGTGAACACGGCCTCACCATCAAATCGATTTCAATCGCGAATTACCAAAAATTGGATCAATGTTTTTTTCTTATTTTATTTTCTTATTTGTGTATAAAAGCGGGCTACGCCTAATTACAAGATGAAGTGAAAACTCATCGACAATATTCTACAATGGAGCTGGAAGTCGTCCATGACAAAATGAAGAAGCAAACAAATGCAAATAAGAAAAATGCAAACAAATGCAAATAAGAAAAAAATCATAATCTAAGGTCGTAAAACGGATTGGTAAGAGCGCGATAGCGAAGGTTAGCATACATACTAGCCAGGAGGGAAAACTTCGAGAAACGTAATTCTGAAACGGAATAGGGTACCACTGAACAGAGGTACACAGTAAAAAAATGTATACATTTAAGAAACTTTTTTTGTCCGCAAACGTCCACGATTATTTTCTTGTTAATTTCGCAACAAAAAAATTGTAAGATTAACAGACATTTTTGTAAAATGGACAACATTGTTTTTTTTTAAACAAAATTAACAAGAAAATAATTGTGAACGTTTCCGGACAAGAATCGGTGGTACTGATTTTACCATAGGGATTACCCAATCTAATAATACGAGGGAGTTCGAAGCCAATGTTAGAAGATTGACAAAAAAAAACATGTACGATTATAGTAGGAAGGGTTTGCTAGGGCATAAAAAAATATTACGACCATTTTTTAGCGATACTCTCATCGTTTGTTTCATAAAACTCTTGAAACGAAACCAAACTTTGGGCTTTTGCGGTGCGTGGAAACAGTAGCTATTAACGGAGTCTCGTCCGTGTGGCCGCGGTGCATTAATCCGACCGGAAATCGAGGCGACTGCCCGGGCGGAGAGTGTCGAACGACCGCGTAATTAAGCGGCTTGGCATTCACGGAGAACGGAGACGAGAGTTCGGGGCAATGGACCCTTTCCACCCTGTTTACTCGGACTATTGACGTCTCGTGGAGTAGTGCGCTAGGGGGGTCTGCTAGATGAATAGCCAACGAGTCTATAGCAGAAACTCATTTGCGGCTCGCGCACGATTGATGCTCCTTTCCGTCGACGTTCCAGGGACCGCCGGCAAACGGATTGATCAAAGAGTTCGACTTAGTCCGCCCAATTGTCAAATTCGTCCGATGCTCTACTGCTCTTCCACTTGAGATCGCCAACACAGATGAAACATTATGTGTAACGCGCTACTGTAAAAAAAAAAATTTGTTTGAAAATCCATTAACGGTGTTGGAAGCTTTTTTACACAAACCGTTTCTGAAGTTTCAAACACATGCGCGTTGCAACTGTACAGCAATAATTTTTTTTTTTTTTTTATTAAATTTTTCGTAAATAATAGTCTAAATATTTGTAATTTTTATATCTGATATTTTAATTTAACGTAAAAGTCCATTAACGTTCAATTAATATAAGTAACGCAGATGTGAAGCTCCAGTACATTAAATTTGTAATCTATTTTTACAGTCTATACGGTAAAAAAATGTTGTTTCAAAATTAATGAACGGTGTCGGAAGTTTTTTTTATACAAATTTTTTCCGACCACAAGCGCGTTGCACTTTTACAGTAAATATTTATTTCCAATGAAACTTTTTTTTTGTAAATTATAGGTTTTATATATTTTATATTTTATATATAAAAGTTTTATAATTTTAATATCTGTTATTTTAATTGTACTAAATTAAAAATTAATTTTAACAGTGCAAATCACATAAACAATCTAACGATCCCGTTCTTACTTTGTCCTGTTGCAGATCCATAGTCGGCGTGACATGGATGTGAGTTTTACAAACGTGTTGGAGGGGGCTCGCCAGTACTTCCAGGGACTGCCTGCACCGAGTACCTCGGAATCACCGGGCTCGACCTCGGCGCCGACGCCGACGTCGTCGTCGTCGGACCCCCACGTGATTCCCCAGTCTCCTTACGACCATGTCCAGGCGACATCGACGAAATCCGACGTCAGATCGTCGTCGTTGGTTTCGCGATCGTCCACCGAGAGTCAGCACAATGATCGTGTCGAGGGTCAGTCGGCTTCCTACTGGACTTCTTCGACTGGTCCCGGTGGTCTGCGTTCGATCGTCGAGCCTTACGCCCCGCAGCCGACGAGAGTGGAGGTTCCCGACACGAGGCCCGCGGACGGAGGCTCCGGCGACGAGGCGAACCCAGCGTCGAACGCGGGTCACAGTCTGACGGAGATGCAGCCGTCGAGTCGCCGACATCATCAGACCTCGCAGAAGCAGCAGCATCAATCGATGTCCGGTTCGATAGGCGGAGAATTCGCGGCCGACGCGGTCTCTAGTCACTCGCCCCAGCTGCATCAGATGCAGCCAGCGCCCAAGAAACCCCAATCACCCGCGCCGGTCTACCAACAGCTGAACAACGTCTCGAGATCGTCGTCCTCTTACACGGCCAGTGAGATTCTGAATCCTCACACGTCGTACCAGAGCACCGAGACATCCCGACCGCCCTCGGTACCGATAGTCCCGCAGAGGACGCAGTATTATCCGCGTTATCACCACCCGGACATAACGAAAAGCGCACCGGTGCCCTTCTCCCAGGGCTCCATATATCAATCCTCGGCCCCGCCATCAGCGACATCGCCATCCGTGACTCACCAGCAAACGGCGATACGGCCGAGTCCCGTGGAATCGAGCAACTCGATATCGGTGGCTCATCACAACAATACCAGTAATAGTAGTAGTAACAACAGTAACAACAACTCGCTGGATCATCAGCGACAGCATCCTCAGCGCCCGCCAGCCTCGTCGGCTTATCCGCCAACGCCGCCGCTATCGAATCACCCCGGTGCATCGAGCGCCTACTCGATTCCCGCATCGAGTCAGAATTCCGTCAACTATCGCGTTGCCAGTCATCACCAGCAACAAAATTCGCGTCCGTCTGTGGGTCCCTCGAATCTGCACGGGCAGCAGTTGGCGCCGTTGCATCACTCGGTCTCGGACGTTACGAGCGTGCATTCCTCCTCGATCGCACCGTCGTCGCCTTCCTCGACCGCGGCATCGACGACGCCGAATCCGTGCGGCATCAGATACGGCAACGGCCAGTCGAGTCACATTCCTTCGTCTCACAACCATCCTGGGCCCATTCCGTCGCCGCATCTAGCGGTGCCGTCGGTGCCCCCGTCCGGCTCGTCGGTTCATGGCATATCGCAGCAGCAGCATCAGTATCTGCACCACCAGCATCCCAGCCGAATAGGCGCGACGGTCGGTCCGCCTCACGGCATGAACCCGACTCCCTATTCGAGCAGAGTCGTCAATCCTTATTCGAGCGCTTCGCCAACGTGTCACAGCTCCATGATGAACAGCCCTCAGCAGATGTTGCCACCTCCGATGTCGTCCTCGTCCTCTTCGTCCTCGTCCTCCTCCGGTTGTCATCCAACGGTACCGCCTCACGAGCACAATCATCACGCGAGTCCGACGCCACAGAGACAATCGCCTCACGTGCCCGTCCACAATCCTCACACACCCTCGCCCCACCACACACCCTCGCCCCATCACACGCCCTCGCCCCACCACACACCCTCGCCTCACCATCACACACCCTCGCCTCACAACACTGCCAACTTTCAGTCCCAACCATCCGCCTATCCTCCGCCGCCGCCCGCGCCGCCCCAGAGAAACAACGCTCCTCAGCCCTACAGCCTTCCAACTGCCTCCTCCTCCCAGGCTTACCGTGGCGCTGGAAACTATCCCATCACGTATCCACCGCCACCCTCACATCAGTCTTCTTACCATTCCTTCCAGAAGAGTGGCCAACAGTCGCAGGGAGCGTTCTACTCGCAGTCCTCGTCGGGGCGATCGCAGTACGGTCAGATGCCGATCGCCGCTCCACCGACGCCTCACCACGGCGTCAATGACGGTGTCAACGGGACATCCTATCAGACGCCGCAAAACAAAGCCGCCTACAACGGTGGCGATACCAAGAAAAATCCCGTCTCGACCGCGAATCAGGTGTCGTCTTACGGCTCGTACAGAGCCGCGCAGGTTTCGACATCGAGAGGCAGCGGCGGCAGCACGCACAACCTCCCACCGATCGCCGCGGTGTCGTCTTACCATTCCAACAGAGGAAAGCCACCGTCGACTCAGAGGCAGAGAGCCCAGCCGATCGGCGGTAACTCCGCTGTCGCTGTCACCTCGGCATCGCCCCTGATCGTCTTACCCACGCGAATCTCCGAGTATTCACTGGGAACGTCGACGATCAACCACGCGGCGATGCCGTCCAACGAGAGGATCGCGACGGGCGGCAGATACGCGGGTCACGGTTATTCGACCTACGCCACGACGATCGCACCGAGTCATCACGGGAGCAACTCTTCCAGCAGCACGACCGTGACGTCCATTGGATCAGCGACCCGACCCTCAGCCTCAACGGGAGTGACCGTTCACAGCTGTCCGTCTTCCGAGCCCGCCAGTCGTTCGGGCTCTTATCCGGCCCAACGTCCGAGCGACAACAGCTACGCTTATAAGAAGTATCCCTACAGCGGCCTGGCGACCGGCTCGGTGCAGTCCAATCAGTCCAGGTCGATGACGACGATACCGCCGACACAAGCACCGCCGCAAACCAACGGTCTCTCCATGAGGAAACGAGAGTCTCCCCTCGATCTCTCGGTCAAGACCGTCAAGACACCGGCTGATTCGACCGCGAGGGACGATCTTGACAACGGCGCGATCGAAAAGCACGTCAGCAGCACCAACATGACCTCTTCCAGGAGCAACGGCCTGAGAGACATGATTCCGCCCTCGATACAACCGCCATCCTCCGGCGCGCACATCACCTACGACGCCAGAAATCCCACCAACGGTACGCGCAATCCTATGAACTCGTGTCTCAGGGCATCCACGCCGCAGACCGTCTGCGCCCCGAAAGTCGACTTTCTTCCGGACTTCAATTCTGCCCCATTGAGAAATCATCATCCTGGCCCACCGAGCCATCCGGAGAACGCTCTGCGACGAAGCTCCTCGAGGCAGATCTACGAGCCACTTCCGCAGAATCCCAACTCCAATCCTCTGCCCCACATGGCGACTTTCAAGAAGAATTCACTGCCTACCGCTTCGGTGTACGACAACAAGAGCCCGTCGACGTCATATTCGGCTGCTATCAGCGACTCGCCGACCGCCCCGAGGCCGTCATCGATGAGGTACCCGTCGGTGGTGGAGACGACGAGAACGGCCGCCACCGCACTGCCTCTCCAGGAGTATCCGCCCGATCCGAGCAAGTATTACACGGAGGGTAAAAGTAAGTTTCCTCAAACCTCGCAGACGAGAGATCGCGCCGGTGCTAAACGTCCGGCTCCTGAGCCTCCGTATCCGGACAGCGTCAGCGGCCCGACCAAACAACCGCGTCTCGATCCGTGGAGATTGGCGATCGACAAGCAGATACAGCAGAAGCTGTCGACGGCGAAGGCGCTTCACGACCAACAGAAGAGACAAGAAATGAGCCTGCCAGTGCCATTGCCGAACGGTACTTTGATCTCGCCCGGACCTTACGAACGCAGAACCGATAATCCCTGCCCACCCGACTCGAATCGATATCAAACGTACTGTGATAAGAGGAGCTATCCGGAGTCGATGATCCCGGTCAGCCCGACGTCCTACAATCATCCGGTCTCGAAGAGCTCCGGCGTTCATCCCCAGTCGCAACCGTCGGGCAGTCAAATCTCTTACCCCGGATACAGGCCCAGTCAGAGGTCGTCCTATCCGGCGGGACTCGCGATACAACCACCCGAACAACCCAGCAACACCGGCGCCGACAAGAGGGTGCTCAGCTTGCTGAGAAACAGCCTGGAGAATAAGCAGCAGAGGGAGGAACAGCTCAACAACAGCCAACAACCCATACTGGTCAATCATAGTCAGCAGAGCTTCCAAAATAAGGTGAGACCCCAAAAATTTTGTACATTTTTAATGTACCTCGGTGGACATCATTGAAATAGTCTCGTCGTGAAATTTATAGATACTAGTCGAAAGTTTGATTGTTTACACAGTTTTTTTCATGCGGAAAAAATCTGTCCGGGAAAAATGTTGTTTGCGGGAACAATTTACTATAAGGGACCAATTTACTATACGGGAAAAATGCGTATACGGGAAAAAAAAACCATTAGGAGAATGCGGCGTATGTTGATTGTTCGATAAAAAATTATAGTCAACTAGCAATTGGTAATTTGGTCAAATTATGTACGATCGTTTTGCGTTGGTTTTTTAGGTCGTTGCTCCTGTCGAGCCGAAGACGAATATCGGCAGGCACAACCTGTCTCCATTTACAGCGGCGAGTTTGCTCGAACGTAACAGCAACACACCGCCTCATTACAAGTTTCACGTACCTAGGGCGGTCGACTCTATAACGCAAGAAGTCCCGCGCAGTCTGTACGGCTCGCGGGTTAATTCGTCGGCGACTCTACCTGGCAAGGAAGCTCTTCTCGGACCTCGAGGTATTGATAATCAAATTCATCGCGACAAAGACGACGGTTTTGCTGCGATTCTCGCAGCGAAGATACGGACGAAGGCCGAGCTGAAACAGGTTCGTTTGTCTCAAGTTTTTATTTTTTTATTTACCTCCAATAGTTCCGATGTACTGAAACATTAAAGATGCTTTACTTACACATTCCGAACCAATAGGTCGACTTGATCATACGTCGAATAACCCGAGACGGCCACATTGACATTTTCGCATAAATTCTGCATTGCACATTGCTTTTAGTTGACCTTTGTTAATTATGCAGTAGATTTTGTCCAAGAAATGTCAATGCGGACGCCACAGGTTATTTGACATCGCAATGCCTATTTCGAACCAATTTATAGTAGGATACATTTTCATCTCGTTCCCAGGTTTGTTCTGGTCAATTCGTCTCCAAGCCGACATCACTTCCGTCCCAAGATGTATCCTCGGCACCCACTGGTAAGTCTGGCGCCACCTCGATTATTATTTCGAGATAAACGAGAAATTGGTTTTGACAATACTTCGATACTCTTTGAATATTATCTGCGATTATTAGGCTTGCTTGGAAAACTTTATGAGTTTTGTGGTATAATTTTTATTTTTATCACTATAAGACGCATCATATTGCTGTAAAAGTCATAACTTTTCGCCTAATTCGATGTCGTAGGGAAAGTTCAGAAATTTTTCTCTGTGACGTCACAAAAACATATTTCAAATTTATTTTCTAATAGGAATTAAAAAAAAATCTATATAATTTAGCTAAATCAAGATGGAAATTTATTGTTTGATTTATTGAGAAATTGGTTTTGCCGGCGTACTTTGAACATTATCTAAGGTCGCTAGGCTAGATTGACAAACTTCATGACTTTTACGGTATAATTTTTATTTTTATAATCGTAAGACTTCATCTTCTTACCCTAAAAATCACAGTTTTTTGACGAATGTTCCGTCGTAGGAATTCAGAAATGTGTCTCTTCGTCATCACAAAAATATGTTTGAAATTTTTTATCCCGAGCATTTTTGAGACAAGAGTTCTCTATAATTTAGTTTATTAATTTTAGTTCAGCAAAGATGAAGACCGTTTGATTCCTAATTCCAGACGTAGAAGGCTCAGCATCGACTTCGACCCCGCAATCGGCCGGTTCATCGGCGGGCAGTCCACCGAAGTTGACGCGCGAAAAAACTGCGTGTTTGCCACCGAGGCGGCGATTATTTTCGAGAACCGACGAGGAGAGCTTGCCCGTCGCGGCGACGATACCAGCACCAGCGCCCATAATCGCCGAGGCATCGGCGGTGCCAGCGCGAGCGAGCGGATTCCGAAGTTCCTCGGAAACGTCAGTATTCGATTTTAGAGAAAGTGATTCTGAGGGTGAAATGCCGGTCCTCGAGCGTCAGACACTGGAAGAAATGAGACGAGACAGAAAACAATTGTCCAAAGTTCAACCACCCGTGCCACTCAACGATACAATGTGCTTGGGCATGACGTCTTCGACGGATCTTGTCAAAATTGAGCTCAAGGTATTTTTTATCAATCGATTGTTTTGCTTTTTTTCATACATTTTCCCGATTACAAAATTGTGTGTGTAACATTATCTAAAAAAAAAAGATTAGACATTAGATACCGAGATTTTGTTAAGGCTAGAGTCACCTTTTGTCGGACATCTGCAGGTGTATTAGTAGGGATTTTTAAAAAGAAAATGTTGGTGTTAATTTCGAAAACTTTCAAATTTTTCATTTCTTTCTAAAACTTGTTATTTCCCGACAAATCGTAATATTCAAATTTGCAAATTGTCCGTTCTCTGGACTAGAGCGAAATGTGCTCATGACAGAGCCTCCAAATTTGTAGTGAATCGGTTCATTGGTCGCTGAGATGTTACGATCTTAAGTTGCAAAAAAGCAGTTTCGAGAAAAACGCGTGTACCACCTTAAGGATTCAATATTGGGTGACAAAAAAATTACTGCAAAATACAATAATATCAATAAAAATGTGCCCTCAGTTTCATTGCAATAAATCCAAAGAATTCCTTTAAAAAAATACCTGAATAATCCACCTGAAAATGCCCAAAGTGGCGACTACCCTTAATGCGAGCCCCACAAAATTCATATTTCATTAGTCTATAATTGTTATCACACAGGAAAACGACAAGATATCGGAGCTGGACCCATTCTGGACTGCGACCTGCGACAGATTCATGGAGCAGTTGCGAAGCGGCGATTCCGTCAAGAAACGCGGTAGAAAGAAGAAAACCGGCGAGTCCTCGAAGCCCGACGAGCAGGACGAGGAGGAGAGCAAGGACTCCACGAATCAGAGTCCGGTCGAGACAAAGATAAAGCCCGAGGATATAAAGCAAGAGATAATAGAGATCGAGCAGCCGCCGATCGTCGCTCGGGACGACGCCGAATCGCCGAAAGACAAGGAACCAGAGAAAGCAGTCGTCGAGGTGAAGACCGAACCGAAAGAGCCGGCGATACCAAAAGACGAAACGAAGAACGGCGAGAACGAGGTTGAAAAAAATTCAGACGAAGACTCCGACGAATTGCCGCTCATAGAGCGAGCGATGAAGAAGTACAAGAAAGAAGACAGCGACGGCGACGACGACGAGATAACGTGCAGAAAGCGTCGAGTGCGTCGCGGCAGCAGAATAAAATTGGAGTCATCGAGCGGAAGCGATTCGTCGAGCGACGAGGAGAGCGACGCGAGCGCGAGCCTCGGCGACGGCACGTCGGTCGCTCACAGACTGCGAGCTAGAAAACGCTCAGCGACGAGCACAGCGGTGGACAACGAGGGCATGAAGTTACGATCGCGAGACACGACGCCGCACAAAGTTAAGCAAGAAAAGGAGATCAAAGGGGGCGGAACGAAGGGCACTTCCGGTCAGAAGCCGAAGCCGAAGCCGCTCTTCGGCGACGGCAGCGACTTCAGGCCGGGTTGGGAGGCCGAAGTCTACGTGTACAAAAAATCGCTTAGAATGCCACCGAGGTTGATAACGGTCTCGAAGCCGTCGAGGTTTCACAGGCTGTCGACCTCGCTGCCGGACCTCGATCCGGGCTCGCCGGCGCTGTCGGTCTCGATGGACAGCTCCGATGTCTGCCTCGGCAGGAAGCGCAACGTCGACAGCGACCTGGAGTCCAACTACAGCTTCAGCATAACGGGACTGGGCGGAGGCAGCAAGATCGACGACGAGGAGGCGACCTCGTCGACGACGATTTCCTGCCCTCCTAAGACGAGCTCGCGGCAGAACAAATCCGAGAGCAACTCTATCGTCGACTTGCTCGCCCGCAAGGTCGGCACGGGTAAGAAGGATCAGAAGAAAAAATCGAAGGATCGCGAGAAGCTCGAGAAGAGCGGTAGCAAAGTGTTGCCGAAAGCGACGAACGAGCCGGAGCTTTTACCGACGCCGAACCTGACGCCGATGGGCAACGACGCCTCGCCGAAAGCCAAGGGCAAGACTCCGGTTAAGAACAACAAATTGGCGAAGCCGATAAACGTCACGGACTCTTATCTTCTCGGATATTTCCGAAAGGAGACGGTCAACAACTTCCGCAATACGTTCAAGAACAACCACGCGCTGCCGAACGAGTTCTCGACCTTCGTGCTGAAGAGCAGAACGCGGACGGAGACGAGAGTGCTGAAGAAACAAGCTACGATAAGGGAAGTGTTCGGAGAGGAGAGACCAGCTTCGGCGCCGCCGATGCAGAATCACGCGGGCGACACTTCTCAGGACGACGACTCGCAGAACGAGAGCCAGGAGAATCTTCTCGGGAGAACGAGAAAATTGAAGCAAAAGGTCGTGTCGAGATTGAGAAACGTTGGTATTCTGAGAAGCCACAAGGCTCTGATGAACTCGAAGCGTCACATACTGACGAGGAAGAAACGGAAGGAGTTGATAAAGTCGTTGGCGAAGAAGAAGCTCGAGGACGTTAAGATCAAGAAGGAGGTCGAGGAGGTCGCGGCTCAGGAGGACGAGGACGAGGAGCAAGAGGAGGAGGAGGAAGAGACCGAGATCAACGAGCCGGAAGTGGAGAACAACGACGACACGGAAATTCCTAGCAAAAAGAAGCTCAAAATGCGAACCGGACGACGGAAATTCCGCTCCGGTTTCGACTATATCAGGAAAAAGAAGAAGCCGCTCAAGAAGGATGAAAGCATCCCTAAAGAAAAGAAAAGGGTCAGTTGCTGTTGTTTATTGTGCGAGATTTAAATTCGGTCGACTCTTTGCTTGGCTATGATTTCAATGAAACGTTATTATTCGAGAAATACCTTATGTTTTGTAATAATTTTTTTATGATGTTACAGCCAATAATAACGCGACCGAACGCCGAATGCGTCGCGGACATTCAGACGGAAATAAGAACGTGGGTCATCAAGAAGGGTGTAGGCGAAACTATTTTGCACCGTGCTGCACGACTTGGTTACACGGTTAGTCATAATAACATCATAATAACATCGGCCTAACCATATACATTTATAACTGAACAGGGCAGTACTTGAAGTACTTTTTGCTCCTTAGTATTTCAAGTATAAGTACTTTTTGAGCACACGCATTAAACTTTTAAAACGTATTTTTTGGCGAAAATTTCCTTTCTAAATTTGTTTTTAGAAAATTCTATGAAAAAAGTGTAGATTAGATTAAAAATAGCCTCCAAACGACGAATTACGAACATTTCAGTAAGCGATATTTTACAATAAACATTGCGGTAAATTTTGACCGTTTAAATTTTATGCAATGTAAACATTTTTTAATGTTACGACATAAATGCAAAATAATTTGCACATGATTTGCGCCTTAATTACAATTTTGCGCACAGCTTCCTCTATTCGGAAACCAAAAGCGGCAAACAAAGTTTCTCACAGAGAAAGTTTTGGGCACAATTGTAATAAATAAGGAAGCCATGTGCAAATTACTTTGGACCTTTTTTTTAAAGCCTGGATAACATTGGTGGTGCGAATCTAATTGCGAAAAGTACTTGAAAAATACTTCAAGTACAAAAAGCACTTGATACCTCAAGTACTTGTGATGCTTTGTACTTTGCACTTAAAGTATTTTTTGGTACTTTGCCCAGCATTCATTCATAGTGTGTACGATTAAATCTGAATTTTTTATCATTGAAATTTTTGTCTATGCAGGACGTCACTGCCTACTGCTTGGAGAAGCTCGACAGCGCGCCGAGCCCGAGAGACAATGCCGGATACACTCCACTACACGAGGCCTGCTCGCGAGGTCATTTGGAAATAGCGAAACTTTTACTCGCCTACGGTGCCAATGCCAGCGAGAGTGCGAACGGCGGAATAAGGTGAATATAATTAATTCGTCGAAATTTCGATTTTTAAAAATATTTCATAAACCCGATTAACAAAAAATATATTGCCAATAAATTTGTACGCGATACGATCGATACCATTCGCCGCGCCAACAATCTTTGCTGATATCCACGATGATCTTAAATTGCAGGCCTCTTCACGAAGCTGCGGAAAACGGTGCTACGGAGCTCGTGCGGCTTCTACTATCATACGGTGCTGATCCCTTGCTCGCGACTTACTCCGGCCAAACGCCTCTGATGCTAGCAGTGGACACTGATGCATACACGATCATCGAACAACATTTAAACGATGTTCAAGGTCGTCCCAGTATTCCCTGGAGCTTTGGTGGGCCATCTTCAATCTTTGGTACGTTAAAAAAATAAAGTTTTAGTCAATAGATCGACTGCTGAAAGATTCACGGACGCAGCCCGTGTTAAAGCATAAACTGTAAAAAAATACCCATGAAATTTAACGTACAAGACTGGAAGTTTTTATGCATAAACTGGTACATCAAATTTCATGTACGATTGTACTAAAAAAATTATCCTGCAGTATATTAAAAACTTTAGAAATACTTCGCTTTTAATCATTTACTTAAATTTTACTATAAAAGTACTTTGATTTGCGCAACTTAAATTAATTTCACTCCCAAAGTCCGTTAATTTATCATGACAAATGTGCATTAAAATTACAATTTTTTTAAACATTGTTGCGGCTTACGCTCTTTGGATTCTCACTAGGCGATATCCATAATTTAATAATTCGTGATAGCAATTCCGAAGAATGCGATGACTTGACATTTTTTTTTCTTTGCACACTTGCAGACCCAGAGGAAACAGGATACAATCCATTGGAGTCGCCGCCGCTCGGCAGTCCGGAGCCAGAGCTCGAGGAAATAGAGATGGAAGTGAGCGACGTGAATCTTCCGGTTCTCTTCACCCTCGCCAATGATTCCGACAAGTGGGTCTTGCTGCAGGATCTAATGACCGCCCTGAAGGTAAAGAGCAGGGACGCCCTGCTCCGACAAGTGAATCCGAAAGCGCCCTCCGGACCCGCAGCAGTGGCTCATCGCGACGTAATGCGGGAGCTCAAGCTCCACGATTTTCTCGAACAATCTCGCTGCTGTCATCTGTTGAGCGGCGGTGAGAGAATAAACGTGCGCGGATCGAAAGTAACGCTCATAAAATACAACGACAAAGTCAGATCACTGCTGAACGTGGAGAGAGTCACGGTGAACTTGAGGTGACATGAGGAGACGCTGGAGAGTCCGACTCTTCAGACAAAACCATCCACGTCAATTTCAGCGAAGTCCCAAATGGTCGAAAAAAAATTGTCCAGAGTTAATATTAAGAAGGATAGGAAATTGAGAAAACGACAGATAAACGCCGCGAACGCGGATTGAGCCACTCGGAGTTACCTCGAAGAGGGAGATTAGAAAATTTCAAGCCTGTCTGCGTCTTGCAAACTAAATCGAGCTGTCGAAAAACGAAAATTACTGTTGATGGAAAAAAGAACTCGTTATAGACGTCAAATACGGTGCAATTAAAAATTGACGGAAAGACACGAGCGTGGAATAGTTGTTTACACTGGGAGGGGGGGTGAACAGCGAGGATGACAAAGCAGCGATCTGTGACATTATATTAGAGTATTTATTGGAGAATTATAATAACCGTAGAACGATGATATTTTATTAACAGGCACTGTGAAAGACTCGTTGAATAGGAACATTTAATGTACGCGCTTGTAGAAGATAAACTGCCGCTATTGACAATAGAAAGTGCAAATTTTCATCCGCGAACGGGGTTCACCGAATAATTAATCATGAGCTCGCTGTAAAAAAAATGTGTAATTCTTTTCGTTTCACACCGGCGGAGAGGGAGAGAAAGAGTGAGATTGACTTGAATTTTTATTATCGACCGGAATTCGACACGACGAACGGTGAACGATTATTTGTAAAAGTGAGATTTTCAAACCAGAAGTGTCGTTTATTGACATTAAAAAAAAAAATGTTTTCCGGAATTCATCTCGAATGCCGGCGACAGAAACGGATGAATTAACACGCGGACACAGTTTTGTTAAATTTCTTCGTTCCCCAACAAAGATTTGATTTACGTTTGCGCGATGTACTGTAGAATCGAGCGGCTGATCGCAATAATATGTTTATCAGCGGCAACCATGTTACCACATCTTATTTATGTTTGTTTTCATTTCTATTACGAACGCGGGTACGAACGATGCCCGCGAGTTTTGAATATTAAGTAGCTTTTTTTTTGTTTTGTTTGTGCGGCGGGCGAAAGCCGAGTTACAAAGTTGGGAAGTGCAATTCGAAAAGTTAATATTGTTTAAACGATGCTGGGGGTGTGACTCGCGATGCAATTAGGAAAAATGTGTTTGAAAATGTAGATCGATGTATATATCAAAGGTTTCAGCGACGATCGCTAGAATGGAATAATAATTCTCTGTGCAATAAAACATATTAAAGCCGCGCTGAACATTTTTTGATCGAAACCCTTTGGTCGGCTATCACGACTAATTTTTAGACGAATTCAGAAGTTAAGATAATTATTCTTTGACAAATCAAAGTGAGAGCCCAAACGTGGATTAAACGATACACGAAGTATTTTATCGTAAGCAATTGTAAAACTGTAGCTTTTTTTGTGTTTTCTCGACTTATTCGCCCACACCGAGAGAAGAAAAAACCTCGTCTGCGTACTTATTATTTTCTCGAGGTGCGAAAAGCCAATATGTGGATATTAAAAGAATGTGTTAAATATCAAAGTAGAGCTTCGTGTTAAACGTTACGCGGGAGATGAAAAAAAAAATTATATATATAAAAATAAAAATAAATAAAAGCATCCTCCGAAAGGTTACATATTCTGCTGCAACTATTAATTATTAAATACGAAAACTAATACACTACTATTACTGTTAATAAAACTACTACAACTACGACTACTACTATTACGACTAACTACGATTATCGCGTTAATTTTGATGCTGTATACAGATTTTCATCGTTATAAACATGTCTCAGGGAAATCTATGTGTAATCTTCATTACCTAAGTGTTAATGTCTAGGTGAAATTAGAAAAAATAAATGAAAATAAAAAAATAAAAAAAAATGTGCGTGAGCATCGGTCGTCGGTCATTAATAATTGTCTAATTGGGTGTAATATTTACCAATGTATAGTAGTTTTTGATTAGATCTCTTCCGATATGCCAGCTGATACTTATGCACACTTCTTTTATTTTAATATTCAGCCGAAGATTATCTCGAGAGCTTTCGAAAAAAAAACGACTAAATAAATCTTTCGGCAATTTTGTTCGTGTATATATCGACTATTTTAAATAACGTAATTGAGAGATCGTTCGTCGAAGCTTTTTCGTCAAAGCGGCTCTACGACTTTTGTGTAATTAAACATGTACGTATTGTATGTATGATTAATCGTAAGAAGAAAAAAAAATAATGTAATTAGTTAGAGGCAAACCTTGTCAATTTCGAGCATGCTCCTTCGCGTACGTAGAAACGTAACGGTGTCGCGTAGTTTAATTTTAGTTGGTGAAATGAACTAGGGTACGCGACCATGAATGATCGCGTATGTAAATATTACAGAAAAAAGTATAACGATTATTATTATATTATTCGCTTTTTTAATGTACTATAAACATACGTATTAATAGTTTAAAAAATAACATCGATGTACATTTTTTCTTAAGCGTAACTTTCCTCCGCATATTTATAGATTCAAGAAACTTCTAAGTGTGTTAAACGATAATGTTTTACGAAACAGACATGCAACAACAAGAACAAAAAAAACAAGAAATTATATATGGATAAAAGAAAAATATATATTTTATTTCGTCATGAGTTCAGTTCGAAGTGATGTGTGTCGTCGGGAAGCGAGAAATGCAAATTAGAGTTTCTCTGTGATTTGTAAAAAATGGAATTAAAATACAATTATCATTTTCATTGTTTTGACTATTTTTTTTTATTGATCCCGTACTTGGTTGTTTGCGTAATAGAATCCACACTGCACCCCACTGCGAACTGGCGTTATTGATCATTGTTGAACATTGTCCACCCCTAAAAAGTGGTATGTGCGATTTCGAAATAACATTTTTCGAAGTGACATTTTTCGTAGTCATCTAGGGGATTTCGAAATTTCGAAATTCCATTCTATAGGCCATAACTTCGGAATTTCGGAATATTGGTTTTTAGTATAACATATAGGATTAATTCCGACATTCCATTCTATATGCTACAATTTCGGTAGGACGATTTCCACAGCATATGGAATTTTATTTTGCAGGTCCGAATTAAGGGCAACAGGGGTAGGTATGCATGTAGGTATGCATCGACAAAGAATAGCGTCATGATCCACCCCTACAGAGTCGGTGTGTCTCGATATATGTCGAGATTTTCCTATCGATACATATCACAACCCATTGGTACTCTCTTATTTGTACCGTAATTGGTAGTCGATGATGAGGTGATGTTTACGAAGGAATATCCTCGATGGATAAACAAAAGCACTCATTTAGCTAGTGCGAAGCGTGCCAACCCCCTTAAGGAACACACGATGAAGCGGTCGAGCGCCAACGAATCGCAGTTGCACGCGAAACACCCTCAATATAGTGCACTAAAAAGTTAGCTAGGGTGAGTCGGGTCACAATACACCAATATTTCGTAAAATTGGTAAAACGTTTATTAACTATTTAAAAACGATGAAACAAGGTGAACATGAGATTGATAATTCAATAAGTAATATTATTAAATAGACTATAGAGATGTATAATAGGTGTCCGTAATAATTACTCATTTCTTTATACGCTCCTTTACATTGAGACAGATACCTTTTACTCGGGTGAAACCTGGGCTTTTCTCGGTTTAATTTGTTATCATAATTTTTTTTTTCATTATCTTCAGAATACCACCAACTGTACGAAGTACGTCCGCGCCTGTATCGTCTTTGAATTTATCGGTTTACATTTATACTCGACAGCTCTGCGACAGCCGTTATCGAATTAAAATTCATCGCACGAAAAGTAACGCAAATGGGGTTTCTGCCCGCACGAAACTATACTTTTCATTCGACTTACGCTTACAACATAAAAACAAAAAAATAATCATGTTATTTTTTATTTTATTTTTTTTCCACTGCGAAGGCAACTGTATACAACGATTTGACATATATGATTTTTTGTTCTCTACTTCCATGTACGTTAACTCTTTCAGTGCCTCGGAGAGCTTCGATAATTCGGCAATAATAACTGCGCAGATAGTCGAATAAAAATTATAATAATTCTATACGGTTACCATGATGTAGTGTTTATATTACAATTAAATTGACAAACAATCGTCATAATAATATCATCACTATTAGCTCTTTCTCTAAAAATCTATTCTCGCCTTTATCTTTTTTTTGTTCTCTTTTTTTACCCTTGTAAATATCGAAAACGCGGTGTAACGTAAGTACATTCCCATCGAGAACACGCACGAACAGCGTTTTCCTGTATTATTCCATTGAAAATTCGAATTTCGCTCATTCGTTTAATTGGGTCGGGAAAATTCAAAACCCACGGAAAAAGGCAACTCATGCCCAGGTGGGGGGGCTCTCGAGATCCTCCAGTAGCCTTGCGGGAACGTCTCGAGAACCGAAGGGAAGTTTCGATCGGGGAACACTCAACGATTGCGATTTTTTTTTCTTTTTTTTTTAATACCTCCCATTAGAGTAAGGCTTAACAATTATGCCAATGCGCGAGTAAGCGCTCGTTGGACTTTCAGAAATACTGCCTGCAGGCCTACATACAACATTCAAACCTTATACTTTTTTGCGCCTTCGAGTTTCATGTTATTTTTTTTTCATCTTTTTTTTCTACCCAATACAGGCATAGGTATTTACAATAATACATACCTACTATTATAATAATTTAGTAGTGGTATTTAAATTACAATAGTATTTTTTGTTGTTTTTTCTTTTTTTTTTCTTTCTTTTTTCGTTCAATTCTATATAATGTTGCACATAACCCATTACTGGCTTAGTCATCTAGCTGTACAAAACATTATATATCGTTATATATCCTAGCTCTAAAAGATTTGTCCTGTGAGGTCAGATAGATCGTGAGGTTGCGCGTTCGAGTTACAATTACATACATTTTTTTGTTTCCTGACTTCTCTCGCACGATTCCACAGTCGAATCGATGCGACGCGGGCGAGCTTCGAGGCGTCGTTCGCACTATTAAAATCTCGCATATCAAGTTTTCATGTCATTTTTTTTTCTATCTATCATTCTCAGCCTCTCCGCGTCGTACAAGCATCGCAAAGTTATTAACTCTATCGGGTTTCTGAGTTATAGTATTATTATTTCTTTATTTTTTTATTTTTTATTATTTCCGTCGGCAACACGAACAACTTTGCTTCTAGCGATTAAGTACATTAATAAAAAATATCGCGCTACTTCACTCAATTGTAACTGACGAACTATCGATGAGCCAGTGAAGCCAGAAGTCTCGTTATATTCTTGTTGCCGCTACGCGGTGTCTCCGTCGTTCGATCGACGCACCGCTCGCAGCACGGAGCAATCGAGCCCTCTTCGAAGTCATTTCGTCATTGTTTATTTTCCTTTTTATTCATTAATAACATATCGTAACAGGTTGATTTGTGATAGTCAAGAGTTGAAAGCGATTGAGCGGCTGATTCGCGGATTTGTTTATCAGCCGCTGTGATTCTCGGCGCACGATCTTAATAGTGAACATCGGCCGATGGTTTTTTTTTACACAAAAAAAAACGCAAACGTGAAGTCCAAGAGTCCGGCCTCTCCCCTACCAGTGGCGTCCCTTATTAATTTTTTTTTCCATTAAATTCAATCAAGCGAGGCTGCTACTTGTCCTTTTTTTTAAATAGTACACACCAGTGGCAGGGTCGTCATTCGCGAGTAACGATTCGTACGAATTCGATCGAAGGCTTTAAGAGCGGGGACTTTTCGCAACTTGTCGGTTGTTTGTTTCATGCGTTAAATTCCTGTGGCAATTCGGGACTACCGTCGAAGTGGGGTCGAGCTTCACGCTCCGCCCCGTCTCGTTCTCTGTTTGTTTTCTTTTTTCTTTTTTTGTTATAACGTTGTGCTACATAGGTGGAGAAAAGGCGTTTAAGTGTTATTTTTAACTTTTTTTTCTTGTGATACGCGGAACTCCGTTACTCCTTGCGTCTGGGTGGCAGAGTCCAAGCGTTGGGACTGGGATGACCATGGGGGGCAGGACGTCACAGTTGCTGGTCACGGCATGGTACCCAAATGTTGGGGCCGGACTGCTCGCCGATCACCTCCTTCACTTTTACGTAGATGTCCTCCGGGGTGTCGCCTTGAACCACCGCTACAACACAAGGAAAAATATACAGTGTTGGATACGTGCTTCGAGGGGTCGGCGGAAAAAATACCTTCGGAAGAAATACTCGAAAAAATGTGTGTCCGTGCGTGTGTGTAAGGAGGGTCTTTTTTCCAGCGGGTAAGTTTTCCAGGAAGTATTTTTCCAGGGGGTTTTTTTCCAGGGGGTATTTTTCCTCGCAAATACTTGAAAAAATGTGTGTGCGTGTGTGTGTGTAAGGCGTGTTTTTTTTCCACGATGTGTTTTTTTCAGGGAGTATTTTTTCCAGGTGGTATTTTTTTTCAAGATCCGTTTTGAGGCTTTCAGGGACTTTTCCAATATTCTTACCGGTGAAATATTCGCCGAACTCCTGTTCCATCTTGAGAGCGCGTTCGTACGTTTTCTTCGCCTGTTCCTCGGTCATCCGTTTGTTCATTTCCCTGTAAGGATTGACGGGACAGCGAGGATTAAGCAATGCAGTGGTAAAAAAATTCGACTGCTCGTGGTATATTCATTAGGGAAAATTGTTTACTCACATAACGGATTCAACGGATTTTGGCTTGATGAAAATCGCTACGGGATACAATTGTGCGACTTGTAACCTCTTGATTGCATTACCACTCACGTCAAGAATACAGTGCTTGCCCTGTGAACAATAGTGAACATGTGATTATTATTATTTTTTTTTCGATAGGAATTTTTTTTTAATCGATTTTTTGAATTGATCTAACATTTTTATATGCAACACTGCAGTTTTGGAAATTTTTCCGAATAGATTTTATTTTATGTTTTAAGTTTTTAAAAACTTAAAAAAAAATCTTATTTATTGTTATAAGCGAAAGTATGAAATTACCTTCTCGGCGACTTCTCGGACTGATGCAACGGACGTTCCGTACAAATTGTCGTTGTACTGTCCCGCCTCGATGAAGAGATGATTCTGGATATCTCTTTCCATTTGCTCCCTCGAAGCAACAAAATGATAGTCCCGGCCGTCCACTTCGTACTCCCTTTTACTTCTTGTCGTATCTATGGATAGCACCAGAATCGATGAATCAATGATTGATCGAACAGATCGCATAGTTTATGGACACATAAAAAACGAGGTCTCATTATTTTCGCGCAAAAAGTTTCAGCCGGGAATACTGACAATTACTTAGCATAATTTATGGAAATAAAGGATACCCAAAAAAAAGAAACGAGGTGTCATTATTTGTGCGCAAAAAGTTCCAGTCTTGAATAGCAACTGCTTAGCATAGTTTATGGAAGTATAAAAAACAAAAATTAAAAAACGAGGTTGCATTATTAGCGCGTAAAAAATGTGCAGCCGGTAATAAATGGTAATTGTATCTTACGTGGCACGCAGCTGCCAAATTTGTCAGGAAACTCGGAGATCAGATCGTCGTTTATCCGATCCTTGAGCGGGCCCAGAATGATAACGGGACGAGTGTACTGGATAGTGAGCTGCTGCACGGCCTCGTACGACAGTACATTTTCTTCGCTACCTGTGACGTTAAAAAAAATCCGATTAGCGACGCTCTATACGCCGGGTGAAAAATAAATTTGATTAAAGTTAGAACACACGGCACGAAATAGCAATGCTCCAGTCGAGAATTCTGTACTGAAGTTCGATAGATTATTTTTAGAAAAAATATATATATAATAAGCGGGTGACCATAGTGATGTAAAAAAACATGTAAACGATCGGGTTTGAACGGCACGTGAAAATGAAATCGAGGCATGCACCTTGCGACTGTCGAATACGCAAAGTGTTCTCGAAGTCGTAAAAAAAGAGGGTTTCGAAAGAGGTCGTTTTAGAGTGGTAAACACATTAAAGGCTTATCTCATTTAATCGTTATTAGTTGAATATGAAAAAAAAGTAAAAAAATAAAATAAAAAAATTTTCACTCCGTTTCTCACATGTTGACTTACAAAGCTCCTCATTATTATCATCATCACCACCCTCCTTTTCCAGATAAACTAATGTCAGTTCCTCCATATAGGGCAGTTCAACGCGATACAAAATTTCTTTACTTCCCGCAGCGGAAGACAAATCTTGAATAAACGAAAGAAGTATAAAATTGTTATTAAATAGTGATGGGATTATAATGAAACTGTGACCAGATCTTTGTACGATGGTAGCAATAATTGCAAGGTAGCGAGTCATGAGCTTTAAAAAAAAACAGTTATACCGACTGAGCAATCGCAGTAATCTATTTTTTCGGAATGCCGTAAAAAAAGATTGTTGCGTCGTCGATTGAGTTGACTAGATAAGGGACAATGTATTACCTTCGGTATTGGTGTCGTCCTGGGTGTAGCACAGCATGAACGCTGGAACATAGTTAATTTTTTAATTAGTCACATTTTTTGCATAAATGTAAAATAATAATAATAATAATAATAAAATTTGATGCGTCGCTGCAATAAAGAAGCCTTCGCGAAGCACGATTCGTTTCTAATGATTTTCGCAGTGAGTCTTCCAGTTACTGGAATGGAGGGAGTTAACGGGTTTTATGCAATACCAAACAACACGTTTTTTTATAGATCAGTCAACGAGTAGAGCACGCGCTCGGTAACTGTCAAACTCACCTTATCGTAATTGAATGATCGTTCACGGTTTTATGGTGCTCTCGCTCAACTAGAAACTATGCAGCATCAAATATTGTTCAATAAATTATGAAATCGTGTACTGTCTTCGGGGTTAATTGATTGATTAAGCGTAATTTAATTAAGTGATTAAAGCGTCACGGATAATGGTCCTAAGTTTTCTGTGTATTATTGTGGTGATACGATTTTAATCTACACGGTATCAATACCGAAGTAGCATTGTGTGGCTTCGATTTTCCAATATGGTGATACGATTTTATTTACACGGTATCGATAACGAAACGCCATTGCGTAACTTTGATCTTGCGGTGCGGGATCAATACCATCAGGTGGGCTGGATCAACGTGAAATCGTTTACTGTTTCCACGGTTAATTAATTAATTAAGCGTCATTTAATTAATTGATGACAGTTTCACGGATAATGGGTACAAGATTTCGATGTATCATTACGGTGATACGATTTTATTTACACGATATCAATACCGGAACACCATCGTGTTCCTTCGATGTATCATTATGGAAATACGATTTTATTTACACGTTATCGATACCGAAACACCATCGTGTAACCTGGATCTTGCGGTGCGGTATTGATACCATCAGCTGGACTGGATCAACGTGAAATCGTTTACTGTTTCCACGTTTAATTAATTAATTAAGCGTCATTTGATTAACTGATTACAGCTTCACGAATAATGGGTCCAAGATTTCGATGTATCATTACGGTGATACGATTTTATTTACACGATATCGATACCGGAACACCATCGTGTGCCTTCGATGTATCATTATGGTAATACGATTTTATTTACACCTTATCGATACTGAAACACCATTGTGTAACTTCGATCTTGCGGTGCGGTATTGATACCATTAGCTCGGCTGGATCAACGTGAAATTGTTTACTGTTTCCACGGTTAATTAATTAATTAAGCGTCATTTGATTAACTGATTACAGGTTCACGGATAATGGGTCCAAGATCTCGATGTATCATTACGGTGATACGATTTTATTTAGATGATATCGATACCGGAACACCATGGTGCGCCTTCGATGTATCATTATAGTGATACGATTTCATTTACACCGTATCGATACCGAAACACCATTGTGTAACTTCGATCTTGCGGTGCGGTATTGATACCATCAGGTAGGCTGGATCAACGTGAAATTGTTTACTGTTTCCACGGTTAATTAATTAATTAAGGGTCATTTGATTAACTGATTACAGGTTCACGGATAATGGGTCCAAGATCTCGATGTATCATTACGGTGATACGATTTTATTTAGATGATATCGATACCGGAACACCATGGTGCGCCTTCGGTGTATCATTATGGTGATACGATTTCATTTACACCGTATCGATACCGAAACACCACTGTGTAACTTCGATCTTGCGGTGCGGTATTGATACCATCAACTGGGCTAGATTAACGTGAAATCGTTTACTGTTTCCACCGTTAAATAATTAATTAAGCGTCATTTGATTAACTGATTAGAGGTTCACGGATAATGGGTCCAAGATTTCGATGTATCATTACGGTGATACGCTTTTATTTACACGTTATCCATACCGAAACACCATTCTGTGGCTTCGATGTTGCGGTGCGGTATTGATGCCATCAGGTGGGCTGGATTAACGTGAAATCTCGGGAGGAGCTTTACAGGGATATTGTGGTACATCGAGTCGGGCTTCGCAGGCGATTCGTGTAGGCCAAGGTACGTGGACACGGTGCGCAAGCAAGCATAGTGAAAATGGATTACGCATATAATACAGAAGCAGCTGGGTAACAGATAAAAATACGGCTCGAACTTTTTACGTAAAATACTTACGAGTAGGATCGTTTTCATTCTCGGGTGTGGTGGGCGACCCTACACAAGCAGGCAAAACAAAACACATGTCACGTATCACATATTTAAAAAAAAAAACACAAAAGCTCATTCGGGAATACGGGGTGACTTTGTTGTCGGCCGACGACAACGCTAACGTGTCTTTTTTTTTCTCTCTTTTTTTAATACCAAATAGATATCGAACGTTCATTGCAGACATAAACAACACAACATAAATTGACCCACAGGTTTACGTGGTTAAAAAAAAGATAAGTAAAAATCTTGCAGGTTCCATCGAATCGGTGCGAACGGGGTATGAAGATAGACGAAGTGTCAGTGATTCCAGATAATGCGATATTTTTTTTTGTATATTCATTTGGGAAAATAATCTTTGACGACTATAATGCTGTTCGGTGTTTTTGGGTACTAATTATGTGTTTTTTTCTGCATTCGACAAAAAATAAGAAAAAGAAGTTTGAGGTCTTACGTAATATAACATAAAACACATAAATATTTGATACATATGCTACATATAGTATAGAAACACGAAAATCTAGTATCACTGTGTTCGACGCCGCTGTTTGGATAAAAGTTTTTTCAATTAAAATTTAATCAGTTATTTAGTTTCTTTTTCTCTCTACCGTTACGTAGCAATGGCAAACTCTGGCATGGGAAAAAACGATCTCGATCGGACGTGTTCGCACAGTTATATGTAAAGATACTCGAGTGTCGCAATATAACATGTGACGTACATGTAAACACATGGGATTTAACCGAACGTGCAGGATTGGAGCGTGCTTTGTAGACGATTATAGGAAGTAAGCGGTACTCACGTTCTTGATCCGAGCCATCCTCGGACTTGTCGTCTTTGCTCTTCATGAACGGGAACTTTCTGCTAAATGAGAAGTTCTTCTTTTTTCTATCGAGCGTCGATTGCTGAAACCAAAGATAACGACGGTTGATTCGTTGATTAAGACAGTTATAGACCGTCAGGGGAATGAATGAATTAATGAAGTGAAAAAAAAACTGAAAAAAAATGTCCACGACTCACGTAAAATTCGCTTGCGGTCTGCAAAGAAAAAAAAATTGCTATTTCAATTCTACTTTCAATTCTCACAATTCCGCACGGGATTGAAACCTGTCACCCAGACAGTCTTGCCGCCATTGTTTCAATATCACATGGAATTCTAAGAATTGAAAGTAAAATTGAAATTTACAAAAATTTCTTTATCAACCCGCAAGCGATTTTTTTTTTCAGTGCAATATTAACAAAAAGGTTATGAAAAAAATAAAATAAAGATAATAAACATAATAATCGCAGCCATGTGTAAAATGAAGATGAATATTAAACAAAGATAACAATAACACCGAAATGAAAAGTAAAGATGAATATAAAAAAAAAGATAATAGTAAGATGAAATAAAGTAAGGATAATGATAACGATTATGATGGCATAACCAGGTCGCGGTTGAGGGAGGGGTTTGAAGAGAAACCGAAAATTTCTTACCGATCCTCCTACCTTGTCCAGTATCACTGGCATGTGACCTTGGAATTTGACCGAGCGATCTCGGGCCCGTTGCTTGCGTTCCCATCGTCGACGAGATGGAATTATTCCTAGTCCTTCCTCCTCTCCTTGCGGTGTAACTCTTCTCGCCTGCCACCATTCGTCGTCGCTCGCGTTCGTAACGTGAAGAATCTCGCCGTAGCGGAATGCTAGACCACGGCTGGGCAGACCGTCGTCCTTGTTGGGGTCGTAGTCGAACAGGGCCCTGAAAATATTCGATAAGAAAAAAAGGATGTCAGAAAATTGGAAACGAACGATACGCACGAATTTTCCCAACGTGCGTCATCGATTGGAAGCTTTAATAGAAAAAAGTTTAAAATTGCATTTTTCATATCGCTTTCCCATAATATCCCTTTATTCGCAAAGCTTGTTCTAGGGGAGCGGCGCAAAATGGGACAGTGGGGCAAAACAGGCCAATCGGGATGCATCGACGGGGCAAAATGGAATGTCTTGAAATTAATGGAAAATTGCCTTTTTTAAAACGCAACTTTGCAATAATTTTAGGAAGCCTCATTCCGCCCATCGATGCATCCCGATTGTCCGGCCCCGTTTTGCCCCACCGTCCCGTGTTGTCCCGCTCTCCCACATGAGAAAGCATTTTAACGCACGCATATGCACGTACATACGAACATTCTTTCTAAATGTGATTTTTCGATGTTTTGGGATACTCTAAACACGTTTTCATTAAAATCTTAATTTTTTTTGTTCATCGAAACAGAGCTTCATCTATGAGGAAGCAAAATATCGTCAGATTTATTACCTGACGTAGAGAGATTTCTTCTGTGAAGTCCTCATGAGGGTGCCTGTCGTCATATTCTGCTGGGATATTTGTTGTTTAAGATCATGGATCTTAGCTTCGAACCTGTTGTAGTCCTCGGGCTTGTACTGGACGACAATGGTTACTGTTTGGCCGGTACCCTGAAGCATTAACGAATCGATCTTCTCAATTCAAATTTTTCAATTTTTAGAGATGGAACGTTTAGGAAATGGAACATGTAGAGATGCAGGCTGGTAGTTTTTTTTTGTCAATTAACTGTCACGTGTCCGACAATTGACCAGTTCTGTACTGGTCAATTGTCGGTAACAATTGATCGCACTGTAACCACAACGACATTAACTCCAAAAACCTTCACGACTTCAAAATCTGCAAAGTACCAACGTTTTTAATCAGAAAAAAGAAATGTTTGTATTCCTTTCATAATATTGTTTTGTTGATGAATTAATTGATTAAAAAAGAAAATACGAATGATTATCAACTCAAGGAGGGAGAAAAAATTCTTCTGATTAACTCCAGACTGTTAAAAAGTGGACCAAATTTGTGAGCAAAAGAAAAAAATGGTCGACAAATCCCAACTAGATAGATGTTTTTCGCTGTTTTTACCATATTTGTCACACCGAATAAAAATAATTATCATAGCACAACAAATATTCCCGAATTAAAAAAAAAATCAATCAACGGTCATTTTTTGGTTAATTCACGTTTACAAAAAATGACCCCCACAGCTACTCGCATTCACCTCTTAAGGCGATAAAACAATTTTTAATGGTCAGAATTCACAATCTCAGAGTTAAGATTAAAAAATAAATAATTACCTTGAGGGCGGCCGCAGCCTCCTCGTGGGTGGCGGTTCTAAGGTTGATGCCATTAACGCTAAGTATCTGATCGCCTCGACGAAGTTCGCCGCTCAAATCGGCCGGACCACCGGCTAGAATGAAGGAAATAAAGATTCCCTCTCCATCCTCACCGCCGACGATGTTGAAGCCCAGACCGGAGGAACCCTTGTTCAATATAACCGTGCGCACTTCTCTGCAACAGTCAAAGAACAAGGCACATCATTAATTTGTTGGAAACCGTGCACATGCCCGCAAAGGGATGTGGAATGGAAATTCTATTCGTAGGCTATACAAGAGAAAGATTTTAAAAAATGACATGAGCTCGGATCACAGAAGACGCAACAGGTAGCTCTTGACCTGCTGCGGTCCACAATCTTTATGTAGTTTCGTTTCTATCAAAAAAACCCTCGTACAGAGGAAAATGTGCAGTTCAATGTATTTACGTACGCTTAACATTTCTCGGTCCGTAAACATAATTGCAATTTTCATTAATTTGGTACAGTTCGACCCGTTGCGGTCTACAATTTGTATGTAATTTCGTTTACACTAAAAATCCCTCGGACAAAGTGAATTGTGCATTTCAATCTATTCACATATGCTTAACATTTATCTGCCCTTAAACGTAATTGAAACTGTCATTAATTTGATAGCGTTCAACCTGCCGCGATCTAAAATTTTTATATAATTTCGTTTATACTAAAAATCCCTCTGAGAAAGTAAATTGTGCATTTCAATCCATTTACGTCCGCTTGACATATTTCTGCTCCTAAACGTAGTTAAAATTGTGATTAATTTGGTAGGTAATGAAGCGGCAACGGTGATTAAACACACTGATAGACGCACGAAAATTAGCGGCGGGAGTGAGATCAATTTGTCGAAAGGGGTGGATAGAGTGAAAACTGTGAAATTAGCACGTTAATTAGGGTCTTCATTGAAATTCGAATGGACCACACTGGTATATACGCAGGTACACAGGGAGCAAGTAGGTCTGGCAAGTGTTCTTGACTTAGTTCTGCATAATGCGAGAATCCGACCGACGTGCTGGAAGGAAATGCATAGGCAGCAGCAGGGCGGCTTCGCCGTGCTCACATCCCCTGCAGAGCTCACCCTATTTTCTGACCACTTGAGAGAAGCACGGAGAGGCAGGCTACTCTTCGCTCTTCCATTAACAAAGACCGCAAATTAGTAGGTAGGTCGAGGAAGCGAGTGGGCCTGCTTGTACGAGTAGATCTGTGCCCTAACGTGTAGGCGCAACCAGTTGGACACGTACGGTTACGAGGTTCATTGTTGCGTCATTGCGGTAGAAAATTTTAAGGAATTTTTGGGTAGGCGGCGCAGTTTATTCGAATTTAATATTCACTTTATTCTTAATGTGAAGATAATTTTTTTTTGATGGACAACAAGTGCCCAGTTGGCCCACTTTAAACGCGTGGAAAAGAATTATAGAATTATGGAAGCTCGGAAAAAGTTTGTCGGCAATTATTTTATTTATTACGACTGGGCCCACTTTAGATGCGAGGAACAGAATTATGGAATTATTCAAGGTTTGAAAACTTGTCGATAATTATTTTATTATTACAATTACAGACTTGGGCCACTTTAAAGGCGTGGAAAAGAATTGTGGAATAATGGAAGCACTGAAAAAAATTTGTCGGCAATTATTTTCTATAGTATAATTAGCGACTTGGCCCACTTTAAACGCGAGGAAAAGAATTATCGAATTATGGAAGCTTTGAAAAAACTTTGCCGGCAATTATTTTAGATAATACAACTAGCAACTTGAGCCATTTTAACCGCGTGGAAAATAATTATGGAGTAATGGAACCTTTGAAAAAAAAAATTGTCGGCAATTTTATTTTACAATTTACTATCGCATTTCAGCACAATGCGCTTTCGGATTACAGATTGGTAGAACAACGTTGTGTATATCGGTCACTTTCATTGTTTTATTTATGATACTCTCAAAAGACTAACGTGCCGACAGGTTCACCTCTAACTACCGATGGTTGAATCAGTGAATCGAGAACTCTCGTTATAATGCATAAGGCACTCACGGCGTTCACTAACGATTACCGCACACCTCAATCGCCTCGCCATCGGTTCCGTCTTCAAAGGCCGTGACAATCCTCGCTCTATTCTCATGAAATATTTATAACAATAGTGAGACATGGTTACGCTAGACGCGATAATATGCCACGGTTAATTTAATGCTCGTTCCCCGTGACGATACACGTGTACACCCACGTTCGAGTTTCATGAATGAATGGAATTTATAGATTATGCACGCAATAAATGTTTCGATCGATCGTAATCAGTCGGATGGCCCATTAAGTGAAATATTAAGCGGGCCATTACGCAAAATTGTATCTTGTAGCAAGAACGACGTATCGCGTTCCATTAACTGTATAACGCTGTAATTAAGTCATCTTAAGATAGTCCTTGCCAATGGTGTTGATTTCGCATATGTTTCGGAGAATTGATAGGACAATTGGGATACGTCGATGGGGCAAAATGGGACGTTTTTAAAATTATTGGAAAATTGTGTTTTCAAAAACGTTTTGAAAACGCAATTTCCAATATAGTATATTAAATGTCATGTACAATTGTCATGAAAAATTAAGGCAGAGTATATTAAAAACTTTAGAAATACTTTCCTCTCAATAATTTACTTCAATTTCACTCAAAAAGTCCATTTATTTTTCATGACAATTGTACATTGAATTTAACGTCCCAGTTTTTGCATACAATATTCCAGTCCGTATTATTGGTACAAAAAAAAACCACAAAAATTATGATATTCAATGTATCGGTACTGGAAGTTTTTATGCAAATACTGTTATATTAAATTGCATACACAATTGCAATAAAAAATTAACGTTAGGTGTATTAAAAACATTGGAAACACTTTAATTTTAATGATACACTTTAAATTTAATACAAAACTACCTTAATTTTTATAATTTACTTTAATTTCAATGAGAAAGTATATTTATTCCTCGTCACAACTGTACATTAAACTTGTCCCACTTTTTGCTTAAAAAATTCCAATCCGGTGAATTAAATTTCCAATTATTTTTTTTTACAGTCTGTCTGAAAATTGGCATCGTCTCTCGCGAAGTCGTCGAGCGAATTTCCGGCCCCTTGTGCTCAAGCGAAGCTGCCAAAGACTCGTGGTTAGAATTTGCATTGTACAATGATTATTTCAGCGAACCACGGGTGAACGCGCTTGGGTGATACATAAATGTGTTTACGCACATTTAACATGGTCTGAGCGACGAGACATGCGCAGTGGCGATGGTGCTGGTTGGACGTCTTGCGTAAGCGCGGATGGATTCACCACCTGCACGAGACACCTGCTGCAGACGTGACGTCGTGGGCGATTCACTCGTCGCGCATTGAACCCGATTTTGTCGATACAACGTGGGAAATTTTCACTGGGCGTGGCACGAAATAGGAACACGGATAGTCCGCAGTTTGCGGAATATACTACAATGGCGAGCCTCAGTGAAATTCAGCACGAGTCACCCTCATCGCTTCCACTCGAATTCAATGGAACCGTTTTGCCCCCCTCCAGCGAGTCGCGGACGTGTACGCGCGTTCGCGAATCCAACAGTCTGTCGATATGTATTAAATGCGCGTACAACAAACGAGCCGTCAAGAGGCGCGAAACAACATCGACGGAGCAAAGTTGTGAGCGGTGACATAAGCGCGGAAACGTCGCATCTTCACGTTCCACGTCCGAGCCGACAATGCGCCGAAGGGCTTTTCTGTCCGTCTCGACGGCGGGGGCGTCGCGACGGATTAAAGGCCACTGGTGGCCTCGCCGTCGCCATGCGCGCCTCGGCTCGACTCGCTCTAGCTATCATCAGATCGATAGGAATGTAAACTTACTCGCGAACACACGAGCGACCCTCCACCAGTCGGTCAACGTCACTGAAATTTTTACCTGGAGTCTCTTTTGACTCCTTTTCGATTTTTTTTAGTACATTTTTTCAATCCAGATGGTTTTTGAATTCAAGATTAGCGCTTGTAAGGATTGAAGAAACTAAAATGAAGGCTCGTGTTTGAAGACTTGCTTTGACAATAATTTAAAATCAGACTTTGTGGATTGGAAGGTCTGAAATGATCGAATTGTAGGAAGGAGAGTTAAAACAAAAAAGCTTTCACTAGGGATTTAAAATATCTTACCCGTTTGGAATGACCCGCGTAAAATTGCTGGTGTGAAAGTTACTGAAATTTATCCTTTGTTTTTCAACTCTTTTTCCATATCTCTGTCACATTTTTTCACCCCACTATGTTTTTCGAAGTTGAGATTCTCGTTTATAAGGATTTAAACATGTACTTAAAAAACAAAAAAATCAGCCTTTATCGATTAAACCATCCGAAATCATGGAATTGTACGAGGCGCACAAAGTTTGTAATATAGAGAGTTAAAGTAAAAGCTTCCACGGGAGTTTCAAAAATATGATGCCCATTCGAAATGTTCGGTGTAAAATTGCTGGTGGGAACGGGCTTGATGTTCGTCCGTAACCATCGCGAAATTAGTTCCACGAGGTATTGAGATGAGTTGGACGAAATACGAGGCACAGTATAATACGTACGTTAACGTATGCAAAATGGATCGGGGAAGAGATGGAGCGGTGGTCTACCTTGTAACGAGGATGGGAGTGAGAGGCTCCTCGAGAGACCGGTTGATATGCAAGCTTATGGCGTGCATAAAAATTGCCACTCTGGTTCTACGCTCAGCGCCGTCCCGAGTGTAGATAACTGCATGCCACGGCACTTGCGAAACAAACTCGTTACCCAAGCTTGGTCCGCGAAGCTTCTCCTGGGGATCCGGTAAAGCTCGCGCTTTCATCGGGCTTTAGTACACTGTATGCATTGGCATAACTACAGAACTTGCTTCAGAACGCGCGCAGATTAAGCTTAAATGAATATAAAAAAACAGGGCAACCAAAGCTTACGGTGTTTGGGCCGTTTTCCAGGATTTTTAAAATAAACTGTTGTTGCCTTCCGAAAAAGTGTTCGTTTTGGTACAATTAGGGAAATCAAATTAGCTTGCCGGATTCTTAGCCATAGTAGTCGACGGAAAAACGAAGAGTTATCCTTTTCCGGGTTATCGAATGTCGTTTACCATTTTATTTCCTTTAGAATCGAGATCGCTGATGAAATGGAGATTCAGAATTTTTGTAAGTTATCGCCACGATTCGTTTCGAGTAGATGTCGTTATTATACAGATTACGAGCGCAGGTTAGGGTTAAATTAATATAAATAAAAAGGGGACCAAAGCTGCAGGTGTTTACACTGTTCTTCAGGATTAAAAAAATAAATTGTTGTTGCCTTCCGGATAAGCATTCGTTATTGGCATAATTAGGGAATCAAATTAGCTTTCTCGATTCTTAGCTGTTGTAGTCGGTGGAAAAGCATAAACACAGCCTATTCCAAATGATCGAATGTAGTTTACCACTTTATTTCCTTTATAATCGACATCGCTGGTAAAAAAAAAACTTATGATGTTTGCATCGTCCTGCAGGATTTTAGAAATAAGTTATTGTTGCCTTCTGGAAAAGTGTCCGTTTTAGTCCAAATGTACCAAAACGAACACTTTTCCAGAAACCAAAAACGATTCCCCTAATTAGGGAAATCAAATTAGCTTGACGCATTCTTAGCCGTAGTAGTTGTTGGAAAAGCACAAACGGTCTCTTCCAAGTTATCGAATGTGGTTTACCATTTCTATTTCCTTTAGAATCGACATCGTTGGTAAAACGGGCATGCAGAGTATCCAAAGTTATGGCCGCGATACGTTTCGAGTAGCGGTCGCTGAATGCATTGGCATAACTAGCTAACTTGCTTCAGAACGCAGATTAAGCTTAAATGAGTATAAAGGAAAAGGTAATCAAAGCTGCTGGTGTTTGCACCGTTCTCCAGGATTTAAAAACTGAAATGCTGGTGCCTTCTGGAAAAGTGTTCACTTTTGTTCACCCGATTCTTAGCTATGGTTGTCAACGGAAAAGCATAAACAGCTTTTTCCTAGATATTGAATGTAGCATTTTATTTCCTTTACAATCGACATCACCGGTAAAACGGGGGTGCAGAATATCTGGAAGTTATGGGCGCGATCCGTTTCGACGTAGCCGTCGCTGAATGCAAAGGACTCGGCTTTGATATCTCCGATATGGCATTTGAGAAAGCCCACGTCGGCTGGCACCGCAGGAGCATTCATACCGAGTGCAAACCTATTTCAGTACCGTATGCCTTATCAACCCGGACACTATGCTCGCTCGGCGCTTTCGCGTTTCCAAGATCTATACCTCGTCGTTGAATGTGCTGATGTCGCAGCTGTGTCATCAGCTCGTCACGAGAGAGGGTTGAGGACCCTTCGTCTCCCGCAGATACAGAAATAGCGGTTGAATGTCGGGCGTACATTTTTAGATAAGAAGCGGTTGTGTGAACGTCATACATCGCAGACATCGATCGTCCAGTCATACAGAACTACATGCAAGCCATACAAATGGACACTCCATATGTTTTTCTGACTTCAGACCGTTGATGATAGGGTAAATACCCAACCATGTGAATTTGGCGTAAAAACGCCAAATTTCGGTATCCCGGAAATACGAAGTTTCCGACAGAAAACTGAGATTTTAGGTCTTTGATGGTAAGGTACTTATACCAAATTCTTGAATCTCGGAAATACGCCATTTCCGGTCGAAAAAATGAGATTTTTAGGTCTTTGATGACAGAGTTTTTACGCAAAAAATCTAGAATCCCGGAAATACGTCACTTCCGGTTGACAAAATGAGATGTTGGGTGATTGATGGTAAGGTTTTTACGCCAATTTCTGGAATCCCGCAAATGCGTCACTTCCGGTCGAAAAATGAGATTTTAGGTCTTTTACAGTAAGATATGTACGCCAAATTCCGTAATTCCGGAAATACGTCGCTTCCGCTTGACCAAATGAGATTTTAGGTTTTTGATGGTAGGGTTTCCACCCCAGATTCCGGAACCCTGGAAAAACGTCACTTCCGGTCGCAGAATGAAATTTCCAAACCGGAAGCGACATCTAAAAAAAAAGCTGCATGACGTAACTTCTGGTCCAAAAATGAAACGTTCAAACCGGAAGTGACGCTTGAGAGCAACATTAAAAATGTTCTTTTCAGAATCATGGACAAAAAGCGTCATCGGACGCAAAATTTCAACGTGGATCGAAGAGTTTGGGTGAGAGTCGCCTCTCACCCAAATTGGGAGTAGCCCAGATGGCAGATGGATTATGCCGTATTCCAGTGTCTCCGTTAACTGAATTTCTGGGCGACAGCGGACGACCACCGTTACCGGGCGCTCCTCCATCCGGGTCTACACAGAAATCCACTCGGCCGAATGTACGTACCGAGGGACAGAGCAGGGCGGATAGGACAGATGGATCGACGAGTGTTGAGCCGAGAGCGGCGTGACGCGCGTGACGTTCGGTGCAACACGCGTGTCACACCCAGCCCCGTCACAAGATACCGATACGCCCGGTTCCTTCACCATTCGAGCTCCACACAGTTACATCTCACGCAGATTCGCTCCTTCCTGCCGGATTTCGATGCCGCACCATGGAAAATCGGAGTCGAAATCTTGGCAGAGTTAAATCAGCCGCAAAAAGTTGGCGAATGCATTCATCGGCAGGTTCGCTCGAGGGAGCGCCTAACGGACTTCCCAGATCTTCCCCGTTCCTATCTCTTGCCCGTGACTCCATCGTAGCGAAACTTTCGAATCGTCTCCTCTCCACCGGGAGGAAACGCGTCGGGCGTCGAGGCTTCTCGACGAGAATCGAAATACTCCCGTGGTCGAAGATTACGTGGCTCTTAGCGAACATCGGTTCGGCATACGAGAGTGGCAGCGCTCTCGGTCGAGTTTCTGTGCGCGCGGGCAGGTAGATCAGTACCAAATCGAAATCTCTGGGGAGCTCGGGCCGCCGGGACCAAGTTTCGTGACTTTAATAGGATTAAGTACGAGCCGAGGGTCGGGGAAGAAAAGCGTGTACACGCAAGGTTGGAAGGTGGCGGCGCAGCGGGAGATTCACCTATGCTTTGCGGCGCGCGGCACTCTCGGAACTTATGCGAATGAAGCAACCGGCAGACACCGTTTCCGTGGATGCTTGCGGCCGAGCCAACGATGTTTCCGAGTGGCGAGGGAGACTCCGCGCATAAATTGCCCAACCCCCGCGAGGAGCAAGCATAGATGTCGTGGAGCAGCGCGTGGGAAGTGAGAGAGGTGGCGCGAATAGTGGAGGGAAGAATCTATCCGCGATCAATTCGGGAGAAACGGAGATGGCGATAAAGTTTCTGAAGGTTTAGGTAAGATTAGAGTGTAAAAAAATCGTATGCACCCAGAAAAATAATTTATTTGACAGCCACCGTTTATTTGGCTTAAATAAAATATTCATTTGATTTAAATAAATTTTTATTTCATTTAAGCAACTATTTACTTAATTTAAATAAATATTTATTCAAATCAAATAAATATTTCACTTAAACCAAATAAATGGTGGCCGTCAAATAAATTTTTTTCTGGGTGTGGGATTTAACGTAGCGGACTGGAAGTGCTTGTGCTAAAACTGGTGTATTAGATTTCAAGTACGGTTGTGATGAAACATTAATGTTCAGTGTCTTAAGAGCATTGGGAATACTTTGTTTTTGATAATATACTTTAATTTTGCTATGAACGTACTTTCATGATTTACTTTAATTTCAATAAAAAGGTACCATAATTTTTCATCATAATTCTACATGAAATTTAATATACCGGTGTATGAATGAAAACTCCTAGTGCATTAAATTCCATACGAATTTTTTTCGCAGTCTGCGTCCAGCAAGATTCGAAGAAATTCGTCAAACATGATTAGGGTAAATCAGGGTGAGATGGCCAGGCGGGTGAGTTGGCCAACTGTAATATCTTTTAACGTAACAAACGAATGGCGCCTTCGTTTGCACAGTTTTTAGTATATGTGGATACAATCCTATTGCACAACAAATTTTAAGATTGTACGTGCAAGAGTCAGTACGAGCAGTGAATTATTTTTTCTAGGTAGCCAGAAATTTTTCGAGCTATATTTCTAGCGCTCTCGAGACATACAACATTACAATTTTGCTAGTAAATCGAGATTGCACACTATAGTTGGATCTTTCAAGAAAATATTGGCGCGTAGTACACCTATTTTGAAAAATGCCTTCCCTAAATTTAAGCAGCGGCTATTTTTCCGAGAAAATGGATGACATGGCCACTAATTTTCCGGGAGACATGGCCACTTGTTTTTTGAGGGATACGGCCATGTCACCCGAATATTGCGGGCGAGATAGCCACGTGGCCATCTCGCCCGCAATATCCTGGTGGTATGGCCACCAAAACCACTCTCTTTAGTTTGGTACCTAAAACATTCGGCGGAGACAATTACTGTCTTTCTGTAGTTCATTTAGGCAACATAACATATAGTAAGACATGTCTTGTGCGATCCCGATGCATCTCTAGATCTAATTGGCTACCATTATTACTATGGCCGTGTCACCGTGATGCATCGAAAGTATCGAAAGTTCTGAGTGAATTATTTTTGTTTGAAATTTCTAGACTTGGTTACAACAAAAAATGTTAAGTTTAAAAAATGTTAAACCTCCAATTTTCGCTATTTAAAAAACCATGGCCATATCACCCCGATTTACACTATTTAGTTATTTTCCTATCATGCTGCGGCATTTGAAAAAAAAGATGCAGAGATCGGATGTTCGTGAGGCAGGTCGGTAATCCAAATTCCCTGACAGTTTCATCAGCGATAAAATCCGTAACGAGGATAGCAACAATATCGATCACAGAAGAACAAACGGAGGAATTTTTCGAGCGCTTGCGCCGGGCAGGAACCGAAGAAATTTATCAAACGCGATATTGCGTATAGGTCGTTCGGTTAGGCAACCAAGCGCTAGTGCACAAATGTGTTCGACACGTGTCGACAAAAAGTGTCGTCCTTTGTTCCACGGGAACGAGTTTGCCGGGCGCATTTGGTGACACTTTGTCATCGCATCGGGCCCGGCTAGGGAGGAAGTTATTTTAGCCTTAAAGCCTCTCGTGTCCCGGAAACTCCACTCGCTCCGGGTTCATTTCAACAGCTCGAGCGTAAAGTGCTAAGAAGAAATAAACTATCGAGGCATTTCCCTCGCACACGAAACTATCGTAGACAACGTCGGGTGTGGGCACAGCGGGTGTTAAACTCCGGGTTCCCATCGAGGCGCGGGAAGTCGTAGTGTGCATACCTCAAGAGCCAGAAACCCCCCGTTGTCAATGCAGAATTCTCGCCCATCTGTTTTTGCACCCTGTTTCCTCCTCTCATTGTCCGAACGCGCACAAATCTCTCGTTGTTTCGCGGAATACGCCGGAAAACGCATTAGCATCCTCCAACCGCGAAGCAACGGCTGTGACGTACGAAAGATATTTCTCTTAGCGAGAAAAAAAACAAGGTTCGAGTGGCGTAAGATGAAGAGCTAGGGGTCAACAATTTTTGTTGAAAATTAATGAACGGTATTGGAAGCTTTTTCACATAAACTGTTTCTTAGATTTTAAATGTGCGTTGCAATTTTAAAGTTAAACTTTCATTTTTTAATTAACATTTTTTGTAAATTTAAGGCAAAAGATTTGTAGTTTTTATAGCTGGTATTTTAATTCTACGAAAAAGTACATTAATTCTCGATTAATGGAAATAATGTAAGCAAATTGCAAGATCCATGACATTAATATTATTGTATTAAATATCATGTACGATTGCGATGAAAAGTTAACGTACAATATATTAAAAACTTAAGAAATGCTTTCCTCTAAATAAGTTACTTGAATTGTACTATAAAAGTACTTTAATTAGCCTCAAAATAGGTATTAACTTTTTATGACAATTGTACAATACATCTAATGTGCCAGTTTTTGCATAAAAACTTCCAATCCGCTATATTAAGTTTCCAATTTTTTTAACTGAGTTGGTGATCAATGATGTTTTTATCCTCATTAGGGATTTCATCGCCAACGAAACTGCCGGGAGTTTGCTTAATCTAATCATTTCTTTTTCTCAGTGCACGACTATTTACAACAACGTTTGACCTCGAATTCGCTATTCCGTCAATTCCAATTTTTCGTCACAGAAATTAAATAACAAAAAAAAAAGAAATTCATACAACGAGTTTCACGCCACGATCCGAAGTGCGTCGACGATGCGTTGTATCGAGCGCCTTTTCACCGTCGCTCCATTAGCGACGCTCGCGGCTTCGCCGGCATCCGGTTTGTCATTCCAGGGACCGGTAGAGCAGTCGTACCAGCGGCATAGCTCGCTAGGCAGCGAGGGAATCGGCTTCGGATCTCGTCGAACGAAAAAGGAAACACAGTTGTGTCTCTCCGGACTCGGTGCGCGCGGCCAGCGGGATTCGTTCAACGGAACCAGGTCAAGCATTCTTAGGCGAGGAGCGATAAATCGTCGCCGGTGTTGCCCAGCGGCCGCCGATCGGGGCGGCACTACCGGAGTCTCTCGATACAGAGGACCGTTTGCTCCCCGCGAACAATTTACAGGAGAAGCAAAATTTATACCCGATCGGGACCGGGAACACCGACGCAGAGACACCGGTTGCAAGCACACTAGATCGTCCGCCGAGCCGATTTTCCCGGGTGAATAACACCTTCGACCTACCTTCTCACGAGCTTGTCCCTCAGGAGACGCCGACCCAGAGTTGCGAAGGGACCGCCGATCGGAAAGATCTGTTGCCGGTTACGCGTCATTATTTCTTCTTTATGTTTTATTTTGTATTTTTTTTATTTGTTTATTTATTTATTTTTTTTGCGGAAGTGACTTCAAGTACACCGTGGAAATTGGTTCATTGTTTTTCTTTCACGGGTATGTTCACTTTAACGCATATCCGGTGATGGATTTTCAATTTTTTTTAAAGCCTCTCTCGAGCTCGTCGTCCACTTTGCCTCTCCGAAGAATCGTTTCGGCCAAGTTTTATTGCTTATTCTTCATTATTTTTTTTTCGTGGCTTGCTGGATCTGCTTCGAACTCGTCTACCACTCTGCCTTTCCGAAAATTCGTTCAGGCCAAAGTTTCACTGTTTATTGTCCTATCTGTGGCAAATTTGTTCATCGTTTTTTTATTCACTACTCGTATCCGCTTCGATCGTTATTGCATCACTTTGCGACAACAAATTTATCGGAGAACTTTACGCATATCCGTCAACGGATTTTCATCATTAAAACGGCTCGGAATCCAAGAATTTTAAAAATCGTTCTCGACCTCTTCTTCCACTCTCCCTTTCCGAAAATTCATGCACCCCAAAGTTTTTCTGCCTATTCTCCTATCCACCTGGCACTTTGTAATCGAACATTTGTCGACGAACTTGCCGCGTATTTATTATCATGAAAAATTCACGATCCGCCGAGTCCCATTTTTTTTTTCACTTTACAATATCTTCCGTATTCTCTTCCGCAACTCCACCGAGGCTCGACGATGTTCCTTTCAGCTCGCTCCTTCCCTTTTCATTCCTCGAGGCAGCCGTGGGCGGAAATTAGCTTATTCTTCCACAGTCTCTGTCCGTTGTCTCTCAAGTTTACCAAATTTCAATCAAGAAATTCATCAGAGAAGAACTTATCACTTGCAGTCAAGAATCCTCCATCGGCGAGCTGAATTTCTACGTTTATTATTCCAAACTATTTCGTTGTTTTTTTTTTGTTTCTTTTTTTTTTCTTTCTCCGCTTCGCTCAGCCTTCAGGAATGTTCAATCCTTGTCGGACCGCGCCGCGCTTCTGTCCCTCAGCGTCCTTGTAACGGGCTTCCTCGCTTATGCCGAACTCGATCGCGCTGCTCGCTTATTTTTAGACGGAACTTCGAGAACCGCCGCACACACCAGAAGTCTTCCAGCGAGAGATTTCTAGCAACCGCACTGGGCCGGCCTGTTTATGAGTTCAACACCTCTTCGCGGCACTGGCGAACGGTCTCCCTCCCGATCCGAGAGTTTTGCACGAACGCGCTAATATTTGACTATCTCCGTTATACGGCTCTGTCCGAATCACATTCCGGGTGGGGGACAAACGTCGAAAAGTCTTTCGGAGTTGTACATTCGCGGGAACGTGGAAGGCCAGCGAGGAGACAGTCTGGAAATGGCCTCGAACCATCCGACAATCTATCGTAACGCCTTCACTTCCGGCGAGGAAGACGAAAATGAAAGACAATATCCTGGGTGACAAAAAAGCAGAGATTGAGTTTTATCGTGCCGCACAGTCGAAAACCATCGGAAGAGAGAAATCAATTTTTTGGAAAAAAAAAACAGCACGAAAGAAACAAAGTCTACTTTGCGTTAAGGCGCGGGACTCATTCGGAACGTCAAGGCACATAGGAATGAAGATGATTTCTTCGCTGGAAGAGACAAATTGGAAGAGACGAATAAATTTTTGAAAATAAAATCGCACGAAACAAACAACGCCTACTTTGCGTTCACGCGCGGAACGCAGTCGGAACGTCAGAACACATGTGAATGAACACGAAAAGGAAAGACGATTTTTTTGCTGATACACAAGAGTTTTATCGTCGTGACGAACAGTCGAAAACCACTGCAAGGGTCGAATGCATTTTTGTCAAAAAACCGCACGAAAGAAACAACGCCTACTTTGCGTTTACGCGCGGAACGCATTCGGAACGTCAGGACACACACGACCGAAACCGAAAATGAAAGACAATTTCTTGGCTGCCGAAAGAAGCAAAGACAGGGTTTCATCGTGTCGCGCAATCGGAAACCATAGGAAGAGACGAATAAATTTAAAAAAACACACCGCCCGAAACAAACAACGCCCACTTCGCGTTTACGCGCGGAACGCATTCGGAAAGTCAGGACACACAGGAACGCGCCCGATCGAGCGAATTCGTTGTAGAGATGGAAAACCGGAAGTGAGCATCGAGCGTGTCTGCGTGTAAATCCAGACTGCGGATGGTTCGCGGAAATGGCTTTGGTGTTCACAAAACAATGGCGTTTCCATCGATTTTAACGAGTTCACGAATGGTCCAATCAAACACCATCAGCATTTAACGCGAGACGATACCGTAGGATGTTTCGCCGCGCGTGCACACCTCTGTGTGCACATATGCAGTTTATCGTCGAGCATAAAACGGATAGAGGACTGAATAACAAGTGAAACGAGATCGAATCACTAAACATTTAACCATTATACGCTGACGCCCCCGCCCAATCGTTTCTCTCGATCCCTCCCCGATCGATAACTAAATTACTCGCGCCACTGTAATTAACGGATATCAAATGCAAATTCGAACGAAATTGATGCACCTCGATTGACTATGTCTAACTATTTTGGACAGAGACTGCGCAGAGGGAAAATCGGATTGTCCGGCACGTGAATTCGTCGTCGAATGGCACATGCCGATTTCTCAGTCCCCCGATCTGGTCATAGGTCTTGTTGGTTCCAGCAAGAATGCTGTGTGCACAGGCGGCGAAACATTCTACATTATCGTCTCTGGCGTTAAATGCTGATGGTATTTGATTGGACCACTCGTGAGCTCTTTAAGGTCGTTGTGGGGTAAAGTCAAAATGCTACCACTGCCATGAAAATTGTTGCCAATGTATATCATCCTCTTGCAAATACTCTGGTTAAATTTCAGAACGCTGTTCAGCATCGTTAATGAGAAAAAAATCGTAAATTTTTCAGCTCACTGCATTACTCTTATGGAGAATTCGCAACGATTTGCCGTATTTATGTTCTAACAGGTAAGAAAATTCTACCACGTACATAAAAAAACCTATGTATAGTTCAAATGATAATCGCCTTAACGTTTGGCATTTTCCGAAGAAGATTGACAGCACCGTTATTTAGTTATTAATAAATGAAAAACTCTTGGTCGTCTTCGCTTGGGAACCGACAAGCAGCTGGCTCTTTCGCACACCGACCGCACCGCGCACCTCCTAGTCAACCCGCCGCCTCGTCCCGCAGGCCCAGACGCCACAACAACCTTAAAATCGATGAAAACGCCATTGTTTTATGAACACCGAAGCCACTTCCGCGTACAATCCGCAGTCTGGATTTACACGCAGATACGCTCATTTCCGATTTTCCATATCCGCAATGAATTCGCTCGATCGGGCTCGTTTTTATGTGTCCTGACGTTCCGAATTCGTCTCGCGCCTAAGAACTAAACGATCTTTGTTTCATGCCGTTTGTTTTCAAAAATGTTTTCGTCTCAAACTAAATTACTCGCGCCGCCCTGATTGACGGATATCAAATGCAGGTTCGAACGAAATTGATGCACCTCGATCGACTATGAGTAACTGTGTTGGGTCGAGACTTCGCGGAGAGTAAAGCGTCGACTGTCCGGCACGTGAATTCGTCGCCGAATGACAGATGCCGGTTTCTCAGGGACTCCCGCGATCTGTTCGTAGGTCTTGTTGGTCCCGGGAAGGATGCTGTGTGCACGTGTGTGTGCGGAGGGAAAATACGCCGCCACTACTAGCAGCACCGTTCGATGATCTCTGCCTCCTCCACCTCCTCGTTCCGAGTCACTATTCTCCGCAGACACTGCGTCATTCGCGGCCCGCCAAGCCGATCTGCACCCACGCACTTGAAGAGCGAGGCACGACTGCCTCGGCAACCCGGTAACGAGAGGCCGACTGCTGCACGGGATCGCGGACCGGCTGTGCGGATCTTTCCCTCTTCTAATCCTCGTGCGTTCGACCGCCTTAGCGGACCGATTTTCCGGGCGTTGATAAGATCGAGCGTCAAAGTTGGGCGAAATGCGCCGATCTGGTGGAGAATTCGGAGAATTGGTCGTAGTGGATGATGCGACGGCTGGTCCGAATTTGAATCATGGATAAATATGGCGGATGCCGGGATTCGAGCCCGGGTTAGTTCCTAAAAGTGCTGACGTCATCCATATATTCCATCATTTGAGTTGTCTTTATATATGTAATGCTGGACTGTCGCACAAAGGTTTTTAAAATTGGTTTGCGATATTTGTTTTAGGTTTTCGCGGCTTCGAGCTTGAACGACACGAACTTAGGGTCGAATTTTAAGACGCTAGTTCGAACTTGATTGTAGTTCGAATTTTAAGACGCTAGCTCGAACTTGATTTCGTGCTTAAGTTTAATCTTTAGTTCGAACTAGTAAGGTGAACTAGTAAGTGATAAGAGGATATCCAAAACAAGTTTTCTATCGCCCTCCATGATATACTTGTTCTCCAGTAATTATTCCATAGAAACGGATTCAAGAAATTCGTTTACCACATTACCTATTCATGACGGTGTAGTGTCATCAAAGTTATCCACATGTGGGATTTGAATATAGATTCTACGCCTAAAAAGCGTTAAAGTTCGATCTTAAGTTCGAAGTCGAACTACAATCGAAGTTCAGTTTAGACCTAAGGTCGAGCGTAAAATAGATCTTAAAAACGCAATGAAGTTCCAGCTAAACTTCGATCTTAAATTCGGGCCAAACCTCGATCTTAAATTCGGGACAAATTTCGATTTTAAATTCCGGCCAACTTCTATCTTAAAATTCGGGCCAAACTTGGATTTTTAATTCGGGCCAAACTTAGATTTTTTATTTGGGCCAAACTTCAATCTTAAGGCCGGGCCAAACGTCGATTTTAAATTCAGGCCAAATTTCGATCTTAAGATCGATCTGAAAAGCGATCTTAAGTTCAAACTAACGTCTCAAGATTCAACCCTTAAAGAGCGAGGCACGACTGCCTCGGCGACTCAGTAACGAGAGGCAAACTGCTCCATTGGATCGTGTAGCGGCTGTACGGATAATTCTTCTTCCAATCCTCGACCGTTCGAGCGTCTTAACAGTCTCGATTTTCCGGTCATCGACAACGTCGAGACGCAAAGTCAATCCAAAGTTTTTTTCAAATCGGTGCAACAATTGTTTTACGTTGTTCCGCCTTCGCACTAAAATTTAATACAACTCTACCTTTCGCCCATCGTTATTTTTCTCGGAGCTCTCCGAAGCGCGTTAAAATTATATTTTTCACGGCGATTAGCTCGGCTCGTTTCGGCTCAGCTCTTTTAACAATTATTCCGAGAAGTCGGCAAAGTTAAATATAGCTATACCGAGCAGTGAACCATTGCTCAACTATATATACACCGATGATTCGTTCCGCCGTTATAAAGAGACTCAGTTCCGAAGGGGGAGACGCGAGAAGCGGCGCGAGCCGCTCTGGCGCTTTTTTATCACGCAAGACTCTCTCCGCGAAACTTTGCCATCGATTAAATTCCTGAAAAGTTTGGATTATGGCTCGGTGAAGTTTACTCGTGGAAAAGGTCTTGCGGGGAAAACTGTGGATGGAATTAAAATAATGTAATGCCGAGTCGAAGAGATCGGTTGAAAACGCGCCGAGCTTCGGGCCATTCGACGATGTTGCATGCGCGATGCATAGATAAGAGTTGAACCGCACGCTGTGTGCTCGGTACGGGCATAAACTTGTGATATTTTCGTCGTGACTCTGCCCGGGACGGCGATCGGGATCGACGGTAGGTACGGCGCACGTGGGGATAACGATGCCTTAACGAGCGCGAAAGGAACGCATTATTATCGGTCGTTGTAAATATGTGCTCGTCGTTTGGTCGTTGGCCTCGCGTTGCAACGAATGAGAGACGAGACGTGGGTACCGAACGCCCACGGCGATCGTTTACATGACTGGAAAATCGCGAATAATTACGAATCGGCCCCGACCGCTCGCCGCTCCTACACGCATCCTATTGTCGTGCGCAGTCACGATTGTGAGTTTCGTAATGGGAGAAAAAAGACGTACTGTTAAGGTGGTAAAAAGAAAGTGCTGGAAATTAAAGGAGATCGTTCTCGATCGATCGGGCCTGATTTCTTTTTTTTTTTTAGGGATTTATAATGTACAGTAATTTTTAGCGCCTAGTTCTAGTACTGACCTTATACTGCCAATAAGAAATGGTTGGATTAAATGGTGATGTACTTTCAAAGGTGTTATTTGGTCGGTTGGACAAAAATGTTTACTTGAGTTGACAAATTTTGAATCGATTGAAGCAAATCATTGTTTAAGGAAACAATGCTTCATTTGTAGCAAACAAACAATAGTTTGCTTTGCAGATTCAACGGAATTTTTTGTCTCTTATTGGGGGAATATTTTTAAAAATTCGACCAAATGAAATTAGGAGGATGGTTAGTGTAATATCTTATGATATGACAAGATACGATTTAATCTTTTTACCTAGTATCATAAGACTGGTCTTGACGGTTCTTTTCCGCTTCATACCCTACTCTACTCGTAATCAAGAACGGACTACTAAAATTCAATGTTGCGAATTAATTTCCAAGTCTGGTCATCCACGAGATGGCAATATTAGTGCGACATTGTTGCTCATAGAATAGATGCGATGTCCCTAATGCATATAATCATGCATATGTACCTGTATAAAAAGAGTACTGCCAAATGGTAAAAAGAAAGTGAGGCGGCTAGAAATGAAAAAACGACACCATTCTCGATCGACCGATCGCGCCTGATTTCTTTTATTTTTTAATTTTTTAATATATAATACTTGACTCATATAATTTACTTTTTTCGATTACTTTTTCTTGAAAGATTGTTTTGATTATTATACTTGCTGAACGAGAAAACACATTTTAAGCACTTGGCGTACCATTTTTACTTTCTATAATATACAAAAATGTTTACCACCGCCTGCCAGCACTGGCCCATAGGACCACTATCGCGCGTGGCTTTCGCATCGGGTGTTTCGAGCCAGCCGGCCACACGCATCGCCGCCAGCGCGATAATGCATATAGTATATTAAACGATAATGAGGGGAACGCCAAGGCCGGTCTGTTTAATCGATAAGGGTGGGTGTGCGTGAGTCATTGGCCCCACCGGACGAACTCGACCTTTTTTTACCAAACGCATGCACGAACGCGACCTCGTAACTACATGTATTATTACGCAACGGAGAGCTCAATTTTACTTTTTGACACCCGCCTAAGAGGGAACAGCGTTGAGCGTTTGACTACGAATTTCATTTAGCGATTAGTCGTCCGTCCCCTTCCAAACGCGATCCAGGACTGAAGGACACTGTTAAAAAAATGTGTAAATTTAATTCCCCGGGCTGGAAGTTTTTAAGCAAAAATTGGTACAATTAATTTAACGTACAATTGTGATGAACAATTATTGGACTTTTACAGTAAAATTAAAGTAAATTATTAAAAGTAAAGTGTTTCGAAAGTTTTTAATACACTGTAGGTTAATTTTTTATGACCATTTTACATGAAATTTAACATACCAGTTTATGCATAAAATCTTTCAGTACTAGATCATTAAATTTCATACGATTTTTTTTTAACAGTGAACTTAGATAGATAGAATATTTATTTGTTTTAGGTAAAGACCTTTTATAAATCCGCTAATTGGATTAGCCTTTAACAAACGTCAGATATTTATAAGCCTATTGGTACATACAAACAGGATACAACAGCGATAAAAACACATTCGTAGAAAGTACGCCTTCGACTTTGGTCAATCGGAGAGAGCAAACGATCGATTTAAATTGTTGGCGGAGACAAAGAATAAGTTGTTGAGATCTTCAACCGAGAGATTTCATCCGGCTAAGTGCTATGACAGAAACGAGCGTTAAAATCTCCACCCACGTTCGTTGGACATTCAAATCGTTCCACAATGTCCGAAAGACCTCAGTTTTTCTCACAGGCAAGTAATTTATTTGACGAACGCTCCGCAAATAAATATCTATTTGGTTTAAATAAATATTTATTTGATTTATCTGATTGAAATAAATATTTATTTGATTTATCTGATTTAAATAAATATTTATTTAATTTATTTGATTTAAATAAATATTTATGAAAATAAAAATATTGATTTGCGGGGCACTCGTTGAATAAATTATGTTTCCAGATGCAGGATCGCGCTTGGCAAGACCCCCCTCAAACTCCGACTGGAGGAAACTAATTCTCGTGTTTAATGACTTAAAAAAAAAATTTCAATTTTCATTGGTGAAGTTCATCGTTGGGCGGCTAAGTCGGGTCGCTAATGATATCCGCGGCCGACTAATCTAATGAATAAAATCTGAAATTGAATTACCGGAGAAAATATCGTGGTAAAACCTTTTTTTTGCCTTTAACGTACTACCGATTGACCCAATTCTCATATCGACTAACCGGCGTTAGATTACAGTATAATGGTCAGCTTTGATTCTCCCGGCTATCAAAGTTTCACACGCTTGGCAAAATCGGTACGAATGTGTGCGTGAGAACCGGTCGTTGGTTCGCGCGGGACGCAGGGAGAAAAGGATCGGGGGACTGACGAGAAATACCAACGACTTCTCGCAACGCGACGATCGTGGAGTTTTATAGCGGCCGGTGTCTCGACGACGAAGTTGGCGGTCAGGAAGGAGAGAAAACGGAGAGGCGGCGCGTACTTTCTATAGCTCCGAGGTAAATCGTAGGCGATCAAGCGCAGATTGCCCGTTGTGAGAGGTGAACGAGTAGAGGAACGTCAGAACTATTATACTTTAGCGGTATTTTCATACTCTGCTAACGACAGCGCCAACCGGCTCGGACCCTTTGCTCCGGTATTTTCTTTACGCTACTCGATAATTAAAAAATTAAACACGAAAGGTCAAAGATACGTTTGTTTTATATGTTGGAGGGCAAGTTAAAATAGGAAAGTGTATGCACACCGGTTCAGGCTCGGACTTCAAAACGTTAGTTTTAACTTTTGTTGGTTAGATTGAACTTAAGTTCGAACTTAAGATCGATCTTAAGTTGAAACTGATCAGGAGCGATAAGAAGATATTCGCGAAAATCTTATCGCCCCACACGTATCGTTTTCCACCGTTTTCCACGTCATTGAGGAGAACAATTGTTCTCGTGCAATCATTCCATAGAAACGGATTTAAGAAATTCTTTTGCCAGGTCACTTATGAATGACAGTGTATAAGGTCATCAAAGTTAAGCGCATTTGGGATCCAGATATAGATTTCACGCCGAAAACGCCTTAAGGTTTGAAATGGAATTCGAACTTAAGATATAACTCGAACTACAATCGAATTTGAGTTCAGATTTAAGTTCAAATTTAAGATCAAACTTAAGCACGAGATCAAGTTCGAACTGAGTTTCGAACTGAAGAGAGATCTGAAGCACGCTGCGAAGTTCGGGCCAAACTCCGATCTTAAGTTCAAACTAACGTCACAATATTCGACCCTCAGACACTTTGCTCCAGTATTTTCATTACATGACTCGATGATTAAAAAATGAAAAAAAAGTCAACACATTTGTTTTATATGCTTAAACATATTTGTTTTATATGCTTATTTGTTTTTTATGAATTTATAAACATATTTGGTTAATATGCTTATGGATAAGTTGAAATAGGAACGCAAAAGCACACCATTTTCAGTAGATTATGTGCCTTAAGATTCCATTCAGATTCAGGGCCCGATCAGCGACGCGTTTGTCGGCCAGGAATTTATCGACAACGCACACCAGTTCAGAAGCTTTGCTCCGGTATTTATTTCAAGTGACTCGATGATTAAAAAATTGAAAACGAAAGGTCAAAAGCACATTTGTTTTATGTGCTGTACGGTAAGTTAAAATAGGAACGTATGTGCATACAATTCTCAGTAGATTCCATGCCTCAAGATTCTACTCCGAGTTAGGGCCTGATCGGCGACTCGTTTGTCAGCCGGGAATCTCGCGTGGGTGGAAGGAAGAGAGCAGAATGAACCGTTGCTGCGTACGTGCGACGAGAAAGTGCAACGGGCTCTCGGTGCCTTGGTATATAGTCCGAGCTCGTACTATTATCACGTCGGACGTTCTCGAGCTCGCCAAAAGTGTCTGTGCTCGAGACTACGGCGACGACAACCACGAAGGTGAGTAAAACTATAAAACCTCGTAGAACCGGCGTATCGGCATAAGTGTGCGTCTATAACGGCAAATCGGAATTAACTTTGTACACTTACGATGTAAATAAATTCCGGGTAAAACACTGTAACAGACACCTCGGTAATTTAATACACAACACGGTCTGGCCAGAAAGAAAAACGATTAGGCGTCCAAAAAAAAAAAAAAAATCATAATCGATTAAGAGCATTAAAAAAATGTTACTCATTCATAAGAGGGGAATAATCATACATGAGAACCGTATGAATAATGATGATGGAGAGAACAAACTTTTTTGCACCACGGTGTAGCTAGAAACAAGAACGTTTACGAGTCCCAAAACAAAAATTGATAATCAACGGATCAGTAATAAAATTAAAATAAAAAAATTGTACTTATTCAACGGAGACGAACGATGATATTTAAGCACCGTATAAATAATAATGATGAAGAGAACAGACGTTTTGGAAATTTGATACACACCACGGTATAACTACAAGTAATCACGATTAGGCGTTTTCAAAAAAAGTTTGATAATCCACAGATCAGTATTTTAAAAAAATCGTAATCTACTGACGAGCAATAAAGGAAATGTAACTCATTCATCCGAAGCGAACAATGATACTTGACCACTATATGAATAATAAATTCAATACACACGGTGACGTAGAAACACGAACGACTACGCGTAAAAAAAAAATTGATAATCAACAGATGAGCAATAAAAAGAATGTTGCTCATTCATCAGAGGCCTATAATGATAGTCGAGTGCAGTATGAATAATAACGATGAAGAGAAACATTGACGAACTAAGCACCACACGAGCAATAATGATGATGAGAAACACCGCTCAACGTTCCCGAAGAGGATGCAACCATATCCATGCATACATAATCCACGCACTCATGATATTAAACTGTACCCACAGATTTCTCTCCCTCGGGCTGCAAGTAAAATGCGAACGTCCTGCTCAAGTTTTCCGGGATAATCGTGAGAGCCGAATAATCTCACACCCGTATGTATACATATACATATATATATATATATATAGAACCGTTTATGATATTTCTCACGGCGCATACATCAAATCGGCGTTTCGAAACTTCCGGAACTTGCGCGCGTTTTATTACACTCCCGTGGGCTTTCCGCGGTTCGTACAGTCGACCTGCGGATAACGGTCGGTCGACAATGCTGAAAGATTCCGCGAGAATCCATGCGACGCTGGGATGTCTCGCTGAATCCTGTGTAGTGCCCGGGCCGAGAATCCGCGAGCGTTACACCGTCGAGCTCTTACCGGCGTGAGCCAACTGGTATGTACTAACGTACTTTAATGGAAAGGAAGGCACACGCACCACCCGGCCGGTGGTTGGGGTGCAACCCCTCTTCGGCGACGACCACCGGGGTTATACGTTTGGCCATTGTACGGCCAGGCCTGCACGACCCCTCCCAGTTTGGCTTTCAAAGGCGCTACCCCGCGTGTATCGCGTTACGGAAACCGGAAGGACGGATCTTCGTGCGCTGGCTCGGCGGAGATGCGCCCTTCTGACGTTCAGCGAGGCTCCGAGCGCCGAATACGAAGCCTGCCGGCTGCTGATACGGACCGGGGCCATTTTTTGGCACCGTTCGTTATTCGTCGTCGGGCTCGCTGGATTCGGGAGCGAATATTCCGGCGGAAGAGACTTTCGCGACGGGACAGTCACACCAGGGAAAATAATTTATATGAAGTGCACTCGCAAATAAATATTTATTTAAATTACATTTTTGATTTAACTGTATATATGTGTGTTTTTATTTGTTTCTGAGAACACAATTGATTCTATAGCAATAAATCGGTTAGTCTATATATTTTATATTTATTCGATTAAATACATATTAGTAGCTGAGATTTATTGCAAAAGTTAATATTTACAGTTATTTTCTTATACTAATATTGATAAATAATGCTAATTTTACCGCCTTACAAAGGGCAATCGACCTGGCTCCTTCAGCCCAAATACATATACCGAGAAAAAAAAAATTGGTTCGATTAACAAAAAGTCGCGGTGACATACGCTCAAAGCTGTTATTTGTTTGGTACAAATAAAGCATTGTTTTTTTTAAACGATTATTTGCTTAACTTGTTCAAAATTTGTCGATTGAAACAAACATTTTTTTATACCAACAAAATACACCTTTGAACGTATGTCACCGCGCATTTGCTTAATCCAACAATTTCTTTTTCACAGTGTATTATTTCAATTAAATACATATTCATTAAAATCGAATAAATATTTATTTGCGGAGCTTCCGTCAAATAAATTATTTTTCTCGATGCGGGACGCGATGCGAGTTAACACCAAAACGTATCCGACGTTGCGTGTCGATATTAGGAACCGCCTAAACAATGCGCCGTCTTATCGGCGGTGGGAGCAGGTCACGCATAATTGCCGGCGAGCGTGCGACGTTTCGGCAAAAATGCAACGGATCGTTATCGAGTAACGGATCGGCGATAAATGGATGGGAATTATGGATACGGCGATTCGCGTACATTACCGCGCCACTTTGCGGGTTCCCTCGCTAGCGAACCCCTTTCGAAACTCCTTTCTAAAAAAAAAAAAAAAAAAAAAAAAAAAATTCGCAGCTTCCTCTGATCCATGCATATTCATCGCGCCACATGGAGTCATCAATTTTAGCTTAGCGTTTATACTTATCCGACTAGGCGTCTTGTACTTTTTGCCAGGGCCAGTCGAACGAATCGACCATCGGCGAGATACACCGTTAGGCACTTCGGCATTCCGTTGTGAATTCCACAAAACCCGCAACATTGAAGCGCTACCAATAGTACTACATCTCGACGACGATAATGGATATAGTGCGAACGGTTGGGGAACACGGGCATAGTTTACGTGCTGTTCGTACTCCGGCAGCTCGTACCCTCCGTAGAACCAACCACACGCACACGCACGTGCAGCGCGCGCGCACACAGTGAGAGACGGATATAATACAAACTAGCTGTCAGCTGCACAGTAAAAAAAAACTGAATGTTCCAGACGGAAAGTGTATTATACAATTGTTTATTTATTTATTTATGTGTTAAGGGGCCACGCCCTTTTACAATGCAAAAGTTCAGATATAAAGAGAAAAATAATGTTTCGATCAGTAGAGTGTTTTCCAGATGAGTGGAAGTATAAGATCACAGTAGATCAAATTATGATTACGAAGAAATCATAATTGAAGAAGCAATTTGAGTTACCCCTAGAATAGGACCCGAGTAGATAACGCGCTTGCATAAGTAGAGATCGGGCCGCCAAACAGTTGAGAGAGTTTGACCCTGTTTGCAATTGTGAAATTAAAGTACTTTTATAGTAAAATTAAAGTAGATTATGAGAAATAAAGTAATTCCAATGTTTTTAATATACTGACCATTAATTTTTCATCACACGAAATTTTTTAAAAGCAATTAGGTCATCATAGTACGCAACTAGCGTTGCTAGTTGCGTACTAGCAACGCCAGTACGCAACTAGTAAAAATCTATGAAAACTTCTTATAAATCTGTTACTTCCGGTCGCAGTTGCATTATCTGGTATTCCTGTCGTATCTGTAACGAAATAGTCATATTTCCTTCTCTCAGCGCGCGCGCACGCACACACACACTTGTTTGGTTGTGGCTGGTCTTGGGTCTGCCTTGGCTTGGTCCAGGCCGGCTGCGCTCGCCCCGGCGAGGAGTGCATGCCAGACATTGTGATCCGGATGGTCCCCCAGCAGCATGGGCAAAGCCGTATGACTGGTTTTCGAGTATCGCGACGGTTCGGCTTACAGTATGTATCGCACCTATGTACCCTATGTAGGTAGTGTGCGAATCGAGGAATTCGATGGGTTATGTATCGGCTACGCGCGACCGATGGAACGCTCCAGTGACATCGCTACGATTAACAATTTCGGCGAATTATGAAGTCCCGAGAGGGGACGCTCTATCGGGGCATCCCCTTCCGGAAATGCGATATTCCCGTGACCGATCAATCAATTAGTTCAATTAATTATCGAACGCGAAGTGCATTTATCGGGAATGGCGGTGTTGCGGTGCGAGCCACATCGGTATAGTAATTTCTTTTTTTTTTCTTGCATTTACTTTTATTGGGAACTTCGGGTCGAAAGAGGGTATCGAGTGTGATGAGAGGCAGCTCGTAGTACCTGCTGGTCCATCTATGTAGGAGATCGCGAGGCGGAGAGGAAGCTGACTGCAGAGAACCGATTTACAATTCAAATTGCCGATAGGGCGTACCTTGAAATTTTCGGAGTTTAGTTTAACGAACTCGTTTAGTCCTCGCGGCTGCTGTTTCTGCTGCTGTAGGTAGGAATTTACGTAGAACTATGCGCGCAACGATCATTCGAGAAACAATTAAGAACGAGTTCGGCCGTCGGTTCTTTTCTGACGAATAAGAGGCGCATGCTTGCAGGTCTTCTTCGAGGGTTGGAGTCAAATTAAAAAAATACTGTTTTGTTGTTCTCACTGGAGCAATAAAATCGATACGCTAGCGAAGTAGCCAGGAAATTTTTTTAAAAGTCCATATTTTCATTCACGTATATATGGGAGATTTCCTACTATTTCGACCTGGGCCTAACCCTTCACATCTTGGATTGGGATCGCGATTTTTTATGTGACTGAACTAACTTTCAGAAGCATTCAGATTTGTATTCGATTTTTTAAAATTGTTTATAACTATTTGTTATTAGAGAAATGAACTTATTGATCGCGACTATTTAAAAACCCCAAACAATTCTGAAAAATCTTGTGTCATACGTAAAAAATGTTTAGATTTCTGCCGAAGTGCACCGGCGTCACCTTCTATTTTATAACGGTGAACTATTATAAAACGGTGAAAAAAATTGGAAAAAAAATCAGTCGATTATGCGTTATCGCTTGAATGTTTTTATATGCGACACTGCATTTTTGTGAATTTCTTCAGATTTTGCCTAGGAGTGTTTTTTTTAATTTAAAAAAAAATGTCTCGACCCAGGTTGAAATGATGCTGCATATGCATTGGTCCTCGCTCCCTTTTCGTAGATCGCTGCGAATTGGTCGAAACGATTTATTCGTCATATATTTTCGTAAACGCGTTGACACTTAGCACGGTCCCGTTACTGGTGGCGGCGATGTTGGAGTGTTCGCTGAGAATCCTCCGTTTATTGACGAGATTTTAATAGCGAGGTCGCTTATGCTCCCGTTCGCTCGGCCATGCCTCTATTGTACACACGCGTTTAATTGCTTCTGGCGCACCCTCCGCGAGATTTTTTTTTCCCGTGACTATCGCCGTCTCCCTCGAAAAGTCGCTCGGCGCGGTAGTTCGCCGAACGAGCGACAGAGTTATACGGGCGGAAGAAACAGATAAGGATGAAAAAGTGAGAAAAGTTGAGATATTATTCATCCTTCTTCCCAGCAAACTTCCTTTGCCCCCTTACAATCGCCATCACTCTTCGCCGGGTACTCGGAGGGTCCAAAGTGCCGATAATATTTAAGCAAGCTTTCCAACACCACGAGAGTATTTTTTTATTCGCCCATCAACTTTCGTAAGAGATAGATACGCCGTAAAAAAATTTAGCTTGAAAATTAATGAACGGTATTGGAAGCTTTTTTACATAACCAGTTTCTGAAATTACAAACACATGTGGTTTGCAGTTTTACAGTAAAATTTGTATTTTCAATACTGATTTTTGTAAATTTCAGGCAAAATATTGGAATTTTAATGTCTGATATTTCAATTTTACAAAAAAAAATTTTTAATGTCCAATTAATGTACACTGAAAAAAATGTAAATTTAATGTAACGGATTGGAAGTTTTTATACAGACTAGTACATTACATTGAATGTACAATTGTGATGAAAAATTAACTTACTTTTTCATTGAAGTTAAACTAAATTATTAAAAACGAAGTATTTCCAATGTTTTTTTATATATAGAACATTAATTTTCATCATGATTGTACCTACTTGAAATTTAATATACCAGTTATTGCATAAAAACTTCCAGTCCGGGACACTAAATTTCATATGAATTTTTTTTACAGTGTAAGTAATGTAAGTAAATTTCCAGTTCCAGTACCTTGAATTTACTATTTATTTATGGCATTGATTCTGCTAATGGAGATAGAAAAACTTGTGAAAAAAAGTGTCAGAAATGCAGGCAATTTATTTGTCGAAAATTTCGCAACGATTATTATGTTTGTCTTTGATGAAAAGACGACACCTTGGTTGGCATTTTCTAGGTTCAATTGCACCTTTCAACAAGCCGAACGGTCACCACGGACCCGCTAATCACCACTGCGAAGACCAACAGAGGTTTGTACTACAAGCGCTATGTTTAATTTAACTTAATCAGCACGGGGAGTTTGGCTTTCTCTACGGGCCATGCTTGTAACGCCCGTAATGTTCGAAATAGTTTGCCTCGGTTGTAGTTCAAATGCATTGGATGGAACGGGATGAGCGATTGCCTAATACCGTGTCTGTTAGCTTCTTCCCGCACTGCCAAACACTGTGCTGTTAACTCTGGCACATCGCACCCTCAGATCAACAGCTTAACGGCTCGTACGGTAAACCGATAAGTGATGTAAAACGGTCGTGGTCAAGGTGCGACATGAAGGAATCGATTACTCGCGTGCCCACGGTATATTTACATCGCAACCGCAAATTTCTTTACCTAACTAGACTGTAAAAATTAATTGTAAATTTAATTTACTGGAATTTAATGTACTCGAAGTTTGCTTACATTGCTTAAATTAATTGAACATTAATGTACATTTTTCATAAAGTATCGATATTAAAATTACAAATCTTTTGCCTGGAATTTAGAAAAATGTTCGTGAAAATAAAAATTGTGCTGAAAAATTGCAATGCAGATGTGTTTGAAATCTCAGAAACGGTTTGTGCAAAGAAACTTTCAATACTATTAATTAATTACCGATCAAATGTCTCTATAGTCCAGACATGGGCGCCGACTTCGTGACCGGTTATCTTTTTGTCAATTGACTGTCAGGTGACAGTTGAATGACCGGTCCGGAAATTACCACACTGTGACAATAGCGACATTAACTCTAAAAAAACTCCTAAGCTTCAACTTCAAAATTAACAAAGTACCAATCTATTCAATCAGAAAAAAATGTATCTTGTATTCTTTTTATTATATTATTTCATTGATGATGATCAGTCGATAAGAAAATTAAAATACAAATGATTACTAATTCAACAAGGGAGAAAAAAATCCTTCGAAACAAACCCCAGACTGCTACAAAGTGAACCAAATTTGTCGTCAAAAAGGAAATGACGATCAATTCCCAACTAGGTGGATATTTTTCGCTGTTTTTACCATATTTTCGACACCGAATAAAAATTACGATCATTGCACAACACACGTTTTCTGGGATAAAAAAAAATCGGTGAATTAATGGTCACTTTGTGGTCAATTGACGCTTACGAAAATTTATCAAGAAACTCTAGAAGTACGCCAGTCTACCAAAAGTTGACTGCCGTTTTTACTGCAATTTTTTTTAAATTTTATTTTTATAACACTGTTCAATCCATTACTCCGAGGTTTCTGAAAGCCCGCTTTCGCGAGAACGGCTCTCGTATACAAGAGGTAAACTTTTTATCACACTGTCATACCACCTAGGAAGATATTAAAGTCGAAATTGGACGTCGCGCGCGGATGTACTTTGCTGGCGGGTATGCGTTCACGGGCCAAGGAATTTAGTTATTAGTTTGCGGGGTCTGCGTGCGCTCTCACGAAGCAGTCGTCCACCCACGGTTCATGCATATGCACGTATCCTAATACCGCCTATGTATGTACAGCACCTCGTATTCTGTATGTATACATATATACATATATATATAAATATATATCCATATATATAACATAATAATGTATAATATTCGACGAAAGTGGGAATATATATAATGGAAGTCGTAACTTTCTTCGAGGGGGATAAAGCCATGGTGAGTTGAAAAGGCGTACGAGTGAAAAGCGCATAATGCGCCGATGCATGGGCGCTTTTCACACGCGAAGGCTATTATTGCGAGCGGTTTTTACATCATTCACGCTGGGTGTTGCCGTAGTGCGCGAGTGAATTACACGCTCGTGCTGATATCGCCGTTCACATGTCCCCTTCGGAGACGTGGCGAACAGATGTAAAAAAATCCACATGTTTCCCGCCGTTGTCTCTAACTTTCCGCGCAATGCACACTTTTTTTGTTCTGCAATGCAAACCGGACAAGTCATAAATATTTGTTGTCGTCATCCACGGTATTGACACGAAGATCCTGGATTGCAGAAAGGTATGAATGTAAGGTTTCAGTTGTGGAATATAAAGATCCGGATTAGTGAATGGTGACGTTGGAATGCGTTGCAGATATTGTGATTCTCAGATGATGGACGCATAACTATTGATGCAGCTTCGAGAACGTACCTTACCAATATTTCACAGTACGATTCGCAACAACTTTACCCATATCAACTTTACTCATGACAAAATCTATGTTTCCTGCTGCTGTTTCTTACTTTGCGCGAATGCGCATTGTTTTTCTGCAATGGAAACTGGACAAGTCGTAAATATCTATTGTATTGACGTGCAGTTTCGCGATTGCCGAAATGTATGAATATAAGGTTTTAGTTGTGGTATACAAAGAGGTTGGAGTTGGAAAGCATTATAGATATTGGTTTCCAGATGATGGATGCATAACTCGCGCCATTGATGTAGCTTCGAGAGCGTCCCCGACCAATATTTCACAGTACGGTTCGCAACGACTTTACCCGTGTACCAGTGAATCCTACGACTATATTAAACCCACTCCGCGAAGCAACAGTGGTGCCGACGAGCGGGGCTCTTGTATAGCGGTAGTTCGCCCCCTGTTTCCGCCCGCCTTTACTTCTGATTAGTTACGTGACCCACGCGAACTCGGGGCGTGTTACACGGTGTATTAGGCCCGAGATTCTCTCTACCGAACTCGCTGACTGGTTTGCTCTCCTCCTCCTCGTTGAGACTTCTATATTAATCCAGAAGTTTCAGCTATTATTGTACCGAGAGACGTGGCTCGTTGATGAAAATTATATTAGAGCTCATGAAATATCGCACGAAACTACGGACAACTCGATAGCAAGAAATTTCGGTAATGATTTTTTTTTGCTTATTGCACAGACCCACGCATACGCGGTACGTGATGTGGAGCAGTATCTCGACTCACCGGCACTCTTACAACTCTACCAGATAACAAGTCTATCAGATAACAACCCTACCAGATAACAACTCTACCGGATAACAAGTCTACCAGATAACAACCCTACCAGATAACAATTCTACCGGATACCAACTCTACCAGATAACAACTCTACCGGATAACAACTCTACCGGATAACAAGTCTACCAGATAACAACCCTACCAAATAACAATTCTACCGGATACCAACTCTACCAGATAACAACTCTACCGGATAACAACTCTACCGGATAACAACCCTACCAGATAGCAACTCTACCAGGTAATTATACCAATTTTACGACAGTATGGAAAAAATCTCTACCCGCGTGAACCAGTCACCAACAACTCTACCACATAACAACTTTACCGGAGTGTAGGCGTCCAAGAAAATCTCTACCGAATTGAAATAAAACTCTAAATTGAAATAAAATTCAATACAAGGCTAGATGGAGAGAAAGGTAATTTTTGTTCTATTAATACTGTGACGCCTTTGATCTTGAATACGCGATTTATCAATTTATCATCAACGCTGATCGGTATTCTATTTGACAAGAATCTATCAAACCGTTTAAATGTTGTGTGTTCTTGAATTTCTTGAATTTTATGAAAAACAGTACAGTTGTAATATGGTGGAGATGTTTTCTAGTAGAGTTGTAAGTCGTAGAGATATAAATGTGCCGACTCACCAAGAGCAAGGACATACTTCCTACGAGTTACCTTCGAAATCTCTGATTCTCACATGAATGATCGCATAAGCCGCCGTTTGGCTAACGAATGCGTCTATCCGGCGGTACAATCGTAGTAATTTGTTCGAGCGTAGGGCTGGAAGTGATTTGGTCCTGTATTAGTTTTCTTTGTGACTCAATCTGGTCGAGCTGGTGTATGCAAGTGAGCCCACGACTGTGAAAAAAAGGGTTGATCGGCACTGTGTGAGCTCGAAGTGAATAGGCCAATGTGGACTGGGGAATTTCCTCTGTCGGCATAGCTGTCTGACAATTTAAACCACCTCTGTTCCCTCAATGGACGTTTGTTCTCGTACCGCTCTCTGTCGCATCTGCACCACGCAATTTCGCTTTTCGATAGTGTCAAGTGTCGGCATCCGGATTGTAGAACCGCGAACGACGAGTGATTAAATTTGCTTTTACGCCACTGACACGAATGGTTGAACTACATGGCAACCCACAATCGTACCACGGCTTTGTGAAGACGTTCACGATTCTACCAGTTCGATATACATGTTCTATGCACACTCTATCCAAACCGTGAAAGGTGAAAGTGTATTCGTCAGCCTGCAGCTCATGAACATTTCTACTGATCGTGAATGTGAACAGAAACTTTTTGGTCAGCAATTTCATGTTCCAGAAAAAGGGATAAAATGGAGAGTAGATGTGCGAAATGTTGACAAGTTCGAGACCTAAAATTGATGTTTATGGTGATACTTAGATCCGCATAATCTTACTTCGCTTCTAAACGTACAATCCCGAAGCTATGGAGCGTCGAGAATCTCCGAGCAATTTCGCTTTTCGATAGTGTCAAGTCTCGGCATCCGGATTGTAGAACCGAGAACGACCAGTGATTAAGTTTGCTTTTACGCCACTGACGGCTTTGTGAAGATGTTCACTATTCCAAACATTCGATATATGTATGCACAACGTATGGAATCTGGGCCGGCATGCAGAGTCGTAAAAGATGAAATTCTGCTAGTCAGTCCATTAATATTTCCTCTAGCCGTGGATATACACAGAAACTTTCTGGCCAGCAATTCCATTTTCCGGAAAAAGGGACGAAAGGGAAAATAGATGTACGAAATGTTGACGGGTTCGAGACGCAAAATTGATGTTCATGGTAATACTCAGGTCCGCATAATCTTGCTTCGCTCCTGCCAGATCCGTGCAGCACGTACAATCTCGAAGTTATGCAGAGTCGGGAATCTCCAAGCTGTTAACGCGTTTAGAGCCTTCCACGGGTCGTCCATCAAATTGATAGGAAAGGCCGAGAGAGCCGGGTCGGCGAAGGAAAATGATAAGCCGCAGGCTCCTCGTCATCTCTGTGTGCTCACGCCTCATCTCGTAGAAATGCTTCGACGCGTCTCGTACTGGTCGAGCTTCGACGCGAACACGCGGTTCCCTTAGACCTTTCGATGTACAGGTGTTCCTACTCATTCTTCGAGCGCTTATCGCGAACTTTTTTCTTATTTATCTCAGTTTGATGTATTACCCAAGTCGTTCCAGCCGTTTGCACTTGCAATGGAAAGAAAAGCCTGGCATAATATCCGGGACGAGATTTAACCTCGACAATGCTGCGGGACGTCGCACAGAAAAATTAATAAAATTCACTGTGACGTCACTTTCGGTTTAAAATCGTCACGAAAAAATTTCGCAAATTTTTCTGCGTGACGCCATACATATTGTTGAGGTTCCATCGTGACGTCACTTCCGGTTTGAAAATCGTCACGAGTTTTTTCAAATTTTTCTGCGTAACGGCGCTTTTCCTGCATATTTTTGGGGCAATCATCGGCACGGATGCGGGACGTCACGTAGAAAAATTTGAAACGTTTCGTTTCGACGTCACTTCGGGTTTCAAAATTGTCACGAAGAAATTTTTCAAATTTTTGTGCGCGACGTCACCTCTTGCACATTCTCGAGGAAACATTTCGATGTAACGTCGCTTCCGGTTTCAAAATCGTCACAAGGAAATGATAAACGTTTTTGTGCGTAACTTCACTTCCTGCACAATCTTGAGGTCTACTGTAGAGTTGACTAACTGTCGGACGCAAGATATTCGCGATCGGAGATAGTTTGAAACACACACAAGGGCACGACCGGTTTGTATCATTAATCGTTTTCCCATAGCCGTCGCGCTGCACTTCGCGAAAGTTTGCTGATTCATAATGATGCGTAGGAGTTGATAAAGACGCGGCGGCAGCAGAAGACGAAGGTTCAACCGGGTTGTACGTTAACGTTCGGTCGAGGTACCGTAAGTCTCGGGCTGCCTCGCAGTGCTATATAAACTGGAGATGTAGTATTATAGATGAACCTTGGTTCACCCGATGATCCCACGAGAGGGATAACGCGACTCGTACGTATAGTTTTCGGAGTGTGTACCACATACAACTCCGGGGTCTTCGGTCCCGTGGCCCCATTGTTACTTTGATCGCTCGACCGAGAACGACAGGGGTGGGCGTTCTATGCCCTGGCGGAAGCATCGAAGGCAAGAGCGAGTTTCTCGGAGTCACTATAAAGCGAGTCGAGGCAACTTTTATACACTACTTCGCAACACCTGTGGCAGACGTGCAAGATATTTCCGTGCGAATCAACATTACCCTCAATGCAATTCAATCGAAGACTCTTTGAGGGAAGTCGAGTTACCACCGAGATGTCGTCAATTTGACCAAAATCGGTAAAGGGAATCAAACGATACGAGTATCTGCTTCTTTGTTCTCCTTTCTAAAGTCGTTTATACTCCGTTCCACGCATCTATTGATTATAGGGGATGGTTACTTGTATTGCAGTGTCTTTAACCTAGGAAAATATTAATTGCAATCGATTGGCAAAAATATTAAGTGGTTTAGACTTGTTTTAAAAATGGTAGATATTCGTTCTGTTTTTCTGTAAGAATATACGGTAATTTTAGCTAGACTTTGATATATTACGGCTCATTCTTTTCCACGAAATATTCGCTACGAATTCACCATCTAGATATTAGATACCTATTTTCCGTTTAAAAATGGCAGCCGTTTGGTTATGAAGGAATTTCGTCGATGGATAAATCGAAGGCTGTCATTTTTAAACGGAACGTACTATCGAATATCATAGATGGTGAATTCGTAGAGCATCTTTCGAGGAAGTGAATGAGCTGTGATACATCAAGATTGAGAAAAAATTACGGATTATTCATTGAAAAAAAAACTGAACGGTAATGTACTTTTTCGAAAATTAGCACAAACAAGTTAATGTCTTTGCAAATCAATTGCAATTAATATTTTTATACTCTAAGGACGTCTGCTGTAATACAAATAATCATCCGCTATAATCGGATATAGATGTAGATACGCGTAAAAGTTTGTATAAACGACTTTGAAAATGTAGCGCTGATTTTAACTAGATTGAAGTGCTCAAACCTCCTTAAGATAGAGAAGAATGCTTACGGAGATTCTAAGTTTTGGGAAATTTAGTCCGTCCTTACTCGCGTACGATTAGATATGCTGTGCTAAATGTGCGATAAGCACGATGGTCCAACCCTCATAATTAAATACTCCCTAATGCGCTCGCTTCTCTCAACTAATTACATGAAGGAAGCGGGAATGTCGTTAGATACCTCGTCCGATAACCACGGCAACACCGCCCGACTGTATTACTCAGTTTAATCCTTAACTATATCGATTAAAACGGATTACGTAGTACAACGTCGTTCGGTCTCGTGAAATTTCGAACGCTCGCTTCCAGCTAATGTCGACTTCAAGATCTACATTTGTTTGCCGATCAGTCATACCGCGAATCGTAAAAGTCGAAACAACATTTGATGCAAAAAAACATGGACAACAATTTGGTAAAATAAACAACATTTTGGCGGAATGGACAACATTTTGGTAAAATAAACAACATTTTGGCGGAATGGACAACATTTTGGTAAAATGAACAACATTTTGGTAAAATGAACAACATTTTGGTAAAATGAACAACATTTTGGTAAAATGGACAACATTTTGGCAAAATAGACAACATTTTGGCAAAATGGACAACATTTCGGTAAACTGGACAACATTTTGGTAAAATGAACAAAATTTTGATCAAATGGACAACATTTTCATAAAAATGGATAACGTTTTCGGAAAATAGACAACATTTTCGTAGAAAGGATAAAATTTTCGTAAAAAGGATAACATTTTTTTGGAAATTGAAAAAAAAAATTGCGCGCGTTTGTCGACAGGAAACGTCGGTAGTCATTTTACCGTTCACGAAAGGTATTCCCGATGAATACGTTCCTATCGGAATTTCATGGGTATGCCAATTTCGGTCTTTCAACTGTGGGTACTTCCAGTCGAGAAGTGCCGTCTCCCAAACGATACAGAATATTTCCTTTCAATCGGCGTGTCTCTTCCGTTTCGACGGTTCGATCGAATAATATAACGAGTGAGCGTAGGAGCTGCATAAAGGGGTGGACGATTGGCACGAAGAGCAAGTGACGCTCGAGCGCGTTCCGAGTTCCGAGTCTCGAGGTCTAACGATGCATAACATCGCACCTGTCGTAATTGGGAGACACGGAAATTTATGGGGTGATGAGAATTAGATGGACGTATTTTCCTTGTACAAGCATACAAGATCCGCCCTTCATGACCGCGAAAGCCCGTCGTCAGCCGCTGCCCGTAGGAATTCGTTATCCACACACGCTGTGGCGATCGAATTTCAGCACCGAATTATTGCCATTACGAACATGACAAACCCCTCGCCAATCAGCACCAAATTCGAGACTCGTCTGACGGGCTTCCTAATGAAAACACGATAAGGTCGCAACACATTATTTTTATCATCGATCACATTCTCGCTTCAGGAATGTTAAGTTCGGCTACGAGAGATCCGATGTATGCGTTCGAATGGAGATTAAGCGAGGTTACTAATTAGGGAAGAGAAAACGGTTTATATACAGCAAATTATAAAGGGATAAAGTCTCGAAAGCAGAAACGAACGGAAGGTAATTTTGTACATTCATCTCGATTATAACCCATTTTTTGAGTTGGAAAACGTTGAAAAGCTAGACAACGAGATTCTACCGTGGCAAAAGTTGTAATTGATAAATCCCATCGAAACAGTAGAATGATTAAGAAGTAATTAATGTAAATATTTTGCCCCATCATCGTGTTGTAGGCAACAGTGCGACACAGAGTTTCAACGAAACTGGGAATAAAACTGTGCATTCCCTTCGTACCTTGTTTTATTTTTTTTATCCTTATTCTCTTCCGCGCTCCGAGACTTTTCATTTCGCTGAACACACTATTTTTTCATCGACCATATTGGCGCCTCAGCAATTTTTTATTCGTCTACACGAGGTCCGATGTATGCGTACGAATGGATATCCGGCGCGGTTACTAATTAGGGAAGAGAAAACGATTTATCTGCCGCAAATTATAAATGGGTAAGCTCTTGAAAGCAGAAACGAACGGAAGGCAATTATATATTTTCATCTCAATTATAACTAATTTTTTAAGTTGGAAAAGGTTAAAACGCTACACAACGCGATTCTACAGTAGCAAAAGTTGTAATTGATAAATCCCATGGAAACAGTAGTGCATTTAAAGAGTAATTAAAAGTTCATATTTTGCCCCATACCTGTTCGCAACGCGCACGTAACAGTTTGCTTCCTTGATAATTTCATTTTCATGGTATTTTACGCAAAAAATGCAACGCGAAGTTTCAACGAAACCCGGGATGAAATTCTCTATCGTACTTGTCGTCCTTTTTTTTATCCCCTTTTTTTAATCCCTCATTCTCCGCCGCACGTCGAGACTTTTGATTTCGCTGAACCGCGCACTTACAGCAAATTCTCGGTTAGTATTTGCATGACTGGCGAAATCAAGTCAGAGCGGCTCCAACGGGAATTTCTATTCACACGATGTTCTCTCTTCGCTTGTTTGCTTTCGTTCGCGAGGACCCTCGGGGCTTCTGCGTACATCCCGGCAAACCGGCACACCTCTAACGTTGCGGAAGAGTCGAAGCCATCGTCGATGTGCCCGCCGACTTTACCCCGTCCCAGACGGTGAGGTACATTGCTTCGTGACAGGTCTTTGGAAGTTTACCCTCTGGGAAACCGAGTTCATCGTCCTATAGTAATATTTTCGTCGGCGAAAAAGTTCCAAGCTTATGCAACAACTATTATCATGCAAGGAATTTCACTAAGAAACATAAACTTTCTACGCTTCGATGCCGGAAATACGACGAGTAAGGAGATTGGGTAAAATTATTTTAAGATCTTGCTAACTATTTTTCACGGTGTACAGCCCGCTAATGGATTCCGATGCGTGCGGAACGTATTTGCTGTGAGGGGCGATTTGTGGAACAATTTTGCGAAGGGCGAGACATAAACTTTCTGTGCTTTGCTGTCGGAAATACGACGATGAAGGAATTGTTAAAATTTATTTACAAATCTTGCTAACTATTTTTCTGGCTGCATTGCTCGCTAATGGCCGAACGGAAGAGAAAGCTTTCGATTTTCAGCTCGGTCCTGACGCCTGAAAACGGAGACTCTAATGGAAAGCCATAGCGCGTGTATTTATTATCGTGTATTATCGTGTAATGAATTTTACGAAACGGGAAACAAAAACTGTTACAAAACTTGTAAATTTAATGCACCGGACTAGAAATTTTTATGCAAAAACTGGTACATTAATTTAATGTACGATCGTGACGAAAAATTAATGGACTTTTATAGTAAAAATTGAAATAAATTAATAAAATTAAAGTATTTCTAAAATGTTTAATATACTGAACGTTAATTTTTCATCACAATTGTACATGAAATTTAATATTTTATACGTCAATATAATATACACAAGAGCGGGTCAAAATGGGACTGTCGGGCAAAATTCACTTTTCCAATAATGTTTGAATACCCCATTTAGTCCCAACGATACGTCCGGACTTTCAAGCCCGTTTTGCCCCACTGCCCAATTTTACCCCGCTCTCCCCTGCAGAAAATTTAAATATATAGTATATGTTTAATATTTGACTTAATAACTTCGGTACCAATACATTAAATACTTCCCGGACCAATACATTCAATACTTCCGGTACCAACACATTAAATTTCATACGAATTTTGTTCGATGTGTATGCATCAATGTTTGAAGTATGACGATGAATGAAAGTGGTTAAAATTATTCAAAAACTTGCTAACTATTTGTCACGGTGTACTGGCCACGAATCGCGAAACGGGAGATGAAGCTTTCGATTGTTAGCTCGGTTCTCACTTGCCTGAAAACGGAGGTTCCAAAGAAAAGAGAAACGAAGGTCCGGAGAACAGAGAAAGGGAGCCGGATTCCAGCGCGCGCGGAACGTATTTGCCACAGCGTGTGTATTTAGCTTCGACAAATGGTCTTTGGAGATCGTTTCGAACCCCAGCTAGTTCATGGATCAGACTCCGCGGCTGTAGATTTAACCGTTTTCCGAGGGAGAGAGAGAGAGAGCGGTGACTTGGGAGCGCGGAAACCACGATGGGTATTTGTGCCTAGTGTACCAGGTGGAAACCTGCTTCTAACGTTTGCCAACGGTCCTTCTTCGGTCGTATATACTGTATTCGTTCGTCAGAGGGTACAGGATCTGATGGTTACGAGAGACCGATGGTTCAAGGGGGTTTCAGCCAGGCCGAGATGAAAAATTACCTTCGCCAGCGGCTGGCTAGCTGAACTATGCAGCGTCTAGAAAATGCGAAATTACACGTACCGCTAGGCACGAGCCAGATTATTCGATACAATGAACTTAAGCGCTCGATACAAAGACCCAAAGACCGGCCTCCCAATGCGTTTTCTCAAGAGCGAGGGTAGAAACAATTCTACCCTCACCCGGTACACCCAGAAAAATAATTCATCTGGCGGGCACTTCATCAATAAATATTTATTTACGAGTGCCCGTCTAATAATAAATTTATTTTTTGGATGTATGCGTCAACGTCATCGTCGCGAATAGTTTCTGTATATTGTATATGGTATATAAATTTTGAAAAGCAGCGGTTTTGCTTGCTGTTTTGGATGTTTGTTCCACTCCTCGTGTCGACAATCGTGCTTTTGCATGTTGGTTTGGATGTTTGTTTCACTGCCCCTCTCCCCTTCCCTGTGGATGAAATCCCTAAATCCGGAAATCGGGAATCCGTTCCTATGCTGTATTTTCGACATTCCGTTTTCATGTATGCGTACTGTGATTTTGCTCGTTGGTTTGGATGTTTGTTCCATCCCGCCTGTGGAAAACTGTGCATTTGTTTGTTGTTTTGGACGTTTATCCTACTCCCCCTCCCCCCCCCCCCATCGGATAAAAATCCCAAAAACATCCCAATATGGGAGTTTTTTAATTTCGGTTTTCACAGCAAATAGAATGGAATTCGGGCTCCGAAATCCACCCCGTATGCCGTATTTTCGAAATATTGTTTTTCACACCATATGGAATGGAATTCAGAAGTCCTAAATTCATGCCATATGCTATAGTTTCGAGAATTCAGTTTTCACACCATATGGAATAGAATTCGGAAATCCGAAATCCATCCCGTATGCTGTGTTTTCCAAAGTTTGGTTTTCATAGCATATGGAATGGATTTCAAAATTCCGAAATTCCACTACATATGTAATGGATTTGCGCACGCTATGAATCATGCGATCCATGCAAGTGTGCGAGCCAACATAGTCGCTAGTTCTCTTTATTTCTATATATTAATTCGTCAGAGGGTTCCGGAACTGACAGTTATAACCAACCGATGGTTCAAGAAAGAGTTCGAGCGAGGTCAAGATGAAAAATAACATTCGCCAGCCACTAGCTAGCTAAACTATGTACCGTCTGAAAAGTCCCAAATTAGACGTAGCGCCAGACACTTGCTAGATTATTAAATACAATAAACTGACTGCCTTTGTACTTGAACTATACCTGAAACAGCGGTTTTCCAATACATTTCCTCAAGCGTGGGAGTAGAGACGATTCGCGACGATGACGTTGTCGCGTCGTCGCGTTACACTCTACACAATTTCCTGCCTCGAGATTAACGACAACGACGTCGCCAGCAACCTGAAGTACTGCTGGAGTTCAAACACCGGCTTGCGCCGGGGGTGTCTCTTTGTAATCAATACGTTGAACGACCTTCGTTGCGCCGCGGAGACACCTATCGATTATCGATATAATTCCGGATGCTAAAAGAGAAATCAAGGGAAGAAGTTTTTCTATCGGGAAACCGAAGTACCTGAGATGCGCCTCTATGTATGGCAGTGATTTGTATCGTATGCAGTATAAATAACTATCAGCCTCGCCGTCATCTCACACTTATATCGCAGCCTTAGATTTCACTGTGGATATCAAAATTTTAATGGCGCGTTGTAAAAATGGATAGATTTAGGGTCGAACTTTAAGACACTAGCTTGAACTTAAGACCGCTCGCTTGCGTGCTTGAAATCCATCTCAAGACCGACACCTCAGGTCGAAGTCGATTTCGTGTTTAAATTTGATCTTAGGTTCGAACTTAAGCTCAAACTTAATCATAAAATCAAGTTTGATCTAAAGTAGGAACTTAAGTTCAAACTTCTTCAAATTCGACCCTTATCGTACATTGTGCCATTTTCTAAAGCTGTGTCTTCCGCTATACCTTATTTCTTTGATATAACCTTTTTATATCATATTTGCCCGAACATATCGTTATCGCCTTGTTTACGCGCGGTTGTTACTGCAAATGTATCGATGCAAAGTATCTCTTGCGAAACTGAGGATGTTTAACGGCCAAGTGAACGTTCAATTCTGTGCAAACAACCCCGTCTCATTAAAGCTTTACATCGCAGTATATCCGCATAAGTAGAATGCCCGAAGGAATTTCCTAGAATTCGCCTGCAAGGTTGGCGCCCATCTCCGCAGGTGATTGAGCCGTCTATCATCCATAATGCATCGTTGGCGGTGTTATCGTAGACTACGTCGTGCATACATGTGTACTGGCGAAACACGCGGATATAAGCTTTAACGACGGACGAAAACAACGGGTCTCGTCAATGGCCCGAGGCTGTTGCGGCAACGAAGTACAGCGAAAGCGGGAGAGATATCGAGGGGTCTGATAGTGTACACTCCGTAAGGGACTTGCTACGTCATTACGCAGGTATCGCTCGTAAAACGAAACACCGAACCTCGTTAATACCGAATACGCTGGATGGTTCGGGCAGAAGGTAACTCTGTATGCTCGTACGACGTGTGTGGGCAAATATTCGCAAGGATGTTATGTGCGAAGAAATTGTTGTTTTTAAGGTTTTAAATTTCTTCTTCGTGTCGACATTGCGAAACGTCACGCACGGCAGCGTTTTCCCACATTCTCACGTTGAGGAGGTTTAAGCGCTTGACATTAGTCAAATGAGTGCTACATTTTTAAAGTTGTTTATACAAAGTTTTACGCATCTCTTGATTATAGTGGATGGTCATTTGTATTACAGCAGATTCTTGACATAGAGAAACATTAATTGGAATGGATTCGCCGAAGTATTAACTAGTTTGGGCTCATTTTCGAAAAGGTAAATATTCGTTCAGTTTTTTTTTCAAAGAATAACCTGTAATGTTTGGTAGATTTTGATGCATTACGGCCCATGTTCTTCGTTGAAAGATACTCTACGAATTCATCATCTACATATTCAATACTGTTTTCCGTTTGGAAATGACAGCAGTATGTTTACGAAGGAATTTCGTCGCTAGATAAACAAAAGGCTCTAATATTTTAATGGAAAATATTATCGAGTATCTAGCTAGTGAATTTGTAGAGAATCTTTCAAGGAAAAGAATGAGTCGAAGCACATCGAAATCGAGCAAAAATTGCGGTATTAATTTTTGCAAAAACTCAAAGAACATCTACTTTTGAAAATTAGAACAAACCAGTTAACATTTTTCCGCGTCCACTGCAAGTAATCTTTTTCTACGTTAAGGACATCCGCTCTAACAGACGTAATCATTCACTACAATCAACAGATGCATAAAAGTTTGTATAAACAACTTTAAAACCGTAACATTCATTTGACTAGTGTGAAGCTCTCCAGCCTCCTTGAGCTGCTCCCGCTTGTGGAACTCTCGAGCTAAACGTACCGAGGATTTGGGGGAGGGGGGGGGGGGAAGGTACGCGTGGCAAACAACCGATTTCCTATACTTCCGCTTGACGATAAAGGGGTTAAGCGAGCCAACATGCTGTGTTCACCACCGGCGGTCGGAGAACCGGCAGAGACTGAGCGATTGATAAATCTACGGGACAGAAGCTTGCAAGCATATCTATAGTGTACAGTCAACCTCGCAGTTCCGATAGCTCGTGTGTATGTGTGTGTATGACTATTTTTCAGTAGTCGATGGAATTATTGGTCCGTGCTATCGGGAAATTTGTCAAAGGACGATTTATTCGCTTGGATTTGTTATACAGTAGTTTACATGGAGGGTTGAACCAACAGTAGCGTCAGATGGAGAAAGGTTTTTCAATGGAGAACGGAGAAGAGGAAGCTCTCGAGCTCGAGGGAATTTCACCCTCCGCTCGCGGTCTCCAGTCGAATCAATTTACCAATCAGAGAAAAAACAAAACACCATCGGAGAACCGTACGACGAATAACATGGTCCGCGACTCTTTCATTCTTTCGGGATTTCATTTCTACCGGTTTCTCGAGCCAACCTGGAATTCAATACGATTTATCACTACGTTTCTTCCCGTTGCGATATTATATAACTCGATATCGAGATAACCGCATGTTTCCGATACTCAGTTTATACACGAATATAAGCTTTCGGAACTTCGCGATGAAATATTGATGATCGATTTACAATTTCCCTCGATTCGGTGTTAAGCTTTTAACGTGAAACGCGTTTTTTTAATTTTTATAACGCCGGAGGATTTATATGCGCGTGGCATATAAAACACTATACTGATTTAATTATCATCTCCGTGAACGCACAATATCGTTCCAGCATTCGAGCACATTTGCAATAATCCTTCAAGCGTGAGTCTGAATAATATTTTTCCTAGCTTCGGACAAAAAAATCGTATAAAAATTTCTCGCTCAGTTCGTTTCTAATGGATTATCCGCGGACACGGTAAAAAAAAGTGCGTATGAAATTTAATGCACCGGTGGTGGAAGTTTCTATGCGTAAACTGGTATATTAAATTTCATGTGCAATTGTGATGGATATTTAAGGAACAAGTATATCAAAAACTTTCGAAATACTTTAATTTCAACAATTACAATTAATTTTACTATAAAAATACTTGCATTCCAATAATTTACTTTCTTTTCGATATACAAGTAACATTCATTTTTCATTGCGATAAATTAAGTTACATAAACTACTTTTTACGTTAAAACTTCCAGTCCGGGGCATCAAATATAATGTACAATTCTCATGAAAAATTAATATACTTCTTCCTTGAAATTAAAGTAAAATATTAAAACTAACGTACTTTTACAGTGAAATTGAAGTAAATTATTTTAAAAAATTATTCCCTATGTTTTTAATACACCGAACATTAATTTTGATCACAATTGTCCAGCTTTTCAATAAAAACTACCAGTCCGATACATTAAATTACATACGATTTTTTTTACAATGTATCCGTGTCAGAAAAACCCATATCCATGTCATCCGACCATTGTCCCACGAAGACATATAATATTGATGCGCGCTGTCTGCGCCTCTGTAACAAGTTAAAAATTGACAACCCCGTGTGCCGCGCGCTCGGTTTCGGATAAATCCCCTGGCAAGAACTTTTCGCAATTTTTCAAAAAAAATACTCATCTCTTTCCCTCTTTCGCCATTCGCTTTCGTTCGCCCAGCACCAACCGCGCTTTTTCTACGCCTTGTCTGGCTGTAACAAAATTGGCGGGACCACCAGCTGAGGCTTGCTCGAAATAAAGCGCATAAATCTGGCGAGCTTCACCGTTTACTCCGTACTGGTGTATACAGCTCGGCACAGCTCTCGCTCGGTTCTCATCCCTAGCCGGTGGATTTTCCTTCGCGGTACCGAGAGCCAACCTCGGGCTTTTCCTGTCGCTTCGCCAGTGCCCGCCAACAAATTTTGAGCAGCTGTGAGGTCGTTCGCACGAGGATAAAACACTGTAAAGCAGGGATGCGTTGATACCCAATATTTTATCATGTGCCGTTTTTTTTTGTTTCTAACATTTTTTGTTATTTTTTTTCTTACGAAGGTTTAGACGATAGATGCCTCAGCCGCGATTAAACATCATCATTTTTAAACATTGCGTTGGGTTTATAATTGTTTTTATTACACTCGGTGCGAAAAAGGCAGTTTTACGCACGCTTCGCATGCGTAAAAGCACCATTTGCACACCTTGTGAAATAAAATTTTGTACGATACCCGTGCGAAAAACTTTTTCTTAAGGTAGTTCTTGTGCCATGTCTGATGCCGCCTGAGTTTGAGGGAGGAATAAGAGAGAATTACAAATACTTCCCGATCGGATAAAAATCTGAACATGATCAAGCCTATGGAAGGTGCTAAAAATATTGTTTGTGCATAATAATAATTAAAAAATGTTATCAACAAATCACTGAAATAAAAAATTGTGCAACAAATCATCCGGCGACTTATTTTTTTTCTCATGAAAATGATTTGTTAGTTTTTTTGAATACACATGATTTTTTTCAGAATATTATGTAATGTTTGAAAATTGGGTTTGATTTATGTTAAAATTAGTTTAAAATCCCAATTTTCAAACATTACATAAAATTCTGAAACCATTCACACGGATTCAGAAAAATGAACAAATCATTTTCGTAACAAAAAAAATTGGGATGCCGGGTAATTTGTTGCACAATGTAATTTGTTAATAACATTTCGAAATCATAATTATGCAAAAACAATCTTTTCAGCACCTTCGATTTTTTTGTTGCGAAAACTTGCATTGCATGTCAGTTGTTGGCCGAAACATCCGACATGCAATGCAAGTTTTCGCGAAAAACCATCTTTTCACGGCTAACCATCCTAATATTTAGACATCGCCTTGGGTTTATTAATTTTTTTTTACCTCCTTTCCATTGACGATTTATTGGAATGACCTCTCGCGACGAGTACTCTAGAATTAGCCTCGAGTTCACGACGGTTCTTTGACATTTTTCTAACGACAGGTAACTCGGCTGTACGCATTCGAGCCACGAATCGATATAATGCAGCTCGCCGTACGGCGAACAGCGTATGAAATATAGACAAGGCAATTGGTTTGTACACTTAGCAACGGTCGGTACACTCTTAAAATTTGTATGTTTGCCCATAGGTTAGAACGGGCATGGATTCTCAGCGCGAGGTTCGGACTCGATCGAAGCTCTCGTCCGACAAGCCCGATACGAGCGGAATTTTACGTAAATTTTACCCACAGCGTACCGAATAATCAATACACGACGGGCATGTCGGTAACAGTGTATACGCGCGAAACAATGACCAACACCGCGCGAAGTTGGTTTTCATTTTAGTTGTTCGAAATGCACACACACGTACCTATTTTCCCCAGTTGCGGTATCGAGTCATTTGTTTTTCTTCGTTTCGTGTTTTGCGCTTTATTCGTGCTCACCCGTGTAACATCGCGAGCATCGGCGCTATTGTACGCGGCTCTCGAAACCGCGCTTTTTTCCGGTCCATCGCATGAACGTACCTTTTTTTTTTGTTTGCCGCACGTTACGCGCACGGGAGTTTACATCTGTACCTGCTTTGAAAAGATTTTGCGCCTGTAATAACAATGGTAAATCTGGATGAAGTGGTCATTTATTTTACTTGAGTTATCGTCGCCGCGATGTGGAACTCTCGGCAGAGAATCTCTCAGGGGAGAGTGCACAGTAAAATAGGGAACAACTCTTCTTGGCCACAAACGTCCATGATTCTTTTTTTTATTTTACAAAGAAATGTTGTGCATTTTATAGAAATTGAGTTTCTTTTAGAAAGAAATTTAGTTCTTCTTATCTGAATTCTTACTCATTTTACAAAGAAATTGTGTTCACTTTATACAAATTCTTTTATTTTGATACAAGTTTTTGTTAAAATCATACAAATTTTTGTTAATTGTACAAACACATTTTGTAAATTTCGCAAGAAAAGAATTGTCAACGTTGGTGGACAAACAAGTTTGTTGAAAGTACGTATCTTTTTTTCTGTGTGGGCGAATTCCGGGCGGGTAAGAAATAATCTGACCCATAAAGTAAAGTTAACATTTTTTGAATCTCGAATTGGTATCTCACCTTCCCACACCGTCTGGCCAAAACAAATTCCAAAATCCGATCACTTTAGTCGTTCGAAATGCACACACTCGTATTTTCCCAGCGACGGTATTGTGTCATTTTTTTTCCACGTTTGGTTTTTCGCTTTATTCATGCTCGGGCGCGTAACATCGTGAGCATCGGCGCTATTGCACGCAGCTCGAAGCCAAGCTTTTTTCTGGTGCATCGGATGAACGAACTTTTTTTTTATATTCGGAGTTTACATCTGTACTTGTTTTGAAAAGATTTTACACCTATGATAACAATAGTAAATCTGGATGAAGTAGTAATTTATTTTACTTGAGTTATCGTCGCCGCACTGTGGAACTCTCGGCCGAGAATCTCAGGGGAGGGTTGGCGAATGCCGGGTGGGTAAAATATAATCTCAGCTGCAAAGTGATGTTTCATTTTTTTTTTAGATCCTGAATGCGTATCTCACCTTCCTACTCCGCCTGGTCGATATAAATTCCAAAATACCGCCGATGTAATCCGTGCTAGTCACTATAATTTTTCACTAGTAATTATATCCATCGTCGTAGGAGAGCCAGGATTCTGCACTAAAATGCACTAAATTACACAAACAACGAACGTATTTAATTATCACTCCAATTTAACACCAAATATTCTAAGATTTTTAATTCATCAACGAAAACGTTAAAAACGGAACACGTAAGCAAAGAATGCACACGTGTCTGAAATAACGAGAATACTGAATTGAATTTTAATAATTTACTTTAACTTCAATAATTGTTTTTGACATTATTTTTTTTACGATAATTTTGACAACATTAGTTTTTGCATAAAACTTCTTGTCCAGTACATTAAATTTACAATTTTTTTTTTTACAGTGCAACTATTCCGCAGTAGCGGCGAACGGTAGGTATTTCTTATTATTCAACAGTCACTCTAATTTGACACGAAGTTATTGTAAGATTTTAAATTCACCAACGAAAACTTTAAAACCGGAGCACATCATATTAAAGCAAAGCATGCACACGTGTCCGAAGTAATGAGAAGACTGAAGTCAACTATACTGCAGGAGTGACGAAAAGTAGGTATTTGTTATTATTTAATGATCACTTCAATGAAACACGAAACTATTATAAGATTTAAGATTCACCAACGAAAACGTTCAAAACGGAGCACGTACAATTAAAGCAAAGGATGTACACGTGTCCGAAATAACGAGAAAACTAAAATTAACTATACCGCAGAAGTGACCAACGTTAGGTATTTATTATTATTATTTAATGTTCACTCCATTTTAACACCAACTATTGTAAGATTTTGTAATTTACTAACGAAGAGTTTAAATCGGAGCACATAACATTAAAGCAAAGAATGTCCACGTGTCTCTGAAGTAACGCTGAAGTAAATTGCACACTGTAGAAGTGACCAACAGCAGGTATTTATTATTATTAAATAATCACTCCAATTTAACCCGAAGTCCTTAAAAACGGAGCACATAACATTAAAGCGAAGGATGTGCACGTGTCCGAAGTAACGACAAGACTGAAATCGACTATAGCGCCGAAGCGACCGACGGTAGGTACACCAGATACGTAAGATTCGTGAAAAGCGTATGCGATGAGGAATGATAGAGCATCGCATCCTTCCACTACTGGCTGACTATGCTTGTGAGTCACGAGTGACAAGGCGTGCGAGTGAGCGAGCCATTGCTCGTCATGTGATTACGAATGCGGCGTCTCGACGGCTCGACTCGCGCGGAATACCGGAGGAGTTCCTTCTATGTTGCCGCACATACGGTATTATGTATCGTCGTCTATTCTTGCTGCCGCTACCGATGGACACGTCAACAGTCAGTGGCCCGCGATTGTCGCGTCTATCGAACTATTTTACAACTCTACGGAACCGATTTTGATTTTCGACTGATCGTGACGCTCGCAACGCGGGAAAGTGGGGGAAAAGCGGGGCAAAACGGGACAGTGGGCAGAACGCAATTTTCCAATTATTGTTGGATGTTTCGTTTTGCCCCATCGATACATGCGGACTTTTTGGCCCGTTTTGCCCCGCTCTTCCCTACATGTTTCTGCAACCGAAGCATAACATTTCCCGTGACGATTTGGCGATTACAGGAAACTCAAACACTGTAGTGAGCTGATATTGATTTTCGACTGATTGTAAAGCTCGCAATGCGAAAAACGTACAAACAAAACGAGTTATCTACGAAACGCACACATTTTATAAATAAACATACCATCAGTCGCGGTCCGGTCAGAATGCATTTTCACAATCGTATTACGGTCAGAAAGCGTTTCATCGCAAACGCGAGTGCCAAGCCATGGCGATATAGGGAAGAGCGGGACAAAATGGGACAGTGGGGCAAAACGTTATTCTCCAATAAGTTTTGTATTCGGGAGTGGGGCAAAACGGGACAGAAAATCCGGATGTACCGGTGGGGCAAAATGCACCATTCAAAAATGATTGGAAAATTTCGTTTTGACAACTGTCCCATTTTGCCCCGCTCTCCCTTACATGTTCTGTAACCGAAGCATATTTTCCGTGACGATTTCGCGAATATAGGAAAGACAAACACTGCCACATTCTGTTGTTTGGATTTTGTCCCGCGGCTGTTTTTCGGGTCGAGCAGTGTCCACTTTAACGATCCAATTTGCGGGAAAATTTTATGTCTGATTGCTCGAGCGACGTTATACCGTCGAACGGAAATGTAGCACCCCGAACAATGAGCGTCGCTCGACCGCGGTACGAAACTTAAATGGCCCGTGGCAAGTGGTTGTACATTCCTTCGCGTTTCACCGTTCGTGTCGCGTGGTCACGTCTTCGACGAAAGTACGTGCGGAGTGGTAGGGCTGCACAATACTTGGAGTACTCCGTGCTACATGCCAACCCGAAGCTCCTTAAAACGACACTCACTAAAACCTGATGGGGTTGCCGCAAAATAATTCGTCTTACTGTTCTATGTTCGCAACGTAATAAATTTTCGTCACTAACGAGAGAAACCTGCCGTTCGATTGTGTTCGAAGAGGATTTAGTTCGATCCCTTCTCGCGGTAAATGGGCACGAGAACGGATCATTAGCTTCCCCTTAAGAAGTAGCGCCCAGCGGGGCAAAATGGAACACTGGGACAAAACTGTAAGCAAAATGCAATTTTCCAATCAGTTTTGGATGTCCCATTTTGCCCCACTGTCCCATTCAAAAATGATTGGAAAATAGCCTTAAAGGCCCACTGTTCCGTTTTGCCCCGCTTTTTCTTGCTGTGTAAATCACGTACGCGCTGTTCAGAGTAGTGACTTTCCCTGCGGTTATGATTTTACTGTGACCATTCTGTGTGCAGCGATGAATGGCCGACTGCTCACTGAATCAGCAATGTCGGTGACTCAATGACTCGGCTGGGCTCGTACTGTATGCATACAGGAGCATGCTGTCATTGGAATTCCAGACTATCAACCGATGCTTACATTTATTTTTGCGTCAATGGTCATTCATTCATAATGATACTCGCAGTACTGTACTCTTGCAGCTAAGATTCCATTGCCGTTTTACAGACACTAATTTAGCCCGATAGCCCGGGAGAGTGGGGCAAAACGCAATTTCCCAATAATTTTTGGATGCCCCATTTTGCCCCATCGATACATCCGGATTTTCTACGCCCTTTTTCCCCCACCGTCGAATCCAACATTTATTGGAAAATTAAGTTTTGGCCCACTGTTCCATTTTGCCCCACTCTTCTCTACCAGCGGCGATCCGATTAATAAAGTGGGATGATATTTGATTTCAAACTATTAATAGGTATAATAATAATAAAAGATTTTAATAATATCTGCCTAAGCGAGCAATTAAGAGCGATTCAGTTGGACGCTCAACGCAATTCGGGAAAACAATAATAAGCTTTAAAGAAAGATGAAATCTTCTACACCCATCGCGCCCTCGGTCGTTATTTCCACACAATTCACTTTGGTCCCGACACGAGGGGTGTAGAACATAGAGTAAAGTTGTTCGCTCACGTTCCGTCCATGAAGCGTTACGACCCTGATCGTATAAACTACACACTGAGACGCGAGCTTTGCTATTTCATTTCTTCTATACATGTATTTTTTTTTTTCTAAATCTAATAAATCTAAAAAGTCGCGCAGCTCGCAGAACCCACCAGCTGTAGGTGGTTTCGCGCACTGTGCAGTGGTCCTTCGTCTCTGTAACGTTGTCTACCGCACGTAACAGTAGCTCAATAAAGTTGACGCTCCGGGAGAACAAGACGAAGGAATTTGACGATGCGGTGTCTATGTACGGGTAAGACGAGATTTTCCGTAATATTTGCAGTGACCGCACGTACACCTGCTCACAGCAACCGACTACGATCGCGCGACCAACCTGCAGCTTCATCCAAATAATCACGATACTAAAAAAAATATATATTTTTTAAAGTAGAAAGAAACATCATCGGACGGATTTTTTTTTATTGTAGGTTGCAATAATGAAGATGTACACTGTTATAAGAAAATTGTGCATTTAATGTAGCGGACTGGAAGTTTTTATGCGAAAACTGCTACGGTAAATTCAATGTACAATTGTGCAGAAAAATTAATACACTTTTACACGAAAAATTTAAAAAAATTATTGGAATGAAAGTACTTTTATTGTAAAATTAAAGTAAATTATTAAAGGTAAAATAAATGTCTGTAAAGTTGTAAATGTAGCAAGTAAATGTTTTAAATCGTAGTAGCAAGTAAATGTAGCAAGTAAATGTTTTAAATCGTACATTAAATGTCATGCTCAATTTTTTTCACAGTCTACACGGTTAAAAAAGTAAATTTAACGCACCGATTGAAAATTTTTATGCCAAAACTCGTATATTAAGTTTGATGTACAATTGTGATGAAAAGTAAATAGATTTTTATAGTAAAATCAAAGTAAAGTATTTCACAAGTCTTTAATGTACGAGTTAATTTTTCAACACAATCGTACATGAAATTTCATATATCAGTTTATGCATAAAAACTTCCACTACCAATACATTAAATTACATACGATTTTTTTGTTCACATTGTAGGATAATCGAGATTGTACTTTGTGTGGTAAATGCGTCGAGCAATATTCACCGCTCTTATCCTAAAATGAGCCAATGGGAAACGATTGAAGATAAACTAGAGAAGACTTAGGACTGGCTTTTTTGGCCCCCGGGAACGTCTCAGGACTACAGTTAAAAATTAAACAGACATGGCGCACTGTACGTGTGCAAGAAGGATTGACCCGCGGGACTTTCATGGAAGTCTCGTCGTTCCTTATACCTGTGTCTCCGCTTCCGCTCGTTCGCCCCCGTCTGGCCGGACTCGGGGAGACCGGCAAGTTTAATTGAGTCAGGGGAATCCGTTTTGCACACTTTTTTTTATATCCACATCGTGACGCGTCGAATTTCCGTAAAAGTTTTACGACCGAGACATGTATACATATACAGTAAAGCTACATACAGTTAATGTTAGATGAGTGTGTAGAAGTTTTTTCCTCTTCGCTTCCTTGAGTTCCGTATATTTTCTCCGGGACATCAAGGGAAAAGTCGAGAATATTTACGAACGTCGAGAACGATTTAACGCGCGACGGGAATAATTATTTGAGAGTTCAACTCTTAAAAATTGAAATCTCTCGGAAGTGCATAAAGTTAAATACGAACGGGGAAAGAATAATTCTTTCACTTGAAATTTGTCTGATGTAGACAAAAGTCTGATCAAGCGGAGCGAAAGAAAACTGCTCTGTTCGACTCGTCGTTGAGTCTGCTTTTATGCTCAGCTTCGGTACACACTGAAAAAAAAAATCACTTGCGGGCGGAAAAGAAAATTTGTTTAATTCAATTCTACTTTCAATTCTTGCAATTCCATACGATATTCAAACAGCGACGGCAAGTCTGTAAAGGTGACATGTCGTCGTTTCAATCCCGTATGGAATTGGAAGAATCGAAAGTAGAATTGAGATAACAATTTTTTTCCTTTGGCAGCCCGCAAGCAAATTTTACTTGAGTCATTGATATATTTTTTTTTTCAATGCACTTTTGATATTCAATTCGTCGCCTTACGCAATAAAACCGACAACGATTCGATGCTGTAGCAAACATTGATTATATCTTGGTCATAATCTTATAAGATTTATGAAAATTTTCGTGCGATGATAATTTTTACTTGCGTTTAATTCCCTAGAAATATCGCAATCAAGGGAGTAGTTTTTTCGCTCTTCGCTTCGTTGACCTCGTCACATTTTACTGGGACATCGGAAAAGAAGTCAAGACCGATTTAACGCGCCATTGAAGTAACCATTTGAGAGTTCCACTCTTTAAAATTGAAATCTCTCGGAAGAACATAAGCGGTGAATCCAAGCCACGAAAGAATAATTCTTTCTCTTGAAATTTTTCTGAAGTGGACAAAAAGCTAATGAGGCAGAGGCAAAGAAAACTGCATCATTCGGCTCGCCGTTGAGTCCGCTTTTATCTTCCGCTCGGATACACACTTTTGATGCGCGATTCTGAACCAACAACAATTTAATGCCGTAGCGAGCATTGATTCAATCTTGCTGAAATAATCTTATAACATAGATGAAAATTTACTAGCGCTAATAATTTCTACCCGCTTTTAATCCCCTTGCAATATTGCAATCAAGGCAGAAGTTTTTGCTCTTCACTCCGGTGACTTCATCACATTTTCCTGGGACATCGAACAAGTCGAGAACGGTTTAACGCGCCCTGGTAATAATCATTTGAGAGTTCAACCGTTAAAAATTGAAATCTCTCGGAAGACCATAAACGTTGAATACGAACGACAAAAGAATAATTCTATAGAAATTTTTCAGAAGTAGACAAAAGTCTACTTTAGAAGTTCACTTCGCTACCCACTTTTAATGCTCGATTCCTCACCTTACGCGGCAAAACCAACAACGATTCAATGCCCTAGCGAACATTGATTGAATCTTGATTGACACAATCTTACATTTGCCAAAACTTACCTGCGATAACAATTTCTACCTGCGTTTAATCCCCTTGCGATGTTGTCATCAACTTAGTGCTCTCGTCTCACCGTTTTTTCTCTAGTTCGACAAGCACGCCCCGGAAACGCTGATACCGTTACCAGCGAGGAAGACGGTTGAAAGTTTTTTGTCTCCTCGAGGAAGGTATCGTGTCGCTATAATAGTCTTGTGAAGGAGACACCGGAGACACACAAGAGTCTCGCGAAACTCGTCGTCTGAGAGGATGAACGGAGAGGGCAAAAAGTTGTTTCGTGTTTGTTGTTGGTGGATCACGGTATTTCCCCGGTAATACCAGTTGCAGCTGTATAGGACGAAACCATTGACGATCTTTTGTTGTATACCTTAGTTTCCCAGGGAGTTACGGGATGGAGGAGTAAAACTGCGTTCCACGACAAAGTTTGAGGTTGGTCTTTCGCATCGTCGGTGGGGAGTTCGCCTTATTCTATTAGCGAGGACGGGAAAGTCCGACGGAGGACGAAGAGGATAACCGGGACGATGAAGACGAAGACGAGTGTACCGAGCGCAAGAATGTTCTAATTTCAGAAGCGTGGCCACGGTCGCAAGGAAGAGTACCACAGAAACCCATTCCTGGGATACTCGAGCGCGAAAGTTTAGCCAATCGGCTTAGGGATAATTGAATAGGTATTTTGTGAGGCTGCGAGGAAAGGCTCGTCGCACAGAATGCAGGAAGCTCGTACCCCGAAGTCGAAGACGTATCGAGTTCATGAAGGGACGGTGCATTGTTCATCTGCGGTCCCAAAGACTTCGCCACTTTGCTGCTCGTTGAGCCATTCAATCGGAGCATAAACTATTCTCTTCTGTTTGGTAAGGTTTTTTTTTGTTGGAGATGATCAATTTTTTTTTATATATTAGGGGACTGCGAGCTTGAAGCCTGTCGATCGAATTTGTACAACCTTTCCAAGAGTTTTCGCTTGTTTTCGCATTTTATAGAATTTTGTTTTTTTTATCGTCGTTTCTGTTAGTTCTGAGCTAAGGGTCGAATTTTAAGACCTTAGTTTGACCTCAAGATCGTTTTTGAGATTGAACTTGAAATCGGAGCTTGGCCCGAACTTCATTGCGCGTTTAAGGTTCATCTTCAGTTCGAACTTAGGTCTGAACTGAAATTCGATCGTAGTTCGAGTTTGAATTCAAGATCGAACTCTAACGCTCTTTCGGCGCAGAATCTTTGATGACGTTAATTTCGTGCATTTGTAAGTTCGTAATTTCTTGCATGCGTTTCTATGGAATGATTGCTGCAGAACAATTGTATCGCGATCGATGAGATTTTTTTCTATATCTTCTAATCTTATTATTTTGCTTATTAGTTTGAACTTAATATCGATCTTAAGGTCGAACTTAGGATAGACTTAAGTTGAAACTAACGTCTTAAAATTCGACCCTAAGAGTGTCCGAAGTGCGGAGCGAGTCTTCGTGACGATGTATCTCGTAGTCCAGAATGCAGGAAGTTCGTACCCAGAATTCGAAGACGTATCGAGTTCCTGAAAGGAACGTGCATTGTTCATTCAAAGTCCCAAAGACTCTCGCCACTTCGCTGCTCGTTAAGCCGTTTAATCCCAGGGTAAACTATTCTCGTTTTTTCCATTACAGTTTTTTTGTTTGTAGGTGATGATCGATTTTTTACATAAGGTGTTCCTTAACAGCCAGCTCGAAGCCCGTCGATCAAATTTGTATAACCTTTCCAAGAGTTCTTGCTTGTCTTCGGATTCTTTGGTGGGACATTTCATCGATTTTTTTTTCTTTCGTCGCTTCACTTAGTTCTCTGCTGAGAGTGTCCGAAGTGCGGAAGGGTCTTCGTGACGATGTATAACCAAGGTCCTCCGGCATCTTAACCCCCTTTTACTCGTTTCTCGCCACCGTTCTTTGCATAATTTCTGAACGGTTAATGAACTTCCACCGAGTTTCTCGAGAAACTGTCGACCGCGTCAGCGGACGAAGAAGAATGAGGACGTGCAGTCCGACGTGCGGCTGAGTGTATGAATCTTTCGGTACTAAAGTTGACGCCGATGTCTTTCAAACTTATCAATTTTTTATGTACAAAAACTTATCTCGTGTGTCATCGTTGACCGCAAGAGCATCAGCTTCGTGACAAATTTGGGACTGTCGCGAAAGAATATAGAGGACAGTGGGGCAAAACGGGACAGTCGGCGAAAACGTAATTTTTCATAATTTTTTGACGCCCCATTTTGCCCCATCAATACATCTGGTTTTTGTGCCCCGATTTACCGCATCGATACATCCGGATTTTCTGCCCCGTTTTGCCCCATCGATACATTCGGATTTTCCGACCCGTTTTGCCCCATCCATACATCCGGATTTTGTGCCCCATTTTGCCCCATCGGCACATCCAGATTTGCTGCCCCGTTTTGCCCCATCGATACATTCGGATTTTCCGGCCCATTTTGCCCCATCCACACATCCGGATTTTCTGCCCCGTTTTGGCCCACTGTCCCATCCAACAATTATTGGAAAATTGTGTTTTGTCCCATTGTCCCGTTTTGCCCCGCTCTCGTCTACACGGAATGCGAACACAAAGTTCTCGCGTTTTATCTGCATGTGCCCATCATCGGTAGGCATTGGACGTAACAGATACGCGGGAAGGACAGGTCCTCGCGAAAGACAATGCACTTATCGTCTTGTTATCGAACACGGAGCAACGTCGAGTCACTGTGGCATGCGCAGCATAACATAAGTTATTACGTGTGTACCACGTTTTCGTACAAACGTTGACGACAGCTGATGCGCAAAATGCCTATTCTATACCGTGTATTTCGATCGCAATTTGCAGTCTCACCAAGGTTGCAATCCCCTCGATGATACACTGAGAAAAAGAAATGGTTGCATTCACCAAGGCGCGGTGACGTACGTTCAAAAGTGTTATTAGGTTGGTGCGCCAAAAAAGTTTGTTTGAATCGACAAATTTTCCATCATTTGAAACAAATGATCGTTAATCAAAACCGTGCTTTATTTGCACTAAACAAATAATAGCTTCCAATGTATGTCACGGCGACTTTTTGGTTACTCCAACATTGTTTTTTTCTGAGTGTTCACTTCAACGAAGCCCCGAGAAAAAAACGTGAACGCAGATTTGGACTTTAAAATGATGTTATAAGCTCCGATACGTGAAGCGATGGATTAACGCAGCTTCCGGCCTCGTTGCATAACATAATTATTACGTGTCCGGCGAACTCTGATGGCAGCCGATGCTATTCTATACCGTGAATTCCGATCGCAATTTGCAGTTTCACCAAGGTTGCAATCCCCTCGATGACACACTTCGACGAAGATCCCGAGAGTTGGAGAAGAAAAGAGAAGAAAACGAACGACGAAGCTTTGGACTTTTAAACGATTTTGTAAGCTCCGGTAGGTGCAGCGTTGAATCGCGACTTGCGGAACGCAGCTTCCGGCCTCGTTGCATAACAAAATCTCTCTCTGGATTCATCGGCGGCCGACCTTACCGATTCTATAAATTGGTTTATTTTTTGCAATTTAATTTATACGACTATATTCCTGTTCGTGCGATTTTTTATTAGATGCGTGTTTGGATGATGGTTTTGACCATTGTCTTGTAATTAGGTGCAAAACGGTAGTAATTCAATAGATAAATAAATTATTATTACGTGATAATAGCTGACACGCAAAATTCTATTATATCACTCGATGGTAAAAGAGCGATTTTACGCACGCTTCGCGTGAAACCCCCATTTTCACACCTTGTGAATTAAAATTTTGTACGATACTCGTCCAAAAAATATTGTCTTAATTCATGTGATTGCAACATTCGTCAGCAAAAGTTTATTCGCACTGGTATCGTAATATATTGTTCTATACCATGCATTTCGATCGCAGTTTGCAGTTCCACCAAGTTTACAATCCCCTCGATGATACTTCGACGAAGATCTCAAGACTCGGGATGGAAAAAAAGTGAACAAATCAAACACTAAGCTTTGGACGTTTAAACGATTTTATAAACTCCAATTCTTTGTATGATAGTTTTGACCATTCTCTTGTAATCGACTGCAAACCCGTGATAATTCAATAAATAAATAAGTAATTGTCACTCGCACAGCGCGATTTCGTATGAACCTTCACGACAGGAGATGCGCAAAGTACTGTACTGTGTATTTCGCCCTGTAATTTGCAGCTTCACCAAGATCGCAATCTCCTCGACGATACTATTTCGACGAAGATCCCAGGACTCGGGTGGAGAAAAAGTGAAGAAAACAAAAGACGAAACTTCGGACTTTTAAACGATTTTATAAGCTCCGGTAGGTGCAGCGTTGGATTAACCGCATCCTCACAACGGCACGGTTTGGGGAAGCACGTGCACTTGTACAGTTTCGGGTTCGACAGGGAGTTAGCCGGTAAGCTCCGAACGATAGCGCTGAAATAGCCGTTCGTCGACGAGTCGTTAGTTTAAGCCGAAGGACAAGGCGAGTGGATCGGACAATTTGTATCCGGACACCGGAACCGATAAGTCTTTCCGTGCCGGTAGTCAAGCGAACTGTTTCCGCACCCCTTGGCCTAAACTCCCAGGGTCTAAGCTATTCCTATATACAACCCGAAGACCGTGCGAGGAGACTGAGAGCTGACTCGACTGTCTCGCGTTCCGACGCCCGCGATCTATAGTCCCTTTTTTTCTTTTCTTTTTCCCTGCTGCCTCTGTCTCGGGGAAAACCCCTAACTCTCGTCTCTTCGTAGGCACCGATGTGAAAACCACCGTCACGCGATTTTCCCGTCCGACTTAAAGGGGACGAAAAACAGGACGAAAGGTCGCCTTTCCACGTCACAATGCGTCTTTGATAATGATTTCGCCACTTCCGGTCGATAATTTTATTGGAACTGCATCGGCTGAATTTATGGGGGTAGTTCAGGGCGATACGATCTTTTTCCTCCTATACAAGAACATTGTGGAGCCTTTTTGTCCGGCGTTTTCAGGTTTATTATCAAGAATTTTATTTAAAGAAAATTGTCTTTATTGCTATGAAACTGAGTGAATTTTTGAAAATGCCTGCATAATACAGGCATTTTTTTGTCACGCTCTGGTGAATCCTTAAGGTTATGCAAACTTCGCGCTAGAACGCCTTTTTGCAACTTAGGACTGCAATGTTTCAGCAACCAATTAACAGGTCGACTCCAAAGTTGGAGGGCTTGTTAAGAGCACATCTTGCTATCATCCGAACTGCGGACTACTTTCAAATTTGAACATAACGATTCGTGGGGAAAATATAAGTTTCACAAAAAAAAATAAAATAAATCGTAGTTCAGACGATAGAGACTGGTCTTCTGATTATAAATATTCCCAGATTTTTTTTCCGATCATTAGAACAGTTGCGATGGTGGTTCAGATCGTAAAGCAGCAATCCCACAGCGCAGCTCGCACCACCTTAAGGATTCGATAACGCGACAAAAAAAAATTCCTGCATTATGTAATAATATCACAAAAAATACTCAATCAGTTTCGTTGCAACAAACCCAAACATTTTCTTAAAAATAAATTCCTCATAAGCAGTCATATGGAGAGGCTTGCACCGCCTTAAGGATTCAATATCACGTGACAAAAAAATTCCTACATTATGCAATAACATCATTAAAAAAATATTCACTCAGTCCATTGCAACAAACCCAGAAATGTTCTTAAAAATATCCCTCACAACACACCTAAAAATCCCCAACAAAAAAAGGCGACTCTACCCTTAAAGGGGTCGAAAAACAGCCGAGCAAAACGTCCTCTTTCCCCATCACGTTGCGTCTACCGGGATATCGCCACTTCCGCCCGACCATTTTATTGGAACCGCATCAGCCGAATCTATGAGGGTAATTCGGGGTGATACAGCCTTTTTCCCCCAGAACACTACACGAGAACACTTAAGGCGATTCGAAACCTCTTCCGCAAATAGCTTCTCATCGAGCTTCGCCATGTTTTTCGTCTCTCTCCTCTCCCTCTATCTCCCGCAACTGTTCAAACACACATCACGCGGCTGCATGAAATTTCGGCCTTATCTGTCTGCCAGCAGCGGGAACCAGCAATAATCGATAAATGGCTGGCACATAGCGCACACTATGTATCCACTATACATGTATACATGTATATACGCTCGACGACCAAGAGCGGGTTACGTAAGCGGATTGTTCTCAGCGCGCGCGTGTACTCACACGCGACGCCCCTGCGATTCTGACCCTGGCCTGCATCCGAAAGCCGCGATATATGCCAGTTTCGTGGGTTAACTGCCGCGACCGTGCCAAGAATTTCCTTCTCGCTACGGTGTCAACATATATCCGCTAATATACGTGTACCGTATAGGTGGATACACGGCTGTCGTCACAGAAAAGGGAGGGCGAGCGTCCGTACACGGGCTCGATATTGGTATGGATAATGTTATCAAGACACGCTGACAAAATCGTCCAACCTCGCGTACATGTATGGCCTCATCCACGCTCATCGCGTCGCGCCGTGCAGAGTCGACGCGCGCTCGGATACGCGTACCACACGTCGAATTACGCGGGGGAGTAAAGTCACTGTGACGTACTGAGAACTTGTATGCGTTGAGCGTGCAACGAAACCGTGCATTCGTGAATGGAGTGTAACAATAAATTCTAAATGTAGTGGAACTTGAAATTTGCTTATTTTACTTACATGAATCGAAGATTAATGTCGAATTACGAGCCGATAAGGTCACTGTGGCCGAGAACTTGCATGCATGGAATGCGCGACGAAAACCCTTATTCGTGAATAGGGTTTAACAATAAATTGTCAATGTACTGGAACTTGAAATTTGCTTTCGTTACCTACATTAATCAAAGATTAATGTCGAATTACGGGCCGGTAAAATCACTGAGACCGAGAACTTGTATGCGTTGAACGTGCAACGAAAACCCTTATTTGTGAATAGGGTTTAACTATAAATTGTAAATGTACTGGAACTTGAAATTTGCTTTCGTTTCTTACATCAATCGAAGATTAATGTCGAATTACGGGCCGATAAAGTCACTGTGACCGAGAACTTGTATGCGTTGAAATGCGACGAAAATCCTTACACTGATAAAAAAAAATACGGTTGAATCAACTAAGATTCGGGCAGGGACGTTCAACTAAATACTTTGTTCGTACAGCTAAAAAATTGGTTCGTTCAACAATTTGTTGGGTGATTTCACCAAAATGTTTTTGAGTCATTAAAATATTTTGTTCGACCAACTAAATATTTATTTGACCGTCCCGGCCCGAATCTTAGTTCATTCAACTGTACTTTTTTTCAGTGTATTCGTGAATAGGATTTGACAATAAATTGTAAATGTACGGGACTTGAAATTTGCTTACGTTACATACATTAATCGAAAATGATTGTATTTCTTTTTGTAAAATTAAAATACCGGAAAATTACAAATCTTTTGCCCTGACATTCACATTAAAAATAAAAATTTCACTGTCCAATTGCAAGGCACATGTATTTGAAATTTTAGAAACAGTTTACGCAAAAAGCTTTCGATAACGTTCATTAATTTTCAAACAAATTTCTTTTACAGTGTACCTCCGAATTCCCTCGAGCATTAATGTATTAATCGAGTCATTTTGACATCACTGCTGAATGTTTTGCAATCACAACAAAAAATAACCGAAAAAATTACCGTAATTCCAGACCACTTTTTATACCGTTAAAACAGCCGCATAAATATCCATATTTCAACGTCTGCGCATCTCGGCATCCCCTGCAAACAGACGCGAGCGCGCTCGGATACGCGACGTCCCACACGTCGAATTTCGAGCCGATAATGTCAACGTGACCGAGAACGTGTATGCGTGGAACGTGCTACGAAAGCCCTTGTTCCCGAATACCTTCGAAATCACTCGAGCATTAATGTAGGGGAGAACGGGGCAAAATGGGGCAAAACGCGACAGTGGAGCAAAACTCAATTTTCCAACAATTTTTGGATGCCCCATTTTGTCCCAACGACACGTCCGAATTTTCAACCCCGCTTTGCCCCACTCTCCCATCCGGAAATGATTGGAAAATTGCCTTTTACCCCACTATTCCGTTCTGCGACAGTGGAGCAAAACTCAATTTTCCAACAATTTTTCGATGCCCCATTTTGTCCCAACGATACGTCCGAATTTTCAACCCCGTTTTGTCGCACTCTCCTATCCAGAAATAATTGGAAAATTGACTTTTACCCCACTGTTCCGTTTTGCCCCACTGTCCCATTTTGCCCCGCCCTCCCCTATTGAACGAGACTCATCTTGACATCACTGCTAAATGCTTTGCAAACAACATAGCCGGCTCTCGCTTGCTTTCCCCTGCGGATCCGAACCAGGCGGCTACGAGTCCGCGTTTTGTATTAACTGCAATGAGACTTAAAGTAGGTAGAACGGTAATTCTGAAAAAGTAATCGTCCCAAAAACCGTAAGTTCCGAGCTGCTCCATGCCATTGCGCGTTCTTCCCGTCCCGTGTTCCGCGCTCAGCGCGCGGTTGGGAAGTTCATTCCAGACCGTTTGTCCTCACGGGCTCGAGCAAGGCTGGTTGCACCCGCGCGCATGATATACGAATGCCGGTGTGCTTTCCCATTACGTAGGTGGAACGTCGGGAGTCGTGAATTTACGGACGTCCTAATAGCGGTGCGCGTTCCTCTGAGCTGCACGTCCTTGCCGCACACATTCGGACTCCGCCGTCCTCCACGTTTTTGGATTCGCCGATCGTGGCTCGTTATTCGACTGCCGCGAGAATTAGAAATCCATGTTTCGTGCATGATAGATCGGAGGATTCTCGGCGACTACGAACATGCTCCAAATACTCCATTGCTGGAAATATTTGAAGACGAAGTTGCAAGACATTTTTGCAGTTTCTGTGAAATCCGATTCGGAAGCGCCGTTACTTCGTTCTCAAGCTGCAACCGGAAGTTATGCTCGAGAATTTTCTTTTCCAAAAGTGGCTAAAAAATGTTATGCTATGCTCGAGTTTTTCCAAAAGAGGCTAAAAAATGGAAAAATGGCTGTTTTTCTTTTACTTCAAGGCTATATTCGATGTGTTTTCTCCCGCTGATCACGAATTTAACAATTATTTTACTCACAACCCAATACTTTCCATTTAAATCCCAAAAATAAGTCGCTTAAATATATAAATCCAGACAAAGTCGTACAGTGTTCAAATGAGTGCTAAATTGTGACAATTGTTTATCGAAAATTGTATGCATTTGTTGGCAGTAAAGAAGGTCGATTTGTTTTATTGCACTTGTCATCAACCAAGAGAACTATTAATCACGATGGTCTTACAAGAACAATTGGTAAATGCAAATTTCCATGATAGTACATTTTTGTTGGTTTTTTTTTTCGAAGTAAATTCCATATTTTTCAAACGATTTTAATGTACCCCGGCTCATTATGTTTCTTAAACTTTGCTCTACGAATTCACCGAGTAGGTTCTTTGTAAGTTTGCCCGTTTGACAAATACGGCCCATTTCTTAACCCCGCAACCGGTGAATTTTCTTTACCCACAAACAATCTGTTGTCATTTTTATACGACCGAAACTATTAAACAAAAATCTACTCGGTGAATTCGTAGAGCAACGTTTGAGGAACAAAATGAGGCGCGTTCATTAAAATTGCTTGAAAAATAAGAATTCTTCTTTGAAAAAGCTTAACTAAAATGTAACCTCATGGAAAGTTGCATTTATCATTTTGTGAATTTGCAAAAACGTTCTTATCAATAGTTTCCTTGGTTAAATAATTGTTAATAAACGCACGACATTTTGGATAAACAATCGTGAAACTTTAACGCTCCTTTAACTTCAGCCGCTGCACTTGTACTCCACTTAAATTTGTCGAAACTTTTCGACGCAAGGTACAAGATTACGACGTCCTTTCGGGGATATTTTTTTCTCTTTTGCAGCACGCGCTGCTCTGTTAGTGGAGTCCTCAGTGCCGCGGGTGACATGATCCTTGCGTTCGAGATTCCCGTTTGCGGACGGGTTTCTGTCGTCGTTGATGTCCACGTGCCCGGCGCCGAGGGACCAGAGTTATTGCACCACTCAGCCCTTGCGGCAAACGCTCGGCGAGGGCAAAGAAAAAAGGAACTTTAATTTCTCCTTCTCCTAAATTAGCTTCCCGCGGCCATTATGCCATCGCCGTAATTTACTCTGCTAACCCGCGCTCCGGCGCTCCACAGCCGCCAGCCTATTATTTTGTCCCCATTTCGTTTCCTCTCGCTTTCCTTAACCAACTATTTAAGGAAGAAATAGGAGGACAATTATTTAACTGCTGCGTCGCGAGGAGCGACTCGTTACTGCACCAGGTTCGTTACGTATACACACAAAATTATCATTTTTTTTAATGCAAAAGTGGGAAGAATGCATGGGAATGCGTTGGAAGGCAGTAACAGCATGTAAATATTAAGGTACCCATATCTCGAATTGCAACGTGTCCAATTCAGCATTGCCCTACGAGTAACATTCAATAAGCCCGTGATTAATCGGCAATTAGTTGAAACAGTAGCTACCGCAACTCCCCCTTAATACACAAAACTATTAGATGATTAAACGAACTTTGTGAAGTTCTATCATAATTGTATGAAGCGCCTCTTCCGAGATGATCAACATGTAGTACCCCCACTTCCCACCGATGTCGCCACAATTTTTAAAGCTAAAATAAAAGAAATTCGGGCGTTAGGCAAGCGTCCCTGCCCGCCCGCCATGCCTCATTCGTTCAAAGCTACGCCGTAACACAATTTGGGCGTCAAGGTCGAAAACCTTGACTTCGGGAATATTTAGGGTGGGGTTGATCATCTCGGAAGAGGCGCTTCATACAATTATGATAGAACTTCACAAAGTTCGTTTAATCATCTAATTGTATTACGCGCCTCTTCCTCGAGATCAACATGTAGATGTTCAACGCTTGTTACGGCAGAAAATAATAAATCTGGTATTGAAAATAACATTGCTTTATTAGCAAATTTACGACATATATAGAATCGGACAAACTGTTTTTCTTTATAATAATACATCCTGTATTCTTAAGCATCTAGTATCGCATAAGCGAACGAATCTCTGGTAATCGACAACGGCAAGTCATAGAATTTTGCAAAGGTTAAGGAATTTTCAGTCCACCCTGCCGTTCTTCTTAACGTATCTAAATCAATGCCCTTTCTCTTGGCTGCCGAAGTCGACGCATGTCTCGTAGAGTGAGCGGTGAAAATATCAGTATTCAGCCCACTTTCTTTCAACACTTCCTTTACCCATCGACTAAGAGATTGTGCACCGACGGCCTTATAAGGTTTTTTAAACGAAATAAACAACGACTCTACCGAGCCCCGGATGCTTGCAGTCCTCGTAATGTAACACTCCAGTGTCGAGGCAGCACAAAGCTTGACATTCGTCGAGTAAAAGGGCAGTACCAAAACCGGCTGATTTCTATTTTTGCTAGACGTCTTAATACGATCTGGTATCTTTATTTCTATGATACTTCCTATCCTCTGAATGTTTTCAATTTTTATGAGTGAGAATGTTTGCATACGGTGACCAGTAACAAGAGCTAGCAAAACAATGAGTTTCAGCGACAACTCTTTTAGCGTTAGCTCCTCATTAGGGAGCATCTTATCTAGATGATCTAGCACTACCTTTGGGTCCCAAGTTGAATTGTACTTTGGTTTCGATGGTCTTAGTCTCGCCATCGCCTTGAAAAATCTCTTTAATCTATAATCCTGGGCTATTTCAGGGCCAACGAGCAGTGAAATAGCGGAACGGTAAGAATTTACTGTGCCCTGTGAAGCTCCGCCTTCGAAAGCTTCCGTCAAGAAAGCTAAAACATCTGGTACGGAATTTACGTATGGGTTGATTGCTCTGTTCTTGCAATAAAACCACCATTTTCTTAACGCGGTGTCGTATTGTTTCCACGATGACTCGTTTAACGAGGATAACAATATTTCGATAGAATTCCCTGGAACTTCGTTCATCTCGAAACTCTTCCGGACAAGATTCCTACCACCAGGGTAAGTTTCTTCCAAAACTCCTGCGTGTCCCTGTTGGAGCAAATTAATACATCCGAATTAACTTTTAGTTTAACTGCTTCCGAGATTAACAGGGATTGAAAAACAGGGAACCAGGGTTGGGAAGGCCAATCAGGTACCACAACAATACCCCCTGAACCCTCACTCTTTATCTTCTGTAAAACTCGCAGTATAACTGAGAATGGAGGAAAGGCATAAAAGAAATAATGTTTCCACGATAATGTGAATGCATCTACGGCTATCGCGTCTGGATCCCGATGCCAAGAAACATAATCCTCACACTTAGCGTTTATTCGACTCGCGAAAAGATCGATTTCTGGTCTACCGAATTTTCTTATTATTCTCTCGAATGATGAATGAGACAACTCAAATTCGGTATTAGATTCAAGTCTACGTGATTCCGCGTCTGCTTCACAGTTCATTTCCGAAGGAATATAAGACGCGAAAATCCATAAATTCCTATCCTCGCACCATTTCCAAAGCTCTTTTGCTCGTCTATTTAAGTTCTCGAATTGTACTCCACCCATTCTATTTATGAATGAAATCGCGGTTGTATTGTCAATGCGGAGTAAGATCTGTTTATTCCTCACATGTTCCGCAAAACATTTTAGACCGAAAAAAGCTGCCGTTAACTCTAGAAAATTGATGTGTAACATTTTTTCCCGTTCTGACCAATGTCCATAAGTTTTTTCGTGAGTGTCTTCACAGAACGCTCCCCAGCCTGAGAGGGAAGCATCTGTGAAGATTTCTAGATCAAACGAAGGGCTTCTAATAGGGTTAGGAGATCTCGAACCGATCGTCCTCCACCATTCAAGTTCGTCTGCGACCTCTCGTGAGATACATAAACGTCCCTCATAATTCTCATTACTCTGCCGGAGTGCGAGGAACTTGGCCCGCTCGCACGCTTTGGTGTAAACCATACCGTATTTAACTGCTGGACAGTACGACACGATAGTGCCAACAAGTTTTGCGAAATCTCTTATCTTGTATTCGTAATTTACCCTGAACTTTTTAATCTCATTTTCCAGTCGGAGTCTCTTTTCCTCCGGTAATTCTACCGTCATCCGAACGGAATCGTATATAAAGCCGAGAAATCGGCACCTTCTGTCCGGTGTCATCTGACTTTTCTTTACGTTAATAACAAAACCTAACGCTTCAAGAATCGATCTCGATTCCAATACATTGATTGAGCATTGTTCACGAGAGTCCCCTATTAAAAGAATGTCATCGATATATATCACTGAGCTAAAACCCAACTGACGCAAATAGCTTACTACCGGCTTCAACATTTTTGTGAACACAAATGGTGCGGTTGATAGGCCAAAAGGCAAACAGGTGAATTCATAATATTGACTTTCATATCTGAATCGAAGAAACTTCCTGTGAGTTTCGTGAATAGGGATGGTATAATAAGCATCCTTAAGATCAAGCGTTGCCAAGAAAGCACCAGGGCTTATCAGTCTAGACGCCGTTCGTCCGTCCTCCAATTTGAAGTGTGTTGTCTTTACAAACTGATTTAAAGCCTTTAAATTTAATACAAATCTACTAGATCCATCTGGCTTGGGAACTAGGAAATAACTCGAAAGAAACTGCCCCTCACTGGGTTCGCACGGCTGAACCGCACCCTTTTCTAGCAATTCGTCTATTAGCTGTGTAACCTTAGTTTTTTCAACAAGAGAAAAGTTTTGTTCGGTAGGAACGACGTCTTGGTGTACCCTCGAACAAAATGGGATTTTGTAACCCTCTAGCCAGGACAGAATTTTGGAGTCAGTGGTTATTTCCCTCCATTTTTCTCTGAAAAATCTAAGCCTGCCTGCTATGAGTCTTACATTTTCCTCTACCGTCTCCTCGAATGATCCCGATCTCGATCTCGATCTCGATCTTGATCTCGTTTCTGATAACGAGATTTCTGTTGGGAGGACTGCTGCTGCTTCTTCCGTGACGGCTGGTATCTCGGCTTCTGCCCGCCCGACGTCGCTGAGAAATTCTTGCCGGGATGTTGACGGGGCGGGGCGTTCGAGTTTTTTGTTTGCTTGGTCTGCTGCGGTTTGGGGATGACCTTAAGATCCTTGACAGAACTCTCCATCGTTTTGGCTGTCTTCAGCGCTTCCTCCAGGTTATTCCCAAAAAGGAATTCTCCGCAGGGTGTCTCGTTCACAGTGTCTTTTAAGGAAGCGTTAATATTAGCTATAATCAAGCTTCGACGAATTAAAGATTCGTCATGCTGCAGATCTGCCAACAACTGTGTCAACTCGTAAAGCTGCTGAATGAACGTCAGCATCTCAGGATTCTCTTTTTCTTTAACAGCGACAGAAGACATTGCCTGCATTGACAGAGCTAGAGCGGCTGCGATCTTCTCCTGTTTCTTTCGTATACGTTCATCTCTCTTTATAACAAGATCCTGAACAACCGTCTTGAACTGTGGGTTCAATTTAGGAGGATCAATGGATATACAGTTGCGAGGAGGCGGATGTTTTTTCAAAATCTCCGTTCTGAGTTCGTCAGTTAAACCCTGCTTGATAATATCCTCACATCGTACTACCAAATCTGTAGGTACTGGAGGAGCGAGGACTCTTTCCTCGCAGATACGCTTGCCAAGGATGTTTAATATTTCTGGACTCAGCGCATCCTCTGGTATCGAAGATTCTGGTTCGATGGGCTTGGCCGGCTGCGCAGCATCCACCGATGAGGATTTTTGTTCACCCGTATTGGTCAAATCTACCAAAGGTGCTGTTTTATCCCCTGGTTCTTCGTCTCGCTCACCTCTATCTGCGAGCTCTGTTCTCTCATCAGATTTCTCGTCACCAGCGCTGACGGACCTTGTTCTCGAACGATTGGTACGTCGATGATCTGGAAATCCAGATCCACAAAAAAATAGGTTAGACCCATTATTTGTGAGCCTTTCTCAGGATACATGTTATATAAAGGGAATTATCATTACGTTTTCAACAGGTTAGTGCCTGTAGAAACTTTCCCATAAAGGCCAGGACTCGAGTAAGAATTACATCTCATGGGTTAGCGCCCATAAGTGTAATTTAATATCAATACTCCAGGTTAGTGCCTGCGAATATGATATAATCGTTTTTCGGCAGGTTAGTGCCTGCAAGAAACGACCTAACCTCGATGCGACGCGCCGGCCGGCGGGTCGCACGTCCAATTTGAGCTCGTCACATTTTTTAGGTTAGTGCCTATGAGAGTGACGAGCGAATAAGCGCATTCGCTTTCGCTTCGAAAAGCGTAAAAGACAACACAGGTTTTCCTGGTATGCTGAAAAAAGAATAAATCGACGCAGCATAATATGCTTACATTTCGCAGTCGACGACGATGAATCGGTCTCCGAGTCGGTCGAGCGTTCTCTCCTCCGATGCTTCCTCCTCTTCTTTTTCTTCTTCAACCTTCGATTTTCCTTCTCCAACTTCTCGAGTCTTTTCTCGAGGTCATTTCTACGGTTTTCTTCGTCCGATGATTCGCTTCTATGTCGTTTACGGTACATTTTCTCGCCTCTAAGAGAAAATTACCCTCAACTACAACGTGGCTAATCGGCACAAAGCGAAAGAATGAGGCATGGCGGGCGGGCAGGGACGCTTGCCTAACGCCCGAATTTCTTTTATTTTAGCTTTAAAAATTGTGGCGACATCGGTGGGAAGTGGGGGTACTACATGTTGATCTCGAGGAAGAGGCGCGTAATACAATCATTTTTTTAAATGCAAAAGTGGGAAGAATGCATTGTTATGCAGTAACCAGATTTTTCAGCCACCCAAGTTATGTATAAATTGATTTTTTTTTAATCTTAAAAGTCCAGAAGAGATCATTTATTTGACGCCGCGTCCCGCAAATAAATATTTATTTGGCTAAAACAAATATCCATTGAAATCAACTAAAATATTTATTTGCCGATACCCGTCAAATAAATTATTTTTCTAGGTGTAAGAAGAGATCATTTATTTGCCGCCGCGTCTCGCAAATAAATATTTATTTGGCTAAAATAAATATTCATTGAAATCAACTAAAATATTTATTTGCCGGTGCCCGTAAAATAAATGATTTTTCTGGGTGTAAGGCTTCATCAGGTAGGCAGCAACAGCATGTAAATTTTAAGGTACCTATACCTCGAATTGCATCGTATCCAATTCAGGATTGCCGTACGCGAGTACGGTATAGCATTCGATAAGCCCTTGATCCATCGGCAATTAGCTCGGCTAGTGGTTACCGCAACTCCGCTGAGCCCTCCCCGTCCGGAACTTCCCACGCATCACTGGGAGTGCACCGGGCTGTAGATCAGTCCGAGCGTCCCACTCGGCGGATCTCCGCGGGCGCATACCCTTCTCACGCGCTATTCGACCTCCACCCACATGAGCGGACCGAAGAGCGTGATTGTATAATTAACCGGTCTTCCCAGGGATCGGAGTACGAGGAAGAGGATAGTTCGGTTTAAAGCCCGCGGTCGAACTGCGGGGTTCCGACGGATCACTTGTCTGCCCGATCGGATTTACCGGACTAGTAATTCTCCGCTATTCGACGAACGGTGACCGAGTAATGCAACATGCTACCACGTGCCCGTCTCCTGATCCCAAGGATTTAGAATTTCACGGGTTCAATGTACTCTTACGAAGCGCCGAATATCTCCGATGCTGTAGAGAGCTTTCCGCTGTATCAGGAAATCGAACCTGTCGGGGGTGTGGAGCGTTCGGTACGATTTTTTTTTCGCTTTCGACGAGAATAGAGCGCGTTTTCCACCCAATTAACTTCACAGTACATTTATCGTTTTTCTGCCTTCCTACAATTGCAATATAATTAAGGGTACACTTCGTCTATAATTTTTTTGGTACCTTCCAACTCATAAACGGGGTAGACATCCACCCTGGGCGTTTCTTCTACGTATGCGGGTCGTATGAAAAGTAGATGGGGGTTTCTACACATGAATTTCCCTGTTTTTTAATAAGCTCGAAAGTAAGATATATTTGATTTATTTGAATTTTAGGGTATTCGATGTACTCTAACGATTCCGATTTTTTAGAGAGCTTTCCGATGTATCACGAAATCGAACCTCTCGAGGGTGTAGAGCGTTCGGTACGTTTTTTTTTTTCGCTTTTACCGAGAATAGAGCGCGTTTTACACCCAAACTCTACAGCTCATGTATCATTTTTTTTTACCTTCTAACTCATGACTGGGGTAGAATCCACGCCACGCGGTTTTTCTACTTCAAGAGTTCTATGAGCAGTAAGAGGGGTTTTCCGTAAATTAGTCTCTTCGTTTTTTAATAATGAAGAGAACGGCAAATTTGATTTTGTTAAAGTTTGGGGATGAAAATCACATTTTAAAGCCCAAAACGTAACGAAAATTGGCAAAACTCAAAGTTTTGTTTAAATATCGTCAGGGGTGATTTTCTACCCCATGCAATTCTAGGGTCAGAATACGCTGAATTGGTCAGTCACGATAAATCGTGTCAATAAAAATAAAAACTTACCGTGACACATCTTCTTGGGAAACGGCGCGCGGCGTGATGGCTCCGCCGTGCAGTGCGAGAGAAGATGCGTTGCGTGACTCTTTCGAGAAAACTAATGGGCTGTTGTTCTCCAGCGCTGAAACCGAACCATTTTGTTTGCCTGTTTAAATTCAGAGAAACAGAAAACAAAAGAAACACACAAATAAATTTTCGGTCATTGGAACCTGTGATGGAAAAAAATTAACTTTTTCTGAATTCGAATCTACGGTATAGCGTTTAAAGGTCATTATCGTATTCGTCGTTCAGCGTTCGAAGGTCTTTGCTGTATCGCGTTCGAACACCGTTGCCGGGAGAGGAAAAAATTGATTGACCAATTATGGAACAACGCTATCTATGGAGCTACCGGAGAATATCGGACGTGCTGCCGGTTCTGCAGAGCGCAGTCGGTCAATGTTGATGAATGCTTGCCCAACAATACCATATGGTCATACAGCGCTGCTATTCATCGTATGATCGTATGATCGTTTGTCGCTATTTTCTTTTTTCTTTTCACCTCCTCAGTTGTCGGACTCGATTTTATAGTTTTAGTTTTACGTTGTTTTGACGTATTTTAAGCTGATCCTGGTTGCTGCACGGTGTTCTTAGGAGGATTTCGATCTCATAGCACAATATATATTTATTTCGTATAAAATAAATATTTATTTGATTTAACATAAATATTTATTTAAATAAAATAAATATTTATTTGCGGAGCGCCCGTCAAATCAATTATTTTTCTGGGTGTACTTAAGTATTTCTCAAATACTTTTCGCAAATTAGGTTCGTAGCGTCAAGCGCTGTGTAGGGTTAAAAAACCGCAAATTTAATAATTAAAAATAAATAAATTCAAAATAATTTGCACATGATTTGATTCTCTATGAGAATCTTCGTTGAATGATTTTAGCTTCCCCATACAAGAAGCCATGCGCAAAATTGTAGATATAACGAAATCATGTCCAAATAAATCACTTTGCACCGTTGTCCGTAACATTAACAAATGCTTACATTTCATAAAATTCGAACGGTCAAAGTTACCGCAAAATTTATTGTACAAAATCGTTAACTGAAATTTTCATAATTCGGCGTTTTGAGGCTATTTTATTTGTGTTTGTTTCATAAAGATTCTGTTCAGGAAACAACGAATCGTTGAATGTAAACTGTTATTGTTGCTTCAGCATCCGGCAGCAGCGTCGAGCGGTATTTGCCGCGGTATTTGCCGATTTCGAGCAGTTTCCGGTATGGAAACGGCTCGAAATCGGCAAATACTGCGGTTTGTTTAATCCGAATAAATTCGTTCCACGAACGAGTTAGATATTGTGAAAAATTTCAGGGTATTCGTCGTTCAACGATACATCGCGAATACTTTCAGACCGTCGGATTTTCTCTTTATTGCATTCTCGCGAGCACGTACAGTTAGACATTAGCCGGGTCGACAGCGATGTCATTCGCTGGAAAGGCTACGGCGGTGTAATAAAAACTTTTTTACTCGCAAAGTCCGAAGCTCGTCAAGACGGCGCTTCCCTTTCTGGTCTCGTGATGTCTATTAAAACGTGCAGTGAGGCAGGCGAAGTAAGAAGAATCCGCAAAGGCTGTGCAAACGGCTGCAGCGAGGGTGCAGCTTGACGATTAAACGCGGACGGATTGAGGGAGGAAATTAAAAGACCTTTCGGAAAAATTTGGGGAAGTAGAGGAAAACGAGTGGGCAGCGCTGTGAACGAGACTCAATAAAAAAATTCTACCTTTTTCCGATGGATTGCCATCCATTACGACTTTTTTTTTTTGTTCTCTCGACCCGCTGGTGGTCGAATTGCGAAAATCAATCAAAGTCACCCGAAACGTTTTTTTTTTTTTTCGCCATCGCAATCATTTTGGCAGGCTCAAATGGAGCCTCCAATTGAGCCCTCCAAGCAATTTCACGCGTAAATGAGAAACGGAATGCAATATTGAAAGGGCAATTGTGCATTGAAAATATTCAGATGTACGCGTGGTTTATAAATATTCTTAAGGAGGTTGGAACGCGTCACCCTAGTGACGCGTTCAACATTTTTTAAATGTAAATACGTGCAACATTTTTTAAGCTGTTCTTACAAACTTTTATTATTTACTATTTGTAACACAGCAGATGTCCTTAATCTATAAAAACATCGATTGCAATGGATTTGCAAAAATATTAACTGGTTTGTGCCAATCATGAAAAAAGCTACATAGTCGTTCCGTTTTTTCAAAGAATAATCCGTAATTTTTGTTAGATTTTTATTTATTACGGCTCATTCTCTTCCTTGAAAGATGTCTACGAATTCACCGTTTAGATATTCGATAGTATTTTCCGTTTAAAAATTATAGCTGTTTCTTTATGAAGGCATTTCGTCGATGGATCAAAAATTACGGATTATTCTTTGAAAAAACTGAACGAATATGTACCTTTTTCGAAAACTAGCACAAACCAGTTAAAATTTTTGCAAATCCTTTGCAATTAATGTTTTTCTAGCTTAAGGAGATCCGCTGCAATACAAAAATCCACCCACTATAATCAATGGTTGCGTAAAAGTTTGTATAAACGACTTCAAAAATTTAGCACTCATTTGACTAGTCTGAAGCGCTCCAACTTCCTTAAATGTGATAAAAAAAACATGAAAAACGGCAACCTATTTTTTTTTTTGCATAATACCACAAGTTGTACCGAGGAAGGATTGGTCTGACCAATCTTTCCAATTCAGCCAGACCGGCCTTACCTGCTCATAATTATTATCCCTGCCAAGCAATCTCGGTTATTCTGATAAAATGTTTGTCCCCAAAAATCAAAACGTTCCTCGGGATGTTCGCGGATTGATCCGCGATTATCGATTAATGTAATCGTTCGACATTTCACACTGATCGTGAATCTTGCTCAGCAGGAAGTGCGGTAGCTATCTTCAAACTTGAGAGAAAAAATAATATAAAAAAAATGGCAACCCATACTTTTCGCACAATACCGTAAGGTTATCCGGTAAGGGTTGGTCTGACCAGTCGTTGCAGTTCAGCCAGACCGAACTTACCTCGGCATAATTATGATCTCTGCCAAGTAATCTCGGTTATTCTGATAAAATATTTATCCCCCAAAATTAAAACGTTTTCACCGCTCTTCGCGGATCGATTTTCGATCATCGATGAATTTAATCGTTCCACATTTCGACCGATTCCGCGACTGTTCCTTCGGACGAAAGTACGATTTGCACAACCACTGGCTCTCCCGCGAAGCCAAACAAGAAGATAGAACGAGTTACGCCTGGGACCCATCGTCGGCGTGGGCGGAGGCTGGGATCGCGGAGCAAGTCGACCGTTTCGAGCCGAGTGAAACTTTTATCGGGCGGAAGGCAAACGCAGCAGGTAGCGCTTGTGCGGACGTTTGAGCGGCGTAAAAAAATTTGCCTTTGGACGACGCCCGCGCGCGAGAGGGCTGCCTGAAAGTGGCTTTAAAGGATATACGGCGGGTAAAATGTGCCGCTTCCAGTTGGCAACGGGCGCTAGCTTGTGGAAAAATCTAGCTTTACGAATCCTTACGTGGTTGCGGAGAAAGGGAGATGTCCGAGGCCGGCGGCGGAGGTGGCAGCGTCCCTTCCGGTTTGGCCACCAACAGTACCACGCGATCCTGGGTCGCTTTCAAAGTCGCAACGGCCTCCTCGTGTGTCACGTTCTCCAAGTTTTTGTCGCCCTGTTGAACAAAAAAATAAAATTTTATAGAACTCTCAGCTCCGCATTCAACCCGTATTATTATTATTGTTATTATTATTATTATTATTATTATTATTATTATTATTATTATTATTATTATTATTATTATTATTATTATTATTATTATTATTATTATTATTATTATTATTATTATTATTATTATTATTGTTGTTGTTGTTGTTGTTGTTGTTGTTGTTGTTGTTGTAGTTGTTGTTGTTGTTAGATTGTACATCACACAAATTTGTGTGGTGTTCAGTCTACGAACCATTTAGGCGTCATTACTTGGGAAACCCTATAATCCCAGAGAATGTAGCAAAGCTTTTACAAGCGAAAAGAGTCGACGATATAAAGAAAGTTTTTCACTCCATAATGAGGTCTCTAATGATGCGAGCGAATCTATACACCAGAGTAGTACCATTTTGTACCGTTTTGTACTGTCTTTTTGTAAATTTTTATTAATATGTAAGGAAGCAATAACATTTATTTATTTTATTTATCATTAATAATAATAATAAATAAAATAAATAAATGTTATTGTTATTCTCCATTCTCATCATTATTAATAACAATAATAATGATGAGAATGGAGAATAATGTAGACTTCGCCGGGAATCGGCAACTTTTTTTCTCATACTTATTAGAATGTACAATGTATAGTGCATTGTAGTGCCGTCTCCTTCAGCAGACCGAGTGCCGGACGTTCGTTTGCGAAGGGACGGGGCTGAAAGGGTCTGGTGCGCCGTTACGGTGATTATCGCGCTCAGGATCGTTAGTACAATGTGACTGCGAATGTGATGATCGAAAAAAAAGTTTTATCTTTATCGTTTCGAGAGCGATGTATACGGTTCTCTGTAGAGTTCTGTTGCACGGGTGGTTCTCAATTCTACGGATTATAGAAAACTTTTCCTAGTGCAGCGCGCCAATCTTCTCTCTTCCGTAGATAAATTGTAGATAATAATAATAAGTATAAGAAAAACGTTGCCGATTCCTGGCGAAGTCTAAATTATTATCCATTCTCATTAATAATAATAATAATAATAATAATAATAATAATAATAATGATAATACATTTTATTGCTTCTCTAGAATACATAAAGATTCTTATAGCAAGTAGAGGTATTTCTTGCATATCAGTAAAAATGTACAAAACAGTATAAGACGGTGCTAGTCCGGTGTATAGATTAATTGTTTAAGGCGAACGCTCGCAACATAAGAGACCTCGTTATGAATTAAAAAACTTTCATTATATCGTCGATTCTTTTCGCTTGTAAAAGTGTAGCTACATTCTCCAGACTTCGACTTAACTGCGCTTTTCCGTATTCTTAGCGGAGCTTCATATCAAATCCACGGCACCGCACGGGCCGGACTGGACATAACGCTGTCCCGTGCAGTGCCCTGGTTGGACATAACGCTGATACGACTGTCATAGTCATAGCGGAAGGAGCTAAAAAATCGCGAGATTAGGGAAAAGGAGAATGTTAGCAATGTCCGACGCGCAGCGTTCCAGTCCAATGGTAAAAGGTGGACCAAAGCTCGAGAGCTTTGCGAGCTCTCGAGACTCGCCGCTCCCTGGGGGAAACGATTGCCCGGGTTTCGCCATCAACGTTGACCGGGATTGCCGCCGTAAATGGGCGACGTGACCATTTTCACCGGATCCCGCAGGCTCACCACCGGCTTCTCGCCGTGTCCTCTTTTCCATCTCGAATCTTCTCCGATAAACTTCTGGTTTCGAGCGCGGGCAGACGTTTTTTCCCGTTTCAATGTGATGCGAGGTAAAACTCACCGGTCCTTAAGGCGGGGCTGAGGATCAAACATGACCTGACAATATTGAACCTGAATCCGTTTTTGTCAGAAACAGTTTCATTGATAACGCAATTCGTTCTTTAATTTATAGAATCGTTTTGGAGAAAAGCGGATTCAAAATTCTGTGTTTCTCGCACTTATACGTGATTATCCTCCGCTTAAGGACGCATAACGCCACTATCGAACCACCCAGACAAATGTTCTCGTAATTGCAAACATTCACCGTTCCTTTTTTTTTCGACACATTTCCACCCTCTGCCTCTATCGATCTGGTAAAAATTACCATAAATCTGGTAAGAACCTACCGAACCTTCAGCTATAAGGGAACTAGAGCGACATCCTGGCGAAATATGGTAATGTTCGCTTTCGCAGATATTACTCGAATATTCCGTCATCTTTGCTAGAATATAAGTACTTGTCACTGGAAAATATTCTCGCAGTGGCGTCGCGATCGCGAACCGTTGCTTTAGGTTTCTACATTATATCGGCATATCACGTCGATGAAATTCTCAGTTTCAATCCACGAAATAGTTAGTTTTATCCACGAAACTCTTAGCCAGGTACGCAAATTATTGCCAATCCGCCTTCTGGAAAAAATATCATATGGGTTGAGTAAAATTTTCATGCCCCTGATATAACTTCACATTTCACACTGGTAATTCGGTAAATTGATATGCATCGATAAATTATTGAGTCAACACGGTAAAGCGCGGTTTTCGCATTTGTATTAGTGGAGTGCGGGGTAAAATGGGACAGTGGGGCAAAACGGGACAGCGGGGGCAAAACTTAATTTTCCAATAATTTTCGAATGACCTATTTTGACCCAACGCTATCTTCGAATTTTCAACACCGTTTTGCCCCACTTTATCACCGCAACCATCCAAAAAGTTATTGAAAAATTGCGTTTTGTCTTATTATCCCGTTTTGCCCCATTGTCCCATTTCGCCCCTCTCTCCCCTACATAATCTTTGATGCTTCATCGAATCTAGTTTTCCAAAGCTCTAAGTTGTTTTGATGAGTAGTAAATTAGTGATCTTTTATCCCGGAACCGACGGACTCCACTGTTAGAAAAATTGGATGATACGCTTAACACAGTCAACTCCTAAATTGCATTACAAATAAACCATACGCTCAAAATTGCTCAGACTTCAGGAATAAACGAGTACAGTCTTCATCTAGAACATATAAAAAAATTGAAGCCTTGGGTTGGATTTTGGTCCGACAGTCGATCCTTCTCAAATGCACAAATACACTCGCACTATTTGTACCAATACCTGCGCGAGGCACGGAAAGGTCTATCATTCACACCGAAAGAGAAGCCCCTCTCAGTCTCGCTCTCCTCATCTATTTCACCCATCCGCACTTAACCATCCATTTGTTGAGGCCAGCGTATGACGTTTTTCCTCCTGCGCAAGCCCTTTACCTATACCTATACCCAACTTAGGCCTCAGTCTCGTCGCCGCAACGGGACAGGTTCCGAGTCCTCCCTTTGGTACGTGAAAAATGATCGTGACTCCATTCTTCCCGAGCGCGAAAGCTTTCACACGTTCGGATAAGAGAACAGTATAAAAAAAAATTGATAAAAATGTCCGTGACCCTTTTCCGACGAGCGAATTACTTTGGCTCTTTTTCCAAGAACCGAAAGTCGAATTTCATCGTAGAACACGTTTGAGTTATTTCGCCTCATAATATCCAGACTCGAAAGTGATTGTCTTCCGTCAGGAAGAAAACAGCATAAGGGGAAAACTGAGGGATCTTCGCGAGTGAAAGCCGTTCTTTTCGCGCCGTATAAATGAGGAAAGAAACGTTGTAAAGGAGATATCCTCTGCCCGATGGTAATTCCAGAGACGGAACGGTCCGAGGTAAAACGCTTTTGGTACTTTCGTATCTCGAGGAGGCCATCTAGTCGGGAGATATCGCTCGAGAAATATCAGCTTTGTCGGGTGTAGTACGGTACGATCTCGGGCGAGGGGGTGCGAGCTGGAAGCGAACCCTTTACGACGGTCGTTCATAATTTTTCATAGAGCACCGGGAGAGCGCATTCGCTCAAGCGTATTACTACTGTTCGCTCGACGTCGCCACCTTCCCTCTGCGAGTGACTCGCGCTACCCTTCTTCCCCTCTTTCTGTCTCGGCCTAGCGAAGTTTTATCAATGGAACGATATTACTTATAGTCTGCTCGAACGCATTCGCGGTGAAAATAAATCGGAGTCGCTCACGTTTCCGTAGCGCGTAAAACGCAGCGCGTGTAGAACTACAAGACATCAAACTATGCGATTCTTCTTTCAGATTAAGGTTCTATTGCGAATGCGCATCTTTGAGGTTTTTTTTTCTTTTTTTTTTTTTTTAAGTACAGTCGAATCACGCTTATTCGAACTTGGATCAACCAATCCTCGGCGTTATCCGAGGCACCCAACACATCCGAGCCCTTCCACGTTAACCGAGGTGTAGGCTAGGATAATACGGACGACTCGGCTAAAACGGATGAAGCATAGTGGATCATAATAAACATAGAATAATAAACGGGTGAAGAATAAGAGAATTGATAGGTGTTATCTGGAATTTCACTTATCCGAGGACCCTCTCCCCACACTTGGATAAACGGGGTTTCTGTAGCAGTAAGAAATGAGACTCAGGAGGAATATAATTAGTAGTAACTAGACATAGTCTGCATGTAATTATCACCAAGGCATTCCTCGCAGCCACCAATTTGACGTTGTAATCAGACATTAGACTATACAATTCATCTTGCAGATTACCCATTTATCGCAAATGCGCATCCGGACAAATACGTAAATTTTTGTTTTGATAATAAGTAATGCCAAGGTGTAAAATTAACATTAGGTATAAAATTCAGTATAAGAATGCAACTGCAAATATTAACTTCGGCAATAAATCTCTTTTCCTACTAATAAGTAATGAGAAATGAGGTTCAGGAGCAAAATAATTAGTAATAACTATGTATAGTCTGCATGTAATTATCACCTGGCCATTGCTCACAGCCACCAATTTGACATTATAATAACCCATTAAACTATACAATTCTTCTTTCAGATTACCCGTCTAACGCAAATGCGCATCCGGACAAATACCAAAATTTTTGTTCTAACAACGAGTAATAAGAAATGAGATTCAGGAGCAAGATAATTAGTAACAATTAGGCATAGCGTGCATATAATTCTCACCAGAGCGTTCCTCACAGCCACCAATTTGTCACCAACAACGAGACGGCCGTCGACCTGGGCGGCCCCGCCCTCCATGATCTTCGTGACATAAATCCCATTGTCGCCGGGAATGTGCTGATTTCCAATTCCACCTGCGATACTGAAGCCGAGACCCTTGTTGCCCTTTATCAGCTCGATCTCGATCAGTTGCGTGTGGCGCCGCCTCCGTACATACTGAAAACGATAACAAACATTATCTTCTATCGAAACCGATTTTATCCGTCTTATTGTCATTGTGTCGATAAAAAAAGATAGAGGTTGAAGAATACTTTTGTAAATTAGTAGAGCAAGCTTTGATTTCCATCATTCCAATCTAAATCGATCCCGTAACGAAGCGCGCAAGTTTCAACGTCGAAGTACGTCGCGGCGAGATTTTTCAATTTTCATTCAAATTCGATTTACCGACTGCCCGGCTCGCCCGAACGCTTGGCCACGTAATGGAGCACCCAAAGCCCATCGAAGAAGATCCTATTATCCTTTCTTCGTTGATACCACGAACGAGTGGAAAGGCGCTGAGAGTTATAACTATTATTTGTTATTCCCGCTTGGGTCTCGGCGAATCGGTTTCATCAGTGCGAACTGCTAATAGGAACTTTATATATAAAAATCGATAGGCGAGGCAAGGGTTGGATAAGAAGTCGGTTGGGTTGAGTCAGGACGTTTGGGACAATCGCGGGTGCAGCCGGGGGGGAAAAAAAGAGCCGACTCTTCGATATATTGTGACGGGGAGACGCGACGCGAGGTCAGCCGTTTCTTTCAGAAACCGCGAAGGGCGAGTGAGTAGGGTTCGACGGGATGGCGAGATATTAGTCGCGAAGAATGGACGTATCGTGAACGTCTTCGATATAATGTCCAGAATGTCCACCTCTGTGAACTGTTGACAGATTGTCTCTCCTCAAATAATAATGAACGAGCGTGTGAGTGTGTGTGTAGATACGTACATGTATGTACGTATTGTATTTGGACTGTTTACCTCGCGCGTTGCGAGGAGTGCTGCGGCACGCGTGTAAACTGGACGACGGTTGCCGAGAAGAACTTCGGCAGTTCGACCCGAGATCTCTGGCCCGAGGCACGCTGCCTTCATGGGTTAATATAATAAATACATCTCGTATACACCACTACAACGAAGTCTATATTTATTATCCAAAGTTTCCGCTTACAATTTCAGAAGTGGGATTCATCCCAAAAAATCGCGTAAAATAATTAAAATCAATATGTTTGGTCGTAACTCGTGGCCGCTGGTGAGAACCAGAACATGGCGTCGGTCAAGCTCATGTGACCGTTAAGAGAAGTCGGAATATCGCGAGTAATCCGTCAGAAAACGGAGTGGTTAACGAGCTCGTTTTCGTGGTGCGGGTAATAAACGGGCGTGCCGTGGTTAACGGTTGTAGAAACGTGGAAATTCAGGCCGGCATGGATTGCGGCTGAATGCTGAAGTAACTAAATCGGTTTCCTATTAGTGAAGAATAGTGAAATTCGGGAAAAAAAACATACATAAGAAAATCGAGAATAAATCAGTTGTGCCGAAGCGGGTGAACGCGGGGGCGAATTGGATTTGGTGTCTCGTGGCTAAAATCGATATTGGGAAGAGCCAAGATGGTGGACAAGCGCTGAAAAGTAGATAGGCGATGTCACGGTAATGGCGATGGTTAAACGGGCGAAAATTCGCATATCACGGGAATCACGTGATCCCTAGTACAAAGCTAGTGGTAGCGCTGTGTACGTGAATTCTCGGTTGAGTTCAAACGTTGAGTTTGGACGAGCGAGACAGTGACCTGTGGCGCGTATGTCAGCATAGATCGCGTCGTTCGATATTCGTGATGTCGATATAACAGTGCGCGTACTCAATTATCGACGGCAGAATTTGTCACGCGGGCACCAATTATCTTACCTGTTGGGATACTATGTGCGGTTAGTAAGAAGTAGTTTCGCATGCATATCCAGCAGCGGTCGAACTCTATAGGTATACGTGTTTTCAGGGACTTGTATGAGAAACCGTAACCAGACTCTTATACGTGTGATATATTTGTGTACTTTTCTATCAAGATTTTTACTGATAATTCGTGTGAGAGAAACAAAATACTTTTAAAATGAAAGAACCAAACGAGTTCACGGTGGTGGAACTCAAGGCGAAGCTGCAAGAGCGAGGTTTATCCTTATCTGGAACGAAGGCAGAACTGATAACTCGCTTGGAGCAGGCTGACCCGACTGGAAGGTGGAGATGCGTTGGACTATCGGAGGACACTGAACGATCCAATACCGAAAATCAAGGGAGTGGGTTAAATATACCACCGGCGAATATATCCCCGCAACAACAACAATCTCTGCAAACACTAGCAGATGCACAACGCGAAATTAGTCTCCTACAAAGAGAAAAGGAACTGATGCGCAGAGAGTTGGATTTGGTTCAACGTGAGAATGTATTTTTGAGAGACTCTCGTCCAACTCCGACCCCGCCGGACGAGAACAGGCAGCACTTCAGCATAAAAATACTTGGCGATCTTTTGAGTGATTTCACCGGAGCCGAGGACACGTTCTCGATATGGGAAAATCAACTTAATCTTCTTCGAAGGACGTATCATCTCGACGACAATTCTGCGAGAATTCTCGCGGGATCAAAGATCAAAGGCCGAGCATTAGTCTGGTTTCATTCTAAGGCTGAACATGTGGAGATGACCTTGGAGCAACTTCTGACTGCAATGCGTACAATGTTTGATTATCGTCCAAACAAGCTAGCGTTGCGGAAACAGTTCGAAAATCGACACTGGCGTCCAAGTGAAACGTTTAACGAATATTATCACGAGAAGGTTATTTTGGCCAATCGGGTTTCGGTTTCAACCGATGAGATCCTTGATTACGTAATCGAGGGTATTCCGGACGTCACGCTTCAAAATCAAGCTCGACTTCAGAGTTTCGATTCGTCTAAAGCAATGCTCGAGGCATTTTCAAAGATTTCACTCCGTCCGGATACGAAGAATCGTGCTAAACGTGAGTTCAACACGAAGACCGACGGCACTCCGAAACCATCAGATAAATCGGTGCAGCCCCGCAAGTGTTTTAATTGCAACGAAGAAGGACATCTAAGGTTTGATTGTCCGAAACCGAAAAAAGAAAACACAAACAAAGGAAATTGCTTCAAATGTGGCGAACCGGGTCATCAGGCCAAGGATTGCTCCAAGGACGTCAAGCCACAAATCAACAACGTCGACGAGGTTACGGAAGAAGAAGATGACTTCGAGAAGAAGATTCTCTACGTGATGCACGAAGACAGGGAGAAATTTGATGTTTATCTCAAGACCTTGATCGATACAGGTAGCGCTGTCAGTTTTATTAAAGTCCAATACGTTCCAGGCGGTGCGATAGATGTTCTGGATAATGCTCAAACTAGATTTTGCGGGATTAATAGCAGTAACCTGCTTGTACTCGGTACAGTCTCTGCGGATATCTCTTTCGCGGGAAAATCTATAGACAAATTACGGTTGCTAGTAGTGCCGAACTCTACGATGGTCTCTCCAGTCGTTCTCGGTAGAGATATTTTGAAACAGTTTGGCCTTCGACTTTTGTTTACCTCGGACGGTACGGCTGACATAGCCAGCGAGATTATGAATATTGACGCGATCGAGTTTAGCAACGATGAAGCTGATTCTCTGAGAGTAAACACCGCGCTTCCGGCGAGTGTACAGGCTGAATTAAAAGAAATATTTCGAGTGGGCTACCTGGAAGCCGAACAACCCGATGCACCAAGAGTGAAGGCCGAACTGAAACTTTCGTTGCGGGACCACCAACCGTTCCACTGTGCGCCGCGTCGACTGTCGTATTCTGAGAGAACGGAAGTACGTAAAATTGTAGATGCCTTGCTTGAGAAAGGAACGATCAGGGAAAGTCAGTCTGAGTACGCGTCGCCGATCGTTCTGGTAAAAAAGAAAAACGGCGAAACCCGAATGTGTGTGGACTATCGTACCCTCAATAAGGTGACCTTGCGTGATAATTATCCTCTTCCGCTCATCGAAGACCAACTCGATGTCTTGAACGGGAAAAGATATTTCAGCTTGCTTGATTTGAGGGACGGTTTTCACCACATTGTCGTAGCCGAAGAGTCGGTGAAGTACACTGCATTCGTGACACCTTTGGGCCAATTTGAATATCTTAAAATGCCGTTTGGTCTCAAAACCGCGCCAACGGTTTTCCAGCGATGGATTAACACCGTTCTAACAAAGTTTATTCAGGCCGGCGAGGTGATTGCGTACATGGATGATTTCCTGATCGCGACTATGACTGTAGAGGATCATATGAGGGTATTAAGATCTGTACTTGCGTGTCTCGTCGAGAACAAGCTTCAACTCCGACTAGACAAATGTAAACTCATGTTCACTGACGTCGATTATTTGGGGTATAAAATCTCGGAGAACGGCATAAAGCCGAACCAAGAGGGGATCAAGGCAATCACGGACTACCCCGTTCCACAGGACGTCCATGGGGTACAGAGGTTTATAGGAATGTGTAGCTATTTCCGAAAATTTGTTGAGGGTTTCTCAGTTGTAGCGAAACCGTTGTACGATTTGCTAAAGAAGAACGCGGATTTCCGGTTTGGGGACGAACAACGCGCGGCGTTTGACGAATTAAAATCGAAACTGGTACAGGCTCCGATTTTGAGCATTTACAGTCCAAACGACGAAACTCAGTTGCACTGTGATGCAAGTGCTCTTGGATTCGGTGCAGTTTTGCTCCAACGTAAAGCCGATTCGAAGTATCACCCGGTGTTCTATTTTTCAAAGCGTACAACGGACGTAGAAAGTAGATATCACAGTTTTGAACTCGAAGCACTTGCGATTATCTATGCTCTGCGTCGTTTTCGGGTTTATCTGCACGGAATCAAGTTTACGATTGTTACGGACTGTAATTCTCTCAAGCTGACACTCGACAAAAAAGACATTAATCCCCGGATCTCAAGGTGGGCTCTCGAGCTCCAGAACTTCGATTACGACGTGGAGCATAGAGCGGGAACTCGTATGCAACATGTTGATGCTCTTAGCCGTGCGATTAACGTTCTCGTTGTCGAAGATAACCCGTTCGAACTTAACCTGTCCCTGAGTCAAAACAGAGATCCGAAGGTCAAAGAACTGAAAGAAACACTCGAAAAGAGCGAGCATGGTCAGTTTGAAATGAGAAACGGGCTTGTTTATCGGAAATCGGGTAATGATCTGTTGTTTTATGTACCGGAGGGTATGGTGGTACACGTGCTACGTAAGTATCATGACGAGATGGGTCACCACGCGGTTGATAAGACATGTGAAGCGATTAGGACGTACTACTGGTTCCCAAACATGAAAGAGAAAGTAAAAGGGTACATCCAGGACTGCTTGAAGTGCATTGCTTTCTCGCCAACGACGGGTAAACTCGAGGGGTTTCTTCACAGCATCCCAAAGGGCAACGTGCCTTTTGCAACACTACATATCGATCACTATGATCCTGGTGATAAGAAACGCTTGGTGAAACATATTCTCGTCGTGATAGATTCGTTCACGAAATTCGTTAAATTGTACGCGACGAAAACTACCGCCACGAAAGAAGTAGTGCATTGCCTGAGCTCGTACTTTTCACATTATAGTCGACCGCGAACGATTGTTTCCGACCGGGGCAGCGCGTTTACGTCGAAAGAATTCGAGGAGTTTTTAAATGAAAATCACGTGTCTCATATTAAGATTGCGACTGGTTCACCAAAGGCGAACGGACAGGTTGAAAGGGTGAACAGAGTTCTAGGCCCAATGTTGGCTAAACTAATCGACGACACGTCCGGTCGCTATTGGTATCGAGTACTAGACGAAATCGAGTATTCACTAAACAACTCCGTTTGTAAAACGACGGGCGAGACCCCAAGTAAGTTACTTTTCGGAGTAAACCAGCGTGGAAAGGTAATCGATGAAATAGCTGATTACCTCGACGATAATGTATTAATCGAGAAACGCGATCTTGAAGGGATGCGGTCCGAGGCCGCAGAAAACATTGAGAAAGCGCAAGATTATAACAAACAGTATTTTGATTCGAGGAAAAAAAAAGCTTATAGCTATGAAATCGACGACTATGTAATGACAAAGAATTTCGAGAGCACACCAGGGATCGCTAAGAAATTGATACCACGTTTCAAAGGACCCTATAAAGTAATCAAAGTTTTACGGAATGACAGGTACGTCCTTGCCGACGTAGAGGACTTCCAAGTCACTCAAAGACCGTACTGCGGGGTATGGGAGGCGGTAAACATGAAACCCTGGCGGCCCAACGAGGTTCCTTGCTCAATGTAAAGTGAGACTGTATGTATTCGTATGGATAGCCCTGGAAAAGGGGCGGGCGTAATCAAGTGTGTAGTGTCAAAAAAAAAAAAAAAAAAAAAAGGGAAAAAACGAAGTAGAAGTGCATTTTTGTGTATTTGTAAGTGTGTTATTTTAAGAGCATTACAGTTTTAAAAGTCCGGGACGGACTGTTGTCAGAAAGGCCGAACTGTGAACTGTTGACAGATTGTCTCTCCTCAAATAATAATGAACGAGCGTGTGAGTGTGTGTGTAGATACGTACATGTATGTACGTATTGTATTTGGACTGTTTACCTCGCGCGTTGCGAGGAGTGCTGCGGCACGCGTGTAAACTGGACGACGGTTGCCGAGAAGAACTTCGGCAGTTCGACCCGAGATCTCTGGCCCGAGGCACGCTGCCTTCATGGGTTAATATAATAAATACATCTCGTATACACCACTACAACGAAGTCTATATTTATTATCCAAAGTTTCCGCTTACACCTCCATCCCAAGGGGGGAAAGAAAATAATAGAAACCGAGGGAAATGGAAGAACGAGAGCAAATTCTCGTCGTAGGTCTGGGCAGGTGGACTGAAGCAGTAAATGCACCGACTACTGCAAGGCTGCTGTATAAACCCACCAAGTAGAATTCACCTACAACAATCGGACGCTCGGACATGTTAATAAAAAAAAATGTAAATTTTGATCATATACGTACAAGCTTGACGGTGTTTCCGGCTCTCTTGAGAGCGTCGACGGCGCTGGCATGTGGTACGTCGACGACCGTCACGTCGTTGACCTGCAGTATCGTGTCGTTGACCCGCAAACGACCGTCCGCCGATGCGGCGCCACCCGGTATGAGTTTCGTGATGTAGATCGCGGTGTCGTTGCCGAAGTGTGGATTGTCGGTACCACCGGCGATACTAAACCCAAGACCGGCACCGCCTCTCTCGAGAACGATCTCCTCGTACTCCCAGTCATCGTCACCGTTCGCCTGAAACACGAAAAGCCAACAGGTTCATTGATATCCTTGTTTGATTTGTATTTTATGTACTTTAAGGGTCTTATGTATTTTACACTGCAAAACTCCCAGATTGATTCTACCCTTGCCAGAATCGGATTATAGGGCTGGTATCGAACTTAGTTTCAGAAGTTCAAAGTTGAATACCAATATTGGTGTCCATACCATGTTACACACACTATTTGCGTTGAGGATCCGAATTATCCTTGTGACCGTTGCAGTTTAGAAGGGTTTGCGCAAGTAACGAAAGTGACCATTGATTTTCTCCATGCAGGGAGTATAGCTACGTGACGATTCGGCATTCTTGACCTGGTCTAGCTTGATCCCGGGTATGTCTCGCATTGTATGTATTTCAACGATCTTATATATTTTTCACGACAAAACTCCTAGATCAATTCCGCCATTCCCCAGATCGGGGTATCGCCTAGAGCTGACATAGAACCTAGTTTCAGAAGTTCAACACCTAAGTGGAATACCATTATCGGTGTAGATTCCATGTTCAACACACTATTTGCGTTGAGGATCCGAATTATCCTTCTGACCGTCGTAGTTTAGAAGAGTTGGGGCTCGTAACGAAAGTAATCGTCCAATTGTCTCGGAGCCGGGAAAATAGCTATGTGACGATTCGGCATGCTTGACCTGGTCCAGTTTGGCCCCGGTTATATCTGGTATTTTATGTGTTTTTCACCACAAAATTCCTAGATCAATTCCCTTGTACCCCAAATCGGGGTATCGCATAGGGTTGACATCGAACCTAGTTTCAGAAGTTCAACACCAAAGTTCGATACCATTATCCGTGTACATTCCATGTGCAACACACTATTTGCGTTGAGGACCCGAATTATCCTGACTGTTGCAGTGCACAAGTGTTCGTAACGAAAGCAACGGGTAAGTAACGAAAGTGACCGGCCAATTGTCTCGGTGCCGGGTGAATAGCTGCGTGACGATTCGGCATGCTTGACCTGGTCCAGACTGACCCCGAGTATATCTGGTAATTTGGGAAGGAGAATCGGGACCACAATCCGGATCAGCCGGCTTTGATTACACTGGGGAGCGAGGCTCACGTTGCGCTACTCCGTAGTATCTAGGAGTGGTTGCATGGGGTGGCTAGATCGGACGAGTGGTCAGGAGGCCGGCTGTAGTTAGTCGATGCCAGGTGGTGATGTGAGTAGCTGAGCTGCCGTTGCCGCCGGGCTCGATGCGGTCGAGGGAGCGCGATTCCCGAAACAACTACACAAGTTAGATTCGAACGGGACGAGGTAATGAGGTTTTCGAAATACATACGTCAGTTGCATTGTCGAATTCGATGAAGTCTGATTAATGCGAATGGCAGATTTGACCGGAAACGTAACAGACAATTTCAGACGAAGCAGTGCTACACGGTGCGTGCCTTACAGAAACATGTGAAGTTAAGTTCGCTCAATCCTCCAGGACTCTCTCTTTTTGAGTCTCCATATGCGTTGCCACGAATCTACCAATCCCCCACCGCTTTCAATCCCTCCAGGAAATTAAACGCCACTCTCGGGTTTATGATGATGAACATTTGCAGCCTCGTAAGTGTGTAATTAAATTCGAGCGCATTTGAAGGTAGGTCCGCCCTTCCTGATTAATAGACGGTAATTAATAGAGGCTGAATGAACGGAGAAGACGGTATAACCACCAAGATGGCATATCATCCAATGCACGCAAGTGCATGAAACAATAATAATAACGTCGACGCAAGGTGGTGATTCGGGTTTGGTGGACCTAACAATTACGACCTCCAGGCATCGCTATACTAACGCGTGATACGGAACCCTCAGAGGCTGCTGCTGCAGACCGAAAATCTGCGGTACCCATGGTGTTTATTAAAACACGAGTTCATTATGAGAAAATCGGAATTCTCTAGGTGAGCTCCTTAATTATCGCGGCTCACTCCATGCAACGAACCGAACCCCCACGTACGATCTCGCCGGGTTATCAAACTATGCAGAGGGCGAGCGAAGTGGTTGTTCGTTCCCAAGCAGTCATTGACCAACCTTCAATGCTCAGCTCAGGCAACTTAGTTGACGCAAACTGATGTAATTGTTCCCGCAACTGGTATTTCGCCACCCTCCACCAAGGCCAACGCTATTAGCGTTCATTCTACACGGTGTGCACAACTTCGACCGAGGAGATTCTGCGGTTATCTATTTTACAGTGCTCGCGGACGACTCACGCAAGCGACTGCACATAATAGAGCGGTAAGGGCTCGAGTGAAAGGGCTTTGAAGCTCACGCTTCAGGAAATATCTTCATATATAATTCGTCGATCTATTCTCGCGTACAACATCGGCATGTTGCAGCGTATTTGACCGGCGGAGTCCTCGCGTTCCGGAAATATCAGTGACGGGCGTGGTTCGCCAACCCGCACGTACCACGGTTCAAAGTCCGGTGCCTAATTGAGGGCTATCGCAAGGCAATTCACTGGACACGCGATCGTCTACCGGCGAGTTCCGGTTTTTTGTTGTGACATGCTTTGTGGTTGCGGCGACGAAATCCTAAGTCTCTTTAGGTGCCTACATATACGCATGATGTTGCAGCGATAGTTTTCAGAAGTATCGGTTCTGCGAGGAAAATTGTCAGAAATAAAAAAAATGTTAAGTCATGAATATATTTTCCGTCTGGAAATATCGATTTGTTATCTCCATCGATTATTCGATAATATATTATTCTCATCAAGGGGGGGGGGGGGGATGGGCAGGAATTACCATTCTTCGTGTACGAGTTACAAAGTAAATTGTTACAAAGTAAAATGTTACAAAAATCATGAATGTATTTTCAGCACTTTCAACGGAATTTCATTGCCATGTTTTATGATAGCTCCATCAGGGAATATCGGTTTGTTATCTCCATCGAATATTTGATAATATATTATACTCATCAAAGGGACGACCAGTGAGTTACCATTCTTCGTGTGCGAGTTCCGTTGAGCATCGTGATGCCAATCATATTACAACAGGTACTGACATCGAGAGACAGTCTCTTACTCCGCGAGACCACGCATATTATTATTTATCTTATTATTATTATTCCACGCGTTGTTCAATGCTCTACTATATCATGAATATTGCATGTACGTATAGTTTGAAATGAGCTTTTCAACTCGCGCACTTTTCGTCACGTATGTCTGCTCCTTTCATAACCGCACACCACCAAGGCTACGCAGACAATGCAAGATCCAATTATCGAAAGCGCCGCGGTTTACGAGTAAACGGAGTGAATGCCGCGGGTCTTCCGACCGAGACGTGACGAGTTCTCACTTATTTCACTCAGCTTATTCCAGTATTGTCTACTCACTGCCAAGACTCGACAATTCGACTTGTGGCAATTTTTCCCACTTACAGAACACTGCCAATTTATATATTTAAATATTTATATTATGTCTATATATAATATGTCTATTTATAATATGTCTATATATCATATATGATCGAACGTGTATTAGAATGATCGACGTTTGGGACATTCGATTTTACGGATTATGATTTGATGCTGAGTAGATTTACTGGAATTATCTTATTTTCACACATCGGCAGGTCCACAATCGCGATCGCCATTCTCATCATCGCTATATCCGCGGTTTTGAGTCACACACCGCGCTCGAGCTGAGCACGTATTCTCGGTAACGATATTAGAACGACTATTTCCAACTGACTGTGAAAATACACTCCTCGCGAACGCGCGCGGGGCCAGCGACTGCTTTCTTGTCACATCGACGTGGCGGCCGAAATAACTTTCGTCCGAGCCTCTAGGTGTTTCTCGCTGCCCCACACGGCGCTGCTCTTCCGTTTAGTGTCAGCCTCGATATGCTACGGAAATCGAGTCAGGCGTGATCGACGGGTCAAAAGATCTCGTTCGGATTCTTGGCTTTTTGTTGTTGTTTCTTGTCAATCGCGCCAGAAGGTAAAAACGATGCTGCATGTCAAGTTCGAGGACACTGCTAACTGTTAATTTAGAGGACTCAAGGAGAGTTGGTAAATTCCTCAACCCTTTTTATCGCCATGAAATGGACTTCGACGTAAAGGTTCGAACATTAACGTCGCACGCGTTGACAAGTGAACACATCCTGAATCTTGGAACTTTGGAATCTCGAATGGGTCGCATTTTAAGACGTTAGGTTGAACTTAAGATCGCTGGTGAGGTCGATTTTGTGATCGAAGTTTGGCGAGAACTTCATCGCGTGCTTAAGATAATATCTTAAGCTCGCACCTTAAGATCGAACCTTAGTTCGAACTTGATTTGGTGCTTCATTTTAAGTTCGAACTTAAGGTAGATCTTAAGCACGCAATGAGGTTAGGGCCAAAGTTCCATCTTAAGAGCGATCTTAAGTTCAAACTAACATCTCAAAATTCGATCCTGTCTACGTGTGCTTAAAAATCTTACGTCAAGCCAACAACAGTGCATACAGAACATGTATACGACATGCGTACATTGCCTCCGCAAACGGTACAGCAACTTTGTAGTTTCGAAGGGATCGACTAATATATCTCGTTCAGATCCTTGACTTTTCCTTATTGTTTCTTCGCATGTGATGAGAAAGTAAAAACAATGCTGCATGTCAAGCTAGAGGACACTTGGTGAATTGCATCAACCCTATTCGTCGCGGTGAAATAGAATTCAACATAGATGTTCGAACATTAACGTTGCACGCGTTGACAAGTGAACACATCCTGAATCTTGGAACTTTGGAATCTCGAATGGGTCGCATTTTAAGACGTTAGGTTGAACTTAAGATCGCTGGTGAGGTCGATTTTGCGATCGAAGTTTGGCGAGAACGTCATCGCGTGCTTAAGATCTATCTTAAGCTCGCACCTTAAGATCGAACCTTATTTGTGCTTCATTTTAAGTTCGAACTTAAGGTAGATCTTAAGCACGCAATGAGGTTAGGGCCAAAGTTCCATCTAAAGAGCGATCTTAAGTTCAGACTAACATCTCAAAATTCGACCCTGTCTACGTGCGCTTAAAAATCTTACGTCAAGCCAACAACAGTCCATACAGAACATGTATACGACATGCGTACATTGCGTCGCAAACGGTGTAGCAACTTTGTAGTTTCGAAGAGATCGACTAATATATCTCGTTCAGATCCTTGACTTTTCCTTATTGTTTCTTCGCATGTAATGAGAAAGTAAAAACAATGCTGCATGTCAAGCTAGAGGACACTTGGTAAATTGCATCAACCCTTTTCGTCGCCGTGAAATGGGATTCAACATAGATGTTCGAACTGCTTCCTCACGCTGCGGAACTGGCGCTCGAAGTAATCATGAATTTCATTAACGTTGCACGAGTTGACGAGTGCGCACATCCTGAATCTTCCAACTTTGGAATCTCCGAGATGACACGTGTTTGAAAATCATACATCAAGCGACGCACAATCCGTACGGAATATGTACGCGATGTGCGTATATTGCATCGGCAAACGCAACTTGATAGTTTCGAAGAGACAATATTATGCCCGTCGCGCAGCGTCAGAGTTTTCGTACTTGCCATCTCATAAAATCAAACACACACGCTTCGGAGCGACGATAACCTCGCTCGCGTGTTTGTTCTCCCAGGCAAAATCGTAAATAGCGCAGGGATTCATGGTGCGCGCAGGGTAGGCGAAGGGCTATACGTTTTACCAACGCTCGTTGTGAGTGGGTATGCACGGAAGCCGATGGAGTTTAACCTGTTCCGAGATTGCAGCGTAGGGTCCAACACGGTCCGCCACCCTCGCTGCCAAGAATGAGAGCAATGGGGTTGAATGGCGGGTGTGAGCGAGCCTCGCGTATACACCTGGTTGCATTCACCGAGGCAGTAGCGAACGGGCTGGAGGATACAATTCCCGTCGAATTCGCGCTACGCCGAGCGTTAAATTTCTGCGAGTCTCGACGGTGAGAGAGATATATCGAATGCCGTATAGATTGGATTGATATTCAAGCCGCGAAGCAACGGAAACTGGATATGTGGGGAAGAGCGGGGCGAGATGGACTAGCGAAAAATCAGGCCGAGGCGGGGCGCGCTGGTTCACCCTAAAATTATAAAAATAAAATAAAAACTTGGAAGGTAAAAGATAAAAAAAACCTTTCGTAGGTGATGAAAGAATAGAAAAGCGAGACAAAATGGAGTATCCGAAAAATTATTGTATTGCTTTATTATTAGGCATGTCTGAATGTCTTACAAAAAAATTGGATTCTTGGAACCGGAAGTCGTGTATCTCGGAGATGAGGTCACTGCATTAAGAACTTTATCGTTGATAGGTGGAAGTGGAACAACTCAAGATGTATGGATAGTACTGGCGGGGCTTGTAAAAAAGTGAACGATTTAAGGGTAGCCCGTTTCGCCTAGGGCTGTAAAGATTGGCCGGCCTAGCCGGCTAAAATATCTTATCCGGCTAATGGATTTTATAGTTTGGCCGGCTAAGCCGTTTTAGCCAGTTAAACCATTTTAGCTGGCCAATCCGTTTCAGCCGGCCGAGCTATATTAGCCGGCTAATCTAAGACAGTCTTGGAATTTTTTGATGATTTTTTTTTTTTTTTTTTTATGTTACCTGCAACATATTCCGAAGTATTTTTGCGCGCTGAACACGAATCCGCTCGGAAGGGGCTCCATTTTATGTACGAAAGTATGCACGATTTTATAATAACTTGACCGGCGAAAACGGATTAGCCGGCTAAAATAGTTTAGCGGGCTACAAAGGCTTAGCGACCAAACTATAAAATCCATCAGCCGGATGCGATATTTTAGCCGGCTAGGGCGGCCTATCTGTACACGCCTAATTGTCTCGCCCCAAACTATCAAAATATCATTGTTGGATGAAAAACAACAAATTATGTTTTCGGCAGCGTTGTAGCCGCGCATTATTCGCTTAGAGGCCCATTTTGCCCCGGTCTGCCCTACATCGAATAGGCGAAACGAACCCGCAAGGCGCTCGGTCCAGAGTTTTCATCGAATTTCGTCCGCCCGCGATAAAATAGTGTAATGTAATGTCAAGAAGGTTGTTACATAAAATTATTATCGAATCGCATGATTCTTTTTTTCTTCGAGATAACGTGTTGATATCAAGCGGAGCTGAGCAAAGTATCAAAAGATACTTCGAGCACAAATTACCACGTATCACAAGTACTTGAAGTATTTCTAAAGTACATTCGCAATAAGGTTTGTAGTGTTAAGCGTTATCTAGACTTAAAAAGAATTGTGCAAAGTAATTTACGCATAGATTCCTTATTTTGAGACTATTTTTAATCTATTCTTCACTTTTTACATAAAAAAAAATATTCATAATAATGTAATTTTTTTAAAATCCCGTTAAAATTATACGTATTGAAAAGATTAGACAGATAATTATATATTATCTGCTACATGTCCTTGCTACAATAACAATACACATAACATGCTACTTATCGAGTATCCGTAATGCAAGCCTGTGCTCAAAAAGTAATTGTACTTCGTACTTTAAGAACTAAAGTGTATTTCAAGTACTAAAATATCTTTCAAGTACTGAAAAATACTTCAAGTATTAAAAAATACTTTAGGTACTAAAAAAAGTAATTGAAATACTAAATATTAGTTCAAATACAAAACAAGTACTCGGTACTTCAAGTACTGCCTAGCTCTGGTATCAATTCGTCGGGTCATATTCTCTCTAGTTTCTTCGCATCCCCTAATCCAAATTACTCGCTCGTGCCGAACAGCGAGACATTGTCGACTGCACAGTGCGGTATAAACTCGCAAAGAAAAAAGTGAGCCGAGTCGAGGTCGAGGTCGCAGCACGGAAGAGGAAGCCAAGAGTCGAAAAGCTGGAAACGAGGAAACCCACCGTGGTTCTACTAAACGAGAAGCCCCGAAAAATTCACCCGACAAAATTTACTTTCTCGAGAGTCCCTCCGACTTACACCGCTTCCTTCTCATTCCTATTCCCCGCACTTCGTCGAGAATACGAGAGGAGAACTCGAGAAAACTCTCCGGAATTTTTGCGACCCCGCGGTTTTTCTTCAATATGTGTATATATATATATAGGTGAATATGTATGTGTATATATATATATATATATAGGTGTGCACTATGCAAACGTACTTTGCGTACGTCGGTGCGGCTGGTCGAGGCTGCTCGTCCAACGATCGTCTTCGGGAAAACGGGAACACGGGTCACGCGGAGACTTTGCACACCGACCCAGAACGGTTTGTGCTCAGGAGCCGCTGGTAGAAAATTATAAGACCGCCATTTGGTAAGCACGACGTTAGTTATCGCTGCCCCGGTACTTCGGTTGTACGTGCCGAATCCGAGGGTAAACTCCGCTGGGCAAAGACCACGTCGCCGCGTCAAAGGAGGCTGCGTCGTTGCGCCGTTCCACAATTATCATCAAACCAGCATAGTACAGTGACATTCGCGTAGAACTGGGCGGAGTTGCGTGCAGACTCGTTGCGAAAAAAAATATTTGAAAAAATACCGGGTCTCCTCCGCGACGCGGTTAACGTCGGAAAGAAACTTGCCGCGAGTGGAACTCGCATCAAAACAACCGGCAGGATTTCATTAGATCACACTTTGGAAACCGGTTTCGCGATTTTCTAGTTGGCAAGCTGTAATTTCCCGGGACATCCGAGCATAAGCTTCATTAATGCAATGGTTATTTGCATTAACGAAATACCGATTATAGCGCGAAGCATACGTCTATAGCTGTACGATGGCTTCGGTATAATGCATAGAAAACGACACGCGCCTTATATTCGAGGACATACAGGTCTTGCCTTTCTGCAGTAATCGCGACGCGGTATTTAGTTGCACTTGTCGCAGCGTGGTCACAACGCGGAAACGGTATCCAGAGCATGTCGCTCCTCGTCTTGTGTTACCCGCGAGCGATCTTTCGCGGTGTCTCGCTCGTAGGTATATGAACGTACACCGTGCATATATGTCATACACTGACTTTCAACTTTTATTTCATAGAAGTTAATATACCGGATCGAATTGCTGCGATGACGGCATCTAATTTAGACTGATAAGTTTTTCTTCTTTAATTGGCGGAATTAGGTGAGCGTAATATACCAAATGGTGAATTATAGATCTTATAATAGTACCAATAGCGCACAGTTGTTCAAGAATGCCTGCTCAGTTTCCCTATAGCGGCCCTATCCAGATCGTCCAGATATTGGTTAACAGCATAGGACCAATAGTACCAATAGTACCAATAGTACCAATCGTACCGATAGTACCGATAGTACCAACAGCATCAATAATACCAATAGGGGGGGGGGGGGGGGGGAGCGGGGCAAAATGGCACAGCGGGGCAAAACGGGACAATGAGGCAAAACGCAATTTTCCAATAACTTTAGGATGGTGGCGATGGTGGTACCTGGGACAAAATGGGTTTCAAAATCCGGATGTATCGTTGGGACAAAACGGGCATCCAAAAATTATTGGAAAATTGAGTTTTGCCCTCAACGTCCCGTTTTGCCCCACTGTGCTATTTTGCCCCGCTCTTCCCAACTACCAATAGCACCAATAGCACCAATTGCACCAATTGCACCAATTGCACCAATCGCACCAATCGCACCAAATTGTGTATTAGAGTGCAATAAAATTGATTAAAATCACGAATTTCCTAAGGTCGCGCTGTCTGATACGACAATTCGGAACATTGCCAGCGGAACGTGTACACAATTAGCTGTGTGTTGGATCGGTCGAATGATCGGGAGATCAGTTTATCGGCGTGTGTAGAGTCGTTAATACGAGAGATGGGATTAATTGCCATATTTACCGAGGTCCGGGAGTGTCGCACCGAAAGTTAGTGGAGGGGAGTTGGGGCGAGATCGAGAATCGGGTTAATGAAGTCCAAGTGAGCGGAAACTAGCTTTCGAAACTTCCCTCTCCTTCCCATTCGCGTGTCCCAGCTGCTACACACAGAATTATCAAATTCGGAAGGCCGTTCTTGTTTGTCAAAAGTCACTGATAAAACTGCGAAATACAAAAGTCCAGCAATTTCGTAAACATTGTTTAAAAGCTCGCGCATAATATTTAATTTTCGACGCGCGCTCTCGAGTTCTCACCGTCGAACTCCCTTTGACCTTTATCCCTATCTCGTATTTGCTACCCTTGCCGTGTACACCACTCGCATCACATTCCGTCGCCGCTCCGAGGGATGATACTTAGGAGGGAGGCCTCCGGCAATAGCCGACGCTCTCTAGCTTCCCGGTGCATTAGGAAAATTGGAGATTCTCCAACTTTACGACTTTGCGATCGAGACGAACGAGAGTTTAGCTGCCGGGTGCAGCACAGGCCTCATCCGAAGAGCCGACGTACACCGAGTGCGAAAAGTTATAGCACGTTTATATACAGATATATGTATGCATGATAGAATATGTATGTATATATAACGTGTATATATAATAGAATCCCCTCGATGTCCACAAAACTCGCACTCGGAGTCCGGATGGCTGCAACTAATTGCCGTGGCCAAACCTCTTGCAACTGCTAATAAAAACGTGTCTGATGAGACTACTCTATAGCTATCCGTTAATTATAGCGGACCAAGTGATTTCATTAATTGTGCTAATAATATCCGAAATTTCATTGCATCCAATTGGAATAAGCGGGTTTGAAAATTGCGGAGAATTTATCTCGGAATTTCACATTATTAAATTAATAATACATGTGAAATTAGGAGAGAAAGAAATTCTCCAGGCAATCAAAATCTGGAGAATTTACTTCTCTTTGAATTTTATAATGTGATTATTAATTTAATAATGTGAAATTCAGTGATAAATTCCCCGCAATTTTCAAACCCGCTTATTTCAATTGGATTCAATGAAATATCGCTAATTGGCACAATAAATAAAATCATTTGGTTGTTGATTAAAACGTAGTTAATTAAATTGCTGTGCTATCTGAAGTGCCAACGTAAACCGGGTCCGAAAAATTACAGATACGTATGTACAGAAACCATATGTAAATATAATAGAATCCCTTCGATGTCCACGAAACTCGCCCTTATTTCAATTTAATTAAATGAAATTTCGGACGTTAGCAAAATAAATACACTCATCTACTTGTCGATTAAAACGTAATTAATTATATTGCTATACCGATCTGAAGAGCCATCGTAAACTGAGTACGAAAAGTTACAGCAAACGTGCTTACAGATATTGATATATAACAGAATCCCGAAAAATACAGATCATTGCCGTGGCCAAAATTCTTACAACTGCCAATAAAAACATGTCTGATAACGCGTCGCTATAACTGTCCGTTATGATACAACACGTGCAAAATTCAGAGAGAAAGAAATTCTCCACAATTTTCAACCCCCTCGTTTGAACTGAAAATTCTATGAAATTTCGGGCATTACCAAAATAAATAAGATCGTTTGGTCGTTAATTAAAGCGTAATTATATTGGTACCTCGATAGATATTAAATCATGAACTCCACGCTTTATTGAGAAACTATTGGCCAAGCTTCAATGAGTTTTATTGAGTTTCACTTTGAGGATAAAATAATTGTTTCGAAAGTCAGTAGAGACGAAGGATTGGGTAAAGCTAGCGGGGAAGAGAAGTAGATACGAAGCGAGATTGGATGGAGAATGGAACCCGCCCTCTCGACGCTAAGATACGAGAGGAATATTAATTTTCAGCTCGGCCTTTGTTTATATATTTAAACATGCCGGCAACCGTCGTCTGCCTCGGACGGGATGATCCGCGGACTTCAGAGGGATAAACAGCGCCGCGCTATCGTCGTCTACTCGGCAACCGCACGACCACCACCCACCCTTCAGACTCCCTTCATTTCGAATATCTTGTTCTCGCTTCTTTCGTTTGTTAAATTCCTTCTTCCGCCATCTAATTTTTTTATTTTTTTTTACATTCGTAACAGGAATGTTGATCGTTCGAGCGCGCGTATCAAGCGTGTCGCGATTTTTGTACCATAACGAAAGTTGGGTGTTGGGCGCACCCCAACACCCAACCTTCACATAGCGGGGCAAAATAGGACAGTGGGGCAAAATGGGACAGTTAGGGCAAAACTCAATTTTCCAATAATTTTTGTATGCCTCGTTTTGTCTCAACGATACATCCGGATTTTCAAACCCGTTTTGCCCCACCGCACCACCATTGCCACCATCCAAAAGTTATTGGAAAATTGCGTTTTGCCTCATTATCCCGTTTTGCCCCGCTGTGCTATTTTGTCCCGCTCTCCCCTAGTACAAAATAATCCCCGCTTAAAGAAGAGATGACACTCGAATGATCGAGATAAATAAATCGAAATAATCGAAATCGTGAAGCCAGTTTTCGCATCTAATCGGGATCGTCCGTTTCATTCGTATAGTTTCATTCGATATAGTAATTTTTACCAGATCCTTCTCTCAGTGCACCATCGAAAAGTTTTTGGAACATTGCGTTTTGTCTCATAATCCCGTTTTGCCCCGCTGTGCCATTTTACCCCGCTCTCCCCTGTTAAGAGCGTCGCGATTTTCCAGAACGAAAGGAACTAATTTCGAGAGGTAGCTTTTTTTTCTTGTATTTAATTCTAAATGTTAGAAGCGAAAATAGCGAGAGTTTTAGCGAGAAAAAGGTAGCTCCGAGCTTGGCGTCCTATGAAAATTAGAGCCTTAACTCTACTGGCTCCGTTTTTCTTCGTAGCAGAAATCCCACGGGTGTAAGCCCAGGAACGCCTTGGGTCTTATGCAAAGGTTGCTTTCCCGACGTTTTTACTGCCGCTCGCAAGCTTCGCCGCGAGGTTGAACAGCGGCTGTTGGTCCGTTCGGAGAAAAATCGCCTCCAACCTCTCCAGTCCAAGAATCGCAGAAGCGAGAATAAACTACTGGGTGCAACGGTGTTTGGACTGAGGCAGCCTTTTCTCTCGCCTCTAATACTCCGGAGGATATATCGGAAGAGCGATAAAATAGTATAAATATTCATTAACGGAGTAGCGACGAGATGCGGAGTCCAAACGGACGGAGGACAAACGAACGAGGCAAAAAAAACGAATGAGCGGGAAGTGCATCGACAGAATGAAAATTCATCGCACTTCAATCCGTTTGCTTTTCCAGTGCCGATCGATCTTTTGAGATTTAATCAATCAATCTATTTATTTATGTATTTTTCGATGTGATGGAAGAATGGAGACTGCCAATCACTGTACGGGAGAGGCAACGACTGTGCGGCAGCGATCTCCGGAAGTCCCGGAGATTGGAGCACGAACAAACGAAGCAAAAACAACGAATGAGCCGGAAGTGCACCGATCGAATGAAAATTCGTCGCACTTCAAACCGTTTGCTGTCCCAGTGTAGATCGATTTTTTAACAAATTTAATCAATCAATTTTTTATTTTATTTTTTTCGCAGCGTTGGAAGTATCGGGGCTGCCAATAACTGTCCGGGAATGGCAAAGACTGTACAGCAACGATCTCCGGAAGTCCCGGAGATCGGAGCACGAACGAAGGAAAGAAAAACAACGAATGCGCCGGAAGTGCATCGACCGAATTAAAATTCGTCGAGCTGTTCGATCCGTTTGGTTTTCAGTGTGGATCGATCATTTAAAATTTAACCATTGTTTTTTTTTTTTTTTTCAAAGTACCTTTTTGTGTTTAGTACTTTTAGTTTGGTCATTTGTTTCACGTATGTTCAGTAATGTTTTGTAATTTTTTTTATGGCTGTGCCCTTCAGGCAAGCGTGAATTATGCTAAAGTAAACGAGCAGAGATTCCGGCGATTTATGTATCGAAGGGGAGAGCTCGGTGCCCGGTTCAGGCTACGCCATAACTACGGGGTTAGCACGATTATTGGCCACTCAAAAGCGAATGAAAAATTCAGTCACTGGCAAATCTCCGGCCTTTTTCAATCCGATAGGATTGGAGCTGCCAATGACTGTCCGGGAGAGGCAACGACTGTGCCACTCCGAACTCTGAGAATCTCAGAGATCGGAGCACGAACAGTCGAAATAAAAGCAACGACTGAGCCAGAAGTGCATCGACCGAATGAAAATCCAACGAACTTCACTCCAATCCGTTTACCTTCGAAGTGCAGGTCGATCTTTCAAGATTCAATCAATCCATTTTTTTTAAGTATCTTTTTTATTTAGTGATCTTTTTTTAGGTTTTTTTAGTGACCTCCATACAACCATGAATTATGCTAAAGTAAACGAGCTCAGATTCCGGCGATTTATGTATCGAAGGGGAGAGCTCGCGTAGTCCCAGAAATCGGAGCACGAACAAACGAATCAAAACCAACGAATTATCCCAGAAGTGCATCGACCAACCTTCGCTTCGACCCGTATACTTTTTACGTGTAAATCGATCTTTTAAAATTTAATCAGTTAATTATTTATTTATGTTTTTTCAGAGTAAATTTTTAATTTAGTCATTTTTTACGACTCTGCCTCCACACAAGCGTGAATTATGCTAAAGTAAACGAGCACAAAATTCCGGCGATTTATGTATCGGTTCAGCATACGCCAGAGCTATGGAGTAAACCGCACGATTATTGGCCATTCAAGAGCGAACGAAAAATGCAGTGATTGGCAACGATTGAAGGTGCCAATAACTGTGCGGGGGAGGCAACGACTGTGCCATTGAGCTTTCGCATGAGCACGCAAAACTCGAGATCCTCGTTCGAGCCGAAAAGCCGATAGCGAGGAATACACATTGCGGCTGAGCGAGCGTTTACAGTCTCGATGTGCCGCGGAGGTGAGTAGAGAGGAGCGCGCTACGAGCCACGGGGTGAGCGAGGTGGAAAAGTATACGACCCTCCGCGGTGCAGCAACGGAAAAGCAGTGCGGGATGTTTTGTCCCGCGACAACGGAGAGACAGGGAGAGAAATAAAGAGAGGGCGGCGAGCCGAAGCTTTTAACTTGTTCTCGGCGAAATAGGAGAAAGAAAAATGAACCGAGACGAATATAAAGAAAGAGAGGAGGCAGCCGGGCGAGCGGAGTACGAGAATAAAAGAGTAAACTGTAAAGGAGACCAGAAAACCTGCAGGGAGAGCCGTGACTGGGATAACGTTAAGCTCGCACCGTGAACGCGGCCTTCGTTCCTCGCACATCCATTTAGCGAGGAAGGAAAGTAGCGCGCAGACACACCGGGCAATACACAGGATTGGAATAAATTTACGACTCCGGATGCGCCGGATTAATCCGCGTTCGCGACTGATTTTTGTATCTTTCTCTCACCGAAGCTCCTCCTTCATTCTGTTATCTATTTTTGCCCTGCCGCTTCGCCCTCTCGAGTCGTTGCCAAAGATAAAGGGATCGACGGGATACGCGAGAGAGCCGGGAGATAAAGAGGAGGCCGGGCAAATTAATCCTGGCTCCGAGTCCATAAATAACAGGAATTTAATAATAATACTTTTTATTATACGTTTCTACTCTCGCGTAATTCATCCCTCCCTGGCTTTGCGCTTTGCTTCACGGAAAGCTTGACCGACAACAATGGGGGCTTTTTTTGGTATGGGGTGAAAGTGGGGGATAACGGCCCAGCCTGATTAGCACGTGAATTATTGACATATGGACCGGGGCGTGTTCACAACTTTTACTTAAGAAAACTTGTTTCTTAAGGAGCCAACAATAACAACGATAAACGTCAAACGTACACTTGGGTTGTTCCGCACACATAGAATACCTCATTTTCGGCATGTCAATGCACTACATAAGGAATCCCGAAGTACATCTGACTATCATCCCTAATATTGATTCCTCTCTACCTTCGCATTTTATTTTACGGAAAGCTTGATCGACTACAATGAGGCTCCACATTTCGATATGGGTAAACATAAGAAATAATGACCCACCCTGATTAGAATCACTGTTATATGGACCGAACCACGTTCACCACTTCTACCCTATCTATTAAGAGAAGGATGACCTTCTCTTCCTTTGCATTTTATTTCACGGAAAGCTTGATCGACTATAATGCGGCTCCATATTTCGATACAGGGTAAACATAAGGAATAATGACCCACCCTGATTAGAATCACTGTTATATGGACCGAACCACGTTCACCACTTTTACCATATCTATTAAGAACACTCGTCTCTTAGCGAGCCAACAATAAGCGCCCCATATACATTTGAATTGTTCCACACACGTAGAACACCAATTTTCGGCTTATCTATGTACTACATAAGGACTCCCTAAGTACATCTGACTCTCATCTCATTCTCTTCTTTTGCATTTTATTTCACGGAAAGCTTGATCGACTACAATTCGGCTCCATATTTCGATACAGGGTAAACATAAGGAATAACGACCCACCCTGATTAGAATCACTGTTATATGGACCGGACCACGTTCACCACTTTTACCCTATCTATTAAGAACACTCGTCTCTTAGCGAGCCAACAATAAGCGCCCCAAATACATTTGAATTGTTCCACACACGTAGAACACCAATTTTCGGCTTATCTATGTACTACATAAGGACTCCCCAAGTACATCTGACTCTCATCCCTCATCCCTCCTATTCATCCTTCTCTTCCTTTGCATTTTATTTCACGGAAAGCTTTATCGACTACAATTCGGCTCCATATTTCGATATAGAGTAAACATAAGGAATAACGACCCACCCTGATTAGAATCACTGTTATATGGACCGGACCACGTTCGCCACTTTTACACTATCTATTAAGAAAACTCGTCTCTTAGCGAGCCAACAATAAGCGCCACATGTACATTTGAGTTGTTCCACACACATAGAATGCCTAATTTTCGGCTTATCAATGCAGTACATAAGACAATGGAGCTCCATATTTCGGTATTGGGTAAAAACGGAGAGTAACGGATCGCACCAATTAGCATGGAAATCATTGATTTCCATGCTAATCCCTGTTCCATGCCAGCCATGTTCACGATCTTACCCTATCTATTAAGAAAACTCCTCTTAGCTAGCCAACTATGACGATGAGCGTTCCAAGTACATTTGTGTTGTTCCACACACACAGAGTACCTTATTTTCGGCATATCAATTCAGTACATAAGACAATGGGGCGGTAGTACATAGCGATATAACAGGTACTCGACAAGGTAACTACTTTCGTCGTAGGCACTCGATGATGTAGCGCATCTATCCCAATTTCCGTTGGACGCCGGCAGAGTTTTGCATAGAAATTTCTTGTATCGGGGCAAGAACGCCGGAGGAAGCAGACACGCGCTTCTCAAGCAAATTCGTAAACTTGTCAGCGACGAACCACTCCCCTAGACGACGGGGAGAGTTTAGCTCACGTCCAATGGCGCAGGAAGCGAACACCATCGTCAGCAGAAAAAAATATATATAAAACGGAGATTTATTCGGAACTCTCAGACAACTGGATTTACCTGCGAAGCTACTTCGCGGAAAAATATAGCTCGTGGTTGGGTAACCTCGAGCCCGGCGGTAAGAAACGTGACATATCTGCGGTTTCGTATTCCTTGGGCTTGTCACTTTATTGCCGTTTTGTATTTCTTGTCTCGTTTCTCGTTGCGTAACCGGCGCTTTTATAGCCTAATAACCATATTCTACTGTATATATAGGTAACTCCGTGATGTTGCGGAGCTTTGGTATTCTCTTCGGATCATTCCACGTACCACGTACCGTGCACGTATCGTACTTTTGTCGTCGATCACATAGTCCGTCCATCGGGAATAATGTTTATCGACATTTATATATTTATCGCGGATAATATATAAATGTTTAATATTTATATAATGACATTTATTAATGTATGTATGTGTATGTGCATGTATGTATTTATTTGCTTGTAAGAATATAATCGATTCTTTAACAAAGGCAAGGCCTTAGCTTATTCGTTAAGTTAGTCCTTGCGAATAGTGTTTACTGCACATAGGGGAAAGCGGGGCAAAACGAGACAGTGGGGAAAACGCAATTTTCCAATAAAAATTTGGGCGACCCATTTTGCCCCATCGATACATCTGGATTTTCTGCCCAGTTTTGCCCCACTGTCCCGTTTTGCCCCGCTGTCCCATTTTGCCCCGCTCTTCCCTAAGTTTCATAGAAATGAGCAAACACTTCTGGATGATATAAAAATCTGAAAAAAATCAAGCACATTAAAGATGCTTCAAAGATTAATTTTGCATAACAATAATTTCAAAATGCTACTAACAAATTGATGAAAAATCAAATTGTTCAACAATTTTCTTGGAAACCTAACTTTTTTTTTTATGAAAATGATTCGTTTATCTTTCTAAATACATCTTAATTTTTTCACATTTTTTAATTCACTTTGCATTTTCTTATATGTACAAAATGTATAGAAACTCACAAAATTCAAAGTGAATTAAAAAATCTGAAAAAATTCATACGTATTCCAAAAAAATTAACGAATCATTTCCATAAGAAAAAAGTAAGGTTTCGGTAAGATTTGTTTAACAATTTTATTTTCCATCAATTTGTTAATAACATTTTGGAATTACAAGTATGCAAAATTGATCTTTTCAGCACCTTCAACATGCTTGATTGTAAATTTTTATACCATCGAGAAATGTTCGCAATTCCCTCCCATTTCTCTGAAACTTATGCTAAATGAACACTATTCGCAAGGACTACCTTAATGACAAATGCGCGAATTTTACATTCGTTAGAAGCGAAGTCGAAGATTACATTTACCGAGTTACCGATCACATTTACAGAGTCTCATCATCCTGGTGTCTGCTACCTAAGTAATGCTTTCTTAGTGGCTAGAGAATTGGGCATTCAATATATTTGTAAATACATAATTAATATATTTATAAATAAATAATTAATATATTTGTAAATAAATACATTTATGAAAATATACATTACAAAACTCTGCGCATTTATCTTTTGGTGATTTTCGCAGGGAAGCCAAAAATTGATTGAGGGCTGTGCCGTACATCAACGCGCATGACACAACAGTAGGCGAGGAACATAGAAAAAAAGTGGGAATGCACAGAGGAAGATAAAACCGGCCGACATGTTATGGATTCAGCATACGCGAATGCGAGTGACCGCCTCGCCGCTGTTGTATATTTGTAGCGTACCGAGAAACGATCGGTCGGACCGTCCCACCGTGTCCGTCATTAATGCATACGAAGAGCGAATTGCATGCACCCGTACGTCGGACCAAGAGGGATTGTGGTCCGTTCGTTAACGGACCGCAGTCGCCTAGCCCAACTCCCGCCCGGTCTCTCGTTAATGACCGGCGGCAGAAAAAGCGTCGATAAAGGTTCTTTTTTTGTTATTTTTTTTTTTTTACTTTTTATTATTTCTTTACCATCCGCACGCGACACGGAAGTTCGACTTCGATGAGAGTCGGGATTTTTCAACGGAATTGTCGTGCCCCTCGTACCGATTCGCAAAACGGCACAAAGAACTGAAGACAATCGTGCGCCTCCGTCTTTTTACACCAGGTTTTTGCCCTTTTTGTCCTCCCATTTTTATTTTAATAGTCGTCGGCCCGCAGAGAGTTATATTGATCGTAACCGCGAGTTGTTATTCATCGGGCTTGTCGTTTCGCGGCTTCGCCATTGTTCGACGCAACCCGGAAGGCTCGTCGAGGGAAAGATTGTACCGAGTTTCATAATAGCTGAAACTTGTGTAACGTTCGTAACGTGCACACGGAAAAAAAGGGTTTCCTCGATGGAAGAGTCTATAAAATTTCAAGCACCATTCCAGTCTGTCGCATCACCTCAAGATCATGTGAAACACTAGGGAGTGCGAGAGAGACAGCATCAGTGGCGCTCACGGCGGAGCAAGAGAGACACGCTGAGGACGTGTTTCACATGCGCTTAAGGCACTTGTGACTTTCTACACATTCTTCGTATATTAAGATAACAAAATTCAAAGTGAAACTTAAAATCGTAAAAAAATTCATACGTATTCAGAAAAGTAAGAAATCATTTTTATAAAAAAAGTTAGGTCTCCAGGGGACTTAGTGAACAATTTTATTTTTCATTAATTTGTTAATAACATTTTGGAATTATTAAGTTCCTTTAATACGCTTGATTTTTTTCAGGTTTGGAATTCCCTCTCATTTCTCTGAAACTTATGCGAAGACCACACTATTCGCAAGGACTACCTTTAGGCACTAGAATAAGGATATTTTCCAAAAAAAACAGCTCGACTTTCAACATTTTTTTTACGTTAGTACAAGATTAGTACAAGGTGTTATGAACTTTGGTTTTTTTTTGTATTGAAGAATATCAATTAACAACAGACCTATTAACAATTAACAACAAATAACAATAAAGAATGGACATCGTATCCCAAAATGTATTCGTCCGATTGAGTCGAAATTTGGACAGATTGTATATAACATTTTCTATCTAAAGATCAGATGATTGAATAAAATGTTCATTTATTTTTTAATAACAATTAGGTCAATTTAGTCAACGTCTAAATTACAAAAACACTGTACGGTCAAAACTGCTCAAATTTCGAAAATGATGCTTAGTCTTCATGTAGAACATAAAAAAAGAGGCCTTAAGTTGGATTTCGTTCGATAGTCGATCGTCCTTAACTCATCCAACGAGCGAGAGGAAACGCTCGTTGGATACAGAAAAATTGGTCGCGTTTGTCGGGCCGGACACGTTGGACGAAGAAAGAAACATAGGTCGTTCGCGAGTGTTCCGGTACTAATCTACCCAATTTGCGCACTCGCGACCCGACGAGGGGAAGCGGAAGGAAACCGAGAGGACGACGCGTGCGTTTGTCAGCCCCTCTGAATGATAAATAGAAGTGCGGGGGCGGTGCGCGCGTCCTCTCGCCAGTTTGCGGCTATTATGTTGCCGGGGAGCCGGCTGAAGAGCGAGGGCGAGGAAACGCTCGGGGCGTCGTGGACCGACCGGAAGAGATGGATCCATCGCTGGACCCTGCGGCTCGTTAACCCCGCAAATGCCTATGACCGATCTGCGCCCAGGACAAACAGTCAATCAACGCTTAAACACAAAATTAATTTGCGTGATTCAATTACTCCTGAAACTGTGGCGACACTTTTTTTTAGCTTCACACAAGATAAAGGCCAGCTCTACCCCGATTCGGCCAAGGAAAGAAATATATATATTGTTTATATATATATATATATATCTTTCTTTTCTTATAGTGAACCGAAATAGTGTATTTCACGACGGTTCATAAATCGAATTAGTTAAGTATGCAAATACCTATGACCGATCTGTGACTAGGATTAACAGTGAATCAACACTCGAACGCGAAATTAACTTCTGTGATTCAATTATTTCTGAAGCTGTTTCGACATTTTTTTTTTTTTTGCTCGACACAAGATAAACGCCAAAACTACTCCGCTTCGCCCAGGAATGTATTATATATATATGTATGTATTGGTTCATTTACAACTCTACCAAAATCTACCAGAAAGTATAAAAAACTGTACCGGAATATGAAGCTAGAAGGTAGCCTTGTATTCCGGTAGAGTTTTTTTTACTTTCTGGTAGAGATTTTGGTAGAGTTATTATCCTGTCAGAGTTGTGAGTGGTAGAAATGTAAATGTGCCTGTTTGATAACCTTCCTTCCATTCCCCTACGATATCGTATAACTACCTAATCGCGTCGAGAAATGAGACCTGCCTTGCTAATTTCACGAGGATTTATAAATCGAATTAGTTAACCCTACAATTGCCTATGACCGATTTGTGACCGGGATAAACAGTCAATCAACACTTAAACACAAAATAAACCCTCCGCGGTCACACGTACTGGAAATAACGCGCCGGTCACGGGGGGTCCCAATTACCCCAGCCATGTTTAAACGATTGCCGCGCCGCCAGTATCGTTCCGAACGACTCATAAAAATTCAGGATATTAGTTTGAACCTTTCAGAATGAGAATATTATGGCAAAATTTTTTTATCAAATTTTCAAAATGGCGAATATATATATATATATATATATATATATATATATATATATATATAATAACTGATAACCTCCCTTCCATTTCCGCTCCCCCGACCCGACGACGATATCGTATAACTAGCTAATCGCGTCGAGAAATGAGACATGACTTGCTAAATTTCACGAGGGTTTATAAATCGAATTAGTGTATACTCTCATGAATCTTCTCGGGACGGATGCGGAGATAGGAAGACAGAATGAGCCGGGAAATCCCGTCGACAGCCACCGTGGAGCTAAAGGTGGATGAGTATAGGGCGTTGAAGTTACGGAAGTTGGAAACTTTCCGGGTGTTTGCACTGGTGGAGCGGCGCAGACGCGTCGTCGACGAAAACGAGGGCGATGACGCCAGCGTCGAGTACGAATAGCCGTGCTGGCACGCGATTGTTGCAGTTTAAAAAGCGAAACGTCGTGACGACAATGTCGATGGAGATCGTAGGGATCTTTCTGCGACCCGGAATATTTTTTTTACACAAATAATGAATTTATGATAAAATGAATAAAAAATGTCTCGGAGCAACATCGCGGAAGCAGCGAAGTTGACCTGAGACGGTCCATTTGATGCGGACTGTTTAATTTAGCGCGAAGTCCTCGCGAGCGGATGCATAAATTGCGATTCGTGATTCTGGACTACTTGAAATTCGTCTAATTGTCGACGAGCGAATAATATATTTATGGTACAACAATAAATTAAAAAACGTCTCTGAGCAACTTCGCGGAAGTAGCGAAGTTGAGCTGCGACGGTTCATTTCATGTGGACTGTTTTTAATTTATCGCGAACTGCTCGAGAGCGGATACGTAAATTGCAAATTGTAATCAAGAGACGCTTTAAGGTCGCGACGCCAAGTATTTAAAAAAAAATTTAGCGAGACATTAGATTACTTGAAATTCGTCTAATTGGCGACGAGAGAATAATCACTTTTTATCGTCAATAAAATTCTCTCGGAGCAACTTCGCGTAAACAACAAAGTTAACCGGAGACGCTCCATGTGATGTGGACTGTTTAATTTATCGCGAGTGCCTCGCGAGCGGATACATAAATTGCGATTCGTGATATTGGATTACTTGAAATTCGTCTAATTCGTCGACGAGAGAGAGAGTTTACTCGATAATTGCGTGATCTCGGGATTGTGGAATTTATAGTAGAATCCGGCTTTGGTCAAATTAGAGTAAATTACCGCGCGCGGATATAGGTATTAGGCAGTGAATTATCGTGTGCAACCGGGGCGGCATCAGCAAGGGATGTGTCTTGGGCGGCGAGAACACCGGCAGCTAAGTGTCAGCGCTCGTTGTACAACATCGGCAAAGTTTGCTTGATTAATTTCTGAGGACGCGGAATTAAATTGGGCGCGTGGAATCGCGGTGGGGAATGGGACAGGATTGATGAGCAAGCTTGAGCGAGGAATAGAAGACAGGATTGGTGGAAAGCGAGAATGGCGAAGGAAGTGGACGAAGAACCGAAGAAGAACGAGGACGGGGATAACGTACGGTGGGTTGGCGGCAAGTGTCGACAAGCCCGAAGTGGTCATTACTAGCGTTTCGAAGACAACACTAACGGATAATTGCGTTTCGAAAATAAGCTGGTGTTACTTGATTTTAAATCGATTTCCAGCAGCATGAGAGATCTGATTTTAGACGCTTCAGCAGCTACTGAAGTATCGCCAATTTTTTTTTTTCCAAGTGCACTTAACGGAACTACGAATGGGGCATGGCAGCGTATCCAATAGAACAATGTTGTCAATTATAAGAAATGAGGTATGTGGTTATTTGAAAGCTAAGTATTGGCGCTCGTTGTACAACATCGGCAAAGTGTGCTTGATTAACTTCTGTGGAGGCGGAATTAAATGAGGCGCTTGGAATCGTGGTGGGGGATGGGATAGGATTGATGAGCAAGCTTGGGCGAGGAATATCAAATAGGAGCGGTAAGGAAGGAAGGAAGAGGATGAAGCCGAAGGAGAACCAAGACGGCGGTAATGTAGGATAGATTGGCGATGGGTGTGGACAACCCCAAAGTGGTCATTACTACCGCTTCGAAGACAACACTAACGGATAATTGCGTTTCGAAAATAAGCTGGTGTTACTTGGTTTAAAATCAAGCTCGATTTCCAGCAGCATGAGAGATCTGATTTTAGACGCCGGAGCAGCTACTGAAATATTGCCACTTTAGTTTTTATTTTTTTTTTTTTTCAAGTGCACTTAACGGAACTACGAATGGGGGCAAGGCAGCCTATCCAATAGAACAATGTTTTCAGTTACGGAAAACAAGGTATGTGGTTATTTGAAAGCTAAGTATTGGCGCTCGTTGTACAACATCGGCAAAGTGTGCTTGATTAACATCTGTGAAGGCGGAATTAAATAGGGCGCTTGGGATCGTGGTGGGGGATGGGATAGGATTGATGAGGAAGCTTGGGCGAGGAATATCAAATAGGACCGGTAAGTAGGGAAGGAAGAGGATGAAGCCGAAGGAGAACGAAGACGGCGGTAATGTAGGATAGATTGGCGATGGGTGTGGACAACCCCGAAGTGGTCATTAGTACCGCTTCGAAGACAACACTAACGGATCGTTGGGTTGGCGAAAATAAGCTGGTATTACTTAGTTTAGAATCAAGCTGGATTCCCAGCAGCACAAGGGATCTGATTTTAGGCGATGGAGCGGCTGCTGAAGTATTGCTAAATATTTTTGTCGAGTGCAATTAACAGATCCACAAATTGTTTTCATTAATAGAAAACGAGGGTCGTGATTATTTGGAACTTTTGTTTCACATCCCATACCAGTCGATGTACAATTTTACTTAAGGGTCGCTATATATATTCTCGAGAGGGTCTGTTATTACTCACATGTCTCGTGTCCGCGGCGAGAAGTGGTGTGTGTGCCTGCAACAACGAGGGTCCGATCGGTTACATGAGAATCGCTCTTCTATCATCACCGTCGCAATATCGAAAGATATTTTTTGTGAGTGAGTTTTTGTTCAAATCATTCCTCAGGCAGCAACCTTCATGCGGGGTGGTGGAGCAGGCAATTTCACTCTTTGCATCTTTTCTAATATCAAACTATAATTTTTCTACGTACGTGTGGATTTTATACTTTAAACCTACCCTAATATAAAATAAGGCAGATAAGTATGGAATGCGTCGAAATATGTAAGGATGCTCATTCCTATAACGGCACCGCTCCTCAATAACTGATCTCGTACCAGTTTCCAAACGACTTTCAGACTTGGAACTTTAAGACTAGGAGAGGAGAGAGTTCTGATCATCGGCAATGAGCAGAGTTAAATCCGACTGCAGATGTGTTCCAGATTCGTGACACTCTACTTTTTGCTGATTGCACCCGCAACTGTGCGTTTTTCGTACTAGTTTCAAATTGACCTTCGGACTTAGAACTTTAAGACTTGGAGTTTCAATCATCGGTGATAACCAAAGTCAAATCCGATTACAGATGTGTTCCATATTCATGACACTACGTTTTGCCAATTGCATCTGCAACTGTGAGTTTTTCCTACCATTTACAAATAGACATTCAGACTTAGAACTTTAAGAATAGGAGCGGAGTGACTCCTGACCATCGACAATAAGCAGAGTTAAATCCGATTGCAGATGTGTTCCATATTCGTGACGCTACTTTTTGCTGATTACACCCACAACTGGGTGTTTTTCGTCCCAGATTCAAAACAACGTTCAGAATAAGACCTTTAAAAATAGGAGGGGAGAGAGTTTTGATAGTCGGCAATGACCAAAGTTAAATCCGACTGCAGATGTGTTCAGTATTCGCGACATTCTACTTTTTGCTGATTGAACTTGCAACTATGTGTTTTTCGTGCCAGTTTCCAATCGACTTTCAAACTTAGAACTTTAAGAACAGGAGATGAGAGTCTTCTGACCATCGGCAATAAGCAAAGTTAAATCCGACTGCAGATATGTTCCATATTCGTGACACTCCACTTTTTGCTGATTGCACCTGCAACTGCATGTTTTTCGTACTAGTTTTAAATCGACTTTCAGATTTACAACTTTAAGAACAAGATGAGAAAGAGTGCTGACCATCGGCAATAAGCAAAGTCAAATCCTACTGCACATGTGTTCCATATTCGCGACACTCCACTTTTTGCTGATTGCAACCACGACCGTGTGTTTGTCAATTTTTTTTTTCGTGCATATCCCCCGTCCGTTTCCTATCATTTGCGCGACCCCGCATGCAATCAATTTCTCGTCAACACACATGACCGGATCGCTCGACCGGGATCCGCCGACAAAATGAAACGGGACGAAAAATAAATGGCATGCGTACGGATACACGGGCATGTCCTCCGCTCCGCTTCACAGATCCCCGATAATTTTACAGGGATATTCTTTCCGCGTTCCTGCTATTGCCAATTTGTACACGTGTACGGTCCGTCCTCATTAGATCCGATGTCCCGGGCCGTTCGTATCGGAGATTCGATGAACCATGCCAAAAATTTTCATTTTATTTCCACCGACAAAATTTCGACTATCATCCATTAATTAGATTCATTCGTTATTCCTTTGTGGAGACGTTCCGATGGACCCGCGCCCGAGAGAATTTTCCCAACTGTACGCCAACATCCCCGGGAACGGAACAGCCGAACGCAATTCGAAAAAAGCCAACATGTAACCCGAACCCGCACCGCATACAGAACACATTCTCCACGCAAGGAACAAAAGGGCTGTTCGGGATATTTCTTCTCTTTCACATTTTGTGGCCCTTCGGTGGAATATAAATGACTATGGCGGCGTACAGTGTTTCGGTTTGCGGTACCGTTACCCTTTTATTCTTCGTGTACCAATTAGTGGGACTCATAAAGGGGACACACGCTGTAACATCGAGACTAGTCGGGCTGGAAGTTGCAACGGATGCTGCATCTGCACAGTAACTTATGTCGCAACATCGGTATATACGTAGCTACGTGTCGCATTGTCATTTCGGAGAGGCTTGTTAGGAATCCGCTGAATAGGAATCGAAAGCCCCCATCGCCAACGGTCTCGCTGCAACTACCCTGCGATTCTTTTGTTCGCTTCGAGAATAATTACGGTCTGGCGTGTCTCTATCTCAACCGGTCTTCGCGAGATAATGAGTGAAAGCACGTTAATTATTCCAAGCTCCTTTTCATAAGCGATCTGGCGACTTTACTCTCTTTTTGTAATGCAGTTGATCTCGGTAGCGTCTCGAGTCTTCTAGCTGGTGGAGTTGATGAATGTGAAGCGGGTCATCAGCAAAAGAAAAACACGATTTTTAAGGGGTTTTTTCAGATTTAAATAAAAGGTGGCTTGTCTTTTGGTCGAATTTTAAGCTGTACTTTGAACTTCAGATGGCTCTTGAAATCGAACTTGAGATCTAAGTTTGATTATCGAAGATCTATCTTAAGTTCGAATTTAAGATCGAAACACAGTTAGAAATCAAGACTTGATTTCGTGCTTAAGTTTGATCTTAAGTTCGGACTTGAATCTGAATTCAGATTCGATCGAACTTTAACGCTTTTTTTGCGTAGAATCTGTATCCGGATCCCAAATGCTATTAGCTTTCATGATACTATATTGTCTTGAATGGGTTATCTGGCAAAAGAATTTCTTGAATCCGTTTTTATGGAATTGCTGATTCTTCTCGTCAATGGCATGATCAGTAATTATGAAAATGGGTCGAAACGATACGTGAAGGGGGATAAGAAGACGTTTTTTGATATCCTATCACTTCTCATTAGTTTTAACTTAAGATCGATCTTAACTTCGAACTTACGATCGAATTTAAGTTCAGGCTCAAGTTCAAACTTAAGATCAAACTAAAACACGAAATCAAGTTTGAGTGGAGGTTTCATCGTAACCACGCAACGAAGTTCAGGCCAAACTTCAATCTTCATTTCGAGCTCAAGAGCAATCTTAGGATCAAACTAAAGTCTTGAAATTCGCCCCCAGACCAGTCAAACAAATCCCGACCAAGCATGACTCGATTGACTCTTGCATTTCTTAGTACAACATGTGTTCCATTTATCGTACCAAACATCTAGTCCGTTACATGGTGTTTATGTGGAATTATTTTTGCACTAAATGTGATAATATTCCTGCGATGTTTTTGCACACGGTGCAGGTTAAAACTAATTACAGCATTTACGAGCCCGAGGGAGCTCAGGAAAATAGCTGTGGAAATGTAAGACCGCGCGTGGTTTTCGCGGCACCCCAGCCTGGTCTGGCCTCTGTCCGCAAGCCCTCCGGTCGAGGGCTTTGCAGAAATGAGAAAGGGCGGGGAGGACAAGGTAAAGCGTGGTTATGAGGCTCGTTAACACAACGTAAAGGGTGGAGTGGGTTGGCGAAAGAAGAACCACTATCATCTCTCCCCTACTCCATTTCCCGGTTCAACCCGGTTCAACCTTTTTGCAGAGACATCGTCGCAGAAATCCAACGCCAACAGTTGTTTACCCAAGAACATTTCGCTGCAATAAGAATATCTCAAACGCGGACCCGTTTTATCAAAAAATCTTTTTTTTCATTATTTTCATTTCACTTCAAATAACAAGTCCATCGTTATCGCGCTATGGATGAAGTTCGATCCGGACGAGGGTGTCGGGTCGACGATATCGGATACGATGTAACTGGAGTATATTTGTATCTGTGTGTATTCACTGATGAAGTTCGCAACCCTCCAGTCGAGGCTTTGCAGAAATGAGGAAGAGCGGATTGAACAAGGTAAAGCCTGGTTATGAGGCTCGTTAGCACAACGGATATGGTAGAAGGGGTGGCGGAAGAAGCACTATCATCTCACTTCTACCCCAATTCCGGGTTCAACTCGGTTCAATGTCTTTGCAGATGCTCGTGACGATGAAGGCTGTTTATCAAAGAACACTCGAACATTTCGCTGCGGTAAGAAAAAGTCGGTCCGGTTTTATCAATAAATCCTTATGTTTCATCATTTTCATTTCACTGCGGATAACAAGTCTATCGTTATCGCGCTGTCGGTGAAGTTCGAGTCGGACGAGAGTGTCGGATCGATGATATCAGATACGATTTACAGTCCACTCCCTCTAATTCAACGCTGTCAGGACCGGATTTCCGTGGTAGTAGAGAGAGTGGCTTACTAGAGAGAGTCCCCACGACAGCCTACAGTGACCCACGTGAAGCGCACGGAACGGTTGCGTCAGGTCGGTTAGAGGTTACGTTAGATGACAGACAAATTCGGGAAAGTGGCGTTAACGCCTTCTCCTCTGTGGCTCCGCGTTGAGAGAGAATTGAGGAGAAACTGCCTACTAGAGAGCGTTGAGTTAGAGGGAGTTTACTGTGACTGAAGTATATTTGTGTCTGTGTGTCACTTGTCACAGTGCATTGGCAGAGACTTGGCCAAAGATGAAGTTTGATGTCGTACAGTTATCTTCAGCGACATGAATTTAGCCTCGTGCAAATATCTTCGGGGTCAGAACCGAAAATCCTTGCAATTGGGCGCTGCCCGTTTGTATAATAAATAAATAAATAAATACGTAAATAAATAAATAAATAAATAAATGAATTTCATTTCACTTCGTGTAAGAAGTCTATCGTTATCGCACTATCGGTAAAGTTCATTTCAGACGGGGGATCGGGTCGAGGATATCGGATCCGATACAAGTGAAGTGTATTTGTGTCTGCGTGTGGCCACTTTGGGACGCCCGTAAAGGTGTTATCGGGGAGGGGACAAAAGATTTTTATCGCGAACGTCCCTGTGTCGGAGTGTTCGACGGCATTGCTGTATGGCGAGAGGACCTTGGCAAAACGATAATGTGCAACGAGACTGCGATAAAGTCCGATGCTTATTTATTATTCATAGGAACGAGCTGGTATAAAAAGACGGCGGTGATCGCCAAACCGAGAAGCGGAACGGCTGTATATGGCAGAGGAACCAGGAAATTCTTGTATAGGTCGCTGCAAACCAACCATGAAGACTTGTAATGCAGTGGAATGTGAAAAGAACGATGACGAAGCTTCGTGCGTTGACGAGCACGGGGATGCATCGTTTCCCCATAGATTGCCGCTGCTTGCCTCGCTCCGTACAAAATATTTCTCTTCGCGACTATAACAGGAGACTTGAAGTTATTTTCTCGCATTTCGTATATTCGCGGAATTCCGATAAAAATGTTCAACGCGTAGACGACCAAAGTGTGAAAATTTGCACCTTTCGCCGTCGACATTTCGGAAACAAGCTGATGGATCTTTGCAAGTTCGATAAAAAAATGGTCCAAAGTAATTTGCAGGTTGCTTGGTGATTTATCACAATTTTGCGCATAGCTTTCTAGACGAGAAAGTTCGTTGGTCGATTTTTGGATTCGTTTTAAAGGAAAATTGTGAGGCAAAATTGTAACAAAGGAGGAAGTCGTGTGCAAATTCCTTTACACCATTTTTTCATATTTAGGAAATCGAAATTTCCTCCGTGCGCAAATTAAAAAAATCTTTTTAAAAACCAATGATAATTTAAATATACTATTTAATCGTCCTGTAAAATACGGACATGAAGTTGCGACCCCGCAGATTCCGAGGTTCACGATTATACATCCAGATATTTTTTTTCTAAATGTCATTTTTCGACCTTTTGGAACATTCTCAAGATGTTTACATGAAAATCTCGAAAAAAAAAATTTCTCGAAATACAAAGCTTCCTCTACGAGGAACAAACTGAAAGGAAAGAAAGTGATTTAAAAAAACCTATCTTCGTTATTTTTATGGTGTTTATGTCTAAGGTGACATTTCACCTTAAATGTTCTTGCTGTTAAGGCAAACGAGTTGCCATCCTGATATCGCTTATATGCACGTCCTCTGTAATGATAGAGTGACTGCCTTTGCGAACATCTTCTCCGCCACGAAGAATATATTACCTCTTCGAGTCATAAAAGAGCTTTATGCGTTCCAGAGTCCCGGGAAATCTCGGGCTTGAGTATACACGGCGGCACGTGGAACTTCACGATTAAATCATATTTGAAGATTTCATTTTTGCCCCAGTTCTTCTTCCATTATACGTTATATATATTTTTCTTTTTTTTACGGTTACGATCTTTTTACGTTTTTACGACGCGGAACGTATCCTCAAGCTGCTCCACCGAGCCGATTACCCACGGGTGAAGTTATTTCGCACCGCTATTTTATTACTCGCGCAAGCACGTTTCTGGCTGTGCCTAAATGAGAAATCCGATTGTCAACGCCGGCGACGCACCCGCTGCGAAATTCCGACAATATTTCTCAATTAACCGCGATCGCGAAAGGCGCGTACCGTTCTTAAACTTTGCTCTCTGAAAACAAATAAATAAATAAATATTGTTCCTAAACGTTGCCTTTTAAACAAAAATAAATAAATGAATATTGTTCCTAAACGTTGCCTCCTTAAAAAAATGAATAAATGAATATTGTTCCCAAACTTTGCTTTCTAAAAAGAAATGATTGAATAAATAGATGAAAAATGAAAAAAAGAGGCTTACATATAGCTAATTTACGGAAGCCGTGAGGGACGAGATCGATTATCCCAGAAGCTCGGGGATGATACTTCATCATAGAATAAAACGTTGGTAACTCGAGAGTGAAAATTAGCAGCAGCGCGGAGCTTCGCGACGTCCCATATATTTCCGGGGTGTTTTAGCGTGGTCGAGCGAGTCCAGGACTTTCAAGAAAGTCTCGGCAATTTTTTCGTACCCCTCTTAGTCGCCTCGAGACGCTGTGCGAGAATCCGCGAAGATATAAAGTATGACCTCAGCGCGTCTCTGGCGCCTAGCGCGTCGTCGTTACATCGCCGCCGCGCCAACGCCGCTCGAATTTTCCAAGAATTTCGAAAACGTGCGAAATAATTCATTCGCATTGCAATTCGTTTACATCGCAATTTTTAGACCGAGACAAGGAACTCGGAAAACTATACGACCTAGCAACATTGTAAACCAGTGCTACCACTAGCAAAATTTTGTGTAGGGGGAGAGCGGGGCAAAATGGGACAGTGGGGTAAAACTCAATTTTCCAGTGTAATTTTTGGATGGCCCATTTTGTCCCAATGATGTATCCGGATTTTCAACCCCGCTTTGCTCCACTTATGAATTGGAACATTTCTTTTTGCCCCATTATCCTGTCTTGCCCCACTATCCCATTTTGCCCCGCTCTCCCCCTATCTGGCGAAAATTTCGCGGATAAAACTCAGAATGTCATGGATTAATGCTACGAATTTCGTTGATTAAAACTAAGAATTTTGTGGATTGAAACTAAGAATTTCGTGGATTAAAACTAAGAATTTCGTGGATCAAAACTAAGAATTTCGTGGATTAAAACAAAGAATTTCGTGGATGGAAACTACGAGTTTCGTCGATCAAATTTTTGTATGTATGCAGTTTTTGGAACCTCGAATTTTAGAAGCTTGAAACTATCAGCTTGAAGTTGCTTTCAGTTCTTGACAAATTAATCATTGCTATAATTTAGGGATGCTGATCTTTAGTGGTTTTAGTGGTTTAGTGCTATCTTCGGTGGTTTGGTTTTTGCCTTAGCAAAAAATTGCGGGATGTCGGGTAATATCTGCGATAGCGAAAATTGCCATATTTTCTAGCGGAATATGTTAAATTTAACGAGAATGTTTGCCAGTATGTCGCTCTAATTCCCATGTACCTGAAAGTCCTGTCGGTTTTTACCAGATGTATGGTAATTTCTATCAAATCCTTCTCTCACTGTCGGGCATCTCGCAAGGACGATGCTGAGACATTGAGCGAGCGATAAAATTTTGGTGTGTAAACGAATGGGAACCGAGGCGAGCGAATGTCGTTTGAGCGAATTTTGGCCCCGGTTGATAATTGAACGAGTGACGAACGAGCGACACTCGTATGTACGTGTCTCAGAGAATTTCTGCACCGAGAAATACTCGATGGATACGCGGTATAGCTGTGTATGTCTGTCGCAGTCGACATCACCGTCGGCTCGTCGTTCCCGATGTGAAAATCAAATTACCTTACCGCTCGTTCTGCTATGTCGCGCAGAGTCGCAGACAACCGAGATACCGGTCACCAATTCTACACCTGCGAGTTTCAATTTTTTTCCCCCTTTTTCACTTCGCAGCCGGCTTGGCCATCTCTTTCGGCGGATGCTCGGGGCTTTTTGCCTTTCAAATTCAACCGGGTCGACTCCGAAGCCGGAACGTGCAGATGTCGACCCCGAATTCACGCTAAATAAATTTGTGAATTTTCTTTCGTCCTATAAAATATTCCACGTAAACTGTCAGCCGGGCAGAAGAAAAAAAACAATTAAACGGGTATTGCATAAGAGTCGACTAGCGGTGTTTATCTTTGGGTTGTTAATTTTCTTTTGTCCTATGAAATATTCTAAGCGAAGTGTTAGTCGCGAATCGGCCAGGCAGAAGAAGAAAAAAATGTAACTAGTATTGCATAAGAGTCGACTAGCAGTGTTTATCTTCGGGAGTTGAATGATTGCCGTAGATAAATTTGTTAAGTTGCTTTCGCCCTATAAAATATTCCGCGAAAAGTGCTAGTCGCGATCAAGCCGGGCCGACGATGAAAAAAAAAATTAAACTGGTATTGCACAATAGTCGACTAGCGGTGTTTACCTTCGGGAAATTAACGCTTGTCATAAATAAATCTCTTAACTTTCTTTCATCCTATACAATATTTCGCGGAAAGTGTTAAACGCAAATCAACCGGGCCGACCAAGAAAAAAATTAAACTGGCGTTTCACAAGAGTCGACTAGCGGTGTTTATCTTCGGAGGATTAATGCTTGTCATAGATAAATTCGTTAATTTTATTTCGTGCCATAAAGTATTCCACGCAAAGTGTTAGTCGCGAATCGGCCGGGCCGAAGACGAAAAAAAATTAAACAGGTATTTCACAAGAGTCGACTAGCGGTGTTTATCTTCGGAGGATTAATGCTTATCATAGATAAATTCGTTAATTTTATTTCGTGTCATGAAATATTCCACGCAACGTATTAGTCGCGAATCGGCCGGGCCGAAGACGAAAAAAAAAATTAAACAGGTATTGCCCAAGAGTCGACTAGCGGTGTTTATCTTTGGGATATTAATACTCGTCATAGATAAATTCGTTAATTTTATTTCGTGCCATGAAATATTCCACGCAAAGTGCTAGCCGCGAATCGGCCAGGCCGAAGACGAAAAAAAAAATTAAACAGGTATTGCCCAAGAGTCGACTAGCGGTGTTTATCTTTGGGATATTAATACTCGTCATAGATAAATTCGTTAATTTTATTTCGTGCCATGAAATATTCCACGCAAAGTGTTAGCCGCGAATCGGCCAGGCCGAAGACGAAAATAAAAATTAAACAGGTATTGCACAAGAGTCGACTAGCGGTGTTTATCTTTGGGATATTAATACTCGTCATGAGTGTACTATAACCGTACAAACATAGTAAACAATAGAGCATGTGGATTCCGTAATCTGGCACATCGTATCGCCGGCCTGGAATTTTATCAATGAACGTACAACGGTTGAGTACAAAGAGAGGGGAGGGGAATTGGTGAGAAGCAACGGGTGAAATACCGTTGATAATAAGGTTTGCGGTCGCGAGCTCGGTTATCACCGTGGCAAGAGATAATATTGCGGAACCGTGGAGTTGCCGGCCAACCCAGCACCGAAATGTACCTAACAATCTAAAACTGAGGCAGACCCGGCTTGCGTTGAATCCACAGTGACACAGTTCGGTTGAAACTGTAGCTGGGAGAATAGAAAAAAAATCCCGACATCGATAAAACAACCACATTCTTTGCGTGCAACACGGGTGGAAAATCGCCTATTCTTGACCACAAAAATACGGCTTCTGGCGTTGTGGCCATTATGCGCTCCACTTGCGCAACCTACGCCATTGTCTACCGCAATCCAAAGTGTTGTTCCATGTAAAAAGATTAGGATCGCATTGCATTCCAAGGTACAGACAGTGCCTCACGAATTTTTGGCGTAACCGTCAAGATTAGCCAGACCGCGTATCAGCGGTCCGTTGATTCTTATCAACGACTGTGCAGCATTGACTTAGCTGGTACTCGATTCCGTTTCGAAGACAAACATCGAACGATCGGAGCTGCTTGCGGCTTCGGCAAGGTACGACCAGTCGGCGAACTTTCCGTTTGCGTTTGCGATCACGCTAGTCTAGCTAAATATTTTTTCAAGTGCAGTTATCTACAAATTGAGGTGACGCATGGATTCTTAAATACAAAGTGTTCATTTTTTAGGTTTTTGTATAATAGAGGTGTTACATGGTAGAATACAAACAATAAAAAATACCAATAAATCATAGTAGGAGTTTGACTCTTTTCCATGAGAATACTGGTCTTGTGGCCAGAGCATTCCGGAGTATCAGGTATGGTACAATGCTCACGATTAGGTATTGTATCGGTGGAAAGCGGCATTTATTTGTGCTGATTTATGTGCCCTGTCAGCAAAGCTAGGCAAATACCCCAAGTAATTATTGAAGTATCAAGTACTTGAAATACGTATTGAACTATAAAGTACTTGAAGTACGTGTTGAAGTATCAAGTACTTGAAGTGCGCATTAAAGTATCAAGTACTTGAACTACGTGTTGCAGTATCAAGTACTTGAAGTGCGTATTGAACTATCAAGTACTTGAAGTGCGTATTAAAGTATCAAGTACTTGAAGTACGTATTTGAAGTACGTATTGAAGTACCAAGTACGTGAAGTGCGTATTGAAGTACCAAGTACGTGAAGTGCATATTGAAGTACCAAGTACGTGAAGTACGTATTGAAGTACCAAGTACTTGAAGTGCGTATTGAAGTACCAAGTACTTGAAGTGCGTATTGAAGTACCAGTACTCGAAGTACTGAGCGCTATGTAGTTCTTGAGTACTGACGTATTGAGTACTGGCAAACCAAATTACTGAAGTTCTGAGTACTCCACAGAGACTCGGTACTTGATACTTCAATGCGTACTTCAAGTACTTAGTCCATTTGCCCACCTCTGCTCGTCAGGCGACGGAGTTCAGCGAGAAATATCTCAGAGACGTTCAGAAAGAAAACATCTCTACAAAGGTAGAGCTATCGCATGTCAACGTTTCCAATAAAACAATGTTTTCCAAAAGATTGGGATCTCATTGCATTCCAGCGTTTCGACATTGCCTCACGAATTTTCGGCATAATAGTCAGGACTGCCAAACGGCGTACCAGCGTTCTGTTGATTCTTATCAACGATCGTGCAGCATCGACTTAGCTGGTACTCGATTAGTTTCGGTCACGCCATGGCACGACCAGTCAACGAGCTTTCTGTCTGCGTTTGCGATCACGCAACTTTAGACGATGGAGCAGCTACCGAAGTATTGCTAAATATTTTTTTCAAGTAAAATTCACGGATCTACAAATTGGGGCATCGCACACAGTAACAAAAAAAGTTTGTACTTTTTACAACAGCTTGTTTTCCGCAAACGTCCACGATTTTTCATTTGTTAATTTTCCTACCGCGACGACCCGGTTCTAGTTTTACAAATAAAAGTACTGACTAAATATGTTAATGACACGGGAAATAAAAGGACAGGTTTTTATATACAAGTCTGAACAAACGAGTCTGTTGCCTATTTAACAAAGTTATTTACACCAATCTTCCCATTCCGATTTTACGAAATTATTTTTTACTGTCCATGGCAACGTGTCCAACAAGACGATAATTTTCCGAAAGATTGGCATCACATTGCATTCCAGCTTGTAGGCATTGCCTCACGACTTTTCGGCGTAATCGTCAAGATTGCCAGACTGCGCACCAGTCTTCTGTTGATTTTTATCAACGATCGTGCAGCATTGACTTAGCTGGTAGTCGATTCGTTCCGAAAACAAACATCGAACGATCGAAGGCGTCGACAGGGACCTCGGAGCCGCTTGCGGCTACGCCAAGGCACGACCAGTCGGCGAGCTTTCCGTGTGCGTTTGCGATCACGTAAGTTATATACGAGTGGGTACGGCCTGGAAAGCCATAGAATTGGTATAGCTCGGACAGCCACTTTATACAGTTTCTATCGATTTGCCGAGAGGCTATTCCAGCTGTATTCAATTACTGGCACACGAGATTGAGCTCACGTACGCTCTAGGCAAGCACAAACTCCTCGATTGAAAAACCCCCGACGATCAATGAGCCGAACCGGTACGCAACAGCCCTCCCGCACACTCTTTGTATCGTAAGTTACCGTGGAAAAAAAGAAGGTTACACGAAAACTTCAGTCATCATCGCGTTATATCAGGAAACCTCTTGCATGCACAAAAGCTTATCAGCCCCTTAACTACAGAACGACTCTTACCTGTCGGAAAGAATATTTAGGTCTCTCCCAGATAAAAGTGTTGTGTTTATGGACGCATTAGAATATCTGGGCGTACGCAGCAAAATTCTGTAGACGGTAATAGAGGTTTGTAGATTTGGCAAACATTTCTTGTTCAAAAAAACATCCTCAATTTTTTGTTTTCGTTAATTTGACCACTTTTTTTTTACATACTGCGTTGCGTCAGTCGATAAAACTATCTGCATTGTTTGGCTGGTCCATTTTGCCTCACTAACCCTCAAAATTTTCTCATCTACACTATAATCATGTTTTCAGAGAAACAAAAGTCTCTGATTATCACACGAGTGAAGGAAGGGATTGTTGAGTGGGTAAACTCGAGGATGAAATCCTCGAACCGTAAATTGTAAACTTGGCGACGACGCGGTACGACGCCTCTTAATGCTGTACGGTGGTTTGTACATTTGAAATAGTATATTATGCTGCAAGGGAGGAAAGTGCGCATTTTCACCCAGTGTGAAGTTTGATGAGCGAAACGAGGGTAGAAATTCACACGAGGTGAAAGTACACTTCCTTGTCGCATACGATTTTTTTTTCCGGCTTCGTTAAAATTACCACATTTCTTGCGTCGAAAAATCGTCATATTCGCCAATGACCGTTACTCTTCCGGGAGTAAATAGAGCTTCCAGAGGGAGTAATGAGCGCTATTAGTCCCTAGGGAGTAATGAAATTGTACTGCGCAGGCGCACAGATTAATAATGATCATCGGTCAATAATAGGCTATTTTAGCGAAGTCGGGAAAAAACATGTTTTTATCAAAAGCGTTCCCAATTTTCATTTTTCGTTAATTTTACCACCTTTTTTTAGATACTGTGTTGCGTCAATTGATAAAAGTCCATGCATCGCTTGGTCCATTTTGCCCCGCAATACCTTCAAATTTTCTCATCTACACTATAGTCGTGTTTTCTGAGAAAGAAAAGTCTCCGAACATAACTGTAGCGATGTTTATTGCGAAGGGATTATTAAGAGAATAAGCTCGACGATAGAATCGTGAACGGTGTAAATAGTAAAATTGCCAACGTTACGGTACGACGCCTCTTAACGCTGTGCCGCATCCGATTCTATATACCTTGTAACGAGAGCAATGACGAAAGAAGGGACTCGGGAAAACGCGGTTAACAAATGCACGGATTTCACAGCGGGAGGAAAAAAAAATGCTGTCTCTCGACTTGTTTCCTCGTTGACCTCGGTGCGCTTCGCGGAACGACGGCAATCCTTGCAGTCGAGAAAAGCAGCAATAACGTGCCAGCGGATCCGAGAGAATTTTTTTTATTTTTTTTTTATATATATTTCTCGACCCTGAGGTCGTGTCGGGAAAAATATCCCCGACCTGAGAGCTTCGGAGTGCAATGTTTAACGATTCGTGGGGACTCCGACATTCCTGCTGAGGAATTTTTCTACAGCATGTTATCAGGAAGCTGGATAAAGTACAGAAAAATTGAGATTGCTGAGATTTTATAGAAGTATTATCCGCCAAGGTTCGAGTTGCTGTAAGCTCGTCGTTTCGCTGGTCGGAAGGATTCCTGGCCTGGTCAACTCACACCATCACAGTGGCGACCCTGATGCAATCGTACATTTAGAAAAAGAGGTAGTTGGATTCACCAAGACGCAGTGATACGTTCGGAGGTGTTATTTGGTTGATATAACGATAGTTATTTGTATTGCAAGGGAGTACAAAAAGAGTTCTCGACGAGTGTGGGATTCACACGAGTCAGGACTTCCCTTTTTATGTCCCTGCCATTAAATTAATTTTTCTTAACAAATTCATGAAAATCACGCCTTTTGTTTGTGGAAAGTGTGCGCAGAAACGGACTTTCTTGCACTAGTGCGAGAACAAATACCATATTGCGTTTGTACGCATGCGCAGACAGGCACTTTCTCGCACTAGGGCGAGAAAAAGAACCATATTGCGTTTGTACGCATGCGCAGTATTTCTCTCGCACGCGATGCGAAGAAGTGCAATTCTGCGCTCACTTCTCAGGAACGGCAAGCTAAACTTTACGTGCATGTGTTAGGCAAAAATGTTTGTTTCAATCGACAAATTCTAAATCGATTGAAACAAATAATAGTTCAACGAAACAATGCTTTATTTGTACCAATCAAACATACACTTTTAAACTTATATCACCGCGACTTTTGTGTAAACCAACAATTTTTTTCTCAGTTATACGAATCTAAAACATGGAACGATTTCTCTATTTCAGATCAGATTCAATTGTTTTCTCCATTCATAGACAGTTAATCTCAGTAGGTTTGTCATCATTGTATCAAAGTGTCGCAGCCTTTTGTCCACTTTCAGTGAAAGTGACTTTCGGACATACCGGATTGGTTTCTCCTCGCGAAGAAGCAAACAAAAAAAGCAAAAAAAAAAGTAAGGTAAGAGACTTTTAAAGGATGGTTGGATAGGTAGTTTAAAGTGTCGGCTGGCTGGAACCCGCCTTGACTCACTCGGACTCGTAACAGCCGGCTCGTACGTATATGGCGAAGGAGCGCGGGGGCATAGAAGCTTGCTGGTCACTGTCCGTGGGGTGAAATACGTTCGGAAATACAAACGGGCATCCATTTGTCGACTGTCGGTCGGCACTCGGCGAAGCCGGAGAGCCCGTCCGCGAGCCCCGAGAGTTTTCCCTTGGCCATCAAGCGCCCCCACCTTTTTCCTTCGTTCCGGATCTCGTATTTTCTATTTCTCTTCCCTACACATTTTCACACATAACCTTGGCACAGCCTCCTATCTACCACCGGTATTCCGCGCCGGGGCTGCCTCGCCGTCCAGAATGGCCCACTCCATTTCTCAGCGAGTCCAATTTACCGAAAATGGGAAAACCCGAGAGGCCAAACCGGACGATCCAACGTAAGTGCCGATTCATCTGTACGGATTTGCCTGACCGGTATCGAACCGAACGAGATGGAAGAGGCGCTTCGATGCACGCTTGTGGCGGACACTTCGACGCTAGTTTCACTCCGGTTACAAAGTTTCCCGAGCAATCGCGCGTCGAAGACGTTGTGTCTGTTATTACCTAACGGCGCTCTCTTGCACTCTTCGGAGGATTTGCAAGGTGGCGAAACTTGCGCGAGTTCGAGAAAGGTCGGGAAATACCTTCTTCGTGGTTGTCGACAGAAACGGGAAAGGTAGAATTGAATAGTGTATTATGCTACAAAGGAGGAAAGTGCCAGTATTTTTGCTGAGTGTAAAGTTTGCTGCCCGAGAGAACCTTGGGCAGAAATCATACGAGGTGAAAATCCGCTCCATTTCAGGCGGTTTGGAACTTTGCTAAAAGAGTCTAGTTCATTTGGCGAGGATCGGTCGAACCGATGAAGTTTCATGAGATTTTTCATTTTTTGAATTTCATGGAAAATTAGCGTTTTCTTTCCGAAGCGAGTTTCCATATCAAGTGTTGAGTTGGGAGTGAAATAAGTGGCAGATTCGCGATCGGTGGGAAAAAATTAATAAGACGTGGCCTCGAAACGACGAGTAACTACAATTTTTACAGGCAATCTTTGTAGTGAATGTTTCAAAAATTAGTTTTTTACAAAATATTTTCAGAAGCGATTATTTTCTTTTACTGACAAAACTTCCTCTATGAGAAAGCCAAATAATCGAGGAAAAATTATTTTTTATAGAAACTTTGTACACAAAAGTAGTTTGGATGAGGAAGCTTTTTTTCAGATTTTTGCCTCTCTTTCATCCGAGAGGAAGAGTGTATTTTTACAGTGCGAGAGGTAATGTAACTGTACGGTATGGCGCGTGAGTGACGTTGACTCGGGATCTCAATATAAGAACCTATAGACGAGGTTTCGAAGAAAATGAAGAAGAATTCTTATACATCAGACAATCAGACGGCATGTGACGTTACGGATGATAATAACGTCGGAAGTCAAATATGCGTCGCAGATAAAAGTCTCCCGCCAAACACAGCGACCGCCGTGGAGTTTATTTACCAGCAGGAAATATGATTTTTCAGGATATAAGTCAGATTCCGTACGGTAGCTCGGCTACCGCACGCAATCCATCACCGGCGCAGGTGATTGTCGTGTGTCATCTACCTGTTCCCCTGTGACACTGTGCGTGGCGTTTCGAGAGCGAGTTTTTATGAAAATTCTTATACAAAAATTAAATAAAAAATAATTACAAGACGTGGGAAAACACTGAGCGAAATTTAATGATATGAATTGATGATGGCATTTTCAATAAGGAAGAATAAACAAATAAAAAAATGCTTCTTACCCAATTTCATTAAATACTTAAATACTCAAATGCTCGAATACTCGAATACTCGAATACTCGAATACTCGAATACTCGAATACTCGAATACTCGAATACTCGAATACTCGAATACTCGAATACTCGAATACTCGAATACTCGAATACTCGAATACTCGAATACTCGAATACTCGAATACTCGAATACTCGAATACTCGAATACTCGAATACTCGAATACTCGAATACTCGAATACTCGAATACTCGAATACTCGAATACTCGAATACTCGAATACTAGAATACTCGAATACTCGAATACTAGAATACTCGAATACTCGAATACTCGAATACTCGAATACTCGAATACTCGAATACTCGAATACTCGAATACTCGAATACTCGAATACTCGAATACTCGAATACTCGAATACTCGAATACTCGAATACTCGAATACTCGAATACTCGAATACTCGAATACTCGAATACTCGAATACTCGAATACTCGAATACTCGAATACTCGAATACTCGAATACTCGAATACTCGAATACTCGAATACTCGAATACTCGAATACTCGAATACTCGAATACTCGAATACTCGAATACTCGAATACTCGAATACTCGAATACTCGAATATACAAAAAAGAAATAAAGAACAATTACAACATTAAGCGAAATTAAATAATATAAATCGACGATGGCATTTTAAATAACGAAGAAACAATAACCAAAAAATGCTTATTACCAAATTTCATCAAATACTTAAAGCATCTCTATCATATCAAAGCTGTTTTGTCAAGTCGTGTGCCGTGGACGGAAAGACCGTCGTATTTCCCTGTCCATAAATTGAGCGAGTTCAACGAGACAAGACGAATGCTTTTTACAAGCGTATATACCTTTAGATACGTTGCCCGTGTCCCGGTAGAAGAACAAGAAGAACCCAACATTAAACTGCCTGGGAATTTCGCGACCTGATCCATCCCTCTGGGCTCCGAGGCTCGGATACACATAGCTCTGTTACACGCTATCCGAGCACACGAAGAACAACATTAAAGCGACGTAATTAATCCATGTGCTCGACTGATCGGTCTGTAGAAGCGTATCCGCTTATGGCCCTCGGGGAGACGAAACAGGATGGATGGAGTTCAGAGTACACATATATAGCACAAGCTGTATCATGGTACGTTTTATAAGGCTTTTAAAAGTTGTCTCTACAGTACAATGACGAGCGAGGAAACACTACGTCGGGAGTGGAATATATAGAGACAAAAACAATCGTAGAGTAATCTTGATGCACGACTTGTTTGATGACTAGGAATTACATTATTTTCTCGCACTAGTATTGTTGCAGAGAAAGATTTTATTTTTAGGGAAGAATTTAATTTCCCGGACAGTGATTGTTGCAGAGAATAAAGGGGACATTACTGCATAGAAATCCTCAGAAATTGATACAATCCGAGATGAGATTTTGAGGTACAGCTTTGACTATGCGGGTTACAGAACGGGATTTCGGAACAGAGTTCATGCCTTAGGAAGTTGGCCGGGTTAATTCCCATCGAGGAACCGCGTTTCAATGCAGTACTTAAACCGGGTTAATTTACTTTCCCAAAAAAAAAAAAAAGCGTAGGTTAATCTTGAGGTACGACTTGTTTGATGACCCGGGAATAATTCAATCTCCCGGGCCGTGATTGTTGCAGAGAATAAAGATAACATGACTGGATACAAATCCTCAGAAATTGATACAATGCGAGGAGACACGTCGACGTGCAGCATTGACTATGAGGGTTACAGAACGGGATTTCGGGGCAGAGTTCATGCCTTAGGAAGTTGGCCGGGTTAATTCCCATCGAGGAACCGCGTTTCAATGCAGTACTTAAACCGGGTTAATTTACTTTCCCAAAAAAAAAAAAAAAATCGTAGGGTAATCTTGAGGTACGACTTGTTTGATGACCCGGGAATAATTCAATCTCCCGGGCCGTGATTGTTGCAGAGAATAAAGATAACATGACTGGATACAAATCCTCAGAAATTGATACAATGCGAGGAGACACGTCGACGTGCAGCATTGACTATGAGGGTTACAGAACGGGATTTCGGGGCAGAGTTCATGCCTTAGGAAGTTGGGTGGGTTAATTCCCATCGAGGAACCGCGTTTCAATGCAGACCGACTCGTACCGGAGATATCTGGTTTTCGGGTATCCATTCCCGATACAGTCGTCGGTCCCTGCCTGTGTGTACGGTGGAGTACGACGAGTGCCTGTATAGCGAGGGGATATACGTCTGGAGGGAAATGTATGGATCGTCAGCCGACCGTTAAACACGCCATTCTATGGCATTTGGTTGCGGGAGTCGACCAAGCTCGAAAGGGATTCGCGCAGGTTCGACGGGCACATTGCAGTTTAGGTATTGAGGTTCGGGAGAAGGTTCGTCGTTTCTGCTGCCTCGATAATGCTATCCAATCGTACCAGCCCTGAGGTAAATGGCCAAGTTTCCGTCACCGTCCCAGTTTGGTAGACGGAGAGAAAAATATGGTAATATCATCTAAAATAGTTTGGGAATAATCTCCAGACGGTAAAGCAAACGCGGGACATATGAGAAATCTGGGAAATTTTTCCTATACCGTATGGGACGACAAATTAAACCGAGGAAAGTATTCAGTCGTGTTATGCAGCCGCCAGAGTAATCGTTACTAAATCGAGTATAGCAAGAAAATATGAAGCGTGCGCAATCTGTCACTGAAATCCTAGTAGTTTGTACCGAACTAACTTGGTGCATTTTATATGCGTCTGGAGAATAATGTATAACGTTTTTGGGCGTAAAGTATGGGGATAATTACGACATGCCGTAAATGGTACAGCGGCCTATGCATAGCGAAATTTGCGATGCGTTTGGTTACGATCGTATTTTTTTCACTTCGTCTTTGAATTACTATACGAATCTGGAGATTATTACCATGCTTTTCTCTCCGTGTACCGCTAGTAGGTTGTCTCTATAGTTATTTATACCTACGGATCCCTTGAAAGATAGCCAAAGGGTCCGCCTTGCCTTATTATGTAGTAAACATCTTAAGTAAGATGAGCGATTTTTTTTTTAGAATTTTACGTTAAAGGGTTTTATGCGAAACGATTTTTTCTTAAACTGTTACAGTGCCGCGCTCGCCGTGGCTCGATAGCGGTGCGCGTACGCCGAGCGCCAGCCCGGCCGCCACCGTTAGCTTTATGTTACCGTCATTTAACGCAATTAGCAATAATAATTAAAAAATAGGGTTCATTTAGTACAAACAAAAATATTGACGACATGTTGAACATTTTTCATCTAATAATTTCATAGTGTGTGGCGCAACTCGCGTTTTGGGACTTCCGAGCTGCAGTTGCTGTCAAGGCGTTCTAGCCGAAGCGCATCACTACTTTTGCGAATGCAATACTTTGCAAGTATTAAAAAACATAAAAGTTATACCAACGGTCTCCGTGCAAGCAATATTATCAGTTAAATTTTCAATCATGTGATTTTTTTATTGTAACTCGGAACTCGGAATTCGCAACTCGCAACTTGCAACTTGCAACTTATGAACCTTGAAGCCGATCGGGACAGACGAACAATCGTCTATCGTAACAATCGCGCGCGATCTTGTGCAACTGTTAACCGCTCCTTATTCCGTATACAAAACGCCTCTCTCTTTTTCTTTTTCAACTCAAGTAAACTCATGGATCCGTAGCTTATCTCGTATATCGCAACAGCTCCCACCATCGCGCGAACTTGTCATTAGTAAGAAATTAATTACCGCTGCCGCATGTCGAATATCGCACATACACATTCACATACATGAATCCACCTCGTCATATGGAAGGAGACGAACTCCTTGATCTTGGCTTCGCGACTCGCGGAAACCTGGAGTTTCTCTATCGCTGCATGCATGAAACTGAGATTCGCACGAGCCGCGTCGCCACGTTCAACGTTTTAGCGGTCGTTGTAGTGATTTGCCATGTTGTCCGACGCAGGGCGTGTTTAACCGTGAATAGCCGCATGCTTGTAGAATAGACGTACTATTAATGGTCACGAGGCCGAATCGGTGGCGAGCTGCAACGTTAACAGCTCTGGAAACCTCGTTTCATTTTATTGCGCATATACGACCCATGCCGGAGATGGCGCGCGATTTTAACGTTCGCCACAGCGAGAGAATATTGGCAGCGTTACGAAATCGTTAATAAACAACGCGACGATAATAGACGAGTAGATTAACGTCGAGGCTACAATCGAACGTGCGTACACTACAATATCGTCCCGGTGAGATTCCACGGCGCATGGCACACGCCCCGGCTCGATTATGGATCAACATGTAAAAAAAAAAAAATTAAGAATATATTGCCAACGCATGTAAAATAATAATAATGGTACAGTGGCAAGTCACATAATGGTACAGTGTCAGTCTACGTGAAGTATTTCTCAACGAATTTAAGTTCGTAGCGTTAGTTGTTGAGGCTTTAAAAGGCTTTAAAAAAAGTGCAAAGCAATTTGCAAGTAGCTTCACCATTGCAAAAAAAATCGCGAACTGAAGTTTTCCTAATTCGCCGGTTTGAGGCGATTTTTAATGTATTCTTCACTTTTTTTTAATAAAAAAATCCATAAAAAAATGTTATTAGCAAAAAGGAAAAGAGTCCCTTCTCATTTCTTTCTTAAGAAAAGCGACGTCTCGCTTTTTTGATGGAATTGAAAAAAAGGAAAACAATTCAATAAATTCTCGTTAAAATTATACTTATCGAAAAGTTATAATGGATTATCATATACTAATAGAAACAGAATGTCATGCTACTCATCGAATATTCGTAATGCGAGCGTCTACTCAAAAAGTACTTGCACTCGGTACTCGAAATCTTAAATGAGTACTTGAAATACCGGATAATTGTTCAGTACTTCAAGTAACGCCCGGCTCTGTTACTTATCGTCCCGGTGAGATTCGACACCCAGAAAAAAAAATTATTTGACGGTCATCGTTTATTTGATTCAAGTAAAATATTTATTTGATTTAAATAAATATTTATTTCATTTAAGTAACTATTCACTTAACTTAAATAAATATTTATTTAAATCAAATAAATATTTTACTTAAACCTAATAATCGGTGGCCATCAAATAAATTTATTTCTGGTGTACGGTGCATCACACACGCCCCTATTTTCGAACAGCTCTGTTATGAATCGTGACGTCATAAAAAAAAAAGAAAAATTTAAAGAATATATTGGCAGTGCATACAAAAAATAATAATAATGGTAAACATCGATGCAACGGTACAACAGAATTGCCGAAGGACGAAAAAGCTTGACACGTCGTCACCTCGTACACGTTTTTTTTATGTTACGCAAGCACCGCAGACGTTACGCATGTATCGGGGTAATTGGATATCGACAGTGCGGCTTTCGTACGAAACGCGCACAGATATGATATTCTACCGCGAATCAGACCGGTTCAGTACACCACGTCAATACTGCAGCTCCTGTAAGAAGATCCGAACCCTGTGAAAGATCAGTCAAGATGTTCGAGCAGAATATCTTTATCTCTGGCACGACGTCATCGGTACGTCGTAATCGTCGCTATGACCGTTACGTGTAAATAAAATTTTTTAATTGTACCAATTCATAAATATAATTTTTCAAATATATTAATCGTATTCATTTATAGGTGTAAATTTATCCAAATTTTTGGAGGAAGCACAAAATAAAAATAATCTGTATTAATAATTTCCACCGGCTCTGTTTGATGTCCCACCCATTCGCATTGCAATCACATGCATTCCAATAACTTTTCGATCCAAAGGACCAATCGCGCTCATAATATAATTCATAAATATAATTTTTTAAATATATGAATCGTATTAATTTATAGGTGTAAATCGATCCAAATTTTTGGAGGAAGCACAAAATAAAAAGAATCTGTATTAATAATTTTCACCGGCTCTGTTTGATGTCCCACCCATTCGCATTGCATCCAAAGGGCCAATCGCGTTTGCTACAGCGGATAGTGTACGACGGTACGCTCGTGTCCCAAAATACAGGCCATCCCCGTTCCCCTTTGCGCCCACAATCGAAATTCAAGCTGTGTTCCAATGAGCGAGATCTACCGACGGTGTCGTGGCGCCGTTTACTTGGTCCGGAGGCAACCTCGACGAACCTCAAAGCGTTTCGAACAGGATGCTATCAAACGCGTCCTCCACCGTACAATACAGTGAACGAGGAGAGATGGGAAGCCGGTACAGACAGAATCACGGCTGTCATTAAATGGCAGCATCGCCTGACGCTATATTGTTTACCGAATGAATATGTATATATAGATATATAAGGGAGAGCGGGGCAAAATGGGACAGTGGAGTAAAGCGGAACAGTGGACCAAAGGGCAATTTTCCAATAACTTTTCGATGGTCCATTTTGCCCCGATACATCCGGATTTTGTGCCCCGATTTGCCCCACCGCAACAATTATTGTAGAACATTTTGGCCCATCCAACAATCACTAGAAAACGTTGTCTCCAGTAAAAAGTCCGTACGAAATTCAAGGACATTCAAAGACAATTTACAGGACATCGCCTGGTTATGTTTGAACATTTATAAAAAAAATAAAAATAGAATCAAGGTCAAATTTGCGGGGTAATAAAAAATTAAAGGACAACCGCTGGGGACCATGGAAAAGTGCGTTTTGTCACTCTGTCCCATATCACCCCGCTATTCCCTATATATACGTAGGGAAGAGCGGGCAAAACGCAACAGTGAGCACAACGCAATTTTCCGATCATTTTTAGATGTCCCAATTTTGCCCCATCGATACATCCGAATATACTGTCCCTTTTTGTCCCACTGTCTCATCCAAAAACTATTGAAACGTTGCGTTCTGTCCCATTATTCCGTTTTGCCCCGCCGTTCCATATATATATATATATATATCAGCTCTCCCTCTGGAACGCGCGTTTCGCCCGACAAACGATTCGTGCGACGCCCAGCCAAAGCGTCATAATAATTGGAACGAGAATTTCCTCTTCACCGAAAAAGCAAAGACAACCCATTTAATTATTTAGCTCACACTTTAGTTCGTCCTGTTTTCATTATCTTCCGTGCAGAAATATCTTTCGTCGTCTGACTTTGTTCCAAGCGCGAAACATTACTGTAGAATATACACTCGGATAGATAAATGTATATATAGATATACAGATATATAAATGATGGGCTTGGTGGAAGCTTTTGCTATTGTACGTTTCCTTATCGACGTCTCCGTGTGGCCAGAACGCTGCGCGTGACACACAAAGCATTTCGAGGAGCAGGGCAGAAAGAACCCTCCTATAGCGTCTAGGAAAAATAGACGAGAGGATCCTTTTCAAGTTACACTCAAACCCCCCTCTCGCTACCGTTCCCAGCACGCTTCGATGATTTTTCTCTCTGCACTCCTCCGCCTCCTCTCTGTTTTTCCGTCTGGTCTGGAAATCCGCCATCCTATTCCACCTTTCCGTCGGCGCGTGCGATAAGCGGACCGACCAGGAAGAGGGTATACACTCGTCTCAACTAAACGTGAAAAGGCTTCGACGCTTCGACAATCTCCAAACGAGATACTCGTAATATAAAAAAAAAAAAAAAAAAAAAAATCGATACTCTGTTTTTTTTGGGTCGATTAAAAAAAAATATCGTGGTCGAAAAAAAAAACAAAAATAGTTCATCGATACTATATTTTTTTGGGCTCGATTTAAAAGAAACATCCATGGTGGAATAAAATAAAACTTCATCGATATCCTATTTATTATTTTTGCTCAATTTAAATTAAATAGTAGTAGTATTAAAAGTAGTAGTATTAAAATAAACGGTTCATCAAAGTTACGAGAGAATTTATTAGAAATTACTCAGACGCATTTCCGCATGGACGCGATAGGCTTGATCGAAAGGCAATTCAATACCTATTTTTTGTCCCAATTAAAAACACATCGTGGTCGATAAAAAGAAAAAAATTGTTTATCCGTGTAACGATCAAATAATTTTTTTACTTCTCAATTAATTACTCATAGTATTAAAATAAACGGTTCATCAAAGTTACGAGAGAATTTATTAGAAATTCCTTAGACGCATTTCCGGATGGTCGCGATAGGCTTCATCGAACGGCAATTCAATACGACGAGTGTACCTTCGCACGCGCCTTATGTAGCGCGAGCAGTAGAGAGAGAGAATCGTCGACGAGATCGTTGAGTTTGAAGGTGACTCACCGTGTCGAGATTGAACAGGCTCGAGACTTTCTTCAGGAAGCCGTCCTGCGACTTCTTCTTCCTTCGCGTGGTCATATCTTCGGGCGTTTTCGACTCCCGTCGATTTATACAGTTATATTACAGTGATCCAAGTAATCCGGGCCCTCAGATCGAGCGTTGGCACATTTTAATCCTTTTATTGCTCGTAGCACTGAACTGCACTCGCGGAGACGCTCAACACAGCCAATTGCACTAAACGATTCAAGTATGAAAGAAAAAAATTCGATTTCCTTAGTACGTAATTTTATAAAAAGTATACGGAAACTTATGAAGAGAAACTTCCAGCCGTTTCACTTTCAGAAAAAAAACTGATCGAGAAAACTATAATTTCATTGAAGAAAAACAAAAAAAAAACATTCTTTGCGGCAAAGCGAGACTCGGTGAACGAGTTAAAGAGGAAACGGACGATAAAACGCTCGAGGGTCTCGAGAACCGAAACGAGTGCGGTTGAGGATGTACGGAGTAAAATATAAGTTCAGGATGTTCAGAGTAAAAACAGAAACATCCACGTACCAAAAGCCAAAATTAAAGAAAAAAATGTTGATTACTTTAGTATTTAATTTCCCAAAAAGTGTACGGAAACTTACGAAGACAAACTTCCGGCGCGTTTTAATTTGAGAAAAATCCTGTCGAGAAAACTTCAATTATTTCGAAAAAAAATATATATATATATTTCCGGCAAAGCGAGACTGGAAGTACTCGGTGAACGAGTTAACGAGGAGACGGATGATGAACGATAAAAGTACGAAAAAAGTGAAAAAATTTTTAATTTTTCAAAAAGTGTACGGAAACTTACGAAGAGAAACTTCTGGCTCATTTTAATTTGAGAAAAATCTGGTCGAGAAAACTTCAATTATTTCGGAAAAAAATCAACTAATTGCGGCGAAGCGAAACTCGGTGCGTGAGTTAACGAGGAAACGGATGATAAAACGCTCGAGTGTCCCGAGAATCGAACAGAGTTACGTTGAGGATGTACGGACTAAAATACACGAGAGTCCTTTTCCTTACGATTACTTTTTTACATCTCGCGGCGAACACATCGGGAACACCCTTACGTACATTACGTTCTCGCACCGCTGCCACGTGTGTTATAACACTCACCGGCGGACTAGTTCGTGCTTCGTTATAAAATGTTTCGAAATCGTCCGTACGCGGGAGATACCATAGTGATATACCTCACCCGACACTTGAGTTTGCGGGTCTCTGCCGAGTCCCTACCAGTTTGCAGGTGGAGGGGGAATAGGTTCAAGTACCGTGACCGAGGGTCAGGTCGCAATCCGCGTGACGCTACGCTGTTTTTTTCATTCCTTTTTCAAAACCTCGCCTCGCATATCTCATTTCCAGAGCTCGATATTGCAGGTGTACATCCAGCGAGTTGAACGTATAGATCGCGATGGTTGGATCGTTATGAAGGCTGCTCTATCGCAAATATAGTGTAAGTCGTACAACGTTTCAGTAGGGTATAAATGGAATAAATGAAAAAAAAAAAATGGACTGTTGAAAAAAATGGTAGATTTAATGCACAGGAAGTTTTTGTGCAAAAACTTTTATATTAAATCTAATGTAGAATTGTAATGAAAAATTAATGAAGTTTTAAAGTGGAATTAAAGTTAATTGTTTGGTCTAAATTACTTTTATATAAAAATTGAATTAACCTATTAAAAAGTATTACCAATGTTTTTGATATACTGTACGTTAATTTTTCGTCGTAATTGTACATGAAAGTTAATTTACAATTGTGAAGAAAAATTAATACATTTTCAGAGTGAAATTAAAGTAAATCATTAAAAGTAAAGTATTTCTAAAGTTATATACCGTACGTTATTTCTTATCGCAATTGTGCATGAAATTTAATATACCAGTTTATGCACGAAAGCTTCCAGTACATTAAATTGCGTACTAATTTTTTTTTACAGTGTCGTTAATATAACAGAAATGCGTGTTCGTTAATAGTTTGAGTTTTGGCACAGTCGGAGAAAGAATTCGTTCGATCCGTATAAATATTTGCTGTTCGGTTAAAAACAATTGTACTGTAAAATTATTTTGCATCTCCGAGTTACGGTTACCGAGGAAAATTCCCGATTGCTCGATCGATAGACGGGTTCGAGATCGTGAGGAACCGTGAACTATGAATTGTAGAGTGTCAATTGGAATTTCTCGATCAATTTATTCGAATGCACGACATTCGATGATACTCGTTCCTTACTCGACTTCTACATTAATTGTGATTAAACATAACTGCTAATGAAAGTTAATACGAAATCTACAATTTTCATTGTCTACAATCGACATTGTTACAATAAATAGAAAATGTTCCCGATCTTTCTCTTCTCCGAATAAATGTACCTTTTTTACAAATCAGTATAGAGAAATACGTCAAAGGGACCGTTGCACGCGACAAAACGAGTGGCGTGCACGAAATCGCTCGAGCAATTCCGATTCCCTCAATCAACGTTCTAATCGTTACAGTTAACAATTTCCGGAGGTCAGAGGCATCGCATGGAAATAATTATAAAGATTCTCCGCGTGTGTGCACCACACTGTGGAATGCACGTCAGCTCTGGTACACGAAACTATGCGTCCCGGCGTCGTGAGCGTCCACCAACCTAACCTTCCGTTCGCCGCACACAAACGCATGCGCGCGCACACACTAAACACCGACTCGTTTCTCGGTCCGTTTCCCCCCTCCCAATCTCGCTCTGCTTCCCTCCGACCCGTCGCTGTTCCCCTTCCGCGCAGCAACGCCGATAGTTGACACAATACGATTGAGATCCACGGCCCAACCGAGATCGATTCTCTCCAACGAAAATCAGAAGAAAAAATATCTCACCGACAGCGAGAAAAATCGAGAGCCCTGCCGCGACGATATCGACGGCTGGAGGGAATATCACAGCCGGTTTTCAGGGCCAACACCCAAACGTAATGAACGACCTCTGGATAACTGGACGGCTCGCGTTCCCACCGGCCTTCGTCCTGAACATAACCCTGACAACCGGATTCACTGCACTCTCACCCGCGCGACCGCCGCGCGAAAATTCAGCAGGTTCTATATATATAATAAAAAGAAAAGACTAGAGAGACCGAGGAAGCCCGAACTATAGCGCGGCAAGAGCGTCACCCGGCGAAGTTTTTTTGACGATCGATCGAGCTTATATCCCGCTCGTTGCTGCTCAGAATCGATTCACTGTGTCGCTAATTTAATGCACTAAAGAAAACACACAAACTCGTCGAGAAAAATTGCACACGCACTGACGAATAAAATGAATAAAACTAACGAACGCCGATAGGGCTCGCGGAGTCTCGCGTAAACAGGTTGCACGGCATGTACAGTGTGTATCTACGGTTCGTCGCTGGTTTATTTCACTACGCGCTCAGTGTAGCCTCGTGCACTGACTCTACAGCGGCGTCGACGCCGTGGCTACGCTCACGTTCCACGATTACTCGCTTCCACTCGGGCCCTCTCGCTCTCCCTCCGCCGCCTATCTCGTTCCCTCTCGCACGCTCGCTTTTATTTTCTTCGCCGTGCGGCGGACAGCGGTCGCACGAGAGACTTTGAAAATTCCGCCACGTATGGCTCTACTGTCACGGCGCCCCGCACCGGCCGAGCGAGATCCTCGGCTTTTGTCGAACCGATCGGAAACTCGAGCGGGCGAGCGCGAGATGTGACCGGTAATTTTACCGTATTTTTTTTTACAGTAAAACTATGGTGCGTGAATACTTTGCAAATTACGTCATTGGTAATAAAACCATACGATCTCATAGCGATTTAAAATCTCACCAACGGAATGGCCAATTTTCGAACAATGTTACAGTGAAGATAAAAAAAAATTTTGTTATCGTTAATTTTACATTTACAGTAGGTAGATCATAAGTCTTGACGGCAAATTTGCTTAACAAATTTTGTGAACGGTAATTTTTAACTGTATAGGAGAAGTTGAAAATATTTCAACCCGTAATGTAACATTTTAATAACTAGATTTTATACGTTGCGACGGTAAATTTACTAAAAAAATAATTGTGACCAGTAATTTCACAACTACATAGTTGAAGTTCACAATTTTCCCAACCGGTAATGTCACATTAAAGTAGGTATATTTTATACGTTTTACCGGTCAATTAAAAAAAAAATGTGACCGGTAATTTCGCATCCGGATAGATGATTTTTACCTACTCTGTACAGCAAATTTAGGAGAAACTTTCGTAATCATATTTTCGCAACGCAAAATCTTAATACTTTTTTAAAACATCAAAATGCCGGTATTTTCACATCTCTAAGCGCGAGCTTGTTACTGTCAGACAGAGTTTCGCCGCTTCGACCGCCAATCACTGCCGAATGCCCAACGGAAACCGCACCGACCAAGAGCCTATGCGCACCTTCGATACTACAAAGCCGTCCGGGCCTCCGTGACTCGGGCGATTGGACGCGTACCACTACCGTCCCGGCCAGGCAGTGGCGGCACCGTGTGTATATACATATATATATAGTAATTCGAGCGTCGGTTAAACGCACGACGAGGCCTCGACCGTGTCAACGCGAACACACTGTTGCTTCGGTTTCTTCGACGACGATTACGCCGAAACTCGCAACGTTTTAATTATTATCGCAGCAACTACACGACTCGACAAAGAGGCGTCGTGTCGTAAATAAAAGTAGGGAGAGTGACGAAGAGGAACTTTAAACGTTTTACAAACCGACAAGACGCGTTTACGCCAAAAAATTTAGCTACCGCTGTTGTGGCTCTCGCTCTACGCCGGCAACGCTTGCGCACGAAAGTTCCCGAATAACGACGAATCTTCACGACCGCGTGGGCGATCCTGTAACGTACTGACTTACTCGCGAACGTTATGGCAGGTGCGTAACGTTCGGTCGCGCCTACCTGCGATCCACGATCGTTCGCGGCGCAAGAGACGGCCAAGAAACACCGCATGGCTGTAGTTCTACGTTCCTGTCAGCGGGGCGCGAGCGTCCGGCAGGTGCTGCCCGTGGCAGGAAGCCGAAGCTACAGCCACGGCGTGGCGCATGTACCGACGCAGGTCCGACGGCGAAGACGATCTTTTTTAAACCGGTTTGGAAAGCGACGAAGTATTTTGTTTTCCTCTCTTTTCTGTGATCTTTTGATAGTTCCATCTTTTGAAAATGATCAATAATATATCGATGACTAATTGGTAAGGGCATAAGAAGCGTTTTAAGAAGAACAAACGTTGCGGACCGTCTTTTTTAAACCGGTTTGGAAAGGTATTGAAATATTTTATCTTTTTTCCTGTCATTTTTCGAGTTCTATCTTTTGGAAATGAACAATAATATATCGACAACTTTATTTCGAGAGGGGATTTCGAGCGTGTGCCTGAGGAAAAAAAGAATGTTAAAACGAAACGTTCTTCCTAATAAAAAAAACGGTTGCTATTTTATTGCGCGCCTGTGTATGATGGCAATCGACCGTTTAATCTCGTTAACCGTTTTCCAAACGAGTTAAAAGCTCATTTACCATCGCACAAGCTCGGCTTGGTAAATGTCGATTTAAAATTCAGTCCAAACGCAGTACATTCGTGAGAGGCACAGAAATTCCCGCACTAAATAGAGAGCAGCAGTATAATCTGTAAATCCTCAGACGGCCACAGTGTGCCAACCGGTTCGAGCACGACATGGCTGTAGTTCGCGTTCCTGGCGTCTGAGCGCGACCAGCCAGCAGGTGCTGCCCGTGGCAATAAACCGAAGCTACCGCCACAGTGGCGAATGTACCGACGCAGGTCGACGGCGATGACAATTATTTTCAACTGCTATTTGCAGAAGCAAATATATAGTTTTCTTTTTTTATGTGACTTTTTGATAGTTCTGACTTTAAAAAATTAAAAATAATATATCAATGAATTTAATCCGTGAGAACATATGGAGCGTTTTAAGAAAAAAAAAAACGTTGCGGACGACGATCTTTTTCGAACCCGTTTTTTTGAGGCGAGGTGAAACAGACTGAGTCGGTAACAAAAACTGTAATGAATGGCATTGGGAGATGGTCGACATTTCGCGAAAAAGCAAAGTATTAGCTGATGTAGATTTCAATACCGTGACCGATGGTACTTCGCTTTGAACCCAAATGTCAACCATTTTTACATGGCATTGATTCGATAAATGCAACTATCTCTCTTGCACTCACATGTCACGTGGTACATGATTCAACTCACCTTAAGGTATTGAAGTATTTTGTTTTCCTTTTTTTCTGCGATTTTCGGTATTTCTATGTTTTAAAAATGTAAAGTAATTAATCGATAGCTTTAATTCGCGAGGCTACATCGAGCGTGCACCTAAACAAAAAGAAACGTTGCAACGAAACTTTAATAAAAACTTTATTTCCTAACTTTAATAAAACATTATTGTTCTCGTCGTCGAGCGCCTTTGTATAATGGCAATCGACTGTTCAAGTTCGTAAACCGTTTTCCAAACGAGTCAAAAGCTCATTCACCATTTTCTTTCAAAAATGAAAAATAATTTATCGACCACTTTAATTCGAGAGGGCATATCGAGCGATTTAAGCAGAAAAAAAAATGTTGCGCTCGATCATTTTTTCAAACCGGTTTGATAAGGGATTGAAATATTTTGTTACCTTTTTTTCTATGATTTTCCGATAGTCCTATCTTTTAAAAATGAACAATAATGTATCGACGACTTTAATTCCAGAGGGCATATTCGAGAGTGTACCTAAAGAAAAAGAAAACCTTGCAACGAAACGTTCTTCCCAGTTTTAATAAAAACATTATTGCTCTCATAGCCGAGCGCCTGTGTATGATGGCGATCGACCGTTTCATCTCGTTAAACGTTTTCCAAACGATTTAAAAGCTCATTTACCATAACACAAACTGAGCTTGGAAAATGTCGTTTTAAAATTAAGTCTAAAACGCAGTACTTCCGCGAGAGGCACGGAAATTCACTCAGTAAATAGAGAGCAGCAGTATAATCTGTAAATCCTCAGTCGGCCCCCCCGGCGTGCCAACCAGTTAGAAACGAGCGAGCGAGCAGGAATGATATCCGTGCTACCCCGTTCTCCGCTTCGCCAGGGTCGCAGCTGGCCATTCGAATTTAATGGGCCAAGCAACATGCGACTTCTGCTGCTGCACACAATACCCATTCGGCTGTGCGCGTGTGTTTGTATGTGTCATCTAGATGTGACTGTTCCAGCGAATGTGGCTCGGTAGAGCCGTAGGGTATCCCGAAACTTCGCAAGTTTCCCTGACTACACACTAGAGCTGTAGCTGTGCAGTACCTTAGAACGTCAGTCGCAGACGACGCGCTGGTCGTGCGGATGTCTCGCTGCATTTTTGAATTGAAGAAATAAAGACGCAATTTTTTAAAAAACGTATAGACGTACACAGTAAAAAAAGTTTGCACCTTTTACAACAACTTATCGTCGACAAAAGTCTACTATTTTGAAATTGGTGGTTTTCGGATCGCACCATGCGAGCCCAGTTTCACCCAGAAATAAATTTATTTGATGGCCGCCGATTATTAGGTTTAAGTAAAATATTTATTTGATTTAAATAAATATTTATTTAAATCAAATAAACGATCACCGTCAAATAATTTTTTTTTTCTGGGTGTTTAAAAACAAAAGTCGAAACTAAAACTTTTAATGACCCGGGTAATAAAAGAACAGGTTTGTATATTCAAACCTAAAGAAAAAAGTTTGTTGTTTATTTAACAAAATTATTTTTACGAAAGTTTGTATTCCCATTTTACGAAATTATTGTTTACTGTGTATGAAACGTAACTAAGGAGATCTCGGGTGACGCTTATATACATAGGGGAGAGCGGGGCAAAATGGGACAGTGGAGTAAAACGGAACAGTGGGGCAAAACCCGATTTTTCAATCAATAAATTCAAATTTTTCAATCAATTAAAAGTCTCATCGGAAGCGGATATGATCTTGGCTTTCGATGAGACTTTTCTTTCAACCGTACATGCCATAATCCCTGATAAATTTGATTACACTTTCTATTCGCTGCGGATGTCTTGCTGCGTTTTTGTATTAAGCAATAAAGATGTAATTTAAAAAAAAACTTACAGTCGTACGGAACGTAACGGGGTTGATCGCGGCTGTTGCATATACATACATATAAAATATTCACGTGTTCCGTGTTTCAGGAAGGGGAATCGCGTGCCCGGCGTTAACCCTCGAAGCCATGTATGACCCGGGAACTTAAACGAACCTTTAGAAGTTGGAGGAAGGCAATTTAGCCGCAGAATATCACGAGAGCTTGTTGGACGGTGTGGAAAACGCTCGCGGACACTGAGCTGGGTGAACATAGACGTGGAGTACCATACAGTGCAGGTATGTATGCTTGTCGAGAACGCGAACGCTGCTCAAGACTCACTTCAATTTGCATCTTTTATGACTGGAGGAAAATATACCCCGGTTGGGCTGAAGCTTGCCGAAGGAGGGACTAAGATTCTCCCAAGAAATTACTTGTCTCAAAGATGCTGCATAAATGGAAAGATTCTAGGTTTTCATAAATAGTTGCACTGTTGATACAAGTGGGGGAATAGTAATTTACGATACTAGTGCGATAAAACTTATTCTGACGAGTGTGTTTGCAGGCGGAGCCGAAGGCGAGCGTTGCGATCACGCGGTTAATAAAAAGTTTTTTCCCACGAGTTTCGTATCAAATTTTACTACACAAGGTGCGTATTGTGCCAAGTGTTGTAGTGTAAGGTTGTTATTGTACAATACCAAATTTTAAGCAATGCGCGCGTAAAACTACAATTTTCGCACCGAGTGTAATAATACTAGTTTACGATACTAGTGCGATAAAACTTTTTCTGTCACGTGTGAATTGCAGCCGCAGCCGAAGACGAGCGTTGCGCTTACACGAGTTAAGAAAGTTTTTTGCGCGACTATCGTACCAAATTTTACGTCACGAGGTCTTAAAAATGAGTTGCACTTTTACGCACGTCAGGCGATGTAATTTCGGTGTGCCACGCGTCGTATACAAGAATACATCGAATCGTCATCAAAGTAATGACCTGCTCGCACCTTGACACGTATTATGAGACAGAAGCGCGTGTCAAATTACCGCAGCTTTAAAGCATTTGCTTGTCGTTTCTATTTCCGTATATACAACTGTTCGGATCGTAACGGGGAATGTTGCACGATTGAACAGTACGAACGACTGCGTTTGCACGCGTTGTGAAAATTTTATTCTGTTCACCCACAATAGACTCGCACATATGTGTACCTACCATATGATCAACGGCTGTGCGTGCCGTTTCGCTAGTTTGGGTCACGAACACAGAACGCTGCACAATGTGTGACGTGCAAGCAGGTCGCGCGAAGATATTAACTACGTGATATTAACTAACACTCTTCGTTAAGCTACAAGACATCGATTTATAGTAAACATGTTGCGCAATGACAGCAATGAGGGACGCAGATGTTATTTGCCAAGGAGATAAGTTAACGAAACTCAAATAAAAAATAACACCATTCTCATTTATGACGGATTTAGAAGAGAATAACAATAAATAAAAACAATGAGAGAAAATAATCACTTATGTGTTTTTCTCGATCTAACGATGTGTGAGACTCTCCGTTGCACTACAAAACATCGAACTGTGATAAACATGTTACGCAATGACGATGATGCAGGAAACAGGTGTTATTCGCTACGGAGATAAACGTAGGGTGCAAATTAATGAAAATCAAATAAACAATGCTCCCTCCATGAGGAAGCAAAAACAACACTTCATTCTCTTTTGTGAGAGATTTTGCAAATAATATTATTATTGGGAACAAACGTAACGCAAACAATAACAACAACAGAAAATAATGATTTGTGTTTTTTGGATCGACGATGACCATCCAAATCCGATCTATAGTAAACATGTTACGAAAACACAATAATGCGGGACACAGGTATTATTCGCTAAAGAGATAAACATAGAGTGCAAATTAATGGAAATAAAATTTTTATAAAACACTTTATTCTCTTTTATGAGAGATTTTTCAAATAACATTATTATAAGGAATTATTAGGAAATTATTCAACGATACAACGATAGAAAACGATACAACGATAGAAAAATAATGATTGATGTGTTTCCCTCAACCTAATTCTGTGTCTCCTAATCTAATGGTATGTGACACTCTCCGTTGCACTACAAGACATTAATCTATAGTAAACATGTTACGCAACATAATGCGGGACACAGGTATTATTCGCTAAGGAGATAAAGGTAGAGAGCAAATGAATGAAAATTAAATTGAAAACAACAACTTTATTCTCTCTTATGAGAAATTTAGAAAATAATATTGTTATTATTATAAATAAAAAACATAACGCAAACAACAGCAGAAAATAATGATTTACATTATTTGGACGGTGGTCGACAGCAGTGCGTCGCGCGAGGATATTTTCGATGTGTGACAGTCTCCGTTGCACTACAAGACATCGATCTATAGTAAACATGTTACGCAACGATGATAATGCGGGCACAGGTATTATTCGCTAAGGAGATAAAGGTAGAGTGCAAATGAATGAAAATCAAATTAAGAAAACAACTTTATTCTCCTTTTCACGAGAGATTTAGAGGATATTATTATTAGCAACAAACGTAACGCAAACAACAACAGAAAATAATGATTTATGCGTTTTGGATGTACGATGACAGTGCATCGCGATGGTGTCTCTCTCAATCTCGGCAGAGACGGAATGTTAACTGGATTATTCGGTAGGGTCTGGAATGATAATCTCCCAACTAGTCCTCGATATCCATGTGATCCTGGTAATGGTGGAGATGAAAAAAAAAAAGAAAAACAAAATTACAAGACGTGAAGAAAAAACGAAAATAAGCTAGCCAACCTCGAGTTGATATCTCATAACCGGAGTGGTTCGTTTGAAGCGGACGCAACGTGCCGCGAATGGGCTAAAGAGAAATGAAAGCGAAGAAGTGAACGGACGGAGCGATGGAGTTGGAAGATACAGTGCCGGCAGTAAAAGCAGGAAGAGGCGAGACATGCCGTTCGCCAGGGATGCAGTGAGTTTTGCTAATTAGAGCGAAGCAGCTTCCGAAATGGCCAGAACTTTTGCGAAGAGGATCGGGCCCGTGTTGGATGGAGTTAATGTGGCAGGAAAATGAACTATAGTCCAGACTACCTTTCCGACTGCCTGGAATTTTCGTACACACGAACTTTTGCGAACCGTGAGATGAGGCGCGCCCGGTGATAATTTAATATATTTTTAATCTAAAGTATTCCGGATGGAATTGTGCATCGAATTGCATCTTCCTTCGGGAGGCGGAAGACGAGAAACAAAAGCTATCTGCGCAGAGATCGGTGCAAAGCGGAGCGATAACGAGTCCGTCGGAGTTGTCGAACTGGAATCTCGTTTGGGTAATGCAACTTCGAAAACGGAGACCTCCGAGAAAAGATAAGCCAGAGATAGCAGGAGAGCGGGGATGTATAGGGAGCAGCGGGGTAAAACGGAACAGTGGGGCAAAACGAGCCGAAAAACCCGGGTATATCGATGGGGCAAAATGGGGCATTCGAAAATTATTGGAAAATTTCCTTGTGCTCAGTGTTGCATTTTAACCCACTGTTCCATTCTGCCCCGCTCTTCGTTATTTAAGTACCGGAGAGATTATCTTTTCGGACACCGAGAGAAGGATGGTAAACATTTATATGCGACGTGATTAGTGAAATCGTGCGTCGATAAGGGACCTGTATGCTTATTTGGTAATAAAACATTGCTCGTTGATGCTTCGTTGATAACAAAAATGGCTTATTCAACGAAAAATTCTTTTCTAAGTCATTCATGTATCACATTATTCCCATACGAAAAAAAGTAGCAGATCTGTCACGAATTAATTAAAAAAATTATTTGACATCAATGCTTGTTCATTAGATTCAAATAAACAGTATGAAATAATAAGAATAATACCATCTACTAAATAAATATATTAGAACTTAATAAACGCTCTATTAGGTTATGAAACAAACAAACATTTTTTTTTCGTCCTTAATAAATTTTCTTTGGTTATTATAAACTTTTTACAGGGTGAATTCCGTCAGACTCAACGCGATTGCACAAAAACTTCGGGACAGGCCTTACGGTGTTAAAAGCGTACTGAAAGGTGAGATAATCCAGCGTGATTTTGGATCGTCAATCACCTACAACATTTACTCACGAATTCGTTGAAGACGATAAAAAAATAAGAGGAGAACAGAAATAAGCCTTCCGCGAGTACTTCAACCCCCACATAGCAACTGAACAAAGCGAAGGATCGTTTTTGTCCCATGTGTAGTACGCCCACTTCCGCGAATTTGTACGTCAAGAAAAGTTTGACGGTAAATCCGGAAGGCAAAGAGGTAGGGAGAGTGAGACGAGATGGAAAAAGGCTGCTCAGACGACGACCCCTCAAGGAGTAGTCGAGAAGGGGTTGGTTGCGTCTTGCATCGAGAAACTGGCCTCGGCTCTTCACTCGGGAGCCCTTGTGATGGCGAGAGCCCGGACACTCTGCCGGTGGGAACAATGAAACAGAAAGAAGACTTGATAGAGGCATAGAAAGGGTTCAGAGCTCTTGGATTTTCCAAGCGAAACTATCCCTGTTCGTTGGTATCTCAGCGTACGAGACAGGTTCGTCTCAGCCTTGTGCGCATTCTCTTTTCGGCCTCTTTGTCTCAGGTCTGAAGATGTCTTCGAAAGGAGCATCTCGGAGATTGATACTGGGAGCTTTTTAAAGGGAAAGAGTATCTCAAACCTGAGTATAAGACCCAGACGGAGTGGCATAAAATCCATAGCCGAGAATCTTTTATGGTACCTGTTATTGGAGAACGACCACGAGACATCATGAGTGAAAAAGCCTTCCAAAGACCCGTTGAAACATTTATAGTGAGCGTCTTATTATCGAAGCCAAAACAGAACGGAAATGCACAAATCGTTAAATTATTCAGTTGAAAATCGGAACTTGTATAGAACAATGAAACTAAAAGAAGACTTGATAGAGGCATAGAAAGGGTTCAGAGCTCTTGGATTTTCCAAGCGAGACTATCCCTGTTCGTTGATATCTCATCGTCCGAGACAGGTTCTCTTCGGCCTCTTTGTCTCAGGTTTGAAGATGTCTTCGAAAAGAGCATCTCCGAGATTGATATTGATTTTGGATTCGGGTTGATATCGGAAGCTTTAAAGTAAAAGAGTATCTCAAACCTGAGTATAAGACCCAGATGGAGTGGCGTAAAATCCATAGTCGAGGATCTTTTATACTACTTGTCATTGGAGAACGACAACGGGGCGTCATGAGTGAAAAAGCCTACTGAAGACCAGTTGGAACATTTATAGTACGCGTCTTAGCGAAACCAAGACACAATGCGAATGCATAAATCGTTAACTTATATAGTTGAAAATCGGAACTTATATTCTCGTGAACTTCAATTATTTTCGGTTTGTTGGTGTCGAATGAAGAGAGAAAATGGTTTGAGGTCTGTCAGGGAAGCGGAACTCGCCGCCATCATGTTAGAGCAGTTGAAAACATCGACGGCGTATCAGTCTGAAACAGCTACCCAAAGTGAACGTAAGCCCGGTTAGGTGGGTGCGCTACAAATCTCATTCAACCCCTTCCATTGTCAAGTGGATCCTTATTCCACCGAGGAGTATCTCGTAAGGTAGGACAAGGCGCCTTCACCCATGCCTTGCTCGGTCGTTGCATTATCAAGCGGTGCTATTTGACACAGGTATAGAACCTGAGGAGGAGCAATTCCAGCATCCCCGAATACTCAACCGTTCTAACACCGGTATGTTGAATTAACGACGATAAAGGAACAAAAGATCGTTCGCTTTCCTGATTATTAGTTTCTGAATCATCGAATATCAATGCTTCTTGAACGGTTGAGACCGACATCCCAGTATTCTGTTACAATTCTTATTAGGTCGGATTTTTTTGTCTGATCCACAAAAAAGAACCGCAATGTTCAATCGAACTTGGCGTCGAATTTTAAAACGTTAATTTAAACTTAAAATCGCTTTTGAGATCAAACTTAAGATCGAAGCTTGACCCGAACTTCATTGCGTGTTTAAGAAATGTCGTAAGTTCGAACTTAACTCTGAACTCAATTCGATTGCGGTTCGAGTTCGAACTTAAGTTCGAACTTAAGACGAATTTGAGTTTAGACTTAAGTTCGAACTTAAGGTAAAACCTAAATACGAAATCAAGATCGAGCTGAAAATGGATCTTAAGTTCGATCTCAAGAGCGATATAAGTTCAAACTAACGTCTTAAAATTCGACCTTTAGTTCTCGAATGCGCCATCCGCCTTTCATTTCCACGTTTCGTAAGCGGAATTTTTTGTCCACTTCAGTGAAGCACAAAACCAATGTAAATATTATCGCCGACCGAACAAGCTATCAAGTTGTATCAATCGGGTTCGTAACAGGCAGTTAACGCAGGCGATCGTTAGGAGATTCCCCGCGGCTTCGGCGAAGGAGCAATTTGTGCACGATATTGGACAGTTTAAACGTAATGTTATCGCAATAATGCCGCGAGGCGGATTGCCGCGCTAACGAGCTTCATGGCGGTCCTTAATATGATGCATATATGTCCATTAATTAATACACCAATTATCGGTAAAAGATTTCTTTCGAAAATAAAAAAAATTCTCTTCGTGAGAAATATTTGATGAACGATGGTTTTTTACCCAAGCGATTAAAATGACAGAACAGCTTGTGAGCATTAGAGAAAGAGAAAGAGAGAGAGAGAGAGAGTGAGACAGGAAAAAGCGAAGCTTTTCGTATCGGGTTAAAAGGGATCAAATGAAGTACCGGATCGTCAGGTTGTTTGAAACACGATACTCTGCAGGCAACGACACTCTCGTGCAAGGTATTTTATTATGACGAAATTAAATGCGGATGAAAAACAGAACCAAAGGATACAGTGGCGATTGCGATCAAAACATGTAAAGTAAAGAGCGATCTACGGTTTCCAATTCTATGAAATTTATACCCAAAAAGAGAAATATTTGTATTTGGCTTACCTGGTCGCTGTCTTGGCCCTGCCAGCTGTCATGACTCTGCAAAGGAAGCAAAAGAAAAACAATTACGACAATGTAACTAATTGCAATGTAATTAATTCAGTGTAAAAGGTAATTGGCACATAGAATTTAGCACTTGTAATTAAAACTTCAATTTCCACCTCAGCGCAATCGAGACGCAATTTCATACTGTTTGTACAATTAACTCGTGCATTTCGTATTTTCGGGAACCGCTCGAGAGCATAGTCATGAATGCACTTGGTAATTTTTCATGCAATGACGTTGCACATAGGGAGTGAATGGTATCGTAGATTATAGGGCAGAGCGGGGCAAAACGGGAAAGTGCGGAAAAATGACATTTTCCAATAATTCTTGGATAGAGCAGTGGGGCAAAACGAGATAGTGCGACAAAAAACAAAATTTTCCAATAATTTTCGGATGGGACAGTGGGACGAAACGGGGCAGGAAACTCTTATGTATCGATGGGGCAAAACGAAACTGTGCGAAAAACAAAATTTTCCAATAATTTTTTTGATGGGCAGTGGGGTAAAACGGGACAGAAAATTCGGATGTGTAGATGGGGCAAAACGAGGCAGAACATTTGGATGTATCCAATTTTGATGTAATGGGGCAAAATGGATCTAATCCATTTGGATGTAATGGGGCAAAATGGAGCATCCAAAAATTATTGGAGAATTGCGCGTTGGTCCGCTGTCCCGTTTCGCCCCACTGCCCCATTTTGCCCCGCTCTCCCCTATAAACGTCGAGGTTATTCGGAGAAATTTTTCGGTCTCGAGGTATTCGAACGTTTCGGTACGCGAGTGCGATAGAGCCGAAGCCAATGTACGAGTTTTTCCTGGTCTTCCGTTTGGCGTAAAGGGGATATAGTGTAATTTCGCCTACATACCTCATGCACATGAATACTTACACCCGCATGAGCTATAGTGGGAATACGCGACCTCGATGGAAACGCGGTTTATCGTGCCGACGACCGATGCCCGGAGGGAATTGAAATTTTCCTCGATTTCACGAAACCATATCGCGCTATCCCATTCCCGCGCATCTATCGTCGCGTACACGCGGTATTACATTCGATTGGATATAAGGCGAACTGGATCTTGCCTGACTCGACGAGTCGAGAACGGAGGACCTCAGACCGTGCTCAGCTACATCGCGGAAAAAGTTTCTCGACGATCAACGGTTCTTGCCCCGGGCGTGCCGTGCGCCTTCGCTTCACTTCGGCGATGTTTTTCGCTCGATTCGGTACCGCACGAGCTTTTCGCTAGCGCTCGCTTCGATCAATATAATTATTAAATTTTTCAAACACTTTTATAACACTTTTTCAAACGCGAATATTGTATTAAAAAATGACGGTAACATTTCGGGTCATTCGATAAAATTTCAATTACAGTCGATAGCCTGAAGAGAAAAGGGTTCGTGATGTTTGTGTATAAGTTACGCTTTTATACAGTAAAAAATAATTTCGTAAAATCGAAATACGAAGTTTGGTGTGAAAATAATTTTGTTAAATAAGTGGCAAACTGTTTGTTTAGGTTTGAATATAGAAACAAACCTGTCCTTCTGTTTCCCGTGTTATTAACGATTTTAGTTTGTACTTTTGTTTGTAAAACAAACCGGATGGGGCGATCTGAAAATTAACAACTAACACAAATTTTGGACGTCTGTGGACAACAAGTTGGTGTAAAAAGTACAAACTTTTTTTTACTGTGTACGCCGTGAAGTCTGTGTTTAACTTACGTTTACACGCCCTTCAAAAATTCGACCATTGATATCTTCGTAATTTGGAGGTTTGTTACGTAATTATTATTTATTCCACAATTATTAATTTTTAAAAATCCTGTATATCTGGCGAATATTGTATTTAAAAGGAACAGCAAAAATTTCGAGCTGTTCGATAAAATTTCGAATACTGTAGGCGATGGCCAAAGTGAAAAGAGTCAGTGAAGTGTGTGTATACGTTACGTTTATGCGGCCCTCTCAATTATTGTACATAATAATTAATGATTAATTATTACGTAATTATTAATTAGCATATAATTATTAATGATTTAAACCCTATATATGTAGCGAAATTTCGGGCCGAGCGATAAAATTTCAATTACAGTAGTGGATGGCCTGAAGTGAAAAGCGTCATTGAAGTCTGTGTATGCGTTACGTTTGATGCTCCCTTTTCAAGTTAGATCATTGATATGATCGTAACCTGGGTGTTTGTTCGTGTACGACTGACTGCACAGTATAATGCAAATAGTAGTGTAAACATTGAGGGGGGGAATTGCCTCATCTGCCTGATTTTATGTCCACATAATTTATTTCGCGTAGCGGTGCATGCGAGACACAAAGAGAGAACGATGGTTGGGCGCGCCATTGGACCGGTAGTATATCAAATCAGGATAAATAATATCGGGAGTATATGAAAACGCGTGAGGGAGGGTTCGTCGGTCGATCCGCTGCACCCCAGTGGCGGGGTATTATCGGACGTGGACTTCCGCCACGGTTTCGGAAGTACAGGGGAGGGGGACACGCAGTCACGTGGGGGTTAATGCTGCAGACCGCGATGTTAGATTTATGGGGACAATATAAGCGAACGAAGCTACCTATAGTACGATGTTGAAAACACACTATCAACGATGGCTGTACACGTAGGTAAAGGCGATTTGTGTTCGCGGGGATGCAGTGTAGCATGAACTATCGCATTCGCGCGTTTCATGGCCCGCTCGGTGGGGAGTAAGTGCGGGTGAAAATGGACCACCTTTTCAGGCCGTAATTACAATTCTTATCCAGCCATGCGTTTTTTTTTTTTTTTTAAGCAACCTTTTGCCAAGTCAACCTAAGTAATACAGTTGATTTTGTCTTCCTCAATCACGCACCAACCCTTTGAATCGCGTTTTTTGAAGCCTTAAACTGTGCCGGCACTAAAATAGTCGCTGAGCGTATCGCTCGTGCCGGCAACTCGAATATCTACATTGTGTAATAGAGCACACTTGGGTAAAAATGGACCACCTTTTTACGCCGTAATCACAATTTTTACCAAGCGACGCGTTTTTTTTAAGCGACCTTTTGCCATATGGTTAACCAGCGAGTGATTCTGAGTAATACGGTTGTTTTTTGTTTTCCGCTATTAGGCTGACTGACCTTATGGATCTCGATTTCCGAAGCCACAAACTATTGCGTCGCTAATGGTCGTTGAACTTATCGCTCGTTCTGGCAACAGGAATATCTGTTTCGTGTAATCGACTAAACGCGGGTCAAAATGGACCGCCATTTTACGCTGCAATCACAATTTTTTTAAAGGAACCTTTTGCCAAAGGATCAACCATATATCTTGAGTGATCTTGAGTAAAACGGTTAGTTTGTCTTCAGCTATCACGCACGAACCATTCGTATTTCAATTTTCGAAGCCTCAAAGTATTGCGCCGCTAATAGTCATTGAACGTATCGCCCGTTCCGGCAACTGGAATATCTGTATCTCATAAAACACAAAACGCGGGTGAAAATGGACCACCCTTTTACGCCGCAATCACAATTTTTTACCCAGCAACCCATTTTTATTAGAGCAACATTTTACCAAAAGGTCAACCACCGCGCCATCTTGACTAATACGTTATGATTTTGTCTTCCGCTATCACGCACCAAACTTTCGTATCTCGATTTTCGAAGCCTCAAACTGTTGCGCCGCTAAATAGTCGTTGAGCGTATCGCTCGTTCCGCGGACTGGAATATCTGTACCTCATAAAACACAAAACGCGGGTGAAAATGGACCACCCTTTTACGCCGCAATCACAATTTTTTTACCCAGCAACCCATTTTTATTAGAACAACATTTTACCAAAAGGTCAACCACTACGCCATCTTGACAAATACGTTATGATTTTGTCTTCCGCTATCACGCACCAAACTTTCGTATCTCGATTTTCGAAGCCTCAAACTGTTCCGCCGTTAATAGTCGTTGAGCGTATCGCTCGTTCCGCCGACTGGAATATCTGTACCTCATAAAACACAAAACGCGGGTGAAAATGGACCACCCTTTTACGCCGCAATCACAATTTTTTACCCAGCATCCCATTTTTATTAGAACAACATTTTACCAAAAGTTCAACCACCGCGCCATCTTGACAAATACGTTATGATTTTGTCTTCCGCTATCACGCACCAAACTTTCGTATCTCGATTTTCGAAGCCTCAAACTGTTGCGCCGCTAATAGTCGTTGAGCGTATCGCTCGTTCCGCCGACTGGAATATCTGTATCGTGCAACATTACGCGGCTTTAACCGTCCGACCATTTGGCTGGCCGGCTCGCCGGTCGCCCATCAATTCCGCTGGCAACGAGCCCTTACTCTGTACGACCTCGACCACTCTCGCAGTTACGATAATCAGGTGCATAAAGTTTTAAAGCACGTGCTCCTTTACTCCTCGCACGGTCCGCCCTGTAACGTGCCGCTTCGACACCGTCCCGCAACTCTCCGGAAATCCCGCTCGCCATTCTACTCGTCATTTTCCCATTCGAACGTTCGGACCACCGGATCGTGACTCAAGAAGTCCCGACACGCCGATGCTCATTTTCACGATAATTATAATAATATTATTATTATCATTACTCTCCCTTATTCACTTTCGTCGTGACGAAGTTCCGCGGAAAATGACCTTGCAATTCGCCAGAAACTTCATGTGCCCGCATATGAGTAACATTTTCGACTCCGCTGTGTGGCAGTCTGCGGTCTGGTATCTCGTATTTCCCTCACCACGTCACGTACCTCGGCAATCTCTGACGGGAATCGCTCGCACAGAGCTACGTCGAGCAGCGTCGGAGGGTTTCGGCCCAAGCGGCACGAGTGTTCGTGCCTCGTGTAGCAACACTCCGATCCTCCTGCGCTCGCATAGCAGCAGAAGTGGCAGTCTGATACGCGCTATTAATTATCGCGAGAGACACATTCTCATAATTAAGAGAATCTCTGGAAGCTAATTCCTCAACGTGGCGCGAGTCTGAGACGAGGAGTCTATCAGTATGCGCCGAAAACACCTCCGGTATCATCTCGGATGTGTAAAAGCCCGTTATTGCGGTAATTATAGTTGCACACGAGAATAATGATTGCCGTCGTTATGTGGGTATTAACGTCACCAGGATGGAGAATCTCTGGAAGCCAGTTCGTCAACGTGGCGCGAGGCTGTGGGTCGAATTTGAAGACGTTACATCGAACTTAAGATCGCTGTTTGGTCCGAACTTCATTGCGTGCTGAAGATCTATCTTAAGTTTGAACTAAATTTCGCGCTCAAGTTTTGATGTTAACTTTGAACTTGAGTGTCAACTCAAATCCAGTCGTAAGGGCGAACTTAATATAAGAAGCGATAAGGTATGGTTTTCCACCCATCTTCGCAATCACTGATCATGTCATCGACGGGAAGAATTGGCAATCATTTTTTATATACACGGATTCAAGAAAATCTGTTGTCAAATCACCTATTTATGACAATATAGTTTCATCGAAGTTAACCGCATTTGGCATCGAGATATAAACTGTAATGCAGATAAAGCGTTTAATTTCAGATAGATCTTAACCACGCGACGAAGTTCGGGCCAAATTTGGATCTTAAGTTCTATCTCAAGAGCGGTCTAGTTGGAGATCAAACTAATGTCTTAAAATTAAGCCCTACGAGTGTGCCCGGAAAATACCTCCGATATCGTCTCGGATCTAAAAACGCCATTGTCGCGATAATTATACTTACACATGAGAATAATAATTGCCGTTCATATATGGGGCACTGTTAAAAGTAATTGTAAATCTTTATCTACCGGACGGCAAGTTTTTATGCAAAAACTGGTATAGTAAATTTACTGTACAATTTCCATAAAAATTAAGGGACTTTTAGAGTGAAGTTAAAGTAAATGATTTAAAAAGTATTTCTAAAGTCTTTAATATACTGTACGTTAATTTTTCATCACAATTGTACATAAAATTTAATATACCAGTTCATGCATAGAAACTACCTGCTCCACTACATTAAATTTCATACGAATTTTTTGTTTTCGCAGTGTAGGTGTGCAGCGCACCGCGGTATTTCTCGCTCCACTTCGTGTTGAATTCCCTCGACAGTACCGTATGCATGTGGAATCGGTCACTCGACGTGTACATTATCGATCCCATCGAGTCGCTAAGCGATTCTCAGCGATGACCGGAAATAAATGGCATCCTCGCGTAACGCTGTGCGGGTCCGCATTATAATACGCGAATCTCGGACAATCTCCTGAGGTCTCGAAATGGCGAACATAAATCATTCCGGCGTTTGCCAGATTCGCGTTCGCAGTGTTCGATTCCACAGGATGGGGTCTTTAAGCTCCGAGAATCCGAAACCGCCGCGAGTTTCGAATCGCTGTGACTTTGCTCACAACTTTATGCCCGGCAGCTCGTGCGGGCGGTTTCAAAGATATGAGACTTTGAAGGTGGATATAACGTAGCGGTACGAATCTATGAAAGCGGGGACGTTTGCATGCAAGTCGTGTTCGGGAATAAGGATTTCACGCGCGTTCGCGGAAGCGACTGAGGGAGAGATCTCTCTATTCGGCTTGAGCTATTCTGCTGCACGACCTGGGAATCGGACGTCTTCCCGAAGCACCGAGTCACTTAGATTATATATCTTCTCTTCTCGTTTCTCAGTTCGCCGTTCCCTCGTTCCCTTTTCCTGCGAGATTTTGAACTGCCGGCGGATCCGCTTTAATTCGTCGGCGGGTCAGCATCGAAATTCAATGTGTCGAATATGACTGTAAAAAAATTCGTATGAAATTTAATGCACTGGTATTGGAAGTTTTTACGCAAAAGATGGTATATTAAATTTCATTTACAATTGTGATGACAAATTGATGTTTAGTGTATTAAAATCATTGGAAATAGTTTATTTTAAATTGTTTAATTTAATTTTACCATTAAAGTAGGGCAGAGCGGGGCAAAAGAGGACAGTGGGGTGAAACGCAATTTGTCAATAATTTTTGGATGAGGCAGTGAGCCAAAACGGGACAGAAAATCCGAATGCATCGATGGTGTAAAATTGGGCATATAAAAGTGATTAGAAAATTGTGTTTTGCTGTCCCGTTTCGCCCCACTATGCCATTTTGCCCCGCTCTCCATCACTTTAATTTTAATAATTGACTTTAAATCAATGAAAAATATATTAATTTTTTATCACGATTGTATATTAAATTTAATGTACCAGTTTTTGCATAAACACTTCCAGTACGATACATTAAATTTACAGTTTAATGTATTCGAAGTAGCGGCGAATGAAAGTACGACATACGAATTAACAAAGTCTATTATGAATAACAAATAGTTTCGCGTCAGATTTCAAACTGCTTTAATTCGTCCACTGGTCGGCATCGAAATTCAAGGGATCGGCTAATCGGCCAAATGAACGCGCAACATACGAATTACAGTAAACTCCCTGTAACTCAACGCTCTCTAGTAGGCCATTTCCCCCAATTCTCTCTCAACGCAAAGCTACAGAGGGGAAGGCGTTACCCCCACTATCGTGAATTTGTCTATCGCCTAACCTAACCTAACCGACCTAACCTAACCGCTTCGCGCGCTTCACATGGCTCAGGTAGGCTGTGCTAGGGGACTCTCTTTAGAAGGCAACTCTCTCTAGTGACCCGGAAATCCGGTTCCGACAGCGTTGAGTTAGAGGGAGTCGACTGTAACTCTTCACGTATAGGATCCTTGTTCAACGAGAACCCAGAATTTACCAAGACGCAACCTTCGAACAATTCGAATGACAAGTTGATGTGCTAAAAAAAATCTCCAAAAATCCACAGAGGTACCTTGAAGTGTTGTTTTTCTGATGACGCCGAATAAAATTTATAACGTATATCCGTATCGTTTTTGTGCTTAGAAAAAGACATGTACTCGAAGGCATAACAAAGTCTATAACGAATAACAAATATTCTCTCGTGAATTTATCCGCCAAAGTCGAAAATAGAACATCTTCGTGGCTGAGAGAAAGAAGAATAAATGTAGCGCAAATCGCTGACACCAAATTTCTCGTTGACAACCGAACCCACCTGCATTCTCGCGTATGTTCGTATAATTTTTGCAGCGACACATTTTCATGAGAAACTGTACACGACCGTACACTTGTTCTTTGCACACTCGAATCGGTAGAACCAATTCGGGCTTTTAGAACAAAATTTAACCGCAGTCACGTCGACGAAAATCCTCGTTAAAACATCGTATAACGGACGGTGGCGTTGCTAAATTCATCGCCGATACGTTGGTGCCCACACGTCGAGGAACTCGAGAGGGTTTACGGCCTCTGTTGAATCGTAGTTTATGAGAACTGTATAAACCCCTCGTAACTCTTTTTCCACGGTATTTCTTCCTGGTGACATTAAATTTCATGGTCTACCGAAGAATCAAGTAAAACTTTAAATACTCGCCGAATCGGAGTTATCAAATTTTATTACACCTGTTATTTTATTGTCGATTCAAATTCATTACAAAATCAACAATTTCTCAACGGCGTTGAGAAATTGTTCGAAGCACGCGCGAAACGACCGCTCGAAGAACAATGACTGTTATCTGCAGCTTAGCCTCTTATTTTCTTTTTTCGTTCTCTAAAAAAGGAAAATAACCGTACATTTTTCGGACAGCTTCGGTGAATGTGGGGCTTTTTTTTGCACCGCCACGTCGGCAGTCCATCAAGAACTGTAAAATACGCGGACAGACGCGGATGACTATTTGAATTTTATTGTACTGGAACAATGAGTATGCTCGGAACAATGGATGGCAGAGAATGCCAGGACCCTATATCTTTGTTTGTCCACGTGTACAGTTTGAGTAATGATCGAACACGATACAAAAAGGCAGAGGTTGTAAAAGCGCGGATCGATGGCCGGATTCACGGGTTTCCGACGTCGTTGCCCGGTTGAGTGATGCTGCTTCGAGATTCCGAGTCTACGCTTCGAGGTCTACACCTCCTCGTGTCTGACCACACACGTTCCTTTCTACTTACTATGAATATGATATTTACATAATAATAAAAGTTCATGCACTGAAACAAAAATGTATCAACGATTCAAGTAAAATTTGCTTACGGTCTGCCAAACAAAAAAGAAAATGTGTGTTTCAATTCTACTTTCAATTTGTCGAATTCCATACCGGATTGAAATGATAACATGTCACCTCGACAATCTTGCTGTCATTGTTTCAATATCTTATGGAATTGTAAGAATTGAAAGTAGAATTGAAACACACTTTTTTTCTTCGGCAGCTGGCAGGTAAATTTTTTTTCAGTGTCTCGATCGGACACTCACACCGATACTGACAGTTACTCAGTCATATACTTACAGATACTCATAGCTACTTAGACACATATTCTCACATATACTCACATATACTCACATATGCTCACATATACGCACATATACTCACATGTACTCACATAATACTCATAGATATTCACGGATACTCACAGATACTCACAGATACTCACAGATACTCACACATACTCACAGATACTCACATATACTCACAGATACTCACAGATACTCACAGATACTCACAGATACAGAGAGCGCACGAGTCAACATAACCGCTAGTAATGCATTAACTATCTCGGGAGAAATCGAACTTTTGTCCGGCGTTATTCGGAATTATTTTCGATCTATTGTTCCATCAATGAAACAAGTGACGTAAAAACAAATCTGTGACGTCATCGTTACCAGTAGCAAAACTTGTGCATTAAATTCCGTTAAAAAAAAGCAGAAAAACGAAAAGAGTATATGCGGTACAGCGGGACGAGTTCGAAGAGTAGAGGCGAAAAAGTTTCGACGAATTGGGGGAAAGTGGTCTTGCACTCGAGGCGCTATGACGTACGAGAGCTCGAAAAATCCACTCGGTAGAAAATTCATTTCCTCTCTAAATCGTTCGTTTCACTGGAGTGTTCAGACAGTGCCCACGGCTTTATGACTTTTTGAGAGCAATCGGCGGTTTATGAGGCTATTTTAAACTGAAAAACCTCCTCACCGCATTCGGAAAGTGAAACAAGGATATTGCGAATATAAACTTGCGGCTTTCGCGTCGAGAGTGGAAGAATGTGCTTCACCGTACATTCAGGCACTGGACATTGGGCGATTTAATTGAATAGCCGGTAGGGCACCGGTCTCAGCACCTCGTTAGTGTCTCTTCACCACTTGCAGACTCGACGGTTCTGGGATTCGAAGGGTGACGCGATGAAAAGGGACGAGAGGCTAGACGCTGGGCCAATGTTCAGGGGGGAAAAACTCCTCAGCGTTATACTTGTCACGCTCCACCCACCGCACCCAAAGTCGGGTTAGCGTTTAAAAGTGAATGCGCGAATGAATAAGGGCCGACAGGAGGTCGGTGGAAAAGACGCAGGAAAGTCTCCCTTCCCGAACACCCCACCTTACGAACGGGTTTTATGCAATGTTAAACGAAGTTTCCGAAAGTTTGTCGTGTCGTACACCCGAGGGGTAAAAAGGACGGGGCGAAGAGTAAAAGCCCGCCGAGGCGGAAATAGGGAGAGAGTGCAGCGCAGTACAATATAGTTTATGATCTCTCTTGTTGGACTCAATCTCCCGCCAGGGGCACGAATGGGAGAACAATAGCTCGAGCAAAATCTCTCAGGCGGCGTACCAGGTATCCACGTACGTATTACGCTCGAAAGCGAAACTTATACCGGACGGCGAACGGGGAAAGTCTCTCATGAATAAACGGCCACGAGCAAAGTTTGACACCGGTTGGAAAAAAATTTGCGGCAAGATAGCGTTCGGAGTCCCGTGCTGGGCGTCTCGCAAATATGTCTCGCTATTCCGTGGACATCTTTGGGAAAAATCTTGAGTCATGATTGCGCGTAGTCTTAAAAATGCCTAATTTCGAAAACATTTTTTAGGGGATTGAATGCTGAAGTTTTGTTACGGGTAACGATGATGCGACAGATTTATTTTTTCGAACCTTGATTCATTGACGGAAGAATTGATCGATAGCAATTCCAAATAACGCGGGACGAAAGTTTCATTTCTCTTGGGGTACTTTTTGTATTATGTTATATGCATGGTAAGTGGAAAGGTACGTGCATGGTCAGGCGCGAGGAGACGCAGAGTTCGAAGCGTAGACTCGAAATCTCGAAGCAGCACATAGTAAAAAATAGTTTCGTAAAATCGAAATATGAAACTTTTGAAATAATACGAATACGAAGTTTGAGAAATAATTTTGGTAAGTAAGTGACAAACTTGTTTGTTGAGGTTTGAATATACACACCTGTCCCTTCATTTTCCATGTCGTTGACAAATTAAGTTTTGTTAGTGAAACTGGAACCGAATCGTGCGATCGGAAAATGAATAAATCAATAATTTTGGACATTTGTGTAAAAAGTACAAACTTTTTTTTACTGTGCATCACTCGACTGGGCCGCAACATCGGGAAACTGCGTGTCTGTACGACTTCAGTGGTCCCCAGAGTCGTGCGGAATCGCGGTCAGTACTTGGATGGGTGACCTAGCCATGCACTACACTGTCACGAAAATTCGTATAAAATTTAATGTACTGGACGGAAAGTTTTTATGCAAAAACTGGTATATTAAATTTAATGTATAATTGTGATGAAAAAATCATGTTCAATATCATAAAAACATTGGAAATACTTTATTTTTAATAATTCACGTTAATTTTACTATGAAAATAATTTAATTTTAATCATTTACATTAATTCCAATGAAAAAGTACATTCATTTTTCATCATAGTCGTAAATTGAATTTAATGCACCAATTTTTGCATAAAAACTTCCAGTCCGGTACATTACATTTACAATATTTTTTAACAGTGTAACCGGCGCATCGGAACCGTTGAGCGGGAGGTCGAATTCTGAGGATTGGTGTTCGTACTCGAACTATCGAATACGGACATCAAGACTCAGTTGGAATGAGCGGCTGCATTGGCGCAGTTTTTCCGGAGTTTTTCTGTGCCCGCGTGCAAATGCGATAAAGCGGCCGCGACCGTGAACTTTACAACTGATATAAAGTTGGAAAATTGATATGAGTTTAGATAGAATACAGAAGCTGAGCCCTTGAGGGGTAAAAAAAATTATCTACGGTAATTTTCTTCAGATAACCGGAAGTTTTTATTGGATCCTTTTCTCAGCGTATAAGATCCTTAAAAAACATTCGTAAGTTAGAGAAATGCAAAAGCTTTTGCGTGTGTCAGGGTCTGAGGATAAGAACTCAAGCAACAATACCTCACAAAGTAATAATAACCCGGTAATGCTTGTCGACCTTCCCATAATCACGATGCTTGCATGTCAGAGTGCATTCATGATACGTCGTACGGACCTTGGTGGTTCGCACTGTAGCGCTGTACACGCCTGAGTGTATTGTAGGGAACAGTACATTGTGCAGTCACGAGATAATACATTTTCACGAGGCTCGGTTCGCTCGCGGTTGTTTTACTAACCACGCAACAGTACAATTAGTGCCGCACCGCGAGTCCGTATTCTCGCGCGGTTCTAATAGTTCTCCTTGATGCCTCGGTGGAACGAGTTTAAAACACTGATGGAAAATAAGACTATATCCGGAGGTTATTATCGAAGTTTGAGCGTCCCAGGAAGAGGTTTTGGGCTCCTCTAGTTCAGCCGCATTTTTCTAGGACGGTAATTGATGTAATGCGGAAACTTGATAATTAAAGGAATTAGAAGAACCGGGATCGGATAAGGTCGAAACGAATGGGAATCGTAAGCCATTTCTACCACTTCATCCCGCGTTATACCGCAGGTAATTACCGCGGTTATTGGTCATTACTTGTGCAGTTATTCGGCTGCTTCCCATGAACTTCCACTGTGCCTCAAAACTTTGCAGGATACGCGTCGCGGTTAGAGAATCGGTTGGTCTTCGTTGAAACTACCGTTTTTGGATTTTCCTGAGAAGATTGGACCAGAAATACTGATAGCGTTTTATTCACGGTTTATATGCTACAAAAATTTGGTACTCCACAAAAATCGTGAGATTCGACCTCCTCGTCGTAGGAGGAGGAGATACAGAGAAGAGCGCGGCAAAATTGGACAGTGGGGAAAAACGGAACAGTAGGACAAAACACAGTTTTTCAATGATTTTCGGATGGGACGGTGCGACAAAACGATGCAGACAATCGGGATGTATAGATGGGCAAAATGGGACATCCAAAAATTATTAGAAAACTCTATTTTGCTTACTGTCCCGTTTTGCCCCCCTGTCCCATTTTGCCCCACTCTCCCCTACAGATACCTCCTCCTACGACGGGACAGCCCGGTATTCAAATAAAGTCGGTAATGAAATAGTATATTATGCTACAAGGGTGGGAAGTGCCTGATTTTCGACGAGTGCGAAGTTTGCCGCCCAAACGAGCCGAGAGCAAAAATCATACGAGATAAAAATCCGCTCTCTCCAGTGTACCGTACGATACTTTTTTTACGAGACTTCGTTGAAATAAACACATTTCTTGCGTCGCAAAAATCGTCAGACAGAGGGAATATCGAGTTTTATTACTCCCTTGGGAGTAATAAAATGGTACTGCGCATGCGCACAGGTTAACAATGGTCATTGTTCAATAATAGGCGATTTTCCGCCCGTGCTGCATACGAGGAATGTATTTATTTTAACGCGGTCAGAAAAAATTAGCATATTACAAGCTACAAGGGAGGGAAGTGCTCAATTTTGTCAGAGTACAAAGTTTGCTGCGAGAGCCAAGCGAGAGGTTAAATCACATGAGGTGAAATTCCGCTCCCTCAAGTGTAACACGCGATACTTTTTTTTGTCTTCGTTAAAATAAGCACATGTTTTGCGTCGCAAAAATCGTCATATTCGTCGATGACTATTACTCCCTAAAGAGTAAACAAACAATCCTGCGCATGTGCACAGGTTAACAGAAACATCGTTGTTTACTCTCCTCAAAAAGTCCTCGGCACTTGAACAGTTAGTTCAAGTGCCGGGGACTTTTTGACGAGGGCAAACGACGATGCTTTCTTTTAAGCACAAAAATGATACCAATGTTCGTAATAAATTTTCTTCTGCGTTACAAAAAAACAACACTTCAAAGTACGTCTGTGAATTTTTACAGATTTTTAAAAAGACATCAACTTGTTATTCGAGTCGTTTGAAGGTCGCGTATTGGTAAGTATTAGGTACTTGTTCAACGAGGATCCTGGACGTGAAGGCTTAATAATGATCATTGGTGAAGAACAGACGATTTTCTGCTCGTGTTTCACGCAAGATGTCATTTTAGCGATGTTGGGAAAAATTATGCTTTTGGATCGCAGCCGTTTTCTGCAACGGAGGCTTCCGAATGGTTCCCGACTCACATTAAAAATGCGGTGAATGTTATCCGATGAATGTTGCACAGACTCGGCCACCTTAGTGTAAGAGCTTAATAGTCGACTCAATGAACTTAACAAATTTTTCGCGTTTTCTCGAATATGGCTCATGAAAATCAAGATCGAAGTGAGAGAGTCGGGGAAAGTTGGCTGCATAATTCATGGGCACAGCTCCATAATTCGATCGAGTTTTTATCAAGCCACCTTGAAAGAAAAGACGTTGAAACTTTTCACTCTCTCTCCCTTTTGTTCTCTCGGATCCACGATGAAAGGATTGGCTTCTCCTCCAGCATGAGATGCAAGTTTCTATATCTGAGAATAAAGTGATTCGCAACGTTACGGCCGGAACATCATTTTTGTTGAATGCAATAAAGCATTCTTAAGCGGACGAGAGAGTTCAGCAGAATTTATAATAAAAATTTTTACCCGACGTTTAAAGAATATTTAACGTTATACCGTAATCGACTATAGCATGACAAAAGACTCGTGACATTTCTGCGGGCAAAGCCCGAGCTGTGGGACATTCGGGGAAGCTTTGTCGTGAATTACGGGGCACTAAAGAGCAAGCTCATGGCCGGCTGCGCTTTACCGTTTCTCTCTCGCTCCCATTGTCTCACGTTTCAGGTGGAAATGCGGCGAAACGAATTTTCGTTAAGCCGTCCCAACGGCCGTAATGGACGCGCACAGCCTTTCGTATATTTCCCGTCTCCAACAGCCAAGTAGAACGTGTTCGATATAATGCACTCGCTTGCAATACGGTAAAAAAAATTAATATATAAACGTACCGCTCACGCACCGCGCGACTTTTGCCTTTAAGGTAGTCCTTGCGAATACTGTTCACTTCGCATAAGTTTTAGATAAATGAGAGGAAATTGAAAACACTTCTGGATGGTATAAAAATTTGAAAATAAAATCAAACATTTTAAGGATGCTGGAAAGATTCATTTTGCATAATAATAATTCCTAAATGTTATTATCAAATTGGTGAAAAATAAAATTGTTCAACAAATCTCCCGGAAACTTAACTTTTATTTAATGAAAGCTTCGTTCACTTTTCTGAATATGTATGAATTTTTTTAGGTTTTTGAATTCACTTTGATTTTTTTTATATGGGAAAACGTGTAGAAAGTCACAAAATTCAAAGTGAATTTAAAAATCTGAAAAAATTCATACGTATTCATAAAAGTGAATGAATAATTTTCATTACAAAAAAAAGTTATGTTTTCGGGAGATTTGTTGAACAATTTTAGTTGTCATCAATTTCTTAATAAAATTTTTGAATTATTATTATGCAAAATTAATCGTTTCGGCATCTGTAATACGCTTGATTTTTTCACATTTTTATACCATCGAGAAGTGTTTACAGTTTCCTTTCGTTTCTCTGAAACTTATGAGAAGTGAACACTATTCACAAGGACTACCTTAATTTTTCAGCGCAAATTCCATGTGGAACGATACTTCAGACTTTCCCTTTAAATTGAATATATATATATATATGTATATATCATTAGTATGATAGCTGGAATTATTTCTAAACTGTGATCGATAAAGCGTATTGACGCAATGTTACAATACTGGATTACGCGAGTCAAGATATCATTGTTTTATGTTACATGTAATTTAATTTTTTTTTGCGGATTTGTGCTTATACTCCCAATTTACAGTAAATCCTAATTTAGAGCATAATATCGTCAATAATGAAAAAAGAAAAAAAATGTCCCGGACAAAAGTCCGTAGATTATTTCACATATTTTCCGTCTCCAACAGCCAAGTACAACTTGCTCGATATTGTGCGGTCGTTCGAAATACTGCAAAAAAACAACTTATCGGTCAGTCACAGCCCGAGTCTTGCTTTTCATTTTTCAACGTAAAATCCACGCGTAACGACACTGCACTACAATATCCGCAGGGTTTCCCTTTAAATTAAGTATACAAGCGTATTGACGTAATGTAACAATACCGGGACGCGCGACTCAATATATAATATCGACGATAAAGAAAAAAAAAGAGAAGAAACCTCCCGGGAAAAATGTTTCCCTCCCAAACCCTCGTCCGAGAACTCTATAGATTGTCCCGTACATTTTCCGTCTCCAACAAGCAACGTTCCCAGCAACGTGTCCGACATAGCACACCCGCTCGCAGTACGGCAAAAAAGAGTAAATAAATAAACGTACCGGTCACGCAGAGCGCGACTCTCGCTTTTAATTTTTCAGCGCGAATTCCACTCGGAACGGTACTGCGCTACGATAACTGCAGGCCTTCCCTTCAAATGAAAAATATATCTCAGTACTATGATAGCCGCCATTATTTCAGCACTGTGATCGATAAAGCCTGTTGACGTAATGTTACAACACTGAAAAGCCAGACTCAATATACAGAATCCTCGACAATGACAAAAAAAAAGAACAAAAAAAAAAAACGAAATACCCGGAAAAAAGTTTTTCATCCCTAACTCTCGTACTAAGGGTCTATATACATTATCTCGAATACTTCGTTTCGGGCGCTCGCTAATTGCCGATTATAATTTAGGCTAATTACTTTTCGCCGAGTTATCCCAGTGATTTTCATTTCCTGCTGCTTCTGCTTATCCGAACAGCGGCAAATCTACCCGAGACTTTGGACGAGGGTGGTGTGCGGTACTGGCGGGATAGCGAAGGGTCCGGGATCGTCTCACGGGACAAAAGTTCAGGCCGATGCCGACCCTTCCACCCAACAGGGCCTCGTCCAACCGCTGCTGGATTACAGATATATACATACACAACGGAATACAGCGAATAAAGCCGTCGCACTGCCTCTTACTGTCGTGAAATAAGCGTTTGATGTCTTCTCGAGTGAATGAACAAACGGATTGCCGCCAATTTTAGTATAAACGAAAGATGGCACTGTGAGGACAAATTATATCTATATATGTAAGAGCCGCGTTTCGGCCTTAGGAAGATGTTTTATAACGGGATTGAAAAAAAGTTTCAAGCCATTGAGGGTTAGTTGGGACAATCTCAAGTGTATCTTAAGGGGAGGCCAAACACGTATGAGTGAGAGGGAGAGAGAGTTGCAATGTTGAATAGGGCAGAGCGGGACAAAATGGGATAGTGGGGCAAAACGGGATAATGGGACAAAACGCAATTTTTCAATAACTTCCGGATGGTGGCGGTGATTGTTAGTGGGGCAAAACAGTGTTGAAAATCCGGGTGTATTTTTGGCACAAAATGGAGCATCACAAAGTTATTGGAAAACTTAGTTTTGCCCCCGCTGTCCCGTTTTGCCCCACTGTCCCATTTTGCACCGCTCTCCCCTGCATTTTTCTCCTCATCGATTTTTTTCAGATTTTTATACCATCGAGAAGTGTTTACAATTCCCTCTCAATTTTCTGAAACTTATGCGAAATCAACACCATTCGCAGGGACTACCTTAAGCTTGAACGCAACTCTTCAAATTCTCTCCGACGTACTTTATAATTATAAAATAGCATATCTAGGAGGACTCGAAGACTTTTTTAATTTCTTTTTGCCTAGTTGACTTGCAAGGTAACCAATATTGAGGCAAAAATTTGTCACGAGAAAATTAGTAAACCTGACGTCGGTCGATTTTTTTTCACCGCTTTTCAGCAACGAAAGGAAAGCAACTCTGCAACTAATAAGCATCCGGGTATCTCGCGTGTGCGTCACGTTTTGGCGAAGAAGAGGATATCGACCAAACTGACGGAATCTAAAAATAATAACGAGAGCCAAGGACGAGACCGAGGCTTGAAAGTTACAGAGAAGCCATCGCCGACGTATGAGGTGATTGTCGTAGTCGTCGCATTTGTGGCCGGTACGCTCGCGTGCCACAAATCCTTCGCATCGACGAGCGCAAATATCGTCGATCGATCGGCCAGTCTCATAGGTTACACACAAAGCTCGAGGGCGTATCTCACTTTCCGTCTTTCGCATATTATATTGCTGTTGTTGTTAAATATCACGTGTATTCTCGCGTGTTGCCTTATAATTATCATTGTTATTATTGATTATCGATCATCGGCGGGGGTGCAGAATACACACTGGGAAGAATCTATTTGAGTCTTCGTAGCACGAGCGTGGGAATCGCGGCTTGCGCACTCGAGTTTTTTTTCTACTGCGTACTATTTTTTTTTGCGCATTGCAAAAACTGTACCGATTTTTTTTTGTTTATCCTCCCCTTGAAATCACATCCACGTCTTCCAAACGATCTCTCGCTATGTAACCATGGAGCTGGCAAAAGTACCAAAAGATACTTCAAGTTCAAAGTATGAAGTATCACAAGCACTTAAAGTATTTCTCAAATACTTTTTCCAATCACTTTTCGCAATTAGGTTCGCAGCGTTAAGCGTTATCTTTATTTTTTGAAGGCGCAAAGTAATTTGAACATGGCTTCCGCATTTATTACAATTCTGCGCATATCTGTATTTATTAGAAAATTCGTTGATCGATTTCAGCTCATGGAGAAAGCAATGCGCAAAATTGTAATAAATGAAGAAGTCATGTGCAAATTTGCACCTTTTGTCGTAATATAAAAAAAATATCTGCATTTCATAATATTGAAGCGGTAAAAATTTACTTCAAAATTTATGCAGAAAATTGCTAACTGAAGTCGGCGAAGTGACGTCGTATAGGAGAAACGTCACTTGCGGTTTAAAAATATTATTTCTCTACCGGAAGTGACGTCATGCCGGAAATATGTAACTTTCGAACAAAAAATTAACTTTTCAAACCGGAAGTGATGTGTACTAAAAAAGTATAACAGCATAGTAAATACTAAATAGTACTTGGCGATATTAGTGCGGAAAAGCGGTCTTTCGACGAAGGTTGTGCAACGGCACGAGGCAAAGCCGAGTGACGTTTGTAGCTCGAGAGGAGGCGAGTGCTGCTTAGTTCCCAACCGCCGTCGGGAGACCGTTTTTCCGTACAAGTAGCTCATACTACTTTTTGTGACAAGTGCACGAAAATTCCCGCTTTTCGTGCCTGTAAAGTGCGTGCGGGAAAATAGCGAAAGTGCCAGACAAGTATGCGCGAAAGTAACTAGAGTGTTAAACAAAGTGTGCGCAAAAGTCGCTAGGGTGTGAAAAAAGTGTACAAAAAAGTAACTAGCGTGTAAAATAAATCTAGCGTGTAAATAGAATCTACAGCAGTTTTCGCGCGTCCTCTGCTAGAAAGCGCCACTTTCGCCACACTTTACAGGCACAAAAAGCGGGACTTTTCGTGCACGTGTTACAAAAAAGTACTTGTGTGCTTCAAAACTGTACCTGAAGTACCAAAAAAGTACCCGGTACTTCAAATTCTGTTCACCTCTGGTGTGGCGGCATGCACCATTATATTATTATCGGAGCTTTTGATGCTCAATTAGCTGGGCCGCCGTTTTTATGTCTATAAGAGCATTACTGACGATCAGATTGTCTGCACTTGTTGTTCGCGACAGCTAAGCCTCCTATCCATCGTATTCGCCCAAACGGTGTCCTGATTATCGGCTATAGTGTACAATATGTATTGAGAAAAATCTATTTGAGTATTTACAGTACGAGAGCAGAAATCGCGGTTTGTGCAGAAGAGCTTTAATTATGTTTGTTAGTTACAACAACTCCATCGATTATATTTGTTTAGGTTCTCTTCAAAATTACATCCGCCTCTTCCAAACAATCGCTCGCTATGTAACCGCACAGCCCGTGCACGGCGGCACGCACGATTATGTTATTATCGGAGCTTTTGATGCTGAATTAGCTGTGCCGCCCTGTGTGTCCATACGAGCATTACTGAAGATCAGACGCTCCATTATGTATTGGAAAGACTCTATTCGAGTAATTATAGCATGAGCCCAAAAATCGCGGCTTGTGCCGTTGAGCTTTACCTACTAGATAAAATAATTTTTTTGTCAATTGCAACAACTCTATCGATTATATTTGTTTAGTCTCCCTCGAAAAATTACATCCGCCTCTTCCAAACGACCCCTCGCTACACAGTAATAAATATTTGTACATTTAGACAAACCTATTTTGTTCACAAACATCCAAAATTATTTTGTTGTCATTTTAACAAAGAATATTCTTAAAATGGACAGACATTTTTATAAAATGGACAAGATTTTTTTTGGTAAAATTAACAAGAAAAGAATTGTAGTCGTTTTTGGACAGGAAACGCTGGTACCTATTTTACCGTGTATGTAACCACACAGCCCGTGCGCGGCGGCACGCACGATTATGTTATTATCGGAGCTTTTGATGTTAAATTAGCTCTGCTGCCCTGTGTGTCCATACGAGCATTACTGAAGATCAGACGCTCCATTATGTATTGGAAAGACTCTATTCGAGTAATTATAATATGAGCCCAAAAATCGCGGCTTGTGCAGTTGAGCTTTACCTACTAGATAAAATTATTTTCTTGTCAATTGCAACAACTCTATCGATTATATTTTTTTAGTCTCCCTCGAAAAATTACATCCGCCTCTTCCAAACGACCCCTCGCTACACAGTAATAAATATTTGTACATTTAGACAAACCTATTTTGTTCACAAACGTCCAAAATTATTTTGTTGTCAATTTTACAAAGAATATTCCTAAAATTTACAAACATTTTTATAAAATGGACAAGATTTTTTTAAATAAAATTAACAAGAAAAGAATTGTAGTCGTTTTTGGACAGCAAACGCTGGTACCTATTTTACCGTGTATGTAACCACACAGCCCGTGCGCGGCGGCACGCACGATTGTGTTATTATCGGAGCTTTTGATGCTAAATTAGCTCTGCCGCCCTGTGTGTCCAAACGAGCATTACTGAAGATCAGACGCTCCATTATGTATTGGAAAGACTCTATTCGAGTAATTATAGCATGAGCCCAAAAATCGCGGCTTGTGCCGTTGAACTTTACCTACTAGATAAAATAATTTTTTTGTCAATTGCAACAACTCTATCGATTATATTTGTTTAGTCTCCCTCGAAAAATTACATCCGCCTCTTCCAAACGACCCCTCGCTACACAGTAATAAATATTTGTACATTTAGACAAACCTATTTTGTTCACAAACGTCCAAAATTATTTTGTTGTCAATTTTACAAAGAATATTCCTAAAATTTACAGACATTTTTATAAAATGGACAAGATTTTTTTTTGTAAAATTAACAAGAAAAGAATTGTAGTCGTTTTTGGACAGGAAACGCTGGTACCTATTTTACCGTGTATGTAACCACACAGCCCGTGCGCGGCGGCACGCACGATTATGTTATTATCGGAGCTTTTGATGCTGAACTAGATAGTCCGTCGTGTGCGTCCATACGAGCATTACCGACGATCAGAATGTCCACACTTGTTGTTCCCGAGACCAAAGCTCCGCCTCCCTCGGATTCGCCCAAACGTTATGCCGGTGTACATATCTCCCATGCGTATGCCTCTATACTCAATCGTATACACACGAGCGACAGCGATTCAGGAGATCACAGAAGCATACGCGGATCGATACAATGCCGTTCCACGGTCAAACTGATCACAAAGCTACGGAACTAATTAAATAGGTCTCGTCGAGGCTTCCACACGTGGGCCGCCCAGAATGCAATTGTCGTGGGATGTTGCGCTTCGGGTCGCACACTTGTGGCATCGTGTATTTCGCACAGCTCTCGGCAACTGTTCCGTGCACGAAGTATCAGGCGGAGATCAGTCGTTTGAAGCGACCGAGCCGCCGTTTCGCCAACAATCGAATTAACTTTCGTGCAGAATTTACATACCTCGATCAGCGCACCCGGAAAAATAATTGATTTGCTTCAAATAAATGTTTTTATTGATTTAAATACGTATTGATTTAAGGATATTTGGGCCAAAATCGCGGGAGGGGAACGGGAAAGGGGCTCAGCTGACGCGTTAGTGTGCGAGTGAGAAAAGCAGGCAGTCTTTCGCTTAGTGAATTTATCTCAGAAACAAAACAGTGAATCTTACTGAAATTTGGACACAATCTGACTTATAGTATGCCCTTCGCTGTGGTCGGTTTTTTTATTCGAATCTATCAGAAATCGGTGGAGAAAATCGTCACTGTCGTTACGGACCGATTTCCGAAACGTTTGCACGGTGCCTTATGTAGCTTTGTACACGCATTACTAAAAAAAGTACACTGTCAAAAAATCTGAAGAAATTGTCAACGATTCAGAGGGTCTTTTCCTAGAAAGTAGCAAAGTTTTATAGCGATCGAACAGAAACGCGTTGTGGCCCAAACATTCTCAAGTCAAATAGATGTTTATTTAAATCAAGTAAATATTGATTTTAATCTAATAGATATTTATTTGCGGGTCGCCGCCAAATAAATTATTTTTCTGGGTGCAGCAGTTGAAACTATTTATGCGCTGAAATTCGCAGCGAAATCAATCATTTTCTTGATCGTTCGAGAAACCGCATCGAATCATTTACGCGCATGGGCTTCGTCCGTTTTGATTCTCGCACCAGCTGCGCGACCGCAATTGTATTAAAATTATTCATGCGAATGTGTTGCTCGCACTTGCGCAACGAGACTCACGCGCGATACACACACCGAGGCGAGAATTTAATTGTCTTCGTGATGAGTGGAACGTTGCGGAATACTCGAATCGTTTGGCCGTAAAATCATTTATTAACCGGCACGATTTCTTTCAGATTTCGATGAAACAATTACTGTAATGGATTATCGGCCGGTATGGATGAGCGAGTCACTTAATGGAAATCATTGCGATTTACTTCCGAATATTGAGGTTATTTGCATCCGAATCTATCATCTGTATGATCACTTACACTGATAAAAATCTTATCAGAGAAACACAACAGTGGAAAATCATATTTGAAAGATACAATATTTTGATAATTATATCGCTGACAAATATGACTTTGCGAATATGACGTTACATTACAGCGATCGAGTTAGAACTACGGAAGGGCGGTTCAATTTGTTTATTAAACTCCTTTTGCAGTCGGGAGTTTTTTCATTTGTGTACATTTTTTTCATCCTTTTTAATGTATAATAAATAATATGACGAAAACGCGAAAACACTAAGATTACTAAATAAATTTAAAAAGGCTGTACGTATGTCACGACGCCAGTCGATGATGTTCCGGGCTTTTTCATTGGTCATTGAGAGCTGACGATTGCGGCAGGAGCGTAAAGTACGCGGCATCATTTGCGATTGTACTTAAGAGTGGGGATCGCCGACGTTATTTTTCGATATGACATCGCGAACGTTTAACCCGATTTTTCTAAATATAGTTTCATACGGTTGAAGCAACTAAAGATTCGGGCAGGTACGTTCAAATAAATACATTTCGTTGTACAGTCACAGGTGAGATTTTCGTGAGTTCAACAATTTTTAAAAAAATAATTTCACCGAAAATATTTTTTGAAGCATCAACATTTTTTTCCTTTTTGCTTTTTATTGGATATTATTACAAGCAATTAACTTTTTATATAAGGGAAGTGATTTGTAAACACCCGTCAGTGTATGAAAATAAACTGCAGCTGCTACTACTAAAAGCAATATTTTGCTTCATTCTCGCTCGCCGTTGCTACAATATAGGGGAAACCGGGGCAAAACGGGGACATGGGGCAAAATGGGAATATGGAATGTCATATCGACGTGGGGCTATGGAATGTCATATCGACAATCGGGTAACAATAAAGCTAACAAAAGTTGCCGTAGGTCAAATCGAAGAGTATCCCGTTTTGCCCCAGATGGTGTTTTTTATCCCTTCAAAACTGATGCCAATACAATTTTGATACCGATCACTGTGGTCTCGTGATTAGAGTAATCCCTAATAACCATAGCAGTTGATGCGACGTGAAATTATAACAAATAAAAAAAAACAATTTTGATGCGAAAAACAATGGATGTATGATTCGGTATTGTTTTAGCAGGTTTTATTGCTTACCACCCCATTTTGCCCCGGTCTACTCCACACCCGGCTTCCGTTAGTCGGGACACTGTATTGTACTCCGTCATAATTGCCGGCAAATTTTGTTGTGTACCCGATATAACGTTTAGTCGGTGTATTGCTGCGCGCAAACATGTTTTTCCTTATCCGCGAAAATCTCCCGGCGGTGAAACAATGCGGCACGAAAGTTATAGCACATTTAAAATTTCCCCATCGTCCTCTTTGTCTCCCACTCTCAGTCACCCCCGTTCAAGCTTTTCTGGGAGCGCCGAGAGTTGCCTTTGATGGAAACTTTCTCGTTCCACTGCCTCGTCGTTGATCAAAGCCACGCCGTCGATTACCACCATTTACATGAATTCGATTGTTCCTGCGAGTGCCAGCTGATACAACTTGGCTATGTCTCTGCCAGCGGTCTCGAATGGCGATTAATGCATATTAGAGAAGTCTCTTCCTCCGTTTCAACGGGAATGTATAGATGTACATAGTCGCTCTCAACTTCGTTTCAAATTTTCCGTCGCAAATTTACGTTTCAATTTGACTAATGGAACTTCGATTGTCTACCCAAAGCCATTTCACGAACGCTGCATTTCATTTGGGCAATCACAAAAGATTTTCAAGACTCCGGAACGTTTTGTACCTCCGATAGCTCTAATTGCCTAAGAGATTGGATATATAATGATTATTTTCTTTTTTACATTTAGTTTTGCACGTAACAAATGACAACAATGTTAGTTTTATACTGATCGAAGCAATGCGCCACGTAATTAAATACGAGAAACCGCTGTTAAAAATGTTGTCTCAAATTTTTTCAAGAATTTACTTTAAAAAGAAAATATATTTATAATTAAAGGAAATAATGGTTAATTCGGCGTAGCACTTTTGTAACGATGAATTTTTGTGGAAGAAAGAGAAAAACAATTCAATTTGACTAATGGAACTTCGATTGTCTACCCGAAGCCATTTCACGAAGGCTGCATTTTATTTCTGCAATTACAAAAGATTTTACAGACTCCTGAACTTTTTGCACCTCCGATAGCTCTAATTGCCTAAGAGATTGGGTATATAACGATTTTTTCTTTTTTACATTTAGTTTTACACGCAACGAATGATAACAATGCTATTTTTATGCTAATCAGAGCAATCCGCTACGTAATTAAATACGACAATTCGCTGTTACAAATATTCTCTAAAATTTTGCAAAAATTGATAAAAAAAAGAATATATTTGTATTTGAAGTAAATAATCGTAGAATTTTGTAACGATTTATTTTTTATGAAATAAAAAGCAAAGCAATTTAATTTTATTAATGGAACTTCGATTGTCCATCCAAAGCCATTTCGCAAAGGCTGCATGTTATTTCGGCAATCACAAAAGATTGTAAAGGCTCCCAAACTTTTAGTACCTTTCACAGCTGCAATTACTTGAAAGATTGAAAATTTCAACGACTCAATTTTTTTTTTGCACTTAAAATTTTACACGTAAGAAATTATAATAATGCTATTTGTATGCTAATCGTAGCAAACCGGCACGTAATTAAATACGACAAATTCGCTGTTCAAAATATTCTCTCATATTTTTTAGAAATTTACTTTTTTTAAATATATATTTATATGTAAAGTCAATTTATCGAAAATTCGCCGTAGCGTTTTGTAACGATTAATTTTTGCGAGACAAAAAGCAAAACAGCGATTCTTCATTGGTATGCTGGCTAAAGCGTTGAACTTCGTACGTGTCAGACCTGCTTTGCCGGGCTCCTGTACATACACAATGATAATACAATGCTTGCAGCGCACCTTTTACATCCGATGGCGTGGCGCGTATGTGAAATTAGTTGTTTTCATTAAAACTTTAGTAGTTACGTTTCCTCCGCTAGTGGACGCAACCCCTTGGGCCCTCAGCGGGCACCTCACGCTCGCTAATGGAATTGTTAATGGAAAATGCTTTAATTAAGGTTCGAGTTCAAACGGAATTCGCTGCTTCGTGTCTCGGCAAACGTTCTGTTGACCACACGATCGTCTTTTTACGATGTCAAGGGGCAAAACAAGTGCTCCCTATCGACGGACCTGCCGTACGTTTCTCTAAAATAAAATAATTTGTTCCAAATAGATGCGCACTGTAAAAAAAATTGTTTGAAAATTAATGAACGATATTGGTAGCTTTTTTACATAAACCGTTGCTGAAATTTCAAACACATGTGCGTTGCAATTTTACAATAAAATTTTTATTTTTAATCGACATTTTTGTAAATTTCAGGCAAAAGATTTGTAATTTTAATATCTGATATTTTACTTTTACAGAACGTACATTAATGTTCGATTAATATAAGTAACGTGCGTAAAATTCGAGTTCCGGTACATTAAATTAACAATTTATTGTTACAGTCTGCGAAAATGTTCGCCTCGCGATGATCGATACTGAATTGCGGGTTGAAATGCCGATCATCACTGGCGCGCGAGCCGAGAAAAGTTCAACTGCGTTGGAGTGAAGAGGTAAGAAAGGAGCCGAAAGGAGAAGCGAGAAGATAAAGTTGAAGAGCGAAGCTATAAGAGAGCAAGGATGGTAGCCATTTGAAATTTTTGCATGAAGACGGCTATGTGGGTACGACGAGAGGGCTTCACCGGAAACCGGGTAATTTCGCGTTTGAGGAGATGTATGTCCGCTCGATAAATGTAATGAGATCCATTATAACAACGTGCGTTTTTCTCGCAAGAAGTTATACATCTCTTCTCTTACTTCGCCCTCTTGCATTTCATCTTCCCGCTTTCCGCCGGCTCTCCTTGCCATTCCAGCTCGAGACACCTATCGAGAGTAAAGATTTTTTTTATCGATCTCGTCTGCGGTCTCGATGGATCGACATTTCCTGACAGGTCGCCAGTCACCGGACTAACGTGGCTCATTAGATTTATATAAAACCAGCCGTCCTGCGAAAACATCTTTCCTTTAAATACGACAATTTCGACGTTGAAGATATTCTCTCAAATTTTGCAAAAATGTTTCTTTAGAAGGAGAATATATTTGTATTTAAAGTAAATAATCGTAGCGTTTTGTAACGATTAATTTTTGTGAAACGGAAAAGTAAACAATTTAATTTGACTAATGGAACTTTGATCGTTTATGCAAAGCTATTTTACGAAGGCTGCAATTTCATTTGGGCAATTACACAGATTACAAAGGACTCCTGAACTTTTTGTACCAGCAATAGTTCTGATTACCTGAGAGCTTGGGCATATAAAAGTTTTTTTTTGCATATCATTTTACACGTAAGAGATGGCAGTAATGCTATTTGTGTGCTAATCGGAGTAATGTGCCACGTAACTAAATACGAAATATACGTTGTTAAAAATGTATTTAACTTTTCAAAAATTGACTTTGAAATGAAAAAATATCCTTATAGTTAAAGTAAATTCATCAGAAATTCGTAGTAGCATTCTTTAACGATTAACTTTTGTGAAACAAAAAAGCAAAATAATTTAATTTCGTTAATGGAACTTTGATTCTCTATCCAAAGCCATTTCACGGAGGCTACATTTGTGCAATCACAAAAGACTACAAAGAGCTCCTGAACTTTTTGTACCGGCAATCTAATTACGTGACAGATCGGCCATATAAACGATTATTATTATTTTTTTACATTTCATTATACACGTAAGAAAAGACAACAATTCAATGTGCCGTGCAACTAAACACGACATACCCGTTGTTAAAAACATTTTTTTTATTTTTCAAAAATTGATTTTACAACGAAAAAAATATATTTACATTTAAAGCAAATTAATCAGAAATTCGTAGTAGTATTTTGGGTTACTGAAAAACAAAAAGCTCTCCCTCTTGCATTTCGTCTTCCCGCTTTCCGCCGGCTCACCTTACCATTCCCGCTCGAGATACCTATCGAGAGTAAAGATTTTTTTTATCGATCCCGTCCCGCCGTCTCGGTGGATCGACGTTCCCTGACAGTTCGCCAGTCACCGGGCTAACCCGTCCCATTAGATTTTTATACAACCGTCCGTCCTTCCAAAGCACCTTTCCGTTAAATATCCGAAGCGTGGAAAAACCTGACTATCGTAAATGCTGTCGCTGGTCTCCGTCGTTGGACGTTGATTTTTTACTCCGGCCGCCCTCGGCGAGCTTTCCAAATCGGATTACTCGATACTATAGCTCGGTATATCCAGCATACACGTTCAGGATGCGGCCGCGCTTCGAAGTCCCCGTTTGCGAGCTGAATTTCGCGGTAACGAAGCGACAAACGGTTGCCTCTCGCAATTAAACTGTACGTGCATACACTATTAGCTTCGTTCATACTATAAACAAGGCAACTGTGATTCTCGTTTTTAAACCTATTGTCTAAATTATTCGGTGCAAATAGAGCACAGGTCGTAACACACGACACCCGAAAATTTCCGTTTGCCAACTTTATGCGCGAAAATCGGAGAGATTTTATCGCGTCGACTTTATCGTTCGAGAGTCGATATGCATAATTTTGAAAACACGCTTTCGTCGGCGAAACGCTTGCTGGGACAGTGGGGCAGAACACAATTTTCCAATAAGTCTTGGATGCGCCATTTTGCCCCATAGATGCATCTAGATTTTCTGCGCCGTTGTGCCCAACCGGTCCATCCAGAAATTCCTGGAAAATTGTGTTTTGCCCAACTGTTCCATTTTGCCCCTCTCTTCGCTATAATAAAATCATTCGCGAGTCGTAGAACGAGGGAAAGCTGTCGAGTAGAATGGAACATACAGATCGGCACACGTAATATAATAGGCGATACAAAGAGGGCTAACCGGGGTGAGAAGAATGTCGATCGACGATGTAGGTGAATTTTTTGCGGGCTGAATTTTGCGGTAACGAAGCGAGGCAAAACGGGATAGTGAGGCAGAACACAATTTTACAATAATTCTCGGATGAGCCATTTTGCCCCATTGATGCATCTAGATTTTCTGCGCCGTTGTGCCCAACTGGTCCATCCAGAAATTCCTGGAAAATTGTGTTTTGCCCAACTGTTCCATTTTGCCCCTCTCTTCGCTATAATAAAATCATTCGCGAGTCGTAGAACGAGGGAAAGCTGTCGAGTAGAATGGAACATACAGATCGGCATACGTAATATAATAGGCGATACAAAGGGGACTAACCGGGGTGACATGAATGTCGATCGACGATGTGTAGGTATGTAGCGTTATGGAGGGTATGTAGCGTTGCTAATGCATATCTGAATTTTTTGCGGGTTGAATTTCGCAATAACGACGCGAGGAACGGTTGCCTCTCGCAATTAAACGGTACGTGCATACAGTATTAGCTTTGTTCATACCATAAACAAAACAGCTCGTAATCCTCGTTTTCAAACCAATTGTCTAAATTATTCGATGTAAATAGGGTCTAGGTCGTAAACACGAATCCCGCAAATTTCCGTTTTCGCTGTTCATGGTGAAACCGGATAGATTTTATCGCGTCGGCTTTATCGTTCGAGCGCCGATATGCATAATTTTGAAAACATGCTCAGGTCGGCAAAGAGCTTGCTGTTTAATCAACAACTCGTTAGAAGTGCAATAAAATCACTCGCGAGTCATGGACCGAAGGAAAGCTGCCGAGTAGAATGCAACGTAGCGATCAACATACGTAATATAATACGCAATATAAAGGAGGCTATAAGCGGAGCAAGATGAATGGCAATCCAAGACGGAGCAGAATTTTTTGCGAGCTGAATTTCACGGTAACCAAGCGGCAAACGGTTGCGTCTCGCATTTAAACGGTACGTGCATATGCTATTCATATTAGCTTCATTCATACTATAAACCAGGCAACTGTGATCCAAGTTTTTAAACCTGTTGTCTAAATTATTCGCTGCAGGGAAGAGCGGGGTAAAATGGCACTGTGGGGCAAAACGAAACAGCGTGGCAAAACGCAAATCGCCAATATTGTTTGGATGGGAGAGTGGGGCAAAATGGAATAGAAAATCCGGATGCATCGATGGGGCAAAATGAGGCATCCACAAAAATATTGGAAAATTACGTTTCGCCCACTGTCCCGTTTTGCCCCACTGTAACATTTTGCCCTGATCTCTCCTAAATACGGTATAGGTCGTAACACACGAATCCCGAAAATTTCCGTTTACGAAGTTATGCGTAAAACCGTAGATTTTATCGCGTCGCGATAAAAGCTTGCTGTTTAATCAAGAGCTCGTTAGAAATACAATAAAATCACTCGCGAGTGGAACGCGAATGGAACGTATGGATCGTCATACATAATATAAATACGCGCTACAAAGGGGACTAACCGGAGCGAAATGAATGTCGATCGGCGATGTAGCGAATGTATATAAGGAAGACACGCGGCAGTGTGGAAGGTGTGTATACGTATGACGTATGTCGCCGGATGGAGGGGGGATAAATTAAAGAAAAACTAGGTCAAACTGCAAATATATTTTCCAGTGTTGATACTGGCTCGTGATCGCAAACTCGCGGGCATCAGTGAAGGCCGACGGAGGCGGGTATGCGCCTATATTTGTGTGACCCCACCGAAAGTGATGCGAATGTGGCGATAGAACGGGTGATAAGCAGAAACGGGCAGGAGGAGGTCACTTATGGTTCGCGAGACAGACGTGTCTTTCGACACACAGAAAATGCCACGTCAGTCATACAATCGTTTCAAATTATCATTGAGTAGGGGAGAGCGGGGTAAAACGGGACAGCGGGGCAAAATGGAATACCCACTTATTTTTGGATGGTCCATTTTGCCCCATCGATACATCCGGATTTTCCGCGCCGATTTATGGCACTTGGGAAAGTGGGACAAAACGCCCAGCTGAAAATTTCAGGTAGGGTTTCCGCATGATAAGTCAACAAATTTCAGAATTTGCATGTTTATTTCCTCCTCCATATCAACTGCAGTACCGTTGCCCTTGAACAATTCTTTCATTTGATGAGATAGTTTTTCATCACCTATACGCATATTATTCGCCTCTATAAAAAATTACGAGTAAGAAGTGCATACTGGAGATGCACGAGAGGAATATTGTCTCTAGTGAAAATGCAGAAAAATGCATAAGGAAGTCGGTTTAAGGTTCAGGAGAAATATTTTTCGCCACACAGAAAATGCTATATCAGTCAAACTTCCGGTTTCAAATTATCGTTGAGTACCTAAAATTTCCAGCAGGAGTTTCTGCACGATTTTTCAAAAAATTTCAGAATTTACATTTTTTTTCTCCCCTAGACCGCGGTTCCGTTAACAAGGTTACCCTTAAATATCCGCTCTCAATTGACGAGATAGAGTTTCGCTATTTCTCGTTTCCCGCGCCCTCAGCTATATAATTCGCCTTTACAAAAAAATTGCGTCTAAGGAGCGCATCCTGAAGATGCACGAGACGAACATCGTCGTTACTGAAAAATGTAGAAAAATTCGTCGAGATCACGAACGTATGCCTAGGTCACGTATACGCAAGAATCCGGCGTATTTCAGTCGGCAGAAAATGTATTTCGCCTCGGGTCCAATTTGCGATATGGAAGGGACTCGAGAAAGGGAGAGCTCGTAACCCCGCGGCCTCGGTCGATGTACTCGACTCTATAACTTCTAACTCCACTTCTACCGCCGGCGTTTTATTTTTTAACGAAAAAGACGAAGATACAAGTGAAGAAAAAAGTATATGTATTTGTGCGAAAGAGCTTAAAGATGATTGCGGGCTTTCCTACTTCTGTCCACGCGGACCGGAAGTACACGTTGTCGCGAGTGCGAAGGGGAAAATCCAACCTACGTGACCTCAGGTGCTCTCCAAGATGACGATATTTTCCCGGCGTTTTTGATATTCGAAAAACCGTTATTAAATGACGAAGAACGGGTGGAAAAACAAAACGGCGCGAGAGTGCTGCAGACCCGGTTTTTTGGTTTCCGATTTTTTTTTCGTCGATTCTTAGAGATAACTTTGTATGTAAACCCCGTAGGGAACCCACCAGCTGAGGCCACCGAACCGTGAGGTAAACCTTCGCGCGGCCAAAAAGCCGCAATCTTCGTAATCTCCGCAGCTTTTTGTCGTTAAAGCCCATCCCCATGAAGGCGGGTGCTACACGTGATCCGCATTGGTACTCCAGGGTGGTGGTCGGTGTGCCCTGCCGATGGCGATGCCAAGATCCGTACAATCTCTCACCCCTTCGCCGCACAGAATATTTTTTATAATTATTCTGTATAATAATTTTTTATATAATTATTTATTATAATTATTCTTTATAATTAAGTTTTATAATTATTTTTATGATTATTTTTTATAATTAAGTTTTATAATTATTTTTATGATTATTTTTTATAATTAAGTTTTATAATTATGTTTCATAACGTTTATAAAACCGACACTGGCACTCGTGTTTTTCGATTCCTGTAACAACGCTACGAATATCGTGCACGAGTCTCGGGAACTTTCGCATCCAATGTTTGCGCGCCTTTTTGTATTTATTTATTTCTATTTTTCACTTCTCGATCGATCAATTTTCGGTTCAGACACGTAGTCGAGATTTAAGAAAAAGAAGAAAATGAAAAAGAGCAAACGGCCCGAAAAACGCGTGTGTCGGATTATAGGATCGAGAAATAACACGCCGTCGAAAATACTGGGCGGCCTTTTTTTGTCATCGCACCGAGGGTACAAAAGTTTTTCGTTTTTTCCGCAATCCGTGGGCTTATCGCGGTTTTGCAGCGACAAGGTGCGGGGTCGACGATAACGAACGATAGCACCGAACGAACTCGACGACAACGTGACTGAGAGCGTTTGGTGGAGAAAGAAAATATTGCAAACACGACGGTAAACGGACAAGGTCCCGCGGGTCGCGAACCGCGCGAGTGACTGCCGTTTTGCTTCGCGGCCCCCTCGTAGTAGAGGGATGCTGCCGGTAGCATGGGTGAACGGCGCAAGATCTAGCCCCCACGCGATTCCACCCCCACGAATCGCCGCGGCTCCGTAGCTTTCGTACTTCTGTTTCTCTCTTTCACCCTCGGCAAACTCACCCCGTTAACGTCCTCTCGCTTCGAATGATTTGTTTTTTCCTTCTGACGAATCCGATGGAAACAAAAGGTATGAATAATTTTTTTTTAAATTATCTTCTAGCGACTAGTAATCAAAATATTGGATAACCATTTTTATTGGTAAAGGTGGCACGAATTGATGTTTTCTTTTCCCTAAATGGATTTCCTTTGCTCGCAGAAAAAAAATTATTTGACGGCCACCGTTTATTTGGTTTAAGTAAAATGTTTATTTGATTTAAATGAATATTTATTTTTATTATATAAACATTGTACTCAAACCAAATGAACGGTGGCCGTCAAATAATTTTTTTTCTGGGTGTAACATCGTACCGACTGTGGAATTTTTGGCAACCGAAGGATTTATGAACTGTATGGATATGATGTGTATTGTTATGAGTCTCGTTCGTTCTCTCTTATCCATGTACGTCCGTTTCTTCCTTTCACCCTTGGCAAACTCACCCCGTTGACGTCCTCTCGCTTCTAATAATTTGTTTTTTCCTTCTGACGAATCCGATGGAAACAAAAGGTATGAATATTTTTTTAAAATTATCTTCTAGCGACTACTAATAAAAATATTGGATAACCCTTCTTATTAGTAAAGGAGGCACGAATTGATGTTTTCTCTTCCCTTAAATAGATTTCATTTACCATCGTACCGACCGTGGAATTTTTAGCAACTGAAGGATTTATGAACTGTACGGATATGATGTGTATTGTCATGAGTCTCGTTCGTTCTCTCTTATCCATGTTTCTTCCTTTCACCGTCGGCAAACTCACCCTGTCGACGTCCTCTCGCTTCGATTAATTTTTTTTTCTCTGATCAACCGGATTGAAACAAAAGGTACGAATTTTTTTTTTTCGTTTTAGTTATTTTCTAGGGAAGACTAATTAAGTTGCGTTTATCTTTTCTTATTGGCTTAATAGTTGTAAAGACGGTACGAACTGATGTTTTCTCTTGCTTTAAACGGATTTTATTTAACATCGTACCGACTGTGACTTTTTCAGTGACCAAAGGACTTGTGAATTGAATGGCTATGATGTGTACTAATATTGGTTCCGTTCTCTCTCATCCATGCGTCTTCGTACGTACGACTCTGTAGTTTTCGTACTTCGGTTTCTCTCTTTCACCCTTGGCAAACTCGCCGAGTTGACGTCCTCTCGCTTCGAATAATTTACTTTTTCTCTAACGAATTGAATGGAAACAAAAGGTAAAAATAATGTTTTTAAAATTATTGTCTAGCGAAGACTAATTACATTTTAATAAAAAATGGTCCTATTGGTTAAATAGTTCTACAGTAGGTATGAATGATGTTTTCGCTTTTTTTAAATAGATTTTATTTAACATCATCTTCATCTTAATTTACTATTTATTATAATTATTATAACATGTATTATATTGGGCTCTGAATCACGATTTATTGTAAACTGGTAGTAAAAGAAGACATCCATCAAACAAATAAATTTAAAAAAATCTGTCTTGACTGTAGAATGTTTACCAATCAAAATGAATACAGTCGATGACCGTGTAAGTTGCATCTTCGGGCACCAAGCCATTTAGGCACGACCGGATAAGTTGGATTCCCCACTACCTGCCCTAACACGTCCTAAACCTATTTTTAATATAGTGGGACGTAAGGCTATTCTTATAGAATTATATTATTATAAAATTATCGCGTTTTTTAAAAGGCAATTTTCCAATAATTTTAGGACGTCCCATTTTACCCCACCGAAGTACCCCTTTTTCTGCCCCATGTTGCCCCGCTGTCAACAGAATGGCTATAAAATATATTGATATTGGTCTCGCCCGTCCTCCCTTATCCATGCATCTTCACTGTTACACGAGAGTCAACACTTTTCCATTATACGACTCATGAATGATGATGTAGTAGAGGTGAAACATTTTTATTTTCCGTGTCTCGTTCCGTGTTTCAGTGACGGTCGCTCGGACAGTTTACTTTTATTCCCAATGGGGTTTGCGCGATGTTGGAACAGTGACGAGACATATCCGAGTCGTCGACAGGAAACTTTTTTTATTGCTTGACACAGAACGGACAGACTATAGTGGAATGGTGCATACTTTACTGTCGTAGTTGAAAAATATATATTCCTGACGTTACACTATTTCTCGAGCACTTGGGGTGGTCGCGCGCCACCTATATATACATGTATGTACATATATATATATATATATGTATACATATGTGTACATATATATGACCGCACGATGAACGCAATTCGGAGATCAAATATCGAGAGCACTATCGAAAACTTGACACGTATCACCGAGTGATCTGGATGCGCAGACGTTGCGAGTCAGCAAATTCGAGAACGTTGGAGATTCAAGACGAGCTCTCGAAAGTCTGGCAAAGTCGCGATTCTTTTAATATAAATACGCTGCGTATGCTGTGTTGCATATATATATATATATATATATATATATATATATATATATATAGGGAGCGAGATGGGCTCCCTAAGCAAATAATGCGGGTCTACAACGCTGCCGAAAGCACGATACATCCTGCATAAAATCGAGCCCCTTAATGTCGCATTCTACTTTAGTCCAAAAAGGCCAGCGGATTCGTGGTTAGCGCACAAAAATACGTCGGAATACGTGGCAGTTAATTAAAAAAAAAAAAAAATTCCGTCCCAAAATTGGAGATTAGAGATGACTTTTCGAAAGGCTGGCAGTCACGATTTTTTAAATATAAAAATACGCTGCGTATATTTTTTTAATATAAAAATACGCTGCACCTCAATAGCTCACATCCAAACTATATACGATTTATTATTATTTTTTATTCATCCATTAGTTCAATCGAACGCAAACGAATTTAAAAACGGTTTACCTATGAACGATTCAGCTTTCACGACTCCCAGGCTTGAAATAAATATTAAAATGTCTCATCGATCGATAATTTTGCGCTGTTCAAAGTGCATCCGTGAACGATACTGGCCGTTATACATTGTCGGGGGCAAAATTGGTTCCCACCAATTCCCCCCCCCCCCCCCCCCCCGCCCGTTCAAAATGCGTGAGCGCAACTCGCTGAAGTTTCAAATTTATATGAACATTGCGTGTGAATTATTCGAACGATAATGTTGACTCGGATTATCGATGAACCCGCGAGTTGCCTTGTTGTTGCCCAATGAGTGGACGAAAATGCTCTGTTATCGAAAAAAAACAAAAAAAATCTTCCTCAGCAACCGCACTTGCAATTACGTGAACACCGACCATTCGATTTTTTGCAAACCTGAACAGCGTTGCCTTTTACCAATCTCTCCACCGAAAATTTTTTTTAGCGCTCCTTTCGCGAAGCCAATTATACGTTTCCAACGTTGAACATTTTACTCGCTTCCCTCCCGTCGTGCAACGGCGTTATGTTACTGTACACCTCTTGCACATCGCGAAATTGCTCGTCGCTCGTTTCCCACCGGGAGGTAGTCACGGAATACCAGTTTTTCGTTTAATTTTCAGAGGAAAGATATTATTCGGCGTTATGCCCCTTTGTGCTCGAACCATTTCCCCCCACCCCGATTGACCGCAACACCGGAATACCGTGATTTCACATTTACATTAATTAATCCAACTTTATGTTTACTCGCGACATTCTCTTTTAATATTATACACTGGTTATTGCCGTATTTAATTTGCGAACTGTACGCCGCGTAACGTTAAATGTCAAGCGTCTTTTTTTTGTTGCTATTTCTTTTTTAGGGATCTGGGAGAAAACGTAATAAAATATATGGACCGAAGAAAGATACGATAATGAAAAAGAAAAGTAAAAAAAAACAGCTGTTTCAGCTTTTTTAGAATGCAAAATACACCCGCTATATCCGAATTTACGCTCTCCCGTGAAAGCTCCCACTCAGTAAATATGGCGAAAGTAAATTAAACGAAAAAAATATATATATACATATATGTTTATATACTTTTTTCCAGCATCGGAGCAGCGTACAATTCAGCCGATTAACGGCGCTTGCATTTCGTTCGCGTCAGCGTTGAGCACTTTTCACCGGACAATGATTGGCCAGGGACTAAAATTTCATTATATATTTCACGCGTTTGCAGTTCATATTCGATTTTCGTTGAAATTTGTAGAATCGAAATTCTCCTGTTTTCCTGTTATTATGTTTGAGCCTTTTGTCGATTAAGGACGATTCCAGCAAAAAAAGAATGAGACTCAGTGAGAATTCGAACACTTCAGATTGGTATAAAAATCTGAAGAAAATCGACTGTATTAATGGAGCCGAGAACATTGATTGAATTTTTGGCATATCGCGTAGTACTGAAATTTTGATCGAATTTAACTTTTGCTTGGAAATGTATGTGTGATGCATCGTTAACCGCGTTTGGCGTTTTGCTCGTGTCAGCGTTGAGGACGTTCTACTGGACAATAATCAACTAAGGACTAAAATTTCATATTTTTCACGCGTTTGCACATCATATTGGTTTTCGCTGAAATTCCTAGAATCGAAATTCTCCTGTTTTCCACAATTATTTCGTCTCTCCATTGTGTACAACCCCGTATTATGGTGTATCGCAGTGAGATAGTTCAGGTCGTATATTTCTATCAACGAGCGAACTGGATCACGCCCGTATCTAAATGCATAACAAGACCGGATTGTTCGAGTGAATCCGTCTTGAAATTCTTACGAGGTAGTGCTGATTGTATTTCGGGCGAAGGGGGTGGCAGGGGGTGCAAATGGAATGGTGAAATAGAGGGTGAAAACGCAGAGGCGAGTGCGGATATACGAGAAGAATTGGAATCCCGCGGGCTGGGAAAGTAAGAAATACCTCTTTATCGTAATTTAGGTCGCCTCTGATAAGAAACGTGCCGAGTATTTTCATTTATCTCGAACATTCGAAGCCTTCACTTACTTCCCTCAAGCCCGAGGAAGTACCGAGACGCGGAGGCGAGCTTAATAAATTGCAAAAGTAGCGAGTAAAATGGATTTTTGTGTAACTTTTTTATTGTTTAGTCAAAGAACTTGACTTTGCCAGAGCGAACTGAAGCTCTTAGCGGGATATCTTAAGGTACAACAATGAACCTTTGACGCAACGCATTTTGTTCCTGCAGGAGCAAATTCGATTAGGTGAGATCCTCGCAACAAGGAATTCGAATTTTACTTCAAAAGCTCCTCCCGCTGCATCTTATTTGGATTCTCTTCAGTGGCGAAGAAGAGTTGCAGGAAATTCGGCAAGAAACAGTAAAAGTCACGTTAGAAATTCCGCCGCATTTTTTGTCTTCTGAACGCCAAGAACCGCTCGATGTGCCAAAGGTAAAAAAAAAAAGATCTCACATTTTTTCATTTTCGTCCGAAATTGAGAATCGAAATATTTTTAGGCGTTTCTGTCAGAAATATCGGAAAATATGGATCGGCTGTAGATAGCTCGTTTGATTCAAAGAAAATGTTTCTTTGCTATTTCTTTTGCATATTGAAAGAGTTTTAATGAAAGCTCGCAAGCCTGTGTGCCGTAGAGAGGCTAGCCTTCTCGAATGGATGGATTGAGATTTTCGAGTGTGCTGAGTAAATATCACGAGTACTCTGCAAGCGATTCATAGTAGCCGGATCAGACTACCGGAAGGCGATCGTTTGGTTTCATATTGCTGCTTCAAAGTCTCACGGACGAATCTTTCTTTTTATCCCAGTTTATAAAAAAAAGAAATCTAACTTATAATGTCACTAGCAGTGATCCTCAAATATCGGTTTTAATTTTTTTAATTTTTGACCTTCATAGATTAAACATTAGTAGTAGTGAATGTATTGATTGACAATATTTTCCACGATACGGACGCTGATGTATTTAAAAGAATATTTATTTAATATATTTCTATTGCTATTGCCAATGGATCATCGACCCAAGTCCTTCAGACGCGGATTCACTTTTTTAGTACGAGTTGTTTTATTTTATGTTAGTTTATAACAACAAAAAAATCTAACTTATAATGTCACTAGCAGTTTTTCATTTTTTACCTTTATAGATTAAACGTTAGTAGTAGTGAATGTATTTATTGACAATATTTTACACGATACGGACGCTGATGTATTTAAAAGAATATATACCTAATATATTTCTATTGCTATTGTCAACGACTCATCGACCTAAATCCTTAAGACCCTGATTCGTTTTTTTTTAGTACGAGTTGGTGCCTTCGTTTTTAGGTGAGAAAAATTGCTTTGGGTTAATTGACTATGTTTCGCTATAAGTTGTACTTTCATTTGTCAATTAAATGTTATTTTCAAAGAAAAACGATAATACATATCGAAAATGCGAGTTGCTTTGGCCGGGGATTTTTTTAAGATTGAATGGCAACGATGTGCAGTATTGTGTCTAACCAGTCGAGGTTTTACTACTCAATTGCCTACTTACAGGTTTGTCGGACAACTTGCGATGCCGAGAAGACGTGACCCTTACCTGAAACAAAACAATGAACCGAGAAAATTAAATTAAGTTTAATTTTCTCTTAAAATTAAATGGCCGATTTAAATCGGCCATAGTAAAGGATGCTTATAAGAATCCTTCCGGCTGGATAACTTGAAATAATGATTAATCGGTCATAACTCCGTAACGACTACTCAACAATATATCTTCATTTCGTTTCTGAATGGAAAAAAAACAGGAATAACGAGACTCGTGAACTTCGAGCATAAATTATTGTGAGACAGGTGCGGCATTTGTAGCTACATATATTCTTCGAGTGTCGCGTTCGCTTGTTTGCACCTGAGGTCCCGCTCGTGAGAATACAGAAACTCGGAATACGCCACGACACTTTTCTCGGACTTTGCTTGGTTTTATGAGGATTTACGATTTGACGGCGTTATTTACAGAGCGATTTATTCTTATCCTGTCAGGATCGATCATACACCCACTGTTCGGGATGAGAGAACCATTATTTTTATTGGCAAGCAAAAATAGCAATGCGTGGGTGACCCAGGATGAGACACGATAGCAAAGCGAATAGGGTATTTAAGCGAGTAGTTAACCGAGAGTCAATCACGAATTGATATCGATCGGAGAAAGATCTCTTTTCATATAATTTACGCGGTCTTTTTGTGATAAGAAAAACTGATGTCCATGAGTCATTCCCGCAACCCCACTAAATTTTGGAACGTCATATCTTACGATTTGCGAGTAGTTAACCGAGAGTCAATTACGAATTGGTATTAGTTGGAGAAAAATCTCTTCTCACATGATTTTCCCGGTCTTTTTGTGATAAGGACAACTGATATCGAAGTCATTTCCGTAACCTTATCAAATTTTGAAAAGTTTTATCTTGTCCTTTGCGAGTAGTTAACCGTGAGTCAGTTACGAATTGGTATTAGTTGGAGAAAGATCTCTTTTCACATAATTTCCGCGCCCTTTTTGTGATAAAGACAACTGATGTCCACGAGTCATTTCCGCAAATCCACCAAATTTCGAAAAGTCATATCTTACCCTTTGCGAGTAGTTAACCAAGAGTCAATTACGAATTGGTATTAGTTGGAGAAAAATCTCTTTTCACATAATTTCCGCGCCCTTTTTGTGATAAGAACAACTGATGTCCACGATTCATTCCCGCAACCCCACTAAATTTCGAAAAGTCATATCTTACCCTTTGCGAGTAGTTAACCGAGAGTCAATTACGAATTGGTATTAGTTGGAGAAAAATCTCTTCTCACATAATTTCCGCGGTCTTTTCGTGATAAGGACAACTGATATCGATGAGTCATTTCCGTAACCCTATCAAATTTTGAAAATTCATACTTATCCTTTGCGAGTAGTTAACCGAGAGTCAATTACGAATTGATATTGGAGAAAGATCTCTTTCCACATAATTTCCGCGCCCTTTTTGTGATAAAGACAACCGCATTAAATTTGAAAAAGTCATATCTTACCCTTTGAGTGCCAGGTACATTGGTATCCGATATGGAAAATGTGTCGACGATAGAATCGAAGCGAACAAGTTTCTTCGTATGATGCGGCTTTTTGCTTCGCGGACAGATCGAGCACATGGCAGGGTTGGCTGGGATGGTCGGGGGCATATCGGTATTCTCTTCACCGAGTACTCACTGTACACTTTTATCAACAATCTATCGCACGCAATCGTGCATGCGTTCACAGATTTTACTCGTCTCAATAAAACGATCGAGTTTTAATTTTAATATTCGATTCAGTTGAATAATTAATCAATATTTGAAACGTGTGTATATGTACGTGTTATGTGTATACGCATAACGTGTTACGCATATTCTTTAAAGGCTTTTTTTATTATTGTCAAGTTTGCGGATGAGTCCACGTTGTTCTTCAGCGTTGAATCATACTTCGCAGTTGTCCAGACCGTAACCGCAAATGGTATTGATCACGACATCTTCTTGGCAAACACTCTACCATAGAGAGGGTTGTTTCCAGTGTCGGTAGTGCAGAGTTCGAATACCGACGGTCGACCACTGTACGGCTGCCGATAACTACCCCGCAGTCGGTTGCGGCGGTTTCACTGATATTAACAAAATGCAATAAAGCGAGCGTGATTCACAAGCTCGGTTGAGTGTACGAAAAAATGAATCGGCTCCATCTCGCAACTATCCAAATAAACGTCCGAGTGAGCGGCAGAGCGAATCAAAGCTTTGACGTTGGAAAAGTAAACTAGGTGGGTTGGCAAATGCCGGATTTAATTTATGTCCTTTTTCAAGCAGGGCAGCGATATCTTCTATGTTGCATACGTCATAACAACAATTCAACTACGACATTCGTCATTGTCAGGTTATGGCATTTAAATCTCGATTCTTTTTCAAACCGCAAGCCCAACCCCCTCCCCCGCCCCTCCAATTAGCGTTATCGTAGTCGTCTGCAGGGCAGGCGAAGCATTATGCTCGCTTGTGCCGCCATAATGACCTTTCGCTACTCTTTGGCCTCGACAAATGCACATTAGAGGAACAGCTCTATAAACACCAAGAAAGGGAGGACGGGTGAGTGCAGCGCGAAGTTGACACCTATTACCCTAGTTGGGAAGGATCGATGCTATCGCTGGCGCTCCAACCACCCTTAACCCTTTGAAGCATACATTAGGTTTTTTTTTTTTATTTTTACACGTGTGAAATTTCAAATACATTGATTGGTTATTGGTGCGTTTTATCTGAATTCAGAGAGGTGTGTCACCTGTGATGTATCACGTGGTTCAAAGGGTTAATTACACTTATCAACAGTCTCGAGCTCTAACTGACGCTAAAAACTTTGTCCCCAAACTGCGTGATTAGCGAGATCGTTGAACGGTAACGATGGATGTGCTACCAGTTACGTCACGTGACGCTATCGGAAGGTAGTCATGCCACGGCCAAATGCAACAGACGCCGGTAAGTTGACGTTGAATTTATAGAAAAAAAACCCCACACTGCGAGAATGTGTCAAGTTTAATACGATTGTTTGTCAGGATGTCGCTATAGTTCGCATATACGTTCTGTCGGTTTTTACCAGGTTTGCACTGTTAAAAAAATTGTAAATTTGAATGTACCGGAATTTGTTATGCAAAATCTAGTACGTTAAATTGAATGTACAATTGTGATTAAAAAAATTAATATTAGAGGAAATCATTGGAATTAAAGTAATTTTATAGTAAAATTAAAGTAAATTATTAAAAATAAAGTATTTCCAGTGTTCTTAATACACTGAACATCAATTTTTCACCACAATTGTAAATGATATTTAATATCCCAGTTTCTGCATGAGAATTTCCAGTTCCATTCCATTAAATCCCATACGAATCTTGTTTACACTGTACGGTGATTTCTATCAGATCCTTCTCTCAGCGCCTAACTCTTACGGGGATCGCGAGATCGCCAGTGACAGGATTTCAGCGGCGTTTCACCCGGTAATCAACGATTCCCGTTCCGATGTTTCTCAACTCGGCTCAACCCACAAATCAATCCACGGAAAAAAAATCATATTTTCGACCACGACACATGAAATTAGTCTCGCATGCGCGTGGCGAAAGCATCGCCGCGTCAACGTTTCAGATGCCAAATGGAATTTGAATTCAGCGGGGATCGAGCTTGGGGTTGTGACGACGGTGGCGTCGGCGAGTTCGCACGTTTCCGGGATGAAATTTCACCCCTCGCGGCTGTGTTGCCCGGACTACTCACTGCGCCGGTCGATACCTCGTACGGCGAGCTTGAACGATCCGACCCGATTCCAGGCGGTCACAGATAATACGTCAGTGCTCTTGAACGTGCACAGTGAGATAGACGACCTCTCACTCTCACGGGGATTCTACGTCAATCGTTCGCAACCTCGTCGATTCCGGAACATGCGTCTGGTGTTTAAAAAATCGTTTATTCGAAACAGAATAATCAAACTGCGCGATTCACTCACGATATTCGACAAGTACGATTTTCGTCCACAATCCCGTAAATCATCCGACACAAAAACCGACTTACTCGAGTGATTTGCGATCATTCGCAAATTTCCTAAAGCTGTGACGTTCACGAAATTCCGCTCCGTCTTTGTCAGTCTGCGCACAACTATTCCTGCAAAATTTTCAATCGCCGATTGACTTTCCTTTTACCTACGCTCGACTCGACCGCGAAGACCGCACTTTCGATCGCGCTCGCTGTGTCTACACTTTCGAAACTGCACGTTTCCCATGGGTGACAGCGGCCGTTCAACATTGTCGGCCTAATCGATGAAAGAGTCTGAATAATTTGTAAGGCCGCACATGACCCTGACTGTGAACGAACCGTTCTCGCACGACTGTCCCACTCCCGACATTCAATGCCGGAACAGTGGACTTTTCTGCGTTAGGCCAGTTCATAAAAAATTCTACGAGTCCCCCTCACGAGTGAAAAGTTTCACTTGGTCACTGTACAGAAGTCCCGGGTGTCGACGCTTCGTACGAGCACCACTTACGGTACGTGTAGCGAATTACGGTAGTTCCGGAATTTCATGAGTAATCCAGTTCGCGACACGTGGCGATCGTCAAAGCGTCAACAAGCTTTCTTCGTTCTTGCTTTCAAACTGGCTTTCACATAGTTAGGGCCTTTCAGGACCGCGCTTTTCGCGACCACTGACCTACGTCACTGCGCGCACTGCCGCTACTCGTGCTACAATTCAGGAGAATAGAGAACGAGGCAGAACGAGATAGAAAGCCTGTGCGTCTGTGTGAGTGTGTAATAGAGATAGACGTAGATTTGAGTAGAACGGGACGAAAGTAGGGACGCAGCGAAATGTATGAAAGAGTATCAAAAAGCCGCTCGCGTTGGTGACAAATGGACAGGCGGTCATAGAGCGAGTGTTCGTGTGTGTGTGCTGGGGTGGGGATATTTGCGTGTGCGATTGTTTTGGAGGGGGACGGGGCTAAATGACAGGGGGTGGAAAATGGTTTGAGGTCTGAGCCGGGAAAGGAGAGTGGTCACACAGGCGAGGTGCACTGCGCTGCCATCTCGTGCAAACTACACTTGCTCACTCGTTACCGGAGCCTCAGAAGCAGAGTCTCATTCTCCGGGTGGGTGGGCGGTCGGTGGCAGCGCAGTAAACTCCCTCCTTCCTCTCATTCCCCCAGAGATAAGCCCCTCGTCGAACTCACCGAACCCCCTCCGATAAGGAACCTTCAAAGAATTTTCTCTTTTTTTTTATTGTACCTCTCAATGTAGCGAGATCTTTGCGAGCTGTGCGCGAGTAATCCTTTGAATATACGGATTCGCCGCCAAAGTCGCTGGCGGTCTTGTGGGAAAAAATATACGTGTCGAGCTGTCCACCCAGAAAAATAATCCGTTTGACGGGCGCTCTGCAAATAAATATTTACTTAATTTATATAAATATTTATTGAATTCGTATAAATATGCATTTAATAAAAATCAATAATTATTTGTTGGGCACTCGTAAACAAATTTTTCTGGATTTTGAACGAAATGCGATTCGAAGCTGGGCGGGAGACGAGAGGAAGCCTAAATTGTTTTTTTTTTTGGGTCGTTGAGGACTTTTTTGTTCATCGTTTAGAGGGTGTTTCGATTGATGTTTGGACGGAAGTGATCGGGAGAATTATAAAAAATAAAGAGTTTATTTACCAATTCAGAATAAGATAGTATTTTATCAAACGTGAGAGCTCAAAAGAGAGCGCGAAAACGGGAAAAAGAGAGAGCTCGGTCCTGACTTCGATAACATATAGCCGAATCAAGCATTGTAAATTGATAAGGTGGTGGCGAAACGCTAGTTTTTAATGCCCACTGGGAATGTCCCAGTAATTCCAAGTGTACACATCCAATCGCAATTCGAATGACATTTTTTGTTGAATTCGTCTTTACTCAGCGAGAAACGCTGTTCAGCCAGAGAAGACGAATTACGTACTTTATTTATTTATTTATTTATTTATTTATTTATAACGGGCTGAGCCCAATTTCTTCCGTAAAAATAAATTTATCTGATGGGCATCCGCAAATGAATATTTATTCAAACCAAATAAATATCTATTTGCGGGGCTCCCTTCAAATAAATTATTTTTCTTAGTGTAAATGGACGGTACGAAACGCATCGCTCGGTGAACAATGTGAGAGAGATCCGTTGCTTATAAATCGCACAAAATACACACTACTATATAAGAAAAAAATTGCAATTAATTTTATTCAAGAAGTTACTAACATAAGGAGTTCATTTCTGAAGAGTGTCACGGAACGTCGAAAAGAAGGAGACGCCATGCGTTAAGATAGACGATAAGCGTGTCCCTTTTTTTAAAAAAACCTATTTTCACTAAGCCTGTTATTTTCTTAAGGCAAAACGAAAGCCCTCCAAGGATAAAACAGTTAAATGTTGGTGGAGAATTATATTATTGTCGATTCCATGCCATAGTTGTCGAGAAACTAATTCCTAAGAAACACGCCGTTTTTCACACTGGACTGTGACATGACGAGATCGATACGTGAGGAAATAAAAAGTGCTCGAATCGCTAGGACTTTTATTAAACGCACATGAAGCCTTGAGCGCGCCAATTGTATCTGGTGGCGGGTGACCGGTCCATCACCGATATTGGATTCCGCCAACGTGTTTACTTTGTCGGAGCTATCAGCCGCACTAGCCCGAGAGCACATGCAGATAGTCGCATAAAGGGGAAACGTGTACGCAACATACATACGTCCTGTTACGGTACATCAACGAAAGCTTTTTTGTTCCGAGAGCCCACGTTAGTTCCACGCGTTTTCCATCGAATCGCAGTGAAAATAAATGAATCGCTGTATATGTAGAGCAAAGCCGGGCAGTACTTGAAGTACCGGGTACTTGTTTGATACTTCATGTACCTATTTGAAGTACACAGTACTTTTCAGTACTTCAAGTGCTTTTTTATTATTTAAAGTATTGAGTTCAAATACTTTTTGCGTAAAAGCTTTCGTACAAAAAAATATTTATCAACATTTTTTTTTTCATTTTTCATGAAACATTTTATGGATTTCAAGAATAGGTTTTTTACAATAACTTTTGCTGTAAATTTTGACCGTTTAAATTCTATGAAATTTAAACATGTTTTAATGTTCCGAAAAAAGTGCAAAGTAATTTGCACATGGCTTCCTCATTTGTTGCATTTTTGCGCATAGCTTCCTCATAGAGGAAGCTATGCGCGAAAATCCGATCATCGAAGTCTCTCATAGAGAAATCAATGCGCAAAATTTTAATAAATGAGGAAGTCATCTGAAAATTACTTTCCAACTTACCAACAGCGGTGGATGCGCGGTTGGTGCACGGCTCCGGTGGTCTCCCAAGTCAAGCAAGATCGTTCGCGGTCAGTGCTTGGGTGACCGCTTAGTCTGGCACATCGATCGTTCAGCGGAAGGCGCTTTCTTCTGAAACTTTGGTGTTTCTGTACTTTACTCAAGTGCAAAAATATGGCCGTCTGTACCGGCACGTGTTTTCCGTAGTTTTCCCGTGTCCCTGGCAAATGCGGTACAGTGTAGCTAAGTCGGCTACGGACACGCACTCAAAGTTAGTTAGCTTAGCTGAGTGCAGATTGGGAGTGCTAGGGGGGAATCGTCATGGGATTCCGTAAAAACCTAGAAGGACATACGGTGGTAAAATGAAATAAATATAAAAAAAGTACTTTCTAATTTTTTTTTACGCCTACATAATGCTTGGGTAAAGTACTTGAAAGAAACTTCGAGTCCAAAAGTGCTTGACACTTCAAGTACTTGTGATACTTCGTACTTAATACTCAAAGTATTTTTTGGTGTTTGCCCAGCTCGGATATGAAGGGCTTGTGGAACGAATCTAAGCACAACAGATAAACACTTTGGAAGGCTATTCACAACCACCCGAATAAATCTCCAGACTCAGTCTCAATTTATTCAACCGCCACCACGCCCGAGACAAGTCTGCGCGAAGATACCGTTACTCTTTGCATGTCAGACAGCAATAACATCACGTGGCTTAGGCGCCACGTGCTCGAGCAAAACTGTCCCTGTCGCCGTTCTACCGGCTAACACAGAAATCCCACTCCCACATGATTGATACCCTTGTACCATACCTTCTACCGGTTAGAGGAATTATACTTGAAGTAAGAGGATTATGCGAGATTTCGTTGTTACGCAACTTTGGAGCTCTCAATGTTTGGTGTGGCGTTATGCAACGAGCGGATGTATATGGGCATGTCGAGTTTATCGATGGCTTCCAAAGCTTCTTAAACCTCCCTAAACTCCACATCGGGGAAGAGGGACTGTCCGCAACCTTCTGGAGAACGCACGCTCCTAGCTTTCACGGGGATCATCCGCAATCAGCGACAACAACCGGGCCAAAAGCTCACCGTCCGCATTCTCTGTCCCGCGTAATAAGGCAAAGTGCTACCACGCGCCGCGGAAAGTTTATGCGCTGAAAGCTTGACAGGTGGCAATGGAGTCGACGAGCGACCTCGCGTGATCGCCGTCACCGAAGATGTCTTTTTAGGGTGGAGCACGAATGCCTCGGTTGAAGAGCATTCGTAAGAGATAGACAATTGAGGGTTGGTGAGGGTTTCTGGGTCGAGTCGAAGACCCTTGGAAACGGTCTTCGTATTGTCAGTCACGTTCGATTGTCCTAGAGCCTCGTCTTACTTTCTGCCCATGGTCTTTCCAAGCATGCGGCATAGACGACATCAACGGAATCCTCTTTGTTTTCCCGTTCAATCTTCTGATAACTACTATCAGTAGCGCGACTGATAACTGTAATGGAAGGGAACATTCGAATCCATATTGTTCGGGATTCAGGTGGAGTTCTATTTTCATCACGGCCTGCTTTTAGGTGCGTCCCGTTCGTTTTTTGGCCCCTCTTTAAGAGAAGGTACGGAAAGGTACGAGAAAATGAAAAATTCGTAATTTTCTCATTAACCTTTACCCTTTTTTGTGTCTTGTTTCTTGTCCTAAATGAAATATGAACTGGCGCCTATCATTCAGTAATTCTGACAAATTCCGGAAAAAAAACCTCCATAGCTACAGCGGAAATAAAAGCTCCGACAATGTACAGGAGGCATTTTCCGGGTTTTTTTTTCCGGTTGCGATTCTAACATGCTTTCTATTCCAAAAGCAGGTAGATTACGGGATGAACGGAACGCATGTTACTTGTCACATGTGTCCCGTTCCTTTTTGGTAGTTCTTTCAGAGAAGGTATGAAAAGGTATGATAAAATAAAAAATTCCTGATTTTTATTCGTGGGTTTTTTATGACTTGTTCACTCGTCCCAAAAAACGTACGAACTGGCACCTATCGTTCAATAATCCTGACATGCTTCCAATTTCTCCGGTCCAAAAGCACGCGATAAACCCTTCGAGCGAATGGAATATTGGAAACTGAAACTCCCCCCGGTATCGCGTGGAAAAACGCATGACTTGGCATCGTAAAATAATAAACTCACGAAACAAAAGATCGAGCGATACGCGTGCGTGCCCCGTTCCAATTCTTCCTATTGCTGCGTAGTACCAGCCCGAGATATTCCGGAGGTCATGAGGGAACTGTGATTGAACACGTTCTCTACCAACATATCGCATCTTTACTTTTTTGCAACTTCGTCCTCCTTACTTTTTTATTTTTGCAACCTCAAGATTTCCTATACGACAATCACTCCGGCGAATATCTTGCAATTCCACGTAAAACGCGCCCGCTTTCGACACTTAACGTGCCCGCAGATTTGTCGGCAACGCGCGCGTCCCGTATATCGCTAATCGTAAAGTTTCTGGCCGCGTGTGAGATGTATGCGCACCTATATCGCCGACGATTACGTCAAGCCTGGTGCGCAATACTATGTAGATGTTTACGATCTCAGTAGCAAAGCGGAGACGAATGAAAAGCGTTATTGCGGCCCGGCGTTGTGCGCAAGTAGATAAGGCAGGTATGCGGTCAGACGCGGCCCGAGAGCCGCCGAGTCGACGGATTTGCCGTCGAGGTCTCCGTCCATTGTTCGCGACGAAATTGCTTATCGGCGGCAAATAAAAAACTAGCATCCGATACACGACGGAATAAAGAGGTCACACGTATCGTTTCCCGAAAATATCGGGCAACTCGCTGTGTCGCCGGGCGATTCTCCGTTGCGTTAGTTACTCTAATGTCTCTTCGACGGTGTGCAATGCGTACATCACTTTTATGTGTATATCACCGCAGGAATTACTTTGACCCAGTTGCTCGACTAATGTAAAGAAATATTGAAGCAGCAGAGAGTTGGAAAATTAAACGGCTACAGGACGACCAAGGTTGGCTTCAATTTTGGCTCATTGCCCGCGGAGCTCACGAGAACATTTTACTGCGTTCAATGTTTTGGTTCGTTTCAGTACTACTTAAATTTTTATTTAGTCTGAGAAACTCCGAGTGACACGGTTAGTTTTTTATTTTTTAAATTAAATATATTTTGAAAAAAAATTTATTGGAGAGGCGAGCAGTTCTAGCAAAATTAATAAAAATCGTGTGTGTCGGCGTCGTAAATTATCTTCCAAAGAGATATAGATAAGATTAGCAATATCGACCGGTATTACCTTGTATAAAAAAAATAATTTTTGCTTAAAATTGCATAAAAATATTATACTTGAAAACTGCAAGTAAACGTTGTTAAATTTCTTTACTCGTTCCTCATAGTTATACTTTAGTTAAAATTGTTTACCAGAATAATGGAATTTTGATTATTTTAGAAGCACTAAACTTTTCGCAATTTATTAAATTTGTTATTTTCCCTTACAGCACCAATCGACACGACGCGCACCCAGTTATTTAAATTGTTTTTATAATAGAACGTTCGAATACGCTTTTGAGTCGCGGAATCTTGCGACTGTTACTGCGTTCAATGTTTTGGTTGGTTTCAGAAGTGCCTAATTTTTTATTTAATCAAAGAATTTCCGGCTGACGTGGCTATAGTTTTTTTTAATTGCAGAGGCGAGAAGTCCCCTCTAAATTAATAAAAACCCTGCAAGTGGCTGTGCCATTTGTGAGCTCCTAAAAGCGAAATTGATAAAATTACCAACAACTCCCGAAATTATTCTATATTAAATAAATAATTATTGTTTATTATCCTTGCAAACCGCGAGTGAAGGTGGTTAAATTTTGTAATCGTTTTCCATAGTTAAATTTGCTTGTGAGAACATTTGAATTCCCATTATTTTACAAACACTAAACTTTTCGAGATGTATTAAATTTTTTATTTTTCCTTACAACAGCAACCGACAAGACGCGCACCGTGTTATTAAAATGGTTTTTATAATACAATGTCTGAATGCTCCTTTGAGTCGCGCACTATTGGGACTGTTCGCGACCAGTTGCGATGTTTCGAGTGAACTGTTTTGTCCACGTGTTTTTCGAGACCGAAGCTCGATCGATGTCCGAGCGTCCGTGTTTACCTTCATGACGGTGCTGCCGCTGAACGGCGCATTCAGGAAGCCAAAAGTTACCCCCTCGAACAAGTGGGCTCTCGTGGGAGGGAATCGCACGCGTGCTTGCCATTGATATATACTAAATCACAAACTAACCGCCTTCAACTTTTTCCTCAACTTTCTGGGGCAATCGACACGCTCTTTGGAATTGCAATTTGTAGCTAAAAGTGGAAATTCTTTGGCTGATTCTCCGAAACCGTTAGCAGTGAGGTGATGAGCGATCAAACGGTTTCCACTATGAGAATGAGGAACCTCAAGTAAGAGACTTACGTTATTCTATAGTCGTGTATACATCCGGAACATAGTGCACGAAAATAGCCAATGCGAATATTAAGTTCTATCCGGCAGTGGTAATAATTCTCCATTATTCATCGTTGTTAATAACGAAAACTCCGACAGCATATGAACGAAACTCTCCTGATTTATCCAGCGGAATCGAGCTAACCAGCAGCAGCTGCGTCCTTCTTCATCGACCTTTTAGTCGTCGGTAATGCAGTTATTTTACTGAACGGAGCTATCGTAGGATTTTGCTCTACCGGTATGTTGCCGCATACCAAGGCAGCTTACCCTGCAATATCTTTATCGACCCTGGCTAGACGGGAGCTTCCGACCGCGTCCTCAGTACGAGGCAGATGGCGTCTCATGACAGCGCATAGCGCTTGCGCCAGAAATGATTTCGTGCTTATCCAGCGACACCGAAGTTTTCCACGCAGTTACCGATTGAACAGAGAGCTCGTTGTTCGTTCTTGGTTTTGTTATTTTCTTCATTAATTTTCTTATTTTTTAACGATAATTTTATATTGGCTCACCTTATTCAACGCCTCATGATTCGCAAGGATATGCTGCGTTCCATCGGGATGCAGAATTCTGTCGACGGAGTTAGGTCTGGATACGCCATCGAGATGAATGGATTCTTTGAGTAACGGCGGGGATGGAGGTGGTGGTAGTTGTTCCTCCACACCTCCAGTACCGTATCTCGTCTTCTAGAACAAGGAATCGAAATAACACGTCCTTAATATCAACGGACTAGCTAGCCTCTATCGATTTGTAGGTCAAATGTCAGAAATGACTTAGGCGTCTGGTTTTCCCTTCTCGAATCGTTAATATTCCACTTCGCCGGTAGCCCAACAGGCGCATCAACAATATTCAACAGTCAATAACCCGACGCTCTTTAACAAACAACAATTGTATAAAAGACTTTAGCGATCGCCCAAAACGCATAACTGTCAATCTTAGTTTGGTTTTCCCGATTGCCGGAAAATCGCGATTGCATATCCACTTTGATTATTTCGAACGATTTGACATCGAAAGCGACACGTCCTTGATATCAACCGACTAGCTTACCACTAACAATTTATAGGTCAAAAATGTCACAAGTTAGGCGTTAGCTTTTCTTTCCTTAATCGTTGATACTCCACTTTTCCGGTAGTCCAACAGGAGCATTAACAAGATTCGTTAGCCAATGACCCGACGCTTCTTAGCATACGAACAATTGCACAAAAGACTTTAGCGATCGCATGAAACGTATAAGTATCCACCTTGGTTTGATTCGCCGGATTGACGTAAAAGCGCGATTGCATATTCACCACAATCATTCCGAATGATTTCACGCCGAAATCTGGATATGGGACGAGCGTGTTGTGCCTTGTTGATCAGTCTATTGACTGACGTGCACTAGGCCGGACGACCATGTGTAACGGTCTTAACAGGTGGCCAGTGGATTTCACGCGTAGTTGGAATTATATCGTTGGGGCGTAGAAGCTCCGATTATCACGGGCTATCGGGGACGACGTCTGGGGGGACGCGAGCCTAATCGTATGAAATCCCGGATTTGTCGGGCCCTTGAGGGGCATCGACTGTGGTCACCAGAACCAATGTAAGGCCTCACACGTTAGCATAGTCCGGTGATATCTATCGGGGACATTTTCATCAGTCTCCGCAAGATAATTATAAAGCCCCTCAGCAATTAGCGAAGAAGAAGACTGCGAAGCTGTGTCATCACCGAACAGTGCAATTATTCCCTCGTTTACGGCGAATCCATCTCCGCGCGATAATATAGCGTTAATACGCCGTACAATTAAACTGCATTTAACGTACTACGTTATGCAGACACATATATGTTGAATCCGTTAAGGTCCAAATTAGCGACAATTAGCGGCTCGTTTATACATGCTCATTGATTTGCAGCCCGTCTCGAGAGGTATATCGATAATTTCTCCACACGTGCTGAGCACTTTGAATTCATTGTCGGATGTGAGAAAGCTGTTTAATGTCTTCTAATTATATAGCTTATTAGAGAAAACAAGCGAATGCTTCCGGGCGGCCGGAAAGTGAACTGAAACGACGAGGAGACAGGGGTGAAAGCCCTCGCGTGCGGTACCGCGAAAGCTAGAAATCGATATGCTGTCAAGGCTACATGCGTGTATTGCGGGCAGGCTTTGCCAGGACGGAAATGAGCTCAAACGTTCGTGCGGACGGGCTGCACGTTCGATGATGGATGCGCCTACTTCAGTGCCCGTTGAAATCATTGATTGATATGCATGCGCGTATGTGAGTGTCCGGTGGGAAGCTCGGACGTTGCAGTGACGACTCACAGCGCTCCAACAGCAGCAGCCACACAAGCGCTGCCAATGATCGTCTTCGGTGTCGATGTGACGCCGATGATGATTTGCACGGTCACTACCGCAATCACCACGATCGCCAATCCCGTCGTTGGTACTCGCGGAAGCAGCCTGTCTGCCTCTGACGATTGACGTCAAACCGCTTCCAGCATCGCATCGCTTGAATCTTCGGTGTTTTCGTACTCTCATCGGTACCGCGTACACATAGTCGCTCAAGCGACGCCGCGAGTGACGCACTATCGATACCCAATCGATCATCTCTCGAACCCAACGTTCTATGTGCCGCACTTCTGATACACTCCGCTGAACCGCAATCTGGGTGCCTTTCGATTTTGGTCAGAGATTGTACGAACGCGCTCAGAGTTACGCCCGAAGCACCGATGTTCCAGTAATTCGCTTCGCGGTATTTACACACCACCCGGTGCAGCACCGTTTTTCAATATCGCGGATCGGTTTAACAGTTCGCGACCGACTGTTACACGAAGGCTTTTCAATCCTTTCTACCCTCGGCTCAGCCTCGGAGACAACTGCCGCTTTCTACTGTCTCTGGCAACTATCTCGGTGACTCTTGAAACCGGCGCGAAAGTGCTGTCTATTGTCGCCGAGTTGCTGAATCCGGAAGACGAATGTGGGTTAGAAGGAGTAGGAAGAATTCGAGTGGATTATCACTTCACAAGGTTCCGTTATTTGCGACGTCATAAGACTCCATCGCATGGAGGACTGTTGTCTCGCGAAGGGAGAATGTAGTCTGAGCGATCAACCCTGGTAACTTGACAACCGATACTGCAAGGGTCGAATTTTAAGACGCTAGATTGAACTTAAGACCATTCTTGAAGTCGAACTTAATATCGATGTTTGGCCCGAACTTCACTGTTCGCTTAAGATCTGTCTTAAGTTCAAACTTAAGATCGAATCTGGGTTCGAACTTGATTTCATGGTCAAGTTCGATCGTAAGTTTGAACTTGAGATCGAACTTGAAAAACATCATAATTTTGAACGTCCAATACGAAAATGCTCCGTATATACAATGATGCTCTCAAGTAGGTACACCCAAATGATGTGTAAGTGACATCATCATTAATGAGGTTTCTATAGTTGTACGTAACTAATAAGTGACGTGCGGCTGGCGCAACAAAAAATACGTTGTGATGATCAACTTTCGAGATGTCGATGATTTAGATATATTCAAGATTCCACCGATAATGCAAGTATTATAAAAATGCAACTAACATTCAGTAGGTATGGAAAAAATCGCAATCTGGATGCGGCATCCAGATAGGTAGTTTCATTCACTAGTATCTTAATTACCTTCCCGGTGTAAAATAGTCAAGGTCAACCTCGTTTTCAGCTTAGTTTCTGAATTGTTAAGATAGATCTTAAGCACGCGATGAAGTTCGGGCTAAACTTCGAACTTACGTTCGATCTCAAGCGCGATCTTAAGTGCAAACGTCTGAAAAATTGACCTCAAGTCCAATGACGTAAAGACCTGCGACACGAACTCAATATTCATTATCGAAATTACAGAACTATCAAGCGTACAGGCGTCGAGGTTGAGGTTCGCGAAGCGCAGTCAAAACATCATTGAAACATGCTCGTAGCCCAAATCGTCGAGTAAATTACTCTCGGGCGTTATGTATGGCTTCAAACGTTGCCAAACGTCGTGTACACTTGATACATATTGGGTCCAAGATCCGGAGTGATGTGTAGAGAGGGGCTTGCGAAACGTCTTTCAGACAGACTGACGGCGCCGGCGAAACTGCTCGTTCTCGCGTCTCGGCGGTTGATGGTCTTAGGCGCTTCAAGCTCCGACCAAGGGTCGCCTGTCAAACTAACCTATAGATGGTAAAGTACCTAGCTTAGCCACCTAATTCCAATATAGCCATCCCGAATGAGAAGCACTTTGCATCATTATCCTCGATGCTAATTTGCCAGATTCCTGCCATATCTCCACAGGGACAAACTCGTACGCGTGCCCAAATAGCTCTTCCATGATAGAGCCGCTATACCGAGAGTCCATCCCCGCAGAGCATATCTTGCTATCCAATTAACCAATCGATTCCATGGCGCAATATCGGAATTAACAATTCGTCGGAATACAGGCCAGATAAAATTCTAATATTTCTCCTGGGTGCGATACGATACATTATTTGGATTACAATGATGCTATTATCATAAAAACGTTGAATTTCATCCGGTCACGGGAGCGATTTAAATGGAATTCATTATCTCGATCGTGCGCTGTTATCGTTGCATCTGGGCGTGAAAGAGTGCTACGTGCAATAGGATTACATAAATATGCAACCAGAGGGTCGATAATCCGGTCCGTTTATTAGGTGCGTATGTTGTATTGCTGGCATTGCGACTTCAATAACGCATCCCTTCAAAAAGCGCTTTTGAAATATATCCGGACACGTTAAAGTACCTCTGCGTCGTTAATTGAATGTATATGTGTATGATGTTAATCGATTCATAGGGTATTCATAAAGGTTGGCGAGACCGGAAGGCTGGATATAACACGATTATATGGAACGTTCAAACACTCTTTGAATTTTCAACCGTCACGTCGATACGCGTTTATTCGTTTAGCGAATCGAACAATTTCTTCCTCACCGACTTTTCCTACTTTACTCATCGATTTTGCGCGAAAGTTTTGTATCCTTTTTTATTGACTTCGCTGGCGATAAGTTACCGGCGAAGGTGAACTATTGCGCCAGAGTTCTATACAGACGATGGAGGCGAAGCAATTTCGCTCCGGTTTTCTACACGTCCTATACACTTCGATGGAGGCCTCACGCTACGTAATACGAGCTGGCAACACGTCGGCAAGTAAGAAAATCCGAAAGAGCCGTCTCGGAAAACCAATTTTGTCGAAGTACGTTTGAATTCGACAATCCTGTCTACCGGATAGATCTAATATTAACCTTCGTTTTATACCATGTAACTTTTCTTCGGAACGCACGTTTTTTATTTACAAAATTAGCGAATATTAATGTTAACTTTGCTTCCTATAACCAATTTCGCCGAAGTACGTTTCAATTTGACCATCCTGTCTGCCGGATGGATCTAATATTGACCCTCATTTTATCCCATTTAAACTTCTTCATAACGCAAGCATTTCATTCACGAAATCAGCGAATATTAGTGTCAATTTTGCCTCGTCAAACCAATTTCGTCCAAGTACGATTCAATTCAGCAATCCCATCTGCCGGATAGATCTAATATTGACGCTCGTTTTATGTCATTCAAATTTCTTCGGAACGCACGTATACCTCGTTTACAAAATCAGTGGATATTAAGGTCAATGTTTGTAAATTGTCAGTGCCTAAATATTAAAAGCGATATTTGGGAATAACGGTATTAAATATTGCCGGATTTGAGCGAGCCTCGGAATTTTCAATAAATTATCATTGAGCTACACAATACGTCCGCTCTCCGTACTTCTCTCTGCCGCAATCATGGAATGTTACATATCGTTGTACGGTGTGCCAGGACGAGTCAGTGGTTGGCCGTTACTCTCAGTGCTCGGTTTACGCTGCAGCGATTGGCCTACAAAATCCAATCGACAGAGAGCGACATTAAATGGCCAATGACTGGTACGCGTCCTTGGCGTAATCATTTGTCAGTGAAATTCTTTCGAAATCCATCGGTTTTGCATTAAATTCGAGGTGCAATCGAGCAATGGCTTGAAGGGCCAATGACTGTGCCGTTTATCGTACGCATTGCAATATCAGATATTTGATCTGCACGTTACGAGTGTTCGGGGCCGAATACTATCAACGGGCATTAGCATTCAAATTACAAACCTGATTGTGATCAATGTGAGCGGGACCGTCAGGACTGGCCGATCTGCGGCCATAAATGTTCAACAGTGTCTGGGCCAACGGGATGGCAGAAGCCGGACCACCCTGGAAAAGAATTATATCATCAGAAAACGAATGAAAATATATACCCGCCGGATTAAGGAGAAAAATGGTGGGCAGTATTCGCGTCAGCGTGCCGACTAACTCGGGCCGGGCCGATTCTTTTTATTTTCTGCAACCCCGCTCGCGGCACATATATACCGAGCTGGACTTAATCTCTCATTCCCGTTGGGGTGGATATGGCGTTCATGAAGAAAAATGTCACTTTTATCCCGCTGTCCGCTTGTCCCGTACCTTGACATTCCCTTGGCGTAACAGGATTCGTGATAGAAATAACACGGGATGCAGCCGGGTTGCGTACAGTGCGCTCGATAAATTCTCGAACGTTAATGGATTACTGGCGTTGCGTTTGACAAAAAAAAATAACACCGATTGATAAACCGGCGAGTACAAGACTTCGCCATGAACAAAAAACTTCTTTTAATCCATTTTAACGACCTTATGGAAAGCTGTGGATTTGTAATATTCAATGCAATAATATTTTTATTCAACGCCATATTTAATGCAGAAAAAAATGTGACTTTTATCCCGCTGTCCGCTCGTCCCGTACCTTGATATTCTCTTTACGTAACAGGATTCGTGGTAGAAATAACACAGGATGCGGCCGGGTTACGTACAGCGCGCTCGATAATTTCTCGAACGTTAGTTAACGGATTACTGGCGTTGAGTTTGGCAAAAAATAATACCGATTGGTAAACCGGCGAGCACAAGACTTCGCCGTGAATCAAACAACTGTTATTTTAATCCATCTCAACGGCATTATGGAAAGTAGTGACTTCGTAACATTCATAATGACACTGTAGCCCGCGATAATGCAGATGGAGTACGCATCGTGACTCTCAAATGAAAAATAATCGGCCGTGTGCGGGGGCAAAAATATTTATCGCCATAAACGGTGACCCGGGGATTATCGTATTTCATTTGGCACGACATCAGGGAGTCCGCGCGTGGACAACGGCCAATAAACACTGCCCCCAGGGAGCGAGTATGATTTGCTGGAAATTCGAGATTCGTCTCGTGCTTTATAGCCTGCGCATACGACTATGTTTATGTATATACGCTATGCATCATATGAAATCTCGGTTCGCGACAAAGCACAAGTGTCGAGAGATATCAGTTTATATCGGACACCACAGGAATATTTGCCCGAGTCCCCGTAATTGAAGGGCATTCGAGAGGATCGGGTGTAAGCGCTCGTAGAAATTGCAGTTATCTCTGGTGAGGTCAGTAACCGTCTCGCGAGGGACTTAAATGGAATCCCACGAGGTAGAAACCATCCCCTGGTAGTACAGCATAAAGCCGGTAGTACTAGCAGTCGCAATAGTATCTGGCGGTAGAAGGGATGCTCTAATTTACTTTTCCAACGATTATACGGAGACGAGTTCTCCGGGCCGCTTTCACGAGCCCCTCTTTCAATTTCATTTTACCCTCGGCGGCCGTCTATATCATCGCTGTGTCTACTACGTACAGCATAACTGCGTCGACTCAGTCTTCATTACCATCGCAATATCTCACACCGGCGGCTTTACTTGGTTTCCAGCTAGACTTCAGACGCTCTATACGACGTAGCGAATGATAAACAACGAAAAATAAAAGATGAAGAAGGCTTTCACCCAACCGGAGCGAGACACTTCAATGTTTCAGCTCATTCCACCGTCACACTCCGGTTCGCTAAATGTTTGCCGGTGAATTACGCTTTCGTAGGAGATTCGGAGCGTCGTGTGAAATGACGAGTTTCAGATAAGACATCGGGAAGCCTTAAGGAAATCTTCATCCGGGGAAGACTTCATATACGACTATCACCGAAGAGTGAACCAAATGAAATCTGGCCGCGTGTATACCTCGTTCGTTCAATAAGCTTCGCACGTTCGCAAACTCCTTTCTCCCCCTTCTCTTTCGCCCGTTGGGTTACAAATCTCTTCCTAGATTTGGTATATACGTGGCATCGGGTAGATCTCTCGATGTTGGAAAATTGTGGAGGGAATGTTCCACGATGAGAGATTCGCGGAGCTGCGACGGAACGGAGAGCGGTCGGGTGAATGCTACGTGAGATTTTCCGTGAGCTTGCAATAGTCGTTGGGGAAAAGAATGAGAGGATCGGGTCGGGATGGTGTGCGGCTTCCAGTTCTCTTTACTTCGGGAATTTTTCATTTCTCGCTATGTATTGCTCGCAGATCCGGGGAAACCGGGAAAAATGTATATTATCGGATACCAACGAGGCAGCTTTGTGGAACGTATTTGTTCGACTATAAGGGTTCAACGGTATACAGTCATACAGATTGTTGTTGAACTTGAATTTGACAAATGGAATCTTCTGTGAAGCGCTGTTGAAAGCAACTAAGGACTGTGAATTTACTCTGCTGAAATTGTGACGCACAATCGTCGATTGCAGTGGAATGACTTTTTTTTTTCACTGTAACATTCGCTTTCGAACGCCGTCTACTTCCGGCTCCCCAGTCGGTTGCTAAAGCGCCCTCGCCCTCCATTACTTCCAAGGGCTGACGGTGCGCACGCCTCCCTCTCCACGTACCCATATTTCCACTTTCCTTGCGAACACGAACTCGCGAACGCGCGGTCGCGAAATTAATCGAATGGCGTTGATAGCATCGGAGACACGTTCACGATATTCTCATTTTTAAGAAATTAGCTTTCAATAAGCTTCCAACAAGTTTCACGTATCTCCTATATTATAATGCAGGCAAAAATTGTTGTTTTTAACATTTTTTTAATTTCCGATTTTTGCAAGCTAACGAAGTAGTACAAGAGGTGTAAACAATGCAGAAAAGCGTCGACATACATAATACAAGCTATTATAATATATTTCAGTTTGTTTGGTGAGATCAAAAAAAAAAATTGTTGCAATCAACAAAATCCGGCAGTTGCGGGTGGCGAAGGAAATATTTAGTTAAGTTGACTGGAAAGTTACAGCAGCATTAAAAAAAAAATTCTTTATCCCAACTAAGTATATGTTTGACCGAACAGATAAGGGAATTATATCAATGGAAAAAAAAGGTTGGCCCAACTCAATCGGGCGTTGGTTCTCGGTACTGTTATTTACGTAATTTGTTACTAAATAATTTTATACTTGGTTACATCATCTCTACATGTTACATGTTCAATTGTTGTCAGTACGATCGCTACTTATCAGTATAACGAACTTTTTACAAATAAAAATTCTATACATCCTAGCGGAGCTTGAATCCTGAAACTAACGCATTCTGATCTAGTACCTTACCACTACGCTATAATCGTTCATTGCTATATGCAATCGTGAATCGGATATATAAGTTATTCTCCGTCCTTAGGTTAGACTCGATTTCCATGATTTGGCATTGAAATATGGAAACAACATGAAAGTTGTTTATTGTGAGCATAATATTTGTGAATGATTAAATTGACGTCTTGGCGGATTGAACAACATCATTTTCAAGTCGCATATATACGAACACATCGAATCACATTTTATCAAATCGACAAAACATACGTTCAGGCCATAATAATATAACTAGTGTATGTTGACAGTATATACGATTGAATCGAAAAAGATTTGTTTATTTAATGCAGTTTTAGCTCACTTTGCATCAACGTTGTAATCGCAGTAACTGCCATACGCAATTGACAGAGCTATACCAGTTTTATTATTTCAACAACGGCGCAGTCTATTTAAATGCGCCTGGATTGATTCAAACGAATTTTCCCTGACATTGGCTGTGAGGTTGATATTACCAAACCTTTTTTTCGGTGTACGAGTGGGTAAGTCAGTGACACACGGTCTCGTACCCTCATTCGGCGAGTACGTCTGCGCATTGGTTGTTATCGGCAATAGCATCGGAGACACGTTCACGGTATTCTCATTTTTAAGAAATTGTCTTTCAATAAGCTAGAACAAGTTTTACCTATCTCGTATATTATATTATAACATGGGCAAAAATGGCCGTTTTTTAAAACATTTTTCAACACTTTTTATTGTCTACTTTTGCATGCTACCGAAGTATAACGAGGGATCTAAACATTGTAGAAAACCGGCGAAATACGTAATACAAGGTATTACAATGTATTTCAGTTTATTTGTAACTGTACAAATGCGTCAGTGACTCATATTCTCGTACTATCATTCCGCGAATTGGTTGCTATGGCAGCATACATACAATAGATATGTGTATTGCATACAAATATTTAAACACATCAGGGATATTCTGACCGTGCCTCGATATGCCCGTGTCGTTGTAAGCCCTCGATATGTTGGCCCTTATATATCCGCCACTGTATTCTTGTTGGAGTCTCTCGCATCGAACTGAAGCACATGCGCAGATCAATATATGTATGTATGTGTGTGCAATATTTATATATACATATATATATGTATATACATATATATATATGATCGCACCTCTCCGGAGAGGGAGTTGGAATCGGCAGAATATCCCCATACTTCCAGCGTGTGCGTTGCGGTAACCGGAGCACGTAGCTTATTCCCCCGAGGCAATGAGCGTATATCGCGATCGATAGCTTGAAAACTGTTATCCGCGGTCGTCCACCCAGTTTTCGAGTTGCAACGAGTATCGACAATCCACCGTGTGCAACTTTGCAACTATCTTCTGAAAATGCCGTGGTCAAGGTTTTTGCGTTACGCATCGCTCTCTCACTAAAGTGAATCCATTTGCTCCACTCAGACTGTTCCATAGGCAGAAGTACCATTAGGAAATTATTCGCGGGACACTGAGTAAACCGTAACGTAAAAGTTTCGTGCGAGGAGAGGACAAAACTATAACGCATATGTTCCTACTTTGGGTGCACGAGCGGAAGCAGTTTTAGGCGTTTCGGAAATGGTAAAACGGTAAAATGTAGTTGGAACGAGTATGGACCATCCACCGTGCGCAACTTTGCAACTATGCTTGGAGTATGTCGTGGTCAAGGTTTTTGCGTGACGCATCGCTCTTCTCACGAACGCCAATTCATTTACTACACGCACACTTTTTCATCGACGGCAGTGCCATTAGGAAATTATACGTGAAACATTGTGTAAACCAAAACATGAAAGTTTCGTGCGAGGAGAGAACAAAGCTTGAACGTATGCTTCTACTTTGTTTGTAAGCAGGGAATTTGGTGTTTCAGAAATAGCAAAATGGCAAAATGGCAAATTGTAGTTAGGACGGGTATCGAGAATCGTCGAGTATGCCGTGGTGAAGGTTTTTGCGTCACGCATCTTCTCAGTAAAGTGAATCCATTTACTCTGTTTGGCGTTTCAGAAATGGCAAAACGGTAAAATGTAGTTGGAGCTGGTATTGACCATCCACCGTGCGCAACTTTGCGACTGTGCTTGGAGTATGTTGTGGTGAAGGTTTTTGCGTGACGCATCACCCTTCTCACTAACGTCAATCCATTTACGCCACTCAGACTTTTCCATTGACAGAAGTACCATTAGGAAATTATACGTGAAGAATTACGTAAACCATAACATAAAAGTTTCGTGCGAGGAGATGACAAAACTAGAACGCATGCACCTGTTTCGTCTGTCCAAGCAGAAACAGTTTTTGGCGTTTCAGAAACGATAAAAAATTGACTGCGCCGCGAATGCTGCAAGGTTTCGATACATATAAAAAATCCATCGATGTGACAAAACGATATCGAAGCGATCTATCGCTTTCGATGAGAAATTCTCTTCGAGAAGTATAGAAAAAGCAGGAGGAGCAAGAAATGGGGAGGTATAGATTGTCGCTCGGTTAAATTGTACTACACGCTCGACCATCTGTTCGATAGATTTTATTTTCTCATGTTTTGCTTTCTTGTCAAGTACACCCGTCCTGGACAACCGTAGTAGTGAGCAAAGGAGCTGGAGAACAGACAGGAAAAGGGAATACAAGAGGCAGAAAAGGAGAATAACATTTTTCTATAGTGCACATGTAACTGAAGATATTGGATACTTCGCGTAGGGTTGAAGTGCTGGAAAGTTGATTGTATATCGGGAGAGGCTTTTCGGACGCTTTAGGTCAGCAGTCAATATTTGTTGACGTATCAACGAAGTACGTCCTTTCGGTTGTAAACTTTTTGCCTATCTATACTGTCGGGTGTTTGTCCTATAAAAATTAAAAATGGGAAGGCGCACCGCGTCGAATTTGAAGACATTGGTTTGAACTTAAGGTCGCTCTTGAGATCGAACTCAAGATCAAAGTTTGGCCCGAACTTCATTGCGTGCTTAAGTTTCATCTCAAGTTCGGACTTCACTTTGATCTTAAATTTGAACTTAAGCCTGAACTCAAATTCGATTGTAGTTCGAGATCAAGCTTGAGGACGAAAACAAGTTCGAACTAAGGTTAGATCTTAAGAATGCTCTCAAGTTCAAACTAATGTCTTAAAATCCGACCTTTAGAATGATTATCTTAATAGCGATAGACTTTGAATACTGCAATGAAGTCGTATTGCTTCTACGGCAGCAACGATAGTCCTATGTAAGTCAGCATATGTCAGAGATTATAGTTTTTTTTTTCTTTTTATTGATGCGATGTGATAATTATATTTTTTCACATAGCATCTTGCGCGCCGCACGTATAGATAGTATTTCTCATCGGTAATAGGTCGAGTAATTCAGAGTAGTGATTTATAGAAAAAAAACTGAATCTCCGGTGGGTGCGCAATTATAACAAGGGGAAAAGATATTGTTGAGGTGCTTCGACTCGCCGAGGGGTAAAACTCGGCGTGGTTTCGGTGAAAAGAGGGATGCACTCCGCACTTATGCTATAGCGCCTTCGCGAGAATAATAGCACAGGGGGCTTTTGGAGCACCGACGGCATCCCATTAGGGGGGAGGTAGGTCTTCTATACATCCTGAAGTAACGACCTCATTATCAGCCACCAGCTGGCAACTAGAGTTACCCGCGATTGCGAGGGGGTGGCTGCGCATTCGACACCGATATTTATGCATGCTTTTATTAAGCTGGGAGCTCGATGTTCATATATATTCCAGACATCCTCCCTTGTGTCCCGTCGTGCCTAAATACAATGGCCAAAAATCAAGAAAAAAAGACAAGCTCCAAACTGGCCTGGATTCTCATCTCATGACCTAGTCTTAGTTTCCACAAGTAAATCGTTTCTATTCAAATAAACACTGATAAAAACTGGGTTTGAATCAACTAAAGCTTCGGGCAAGGATGCTCAAATAAATATTTTGTTGGTCGAACAAAACATTTTAATGCCTAAAACATTATTTGGTGAAAACACAAAAAAAAAATTGATGAACCAACCAACATTTTAGCTGTACCAAGAATATGTTTATTTGACCGACCCTGCCCGAATCTTACTGATAAAAAATACGGTTGAATCAACTGATTCAACCGTATTTTTTATGAGTGTAGTAAAGAAAAAGTCGATTGAAATGCCCTTTAAAACTGAACCATTTTAGGTGCATCGTTCCTTTATCATTTTTTTTTTCAGTATAGGGGTTGCAAGTGGTTCTTTCCGGCTAGAATCGTCCGCAAGGGTACACAAAGTGTAGGGGTTAGAGTACGCCGTTCGGTGTTCTCCCAGACTATCTCTGTCTATATGGATATGCACTCGCGTACTTTCCACTATAATAATGTGGCGGGGCTGCGCAGCCTTGCGCCAGCGCCTCCGACGGTCTCGTTTGCATTATCCATGGGCACGTAGGTGCCACGCCGGACCCCACACTTTTTCTCCCTCGGAGCCTTAAAGAATGGAAATTTCTAGATTCATTTATTCATCGGCTGAGAGTACTCCCTGTATAGAATATACAAGCGTGTCGAGGAAACGTCCTGCGGTCGTAAAACGTTTTGCAGTTGGCGTTACTTTATAGGGCAGGCAACTCAGAGTGGAAATCTGGAAGTTCGATGATAGGGCGAATTTTTCATCTGCTTTTGTTACGTCGTACCCAACTCGTTACAGTGTAAGGGGGTGACAAACCCAGTCGATAACGTTATTCGGGTCAAGGCTGGACAGCGATTTACACCGGGGACGGAGATCTCGCCTTTTACCCTTGGAGTTTTATAGCTAGGATGATTTGCTTGACCGAGTAAGCCCGGTAACAAGTAGAAGTAGGAGTGTAGTTGAAGGAAGGTTTTTCTGTACTCACTTGATGGTTAAATTGTGTTTATTTAATTATTCTTGCAGTTTTTTTAATGCCTTGCAGGTATGTGTTGGTTTATTAATTCGATGAGTTACACAATATAATTGTGTAATTGTATAATTGTGAAATTAGCTTCGCGACAAGACACTGTTTCTTCTGTACATACTTAAGAATAAGTATATAAAGAGTATATACAACTTAAGTATACACGAAGTATATACTTAAGATGAAGTATATACAGAGACTCTATAAATTAAAAGATGACAGCCCTCTCTACAACCCTCGTAAGGCTGCTCTGTAAGCAGCTTTACGAGTTATGAACTATAGATGGTAGTGAGCATGTTTTTAAACGTGAAGACTAGAATCCTTTCGGCTACTTTAGGTCGAAGACTTCTGAACTCTCCATGCTTATTCGCCTCGACTAATATACTATGTGGGGTGCCCCGGGACTGTTCCTCTAATCATCTTCAGAAACCGATTCGTGGGCACGTATCATTCGTTGAAGTTGTGCCGACATTTTGGTACCATTTTGGATTTGCGGATAATAAAAGGGGCGTCGTAAAGGGGCGTGAACACGTTCGACGAGCAGTGCATACATAAATGCTTTGCTCCCATTAGCTGAATTTGTGCCCACGGCGTTTGGTATGAATGCATATAAGAGTAGTTTTATTTATTTTATATTAAGGGTTACATAAGATGTAACACTTTACCGATTATTCATTGCTGGCGAGGTTACGCTACAGCGTAACCTCACCAGTATATATATATGTATATATATATATATATATATATATATATATATATATATATATATATACTCATGTTATAGCTAGAAGCATCACTTGCTCATATTTGCGTTCAGCGTGTATTTGGACCAAAGCGTCAGCATTTGACCGGGCTTTCCGAATTGTGTATATGCTTTCCTCACGAGAACAGTGCTCTCGGCATTTTGTTTAATCCCAGTGGCTTCAGATTAATTTCAATTTTGTAATCTAAATGCGAAATATTTGTGTTCCGGTCAAAAATTTCATTCGGGAAACCGTGATGCATGATATTTGTTTCGAATTTATCCCCACGATGGCTGTTCATTGTCTATGCTAGATTACGGCCAATCGTTTGCACCGAGCTTTTCCAATAACGCTATAATAACACTGCCGCGAAATATCTGCGTCGGGGTATCTACAAACATGTAGATAGTAAATAATAATAAAACACGAACGAAAAACTTTTGGAGCGTATTTCGCAGAATAATCATAGGAAAAGTACGTGCGGTTTGCCACCGCGGGCATTTCAATTTCAGGTATGTCTATAGAAAGTGCGCGAATTGATTTTCGATTGCCCGAAACGTCCTCACCGCGAGCGCTATCCGTAATTGAGATATGTAGAACATTGGACTATGATATTAAACATGGACGAGGTCCGGACTATTCGGCACGCTATAGCCCGTTGCGATAATTTTCCGGACGTCATATTAATAAAGTTACCCGGATAGATTCCTGGCGTAACTAGAAAAAAAACGGCACATCGCTGGTTCCATCCTGATTGCCGTACCCCGAAACGCCATATCGGTCCGTCTCAGGCCGGCGTCGATAGTCACCTCGAAGCCTAAATGCTAGCAGGCAACTGCTTGGCAGAGAAAAATAAAAATTCGTCTCTGTGACGTCACTGTGATTTTTCGACCGGAAGTGCCGTCATACCGAAAATACGTCACTTCCCCTCTAAAAATCTCATTCCTCGTCCGGAAGTGACGTCACACCAGAAATACGTCCCTTCCCATCTGAGAATCTCATTTCTCGACCGGAATTGACGTCACACCAGAAATACGTCACTTCCCATCTGAAAATCTCATTCCTCGACCAGAAGTGACGTCGCACCAGAAATACGTCACTTGCGGCCGAAAAGTGGGATTTTTAAGCGCGGTCCCGTACAAGCGCCGATGGTTATATCTCTCTCGAGTAGCTTATGAACATTATTGCTATGCCGTAATAATAACTACCCGTCTATACGGTTATATAAAATTCCATTTTTAACGAAGCAACCACGATGCGTCCATATTTCTATTACAACCGACGTGGTTACGCCATTATCGCACGAAGCACCCGCGCTTCTCGTGGCCTAAACGACAAATTATAACCGAACAAATGGTGCTAGAGGCTTGGGTTGAAACCTTTTGCGAAGGATCCGCGGTGGTGGCCAACTTATGCATCGAAACTGTTAACGATGTAATCGTTTTCGTTACATCTTGTTAAAGTGTGTATGAATATGAAGTGTATTACGTGAGGTTGTCTACAGCGTGAGTAATGATGCGGAAGTGGCATTATCTCTTATTTGAACCTTTTCAAGATAAAATTAATCAGATAGGCAGGTGCAAGCTAAGTCGGGAGTCTTAATACACCGGAAGGGGGGAGGAGGGGTGAGAGATACCGGCAGCGGTGACTTCAAAGCCCGGCTAATCTTTGACAAGTTTGAGCCGACGTTGCGACATCGGTGTCAGGAAACTTCGAATTACCGCCGCTGCCACTCAGAGAAGTTTGGTCCGCAGCGTGGGCACTGACAAGCCTCCCGGGTGGCAGACGCTGCAACACGAATCTCTTCCAGAATGGCCTCGAAGACATCAGGCTGTTAATTACTGATTGATGGCTGCGGGGCACTTCCACCGAAATGTTTACGACGTACCGAACACCCAAGACCATCGAGCTATACAGCTGATACGTTTGCATGTGCACAGTAATTCCGGTAGCTGACATCAGTCCGATAACGAACGAGTCAAAGTCTGGCGCTGTTAATATCAGTTTTTACAATTAATCTTTTCAGTCGAGAGTTTTTTTTAATCCTTAGTGTGCATTAAGGGTTTTTTTTTAATCCAACGTTATACCGGTTTTTTTTGCCTAACGTCAACGTTAACGAAACATTCACGTTACGTTTTTGGGTGGGTAAAAAACGTTATTTTTGGAAATCTACCTGCACCAGTTTGAAGTTTGATCAACTCACTGGGAAAAGTTTCTTCATATTTTTTTTGTTGTAAAAAGTGCATAGTAATTCCGGTAGCTGACATCAGTCTGATAACGAACGAGTCAAAGTCTAGCGCTGTTAATATCAGTTTTTACAATTAATCTTTTCAGTCGAGAGTTTTTTTTAAGCCTTAGTGTGCATTAAGGGTCGTTTTGAATCCAACGTTATACCGTGTTTTTTCGTGTAACGACAACGTTAATGAAACATTCACGTTACGTTCTTGGGTGGGTAAAAAAGGTTATTTTTGGAAATCTGCCTGCACCAGTTTGAAGTTTGATCAACTCACTCTCCCCTAACAATTAAAAACGTGATTTTTTGAATGCTCCGATCTAATTAATTAGTACATGCATACACGGCAATACGAGAACAGTGGATTCTCGCGTCATCCACGGCAATGGCCCACGATTACGATGCGAAGACCTTTAGCCGTCCGATACAGTATGCGTACGGTCCGCAGCGATTGCGACCCACGATTAGCTCGGCGTAACTGGCAATTTTGGCCCATTCCATATGCCCTTACCATCTAACCTTGCCACATCGTACTTTTCAAGTTGGAACACCGACGATCGAACTGCGCAAGTATTTCCATAAAGCTCATCGTTAATGGTCTGCACGCGGCATTAACATGCAGACGTTTTCCATTATCGGAAATGGCTTGCTGGGATAAGTCGGTGAGATGGAGTGCGAGAGCGAGTGAAATCGAACGGCCGAGAGACCGTTCCCGGAAGCTTGTGCAACTTGACGAGCTCGCTAAGTGCTCGGGGCGCGCACTTCATCCGGCCTACAGAGTGCTCACCCCAAACAAGCCGAAGAACCTCGAGGAACACCGATCCGATCATGGCTCTTATTATAGCAAGATACAGGAACGGAGGCCTCAAGATCAGAGGTGAAATTATCTTTTCATATCGATCTTGTTATATTTCAGGGAGCTTTCTTCAAGGATTTGTACCTTGAGAGATTGAGCCGGCGGTAGCTCGTCTCGGATCTCTATGGCGCATCGGAAGATCTCGAAGCTGTCTGGCAGGCTGTAAAGTAGCAATATGCTTAGTAAATCCTCGTTAATTTCCTTGTTAATTTAACTTCTTATTTCCTTGTTAATTTGTAACAGGCCACCGTTTAGGCCGCCTGGCGTCGCGCTCTTGCGTCGCGATATCGCTTCCGATCGCCGGCGAGGCGATCGACCAGTGCGTCAGGAATATTGAGCCCGTAAGGCTATCGAGCGTTTCTCAGATATATTTGATATCGTATGTATGAAACAATTATTTCTTATTCGGTGCCGAACGCCAAATAATTTCATTTAAAGTTTATGTAACAAGGGAAACGATATTCCGCGTTGATTGTCATTCTCCGTGCTTTGACTCGCGTGATCCAGGCACGAAGAATTACGAGAATGCGAAGAATTATGAGAAGTAATCATTAATGTTCAAATCTGTATATTGAACAGGAAAAAGAGAGAACACACGTTAACCGTGAATATTAAACCCAATCGGGTCTTGTCGGCAAGTAGTTTCATCGGACTTCAGTACCTCTCCATTCCCCACAAGAACATCGGTGCGGATGTGATAAAGGTCGTTGCCCTTCGCTTCATCGCAGGGCACACTGAATTTTACACATTGCATTCAACTTATCCACTGTATCAAAGAATTTTCCCACGTGCTCTCTTACGTCTTAGCCTTCCTGCATGCGCTGCAGCGTACGTTGCTTTAGCAGCTTAGCCTTGCGCAGTTTGTTCCAAATCGCATTGGAAGTTTCGCAATGTCGTACGTTGGGTAGTTGCCCTGGGCTGATTGATAACATTAAGTCGGCTCTGGCCTTTCTATCCGCTTGTCCCCATGCCTTGTACGTTGCTTCGCTCGCAGAGTCACCCGCAGTGACAGTTGGTTTGGTTATCTCACCGCTCATGTAGCCCCAGGTGTCGTTTTTTATTAGGAGCGCTTCCACCTGCATACTCCAAGTGTCGTAATTGTCTCTTGACAATGGTTCAATCCTCGTCGAATTGATTGTGCCTGTAGACATCGTTGTAGTTCCTTGTCGGACACGTGCTCCTCGTTTTCGGAGGTTATCGTCTTCTCCACTTCAGTTTCTTGTCGCCAACCGTTTGTTCAACTTGCCGTGTCTGGGCCCATAACCTGCTTTATTTGAGGAAGTGTCGGGCGACGGACTCAAATGTTGCAACAAGAATGTTTTGTTTATTACAGTAATGAGCGTTACAGCGAGATTCACTTGTGTGTGTCGTGTAAATGTGTTAGGTAAGATCAGTAGTGTTAGCTTCGGGTGTGACTCGATTAGCGTGGCGCGCAGACTTGAACTTCCCAATAGATCTTTTCATATCTGTATACATATATATATACATACATTTTTTTCTTACCATTTCAACCTGGGTCTAGCCTTTCACATCTTGGATTAGGCCTGCCGTTTTTGTACATAACTGAACTAACTCTTAAAAGCACTTAGAATTTTTTTATTAGGCTTTAAAAAATTGTTTATAGTTATTAATTATTATAAAGAATAAACTTATGTATCGCCACAATTTAAAAATCTAAAAAAATTCTGAAAAATCTTGCATCATAAATACAAAAATTTGAGATTTGAAGCGGAGTGAGTCGGGCGTCACCTTCTATTTTTTTCTAACGTTTTCGAAAAAAAAAACAGTGAGCAAAATTAGAAACGAAAATCATCCCAACATGGGTTGTCGCATGACAATTTTTATACGTAACACTGTATTTTTGAGAATTTTTTCAGATTTTTTAAAAAGATTTTTTTCTTTTATAAAACTTAAAAAAAACTAAAAACCCATGCCGAAATGGTATTCACCATACTCACATATATATAGCAACGGTGGATTCCCCTCTAAAGAGATTATGTACCGGGTAGATAACAGCATGCCAAAGAAAAAAAAAGAACCAATTCACAAAAGTTCTCTCACCCCGTACGGTGTACATCCGGAATGTTTTCAATTATCGTGAGAAGATAGAATCAAATTAAAAGTTGCGGAGTTTAGTCTTCGTGCGTGCGAAACGAATTATTCTGGGCTACCAATGTTGCCGCGGACTCTCCATTCTATACCGCGATACTTTCGCGGTGCCGGGCAAGTTTAAAGCCGCATCTACCACGCAGCATAACGGCGACGGAGAACGGTGCCATAAGCCGGAGAGAAAACACTCACAATCAGACTTCACCCCCCCCCCCCCCCCCACCCCCACCCCCTCTCCCCCCCCCCAAACCCCATTCCTCCTTTCACTGTCACCCGTATCCGCCGCTACCTGGTGCTGCGTCGATCGTCGGTTCAGTTTCTCTTCGACCCGGACGAAGCTTTCTACGCCCTGGATTCTAATCAAAATAAATCGAATTGCAGATTAAGCCTGAACTCGCTACGACTCGGTGAGGGGTGGCTCGAAGGGTGGTGGTAGGACCGCTGAACAAGGACAGCATCCCGCGACGAAGTGCTCGATGTGGAAACTGCCAGCCCCTTTCCTACACACACCGCTCTCTTCGCCTTCGCAGCATCGCCACCCAAGCCCCTTTTGTCCCTGTACACTTTTCAACCCATCTCGTCGCTCACCGAGGCCACACTCCGCTATTTCTCTCGATATATATCTCCTCTCTTTCTCACTTACCCCCCGTCCTTCTCAACTGCCAGCAGGAAACAGACGATAGCACGGAAATTGTTTTTACGGTAAAGTTTGCCTTATCGCGTGAATCGCTCTTGGCGGATGTCGGTCGTCTCAGCCAGCGAGATTCATTAGACCGAGAAGTTGTTCTCGTTCGTCGTGTTAGCTCACCCGCCCCCCCTCCCCCCCCCCACCCGGTTTCTCTCTCGGGCTTAATCCTCGCTGGCTGACTGGCTTAATTCAGTCGATTTAGAAATTTCACACAGATACAGAGCGTCTTTTCCGATGCTCTTCACCCGTTCCGGATCCACACTCGAATCGGCTCTCGAAGTGTTCGGTCCGTACGCGCTGTATTTGTCGTGGTGCGTTTCCGGTTGTGTTTTTTTTTCGCGCATACCCAAGCACCGGTAAAGAGGGTGGGAAAATCCGCCATTCGAGTGAAATATACCGCCAGATGAAAGCTGCAGCCGGACGCTCTCACTGCTGCTATTACTGCAGTGCGGCACATGTGCACCGTCCTGTTCGGGAAAGTCCTTTCCATTGTCAAACTTTTGCAATTCGCTGTTCGGCCTGGCCCTATAGGTATATCTGAATGGGTTTTCTATATTTTATTTTCCCACAGAGAGACAGAGAGAGAGAGAGAGAGAGTGAGAGGGTTCTCGTTACACTTTTTAAAATTGTTCTCGCAACAAATTCATCTTTGATTCGAGCTGAATCTAAGGTTAAACGGACCTTTTTTCGATAGACGACCATGCGTCTCGATGTTATAAAATCTGTCGACTTTGTCGCATATTTTTTATATTCTCTGTCATTTATTGAGATACAATGAACTAGGAAAAGATCATTTTTCAGTTGTTGGCAATTCGATATCGTGACCAAACCTATTCTACTTATGATCCGAAATTCAGTTTTATCATTACTTGAAAAGCGAGCCTTTCAAACACAACCCTGCGTTCGCTCCGTATTTTTCGGAACCGATTTTTCGATCGGACCTTTTTTCGAAGGATGACCATTCGTCTTGATGTTATAAAATCTATTGACTTTGTTGCATACTTTCTTCATTCCCTGTCATTTGTAGGAATACAACGAATCTAGGAAAAGCTAATTTTTCAGTTGTTGGCAATTCAACGTCGTGATCAAACCTATTCTACTCAACGGTTCGAAACTCAGTTCTATCGCTACTAGAAAGACAAGCCTTCCAAACAATCCCACGTTCGCCCCGCATTACCAATAGATCGAAGCGATTGATTTCGGAACCAACGAAGTTATAATTAATGCTTACCTCCAAACACGCCTTCGTTGTGCCTCATTGGCAACCGCCGACGAGGCCTTTGACAGCTTCATCATAGCATCGAGGAGTCGATGGTACACTGAGTTCGTTCTTCGATGTCTCAACCGATTTCGAAATGGTTTCGTTTTAATTAAATTGAACTTTGTCCGTCGACGAAACGTTACCGGCATAGCGCTGTACATCAAGACTTTCTGCTCAACCAAAGCCATTGAGTGAAAACTTTTCCACCAAACTCTTTACCCTGTTCGATCGACTGTCCAATTACCCGACCATTATGCTCCCTTTAATGGAGCGGTTATGAGTCACGTGTGTGTGCATACATGTTTGCAAGCATTATGACCACGTATAGTGCATTGTGAGGCCTCGATATATGCACGCCTGGAGTAGTTAATCTCTACTTGAAGTACGGCACCAGAGTTACATGCCCGAGAGCAATCTACTGTTGGCATTGTTGCATGTACTACCGCTTGCATTGTTTGGAATTACACGCCAGAACGCAGTGGGTAGAGTCCGACAAAACTAGAATATGTACGCGTATTGATGTGAAGCTTTTGTACGCCACTTTCCAATTTTTCAATCGCCCAAATGGAAATGAATCCACCAAACCGAATAAAATTGCTTTTTCATTCATTACCAATATTTTTTCATTGTACTCGTGAAAAGTCATGAAATTACACATCCCTCTGATTTCGAATACGTGGGACAAAAAGAAAATTCAAAAAAAAAAAATATTTCGACAGGATTTTTCCTAAAAGTGTTTTAGGCCTCAAAGTCCGAGTGCCGAATGCACCGCTCTCATTGAGTATTAGAGATGAGATGACAAAATTTAATATTCCATTCAATAGGCATGCGGTCAACTCGAGCGAGCACGATATGTGACTCACCCGGCTAACTTGCGAGGTAGGCGAGGGCAATCGCGTTCGATGCATCAATATTGGCGCGCAAATGGGCAGACCAATATTGCATATCGACGGATCTATTCGATAGGCACATATATTAAAAATCACGTTCTACACACAACCGCGGATGGACAATTCCTCAGGTTATCATGGATATCCGAAATCGTAATAGCCACGAGATTCCATTAGCCGCTTTTAAACAAATCCCCGTTTCCCACACCAGGTCCGACACTTCAGAGATCCACCGACTCCGACTGCAACTCACTCGCTGTCTGCCGTTTGCTGGCGCTTCGGCCTTAATGGATTAATTTTTTTGAGAGTATAATTGACCGTAGCGATGGCGATGCCAGGTGCACTTGTGTGCCGTGCTTATACACAGCCCACATGGCATCAAAATTAATTCATCCGCCGTTTTCATCGTGGTTTTCGCGAAATCTTAAGCCCCTTGAAACCGCAAGATCTCACGGGGAAGCTCATGCGTGCACAATGAAATCCTTGGATATAAAGGCTAGATAATCGGAGTGGAAATGCATTAATTCGTCCCGTCACGACGCCGACCGGAGTATGTACCAAATACGGTTTCCACTGAAGATATTTCTATTCTCAGCAATGTCAGACCCATTGCATCAGCGTAAGTGTCAGACACTGCTACCTGCATTCCGTATACTGTGCATGTAAAGGTCTTACGGAGCCAAAGTAAGCGAAAGCCAAAACACAGCACATAGCAGAGTGAAAAAGAAGAATGGAGACTCCTCGCCAGCAGAACACCCTTATATTCAACGCATCCATCAAGCAGGATGAGACTCGAGCCCGACTACGTACACGTTGGTAACAGGTTCGTCGCATGAAAATAGACAACGACTCGTCACTCTCCCAAGCCGACACGTCACCGTGAATGTAATACATACGAGGATGCGCATTCTTCTATGTAGTATATACTGTATGAAGGACGCATCGTCTCGGTACTCGTACACTAAGTTGCAGCCAACAAATTGTTTCGACTTTGGAACCACGAGACGTACGGGCAAGCTGAGAGATTGCAGTCGGATAGAAAGACATGCAAAAACGGGCCAATATATTTCAAAGCCTTCGGCTTCCGTCGCTATTCTAAGGTTATTTCAAGCTTTTGCGGCCATATCCGGAAAGAACATTGGCTTTTTCGATGACTCTTTGTCGACTTTGGGCACGCTGGGAGAAGGTTCCAATAGAAATTACCGTACGTCTGGTAAAAACCAACAGATCCTTCTCGCAGCGCCGCATTTTGAGACTTATTTATGAACTTAAGATCGCTTTTGGGATCGGCCTTAAAATCGAAGTTTTACCCAAACTTCATTCGGGTGCGTAAAATTTATCTTAATTTGATCGTAAGTTTGTACTTGAGTTTAAGTTTAATATCGAGCTTGAACTACAATCGAGTTTGAGTTCAGACTGAAGTTCGATTTGAAGATCAAACTTAAGAATGAAGTCAAGTTTGAACTGGTTCGGACCAAGATCGCGAAGTTTCGAGCTTAACATAGATCTTAAGGACGCCATGAAGTTCCGGCAAAACATTCCATCTTAAGTTCGATCTCAAGAGCGATCTTAAATTCAAACTAACGTCCCAAAATTCGACCCTCAGTGCAGTTGTATATTCGCAAAACACTCCCACACCACACATGCTCTTCTGACAACTGGAGAAATTCGCAGTCCTTGGTAGAAAATGTAATTAACGAATGGATTATCTAAAAGTTGTGATGTACACCCAGAGATGTATGCGCCCGTATCAACCGATCGTTTTGCTACTGCTTGGTAACCACCAACGTACTCGGCCACCTCGTGGTCACACGCTTCGCTAGCCAGCGTTTGCGGCCGTCACGCTGCATTTCTGCATATAGTACACACGTATAACCTCCGTACGGAATGGCATAGAGTTTCTCGGACATAAATTGCAGCTGCAGCACGATCTTGCGCATTTAGCACTGAAAGTCGACAAACACACCGTGAGAGAGCACTCTCTAGCGCCCACTCAACCCCGGTCCAACCAATTAATCACCGCTTGACAAATTACCGATGTTCCAACATCGCTTCGGAGAAGCGCGTTGTTATTCACCCTGAGGTACGGAATAGATGATTATAGAGAAAATCTCTTGTTACCGAGTACACATCAGATACTGCTGAAGGATTAAATATGTATCGAGACGATGTCACAGCGTATACTCTATAACTATTGTTACTTATACAGTCCTGACGATTAAACTGAGCGTGAATCAAATTCAGCCGTCAATCGGGCGCACCTGACATCCGACAATTAAAAAGCATCTGAAATCAGTCTTCTGTCGTCAAGTAGACTACGTTTATGGATCAAGATTCAGGACGTGAGAGAATTTAGATATCGCGGATTGACTTATCGCTTCAATTGACATGAATATCTCTACAACTCTCACGCCCAACACGTCATATTGAATATTTTTGAAAAATCCTATCAAGTATCATAGTGTATTATCCGGTTGACTCGTAATCGTACATGCACTCCCCTAACGCCCTCAGGTTACTTGCTATGTTCGCTATCGGGTCGTGTATCCGTTCAAAATCTACGTAATAATAAAGTTCATCTCGATTGGACACTCACGTCGATACTAACAGTGCTCACACAGATTTTCACAGCTACTCAAAGATTCTCACACGGCACTCACACGGATATTCAAAGATGCTCACACAGCACTCACACGGATACTCAAAGATGCTCATACGGCACTCACACGGATACTCAAAGATGCTCAGACGGCACTCACACGGATACTCAAAGATGCTCAGACGGCACTCACACGGATACTCAAAGATGCTCATACGGCACTCACACGGATACTCAAAGATGCTCAGACGGCACTCACACGGATACTCAAAGATGCACACACAGCACTCACACGAATACTCAAAGATGCTCAGACGGCACTCACACGGATACTCAAAGATGCTCATACGGCACTCACACGGATACTTAAAGATGCTCACAAACACTCACAGTTACTCACAGATTCTCGCAGTTGTTCACAGATACTCACATAGATACTCACAGACGCAGATGCCGCGAGCGCGCGAGCCAACATAACCGCCAGTTTACAATATAAATACCTTCGTGTTATCTTGTACACGAATACAAAGATACGATATACAGTAGGATACAGCGTGGACTTAAATGGTGTAGAGTTGGGGCTGATGCAATATCGTCAACGTGAAGTATGCGGTCAACCCTCTACATACACATACTAACGAACCGTCACAACCAACGATGTACGACGGGCAATTAGAGTGAGAGGTTTACATGTTTACCCAACATTATCTTCCGGCGAAATGCTAGACGTTTGTGCGAGCTTGTACTTACTGCCTCCACTCTTACGTTGCCAGCGAACTCATGTGTTTCTCACAGCACCCCAAACAAGGCGATGACTCGTTTTCACCTCGTCCTTTCTCACTCGCGCTGTCCGGGCTCACGATGCAGAATGGGAACGGGATATAGCTGGAGAAAATAAAAGGGGGCGATGTACAAGGGCAATGTTTCGGTCGATTAACCAGCGAAGGGTGTACTGGCCAGAGAAAGCAGGACGAGGCGGTTTGATGCCCGGTTGGTTCGCAGGACCTTTAAAGTACAGAAAAATTCTCGGCAGTTCCTTGAGCTGCAAAAATAAAAAGGAGTAAGACTAACTCGTTCGCAGTTTAAGCGCCGGCAATTTCGTTGATTTATCGCGTGAAACGCGCTATACGAAACTCTCCGCTGTGTCTTCGTATTTCTCAATTTACGCTATTCACAAAATGCGGCGGACGGCCGCGATTACGGTAACGGACGAGGGCAGATCATAGTGGTATGAATCCAGCGATTTATTTCGACGAAAAAGTTTAAACATAAACGGTGACGCTGATAGTGCGATAAAGGAAGAGTCTTTGTGTTTAGGGCGCTCCTTAGAGAGGATTTTATAAAGAAGTTTTAGAGAGGTTTTTATAAATAAGAAGATACCGGGTAGTTGGCAAAGCTGGGACGAAGAGACGGAGTGGGGGTCGAATTTTAAGACGTTAGTTTCAACTTAAGATCAGTCTTTAGATCGAGCTTAGGTGCTTAAAATCTATCTCAAGTTCGAACTTAGAATCGAACCTCAGTTAGAACTCGAACTGCACTCGAATTTGAATTCAGAGTTGAGTTTGAACTTAAGATCAAACCTAAGCACGAAATCAAGTTCGAACTTAAGATAGATGTTAAGTACGGAATGAAGTTCTGGTCAAGCTTTGATCTTAATAACAATCTTAAGTTCAAACTAACGTCGTAAAATTCGACCCTAAGAATTAAAGCGACTGTCGGATGAGACATTGGAGCCGTCGAGTGGAATACATCCAGAAATCAGACGAGAAATACAGTACGTTACTTTATCTTTATGACGCGCCAAGATAAGATTGTATCCTGCCGCTGAGGAACGTTTGCATCTAAACGAGTCGCCAACTTCGAGATGACGAGGAGAACCACAGATGGCTATTAATTCACGTCAAGATTATACTCTGTCAACGGTAAGATTAATGTCCTGACATTCTGGTATTCTAAAGCTTGCTCTTTCTTTGGAAGTAAATGAACTCGTTGGAAATGTTGCATTTTTTCCATGATCATCGGGTCTTCCTAGCATTGATAAATAGCGAGCAATGCCACTACCTGCTTGCCAGAGAAAAATAAAAATTGTGCTTTGTGATATCACGTCCGGTTTGAAACTCTCACTTTTAAACCGGATTGGTGACACATCGAAAGTACGGCACTTCCGGCTTGGAAATATAATTTTTAGAAAAATTAAATTTCTGAGACCTGAAGCTCGAGTGATCAATGTCAGGAACATCAATACCTGCATTGCAACGCTAAACCAACTTCTTTTTTCTACCGCTTTTTCTTCGCGTTTCCGAATTCGAGGATTCCTTCAGCCTTACCAATATTGTAAGAAACTCCGAACTCAACTCCAAGTTAAACTTTCCTACTTTGCACCTGGCAAGTTCTGTCTCATTATTGAGAAATATATAATATATTAGTCGGAGAGACGAGTGGGAGGCTGACGGCTTTTGGCTGAAAATCGATTTACTATTTATTATAAACGCCATTATCGCCCCTTGCGTATAACGTCGCCACCTTCCGACTTGTTGATTAATGCCGGTGCAGCAGACGGGCCCTTGCCACGAGCTTAATGGCGTCGGTGTCGCGATATATACATACAAGGTATACTTATATGTATACATGTACCGTAGGATACATACAGACTCTGTCTATATGCAGCATTTGCGGCCTAGACGTACGTGGTTTTCCTCATAATTCACGTAAGCCATATCAATACTTGGGTTAAGCCAATACTTGGATCAACCCCGAGAAAGAAAACAACCAAGTGGTCAGTCATCAAAGACATATTTATGAACATCTTGAGAGCCAACTGGAGGATCCCCGTCAATAATTTAACTTAATTGCGCTGTCAATTGAGATTAACTTGTGCGGTTGCGAAGAGTTATTTGCAAAGTACGGCTCGGCGGCCCGCGGTTTGTATCGAACCTGTTGATTAGAGAATAGCAGTCGTGGGACTTACTGTCAGCGAAAGGAGAGTAGACGGTGATCACGGATAAGACGGAATGAGGCAAGACTGCCCTCCGTCAGGCGAATACCATCTTGATCGTCGCATAAGCGACAGTTTCGCTCTCTCGTCATTGGAATGTACTTCGCAGGATTGGGAATTCGCGGCGTGAGATTGCGAATTCCAGACGAGCGTCGTAGACTGCTATAAATTTAACGCGGCTTCCTCGCTGGCGAAGAGCGGCTGTGCATCCAAATGCACGGCTACTTACCTAAGTAGGTTTGCAACTCGAATGCCCGACAGGACAACGAGATTTTATGCATTTCTGGCGCTGGAGCGACCTCGACAAACGGACGGAGGGTTGGATGGGGAGGGAGTGGCGGTAAATGCAGCTCCAAGTAAAGGAGGGATAGCGAAGTCAAGCCGAGCACACGGACATTCAACATGTAAGCTCTCTCACTCGCCGGGCGACAGCCACGGTAGAGTGTAGAATAGAGGCGAGCACTTTCCTTCTTTTCCTCCGCTGCATAGAAAAGTTAGTTTGACCCGCGGACTAACGGGTTTGGCGACGGTAGGTTCGGCCCCTACCAATTCCGCCAATGCCCGAGCTTGCGATAGCGAGCGAGAATCTCGATTTTTCGTGGAGTGCATGTGCCACACGATCGGACGTGTTTACCCAAATGTGAGAATATATAGCCTCGGGGAGTGTTAGCGAGCTATAGAGTTGGCAAGCGAGCCACTGCGACCCGGAAGTAAAACCGAATGGGAAAGAAATGGCTGGAAGAAACGAAACGGACGTGTACGCTGCTGCGGAAGCTCGATCAAGATAGAGGCCGTATATATAAAACCGACTACGATTATTCTGATAGCTGAACAGTCATTTTACATTATCTTTTGTAACAAATTGTATGCACTGGAGTCAAGAGTGCATACGCTAGAATCAAGAATAACATAGTTGTTTCTAGAACACTGCATATTTTATTAATTCTGTTCTTTCACTGTTTTATAATTTTTAAAAATGGATATGTGAAAAAATAGATATTTAATAAAGTGGATATTTCATAAAATAAATATTCCACAAAATCATGGCTATTGGCGATTTCACAGTGGCGAAAGCACGAGGTTGGTGTTGTCTCGGAAACTATGGTCATGCAGTTGTAGGACAAACGACAATTATCGGTAGAGAATTACAGCTCTGTTATTGCAAGAATGTCTGTTATTTTGTCGGAGTTATTCAATTAGTGCGTTTCAGTACCGGTCCTCGATTGGCGAGACGTTAACAGCTGTTTCTGTGCCAAGTTCGCTAACCATCTAACGATTCACGTGTATTCCACTGCAGGGGTGCGCGATCTCGCCGGTAAAGGGATTCGGTGCAGTCAACCACGTAGAAGTGACATAGCAATAGTATTGCACCGTTGGGCATTCACCCTCGAAATATCAGTAGCGACGTTGCGCGCTCTGTGCGGAAACTTCGGCGAAACCAAAAAGTTTCATTCTCGTTTTCTCCACCTTCGAACTCCACGGAGAGTTTTGTCGTCGCAGTTACCGTTGCGAAAAGTTCGAGCTAAAGTGACCTTCGTGGAAAATGAAAAATAAGACTGAAACAGAAAGAGCGCAAAAAATAACGTCAGAGCTGAGAAAGACGGTCGGCGCAATTCAACGCCTCGCGAGGCATAAATTTCTATTTGGCCCGCAGAATTTCCAAAATTCCACAACTAACGGCCCGTCAATGCGGCGTCAATGACTATTTTCTGCATTCTAACAAGTTTGGCTGAACGCAGCACATGTTCACTGGAACTCGGCAATGTATAGCACTGTAAATCTGTCTGTAGGAAGTTCTCGAGACAATATTCGATATCGCTGCGAAAAGTTCGAGCCAAAGTGACCTTCGTGGAAAATGAAAAATAAGACTGAAAGAGACAGAGCGCAAAAAAAGTTGGAGCTGAGAGAGACGGTCGGCGCGATTCAACGCCTCGCGAGTCATAACTTTCTGTTTGCCCCGCAGGATTTCCGAAATTCCACAACCAACGGTCCGTCAATGCTTTTTTCTGCATTGTGCACAGTAAAAACAAGTTTGTTCGTTTTACAATAACTTACTGCCCATAAAGGCCCACAATTTTTTAGTTGTTAATTTTTTAAATTCCATTTGTTACATTCCATAGCCAACGTTTTTCCAATGCAGCGTCAATATTTTTTTTCAGCATTCTGTGCAGTAAAAAAAAGTTTGTACTTTTTACGATAGCGTATTGGCTACAGACGTTGCCAAATTTTTTATTCGTTCATTTTTCCGATCGCGCCATCCGGCTCCAGTTTTACGAGCAAAAGTAGAAACTAAAATAGTTAATGTCACGGGAAATAATAGAACATATTTGCCCTATTTTCTGTGATATTAATTAGCATTCCAACCTGAAAAAATGAGCTTGTCATTAAGTTGATACAATTATTTTTTCTAAACTTGGTATTCCGATTTTCCGATATTGTGTTTTTACTGAGTAACAAGTTTGGCTGGATATAGCACAATGTTTGCCGAAACATGTGCTACATCCAGCATAGCACTGCCGAATGTATCTGCAGTATGCTCCCGAGAGAATATTTGATACTTTAATCTTTATCCACTTTCGAGGCCGTTTGTCTATATATTGATTCAGTACTCTCACGGGAAATCGACTATAGGAGGATCAGACGAGATACGGGTGCGGAAAAAGCTTTCACTTCACAATAAGAAGAATATTTCATTATATTCTATGTGAGTAGCTGTATGGAAGGCCTCCGAGGGGGCTACACGTAAAAATCTCTTATCATTGAAATGGGCATTGTATAGGCGGAGCGCAGCGAGGAATCCCTATTCACGGAATAATGGAAAGCAAACATAAGGGTATTCTCCATCTTCTTTTTTTTTAACCACTCGATTTGCAAGCTCGGCCTACCAGCTTTTCAATAACAACGTTTCATTAGCGAAGGAAATAAATGCAACGTTACCAAACAATGCGCACAATAGCATTCTAATTAATTATGATAATCCGTAAATTTCGAATGCCAAATCATCATCAGTATTATGGTACGCAACTCTCTCGACCGTCCAACTCTATGAATTTATAAATTCGTTGAAATTTCAATATTAATTATCTCCAGTTACCGAATGCAACATCAGCGTAATTTCGAGGATTAAAACTTTGCGAGGCAATGGAAAAGCAGCATGCATATATTTTACATCCGTAACGATATTATAAGTCCTCGTAGAATGATATTTTGCACGTGAAATCAGAGGCCACGTCGAAAGGACTGTTACGACCGAGCGAAATCAACAACACGCGTATTCGGTTTTAATGCGGTATTATTAATTACCATCACCACTATTTATCTCAAGTACGAACTGCCAAACGTCTGCTCTCTTTCAAAGTCCAATCAAGACTCTAGTCATCTCGGCACTCAATAACCTGTACCTTTGTCATTTGTCATACCGAGCTAGCCCACTCGTCTATGTAAGAATCATTAATTGATTCATCAATTTTGGTAATTTCCATTTTCAAATCATCTGTCGTGAAGATTACTGCTCATGCGATGGCTATATCTGGTGTTTACCTACAAGGTGGGTCTGCATTCTTGGCGCAACTTTGATGTTGTCACGGTCGATAGACTGCACTGAGAACTTTGTATGCCTGGCTCTCCATCACAGTTGTCGTCATGAAGGAATATCCTTTAGATATGGAATATGCAATATGTGACGTACTTGGTTTTGGGGCGGATACTATTAATTACAGTCACCACTATTTATCTCAAGTACGAACTGCCAGACGTCTGCTCTCTTTCAAAGTCCAATCAAGACTCTAGTCATCTCGGCACTCAATAACCTGCACCTTCATGATTTGTCATACGGAGTTATCCCAGTCGTCTATGTAAGAATCATTAATTGATTCATCAATTTTGGTAACTTCCATTTTCAAATCATCTGTCGTGAAGATTACTGCTCATGCGATGGCTATATCTGGTGTTTACCTACAAGGTGGGTCTACATTCTTGGCTCAGCTTTGATGTTGTCACGGTCGATAGACTGCACTGAGAACTTTGTATGCCTGGCTCTCCATCACAGTTGTCGTCATGAAGGGATATCCTTCAGATGTGGAATATGCAATGTGTGATGTGATGTTAGCGGGAGCCGTATGTGTGCGTACAATCAAACAGGAAACAGTATATATCCCGTTAGGCTGGACTGCCGCTTGGTTCGTCCTAATATTACTAAAGTGACCCGAGCAAAGGGAGGAGCAAGCAAGCCACTGACCGCTTAATCAAAGTGCTTGTACTTTCGGAGGATTATCTGCACAAACCGCAAACATGCCCGCATAGCACGTCATGTGTGTTCTTCTACCAGAAACTACTCTGTGGTAGTTCATACTTGCACGGTAAGCACATTTCTCTCTTATACATAAAGGGGAGCAGCCGGGACTGACTCGAATCAATTTTACTTATCACGCTGCAAAGCATTTTGGGCGAATGCTTTTAACACTTTTTCCGTTTGCCACATCGCTAGTAGAGTGATAATTGATTTGATCCAATATTGATTAATATTGATAGAAAATGAGAATACTTTATTCATCGGCTGGTGCTCATTTGGCATCGAAATTATAATGAGAACATTATAAATGTATCAGTGTTGACCTGCGTATTGCCACTGATTATTGCACACACCGCAAACAAGCTCGCACAGCACATGATGTGTATTCCTCCACCGGAAACTTCTGTGTGGTAGTTCATACCTGCACGGCAAACACATTTGTCTTTTATACCTAAAGGGGAGCAGCCGGTGCAACTAGCTTTAATCAATTTTACTTTTAACGCTGTGAAGCATTTTGGGCGACAGCTTTTAAAACTTCTATTTCTGATCACATATTTCGTCATCGCTATTAGAGTGATCGTTGATTTGATATGATATTTGAAAATGAGATACTATATTCATCAGCTCGTGCTCGTTTGGCATCGAAATTACAATGAGAACATTATGAATGTATCAGTTTTGACCTCCGAATTCCCATCGATTGTTGCCCGCGAAGGGAATTCAATTTTCGATATAATCACATTCATCCCAAGCCAGCTGAATAATTATTAGAATTCGAATACGCGAGTACAAACAGATACGAAATTGTTGTAGTAATGTTCATAACTACAGCATTTACTTCAAACAGTACCTGTACCAGACCCGCACGCAATGTAATGCTCTTTCGTCATAACAGTCTTTCAATTTATCTCAACGAGATAGAACGGAAAGCTCTATAACACTGCTGATATCCCCGGAGAGCGTTCAACTTGTCTCTGGCATTCAGGCAAATTTCCACAAGTGAAATTCATTTGTGGTAGCCACAGAGTCGCTCCGTGACCGCCGTTCAAAAGTTTTACAAAATTTGCCAAACAACTATTATACATAGGTGCATGAAATTGATATCACTTTCGTTATTTATGTTTTGACTCTTATAGATTAAATGTCATTTTCTAAGAAAAACGATACACCTGTGGCTATTGATAACCAATGTCAATACAACAACTTCAACAAGTGTCAAACACATTGTCTGGTTTATTTGATTGAAATTGGGTATCGAAGGACTCCAGCTTAAAGTTCCTATAGCAGCCAATCAGGGAGGATGTTTAAGCGACAACAACGCATATCGAAAATGCGGGTTATTTTGGCCACGGATTTTTTGAAGAGGGAACAATACGGATATTTTTAACGGTGCATGAACTGATTTCACGCACCGATAGCGAGGCTCGTTCCATCGCGCACCTTCTCGCAGAAATTCTTTTTCAGTTATCGGCGAGTCGTACGAACCAAGACATTCTCGCGAAAAGATGCCATACAGCCTTGTAACTCCATTGAAGAAGATTGCTCTTCTGGAGAGTGAAAAATACGTGGCAACGTTTCGCTGCGCGCCGCCACTACGTGCAACCGCCAAAGTTATTTTTCATCCTTGTAACCTTATCTTTTCGATTGAATGGTAAATTGATACTGTACGAGTATGTGTCGAGCGTACGAACTCACGGTCTCTCAAGAGACTGAATATATTTCTGATGTTGAAGAATGAGACGTTGGTTAAAATTCCTTTCAGAAATGGTTATCAAGATTAAACACTCACTTCATCCGTTTTTCTCACCGACGCCATTCAATATACATTTGAGAGAAAAATGTAAATAACTTATTAATAAAAATGTTGTGACGTCACTTCCGATTTGAAAATCTCTTTTTTTCGACCGGAAGTGACGTCATACCGGAAGTAAGTCACTTCGGATTTGAAAATATAATCTTCAAATGCAGCCAGTGACAGAAACGTCTGAATAAAGGAACACAAAAAAGCGGATAAAAGCATGATATGTCCCAAATTGATTTTGAATTCATCTCAAATCTAGCCAGTGACAAAAACGTGCGAGTTCTGGAACCCATAATATGTTTGATTGAGCCTTCATTGCTTTATTTTATTGATTAACTGCATCCAAAAAAATCTTCTGCCTTTTAGCCAATAGTTTCCATTATCCATAGTTAATTAAACAAACGGCTGCCCAACTCTCCGCTCAAGAGGTGGGTGAAAGGCAATCGAAAGGCCTCGCAGTTAATACAATAGAGTTAATACTCCCTGTTCGAGGACCGTTTTTCTGCCTGTTCGAGGATTGACGCGGTCCAATAATGCCAATCGTTGTCCATGCAATCTGTGTCTGGTGCGCAACACTTGCGCCTCTCCGTTTCGCAATTAATCGATATGACGTAGCTCTGTACATATATATGTATATATTATATATATCAGATGACTGTCACGCTCAGTTTACATAAACGTTTGGGAAACGTCGAGTAATTACGTGACATGGTAACAAGTATAGTACATGTTGCCGAACAGTGAACAAGAGCCCGGCTGGTACACGGGATTCGCCCCCTACACCTCTATCTATCGACATTATTAAGCTGGTGTCAGATACTGTTGATGCGTGATGGTGGGTCGAATGAGCCCGCAATTAGCCATTAAAATCGTGACTTTGTGGAACGGCCGATTGATCAACCCACAGGGCAAACCGTTCCGGGTCTAAACGGTGAAACTAGCCGAATTACAGTAATTTCTGTTGCAGTGTTTCTAACAAATATTGCAGTAAGACGATCGGCTTTACGGAGGAGCTTGGTATATTTTTATTTAAATGTATGACATAAACTTTGTACTGCACTGATTCGTTAACTTTACATTAGCTTTACGAGACAGGTCATTTATGTTAGTTATGCACTGAGAAAAATAAATGGTTGGATCAACCAAGGCGCGACGAGATAAGTTGAAAGGGGTTGTTTGGTTGGGACAACAAAAATGTTTGTTTGAATCGATTGAAGCAGGTAATCGGTTAACAAAACAATGTTGTTACGGTTGGATCAGACAAACAGCTTTGAACGTCTGTCATCGCGAGTTTTGGTTAATTCAATAATTTTAGTTTTTCGGTGTGAAAGCGCGTAGTCAAAAGGACTACGAAGTTAAAAAAATAAATAAACTTACATCATTCTGGGCGAAAGTCGGTGTGATAGGTCCATCGCTGGCCTCCCACTTGTCAGCGATACGGAGCGTCTCAGCCGTTTTCTGCTGAACTGATTTCGACTCATCCAGCAGCGTCAGCTCGTAAAACTCTTGTATATCTGTAACATAACCGAGGAAATATTTTGCGTGATTGAAATGGCTACGATATGTGACGGGTGGGGCAATAATATAGATGTCAAATGTACTATTGGCAAATGCGTGCAAGTGCTGGAATATAAAGGCAGACATACTCTGCGTACTTCGTTCTTTTACTTATACAGTCATGTGAATGTGAACCGTTATCTTTTTTTTAACCATGATTGATTGATGACATTTGTTGTTCAATAATTTCATGGGACAGTAAAAAAATGCCATCGTATGCGAAATGTTGGACAACGTCTGAAGCATGTATGGACTGCTAAAGGACAAAACGGCATATCCACCGTGTTAAGGAGGGAGTCTCGTTACATTCTCATCCAAAAGTGAGATTCACAGAGTATTTCCAATGCTTCCTAACGGGACAAAAATCTGAAAAAATGTAACCATTCCGAAGGTGCTAAGAACATTGATTTTACATATTAAAAATTCCAAGAAGTTATCAACAAACTAGTTGGAAAGAAATTGATCATCAAAAAAGCCAGCAACGTACTTTTTATTGCCAAAATTTCCTCGCCAATTCAACCGCATATGTACGAATTTCTTCAGATCTTTTCTAATTTACGAAATTTCCTTTCTATTTTCTACAAATCTGAATTTTTACAGATTTTTTTACCACTTTAACTTGTTCTTCGAATCGTTCCAAGAGGTTGCATCATGGAAAATTCTAGGTCCTCGTTGAACAAGCGAATGGAAGCACACCGGTTACGCCCTTTCGTTTCCTAGCAGTCGATGCGATTGGTAATGTAATTCGGAATACCGTTGACAATCGAACCCGGAATCTTATGCCCGCATTACTGTCTTCCATACTGGTTACTTGATCAGGATGTATCTAACATCGGCGGAGTCAACGGTGGAGCGTGTATTTAACTCGAGCCAGTAACAGTATATGGAGCTTTCAGAGGGTTTCATATATTCAAGTGACCCGAAGAGCGCACCCAGAACGACGAAGAGAGACGCTCGAGACTGGGGTTATAAAGGTCAGTGTATCCGTGGGAACGCCGCGATAAGGAGAGGACATAATTTTCAATAGTTTAGAGCAGACTACGTACGCTGAGAGGAAGAAGGACGGGGAGAACAACGAGAGGATATAGAATCGCCCTCACGGCCATGTGCACGTTCCCAAAGCGTGTGCCCACCCGCGCTCTGAATTGCCAAGAATATATATCACCCCACGACGTGTCTACCGCAGGTCGTCTGGGTCGCGAAAGCCCGTAACTCCTTGGCTTGCACTCCGCGAAACCATTCTGCAGATACAGCACTCCGTGACAATACGGAGATCGGGAGAACACAGCTAGCTACCAGCCAGCATCACAGAGGCGAGTTTGCGATATGAGGAAGCGAAGCCGCAGCTCGCTTGAGACGAGAATAAGAGGCTCTCCTTGACTCTCTAATCGTCCAACTTATCATTCGTAGGGAGTGGATCCAAAATGACGCAAAAAGAAGTGTGCTGACAGTAGCGGCCCGGCTACACGTTCGAACGACTACCAACCAAATATGAAATTGTAGACGCTCAGAGTTAATTTAATCGACGATTAATTTTGCCCGCTTATTATAGTACTGAGGATGTTACGTAAGTCCATGTTCTCAGGCAATCATTTTATAGAGAATTGATAAGGGGTGGTTTCGGCTGAGTGCAATCTCTTATCGGCTCAGTTGACTCTCTTATCGTCCAATTTATCATTCGCACCGAGTGGATCCAACATTTCGCAAAAAGAATTACACCGACAGTAGCAGTACAGCTACACGTTCTAAAGACTGCCAATGAAACATAGAATTGCATTTAGGGTATATTTAATTGACGATTAATTTCGGTCGCGCATTGCATTATCAACGCTGTTACGTAATTCCATGTTCCCAGGCGATTATTTTATAGATAATTATAGGTGGTGCTTATCGTTCGACTTGTCATTCGTACCGAGTGGATCCAAAATGTTTCAAATAAGTGAAGAAGGAGTCAAATGTAAAAAGTAAAAAGAAGACACCTGTCAAATGTATACATTACATACAGCCACACATGTAATTGTAGGCGCTTTGGGTAAATCTAATTGACGATTAATTTCGCTCGCCTATTATACTATTAATGATGTTAGGTAAGTCCATGTTCTCAGGCGATCATTTTATAGAGTTATAAGTGGTGGTTCGAGCTCAGTGGAATCGAGTTATTCGTTAACATCGAACTCCATGCATCTCGCCGGTATATAATTAGGAAGTAAGATAGTTAGTGGCTTAAACTTATAGTCGTTATACGCGAAGGAGTCTCCCGTAAACGCGGCAACACCCTCTTGGGGATATATATATGGTAACCAACGATAGTTTACAGCAGCTGCAGCCGGAGAAGTCTGAGCAAGCTTCTCCAGAGAAGTTCATTGATTCGCCGCACCCTACCCGAACTTTCAAAGCTCTACCGTGGATTGGGCGAATGGTATCGGTGTTAGAAACGAGAGAGTGCGGTGCTCACGCCGAGCGAATGAACCGAGAAAAAGTGGAAGCCGTGCGTGTTATCGACTCTCTTGGTTCAACGTTCGCGAAACGCGATATTTCATCAAACATTATTATAGTTTACGAGATATCGGACTCGTGTAAATGAACGGTCGCAACCCTTTTTGAGGACACGGTTGGCGGATCGTCCCGGTGACAATGTTTCACATTAAATTTGAAATGTTTATTTGAAACATGAAATTTGAAATATTTATTGGAAAAATGAAATTTGAAAAAATGATTTGAAAAACGAAATTTGAAATATTGATTTCAATCATGAAATTTGAATTATTACTTTGAAACATGAAATATGAAACAGGTGGAACTCGGTGATAAAGTCGTGAGACGCGCCATACTTCGTGCCGAGACCAGCACTCGTGGCCGGTACGCTGGACGCTGGAGTGCGACGCAGAGATGAGAGTGCCGACACAAAAAGTGCTTTCTTAAACTATGCATTTTTAATTGGAGGTTAATTAATCCATTACGCCATAGACGGTGAGGCGCGGCGTACCAACAACTAGAACAATACGTAATCGTCCGCTTACGCTTCCGCAATTAACACTTTTCGTCATTTTTTCCCCCACAGAACCTGCGACGCCTCCGTGATTGTGCACGACTGGAAATATTCTCTTTTGACTCTCGCCTTTGCCGGCCAACTCACTCATTTACGCTAGTTTTAATTTGTTCCTTTTGCTTCCTTTATTTCGGAAAAAAACCGTTTAACGAGCAGCTAATACGTTCAGAGTTGCTTTCCGAGGACTAAAAGCAAGTCGTGAAATCTCTTGAATTTCGAGACTATTACATGGTTACAAAAAATGTTTGTCAATAATATTTTCGTTGGATTACAACCTTGCTTAATTAAGGTCGGCTGTAATTTCTTTTTGTGCTTATACGAGTCAGAAGAACTCGATATGTCCAAGATATAAATTGAGGACTCGATTTCTATCTGTCTGCATGGTAGTTTATCCAATTCCTGGTGGATAACCCATCGAACCTTATTTTGTTTTGAAAAAAAAAACGTATTTTTACTTATAACAAAACGTATTTACCGAGCAACCGAGACGTTCAGAGTTGCTTTCAGAGGACTAAAAGCAAGACGTAAAATCTCTTGCATTTCGAGACTATTGTATGGTTACGAAAAATATTGCCAATAATATTTACGCTTGATTACAAACTTGCTTACTTAGGTTTTAATTTTTTTGTTCTTTCACGAGTCACAAGAACTCGCTAGGCCAAGATATAAATTGAAGTCTGGATTTCTATCTGCCTGTACGTCAGTTTGTTCAATTCCTGTGGGATACCCCGTGGAAGCCGCGGGTTTCATCCCTCGGTGCCTGACATCCCGACGTCCCGACGTTCTGACTGACGCTCGGGGCTCCGCGTCCTGAAAGCGCGCCAGTCCCAATGTTTTGCTTCGCGCGAAGACCTACCGAGAGGGTAAGATTCTTGAGGACTCACCCATGCGTTTCACGTTTACCCTCGTCCCGTTTTATACAGTACGACGCGAAGTATTCTATATTTCGTGGCGCTGGATCAGCATATTTTCCATCCGCTGAAATATATAAGATCGTTAAATCCCCCGAGATTTATGACATGATGAAAAAAAAAAAAATTGTCGATAAATCTTATCTTCGCGGGGGGTTGGAGATTTCGATCAGTGAATCAAAGTGACGCAGATTAATGTGTAGTTCCACCCCTCATATAAAAATTTAGTGAAATATGTGGGGGGAAAAATGTCCATGATCGTTACATAATTGCTGGGGGTAGCAAAACAATTTAAAATATATTCGAAGCGCTATCGCAGACTGCAAAATGGCGGCGGCATAGCCGTGGCGTTGGATAACGCTTTTATCGAAGAAACATTTTTTTATCCATCAGCCATTGTAAAAAGTCGTAACTGTGAAAGTACTTTGCGGGAGTTATTGGGGATCAAATTATAGGGGATCCCATGGTTTCATATATTAAATGATAGGTGCAAATTATAGGGGATCGCATGGTTTATGTATTAAATGATAGGTGCAAATTATAGGGGATCGAATGGTTTATGTATTAAATGACGTCTGACGGAACGACGTTCAACTCCCCGGCTTGCAAGCTAGTGCTATCAGGAACGAAGGAGAACGCCAAAGCAAACGTTGAAACTCAATCCACATACACCCTCACGAGAGTGGTAGAAGAAGCGACGATAAGACGTGGCCGCACAATGAAAAAAAGTAATAGGTCGGATGGAAGAAATACCGGTACGGGAGTCGTCAGTCCGTTAATTTTCCTCCGGTGTAAGTCTATCCTGGGGGTTCAGTAGTGCTAGCTGAGTGGAAGCTCTCAGTGGTAAAGAGCTTATCGTACTTCCTTCCAGCGCGAGAAAGGCTGTTACACTTCTGTCTGTTTCCCTCCTGCATCCCTCGTACGTTTTCCACAGAGCCCGGAGTTCATACATCTAATCATTATCTACATAATAACAAAGTTCATGTCGATTCGATACTCACACGGATACTCACACAGATACTCACACGCATACTCACACGGATACTCACACGGATACTCACACGGGTACTCACACGGATACTCACCCGGATACTCACACGGATACTCACACGGATACTCACACGGATACTCACACGGATACTCACACGGATACTCACGCGGATACTCACGCGGATACTCACGCGGATACTCACACGGATACTCACACGGATACTGACACGGATACTCATACGGATACTCACACGGATACTCACACGGATACTCACACGGATACTTACACGGATACTCACACGGATACTCACACGGATACTCGCACGGATACTCGCACGGGTACTCACACGGATACTCACACGGATACTCACACGGATATTCAAACGGATACTCACACGGATACTCACACGGATACTAACACGGATACTCACACGGATACTCACACGGATACTCACACGGATACTCACACGGATACTCACACGGATACTCACACGGATACTCACACGGATACCCACTCGGATACTCACAAATACTCGCATAGATACTGCGGGCAGGCGAAGCGCGCGAGCCAACATAACCGCCATTATTATTATGTATATATATTATACATAAATCTATACAACTATGGTGAAGATGTAATGTATGCGGCGAATCCGTATCTATATTTTCAGCACCGTAAAACTTTACGAACCCCTGAGAACCTTTTCGCGCATCTATGCTTGACACGGTGCACCGACTATCCCCGCAGTGCATTCCGTGCAACCATCGCTGCAGCGACGTTTATCCAATGGAAGTTGCCGTTTAAGACCCTGCAGCCCCTGCGGTATCGAGAGGAAATTGTAGGCGTGCTCTAGACTCATACTATTACTACAACGCTTCGCGATGCAATGGCCGAAAGTTCCGCCGGTAGTTATCCAGACCGCGCATAGGTTTCATGCCCCTTTAAATTCTTATCCTGCTTTCCTGCTCGCCACTATTTCCCAAGAGATTAAAGTGTTCCTCGAGGCAACGCACTTTAAACCCAAAGGTATGACGTTCTAGCCTCAGCGTGGAGACTTCAAGGACGCTAAGACGCTGTCGGAGATCAAAATTAAGGGCGAAACAGGGGCGGGTTATGAATTCATGAAAGTTTTTAAGTACTCTTTACAAAAATCATCAAAAATATATATATTTTTTTTCGTTATTGTAACATTATCTTTTAATTTTTTTCGCGAGAGAAACCACGAAATGAGATCCTGCGCATGTGTCCCTAAAGTTCCCAGATAGCATCGTACAGCAAGCTTAATAGGAACGCCTCCCCTTTCCCGTTCTCGTCATTTGGCTTTGCGAATTTTCCCTTCGACGCACGAAGAAGATAATGAGAGAGGGAGAAAGAGAAAGGGATTCCCAGTCGCGAAGTACTGAAATTCCAAGTGCAACCACAATGCAAACCATCGCAGTCACACGGCGTCGCCGAAGTTCGTCGTGAGAATTGGAATGGTTAACGCCGCGCGGCGGCTTTCACTGCAGTTGCTGGTAATCGCAAACTATGGCAATGTTCTATCCATCACACACACTTTCTCGTCAAGTGAAAGCGCTTGAACAGCACTAGCTTTTCATCTCTCTCTTTCTCTCTCTCCATCTCGCTCTGTCAGTTTTCGAATACCGGTTCGTCTCTTCCATCAATTCACATGCCACACCCGATACTCGTTCTAGCGGATCCTACGATATTAACGAACGCGTTTGATCCTAACGAGCATCCCTCGTTAGCCGCGGTTGACACAGCGCCACACACTTCTGACGCTCTTTTGCTTCATCGGGGAAAAAAAAAAAAATTGTCCGCATCTCAATTTTCGACAGGATGTGGCGTCGTACCGGAAATTTTGGCCGCTATGACCGAGAGGCGCGACGGTAGAACAGGATTAATATAATAGGGAAATAGTTATCAGGACCCGACATAGACACGTCCATATAAACCAACGCATCTATTACCTGTAGCAGCTAAGCAGGTCGACCGTGCGCTGAGAGCATTGCTGTGTAACCAACATAACCGTAAACAGGCTGCCCGGTCAACAGGGCAAGTGTCCTCAACCTATTTCAGTACTGGAACCACCACGACTAGCGCCAGAATATTCTGCAGGAACAAGACCCTCGGTACCAGCGTATGTCTATGTACAGCTAAAACTGTTTGTATGGCCTCGCCTCCTTGCGACTCATCTCACCTAGGTATTATACCTATGTACTGTCGACGCGTACGAGTGCCCGCCAGCATAAATCATACGACGGCATCGAACTACTATCCACGCGGGTCATTGAAATGTAATCAATGATACGAACACATTGCCTCGCCGTTATCACAACCGCTTCTAATGCACATGGAAACCATCCCTTCATCGTGAAATCCCATTCCGAAAATGTACCATTCCATTAGCCAAAAAGGGCTCCTATTTTTCCGGATGAAGGTATCTTATAAATATTTTGGAAAACTGTGGTTTCGCTCGTTTGGTTCGGTTGTTTGTCCTCCCATTGTGGATTTGTTTGTTGGTTTGGATGTTTGTTCGCCCCACCCCTCTTCCACCCTGCTGAGCACCCCTTTCAGAAAAGCTGATCCCCCCCGTCCCGCCGACTTCGACCGCCGGTTTTCATAGAATATACAATGGATTTGGAAATCCGAAATTCCATTCTGTATGTTATAATTTTGTAATTTCGATTTTTATGGCATATAGAATGGATTTCGAAATTGCATTCCGCATGGAATGAATTTTTGACATGCTGTGAATCATGCGATCCAGGCGAGCACGCGAATCGCGCGTTTCAACATAATTGCGAGTTCAATATACTGTCAAGTTAATTGACATCAAAATTTAAAATTCGTCCTCAATCCGACTGAAATTATTGAAACAATTTTAGATAACTGATCTCTCATGTTGTCATAGTTTTCCATCATAGTTCTCAGTTCACAATTTGCAAAATGGATATTTCGGAGAACACTCTGTCATTTTTATTCGAGTACGATACTTGGCTGCTGCATCGAACGGTAAACGGAGCTTCAAACAAAAAGGACTACAACACATATCCAACCGTAGCGCATTGATGAGTCAGTCATTCGAGAATTGGGTATTCGCCCTCCTCGTTAACCAATCCGCCCGTGCTGTAGGGGGATTGCTAATTGACTACGGAATCAATTCCAGTAAGCGCTATCTACCAAATACGCAGCATGCTTGAATTCGGATTAAATTATATCGAGGGCCCTCCCTTTTTAGTTTGCATATAGCGGAATTTTCACGTTGGAATTCAAAAATCGACATTGATGTTCATAGCGTCGCTCTCTGTTGACCGATGTTTTGAGGCGATACATTCTGGTTCCCCGTTTAAAAAGATATGCCCATATCACCCGGAATTCCCCCACACATCATCCTACTCCGTCCATGGATACAGTTTCTACGCTTTATATAGGCGATCATTTTTGCTTAATAAGAATTATTGGAAATGACGAGTACAATACCAGCACATTCGTTTATTTTTCCTGTCTGCGACAGAGCTAGCTCGCGCCATGGCTTGTACAGGTGTTCTATGAGCTTTCGACGTAGTTATATAGATAGTCATAATATTTACTACGTATAACAGCACTGCACATGGTATACGCGCGAGTACGTGAACACGACCCCATTAATTATTATTCCACGGTAGATCGTGTTTATTCTGCTCCGAAGCACCACTCCGTTTGCATTGCAGATCCCCTCACCAGCGACATCCCTCACGCCTCCGCGTCCTCCTCTAGAGCCATCAAAGAGCAAAAACTGCAAAACAATGGCTCGAGAGATTATATGCGTGAGGGTTTCAGCCTGCTCTACTGTAGTTTTGCAATAACAAGCGCGCGATCTTTATGGCTCCGCAGTAACGCTGTAACGGGAAGCACGCAAGGGTTGAAGTGCACAGAGTTCAACAGTCGATGGAATGGAATATGCTTTAAGGGGGATAACAAAAATACAATGTACAAAAAATAAGGAACATAGAAAAAATAGGATAATTCATATTTTTATGTTACATTAATATTGCGTGAGAATCATTAAAAATGTAACTTGCCGGTTTTCTGAGGTAGGTGCAATCGCTTTCACTTATTCGACAATAAGTCCTAGCCATAAAGTCCTGCGCATAAACCCCGTTCGACAACGGGGACGAAGCGCAGGACTTTATGGTAAATTAGTGGACATCGGAGTAGATAAAAGGTGAGGCGGATGTTTAGGATGGTGTTTTAAAACAGCAGCTGCCCTCACGCGCAGTCCGATGGTTTCAAGCCAGAGCTGGGCAAATACCCTAAGTACTTGAAGTACGTATTGAAATAGCAAGTACTTGAAGCACTGATGACTGGGTAGTTCTTGGGTACTAACGTATTGAGTACCGATAGAACTTAATTGCTGAAATTGTGAATACTTGACACTGTTTCCATACTTGATACTTCAATACGTACGTAAATTACTTAGACTAATTGGTCAGCTTTCTTTCAAGCGAAGATCAAATGGCAAATTACTTAGTGCAAGGCTTGTTAAGGTAGTTAATTGACGTGAATAAAAAATAACATTTCGATGAAGGGTTACTCGTGCGTTTAATAAAACTGAATGAACCGATAAAAGTAGAAATCCACGTTTATACGGAAAATTAGAGCGATCAAAGAAACTTTGTCATGGGATGTGATATGTATCCTCGATCTAGTACATAAAACTTTTCGTGTGTGTTGTCGTTAGCCCACGACTTCCGTGTTCCCGGCTGACACGGATGAGGACATGTCGAACAAAAATTTAAGGAAAATTTATACGAATATAGATTCTCGAATGCGAGTGTGTGGGAGCTTGCAAGATAAATTGGTAGACTATGACCGTTTCGCAGCACAGGTTCGCGTACCTATAGTTATACATGATCATGAACCATTTATCACGGTTTTTCATATTTATTATCTTACAGTCTCTCTTTCATTGGCCAGCAGTATGAGCTCTTTCGTATCAACTTACGAGACGACCAGAAGCAGGCCCGACCGCAACGATCTGACAACCGTCATTATTCACCCGGCAGCACTGTTCTACAGTGGTATTCTGTAGTACGCTGTAAAAAAATTGTAAATTTAATGTACCGAACTGGAAGATTGTATGCAAAAACTGGTACATTAAATTTAATGTATAATTGTGATGAAAAATTAATGTACTTTTTCATCGAAATTAAAGAAAATTATAAAAATTGAAGTATTTTCATAGTAAAATTAAGGAAAATTGTTAAAAATAAAGTATTCCCAATGTTTTTAATACACTGACCATTAATTTTTCATCACAATTGTACATGAAATTTAATATACCAGTTTTTACATGAAAACTTCCAGTCCGGTAAATTAGATTTCATACGATTTTTTTACAGTGTAATCTTCGGTAAGTTTTATTGTAAATACTGCGAGGTGGGATGTAACCATCGGCACCGATGCGACATCGCACGAATTGCCGGGGACTTGTACTCCCCCACCGGTCAAGCCGGTATCCGCACGATTCCGGTATTGAGTCCGGAACCGACATATTTCTGGTATGACGTCACTTCCGGTCGAAAAATGAGATTTTCAAACGGGAGGTCACGTATTTCCGTTTTATTGTTGTTATTATTATTATTATTATTATTATTATTATTATTATTATTATTATTATTATTATTATTATTATTATTATTATTATTATTATTATTATTATTATTATTATTATTATTATTATTATTTATTGACCGTAAAGCTCTAGGCCATCGTCCCTTAAGAGCCAACACAAGATACAAGTGATGTAGAAAAAGAGGCAATAGCACATATATAGATAAGCATATGCAACGTACATACATAAGATACGTATGACGTCAGTTCCGAAAAATGAGATTTCCGAACCGAATGTGAGGTATAAACTAACACAACTTTCATATCGTTGAGGCAAAGCCCGAGCCATCACAGTCACATTTATTGTTGCATTTCTAACAAGCGACAACATTCTTTCGATAGGCCTGGCCCAACCATGCAGCTTCTTCCCTAATAATGTGCTGACGTGACAATCGGTTTTGTATTATATGTCATCCTCATTTCAGCCTTGCAAAATAGGCATCGTGTGATGTGACTGGTCTTGTGATGTGGCTGGTCCGCATGAACTGTGTCGTGATCTAGTCAGCTGCAATGCTCAAGTCCGTCATAGGCATCTCGATAGCGTATTGACCGACCTCCAGAGATGAGTCCAGAGGATAATGGGAAGCTTCCGTCGATACTGCAAAGGCTCCATCATTAATCGAACCAGTGCGCTTGAAGTCGGAGCCTCCGACAGATTTTGAACTCCGTCTGGCGTTTGAGTCAGTTCGTCATTGTAGGTCGAGAGGATAATAGAGAGACGGCGTAAACCCAGGGTTGACGGGTACCGAGCCGATCTGACTCAACCCGCGGCATTGAACAGGGCTCTGAAGTACATGCTCCCTACGTACGGGGTTGCGCGTCCGAATAGAGAGCAAATAAACCTTGAAGTGTATCAGTGCAGCTCCAATGGAACTAGCGAACCAATCGTCGCTGAATGAACTTCCCACCTCTTAGAATAGAACCTCCTATCACTATGATCCTATTACTGCGTAGGGTGAGCTAGCCGGATAATACGACGCTCTCGGGCTGACAATTTCAGCAAATTTCTGTCGAATCGTGACATTCGAGCCAAGTCACGCCCACGGTCGCACTTTCGTTCGCTTTAACTCGTTAAACATGGCACCAAAAATATCTTTTTTTCGGAATTACCGTGAGAATAATCTGCGGAAGGAAGAGTGGATTCTCGCCCTGGGGCAGCGCAGAACGTTGGCGGATAATTTATCCAGCCGGAGAGCGCGGGCTGCTTTTGCCGAGCTTCCAGAGTACCTACGTGTACCTAAGTATAGGTAATTATCACGACTACCGTCACCGTGGCGGTGGCGGAAAGGTCGTAGCATTCCATGCTTTCTCTGCTCGCATTTATAACACCCGCTAAGCCACCCGCAGCTCCAAGTGAGAACGAAGGAAGCGAAAAATAGAGGATAAAACAAGAGGAGGGTTGGTGGTGAGGGGGTGGAAAAATATGCGTATTTAGCCCGGGAGCGCGTGAGAACCTGCAAGGAAAATAAATGTAATAACGCGATTTCGTGGCGGAATTCGCGTATGAAACTCGTTCTCGCGAATTGCCACCGGTTCACGTCGTAGCAGAAAAAAAAAATAAAAGCGAGACGTTGAGGCACTCGAAATGTACCGCATTTTTTTTTCACACTATTTAGAGCGTGATGACACTTGACTCGCGAGAGCTGTTGCAAAGTTTCCGACGCCACACCAAAATGATTTAGCCGGTACGTCGGTCACTGTTTTCGGCTAATCGAGTCTCCGAAGGCACTTTGCACTAGACATTTATTACGCTTCTAGGCAAAATATACTGTACGAGCGTCAGCGAATGTATACAGAGACGGGAGAAAAGGGGAAGAGAAAGTGCTCCGCTCTTGCGATCCCCATTTTATCAAAGTATCACATCGCAGAACATATACTATAGCATATAGCGACAATAAAAAAGAAAAGAAGAGTTTAGTGTCTGAAGTTGTTGCACTACCATGTCAAAAGGGGTGCGGCTGTGTCGCGATGCTAATAATTGAAATGATGTACATATGTGATTTATACTGCAAATGACCAAGCGAAATTAATAACACGCGTATTTAGATTTGGGGTGGATGTTATTAATTACAGTCGCAGCTAAATATCTCGAGTACGAACTGTCAAACGTCAGTTTGAACTCGAATTCGTATTTAAGTTTGATCTTAAGTTCAAACGTAAGATCAATCTTAAGTTCAAACTAATAAGAAGCTGCAAAGAAATCATGTCATTGAGGAGAGCAATTGTTCTCTAAGAATCATTCCATAGAAATGAATTCAAGAAATTTTTTAAACAGATCACCAGAATCACAGATTCATGACAGTATAGTGTCATTAAAATTGATTGCATCTTGGATCCAGATATAGTTTCTACGCCACAAAAGCGTTACAGTTCAAACTTAAGATCGCACTCAAATTCAATCTCACGTTCTAACTTGAGATAGATCTTAAGCACCCAATGAAGATCGGGCCAAAATTCGATCTTCAGTTTGATCTCAAGAGCGATCGCAAGTTCACACTAACGTCTTAAAATTTGATTCAATCCTCATCTCCATATTGGTTACAATATATTGTGTGATTGAACCGATCCCCTAAGTTTTATGGGCTCCTTCACTTTTCCTCCTCCTTCCTTATCCGTTGTCACCGGTTCGATTCTCGGACCCGTAGCTTCGTCGCGCCCCGTCAGGTGCCAGTAGTCTCGTACATACGGATATAGTCGTAGTTTGTACGTCCTATCTCCGCAGCTACGTCCCCGTCCGTTTTCTTTTCACCTACGGGACTTCAGTCTCGGGAATCGAATCCTCGACACTTTCCAATCTTTTGGTTTCCCATACCGAGGCGCTGTACCTCTGGACCTACTATTATAGTGGGTTTCGAATGGGTTCCGTGCTTGTCGGGAATCGCACCCGGGTCTACTGGCCGAGTGGATCGGTACGTGTGAGACGCGCGTCGATCCACTCGGCCACGCACACCCTTTCGTTACAATATTATATATCGACAATAAAAAAGAAAAAAACAGTTCCGCGTCCGAAGATGTTTTACTACCATGTGAAAAGGGGTGCGGCGGTCTTCCGAAGCTAACAATTGAAATGATGTATGCGCTCCCTCAACATTCCAATGTTTCCCCACATCTTAAGTAGCGAAAGTGTTCTTGGCCTGAACTGAGCCAAGTCGGTCGTATTCACGCAAGATGTCTATCGACAAGAAGATGTTTCCTACACATTGACCTCATGAAAGTGCACTCACATGATTCGTACTTTCACCCCGCGTAATATACAGCCCGAACACACGCACCCACAACATCCGGTGATAGAGGCAACACTCGTAATAAAGTCTCTTTGCGATATCACGCTGTCGCTCCTGCTGGCCCGACACGAACATGCTTTCAGCTTTAAAGCTTTAGCGATATCGGACCCGCAGCCACTGCGCTCCTGCGACAACCTTCTTCTGGCCACCCTGAGTTTTGCCGCGGGTTAAACTATTTTATAACTGGGTCGAGTGGACGTCGACCAGCAAGCAAAGGGAAAGAATACTCGAAAGGGACGCTCTTCATGCTGCTGGTGGAATTCACCGATGTGACAGAATATAAAGGTTACTCCGAAATTCCTTCACTCTCATATGCCCCAGTGTCGTATAGTTGTGTCTACGAGTGACTCGAGGAACAGTGCAACAGTGCAGTCTTTGCTTATCCGCCTGCAGCATACACTTGAGACTTCATGCAATATGAGTAACATCTCTTCTGCACGATATCGTCTCTCGGCTCTGTGCAAACTCTTTTACCGTATCGCGACTCTGGCCGGCTAGAAGAGGGATTCAGCAAAGTGTTAATCGGGTACACAAAGTTGCACCCTTCGTGAATTTTTTAGTGCTCGGCACCTTTTTGCGCCGAAAGTCATCTCGGTTCGTACACGATGATATTGAAATCACTCGGGCAAGAAGAAGCTCGCGCTATCTCTCCTTGCTCGCGTAGAACCAACAACACTGGCACACATGCAGGTAGCTAGTCTGCCATACTCCTAGGCCATTTTACACAAGAAAGCGGTTTCTCTGTGGCAACGGCAGAGCAACGTTCTATTCATTTTCCGACCGGATACCTCCAGACACGTTGCAGGCGAAGACCGAATATGAGGCAAGACGAAGAGAATGAGGACGCGAATTGTACGCGCACGGTCATACGACGACGAAACAGTGGCCCATTTCACTTCCATTCGAAAGACAATGAGCGAGTCGGCACAAAGGAACACGACAAACGTGAACAGTGTGGCAGCGGAGCTTACGCATACGGTATAATGCAACAATGAGACACGAAATATAGGATATAGAACCTAGGAAAGATCAGAGAATGCTGTTCTGCATCGGGTAAGAGGAATACGGCGCGGTTCGACTTCTATATCCTTACCGTGTTAATCGGGGTAGGCCATATTCGCCACTTTTCCCTAGCATAATGGGCAGTAGGTGGCTTCCTGTCCTAGATTACGATTAAATCTTCATATTGTTACATTTCTAGCTTGAAGAGTTTAATAATATGAAGCAGCAACGACAGGAGTATAGGTTCAGAGAATGCTGGTGTTCTGAATGGGATAAAAGGAACATGGATCGGTTCGACTTCCATATCTTTACCGTGTTAATCGGGGTAGGCCATATTCGCCACTTTTCCCTAGCATAATGGGCAGTAGGTGGCTTCCTGTCCTAGATTACGATTAAATCTTCATATTGTCACATTTCTAGCGTGAAGAGTTTAATAATATGAAGCAGCAACGACACAAGGATGGGTTCAGTGAAAATTTGGAGCTTGATTTCACTCATGGATATTGTGTCGCGATGGCAGAAACTTAGGTGCGGTTTCTAAAGATACAATTCCAGTGTTGGATTAGCAACTGGCAGAGTCGGTACTTTGCAGATTGTATACACTGAATGAAGGATCTGGTAGAAATTGAAAGGCCGACAATCCTGGCAACCATTCCTACCAAACACATTCTGCTTATCATTCAATTCTTACCCACGGAATATTAATTGAATTTCGGTTTATCTACATTAAAATTGAATAGCTACGTTTGCACAAGTACTCAGATACGCGCAATTATGCAAACCCGTCTTCTGAAAAAAATTGCCACATGGGTTGGGTAAAGATTGCTGTGGCCCTGCTATGGCCTCTGTGAAAATTTCACATATCGTTAATGGTGGCGCTGGCGTCTCATGTTGTCTGGGCGAAATTTAGCATAGGACTTGGTATTTTTTTTCGACATCCTTCTCTCAGTGTAGATGATTGAGTTTATGTCACAGCCTGCTCGGAGAATGGTATGAGGTAGAAATTGTAGCGAGTGGTCTCACTTTACCATGCGTTGTCGTTATGTCGTAGAGTCTGGATTGGAAACTTGAGTGTGCAGACCGGTCCAACTTGGTCCTCGATATAGGTATGGTACTGGGTCGTATAACCTGGTGTTACGTGACCCTGTGAAAATCGCGCGGAAACTGTTGCAAAACCCCTCGGGGCCGGTGGTGCTCGTGCCTCGTGGCAAGTTATCGCTGAGCTGGCAATTCTCTAGCAACGAGCCCACGGGGTTCATCGGCGTACGTGTTTTGGTTCTCCTTCGCTCTGAGATCGGGCTCCGAGTGGCTTGGAGACGCACTGCACGACAAACAGCGTAACGAAAGATCATAGTCACGCGATCGCGAAGCCGTCCCCCGTTGTGTACAATTTTTACGAGAATGAGATCACGTAAGGCATTCTCGTGAGTGCCATCTCGTAACCCTGGCTGAATGATAGCCGGCATGAAGGAGGCATGAAGGAGGCACGGGTATCGACTCGAGATAGACACGATTTCGGTGATGCATAATTTTTTCAAACATATACAAAATTTAGTGTAACGGATAAATGATATCCAATTGTATCCGACGTGCCTGTTCCCCCACTTTAGCCTACAACAGCGGTTTCTAACCTGGGGTCCATGAACCCCCAAAATACACGAGGGACTCCCTGTGGACCCCGAAGAACCACTGGCCTACAAGGACACAGCATAAAAATGTAATACACTGAGAGAAGCATCTCGGAGAAACTGCCAAGTTACATGGTACATTTCAAGCAGTCAACATGGTACACCATCGCCACAACTAGCGACATGTAGAATTTTTGCAGCGGCCATAGCGATTTTTACCCAACCCATATGGTAATTTTTTCTAGAAGACGGTTTGGCAAAATTTAGCTTACCCGCCTCAGAATTTCAAATATTAAAACTGAGAATTCCGTCGATGAAATTTTTTTTATGTATGCATACATAAAGAATGTTGATCTACATAATATGTAGGTATAACCAGTATAAACCTAAAACGAACGGTTCGCGATCACGACGCCACTATATTTTCTAGTTCTAGCAAAAATTACGGGATGTTCGGGTAATACCTGCGCTAGCGAAATTTACCATATTTTCTAGCAGAATGTGTTAAGCTTACTAGAAATATTTGCTAGGATGTTGCCGTAGTTCCCAAATACCCAAAAGTTCTGTCTGTTTTTACCAGATTTTTGGTAACTTTTCTGAAAACCTTCGCTCAGTGTACGATGAATCATGTGGGAAACATGCTTGATCCCGAGACAAAAAAACAGTAATACACCTAACCTCCCAGGCGTGCGAAAGTGATGACTGGCACACAAATTTTGGGGCTACTATCGTTCATCGGACGATTGTGCTTATCCACCTTTGATTTTCACGATCGACTCAGCCGGTCGGATAATACGTCAAAGGACGAACATGGATCCTCGCTACGTCTATCAATGTGCCTTTGCATAGACATACCGATGGTCTACTCACGACACCACCAGAAATAGCCGCAGTATTCGGAAAGCAAGTGAAATACGTGACCCGTCGGGTTTCAGCGGAATTGGAGAGGCAAAGGGCCGGTGTTGCCGCCAGTGCGGCGAGAGTTTCATTGTGGAAACTGAGGCTTGCGAGAGTACAAGAGTATCTCTTTCTCTCTTCCACCGCGTCCCTACAGTTAACCATCTCTCTCTTCCGTAGATTCCCATTCCTCTCTAACCGTATACCCTCGCTATGACTCCTCTACTCTATGCGACGGTTGCTGCCCGGAACATGCAAATAAAAATTGTTTTGCTCATGCCAGTAGGTCGCAGACGACGCATCCACGTCGACGAGCGTCCCAAAAACGACCGATGCAACGATCCACTTCCTACATAGTTATAGTAGATCTATGATGATTTCCATGAGTCTGCGATATTCCTGGAACTTCTCATGCGGAATGTCGAACCATCGTGTATGGTTGAGTGCAGTGGCTCAATTGGACAATCAATTGGTCAACATGATTGAAGAATGTTTGGTAGTGTTTTTCAAAGCTTTGACATTTTACCCCTCTGTTGAGGCTTCGTCGGAGACTTGGTTCACGCGAAGATGAAGATGCGACAGCTTCTTCATCTTTGTTGTGTGAATTGTGTGAACGATGAAAAAGTCAATGAAACAAGGTGCAAGTTTAATTTGCACACTGAGAGAAGGATCTAGTAAAAATTACTATATCGCTTGAGAGATATTACCATAGCACATAATAGTAGGGCGTTAGGGCATCACCCATGGTAGGAAGTACCTTATTTATAAGAATTTTTCTTAGATATGATGGTAAAAATTCTTGGAACTCTGAGACTTTCTGCCATAGGTTGCGCCCTGACGCCGTACTACTATTTGCTATGGCAACTTTTTCTTAGATCGGTAATTTTTAGTAGATCCTTTTCTCAGTGTAGCCATCTCTTTCAGGCCGGTAGGTTCCAGATTACGCATCCACGTAAACGAGCTTTCGAAAAACTCTACCTATGCAGCGATCCACTTCCTACAAAGTTTTAATAGATCCATGCCGATTTTCATGAGTCTGCGACATTGGTGGCGCTTCTCATGTCGAATGTCGAACTGTCGTATATGGTTGAGTTCCGTGGCCGAATTGGAAAAACAATTGTTCGACAAGATTGAAGAATGCTCGATAGTGCATATGAAAGTGTCAACATTTTACCCGCCGTTCAGGTTTCGTCTGCGACTTCATTAACCCGAAGATGAAAATGCGAAAACTTTATACCTAGAGGCAACTGTGTTAACGCTACAAAAGCTACTGACGCAAGGTGGAAATTTAATCCGCAGCCCTCTTTAATTGAATTCGTCAAGGACGTTGAGCTACCTGCAGACATCGCAGCGCAATATAGTCATGTTAAAAAGTCTCACAAGTCGACACGTCAATTAGAATGAATAAGCTCTCGATAGGATATTCTCTTTCACAAAGAAAGAGAGTTAAAAAAAAAAGACAAGCTTTAACGAACGAAAAACACTGTATGATCAAGCGCGTAGCGACATCCACGGGTATCCTTTTCGCTTTGAAACGTAAAGCTTTTGAGCGGCGCGATCGAGACTGTGTTGAAGATAGAACGTATACATTGCAAAGAGTGTGTATCCATTCTGTGGACGTTTCCCTCGTTTAGTTAAAGGGATCGGTTTATGTGACTTCGCAGGCACAGAGATAGCCAGCGGGCTACCTTCTTTTTTCGTTCAAATATACCCTCGAATCAAGGAGAAATTTATCCGATCCAGTCTCATCACGAATGCCTCCTCAACGCTTGAAAATGTGTACCCGCACTATAACTGCAATTTCATCCTAGTTTATGAAGCCTGCAACTTCATTTCCTTTTTTCTTCCTGCATACTACGCTAAACATTGCAACTCAAATAAATGCGCCGGCGGGTAAAGACTGAACGGGAGGAATAGAATTTTTAATTCAAATTCCCGTTACACACACACACACACACATATATGTATATAGCTTTTTTGATAAATTAAATTTCTGCTTAAATGAATGGATCAGATTTGTTCTACAGAGCGAATTAACTTTCGATAAAGTCAAGAAGCTAAGTGGTGATATAATACCTTCTTTCGGCGCAACGTATCCATGCACCTCACAGTAGCTCCCAGCAGGTCCGGATGCTCCAGGTGTATCCAAAGTGAATAGAGTATTTGCCGAAGACATTGTGAGGCCGTCCTCTGATGTCTGAATCAAGCTGGTGGTCTGTGAGGTCGTGCAATGCTGATGATGAGGACGCTGTTGTTGATGTTGCGACTGTTGTTGGTGCTGTTCGTTCCGTCTATTGGAATTCCGTTGCTGAGCCACGAGCAATTCTTCGCGACGGCACTTGGAGCAACGACGCATCTCCGAACGAACTCGCAACAGCCATACCATACCGAAAAGTGCCATAGCAACCTCGAGAACGGGTAACCTGCTCAACGTATGCTCCTTCATGCTCGTCGTAACGCCGAGGTCATCGAGGCCGCCCGCGTCCTCGCGATACATCACCAATCCTTTTTTACTTTGGCCGGCAATTCCCTCGTGGCCACAAGTCGCCACCCACCGCTTCCTGGTCCTTCTCCTCGAATGACTTTGCTGCCCGCCTTCCTCTACAACCGTCTTCCTCCTTGGTCCACCGCACGACCAATTTCCAGTGCTTTATCCGGCACCCCTTTCCCCTTCGTAGCTCGCCTTCTGCTATACCTATAGCACAGAGAAACCTTGGTCGCTGTATTTTATCCCTGTTTCATTGCACTGCCCTGTTTCTGGCCAGTGTTCACGACCCTCCATATTTGTCCACCTTCATCTCAACCTTTTCTCCGGCTCTTCAGCCCGGGCTTCTTCCACTTGCTTCTCAGGCTCGCCGCGCAGACTTATCGTCGACCATTTAGTGGCACGAGCTCAATTTCACTTATCGAGTCATTTAGGGTGCTGCTTTGGCCCGACCGGGACACTTGATCATCGTCAAGAGGTCACGAGCTCCTTTCGATCTCAGCGCGGGTGATTCCTTCGAGTAAACGGGTCGAAAAGTGTTCACTAACGATATCTGTAATACTCGGGCATGACCGGTGCCCAAACATCTTTCTCATCAATATGTTCACCCTTGATTGGTCAAGTGAATTTAGGTCGAAATTTTCGGAGACGGAATTGCCGAAGTCAGCAATTGATCGGTATCTTTCCCGCAGTCTCTTCGATAACACTTGTAGCAAAATAGTTGGAAGAACATATTGTCTCGCCTGTACCATGGGCCGAAAAATATGTAGATTTTTGGATAACCTCAGCCGTTCTACTTAAACATCTAGGCATGATCATAGAAATCCTTTCAGCCTCGTTGATACCCATCTCAGCGTTTATCCCCAAGATCGTTCTCTCTTCGTTCACTTCGGGCAGGTAAAAAAAATACTCGGTCGTGGTCGGGCAAGCTAGACTCTTTTGAATGAGTTCGGAGCTTTTTTTTAATGCTCTCTCCTGATTCTGGGTAAGCTCCAGATCGGTTGAATAACCCTCGTGAAAGCTATCTTGTAAATATAAGGCCCTCGAGTGAAAGTAACGAGATTTTCCTTAGAAAAGCTCATGCAGAATGCATTTCCGGGCGTCAGACGCCACGTTTCTCCTGGCATTTTGAAAGTCAGAACTCTGGAAAGACGATTGCGTCTCATTGTGTCCCAACCGCGCTGTCTGCATTTATCCTCTTCTCCGCTATTATATAATGTTGCAGCAGTTGCGTAAACACTTGGCACACTCGAACGAGTCGTATCGACGGCGAACTGAGGCTTCTCGCTTTAGACATCGAAGACCGCTATGTCCATTGAATCTAGAGAATAGCGTTGCAACGCCTACCAGCGAGCAAATCATAACGTGATGTGTTCGTACCGGCGAGAAAACGATCTCCAAGTGCTCGAATGGGCGAGCCCAGCCTCGTCTACCGCACTCTTACACCGCATCTGGAGTTTTCTACCTAAAAATAAAATTTACAAAACGTTGCGATGCGAACTGTGCAGAAAACAAAATACACTGCACTCTCGGGCAGAGACCGAAAGGCCAATTCCACCGGATTCAGTCTCTACGAACAATAAATACAACGTTATAGCTACAGCATTATTGGCACTCTTACTATTATGGGTAATTCATAACAACGTCGACGGGCATTCATTGAATATACCTGAATTAAATTTAATATATCAGGGATATAGGATTATATAAATGAATCGCGCTAGAACACAGAGGAGTTGTCATACGTGAATCATTGCGGTTGGTACTCGCGACATAGCTGTAAATCTTCGATGCTTTGGAGTGGAAATGCAATAAATTCTCGAACGGTCTCCGCTGTCGGTTGAGAGAGAGCGGATGAGAACGAGATATAAAGAACTATATTCCAGCGGCAAACAACAGTGGGTGCTTCCCAGTAAACTCTGCAATTGAGCCGAGGCTTGATGCATGGCTCTCGGCCTGGTCGAAAGCCATAGCTCCTGCCGTGGTAATGTTGGGAATCCATTTCGCCCAGAGTCGATTTCACGAATACCATGAAATTCAATGCATCCTTCGCGCCACTGTTGTACTCACGAATTAGTCAGCAAATTGTAAAACAATCAAACTTTTATGCGTTAAATATCGATGAAAATTTATGTGAGGAAATTTCGGACCGTAATCGTTTGGGATATATTCTGATTATTCTTCTATTGCTGTTTCGTTATTATACATCTGCTATTGTATATCGTAATCTCTGAACGTGTAAGGCGTCATGATCCATCGTTTTCAGAGTGTAACGATTGAATCGTGCGACACTTGGCATACCCGATAAGACATACGAAACGCTGATGCGTACAATTTTTACTGCGGGCGTTTTAGCTCCGACCACAGTGAGAGCGCGGATTATGCGGAAAATTGTCATGAACGAACACTCAGCAAACTGTCCACGTCGGGAGGTTTCGATCTGCAACTCTACATTACCGCAATGTGAACATTGGTAATGTAGTCATTCATTGTAACATTCATCAATACATACGACGATGGCCGATTCGGATGTTGTCGGATAAATTCGGTAATGTTGGAAATCCATTTTGCCCAGCGCGGATTTTACCAATACCACGAAATTCAATGAGTCTTTCATGCCACCGTTGTAGACTCGAATTACTCAGCAAATTGTATAACAAACTTTTATAAGTTAAATATCGATGATAAAATCTCTGAGCAAATTCCACATCGTAATAGTTTGAGATAAATTCTGATTGTTCTTTATTAAAATTTTGTTCGATATATCATAAGCCGTGGGCGGGTAGGCTACGAAGCCGTAACGATCCACCGTTTTCAGAGTGTAACGATTGAATCGTGCGACACCTGGCACATCCGACAAGACATGCGAAACGCTGATGCGTAAAATTTTGGCTGCGGTTGTTTTAGCTCCAACCGCAGTGAGAGCGCGCATTATGCGGAAAATTGTCATGAACGAACACTCAGCAAACTGTCAACGACGGGAAGTTTCGATCTGCGGCTCCACATTACTGCAATGTAGACATCGGTGATGCATGGATTCATGTAACGTCATCGTTACATACAACGACGGCCGGTTCGGATCCTATGTGGTGAATTTGTTGGGACTATTCGAGAATTCATTGATTAAAAAAAATTGACCAGGATAAAAAGTATCGAGTGGAAATAACGCATTTAACTTCGTGTTGCGCAATGTATTTGACATTAGGCCGACTCGTTTCTCCATCGATGCGCTTTATATTACTGCAATGTGGATATCGGTGATTCATTCATTGTAACATTCATCGTTACATACAGCGATGAGCAATCCAGATACTATGTGGTGAATTTGTTGGGACTATTCGAGAATTCATTAATTTAAAAACATCGACCAGGATAAAAAGTATCGAGTGGAAATAACGCATTTAACGTCGTGTTGCGCAATGTGACATTAGGCTGACTGGTTTCTCCACTGATGCGCTTTTCATTACATTACATTTACATTTACATTATCGCAATGTGGATATCAGTGATTCATTCAATGTAACATTCATCGTTACACACAACAATGGCCGCTTCGGATCCTATGTGGTGAATTTGTTGGAACCATTCGAGAATTCATTGACTAAAAAAAAAAAGACCGGAATAAAAAGCATCGAGTGGAAATAACGCATTTAACGTAGTGTTGCGCAATGTGACATTAGGCTGACTGGTTTCTCCACCGATGCGCTTTACGGGTGCGGAAAGCCCAGGAGCGATCAGTGTTCCAGTCGCAGCTTCCAGTCCGGCCGAAAGGCTTTCGTACCGGATCTCTATAACGCTGCGCTCTGCACATCGGTAATCGGCTCGTTGATAGTCAAATTTGTCTAGGAATCTTGGTCGGCAGCGGATTTCCCGTATTTTTCCGCAGCGAATTCGTTGCCAGACGAGACTTGATTTCTCTTCGAAAAGGGTAGCGCAAAGTTTCCGAACCCGGCCCACACGTCGCCTCGTCAGCAAACGCGGTGGTTTCGAGCCCTCCACTGTTTCTCTCACTGCCTTCGATGCCCGTCTCACGGACTCACACCGACTCGAATTCCGCGACGAATCGATAATTCCAGCCTCTCGCAATCCCGAAAGCCCTCGGTCTGCTCGTCGGAGGTCTTGTTAACACATTCTCTTTCATCGATAGGTACAGCGTGACTTGGTAAGCCGCCAGCAGACCTCACCTACTAGAAAACGCGTTTGCCCGTCGACTCGGGCCGGCTCTTGTGCAGCCTCACGGAAACGCACAAAGCTTAATACGAGATACCCGCGAAACCGGAAGTAGTTTGAGTATGCAAATCTTCCCCGGCTAACGCGGATCAGCCCGAAGGCTTTGCCAGATCGGACAATGAATTATTTCATCCTAGGCAATCAAGTGTTATACCATGCAGACTGACGTAGCAGCAGAGCTGGCGGTGTTTGTAGCAGTGTGTGTTATCCCTGTGCTATCGTTCAATCAGATCTATCCGTTCGACGAAAGCCTCCCGCGAAACTCGTTCCGTGTTATCCTTCGATAACTATTCCAAACTTGTAAGCGATTACTCTCGCACACGTGTTAAAATCCCGATGTGCTATACGGCATTAGCTGGTAAAATAAGCGTTTCCAGTTGAGAACTCGCAGGACTCTGGGAATCAGCTGATTCCCCCTTCTACCGGCAACAAAAATATACATCTGCTACTACACGGAGGAGAGTTAAAGCTTGCATTGAGAGTGTACTTTCCACCCCGGACGCTGGAGGGAACGCGCGCTTTCATGGCGAGCGTGTTTCCAAGATTCCAAGAGGATTCCGGGAGTCCCGGAACTCGAGAGGAAAAGCGGTTTAAAGCCCCTGGCGAGTTAAGCCGATCGGGGCTAAACATTGTACGAGAGACCTCCGCGCAAATCACCTATTTCGGATCTGATAACAAAGTCACATATCCTATCTTGTGGGATGTTTTTTTTTTTTCGAGAAAAATGATAAATTTTCTCAGTAAAGTCACGTCCTGTTTGAGAATGACGTTTTTTGACCGGAAGTGACGTTTTTTGTCGTGAATTCGATTAATCCTCGAAATAAAAGAAATTGGGAGTTCGCATTCGAAGCGGAAGTGGAATAAGGCTAATTGGTACTGCAAGCTGCAACAAAGCCGGCTCAAGTCTGGCGAAACTTGTTACTAGAAAGAGAGGTGAAAAGCAAGCGTCAACTCAACCAGCCCAAACGCCGCTTTGCTCGAATACAGAAGCGGCGGGAAAAAAGTAGTCTACGGGAAAAACTCGGACGAGCCGCAGGGCTTTTGTTTGAGTTTCGGCTGATGCACGGCGCGGCGGGGAGAGGAACATCTTTTTTATTTTCACAAGAGAGATGTTCGCTACACAGAGGAAGTGAAATCGCCGAGTTCTATTCGCGACAACGAGAAGCGGAACAGAGATGCGAGGTTATCACGCTGAAGCCGTCGACGCACTCGAATGCGGCGTGATTATCTATGCATAGCTTTATGCCACGCACATAAGCCCGCGATATTCGAAACGAAGTGTCGTGCCGCGGTTGCGCCCGGGCATAAGTTTGTTCGTGCGCAAAATTGTCCCGAAGTTCAACGCCACCATGTAGGGGTTGTTAATTATTTAAAGATAGGGGTGTGATGTAGTTGCGTGGTAGAGCGCGCTCGCCTGAGTGTGTATGTACGTACATCGTTACATGTGCTAATGCATTATGCATAATACCGTATGCAGCTACATCGAATAACACCCCGCCAACACCTCGGTACTCAAATACTTGCTCCTGACTTCCGAGCATTAATGCATCCGTTCGTGGTAAGCTTTCACAAGTGCCTTCCCGGTGTTTGGCTAGGTCCAGATGCACTAAGTACAAATATGGTTGCTTTTTAACCTGATCGATATTTCAAATCAATGAATTCTTAGAAAGCTGGGCGAATACCCTAAGTACTTGAATTACGTATGGAAGCAGCAAGTACTTCAGGTAATGAGCGCCGGGTAATTCTTGAGTGCTGACGTATTGAGTACTGGCAGAACTTAGTTCTGAGTACTGAGCACTGACTCAGTAATTGATAGTTCAATACGTACTTCAAGTAATTAGTGTATGCAAATTTAGTATATGGGATCCGAATTCGTCATCGCTGTATGGAATGATGAATGTTACGATTAACGAATACATCACCGAGGTCCACATTGAAGTAATGTAAAGCTGCAAATTGAAACGTCCCGTCATGGACAGTTTATTGAGTGTTCGTTCATGACAATTTTCCACATAACGAAAGCTCGACCAACATCGTTAGTTTGGATAATTATTTAAGTTAGTTAATTATTTAAATATAAAGGGGATGTGATCCAGTCGCGTGGGAGAGTGAGCTCGCCTCAGTTTACGTATGTACCTACATCGTTACATGTGCTAATGCATTATGCATAATATCGTATACAGCTACATCCAATAACACCCCGCCAACACCTCGGCACTCAAATACTTGCTCCTGACTTCCGAGCATTAATGCACCTGTTTGTGACAAGCTTTCAGAAGTGCCTTTACGACGTTTGTCTACGTACAGATGTACAAGCATAAATATGTATGCACATTATACATAGATATATGGACGAAACCTTTGACGCTTTTCAACTCATTTTCACGGGACACTTAATTACCACATCCGTCGAGCACGAAGATAGCGAATAGAATTTGCGTCGCCAAGTTTAAGCGAGGATTGAATTTGCCGAGTTCTTGAAGCTATATCCGTGTTATAACATGATGGGTATACACTGAAAAAAAAATATCGTTGTTCCAATAACACCGATGTAGTTGAAATTTATTTAATTGAATCATGATCAGTAACGTTGAAATGATTACATACGGCTTTGTTTTGAAAACCGCGTTATTGAAGTCAATGCTACCATGTGATTGAAAAATGTTTTTGAGACGATCATCTACGTCGTCTGTTGGAGTACACAAACATTTGTTTCAATGCGACATTAGTTTGATAAATATTTATTCTGTAATTGGAAATTTGAAATCATTTTAAACAAAACTGCTATTGGATCAAATACATCCAGTGTTTGTATCATTTCCGACTTTCAATACGGCTTCCAATATCACTTTGACTATTGCTTCAAAAAAAACTTTCCTTAAATCAAGTGTTTGTTTGGTCACTTCAATACTTGTGCTATTGAATTTTTTAATGAAGTCGTTCCTGAATAGAGCAATTTAATTATCAATCAAATCAGAAAACGACTCGTTTCAATGGCCCATGTAAATCAATTCAATTTCTAATGATATTCATTTACGTAAGCAAAACATAATCTATGACAGATGTAATCACATTGACTGCATATTTTGGTGATAGCTCGTGATGCTGTGCAATTGAAAGTTTAATTGAATCAATAATGATTGCTGTTCATTTTACGATTAGATTGATAAATAGTTATGTTGTACGTTAGTTATAAAAATTTTGGACGCATCGTTTATCATACAAAATAATCTCATTCTCGTAGTTCTTGTAGATACCGAACGCTTTTACGAATTTTTTCCAAAGTTCGGCCTGTAAGACAGTAAAATTTGATTAACTTCGATTTTGAATATGATTCACATTGGTTCGATCCCCTATTAGGAAATTAATGTCTTCAATAATAAATCGTAATATTGTTAACGTGAATACAACAAGGGTGCAACTTATAAATCCGATGAGAAAGTTTAATATCAATGAGCGATATAGCGTAGCGGTAAGGTGTTAGGATAGAAAGCGTTAGTTTCGGGGTTCGAGCCCCACTAGGATCTTTAGAATTTTAAGTTGTAAATTGTATTCTAATGATAAGTAAATAATATTGGCGATGATGTATACCTGTCAAAATGACAAATTAACAATGCATATAACAATAAGAAGTAAAAGTATTTACTTTTTTAAAATCGCATTTTTTTTTCTTGAATCTGATTATTACTTGATTCAAACGAATACTCATTCGGTTAGGTGCGTTGCGCGATCGAAAAAGCCTCGTTTGGAACACTTCAACGAGATCATGTAAATGTCTCTAAATCCTTGTGTGATGAAACAATCAAATACACATTTGCAGCGACATTGTGCTTGATTGACCGAAAAGTATATGTCATTGAATCAATACGTTATGATATTTGGACAAGTTGTTTTCAAGAATACGTATACTATGACAGAGATAGTTGAAGCAAGTACGTATTCTAATGGCAGCCCGTGATAGTCACGTTTAATTGAATCAAGCATGATTTTTGTTGATTCAATGGGATTTTTTTTTCAGTGTATGTAGCGTTGGAGGGTATCGTGAAGAGAAAGGACGAGAGAAGCTCCGGAAAGACGTGGAATTACAGCGGAGGAATTGTACGATCCTAAAGTTAACAGTAATTACATTCCGTTAAAAGTAGATTTCAGCCTTGTTTCTCGAGAAAAAGTCCCGAAGCGCGCACGTATGATATCGATACGACGGTCTCCGAGGAAATTATTTCTTCCCAGATGGAATATAACCCCATTCGGTTGGGCAGGCTCGGTCTGCCGTGGCGCACGACTCGCATCATTGAAACACTCGGTCTGCCAGATTTCACTTATTGCATTCGCTCTCGGCGAAGCCGACGGATTCTATACTATAAATCCCCGGAGGCAATAATTTCGAATCTCCGTACGAGCCATGAAACGCCTACATAGCCTCACAGGATATGTCATTTTATCAATCGAGTTTACTCTGCTGGTGTCTGTAAAACGTAAGTTTCCGAGAATGCTGCGCCTCGCGGATTTCATGGCAGAAGCGCCGTACGTATAGAAGTTTGGTACAAAATACCAATATAGTAAAACCGAACATTAAGCACTCAACTATTTTCTTTGTACTTTCCAATATGGCTTTTTTTCTTTGCCAGTGATAACGGCAATATAACATGGAAGTTGCATGTAATGTAACTGTTATATGGTGTAATAAAAACTGTTATACGATGCGACATTACAGTTATGTATAAAAAATTGTGTAAGCATCAGGTAACATGTCTGTGACAATGTAGTGCAATTTTCGTGATAATCAGGTAATGTTAATGGTGTGTAACGTAATTACATTACAATAATGTAAATGGACTCCGTAATGTTTACATTGATTTTAGTTTGACGTTGCGTACAAAGACGAAAAACGAATTGTAATGCATCGCTGCACAAAAAATTCGCGAGGTCACTGAGCACGCCCAACGAAAAGAGACCGAAAGGCAGAGAATTAAATAAACTTCATCGTGTTCTGACGACGGACTGAGAAGAAGGCAGAATACCGCGCAGGTAGATTTCCTCGTGGGATTTCATCTCCAGCGAGGTTACGTGAGACGGAAACTAGCGGCAAGTAATTTTCCTGATAGTTGGACGGATAAAATGGAAAAAGTCCAAGAGACAAGTAAGGAGAGCTAGCGACAGGGTGGCGGTGGACTCCCCGGAGGTTGAACCACGGGAATGGTCCACCTCGTGTCAACGTCCTCCGATAATCAAGACGTCCTTTTTATTATCGAAAGACGTGTCGACTCTGAGGCCAACTCCAAGAACTTGGCAAGGATCGCAAGAGCTTCAATTACTTCGTTATCCCATTGCCGACAATGTTTTGTTGTCTGTTTCGTTACGGGCCAAAAGTTTTTTCTTTTAACCCGCCGATATTAGAGACGTAGTGACAAAGAAATGGTCGAACAGACAAACACAAAGAGAGACGGGAGGAACATGAAAAAATAAAAAGGAATTGGGTTCCGATAGTCCCACAGTATTTCACAGTATTTCACTGTGGATTCCTCCGAAGACGAAGCATCGAGATCTTATTTTCTACTGAAAGTGAATTTAGGACCTCTCAGAGAATTAAAGTTTGCGTTTCGCAAGCCTATCTCGCCGAACAGTTCGTTAGGCTATTTTGTCACCCTTCCAGCAATTCCGCCAGTCTCTTAAATCCCAATTGCCTCCGGATCCAAGTTGTTCTATTGCACAGATGGTAACTTACTGCGCGGTATTCTCGATGAGTCGAACGTGAGGGATTCCCGTACGATTTACTGTCTGGTATTTGGAAGGGATTTAAACAAAAATATTAAAACGTTTTTCTTCATTCCCATCCATTGATTTTTATTACTCCGTCGTTCGATGTCGATCAGGTTGAGTTGTTGTGTTTGTTACTTTAATACCGTTACCGGTTCTGTAAACTACGTTGAGATACGAGAGCAAGAAATCGTGGAGCTACGAGTAATAATACCGTGCGTTTACACACCCTTATTTCATTTAAGGAAGTTGGAACGCTTCGCACTAATAAAATGCCTGCTAGATTTTTGAAGTCGTTCATACAAACTTTTACGCATCTATTGATTATAGTGGACAGCTTTTTGTATTACAGCAGACGTGCTTAGCATAGAAAAACATTAATTGCAATGGGTTTGCAAAAATTTCAAGTGGTTTGTGCTAATTTTTGAAAAGCTACATATCCGTTCCGTTTTTTCAAAGAATCATCCGCATTTTTTGCTCGATTTTGATGTATCACGGCTCATTATCTTCCTTGAAAGATGCTCTACGAATTCACCATCCAGATATTCGATAGTATTATCCGTTGAAAAATGGCAGTCTCTTTTGTATATCTATTGACGAAATTCCTTTATGAAAAACGGCTGTCATTTTTAAACAGAAAATACTATCGAATATCTAGACCGTGAATTCGTAGAGCATCTTTCAAGGAAGAGAATGAGCCATAATACATCAAAATCGAGCAAAAATTCTGGATTATTCTTGAACAAAATGAACGACTTTACCTTTTCGAAAATTAGCACACAGCAGTTAATATTTTTGCAAATTCATTGCAGTCAATTTTTTTCTATCTTGAGGACATCGGCTGCAATGCAAGTGACCATCCATTATCATCAATAGATGCGTAAAAGTTCGTACAAAGGACTTTAAAAATGTAGCTCGCATTTGACTAGTGTGAAAAGTTTCGGCCTCGTCAAACGGAGCACATTTCATTTGTTACACCCGACCAGCGTTTACTCTCCTTGACAGCAGGACTGTACAGCACTTGGCACAGCGATACAGCTACAGCACTTCCAGCACAGCCATTTTTGTTCGGGACACACGACAACACGAGTGGTAAAGGTACCACGAAGTAGCATTAAAAGTTGACACTCGGAGCCGGTCAACTTCTCCAACCTCCGACTGCTCTCCGAAAACTCCCGGAAAGCTCTAGCTTACACTCGAGTAGCTGACCAGGCATTGTTACATATTATCGTACCGCCGAGAATGTTTGCACGAGACAGCCCGGGGGCGACCAATGGCGATTTACAACCAAACTTTTCGCGATATCTCACGATCGGCGCGACGTCATCGATGCTCGGCGGTGTGTCTTGCTTGAATAAACTCGCGAAGTGGCTTCTTTCTCTGCCAATACAGTATCGGCGGTCTGCCGGCTTTCGACGAACTACCGTTCTACACGAACCGAACGAAACCAAAAAAACACCAAACCGAGACACGACGGATCTCTCAGTGCGCTGATAAAACTGTCCGGTCGATGTGATTGTCGGAGCGCAAGAAAAAAAAAAGCGAGCTCTCGAAAGTCCCGGGGAATTCCCGAACGCGCGTACACCGCGACACCAACTTTAAGAGTTGGAATATTGTTTGTTGAATGAATCGAAAACGACAGTTACCGTGCATTCGGCCGGCACGCCTCCGGCCGACTGGATACAGCAAACAGTGGATCGAGTGGATCAGAGATCTGATAAAAGTTTCAAAATTATATTCGCCATAGTTTCCTGCATCCACGTAGTAGGCACGTGCGCCATGAACGATTTTACGAACGACAATGTTTCGGGAGAGATGCGAGCACCGAGGAAGTTCTCGACGGAACTCTGCTATTACTTCGCTCGGTATAATAACGCTCGGAACGTAATCGACTTGTGTTGAACCATTCGCGTGTACGCCGCAACGATTATCTGTTGTGTGTTCTGGACGGTTGTGGCTCGAGAATGCTGTACGTAATAAGCGAACTGGGAACACGAAACTGGAGCTGGAAAATTTCCGTATTCGCGACTTCAGGGGCTGCAACATAATAACTCATTGTGAGAATGGAAGTGCCTATATTATTCGTACAGCAACGAATGGACAAGTGGATCTTTAAATTGGGCTTGATGAATGAATACGTGAACGATACTCCGAAAGAGTACGAGCGCAGATATGGAAACACGTAGGGAGACTGAATACACGGTAATAAATTGGTACACGCGAAGTTGTAATTCCACCAGCGAATTCGTTCCCTAGAAACCGCTTTTAACAAATACCGCTTTAACTCGAAGTTTACCTGTGCAGGCAACCCTTCACAGGTAAACTTCGAGTATTTGCGTTTGCAAGCTGCGAGGGAAGCCAAGTTGACAACTAGCGTATTCAATAAGAACCTACCCTGGCAACATCTGTAATTAATCTTCTGGGAATCCAACATCAAGTTGCACTTACAATGCGTTGATCGCCTCGCGAAGTCAAAACCGAGAAGATCCAATTGAATTTAAACGTAAAGTTTGGTCATTCGAAAACTGGAGGATATCTCGGGCCTTTAAAAAGTATAGAAATAAAGGTACATCGTAAAGAAGCGTGTATGTTTTACGGCGGCGATGAATGACTCAAAGTACATGTTTTATCTCTGAAACTATTGAGGAACGCTCTTGGACGAGTATAAAAAGTGAGAAGGACGAGCAAAATTTAACGAGGCTATGTTACGTAAAGCTCTCCGCGAAAGAGTTCATAAACTGAAGGTTCGTGTACGATGATTCGGTTTCGCGTGGTCGTTTCACTTTGCTGGATTTTACGTAATACCTGACCCTTCGAATAAATTTAGGTGTACAATAACGGCAAAAGCTCGAGTTGATAATAACAGATGAATCCTATCAGGACGATCCAACCGCGTTATCCGCACGAGTGAAAGCGGACACCGCTATCTGTGCTGATGTGCTTTCAATAATTGCGAATAATTCGCGAAATCAGAGATCGACAGTTCGTCCGTATGTTTATTCAATTGACAGGGCATGTATGGGCTTTGCGATACCGGAGAACTATAATAAGCCCGTAGCGTTGCAAGAAGAATAGGAGCGTCAGTGTTTGAAAGATCAAATTCTGTCATGTTCATACTGCAGGTGAATACTGCAGCACCTTTACTTCCTACGACATATTTAGCTACCCAGTGACAATTCTACCAGTAGGAGAGATGGGGCGAAATGGGCACCTCGAATAACAATCAAAAAATTTGCGCCAAAACGGACACCAAGTGTAACAATTATAATTTTGTCTCAATTGATTTTTCATGATACGACTTCTTATTTATCAATAATAACACAAGAAAACGGAATGATAAACGAAAATCGGAAAACAGTTCAGAACAAATGGGTATAATTTATTTTTAAAAATGAATAATTTACAAGTAAACCTTTATAATTTAAATGGTTCTGATTCGACGGATATATATATATATATTTTTTTTTTCATGAACAATTTGACTTATTTTGCGCACTTTTCTTATGTAAGGAACATCGGAAAATTGAAGCAAGTCGTTTATGAGAAACTTAAAACGGTGGCCATTTTGCCCCGTCTACCCTACAGAAATCTATCAAAAATATTCCGAGATTTACAACACTGTCCCGTCACAAATCTACCAGATCGTTCCGCTATTGACAACTCTACCAGAATACCGGCGTCCGATAAAATAGCTGTTTTGATACAAGTTTGTGCATTGCACTCGCACAAATATTAATTCTGATGGAAAAAAATTAAATAGGAAAAAGAAATGGAAAGTGTTTCATCACAACAAATCTAACGAACAACATTGTCCCTACCCACGCCGTTTCTCCGATCCACCGCACATATCAATGATAACGTATAGCGCGTTCGTTTTGCGACGAGGCGCGATAATGACTTTAATTCAAGAACAGAAGCGGTCCACGTCGGTGATTACTATAATGTATCGGTATGGAGCCGGTGGGCTCGACCATTATCACTTAATCAGATAGACTGAACAGCATCAGCGGCAATGGGAGCAACGTCAACGGATTATCGCGGGAACACCCGGTGTCTGGCGATGAGTACATACGCCCCCGGTCCTGCTCCGGCGCCCGCGCTTTACCACTCGATCTACTGGACCACGGGATGCGAGCTCGCGCCCTGAAAATCGAGGCACATTAACGCTCCAGAGAGTTCGAATGTGCTCGTCGATTGTAATGGGAGCGCGGCATGAGAGCGCGGGTGATTGGTCGGGAAGCAGGTTGCGCGTATGTGCATACCTTCCACGTTTCGTTACTGCAACGCCGATCGAATTTTCCCCGATAAAAACTCTCTTAGGGCGAATGGCGTTTAAACGACCGTGGAAATCCAATATCCAATTGAGACGAAACTCCAGCAGTTTTTGGGGAGCGTCATATGAGAGTCCCGATGCGTATGGGATGGTTACTTTCCGAGTACCACAATCCTAAATGTTTCATAGGGATGATATGCATTTTTCATGGAAGTCGTTATTGGGCCATCGATGAGGAGAGTCTGGCCTCTCTTCCATTGAAGTGCGTTTGACATGCTTCATATTGCATGTGTGTATGAAGGCTACGAGAGCTCTCGTACAACGTACCGATCGAACTGCGGCGGTGCGAACGAGGGGGTTGAACAACCGGACACCGCTACGATGAACCTTTCGCCGTAGACGGCATGGCGAAATTGCGAACGTTCAGTTTGTTACAGCAGGTCACATATGGCCGCGATCCGCAACCTCGGAGCTGCGAAATTGCAGAACGTAAGTTCTTGCCCTCCCGCCTTCTTTGACACGGTTATGAAGTTGTCGGTTATGTTGTCGGGCGTTTCAACGCGCTCGGCGGAAAACCATCAACGTGGCTCGGCGCTATGAGACGTCGGATCCCATTTGCTCGCTCGAAATCAGAAAGTTTAAGTTTTCGAAGAGAACATAAGATGGACCGAAGGCTGAGGCACTTTTTCATGCTTTGCACCTTCTCATACGCTTTTGGTACTTATTATATTGTTACGACCGAGCGAAATCAACAACACTCCTATCTCGTTTCGGGGTGGATATTGTTAATTAGGATTGACACTACTTATCTCAAGTGAGAACTGTCAGAAGTCTGTTCTTAGGTCAAGTCTCTAGTCATCTCATCAATCGATAATCTATACGGTCGCACTGTAAAAAAATTTTGTTTGGAAATTAATAAACGGTATTGGAAGCTCTTTTACATAAACTTCATCTGAAATTTCGAATACGTGCGCGTTACAATTTTACAGTAAAATTTTTATTTTTAATGCAGATTATTGTGAATTTCAGGCAAAACATTTGTACTTTTAATATCTGGTATTATAATTTTGCATAAAAAAGTACATTAATATTGAACTAATGTAAGTAAAGAGAGCAAATTTTAAATTTGAGTAAATTAAATTTACGGTTTATTTTTACACTGTGTCCTTCGTCATATTGAGCTATTCCAGTCATCTAACCTAATATCATGTGTCTCAGTCAATCCTCCAGTCTATATTCGTTACAATATCAACAGGTGACAATATAAATTTACTCAGCATGAGATATTATACGCGATATAAACGTGTTTGAGAAAACGATTGGCACGACGAGCAAAAGCAAATTAGGTTTTCATACTCATATCAATCGACTACAAAAACCTAATTTGATTTTGGTCGAAGCATCAACCATCACGGAGGAAATAAGTAAAGCGATTTGTTATCATCGGAGCATCGATACGTGTGTGTCACATGCCCTTAAAGTAGATCCGAAACCGGATGGTGGGAGAGCAGGCGGCGACGAAGGAATGAACTTTGAGAAGTATAATACGGGTCGTTGATCTTGGGTATCCGGGATTCTGGTAGTCCGCGAGAAAATGACCCAGGACCTTGTTAGTCTCGCTCTAACGACAACATTGAATCAGCGTTTCGCTCTCGTACCCTCCCGTTCTATTCGTCTTCCTCCTTGCCGTAAGGTTTTCGTCTTTTGCCACGGATCGTAAATGAGAGGGAGCGCCGTAGGGTAATAAAAGTTTTTACGAACTCACCTCCGGGGAGATGACAATGAAGCCGCGGCGAGTAGCGAAGTCGTTCGACAATTCTTTCGCGGTAGAGCGCCAGATAGCGTGTGTTTGCGTAGGACGTGGAGGGATTGAAAAAATAATAATGATAATGTGCAGCGCCACAGACCTGCTCATTACACCCCGTCCCAAGCGAGTTAACATACACACAAAACAATTTACCTTCCCCGATGTGGTTGCGATAAACGTTGAAATAGAATATTAACTGGGTATCGCGCTTGCCGAAAGAATTGTGGACTGCGCGGTGTGAGTTAGCCGGTGTATCGGACGGTATCCGCACGCACTCGGCCGTGGATATTTAAATCCGCAGAGCCGTTTCCCCGTCGTTCCGCTAATTAAATTAGTGGATTAAGGGACGAGGCAAACGAATCGAAATGGGTAGGAATTCCGTTTAATTCGGCGAACGTCCGTTTTATAAATTTCCGATGCACTGGTTGGACGGAGGGTGGGAGAGGGTTGGGACAAGCGAGGGATGAATTGAATCCATTTCGAATCCATAGGATTATTATCGGGTGGAAAATGCGCGACGCAGCTTTCCATCCTTCATCCGATGTTGCGTTTTTCCTGCATGCTTCTTTTGCCTTCTCGCACATCGCCTCAATGACGTATGCGGCGGGTGAAGTTTCACGTCGTTCCGATTTTCGTTACGAGTTCCGTTACATGTGTGTAGATTATACCCTATTATCGCTATTCCACAGTGAATTGCAACGGATTTGGTCTGTACGATTTTGATGAATACATCGAGCCATGATTTCTCCGCGTGCTCTCGCCCAACAGCCGGAAATGGTGCACCAATGATACATGGAATACATGTACCGTGTGTTTCACGATATATGGTTGTGGACACGTGATAGTTCTCGGAACATCCCTAATTACGCGGCTCGTGCACAGGGCCAGGAGGCCAGCCGACTGATGACAGGAGTCCTCTTGATCAAACCATGAATTTCGTCGCCACCGTGCGAAATTACTCGTCTGCTTATATTACCGCACACACGACAGGAAACATATCTGCCCGACGATACCGAAACCATAAAACGATACAATATTACGATCAAAGGAACTTGCCTGTTAGTAAAGTTCGATCGTGATTAGATGAAAGCCTCGTTTTCGAGATTACTTCGTAGATGTTTAGAATCATCAGAAATACAATGGAACAATCTAGGCATCAAGGCCGGATCCGTGGAGGATGCAAAACACGATGGATAGGGTTTTTTCACATAACTCTGTACGTGTGGTTTTAACGATACAATATTACGATGAAAGGAACTTGCCTGTTAGTAAAGTTTGATGATGATTAGATGAAAGCCTCGTTTTCGAAATTACTTCGTAGATGTTTAGAATCATCAGAAATACAATGGAACAATGTAGGCATCAAGGCCGGATCCGTGGAGGATGCAAAACACTATGGATAGGGTTTTTTCACATAACTCTGTACGTGTGGTTTTATCTGCCTGCAGAGAAGACGACCACCAAGTAATCTTGAAAACAAGGCTTGTAATGTAATTGACGTGTCCGATTAGAGTTAAGGGTGGGTGTTTTTATATTCAAACACTTGTGCATACATACGCACAAATTTCGAGCTCTACGTTCTTGCGGCACTAGTAATCATTCATTATTTTAGAGTTGTTAAGGAAATTGCAGTGAGCGAAATTTAGAGCGGTAATCTCTCAACGAGGCTTTCATATTATCACGATCGACCTTCGCTTACAGGTAAGTTCGTTTGATCGTTTAATTACATTACAAGCCTCCTTTTCGAGATTACTTGGTGGATGTTTTGAGTATTGTAATCTACTGTTTTTATGTCTGAGAAAGACAATGGAACAATGTAGGCATCACAGCCGGATGCGTGGAGGATAAACAACAACAACGGATATCGGTTTTTACGTAACCTTAAACGTGTAGTTTCATCTGCGAGCAGAGCAGAGTACTTGAAAGTAGTCTTGAAAATGAGGCTTGGAATATAACTGAAGTGAATGGAGTTTAGAGTGAGAGTTTTTTTCAAACACTTATGCATACAAGCACACAAATGTCGAGCATTACGTTCTTTAGTTTCTCGCAAAGAAATTGTCATGCACGTACAGCACAAAGACTAAGTAAGATTAAGTAGTTGAACGCCACTTTGGATCCATGACAGAATGCTAAATGCGAGACTTTCATTAACCGCTCTTCAGCAATGATGAAATTCTTGCTCCGCGCAGTTGCAACCACTTATTCACAGAGCCATCGCCTCGTTTTACCTCTTGTCTCTGGTCTTATCGTTTCTCCCGCTATCAGCGAAGATATAAGACGAAAAGTTGGTCGTCCTTCAAGATTCCACGCGCCGGGTGTCTCGAGTTCACCCCATGGGCATCCACGCCTCTACATTTCCCATTTACGGTGGCCCGCGCGCCGGTTTGTTCATCCGCGTGTTCCGACTCTCGCGAACCTATCTTTCCCCCTTCATCCATTATGCACCGGACTCACAGGGAGAGCGACGACTTTATTTTCGCTCACCTGCCCTCGTGCACGCTGCTCGGCGGGCTGGGACGACGTAACACACAGTTACCTATAGTGGAGGGTGGAATTTCAAATTGCGCTCAACCAGGGGCGAATTCTCGTCTTTATTTATTCGATACTGGGCGAGGGAGACACTCTGCTGCTCTACGTATTTGCAATTCTTTTTTCACGGTAAAACAGGATGATTACATCGATAATCTAATACTAGAGGGGCATATATAGACACAATCGATCCACCCTTGCGAATCTAGACCATCGACGATATGGTCGTATAGCTATAACGGAGGGTTCAGATTGGTCTATCATTGACCCAAGGACGTCGAACGTCATGCATGAAGTATTTGAAAGATTTCGATGTAATGTCACTTGCGGTTTTAAAATCTCAGTTTTCGGCCAGAAGTGACATCATCCAGGGGAAACATCACTTCCTATTTGAAAATCGCATTTTTCGACCGGAGATGACGCGACACTGGAAATCCGGTCGAAAATTGAGATCTGCAAACCTGAAGTGACGTCTCTTCTGGATGGCGTCACTTCCGATCGAAAAATGTGATTTTCACTTCCGGTCGAAAAATGACAGAAGCTGCTGATTTTAGGAACACACGGTACACGACATTGAAGCGATGGCGAGATACATTTTTCAGAAAAAGAAGAACCGGAAATGTCATAGACGGACGCGAACTTACGATGTATTCGATTGTAAAAGACAAGCGCATAGGCGCCAATCGCTGATATAAAAAAATTTATGTGCATTCGCACACTTAAACTATCGGATGAAAGTTAAATTCGGTATTAAGCAGCTTTAAAGCGTCGTCTATAATATGCAAGCTTCGGATAACTGGTGCTTCTCCTACCCAGTTACTTTTTAGCGGAAATGAGTTTTGGCTGAGAATGAATTTGTCATAAATGATACCCTACCATTTTAATAATGTAGAAATCGTGCAGGGCGTAATAGGCGTTCAAGCTGGATAGCCTGATAGGGAAAAGTTCTCGGCGGTCTTAAAGTAGACTGACGGAGCCATCTAACGTGTGTAAGCGGCATCTTCATGGTTTTCACTAAATCTAGTAACTTTTTGGCGACGATCAACTTTGGCGGAGATCGTATCGTTCCTCTCCGACAAGCGATAAACGGGATTCGAAGCAGGCAGAAGCACACAAGATTAGCAATTTTTCAAAAATGTACTTCCAATTTTGTTTTTTTGTTTTTAGTTAAACAGAAGAAATTTATATCGAGCAACAATGGCGCAACGGCAAGCGGTACGAGGAGGGAGGGAGGGGCCGAATGCTGCTTCCTCCATGCACGATTGCCCCAAACCCCCTCGACTCTCAACTGCGCAGCACGAAATGCCGGAGACAAGAGGCATCGGTACGCATTGGCGAGCCCGCGTATAAAACGAGGTCGTGAATAGTGCTTCACGATATTTCGAGTGGAATAGCGTCATTTTTTTTGCTGCACAATGCTGCACCGCCGCGGGTAGAGTCGGGAATAGCGGAAGTGGATGAAAAGGCGCACGCGCGATCAAATAGGATGGAGAAATGGATGGGAAAAATGGAACGAAAAGTTTTGGCTAAAATAATTTTAACCCCCGCAGCGCCTGACGAAAATGTCTTCCGTTTCGAACATGGAAATTAATTAACTACGACGAAGGAAAGAGAAGAAAATTAGTTAGTTCTATGTATTACATATGTAACGTGGCGATAAATGGGTACAGACTTTGCAACGGCGTTTACCATGAATCACGCGTACATTCCCACCCAAAAGTGAGATTCGATGAAAATTTAAGAATTTCCTAATGGTATAAAATGTTAAATAATCAACGGTATTAAAGGTGCTAAGAACATTCATTTTGCATAATAATAATGTCAAAAAGTTATTAACGAATTGCTAAAAAAATTGTTCAACACATAATCATTAAACATTTTTTTTCTTTCCAAATTAATCCGTTGATTTTCTACAAGCCACATGAATATTTTCAGAATTTTCTTACATTATTTGAAATGTTTAAGGTCAATAACTACGGAACTGTTGGCGCGATCTCCTCGAAATTTTTGGGTGCACTGTGAGATCCTGATACGAAAACGTATCCGAAATCCGTGCCTCTACATCGATTTAGAAATATAAGAAAATTCCGAGAAAATTCATATGAATTCTACAAAATCATGGGATTCAATTAAAATGACATCATAAAAGCTTTTCTGATTAAAAAAAAAATTATTTGTTAATCACTTTTTGGCGTTGTTATTATGCAGAATCAAAGGTCTTCACATAATCAATACGGCTGATTTTTTTATGATATTTGGCATATCGCGAAGTACTGAAATTTGGATCGAATGAAACTTTTCTATGGGAATGTATGTGCGATGCAACCTTAAGACGATTTTGAAATTCTGCTCGTATGGCTAATGCAGATATAGCGCCGCTCTATACAGCACACAGTGCAGTGCGCGTCTCGCGGCCGCGTGGGCCTTCGAAAGCTGAACTACGCTTCTGGCAAGGATTATTTCTCCAGTCTGGAGGAGAAGGTTCGAGCTTGCGCGAGCGGAACGAGAAAACTTTTTGAGAGCGCACCCCGAACCAGCTCGAGTCATGCAGCAGAAAAGCGTGGACTAGCAGAGTAGAAGCAGCCAGGATAGTACTCATACTTATCTCAAATGGGATTCTCCTGCCTTGCTGAGTACTTCGCTACGAAACTATCTACTCTTTTCCTCGAGACTCCGCGATGCGAAAATATCCGCAACAAGAGAAGCAACGCTCCCCGAAGCTCGTTGCTCGGCAGTGCGAGTGCAAAGGTTCATTAGTTTGGGTTTGTACTTCAAGAATTCTTTCGCCGAGAATAAGAGAAACTTGGAGTTCGATCCAAGTTGTTGAATAGCGATTTGCAAAAAATGCTGCCGGCCCATTGAGGAGAATTAGCCTCATGAAAAAGCATCGCGATTCACGCACTCGGGCGTAAAACGTTTCTTCTGCTCGTGCCGACCTCGACGAACGATAACATTGTAATTATTCCGATGCTATACAAAAGATTTTAAAAATAAAAAAAATTCCACTCCAAAGTTCCTCCACGGATTCTTTACAGAATTTTTCGACTACATTTTGTTACAAAACGCAGAGCCTGAAAGTTCGCTCACCCGTAAACTTTAGATCCGCGCCAGACGAGGCGTCCGTACTTGAAATTAAAAATTCACCAACGAAAAAAAATTTGCCCGCATTACATGAAATACGTTAAAAAAACGTTATGCTGCGTGGAACAGCCGTGCGAGCTGTGAGCTTCCGCCCTGTGCTCCAAATCCCGCGGTTTCACCTCTATTCTATGAAATGAATTTTCATAAAGCTTCCCGTCCAAACTATTGAAAGCCCTCACCTTTTCAACTAAGGCCTTTATTTTCCCTCCTTGTTTTAATTCTCTCGAACTTTGCCGTTACCATGGGGAGTATAGAACGCAGAAGAGTTTACGAGGGGATTGAACAAGAGTTCGTAAAAATTAATCGGAAAATGGAAACTGGCTTGCTGGCATGAAAAAGGCTAGAACGGGATATCGGGAGTACTACCAATGCCCCGGAAACCGCTGACGCTGCGTATCTCGTTACGTACCGCTCGTCCTTGTGGACGAATAATATTTGCCAGGCCGTTTTACCATCCCTCCCTTATTTGAGAGAAAAAGAAGAGGAAAAAACGTGGATCGTGGCTCAGCCTTTCAACAGCACTGAGGCCATATCACTCGCGCGGGAATCACAGGAGTTCGTAGCAATCAATGGAATGGATTAATCTATCTAGTTGATTGGCGGATGTCGTGAATATGTGGGACATCGTGTGCGTACTTTTTATTTATTATTATTTTTTTTATCCTGAACAAACGCGCGACGAGTATTCATCGTTATTGAATTTTGCAGTACACTGTAGTAAAGATCGTATGAACTTTAATCCTTCACGGGGTCCTTGTTCAACGAGGACCTAGAATTTGCCAAAACTCAACCTTCGAACGATGCGAATAACGAGTTGATCTCCTAAAAAAATCTGTAAAAATTCATGTCCCTGAATATATCTGCACGGGACTAACTTTTAACCAGTTATAACAGCTGTGTTTTTCATCGCACAAACTTCGCTCGGGGAAGTTCACTTGGAGAATAACATTCTACGAGCGAAGAAGCTTTCTTTTCGTCCCAAAGCCTCGCATTGACGTAGACTTGCCAGAGATGAAGTTTGATGTCATGCAGATATCTTAGGGATCATAAAAATTCTCATTTTTTTTTATAACGTAGAAAAACATTTATTACGAGCATTCGTATAGTTTTTATGCTTAAAAGAAGGCATAGTCGTTTCTCGGCAAAAAGTCCTCGGTACTTGAAGGGCTGGACTGGGACTTTTTATACAAAAACTGGTGTATTAAAATTCTTGTACAATTGTGATGAAAAACTAATGTTCGGTGTATAAAAAACAGTGGGAATGCTGTACTTTTAATAATTTACTTTGATTTCAATGACAGATTATATTAATTTTTCCTCACAACTGTAAATCAAACTTAGTGTACCAGTTTTTGAATAAAAACTTACAATCCGTTATATTAAAGTTCCATTTTTTGTAAGCGATATCTACAAATCTAGAAATATGGCTGCTATGACATACAATTACGATTGATCGTTGAGTATTGGATGTACAATTCGTCCAGAATCGATGCAATTAACGCTCATTTGGGTCGTTTTAAAGATGTCGGCAATTTACTTCTCTAATTGCCCCAGACCGATCCGCCGTCTCTTTCTGCCCGGTCGAACTGCTTTCTGCCGACCCCAAGTATCTCGCGACCTCAGTGCCAAGAGAATATATTAAAATGCAAATGCTCAATCGTCGCGGTCCATTATGCATTCAAATTTCAACGAAATAACTGAGTGTGCGTACATACGTATATACATGACTATACGTAAGTCACGCTCGCTCCGACCGACATCGCGAGTCGTTAACTTTAAACGCTCGTTAAACGATTACACGGGGATACTTCGAATTTAGCGCGAGGATAATCAAAGCCTCCCTTCTTCGCATATCTTGTATTATTACGTATACGTCGGTCTTGGTATCGCTGGTCCGTTCGAAGCTGTCCAAGTGCACGGGCGTCGCCGGCTATCTCGTGTAATATATTTTTCGTTAGGCCCGTGGGAAGAAAGTGGGGTGAAAATCGAAGTGGCTACCGAGGTATGCTATATATCCGTGGAAGGGACCATTGCCCAAAGTGCTCCCGCTAGCACCCCTATCATTCTTGGCGTACAATGGGAACACCACGTTCCATCCCCTGCGAAGGTTACTTATTATGGTTCTTCGTTTCCTTTTCGTAAACAACGAGGAAGGGTGGAAGGGGAAAGGAAGGTCAGGAAGGGTGTACGACGTAACAAGTTCTGCACTCTGGTATCATTAGGGGAGAGCGGGGCAAAATGGGACAGTGGAGGAAAACGGGACAGTGGGGGAAAACTCAATTTTCGAATAATTTTTGGAGGCCCCTCCTGAGGATTTTTTTGTCCTGAGGATAAATCTGGATCTTCGATCCCATTTTGCCCCACTCGCTACTGCCACCATCCAAAAGTTATTGGAAAATTGCGTTTTGCCCCATTATCCCGTTTTGCCCCACTGTCCCATTTTGCCCCGGTCTCCCCTATATCAAAGAGCGAACGGAACACGCAAGACTACCAATCCAAGTAGAAGTTTTCAAGGTTTTACCAGGACCTTATCAGTACCCGATGTAACGCTTGGAAATTTCTACTCGGGAAGCTGCGAAACTGTTGGGGATAATAATTGGTCGATGAGACGCGAGAGTTTATCCAGTGTGAAGTATTTTCGAGGAGCAAGGAGCCTGGTCGTGTTATGTGGACTCGATAAAGTTGTGAAAGGAAAGGATAGACGGAATAACCAGCTATCGCGCGATAAATAGTATAATGTTAGTAAATAGTTATTATGTGCGGAAGGGATTATTTCCCAAGTGCTCCCGCTAGCGAGCCTTATTATTCTTGGCGTACAATGAAAACTCCACGTTGCATCCCCTACAAAGATTACTTACTATGGTTTCTCCTTTGCTTTTCGTAAACAACGCGTAAAAGTGTACGACGTAACGAGCTCTCTGCTGTCATTACATCAAAGAGCAAAAAGAACCGACAAACGAATTGAACTCGCAAGACCACCAACCCGAGTAGAAATTTTCGAGGCTCTAAACGGGCTCTGATAAGATCCGGACAAGGCCTGACAAGACCTTACTAGGACCTGGTCCGAACCAGATGTAACGCTCGGAAATTTCTTTTCGGGAAGCTGCGAAGATGTCAGGGATAATAATTGGTCGATGACACGCGAGAGTTTATTCAGTGTGAAGTATTTTCGAGACGCGATGTTGCCTGGTCATTTGATATGTGGGCTCTATAAAGTTGTGAAGGGAAAGAATTCACAGTATAATCAGCTATCGCGCGATAAATGGTATAATGTTAGTAAATAGTTAATATCTGCGGAAGGGATTATTTCCCAAGTGCTGCCACTAGCAACCTCTATCATTCTTGGCGTACAATGGAAACGCCATGTTTCGTCCCGTACACTGAGAAAAAATTACATGGTAAAAGCAACAATACTGACTTTGTACCATAAAAAATAGTTCCCTAGGGGAACGTCTATCTTTGATAGTTACAATTACAAAAAATGATAGTTGCAACCATAATTATAATTATACCAATTGAATATCTACCACGAGAAACTATCTAAATAGACTTTCCCCCTGGGAACTATTGGTTATAGTAGGAAATAGGGGAGAACGGGGCAAAATGGCATAGCGAGGCAAAACGGGATAATGAGACAAAATGCAATTTTCCAATAACTTTTAGATGGTGGCGATGGTTGTGCGTGGGGCGAAACGGGGTTGAAAATCCCGATGTATCGTTGGGACAAAGTGGGGCATCCAAAAATTATTGGAAAATTGAGTTTTGCTCTCACTGTCCCGTTTTGCCTCACTGTCCCATTTTTCCCCGCTCTCCCCTACTATGCTTTTTCTCAGTGTACGAATCTTACTTATTATGGTTCCTAGTTTCCTTTTCGTAAATAACAAAGACGTTTGTAGGGCGTGGCAAGTTGTACCGTCTGGTATCGTTACATCAGAGAGCGGAACAAACCGGCAAACGAATTGAACTCCCAAAGCTACCGAGCTGCGAAGATATGGGGAATAAATAATTGGTCGATGACACGCGAGAGTTTATTCAGCGTGAAGTATTCTCGAGGCGCGATGCTGCCTGGTCGCGTTATGTGGACTCTATAAAGTTGTGAAAGGAAAGAATTCACAGAATAACCGGCTATCGCGCGATAAATGGTATAATGTTAGTAAGTAGTTCATATTTGCGGAAGGGACGATTTTCCCAAGCGCTCCCGCTAATACCCCCTATCATTCTCGGCATACAACGGGAACTCGACGTTCTCTTCTCTACGCAGTAAAAAATAATTTCATAATACCGGGTAATATGAACTTTCGTAAAAATAATTTTGTTATTGCTGAAGGACTGCGGTTGACGGCCAATTCGCAATATACAATATAGGTGAAAAGAGAAAATTTATTAGGTACAAAAACATCTGTTACATGTTATGTATCGCTAATAAGCTCACTACTATTACTACTATTACTACTAATTTTTTAAATTACGTGACAAACTCGTTTCTTCAGGGTTGAATATACGAACCTGTGCTTTTATTTCCCGCGACATTAACAATTTTAGTTTGCACATTTGTTTGTAAATCTAGAGCCGGTTCGAGCGATCGGAAAATTAATAAATAAAAAATTGAGGACGTTTGTCAGTAATAAGTACGAACTTGTTTTTGCTGCGTACGAATGTTATGGTGCATCGTTTCCTCTTCGCGAACAACAAAGCAGGGTGTACAAGTTCTGCTCTCTAGTATCGTTACATCAGAGAGCTAAAGGTACCAGCAAAAGAATTGAACTCGCGATTTCACCAAGCTGCGAAGATATAGGAGGATAATAATTGCTCGATTATAGGCGCGAGTTTATCCAGCGTGAAGTATTCTTGAGAAGCGACGTTGCCTGGTCGTGTCACGCGGACTCTACAAAGTTCTGAAACTAAAGAATACGAAATAAACCAGCGATCGCGCGATAAGTTGTATAATGTTAATAAAGAGTAAGCAAGAAAAGCAAGAAAGGAAGAAAACTCGTACACGAAGTCGGTATCTTTTCGTCTGGTGTTGAAATCAGGTAGTTAAAAACTTAGCAAGTTTTCGTTCGGCTCGGTTTCGCTGAGTTGTGAAGGAGTCGAGCCAAGGATGGGCCGGACGACGTGAGAATTTAATCGTTCGTTCGCTCGTTTCCCTCTTTTTGGCTCTTGGTGCTTGGCCCGATTTACGCCTGGATAAATCAGCTGGGAACATAAATATCGCTGGGTGTCTCAGCGCGTGCCTTAGGTGATATATCGACCGGACGGGGAATTTAGTTCCAGAGAAGCTCCGTGGCTGAGTACTTTAATGATCGCGGAATTCGCTTCGGAACAGTTTGGCCTTGTAAGTAACACGAGATCCAAGATAATTCTGGGAAGAATCGCGAAACAGATCCGGAATAAACTGTGTAAAAATTTATGTACACGGATAATAACGGCAGAAGTCTTGAATATAGGAGGAAAAGTCGTCGAGATAAATTTGCGTTTACCGAGCGTACAAAATTGAACTGCGGACTTTAATCTCGTTATTACCACGGGAAATCCGAGCGGGAGTTTATAGCTGTTGGTTTTATTACCCGCTGAAGAATTCCTCCTGCCATGGCTGCGTACTTTTCTCGCGCGGGAAAAAGAAACATGTACACGCAGAAAAAATATTTGTCAAAATCAAATAAATTTCGATCTTCAAATGACGTTTATTATGATAAAAGAAATGTTTAGTTGCCTTAACAAAGTCCTTACTAGATATTCAAATAACGGATATTCTTTAGTGCAAGTAAACAAATGTATTCAAAAATGTCTACATTAAAAAAAAGGTCTATTCGAGCCAATGAAATTATATATTTTACGTCAAGACAAACGCGGCCATTATTCGGTTGTGCGCAGTACAGAGTCGTCTACTCGTCAGTCGTCTGAAAACATTCCTCGTTGATAGTAAAAGACTATATTTATTACATAACGGGAACCGCTAAATTGTCATAGAGAGGCAACTCATCGGTTTGATTTTACGAAACATTGTTTACTTCAAGCTGTGTACCTCGATCGAATTGTAGTTGTGGAATGAGTCCTCGAAGAACCAACTTCGCGATTGGTTACGTTATGAGCAGGGGAGAGCGGGGCAAAACGGGGCAGTGGGGCAAAACGGGACAATAGGCGAAAACGCAATTTTCCAATAACAATTTAGATGCCCCATTTTGCCCCGTCGATACATCTGGATTTTCTGCACCGTTTTGCCCCACAGTACCATCCAAAAATTATTAGAAAATTGCAATTTTGTCCCGCTCTCCCCTATAACTAATGTGCGACGTGATTAGTGAAATCGTGCGTCCATAACGGATCTGTATGCTTATTAAATAATAAAAACATTGCTTATTGATGCTTCGTCGATAGTAAAAACACCTCATTCAACAAAAATTCAACAAAAAATTTGTTTCTGCATCATTCATATATCACATTATTCCCATACGATCGAAAGTAGCAGGTCTATGACGAAATAAATAACTAAACTATTTGACACAAAGATCTGTTTATTAGATACAAATAAACATTATTAAATAATAAGAATAATACTATCAAACAAATAAATATATTATAAATTAATAAACGCTTTATTAGGTTATGAAGCAAATAAAAAAAAATTTTCATCCTTAACAAATTTTCTTTGATTTGAATAAACTTTTTCCTCGGCGTAGGATCTTACAAGCATTTTCTGCTTGGATCTTAGGGAATTTCGAAGATTCGCGAGCCGACCTGGAAAGCGACCTGGAGGTACGTGTCGGTGGAGTGTGATTGCCACGATATGTCAAGATCTCCACCGCTCCGTGTTGATTCTCTGACGCACGGTGCTGAGAAACCGTGAATCGCCTTTACGCTGCTATACAGGGTTTCTACCTGTAAAGGCAAATGTGTATCCGTCGAAGTAATACCTTCACCTCACTCACGATTTCCTGGTTTCATCTCACCCTCGGTAGTTTCGCTTTCGCGCCAAGCCAGTCGTTTGTTTTGTCGTCGGTGCACGCGCGCCCTTCCAATATCCCGTCGTTTTCTCATTCGAATGCGGGACCCTGAGATTCACTGGGAAGGGATCGGCATGAATACACAGTTCCATGTTGGGCGTAACGTGCATAGCTTTTATCGCCGCTCGGTCCAGAACGCAATTTTATACATTCCGGTACGTTTTATCCGCTGCGAGTCCATCGATTCATTCCGTCGTGACTATCGAACTTGTCCACGCAATATCATTTAATAGTCATAGAAACATTTATTGATGGGCGGAGGTTTACATACTTCTTGCACTGGCATGGGCACTACAATGTGACTATAATCTTACAACGACGTACTAGAAGGGCGCGACTTTAAATGGTATACTGCTGTTCATCAATGCTTGGTTTTTCTGGTTCTTCTATCTTCCTGGATATTTTGGTCGGTGTCTCAATGTTTATAAAAATTGTAAATCTAATGTACCGGACTGGAAGTTTTTATACAAAAACTGGTAAAATTAATGAATTTTTAGAGTGAAATTATAGTAAGTTATTGGAATTAAAGTTTGAATAAAGTTTTTAATATACTGCACGTTCATTTTTCATTACAATAGAAAGTGAAGCTTAAATACCAGTTTATGCATAAAATCTTCCAGTACCAGTACATTAAAATTGGACATCCACGAGGATGTCTTGCTAGATGGCTCGCTTGATATCTGCGATATTGATAACTTCGATATTGATCACTTCGATATTGATAACTTCGATATTGATATCTCCGATATTGATATCTCCGATATTGATATCTCCGATATTGATATCTCCGATATTGATATCTCCGATATTGATATCTCCGATATTGATATCTCCGATATTGATATCTCCGATATTGATATCTCCGATATTGATATCTCCGATATTGATATCTCCGATATTGATATCTCCGATATTGATATCTCCGATATTGATATCTCCGATATTGATATCTCCGATATTGATATCTCCGATATTGATATCTCCGATATTGATATCTCCGATATTGATATCTCCGATATTGATATCTCCGATATTGATATCTCCGATATTGATATCTCCGATATTGATATCTCCGATATTGATATCTTCGATATTGATATCTTCGGTATCAATATCTTCAGTATCGACGTCTTCGATATCGATGTCTTCGGTATTGATGTCTTCGGTATCGATGTCTTCGGTATTGATGTCTTCGACATTGATATCTTCGACATTGATATCTTCGACATTGATATCTTCGACATTGATATCTTCGATATTGATATCTTCGATATTAATATCCAAGAAACCCAGGGATTTATGAACGGCTGTGTACTAAAATAAAACAGTCTTGTAGCTTTTGAGATATCTATGCGTTTGTTATTATTCCATCGGAGGAAAATTACCAGTCGGACGGAATTTCCGGCGCGCCAAGGGACAGAGGCTTTATGATGTCATAAATGGCGAATATGAAACGGATATCATACGGATCCCGTTTTAAAGACACCATGACGGATGGCTGACCCGCGAGCTTCGGGTCAATAAAACTTTAGCAGGCGACATAGGAATCCATTATCGTGGTCGTAAACCAGACGTAGATATTTCGTATATAAAATGATGGAATATACTCTAGGCAAATTATATCCGATGCAAATTGTATTTGTACACTGTGAGAAATATTCGGGATAAACTGCGATAGTGTGAGTGGTTAAAAAAAAAGTATTGAAATTAACACGATTTCGCACTTAAAAGTGCACTCTACACATCGTGTGCCAAAAGCACCGCCATACGCTAAACGGTTAACGCAGTGTACTCAAATAAATCCCGACACCAAAGTGTGTACTGAATCACGATGCCGCGTACTGGTGTCATTTTCTTAGGCGTCAACACAATTCGGTGATAACTGATAGAAGTGGCGCAGTTAATCACAACTTTAAGTTTTAAATGTGCATTTGACGATGTCAAGTACGAACTAAACGGTGTCTTAAGTCGAGCAGCGTCTCCCTTCTCGCAATGTGGATTTTGGATTTAAAAAATGTGAAACTCATTTTCGAAGTGGGTGACTTCAAAAACGCCCAAATATTGAATTTCAAGTACATCGTACTTATGGAAAAACGGATGATTTAAAGAGCTGATGATTATCATTTAATTGATTGCCAATCGTTGATTTTAAGAAAAAATATACATCATGATTCTTTTTAATAGTATAATAAAAGGATATAAAAGTATATAATCATGACAGCAATGTCTCACCAATAATATCCGAAGTAGTTTTTACAGAATTTGAATAAGAGAAATTCACAAGTAAGTAACAGAGTTGTCGCTAGCATGATAGGTCGGTAGGTAGGAGTAAGCATTAGGTAGGAAGTTCAAATCCCATCTCAGGCAATTCGCCACAATAGATTCGTGATCGTGGCCTTTTTCATTAATAATCTTATTTTCATTTATAATTATAATTATGTATTTTTTGTTACGCAATTATTCGTTACAATTCATTACGTTAAAACCAGCCCTATCGACTCATTTAGGAATAAGGTTCGGTATTACTTTTCCAGTGTTAAAATATACGCTCTGTGAGTACCACGGATTTTACACCACAATTTAACACTGCTTTCAACACCAAAGTAGTGGACATACATGAACCACATAGTCGTGTTAAAGCGGTGCTGAATTGTAAAACTTTTTTTTTACCGTGTACGTTGCTTTATATAATTTAATTAGTGTACTCCCAACCACTTCTAACCAGCTTTACTAATCTTGTCGGTCTAGAGCTATAAAAAACTCCGTGACAAAAGCTACGAAATGCTGCAATCCATCACCAGTTTTCATTCCTCGGATCAGTCGTACTATGATTTTTCCAATCGCGTTCTATCCCTCGCGGAAGCCTTCCAGAGCTCGCGTAATCCGAGATTTCAATAACAGATATATGGCCAGGGACATCACAGCGTAGCATTGGTGGAGGGTATAAGCGAGGGGCAATGGCGGGTAAGGTTATTGGAGAATTCAAGGAGAACCAGAATCGTCTATCTGCGATCCGAGGCGAGCACGCGACATGTTGAGCTTTTCTCTCGATTTTCCTCGTCTCGGTGGCTTCGCCGATATCTCTTCCACCCATACAGTTACACTTTCGTATGTCTGCCAGGTTCGGTTGAGTGGATCGATTGTTCGATGATATTCGTAAATCTCCCGTCGCAACAATGAAAATACCTTAACAGTATTTAAATTGGAAGCTGCGGTGCTGTATAAAAAAAAAAAAAAAAAAACGTAGCGACTGTCCTTCCGCGCGACGAAACGTTGATTTTGCGGTGAACGCATTTTGCAGTATAGGCTTATTGCGGACAAGGCCCGAGGCCAGTGAGCGAGTTCGTGGTGAAACACTCGATGCGATGCTAATTCAATTTGCGACCGCGGGATAGTACGCAAAGCGTACTAGGCTGCTTCCTGCCACCGCTAAACCCAGCATCCCTCGACGCTGGAACACTGCGCAACATCGTCCAGTGCCATTTTCCATGGCGCTGGATGGCATGGTTCGGGGTCGCGGTGTAATCGTAAGCGAAATTTAGCTCGTAAGGACATTTGCCGAATTACTATTCTTGGCAAATACTTGGTTGTAATTTGTTTCAATTCTGGAACTTTACGGTTACTGGTCTCAGTTGAATATTTTTTATATGATTATTATTCGACCCCTCTTATAAACAAAACCGGGGCGAGATCGGCTAGTGAAAAAGGCAATGTTGATTTACCAGCAGAGTTATAATTTAGTATGTCTCCAGAGCGCTACAAATATAGCTCGAAAAATTTCTGGCAACCTCGAAATAGGGATTCACCGGTCGTACTGATCCTTGCACTTACAGTCTTATAATTTTTGGCGTAATTACATTCGATCTCCACATACTAAAAACTGTGCAAACCGCAGCGCCATTCGTTTGTTACGTTATAAGATATTGCGGGTGGCAATCTCACCTGCTTGGCCATCGCACCCTGATTTACCCTATGTACAAGTTCATTTCTCTATTGCCGGCAGTAATCGTTCTCCAGCCAGCCAATCAGCATTCCCCGACGCTAAAATATTGCCCAACATCATTCGGTCTAGTCGTAAGTGAAATTTAACTCATAGGGACATTTGACGAATTTACTATTTTATTGGTAAACATTTTGTTATAGTTTGTTTCAATTTTGAAACTCTGCGGCTGATCCCATTTGAAGATTTTTTATATGATTATTATTCGACTCCACTCGTATATGTACAAGTTTATTTCTCTATAGCTGGCAGAAGTTGTTCCCCAGCCAGTCAATCAGCATCTCCCGACGCTAGAATACTCCGCAACATCATCCAATGCCATTTTCCACCGCTTCGGGGTCGCGGTGTAATCGTAAGCGATATTTAGCTCGTGAGGACATTTGCCGAATTTACTATCCTTCGCAAATATTTTTTTGGCAATTTGTTTCATTCCTAAATTCTACGGTTACTGATCCCAGTTGAATACTTTTTATATGGATATTATTCGACCTCACTTGCATATGGAACGAAAGCACTATTAAATTTTCGGTGAACAATAAGGTTCAAAAATCTTAAATAATTTGTGGACACTTTTGACAGTATGAGCAACTAAAAAAAAAAGTATAAACATTTTTTGAGACCAAGCAAAATTAGGGTGGCCCACTTGATATGGAATACCCCACATATACCGATATATTTCTCTATTGCCGTAGTAGCCGTTATGAAGAGACAACTGGTGTCCGAATCCCACGGGCACGTAATTAATTACAGTATTCCAAGACGCAGTATAAATGAGAAGAATGAAGAAAAGGAGTGAGGATGATGAGAAATTCAATTAACTGAGATGCACAGGCGGCCAAGCTCGTGGGCATTCACCAGGTAGACTTCGGAATTCCGCACTAACGAGGAAACGCGGTCGCCGGCAGTGCGTCTCTTTTACGTTGGTGAGGGTGAGGACAGCGGGGATGTCGTTGCCGCGAGGAGAACCCGGTGGCATTATTTAAAGGAGAAATGTCTCTCGGAAAGGGAACTTTTGTTCTTGGCCATTATACGATTACCTGAATAATTTCGAATCTAGGATCTTCGGTTGTTCCTGGTTTCCACCAAGATATCTACGAGTTCCCGCTATGAATAACGTTAATAAACGGTCATTTCATTTCTAAACGCAAATGGAGTATCGTGGGAGAAATAAGTGAACAGTCTAAATAAATCGAGCTATGGAAATTGCGGCTTCGAATGGAGACTTTGAAATCGGCTTAATACGGTTATTCTGATACTGGAAATCGTTTTTCACACAAACGAATCGAAAAGCACTTCGTACAATTGTACTTATATCGGAAAGTGTTTTTGTCGCATCGGCGACGACAACAATAACGATGATAAAGTGGATTCTTAAAAATAATTGGACCGCATATTTCGAACAACTATAGAGTGATGCATAAAAATATTTCCTCATTGGCATCAAATATACCTGACGATTACCTGAATAATTTCGAATCTAGGATCTTTGGTTGTTTCTACTTCCCACCTAGGAATCTACGAGTTCTCGTTACGAATAACTTTAATGAACGGTCATTCCATGTTCAAACGCAAACGGCGTTTCGCGGGAGGAATAAATGAATAATCTACAGAAATCGAGCGACGGAAATAATGGCTTCGAAGGGAGACCGTGTAATTGGCATAATACTGCTGTTTTGATACTAGTAACAATTTTTTTTGTTGCACAAACGACTCGGCAAGTCTTTGGTACGGTCGTACTTAAATCGGAAAATGTTTTTCTTCCATCGACTACGACAAAAATTCTGATACTAGTAACAATTTATTTTCTGTTGCACAAACGACTCGACAAGTCCTCGGTACAATCGTACTTAAATCGGAAAATGTTTTTCTTCCATCGACGACGACGACGAAGTAGAGAGGATCCTTAAAAGGCATTCAATCGCATATTTCGAGCAACTGTTCTCTTAACTGCCGTGTGAAGGGTAAAAATGTTTCCGCAGTGGAATGAAGGAAAACGAAGAACGTGAGAACGGACGTCAGTGAGCTCGCGACAAAGAGGGGGAGAACGGGGCAAGTTGAGAATACGCTTACTTCCGTTAGGTATGAGGAGTCTGCTGGCGCGTTATCTTCTCGCACCGTCTTTCCAACGTGGCTGGGATGAAATTTGCGAAGAGTCGGCGAAGCGGGGGGTTGGCAGATGAGCTGAGAAGAAGAAGAAGAAGCACAAGAGGAGGAAGACGAAGAGGAAGAAGTAGAAGAAGTAAGGAAAGGGGAAGCTTCGTTCGATAAACTAATTTCTAAACTAATCTAAAAGACACAGAACTTGAGTCGTTCGAGTACAACGGTAGAGAAAATGGCGATCATCCTTTCCGCCTGTATTACACGGCGTATCTGCCTCACGAACACCTCTCCGTTATGTCGACCCTTTTTTATTGTACATGCATGTTGTTTGTATGGCAAAATTGGTGAAGATGGATAACGGTTTTTTTGCATGGCTTGTTTTATTTTGTGTTAAATTGGATCCTGATAGTCACCATCAATACCATGTACGGTACATAAGGTCAATCAGGGTGAAATGGCCACCCGTAATATCTTTTAACGTAACAAACGCATGGCGCCGCCGTTTGCACAGTTTTTAGTACATGTGGACATAATCCGATTGCACAACAAATTTTAAGACTGTACGTGCAAGAGTCAGTACGAGCAGTGAATCCCTTTTTCGAGGTAGCCCGAAATTTCTCGAGCTATATTTCTAGCGCCCTGGAGACATACAACATTATAATTTTGCTAGTAAATCAAGATTGCACATTATAGTTGGATCTTTCAAGAAAAGATTGGCGCGTAGTAAATCTATTTAAAAAAAATCCATCTCTAAATTTAAGCAGCGGCTATTTTTCCGAGAAAATGGGTGATATGGCCACTCATTTTCCGGGAGACATGGCCACTTGTTTTTCGGGGGATATGGCCATGTCAGTGGTGGTCATGTCACCCGGATATTGCGGGTGAAATGGCCACGTGAAATTGGAGGTTTAAAAAATCTTAAACCTCCAATTTTCGTTATTTAAAAAACCATGACCGTATCACTCCGACTTACCTCACATATACTGTTATCTGGATACGCGATAACAGACATCGATGTATTTATGTACAGTAGACGAGCGCGTAAGCATGCTCCAGAACCAACCCAATTAGGTACGAACCGGATAAATTGGAATTCCGTACTATCGGCCTTAGTACTTGAAAACATGAAGCATGAATGATTTGATGGGTGACGAAATAAAAGGGGCATTTCGTCAACGCGCCATGCAGGTAGACGGACTCGCAGAAAAGGGCGATCCAACTTACCGGGTCGGTAAAACTTATGTGGATGCAACCTGCGCCGTTGTCTACCGTAGTACGTATACATCGGACCGCCAGCCACGGCAAAGAAAAAATATATATATTTTGGATACCAATGTCGAATGACTGGAGTTCTTCAATTTATCATAATCTTGATTTATCTCCTCTGTACACGAAAGAAGTTGAAGTTATTCATTAGTTCGCAACTTATTCCCTCCGTCGGGCCAAACCCGCAGTTGAGAAATGGAGTAACTTTGTAGAATGAGAACACTTTTATCGGAAATGTGCATATTATTAAACGAAACAGTTCAATTATAACTTCAAATTTATCTTTCTTCATTTGCCGATGCGCTTGGTACGGTCTTCGAATGCTGCATGTTCGTCCATCAAGTGAGCACACAATCGCGAGCTATAATTTCACCAAAGAGAATCCTCCGCCTCGGGGAGCTGAGTAAACGGAAGGTTCGATTCGAACACATTGCGCGTACATGGTGGAAGATAAAATAGGAAACGGAATGATCGGGGTTTCAGTTAAGCCGGTACGATGCTAGCGGCGCTGGATGGTTTGTAAACTTTGTGTATCCAGCTGCTGCGACTGTATTGGATGATCGATCGACTGTCATAATTATTGATCGTACGGACGGGCGAACAGGAGAGACGATGCTGGCACAGCCGGTGCTGTGTGCCCCTTGCGAAACGAGGCGAAAGAATAACACCGACGTTGCCTGTCGCTGTACATAATGTAGGTAGTACACTGTACACAAACGTTTCTGTTCATGGAGCATCGGTCATTATCGAAATTTCCTCGTACACAAACGATCGCTACGTGCCATTCTATGACGGATTCTCGAACAAAACCATCACTATTTGTATGCACACAAAAAGGATAATTCTGTACCTACAAATTATCGCCAGGAAATTGTGCACACATGGAAACAACGAATTGGTTGGACTAACAAAAATATAGTTGACTGAACCAATTGTCTTAGTACTCTGAGCGCGAGACGGTAAGTTTGTTGAGACAACTCTTTTATGTTGGTTAGTTTGGTATTTGTTGGACCAACGAATTTGGGAGGTGGATCAGTTGCTAGTGAAATTGTTGGATTAGCCATTTACTAGCTTGTTGCAATCACTCAACTTGGTTGATCCAAGAGCAGAAGTTAACGAGAATGATTAATAAACAACACTGAGAAAAACTTACATAGTAAATAGTACCCAGAGGGGACGTCTATATTTTATAGTTACGACAATGACCAAAAATTGTAGTTGTAACTATAATTATAGTGTAATCAATTGAATATATACTATTACAAACTATCAAATATAGACGTCCCCCCTGGGAACTTTTCGTTATAGTAGGAAATACCATCCTTTTTCTCAGTGAATAAACACAAAATACTGATCTGCGCAACCGCGTCATGCTTTTGTAACACCCGAAATTGCTTAATTATCGTATTTTTACCTTCATATCATAGAAACCTAGGAATAAATAATATGGTCGGTAATGAGGATTCGTAGGTGAGACCCTGCGATTAGTAGTTCACGATCTTATTCACTCGGCTAAGCCTTTGTTGAAAAAACTATTTTTTAAACTTATATGTGACTCACGTCTGCTTGAGCATTATCGTAAAAACCAGTTATACGGAAGGTTCATTAAGGGAACTGATAGGTTACGAATCATGTTTTTTTTTATCAGCTCCATCTCTCCCTATCAATGAGCGAATATACGTTCATTAATTAGGTAAGTAATTAAGTCCGTTTGTCTCTCGTACGCCTTCACGTTTTCCGATTTTAACAAAGTCGCAACTGACTTGCTACTGTTCGTTGCAGCAACAATTTCAATCGATTGTTTCCGCCACGCGTTTCAAGCTTGATTGCACTAACAACTATACTTGGTGAGGGTCAAATATTGAGACGTTAGTTTGAACTTAAGATCGAAGTTTGGCCCGAACTTTATTGCGTGCTTAAGTTTGATCTTAAGTTCGGACTTGATTCGGATCTCAAGTTCACACTAATGTCTTAAAATTCGACCCTTAGAGTACCTATAAAATTCGTTGTCCATCCTTTACCATCGTGAATACTATTTCAGCAGTTAGACTAACCAATCGAGTTGTGTTCACTATTCGCGTCAACTAACGCTACGTCGTTATTCTAACAAAACAGATCGTTATGGTAACCAATTTATACCCAACCAATAGACAGTTAGTTGACCCAACCAAGCATTTCTTTCCGTGCACACACGGTAAGATAGATTGAAATTGAACGATAAAATAATTGCACCTCAAAAAACTTTCAGGCCGTTCCCTCGTCACAACTTCTTAGGGCGGTTCGGTGAAAACGACGTATTGTCTCGCATTGTTGTATCGTGTATAGGGTTATTGACTTAATTTTCAACGTCGCAACGATACCAGGGAGGTATAACTAGTCGGCTATTATTAAACCCGTGGAACTGAACCGATGCAATCGGAGCGCAGTTGCACGAGGCGGTAGTGTGCCTGCACTAATGACAGCAATGCTATACAGGCTAGTGTCGGGTTTCTGGATGTTGGTCCTGTCTATTTTCCGCCCCTTGCTCTACAACACTTCCTCTCTTGCATCCTCCATTAACCGCACGGTCTTGCACCATCGACCGACTTTACGGATGCACAACATGCATATGCATTGGCTGCTTTCGCAAAATAGTATGCAAACGACGTGTAGGAAAAGTAACTGCTGTAGGGGACGACGGTTGGGCGGTTGGTTATCAGCAACGCTATAGCGTCGTGAAGACAGAACAGTGAGACGGACAGATTTTTTACTTGATTGCACCGCGAGACTCGCTGGGGCTGAAGATTTTTCAGCCACCGGCCGTTATTAGTCCCCCCCCCCACTCCCCCCACCGTTGATCCTGCTTCTTGTCGTCATCGTCCCAGCCCCAGCGACATCGTGCCACCTCTGTAATTAGCGAACGTTGCCATCGTTTTCCGTTCTACGCTTTCTTCGTTTTTTCGTCTGCCTCATCCTGGCCTTCTTCTATGGTTTCATTTTTTTTTTTTTTTTACAGAATTTGCATCAAGCATTTCTGCACTGTCGAGAGCCTTCGGATTCATTGTTTTTTTCCGCCTCTGTATCTCAACCGGGCGGGCACCTCTGCATATCTCAACGAAGAGTTTGCGAAGCTCGATTGGCACCCTTCGTCGCAGGTCCAGACTTCAGCGGAGATCCCATCACAGTCTATCTCACTATCGAGGGCACTTTCCTGTAATCCTTAATTCACATGATTATGTTATGTGCATTGACTGCATTTGAGATGAATTCCAGAGAAAAATAACAAATTTTCTCTTTCATGTGACTTAATGAGTTAGTTTTATATGCGTGTACAGACTGACAAAGGCCGCCTTGCCGCACGCAATAACGAAGGAATAAAACATTTCTCGCTACTTTTAAATATACACGCCTGCAGCAACGATGAAACTGGTTCCGCATCCACCCCGGTCAAATCGATAATGATATTTGACCTCTCGCCCGCGCCATATTCGCCATCTCTACACCAAACAATGCAGCATTGGTAGTACCCGCGCGTAAATTTCGTGTACAGTGTTCCAATATCTATATATAAATACGTGAGTATTATATATATATATATATCTGTACCCAATATGGAGCCGTCGTAACAACCCTTGCCAGAATTTCTCTGATCGTTACACACGATATAGAAATTCAGGTAATTTGGACTTACGTATCGATGCGCCTGATCTCGATAGTTGGAGATATAATATCTACCAATTAAAACGGGAAAGCTGTATATGGTGTGCTTATTGTAGTGAAGAGATGTCGTTTGTCATCTTAATTAGAATACTATTCCACTAGGATAATGGCGCTTCAAAGTAAAACCCGAAACTTCATTGACGGGAAATGGTCACAATTTTGCATTTCAAGTTATGACGTTTCGAATTTCTAACGTCTTTTATGCGTTAAGTGAGCCATTGAAAGTTTTTAAACAGCCCTCACCAGTTATACAGTTTGACGTGTTAATTGACATAGAAATTGAGGTAATTGGGCATTACGTATCGATGCGCCTTATCTCGATCGTTAAAGATATAATATCTACCAATTAAAGGCAGAAAATTATATAGTGTATCCTTATTATAGTGAAGATATGTTGTTTATCATTTCAATTAGGATACCATTTCATTAAGACGATGGCGCTTCAAAGTAAGACCCGAAAATTCATTGACGGGAAATGGTCACAATTTTGCATTTCAAGTTATGACGTTTCGAATTTCTAATATCTTTTATGCGTTAAGGGAGCCATTGAAAGTTTTTAAACAGCCCTCACCAGTTATACAGTTTCACGGGTTAATTGACATAGAAATTGAGGTAATTGGGCATTACGGATCGATGCGCCTTATCTCGATCGTTAGAGATATAATATCTACCAATTAAAGGCAGAAAATTATATAGTGTATACTTATTATAGTGAAGATATTTTGTTTATCATTTTAATTAGGATACCACTTCATTGGGGCGATGGCGCTTCAGAGTAAGACCCGAAACTTCATTGTCGAGAAATGGTCAAAATTTTGCGTTTCAAGTCGTTATAAAGTTTCGAATTTCTAACATCTTTTACGCGTTAAGTGGGCTACTGAAAAATGTTATAAAAGTCCTCATTAGTTAGATGGTTTCTCGTGTTAATTTAGAATACTTAAGTCACGCGTTGGTATAGCTATCCAATTTTCCATCTTGATACACTCATACGATATACTGATATCTTGAACTTTCGACGTGCCAAGACGCCTTCGTGAATGATGAACGATTTTCTTACATTCCAACTGGGAATTCCTCGAACACGGAAATCCTTTCGGGCACTCTTTCGTTGTGATGCTCCCGCGATGTTCTCAGAGTATATCCTGCGTGACTGGCAAATTCAATGATGGCGAGATTCAAAGGGCGAACAGGCTATACGCATGCACAGCTGATATGCCCTTATGGAGGTAGGAAATTGAGATATTTCTCAACAAGTATATCAATTCTCGATTCCATATAATAGTTTTTTTTTTTTTTTTTAATGACAAAGTGAAGTGAATTGAACTCGCGTTTGGCATAAGAAGCAGGAAATTGAAAAAGATTAATTTTCATAATGGTGAAAAACTTTTGTTTCTCAATAAACTCATGTAACTCGCAAAGCGAGGTCTTTCATGGGGAATTGATATGACGTAGTCTTCGAACGCAAGGCTCGAGAAACGGTCTCAAACTAACCCGGAAATCAAATTCTTCGCAGATTCTCCGTGGGAAATGAAGCATGGCAGAATTCACTTCAATTATCTACCAATTGAGGAGTTATACCAGAAAGGTCGAACAAGAGAGGAGAGGAGAGAATAAGAAAGAGGTCGAGTGCAGCGTCAGCTTATGCGTTACGAGTCCGTAACGACCACGAGTCAAAGCCAAAAGAACTACTTAATTATGGAAGATAATTAAATTCCACCTTCCAGGAGCAGGTTAATTGGTTATCAGGATTTCTCGCAATCGCGAGAAAGTCCTCTCATTTTAAGTATTACGTTATGCCTATAATGAGCTGCGCCGTCACGACCGTGTACTGCGAATTGACGGTTTGCAGACATCACCGAAGAAAATAGACGTGGCCCGCCTTTTCCTATCGTGTTTCCTGTCCAAGATATTATGTAGTGGGAGTATCGCACGGAGAAAAATATTTCTGTTTCTCTAACAAAGTGTAGATCGTTAATAAAATTTATTGCTGTGGTAGCAAAAATATTTGGTTGCTGCAGCAAAATATTTGTTGACGCAGCAAAATATTTGTTGACGCAGCAAAATATTTTGTTGTCCCTATGTTAACCAGGCAAACCAGTTATGATAACAAAATTCTCATTGCCCCGACATTTTTTTTTTCTCCGTGCGGATATATCTATTGTGTACACAGTGAGGCGCGGAACAATTTCAGACCCAGAATCAAGGTAAAGTCAATACTTTTAGTTTCTTGTTGTTTCTTCCGTGTCCATTATTTGCCCTGTTCCAATTTCCCAAAGGAGTAACACCGGAATTTATTAATTATCGTATTTTTACCTTCATATCGTCGAAACCTCGGAATAAACAATTTGGTCGGCAATGAGCATTCGAACCTGCGACCCTGCGATCAGTAGTTCTCGATCTTATTCACTCGGCTAAGCTTCTTTAATATATATTTCTTAAGCTTGTATATAAGATTCACGTCTGCTTTATCAGGATTTCTTGGGATATCGGAAAAAATTCTCTCATTTTAAATATAAAGTAATGCCTATAATGAGTTCCACTGTCACTGCCTTGTACTGCGAATTGAAGGTTTGGAGACATCTGCGAAGAAAATAGATGTGGCCATGCTTTTCCTATTGTGTTTCCTGTCCGAGAAATTATGTAGTACGAGCATCGGATATATCTATTGTGCACCTAGTAAGGCGCAAAACAAGCGCGGATCCAGAATCAAGGCAAAGTCCATACTTTTAGTTTGCTGTTGTCTCTTCCGTCTCCATTATTTGCCCCGTTTAAAACTCAAAGAAGTAAAACCCACTGTTTCTCAAAGGAGTAGAACCCGTACACTGTTTCTTGCCAGCTCAGAACTTCGGCGCTCTGCATATTTGTGCTACATACACAATGATAGAAGCGAAATACATGCGCGAAGAATTTCGGTGTAAGAAGCAATGTGCTGTCAAGAAAACGTAGATGCATTGAGTATTTCCAAATATATACTGTGTATATTTTCTATACACAGAAGAGAAGTCCATACGAAAAAGCTACTTCTTCCATCTTTTCGTATTTCAGTTTTTGCGGCTGAACCACCCGATTCTTACAGATACATCTTCGGGTTTTGGGCACACCAATTTCGACACCGAATTGGTGAGAAGTCTGTGAGAAGACACTGAGTTCGTCCCGTATTCTCGGGAGAACAAAGCCTTCTATTTTTGTCAGTCCGGAGACACCAATATAACTCGCGATCACATAAAATATAACTGAGGACGGAAAAAGGGACGGCCCGGGAGACGTATAAAGGAATACCGGACGAGAGCTAACATTACGTGGGTCGACATATAGCGCATACCTGGCATATCTTCACAATGGGAATGTTGCCCGGGGATACTGTTAATTCGTTGAATTCTTCTGGGTCGATGGACCGAAATTTCGAAAATACCATTTTTCTGTTAGAAAGTATGAAAAAAAAACTTGATTGCCGAAATTCTCAATTGTTATCCACGGAATGCGCAGTTATAATCTACGAATTGCTTAGTTTTATCCACGAAATTCTTAGCCAGATGCACAACACTTCGCCAACCGGTCTGCTGGCACAAATTGCCACATTGGTTGGGTAAAAATTCCTATTGCTCCTGTGAAAATTTCAGTCCCGTTGTACCATCTTGCCTGGTTGGGTGAACTGTTGAGCGAAATTCACCACATGACTTGGTAGTTTTTCGAAGATCCTTCTCTCAGTGTGGGGAATAGGTTTTTCCCCGACTACGTTAAAATAACCACGTTCCGTGCGTGCAATACGGGCGGAAAATAGTCTATTATTTACCGATGATCATTATTAACCTGTGCGCATGCGCAGTACAATTTCATTACTCCCTAGAGGGTAATAGGGCTCATTACTCCCGTTGGAAGCTCTATTACTCCCGGGGGAGTAATAGTCATTGGCGAATAGGGCGATTTTGTAACGCAAGAAATGTGGTTATTTTAACGCAGTCGGAAAAAAAAATCGCATGCGACAAGGGAGGAAGTGCATTTTCATCTCCTGTGAATTTCTGCCCTAACTTCCCTCGACATGAAACTTCACACTCGGTGAAAATACGCACTTTCCTCCCTTGCGGCAAAATATACTATTTTCCCGACTACGCTAAAATAACCACAATCCTTGCGTGCAATACGGGCGGAAAATAGCCTATCATTGACCGATGATCATTATTATCCTGTGCGCATGCGCAGTACAATTTCATTAGCCCCGGCGGAATAATGGTCATTCGCGAACACGGCGATTTCGCTAACACGGCGACGCAAGAAATGTCGTTATTTTAACGTCGTCGGAAAAAAAATATCGTATGCGACAAGGGAGGAAGTGCATTTTCACCTCGTGTGAATTTCTGCCCTCGCTTCGCTCGGGCATCAAACTTCACACTCGGTGAAGATACACACTTTCCTCCCTTGTGATACAATATACTATCTCGACTGTTTATATCCACCTAGCGGAAGTCGTATTACTATTATTATTATTATCGCGCAATTGCTTTCATAAGTGGAAAATATTTTCCACTTTTCCATAATAATTTTTGCCTCTTTCGTTCCGCCGTATTCTTTCTCTGCTCTCTGACTTATAACTGCAAAGAGTGCATTTAGTTATTACAGATTTACGGACCGCCATTGGGAGCGCGATCGAGTGTGAACTCGAGAGAGAGAAAAGCCCTCGTGCGTTTCGCATCCTTCTCGCTGTTAATACCCGCCTCGTAGTAAAAGCGATGTCGAGCGCTTAATGGATTGGATCTTTAATGAATATATATGAATCGCGTTTGTGCACGCGACCGCTCACCCTTCGGCAAAGCCAATCAGCGTAAGTCACTTGCATTGCAAAGTGCCCGAGCGGTACGTGAGTGTAATATTAGATAGGTACGGGTAATCGATATAACCGATATTCTATAGAGTGCGAGATGTTTTGACCGAGTCGACAATGCAGATTTCTCGCCGTAATCCTCCACTATAGCTACATGTTTAATAGATACTCGCGGGATTCTCTATTCAAACTTCGCTCCTTATCAATATTCGACACGGTTCACTTCGATGCGAACCATCACTCGTCGAATTGGAAAGGCCACGATATTTCGGCAATGGGAATTGGGAATGGTAAGGATATTTTTAAAAGTACTTATTTTCGAAACAGGATAAGGATAAAAACAACTATTTTTTACCGCAGATTACAAATTTGCAACCCATTTTATTCCTTAGCGATGTTTAATTCAGAACCTCGCGTCAGAGGTTAACAAACAAATTTTCTGAAAAATTAAAAAATTTCAAAATTTTATAAAATTTAATCAGTTAGATCCATTTTCGCCATATTTAATACCAAAAATTGCACAGTGTTAGTCCATTCCCATGTCAAATTTAGACTCGATAAAATACCATAAAATCTGATCGTTTGGATAATTTTCGGCCAAATTCAATACCAAAGGTCTTCGATCAGAATGCTATATTTGTGTGCTGTTTTAGGACGATCGGTCAAAATTTACGCAAGAGAATCTACGACAGAGAATTTTCAAAAAATTCAAAAACGCATTAAATCTGGAATCGGGCCTCAATCTTCATTAAAAAAAAGCACTGAACAAAGCGACGTGACCACTCTACTAGTGCGAAACATTTCAACTCGCTGTCTCCAACCGTTTCCGAGTTATAGCCATTTTGAACGATGCAAATCTGTCACCCACACAAACACTCATACATCCGAACGCCAGCTAAAAATCGCATTTCTCGACGTTTTAGACTTTGACATAAAAATCTCGAATTATTATTTTTTTCGCGAAAGCAGCTTCCTCTGAGGGAGCAAGAAGTGGGCGTGAACCGTGTACATTGACATGGTGGTTACGGCCTTGTGTTTCTCAGCTGTCGATATGACTATGGAGGTATTCCGATTACACGCTGCATTGATCCATGCATTCATTCGATCATTCGCCGACACTCCTGCGAGGTTGATTCCCGATTGTGGCGAACGAACGTGAAAGAACATGAACGAACAGTAACGAACACTATTCATTAACACAGGTTCGTTCGCTGTTCGTTCGTGCGCGTTACCCATCTGTCACTACGCACAGTAAGGCTATTTGCGCAGGTATATGCATTTCTGTACAGCAGTGCAGCGTCCTCTCGTTTTCGTTTCATCTCCTAATTGCACCATCCAAAAAGAGCTATGGCCGACGCAGTCTATCGCTGAACGTTGCTGTTCGCCAGTTCCGGGAATTCCGCTCCGGTCGCAGATGGCTGATGAGAAAAACTCGGGTGACTGCAATATTGTCCGTGAGTCTCATTCATGTTGCATAGACACGTGACACAATGCGTTCTCTCATTCCCGGATGTTGAGATGAAACGTTTTCATCGCTGCAATATGAATAAATTTGGCGGGGAAATTGGACTTTACTGAATGCAGGCGGGATGCAATTCAATGGACGGAAAATTGACAACAGGTTATTTGCAGACACAGACGCAACTGCTCGGACGATTTTTGTCAAAAAAGTTGGAAGGTCGTACAAGTATGACCGAGGTTTCGACCGAGGTTTCGACAAGACACAATAAAATTGTGTCTTATCGTCAGAAAATTGACAACAGTTTGCTTGTTACATAGGCCTAACTGCTCGAACAATTTTTCTTCAAAAGCTGCCACCTCACTAGACACGTCGATGGATGAACACGTAGACACGAAGACGACAAAGTTCTAAAGGGATTGGCTGATCGTTGTTGCGTGATCGAGACAGGCACTCGAAAGTATTGAAGCAATCTCCGGGTGGGAATATTGAATCCCGAACTAATTGCAACTTGACTAGACGCGCCGATGGATCAACGCGTAGACAGCAAAACGTTGAGGCTGGAAGGGGATTAGCTGATCGTTGTTGCGTGATCGAGACAGGCCTTTGAAAGTGTTGAAGCACGTTCAGGTGAGAATAATGAAGCGCGAACTAAATGGTACGCTCTGCAACGCGCCCCGTTGCTGTGGCTCTGGTGGAAATAAAATTGTGCAGAGCGTTCCATGGCGACGGAAGTGCGAGCGAGGGAGAAGGTTGGGATTGAGAGTTTGAGGACCGGGAATGAGCGTCGAGGCAAATAATCCAGCGCATATATAGGCATAGAGAGAGTCACGGAACAACCAGAGAGAGACCATACGAAGAGCAAGGGAGCGACCGAGTCGGTACCGCTGCTGTTGTTGGAATAGCAGCAGTTGAACGCTGCTAGGCAGGCATATAGTCTGACAGGCTCTCGACGGCACGACGATTTTTCGAGTCTACCCGGTCTAGCCTCGCTCTCTCGCCGTCAACTGCTTTTTCACTCGCTCCTCGTCCCGCCCGAAGAGAACACCCCAAAGCTTCGAAGCATCGGGCGGCTGACAAAACGACAAGGACGCACGAATCCCACGGGAATCGAGTACCATTTTGTTCGCCTGTGGAATATTTAAATTCCGCTCGCTGCGTCAAGCGAAAGACGCACCGGGAAAATGAGCTGTTTCGCTGTACAGGCTATGGGGGTTTAGGCGCGTGTATAGCGTGCGCGCGGATATCGCTGTTCGGAACTAAATATATGCATATGGTTCTGACGGATCTCATTGCCTAGACATCCTTCATACCGCGGATGCTCTCGCATCTTTCCAATATTTTATACCTCGAAGGCGCGAATGCGTATACAGGTCTTGAAGAAAGGCCGAAGGAACATGATAAAAGCATCGTGGCTCTTCGGATCCTGTGCTGAAAGGTTGTCACGGGACCACATGAAATATCGCACAGCGGCCAAAGGCTTTCGACAAAGCCCCGCAATGCATCGCGCGGTGAACGGAAGCAAGATATGAATGTAAGGCACTCTTGGAAATTGACATTGCAGCTCTATGACAATGCTCGCTCATAGAATGAACAAACAATGAAGACGAGACATGAAATAAGAGAGTTGACAAATGAACTGATGTGAGTGATGATGTTGGAATCGAGAGGAAAGTTCAAATAGGGTCATAGGTTGAATGCGAATGTTTCAGATAGAGCTGTTCGAATTTTAAGTTCGCACGCCCCGCAATGATGTGACCCAACACGTCAGAGTGTAAGGGAGTCAGTGACACAGTCGATCTATTTCGGGTCAACGCTGGGCGCTTTACGCCGGGGACGAAGATCTCGCCCTTTACACCTACAGTTTCATGGGTTTGGATGATTTACGCGAGCGAACGATGACGAGATAACAGGTATACGTTGATGGGTAGTTGAAGAAAGGTTTTTCTGTACTCACTTGGTGTTTGCATTGTGTTTATTATTGGAGGTAACTTCAATCAGTGCAGTTATTGTCGCTTTATGCGTTGCACCTATGATTTTTGGTTATTGATACATAATATGACTACTTTCGCGACGATACACTGTTTCTATTATTTTTTGTGTACAACAGAGACTTTATACGTTGAGAGATGAGGACCTCTGTATAGGTACAGCCGTACGAGCAAAGAACTCTAACTGGCAGAGGGTGTTCGAAAGTAGAGATTGGACCTCTTTCGGCAACTTCAGTTTGATGATAACTGAACTCTCGATGCTGATTGTACTCGATTTAGATAGCAGTTGGTCCAGATAGGCTGCCCTTGTGGAAACAGATTATTCCTCCCGTTCGATGAAATTGTACGTACATTTTGGTACGAAGGTCCTTAAGTGTTGCATGGCGCATTCGATGAATTTCCGGGTATTAAAAGGGGCGCTGTTAGGTATTTAAGCATGACCGACCAGTGATGCGCACATAACTGCTCGCGCGCTATCGGCCGTAATTGTATGCATATTTTGGTACAAGTATAAACGTAAGGACAGCATTATTGGAATGTATATGTATAAATAAGAGTGTTATAAAATGAGAGATTGCGTCTGGGCGTCAAATGTTGGACCGCGTTTCGAAAGATGATGTTGGAATCGGGAGCAGTTTAAATAGGGTCATAGGTTGTATGGAACTGTTTGAAATACGGCTGTTCGAACATTACGCCATGTAAGAGATACGTTACGCTCGTAATATTGGCACGCTTTCGCGATATCCAGTAAAGTGGCGAGAAGCGCATAAGCCCTCAGCATAAGTTAACCTCGTGAAATCGAAAGCGCGATACATGGAAGGGATATTATTCAAGCCGCGTTGTTGTACATGTAAAATCTTGTTAATAATGCGGAGGAATTGTGGCACGAGGGTGCGACAGAGCTACATGACGTTATATGGGGCACGATGCTTTCTAATCCAACCGGTGAACCGCATTAATCCCAACAATGCGCCATCCCGCCTGCGAGGTTTATACATATACGTATATCGAATATTCTAAAACGCATAGGATAAGCTTGGAACGAGGGTCTCGTGCGGTCCACAAGAGCTCTAACGGGAAATGGCGGGAGCAGGCTAGACACCACGTCGTTAAAGCTTCTCGTAACGTGGAAACCCCCCGGACTGACCAGGAGGACAATCGGGGATGCAGTATTTCACCCTGCATGTACAATATCCGCATTATTATATCCAGTGTTTCCACTATGCGATGCTTTCGAGCGAAACCGACCAATCTATATATTATGTTAGTTCCGTCTACGGTATCGGCTACGTTTACGCGGGCGAGATTTAACCGTGCGGCTACGGAATAGCGCCCGGCCGAAAAATGAGATTTTCCAACCGGAATCAACTGCCAGGCAGCGGCGTAGCAGCACTGCTCACACTGGGAGAAGGATATAATAAGAACAACCGCGCATCTAGGAAAAATTACCATAGCTCATTGTAGTACGCAAATAAAGGTCACCCATGGCAGAAAGATCCAGATTTTTCAAGAATTTTTATCATAATATCTACGAAAAAATTCTTATCAATCCTACTTTTTGTCATAGGTGGCGCCCTATTACCATATTCCTATGTGCTATGGTAGCATCTCTTAAGGTGATGTGGTATAAGCCCCCGCCCAAAAACTGTACCGAATGCTGTTTTGAGACAGCAGAATGCCGAGGAAAATGCCAAGTCTTTCCCTGCGACTGTCGTTTCCTCAGAGAAAGACAATTGTCTTTTTCCTCGATAGTCTGCGGTCTCAAAACGGCATTCGGTACAGTTTTTGTTACCGGCGGCGATATTTCACATCAGTTTGAGTGATATAGTCATATTTGCCAGATCCTTATCGCAATGGAATGCTTATTAGTGCTTATCAGTGGTTAGAAGGTTAAAAATTGCTGTCTATAAAGTTCTTAATTGTAACTTGTCGTCGATGAGAAATGCGATGACAATGCCACGAGTAGGTATGACGCTATCAGCAACTTATTTATTTATTTGTATACACGGCTGGTTCGAACACTGATCGAACTCTGCTAAATTGGAACATCAGCAGAAATGACGTAATAGAGTGAGGGTAGACGTCCGTGTGTCACCGACAGACCTGTCATCGAGGAACGGGAAGAAGAAAAGTCACAAATAATGCGAGACAAGAACACTCGAACGCTGCGTAGCAGAAGAAGCAAAGTTACTGCTGGATTATTGTGACTCTGGCGTTATTCCAGAGAAAAATGTTGTACGCTCTGTAAGGTGGACCGGTTGTCAAGATGAAGAGCTGCTGGGAGACCTCCGCTCGCCTCATGCCGGACCGATAATCGGGTCGTTGCTCGAATTGATATACACGCTCAGCGACGGTACGTACGTATTTTGATACTGAGCCAAGATTTCTCTCACATTTTAGACGGGAGATACATATATGTGAGTGTTTTCCGGAGCAACGTTCTCTCGGATTCAATGCATTATGTATAGTAAGTAGTGGATAGAACTTTTCGTTTGACACAGATCAATAAACACCAGAGCGAAAGAGTTAATGCTACGATATTTTATTAATTCAGGTTCTTGCGTCTTAATGGAGATCCATCTATCATGTTACTCACTAAACACATTGTCTTGTAATGTCACGAAGCCTACGCCCTCTGATTGTCACGACAGTGGAGAAGATAAACCCAACAGAGGGAGCAGAGCTCATGGTAAATAGTCGAGAGAACTTTTCGTTTGACACAGATCAATAAACACCAGAGCGAAAGAGTTAATGTTACGATATTTTATTAATTCAGGTTCTTGCGTCTTAATGGAGATCCATCTATCACGTTACTCACTAAACGCATTGTCTTGTAATCTCACTAAACCAACGCCCTCTGATTGTCACGACAGTGGAGAAGATAAACCCACCAGAGGGAGCAGAGCTCATGGTAAATAGTCGAGAGAACTTTTCGTTTGACACAGATCAATAAACACCAGAGCGAAAGAGTTAATGTTACGATATTTTATTAATTCAGGTTCTTGCGTCTTAATGGAGATCCATCTATCATGTTACTCACTAAACGCATTGTCTTGTAATCTCACGAAGCCTACGCCCTCTGATTGTCACTACAGTGGAGAAGATAAACCCAACAGAGGGAGCAGAGCTCATGGTAAATAGTCGAGAGAACTTTTCGTTTGACACAGATGAATGAAGATGGAAGCGAAAGAGTTAATGTTACAATATTTTATTAATTAAGGTTCTTGCGTCTTGATGGCGATCCATCTATCATGTTACTCACTAAACGCATAGTCTTGGAATCTCACTAAACCCACGCCCTCTGATTGTCACGACAGTGGAGAAGATAAACCCAACAGAGGGAGCAGAGCTCATGGTAAATAGTCGAGAGAACTTTTCGTTTGACACCGATGAATGAACATGGAAGCGAAAGACTTCATATTATAATATTTCATTAATCAAGGTTCTTGCGTCTTAATGGAGATCCATCTATCATGTTACTCACTGAACGCATTGTCCTGTAATCTCAATAAACCCGCGCGCTTTGATTGTCACGATAGTGGAGAAGATAAAGCCGACAATGGGGGCCGAGCTCATTACGTAGTTGTTTAAGTTTCCCGGAAAAGGTGGCTGTCCCTCTCGTTCTTGAGGATCCGGTAAAGAGCTTACGAGCAGGGAGAAGCGAGTTGAGCATATGCGACGCGTCCATTATAGTAGGATGTACGGTAACTTTTGAGTTCACTGAGAGGGACGGAGCGAGACCGACTGAGGGTTGGCAACTTCAGACTTGGGCACCCTCATCCGCCATGTACCTCGTTCCCCTTGCACGCTCTAATCTCTCTCCCAGGAAACTAATTCTGAACCGTGCCGAGCGGAGATTCAGGAATGGCGTAGCGTCATTCCGGAGTTTTTAAAGAGCTTACTTAGCCAGGATTTTCCGGTTGGCCGGGTGGTTCGCGTTAGCGCGCTCACCCAACTCTCCCATTCGTCGGATGTCTCCCCTTCGCGGAATTGGTAATACCGGCGTCTTGCTACGTGCTCCGGTGTGTTTTACACGGGGTGGTGCCAGACCAGCAGAGGAACACGTCACGTCACCTTTCATGCAACCGATAGCAGGATCGAAGGCAGGCGTGTCGCGACTCCACCCACCGCGTTCGAGACCACTTCGTCTGATCGAACTTTCCTGTACCCACTCGAACTCTCGGTTTACTACCATTTTCCAGCTTGGGTACCGATCGAGCAACCATCCAAAACCCGGCGAATGGAATTAATTCGGCATGTTATCCGTCGCATTACCTCTCCAACCCTTATCGCGATCTCCCGCGCTTGTACACTGAGAGAAGGATCCAGTAAAAAAGACTATATCGCTCGAGAGATATTACCCATAGCACATCGTAGTCGGGCGCCACCTATGGTAGGAAGTACCGGATTTATAACAATTTTTCCTAGATATTATGGTAAAAAATCTTGGATAATCTGAGACTTTCGGCCATAGGTGGTGCCCTGACGCCCTACAACTATGTGCTATGATAATTTTCCTTAGATGATCGGTAATTTTTACTAGGTCCTTCTCTCAGTGTACGAATGACGACGGGTTTCGCAAGCCTGTGAAATATCGCCCAATGCTCTTATCCGCCGGAATTGAGAAAAAAGTTTTTCCAAAAATATGCCGAATGAAGAATGAATTTGACATTTCTAACATTTTTTTTTTTTTTTATATAGAAAATAAATAACACATGGTCATAAGATGCGTCTCGTCGGAGTTTAATCTTCACACTCGTTCCGATTTAACTAATAACCACAATATTATCGGGCGCAGACCATCTGGTGACCGGCGGTGGTGTAACGTGCACTCGATTGTAGATTACTCCGTGAATATGCATGTACCCAAATGGTAGCCGGTACCGTGGCGATAGCTTGAGCAATATAACCTCGCTCATCTGACCGTTATTAATATTCGTAATATAGTGAGTATGCGGATGTGCACGGTTGTGTATCGCCCGCACGTCCGCGACCCGCGCGAGAATGATATAAGAGTTAATCCTGCTGAGTGGTTCATACAGCCTTCTGCAACTGCGGAGTGTAGGTTTGATATTGGCGCATCACACTCCAAAGCACGATCTTACAGACAGGTCTGGACACTCACCGGGCAAAAGCGTGCCAAAATTGAAGTCATCATGGCGGCCATTTGAGGCCTGTTTTATCTACACGCATGCGCAACGCGCGCTCCGACAACCGAATTACTAACCCATCGATTTATTATTCCATAAAGTAAAAAATAAAAGAACAAATAAAAGACATTACCAAATTCAAAGCTTAAAAAAGAAGCAACACTATTCAATGTCTAAGTGCATCCAGAAAAATTATTTATTTGACGGCTACTGTTTATTCGGTTTTAGTAAAATATTTATTTAATTTTAATAAATATTTATTTCATTTACATAACTATTTACTTAATTTAAATAAATATTTATTTAAATCGAATAAATATTTTCCTTAAACCAAATAAACGGTGGCCGTCAAATAAATTATTTTTCTGGGTATGAATATATTATTCCAATGAATTATGTGGTATAAAACTTGGCCTAATTGTTTTTAACAGCACTCCGTTTTTTTACACTTTCGTTTATTTACTATGAGTATTGTCGCATTCTCATTCGTAAATAACATTTGACACTCCGAGTTTCAACGTATTGGGCATGCGCGGATAGAATAAAATCATGATTCGACCTGAATAGACCGCCATATTGGCTTAATTTTGGGCACAACTGATTACACGGGGACGGTGTAGAAGTGTCCAGATCCGTCTATAAGACCGTGCTCCAAAGTCACCACATCAACCTTTTCGCTTAGACAGCAGGTTGATCCGAGGACACGCCACCCATTCTAGTTGCCCAGTTCAACGGATGCAATAACCCTCAGGGCAACAGCGCGATGGCTCTGCCTTCCATCAGACCTTTCGTCAGGCTGACGACCACGACGCCTCACCCCTATAGTTATGTATCTCTACAGTCAGATTTGCATTGTTGCATATGCAGACTGAATAATATGATGACCGGCGTACGCTCCGTACGTTTGACGTCTCCATGCAGGCGTGCGGATTTTCCCGTGTCTGAAGACTATCCGCTTGAAATGCCCAGACGGTGAACACGCCTGTGCGCAGCGGAGCTGCATAGAGTTTTCGGGGACTGCGAAGGAACATCTGCAACGAATGCTGGTGCGTTCGCTACGCTCGGCCGCCAGAGTCTAGCGACTAAACCGAGACCAAGCGCCTCGTTTCTCTCCCGGTTTGTTCGCCAACCTCCGCGAGGAATGCGAAAAGTTAAAGTTTCCCCCCGAGAGACGCAGTGGACGAGCGGGCGTGCCGTGGAACCTTCAATTTACATTAATAATGTACCCTGTCATTCGCAGCACTTTGTTCACCTTTGTGAACGACTAACGCTACGACAACAACTACGAGGGGGGGGGCAGAGGAAACGCGTTCCGTGTCTGCTGCCTAATTAATTGCTTACACGAGGTAAAGTGCGGTCCGCGCTCCAAACGACACGGGAATTACAATGGCGCCCATTGTGGACTCGCAGTTCCGATGATTTTTTTTTTTTTTTCGACCCACCATTGGTCACTCGCACCGTTGACGTGTCTGCTGCATATCGTTGCTGTAATGAGTACATCCTATTCGGATTTCCACCAAGAAAATATCCCGAAAATTGTATATTTTTCTGGAGATTATATTTTTCGCTTTGCTGGTAATGTTATTTTATTCGCAAAGATCCTTCTGCGCGAAAGCAAGACAGTGACAAACAGTATGAAGAGACATTTTTTTTTTCCAAACGTCAAAAATATTATACGATATCCAATTTATCGAAGTTTTTTTTCCAATAGTCGAAGAGGCATCGAGTGCGATGCGCTTTAATTGCGATCCATTGAGATGTAGCGCAGGTCCCGGAGGCCAACTTGTTGATCGCAGGGAAGGGAAGAGAGTTAAGATTTACGGTTTGGAGTACACGACACCGGCACGTCCCTGCAGCAGGCAATTATTCTTCGCTTGTCGCGAAATTAGAAGCCATTCCGTTTAGTGAGAGCTTTATTTTATTTTTTTGTTTGTTCGATTGACTAAATGAATCGATTGATTCTTGCTTCGACAAGAGTTTCAATGTAACTTCGGTAAATCGAATAGAATTCACATCGGTGTCATGTACACTGCCAATTTGTCGTGAAGTCAGAATAATCAATAGACCCGCTACAACCAACCTACCTCTTGTGTGTTAGAATCAGTAATGTATTAAATTGGCCACCAGCCTAAATGACATTCTAAACAATGTGGGCGTGTACTATTAGTTCCTATAGCCTTCACACAGGTAATTCTTTGACTTAATTTGAATAATGCATGCGAGGCCACACGGGACCGTTGATCCGTACCAATTACAGATATATATATATGCACACACACTATCTGTGTGTGTGCGAGTATTTGTGAGCATCTGTGAGCATCTATGAGTATCTGTGAATGTTGTGCGAGTATCCGTGCGAGTATCCTTGCGAGTATCCGTGCGAGTATTCGTGCAAGTTTCCGTGTGAGTGTCCGTGCGAGTATACGTGCGAGTATCCGTGCGAGTATCGGTGCGAGTATCCGTGCGAGTATCTGTGCGAGTATCCGTGCGAGTATCCGTGTGAGTATCCGTGTGAGTACCCGTGTGAGTATCCGTGTGAGTATCCGTGCGAGTATCCGTGCGAGTATCCGTGCGAGTATCCGTGTGAGTACCCGTGTGAGTGTTCGTGTAAGTATCCGTGTGAGTAATCGTGTAAGTATCCGTGTGAGTAACCGTGTGAGTAACCGTGTGAGTAACCGTATGAGTAACCGTGTGAGTAACCGTGTGAGTATCCGTGTGAGTACCCGTGTGAGTGTTCGTGTGAGTACCCGTGTGAGTGTTCGTGTGAGTATCCGTGTGAGTATCCGTGCGAGTATTCGTGTGAGTATTCGTGTGAGTATCCGTGCGAGTATCCGTGCGAGTATCCGTGCGAGTATCCGTGTGAGTATCCGTGTGAGTACCCGTGTGAGTAACCGTGTAAATATCCGTGTGAGTAACCGTGTGATTAACCGTGTGAGTATCCGTGTGAGTACCCGTGTGAGTGTTCGTGTAAGTATCCGTGTGAGTAACCGTGTGAGTATCCGTGTGAGTAACCGTGTGAGCATCTCTGAGTACTGCAGTATCTCAGTCTCCGTGTGAGTATTTGTGAGTAACTGTGTGAGCGTCCAATCGCCATGAACTTTATATCATAATGTAGATATTTAAAATGACTGTTTGTCGATAGGAGGTAGCAGTCCGACGTGTCTTTAAACAACAAATCATAAAGCCCATACATACGAATCGAGCGACTGGGGCAAAAACAAAACGTTTGATATACGATATTGTAGAAGCCCGCTATTGTTTTTCATTTATGTATATATACGATCGTTGTGTCTCTTTCGTGGCGTAAGTAGTATGAACAAAAGAAAATATGAGAAAAAGAGCACAGAAGAGGTTGATCCTGCTTTGCCGTGCTCTAGATGCAGATTGCCGGAGCGAAAGAAGCATCTTCCTGCGTCCCCAGTTATTTTTCCTTTTGGTCTTGCAGGATATACGAATACTCTGGCAAAGAACCTCCCTCGTCGTCGCGGAGGAAGAAATCGGCTAAAGCAACCCGCGAGGGGAAAGAGCCGGTTGCACAGCGGCAGCTCTATGGCGAAGGTAGCTTGCTCAGCAACGAAGACAAAGATGAAGGATAAGAAAAGGAGAAGAGCAACTGCACCCCGGGCGGCAGGACATCCGCCGGCGTGATCCATCGCTCTGTGGCCGCAGAACGGAGGCGGAATCATTCTTCGTGCCACTGTTGCCTGGATTTTGCGTGTATATATAATACATGTGAGACCATGGCGACGACGAGAAATTGTGCGATTACGGAAGTTATACACTTTGCGTGATATTGCAATATTTTTGCAGGCAATAATCCGAGCGAGTTGAGTGCGCTCATTGAGAGAGTTGTAATTTATCTGCAGGATTTAACAATCTCGGACAAAAAAAAAAAACTAAATTTTCACTGCGCTTCCTCATACTGTACTGAAACAGTTCCGTCCTCCGTGAGAAAGCGAATCGATAATAAACGTAGAATAATACTGAATTTCATTGGATTATCGCTCGACCAGTCAATGCCGATATAATCGAGAAAGCGTGGGAATTCTCGCCAGGAATGGAGATGAAGCACCGTGTCAGATACGAAGCGCTGGGATAGAGAAGCTCCGCAGCCCCAGTCGACATGCGCGAAAGCTCGTACGTGTTCGGCGTACAGATCATGGCCGAGTACTATATGAGTTCCACGAGCGCCGGGGGTGCTTTCACTACTGGTGTTCGATATAATCCCGGGTAGCAGTTATGCCGGCAACAGCGGGTATTCGTGAATTCTTCTATCGTTCGACACTGTACTTACCACTATAGCTAATAATATCCACCGGGGGGTTGCGCGCTGTTGTGCCCCGAAAGGGGAACACGGAACAAGCGAGCGTTCCAGCGATTATCGGACAATGTGGCTGCAACGAATTTCCCAATCTTTGATGCGGCATAGTAGCTTGCACGAATATCGCACCGAAAGGAAAAATCCAGTTCGACTCTACGATTTCCATGCAGTGCAAGCAACTAAGATGATGACGAATATCTGGACGATGAAGCGAAGGTGCGACCAAAATTACTCCAGAGTAGGAAGCGCTATTGACGACTTGGGTGTTTCTGGGACATGTACATGCATCCCTTAAACCGTTTTGCTGTCGCGCATTCCTCGAAGTACGAGAAGCCCGCGGCAATATCTTGGTAATACCGAGCACGGAACAAGAATGTTACGAGCACGGAGCAAGCAAGCATTCCAGTGATTATCGGACAATGTGGCTAGACCGGATTCCCCAATCTTTGATGCGACGTGGTAGCTTGCATGAACATCGCAATGAAAGGAAAAATCCAGCAACGGTACGACTGTACGATGTCTACGTAATGCTCGCAACTAGGATGATGAAGGATATGTACGAGGACGATGAAGTGAAAGTACGAACAGAGTTTCTCCAGAGTAGGAAGCGCTATTGACGACTTGGGTGTTTCTGGGACATGTACATGCATCCCTTAAACCATTCTATCACGCATTCCTCGAAGTACGGGAAGCCCACAGCAATAACTTGGTAACACCGAGCACGGAACAAGCAAGCATCCCAGCGACTATCGGACAATGTGGCGACAACGGATTACTCAATCTTTGATTGACATGGTAGCTTGCATGAATACCGCACTGAAAGGAAAAATCCCGCGACGATTCGACTCTACGATGTCTATATAATGCACGCAACTAACATCTCATTAGCTTGTATGAATATCGCACTGAAGGGAAGAATCCAGCGACGGATCAACTTTACGATGTCTAAGCAATGCACGCAGCTAAGATGATGACGAATACCTACTAAGACGATGATTTGAAGCTCCGACCAAAGTTTCTCCAGAGTAGGAAGCGCGATTGATAACTTGGGTGTTTCTTGGCACATGTACATGCATCCCTTAAACCGTTTTGCTGTCGCGCATTCCTCGGAGTACGAGAAGCCCACAGCAATACCTTGGTAATACCGAGTATGGAACAAAAAAGTTACGAGCACGGAACAAGCAAGCGTTCCAGCGATTGCCGGACAATGTGACTACAACAGATTCCCCAATCTTCGATGCGGCATAGTAGCCTGCATGAAAATCGCACAGAAAGGAAGAATCCAGCGACGGATCAACTTTACGATGTCTATGCAATGCACGCAGCTAAGATGATGACGAATACCTACTAAGACGATGATTTGAAGTTCCGACCAAAGTTTCTCCAGGGGAGCAAGCGCGATTGATAACTTAGGTGTTTCTGGCACATGTACATGCATCCCTTAAACCGTTTTGCTGTCGCGCATTCCTCGGAGTACGAGGAGCCCACAGCAATATCTTGGTAATACCGAGTACCGCGTAATTAACACGGTTCCGGGGAGGCCGGGTACACGGGACATAAGCGTTTGGAGTTCTCTTACCTCTATCCTCCCGTTTCTCGTACAGCCGACGATGTGTATCTCCAGCACGAGCATGGGTAGGTCGAGATATAGGAGCAGCCGGAGGAGACGTGCAGGAGCGAGGAAACCCACCCGCTGAGCTGAGGTTCATAGGGTACGTCTGACCCAGCGCAGTTGAGACGACTAGTACTCGAGTATTTGAGGTTACCCCGGGGAAGCAACCCGTGCACCAGCGGGCTTAGAACCGGGTAAGTCGCTCGCACACCGTTCACCGCCGCTCGACACCACGATACCGAACGTGCATCTTGGCAAGAGTGCATTCCTCCGCACGTGCCGATCTCTTTGCTCGCGATCAAAGCCGCGGTGGTAGTGGCAGTCACCGTCGTTGTAGTGGAACGCCGGGTTAGACAAACTAGATAGTGTCGAGCTTCAGAGCAATTATCCCGCTGCTGAAAGTGTCCGCGGACCGTACCGTGGACAATAGTTGTACAAGTGTGGGAGAAACCGTCGGACCTCTACATTAGGCGACTCCAGCGAGCGTCCAAACACCATCGGAACATCCGTGGGGACAGTGGCTTTGGCACACGGATGTAAAGTACTCTATACTCTAGGTATGTACAGTAGAGAGAGGGGTTTAGAAAGCGGGCGACCCAAGCGAGACAAAAAAGAAACAAGGGATGTATACAGGGGCGTAACGAGAAGGGTTCGCACGATAAAGTTTATTTCTTTCCTAGAGAGTAAATTGACCCCAAAAAACTCTCCCGAGCACGAGCTTTACATACGTAAATCCGGCGACGGCCGGTCTCAGAGTGCTCGCCAATAGTACTAAGGGACGCATTTTGGAGCGATCGCAAGAGGTGGTCCAGAATAAAATTTTACACACTCTGGTTCGAATTTTAAGACGTTAGTTTGAACTGACGATCGCTCTTTAGATCGAAATTAAAATCGAAGGTTAAGACAGTAAGATCGATCTTAAATTCAAACTAATAAGAAGTGATGAGGTTTCCAAAAAAATCTTGTTATCTCCCTTCACGTATAGTTTCGATCTTTACAATCACTGATCATCTCATTGACGAGAACAATTCGCGATTCCATAGAAATGAAATCAAAAACCACTTTTGCCAGATCACCTATTCATGACAACATAGTGTCATCAAAGTTAACCGCGCACCCAGAAAAAATTTATTTGACGGCCATCGTTTATTTGTTTTAAGTAAAATATTTATGTGAATTAAATAAATATTTATTTTAATCAAATCAATATTTTACTTAAAACGGTGGCCGTCAAATAATTTTTTTTTCTGGGTGCACTTGGAATCCAAACTCTACGCCGCCAAGGCGTTAAAGTTCGATTTTAAGTTCGAACATGAGTTTCGAATCGAATTTCAGGTCGGGCCAAACTTCGATCTTAAGTTCAATCTCAAAAGCGATCTTAAGTTCAAACTAACCTCTTAAAATTCCACCCTAAGAGTACAACTTGGATGCGGAGAAACCGAATACGTGCGAACGTTTCGCAAGTCCAAGGGGCATTGCCGGCAACGGATCCCCTGTAAATGTTCCGAATTGATTTTCATTCTAATCATGTCGTCTAAAAATATGAAATATCTCGCTCTAGTGCAAGAAAAGCAATCACGAAATTTCCTTCGCTTTTCTCCTCGCTTTCTCCTCGGTTAATAAGCATTTTCGTTACAGATCGAATAATTCGTTACTTATAATTCGCGAGAGACGCGAGCGTGAGAAGACAGGTAAAGAGTCTCGGAGCAAGCGAAGAATAACTTAAAAATGATGAGAGCGAACGGAGGTCGGGCCGTGTTAATTAATTTCCCCTTAGAAGTAAGGAACTTGTTAATAATTTCTCGAGGCCGGGATTATACCACCATCTGGTAAAGTCTTATACCGCACACAGTACATTCAATCTTAATGGTATCAACGACGTCGTCTCGTTTACGCCGTCACAACCTCATTGTAATTTGAATCTACGCCCTTAATATTCCCGTGCCACGAGGCGCAGATCCTTCACCCTTCCACCTCTATTATAACGTGCCGTATAGTATGTTGCAGCTCTATGGCGAGACTTTATCGTAGACGCGACTGCAGGCCCGATGTCCCTCGCTAAGCGCATTCATCACCATCACAACGATACGGAGGAAATCGCGTGGAGGGTTGAAGCGAGTAGACCGCTCTACCTCGTTAATTACCTCGGTAAATATTCCGACTGAAAGCTCCGGTGTGAGAGGGATCTGTCTGTCGTTACATAGGCCTCTTACACTATGCACGACGTCGTTGGTCGTCAAGCTCGAGGGTGGCGGCCGGGCTCTCGCTTGCAGCCCCGAGCAACAGCGTGTGAGATCTCGTGTGCAGACGAGCGATGGAGATTTGGTCGTGGAGAACCTATAGGACCAGCGGCAAGGGGCCATACACCGCAAATCGATTTTGCGGTGGATCCCATGTCCGAGACAGGGACGTGTATAATACATTATCTGCCGATGGCCAAACGAGTCCCTTTGCAAAATTAATAGATAACCTTCTGGAAATGTTTATTGGACGAAAAGTACGGAGAGTGGAGAAAGTACAGAAGGTATGGAAATCCCTGGTATGCAGACTAGTTCCGGAAAATACGGGTATCCGCTTGTTCGGATATCTGGGAGAGGAGGATAGAGGGATAAATTGAACGGCATAAGGAAGGCAAGTCGGTGTATCGATTAAAGGTGCGTCATTACTTATCGAGAGAAAAGTACCAAGACGGTTCCGGGTTGGACAAGGAGCAAGGGTATCTCCCGACTAAAATAGAGACCATTTTTCTTATAACAAGGCTGTTCTGCACGGAGCGGGCATATAAAGATGATACCCTCAATAAACCACACCTCTCCCAACAAGACGGTTTCCCTCCAGCGGCGAGTCGTTAGTGCCGGCTCGTTGACGGAATGAGGACGTGAATCATAGTGACCATTTTTCTTTGCATTTGTTTTCCTACTCTCGCGCTCCGTCTCTCTCTCTCTCTCTCGCTTGGAGAATAGCCGTGCTGGAACAGTCCCTTTGATGAGATGAAGAAAGTTGCGAAGAAAGGGCGAGGCTGGTGGGAAAAAATGGGATAAGGCGCTCGCTACGTTCCTCTCGAAAATTTCATGATAGCGCAGCATCTGAGACAGGGCAAGTGCGAACAGAGCCAATTACCGAAGGGATTCCGACAGGAGTGACGTTTCCCAACTCCGTCCATAGAGCCGACACTAATACTGGCTTCACAAAGCCCGCACAACAGGCCAACCATCCATCTATGCTTATCGCCTTATCACGACAGGACGAATAGCGCGCACTACATCGCGCGTATATCGGGTGCGAGCTTTCGATCTGTTTCGTAAGCCAAAGATATCGCGCAGTTTCCAGCGCGGTGAAATTTAGACCCTCCAAATAGCCTTCGACGGATTCAAATCTGTAATATGTACACGGTTTCTTATGATTCGGTGGACGCTTTGAATCGCCTGTTCGGACTTTACAGATTTTACTTGTGGAGACGAATATTGACAATACAATGAATATCTAGGCTTAACGCGTTATCACGACAGCAGGAATAGCGCGCATTATATCGCACGTATATTGGATTGCGAGCTTTCGATCTGTTTCGTAAGCCAAAGATATCGCACAGTTGCCAGCCGTGAAGTTTAGACCCTCCAAATAGCCTTCGACGAATTCAAATCTGTAAAATGAACACGGTTTTTGATGATCCGATGAACTCTTTAAATCGCCTGTTCGGACTTTCCAGATCTCACTTGTGGACATGAATATTGACAATAAAATTAATATCTATGCGCGCACTACATCGCGCGTATATCGGGTGCGAACTTTCGATCTGTTTCGTAAGCCGAAGATACCGCACAGTTGCCAGCGGTGAAATTTAGACTCTCCGAATAGCCTTCGACGAATTCAAATCTGTAAAAAGAACACGGTTTCTGATGATTTGATGACAGCTTTAAATCTCCTGATTGGACTTTCCAGATCTTACTTGTGGCCATGAATATTGACAATAAAATGAATATCTATGCTTATCGCGTTCTCACGACAGAACGAATAGCGCGCACTACATCGCGCGAATATCGGGTGCAAGCTTTCGATCCATTTCGTAAGCCGAAGATACCGCACAGTTGCCAGCCATGAAATTTGGACCCTCTAAACAACCTTCGACGAATTCAAATCTGTAAACTCTGCACGGTTTCTTATAATTCGATAAACGCTTTAAATCGCCTGTTCGGACCTTACAGACCTTGCTTGTGGACACGAATATTAACAATAAAATTTATATCTTACAGCTCTCAAGATTTAATCGAAATGAGCCCATCAGAGAAAAACGAACCGATGATTTATTTCAACCAAGATTCGAGATATCTTCCCCAAGAAGCGTATAGCTATGAAGCTAAATTTTTTATAACGTTTTTTGTGACACATATATAGGAAACCCAGATTTATACGGGGTAAAGTTTACGACGCCGTTAAGGACTCGACCGACTCTCGCGTCGAAGGCATAGTCGGGATGACCGAGATAACGTCGAAGAAAGTATCCGAAGGTTTTTGTAGTCACTTCTCTTCCTCTCCAATAAAGCATGCGGGCTTGAAGCGATTCGTACATGCCATATAGTATCAAGCAGTTATATAGTACATGGCACAGATTTGAATACACCTATAGTGATCTTTCAACTCCACGACTTATCTAAAGCTCCGCACTCGCCGGCTCTCACGTGCGATCCTGGCTCTCTTTGCTCATCGGATTTACATGTTTTCCTAAATAAACTTCTCTCCAGCAAGCACGTCTGCCGAGCTATCCTACGTTATTTCAACAGGATCGTCAAATGACGAAAGCGCTTTCGGAGGGCCGACTCTTCCTTACTTGGCTCTTTGTCTTAACCCCGGCGCTTCCCATTCGAGGCTGAACACTCTGCGTATATAGGATAATGTCACTCGCCGACCGAGGTTGACCAAAAATAGACGTGCGAGAACTGAGCGAAGAAATCGTTATGGCCGAGACTGAGCCAAGGTGCCGGATACGAAATTCACGAAATTTCTGTTGGAACAGAACCAAAACATGGCGAGACTGCAACCGCAACAGCAGCGACACGGGACGTTCAGTTCCACTCGACTTCGCTTAGATACATTTGTCCAGGTGCGTGTTTCGGCGGTTGCGTGTGTCCTGAGAGGCCGAATTGGTAACTAGCCAACCTCCGTTACTCCTTTAGTCCCTCTCGTTATGTCCACTATGTACACTTTACACGATGGCTGGTGTGAGCTCGGTACTTGTCTTCACGGTGTCTAAACTTTCGGCACTTGTCCAATAGCCCGGCGAACAAGCTCAGCAGGAAACCGCATCGTCTCCATTTAATGCTCCCTCAGGGAGAATTCGAGGACGGTGTTGCTTAGCTGCTGTGTGTATCCACAGGACCACTTGGGGATTTGCAATCAATCAACCTGCGGAGCGATATCTCTTTGGTTGGGGCATTTGTCGCTGAAACGGCTAATCGATCATGCTATTGTCGCACTTAGCATTCGACGACACAAAGGCGTTTCTGATCGTCCGGAGAACGGATTTAGTTACGTACGATATCTCCGCCAATGGAACACGGTTATAATCTGCGTTTTGTTTATATGTAAGAGGTGGTGCAGAATGAACTTTGATACATTGGAATCTGATAGAAGTGGCAGTACTAGTAGGTACACTGCTGTTCATGAATGCCGAGATTTCCTCGCATCTTGCTGGATGTCTTCCTTGGTATCTTAGATCCTGTGCAGAGATAGAGCAAGATATCCAGGAAGATAAAAAATCACGAAAACCAGGCATTCATGAAGAACTGTGTACGGGTATTTATTGATATTTGGTCATAAATATTGACGATGCATAACAGCTTTTACGTACACATTGTAGAACATACAAGCAAGAAAATAAAAAAATGTCAATGAGCCATCGACCGTAGTCCTTTAGCTCTAGTTCCTCTTTGGTTTAGTACAAAATACGGTAATTGCGTGAAGAAATATTGGTTGTTGCAGATGAGAGACAGTTTTGCCTATGGAGTTTCGTTGTACATTCTTTCGATTGATCTGATAGAAATTATCATAAATCTGGTAAAAACCAATAGAACTTTGATGTATATGGAAACTACTGCGAAATCCTGGCAAAGATTCCTATTACACTCAACGCATTCCGATAGAAAAGATGGTAATTTTCGTTACTGCCGATATTACCCGAGTATTCCGTAATTTTTGCTAGAATGTAAGTAATTCTTACTAGAAAAAATATAGTAATCGGTGGCGTCGCGATCGCCAACCGTTTTTGATTCTGGTTTGCACGTTCCAGCGGCATATTATGTCTATCAAATTTTGTTTTATGTATACATACATAACACAATGTCATCGACGGAATTCTCAGTTTTAATCCACAGAATTCTCAGTTTTACTCTACGGAATTCTCAGTTTTACTCCACGGAACTCTAGGTTTTACTCCACGGAACTCTAGGTTTTAATCCACGGAATTCTCGGTTTTATATAATCCACGGGATTCTCAGCTCTAATTCACGAAATTCTTAACCAGATGCGCAAAATTTCTGGAAAAAATGACCATATGGAATTGGATAAAAATTGCTGTGGCCCCAGTGTTAAATTTCACATATCGCTAATGATGGCGTTGGTGTACAATGTTGAATGGTAGAAATTTTCCATGCGACTCGGTAGTTTTTCCGAGATCCGTCTCTCATTGTAGCAAGCCGTATTTGCTCCCACCATTTTCGGGATCAGCCCATCACATCATGAACAAACCGGCAGGAGTTCCCAATTATGTTTCCGCTATCCAGAGCTCTCACGTAGCTCATTTCAGTTTGTTTCCGAGAGCCAATCGGAACCCGAATAAGCATAAACCAATAACGATTGAGATCGCGATATATATATTTTTTTTTACATTTTTTTTTAAACATGTTGTTTTCGTACGCAGTACACCGGTACAATGCGAAAACAGGAAGAAGAAAGCCCATAGATATAAAACTATAAGAGAGCGGAACCCGTAAACAGAAACGACGGTATATTTCGCGAAACGATGAAAAATTCGTCCGCAAAAGTTTCGCCTCGTTCTCTCCGGTTCGCGGAACTTATCGCGTCACTGCGAGCTTTCTGTCTCACCGATTTTTCACAAGAATTTTCCAGTCTTCGCTGTATACATAGATAAAGACATGCCAATCGGGATATGTCCCGTGGCTTTAAAGAAAGGTGGGGTGTGCGCTAGAATTGAAAATACGCAGTGGTACGTACGAGTCGTACGGTTGGGGGTGAATTCGTGTGTGTCGCGGTTGGAAAATTCATGCGAAGCCGACTGGATGGCGAAGGTGCGCCTTTAATATAAGTGCGCCGAGGAGGAGAGAAACGGAGAGGGAACAATGAGAATGGAAGGAGGAGGAAAGGAACGACGACAGGGGACGACGAGGCCAGGAACGGGAAAACGAGAACGGATTCGCTGTGGGGAAATAAACGAACGTTGAAAGTATGATCCAACGATGGTCGCGTAAATCAGCGAACGTTACCGTGCATATGCATGCTTGCATATGTGACGAGGACCGCGGTTGGTTCCGGCTTCGAGGGCGAGGCGTCTGTTGCATGTGGCAAGGCGCTGCCTTACGAGTAACGCTCGCTCGGTGAAGTATGCGTGGGCTGCACGGAGAAATGCGGGTGGCGAGGTGCACGGCAAGCCCGCGTAACCAAACAAGACACGGGAAAGGGTTCCTCGCGCAAATGAAAGGATACGACCGGATGCGGGCGGTGTACGCGGAAAAACGGCACTGCGACGACGAAGAAGAGTCTGTGAGCAGGTCGTGGACGGAAGACCAGCGGCCGTTTGCAAATGCGCTTACGCCGCTGCAGGCTTGGAGTAAAAGGGGTGAATGAAATGGAGGACGGGTAGGCAAAAGGTGTTGTCCGGTTTATGAAGAAATATGAGAAGAACGGAGGGAATCCGAAAGGATTTTTTTCATTCGTTCGAGCAGAGAAGCTCGGTCAAGCCATGCGTTCGCAACCGTATGGGGATGAGTATCGGAATGCTGGGATGAACTGAGAGTTCAACGGATCACTGCTGCCAGAAAGCTCGAGCCGGGCCGCTTTTCGGATGCGCTGTATCGCAGCTATGCATGCATGCATACTCAAGCAAATATCTTTGCGATAATCGCTTGCGCAGACTCCGGGGCATATAAAGTACCCAGCAAACCCAACAGATTCAGTCGCCCTCGTTGCAGAAACACCGGAATAACCCCACAGAACTGGCATCCGCTAGAATTGTACAAGGTTCTACAAGGCGGAATTCCAGTGTGCTCACATGGCTGTGTGTGTGTGTGGGTGCATGAGTTGGATAGTTTCGTTGGTTGCTTCGAGTGCACTGGACTAAACCTCAGTGAAGGTGAACTCGCAGACGAGAGCCCGTGGTTGGAAATCAACGAACTTGGTGATACACTGTATATAGCGGCGGCAAATATATGTTTAATCTACATGCAATACTACATCACTTCATCTTCATCTTCATCCTGTGGTCGGGAATCTACGATAGCTCGGCCGTTTGTTCTCGGTATTCACAATGAACTGTATTCACTCGGTATTCGCGATAAATAGAACGTGATTTCGAAATGTAATGTACAATTGGGATGAAAAATTATTGTTCCGTGTATTACAAAAATTGGGAATACTTTGTTTTTAAGGATTTGCTTTAATTTCAGTATAAAAGTGCTATAATTTGAATAGTTTGCTTTAATTTCAATGAAAAAGTGTATGAATTTTTTATCACAATTTTACATTAAATTTACAATTTTTTTTGCAGTGTTATCGTTTGAAAATTGTGGTTGAAAACTAATGAACGGTATTGGAAGCTTTTTTACATACACTGTTTCGCAAATTTTACACACATGTGCGTTGCAATTTTGAAGTCAAATTTGTATTTTTAACGAAAATGTATGTAAATTTGTGGCAAAATATTTGTGATATTAATATCTGGTATTCTAAATTTACAAACAAAAAGTACATTAATGTGAGTGATGTAAGCAAATTTCAAGGTCCAGAACATTCAATTTACAACTTATTTTGACAGTGCAGTACATGTCGGCTGGACCGAGGGATGAAAAGAAAAGTATCGAAAAATGATAATTTTGTAACTCTTTCATAAAGTATCCCAATAATATATTTTCTTTCGCGAAGCAATTGAGAAAGTAACCGAGAAAGTTCAAAAACAGCAGAGAATGCAAGCTCGTCATGTGACTACAACTCGTGCGGTCTGGAGGGTGACGATGTTTTGTGTGCACTGAAACTCTCTCACAATCTCCGAACAACAACGGAACCCTACCAACGTACGATTGCGGCCTACCCATACAGATGTGAGCAAAACGATAACGGCGAAAAGTTGGTGAACGCAGAACTACTGCTTCTATTATTCAATGCAAAAGGAAAAGCGTGCACCGCCCTGTGTATACGGTGAAAACGGAAGTCGCCGGTCGCTCGTACGTACAATCGAATTACTTTTATATTTCTTCGCCAAAGTAGCGAACTTTCGTTAATCTTTAAGACTCGCAAACATAAATTTCGTTCGCAGAAGTCAAAAAGAAAAGGGCAGTGGAAGAATACATTAGAAAAGTACGAAACATAGATAAAAAGAAAGGCCGATATACATAGTCGAGGAACGAACATCGCCTTTCCCGGCAGAGAAAAACTCATTTCCAGAAGGTTGAGAGGAATCTCTTTGATCTTTATTTTCTGATGTATAGGAAGCGCTATCTATTTGTTTCGTGAGAATGGTATAAGGGAGAGTGAATATTCTTGAAACTTCATTGCGCCTGTATTAATAATGAGGATTCGTTCGAAAGGAAAGGAAACAGAAATAAAAGACACGTTTAATTGCGAAAATCGGACATATATTAAATACGTATTCATATCTCTTTGAGAAAACCATTGACGGGTAAATATGGAATGTACGATATGAAAAAATGTTTAATATCATTTCTGGACTCTCAAGGCTCTTCAAAGACAAGCGTTTCCTTTTTGGAAACTTTATTGTTTGGAAACTTAATTGATGGCACCCGAGGAATTTGGAGCAATTGGGACACATCACTAGTGTGTACGTCTAAATCGACGCAACATTTTCATCGTTCAAGAGCAGCAATTGAGAATGTAAAATTAGTTTCTTTTTTATTCGTTATGTTTTTAAGGTACCTCAACACTGCTTGTGCATGTGCATACACAGTAAAGTAGGCAGCGACGTTTCTTGTTCCTCAACGTCAACAATTCTTTTCGCATTAATTTTACAAAAAAATTTTGTATATTTAACGAAAATTTCTGTTAATTAAGATTATATTAAAATCGCAAATATTTTTTGTAAAATTAACAAGACGATAATTGTGAATGTTTGTGGACAAAACAGTTTGTTAGATGTCCGAATTTGTTTTACCGTGTATGTATTACGTACACGGAGATAAAAGTCGGAGAGTATTGCGGTCGTAGGCTCATTCACAATAGGTTCGATGAGCCCGTGCGGTGTAATTAATTCGTATCGACTGTTTCGCGAGCAACGAAGCTAATGTGGATTACTCGACGGGTCGAGCAATGGCTAATTTGTCCTGGAAACATACGATACAAGTTCGGGGACGATCGATTCCCGGTAAACATTGGTGTATTGACAGAGATGGAGGAAATTCGAAGTTATCTAGGCGTCGGTGCCCAATCGGTAGGGTAGTTAGAGTGCCAATAATTACGAACTATACGTAAATACATTAAACGAATCGAGTATATGTTCAGGGGATGTACCGGTTGTCGCTACTGCACCGTTATTCGTCACTCTTCGATTTATGTTTGTTTCGATATCTTCGTTTTGCAAACTTATTTAATGCGTGTATCAAATTTGATTGTTCAGATTTAAGGTAGCTACTGCGTGACACACTAGTAAAATGAGTGCTAAATTTTTACAATTGTTTAACCCAAATTGTATGCATTTATTAACAGTAAAGGAAGTTGATTCGTATTACATGTGTCCTCGACCAAGAGAAATGTCAAGTACGATGATTATGCAAGAACAACTGGTAATTGCAGATTTCCATGATAGTACATTTTTGTTGGGCTTTTTCAAAGCAAAATCCATACCTTTTAACCGATTTTAATGTACCACAGCTTACTTCGTTTCTTGATCTCTGGTCTACGAATTCACCAAGTAGATTTCTTGAAGGTTTGACCCTTTGACGAATACGACCCATTGTTTAACTGGTGAACTCCCGCAACCCCTAACAAACTTCTGTGATTTTTAAATTATCAAAAGTATTGAAAAAGTTCTACTCGGTGATTTCGGAGAGCAGCGTTTGAGGAACAAAGTGAGCCGTTGTACATTAAAATTTTTTGGAAAATAAGGATTATTCTTCGAAAAAACTCGACGGAAACGTATCATCATGGAAATTTGCATTTATCAGTTTGTGTATTTGCAATAAAAACACCGTTATCAATAGTTTCCTTGATTGCGGACCCATCCAATAATAAAAATCGAGTTCCGTTTCTGTTGATAACTTGACAACATTCTGGACAAACAATAGTCAAAATTCAGCGCTCGTTCGTCTAGTTTTCCGTGCAGTCGCTGCCTTAAAACTTGCGCGTTGGAAATTTGAAAAATTCTCATTCGCCATTTGTCCGGCAGAAAAAGTAGGTGATACGTTTTGCTAACTTTACTTTAAAGCGGACGCGGAATCCGTGAGGTGCAAAAGAGCCGAATGGTTGCCCCAACTGGAACAAATGCCCTGCGCATATACCCCGCACAATAAAATCGTACCTTTTATCGACGCGAATTAAAGACTGAATGTGGAATCGGCCTCTCCAAAAGTAATTTCTGAACACCTTACCTAATGCGCCTCCGAGTAAAAGTATATCACTGGCAGTCGGATAGATAATAAATGTGCACTTCCCCACGAAACTTTAAATCCTATAAGTAGTAACTATACCTCACAGTATAGTCCACCACTTCTTCAGCACTCCGGCACCACCAGCTCTTAACACACTTTTGTAACTCTCAGTAGGAATCCACAAAGCGCACTGCAGAACTTAAGTTTTTGCCGATGAGTGCTGATCAGCAGTCGACGGCTCTACTCTCCGACACCACTCCATCCCCTCAACATTATCTCGACGTGATCCAATTATTAATTCACGCGTCCTTTTCCTTCCTCGTCTCTTAATCCTCCCCTATGTGAACCAACCTCGGGTCGATCGCTCCCGACAATCCACGCAATCACACCACAACCTCAATTAATCGAATTTACCGATATAAAAAAAAAACTTGATCACTTAGACCCAACTTATTGTCGTCTTTGTGTTATTCAACTCTTTCAACCGTTGCACGAAAAATTGAACCACCACTCCGAATTGTCAACTTAGCGCGCGATACTCTTGAAACAAAAAATTGAAATTAAAGTGATAACGAGATTATGAATGGTGATTAGGGCAGTGTTTTTTAGATCGGTAGAAAATTGCCGTCGCCTGGTCCAGCGGTCGTTGTGGCGCGCGGCGAGCCACTGACTGCCTACACCCCTGAAGTTGCCTGCCATCCCCGTACCAACACCCACGCTTTCCACCCCCACCCCCAGCGGCACAGCCGACGGCACCGACCCTCCCCGTCGTCTCGTCGGCGCAAACGCCACAACCCTCACCCTCGCGGATTCCACCTCCGTCCCACTCGGCGCCCGAGAACTGCGAGGAGCGAGACGGACGAGGAAAAGGGTCACAGGGAAAGCCAAGAACACACACCACACTTGTACAGCATCCGAACGTTCGCGCGAGCTTTCCCTGCGATCCCGAAAACCGCTTTTCGCGCCTAAGAGTCGGACGTAATTGTTTCATGTACGTCGCTCCTCGTGTACACCCTTCATCGCCTTCATCGTACTACTCGTCGGCGGGTCTCGTTCTCGTCGCTCGTTTGCATCGAATACGTCTGCGCCTCGACTTTCAACTAACGGGGAAATCACGCATGAGCCACGGGAGAACCTTCTCGGATACTCGGAATTTATTACCTTTAGCGAAGCTCGCAATAGGATGAATATTTAATGCCATTCTCCGCTACCGTCGTCCCGCTGATGAAAGACCCGGACTGTGAGCAACGGATGAGAATCGAGACGATCGGTTGAGTGAGTTATAGGAACAATTTGCATCGAATAAATTGCAGGGATTTCGTGTCATCGACGAGATTATCGAACTAATGGAATGTAATTCGGGAGATATTAATCGATCGTTTGTTCCGCAGAAATTCGTGCACTACGATTTTTTTTATTATGTGGGTTGGTGTTGATGGGGCACGAAATTTTAAACGATCGAAATTTTGGAAGGCCAATATTTCGAAATTTTATTGCGGATATTAAAATATTGAAAAATTAGTGGGTCGAAAGTTGTATTTTCGATAGATAGGTAAGTTGGGGTGGGGGTAAAATTTTTTGAACGACCGCAATTTTGGACGACCAATATTTTATAATTTCATTATTGTGGATATTACAATATTGAAAAATGAGTAGTTCGAAAATTGTATTTTCGTTACATAGCCAAGTCGGATAACAGTTTCACGGAAAGGTTATTCTTTTCGGGCGATTTTTTCTGTGTAAATATATTTTTAGAAATTGGAGGTGTACATTTTGAGCGACCAGATTTAGAATGGCTGAAATTTTGATGTTGAAAACGAAGACGAGCTGATACTTTTAATAACCTACGTACCTATCAAAAGGAGGACAAGAATACGGATTTCGAACGACTAAAACGTAGAATCGCGCAATATCGAAGGAACAAAATAGCGGGAATCGAAATAGCGAAAGCGAATCGCAACCAGCGAAAATCCCTGATGATCAACCTCGACAGACGTAACAAATGTGAGACCTGTCGTTTCGCGAGCTGTCGCTATTCTGACCATTCGTCTTTTTGCTCATTCGCTATAATGAATTCGAAATTATGAACGCTCTTAATATCCGCAATTTTAATTTTCCAGGACTCGAACTTGCAATATCGCCTAACCATATATTTGTTCTCGATATTAAGTTAATTTCGATATATGCATGTTCTCAATATTTATTTCCTACTTAAGGACTCTCAGAAGACTGGCCAATGTACATTTGAACGCTACTTAATTTTTCTATCCCGAAATATCGGTTCTTCCACATTTAGATCGGTCACAATTTCGACCCCCACTCAAATCTCTTTTGTCTTTTTATTTGTGAAAAATAATAATGCAACTTGTTGCGATGTCAAGGGAAACGCGAGACCGGAGGTAAAGTCGGAGAAAAGTTGTCAGGTAATATAATTGAAAAGCTTTTGCATACTATTCTTACTGAATAGCCCGTAGTATACGCGAAATATTTCCAACGGTGGAAAGCGACTAAAGTTTCACGCAGTTATGGCATTTTAGGACCAATTTACTATTCCGAGCACTATTACAATATTGTGAAAAGTTTATAGGACCAATTTGCATCAAATCATTTATATTGATGTCGTATCATCAACGAGATTATCAAAGTAATTCGAGAAAAATGAATCAATCATTGTTCCTCAAAAAGTCGTGAGCAACCATTCTTATCTATAACTTTATGCTGCTTTTATGCTGATTACTCTACCGATCCTTCTAAAATCTCTTGAAATCTCTTTTGACTTTTTTCTCGCGGAAAAATAATAACACCGCTTGTTACGGTGTCAAGACGAACGCGCGACCGAAGGAAAAGTCAAACAAAAGTTCTCAGGTCGTACAATTGAAAAGTTTTTGAACACCGTTCTTACCGAATATCTCGTAGTATACGCGAAATATTTCCAGCGGTGGAAAGTGACTAAAGTTTCATGCAGTTATGGCGTTTTAGGGCCAATTTACTATTCCAAGCACTATTACAATATTATGAAAAGTTTATAGGACCAATTTGCATAAAATAATTTACATTGATGTCGTATCATCAACGAGATTATCGAAGTGTAATTCGATAAAAATTAATCAATCATTGTTCCTCAAAAAGTCGTGAGCAACCATTTTTATCTGTAACTTTTATGCTCATTACTCTACCGATCCTTCTTAAATCTCTTGAAATCTCTTTTGTCTTTTTACTCGCGGAAAAATAATAACGGCGCTTGTTACGGTGTCAAGACGATCGCGCGACCGAAGGAAAAGTCAAACAAAAGTTCTCAGGTCGTATAATTGAAAAGCTTTTGAACGCCATTCTTACCGAATATCCCGTAGTATACGCAAAATATTTCCAACGTTGGAAAGCGACTAACGCTTCATCCAGTGATGGCGTTTCCGGGAATTATTTCTACAGAAACGCCGTCATCCGACTTAGTCAGGCAAAACTGAAACGAGCTACCTGCTATAACGGAAACAGCAACAGCAGCTGTCTGGATCACGCGTAAGACTGGCTAAACGAAAAGTCGGCTTTCCCGGCATAAAGGTTACTACTTTACATTCTTATTTTGAATAAAACGTCTCTCCTGTGCCTTGACGTTTAAGGATTTTCCACGTACCTCCCACGTCTCCGAGAACCCATTCCGACCCATTCTCTTTATTTTTATTCATCACTCCTTCGCCTCCAACTGGGAAAGAACAAATGAGAGATAAGCGACGTTTCAAAGGATTTAAATGACAAGCAGGGCATTCGCATTTTCCACAATACGTACGAGAATAGTAATGAAAGAAATAATAGAAAGGACAAAAAAAAACGATGGAAACAGTCGCTCGACTCCGAAGAAATTGTCGATACAAGTTCTCTTTTTCCCGGATAGTATCGATTCCATAATATCGGGTACAGATTGCCGCTCCAGGAGTTTGCGAAGAAATAATTCATAGACTTTCATAATTTAATTTCAAAATTTAATGCTCTGCATTGCAGTCTGCAGGACATTAAACTTCCTTAAATTTCATATTCATTAGATTCTCATTAAAAAATTTATTTTCGTTAAGTTTTTATTAAAAAGAAAAAAAGAAGAGAAACTTGTACATAAGTGTACAAGTACACAAGTACAACGGAGATAATTTTAGAACCGACTGACTTTCTGATTTTATTTTTCACGCATTTAATTGATTCAAAATAAAGCAATCCTCGAATACACGAGCTTGCATATTATGGCATGAAGTGTTTTTAAAAAAACGATGAAAATAGACGCTCCATTCCGAAAAAATTGACGAAACAAGTTCTCTTCTTCCCAGATAGTATCGATTCCATAATATCCGCCCCGGAGTTGGCGAAGAAATAATTCGTAGACTTTGATATTGCAATCCATAGGACATTAAATTTTCACTAAACATGAAAATCATTTTGAAAAGTAACGATTTATTCCCAGAAAAAAAGAAGAAAAACTTGTTCTCTTTACGCCCCGAAATCCATTATACGAACATAATTTTAGAACCGACTGACTTTCTAATTTTATTTTTCACGCATTTAATTGTATTGTTTGAGACAAAGCATTCCTCGACTGTGCGAGCTTGCATATTATAGCACGATGTTTTCTTCGCGTGAGTCTTTCAATTACGAGTTCATCGGGAGCGCAGTCAACCCTCGCAAAAACTCGGATGAGCAGCGGCAGCCGCGGCGGCGGCGGAAACGTTGCTGCAGGAGAGCATCCGCGTTTAATCGAGTTTCGCGATAAAACATCGCCGGCAGGGAATTCTCACTGAAATACGTAAAACGTAACAGACATCGTCGTCGTCGTCGTAGCCACAGCCAGCCGTGCACCACTGTTTTCGCAGTCGAGTTTTCCTCATCGCATAACGCAACTGTTAACGCAACGTTGGATAACATTTAAGCTCCGTGTTGCGATAGGTATAAGCATAGAATTCGCGAACATTCTAGTTCGCGCTATGCAGCCGCTCGGAATACGCTACACGCTCGTACACAAGCTCGAATGTAGACCGAAAGTAATGAAATAAATTGCAGCACTCAGCAACGAAAAGCTGTGCTAGATTCGAGGACAGTTCAGCCGACTGAGCGATTCCCCCGCAACTTTTCGACTCTCGGCATACCGGTGCCAGCCATCCCCATTATTTCGCCTCTCACATCGCTCACGCGGCGATCTTTGGCACCGGGATAGAAAATCTCTCGCAAATCTCTCCGTTCCATTAGAACACAAAGCTTTTATATTCGCAGGGGAATTTTACTTCCATGGTGAACCGTGTGAAACGTGTGCTAAGTTCGCGAGTAAATGGCAATCCAGTGCGTTGCTAATGTCACATTAGACTGATACATTTCACTTTTTATTTTTTTTTTAAATTTTTTTTATAATATAAAAAAGGAAAGGAGAAAAAACCTTCCAAATGCCAAAGTAAATCTCGGGCTGAAGGACCCAAGTCGACGGCTCTTTGACAAGGTGTAAAATTAGCATTAGGTAAAAAATTTAGTATGAGAAGATAACTGTAAGCATTAACTTTGGCGTTGAATCTCTTTTACTACTATTACTAAAATAAAAAATAAAAACCTACTAGTCAAAGGTTTACAGTTTGTTTACTACTTCAAATTATTTTTTTGTTAAGGCACAAAGTGTGAAATATTGATTCTCCTGTTATTCTTTATTTGTAAAACCTGAAAGATTTACCATATTGTTAAAATCTAAAAGCGATTCGTTTCCCGTCCAAACCGATACATAAATAAAAATAAATAATTAATTAATTGAAACTACTGTCTAAAATTAAAGTCTAGATTTCACGATACTTAAGGAGGGTCGACTGGCAGACGAAATACACGTAAGTCATTACAATAATATTCCATGCGATTCAAGACAGCTTTGATGTCTTGAATCGCATGCAATATTTTTTTCAATCACATTTTAATTCCAAAGAAACAGCCGAAACTCCTTAAAGTGTTCTTTCGGACATAAAACGTGGACGGAGAATTCTGTCTAAAGCCACGACCTTGACGTGGAATTTCATTGGTTACATAAAAGGAAATTCATGTTCCCTACAAGTATATCTGCGCACAGGGAGGCATGCAATGTGGAGTTAAAAGTCAGGTTTCATAGAATGTGGAACGTGTATCTATTCGGTACGAAAAACACACCACTGCGGGCCGACTGCTCGTCGAATACTATATAGTCGTGAAATCGTGACGTGACTCCAAAGCGATTCGCTCCCTTATCAATAGGCGTATATCAATGAAGCATAGCGATGCGCTAGAGCGACTAGTCCCACGCGTGTCGCTATGTGCCGTAAAACGAGATTCCCAGTTATTCTATATACACGAGAATATATACTATCGTACTGAACACGTTACGCGTTCACGCGCGAGTTCCCTTTCGTTTTCGTCAGTTTCGATGGGAAAAATTCAATTTAAACAAAAAATTTTATTTTTCGTTCCATAAACGTATTTTCATCGGATATCCAACAATCCTTTTGCACAAAATTTAAGACACTGTGTGAATGAAGCATAGCGATTCGCTAGAGAGACAAGTCCCACGCGTGTACCCACGTGCCGTGAAACGAGACTGTCAGTTATTTCATATTATATGTACAAGAATATACACTATCGTACTGAACATGTACAGCGTAGGAAAGAGCGGGGCAATATGGGGCGGTGAGGAAAACGCGGTTTTTCTATCATTTTTGCATGTCCCATTTTGCCCCATCGATACACCCGGATTTTCTATCGCTTCTTCTCTCACTGTCCCATCCAAAGATGATTGGAACATTGCGTTTTGCCCCACTGACCCGTTTTGTCCCGCTCTTCCCTACACGCGCGTTTCCTTTCGGTTTCGTCAGTTCATTTGTTGGAAAATTGAATTTAAACAAACATTTTATATATCACCGATAAACTTTTTTTCATTGGTTAGATCCGTAGATCGAACAATTTCCTCGCACGAAATTTGAGGCACTGTGTGCACGAGGCGAATTTTCTTTCTCTCGACTACACTGTCAAAAAGAAAAATTGTAAATTGTAATGCACCGATCTGGAATTTTTTATGTAAAAACATGTACATTATATTCAATGGACTATTGTGATAACAAATAATGAACTTTTACAGTGAAATTAAAGTAAATTTTTGGATTTACAGGCCTTTTATAATAAAATTACAGTAAACCATTAAAAGTAAAGTATTTCAACATTTTTTAATATAGATGAAATTTCACACACCAGTTTATGCATTAAAAAAACTTTCAGTGCCAGCACATTAAATTTCATACAAATTTTTTTTACAGTGTGAATAATATTCGACATTCGATCCTCACTTACCTTATGGCCGAAAAGCATGTCTATGAAGGTTTCTATCGCAATACAGTTCGGAACTTACCTGAAACAGAAAAAGTACCCAATGAATTGAGCGATAAAGTGAATTTTTATTTTTAAAACAGAGTCCGACGAGTGGTTCGCTAATAATTAGAATAATCGTCACGCGAGCGACGCATTCGTCTCCGTAGTTGTAACGTACAGGTTACATCGCGCGAACGTCAAAAGGGGAAAAGGGCGTAAATGGTCAGACGCCGGTGTGAGCGAGAGCGTGACTCAGCGATCGATGGCTTGGTCCACGGTGGCTTTTAGTGCCGAGGGGTCGAGTTGAATGAGCAAACTGTTTCACAACTGCGCCACCCTGATGTAGGTAGATAATGGCAAACGGTATAGAGACGATAACGTGGAAATCTCGCCTGCGATGCTTGCGCGCCAGTTGACCGTACGCTACGACTGTACTACGTCGTCGCGAATAAAACTAGCGGCGAGACGTGCCGCTAGTGGTAGGACTGCAAGGAGCAATCGTGTCAAACACTCCCAATGCTACAAGTGACTTATAAAATACGAATAAAATACCACTTATTCACTTTTGTTTCCTGAATCTTTGGTTTGCGAAAATTTAATAATAACACAGTTGACAACATTTCGGCTACCAAAAATTTCCGTCGACGACTTCGAAAGAACTTTTTTTAAGCTTCAAGGTTCGGCCGGCTATGGACGGTAAAAAAAATTGAAATTTAATGCACCGGACTGAAAGTTTTCATGCAAAAAATGGTATATTAAATTTCATGTACAATTTTAAAGGGAAATTAATGTTCGGTGTATTAAAAATATTGGGAATACTTTTCGTTAAAAAATTTACTTTAATTTTACTATGAAAGTACTGAACATTTTTATAATTTACTTTAATTTCAATGAAAAAGTATATCAATTTTTCATCACAATTGCACATTAAATTAAATCTACCAGTTTATGCATAAGAACTTCTAGTCCGGTACCTTAAATTTACCATTTTTTTACGGTGTAACCGTGCTGTGGCGTCACGAATTAAACTAGTGGAGTGTCTTCTCGGATACGCTGAATGCTACAAGTGACTGATAAATTGGGAATAATATTGCAGACGTTCACTTTTGTTTCCTCAACTTTTCGTTTGCGAAAATTCAATAATAACAGTCGAGAAAATCGACGCTACTAAAAAATGTCCATCGACGATTTCGGGAGGATTTATAGAAATCTTCAAGGTTCGGCCGGCTTTCGAGCGGATCCGTAAGCCCCTGCCGTTTTACGTCTAGCGTCACTGATGTAACCGGATCACGTAAAAAAAAATTCCCATCTACCTTGTTTTTTTTATCGGACAAAATATCCCTCCATGAAATCCCTATACAAGATATGGGAAGACGTACATACAAGATATCGCTTTTCCTTTTTCGATTCCATTGAAATAATCTACGAGGCCCGACCGGAAATGTATTACGGACAGTGACACGGGGGGTGCGTTGAATGTTCGCAAGATAAACGTGGCCCCGATTTATCGGGAAGTGGGTTGTTTGCCCTTTGTGCGCAGCGCCCAGTTTAGGGGCGGCTTCCGGGTTCGAACGAGCAGTGCGAAAAGGTATTCTTTGCTTCTTCCGCCGTTATGACTATAGTGTGTTGTATCAGAGGGAAAAGAGTGAAAAAAGAATCGCAGGAAAACCGAAATGGGTTGCGGTTTTCGCATGGCGAACTACCAATTGTATATTAAACAGATGAAATATCCTGAAATATAACAGTTGATGTACAAAAAAAAAAGAAAAACATATACTCTTTTCGCTCCGAAATTTACCATACAAAAATAATTTTAGTAAGTCAAACGGCCTAGTTTGTTGCAGGGGCAGGGGAGAGCCGGGCAAAAGGGGGCAGTGGGGCAAAACGGGACAATAGGCCAAAACGCAGTTTTCCAATAAAAATGTGGACGCCCCATTTTGCCCCATCGATACATCTGGATTTTCTGCCCCGTTTTGCCCCACAGTACCATCCAAACATTATTGAAAAATTGCGTTTTGCCTTCCTGTCCCGTTTTGCCCCGCTGCCCCATTTTGCCCCGCTCTTCCCTACCTCTAGCATAGTCGGCTTCCCCCACCATTTGATATGCAGCCAATGGGTAGCGCGCGTTCGGGGCGTCACAAACTGCGACACTTGGTCCTTCTCGTTTATCCGTATGACTTTTCACACTTAAAGTGAGAGAGCTGTGTAGAAATGTCATAAAGTGGGCTTTTTACCTGACCGACTGATTTTCTGATTTTATTTTTCACGCATTCCTGTTTCACCGGCGGAACGAGGCGATTTCGTAGGATCGACTTTACATCATTAATGTGCTACGCGTATGCTTCAAATTTTAGAGGGCTGTAATACTAGCCATAAACGCGTCGGCGTGCGCTTGAATTTCGGTTGAAAAGTCTAACAAACGAAGAAAATCAAATATTAAAGATTTCCGCAAAAACCAATATGGTCGCCTATTTCCGCCGGTAAATAGGTAATTAAGGAGTTAAAAACGGGTCCGGCATCCCCTCAATTGGTTTCTTTGAATGAAAGCATCCCCGACCGTACGACAAACGCTGGCCCGATTTATCGGCGAAGCAGTTTGTACGCCCTTTGGGCGCGTCGCTCACTTTAGGGCGGCTTTTGGGTCGGAAAGAACCGTGCGAAAAAGTCATTATTTGCGTTCTTCCGTCGTCCTATGTATAGTATGTTGTATCAGCGGGTAAAGAGTGCAAAAAGAACCGCACGGAAATCTAAATGGGTGGAGGGTTTTCACGTCGCGAACTACCCGAGTCATTCTTCCCCATTTAATTTGAGAGAACTTCCGTCCTAACGTAGTGAACGCTCCCGCGCGCTCGCTCCCATTACCGGCCGCGAGCGAGATAGCTGCAGTTATTTACAGGGGAAGTGGTCCGTAAAGAACTAAACCAACCAGTCTAGACGTACTAAAATGCTAAGAGAAAATAAGACCGCCCACACAACGGCCTTTCTCGTTCATGCTCTCAGCCTATACGCCCGCTTCGTCAAACGTACGTATGGTTCATGCACTGAAAGAAAGAAACGGTTGGATTAACCAAGGCACGGTGACATACGTTCAGGTACACTATGGTTGGCACAACAAATAAAAGTCTGCTTGAATCGACTGAAGCAAATAATCGTCCAACAAAACAATGCCTTATTTGTAGTCGAGAGTGGGGCAAAATGGGTCAGTGGGGCAAACGCAATTGTCCGATAATTTTTTGCTGGGTCAGTGGGGCAAAACGGGTCAGAAAATCCGAATGTAACGACGGGGCAAAATGGGACGTCGAAAAATTATTGGAAAACTCAGTCTTTTCCCTTGTCTGGTTTTGGCCTACTGTCCCATTTTACCCCGCTCTCCTCTACCAAACAAGTTACAGCTTCGAATGTACGTCACCGTGACTTTTTGTTAATACAACTATTTTTTTTTTCTCAACGTCCATATCCATTCATCGAGCGAAGGAAAAGTGCCCAAAATAGATTTACGTTTCCTTAATTTAAAAAAATAACATTGCCTTTTATTCTGTTGGAACAAACGTAGCTTAAGACAAGAAACCCTTTATTCTCGTGTATCGCGAACTTTTATCATTGTCTATGTCATTTCGCTTGACGAAAACGAAGACAGTCTACGTGAAGGACAATGCTGAGAGACAATAAGACCGCCCACACAACGGTCTTCATTCGTTCATGTCCTCAGCTTGTACAGGCTGAGGCGATGGACAAAAACGGCCATTGTATGACCATTTCGTCAAACGCACGGATGTTCCACACACCGAGAAAGAGACGTGGTTGGATTAACGACTGAAGCAAATAATCGTATAACCAAACAATATCTTATTTTTTAGAGGAGAGCGGGGTAAAACAGGACAGTGGGGCAAGACGGCGCAGTAGGACAAAGCGCAATTTGCCAATTATTTTTTGATGGGATAAAACGTGGTGCAAAATCCGGATATATCGACGGGGCAAAATGGGGCATCCAAAAATTCTTGGAATATTGAGATTTGCCACACAGTCCCATTTTACCCCGCTCCATCTAACAAACAAAAAAAGCTCCTTTACACCATTCAAATCCTTTCATCGAGCGAGCCAAAAGCGAACAAACCAGATTTGCATTTTTCTTAATTGAAAAAAAAATACATAAATCAATTGCTTTTATTTTATCGAAACAAATGCATCTGAACAAGAGAAACCCCTTTCTTCTCGTGCATCTCGGAGCTCATGATTGCCTGCGTCATTCCGCTCGACGAACACGAAGAATAATGTCCAGTTATCTCAACTCTTTACTTTTATTTCCGTTTCCATTGTTTCAGCGAAATATGAAACAATCCCTCGAACTATAGATTTACACGTCTGTTTGTTAACTCTGGCCGGGTGTTATCGTGACGTCATACGCCAGAACAACGGAGAGCTTGAAACGCAATGGCCTTTCTCTCATTTCTCGCTTTCTCCGTCTCTTATGAAATGTGTGTCAGTCGAGCAAACTGCGCTCAACAATGGTTTGAGGTTGACACTCGGTCGCATACATTTTCCAGTTACCACGGAAGTTGAAGTGGGAAGGTGCTCTTCGGTCTTATCAAGACACGATATCCAACCTCGTTACTTATTCGATTAAGCGACCACACAATTCCGTACACCGGTGGAACGAGCAGGGCGCTTGGAATTTCCTCGAATCGAGGTGAGTTTGGCTGATCCAACGATAGAGCACCCGTTGATATGAGCAGCGTCTAATAGTAGATGCGAGTGGAGGGAAGAATACACCCAGAAAGAAAATTCATTTGACGGGCACCGTTTATTTGGTTTACGTAAAATACTCATTTGATTTAAATAAATATTTATTTAAATTACGTAAATGTAATAAATATTTTACTTTAACCAAATAAACGGTGGCCGTCAAATAAATTATTTTTCTGGGTGTAGTGCGCGCCTTTTTTAGCCCTTGGAGCGGACGCTGTGTGGCTAATTGTTGACTCGACTTGAAATGAAAAAGACAAATCGCCGGGTGACGAGATTTGCCGAGGAGCTCAAAGTGCAAAGTAAGTTGCAGAAGATTTTCTTATTTATTACAACTTTACGCATGGCTTTCTCTATGAGAAAGTTCCCTAATCGTTTTTTGGCTTCGTTATGGAGGAAGATATGCGGAAAATTGTAATAAATGCCGAAGCCTTTGACCGAAGGGCTATGCTCGATGGTCAATTGGCGATATGCAATATAGTTGAACACAGGTAAGTTTGTTAGATATCAAAAACTGTTAGGTGTTACGTATTGTCAATAAACTCCCTAGTAAAACTACTGAGGAAGCAAAGTGCAAATTATTTCGCACCTTTTTTCGGAACGTTAAAAAAAGTCTCCATTTCGTAAAGTTGACTAATTACCTAACCGACTTGAAATCGAAAAGAGAAACCCCTGACAAGACTTTGTCAAGTGCAAATTACTTTGCACCTTTTTCGGAAAGTTAAAAAATGTCTCCATTTCATAAAGTTGACCAATTATTTAACCGACTTGGAATCGAAAAGAGAAACCCCTGTCAAGACTTTGCCAAGTGCCTCTATTCAAAATAAAAAAACAGGACACTAAAGTCAGTAATTATCAAAGGAGCATAAAATTTGCGTGAAACGGGTTTACAGTTGGATTATCCGAGCCCTCTTTGTGCCGCACCTAGCAGTACGGTGAGCGGTATTGGCCGTGTTGCCCTTGAACGAAAACAAATATGAATATCCGAGCAGTGGATTATGCGGGAATAAATATGTATAAGCTGCAGGGCGCGAGCACGGGGCAAGCACAGCGATTTACGATATTATCCCTTCCTCGAGCGGCAGCCGAAGCAGAAGGAAAAGCGTGCGCTATCCTTCTTAGCTTCGTCGTTTTTCTTCCTCGGTATTTCCTTCCGGCGGGGTCGTCGCGCTGGTTTCGAAGATAGTCTTTGAGCTGTTTCGCAGCTACCGTCGTAGAACCTGTTTAACGTTTGTTATACGAGCCCGCTTCGTGAATTATGTTGGGCACTCGCTACCCGCTACAATACCTGGACAATGTTGCGCACACAACCGGCGGCCGGATTATTTGTCTATTATTCGGAAACGAAAGCATCCGGGCATGCTGGCTGCACGGATAAAACGTGGAATAATCGCCTGCGGAAGTATATAAAGGAAAATATGTTTTATTTTTCCATGTCGGGCATGTCTGGCTCACTGTGAATGCACGTTTCTCACAAATTCGTTGAGCCGAACATACGAGGCGTAGCCGTTACGCACGGTGCGCGGCAAAGCTGCGAGCGATGGCTGCGCCAGGGTTGCAGCTCGTAAAAAACCTCTTATGGAAAACCATTCGATGTCTGTACTGTATTTTTCACTGTGCATCCGTTGCATAACGCATTGCAACAGAACTGAAGTGGTGGAATAAGCTCATCGGTAGACGAAATGAAAAAAAAAAAAAAAAAAAAAAAAAATGAAAATTAATACCCGTTGACGTGCGCATTGTGCGGAGCTTTCACGCCATCAAAGTAGGCAAAAAAATACCCGCGTTGCGTGTACCTATTTAAAAGGCGCTGATACTTCAGTAAATTGCGAAACACAGAAGATAAATTGTGGTGAAAATAGAGGAAGATAAATGTGGAAGATAAATGTGGTGAAAATAGAGGAAACGTCTTTGAAGGTGCATAACTCGCGATCTAAAACAAGGGAGTATAAAGTTGCGTGGACTATGGAAGTTAGAAAACGGAAATACGCGGCTTAAAAAAAAACGGAATTTCAAACGGCTAGTGACGTATTTCCCTGTTTTCTAAACGCATAACCTATGTAAAACACATTGTTACTTCAGTAAACTGCGAAAAACAGAAAATGGATTGTAAACGTGGTAAGAATACAGAAAACGTTTTAGAAGATGGATCGTTCACGATCTAAAAGGAGGAAGTATGAAGTCGCATGGAGTACGGAACTTAGAAACCAGAAATACGTCACGTCCAGAAAAATGAGATTTTCAAGCCGGAAATGACGTATTCCCGGTTTTCAAATTGCACAGTCCAGAGCGAAAACACGACACGACCTGCTGTTATCTTACGGAGGTAAAAGAAGAATCTTTCTTTGAATATTGGTACATCTCCTTTGCATAGAGACGCGTACAAGAACTCTGTCCACAAAAGCAGTGCAGGGTACATATGCGATGCAATCTTCGCTCGAAGCTTTCATTGGGTACGATGCAATATCGCGATAGTGTTTGCCTCGTCAAGAGTTATCTGTCTGGTACAAACTCGTCAAATGTAGCCAGATGTTCGGTAACTCCAGATTCTGGGAGTTTCATCGAATTGTTGAATAAGTTGCCGTCATGGTGAGAGCCGGGTCGCAATGTTGTCGTGGGAATAAGACCTTCGCAGTGAGCAAGCCAGATTGCCGAATGAGGAGGCACCACAAGAGGAATGGGCAGGAAGCTCGCAGCGAGTTCGCGACCACCGAACTGACCTTAGTATTCCCTCATTCCACACGACAGATGACCTATCTTCGGGAGCCTTTCGGTCCGGCCGTCCGTGCGCGCCCGTTCCATCCCCCAGACCGCATGCAATCCCACGGCTGATTGCGCAAGTTTTACAAGTTATCCGATCATCGGTCGAATAGTTGCGCGATAGAGATTAGGGGGACCGCACTGAGGGACATGGAAGGGAAGACCCTACTCCCAATTTCCAAGGACTCCGAGTTATTTCTACGGCCGAGGTAGCCACCCTTGTATGTAACGACTGGGCGGAGACTACGGAGGATTTATCGTGGCCGATGATGTTGGTTCACATTTGAATGATAGAAAAAATATGGTGATCGCCTGGATTCGGACCAGGGTTAGTCGGTTCCTAAGTAAGAGCGCTGATGTCATCGATGTTTTTCCATCATTAGAGTTGCTTACATATATGTAATGCCTACGTCACCTAATAGGTCACCTAATCTTCATCTATCTTATGTTCGAACTTAAGATCGGACTTGAAAGCTTGTTCTGCGTGGAATCCATATCTGGATCCGAAATGCGGATAAATATGATGACACTAACTGTCATGAGTAGGTGATCAGGCAAACGAATTACTTAAATTCGTTTCTATGGGATGGTTGCCAATTGTTCTCGTCAATGACATGATCAATGACTGTATTAAAACGTTTCAAAATTAAACACCTTACGGCTTCTTATTAGTTTGAACTTAAGATCGGTCTTAAGTTCGAACCGACGATCCAATTTGAAGATCAGACTTAAGCTCCAACTTTAACATCAAACTTAAACACGAAATCAAGTGCGAACTGCGGTTCGATCTTAAATTCGATCTCAAGAGCGATCGTAAGTTCAAACTTAAGTTCGATTTCAAGAGCGATCTGAAGTTCAAACTAACGTTTTAAAATCCGACCCCCCAGTGTACTTCTGCGACTCTCAAAATGGCGTGCGTTTCCAACAAGCAGAGAAAACAATTTAGCGCAGAATCTGCGACAGTAAACATTTCTATATTACTCAATGGTTTTCCAATCAAATGAAAATACTTAAACGGCCAGTTTTCTAGTTGGACATTGTGTGGCGATCGATTGCAGTAAGATTGTTGAACTCTTTTCGGATAATGCGGTAAATCTCACCGAACAAGTTGCTACTCCCGTGGGAAATTCCGATAGAACTGTACCGCAAGATCGCAGCAACCGCGCTGCGATCGCACTTGAAAAATTGAGAACGCGCTTTTTCTCTCGGCTTTTGCGGAGACTCGCACACCTGCGCGTGCACTACACAGTTCGTACCGAAACGGTGACTTACAGATACGTGACCGGCCAGCAAGTTCTTCGAATCCCTCAATTATTCCGCATCCGAGGAGAATTCTTTGCGCCTTTTACTCTCGTGAACTTCCTGTAGTCACTGGAGTCGAATGCTGGAAAACTGTACACAACACAATCGTCCTGAATTCGTAACACATCAAAGAGACAAATTGAGCTGCCAGATCGACTCCGGTCGATCCCAACTAAAATTCTTTCGCTCCTTTCAATGTTTGATTGTTCACCGTTGTCAACATTTTATTTTTTTCCCGAAGTGGAAAAACTCACCCAGATGATTATCATATCGGATATGAGATTTATCAAAAATCTAAAATTTGATGAAAAAAACACGCACAAATAGACATTTACTTTCATCCTTCCAACGACCTCTCTAAAGATTTCCTAAAATGTTCGATCAGTTTTGGCCTCTCGCTATCAGAGTCGATAGCAGCACATGCAAGTGGAAGCGCCTCCTCTTCGCTCCTGTCACCATCCAGGTTGGTCCTTATAATTATGTAACGACCAACAGCACCGCCGATAGTATTGAAGAACGTTTTCATTCTTCACGTTTACATTTCAAAGAGACAAATTGAGCTACCAGATCGACTCCGGTCGACCGCAACCAAAATTCGTTCCCTCCTTTCAATACTCCATTCTTAACCGCTTTTAACAATTATTTTCGTTCCCCGAAGTGGAAAAACTCACCGCGGCGATAATCATGTCGCATACACAATTTATCAAAAAAAACTAAAGCATGACGAAAAAGACACTAACAAATAGACATTTACTCTCATTCCTTCGAACAGCCGATCTGAAGATTTTCAAAACTGTTCGATCAGTTTTGTGGTCTCGCCATCATTGCGTCGATGGCGGCGCACGCATGTGCGAGCACCTCTTCTTCGCCCCTTTCTCCATCCACGGTGCTCGTAATATTTTTGTAATGACCAATCGCACCGCCGACAGTCTTGAAGAACGTCTTCATTCTTTCCGCGATCGTGAATTCCGCGTCGTCGAAGCGTTCATTAGCTATTGCCCTCGATCGCATTCTCTCCTCGAGGACTAGCCTTCGCGCCCACAGATAGATGCAAAGATCTGGACGACGCACGTCCTTGTCGAAGAGGCTCGCCTGTTGCTTGTCCCGTGGAAAACCGACCAGCAGATATCCCGAAGCCGCCGGAACACTGGCCATTTTTTCTTCGACCTTCTGAACTATCACGTCGGCTGGCAAATTGCGCCCCTCGTTCATAATTTTTTTAATTATCTCGCCCCTATCCGTGCCCGCGTTCACCTCGGATCTAACCAGGTCCGATAGCATAACTGCGGACAGTCCGTACTTTCCGGCTAAACGTTTGCCGAGAGTCTGCTTGCCAGCACCGGGACCACCGATTAGGCAAATTATCTTCGCTTTTGATGAGACCAAAGCGGCACAATCGACCACCGCGTTACGCGGTATGCTCGCCCCTAGCTCGTCCTTGCCGCAACAAGCGCCCATGTCTGCTCACGACAATTCCTGTCGAAGTGTCCTCCAACACCCTACCTTAAATTTTCGATATTTTGATGCAGATAAACGATACGAATTTTTAGAAATTTAATGCCTCTGAAGTTTTCATTGATATCGGATGGGAATATTTACCGACATTGAAGGATGGGACAGATCAGCCGCCTCACGTGTTTCCAAGACCTGACTAGAATTTACGATGTTTCAATTTAGATAAAAGATGAGAATTTTCTAAATTTCATGTGTCGGAAATTTTCATTGTTATTGGGTGGTGTTGATTGCCAATATTGACAGAGGAGACGGATTAGCAGCTCGACCTGTTCCCCAGACGTGACTTGAATCTGCGATATTTCAATTTGGATAAAAGATGAGAATTTTCTAAATTTCATGTGTCGGAAATTTTCATTGATATCTGATGGGGATATTTACCGACATTGACGGACGAGACGGATCAGCAGCCTGACATGTTCTCGAGACCTGACTTGAATGTGCAATATTTGAATTTAGATAAAGGATGAGAATTTTCTAAATTTCATGTGTCGGAAATTTTCATTGTTATTGGATGATGTTGATTGCCAACATTGACAGAGGAGACGGATTAGCAGCTCGAGGCGTTCCCGAGTCCTGACTTGGACTTGCGATATTCCAATGCGGATAAAAGATTCGAATTTTTGTAGATTTCATGTGTGCGAAATTTTCATTGATGCCGAATTGTGATGATTGCCGACATTGACAGACGCGACAGATTAGGAGCAACGTCATGGCTTTGCGCTCAGTTCACGCGCACGAATTCCCAATCGTTCGAGAGATCACGCACTTGGAACTTGCTCTCTGGGAAGCAAGTTCCGGGCGCGTTCTATGGCCCGAAGAAATTCTACGGGGCATCGTGATTATCATAATTCATAGTTGATTAATGATTATTCATGGAAATTATAATCGGTCTCGGCAATTTCCAAATTATTCCGGGACGATGATCAAACGACGTCGAAACTCGTTCCTCCGTTCAGCCGTGGGCTTCGAGCTATCCCGCGATTATTCCGCGAACCGGAAGACTATGTCATCGCGGATCACGCGATATGGACATCGCGAAGCTTTGCGTTATTGCGGGTCGATGAATTTACTGGTATCGATTAGCTTAAAATACAATGCAGATGCGGTCCGTTTATATTATATTAAAAAATTCGCAGATCATTCAACTTGTCACGATCTCATGAGGACATTATTAAAAAATAAAATTAAGAAGGAAAGTTCCCTGAAACGATGACTAAGAGGAACTTTGAGGACCCGATTAAAGATCAAAGGCGAAGGATGAGAGGAAAAAAAAACGCAAAGGGCCGACCTAGCGTGTGGCTCATCGAACGACGCAGCTCCCGATGGCCCAGTTGCAGCAGGAAACGCTAGCCCGAGACTCCCCGGGGCTAAAACGAATGCTCTTCGAAGAATGCTTCTCGTCTCGTCCAAGCCGTCTCCTTAACTTTATCTACGCGAGCTCGTTAAGCCGCGACCGCCGTAACGATCTGTCCGCCATTATTTTTATTATTATTTTTATATTCGACGGAATCTTGAAGAATGAGACGAGATGAGCCGAGCACGGCTGGCTCTTATTCAGTTCTTCCGAAAGGCCTTTATTGCGTCTTGCAAAGACTTTTATAACGATTTTTTTTTTTTGCTCATTTAACTATCACGAGCGGGTTGTATTTCGGCGAACGATTATTTCGCCACGGTTACCACTGCTAGTGAGATGTCTTACTGGATAAGTTATAATTCGTCACTTCCGGTCGAAAACTTTTATTTCCATACCGATAGTGCCGTATTTCCGGTATGACGTCACTTCCGGTAAAAATTATATTTTCAAATCGGAAGGAACGTATTTCCAGTATGACGTCACTTGCGGGCGAAAAATGAAATTTTTCGTACCGGGAAGTGCTGTATTTCCGGTATGACGTCACTTCCGGGCAAAAATAAGATTTTCGAACCGGAAGTGACGTATTTCCGGTACGACTTCACTTCTGGTCAGAAAATTAGATTCTCGAACCGGAAGTGACGCATTTCCAGTATGACGTCACTTCGGTAAAAAAAATGACATTTTCAAAATAGAAGGGACCTATTTTCGGTATGACGTCACTTCTGGTCGAAAAGTGAGATTTTGAAAGCGAAAAGTGACGTACAGAATTTTTTTTTTTTAATTTTCGAAATGTTTTAATGAAAATGGTCTGAATTAAGGAACGAACGGATATTCTCGAGTTTCATTTCACTGAGCATTGAGCATCGTTTGTTTATAACCGCTATAAAAGCTAAGACGACGATGATGATGGTTTAAGTTTGCGGTCTCGTAACGGAGTGAAAGACATGGGGGCGAGTACGTCGAGCACGGATAACGGTGAGAGTGTGACGCTCGATGGATTGATCGAAGAGGCCAATCGCTTGTTGAGCAAAGCGACCGAAGTCATTACTCAGACGGTCGAGTCGGAGATAGGAGACCTGAGCGATCTCCACCAAAGAGCTGCCACCAAGGTAAAGCGAAGCACAGCGTCCGCACTCGTCCATCACTGTTATTATTTTCTCCGCTGCTGAGAAATTTTCCAGCCGTCATCGACGACGACAGTTCCAGAAAGAAAAGCTTTTATTAACGATAAACAATATATCGTTGAACTTTGACGTACAATCGTCTAGGTGGGAAGCACGTACGCCACGATCCAGGACAAATTGGCCGAGTTGACGCGTTACAGTGAGGAAGCGCAGGCGTGCGTGCACAGAAAAGAAACCGAACTTGAGGGAATACGAGTGAAGATGAAGAATAGTATGCTCGAGTGTTACGGAAGACACACGAACGCCCTCGACAAACTGCGACCGGAGAGAGCGATGATTCACACCGAAGCGACGCAATTTAAACTCGAAGCTCAGCGGATCATCCAAAATTGTATGCTGAGTGAAAATCGTCTGGAATGCTTCCGGAACAGTCTCGAAGAATTGGGCAGGGGAGCGGACGTGCTGTTGAAGAAATGCGAGGCTCTCGTCAAACGGGAAGCCGAGACGAGGTCGAAGAGCACGAAGCAACTCTTAGAGTGCGACAAACGAGCCATCGACGAGGCCAACAAGAGCTTCAGCCGAATCATCGAAGAGGTCAAGAAATGCGGTCAGGATGGAATCGGCAAATCTTGATCCGCTCCGCTGCTTGCACCCCATTAAAAAAAAAAAAAAAAAAAAAAAAAAAAAACAAATAAAAAAACCGATAAAAAGAACACAACAAAGCAAAAACGATTATTCGTTTACTTGTTTTCCGAAAGCTCGGCGAATCGCGATAATAGAAAATTTCGGCCCGGTCACGATGTAATAAAACTATGCCAATGAAAGTTCTGTCCCGGGGTTTCGACGTTGGCGCCGGTCGCGACGCTGGAACTCCGGCACTTCGAGATATTTAATTGATTTAGGTACGCGACCAAGGGGACCCGAGGACTTTCTCATAGGACGCTGGGAATGCGACCGCACGATAGAATTCCCCGAGCATCGAAGGCGGTCGGTTCGGTGTGGTCACTCGAATCGTTTCCAAGGCTCGAGGACGAACCCCGCGCTGGGCCACCTGTGTCACCTCCATCGCCTTCGACATTTACACATACGGAATGTAGGCCGTATCTCTCACTCCACGGCCCGGTTCGAACGATCAATCCGGCCATCAATCCCCTGTTTCTCCAAGCCTTTAGTTCCATATCCGTAGCCTCTGACCGTTATATCGATCCATCAAGCAATTGGAAATTCCTTCATCTGAGCTGAAGCGGCGCTTCATCTCCGCGCACTGTACAAGCCCGCCATTCTGGATCATGGATCAATTCCAAAGTCTCCTTTCCAGACCACCACCGATGCGACCCAGAGCCACGAGGTGAAACACTAGGAATCATACGGAAACCTCACACGTGATGCTTGTGCGGTCGGATAAGTTTCCTGCTGGGAATAGATCGAGCCGTAAACCAGCCGCGTCCCTCGTTAATGAATTATTTGCAGATCAGCGTGTTTTTCCCCCACGCAACGGTTAAAGAGGTTGAATCGTAAAACCGAACGGCTACACTTTGTCCAAGTAATGTCTTATTCAAAAATGCTATTTGCTAATAAGATACTCGGTTTTTAACGAAGGACACTTGTAAAACGAACATCCACTGCGAATCCGTACGAAGTCGAACCAAGTTAGATATGCTAAAAGGTACTCGAGGGGTTAAAGAGTGGATGGGACGGTGCAACCAACGAGGGAAACGCGGGCGAAAACTTTGCGGTGAATATGTAGATCATATTTATGGAATGCTGGCGGATGTACCGTTGCGTCGTGCCGAGACTTTTCTTCGGTGCGGGAAGGTTGAAGATCATCCGGGTTTTCCAGACCATCGCATTCGCACCGGAAATACGGCTCGATTTGCAGGAAAGGAACCCGGGGGAGGCGAAGGTAGGGTCAGTCCTCGGAGCCCCTTATGTATTTCCTTGGCAAAGTACGAAAAGCTGATTCTGAAAGTTTAATAAAGATACGGTTGAGAGTCGGTGTGAGTAGTTCGGTAACACCACTCGTGATACACTCACGTTGGGACACTGTGCGAGCTACATTGCTACGTCCGCAGTGCAGGACTCCGTATATGACTAACCAGTTTCGTCGTAGCGGTCGGTGAGGCACGAAAAAAAGTGGTTAAACGAGGGATGAAAAGTGAGGGGAATGGGAGCAGCGGTGATGGGAGTCCGCAGCAAAATAGGGTAAAGGGCCTCATTAAAATAAATGAACTACTGAGGCTTCGGCCAGGTCAATTACGTCGACGGCGCGAGGTCACCTTGCCGGAAGCCTCCGGATCACCAAGATAAAATTTAGATTAGCAATCCCCTTCCGTAAAACCACCGCCACACCGCGCCGCTAGCAGGAAAAGTGGGCTCCCTTTGAAATTGCAATCTGGATGGAATATGCCCGGGAGGGATTTCCAAGCTCCGTTATTGTATCATGGAAATGTTAACTTGCTCGAATGATAAGATTTTATTTAAGAAGTATGTATCGACCAGATCATGAGAATCACGATCATATCGTAATAAAATGAGTTTTGACCCTTAAATCGCTAGACGCGGAGACACTGGAGATGAGCGCGACTTTGTGGCCGGTCATTATTCATTTTTTTTATTTTTGTGACAATAGCGACATTCTATCTAAACACGTTCGCGATCCCAACTTCACAATTAACAAAGTACCAATCTCGATAATCAGAAAAAAATAATCAATTTTGTATTCACTTTATTCACGATATTCACTACCGATGGCGGCGCGAGCAGCGGCCGAGTCACGTGGTCTCAAAGGAGGCTCGTCTCGCTGTCGGCATATGTGTTTACGCGGTGTTTACGCTTTTTCGTTTCAATCTCGCAATGTTTCTAAGATTATCGCAAATATATATTTATTTTGCGAATGGAGACATTAACAGTCGAAACATCAGTGAAGGTGACGAAGTATTGAAATCTGGCCAGATTGTCACAGTCGGGTGTACAAAATCGACGAAAGTCGAACAACAAATCTGTGGACTCGTTTTGCAAACGAGTGCGATGTCATCGTTTCCTCACACGATAGAAGGCACCCTCAAAATTAAAAGCCAGAAAGCCGAAATTGAAAAAATGCTGTGTTAGTGTAAAGCCGGGTTATCTGGATCTTGCAAGCACGTCGTGCACACAGCAGTTGACTCGGCTCTTTTTAGGTCGTTTTGGGTACGAAAGTCGCAGATTAATACGCCTAATAATAGGCGTATTAATAGCAGCGATGTATGCTATGGACTATTTCACGCATACCATTTTGTACAACACCATTTTACTTACCATTTGGCATCAAACAATCCATCGTTCACCATCCGAACATTATGAAAATAACAAATAAGCACACAAGCTCCTATGCCGCGCACTGTTTATTGTGCTCTCGAGCCTCCTGTCAAGGGTTCCGATTTCCGCCACTAGTTGGCGTATCGCCTTGTGAGCATCGTGAATAACATTGTTTCATTGATGAATCAGTCGATAAAGAATGAAAGTACGAATCATTCCGAAATCAACGAGGGATGGAGGGAGAAAAGTTCCTTCGAAATCAACCGCAGACTTTTAGAAAGTTCACCAAATTTGTGACTAAAAAAATGACGATCAAATCCCTATCAGATAGATGTTTTTTTGCTGCTTTCACCATATTTGTGACGCCGAACAAAAATGACCGTCATGTGGTCTTTTTTCACGCACTAGTGCGCGTGTCTTTCTGCGCACACTTCCCAGAAGCGAGAGGCGTGATTTCCGTGAATTTTGTAGAGAAAATTATATGAATGGCTGGGGCGTAGAAAGGCGAGTCCTTACTCGTGTGAATGCCGCGCTCGTCAAGAACTCCCTTTTTACGCCCTTGCCATACAAATAACTATTCTACTAATGCGAATCATGAGACGATTCCAATTAGACGTGACATGGAAAACAGTAACTTACAATGGCGCCCACTGATTATCCCCTTTGGAGTGAGCCGCCTCATTAACTAATTAGAGCCCGACGAGAGAACACGTCCAGCGGGAGCACTGCAGACTCGACGGGTAACATCGGCAGAGGAATCCTACTTCGTTGTATTCCGTCTTAATCTTCCCGAGTGTGACACGGACCAATTTACTCGCCCCGTTCCGTTCCCGTGTACCTCCGCCCTTTCATTGCCCCAAGTTGAATAACCAACAAGAAAACTCTCAGGGACATTTGAGCCCAACCGAAACCTTCCAAACCATGGAGACATCTCTCCGGAGGGGCATGAAAAATTGAATCGACATGAAAGTTGGACGAGATCTGGCACCGTTTGCCGGACAGTCGCTTTGGAATTCTCTCCGTTTGTCCGCGACGACTGGGAACAGTCAATGTTTTCTTACTCGGCGAACCGGAGCCCGCGCATGCCTCGCAAGGCTGTGCAATAAGCTCGGAACCACTTTGACAATAGCTCGGTCACTTCGACAGCGCAAACACTCGAGCGTCATTCAGACTATGGTAAGTTACTTTGACTAGCCACGTTCGCCATAAACACAGCCGCGTCTCTCCGGGTCGCGGTAAAGTCGAAACGGAAAGGCGCGGCATCGTCCCACCAGTTGGCGGTTTCCTGGCGAGAGTTCCATGCACTCTTTGTCCCCGATGCAGCCAACCTCATAACTCGAGCATCGCCCAACCGTCGAGAGTGCTCTCGAGCACGGTCCCGCGGACTCGGCTCTGCCATTCCTATAACTTCATTATCCAACACTGGCACGAGGTTCACCGAGAGCCGGAAGTACGAGTTGCACTCGGAATACTGGCGCATTCGCGGGACGAGCTCGCCACTACCGCCACCGGGAAATAATGCATCGACTGCACTACCGCGCACTCCCCCCATACCGGGCATTTCGTAACACTCTCCGGTTTAGTGTTCTCTGATCGTAACCGACAAGCACGAAAGTACGAGACGCGCTCACTCGGCCATACGTGCTTTCATCCGCATCGGCATCAGCCTAGACTCCAATATTTAAACTTGTATAGAGGGTAGCGTTGGGATAATACGAGGCATTTTTTTTTTTTTTTTACTTCTTTTTACGTGTAAATTCCCGATATTTTCCACCGCAGAACGTTTGATCGCAATCTAAACGCAGCAGAGTGTAATCTCGCGCACCGCGTCCTTTATCCGTTATCGGACTACTATTTCGACGAGAAGTATGGACGGGGTTGCGCGAATATTCACGCCGCACGAATTTGGCAATATCCGTCAATGCGGCTCTATCGATTGCCACAACAGACTTGATATTCGTAAATTATCCTCGCTTGACGTTATCGCTATTCGAACAGCTCGCGACAACAAATCGGATTGGCCGTAATTGATCGCGGTAGTAGCGACACTTTGGATGGGATATTCAACGTCCTGAAAACGTTCATTGAGCCCCGTCATTAATGCACGAATTGGACCGAGCGTTTTACCGCGCCCTTCGTCCGGATATCGGTGCAACGCAATTATTAAAACTGAGACATTTTGGGAAGCTTTTTGGGACAATTTTCGTCATTTAACTGCTGACTCGAAAGCTTAATCGAATCTTGTTGGCCACCCACGATCGAGATTCTAATTAACTCGCGCGATATAGAATATTCCTAATTGCATCCAAATTACCGGAAATTGCTTCCATCGATATACATGTATATACTTGTATGTTGCTTGACAAAAATCAGAATGGCGTATTTTCTATGGTCGTACGTTGAAAATGCGTTTCTCTGATTTTAGTCAAGCGATATTATTGCACGATGCTGAACAGAGTGAATTTTTTTAGGCTGGATATGTCTGGTTGGAGGTTTCATAATACATTAGGTCGATGTTTATACAATTATGATTAAAAACAGGGTAAAAACGTTTGCGGAAGTGAGCCGGGCAGTACTTGGAGTACCGGGTGCTTGCTTGGTATTTCTAGTGCGTACTTGAACTCCACAAGCGCTTTTTTGTACTTCGAGTACCTCGTGCAAGAACTTTTTGAGTACACACTCGCATTACGAATACTTTATGAGTAGCATGACAACTTGTTTCTATTAATATATGAATATCTGTCTAAGCTTTTCAATGAATATAATTTTAACGAGATTTTTTTTAATTATTTAAAAATAAAGTCATTGAAAACACGAGACGGGACACTTTTCGTTTCTGTAACAACATTTTTCAATGGATTTAAAAAATGAAAAAACGTGAAGAATAGATTAAAATAGCCTCAAAACGACAAATTACAAAAATGTCAGTTAACGAATTTTTACAATGAGGAAGCCATGTCCAAATTAATTTGCACCTTTTTTTAAGGCCAAGATAACGCCAAAGGGGAAGTGAAATATCATTTTAATGGACACTTCGTACGTGTAAGGAGTGCGTGCCTAAAAAGTGCTTGATACTTCCGGTACTTGTGAAATTTTGTACTTTGTACTTGAGGTATTTTTTGGTACTTTGACCAGCTCAGATTGAAATCAGCAGTTATCATTTAAAATTTCTTAACGTCCTCAAAACGTACTCACAAAGCCGAAGACTGTTTATTATAACAACTATGTTTATATATATATATATAAACAAAGTACGTTTATTATAACACGACCAAACGGATATTGCTTCTCCAGATCATTCCGTCGGTGGTTTAGGTCTATATTTACCACTCGACCAGGCCAATCAAGTACTCTCGAGAGGGGGCTCAGACCACTCGGGCAACTAATAGAGAAACTAATAGCCCCAAGTCGCGTCCGTGGTCAGAGTTACCGATAGACGAATAGAAGAGATCCCCTCGGGCTCCTGGAGAACTGTATCAAAGTTAATAATGACCTCCGCGCCCGTATCGCCAATAAGTATACCCTGTACGAAGTATGACAAGTAAAATAAGAAGTCTAAAGAAGACTCGATAACCCTTTTCGTCCCACCCCTTTAACCTTCATTCATCCCATCCATGCATTATGCAACAACGAAGAATTAAGTTGCCGAAGAAATGCAATACCCGCCGGAGCAACGTCGCATAAGTAGCCCAAGAACTTTCATAACATCACCTGTATATTTCCATATTCGCTTGCAATACGCAATGCGGTTGCCACCACCTTTCCGCACCCGAACCCGGAAACTTGTAATGATTTTTTTCACAAAATCATAAGACAAATGAAAACCAAAGAAAGAAAAAAAATGCACTCTCTATAATGGACTTACTACTTTTGCAGCAACAGAGCAACTTCCTTATCCGTGTGAACAAAGCGAATTATCTTCACAACTTTGTTGCCCTCCGAATCAAAACGTAAAACTCCCTCCAAGAAAACAATTACGCATACTTGATGAGTAGCATGACATCCTGTTTCTATTAATATCTGTCTAAAGTTTTCAAGAAGAATAATTTTAACGAGATTTTATTTATTTTTTTAAATTATTAACAAAAATTCGATTAATTAATCTAATTCGATTAAATAAAAATCGATTAAATGTCTTTTTGTCTTTTTAACGACATTTTTTTAATAGATTTTTTAACGAAGAATTGAAATAGTGGAATAGATTTAAAAAATAGGCTCATAACTACGAATTACGAAAATGTCAGCGTTATATTTTCATAATCGCTTACAACGAGCAATGCGGTTGCCTCCACCTTTGCGCACCTGAACCCGAAAACTTATAATGATTTTCTCACAAAATCATAAGACAAATGGAAACGAAGAGAAGAAAAAAAAATGCACTCTCTAGTGGACTTTTAACTTTTGCAGCAAAAGAGCAACTTCCTTATCCGCGTAAACAAAGTGAATTATCTTCACAACTTTATTGTCCTCCGAATCAAAACGTAAAACTCCCTCCGAGAAAATAATGCTTTGTCCCTTTTGAGTGAGTGACAAACGGAAGATAGCAACTGCACCGGCGTACATCTTTATCTCACTCTCTTCAAGAAAAACAACGAGAAAATCGGTCCTCGTCTGGATCCTATGGCAAATAATAAAGGTCCCTTCTGCAGGGAGACTCAAAAGAGGATGCGCAATACAAGAAGGCGAGATGCTCCTGCACTTGAATGCGGTGCGGCAAACGAATCCAGCTGCATTAGAAGGCTGCCTCGCCCATTGCGACGAAAGCACTTATCATATAAATTGCTCCCGTTTTATTTCCTTCTCTACCTGCTCTGTTCTCCTCGTTCACTCGTTTGTTATTTTTTGTCTCGCTGCGCACGATAGCGATTCGTGGACGGACGAACCAAGGACTGCGAGGAGCTACTGAAAAAAAGTTATCTAACAAGGAAGAATGTTTTGGAACGTTACCGAAAGCAAGTCGCCTCCGGTAGGAACGACAATTTATCGAATATTTTCTCCCTCGATAAATTCAACAATCTTACAATTTAACGATCCCTGTTTTCGCAGCGTTCACTTTCAGGCCTTCGTCAAGACCGCGGTGCCTCGAGGGCTCTTTGTGTTTAATTTATCGAATATCGACGTCGCGTTCACTTACCACGGGTTTCGCGGGGCTCTGAAAAATAAAGAGTTCGAAGACCGGAGCGAAAGTTGTACGTGCGCGGAAAGTAGCATTCATCGATTTATCCGCGGAGAAGTTATCGAGGCACAAAATTCGATACCTACACATAGCGCGCGACACGTACATTATATCGTGCGTCGCGGATGAAATCCAAGTTCTGCGAATAGTCATGCGAACCAACTACAGAAACCGAGTGTGCAATGAGTTCGGTAGATTGCGTCCGGGGTGCGAGACACGTGCTATCGAACGTGTGAAAAACGCAGCAAAGACGAAAAGGGTGAAAAGGAAAAACCTTTCAATTTATCGTACAGATTTTTTCTCCCTTTTCCGTTCGATCGGAAGCTATTGTAGTGAATGTATTCACACGATTTTAAATGGACAGAGTTGGGAACGAAATTTTTATTGTAGTTTTTGCTTCCTCATAGTGAAAGCTTCGGAAAAAAAATCGATATTTTAGTTTCAGAATAATTAAAATAGTCTAAAACGTCGAATTCGATTTTTAGCTAGCGTTCATCTTCATCGTTTGAAACAACGATAAATCTGAAACGGCCTGAGATAGCCCGTAGAGGCGGTTTTGAATTTTTTGAAAACAGGTCGTGGTTGCACGAACGTGCGTAAGTTCTGAGCTACCGTAAAATTGCATACAAATATAATACTATGATCAAAGATCTTTGGTATTCAATTTGTTCGAAATCTACCGAAGCGGTTAGATTTTATGGAATTTTCATATTTTTGAAAAATTACTAAATACGGTCTAATTCGTGTAAAAAAATGGAGGTATAGAGCTGATATTTGACACAGGAATGGACTAACAGGGACTAAGGAATGTTTCGGATTAAATGTAGCGACAATTTACCAAACCATATCAATTTTATAGGCATATGAAAATTTTGCATTTTTTCAAAAATGTGTTTTTTTTTAGGTCTGACAAGAGTTTCTAAATCAAATATCACGCCAAGAGTAAAATGAGTTACAGTTTTGTAATCAGTCCAGTTTTTTGTCCGCGAATTAAGAGAGCCCATTTTTCGTTCTGATACTGTTATACGTTGAGGGAGGTGGGTCGGGGCGAGGGGGGGGGGGGGGGGGAGTGTCATCGGAACCACTAAAAAATGCAAACGAGCACGATCGTCCCGGAAGTTGAATGTTAAATCCCGAAGCCGAACTAAAAATGTCCCCAGCAGCTGTTGCAGTCCACATAGGAGAGAGCGGGGCAAAATGGTACGGCGGGGCAAAACGGGACAGTGGGGCAAAACGCAATTTCAATAATTTTTAGATGGCACTGTGAGGCAAAACTGAGCAGAAAATCCAGATGTATCGATGGGGCAAAATGGGTCGTCCGAATGTTTATTGGAAAATTGCGTTTTTCCCACTGTCCCGTTTTGCCCCGCTCTCCCCTAAGTGAAGCGACCGGGGGAGCTTTTAACGATTTGCATCCTGTTTCCGAGCCTCTGGTCTATGTCATGTTCGCTTAGCTCTCGCACGTCCGCGGTTTGTCGGTATGGCCAGTTTGGGTTTTTAGTCAATCTCAGCCGAAGCCCCCTCGACAATGGCACGATGCCTCTTCCCCAGTCCGCCGTTGTGCTATCGGGGTACTGCGAAAACCGTTTGGCCAAATTGATGGACGCGCTAGGGTTGACCTTTGAAAAAAAAAAATCGTTCGGTCCGAGGATCGTTTAGAATAACGCTTCAGCTCACTCTGATACCAGGGATCAATAAACTTGAGCTGTATTGATTGAGGATACACGCCGTTACGTGGATTACCACAGTTATCGATAGCAATCGCTTCAGTTGCTTCCAGCTTTTGCTAGATATTTTTTAATTTCAAAGTGATAAAAGATAAGTGACGTATCATCCCTTTCGAGCTATTCCCGAATCACCAGACCAATATTATCCTGATCAACGACCTTTCATTCCCGCGACCGGTAAAACTAGAACGCTGTCCGAGCACTGTACGGAAAGTTCATCGACTGCACTGCGGCAAAATCTTAACCCACTAAAAGCAAAGTCACACTGAAGCTATTGTATCGACGGATTTCCTACTTATCGAGCTGCATGTCCATCCCTACTGGTAACAGGTAGAGTGTGCTACGTCGGTAATGTCGATAATGCAGGGTAACCCATGGGAGTGCAGAAGTAGCAGCGGTTGCTGGAAAGTGTCTTGGCCGCTGGTAAAGTAGAAACACGATTCCTTGGAGCTGGTCGAGAATGAGCGAAAGGTCGGAAACTGCAGGTGTTGACGAACGGGGCTTCAATCCAGCGAATCGACTGCGATAATTGTCGAATCAGATCATTTGAATCGGAATAATTTAAAGAAAATACTGGTGGAAATAGAACGGGAAACACGGACTTTATTGGCAAGACATTTAATCAAGTCAGAGCTCGAGACAGGATCATCGGGGTGGAAAGTATTCTCCTATTTCCAGCTGGAATCCCTTCCACAATAGAGCAATCCGGTCATAACGACAAGGATAAACCCTTCTTTTCGTGAACATCGGATCTTTCATACCTCCGCTCAATCGCTCGCAATTCCCCGAACGACGGCGCACGTCTCAAGATAGCGTTAGTCTCTGAGAGTTCCCAACTGCACGCAACATTTTTACGGTCAACACTTTACATCATACATCATAGTGTCCTTTTTCGTACGAGGGATCACGGGGGAGTTATAACAGTGATCTACTGGCGAGATCGCCGAAAAGATTTACAGCCCTCTTGGCACTTGAGAATTGCGCGCCGCGACGCCCTATAATATACAATATAATACCACGGGTAGTTTATACTCCGGGTCCTGATGTATTAAACTTAGTTCACATGTTGGTTATAACCTAATATGGAAGCACGCGGCTAACTTTCTCCATTCATTTCCATTAAGCCCTATACGGGCCAACGGGGGACTCACTCTACCTGCCTTATTTTCCCTAATTGGTTATGATTTAATTGGGCAAAGTGGTGTGCACATGGAAATTCGGCAATACGTACTTGTGCATATACCCGTTAGGGGGAACGTTTGACCTAACTCCCCGAAAATGGGTATAGTTCAGATGAAAACTATAAAACTTTGATTCAGAATATAAACAGAATATGTACAGTAGATAACCGCGTAAGTTGCATCCAGATAAGTTTTACCGACTGGATAAGTTAGAGAAAGGACAACCGGGTAAGTTGGATCAGCCTTTTCTGGGAGTCCGTCTACACCTGCATGGTGGGGAGATGAAATACACTTTCCGTTTTGTTACCTGTCTATCAAATCGCTCCTGCTTCAAGTTTTTGTACGATAAGTTGCATCGAGATAAGTTTTACCGACCGGACAAGTTGCACAAAGCCTGACCAGGTAAGTTGCACAAAACCTGATCGGATAAATTGGTCAAAGCCTGACCGGGTAAGTTGATCAAAGCCGGACCAGATAAGTTGCACAAAACCCGATCGGACAAGTTGGACGAAGCCTGACCGAGTAAGTTGAACTGGCCTTTTTTGGGCATTCGTCAACCTGCATGACGGGGAGATGAAATGCCCCTTCCATTTTGTTATCTATCAAATCGTCCCTGCTCCAAATTTTTGTATACGAAGGGAGAATGGAAGGTACTAATGCAGGCTGTGGGAAATCCAACTTATCCGGTCGCGCCACTTCGACTTGGTTCCCGAGGGTGCAACTTACGCGAACGTCTACTGTAAGCCGCTTCCGGTCGGAAATGCTCAAACCGGAAGTGACGCATTTCTGGTATATTTCTGAAAAATCTAAATTTCCGTTTTCCATATTCCATAGTGCATGGCGAGGGAGCGAAGCACCCGAGCCACAACAACCTGCTAGGCACTGTATAAAGATACGGGCGAGCATCAAGCCCAGGAGAACGAAGAGCCAGATCGTCTCTCCGGGGTAGGTTTCATCACCAGTCTCATTTCAGAGCACCAAGCTCGGGAGCTTTTTCTCATTTCGCCAGTCACTGAGGCAACACGAAGTACATTTCTGGTGTGGCCTCGTTCAGCGAAACAGAAAGACGTACCACGGTACTGACCTCGAAACATCTTGCACGACGATTTTCAATGGTTACCGAACCAGCCCGCAAAGGGAACGTCAAAGGGAAATGTGTTCATCACGCATACTAAAGGAAAACCATCATCATTGTGATCTCTGGTAACACATATTACTTTCAATCATACGCTTCTGCGGATGCACGGTTTGCTCAACATTTGTATTCATCTTCCATACGGCACTCGATATAATATTTTCTCTAGAGTATTTTATTACGTGCTTTCTCTGCGGAAGCGTACCAGCATCGAGTGTTCGTATTTTTACGGATAACTGACATTCAAAGGTTTTATGTTTTACTCGAGTAACTTGGCTGGTGGTGAGTGCAGGGCAAATTTGCAAGGGAACTTGCAACGTGTGGTGTGCAAGGTTCACATTTTGCTCAACGTTTCTACTGATCTTTCATGCGGCCCTCGATATATTTTCTCTATTTCTGAGTTACATACAAAAAGAAAAAATGCTTTGATTTTATTTTTCTTAATTTTTTTATCTGTCTTATTACTATACTAAATATATACAGAACTGTACGAATCTGTTTACCACAACTTGGCTCATGCGATTTAATTTATTTTCGATTTAAACATTTTTTAATTTGTATTGTTTCGGTAATAATATTTTTTGCAACAGATAACAAACTTTAAGTTCTTGGCGTAACATTTTTTGTTTGTTTAAAAAAAGTCTATTTTTTGGTGGTTTTCTCTACAGTATTTTACTACGTACTTTCTCTGCGGAGACATCCCAGCATTAAATGTTCGCAGTTTTACGGATAGGTGACATTCAATGGTTTTACTTTAGTAACTTGGCTGGTGGTGAGTGCAAGGTGAATTTGCAAGGTGACTTGTAAAGTTAGACACGCGCGGTAACTTGGTTGGCTGGTGGTGAGTGCAAAGCAAAAGCCATAAAAGTTCACGTCAAGATACATTGCGAACGGAAAGGGCACTCACCACGTACTGTATTTCTAAACGCCTTGTCCCATGATAAACTACCATGAGACTTATTCAAACCCTGGTGTGACGATAGCGGAACAAACGTCGCAAAGCTTTACGCGCTGTTACGCCGGTGCACAACGACACCATTACTGAGTTTCGGAGTTATTGGAGCGCGTAATGTAGGTTTTCAGAGTGGACTTGTTAATTCCACAAGAGTTAATAGTTTTCAATTGCGTAATTAATTAAACGCAGTACCTTGAGTGGCTCGGCTGGTACGAAGTTTTACTCGGTACGAGGCGAAACCACTGAGAGATCGAATCAGGTCAAAATCATAAAATTTCAATAACTAATATCGCCTACCCTATATTAAAGGTGTGTGACGAAAAGCTATGTGTTGCCGATCAAGAAATTCATGCTTCCGTGTAGGACAATGTTTAAGTTTCGCGAGTGGTGAGCAGAAGAATGTTAAACACATCCACGACCATCTCATTCACAATTCATGAAGCCTTTCGCGACAAAGCTGATGATGAAGAAGTGAAAAGAAAAAACGCCAGAATGGTCGAACGTACGGACTTTACTTTTAATCGTGCCAAACCGGTACTCCGTACTTTCCGCCTTCACAGACGATAGAATACCGGGCATCCGCAATAAATCCATAATACGAAGTCTGAACGAGCGTCCTATTATAATAAAAAAAAACTCTACCCAAACCTCTGTTTTAGTGGGAATAATTGTTCCGGGCTGCTCCAACAGTTGCAGTACCACAGTTTTTTAATCGACCGGCAACGTTTCATCGGAAAAACGATTGTGAACGAAGTACTTTTTTCTCTATTTATCTTTTCTCGAAGCGGAACTGGCACGCCACCAAGTCATTACCTAATGACGGTGAATGCCGTAACGTTAATGGCAAGGTAGAATATGGAGCTGGGGCGAAGTGTTACGGTCGAAGAAAGAAGCCGGATTACCAGATAGCTGCTACGTGGAAAGTGAACAACCGGCGTTCCTGGATAATGTATAAAGGAAGATATTCGGGGAGGTTGTAGGGGAGAGAGCGAACGGGGTCGCGCAAGAGGCACTACCGTTCCTAATTGCATTCCTGAAAGTCGTGTGGCTCGAAGCGGATCGCGAGCGTGGTTGGTGGGCAGGGAGGAACCAGCCAAAAACGAGGTGTCAGAAGAGAATCTATCTGGCGTCAACGTGCCTGAGAGTCTTCAGCTTTACGATGTTCCAAGATTCATGTCTCTCAACGTTGACTCCCGTACGTGCCTCTGTATATGCGCTGTGTATTTAGTATCCAAGCTGTGCTTGGTAAAAAGATCTATGAGGAGGGCTTAAACGCACGTATACGTGCCAAACTAATTCAGAATGGTCTCGACGACGAATTTTCGTTGTTCGCGTTGTCTCGCTCGTCAAGCAATAAAAACGGACGACAACAAAGTCGTGTTATCTGTCGTGGAATAATGTAGTCTAGAGTTTAGAATAGGCACTCGCGTCTCGTGCGCTCACTTAGGGTTGAATTGTAAGGGGTTAGTTTCATTTCAAGATCAGTCTTGACATCAAAATTAAGATCAAAGTTTGGCCCGAACCTCATTGCGTGGTTACGATCTGTCTTGAGTTCGAGCTTAAGATCGAACCTCAGTTGGAACTTGATTTACATTAAGTTTGATCGTAAATTTGAACTGGAGTGAGAAGTTAATATAGAACTCGAACTACTATCGGATTTGAGTGCAGACTCAAGTTCGAACTTAAGATAGATCATAAGCACAGAATGACGTTCCGGCAAAACTTCGATCTCAAGAGCGAACCTAATTTGAAACGGACGTCTTTAAAATTTAACCTTTCATTCACATTCATAATGTACTAGGTAACAATGAAACCGGCAATCTTTCAGTTCAGTTTCAGGCTGCTGTCGTATATATTTGCCCATACTCTTTAATCCTTAACGAGGAGATGAAACAAGTCATAATGTCCTAATTTGAAGTCTAACATGACGGACCAACAAAGGACTCACTCCCTACCGTATTTGTTCTCACCTTACCTTATTCGTGCTTAGTAACAAGATCTATGAGTGAGAACTTACATGCAAACTAATGCAGAATGCTCTCGGCCACGAATTTACGTCGTTCGCCAAGCAGTAAAAACGAAAGGCCACAAGATCGTATTATCTATCGTGTAATAATATAATCTAGAGTTTACTATACGCACCCGCATCTCGTGCGCTCACTTAATTCGCATGCATAATGTACTACGTAACGACACAATCGTCAAAGTTTCAGTTCCTGGGCAAAGCACACTATCCGCTAGACTAGCTGATGTCGTATATAGTTGCCCATACTCTTTTGTCCTTAACGAGGAGACGAGACAACTCATAATGCCGCCATTTAAAGTCTAACGTGACCGGTAGGGAAAGTTCGTAGAGTCGCATCGTAAACGTCAAATTTTCAAGCGCTCGGCATTTCAGCAGAGATATTTATCATTCCGCATATCCACCCATGGACCCGGAGTACTCGAGGAATTTAAACTCGTTGTACAAGACCTCGAGACTCACGAATTTTCCTTGCATACCGCGCATAAAGTACATTTTAATTATGTCTGATGCAATTTAGTGCGCTAGCTTCGCATGCTGTGAGCTGGCAGTTAGGGTAAGAGTGGTGAATATGGACCACCCTTATTTGCATGGACTTTCCATTTTAAATCAGAGCATCGTATTCACCATTTTGAGTCTGTCTTGAGTTGACATTTTTTCGGGTCCTGGTCATATTTGTCCAGATTTCCTAATTTATACTGTACGATAAGGTAGATTGTTTTTTTCTTTCAATTCTACAATTTTTCGTATACGCCGGTAAGATTGATTTTTGTTAAAAAAAATATCCTATAGGACGAATACAGATCACGAACGATCCGATACCTGCGTTCATTGTAAATCCGTCGATGTGAATGAAGTCACGTTGGGAACACAGGGTAAATTACAATTGTTTCGGTCTAAGAATGCCTCAGCGTAAAAGTGGTGAATATGAACCACCGTTATTTGCATTGATTCGCTATATTAAAACAAATCATCATTTTCACAATTTTTAACCTATCCATCGAGCAGACATTTTTTTCAAGTCCTGGTCATATTGAGCAGTTAGGACAAAAGGGGTGAATATGGAGCACCATTATTTGCATCGATTTTCTATTTTAAATCGGACCATCATTTTCACCATTTTAACCCTATGTCTCGAGCCGACACTTTTTTCAAGACCTGGTCTACAGGTCTTGAATATTTGGTAGTCATATTTGGTAGTTGGGGTAAAAGTGGGAAATATGGACCACCGCTATTTGGATGAATTTTCTATTTTAAATCAGACCATCATATTCACCATGTTTACCCTATGTGCCGATTTTTTTTCCAAGTCCCGGTCATATTTGTCCAGATTTCTAAATCTGCCCTGTCCGTGATGTACAGATTTTTTAAAATTTATTTTACGCTTTTTCGTATGCGCCGCTAAGATTGATTTGTGTAAAAAAAGTGTCCTGTAGAGCGAATAAAGATCACGAACGATTCGATACCTGCATTCAATGTAGATCAGTTACCGTAAACGAAGTTACATTGGACACACAGAGCCAATTACAATTGTTTTGGACTAGCCGGCGAACGCGTTAAACATTTCATTTATACCAGCGGGAAGCCCGATGCGCTATCCTGTCTGGCCAATTTGCCGGTTTGTTCAGGATGGAAGAGCGAATCGAACAACATAGAACCGGTTCAATCTAAACCACCCTCTAGCTCCGTACGAGCTTACCAATTGTCCTCCCCCGTTTGTTTTCGGCAAGCCGAATCGAGATTACTGTTCGCTATCATGTTACGCGAATGTTACGCTCGAACTGGTTACGCGAATTTTGTCGATCAATTAGTTGCCGTAATTTCTTAATGCTGAATTAGTGATTTCGACCACAGTACACTTCCACCTATTATATATAGGGTAGAGCGGGGCAAAATGGAGCAGCGGGATCAAACAGGGCATGGTGCAAAACGTCATTTCCCAATAATTTTTGGATTCCCGAATTCGCCCCATCGATACATCAGGCTTTTCTGCCCCGTTTTGCCACTTCGTCCGATCCAAAAATGATTGGAAAATTTAGTTTTGCCCAACTGCCCCATTTTGCCCCCGTTCTTCACTATAGCAATTGTTCGCTATTTAGACATATATTTAGCTACACTGAGAGAAGGATCTAGTGAAAATTACCGATCATCTAAGAAAAATTAACATAGCACATAGTAATAAGTCGCCAGGGCGCCACCTATGGCAGAAAGTCTCAGATTATCCAAGAAAAGCTTTTGCTTTTGCTTTTGTCCGCCTACCATTGTTTTAAAACCTTGGAAAGTTGTTTCAAGATTTTGGAAGTAAACAAGGTTTTTTCCTATTTTCATACTGAAAATGGCATTTGCGCAAATTTTCCTTATCATATTCGTGATTAGCAGGTCAAACTACGTTAGTATACTAAATTTCAGATCGATCGGAGGTATGCGCTTTTCGGAAGTTTATCCCCTTCTACGATGTGCTATAGTAATATCTCTCAAGCGATATAGTCATTTTTACTAGATCCTTCTCTCAGGGTATCGCAATTGATCGCTATTTAAAATGTAGACAAGGTTATGAAAGTATTTTTAAATCCGTTTGTGTAGTGTTGATTGTGTATATTTACTTAATATACGAGATAATTTAAATAGTGCACATCACTTTGGGTATTTCACGTTACCGAGTACAGATAAGCATTGAAGCTTAATTACATTAAACTCCGAAAGCTACCCTGCAATTTACGACAAATGAGTAATAAAAACTTACTCTCGATGTAAATGACGAAGAGCCCAAGAGGGTAGAGATTTTACACAGTTTCGGGGAATCCTTGTGGTTAAGACGACAGTGGAGTATTAGCGTATCTACAGACCACTGTAAATTGAGTTACGAGAGAAGGTCGAGTTAGGTCGCAAGTTGTAATAAGGAAGGATGGTCAGACACGTACCATTGCTACTGTACAGCGAAGCCTCCACGAACATCCATCTACATTGTCAACTATAGAACTTAGTATGAGAATTCGCGAAGTTCCGTTCCCGAAGCTCTAATGAAACTCGAATCCCGTGAATTAGCGTCTATATGTATAATGAAGTACTGGCAGGGAAGTTCGTTCGTCACTTTGTCAAATTCGATTGGTACGACGAGCTCGAAGGAGTAACTCCATTCCGAAGATTCCTATTAGAAATAGTTACTTGCCATTCGCTTTAGAGAGCTAGTTATTGCGGTCGAGATACTCACATTTATATCTGTCGAAGTTTTTTTTTCTTTTGCATCGCAATTATTCTTGTGACAGATCTATTACGGAATATGAACGGCGCGACCTTCGTAATTTCTATTCTACTAATCCCGTAGCCGAAAAAGTTTAAGAAATGAAGGTCCATCTAAGACTTTCTTGTACCTCGAAAGCGGAGATGGTTAAAATGTAAGAACCACTCGATCATATGCGCCAGCGAGTATTATTACGAGGATCTGCAGTGAGAAATAATTGCGAGTCGACATCCTCACGATTCCATCTGTGAAATTTTTTTTTGCCAACCGACAATTGTTCTTAAGGCCGATCTATTATAGAATGTGAATGGTACGTTTACACTCCCAGTACTTTCGTAAATAACGGTACCCTTGTTTTCTTTTTGCTCTATTAATCCAGTAGCCAAAAAAGTTTAAAAAGAGAAGTTCCATCTTAAACTGTTCGTAAATTGCTTTCTTGTACCTCGACAGCGGAAGCGGTTAAAAATGTAGCAGCTCCTCGATCATACTCAGCGACGACTATTATTACTCGGATCTACCATCTGCAGTTAGTGTAGTATAGTCCCGAAGTACACGGCGCAATAGTTTCGAAACCAAGCATCGAGGCTGGCAACTCGTGTTTATCGTTTGCTCGTGACGTCCAAATCATGTTCATGAAACTGTCATATAATGGGGTTTGACTTTTGCAACACACAGTTGTTCTACTGGCAAATCGATTACGGAATATCAACCTTCCTATTTTGTATACTATTAATCCGCAAGCCGAAAAAGTTTAAGAACCGAAGTTCAATCTTAAACTGTTCGTTATTTGCTTTCTTGTGCCTCGAAAGCGGAAATGGTTAAAACGTAAGAACCACTCGATCATACTCGGCAACGACTATTATTACTCGAATCTACCGTCTGCAGTTAGTGGAGTACAGTCCCGAAGTACACGGCACAATAGTTTCGAGAACAGGCATCGAGGCTGGCAACTCGTGTTTATCATTTGCTCGTGGCGCCCAAATCGTGTTCATGAAACAGTCACAATGGGGTTTAACTTTTGCCAGTAGGTTACACGTATCCGTGGGAGTTGGTTGACTCAGACAGATGCGATATATTTCACGGATGTCCCAACCCCCTCGTATGCAGATAAATTCTATGTACGTATAGCAGAGCAGTTCGGCGAGCGAAAGCCACGGCCAGTTACAGCGATGAAGGATTCGCGAGCCCATTTGCTCGATGGCCAAGTGAAGTTACGACCTCTACAACGCGGCGAAAGAGGATGAGATTTTCGGGATTATGGCTGTTCGTGTTCAAGGCAATCGTTTTAGAGCTCCGGTATTTTTCAACAAAAGGAAAACGACCGTTGAGTTACGAAACAGAGAGACAGAGACGTTTCAAGGAAAGTACCGATCTGGCTGCGAGCGACGATATATGGGCGATGAGTGGTGTATGTTACGGTATCAGGAGCAGAGCCGTGATTTCAGAGTCTCGAAATACCATCCATTTTATGCAAACACGGTTACTGGAGTTTAATGGCCCTAACGATAACGAGGCGTACCATATAAATAGGGATCGCGGCCGGTACACATTCAGTTCAATTAAGTCAGAAAAATATGTTATGTAACTCGCGAGTCTTATATATCGAGATGGTATATGAGAGGCAATTTTTCCTCATTAGGTAGAGGACAAATTCATCGGGCGATCGTCTGGGAACGGTTAATGTGCTTTGCAAGATTCGCAGTTTGAGATTGCAGGTCTGGATCAATATTTCCCTATACATGCGTTTCATTTCATTGCTGTGTTTTTTCACATAAACAAATTCGGAGCTTATGTACGAGAAAATGTCCAGGTTTTCCATTGCAAGTGCTTAATTTGTTATGGATTACCTTTTGAAGTTCTAACGATTAATAACTTGAGATGCTCTATTCGGATCAGATATATCAGCAGATCGTATTTCCTTCCTTTGCAAGAAGGGCGAAAAGTGCTTCCTCTTCGGTCAATGAATATTTTGCGTGTTTGGCCTGAAAGTCTGTGACCATGTTGGCAATTCATTGATGTAGGAGTCTATATCGTTCGCTTCTGCAACATTCGCCGATCAAAGTTGCAACGCTGGATCGATACGTCCCTATACATGTATTTAATTTCGTTGCGGATGTCTTGTTCCATATAAACAAATTTGGAATTGACGTACGCGACAATGTCCAGGTTTTCTAAGGCAGTTGCTTCCTTTCTTATAAACCGATTACCTTATGAAGTCTCACCAATTAATAACTCGGCATGTTCGCTTCGTATCAGAGTATATCCGCACATCATACTTCCTTCCTTTGCAGTAAGGCCGACAACTACGTCACCTTTTGCCAACGAATATATTGTGCACTTAGCCTGAAGGCCTGCGACCTTGTCGACAATTTCTTCATACAAGTGTCCGTACCGTTTGCTTCTGCAGCTTCCTTCAGGTGGCCCTAACGATAACGAGGTATATAACATACAGAGGAATCGCCAGTGCACATGCAGTTCAATTAACTCAGAAAAATATGGTATACAACTCGCGATTCCATATGTCGAGATGCTACAAGAAAGTCAATAACCGTATATACGTGCCGAATGATTGAAATCGAATGTATCATGAATGATCCATGAGCACATCTATAAAAGTTGAAGCCCAAGAGAGAGCCGACTCTAAGAGCCGTACCCGAATACTCAATGCAGTCGAACGGGTACCGAGCCGTCGCTATGTGGAATACAGCCTAAGCCGAAACGTGAAAGGGACACGCTGCATAGATGTTTCCATCTTCCTCCGCCATATCAATAAAGTTATTCGATACGTTATATACCACTCCTATAATACGCATTCGTATACAATGGAGCTCGCAGGAGAGCTACAACGAACTACATATGGAATAACTGTTGAGCGGCGGTGCGGGAAAGTGCGATGTGTACAAAGTATAACGTATTCACACCGTGCTGTAAATAAATTCCATAATTCAAGCAAAACGCAGATATACGATACAATTTACATTCATACCATGTTTTTGTTGTTGTTGTTGTTGTTGTTGTTGTTGTATATAAGTAGATTGCATATGTGTTCACATCTCTGGCAGGCGCGACGTAACGTTGCGCTCCATACTCGCTCCTGGCGAGGACGAACAACGTACTAACGCGTGTTTACGTGAAAGGCGTGCTTATCAAGAAAATATTACCAGGGCTGCCGAGTTCAAACATCCGAGCATGTGCCCGTCAATTCAGACATCCCTACAGCTGTTCTTACTGTTACACTTGTCGGTATTTGTTTGTTTGTTTATTTTTTTTCTATACGACATCTCGCAATGAGTACATTAAAGGGAGAACGGTTGAATTATGTTCGAGCGAGGAATGGATGCTGATAGTTCTCGGGGTCGATGAAACGCTTCTACTTGAAACAATCGTCGTTAAAAACAATGTAGGGACGAAGCGCACAACCGACAAGGTAATTAAGGGCAAGCTGGACAGCCCTCCTCTATTTGCAAAAAGTTGACTTCCAACACAAAATTCATCAGAAATTACCTTAAACAAGCCCGAGGGACGACTCGGTCTAGGACACTATCTCCGGGGTCAGCACGAAAATATGAGACAACTTCATGGCTAGTAGTTTTTCATTGTCGACGCAATAAGTAAGATGAATTTTTCATCTCGCTGTTTCGCTGTAGCTACTGGCACGAGCAGGAGCTCCTATCCGCGTGATGAATAGTCCCCGAAGGCAAAGTAGAGCTCAGAGATCCTTTCATTACTACTATAAAATAAGAAGAAAACAAGTCCAGCGAAATGTGAAAAAAAAAATGCCTGGCTTACTCCGAATGCGACACTTCGCAGTAATCAAAGAAAATCATCGTTCACGCACGCGCGCATTGTATGCGTAGCTGTAACTGGATTGGTGAGGGAAAAAAACACACGCACATAAACACGCTTCGCAGAGTCACTGACACTCCCATCACTCCCGCATGAAATAGTGGCGCTCTGCTAGACGAGATTCTCGCACACAACATCAATTCGAAAAAACATTTTCCGATCGCTACACTTTCTGTCCACACGGGCAATTTTATTTCGCTCGCAGCAAACTAATCCAAAAGTGTAATAAGACCTTTGCCAAGCGGGAGTTTTTGTTCGACATAAATGAAAAAATAATGGAAAAAATAATAAGTTTTCAATTTTCCTCGACGCTCCGTGAGGGTCTAGATTCTATTCTCCAGCGCTTGTCATTCTCTCGGGATCCAAGAGGGAAAATTCATGTGTTCGGGACCGTACACCCGTTATTAACAATTTGCCGGGAAACCCTCCACACCGTAGTTCTCGTGAATTTTTCTGTGGGAAATTAGATTGAACGATGATTTAGCCGAACAACCCAGCCGGAAAATAACGTTTTTTTATTTTTTAAATGAAATAATGGAGTATATTATTGTGCATATAGAGACAGATTTGGATGTTATTCCGTCTGATCGATCGCCAGATTTACCGTGGCTTCTGTATCGATTTCTCTGACGCGTGCGGCTGATTTGTTTTATCGCCTCCATAGAATCTCACATTTTCATTTCGTTCCAAGGAAAATGTGCCAAGTAGCCTAGCCAAATGTGTCCCGGTAAATTGGATTCAAACCCATCCGAGGGCTCGGATCCGAGAGAGAAAGTTCATTTATCTTTGGCACTGTGTACCTGCTATTAACAATTTGTTTGGAAACTGTCTTTACCGCAGATTCTGCGATTTTTTTTCCCTGACAAATCGAATTGAAAGATTTAAGTGGACCCAACCGGACCGGAAAGTCACGATTTTTTTCTTAAATGAAATAATCAATATATTATTGTGCATATGGAGACAGATGTGGATGTTATTCTCTTCAATCATCGTCAAATTTACCGTAGCTTCTGTGTGGATTTCTCTGACTCGTACGGCTGATTTGTCTTATTGCTTCCATAGAATGTTACTTTTTCATTTCGCTCCAAGGAAAATGTGCCAAGTAGCCTAGCCAAAAGTGTCCCGGTAAATTTGATCCAAACCCATCCGAGGGCTCGGATCCGAGAGGGAAAGTTCATTTGTCTTCGGCACTGTATACCTGTTATTAACAATTTGTTTGGAAACCGTCTATATTGCAGCTTCCACGATTTTTTTCCCCTGAGAAATTTAATGAAACGATATAACCGGACCCAACCGGAAAGTTACGATTTTTATCTTAAATGAAATAATCAATATATTATTGTGCATATGGAGACAGATGTGGATGTTATTCTCTTCAATCATCGTCAAATTTACCGTAGCTTCTGTATGGATTTCTCTGACTCGTACGGCTGATTTGTCTTATTGCTTTCATAGAATGTTACTTTTTCATTTCGCTCCAAGGAAAATGTGCGAAGTGGTAGCCGGGCCAAAAGTGTTCCGGTAAATTTGATCCAGCATCCACCCGAGGGCTCGGATTCGTCGAAGAAAATAAATCTATCGAACTCCGGCGCAGCACTGGTGAACCGTAAAATCGCTTCGGATACGTTACACCTGCTCTAAGAAAGAATTTCCGGCTATCTTCGACGGTCCTCGAAATTTACGAGGGTGGAAGCGACCGATTCTGGAACGAGAGAGGACGCGCCGTCGCATACCAACTGAGACTGTCTTTACACTTCGCCCTACCGGGTACGTATATCACCGGTAGAATATATCTGGTATATGTGCTCTCTCGCCCCTTCTCGACTTTACTCCTTTTTGCAAGAGAAATGGTTCTCGTCTCGCATAGGATATTCGTACCGAAGTTTCATACTTCCTAACCGCAATCAACGAGTCTCATCACTCGAGGAAACTGAACCAAGGGCCACGATAGCAATTCACTGAAGTTTGTACCTATTAGATTGCGTTTAAGAACTTAGGTATCCAAATTATTTCCGTTTCAACATTGAGTTTAAAAAAAATTTATTATCGATTTAGGATCGAATTTGAAGACGTCAGTTTCAACTTGAGATCGAAGTTTGGCCCAAACTTCATTCGAAATTAAGATCGAGCCTCTGTTCAAACATTATTTCGTGCTTAAGTTTATCCTTAAGTTCGAACTCGAACTACAATTAAAATTGAGTTCAGTCTAAAGTTTGAACTAAAGATCAAACTTAAGCACGAAATCAAGTTCGAATTGGGGTTCGATCTTAAGACAGATCTTAGGCACGCAATGAAGTTGGGTTCCTAATTGGATCTTAAATCCGATCTGAAGAGCTATCTTAAGTTCGAACAAATGTCTTAAAATTTGTCCCTTAGTATTTCGGATATGGAGGTCAGTTGTCGTTCAACCGCGTTTCCAAATTGGTTCTATTTCGACATTGATTTCTCAACAATTTATTATCAACTTACTGCTTCGGATATGAAGACCTTTGCATATCGGGGATAGTTCCTCAGTTTGATGCTCAGCCAGGCATAGCGTTTGAGGAACAGCAGAGGTACAAATACTGTTTACCCCCTCCCTCGCGCTCCTTCTCTAGAGAAAATCAAATTTCCTTGAGGAATTTTCATTTGTGCCGGAGGTCCATCCGGGTAATGTAAAGTTGGTCGGTACGTCAAGAATTCTCGTTTCCTCCGGCAAGCTCGGCCAAAGATGCTCCCAAATGCGGGGGAATAAGGTGCAGGTTCACGTTTATCAAGGAGAAGCGAGTGAGCAGCTCTTAAAGGCACAGTCCAATTACTTCGTAAAAGGGGCTCCGCTATGCATCCTCGTCGTGCAATCTTTTGATTGCCTTCAGTTATACCCGATGTTACAAAAGTAACTCGATCGAAACTTTGTACATACGAATTCATCGACGGTAAACGAAATTCGAAGTTCGCAATTGATATCACAGAACGAAATAATAATCGAAACTGGATAGCTATATGTGTAAGTAGGAAATTCTAATACAGCAGAACCTCGATTATCCGAACTGCGACTTTCTTTATCCGAAATTCTATTATCCGGACCATGGAGCAAAATTTCTATGCCATTTCATTATCGAGCGCTACTTCGTTGCAATTGCGATCAAGCTTTTATCGCGCCTCTCTATGTTACCCCGCTTGCACGGCGATTTTTTTGCGCGGTATTCATTAGTTCTCGGGGACGCAGAGGCGATATTCATATCCGTGCATCTAAAAGAGTGGTAACGAATTTATAGCCAATCCATGACATGTAATAACTTTTGATACCTAAGAGACTTATCTCTTTTCACGTATGTTACATATTGCATATTGCCAATTGGCCATCGACGCAGTCCTCCAGCCAGCAAGTGAAACCTTATTTGTGATTAAACAATAGATCTGTATTTAGGTACGTTGTTCTTCAACTTCTAAGCCGAACTATTAATTTTCTCGCATTAAAAAACAAATTGGTGATTCTTTCGAAGTTAGAAACCCCACATCGTTCGTTCCCTTTTCGACGTTTTACCTGAGTATCTTGTTTTTCGTTGTCGAATTTCCACTATCCGGATAACCGTTAATCCGAACTGGGCTCGAGCCCAATCGATTCGGATTATCGAGGTTCTACTGTAGTACTTTAAACTCGATTTCCCGACGGAGGCGCAAGGTGGGCGAAAGCGATTCGGTTTTGTTCTGAGGAGGAACTCTCTATATCCGCTCGAAGCAACATACAGGTTACTGGGAGGTTCTACTTGGGCAACCGATGCTCTTCCTTCGTAGGTTGCTCGCGTTCGTTCGATTTACTGCACGTTCTATACGGTATGGCTGGGACGATGTGATCTTGTTGGAATAGCGTTATTAAGACAATGCACACGGCTACTCGGTCGCACAGATTGCGGTGCGGTACAGTCGCAAACGTATGAGCTGTAAAGTAACACCATCTGCGGTGACAAATCCTCCTTGCATAGTTTGTACCTATTAGATCGCGTTTGATAACTTACGGATCCAAATTATTTCTGTTACATCATTTAATTAAAAAAAAATTTATTATTGATTTAGGATCGAATTTGAAGACGTTAGTTTGAACTTGAGATCGAAGGTTGGTCTAAACTTCATTCGAACTTAAGATCGAACCTCAGTTCAAACATTATTTCGTGCTTAAGTTTGATCTTGAGTTTGAAGTCGAACTACAATTAAAATTGAGTTCAGTCTGAAGTTCGAACTTAAGATGAAACTTAAGCACGAAATCAAGTTTGAATTGGAGTTTGATCTTGAGACAGATCTTATGCACGCAATGAAGTTGGGTTCCTAATTGGATCTTAAATCCGATCTCAAGAGCGATCTTAAGTTCGAACAAACGTCTTAAAATTCGACCCTCAGTATTTCGGATATGGAGTTCAGCTGTGGCAACCGATGCTCTTCCTTCGAAGGTTGCTCATGTTCGTTCAACGTGCTGCCGTTCTATACGGTATGGCTAGGACGATATAATCTTGTTGGAATACCGTTATTAAGACCGTAATGCACAGGGCTACTCGGTCGCAAAGATTGCGGTGCGGTGCAGTCGCAGACGTATGAACTGTAAAGTAACACCATCTGCGTCGACAAATCCTCCGTGCACAGGAAAACATGAACTTCGGTGCAACGGATGCAGGTCACTGCCAAAAGTGCGCATCCTTTGAGTTACATTTGTCGAAATTCGGCAACTTGTCATATCATTCTTAAGGTTGTATAAGGCACATTTTCACAACCGTGCATCCAAAATGTTGCACTTATTAACAGCAACGAAAGTCGATTTGTAATACTAGTTGGGTCCTCAATCAAGTAAATACATAAACTGATAAATGCAAATTTCCGCGACGATACATTTTCGATGAGTTTTTTCAAAGGAAAATCCTTATTTTCCAATGAATTGTAATGTATTATGGCGCATTTTTGTTCCTCGAACCTTGCTCTACAAATTCACTAATAAGATTTTTTTCCGCTTAAACAATGGGCCGTATGTGTTAAACGGTCAAACCTATAAATAATCTACTTGGTGAATTCGTAGAACAACGTTTAAGAAACAAAATGAGCCTTGGTACATTAAAATCGGTTAAAAAATTCGAATTTAACTTTAATAAAAAAAGACCAACAAACACGTACTATTATGAAAATTTGCAGTTGCCAGTTGTTCTTGCGACACCATCATGATTAACATTTCCCTTGGTTGAGCACACATGCACTAACACAAATCAATTACAATTACATATAATTTTGTACAAGCAGTTCTAAAAATTTAGCACTCGTTTTAATAGTCTGCCACTCAGCAGCTACATTAATACAATGCACACCGCTGCCGCAGACGGATGAGCCCTAAAGCAACACCATCTGCGATGACACATCCTCCGTGCATAGGAAAACCCAAACTTTGGTGCAACAGATGTAGGTCAGTGCCAAAAGTGATGCTTTGAGATACATTTGTGGAAATTGAGCAAACTATTAATTGCGGTTGGTCGTGGTGAAATCTCGTATTTCTTGATGCAAAGTATTATCTACGTAAATGAACACTTAGATGAATATAGATAAAGTTAACTTACCTAAAAGCGCCTGGAAGAGTCTGCTCTTGAAGATCCTAATGACCCGCTCGATGGCCAAACGGAGCTGCTTATCCTGAGGTCTCGTGAGTTTGGCGTGATAGTCCTCCAGAAGCTCGAGGGCCCTGTGAGCCTCTGCAATCAGTACAAAAAGCCCACATTCAGAATTACGATGGTACAAATGCAATGTACTTCAATCGCGCCTTCATCAGCCGATTGAGAGCATAGCGCTTGGATGAGCATAAAGTCAAGTAAGCCGCCCAAAGTCATCTCTGCCTGTCCAGAATCTCTGCCATCTTTCGTCAAAAGCTCAAGATCGTTCATAGTGCTTTATGGACTTTATTAAATTTACTTTCAATAAGGTGGTTGCGACAGTTACACATTCAGAATTACGGTAGTACAATTACAATGCCCTTTAAACCACACCATCAGCTGATTGAGAGCATAGCGCTTGGATGAGCATAAAGTCAAGAAACCCGCCCAAAGTCATCTCTGCCTGTCCAGAATCTCCGGCATCTTTCTTCAAAAGCTCGAAATCATTCATAGCGTTTTCTGGCCTCTATTAAATTTACTTTCAATAAGGTGGCTACGACAGTTACCCATTCAGAATAACGATGGTACAATTGCAGTGCACTTTAATCGTGCCATGAGCTGATTGAGAGCATAGTGCTTGGAAGAGCATAAAATGAAGAAAGTCACCCAAAGTCATCTCTGCCTATCCAGAATCTGCCATTTGTCATCAAAAGCTCGAAATTATTCATAGTGTTTTTTGGCCTTAATTAAATGTACTTTCGATAAGGTGGTTACGACAGTTGCACATTCAAAATTGCGATGATACAATTGCAATGTATTTTAATCGCGCCTTCATCAGCCGACTGAGAGCATAGCGCTTGGAAGCGCATAACATCAAGAAAGTTGCCCAAAGTCATCTCTGCCTGTCCAGAATCTCTGGAATCTTTCGTTGAAAGCTCAATATCGTTCATAGCACTTTCCGGCCTTTATTAAATTTACTTTCAATAAGGTGGTTACGAGAAACGAAGCGGCCCGCGAAGCAATATGCCGCTCGGCAAAGGCGAGGAGCACAGGTATGCGTAATTTAAAGCTATAATCTCGCTCCCCCTGGTGGCACAATGAAGGCGAGGAGGGCTCGGATGAGAAATTGAATATATAGTGACGTTCATAAAAGTTCGGATTGCATATGAATAAAGACGAGTGGGTCTAATCCGCAGGATTGCCGCACCGAGTACGGCACCGCAGCGGCTGCGGAATATATTCCGAATGAACGAGAACTAAAACTTGCCACAATTTCGAAAATTGTCTATTGCCGCGAACGTTGCGCATTCGTTGATTATCCACTTATCGAGCGGACGAATAAATTAATTAATGAAAGAATTTGGAAACTCAATTCGGTTTTTTAAATTTATTTAGTGAGATGAGTTGAGCCGTCATATATCGTGCACGATATGGTGTGAAAATAATCTCGACGACGAACTGGGTAATTGCAGCGGCGCAGCGGTTGCCGCATATATTCCGAATGGACGAGAAATAAAAGTTGCGACAATTTCGAAAATTGTTTATCGCTGCTGACGTCAAGCTTCCCGCTGCGAACGTTGCGCATTTGTTGATTATCCAGTTATCGGGCGAACGAATAAATTAATTAATGATGAAATACATTAATGATAAAATTAAATTTTTTAAGTTATCTAGTGAAATGAGTTGAACTATCGTATATCGTACACGATACGGTGTGAAAATAATCTCGACGACAAACTGGTAAATTGCAGGTGGAATGGTGTTTCGCTCGCGAGGGAGGACTTAGTTTGAATGACAAATCATTGAAGATACCCCTGTTGAGGAGAGGTAATAAAAAAGTTTTTGCCCTGCCAAAAAATTAATGTGCTCAGCGCTACGAATTTTACGCATCCGTTGATTATCCAGTTATCGAAAAAAGTTTTTATGACGTCTTATAAAAAACTTTTTTTTATTATCTCTCATTAACAGGGTTGAAAATGGTCAATTTTTTTTAATTACTAAAAAAAATACCAGTTTTACGTATTCTGTGTGGAAATAGGTCACCTGAAGCCAATGGCAGGGGTAAAAATTCGATATAGCGAAAAAAAAATTCGCCATTTTGAACGTAGAAACATGAGAAGAATGGTACCCTTACCATTTTCTTGACGTAAATGATTTTTGTCGAAAGAATTTTTTAGAATTTTTTCGGTAATGAAATCCGTTGGCAAATATGCCTCTTGAAAACTGCAATTTCTTTCATTAATTTGTTTATTCGTTCGCTCGATAAGTGGATAATCAATGGATGCGTAAAATTCGTAGAGCTGAGCACATTATTTTTTTGGCAGGGCAAAAACTTTTTTTATTACCTCTCGTCAACAGGGGTATCTTTAAAGATTTGTCACTCAAACTAAGTTTTATCGTCCCTCGCGAGCGAAACACCGTTCCACCTGCAATTTACCAGTTTGTCGTCGAGATTATTTTCACACCGTATCGTGGACAATATACGATAGTTCAACTCATTTCACTAGGTAACTTCAAACATTTAATTTTATCATTAATTAATTTTATCATTAATTAATTTTATCATTAATTAATTTTATCATTAATTAATTTTATCATTAATTAATTTTATCATTAATTAATTTTATCATTAATTAATTTATTCGTTCGATCGATAACTGGATAATCAACAAATGCGCAACGTTCGCAGCGGGAGGGTTGAAGTCAGCAGCGATAGGCAATTTTCGAAATTGTCGCAACTTTTAGTTCTCGTCCATTCGGAATGTATGCGGCAAACGCTGCGCCGCTGCAATTAACCACTTCGTCGTCGAGATTATTTTCACACCATATCGTGCACGATATATGACGGCTCAACTCATCTCACTGCCAAAAAAAATGTGCTCAGTGCAAAGAATGCGCATCTGTTTATTTTCAGTTATCGAGCGAACGAATAAACAAATTAATGAAGGAATTTGTGAATTGAATTCATATTTTTGAATTTATCTAGTGAGATGTTGTGAAACAACGATATGGTGTGAAAATAATCTCGACGACAAACTGGTTAAATGCAGAAGAAACGTTGTTTCGCTCGCGAGGACAAAACTTACTTTAAATGACAAATCGTTAAAGACACCCCTGTTGACGAGAGGTAATAAAAGAAGTTTTTTCGCGGGGAGAAAAATAAATGTGCCTCCCGCTCTAGTCCGACGGAATGGCGGCGTAGACATCCTGCCGCGACTGCTGGAGACACCTCCGGCACAAACACTAACGCATTTCGTGATGAGAGTTTGAAGAAGTTTATGAGATCACGAGCTGTCGGGAGGACGGCTGAGAGGAACACAAAAAGTTTGTCTGAGCCAAACCGGGCTCTGTGAAACACCGTCGACATTGGGATGTCCGATAAGTAACGTAAGTAAGTAACTTCTGAAAGCCCTCGTCCCTTTATATGCACGTTTTTCTCCGTCTCCCGGGGTTCAATTAATGTCTACTACCTTGTGGAAATATCTTCAGACTGGGAGAACGTTTTTAAATTTCGTTCCAAGTTCGAAACGTGTTTAAGTCGCTTACGACATGTTTGTATAAATTGCATCCAGAAACTTAGGCTGCAGCATGAGGCTGAAGCTGGCGGCCGAGCTAGCGGCCGGCGTACGCGCACCGCTAGCGAGCCACCGCAGTGCGCGGCACGGTAAAAGTTTGAAAAAAAATCGTTTCGCATAAAACCCTTTGCCCTAAAATTCTGAAAAAAATCACACATCTCATTTAAGATGTTTACTACATAATAAGGCAAGTCGGACCCTTTGTCTACGTTTCACGGGATCCGTAGGTACAAATAACTATACAGGCAACCTGCTAGCAGTAGCATTCCGTGAAAAATCTGAAATAATTCACACATACTATTTAAGGTATGTACTATGCATTGCCAAAGAGTTTTTTCTGGCGCAGACCCTTTAAGGGTGTTTTTAAGGGGGTCTAAAGTCTCGAAACGCGTTCAGTCACTCCTATATATTCGGGCGCTGGCGGTAGCATTCCGTGAAAAATCTGAAAAAATTCACACATACTACTGAAGGTATGTAGTATGCATCGGCGAAGAGTTTTTTCTGGCGCAGACCCTTTAAGGGTGTTTTTAAGGGGTCTAAAGTCTCGAAACGCGTTCATTCACTCCTATATAGTCGGGCGCTGGCGGTAGCATTCCGTGAAAAATCTGAAAAAATTCACACATACTACTGAAGGTATGTAGTATGCATCGCCGAAGAGTTTTTTCTGGCGCAGACCCTTTAAGGGTGTTTTTAAGGGGTCTAAAGTCTCGAAACGCGTTCATTCACTCCTATATAGTCGGGCGCTGGCGGTAGCATTCCGTGAAAAATCTGAAATAATTCACAGATACTACTGAAGGTATGTAGTATGCATTGCCGAAGAGTTTTTTCTGGCGCAGACCCTTTAAGGGTGTTTTTAAGGGGTCTAAAGTCTCCAAACGAATTCGGTCACTCCTATATAGTCGGGCGCTGGCGGTAGCATTCCGTGAAAAATCTGAAAAAATTCACAGATACTACTAAAGGTATGTAGTATGCATTGCCGAAAAGTTTTTTCTGGCGCAGACCCTTTAAGGGTGTTTTTAAGGGGTCTAAAGTCTCGAAACGCGTTCATTCACTCCTATATAGTCGGGCGCTGGCGGTAGCATTCCGTGAAAAATCTGAAAAAATTCACACATACTACTGAAGGTATGTAGTATGCATCGCCGAAGAGTTTTTTCTGGCGCAGACCCTTTAAGGGTGTTTTTAAGGGGGTCTAAAGTCTCGAAACGCGTTCAGTCACTCCTATATATTCGGGCGCTGGCGGTAGCATTCCGTGAAAAATCTGAAAAAATTCACACATACTACTGAAGGTATGTAGTATGCATCGGCGAAGAGTTTTTTCTGGCGCAGACCCTTTAAGGGTGTTTTTAAGGGGTCTAAAGTCTCGAAACGCGTTCATTCACTCCTATATAGTCGGGCGCTGGCGGTAGCATTCCGTGAAAAATCTGAAAAAATTCACACATACTACTGAAGGTATGTAGTATGCATCGGCGAAGAGTTTTTTCTGGCGCAGACCCTTTAAGGGTGTTTTTAAGGGGTCTAAAGTCTCGAAACGCGTTCATTCACTCCTATATAGTCGGGCGCTGGCGGTAGCATTCCGTGAAAAATCTGAAAAAATTCACACATACTACTGAAGGTATGTAGTATGCATTGCCGAAAAGTTTTTTCTGGCGCAGACCCTTTAAGGGTGCGCCCGACTATATGGGAGTGACTGAACGCGTTTCGAGACTTTAGACCCCTTAAAAACACCCTTAAAGGGTCTGCGCCAGAAAAAACTCTTCGGCAATGCATACTACATACCGTCAGTAGTATGTGTGAATTTTTTCAGATTTTTCACGGAATGCTACCGCCAGCGCCCGACTATATAGGAGTGAATGAACGCGTTTCGAGACTTTACACCCCTTAAAAACACCCTTAAAGGGTCTGCGCCAGAAAAAACTCTTCGGCAATGCATACTACATACCTTCAGTAGTATGTGTGAATTTTTTCAGATTTTTCACGGAATGCTACCGCCAGCGCCCGAATATATAGGAGTGACTGAACGCGTTTCGAGACTTTAGACCCCTTAAAAACACCCTTAAAGGGTCTGCGCCAGAAAAAACTCTTCGGCAATGCATACTACATACCTTCAGTAGTATCTGTGAATTATTTCAGATTTTTCACGGAATGCTACCGCCAGCGCCCGAATATATAGGAGTGACTGAACGCGTTTCGAGACTTTAGACCCCTTAAAAACACCCTTAAAGGGTCTGCGCCAGAAAAAACTCTTCGGCAATGCATACTACATACCTTCAGTAGTATCTGTGAATTATTTCAGATTTTTCACGGAATGCTACCGCCAGCGCCCGACTATATAGGAGTGAATGAACGCGTTTCGAGACTTTAGACCCCTTAAAAACACCCTTAAAGGGTCTGCGCCAGAAAAAACTCTTCGGCGATGCATACTACATACCTTCAGTAGTATGTGTGAATTTTTTCAGATTTTTCACGGAATGCTACCGCCAGCGCCCGACTATATAGGAGTGAATGAACGCGTTTCGAGACTTTAGACCCCTTAAAAAAACCCTTAAAGGGTCTGCGCCAGAAAAAACTCTTCGGCAATGCATACTACATACCTTCAGTAGTATGTGTGAATTTTTTCAGATTTTTCACGGAATGCTACCGCCAGCGCCCGACTATATAGGAGTGAATGAACGCGTTTCGAGACTTTAGACCCCTTAAAAACACCCTTAAAGGGTCTGCGCCAGAAAAAACTCTTCGGCAATGCATACTACATACATTACTTAGTACGTGTGAATTTTTTCAGATTTTTCACGGAATGCTACCGCCAGCGCCCGACTATATAGGAGTGACCGAATTCGTTTGGAGACTTTAGACCCCTTAAAAACACCCTTAAAGGGTCTGCGCCAGAAAAAACTCTTCGGCGATGCATACTACATACCTTCAGTAGTATGTGTGAATTTTTTCAGATTTTTCACGGAATGCTACCGCCAGCGCCCGACTATATAGGAGTGAATGAACGCGTTTCGAGACTTTAGACCCCTTAAAAAAACCCTTAAAGGGTCTGCGCCAGAAAAAACTCTTCGGCAATGCATACTACATACCTTCAGTAGTATGTGTGAATTTTTTCAGATTTTTCACGGAATGCTACCGCCAGCGCCCGACTATATAGGAGTGAATGAACGCGTTTCGAGACTTTAGACCCCTTAAAAACACCCTTAAAGGGTCTGCGCCAGAAAAAACTCTTCGGCAATGCATACTACATACATTACTCAATACGTGTGAATTTTTTCAGATTTTTCCCGGAATGCTACCGCCAGCGCCCGACTATATAGGAGTGACCGAATTCGTTTGGAGACTTTAGACCCCTTAAAAACACCCTTAAAGGGTCTGCGCCAGAAAAAACTCTTCGGCAATGCATACTACATACCGTCAGTAGTATGTGTGAATTTTTTCAGATTTTTCACGGAATGCTACCGCCAGCGCCCGACTATATAGGAGTGAATGAACGCGTTTCGAGACTTTACACCCCTTAAAAACACCCTTAAAGGGTCTGCGCCAGAAAAAACTCTTCGGCAATGCATACTACATACCTTCAGTAGTATGTGTGAATTTTTTCAGATTTTTCACGGAATGCTACCGCCAGCGCCCGAATATATAGGAGTGACTGAACGCGTTTCGAGACTTTAGACCCCTTAAAAACACCCTTAAAGGGTCTGCGCCAGAAAAAACTCTTCGGCAATGCATACTACATACCTTCAGTAGTATCTGTGAATTATTTCAGATTTTTCACGGAATGCTACCGCCAGCGCCCGACTATATAGGAGTGAATGAACGCGTTTCGAGACTTTAGACCCCTTAAAAACACCCTTAAAGGGTCTGCGCCAGAAAAAACTCTTCGGCGATGCATACTACATACCTTCAGTAGTATGTGTGAATTTTTTCAGATTTTTCACGGAATGCTACCGCCAGCGCCCGACTATATAGGAGTGAATGAACGCGTTTCGAGACTTTACACCCCTTAAAAACACCCTTAAAGGGTCTGCGCCAGAAAAAAACTCTTCGGCAATGCATACTACATACCGTCAGTAGTATGTGTGAATTTTTTCAGATTTTTCACGGAATGCTACCGCCAGCGCCCGAATATATAGGAGTGACTGAACGCGTTTCGAGACTTTAGACCCCTTAAAAACACCCTTAAAGGGTCTGCGCCAGAAAAAACTCTTCGGCAATGCATACTACATACCTTCAGTAGTATCTGTGAATTATTTCAGATTTTTCACGGAATGCTACCGCCAGCGCCCGACTATATAGGAGTGAATAAACGCGTTTCGAGACTTTAGACCCCTTAAAAACACCCTTAAAGGGTCTGCGCCAGAAAAAACTCTTCGCCGATGCATACTACATACCTTCAGTAGTATGTGTGAATTTTTTCAGATTTTTCACGGAATGCTACCGCCAGCGCCCGAATATATAGGAGTGACTGAACGCGTTTCGAGACTTTAGACCCCCTTAAAAACACCCTTAAAGGGTCTGCGCCAGAAAAAACTCTTTGGCAATGCATAGTACATACCTTAAATAGTATGTGTGAATTATTTCAGATTTTTCACGGAATGCTACTGCTAGCAGGTTGCCTGTATAGTTATTTGTACCTACGGATCCCGTGAAACGTAGACAAAGGGTCCGACTTGCCTTATTATGTAGTAAACATCTTAAATGAGATGTGTGATTTTTTTCAGAATTTTAGGGCAAAGGGTTTTATGCGAAACGATTTTTTTTCAAACTTTTACCGTGCCGCGCACTGCGGTGGCTCGCTAGCGGTGCGCGTACGCCGGCCGCTAGCTCGGCCGCCAGCTTCAGCCTCATGGCTGCAGCGGATCAATAAATTATGCCGGGTTCAATTTTTAAACATTAGTTTGAACTTAAGATCGATCTTGAGATCGAAGTTGAGATCGAAGTTTGGCCCGAAATTCATTGCATGGTTAAGTTTGATCTTGAAAATAATTTCTTAAAATTCGACCCTTAGAGACTTTGTTATGTAGAGTCGGCTACAGCTGGACCAGCCCCCGGATTACGTTGGGTGAATTAGCGTGAACAAGATTTTTATTCAGGTGTTTCGATGCGTTTCGATCCAAGATGCAAACCCCCTCTTCAGTAATTGTTTATTTTATTATTATTTAACCTATAAATTGACAAGAATGTAATAAATAATCGTATGAAATTTAATATTGCAAAAAATTGTATATTAAAATTCATGTAGAATTGTCATGAAAAATGAATGTTCAGTGTTTTAAAAACGATGAAAATTCTTTATTTTTAAACACTTACTTTACTTTCAATTAAAAGTATATCAATTTTTTTATCACAATTGTACACAAAATGCAACGTACCATTTTTTGCATAAAACCTTTGAGTCTCAGGTCATCCACGCTTAGTTCATGAATATCGATTCTGAAGGAGCCGGCCTGGCGAGCCTAACCGGATAAAAGATTTTATAGTTTGGCCGGCTAAGCCGTCTTAGCCGGCTAATCCGTTTTACCCGGCCAAGCTATATTAGCCGGGTAAGCTTATACAGTCTTGGAATGTTTTTACGATTTTTTTTTCTAATGTTAACTGCGAAGTATTCTGAAGGATTTTCGCCCGCTGAGCATGAATCCGACGGGTTTTTGGCCTAAAGTACAATGCTACATTAAGGGCCTCGATTTTATGTACGAAAAATCGTATTTTTGGGATTTAAATGGAAAATATTGCATTCGGAGTGAAATAATTGTTATATTCGTGATCAGCGGGAAAAAATACATCAAATATAACTTTGAAATAAAACAAATCGAATAAACAACGATTTTTCAATGTTTGAGCCACTTTTGAAAAAAAGTCGATTTTCGTGATTTTCAAACGTCGAGGTAGGGAAAATCCGAGATGCCCATCGTGTTCTACGGGAAAAAATACATAATAAGTCCCTTGTCCGAAGTTTTAGAATTGTTTTATCGTGCCGTTTGAGGATGTTGAAAAAGGCAAAAAATGGACTTGAAAGGTTTCTTGCAAATTACGGACGAAATTTTGTTTTTTTAATGCACTGCCACGTATTCCGACGTATTTTTGCGCGCTGAACATGAATCCGCTGGCCTTTTTGGACTAAAGTACAATGCGACATTAAGGGGCTCGATTGTATGCACGATTTTATATAAACTTGGTCGGCTAAAATAGCTTGGCCGGCTGAAACGGATTAACCGGCTAAAATAGTTTAGCCGGCCAAACTATAAAATCCATTATCCGGATAAGATATTTTAGCCGGCTAGGCCGGCCTATCTGTACAGCCCTATTCTGAAGTTTCCTGACCTTTCGTTACATTTCATTTAAATCAGCAGCAGCCGACTCCAAAAAACAATTGTTGTCGTTCTGTGGCCGCACACCACACCAATCATTGTCGAAATACTTTATTCGAAATCGATATTTTTGCTTTATCATGGATGAAGCTTCGCCCAACCGAAGATACTTTGGCTTACGAGCGGCGCGCGTTTTATCGTCGCGGTTAATCGCATTCTCGACAGATATACGATCGAACATTTTATGTACTGTCCACTTGGCGGGTACGACAACAGAATTTCGCTAGCGCATTCCGGAAATTATTCGTCTAGGATCCGCGGTGTACATCACCGAACGAATGCGGCCATAACAGGAAGTGTGCGCTACAGTTATATTGCAGTTGCGCGAAGATTCGCTACGGTCCAGTTTACCAGCCTCGGGAAACGCCTCGGGCATGTTGCATAGTCAATGTCTCAAAATTTAATCGGCCATTAGTCGGGTACGAATATATCCACTTGGAATAATTCCATTGCGCAGTCGCTCAGGTGTCACATGCATGCTCTGTCATCGTTTTCCTAATTATATGTATAAAGACAAAACGGACCAAAGTGACTTCTTTATTAGCAAATATATTTCAACTCGATCGCTGCTTGTGATTTAATTTCCTGCTCCCCTCCCCGCGTTCGGACGAAAAAGTCTCGTAGTTATTCAACGAGTTTCCAAACGACCGAACCTCCGTTGGCACGTAGTGGAGCTACCGCTGGATTTATGGTACGAACTCTGCTGCCGCTTCTGGGCACCATCGAGAAAACAGGAGAAACCGAGCTTAAGAGTGCTAGAGAGATATATCGACATAGCCATGTGTGTGTATGTGTGTGTATTATATATATATATATATATATATTGGCGATTGTCGGGGCATATGATGGAATAAATTCCATTCCATGAGCTAAAATTCAGCAAATGTAAAATTTAGACCATAAAATTAAGTAGATTGATGTCGTTGAGTGTCCCAGAGTGTCCAGTAGTCTCTTAAATAGGTATAAATGTATGTACATTAATGCTAAGAAATGAAAACTCGTTCCTTTTGAAAAAGCCGTGGGATACGCCTTGCAGTCTCAGAGAGCAGCCCATATATAGTCTATATGCATATATACATATACTGATGGTTATTGGGCCATATAATGGAATAATTACCATTCCATGCGCCAAAATTCAGCAATCGTAAAATTTGGGCCACAGAATTAAGTACCTAGATGTCGTTGAGTGTCCTAGAGTGTCCAATAGTCTCTTAAGTAGACATACATGTATGTATATTAATCCTAAGAAACGGAAACTCGTTCCTTTGCAAAAGGTGTGGGATACGCCTTTCAGTTTCAGAGCAGCCGATATATGGTCTATATGCATACATGTATATTCCAGCAAAGATTGGATACGCTGGGGTAGAATAGGTGGCGGTATTCCTCTTTGGTTTGTTGCTGAATTTTTCCTACGTCGTCACGCACACCAACATTAAGTCTGCTGAGCCGCCATTGCCACGGCAACGATGAGTCTTGAGCAGTAATATATATATTCAGCCATCTTACGGTTCAACATAAGCGTCGCTATAAGCCGTGGCAAACGACGCGAGAATGCTTCTCGCCTGAGAGCACCTTCTGAACAAATAATGGCGATTGCATCGGCTTCGTGACAACGCGCCACGGATGGCTATAGCCCAACGAAATGGCTCCTTGCTCTTCTACTCTTTCTCTCAATGTCTGTCCCATCTTCGTTGGTGTCCACACTCGCGCATAGAGAGCTGCACACGTTCGGTTCCCGGGGCTTTTACAGCGTTCCTTTTCCACCCTCTCTTCACCCGTTATGGAACTCTCTATCTTCTCTCCCTTCCTCGTTTCGTTCCTTCCTTCCGTCTATCCTTCCTACGTTTTATTCCGGCAAGGCTCGCAGTACTTCCAGCACCTCACTAGAAGTATCACACGGTATAGGCACAGTGTTTTTCCCGGCTGAGACGTCCGACCGGGGACATTTGCACGTAGCGTTACGAGACATCGAGGTTACTTACATCCACGATATCCACCGTAAACGGGGGACGACGATCTCTCGGCATTGTTACCGAACTTCTGTGACTCAATGGGACTGAAAATCGTCAGAATCCCGAGGTAAGATGCCTCATCGGAATCCGTAACAACAATTTCAAAGCTCCTCCTGAGATGCTGCCAAGATTCCGTCTTAACGCGAATTGTGCTTTTGCAAGAGTCGTTTGCGGACAACTTGTGATTACGTTTGTACATCAAGGAACTTGGATTATATAAAGCTGGCCGAGTGGGAATTCTGCCATTAACTAGAAGAACTGCACATCACCAGGAAGTGACTTGAAGTCGGGCTTGATCGCCGGCAGAGTAAGACTCTCGGCTCGAATTGTGCTGTTGCAAGATCTGTTTGTAGAAAAACTTGTGAGTACATTTGTACATCAAGGAACTTGGACTACGTGAAGCTACGCTAAGAACAAAATTACGTGGTAAAAGTAACAATACTGATTTTTTACCACAAAAAATAGTTCCCAAAAGGAAGGTTTACATTTTATAGGTAGGACAGGGACAAAAAATCATGGTTGCAACCATAATCATAGTTTAACCAATATAATTATAGTTTAACTGTTTTAATTATTCCTGCTATAACTGTTTGTTATAGTAGGAAATACGATCGTTTTTCTCAGAGTAGGTAAGTCTCTGCCGTAACTTAAAAAACGGCAGATCACCGGTTCCACACTGGTGATACGTCACATCCGGTTTGGAAATCTCATTTTTCGATCGAAAGCAACGCGGGGCTTGAGTGCCGGAAGAGTACAAGACTCTCGGCTGAAATTGTGATCTTGTGAGATGCGTTTCTGGAAAACTTGTGAATACATTTGTATATCAAGGAACTTTTCTATATGAAGCTAGCCAGGTGAGATTCTACCGTGGGTGAAAAAATGGCGCAACACCGATTCCACACTGGCGATAAATTGCTTCCGGTTAGAAAAGCTCATTTTTCGGCCGGAAGTGGCGTCGGGCTTGATTGCCGGCAGAGTGAAAGACCCTCGGTTCGAATTATGCTGTTGCAAGATTTGTATATGAAAAGCTTGTACATTTTAACATCAACTGACTTGGACTATCCAAAGCTATCCAGGTGGAAATCTGCCGTAACAGGAAAAACAGCGCATCGCCGATTCCACAAGTGAGACACGTCACTTCCGGTTCGAAAATCTGCTTTCTCGACCGAAAGTGACTTGAAGTCAGGCGTGAAGTCAGGAACTCGGGCTTGAGCGCCAGACTACAAGAACCTCGGCAACCGGTGCTGTCCCGCAGTCCTGCCGACATTAAATCTCACCTGGCTGCGCGAGCTTAAATCGAACGCGAAAGCGGTCTTTCCGTATTCATATCCACTGATGAAAGAAACCCGCACCGGCGTATCAAACCAATGAACGCGTGCCCGGCTGGTTAATCAATGCTAGTCCAATCGTCCGGAGTGGTTCTCTTCATTCTGAGTAGGTAGCTGAATGAGACCGGATCGGCGAGCAGTTAATCCAGATCATCGGGAGCGTTGCTGGATATCTGCTCGCTCGCACCCACTCCACTTCGCCCCTCGTCGATGTGAACTCGATCGTAATATACGTATCGCCGTCGAATCTACCGGCATAATCGTATACGGAGATAACGCTGTACTCACCAGTGTTGGGCGTTAGGCGATCTAAACGAAGAGGAGATCCTCGAAAATCCGAGCACGTGCTATGGCCGAACGTGCGCGAGAAAAGTGAAGAGAACGTATCGAGTCTCGGCTTATAAATCCGCTAACCCTCCATCCATAAGACGCGTGCGTGCCTCGCGAATAAAACGATCGTTAACGTCATTATCCGCCGCCGTTGTTCAGCGATAAATTCCGTCGGGGCATGGAAAGATCGCGTTTCCACGTGATATCGAACTAGCTCAATTTTAGCAGCGAGGAAGCATGACTCGTTCTCCCTTTTTCCCTACCGTCATTTTTTTTTGCCTGCCCAACGCTGGCAAATTTTTGAGTCACATCATTTTGCCGAAACTTCAATCGGCCGAATCGTCGCATAGCCGAAAATCATGGGTTCGGATGCACTTCATCCGAATAGTCAAACTTCCGAAACGTTATTTTGCTGAATCGTAAACTGCCGAATCGTTATTATTCAGAATTGTCGAATATCCGAAACTTCATTATTGCGAATCTTCACTTCCGCAAACGTTACTCTTCGGAAATAGTAATTGGCTGAACGTTATTTTTCCGGATACTAATTTCACCGAATTTCACTTCCACGAATCGTCAAGTCGCCGAATCATCATCTTCCAAACAGTATTTATCCGAAAAGTCTTTTACCCGAAAGTCATTTATCCGAATCGAGTCGTAATGGATCTTTGCGATAGTTCCTCACTCTTCTGAACCTGTACTATTGTATCTCCTGAGGTGAATAGATATAATAACAGATGATCAGAATATAAACGCACCCTATTTAGTTTCGTGATTCGGACGACTTGACATTTCGAAGTTTAACGATTCGAGAAAATGACGTTTGGTTAAATGACGATTCGGAGGAATGACGTTCGACCAACTACTATTTCCAAAGAACAACGCTCGCAGAAATGAAGACTCCAAGTACTAAACTTCCGGAAATTTGACAATTCGGAAAAATGACGATTCGGCAGTCCGACGATTCGGAAAAATCAAGTTTCGGATGTTTGACTATTCGGATGAAGCGCGTTCGCACGCATGACTTTCGACCATAACACGATTCAGCCGATTGTAGTTGTAGTTTCGGCGAAATGATTGTGGCTTCGCAAATTTCAGAAAACCCACGCAAGGCCGCTTTTCCCTTGCCGGATGAAGTTAATGTGGATAATATGAGCGTGGGCCTGCGCCGTCTAAGCAGGCCCTCTTATACTCTATCCTATTTTCGTTGACTATACGAGAAGCCCGTAAACGTGCCGGCGACGATGTAATCGCGTAAAGTCTGCTGTTTTCGGTCGTTAAATTGGCAAATTATACACAAACGTCGACTTGACTAGACTCCAAGCACCGGCGGCAGTGCTAAGTGAATTAGGAGTCAGGATCGTTAACGCCCCAGGCAGCAGGCCGAATTGCTGCCAAGACACAACGTGCAAAACACTCTCAGGGCCTTGGCTGCCTGAAACCCCGCTTAATTTATAACTAAGCGCTTCTTTTGCCCCGGCCTCCCTATGTGCAGACATAAGGCTCGGCTGGCGATGTAATTTCGCGTTTAAATTCTTGAGCACGCGATTACAGAAAGCAATATGGGCGTTCTTTTTTTTCAAAGAGACGAAACTCTCGAGCACTCTTCTTCGTTTTTTTGCCGCTCCATCGCAGCATCCCCGAACAATTTCGGTAGCGTCTAAGTGGCGAGGATGGCGATACGTTACTCCATTGCGCGGCAAAGCCCGAGGGAATTCGACTTTTCTCGTAATCGGCTTCGGGCGAAACGCTTGTCGTGAACTCCACGCGGAGTTCAGAGTAAAATAGTTTGTCCTTTTTACAACTTGGTGTACACAAAAGGCTGCATTTTTTTATTTGTTTATTTGTTAAAGTGGAAACTGAAATTGCTAATGACGAATATAAGGAGAGGTTTGTATAATCAAATCTGAACAAAATGGGTTTGGCACTTATTTAACAACATTATTTTTTACTGTGTATAGACGATCTTTCCGCGAAACTTCGGTGAAGGGAAGCAACATTTAGGGTTTATATTGAGCGTTTCGTCAAGAAACTTTGCTTCTTGCTTTTTCGAGCCCGTCGAACAGCGAATAGACCGAAAGGAACCGGGGTTGGGAATGAAACTCACCCTTAGCCAACAAGAACTCAATGTACTCTAAGTTAAACTCCAATTAATCGACAAATATATATATGTGTGTGTGTATATATATAAATATATATGTGTGTATATATATAAATATATATGTATGTACATATATAAATATATATGTATGTATATATATATATATATATATATATATATATATATATATCTTTCCTTTCCATTTATCGAATTTCATTGCTTGCCGAAGAGATTTATGCGGAACAATTTTCGAAGGAACCTTTGGACGGTCCGCCGACAAGAGCGAGGTTCGCATGCCAAAGGACGGAGATCGAAACTTCTTCTTGGCTCAGATTCAAACGATTCCTACAGAACTATGTGGTTCCTTTCGGAACGTGGCGTACGGCAAATGTCCGACGATACGTGAGTTGAATTCGCGAGTTGCAGTTGGTGAACAATGGTTGCTACATTTATTAAAAAATTACACTCGGTGCAGCGCCGACACGCGAAGCGGCGATCGACGACGCTCCACGCATGTTCAATTATATAGCGAGAGAGGCATAGTGGAAAAAGTACCAAGTCATAGGGTAAATTTTGACCGGGCTACAACTTTACTCGACCGATATGGTAATTTTTTCGAGAAGGCGGGTTGGTAAAATTTTTTGCGTAGCTGGCTGGGAATTTCGTGGAGTAAAACTGCGAAGCCCATGCATAAAAACTGAGAAATATATAGACGGTGGATAAAAACTGAGAATTCCGTCGATGAAATTTTTCTACGTACGCCTACATAAAAATAATTTGATCCACATGATGTGCCGATGTAAACTACAAACCTAAAACAAACGATTCGCGATCGCGACGCTACTGATTACTACATTTTTCTAGTAAGAACTTATGTTCTGGCAAAAATTACGGGATATTCGGGTAAAATCTCCGATAGCGAAAATTAGTACATTTTTTTTAGTAAAATGTGTTAAGTAAGTAACTAAGTGTTCAATACCAAGGTCCGCCAGGATGTCGCTATAGTTCCTATAGGCCTGAAACTCCGTTCGGTTTTTATCAGATTTATGGTAATTTCTATCCGATCCTTGTATCAGTGTATCGAATCCTCAAAGCGATTTCCTCCCTACCCGTAGGTCTTCAAATCTCTCGCGCTACAAAACCCTTTCTTTCTTTGCACAACTACCGACCATTCACCGAGAATCGTCGGTTTAAAGCTTTAACTCACCATCTGCCGCTTGGTCATCGCTATAAAACTTCAGCTGCTCGCCTCTGCTTATGTACGAACAGACCTCCAAAAAGCTCCGGGACTAAAAGCTCTCGCTCGTTTGTTACATTAAAACAAAAAAAAAAAAAACCGACCTCTGGAACTCGCGCCAGATCGCTTCAGACCGCCGAAGCATCCGATAAAATGTTCACCGGGCTAGGATTATTTGCTATTTTGTAGCGGATTTTTAAATTAAATTCCGACGGCGGGGTGGCTCGCCTTTTTTCAGCCGTTAGCCCGAATGCACTTCCGTCCCTGGCATCGACCCCGCACTCCGTCGTCCATCCTCAGGAGCCAAAAGCGACGACGTTAAGTGTCGGCCGGCACTGCAAACCACTTCTGATGACGACCCTCGAGAATTCGTCCACTTTGCCGAGGCACTTTCGCCGCGGCTTCGTGGTCGACGTTCAAATTCGTTACGTCGTCGGAAATCGGTAAACGGGAAACGGGCGGGCGAAGCTTATATATAAATACGGCATACAAGTAGGCACCCGCTGTATCGGGAAGCTGTCAACGGAGTGAATATCAACTCGGTGGAGTCTGTATAACTTGACCGAGTTGCACACTCAGCCTCCGGGAAAACCCGCCCGTCTATCTTTATGGAGGCCCGTCACATATCTCAAAGAATATTCATCGAGGGTCATATGAAGTCTCCGACGTATCCGGAGGATTACCTGGAAAGCATCGAAGCTCCCGAAGAGCGGAAAGATTTATATCATATTGCTTCTTTCGTCCGCGTAGATACGGTTTCGTTCGAGATATATTTTTACTCCACTCAGTGCGAAAATGACAGTTTTGCACCTAAGAATTTTCACACCCTGTGCAGTTAAATTTACGATGTGTACGATGTTCGTGCGGAAAACTTTTTCTTAACGTGTGTGATTGCGACACGCATCGGAAAAAGTTTTATCGCAATAGTATCGTAATGTACTATTATTATACTTGATGTGAAAGTGGCAGTTTTATGCGCGATGCGTGAAATCCCTATTTTCACACCTTGAGAAGTAACTTTTTGTACGATACTCGCGCGATAAAATTGTTTCTGACTCGTGTGAAAAATCATAATCTCATGCCAGCCGAGCGTGCCGTAAGTGACGTTTTGTGGCAAGGCGTACTGTAATGACACGGCGCATGCCCGATTTTACTTCTCGCACGCATGTTTACTTTCTCGCACGCTTTCGCGGGTGAGAAGTAAGTGAGCAATTCCTACGCTACCCTCGGTAGGCCCAGAAGTAGCACTTCTCCTCCATTTGTTACAAAAAATATTATGCGATACTAATGCAGTATAGCAAACATTACACGAAGCCAGTAAAAAAAAATACGTACATTTGTTACAAAAAATACTACGCGATACTAATGCAATATAGCAAGCATTGCACGAAGCCAGTAAAAAAAAATTCGTAAATTTGTTACAAAAAATATGACGCGATATTAATGCGGTATAGCAAACACGAAGACCCAAAAACAATCCGGCATCTCAGGATCCGTACATTGAAGATAAGATGACCGCATAGCAAATAGTACTTTGCGATACGAGTGCGGTAGAGCGAACATTAGACGCAGGCTGTGCAACCCACTTCACAATCTGCGTATAATGTTCTCTTTACCGCACTCGTATCGCGAAGTGCTATTTGCCCACGACCGATCTTATCTTCGTTATAGTGATCCGGAGATGCCGATTTTTTTGTTTTGTTTTAGTGCGTACGAGGATCGGAAATATACGAGAAGAAAGAGAGCGTCGGAAACGTGTGACGCCGTACCCGATGGTAGAGTGCGGGCAAGAAAACAGTGGGGTAAAGAGCTTTCTTCCACCTCGGAAACTGCGGAGCGGTGTGATGTATGTACATTGGGGCTACGGCACGATCCACATTCCCAAGCCGAGACGTGGCGAAGATGTGCGAGGGAGCTTATACCTACTCGTTCTCAGGAAGCACGAATCGGAGTAACGAGGGAAGAGCACAAACGAGAAAGGCAAACATTTGTCATATACACTGACGCGACGCTGAGAGTAAAGAAACCGAATCGAAAAGGCTGAGAAAAACGTTAAATATAGCGGGACGAGTTATATACGAGAAAACTAACAATAGAATATATATCTTCGGAAGCGTTTATACAACGAATAATAAATAAAAAAAGGCGAGAATATGTCCGACTTGACGGACGATCCTTGGCCAAGTTATGACAAAAGATCATATTTTATCTGTCCTCGACACAGTCCCGAATAATCACTCTAGACCGTCGACTGTGAAATATCATCGCCGAAGGAACAGTTGCAGATGTGAAACATTAATAATTGTTTAAAAAAAAAACGTTCGCCGTAACTCTGTGCCAATACGCATTTAGTTTCGACAATTTTCATAAAGTTTCAGTGGGTTTGGCAAAATGTTCGGTAAAGCTAAGTTTCGGAGAAGGAGGGAAGACTTTCGGGACAGGATGAAAAGTGACCATTGCGGAAACGAATTAACATATTTTATTTGGTCTCGACACAGTCACTCTCGAATGACTCTTGACCGTCGACTGAGAAACGTCATCGCCAAACAGACAGCTATAGTTGGTAAACTATAGCTGTATAATTAAATAAATAAGTATAATTAAATAAATAATAAATGTAAATAAGTGTTAAAAAACACACACACATTCGCGAAAAATCTGTGCCAATACTCACTGTTACAACACATTGTAGGGTAAGTCGGAGTGATGTGGCCATGATTTTTTAAACAATAAAAATTGAAGGTTTAACGTTTTTAAAAACCTTTAGATTTTGGTCGTAACCAACTCTAGAAACATCGAACTGACGTAATTCACTCAGAACTTTCGATATTTTCGATGCGTGATTTAATTGTAGCTGTATAAATCAATATTTGCGATCGGCCATATCAGCCGGACACTACGGGCGATGCGGCCACATTAACCCTTCGCGGTCACCCGGGGTCAAAATGACCTCAAGCGGGGTCAAAATAACCCCAATATATATTTAATATATTTTATGAAAATATATCAAAAATTGCCAGAGTTATGATTTTTTTTAGTAAAAAAATGTTTTTTTTTACGCATTGCCCCCTTGCTGATTTTTTTCGCCATTTAAAAAATTTGATAAAATTTGTTGCCATGATATTCTCATTCTGAAAGATTCAAGCTAATATCCTGAATTTTTATAAGTCGTTCGGAACGATACTGGCAATGCGGCAATCGTGTAAACATGGCTGGGGTCATTGCGACCTCCTGTGATCGGCGCGTTATTTCCAGAACGTATGATGACCTCGGAGGGTTAGTAATGGTAGTCGATTAGGTCTGAAGAAGTATAGAGGGATCGCACAAATATGCCTTAGATTAGTATATTTTATGTTCTGTATTTGTATTTATTTATTAACAAGCCCAACAGGAATACTCCTATTAATAGGGCTTAGAGATGTACAAAGAAATGTTTACAAAATTAAAAAAGCTATATAATGTTATAATATAAATGTAGTTTGAAAAGAATTACGGTCGGTGACTAAGCAGCTATGCAGGTATGTTGTCTACATGAACTACAGAAAAACAGTAATTACCTCCGTTAAATGTTTCAGATGCCGAACTAAAAAGAAAACGTTCGTTTCTTACATTTAAAGATATTACGGGTCGCCATATTACCTTGACTTACCGTAAATATAATGTACCGGACTGTAAGTTTCTATGCAAAAGACGACACAGGACACGAATAAACGACCCTATCTATCTACATCAAATTTAATGTGCAATTGTGATGACAAGTTCACAGACTTTTAGAGTGAAATTAAAGTAAATAATTGTAATTAAAGTACTATTATTTATTACTTTTGGCTTAAATGTAGTTTCAAGTAAAATTAAAGTGATTTATCAGAAGTAAAATTTTTCTAAAGTTTCAAATATACTGTACGTTAATTTTCCATCACAATTGTACGTGACATTTAAACACCAGTTTGTGCATAAAAACTTCCAGCACCAGTACATTAAGTTTCACACAAATTTTGTTGACACTGCCCATATAGTTGAAAATGTTCATAACGTTTCGGTGGGTCCGGCGAAATGTTCGGTAAAGCTGAGATTTGGAGAAGGTGGGCTTTCGGTACCGGAATGAAAAGTGGCAATTGCGGAACCGAATTACCATTCAGTTCGGTTATCTCTAATTACCATTGTCGGGAACAATGCCGCGAAGCTAGAGTAATATTGTAGGGATTCGCAACGTGGATGTAGATAACCGTTGCGTTACAGAGCTGCTGCTGCTGTATACCGTTCTACCACACCGGTAAACCGAGGAGAATGGAGACTGCATACCGTGCTCGTGGAGCTTCGATTTATCTCCCGCGTACGTTGCGCCGAGCTTAAGCGGTCAAGGGAGAAAGAGAATGTTTGGCAAACGATGGAATGAATAGTTTAACAAACGCTAACGTGATCGCATAAATTAAGTGATGTGCATTTCGACTGTCAGTAAATGGAATATTTAGATAACCTTAAATTCATATAGAATTGGAAGTACCTTACGATTCGACTCGATAATCAATTGGGCAACAATAATTGAACGCCATCATTTTCATAAGTTTATGCTGATAATTTTCTACCAATGTTATTGGTATAATAATTTATAACAATAAGTTTACACCAATAATTTTAGATTGTTATTCCAATAATCAATTATTCCGTCAGAAAAGATGACTTGTAGACTTGGAGCAGCCAATTCCAGCACTTTACTAAAGCAATGTCGAACAGTGAAGTAGACATCAGCAACTTTTTTAAATGCATATATGTATGGAATTGTGCAGATGAATATCGAGAATAAACGATTACATCTACGTATATAGCGTGAAGTTTTTAATCATACCGACGATTTTTTTGTTAGTTCGGCAAGTTTGAAAGACTTTAACTTTTTTAGTTACTTTTCTCGACTTTCTTGACTTTTTAGTTAATTTTCTTGACTTTACCGAGCGGCGCAGGAAGCAAAAGATAGGAAAGCTCACAGCCTCTCGCTGGGTCTAGTCAAAAATACAATGCATATACGTTGGATTTTCATATCGCGTACGAACGGCACGGGATGGGTAATTTTTATTCCGCTCAGCACGCCAGTCCTCTGGGAGCCACTGGCTGGCTGACATGGGGATTTTTATATTCAAAAGCGGAAATGGCATGGAACGGGAAGCGAAACGAGAGTGGGGTCAAGCCAAAACCGGAGCGGAGGATGGTAGTCGACATAACGCGCAGAGTTATAAAACGAGACTCGAGATAGACGTTCGTTCAAGTTGCAAAAAAATTTCGTCGAAACCGGGTATAAGACTCTAAGCCGCTTGGATGGAGCGGCTCCCGGGTAATATGAGTCTTAATAGCAATACAGTATATTCATAAGAACGAGCTCTCAAAAGCAAACGTTGAGTGAATACAAGTCCGTTGATTGCGATAATAGAATAACGCCGGCGTGCGTGTGGGAAAATAGCTAGAGTGCCGGATAAGTGTGCGTGAAAGTAACTAGAGTGTTAAAAAAGTACGCGCAAAAGTAGCTCGAGTGTGCGAAAGTGTGCAAAGAAGTAACTAGCGTGTAAAATAGTATCTATAGCAGTTTTCGCGCATCCTCTGCTAGAAAGCGCCACTTTCGCCACACTTTACAGGCACGAAAAGCGGGACTTTTCGTACACGTGTTACAAAAATGGATTTCCGTATAGCGCCTGCAAAGGTTGTCATTCTTCGGACGCTTGATCGATAAGCATCATATTTTATCGGAGAATTTTTATTAATTTTTTTTTTTTCGTAAAAAAAATAACGACAATGAAAATGGTGATGTAATCGAGGGAATAGTAAGCGAATTGAGGCAGCTCATTCAACAAAATTGCAATCGCGATGCGCGGCGCCGTTTGGTGAAGGAGGTTGGAGCGCTTCTGACTAGTCAAATGAGTGTTAGATTTTGACAATCGTTTATACAAACTTTTACGCATCTGTTGATTTTAATGGATGGTTATTTGTATTAGATCAGATGTCCTTAACCAAGAGAAACATTGACTGCAATGGATTTGCAAATATTTTAATTAATTTGTGCTAATTTTTGAAAATGTTAATATTCTTTCAGTTTTTTCAAAGAATAATCCGTAATTTTTGCTTAATTTTGATGTATTACGGCTTATTCTGTTCCTTGAAAGATCCTCTATGGATTCACCATTTAGACATTCGATGGTATTTTCCGTTAAAAAATTACAGCTGTTTGTTTATGAAGAAATCTCGTCGATGGATAAACAAAGGGCTGTCAATTTTAAAAGGCAAATAATATCGAATATCCAGTTCGTGAATTCATGGAGCATCTTATAAGTAAGAGAATGAACCGTAATACATCAAAATCGAGCAAAAATTACGGATTATTCTTTGAAAAAACTGAACGAATATGCACATTTTCAAAAATTAGCACAAACCAGTTAATGTTTTTGCAAATCCAATCCAACTAATGTTTTTCATGGTTACAGGCATCTGCTGCAATACAAATAACCATCCTTTATAATCAATAGATGAGTAAAAGTTTGAATAAACCACGTTAAAAATGTGGCACTCATTCGACTAGTGTAAATCGCTCGAACCTCCTCAATTTAATGAGAAAGAATTTCGGACTCCCACCAATTATCAGAGACACTTGGCACGTTTCGCGTCCGATTTTTCAATGCAAAAATTCCACTTACTAATCTCGCATTGATGCAGGTGTGTATAAAATATATTGCGCCTTTCGCATGTTAATACGCGGAATGCCGTGATTTATATGGACTTATACTAACTGGTCGACTAGCTCGACAGTCGACATTGCAGAACCACACGCGGCAATGAAAACGAGAATTGACGGATTGACAATTAATATTTCGTTAGAGAATTTTCAATAATTTCTTTTGTTTTTGCAACTAAAATATTTACTACAACAAAAAAGATGAAATAATCGCGTAAAGTCTAAAAGTGCGACAAGTAGCCCATTCAAGAAAATTACAATAGCGATGCGGTTCGCCGTTCGATTGATTTGATTGAGAAAGGATTTCGAACTTCCGCTCAGTTATCGTAGACACTTTGCACGGTTCGCGTGCCGCGAAATTCGTATCGACGTAGGTGTGTATGAAATATCATATTGCGCCTTTCGCGTGTTAATACGCGGAGTGCGGTGATTTATACGGCGTTATAGTAATTTGTCGGCTCGCTCGACAGCCGACATTGCGGAACTACAACGCAGCATGGGAAAACGAGAATTGACGTATCGAAAATTAATAGACGTTCGAGCAGCTCGCGCCGGCTGGACCTTCTCTCTACTGTAAATCCCGCCATATACAATATAACTTGCACATACCGGTATCGAAACTCGGCCGGGATTGATAACGAAATAAAAGCAAGATGCGAGTGCTCTTTAATCGTCCCGAAAGCCGCTCGTTCTATTTACATAGCGCATGGGCGATATATAATCCGTCGATTGTTATAAGATAGTGCTTTGAACACCGGAACGGCGGCGAAAAGCCGATCGGACGAATATAATCTCTCACTCGATTCTGGACGATATTTTATATTTTATTTTTTATTTTTTTGCTAAGCTCATCGGAAAGGCATCAAACGGAATATGAATTGATGATAGCTGATGGTAGTGAAATATACGCGGGCCGAACCTCATCAGCGCAGAGTTTGTTCATGGAATGGTCGTTACTGTTGGTACGTTAGGGACATTTATAAGTTGTGACGCTATGAGTTCGCACATGAGCTAAGGGTCGGGTTTTAAGGCATTAGTTTGAACTTAAGATCGCTCTTAAGATCGAAGTTTGGCCTGAACTTCATTGCGTGCTCAAGTTTGATCTTAACTTGGAACTTAAGTTTGATTTTAAGTTTGAACTTAAGTTTGATTTTAAGTTTGAACTTAAGTTTGATTTTAAGTTTGAACTTAAGTTTGATTTTAAGTTTGAACTTAAGTTTGATTTTAAGTTTGAACTTAAGTTTGATTTTAAGTTTGAACTTAAGTTTGATTTTAAGTTTGAACTTAAGTTTGATTTTAAGTTTGAACTTAAGTTTGATTTTAAGTTTGAACTTAAGTTTGATTTTAAGTTTGAACTTAAGTTTGATTTTAAGTTTGAACTTAAGTTTGATTTTAAGTTTGAACTTAAGTCTGATCTTAAGATCGATCTCAAGATCAAACTAACGTCTTAAAATTCGACCCGAAGTTATGCAAAAGCATACTCGCTATCTAACGCACCATGCGTTTTGCCGATAAGATAATGCCTTCAACACCGAATAGGCGGGGGAAAGACGGTTGGACGTTACTGTTCGCATGGGTTAGCTCATGCAAAAGCTTAATCGCTATATTGTCCCTATAAATACGATGAGGCGGCGAGAGAACGGAATATTCGTCCGATACGTCGAGCATATCAAAAGCCCCGTCGTGCGATTTGCCAGTTTAGCTTTAACACTTCACCTACCGAATTCTTGGTCAACGAGGACTTGGAATTGGCCAAGACGCAACCTTCGAACGATCCGAGTAACAAGTTAATGCGCTAAAAAAAATCTGTAAAAAATCACAGACGTACCTTAAAGTGTTATTTTTTTGATCACGCAAAAGATAATTTATTACGAACATCCTTATCGTTTTTGTGCTTAGGGTAGTCGGAGCGGTACAGTCCAGCCAAACGTGAGTTTCAGAGAAAATTTCGAACACTTCTCGATGGGATAAGAATCTAAAAAAAATCAAGTATATGCGAGGTGCTGCAAAGATTGTTTTTGTGAAATAATAATTTCAATTTGGTATTAACACATTCAAGATAAAAATCATTATTCGACAAATTACCTGGCAACTCAACTATTTTCCTTCATAAAAATGATTCGTTTGTTTTTCTGAATACGTATGAATTTTTCCAGATTTTTCTGTGATCCTTGAAAACCCCGTTTTTTCACAGCTTAAACATAGAAAAAAACGCGATTTTCGAAGATTACAAAAAATTCTGAAAAAAATGCATACGTACATATTCAGAAAAATAAACGAATCATATTTATGGAAAAAAAATAGTTAAGTTGTCGGTTAATTTGTTGAACAATCATTTTTATCGTTAATTTGTCAATAACATTGTGCAATGATTATTACATAAAAACAGTATTTGCCGCATCTTCCATATGGTTGATTTTTGCAAAATTGTTGTCCCATCGACAAATATTTAAATGTTTCCTTAAACTCACGTTTCGCGCTCCGACTACCTTAAAGAAGGCATGGTCGTTTGTAATCGGCAAAAACAATCTCCAGTACTTGAAGGGTCAACCAACCTCTAAGTTACGTTGATCTTTTCTCTCACTCAATATTAGACCGTAATTTATTGATGTTTTGCTAAGCTCATCTAAAAGGCATTAACGGGTGTGAATTGATGATAGCTCGTGGTGCGAGGTGGACGACATCAGCGCGAAGTTTGTTCATCGGAAGGTCGTTACTGTTGGTACCGTGTGCTGTTCATCAATGTCTGGACGACCCGAATAGGGCCGATGCAGGAAAATTGACCAAGCAGTCATGAACTGCAGTGTACACTTGGGATATTAAGTTTCGACGCAACGATCTGCCGCATGAGTTAGCTCGTGCAAAGGCTTACTCGCTATCTTATCCCTACAAATACGTTGAGTCGGCGAGAGAATGGAATATTCGCCCGAGACGTCGGGCATACCGAAAGCTCCCGTCGTACGCTTTGCCAGTTTAGCCTTAACCATCCTCCAAGTTGCGTTAATCCGTTCTGTGAGTCTCTTGCGCACTCGGCGAACAGGCATCAACGGAATGAAAGTTGACGATGATGGGTCATGATAATGGATTATTCCTGAGCCGGACCTCATCATAGAAAAGCTGTATCGTCGGTTCGTCGCCACTGTTGATTCACTGAGACTGATAGAAAATGTGGATCACACAACCAAAGATACGGGCAGGGACGTTCAAATAAATATATGACTGGTCGAAGAAAATATTTAACAGGTTGACGAAAATATTTAATTGGTCGAGAAAAATTAATATTTTATCCACATTTTTTGTTCGAGCAGTTTAATAACTGCTCGAACAAAATATTCGACTGGTCGAAAAAAACATTTAACTGGCCAAACAAAATATTGAACTCCTCGAACGAAATATTTAACTGGTCGAACAAAATATTCGACTGGTCGAAAAAAACATTTAACTGGCCAAACAAAATACTTAACTCCTCGAACGAAATATTTAACTGGCCAAACAAAATTTTTAACTCGTCGAATAAAATATTTCACTGGTCGAAAAAAAAATGTTATACCACAAAAGTATTTTGGTAAAATCATTTTAAAAAATGGTCAAACTAACCAATCTTTTATGCGTCCCAACAAAATATTCATTTGAACTTCCCTGCACGAATGTCTAGTTTATTCCACCGTATTTTTTTTATCAGTGTTGCAATATTAGTAAGTTCTGACGCTACGATCTCCCGCATGAACTAACTTGAGGAAAAGCTTAATGGCTATCTTATCCCTATAAATACGATGAGTCGGCGAGAGAATGGAATATTCGCCCGAGACGTCGGGCATGCCAAAAGCCCCCGTCGTGCGCTTCGCCAGTTTAGCTTTAACCAACCTCCAAGTTGCGTTAATCCTTTCTCCCACTCCCTCTCTCAATTCCACCATCAACCGTCTCCGGTAAATTTCCTCGGCGAGAACAAGCGAGTTGAGAACTTTACGAGATTTTCGAGCAATTTATCTCGCGGCGTTTCTATATACGACTGACGAAACCGCACGAACCGATTAATCTATATTATATAGCAATTTGGTGATTCGAACGTATTATCGGGCGAGCTCTGCACAGTCGATTACTCGATAGAATTCCGCCGACTGCGGGAATCCGCCAATTCGCTTTTTTTTTCGAAAGCGGAAATACCCACAAAAATGTTTTCATCGCCATGCCGATGATTCGACATCTGTTATTGATTGGGCATTGTCGAACTTTTCTGTGTCACACATGTGTGTGTGTTTCTGTGTGCGAGAGTGACGTGCCCGAAAATTTTCAATTTCGATCGAACCTTTATATAAATAATCGGGTACCGAAACTCACGCTAGCGTTCGAGATAGAGAACTCTTGGCGGATAACACATTCGATCAATTGATAGAATTCACTGTGAAAAAATTGTAAATTTAATGTACAATTGTGATGAAAATTTTATATACTTTTTCTTTGAAATTAAAATAAGTTGTAAAAATTAAAGTACTTTGATAATAAAATTAATATAAATTCTTTAAAATAAAATATTCTCAATGTTTTTAATACACTGAACATTATTTTTTTATCACAATTATACATGAAATTTAGTATACCAGTTTTTGCATAAAAACTTCCGGTCCGGTACATTAAATTTCATACGATTTTTTTTTTTTTTTTACAGTGTACTGTGCGTGATGCTGGCCTCGAGCAGATTGAAAGTGAACTCCAATGTTTAAGGATATACTCCAATGTTTAAGGATATAATACAAGCCTATTGTATGAAAGTCAGTCGCTACACAGTACAAAACAATTTCGTAAAATTTGAGTACGAATTTTCGTAAAAATAATTCTGTTAAACAAGTGACGAACTCGTTTATTCAGGTTTGAATATAGAAACTAGTTCTTTTACTTCCCCTTTCATAAAAAATTGTGGTTTGTACTTTTTTTTTGTAAAACTAGTGCCAGATGGTGCAATCGCAAAATTAAAAAATAAATAATTGTGGACGTTTGTGGACAATAAGTTGTAAAATTAGGGGAGAGCGGGGCAAAACGAGGCAGTGGGGCAAAACGGGACAATAGGCCAAAACGCAATTTTCCAATAAAAATTTGGACGCCCCATTTTGCCCCATCGATACATCTGGATTTTCTGCCCGGTTTCGTCCCACAATACCATCCAAAAATTCTTGGAAAATTGGCGTGTAAAAGTCAAATAGACATAGACCATATACAAGTCAGAATAGCTTAAATTTATCAGGCAACCGCCGCCGAACTTCGTCTAGTGACGCAATGCGAGCGTGTAAAAATTTGGAACTTTAAATAAAAACATGACGGATTTATTACCGAAGTTCTATTTCAATCTTCGGAATCGGCAATAGACGCAAAAATATTTGCATCGTCATACCGTTGATTCGACACCTCTGTTTAAATGATCGGGCATTGTCACACTTTTCCATACCGCCTGTCTTGGTGCGAGTAAAATGCCCGAAAATCATCGATTTCGATTTAACATTTTATATTACATAAAATAAATAAATAATATTATTTTATATTTTACTCAACATCTTATATAAATAATCGAGCACTAAAACTTACGGTAGCGCTCGAGATAGAGAACTGTTGGCAGATAACAGCACATGCCGTTATCACCGTACACGTGGGCGTACATAGTTTGAAACTTTCGTGTAAATCCTCAAATTTCGTGGTTGTCACAATACGACGCCCGAGCTGATACGCCACTCCCGGAACGACCGACAATGTCAATTTCACACCGTTCGCGAGACGATTTTCAGAAACTATAATAAATCATCCAATAATCACTCTCAATTGCGGAAAGCAAAAAAAAAAAAAAAAACCTATTCAAGTCCTCCACTCTCTTACATATCTCGATCATATTTTTATAACGCACCCACTATTGACGTCACAGTTTTTATTCGCATAACGAATGCCGCACATTTGAAGGGAAAAAAAATCGAACTGCTGAATCTCGTTCGAGTGTGAGCATTTTAAGGACCATTTAATTCAACAGACGAGCTCGGGTTGCAGCCGTTTTATTTACCGTCTCTGTTTGCCTTTCAAATGAGCTGCACAACGAGCAAAGCTAACGTAAACCACTGGGCCTCTTCGTCACGATTTGCACCCTCGTCTTCCGTTGTCTCTCGCATGCTGTCCACGAAGGTAACATAATTCGTTGAATCTCGAGCCACGCTCCTGTCCTCCACGAAGTGCATACAGTATCGGAAAATTAGCCCGCGGTTTGGGGTAGAAAGCGACAAACAATTGTAGACCAAGAGTTCTCTACAACAGAACAAGCTCGCGCTCAACACCGGTGTTCCATATTCCCCCAAGTCCTCCAATTAAACTCAGAAATTCACAAATGTCGTTTTAATTTGTACGCCCCCTATATTAAAGCCAAGCTCGGACACATAGACGGTATTAAATTTCAATGTCACTCTCGAAACGACACGAAAAGACCCGAGATTAACGTCCCTCGCCAACGAGCTGCGAAACTCAGTTATTACCCACCTGACTCACTGATACCATCTACGGAGTACATATAATATCGTAAAACTACTCGACACTTCGAGGAAAAAAAAGCGACAGACAATTGCAGACCAAGAGTCTGCAATTGTCCAACTGCAATCGAAAAGCTCGCTTCGATCCAACACTGGTGTTCCAAATTCTCCCGAAACCTCGAATTTAACTTCGAAACTCACTGACTTCCTTATAATTCGTGTGCCGCTATTTATAGCCACTCTTCAGAATATAGACGGGATTAAATGTTTAATTTCACTTTCCGAGCGGCCCAAAAACGCACGAGCTTGCTGTTTCTCGCGAACGAACGAGACTCAATTATTAACCACCCGACTCACTGGATTGAGATCCGACCGAGTCGCCCACAGCGATGACGTTAAGTGCTAAATATTTTTTTTACATGCCCATAATTCCGTGGTGCGCGCGACGGACTGATTGGGCATGCTTCGGACGACCTTCGGCTGTCGGACGGACGAATCCGAGGCCTCCAGTACCGAATGGCGGTCGTGTTTTTTGCACCGCCTGATTGTTCGTGACACCGGGAACTCCGGAGCGGGTGGAACGCAACAACCGCACAGGGCGGCACGGACCCGCTGACTGTCGACGTCGCTCGCCCCTTTTCACCCCAACGAGGAACCAGCATCCCTGACCTCGCAGCAGCAGCACCGCCACCACCGCCAGCCTCCCATCGTCATACGTTTCCACCACCCCCGGCACCGCCATCGCCTCCGGGCCTACCAAATCCTCCCTTCCGCTCATTCACCCACGCGTCCTCTCTTCTCCCTCCTCGCCGTATCGCCTTATTCACGAGAGCCACCATTCTCATCTCGAAAAGACTCCGCTCGCTGCTGCTGCTGCGATCACATCGATTTTTCTTCATTAACTAACTGGCACAACGGTCGGATAAAGACCTCCGGAAAATATAGAGGCGTAGCGTTGCATCGACAAGATCTTTTAGTGTAGGAAGCGGTCATACGTCATTGTAGGTGATGGATAAGAAATTCACTTGGGTTTCATGGGTAATGGTCGGTTTAATCCGGTCAATGAGGCTTTTCAACATCGCGTCGTTGATTCGCGTCTATCTACTGTTAGACCCATAAAAGTTACTTGGTTTAAATAAATATTTATTTTTATTGATGAAAATATTGACTTACACCAACTAAAATTTATTTAGATTAAATGAATATTTATTCGCAGCTGAGCGTCAAATAAATTATTTTTCTGGGTGTACGGTCGAATGTATTAGTTCACTATTTGCCAATAGTACTACGAGGATTGCCCGCCGTGCAAGCTAAGGTGGGTGACGAACGTGAACCGATTAAGGAGATTAGAGTGCTTTACACTAGTCAAATGAGTGCTACATTTTTTTAAGTCGTTTGTACAAACTTTTTCGCATCTATTGATTATAGTGGATGATTCTTCTTGCCGTATCGCCTCATTCACGAGAACCACGATTTTCATCTCAAAAAGAATTCACTCGGTACTGTTGCTATCACATCGATTTTTCGTCATTAAGAAACTGGCACAACCGTAGGATAAAGAGCTCCGGAAAATATAGAAGTCTAGCGTTACATCGACAACATATTTTAGTGTAGGGAGTGGTTCTACGTCATTGTAGGTGATGGATAACAAATCGCTTGGGTTTCAAAGGTAATGGTTTAATTATCCATTAAATGGTCATTAAATGGTCAGTTTAATCCGGTCAATGGCGCCTTTCAACATCGCGTCATTGATTCGCGTCTATCTTTTTTTTGCCAATAGTAATACGCGGATCGCCCTCCGTGAAAATAAACGCAGTTGAGGAACGTGAACCGATTAAGGAGATTGGAGCGATTCACACTAGTCAAATGAGTGCTACATTTTTTTAAGTCGTTTGTAAAAACTTTTTCGCATCTATTGATTATAGTGGATGATTCTTCTTGCCGTATCGCCTCATTCACTAGAACCACGATTTTCATCTCAAAAAGAATTCACTCGCTGCTGGTGCTATCACATCGATTTTTCTTCATTAAGAAACTGGCACAACCGTAGGATAAAGAGCTCCGGAAAATAAAGAAGTGTAGCGTTACATCGACAACATATTTTAGTGTAGGGAGTGGTTCTACGTCATTGTAGGTGATGGATAACAAATTCGCTTGGGTCTCAAAGGTAATGGTCAGTTTAATCCGGTCAATGGCGCCTTTCAACATCGCGTCATTGATTCGCGTTCATCTGCTATTACGACCGAATTTATTAGTGGAGTATTTACCAATAGTACCACGAGGCTTGCCCTCCGTGCAAATAAACGCGGGTGAGAGACGTGGACCGATTAAGGAGATTGGAGCGATCCACACTAGTCAAATGAGTGCTACATTTTTTAAGTCGTTTGTACAAACTTTTTCGCATCTATTGATTATAGTGGATGATGCTTCTCGCCGTATCGCCTCATACACGAGAACTACCATTCCCATCTCAAAAAGAATTCACTCGCTACTGCTGCTATCACATCGATTTTTCTTCATTAAGAAACAGGCACAGCCATCGGATAAAGAGCTCCGGAAAATATAGAAGTGTAGCTCTGCATCGACAACATATTTTAGTGTAGGAAGTGGTTCTACGTCATTGTAGGTGATGGATGACAAATTCGCTTGGGTTTCAAAGGTAATGGTTTAATGATTAATTAAATGGTCATTAAATGGTCAGTTTAATCCGGTCAATGGCGCCTTTCAACATCGCGTCATTGATTCGCATCTATCGACTATTACGACCGAATTTATTAGTGGACTATTTGCCAATAGTACCTCGAGGATTGCCCTCCGTGCAAATAAACGCGGGTGAGGGACGTGGACCGATTAAGGAGATTAGAGCGCTTTACTCTCGTCAAATGAGTGCTACGTTTTTTAAGTCGTTTGTACAAACTTTTACGCATCTGTCGATTATAGTCGATGTTTGTCCTCATCGTATCGCCTTATTCACGAGAACCACCATTCTCGTCTCAAAAAGAATCCGCTCGCTGCTGCTGCTATCACATCGATTTTTCTTCATTAAGAATCCGGCACAACCATCGTAGATATCGAAGGTATTTTCCGTTTAAAAATGACAGCTCTTTGCTTATGAAGGAATTTCGTAGATGGATAAACAAAAGGCTGTCATTTGTAAACAAAAAATACTATCGAGTGTCTAGATGCTGAATTCGTAGAGCATCTATCAAAGAAGACAATGAGCCGTATTACGTCAAAATCGCGTCGATATTAGGGATTATTGATTGAAAAAACTAAACGAATATGACTTTTCAAAAATTAGCACAAACCAGTTAATATTTTTTGAAAATTCATTGTGTTTCGGATAACACGTCGAAAGACGCCCAACATTCGAGCCATTTTCCCTGAAGTCCCTAATTCGAAATATACTCGACCATATTCCCAACTTCAGCTCACAGACATTTATTCTACGTACAGGCATCACAGGCTCGTTTAAGCACCGACTACCGACAGCTCGCATATCTCTCTCTACCATCATCTCAGCAGAGTTATATTAACGTTATTTTTTCCGTTATTGTTAATCGTGCTTTTCATTTCTCTCAACCCGATATCCACCTTCGATCCGGTTTGCAGCATCACTGCAGCTCCCTATCTGCAGCACATTGGAATGAATGTTTTTCTGGGTTAAGAACTTCCGCTGCAATACAATCTGCATCAACGACCATCCACTATAATGAATCGCTGCGTAAAAGTTTGTATAAAAGACTTAAAAAATGTAGCATTCATTCAACCAGTCTGAAGTACTCCAACCTCTTAATTCTTCTATTTTACATGTCGTGAAGCAAAGCGAGCACGAGCCTCGTCTTTCCCAGGGTTCATTCATTTTTTTGAACTTCACATATCATCCATAAATTTTCCGAAAAGTAGCTACTTCGAGAGACGAAGAAAAATCCCCGCCGCTGGATGGGGAAACAATATTATTCGATCGTCAAGCAAGTGGAGAGAATATTGTTCGGTTTACGAAGGGTGGAGCATCGAAATGACGATTCTTCGAGGATCGATTTTCAATTTCCGCACTCCACAAAGGATCCTATCAGAGCCAAGACAATTCGACTACAGGGATGAAAACCAGTCGTTCGAATCTCCGTCGGTCATTCTCCCGAGATAAAATGTTGATAGGACCGAGAATTGAATTGGACCAAACTAAGCATATAACCCAAATAAACGACAATAATAGCGTAGATAAAAGATAGGGAATAAATGACGCTACAATAACTTGACGTGGTAAGAATGACGGGGGGAACATGAAGAAAAAACGTGAATACAACCAACAACTTCGTGGGCGAAAATACGCAATCTTCTCCATCGAATATGATAGTTTGTAGCAGTTCTAATCCGGTTTTCCGGCGCTCTGCACGAATGCGGAGCCAATTTGCCCGTAATTAAACCACTACGGGATTGGCTTGGTCCGACGATATTCATCGGAGCGCAAGGACCAGTAGGTCGTGGTGACCATGTCCAGCGCACACCGATATCAAATATTGAACTTTCCGGATTGAGCCCTGATTCGGGCCCGTCCATGCGCCTTCTCCCAACCAATATCCACGCCGACAAAATACGTCTAGGGACGTCGTATAACTGCCATAAGGAAGATGTACAAACACACTACTCGGCCAGACCGACTTCGCTGTGTCATGATAAAAGTCATTGCGAAGTTTCTTGGCCAATGATGTCGCGTACTATCAATCCAAGTATAAACATTCCGGTACGTATGTATTATCTGTATGTATACACTTTTACACTTACACTGCACCGTCGCGATATGGTAAGAGGAGTAAACGCGATTCGGGAGCATCATTCGGGAACTGTACGGCTCGTGGCGGTGATATCTTCGTTCAACAAGAAGGCAAAATAAGAGGAAGCGATAAGGACTATGAAGCTTGAGAGACTCTCAGCAGTGTGTGGTATAAATTAAAAATTAAACGTCTTTTGTGTGGTGAGGGACGGATATCAGCTTCGGAGAATTTAAGGTTAGACAGTTTTTTTTGTTTTGTTTTTAAGTTGTTTTTTCGATTTAAAAGCCAATTTTGATGGATATTTATGCAAAATAGATCTTTTTTTTTTATAAAAAATAAATATTTGACTTTTCTTTCTGTGACAATGATCTTGAAGGCTTTACCTCGTTGCAGATTGTACAGGATAAGCGGCGGTGCAATGGGTTTGCCTCGATCATTCGATCTGTGAAAAATTAAATTGACGGAAGTTTAAGAAGAAAGTTCGTGAAGATGTTTACTACGGTGGACATTGAAAAAGCCAAGCCGACACTCTGGCCTCACTGGCTCGTCGCCGTGGAAGGTTAGTAAAAGTGAATCATGAGAAACTTCAATTCAGTCAAGAAACTTTTTAATGTATTTTTAGTCACGCGCGATGAGATTTTAACTGTAGGGTATATAATTTAAGCTTTTCCATCTTTCCCGTTTGTCCGTACTGACTTTTTTTTTAAGAAGCTTGGATTGCTCCACACCATTAAAATGAGTGCCATTAAAATGACTACATTTTTTAAGTCGGTTATACAAACTTTTACGCATCTATTGATTATAGTGAGTGATTATTTGTATTACAGCAGATATGCTTAATGTAGAAAAACATTAACTGCAATGGATTTCCAAAAATCTTAACTGGTTTGCTAATTTCCAAAAAGTACATATTGGTTCAGTTTTTTCAAATAACAATCCGTAATTTTCGCCCGTTTTTTATGTATACGGCTCATTCTCTTCCTTGAAAGATGCGCTACGAATTCACCATCCAAATATTCGATAGTATTTTCCGTTTACAAATGACATCTGTTTTTTACGAACGAATTTCGTCGATGGATGAACAAAAGGCTGTCATTTTAAAACGAAGAATACTGTCGATTATTTAGATCATGAATTCACAGAGCATCTTTCAAGAAAGAGAATGAGCCGAAATTCATTGAAGTCGAGCAAAAATCACGATTTATTCTTCGAAAAAAACTGAACGAATATCTACCGTTTCGAAAATTAGCACAAACCCGTTACTATTTTCGCAAAACCATTGCAATAAATGTTTTTCTACGTCAAGAACATCCGCTATAATACAAATTACCATCCATTACAATCAAGAGATGCGTAAAAGTTTGGATAAACGACTTTATAAATTTAGCACTCGTTTGCCTAATGTGAACCTCATTAACGCGCTCTCAGTTTGATTTTGTTACGATTCTTTATATGTACTTTGCTTATGTAGATGGCGCGCTTATACTGTGTGTACATCATGTTTGCTCCGGCAGTATGTGCCTAGAGGACTCCTGGTCCTATCACATAATACATCACATAATTCATTCATTCATTCATTCATTCATTCATTCATTCATTCATTCATTCAATCATTCAATCATTCATTCATTCAGTCATTCATTCATTCATTCATTCATTCATTCATTCATTCATTCATTCATTCATTCATTCATTCATTCATTCATTCATTCATTCAATCATTCATTCATTCATGCATTCGTTCTTTCATTCTCATTTCGCTACCGTTCGATCCACTGTAAAGAATCGATAGTCATTGCTGACGAATCTCTCTTAAATTCGACGATTTTTCCAGTATTCATGCTGTCGGTCGTGCTCGGTATGGTCGGAGGATGGACATCACCGTACATGGCGAAGCTGACCAGCCCCGACGCAGTGTTGTCGGCAACGGAGGACGAAGCATCGTGGATCGCCTCGATAGTGGGTCTCGGGAGACTAGGAGGTGCCATAATGGGTGCATTGATGGTCGATTACTTTGGTACGAAAGCAGCGGTACTCTACACCGGCGTACCCAACGCATTGGGCTGGCTGGCGCTTATCGTTGCGGACTCCGTATGGTGGATCTACGTGGGTCGGATTTTCGGTGGTTTCAGTCTTGGAATGTACTTCAGCACATTTCCACTGTACATGGGCGAGGTATCGAGTCCGAAGATTCGCGGCGCCCTCATCGCTCTCATAGCTCAGGGAATGCCGGTCGGTATTTTACTTGGCAGCCTAGTTGGCGCTTACACATCCATGTGGCTCTTCTCTTGCATCAGTCTCGTCCCGAATATCGCCTTTCTCGCTCTCTTTATGATCATACCGGATTCGCCGTACTACCTCATTCGACGCGGACTCGTCGACGACGCGAAGAAGTCACTCGAATGGTACAATCGCGGTGTCGACGTTACGGCCGAATTGTACTCACTGCAAGAATTCATCTCCGCCAAAAAGTCGGTCACTTACTGGGAAAAGTTCAGTCAACTCTTCGCGTCGGACAACCGCAAGGGCGTTATGATCATCACCATCATGTTGATATTCGTCCAGCTCAGTGGTCTCTGGACCCTGTCGTTTTACATGGAGATAATCCTTAAGAACGCAGGTGTGACCGTCATCAAACCGTCGCTCGTTGTCATAATCGTCGGTGTTATGGGCATCGTTTTCGGTTGGGCCTCAATGTGGATGAATGACAAGTGCGGAAGAAAGATCATGCTGACCGTTTCGTGTGTTGGCACTGCATTCTCTTACATGCTGCTTGGAATTGATTATCATCTGCTGGATGCAAATTTTCAGTCGGAAATCGTTATGCAGTGGTTGCCGATCGTGAGTGTCATCGTGTTTCAATGCTCGATCTGCATCGGTATAGCACCGGTGCCCAGCATCTTGATGAGCGAACTATTGTCGCCCGACGCCAAGTGCACCGCTATTGGCATGGCCAATTTGTGTTCCTCGTTTTTCGCCTTTGTAACGAGCAAGACGTATCAACCGATGATTGATCTCACTTCGGAACAATATGTATTCTGGTTCTACGGTTCTCTTATGCTCGGTCTGGCGTTATTCACCATCGTTTGTATTCCCGAGACCAAGGGTAAGAGCTTGCAGGAGATTCAGGAGATGTTGACGCGGAAAAAATCGTTAGTCACGTCGGATTCAAAATGTACAAAGGACACAGGCTAATGCGGCTCCGGTCATTTTGATGAACTCATGTTTCGGGGCCGTTTGAGGTAAGCGGCGCAGTTTCCGTCATCTTTAGGGCAGTTGAACGCCGTTTTCCATTATTTATATACGGGTTGTATCGAGGCCTTCCGAATGCAATTCAGCCATTATTCAATTCAGTATAATATAATTATTAAATTATCGTTTCAACTGTGTCTCTCTCTACTGCCGGGATTTCCGTTACTTTTTAGACCTCATGCTGTATCGCCTACCTAGTTTCCGTCACTTACGTCGCAGTTTTTGTCATCGATGACGGAAGCAGCGACCGTCGAGGAAACCGGGCCGTTTACCTTATCGCGATGAGAACGATTCTTTTATGCTTTCTCATCGTGACAAACGAAATTACTTAAAGAGTAAAAGTATTGTTTCTTCTTTTAATCGTAATATGCGAAGACTGATTTTTTTGTTTTACACGTATCAACAGCTAAAAATCAGATAAGCGTATTTTAAGCCTTTGTAAGTTACAGAAAAATGTCCACTCTCGTACTTGTTGAAGAATTGCGATTGGAAGTAGCGGGAAGGTTGTCCATAGTATACGATAAAGTAGGTGTCGTCGTTTCTTGTCCACAAACGTCTACAATTATCATCTTGTTAATTCTTCCCAAACATGCTGTCCATTTCAGGAAAATGTCTTTTAATCTTACAAATATGTGTTGTAAAATGAACAAGGAAAGAATTGTGGATGTTTGTTGACAAAAAAGTCTGTTTAATGTATAAATCTTTTTTACAGTGTAATGGATTATCACGGGTAGTTTGATTCTCACGATTTCTGGAGAACAAATAAAACATTGAGTCATTCAATAAAATGATACCTTCGTTTTTAATAATTATTGTAAATTTGAATGAATATTCGTGAAATGAACGAGCCTGCGGTGGCTCATGATCAAGCTTTGACCTTTAGGTTTTATGGATGATCTTATGACAAATTATTTTACGGGCTTGTAGACAGCTTACTGTTATATGATCATCGTAGAATGATGACGAAGGCCTCGGACAAAATAAAGGTTAAATCTCGGATCCAACGAATTATATTTCTCAACACGGTACAAATTATCACAATTTAAAAACCCACTTCTCGTCGAGTCGACTTACCGCTTAGGTACACTAATAAAGAAGATGTATTCAAACAATTATTTTCCTCGGAAGCGTTTAAATCGTCTGTCACGCGCGACCGTGAATGTACGAGTGGCGACTATAACTTGGAAAATATTCAATACATTCTCAACGATGTTTATGCTGCGTGCACGAGCCAAGTCTTTATCAGCAATGTAGGCTTTTGTATAGGATACAAGATATGAATACGGTTTACCCAAATTACCGGGAAAAAAAATCTTACCTCATATTGAATAATTGTTGAAAAATTGCTTATCTACCATTACCTACTACTAATTAATTTATACCCGGTATGATCTTCAAACTTTCCTGTATTATGCGTTTTATAAACATATTTCTTATCGCATGTTTTCGACGGCTACGAAAGCACACCATGCTGATGAAACATTACAAAATCGCAACATCATCGTGCAAAAAGGTCAGTAGTTGGGAAAGTGTTATATTTCATACCGCACACATACACTGAGAAGAAAAGTTGTTTCGATTAACCAAAAGTCGCGGTGACATAGGTTCAAAGCTGTTATTTGTTTGGTACAAATAAAGCATTGTTTTGTTAAACGATTTTTTGCTTCAATTCATTAGAAACAAACATACTTGTTGTACCAACAAAATACACCTTTGAACGTATGTCATCGCGAATTGCTTAATCCGACCATCTTTTTTTTCTCGCGCTATCTGTTTTCGAGATTGCCGTACGAAGATTGCGGTGCAAAAGGTGAGAATAAAATTTTAAACGAGCGATGAACATTAATTGTAAATCAGAATGACACTCGCGAACGTCAGGAGCTGATAGCGATCTTAAATTGCGATTTTCTGACTTTATCGGATTGTTCTACTCAACAGTATTGCACATTAGACAGCTGCAGAAATTGCGATATGCGGTATGGACTATGCGGTTTGCTCGCCGAATTGCGCATTGCTAGATACAGAAGAAGCTTCGCGCGGCACTCGAGTGCCGCGTCTCCAACGCAACACACGAACGGGGTTGGACGGGACGAACGATGGCTCGGTAGAAAAGTATTTTCTACAAAAAAAAGTCACCACATCCAATCTCTGAGAAGATAAACGATCATCATGACAACGGCAACAATGAAAAGGATTTGGCCACAATGGTTGGCCGGCACAGCAGGTGAGCTTCCGACACTCATGAATGATACGCGAATCTTCGAATCGACGATAATAAAATAATAAACGACGAGGAAAGGAATCTTTTTTTTCGTCTCATAAATTTACTCACTTTATCAGTCGCGTTGATTTCGTAAGAAAATAAATGACTCGTCAGTTTCGTTCGCTACGCTGGCCGCGATATTTCTACGCTCAAGTTAAATGGGGGAATTCACCTGTGTCTTTAAAAATTATTTTTATTTAAATAATAAACATAATAAAAATTAATGTCATATCAACTGCTGTGGTTATTAGCAACGGGACGTACCATTTTTCCTCTATCGAGAACCGCACTACTTTGGGGGTTACTCAGTATGAGTGAACGTTAACCATACTTTTGGGCGTTGATAACAGTCGTTCTTCTCGGTTCGCTTCACGGCGCCGGAACTACGTTAAGGCGATTGTTGACTGTAAACATTTGACGTCTACTGACATGTATCGAATGTCGTTCAATAGATGTTGGGAGCTAGGTCGGGTCACAATATTTTTTCGCCGGCAAGACTATAACACCGGGATTCGAATCCGAGAACTCGCGATACCAGAGCTGGGCAAATACACTGAGTATTTGAAGGAGATAAAGTATTAAATACTGAGTCAGTATTCAGTACTCAGACCTTCAGTAGTTAAGTTCTGCCAGTACGCATGTACTATCCAGTGTTCCGTACTTGAAGTACGTATTGAAGCATCAAGTACTGAGTCAGTATTCAGTACTCATAAATTCAACTGTTAAGTTCTGCTAGTTCTCGATACTTGTAGTACGTATTGAAGTATCAAATTCTGAGTCTGTATTCAGTACGCAGAAATATTGAGTCAGTATTCAGTACGCAGAAATATTAAGTCAGTATTCAGTACGCAGAAATGTTGAGTCAGTATGCAGTACGCAGAACTTCAGCAGTTAAGTTCTGCCAGTACTCAATAAGTCACTACTCCAATACTACCCAGTGCTCGGTACTTCAAGTACTTGGTACTTCAATACGTAACTCAGGTACCTAGTGTATTTGCCAAGATCTGCTCCATACTTTGTTTTCGAGGCTGGTACTCTAGCTACGAGACCAAAGCGATCAGTAAATTTGTGAATTTGTTTTTTAACGACATTGTTAACTTGAATCGCAGTTACCTTCCTCCTGATCGAAGTTGGACTGATAGGAGGCTGGACTTCGCCCTACCTGGCCAAACTAACAGTGGAGAATTCTTCGTTGCCTCTGACTGCGGATGAAGCCTCTTGGGTCGCATCTTTGATGAACTTCAGTCGTCTCTTCGGTGGGGTCGCCGGAGCCGCTGGATGTGAGCTAGTCGGCAGTAAAATGACGAATCTTCTGTCCGTCCTTCCAGCCGCTATCTGTTGGATCTTTATGATAACGGCGGATTCGGCGTGGTGGCTGTACGGCGCGAGGCTCTCAGGTGGCCTCAGCATGGGCATGGCTTTCGCATGCTTTCCGCTCTACCTCGGCGAGATCTCAGACCCAAAGACCCGCGGAGGTCTGATTACCATGGGTATGATAGGCGCTCCCATCGGAAACGCTCTCGTCAGCTTGATCGGTTCGGTCTTCAGCGTCTTCCAATCGAGCATCGCTTTTCTCGTCGGATGTGTTTTCCTACTCCTCTTTTTTACCTGGCTACCGGAGTCACCTCATCATCTCGCCAAGAAATGCGACGCCCGCAAAGCCCGGGCTTCCTTGGCTTGGTATCATCGTGGATGCGACGTTGACGCCGAATACGCGACGTTGGAGAAATTCGTCGTCTCGTCGAGCGACGTCACCTTTCGCGAGAGCCTCGACGAATTTCGAAGACCCGAGATACGGCGAGCTACTTTCGTCATCCTGGCCCTCTTCGTCTTCATGCAGATGTCCGGACCTAACAACATCATCTTCTACATGGCGACTATATTGACGCACGCCAGAGTCACGGTGCTCGATCCGTCAATGTGCGCAACGATAATAATGAGCTTCGGCATCGCCGCCGCGATAGTCTCGGTCGATCTGATGGACCGACTCGGAAGACGCGCTCTTCTCATATGCTCAAGTGTCATATTCTCACTCTCGTTGACGGCTCTGGAAGTCCATTTCAGCCTCATCGAGGCTGGTTTCCAGCCTCTCCAGTGGCTTCCGATCACCGCTTTGATCTTCACTGAGATCGCGATGTTCCTTGGACTTTTCCCGGTGCCAAGTACTGTTCTCAGCGAGCTCTTTCCACCGAGCATCAAGTGCATCGCGTCGTGCGGAGCCAGCGTTACTTCAGCGATTGTCGCTTTTGTATGCACTAAAACGTACCAGCCGCTGCTCGATGTAATGGGCGAACGGTACGTTTACTGGATCTACGTCGTGATCGTACTGCTCGCTATTCCATTCGCGATCTTTGTCATGCCCGAGACCAAAGGTAAATCTCTGCAGCAGATACAAGCTGACATCACGACGAGCAAATCCTCGGATTGGTCCGCCAATCCTCGTTGATCGGATCAATGTCGGATTCAACCTTTTTTTTTTCGCCGATCGACCAATCAAGGGCAAAATTAGTTATCACGGAATTGAAATCAATCGTAACTTCGGAGATGGTTGCTTTTACATGAACCTATCAGCCGCTCTTCGATGTAATGGACGAATGGTACGCTTACAGAATCCGCGTTGCCGATCGCATTGCTCGCCATTGAATTCGCCGTCTTTATCATGCCCGAAACCGAAGATAAATCTCTGCAGTAAATATAAGCTGATATCATGTCAGGCAAGTTTTTGGATTCATCCGCCAGCTCTCGTTAATCAAATCAATACCGGATTCAAAAATTTTTTTATTACGGGTCGAACGATCAAAGGGAAAATTAGTCGTCACGGAATTAACATCAATCGTGACTTTGGCGATGGTCGCTTTTGCATTTACCAAAACTTATCAGCCGCTCGATGTAATGGATAAACGCTACATTTTTCTAGATCTACTTTGCGATCGTACGACCCGCGATCTTTGTCATGCCCGAAACCAAAGATGAATCTCTGCAGCAGATTCAAACTGATGTCATGTTGGGCATATCTTTAGATTCGATCACCAATTATCGTTAATCAAATCGATATCGGATTCAACAATTTTTCATTGCCGATCGAACAATCAGAGGCAAAATCAGTTACCACGGAATTGGAATCAATCAAACCTTGCAGCATTTTCGTGTAAGCAACGAAATTTTAGTCACCCGGGTATACTTCGAGTTTATTTTTGGATGTCGACGCTAACGAGCAGCAGAGCTAATAGAGAAACCAGCGAAACGGGTCAAGGTGCTCGCACATAAAACAACGTTGCCCCGTTTTCCGTCACACAGACCAGTCGATCAGACCAGATCGGACACCAATACGCGAGCATCAACCAATCACGGCTGTGTGTGGATGCGGCACGGCCCGTATGTGTTCCGTACGTAGTTTTATGTGCGAGCAGCTTCAGCCGCTGCTCGATGTAATGGGCGACCGGTACGTTTACTGGATCCACCTTGCTGTCGCAGTGCTCGCCATTCCATTCGCGATCGTTATCATGACCGGAACCAAAGGTAAATCTCTGCAGCAGATACAAGCCGATATCGCGTCGGGCAAATCCTTGGATTCGTCCGGCAATTGTCGTCAGTAGGATCAATGTTGGATTCAACCAGGTTTCTTAACCCATCGAACGGCCAAAGGCAAAACCAGTTATCGCCGACTTGAAATCAATCGAACCTTGCAGCATTTTTGGCGTCAGCAACGAAATCGTATTCAGTTGGGTATAAGTAGAGTGTATTTTTCGGATGTTGACGCTAACGAACAGCAGAGCTAACAGAGGAACAAGGGAAACGGCTCTGCGGTGGAAAACTTATTGCCTCGGGAGATCGAAAAACATCGGCTCTTGCCTACCGGGAATTTAACCGATATTTCCGTCTGTGGCGGACACGTGATCCAGTATACTGTACGTCATATTGATGGTGTTGTGAGTGTATACATGTATAGTATCAGAAGACAAGGCAGAGGGAACCGTTGGTCGAACGCCAAGTCGCGTATACGGGTTAACGGGTGGAGTTGACCCAAATTTTCAAGGAGCAACTTCCGGCGTACTGTACGCCACAATACGCTGCACGGGCGAAGCTACGCGATCGATGTTACTTTCACGGCGATTAATCGTACGTACACTTGTTAGCGTCGCGTTGCACAGCACAAAAGTTGTGCGGTTTGAGCTTCTAAACCTGTTAACTTTATATGTTCTTAAGTCATTAAAGGTCGTGAATATCCTAACTTTTTTGGTGATATTTGGAATTGAAGACAGCTTTTTTTTATTGATATCATTTTAAGTGGTTTCCACAAGCGTTCTTATTCGTACCTCAAAAAGTATTCGAATGACCCCTTTCTGGCGGCTAACTCTAAAATCGAAAGACCCAGCGCGATCCGAACATCTTTATTTGTTTATTTATCCATTTAAGTAAAAACGCGCTGGCTCCACTTACAAGTTGTTGGGAAACACCATCAAGCGATTTGAAACAATGAGAGTGCCGACAAAAAGAAAAAATGCATCTTCATGTACTCTTAAATCATTAAGTCGGGAATTGAAATCGACTTTTTTTTATTATGTATAATTTTAGGTGGTTTACAAAAGCTTTATCGTTCACATCTCAGAAAATCATCGAAGAACCCCTTTCCGCAAACTGACCCCAAAATCTAAAAACCCTGAGCGATTCGAACACCTTGATATATTCTCAAATCATCAAAGATCGTGAATATCCCCCTTTTTCTTGATATTTGGAGTTGGAAGGGGTGTTTTCAATTATATAGTATTAAGTGGTTTCCACAAGGGTTCTCGTTCGTATCTCAACAAGTATTCGAATGACCCCAAAATCCAAAGACACGGAGCGATTCGAACACCTTGATATATTCTCAAATCATTAAAGATCGTGAATATCCTACTTTTTCTTGATATTTGGAATCGGAAGAGCTTTTTTTATTCTATGGTAATAAGTGGTCTCCACAAGCGTTCTCGTTCGTATCACAAGTATTCAAACAACCCCTTTCCGTCGAATGACTCCAAAATCCAAAGACCCGGTGCGATCCGAACAATAACCAGAACCGCCTGCATGGTTCGTTCAGCGATACGGGTGAATATACTATATATACGTAGGCCGTGTTTCTCGCCACTTGCAAAAAATATGCGGGCCACGGTTTGCTGCACTATATAGAAGAGCGAAGAATATTTGCAAGGGGGAAATGAGCTGCGGAAAACGAAGAGAACCGAGGGAATGCTGGTTCGTACCAATCCCGGCATCCATCCAAGCTTCCCTCCGACGTTTCCTCTCCGGAGTTCCGTTTGCGGACCCTTCGTTCGTTTTGGTTCTTCGCGTTCGTTCGAGTTCGATGTTTCCCACAAAAATTGCATTACGTAATGATGTCGCGCAATCGTACTTTCCGGGCATGCATCAAATCAACGGAAATTAGATGAAAGGGCGGTAAGAAAAAAAAAGAAAGAAAGTGGGACGAACTGCAAGGTGAACCAATAATTGACGAACCAACCAGTTAAGCCAATAAATTCTTGATGGATCTCGGGGTGCTCCAAACGTTCCGATTCGCTAGGACTCCGATCGATTAGGGATTTTATGAAAAGCCGCGAAAGGAGGTACAACACTGCGAAGAGGACAACGAAGCGGCAGAGGAGAAGGAAAGAGTAGGACAAGAAATATTCCGTTGGCAGAGAGAACTTGCTGCGGCGTCGTGGATGCACCAAGATGAAATATGGTCAGCCTTTTCCGCTCTCGTTCTGACGGTCTCTTCGCAAGGACTGAGTCTGCTGCAGCCTCGGAGCTTTCGTACATGGCTTTCTGTACTGAGACTCCGTATTGCGATGTACCGTACCGAAGGCTCTTTCAATATTAAAGATAACTCTCAGTCCTCCTCCCAAGTTATTTTCTAGGTGGAGTTGTGTATTATTAGTGTTGATCAAATTTTGAGCGTAACTGTTTTTAGTTCTGCACGCAAGGATCGCCTGCAATTTTTCAACGATCGCTGGAGCACAACAGCGCCTTCATGAAAAAGCAATAGAGGGTTGGCCGTGGTGTTTCATGATGACGCGGAGGCGAGTGTAATGCGGTAAAAGTAACAAATTGAAATCCACGGAACGAGACCGAGAAAGCAACACGACGTAACGAGCATGATGTGGAAAGGGGAAAATGGTTGAGGGGCCACTCGGCAAGCTTTGAACTGTAAGCCGGTGTGGTCTGGCTGACGGAGTCTGGCTGGAGTGAGACTCCACAGCTCGCCACTTGCGACACGAGAGCTTTCCTCGTCTAGAACTCACGAGTACTCTGTTAACACTGGGCAAAGTCCTCTAGTCTAGTCTGGGGTCGTCTACGGGTATTCGCGGTACGAGTGCAACGAGTAGTACTCGTACCGCAAGCCACTTTTAAAGTTACTTTTCAATATTTTAGTCATTCTAAGTCCTCGAGGTACACCGCGGACAGGTGATCATCTATAATCAGCATTATATCATGAAGTACCTGCGATACTACGAAAAGCGTAGATAGATAGATTCGTTTATGTCGTGTTCTAAGTTCTAAGTCACCTAAGGGTGGAATTTTAAGAGGTCAGTTTGAACTTAAGATCGCTCTTGAGATAGAACTTAAGATCCCACCTCAGTTTGAACTTGATTTCGTGCGTAAATTTGATCTTAAGGTCGAACTTAAGTCCAAGCTCAAATTCGATCTTAAGTTCAAACTGATAAGAAGCGACAAGAAGATATCCCAAAAAGACCTTATCGACTTCCACGTATCTTTTCCACCCATCTTCACAATCATTGATCCCGTCACTGAGGAGAACAATTGTTCTCTAGCGATCGTTCCATGAAAACAGATTCAAGTCATTCTTTTGCCAGATCACCTATGCGTGACGGTGTGGTGTCATCAAAGTTAATTGCATTTTGGATCCAGATATCGATTCTACGCCGCAAGGGCGTTAAATTTCGATCTTGAGTTCGATCTCAAGAGCGATCTTAAGTTTAAACGAACGCCCTAAAATTCGACCCTTATCGAGCATAAAGATACAATCAAAAGAACACAAGCGTAACACATAGCGTAGAAAGAAATAGAAACCAAAGCTAACAGTGAATAAAATAATTAGAAAATGATATAAATAATAATATGAGGTAACAGTAAGTAACAATAAAAATAATATGAAGCTATAATATGAGCACAGAGGGCTGACCAACTTACTTAACTGTATGCAAAAAAAAGACTACTTTGTTAGTCTTATTACATTGGAGTTCTCGACATGCAAAACCGATATTGCAGAGTGGAAAAGTTTCGAAATGAAACACTATATATCCATATCCATTAACTTGACCGTAACCGAGAAATATTCAGTTTAGCGTTCGGGGAAGCTGCGGTTCGAGGGAGATCTCGAGAATACGAGTGCATTAGTGTGTTTAATGGTAACATCGCTGCGCCGACACAGCGTCGGGGGTGCTGTGTCACAGTGTATAAATACTATAGGTGGCGAGTGGTAAAGGCGATGTACACCTGTCAGCGACAGTCGAGGTGGACGAGTAACTGAGCTACAGCTAACAAATGAAATACATAACGTTGCACCGCTATCCCGGTGGAAATAATAGAAAAGCGACTACTCCCGGTTTCGTTCGCCGGGTCCTCCGAGAATTGGTTAAAGATATTAAAGGGATGAGGGGAAAAAAGAAAACATATGCTTTTGCTTCCCGAACGAAAGTGGACACGAAAGCTAGTATATATGTAACCCTTTATTTGAAATTTTCCATATGAAAATCTCATTGTTCGCAATAATTAGAGGGGGAAATATTTTAAAGAATTTCGCAAATGTAATGTAATTAAAGAATATTTTTAAATAAAAGTATTTATGTATATATAATACATATTTTTCAATAATTATTCTTTTTAATTATAATATATTTTTTCATGTCATAAATAGTCACAATTTGACAACTTCAGACAGACTCATAAACATAACGATATTTTTATCTCCCGACAATTGTTATATAGCGTTTATTCTAAGAGCTGTAAAGAGTCGTGAAAGATTCGAAGAGCCGAAGAAAGATCTCCCTAACTAAATCGACCCACGCTTGGGTCACTTGCATAGTGTTAAAACGCTCGCGGATCGTTGACCGTTTTGATACTAATTCAAAACGCTCAACAATCCGTCTACCTTTAAGGATTCGGACGTAACATTTATACGCTTCCCAATAATCCAGCTCATGACCGAACCTACTCATTATTTGTCAGCTTACACAACCAGCTGTATTGTAGCGACAACGATAATCTACCTCTTAGCTAACATGTCTTGAATTTCTTGCAATGACTTTCCTTTGGTCTCCGGCAAGCTGATTACGGTATAGATACCGAGAACAGCCATCATGGCAGCATAAAACCAGAAGACATACTGATCCGGCATTACGTCAACCATTTGTTGATACGTCTTTGTGCTTATAAACGCGAATAAGCCGGATGTCATGTTGGCGGCGCAGGCGGCGATGCTCTTGATGCGCGGGGGAAAGAGTTCACTGACGATGGTGCTAGGGACGGTGGCGATGCCCATGCATATGAAAAAATTAAAAACTGACAAAGTGATGACGGGCAGCCACTCGAGACTCGTTGTTCCGTAACCCTGCTGTATCAGCAAGTAGTGAACGCCCAGAACTATCAGACTGATCGTCAACCCACCGGCTGATCCAGCGAGAACGGCTTTGCGTCCGAACTTGTCGTTGGTGTACATGGACAAGAAACCGCCCGTGATGCCGAAGACGCCGATCGCGACAACCGCCATTCCCGGATCGACGATGGTCTTCACTCCAGCGCGTCTCAGTATAATCTCCATGTAGTAGCCCATTGAGTAAGTACCGCCGACTTGGAGCAGCATGAAGACTATCATGACCAACAAAAAGGCTTTTCGATTCCTCGGAATGATCAGTTCTCGCAGAGTGTCTTTGAACGTCGCCTCGCGCTGGGAGTCGATGAATCGCTTGAGAGACTCAAGCTCGGCCACGACATCGGCATCTCGTTGATACCACACTATAGCCTTGGTGGCTTCGTCGAGGCGACCTCGGGACACCAGGTAGTGCGGCGAAGCGGGTAGAAGCGCGAATGATACCAGAAACGCGACACTAGGTACGAGACTGATAAAGGAAAATAGCGACATGGATGTGAGAGATCCGAGCAAATTGCCAATGATACCACCAATGGCCATCGCGTTCATAATGAGACCGATTAAGGCACCGCGTATTTTCGGATTTGATATCTCGCCAGCGTACAATGGAAAGGTAGTGAAAAACATCCCGGTACTGATTCCTTGCAACGATCTTGCTACGTAAAGCCAAACAACTGAGTCGGCTACTATGAGCAGTATCCAACTTACAACAACGGGCATTCCGATGCAGAAAACAGAAAATTTACTGCCTAGATAGGCAACCCCGAGAGAACCGACCACCGCACCGACCACTCTTCCCAGCTGAATAAGCGAGGCTATCCATGATGCTTCGATGGCCGTTACTGGTAATTCGGAATCTGGCCCGGTTAACTTTGCGAGAAAGGGCGATGTCCATCCTCCGACGAGTCCGATGGCCAAGGCAAGAAGAGTCACTGATTACAAAAACTGAGGTTAGCTACATCGTGACGATATCATCGGAGTAGCGAGCATTTGAGGTAGAGCTGGGCATATCCCTAAGTACTTGCGGTACGCATTGAAGTATAGAGTGCTTGAAGTACGTATTGAAGTATCGACTTGAAGGGGCTTGAAGTCCCTATTGAAATATCAAGTACTTGATGTACTGAGTAGCAGATCAGCACTTTACGTACTGAGTACTGGCAGAACTCAAGTGATGGAGTGCCAAGTACTCCGTGCTGACCCAGTACTTGATACTTCAATACGTACTTCAAGTACTTATTGTATTTGTCCAGCTCTGATCTGAGATACGTGGTTATAGAGACAGCTCACCAAGAACCGTGTCTCTTAATACCTCAGTCTAGAGTCTGGGTTATTCAAAGTCCAATTTGAAAATTTACAAACGCTGATAGTACTGCATGTATCCCAGACTAACCTCACTCGCACTCCGCTTACTAACCTTCGCAAGTAGCCAACCACTGCGGCCACGTTGTCCATTTCACTGACAAATCTCGCCATGAACAAATCATCGATGTCCGACTACACAATCCTTTACGTATCTCGATCCTCGCGGCTAACGAGTTGTCTATCGTATGAACTGGCTCCACAGAATCCGTGAGCATCGATCTCTCCCAAACCCCACTTGCGACACACTCAAGGGTATTAAATAGGCTTAGAACAAACTTTTCCGACTATCTCCGATAAGATAGCGATCCGTCGATCAGACAAACCTTCGGATCGCGTTGACATTTGGTACTGTGCATGAATACATACTTTCAAGGAAAATCCAGCAAGCTTCTCAAGCCGCCGATACATGTGTCGTTGACGATTATTTTGTATCAAAATTATCCAATGAGGAGATTCGTTATTAAAATATTATGTATGTCGAAGATTCCTCGAACATAACCGAATTTTTCTTTTTGTAATCTTTTATTTTGGGTCGCATCAACCGCATGGTTTTTGGCGACCAAGATGACTTAATTGTAGAAAAAGGGAATGAATTGCCACAAGAACGAAAATCCAGGAAGCTCTTCAAGCGGCTGATGAATGTGTTGTCCGCGATTGTTCGAGCAGTCAAAATTATCCAACGAGGCGATTCGTCGTTGAAATATGCATTATGTATGTCGAAGGTACCTCAAAGATGACTTGATTGCAGTAACGAAAAAATAATGAATTGCTACAAGATCTCGCAAGTTCTGAGAGGTATTTTCTTCGTCTGGAGAATCTTCGTGAAGAGAGTAGATGGAACCGACGAAGTACCGTGAAAAGGCTGAAGCATATATTTGGAAGAAGAGCTACGGGAATCACTGTTAGCTCGGCCGGGTTTCATCTCTCGCTCTTACCGTGATTAGCCAGCGCGCGGCCAGGCCGGGAACCGATGCGATTCAGAGAAAAGTGAAGCTGCGAGGAAAACGTACCGTAAACTCCCGAGGTAACCCCTATAGATATATACGATCGCACGTTGATGGCGGTCATTGATTAGAGTGTATCCGAAATCAGAAATCACAGAGACTTCCTCGAAAAGTCGAGACAAATGAAATAACGAAGATATTCATTGAATCTGATATCACTTGGTATCAAAGAAAACGTAAACACTAAAAATAATGCCCAATTATACAAACATAAGCAGTAAAAATAATGCCCAATTATACGAGTGCCGTAAACGCAAGTCTACCAGACTGGTCGATTAAAAGCATAGCGATATTTTTGAGCTCGGGTGAGGAAATCGATTTCAGTCGCAGGGTCGTTGATCTACGTAGCCAGACGTTTCACAGTGAATTGTCTAGCGGCAAAATCGCACTCGCCGATTTCGTTATCCGTTCTCATAAATAAATCACAGCGTGCGCTCGTAAGACTCGAGACGAGATACGGCGGGCGAGAAGAACGCACGTCAGGTAGACGCGGATGCTGTCACTCTATGCGAAAGACGTATACGGTTTTTTACTTTCCCTAATATCTCGGGAAAATCTCAACCGTCAGGTAGTAAACTTAGGATCGAATTTTAAGCAGTAAGTTTGAACTTAAGATCGCTCTAGAGATGGGACTCAAGATCAAAATCTTCGTCGACCTTCATTGCGTGCTTAAGATTTATCTTAAGTTCGATTTTTAGTTTGAACTTAATATCGAACCCGTACTACAATCGAACTTGAGTTCAGACTTAAGTTCGAATTTAAGATCAAACTTAAGCACGAAATCAAGCTTGAACTGACGTTCAATCTTAAGTCCGAACTTCAGATAAATCTTAAGCACGCGATGAATTTTGGACCGATCATTCGATCTTAAATTCGATCTCAAGAGCGATCTCAACTTAAAATCAATGTTTTGAGATCAACCTTCAAATGTAAAATACTTAAAACGGATGAAATTAAGTTTCCCGAAAAAATAAAATGACAAACCCTCACCAACAGTCGGTGCCCGCCCGTTCTCTAGCCCCGTCACTACGGCACGGTACGAATTCACAGGTGCCAATCGATTTCCTTTTACTATAAAATGAATCGATTAGCTTTAATCCCCGACACTCTTACGCCAGAGCCGCTCATCCCCGTTAATTATTTACCAGCTTTGCGAATCGCTTAATACATTTCCAGCAGGAATGTGTAACACAGGGCCAGTGTTGGCTCAGCGTCGGCCAACGTCGACCGGCAATGGTCTGCCATTCCCACCAGTGATAGGGGCCCACATCTGCCCATTGTCTTTCCATCCCTCTCCCACTAGGTACGTTTTCCCCGCACCATTCCCAACGAGCGTTCCACTTTTTCTCATACCATCCCGCGTATACCTCTTGTATACGTACGCAGCCGCGTTCCATCACCCTCCGACCCCTTCCTTCCTTCCTTCAGCGTTATTCCTCTCCGCTCGCCGGCGACCGGCCATTCAAGCGTCCGCCAGAGGTTCTGGAACCTCCAGAGATGATTTACGCGCAATCCCGGCGGTGCCATTTGCACTCTCTTGACGACTAATCCGGTGCACGGGGTTCGCTCGGCTTCCACCCTTTCACCCTGAGCCTCCATACCGGACGATTCCCTTCTCGCGCGGAAGCTCCTTCGCGATAATCCTCGTATCGTACAGTCCTCCCTCTCCCCCGAACCTCACTCGACTGTACTGCCAAGATCGATGACCGCACGATCATATCCCAAGGGCTGTCCACCGTAACGTCCGGCAGTCAGCTCTCGCACCAGCAATAATACATGGATCAGGCAGCACAACTGCACGATGTACGGCTATAGTAGATCACGGAGAATAATAGATCATGGCAAAAGAGCAGATTTTAGAGTTTGTAACGTAATCAGCCGCCTACAGATTATTCGTGACAAGAATTTGCGAGTTTTACGCATTCCCGCTTCCTTATTCGACTGTACTGGCAAGATCGATGACCGCACGATCATATCCCAATGGCTGTCCACCGTATGGTAACGTCTGGTAGTCAACTCTCGCATAAGACATCATACATCAACAGCACACCTTCAAGATGTACGCGTACAGTAGATCACGGAGTCGCGATAGAGCAGATTTTAGAGTTGATCACAAAATCAGATGACCGCACGATCGTATTCTGAGGGCTCTCCACTGGAAGGCACGGTAGTCAACTCTCGCATAAGCCATAATACATATGGAGAACACATCTGCACGATGTACGGCTATAGTAGATCACGGAGAATAATAGATCATGGCAAAAGAGCAGATTTTAGAGTTTGTAACGTAATCAGACGCCTACAGATTATTCGTGACAAGAATTTGCGAGTTTTACGAATTCCCGCTTCCTTATTCGACTGTACTGGCAAGATCGATGACCGCACGATCATATCCCAATGGCTGTCCACCGTATGGTAACGTCTGGTAGTCAACTCTCGCATAAGACATCATACATCAACAGCACACCTTCAAGATGTACGCGTGCAGTAGATCACGGAGTCGCGATAGAGCAGATTTTAGAGTTGATCACAAAATCAGATGACCGCACGATCGTATTCTGAGGGCTCTCCACCGTAAGGCACGGTAGTCAACTCTCGCATAAGCCATAATACACATGGAGAACCCATCCGCAGGATGTAGGCGTAGTCTTAGATCACGGGGAATCATAGATCGCAGAGATGCGTTAAAGCAGATTTTAGAGTTGGTAACGAAATCAGTCGCCTACAGATTATTCGTGACAAGAATTTGCGAGTTTAACGAACTCCCGCTTCCTTATTCGACTGTACTGGCAAGACCGATGACCGCACGATCATATCCCAATGGCTGTCCACCGTTTGGTAACGTCTGGTAGTCAACTCTCGCATAAGACATCATACATCAACAGCACACCTTCAAGATGTACGCGTGCAGTAGATCACGGAGTCGCGATAGAGCAGATTTTAGAGTTGATCACAAAATCAGATGACCGCACGATCGTATTCTGAGGGCTCTCCACCGTAAGGCACGGTAGTCAACTCTCGCATAAGCCATAATACACATGGAGAACACATCCGCAGGATGTAGGCGTAGTCTTAGATCACGGGGAATCATAGATCGCAGAGATGCGTTAAAGCAGATTTTAGAGTTGGTAACGAAATCAGACGCCTACAGACTATTCGTGGCAAAAATTTACTGCCAAGATCAATAACCGCACGATCATATAGATAGTCTCATTACAGCACGCTTCGCTGTAAAACGCCACTTACCGCACCCTCGACAGACGCGAGAAGTAGCACTTCTCATGCACGCGTTGCAAACAAAAAACTTAAAGTCCGTTCGTAATCCTCCATCAACTCTGCCAGGCCATTAGTATTTAACTCTTAGTATTACGTAAATTTATGGCATCTATTTTGTCAACTCGAGATCCGTCAAGATATTGCCTCTCTCAGTCTACGATATGCGAATGTATGCGATTGCAGAGGGGATTTCGCGGGGAAATCGGTTCGCGTTGCAGGGAGAGAATAAATAGCGCAGAGCAGCTAGGACGTTGCACTAGCGTCACCGTGCCACCCCGTTGAGGGCAACGCGGTGCAGTGGCTATGCGGCGAAATGCAGGAAGAATCGTTGGAACTGAGAAACAGCACACTCGGCCGCCTGTAGTCTGGTTAACGAGTTTTCCTTCAAGACCTCTCGGTCTGCTTCGGTGGCAGGCAATAAGGAAGCCCTTTAAATAACCGACGGCTGGGCACCTTTGATTACGGTGATATTTGTGAAAATTCCGCAATTGAGTCGCGTCTCACGACCCGAAACTTTAAACAATACCTGTATTGTAGTTGATCCGTGCCCGGGGATAAGACGCATTGACCTTGATCATCATCTCCTCGATGTTGTAGAAGCACTCACCTGCGAACACACAGAGAGACCGGTAAAGATAAAGAGACTTATGCATAAGCACATCACGTCCTAGTTAGAGTAGTTACGAATTCGACGACTGGGCTAGCCATTTTGCGTGTCTCATCCGAGCAAGTTCAGCGGGTTTCAACTGTACCCGAATCTCCTATTGCAACTACACTGGTGTAGCCTTCATACCGGCAAACACCGTCTCACACTGTGGTGCGCGTTACACCCACTGCCGTTCCATTCGTCCTTCGTGCCGAGTTTCTCTGGGGTAATTAGCGGTTTTACTGCTTCTTGGTCGACGAGCGCAACGTGCACCACTGCTCTCAACTAACGAGACCATTCTCCGCGAATCAACACTGTTCACATATCATGGGCTATTTCGAAAAGAAAATTCTCTCGGTACTTGGAGTACATTCACGAGTACTTTACCAAACCTTATCAAGCTATGATACTTATTGATTCGCATTGGTACATTAGACACATCAGTAATTGATGTATCGTAAAATTAATTGATGTAAAGGGACAAATAATTCACAAGGGGATTCCCTGAGATTACTAAAGAAGGGATGTGGCGACGTCTCAATGACGTTTTTGCTGATGATCAACATCAATCAAGAGCTTCTAGCAGGTTCGTGAAATTGGCCACGAATCAACACTGTATACATATCGGGGTATTTCGAAAAGAAAATATTGTCGGTACGTGGAGCATATTCGCGAGTACTTTACCAAGTACTCGCTCGAAGTCAATGCTTATCAAAATATAATACTTACTGATTCGCGTGCGTAAATTAGACTAGGCTGTATTTCGTACATTGTACATATAAATGATATATCGTACAACTAATTGAAGTAGAGTAAAACAGAAGCGAGCTGCGCAGTACTTGAAGTATCGAGTACTTGTTTAGGACTTTAAGTACTTTTTTACTATTTCAAGTACCAAGTTCAAGTACTTTTCGAGTACAAGCTCGCATCACGCATACTCGATCAGTAGCACGACATCCTGTTTCTATTAATATATGATTATCTGTCTTAACTTTTCAATAAGTACAATTTAACTGAGCATTTATTTTGACAAAATTCAATTAAAAAAGCGAGAAGGGCGAAGAGAGAGTCATTTCGATTTTCTAATGAAATTTTTAATGGAAAAAGTCACGATTAGATTAAAAATAGTCTTAAAACGACGAAGAGGAAACCATGTGCAAATTGATTTGCACCGAGATTGGAACCTAATCGTGAAAAGCACTTGGGAAATACTTCTCGTACAATAAGTACTTGATGCATTAAGTACTGCTGATATTTTTTACTTTACACTTGAAGTATTTTTTGGTATTTCGCCCAGCTCTGAAAAAGAATTTCCAAGAGACCTCCCTGAAATTCCGGAAACAAGGAAGGCGATCTATGTAACGAAGACTGAATGATGTTGATGCGGCTTCCAGCAGGCTCGTCGAATCCGACGCCAATGCGTTCTCCGTAGAGGACGCATCCCCCGGTATATCCCTGACCCACTTGCCGGAGAATAGGGTGATCGGTTCTCCGCCCTGTACGTCGCGAAAATAGAAAGCCGAACGACGTAGAGAAAGATGGATCGGAGAGAGATGGAGTGTCCGAGACAAAGGGAAAAAGGACACAATAAAGAATGCACCAGGAAAATTAAACTGTACCTCTAGAGAAAATGCAACTGGAATGTGCCTTTGACGGTTCTTACGGTTTGGTAAAAATGCCATATCGATATATAGCAAGCGGTTAAACCTTTGTTGACGATTTATCTATCCTTCCTACTGAAAATTTCCTACTGAAAATCTCGGACTGAAAGTTTCCTACTGAACAATTTCCTACTAAACAATTTCCTACTAAACAATTTCCTCCTAAACAATTTCCTACTGAACAATTTCCTACTGGACATTTTCCTACTGGACAATTTCCTATAGAACAATTTCCTTTCGTCAATTTCCTTCTGAACAGTTTCCTACTGAATAATTTCCTATTGAAGAATTTCCTACTGAACAACTTCCTACTGGACAATTTCCTATAGAACACTTTTCTACTGAACAATCTCCAACCGAACAATTTCCTACTGACAATTCCGTACTGAACAGTTTCCTACTGAATAATTTCCTATTGAACAATTTCCTTCTAAACAATTTCCTACTGGACAATTTCCTATAGAACAATTTCCTTTCGTCAATTTCCTACTGAACGATTTCCGACTGAACAATTTCCTACTGAACAATTTCCTACTAAAAATTTCCTACCGAAAATTTCCTTCTGAACAATTTCCTACTGAAAATGTTCTACTGAAAGTTGAAAGTTGCTTTCCTACTGACCCGGATAAATGTGAGGAAGAGTGGGATAAACCAGTCGAGGAGAATCTATCGCCCCACGACAGTGATACGGAAGGTAGGAAATGCAACGGGGAAATTCCGAATCTGGCGGGCTCAGCCAGAAAAATGAGATGGAGGATGAAGTGTGGCGGAAGAGGGTGGTCGAGGATGACGGTCTAGCAAACAAAGGGCTGCCTGAACAATGTACGAATCATTTGCTTCCATTGTTGAAGAAAAAGTGAATTCTTTGAGTGCGAGGTATGTAGCGCTGGTAGTTTTGGCTTAGCTCGAGGTGCGCGCGCATCCGATGCCTTTCGTGTACGAAACGTAAGGGTGGAAAATTTATGGTCGAGCAACTCATTCCCTATCGCTTCTTCTTCTCATTTTCTCCCTCTCTTCTCCTCGTCAATTTTTGTTTTGTGAATATATTCGACCCTCGAGGCGAAGCGAAACATTTCATAAGTCCTGGGAAGTTAATATTTCCAGAGAAAAAAAAAATTATTGAACGGTGGGGCAAAACGGGATAATTAGAAAAAACGCAATTTCCCAATAACTTTTGGATGATGGCCATGGTGGTCCGCAGGGCGAAACGAGATTGAAAATTTGGATGTATCGTTGGGACGAAATGGAGCATCCAAAAATTATTGGAAAATTGAGTTTTGCCCTCACTGTCCCGTTTTGCCCCATTGTCCCATTTTGCCTAGCTCTCCCCTATATAGTTCAATTAGTATATGGAGCATTCTACGTTATCGAACCGAAAGTTCACGATGTGGTAGTATTTTATAGTGTGAGTACCTGGCATTTTATTCAGATTTTTATCAACACTCATTTGCAAGTTAGCAGATAAGCGTGTTAATATAAAAATTATTATGTCTCAAAGACTTTTGTTCATACAAAAAACGTCCTAAAAAAAAAAAAAAATTGATTAACTATCTTCGTACATTTTTTTTTCGATTTTCCGAGTATGAGAAACTTATAATAAAATATTTAAAAAATAATTTGTCAGCAAGTGTGACTGTGCATTTTGCTGAAAATTCCACAGAATGTTCTTTTAATAATGTGAAACGACATGTGTAAATTTCAGCATGGTTTGGAATTGCCCTCAAATTCCGTATCCACGTAACCATTCTTTTCAAAATATACAGTTACATTATATATTTTTTTAAATGGTTAAACGTTAGACCGATATGGACATAAAAAAAAGTGTTTTCATTGCTCGACTTTCGCCTACGGCCGCGAATGAAAAAAACATGTCTTTAAAAAAAAACACTTACCGTGATTCTGAATCCAACGCCGGAGGGCTTAAAAGATACCGACTTAAAACGATAAAAGCCCAAGAAAAAAAAAAGGAAAAAACCCCAACATGCCGTAACGCAGCCCCGATCCGACCGTGCACTCCACAGCGCAGCTGTGCAGCGCCCTATATTCGGTATCAAGTAGTTCACTGCTCTGAATATCGCGCTGAAAAAAAGTGATGAAAAAAGGCCGCTACCTGATCCATGTTTTAATCAGGACGGGTCTTCTCGTCTCCTCTTTGTATTCACCACACTTTGGAATTTTGTATCGCCTACTTCACCATAGTTATGCACGGCCGCTTCTTTTTTACGCTCTCGCGCGTATCTTTGGCGCTATTGGCGTAGCGTAAAAAAAAAAGTGCAACCCAAATTGAGAGAAAAATGTATATTTTTCACGGTGAAATATGCGAATCTTTTTTTTTCCTCGGGTCGACTTGGTTACCGGATTTTTTCTTTTTTTTCCCGGCAAACACAGACACAGCGCGCGCGGGCGAAACGAGACATGACGACGGAGTAACGTCAGCGAGTAACGGGTGAATGCCCGTTTTGTCGTAATATACGGAGAAAATATGTATTTACGTTGGGCGAGAAAGGGCGAGCGGTGAGTTTAGAAAAGCCACGAAGCTCGCGGGAACGCCGATGGAAACGAACCCTTCCCGTTCACCAAAGAAATCGCATTTTTGCGGAAGACAAGAAGATAAATAAATTTCACCTAACCGAGTTACCGCTTTACCTGACCAGGAGAAAGGAGCTTTACGCGAGGGTTCATAAAGCGGCGGCGGCGAGACACGTGTACGAGAAAATGAACAACGTCGTTTCCGGAGAATGGCGAGACTCGCCTGTGTGAGTTAATTAAATGCTGAGCGGTTCGGGTCAATGCAGCGATAAAAAATTCTTATTAGAATAGTTTTTACTTCAATTTATTATAATTTTATTTGGCTCGGGGATATTTTTACTTGACCCGAGTAACATGCGATATTTCTCTTTAATAAAAACAAATAGGTATATTTAAAGCATAGACGGCAAAATAAAAATTGGTATGAAATTTAATGAAGCGGATTGGAAGTTTTAATGCAAAAACCGGTATATTAAATTTCATGTAGAATTGTGACGAAATATTAATGTTCAGCGTATTAAAAACATTGGGAATACTTTATTTTTTATAATTTAATTTACACAATTGCACGTTAAACCAGTGCACGTTAAATTTAATAAACCAGTTTTTGCATAAAAACTTCCAACCCGGCACATTTATATTTTTTTACACGGTACAAAAAATTGTAAATTTAATGTACCGGACGGGAAGTATTTATGCAAAAACTGGTACATTAAATTCAATGTAAAATTATGATGAAAAATTAATGTACTTCCATGGTAAAATTAAAGTAAATTATTAAAGATTAAATGCTTGCAATGTTTTCAAGACACTGAACATGAATTTTTCGTCACAATGTAAATGTTCCTTACTATTAGAACTCAGAACTTAGTTAAAATGTTCAATAAACACAAGTAGAACTCAATTCGAATAATTTATTTATTCAATTTAATAAAACAAAATATAAAAACCGAATGTACGAACAGATAAATTAATTGATTAGTTTTCAATAAATTTTCTTTGTTTTTGATAAATTTTTTCCTGGTGTCCTAACTCGTCCTATCTTAATTGGAGGGGGAAGAGGGGGTTCAAAAAAATCATAAAAATTGCAGCATTTACATCTTATTACCCGTTCGCCCCAAATCGGAAACGTGTCAGTCCGGTGCTCGACCTTTCGAATGTCCGTGACACGATAACTTGGCCGGCAGTTAGAGAAGCTGCTCGCGCGAGTTGGCCGTGGCTGGCGAGACGCGAATGACGAGGTGAAGCCGAGATGTACTATTTCCGTACAGGCGCATACGTCACGCGATCCCCGAAATAACTCGCGCCTTCGCGTCACAACGTCACGGCTGGTCCCGCGCGCGCGTTGCAAGAAACAAAGCTTGACCGTAAAGTCAGCTGTTCACGTAACGCATTCGGCCGCATTGCGAACGCAAGCACGAGGCCGCTTAAATAATGTCGATTAGGATTCCTTGATTTTCCGACAAATCGCTTTATTTTCTACACTTTCGTTTCTTCGCCTTGTAATTATTTTAACGAACAGTAAAAAAAATGTAGGATAAAAAATTGTATACAGCTATTTTTTTCCCTTCATAGAGGAAAGGTATTAATTATGCTTAATGACTGACGCGCTTGTCTAGATGGCTACGAGGAAATATGCGATGACACAATAATCCATCTACCAATTAACGAGGGGACAAAACGTTCGAAACAGGCAATTAACAGGTGGCTCGCATCGACCCACGGAAAGTGGCTAAAGCCAATTAAATCGGAAGACGAATCAGGTCGATTTTGGAAGATTGAGCCAAATCAGAAATGAATGTCACGTGATTTATCCAATGTAAAGTGTTCTTGTGGAGGTAACTTTGTTTCTAAACTGACGCAGACTCTATCGCGTAACTACGACTATGTCCCATATTTATCCTGTGTATGACTTTTAATGTGTATGACTTATCCTGTGTATGACATATCCTGTGTATGACCTATCCTGTGTATGACTTATCCTGTGTATGACTTATCCTGTGTATGACTTATCCTGTGTATGGCTTATCCTGTGTGTGATTTATCCTATGTATGACTTATCTTATGTATGTCTTATTCGATGAATGACTTATTCTATGTATGACTTATCCTATTTATGATTTATCCGTGGAGAAAACTGCATTTCTAATCCGACACAGACTCAGTGTATTTCCAATATGGCAAGGCTACAGCCTCTCATCGACTCATGGAAAATTGGCTAAGCCAATTGAAACGAAAGACGAATCAGATTGATTCTAACGAATCGAGCTAAGCAAATAACGAATTTCAAACAATTTATCCTTCGCAAAGCGTTCTGATATAACGACCGGGCGGAGACTTAGGAGGATTGGTCGCTGCCGATGTTGTGGCGGCGGATCCATATTTGAAGGATACAAAATATGAGTTAGTTGGTTACTAAGAGCGCTAACCACAGCGCTAACATCACCCATATTTTTCCATCATTTGAGTGTTCTACATATATGTAATGCTGGACCGTCTCAGTCGAATAGGTAATTTTATTTATTTATTTATTTATTTATTCATTTATTGATTTATTGTTATAAAAACAGGACGAGCCCAATTACAAGTCGATGGGAATCCCCAGCGACCAAAGTTTATACAAAACGCGTGATCAGCCGCATATATCGTAACAGAGCGAAAACAATTATTATCAGCTTAAATGAATAGTTAGCTTAAACAATGAATAACTAGCCACAAATAGCGAATAAAATTGACTTCCTAAACATGCGGAAAAAAAATTTATTTCCAACCCGACATAGATTCTATGCGACAGCTACTGCTATGTCCCGTGTTTGTTGCCGGCCAAGTTTACGTCTCATTCGTCAATTATCGCGATATTCCGGCAACGAACGGCAACTTCCCTAAATCATAGATATCCATTGAGCTAGGCCTTTATATCGAACGATGTATCGCAGCGAAACCGGGCGCGCGATGATCGGAATAGCGGCATAACTCCGAGCCGAGCCATTGTGCGTGGTCGTTCGCGGACACGCGTTTCTGTCCAACGTTACGACTTCGCTGGCTCGAACCTCGTAATTTCTACTCGGGTCGTGTATCGCGATATATTTTACGCATATTCTTCGCGACAACGTGGGATTTCCGTTCGCGTCGGAAATTCCCCGTATAATTAAACTAACGGCGGGGCCAACTTCCGTAATAGATTAAATAGAATTCTTAGAGTTTGCCGCGAGGAGATTTGTAGAGAATTTCATTTACGTCTGACAAAACTTAAAAACTCATTATATTTAACAAGGTAGAGAAGTGAGTCGGACGTTCTGACAAAACAGCTTTTGTACTTTGATGAAGGGGGCAAAACTCGCTATAAACTTTTCTTGCAGTCGAAGCTTTCGCAGGAGAAGAATGGGAGGTAGGATAACGTTACACAAATAGCTAATTGAACACGGTGAAAAATAATTTGTATAACAAGTTTACAATTCACAAAAACGAACGAGAATTCCAGCTTGCCCTCGTTACGAAGCTTATTGAAATGTCGTGATGAATAATATATAACGAATATGAAAGTTTTATTGAAATTCATGTTTCCTAATTTTAGGTGGAATCATCGGTTGCGCGCAACGGGTGCTCGTATATATTAAGTTAATACCTTTAAGTTTTCTCAAAATTGCTTTGCTCTCGTCATCGGAATCGTTGGTGGAAACTCACGAGTCTCCTTCACTCTCACGATCGAATTCGATTATAGATTGTTTGCACTCCGAATTTTCATAAAAATCGGCTTCGTTTGCAAGTTCTTTCGATTCTCTTTTATTCTCGTCTCCCGTTATTTCCAACGGTGCAAAAGGCAAAATTAACTATAAACTTTTCTCGCGGTTCGAGCTTTCACAGAAGAGGAATGAGAAATAGGATTGCGTTACACAAATTGCTAATTGTACACGCTTAAAAATAAGTTGTACTAAAAGTTTGCAATTTACAAAAACGAACCGGAATTCCAGATTGCCCTCGTTACGAAGCTTATTGAAATGCCGACATAAATGATATATAACGAATATGAAAGTTTTATTGAAATTCATGTTTCCGAATTTTACCCGGAATCCTCGCGTGCGCAGAGCGGGTGCTTGCACAGATATCGTTTGTTTACACTCTACGTTTTCCTCATAATCGGCTTCGATTGCAAGTTTTTTCGATTCCCTTTTATTCTCGTCACTCGTATAGTTACGTCTGTTATATTCAACGATGCATTCGGCAAAACTAGCTATAAACTTTAATTACAATCTATGCTTTCACAAAAGAGGAATGGGAGATAGGATTACACCGTAAAATTTCAAAATAATTTGTATAAAAAATGTTTAATGAAAAAGTGTAAAAACGAAAATTCGAGCTTGCCTGTGTTACGAAGCTATTGAAATGCCGACATAAATGATATACAACGAATATGAAAGTTTTATTGAAATTCATGTTTTCGAATTTTACCCGGAATCCTCGAGTGCGCAGAGCGGGTGCTCATATAGATATAGTTTGTTTACACTCTACGTTTTCCTCATAATCGGCTTCGATTGCAAGTTTTTTCGATTCCCTTTCATCCTCGTCACTCATATAGTTAGATCTCTTATTTTCAACGATGCATTCGGCAAAACTAGCTATAAACTTTAATTACAGTCTATGCTTTCGCAAAAGAGGAATCCCAGATAGGATTACGTCGTACAATTTCAAAATAATTTGTATAAATGATGTTTAATGAAAAAGTGTAAAACCGATAATTCCAGCTTGTCCTCGTTTACTAAGCTATCGAAATGGCGACATAAATGATACACAACAAATATGAAAGCTTTATTGAAATTTATGTTTCCGAATTTGTCCCAGATTACTCGAGTGCACACAACAGGTCCTCGCATAAATATAGTTAATAGTTGGTGGAATCTCTCGAGTCTGCTGGATTCTCACGGTCGGATTCGATTATAGGTTTGTTTTTCATTATTGATTACAGAATTTAAGTTTCCACGTATTGATCTGCTTCTATATAAAGTAGTGTCACGTAAAAATATATGTAACGATTTTGCACTAAAACTGTTTAGTTTGTACACAGCCTACCTTTTCCTCGTAAATCAGCTCCGATTACAAGTTATTTCGATTCCCTTTTGTTCGCGTCACTGGTATAGTCTTCCTTTGTTTTCAACGGTGCAGACGGTAAAACTACGTACAAACTTCTCTTACCAGTCCATGCTTCAGAAGAATGGGGGATAGAATTACGTCATACAAATAACTAATTGTAGACGTTAATAAATAATTTCTGGAGAAAGTTTAAAATCAAAAGAAACAAAAGAATGAACATTTCAGCTTGCTCTCGTTACTAAGCTACTGAAAAACTGACATAAATAATACATTTAAAAAATACGAAACTTTTAATGATGTGGTCGTTTCCGAATTTTACCTGGAGTGCGTAGAGCGGGTGCTCGTATAGATATAGTTAATACCTTTAACTGGTGCGTTGGTTGGATTAATTAATAACTTTAACTGGTGCGTTGGTTGGATTAGTTAATACCTTTAAGTTTTTTCGAATCAGCGTCGCTCTCGTCATCGGAATCGTTGGTCGAATCTCTCGAGGCTGCTGGATTCTCACGACCGGATTCGCGTACAGTTTCTTTACACTCAACCTTTTCCTCAAAATCCACTTCGATTACAAATCCTTTCAATTCCCTTTTATTCTCGTCACTGCAAACGTCGGGTAAATCTCTCGAGTCTGCCGGATTGTCACGATTGGATTTGATCTTAGCTTGTTTTTTACACTCAACTTTTTCCTCAAAATCCACTTCGATCAAAAGTTCCTTCAATTCCCTTTTATCCTCTCCACCGTTATCGTTGATCAAATTTCTCGAGTCTGCCAAATTCTCGCGATCGGATTTGATCTTAGTTTGTTTTTTACACTCCACTTTTTCCTCAAAGTCCACTTCGATCAAAAGTTCCTTCAATTCCCTTTTTTTCTCTCCACTGTTATCGTTGGTCGAATTTCTCGAGTCTGCCGGATTTTTACGATCGGATTTGATCATAGTTTGTTTTTTCCACTCTACATTTTCCTCAAAATCCGCTTCGATCACAACTTCTTTCGATTCCCTTTTATTCTCGTCACTGGAATCGTTGGTCGAATTTCTCGAGTCTGTCTGATTTTTACGATCGGATTTGATCATAGTTTGTTTTTTCCAATCTACATTTCCTTCAAAATCCGCTTCAATCACAACTTCTTTCGATTCCCTTTTATTCTCGTCACTGGAATCGTTGGTCGAATTTCTCGAGTCTGCCTGATTTTTACGATCGGATTTGATCATAGTTTGTTTTTTCCAATCTACATTTCCTTCAAAATCCGCTTCGATCACAACTTCTTTCGGTCCCCTTTTATTCTCGTCACTGGAATTGTTGGTCGAATTTCTCGAGTCTGCCGGATTTTTACGATCGGATTTCATCATAGTTTGTTTTTTCCAATCTACATTTTCCTCAAAATCCGCTTCGATCACAACTTCTTTCGATCCCCTTTTATTCTCGTCACCGTTATCGTTGGTCGAATTTCTCGAGTCTGCTGGATTCTCACAACCAGATTTGATTGTAGTTTGCTTTTTACACTCAACTTTCTCCTCAAAATCGCTTTCGACCGCAAGTTCTTTCGATTCCCTTTTACTCTCCTCACTGGCATCGTCTTCTGTTATTCTCGACGGTCCGAATCGACCCTGCATCAAGTAGACGATCGTCCAGACGAGACTCACTACCGGCACCCACATTGTCAGTAACAACGACCGATTTTTACCTTCACAACCTCACCGACAAATCGCACCAGTGCGCGAACGAATAAACAACACACCGAGTAACTAAAATCATTTAAATTCGAGCAAAACAAAAAACAAAACAAAAATAATTAACTAGAATAAGCTTTACGAGCGGGAATTGCGCTGTCGAACAATTTCGATCATTTCCAAATTTGGAGGACAATAATCGCGATAACCGCTGGCAACGCGCCAAAACAGCCTGTATTTATTTATCACTGTGCCACGTGGTCCGAGAATACATACGGACGATGGGCGACTTGTTCGTTGGTTTAAATTAGCGTGCCAGACAGTCCCGACGGAATTAATCGGGAATGGCGCGAAAAGAATGAAGCGTTGGATTTAACACACGCGATAATTAACCGATCTCGTCGATGTTGTCGAACATGCGAACGCCGTTTAAGACTCGACACGAAAAGTGCGTGGCGGAGCTTCTCGCGTCCGGAAGCCCGAGGTGGCCTCGCCAGTCGCACTGACAGACTTGCGTGGGCACTCGTCGTGTTCGAAGTGGCCGATCTTAGATTAAATTTAGTTAATGTCGGGCGCGCGCTACATACGGTCAGTCGCCCAGAAAGACCGGGCAGAACCGACCGAGAATGATCTAGCAACATCGGCCCGATTTTCGGATGCCGAATGTCGCGAGCCGGTCTCAATTTTTTTGTTCGATTTATCACTTGACTAGCACCTGCACTCAGAAAAATTACTTACTTGACGGGTACTCCGCAGATGATTATTGACTTGATGGAAAAAAATATTTATTTTTATTAAACGGTTATTTATTTTTATTTAATGAATATTCGTTTTTATTAAATGGATATTTGTTTTTATTAAATGGATATTTGTTTTTATTAAATGAATATTTGTTTCGATTCCATGGATATTTATTCGCGGGGCGCTCGTCAAATGAATAAATTTTCTGGATGCACTTGACAGTGGAATTGATTGAAACGCGTTGGCTCGCCGACCGCGTATTGTCCGCTACTCGTCCCGGTAATTTCAAGGAGTTTCGTCCAATCGCGTCCTAATTGGTTCACAAAGCGAGTATATTGCTATGTCACTGATTGAATTGTCATCGGATCGAGCTCGGAAATGCACGGTGAGTAAACCAAGTCGGAGATAGGTCAGTGATTGATAATAGTAATAATAACAAAGGACTCCAAGAATCAATAATCAATCAAAGATAAATTAACTAACAAAAAGCGCGATTTTACCTAGTATTTTCTAATTTCCTAAGTTGTCGGTTTCAATAATCGTGAACGACGCAACAATTGCATGAACCTACTTCAGGTTTGGCTATGCCGCGTTATCAATAGTATGATAATAATTTTATGCAACTATCTCTATATATATTGATAAATATATATAGCAGAACTGGTCAAAATACCAAAAAATACTTCGAGTACAAAGTACAAAGTATCAAATACTTTTTCCAAGTACATTTCGCAATTGAGTTCGTAGTGTTAAGCGTTATCGATAATAGTATTAATAACAAATGACTCCAAGAATCAACCGATCAACAAAAAGAGCAATCTTAGGGTCAAATTTGGAGACATTAGTTTGAACCTTAAATCGCTCTTGAGGTCGAACTTTGGTCCAAATTTCATCACGAGCTTAAGTTTGATTTTAAGTTCAGAGTTAACTTTGATCTTAAGTTCGAACTTAAGATTCGTCTTAAGTTCGAACTTAAGTTTGATCTCAAGTTCGAGATCTTAACTTAACTTAAGATTCGTCTTAAGTTCGAACTTAAGTTTGATCTCAAGTTCGAAGTCTTAACTTAACTTAAGATCAAACTTAAGTTAAGTTGAACTTTTGTTGGATCTTAAGTTCGGGCCAAACTTTGATCTTAAGTTCGATCTCAACTTCAAACTAATGTCTTAAAATTCGACCCTTACCGTCTACTTTCTTATTTCCTCAATTGCGCGAATTAATAATCGTGAACGATACAACAATCGCATGAACCTAATTGATGTTTGGCTACGCCACTTTATCAACAGGATGGAATAATAATATAAAATGCCTCGACGCTCCTATGGTCCTCTATCAATAGATACAGTATACACGCTTGGGAACGTGAGAAGCTGCATTATCAAGACGACGACGGCGACAGAAACTGTTCCAGGGATAATAGCGTTAGCTGGTCGAAGGAGGGGGCTATTGTTGGCTATCGAACAGTCGTTGGCCTGGGTGACCGAACGTGAGCCCGCGATCGAGTCAGACTTAAGTTTGCCAACCCGGCTGCAATCTACTACGAGTCACGACACCGATCTGAAGTGGCTGAGAGTCGATAATATTGCCTGCCCGCAAGCGATCTAGACACCCCCTATCGGATTTGGTCATTAATGACTCTCTTCGGGGGGATTGCAATTTTTCTTGGGCGGCTCGATCGATAAGGCAGCGAATCGCGTCGTAAGTATTAAATACTCGAGATGGAAAAGACCGAGCGGCTTCCTGTTTCGTATAAGATATCGCTCGGGGGAGGAGGCTGAGAAATTTGATGGAACGCCGTGAGGCAGGATGCTCCATCCTTGAACGGCAACTAAATGACCGAGAATCAATTTCCAATGTTGAGTGGCGGCGCGGTGAACGGAAACGGAAATAAAGGAAGAGCCGAGAAACGTTAATCGTCCAACGCTATAACTGAACGAGGCAACTGTGGAAGGTCGATTTCTATCCTCTCATGTTTCGATCGGCTTGGCATTGTTTGCACAAGAATTCAAAAATATTAAGACGCAAACGCTTGTTTTTTTCGCTGGTGGTTTAGGAAGATGAAATAAGGAAGGTGAATCTTAGATTCGCGCAATACGAAGGTATAATTGTTTTCAATTGAGCCGAACAAAAATGTGGTCTCATAATTGAAAACGTTTTCGAACTTCGTTAAGATCGAAGCATGGTTGGAAGTTCATTTCGTACTTGAGATCCATCTTAAGGTCTAAGTCGAAAATCTTTCTGCTTAGAATTACCAGCCCAGCGGAGCTGGGCAAATGGACCAAGCACTTGAAGTACCTATTAAAGTATCAAGTACCGAGTCAATGCTCAGCTCTAAGAACTTCAGCTATTCAGTTCTGCCAGTACTCAATACATCAGTACTCAAGAACTACTCAGCGCTCAGTACTTCAAGTGCTTGATACTTCAATACGTACTTCAAGTACTTAGGGTATTTGCCCAGCTCTACTATATTTGAATCTCAAATACGGTTAACTTTGATGACACTAAGGGTCGAATTTAAAAACGTTAGATTGAACTTAAGATCGAACTTAAGATCTAAGTTTGGCTTGAACTTCATTACATGCTTAAAATCTATCTTAAGTGCGATCTTAAAATGGAACTTAGGTTCGAACTCATGATCGAACTTAATTTCGTGTTTAAGTTTGATCTTAACTTCGAACTTAAGATAGATCTTGAGCACGCAGTTTAGTCAGTTCGGGTAAAAATCGATCTTAAGTTCAAACCGACGTCTTAAAATTCTACCCTACGAAGCGAATTTAGAGACGTTAGTTTGAACTCAACATCGCTTTTGATCGTAAGATCGAACTTGATTTCATGCTTAAGTTTGATCTTAAGTTCGAACTTAAGGTTGAAGTCAAATTCGATTCTAGTCACAATTCCATCTTAAGTTCGAAATCAAGTTCGAACTGGGGTTCGATCTTGCATTGCAATCTGTATTGTATTGAAATTTATTGAGTTCGGAGAGATCACCCTAAGGACCGATGCAATACAGGAAGAACAGTACTGGATTGCATTGTAATATAGATAGTAAATTATACAAGGTAATACACAGCGCAATCGTTTGTAGATAAGACATAGATAGCAAATTATGCAAGGCGGTACAAGGCACAATCGTTAGGATAGTCATCAGAGAGCAAGTACAGATATGATATAGCTAAAAATAGATAGAAAAAGACGGATAGATAAAAAAAGACGGAATCATAAGTTCGATCTTAAGTGTAAACTAATGTATAAAAATTCTATCCTAACTGTCATAAATAGGTGATCCGGCTAGAATTTCTTGAAACCGTCTTTATGGAATGATTGCCAATTGTTCTCGTCAATGACATGATCAGTGATTGCGATAAGATTTTTTTAAATGTCTTATCGTTTCTTATTAGTTTGTTCTTAAGATCGATCTTAACCCTAAGACTCACGCACAAGCTAGAAAACCACCCCAGACGATAATCAAACTGCGCTTCTGAAGTGGAAATTAAGATTATCGTCTCGGGACCTAAACGATCATTTACTTGTATCTGATTACGCGTGCAAACCGGTAGTAGCTCAGTTGCTCGTTGGTTTTTGCACAGGACGATAACGCAGCGCGCTTAGGGTGGAAATCCACCCCACTCTGGAGTTAGTGTTTTGTCCAAGCAAGTGAAGTAAGTAAAAACGGGTAGTTTTAGGAAAATCCTACCGCAAAGCAACCTCCTATTCGATACATGGTGGCCGTTTTTCCCCGGAAAAAAATTCCCTGACTTTTCACTGACCAATTAAAAATTTTCCCTGACCAAACGAACGTTTTCTAACGACTTCTGTTTAAAAAAAAATAAATGATGCAAATGAAACTGCCTTATTATAGTATTAATATTTAATTTTGCTTTTCTTTCAAAATGTTTTTAATTTTTTTTTTTTTAAGGCTTCCCTGTATGTACTTCTTATTTATTTATAAAAGGTTCGGCGGCAATTTACTTTTTCCCTGACCAATTTTGAAACTCCCTGGATATTCCCTGATTCCCTGACCAAGATTTTCTTTCCCTGACTTTTCCCGGTTTTCCCTGACCGCGGCCACCATGCGATTCATATATATATATAACGGTGGGTATTGCGGTTGCATTTTTTTAATATCACCGGAAAATCAACCTCGCCAAGGTGGGAATCAGAGTTGGTTTGGTGCCCCAATCGACCGTTTAATTTTCAGGTTGGTCAGAAACGCGAGGGACGTGAAACAACCGTGCTGAATCTTAGCATCGCTCAACACGACCGTAAACGTTTAAATTGGCGCGAACAAAAATGTAGTCTCATAATTGAAAGCCTTTTCGAACGATACGACGGGAGACTCGACAGTGAGACTGAATTGTCCCAGACAGATTGTACGCGTGTGTCAATATCTGTCCCTGTAACTGGACAGCACATATACACTAAACATCCAACCCGCGAATGCGATCCCTCAAGAGCCAATTCCTTCGAGTCTCTCCGAGATAGCTTTCGCCCTGTATGCGTACGCCTACATAGTAGCGTTGCGGAACCGCCCACTCCCGACCGCGGCCCACTTCTCATTCATTGCTCTACTCAACCGAGCCGCACGTCGTACACTTGTGGCTTTACCTATATCGGGGAAATTACCTATACCTGTAGGCAACGTCCGACAAAAACTATCCCACCGTCAGGCTTTGTGTACGTGCAGTACGCGCACAAAGGTGACAAACTAACACCAGCATATGCGTCAAGCTGATACCAACGTTCGTGTGCGAAAAATATGCCGCGTTGCGAAATTTTATACCATGGCTCTTATCGAACTAAACTCTCACGGATTAACAGCTTGTAATGTGACCAATTGCCCGACAACCATTGTCCTACAGAGTTAATTAAAAAATATTTAAATTATCAATGGATATATATTTCTCCTTTCTTGTAGATTATTTTGATGTTATTTTGATCTTATTTTGATGTTATTTTGATCTTATTTTGATCTTATTTTGATGTTATTTCGATGTTATTTTGATGTTATTTTGATGTTATTTTGATGTTATTTTGACGTTACTTTGACGTTACTTTGATGTTACTTTTATGATTGTCCGATTTGATTTTGCGTTTCTTTCTATTTTTAAATAAGCAAAGTAATGGAGTTGTCAATGTTACGATCGCATTTCACTACATTCGTTGTAACGCACGTGCAAAAACTCGACATGTATATACGTATACACATGTATTTTTTTTTCTATAGCCAGGTCAATTGTATCTATCGGTTTGACCCAATTCTCCGCCGAGCCCGACACAAAGACGCACGCAAGCTCCATGTTGGGAATCGGACTGCCGCAGCATCTCGGTGAAAAAGTGTTATTAAAAAAAAAAGAAAAAAAAATTGAATCCACATTAACCGGGCAACGCGACAAAGAAATGTAGTAGTTTATAGTCGTATGCACTCAGTCACGTGGTCTCATTCGACGATAATGATTCGCCTGCGAAATCGACGGTACAACAACAGCCTTGAGACTATCGTCCCGGTAAAAACGTTAAAAGCACACCGGAGCGCCAAAATTATTGCGTTTTCCTGGCAGACGCCCAATCGTCGAATATACTTTACACATATGGATTGTTGCGACACTATTTTGGCCTACATTGATGAAAAGAGTTAACGTGCGTTCGGAGAAGTCGTCTCCGTCTCTTCGCCCTCCCGCCCCATCGTCGAACAATACGATATTTTTAATTATAACATAGAGGCAATAAATATGACCCTGAAGATAACTGCACAAGACGAAATTTCATCGAGTCGTAAAGCTCGTGTTTTGCAGCGCAAAAACTTCGCTCGGGAAGGATTCACTCAGAGAATAAAATTCTGCGGGCGAAGAATTTTTTTTCATTCTTCCGAATGCTCCGCATCGATGAACTTGCCAGAGATGAAATTTGATTTATTTACAGATACATTCAGGGTCGTCGATAAGCGAGTTGCCACTTTGCTTATTTAACGCATGAAAACAGTTCGACGCTTTGCACTTGGCAACGTGCAGATATTAACTCGCCCGACGTTTCGGAATAGAGGTCAAACGATAGTTATTGTTGAAAACGTAGAGGAACGGATGAAACGAAGAGAACGAAAATGACAAGTCGTTGTCACAGCTGACTGACCCACGCCCCGCGATCAACGTAACGAATCGCACGACGAACGACGAATTCTCCGTTGCGTCCTTAAAGTTAGTATGTAGTACGAGCTTACCACCTTGTTTACGGACGGGCATTGTTGTCCTGTCGCTGGCGTTGCTGCGATTTGAATAAATATACGCAGTGTGTTCTCACGAGTGATCCCGACCAACGTACGAACAAATCCTTCCCTAGGATGCGTACTATCGAACGCGTCGATTCCACTTGTTATTATTTCTAAAACACTTTTACTAAACTACACTGAACGAACGCGTTTATCGATGTTGCATCGACGATTTTACGACACGAGGGACACCAAAAGACGGATGAAACGCGACGAAATACCCCCGAGAAACGAATATAAACACACGCGCGGACACGGCAATATGGCGTCACCGCGAATTTAGCAGCCGGAAAACTGACGGGCGACTGGTCTGATTGGTCGATCACGGCCGGTGACGTCAGTGAGAGCGCGACGCCGGGCGCCGCCGACCGACGAGAAGCTGATCGCCAGACCACCCCTCGGTTGACGTGCAGTTATCGGGGTTGCGAACGCGTCGACCGTCGAAGCACTACTACGGGGTTCGTACGGTAACCGGAAAGCGTCGGTACCTGCCGGGTGGCGTTCTCAACGCCACCTGTCGGCGCCGGGCGGCGTCGCACGCACACCAATGAGCAACTACCCCAACGAACCCCATACAGAGAAATGACTACCCTATATCGAAGTATTTTTTTATAAATATCAAAGCAAATATTAAAAATAAATATCGCGACCAATATTCAAAGCTATTTTGTAGATCGGTATATCGCGAAATTCCAATTCAACGCGGACAACGCGGAATTTAAGGTGATGTGCAATACATCTGCTGGCAACAAAAGCTGTACTGAAGGCAGTTTTGAAATCGCTGTCTACCGACGGAAAAGAAAATTATCTTTACTCGAGGAATCAGCAGACACAGGGAGACAGTTTTCCATTTTCTCGACGGCCTGCGGTCTCAAAACGGCATTGAATACAGTTTTTGTTATGAACTGGGCGCGGAGCACCTTAAGAGCAGGATAAACCCCGTCCTCCCCCACCCGTCCCATACCCAGTCGGTATCAAAAATTGTATTAAACTTTTTAACGGATTCATGTATCTCTGGTGAAAAGAAAAGTTACATCGAAAGCGGATATCATCTCGGCTTTCGAAGAGACTTTTCTTTTGCTCGTGACTACCAGAATCCGCGAGAAAAGTTTATTACAATTTTTATTACCGACCGTGGTATTTCACCAGCCCCTTAAGGGAAAGTGAAATATCGCGGTCGGTAATAAAAACTGTAATGAACTTTTCTCAAGGGTGCTAATTTTTTTGAGGAAAAAGCAAATTCGAGCCAGATGCACACGGTAATTTCGTATCCGGCCCGAATTAATTTTTTTCTCAAAAAAATTAACACCATTGAATAAAGTTAATTTGAAAATTGCAACTATCTCACTGACACTTATAGCCCCGTCATGTGACTTTCACTTCCCCGTAAGAGCATGTGAAACACGTTCCGAGTGGCGTTCCCAACAGTGGCGCCGAGAGCGCCACTGTTGCTATCTCTCTCGCACTTCATAGTGTTTCACATACTCTTAACACGACACGAAGACGACGGATGTGAATACCGCGCCAACGGTTTTACCCGATTCCTGCTCCCTTTCGGTAATTGTTTATTGCAATTTGTTTGCTTCTCGTCCAAGCGAAAACCGCCAAACTTTTTCGACAATGCTCACCTTTTTTTTAAGTACTCTTTACGGTCGATGAAAAATACGAAGGTTTGTTAGAACTTTATTTTCGAACGATACCGAGATGTTTCCATAATCACGAATCTCAGAACACCAAAGCATTTGTCGTTTTTGCCAGCAGGGTATTTTTCAGACAAACAAGACGTTCGTCGAGCAGACATAGATGGACTCGTTCTTCGGCGCCAGCAGAAATATTCATCGGAGATTGTGACCAATAAGTCACATAGCACGATGACGGGACACAATACAATAAAAAGGGGCGATAACGAGCTACGGTTTAAAACAGTATCTCGCGTGTACTCTTGATTACGTTTTAGGATAATTTTTTTTATTCCGATATATATTTCTTATATAGAGCATGTGCACATTTATATCTTTATAGTATTTTTTCTCAATGCTTAAGCACGACAAAATGTTACAGTATACTTAACGACGAAGATATTTTTGTTTTTCGTTTCCGATTAAACGCGTCGAAATGGGTCGTGTTCTGTCTTTGTTGTTTATCATGGATGTTTAGTTTTCGATGTTTTCTAGTGAGCAGTATTGTTGCGTCTTCCGCGACGTTTTCGTCCACCTCCGCCCCCTCCGCCTCCACCGCCGGGCTGGCGTCCAGTCGCTGCCCACTGCTCATAAAAACGCTCGGCCTCGAGCCATTCCTGATACTTATACCACCATTCCTCCCACTTCACGTAGTCGTCGAGCGAAAGGTCGCGCAGGTAACCCCGCGCTTTGTAATAGTCGTAACGCACACGAACGTCGTTCCAACAGTCGAGACCGCGCGGTCCTTGAGCCAACAGCGATTCCGGATAGTGCCCCGGAGGTGGTGACTCGTATCCTAATCTGGCGATTCTCTCCTCGCCCTCGATCACGACTTTCATTGCGTTCTCGCCGTCCTTTGTTATACGCATGTTCTCCATGTCCCGACGATCGACGCTCCACTGTGCCATTTTGCCGAATCTGAAAAAGTTGAATTCGCCCATTAGCGAGAGAATCTCGTCATTTGATGATAACAGAAATGGAGCAAGATTATTTTGCCGAAACTTCGATCGGCCGAATCGCGGTACGGCCAAAAATCGTGTGTCCAAATGCACTTCTTCCGAATCGTCACGAATCACAATTTCATCGAACTTCATTTTTCCGAATCGTTAAACCGACTCGTAATTCTTCGGAACCGCCAATCAATCGAATCGCGAAACTAAATTATATTAGTGAATAGTCCAACCATCTGCTGCGTATATCGATGCGTAAAAATCTTACACTCAGTACGAATCGACTTGTTGAACAACATTCGGCCAATTACTATTTCCAAAGAGAATCTTTCGGAAAAATTAACGGTCCGGAAAAATAAAGTTTCGGAAATTTGATGACACGGAAGAAGTACGTTCAGACCCGTATGATTTTCGGCCATATGACGATTAGGCCGATCGAAGTTTCGGCAAAGTAAAGTGGCTCCGATACAAGTGTCTTCAACGTTTTTGGAGAATGCTGAAAAGTCAACTTCGGAAAAGACAATTGTACAAACTGAAATTGTACAAACTTGGAAGAGCATAAAAGATGTTTCCTTTCGAAGAATCGATCTTTATCTTACCTCTCGGACAACGTCATGCGAGGAGGTCCCACGTGCGATGTGTTCGACGAACTGTCGCTGTCCTCGCTCGGCGATGATTCCAGCGGTGGATGGACCATCAGCGGTGGACCGTGACCCGAGTGTGTTTTCTCAAGTTTCACCGGTTTGCGCATCTGAGAAATACGATTAGAGAGTTTTTGATTTTCCACCAACGTGAATTATAATTCCTAAACATAGTATCTTTGCAAAAGCCACGGACGTCTGAAACTCTACCGTAAATCTATAATTAGCGTTAGTTTCAGTCCCTCGTCTTTGCTACATCAAGCAAGAAGTCGATTACTAAAATCGAGCGACATATTTCTATTTATTCTTATTTCTTTATTTTATGTATCCTATCTTCGGAACAGCTCTCATCGTTTTACCATACAACACGATAGGTGGTTGTTCCGAGACCGGAATAGTTATTTGTATCGCTTGGGTGTAGAAAGAGAGTTCTTGACGAGTGTGAAAACACCGCATGAGTCGAAAGCTAGTGCGGCATTCGCACGAGTCAAGACGTCCCTTTCTGCACCAATGCCATTCGCATAATTTTTTCTAACATATTCGTAAAAATCACGCATTTTCTTTTGAGGAAATGCTCGCAGAAAGGCACTTTCTTGCACTCGTGCAAAAAAAAATACCATATTGCGTGTGTACGCATGTACAGTATTCTCTTGCAGTCTATGCGAAAAATCGTCTTTATATCACTCGGTGCGAAAATGGCTGTTACTGTATTGGAACTCATTTCCACCCGCTGCGAAATAAGACGTTCTCCGATACTCGTGCGAAAAACGTTTTCTTAACTCGTGTGAAACTCACGATCGTTAGAAGAACGTTTTTCTCGCACTAGTATCGTAACGGACCATTCTGCGCTCACTTCACAGGAACCAAAAGCCGGATTTTACGTGCCTGTGTTAGGAAAAAAATATTTCCATGCTGCAAAACCTTAAAAAAAAGAAGTTGATCATCCCTCAATTTCCATTCAGCCTCGCAACATTCGGCATAATTACCAGAGGTATCGGATCCGGAACTCTCGGATCTTCGGGCATTCTGCTGTGATGCTTTTCCTTGCGTCGGGCTTTGGCGGCTTCCTTCTCCTTCAGGGCTTTGTATTCCTTCTGGTGGCGAGTCGGTGGTTGCGGTGCCGGCGGCGGGGTTCGTGGACGCGGCAGGGGCGGCGATCTCGGTCTCGCCCGTGGCGGTATCGCTCGCGAGCCGGACGGCACGACCTCTTTCGCGTGCGCCCGTTGACGAAGCGGCGTCATGGATCTGGAGCGTGAACGCGACGGCGGAGGTACGCGACGACGCTGCGCCTGTTGCTGATCCCTTTTCGAGCAAACGGAGCACGATCTGTCCGTGCAGGTGCTGCCCGAGCTGGGACTGCGCGCCGGTCTCGCCCGCGTGTGCGAGCGTTCCCTGGGCGATCTCGGGCTCCTCGCGCGCGGACTCCGCGGCCGGGGACTGTGGGGACTCCGCGGTCGCGGACTCCTCGGACTTCTCGGGTGACCGCGGCTCGGCTCGCCGCCTCCGGCGCCGCCGACGTACAACTCCTTGTAACCGCTGTGCCTCCAGCGGTTCGGATCGCGCTCCTCGGCCTCCAGCAACTTCTTGTTCCAGTAACTCGACTGCGACTCACGCGCCTTCCTCATCACGGTGTCCAGCTCACGCTTCCTGCTCGACGACTGGCCGTGGTTGCGCGGCTGGGCCATGTTCGTGTCCATGCGCATCTTGCTCGATCCACTGCCGCTCGGACCCATGCGACGTCGTCCCTCGTACTCTCGTGACATGGCTGAAATTTCAATAAATTTTTTTTTTTATTATTATTTTTAGTTATTTATTTTTCATTATTTTTGGTCGCATTAGGAGCCCAGGTTTTGAGCTACAATACTATATACAGGTAAGTTATCAGGTCATAGTTGGTCGAGTAGTTTTATGCATTTAGAGAACCCTATGACTTTTACGAACATTTTGGGATTGTTTAGACAGTTTCTGAGAGTCGATGGTATGCACAAAGTTATTGTATTCATTTCAATAAAATTATCTTAACTATCCAAAATTATCGTGTGTTGTTAAATTAGAATTATCCAAGATTATGGCACTTCAAAATTTCGTACAGAGCTTGTAACTGAAGAGTTCGATAAATAATAATTGTGTAGATAATTTTTTTTTTTTAATTACCTAAATTTGGTACATTCTTGGAAGGTTAATACAGATGTCTGAACTATCCGATAGTGGTTAACAAGTAACGGTAGTACGTTTGGTAACAAAAGAAAAGGTAAAAATTTGAAAAAAATTCTTGAACGGAGGCAAGTTTTTTTAAAATTTGTACAATTTTTTAAAGTTACGATCCCATCCTTGCATCAATATCTTTAGGGGTATTGCCATGCAAGCAGTTAGATTTTTGTTCCATGAATGTTGTTTTTAACCTTGAAAAAGTGTTTCATAAATGAAAGCGCAGATGCTTCCAAAACTTAAGCTATGTAAAGACCTTTTTTTCATCAAACATCAACTCTACATTGATAGTCACGAAAATGCGGTAAAATAATTAAATAAATAATAATAAAAGGGTCTGAAGGCCATTTGTCAATGTGCATATAATTATCCTTAGATACAAAACTAAACAGGATCTCAACTCCATGCATGTATAGCATTGGCAATAAATTTCTTTAACTAACAACAATTACCTCCAACCACAAAATTAAATGATTTAATAAAAAAATATTTTACCTGATAAGTAGCTTCAGTAGCGATCTATCGGATAAGAGGGTCGAAACAACAGCTGATCCAAACGCCTGCGAGAGTAGTGAACACGTTAGTTCTCAAGACATGACTGGGTGTGCCGTTACGATAATACGTTGGTTAAATCGGCATACATCCACAAGAGAGTAGACCCAGTATATAACTCGTCCTCGAGTATTTCTGGTTCTTTCGATTAATACCATGCTTTTGTATTTCCGTGTAATTTCATTTAACCAATCGCGAGACCGACATCGACCGTTAATATCGGAATACAAATAGAGGGGAACAAGAAAGAGAGAAAGAGAAAGGAAAAAAAATGTAAAAGTAAATGCTGTTGACAAAATTTTGATCGCGACGCGACAACCGTGGGCATGTCCGTCCGCGATGCCTCCGTGAATCGCGTCCTCCATCGTCCCCGAGCGGCTGGTTCGGAGGTGGAGAGCGGTCGCGACGATTCCCGAACGCGCTCTCGCGTTCGTCGTTCGTTGCGACGAATTATCCGCGATCACTCGTTCGGCGAGGATCTCGCAAACCGCGCGTCGTCCCGCGAGGCCGGAGCGTCGCTAGAGCGTCGTTCGCGCGTCGACCGCCGAGCGAACCGAAGTAACCGAGGACTCGCCGAAGCCGGACGGTTTCATGGCTCGAGACGCGTCGTTCGAACCGCCGCACGGTCGCGACATCGACGCCGACGAAGGACGCGCGTTCGAGGATCTCGGCTTCCCGGCTCGTAATTTTTCAAAACGCGAAACGAGCTCGTCGAACGATCTCGAGTTTTACCGACGGCGCATGCGCATTCGGCCATTCCGTCGTCGAGGCCTTCAGGGCGCCGTGAATTTTGCAAGATCCCGAGTGGCGTCCCTCCCGACATTAACGACATACACATTCTCTGCGCACTACGCGTCAACTAACGATGCGCGAACCGCGACGCGTACTCGCACAATTTTTTTTTTCTCTTATTTTTGTTTTTTTTTTTTAAATATTTTTTTGCGGAGACGCGCATGAGTCGACTTTAACTCGAAAGCCCGAGAGAACTTAGGGCCACAGAGCCGTTTATCGAAAGTAAAAACTGTGACGATGCGCGACGTACGCGGTACGGCTCTCGTTCATGGCATTCGTGCGGCCAACAAAAATCAATTACTCATCGCAATGCACGGTGCAGCAGCCGTTTGCGGGGCGTTGGCTTCTTCGTCAAACCAAACACCGCGAAATTATCCCAATTTAACTCTCGTTACTAACGACACTCACGTTTCTCACCCCGTCAAAACGCAGACTTGCATTGTCCGCCACTGTATTTTTTGTTTGTTCGTTCACTGTACGACTTTAGCGTGACGTCGTTCGCTAATCGTTTGTACCAATGCGACTACAATGGTGTCGGGATCGGTGAGAGACTCACGGTTTAGTACGACATTCCGCGTGTAGGCGAACGACGCTGACTCACGGAAACGCCTGGTGGTCGAATCGGGAATTAAAATTAAGTGAAAGTTTTGAAAAAAACTTTCAAAAATTATCTCTGGCGACTTTTGAATTTTATAATTTTATAGTTTTTTTAATACGACTACGATGGCCAATAGTGTCGCATTTATTATTGTTAGAGTAAGAAAAAATGTTATTACGATATCGCTGCATCGCTGTAGAAGAGAATTTACGTCCATACAAAAGTTTGGACCCGAAAAAGCGAAAGGAACAATTCTAAAGGTCAATCGGCGAATAGAGGTTTTTGTTTGATGTAGGGCAACGCAATTTCCTTTCACGATTCCGTAAATATGTTATAATAGCTACCATGGAATTTGCGCAGGCAAAATCAAATTTTCGCATCGTTCGCAAGTAGACCATCGACAATAGCGAAAATTGATGTGCCTACAGTCGGTATAAAATTTTACCTAAGCACTGCTTCGCACGATGAGTGCTCTCGAATGTTATTATTATTATTATTATTATGCTCGGTGTCTAGCGATACGGGGCACACGGAAGTGTGTGTGATTGCGGAAGCCGGAGAGCGGCTGGCTATGTTAAAAAAACACTCGATCGTTGGCCCACCGAAGAATTAAATCGGTTCCTTTTTATTAATAAAAAAAATGGCATTGCTCTCGACGAAGGGAACCGTTCCGAAAGATGCTGTTGCCTTGTCCCGCAACGAGGCCATAGAGTATCAGTGGAAACAGCTACAAGCTTGGAAGAATAAATCAGATGTGTAACGATCATAACCTTTCTCTCAATGGGGTAACAACGGCTTTTGCCGTTGACTGGCTATTAAACAAAATATTGTCGTTCTTCTTTTTATCTTTTTAATTATTAATAATTATATATGCTAAAGGTGGATTTATCGATGGGGAATCACCACTCTTGGAGCGATTGGCGGAGCGACTGGATGGTACATTAATAATCGTTATCGGAGAAAATTGAAACTACGCAATTTTGGTTACATTACGACTAGCCTCCCGTTGATCATTGGTCCTACAATTTTTTCCATCGTGTCTCACATTCAGGTATATTCCTCTTATACCAAAATAAGATTAATCTCAGAAAAATATATATATATATGCCTCCTAGATTTTGTTACTTGGAAAAAAAACTGCTCTATGGCAAACTCTTTAAAACAGTATGTAAGCAATGTTCTGTTCAAGTGCTATGCCGATGAAGCAACTAGTATATAACTGGAGGCCCAAAAGTAGATTATCTCATATTTTGTCTTCACGAGTCAATATTCTTGAACTCGTGCTGGATAGTCAATGTCCCCAGCGTACGCGTTGATACTTATTCCGTGTTTTAGTCTTAGATCATCGATACCCTCTTCTTTTATTCTATAATTATTTCCCATAAAATATACTTTAAAATTCAGTGCTTTGGGTTTAGACCATTGGTATCTTCTTTTTATATTTTCTAAATATTTTCTGTAATATTTGCTTTACAATCCACCAATGTATTTTTATGTGCTCACATGCTAGATGACAAAAAGATCAGAATTTGAGATTAAAAGCAAATGTATTATCATTACATTTTTAGGCCTGTGTGATTTAACATTTGACTATGATGGATTTCAGTTTGTAACAAATGATTTATTTCTCAACGAAACAAAGTGCTTTGTGTGTGTGCAACAAAAAGCAATTGCCTTCCAAATTGCCTCTTCAGTCATGTACCCTATGCTGATAGCACCGATCGTAAATTTTTACGTACGTAAATATCGTCAATAATGATTTATTAGTTGATCGTTTACTCATTCTCACGATTCACAATGTTTTTGAATGCATAGATGGCACTAAGTTACGCCACGTACAGAGTGCCTTACTGGAGGGATGGCAAAGGGACGTTTAATCTCTGGTGGAAGTTGACCAAGCCAATGGGGAAATCCTTGCTAGTCGCTGCATGCGTACAAGCTGTAACTGCAACCTACGTGACTTACACTGAAGCTGAGTCATTGTATAAATTGAGGACGGAATTAATGCAAGTACCGGAAGAGACTGAAATTCAAAAAGCGGAAAATGTAACGGTCAAACAATGATCGAGAATGTTCATCTTCGCATTTTATTTTATAGCATTTTTTTGTTTTCGCATATTTTCATTTAATCTATATCGCATGTTCGTGCGTTTAATCACACGCACGGGACGATCGTTGTAAATAAAGTATAGAAGGTTTTAGTAAAATTAACAGTGACAATATAAAATGTTTTTATTCTTTCATTCTCACTGTGCAATGCGGTGCTAATTAATCTGTTACTCAAATTTCACATAGTGTGAATTATATACACATATATATATTTATATATATATATGTATTGCTACATCTAGCAAATTTTCTCGTTTACATTTTATCGATAATTCAATATTTAATTATTTATTTAGGCACAATACGTTTCGTCGTGTCGTGAACATCGCGTCTGTCATTCGGTTCGATAATTTCTTTTTTCACTAATATTTGTAACCAGTGACGACATTACCGGTGGTCTAATCACGATTGTCGAAAAAAGAAAGAAAACCGAAGAAAAAAATCGATGGGACATATCGGTGACGATTAAATAACACCTGAGCACGACCTGGGACGAATAATTTATACGTAAATATTAAAGCAATACCTTTATCTAATTTATTGGCAGTTCAATAGGTGCTTTTTTCCATTTTAACAAGGGTCGTGCCTATTGGATAATTCCGCAAAGACGATGACGTAATCACATACATATACATATAAGTAACGATAATTCAATCCACATAATGTAACAACACAATTCCTTTATTCCTACCTTTTTGTTTTTTGATTTTTTTTCCTTTTTTTTTCTTGGGTTTACGTATGTAAAATAAGATCGTTACAATGGATGAATTGGCAGTGAACGAAACCAGCTACAGCTTAGCCGACATCTCCAATTAAAGCAAAAGGCAAATTGACACACGGAAGAATAACGGCTGATAAATTTATCTCGATATTCTGCCAGATACCTCGTCAAGGTGACGGTTGTCTAATATTCGTGTTCGCATTCCTCCTTAAAGTACATTATTCGTCGCATCCACGCAATCCGACCGATGTATAACTTTTATTTAATCATATATTATTATTTGGTGTTTACGATGCACCAAAGTTGAGTAAACTGCACTGCAAGAAAATTGTACAATAATGTACCGGCCTTGAAGTTCTTGTGCAAAAACTTATATATTAAACTTTTTGTACAATTGTGATAAAAAATTATACTTTATCATAAATTTACAGTAAAGTATTAAAAATAAAGTATTCTCAATGTTTTTAATACACCGAACATTAATTTTTCATCACAACTATACATGAAATTTGATGTAGCAGTTTTTGCATGAAAACTTCTATTCCGGTACATTACATTTCGAACGATTTTTTTTACAGTGTATTACTGGGCGAGCGGAAAACAAACATGCATTTATTAATTAAAGGTTTCAACTGAAGTTTGGAAAAGGTCGAGTTTAGTCGATTTCGACAAATCTTGTCGGAGATAATCCGCTCGCCGATCTGCGATCCAGTTCAAAGTCGTCAAAGGCGTCGGACAAATTTTTCAAATGGGTCAACGAGCATTGTGCGCTCATCACTTTTAATATTGCTACCGTTCATTCCGATAATCTGGTGACTTTGCGTTTGAACAACGTTTTTGTTCTCGGGATACGCGTTCGATGGTAAAGGTCAAAAATTTTACTATTTCGGAGCGACGGGTGTAATCCGTTTCTCGTAAAGCTGTGACAATATTGCGAATCGCACAACAATGAAAAATCACAATGAGATCGTCGTTTTTTCTTTGTTAGTGCCTTATTGACTACGTTGTTATTTTAATGAATACATTCGAATTGTTGGGTCGCAGTCCGTTGCTGTTTTTTAAATTTTTTGTATTTACAGCAGAGAGATGCGATTCGTGAAAAATCGTTCATCCGGTAGTGACAACGCCGACAGTAAAATTATAAGATTCCTGAGAAACTGATATTTGCAACAACGGACTGCGCACCTTCCTTTATTAGTCTACTATAATTTGAATTTTTTTTTTTTTTATTCACCAGAGACGAAATCAAAGCCTACGATTAGTCAGGGAAATTTCAATGATTGAAGTTAAACTGTTTGTTGTTTCACCACGTTATTGTACGAAAGCAATTACGTTGTATTTTACAGGCCATATTTACATCATTCATCTAGGTCTCGGATTTACATGACAAACTGGCGAAAGTATCAAATTTATCACCAAGTTCGAAATATGAAGAAAGCTCTAATCAATCAATTCAATGTAACATCGCGATGTTTCGTTAAGGGACAAAAAAAATCAACAAGTTACATTTTTTACTATTAAATTTCGTTCTACCGATTTGCCCATCGGAGATATTCGCAAAGAAGAGAATGGTAACGAAGAAATATATTATTCGTTGAGCAAATACCCTACTCGTAGACGCAACGGTTCGGTTCTATCGAAAACTGTAACGACGGAACTTGTTCAACGATGACGATAATTAACGTCGAGCGTCCGAAGTAGCGCATCGATCGTTGGACAGAATACAACAACTGTCGGTAATTTTCGCAGTGAAAGAGCACGAAATCTAATATTCTCTCGATTATCATAAGGAAGGTTAACGATAAGCGAAGAAAAAACAAAAGGAAACTAAATTATCGACGGAACATAGAAGATATGATAGGCATCGTTTGAAACAGCAATAAATTGCGAGTAACATTCGGCGCCAGTGTCATTTACGATAATGAGCTTGGGGATTCGAGTTTTGATTGTTCGGAAAAGGCTGAGGGCACGAGTATGGATTCGCAGGAAGGAATGAGGAACCGGCACGTTCCCACCAATATGGTGGATAATTTTCTACCGGCGCTACGGCCGGATTCATCATTGGGATTGGGACAGGTCGGACGAAGGGTGGATCTTGTCGTCTCTCGATCATCAATGATCCCCGTTGCTCGCTGCCCGTCGCGCATGAATTGTACTGACCGGGATTGCACTGCGAGTAGGTCGCGTTTGTCGTGACGGTGTTGTTGTAACGTACGGCGGCAACTGGGGAGATTTGAGGCATGGGATCCCGCGAAGGATTCCAGGCCATTTGCTAGCACCTCCTATTGTGCCACTGAGTCATGTACTCGTGGTAACTCACGGTGATAGTCTCGCTCTGGTATCGCTTGAGCTTCAAGCTTCGTCTGAGATCTGGCGTTACTAAGCCTTTGTAACCGCCTTTGTGCAACAGCGAGTCTATCGTCTGAATCTGGTCCCAGCCTGGAGGATAAAAGAACATTGTATAATGCGGTAAACCAATTAGAGATTCATATTAAATTAACGATCTTTTTATTTTTATTCATTGCACCAGTTCCAATTTTGCAGTTTCCCTTCAAACATCAAAAATTGTTCATATTTTATTACAGATGAAATTTGAAAAAGGGTGTTTTAACAGTGATAAGTAAAATGAAATTCCTCAGACTTATTGGGTCTAAGTATATCTAAACCAAACTATATGTGAATTTGTTTTGCGCTGAAAAATACTCGTTCCATGGAAAACTGTACGGTCGAATACAAACCTTGTTCAGTTGCTACGTCCGGCAGATAAGTTGCAGTTCTTTTATTGCCTTTTTCATTGTGAAATTCAATTAGAATTCCATGAACGCCGAGTTCCCAGTCCAGATAGTCTGCACCATCCTCAAAGTGCGTAAGCAATGAGACCGTTACGTGCAAGCGAGGGAGTTCATCTCGGGTAATTGGATTGAACCGGGAATCTTTAAATGCGCTGCAAAAAGAAAATACAGTAAAAATTCAGCATTTTTATTGACTTTGTCAGCAAACGTAATTACATGAAATATGGAAGTTACCTCGTCGCTGCATACTCTCGTAGTCCGACATTCAAATGCATGGCATTGAAGGTACCGATGCAACCCCTCAGCCGCTGATCCTTGCCAATCGACCATGTGACAAAGAGAGGGCTGCAAACCGCAAGAGACTTTCGATACTTCTAGAACTATGTTCTCTGTCTATGAAAAACAGATGAGTTGTGTAAAATTTATACATTGTCTCGGATTTGTGTCTGATTTTGCCAACTGCAATCCGTATGTTAAAAATAATTTTTTCTTTTACTTCAATTATCATTTTATCAATGCAGCCAAGCGTTCAGAGTATTAATTCAGTCCAAGTTATTAAACGATATTGAATTTAAAAAACAAAAATTTCTGTCCTGTAAATTTATACATGGTCCATATTTTTTACATTCTGGTTAGGTTTTATAAATGTGGCCAAACGTTCAGATAATTAATTGAGTCCAAGTTATCAACCGATATCTAACATAAAAAGACAAATTAATTAGCGTTACCGTTTGAGAAATAACATGTACAGAGTAATTATAGCCCTTTGAACGTTGGCAAAGCTTTGGCTGAGCGTCGCTATTTTGGGACATGAAGTTAATGCATTCTTTTGGCTTTCATTTTGAAGGCTTGTACATGTACCTGCCTGTGTACATGTACATATAACAGTAAATAATCTCAAATGAAAGATACCGTTTATAGTCTTTTAACGACGGTTCATAAAAACGTTTGCATAAAAAGGGAATCAGGTGTTTCAATTTCGTCTGCTATTAGCATTGCTGTGCCCAATATTTAGTGATTTACCATTCGCCTGTCGAACAGTTTCTCATTTTTTCTACAAATATTTTACCGTGAATAAATGATCATCGACAAAGTCAACAATGGATCGTGTTACATTGTACACAAGCCCATTTTATAGCATAGAATCGCGAGCGAATTCCACTGTACGTATAAAACATTACATCGTAAACAGTGTAACGAGAAAAATCTCCGGACAAGCGTGTAATTTCCCGAACAAATCGTTCAACAATGCACGATGACAAATATAAAAAAGGCAATACCAAATGCAATCAATTGACGCAATAGCTGCGGCGGAGCGTACGTACAGATATGAAAAAAAGATATCAAACAAAGCAGATGAATATAGAAACGTGCCCGCGCGTGCGGGCACGCAGGGAGGGGGCAGCGCAGGGTCAGCGCGAGGCGGGCCGGGGCCGGAGGGGCAGGACAGATGATAGAGCGAAACAGAGAATGCGGAGCGTAAGATGGCGACGTACCAGACGCAAGAAAGCAAAGTTGATAATTGTGTTGTTCTTTGAAGGTCCCGTAAAGCTATGACATTTAGTTATGAGAACGGGAAACAACTTACTACGCTTCGTTGCTGAAACTCGGAGACTTTGGTGGATCGAGCTGGTGGAGCTGAGAGTGGAGAACGTCGAAGCAGTAAAAAGCCATTTCGGGCTGTACGACAAGAGGGTTACGAATCTGATGAGTTCCATTGTGGAGAACGGACGAGCCGTTGCACACCAGGCTCGACGAATTGTTCAATTTTTGTTTCTTAGATCCGGAACCACTAGCAGCCATGTTTCCTCACGTTTAAGCGATAACACACCAAAGTCAATGTGAGTCCAAGCACAGCTGCTATCGGTCGTCGGACGGTCCTGGACGGCTAGTACACTGGCGGACGCGCGTCAGAGAAGTTCGCGCGCGCCCCGCCAGGCGTCTCCCTTTCACGGCGAATTGCTGTATCATTCTCGCAGTGTCGAGGAGAGTAGCGCAGGTCTCCGCCAGGGGAAGCGAAGTCGGTTAGGTAAAAAAAAAAGAAATAAAAAAAACCAAAACATTCTCGTAGTGTTTACTCGGTGAAATAACAAGACCTCTTTTTTTTCTTTATGTTGTGTCCTTGTTCCAACCGTTCTGCACGATATCGCGCAGAAAATCTTAGAAATCATATAGTTCTTTACATACTTTCTCGTCGAGAAATTCGAGAGCTGAAGCTGAGGTCGAAGAGAAGTTGAGGTTACCCGAATAGCAAGTCATCTGTTATGAAAAAGTGATCTAAAAATGGGCCATTCGGATGGTAATTATAAGCTATCCTACGGCCAAAAGTTAACTTTTTGGATGGATGCAAACTTTCGAATACCATTGAGATCTCTTTTTTTTTTGTAACTACATTTTTTTTGTACTACCTGGGTATTCGACATTGAACAGATGGAAGGTGAAAAGTTGCATCGCCGAACGACTTTAGTCGGGCGCAGCAATCGATCGCCGAAAGGTCGTCAATTAATGTGGAAATTCCTCCGAATCGGCAACTAGAATCGCAGCCTATCGTCGTAAATTGCAGAAAATCTTATATCCTGTATTTTTTACATTACATTCTCCCCCTTGAGACATTCGAGAGCCGAGCGAAGAGAAGTTAAGGTTGTTAAATATTGAACACATGGAAGCTGAAAAGTCGCATCGCCGAGACATGTTCATCGGGCCCGACGATCGATCTTCGAAGGGTCGTCAATTAATTTGGAAATTCCTCCGAATCGGCAAGCGGCATCGAAGCGTATCGTCGCTTTCGCGAGGATCGCGCAGATCTCGTACAGAGTCTTGGAACGCGGAATATCCAGATGCGATGCGCGGCCCTCAAGGCTGTTTAGTGCAGTATGATGTAACCGCTTTGTAGGATCTCGGCCTTACGAGTATCGCGCTCGCGCGCGCACGCGCGGCTGCTGCGTCCAGTGAGAGGCGAGCCGGTAAGGTACGACAAGGTATTTCGAACGCGTGTATACTCGTTGCGGCTGTGTATAAAATCCAAGCAATGCTATATAGCGCCTCTCCTCGCTCCGTGGCTAAGCCGAGGAACGATCGTAAACTCGCTGCCGGCTCGCATCGGGCGCTCAATGTCCACCTGTAACAGCCCGCGTGCCTATGCTGTTCCAGTATCCTGATAACCCTTCGTCACAAACTCGCCGATAAATTCATTCGTCCGTTCTCGCAGATATCTGGCACAGCGCCCGGTAGATCGTAATAGTTACAGTTTTTTTTTTATGGTTAAAACTGCGCCGGCGTGGTCAACGAGTTTCTCTGTGATTAAGTGTCAGTGATGAGTGCCTTACGGGCTGACGGATGACCTGTTATATCTGTGGATTCGCGAGAGGAAGGAAAACAACTGCGCGCTTAGACGTCCGGCGGTACTCGGAAAGGTGAGTCCTTTTTTTACCCAATAATAATTGGCGTTATTTGTCGATCATTGTGTGATGGAATAATCTGAGTTTTTATCGAGATCCTCGTTAACTATGAGAACATTTTTCTTAGTCAATTTCGGTGACGAGCTCGTTCCCTCGCGCAAATAGCAATTTTATTGTTTTCATAATCCTAATAATTTCGTTAATCTCAATAATCAGCGATACGGACTTGTGTAGCAGTGAGTCGTTTTTAACCCAATAATTTGTCGTAATTATTTCGGTCATTTTGTGGTAGGATAATCTTACGTTCTTTGATTGTTATCCTCGTCCACTATGAGAACATTTTTCTTAACCAATTTCGGTGGTGAGTTCATTCCTTCAGGCAAATGGCAGTTGTAATGTTCTCATAATCATAATAATTTCTTTAATCTCATTGGTCAACGATACAGACTTACATAGCGTTTTGACTCTGAAATGCATTCTTGTACCGTGTGCAAAAACTTTTTCCTGAGATATACAGACAATCAGCGACGTTACCAAAACAATCTCGTAATCATTTCGGGAATTTCCTGATAGAATAATCTTATTCTTTTCGTTGAGATCCTCGTCCACTGTGAGAATATTTTTCTTAATCAATTTCGGTGACGAGTCCATTCCTTCGCGCAAATAGCGATTGTAATGTTTTCATAATCATAACAAATTCGTTATTCTCCCTACCCGCTTAAATAAAAATTGTAAATTTAACGCACCGTACTGGAAGGTTTTATCCAAAATCTTGTACATTAAATGTACAATTGTGATGAAAAATTAATGGCCTTTTACAGTGAAGTCAAACTAAATTATTGGACTTAAAGTACTTTTATAGTAAAATTAAAGTAAAGTATTTATATAAAGTTTTTAATATACAGTACGTTACTTTTTCATCACAATTTTACATGAAATTTAATATACCAGTTTATGCATAGAAACTTCCAGTACATTAAATTGCATACGATTCTATTTTACAGTGTAGTTCAGCGATACAGGCAGTCTCGTGTACCGTTTTGAATCTGAAAGGCATTCTCGAACTCCGCAGAAAACTTTTTCCTGAGATATACAGAAAAGTAGCATTGTTGCCAAAGCAATCGCGCATTTGCGTCACCTGTTGCGTATACGTGGGATCCCGCACACTCTTTGGTATGTACCAGAAGTCTGTAGGCGTAGTTGATGCATAGACCCGTTTTTCGCGACGAGCCGCGGAGGTCCTGGGGATATATTTTTTTCTGTATATTTGCTAATCGATCGCGCTCGTAACTACCTGCCTACCGGTTTATATATCCGTCGGGTTAAACCAGGTTCTTGAACCGTTCACCCGGTGAAAAATAGAGCACCGTATCGATCCGGAGAAACGTTAACCTATAGCCAGGCTCTTCCACTCAATAATTTCCTTCGTCCCGACGATCACTCGCGGGTCCTTCATACGCAGACAAATCTATCGTTGCCCATCGGTTGACTAAAAATAGCAATGTAAAAAAAAATTTGAATAAAACTTAATGTACCGGACTGGAAGTTTTTGTGCAAAAACTGGTGTATTAAATTTCATGTACAGTTGCAATGAAAAATCAATGTTCAGTGTATTAAAAACATTTGAAATACGTTACGTAATTTACTTTAATTTCAATGAAAAAGTACATTAATTCATCATCACAATTGCACCTTAAATTTAATGTAGCAGTCTTTGCGTAAAAACTTCCAGCGTGATACATTAAATTTACAATTTTTTTTTACCATGTAGGATCATCCTGGCTGCTACAGTAGAGTTGCTACGATAGCGATTATGTTTGTTTTCTACAATCCAATTTGTCCAATCCAATCCAATTACAAAGATACTTTATTTTTACCTTGGATATTTTACCTATTTTACTTTGGCACATAAAATAATTAAATACGTTTTGGCAAATATTTGTATACAAAAGTTTTGCAAGTTAGATTCCGGTGTTTGGTTTCGTCCTATTGCCTAACGTATTTGTATCAGGATCATGTCGTCAGGATCATCCCGGGTAACTGCGACAGTCAAATTGCTACGACGGCGATTATTTTTTCTTTACAATTAAATTTGTAAAAAATAAATAAAAGTATATAATATCGCTGAGTTGTTCCCCGGTCGTCACTATCTTACAAATTATGCTATAAATATATGTTCGATGATTTATTAGGAATGTATCGAATGTAGAAACAGAGTAATCGCGTGTATGAGCGCAGCGGCGAAGGAGAGCTGCAAGTAATGGTGCGTTCTTCTCGAAGTTGGTCCTGCGGAGGACGACGACGAGGAGTGTCCTCTGTAAGATGTTCTGCTTCGTCTGTCGTTCGGCGTTTCGTCGGCGATGCAACTGTACTCGACATCGTTGGGTATAACTTCCTTCATTATCTCGAGAAACTCGTCCATCGGGCATAGCTCGGTGCAGCCGGGAATTTTTTGCGTTATCAGCCTCTCGGTGACTCCGGTCCACAGAAGAACCTATTTAGACATTGCGATATTTAAATGCTGCAGCCATGCACCGGATAATGGTATTATCCTAACGCATGCACATAAAATCCCGCTCTCCGTTTCTGCGATGTGAACACAGAAAAGCACTTTTTTGCGAGAAAAATACTGTGCTTGCTTACAAAGGCAATACGGTCTTTTATTTCACTAGGTGCGGAAATGGCAGTTTTTCGCACGCTTTGCGTGCGTAAAACTCCAGTTTTCGCACCTTGTGAAATAAAATATTGGACGATACTCATACGAAAAGCGTTTTCTTAACTCGTGTGATTGCAACACTCGTCAGAATAAGTTTATTTTGTACTAGTATCGTGATAGACTATATTAAAGCACTCGTGCGAGAATATTAATTTTCGATACAAGTGCGGGAAACGAACTTTATACGCACGCTACGTAGTGACTCACTTCGCTACACAGCGATACAGTGTTCGCGACACCGCACTAGTATCTCATGATATGTTTTGTAAGGAATGCAGAAGAAATGCTACTCCGTCCCCGCTGATTGTGGCGCTGTACAGGAATTCTGACTGCGCATGTGCCGTACTTTACGCACGCTGAAGCGTTCGTAAAGTGCGTTCGTAAAGTACGTTCGTAAAGTACGTTCGTAACGTACGTTCGTAAAGTACGTTCCTAAAGTACGTTCGTAAAGTACGTTCGTAAAGTACGTTCGTAAAGTACGTTCGTAAAGTACGTTCGTAAAGTACGTTCGTAAAGTACGTTCGTAAAGTACGTTCGTAAAGTACGTTCGTAAAGTACGTTCGTAAAGTACGTTCGTAAAGTACGTTCGTAAAATACTTAACGCACGCTTAAGCGTGTGTAAAGTAAGATCGAACCAATGTGCGCATGCACCGGGTATTTATAGTACACCGAGCTGTGAAGCGCCAGTTTCGCCGCTTTCGGCAGGCACGAAAAGTAGCACTTTTTATGCATGAAACACGAAAAGTAGCACTTTACATAAATAACTATACTCACTCTGACGTAGTATCGACCAATCTTGTCGCGCAGGGTCTCGAGTATTATCGTTGAGCCGTAAGGAGGAAGAGACGGCTCGTTCGTACCGAGGGTCCTCGCTAAGGCAACTACGTTGACCTCGTGAGCGGCGAAGATAAACGCTTTTCTCTCAGCAGGCTTGAGGCTCTCGGTCCGCACATCCGACATGTCCTCCGTCATTTTTCGCAGTAGCATTCCTGTTACGGGACGTTTGCGTGAGATACATTTTTTTTTTTTTAATTTTCCGTCGAGCCAAAACGTTTGATATTTACCTCCGTTGAGCCGTCTTAGAGCCTTCGTGGAAGAGCGCAGATGAAAATCTAGCTCGGTTATCTCTTTCATCGGGCTGGGGTAGACGCTTCGGGTCCACTCTGGCAGCGTCAGGTTCTGCGCAGCCTGTGTACACAAGAGTTTAAGTAAAACCCGATTCCGACCTGTATTATATCGTTTGCTTACCTCTTCCTTCAACAAATTGTACAGATAGTAGACCGCTGAGGTAGTCTCGATGTGTTTGCCGGTATGCTTAGCCAGATAATCCATTGTATCTTTGTGTCTGGAAATTATTTCCTGAATATCGCTTTCCTTCAAATGGCGCTTGTACTCGTCCACGTACCTGCAAGGTTCTTTTATTAGTAATTTCTTAGGATTACGATAAAGCAAGTGCAATGAAGTTAACTGTTAACGTTGATGTGCCTGCAACCTTTTCTTCTTAGGGTCGAATTTTAAGACAGTAGTTTGAACTTCAGATCGCTCTTGAGATCGAACTTAAGATCGAACCTCAGTTTGATCTTAAGTTCGAATTGAAGTTCAAACTTAAGCACGAAATGAAGTTCGAACTGAGGTTCGATCCTAAATTCAAACTTAGCATAGATGTTGAACACGCAATGAAGTCTGGGCCAAACTTTGATCTCAATTTCGATGTTAAGCTTTATGTTAAGCATTTCTCATAGTCAGCATTACAATAAAGCGATCCAATAAAGTTGACTGTTACCGTTAACGCAATTACAACGAATTGCAATACAGTGTAATTGCAATATTGCCTTAGCAATTTCTTACGATCAATTACGACAAAGTCAGCTGTTACTTACCGCGGACAGTAGTGGGAATAAAGTAGGTTGTCCTGTTTGAGGGGAACGGCAAAGGTCGAAGTCGGTATCCATGGCAGATTGGGATTCCAAATCTGAGAGCCGGAGGGTGGAAATAATCCGGCTAGCAGGAGCTGGAGGGACATCTGAGTCCTTGGTATTTCGGTTGAGCGAGCGTAAATCATTGACGGCCGATAAACAGGTCCGAAATACTCGTCGTACCTCTCGCGCAGGACCTTTCCGATCTTGTATTCTCGCAGCATTCCTTCCTGATCGAGCACACGCCAATAAATACATTTTAATCTTGAGTCTCTCAGATATAATATATTATGTGATTCGACTGTCCAGAACAAATGTCATGTTTAAGTCATCGACAGGTAGCAATGAACTCTGGTCCGTACAGTCTTAGCGCGGCCGACGTAAATAGTTGAACGACCTGACGGTTCTTAAGTGTCGGCGCGAGCGACGGTGGATTTGTATTAACACTTATCGTGTCGCGACAAACTGATTTATTTTTTTTATAGAAAGATCAACGTCAATTATTTTTCATCGCTAAGTATATCGCGATTGATTTTTTGTCGAAGTTTTTGTCAATTAACTGGAATTAACTGTAGTCTATTCAGTCTTAGCCGGGTAGAGGTAAATAGTTGGTAACTAATGTGCAAGAGGATGAATGAACTGGCGGTTCGCGCAATCCTTCGGCCAAGTGTTCGCGACGATGGATTTGTATTAATAACTTATGGCGTCGCGAAAGACTTTGAGATTAACATTTTTATCAAAAGATTAACGCTGATTGAATATTGAAATTTATTTTTTATCAAAGTTTTTCTCAAAATCGTCTCGAGTCGTTAGCGATGAAATTTAGTTCAAGCTAATGTGCGAGAGGATGAACGACTTGACAATTGTGTTGGCTCGAGCGACGATGGATTTGTATTAATACTTATCGTGCCGTTATTCGAAAATGTTTATCGAAAGATCAAAAAGTTAATTGAAAAGTTAATTGTAAAGTTAACTGATCGAAAGTTAATTGAATATCGCGATTTATTTCGAATCGAAAAATTAAGGTTAATTGAATATCGCGATTTATTTCGAATCGAAAAATTAAAGTTAATTGAATATCGCGATTTATTTTGTATCGAAAAATTAACGTCACTTCAATGTCGCGATTTATTTTTATCGAAGTTTTTCTCGAAACCATCTCAACTGAGTTATACGATAATACGATTTGACTTTCATTGAGTGAAAGAAAATTGAAGATATTGGGAAAATCGGTTACTTACATTAGTGAGTCCTCCATTGTCGATCGGGTAGTAGGAATGATGGCGATGCGGATCGGTGGGGTAATTCTGGTATTCCCGATGTGGAACTTTGTCACCATGCCGGAAGAGCTTAATTTATCGAAAGATACATGTCAGATAATTTTTATTTTTCGCTTCCTCATAGAGGAAGTTTTGTTTTGGTAAAGAAAAAATCTAGATTTTAATAAAAACGTGTTCGGAATGTTCCAAAACATTGACAAATCATATTTCAAAAATATGCCCAAATGTATGGTCGTACGAGTCAGACGCGAAAAATCCAAACCACTATAAGTCGAGAATGCCATTACCGATCAGGCTGGAATTTCGCACACAACGTGTGTCGTTAATAGTCAATGTTTCTTCAAAAATTAATTTAAAAATGTTCAATCGTTATTTTCTCTACGCGATTATTTATTTCCGTACGCACTTTGACTCTTACAATTTTTTAGCTATCGGGGCAACAATTTGTACACAGATGGAATGTGATCGCCCGATGATCTCCACTGAAGTTGGGAAAAATCGATCGCACTGTTTACATTTTGTCATTTTGAATTTTGTGCATTTTTAAATATCAAAAAAAATTTTTTGTGAATTTTGTGAATTTTTTGAATTTCATGAAAAATGAGTACTTTACTTTCGATGTAATTTTTGAATTAGACGATGAAGTAGGTATTTACCACGTGGAGCATCTTCAGCTCTAGGTCGCTCCTGGCGACAACGACGAGGGCGGCGAGGACGAGTGCACGAAGAGGTAACATTTTAATCCTTGAATAGCTTGTTTCGAGCTGACAATTTAACGAACGATATGCACGCGCGAGAACACCGATAGCAAAGCTGCGCCGAGATTCCGCAAAGCTATCCGAAAGACACTTCGACACCGATAGCCGTTTTATTCCTTCTGCGCTTAAAAGACTCACTACCGCGTTATATATGCGAGTGGGGGAGGATAAGGAACTTTCATTGGGAGTCGTATCCCTCGACGCTTCGACGTATAACATTAATACGATTACTTCCTGGCATGTGCCGAAAGGCGGGACACGACACGGCACTCGTTGTCGAAGGCCGTCTTCGACCTATGCGAGAGGCGCGAGAACTTGAGTCCGCTCGGGTGGGGAGAAACACGGGTTGTATGTGTATTATCCTTATTGACGTATATATTTTCATTCAACACTTCTCGAAACCATTAACAATATTTCCATAAATTCACAAAAAAATTTATTGTATGGCGAATTTTGGTTTCACTAAAATTATGAAAAATATTCGATATCCGAAGGATTTACTGGTTTTATTTGTTTTTTTTAAACAGTGACTCCGGTGGTTATTAATTGTTTTATTCTTTCTTCTCGCCGACGAGTGCATATCGAAGATCGATGTTGAAACGATGAAAGTGATACGTTTTAATTCACTTGTATATTTTCATTCAACGTTTCTCGAAACCATTAACAATTTTTTTTTATACATTCCTAAAAAAAAATTATTGCACGACCAATTTTGATTTTATTAAAATCATGGAAAATATTCGATATCCGTAGTTTTTATAATAATTATTTTATTAATAATGCTATTTATCACGATTTTAAGGTTATTAATTTACTTTTTCTTTTCTTCTCATCAACAAGTGCATTTCGTGGATCGATTTCGAAAATATGTTGTCGATATTCGAGCGCGTTTACAGCGAGCTTGTAGGATCGTATCCTTTCCGGATCGCGTAAAATATGCCTTACGTATCTCGATCGAGGCACTTTAAGTTAGTTGACCGAATTACGAAACATTTTTTTGTTCCAAGCAACGATTGATAAGATCGATGTATTTGTTTCCCATCGTCATTGCTGATTTATGTAGATTATCCGTTCACTCTCCTGCCGCTGTCAAGGTCGCGGTTCCGGTCGAACGAAATCGATACTCCTTTTTTGTTTACAAAATTACCTACGAGATAACAACAACGTTTCAACTTCGAGCGAGACATCGGGAAAGTGATTTGTGTAAATATTTTTTTCGTTGTAGCCAAATACATGCAAAAAAAATCTAAAAAAAATATTATTTACTTCACTCGGTGCCAAAATTTCAGTTTCAAGTAAAAACCCAATTTTTTTCTCCTTGTGTAAAATTTTGTACGAAACTCGTGCGAAAAACTTATTTTCAACTCGTGCGATTGCGACACTCGTCGGAAAAAGTTTTATCGCACTAGCATCGTAAATTACAATTTCCGTCGTTTACGATTTTTAAAAAGCCATTATATTATGTTAAGAAATAATCTCTTTTTAATCGTCGAGATCGTGGTTGAGCGGCGAAGGCGAAAGTTGGGAATTTCTATCTGCCTTGCACGCATTTACTAATCAACGTGCGTAAGAATTCAAGATATGTCTTTATTTATCACTATTAAATTTATGCGTGGAGAACGAAGTTGGTTTTCACCAAAACAGCATATTGACCAAACATTTTTACGATCGAAGATTGGGAAGTATTAGAATAGATTAGATTAGATTAGGAAAATATAACGAGGAAAGAAAGATTCGTTCGCCGAGATCGTACTTGGGCGATTTTCCATCTGCCTTGCACGCGTTGGCTAATCGACATGCGTATAAATTCGAGATATTCTTTTTTAATCATTGTTAAATTTACGAACGGCGAACGAAGTTGGATTTATCTAAAAAAAATATTCATCAAACGTTTTTGCGCACAAAATGTTCAAATATTAGAACAGATTAGATTAGATTAGGAAATATTAGACTAGCTTAGATGAGATTCGGAAAATATGACGAGGAAAAAAAACCGTTCGCTGAGCGCCCGGTGAGTCGCGCACACTTGTCATCGAGAGTTTCCCCGCACGGTATTCCCACGGTCATCTTATTCACTGCGTGTAATTCATGGAATAGCTCGGATAGTTCCATATTCATGGTCATACTAAATTCTTATTATTCCTGCGGAAAGGATAATACGGGAAATGTGAATCGCGCAATAATTTTCATGTCTCGATGATGAACATAAAATCCATAAGTTAGTGCACTTTTAGAGGAAGTCGTTGAGGTTAGGCTCCTGTAGACAAGCTTTAGCACTCTGGTACTTCCCCGACTGAAAACATCATTCGTTATTTTATATATTTTCTGTTTTGTTTTTTTTCTCTTTATTTATTGACTTATTTTTTGACATCTCAATGATGAAGAGAAATGAAAAATGAAATGACTTTTAAATGAAATCGTTAACATTCGTACTCTGGTAGGGAAGAGCGGGGCAAAATGGGGCAACGGGGCAAAACGGGGCAGTTGGGCAAAACTAAATTTTCCAATCATTTTTGGATCGGACAAGGTGGCAAAACGGGGCAGAAAAACCTGATGGACCGATGGGGCGAATTTGGGCACCCAAAAATTATTGGAAAATGACGTTTTGCCTCGCTGCCCCATTTTGCCCCGCTCTACCCTACTTCTCCGACTAAAAACATCATTCGTTGTTTTACATATCTTTGTCCTTTTTCTCTTTATTTATTGATTTACTTTTATTACATAGGGTTAATCGTAGAATTATTCATAGGCTATTCATGGAATACCCCGAACAGTTCCATATTCATTTACTATTTATACTAAATTCTTATTATTCCTGCCGAGAGGAAAAAATGGTAAACATGAATGGCGCAATTATTCAATTTTCCCAATGATTTCGTTTGGAAGTGCACTAACTTATCGGTTATATATTTATTTTTTCTGACGCCATAAACAATGAGAAAGTGAAATTGTTCAATCGACGGCGTACACCGATTATCTGAAAGAGCGTCAATATCCAGATACGATCGACCACTCACGAGCTTGTATGAGTTATATGAATTTCTGATCAGCCTTTAAGGGGCGTTCAGTTGTGACTAGGAAAATAAAACTGTTCGTGGCCTCCTCATTTACACACATGATTATGTAAGAAAAATAAAGATAAATAAATAAAATGGAAAAATATATATTAAAGAACGAGTGATGTTTTCAGTCTGGTACGTACCAGAGTGCAAAAGCTTGACTACAGAAGCCTAACGTTAACGTCAACGCGTTAGATTCCCGCAGTCAAGTTTCAACACTCCAATACTTCCTCGACTGAAAACATCACTCGTTCTTTAATATATATTTTTTTCTTTTATTTATCTTTTTTTTAATTACATAATCATCTGTATAAAAGAGGAAGCGACGACCAGTTTTTTTTTCCTGGTCACAACTCAACGCCCCGTAAAGGCTGCTCAGAAATTCATGTAATTCATACGAGATCGTGAATGGTCGATCGTATCTGGATATGCAGGCCCGTTCCGATAATCGGTATACGCAAGCGATTGTACAATGCACTTTCTCATTGTAAATGGCGTCCTTGGGACTTCGATCGGCAGTTATCTTACCGGACACCCGAGATACCGGGTCCTCTCCCTTCGCTTTAATAATTAATTCGATAAACTACTGCGGAGATCAGAAACATTATGGACAAGCGATAGTCATACGACCGTCACGGAACTGGCGTAAAAAGGATCGGCAAAAATGACGGCCGCTTATGGCGAACTCTGAGAGACAATTATACTTGTGAATCGTCGATCGATCGACTTTCCTCGAACGGCAATGAACGAGCGTACGCACGCGTTTACGGATGTAAGCGTTTACACTGAAAAAAAAATGGAAATTTAATTTACCTGACTGGAAGTTTTTGTACAAAAACTGGTACATCACATTCAATGTAGCATTGTGATGAAAATTAATGCACTTCCTCATTGAAATTAAAGTACTTGGTTAAAAATAAAGCACTGGCAATGTTTTAAATGCACTGAAGATTAATTTTTCATCAGAATTTTATATGAAATTTAATATACCAGTTTTTCCCAAAACAACTTTCTGTCCAGTACATTAAATAAAAAATTTATTTTCACAGTGAAAATGTTTGCACAATGTAAAAATAAATTGTAAATTTAATGGACAGGAACTTGAAATGCTTACATTACTTACATTAATTGAACATTAATGTACTCTTTTGAAAAATAAAAATACTAGATATGAGATTACAAATTTTTGCCTGAAATTTATTAAAAATGTCATTAAAAATAAAAGTTTTGCTATAAAATATTAGCGCACATGTGTTTAGAATTATAGAAACTGTTTATGTAAAAATGTTTCGAATACCGTGCCTTCAAAAAATACTTACCTTCAAAACATATTTTTTAAAGTGTAGTCATACGACAATCACGGAAATACCGTAAAAAGGATCAGCAAAACTAACAGTCTATTTATGACGAACTCGGAGAGACAATTATCCTTATGAATCGTCGGTAGATCGACTTTCCTCGAACGGCAACGAGTGTGCGTAAGCGCGCGTTTACGGACATGTACCTACATGTGTATATATATATATATATATATAGGGAAGACCGGGGCGAGATGGGCTAGTGAAAAATCAGGCCGACGCGGGGCGTAATGGACCATCCTAAAATTATTTTAAAAAATAAAAATAAAAACTTGAAGGGAAGTGTTTAAACATAAAAGGATAATCAAGAACTTTATCGTTGATAGGTAGAAGTCGGAAAACTTAAGATGTATGGATACAGGCGTGGGCAAAAAAAAGTGAACAATTTACGGGCAGCCCGTTTCGCCCCAGACAATTTTTTTTTCTCAGACGCGTTATAAAACCTATGAGAATATCATTGTTGGCTGCTAAACAATAAATTATGGTTTCGGCACCGGTGTAGCCGCGCTATTTGCTCAGGGGGTCCATCTCGCCCCGGTCTCCCCTATATATGGGAAACCGGGACAAAACGGGGACGCTGAGCAAGAAAACCTGCTAAAACGATACCGAAAGCATAGATCCATTGTTTTTCACACCAAAATTGTATTGGCACTGGTTTTGCAAGGATATTTAAAAAAAAACAATCTGGGGCAAAACGGGATGCATGTCCCCATTTTTCCCCAGTACCCCGTTTTGCCCCGGTTTCCCCTATATATATATATATATATATATATAGACATTATTAATCTTGCGTGCAGTACACGTAATAATATAACTGGTTGCCGAAAAGCGATTCGGCAGTTCGACCTGAAATCTCGTCTTCGGCACTTTGCTTCGTAACACGATAATTAAATCACGATTTTCGCATACACTGGAATGGCAATTTATTTCAATTTGACTCGGTTTACAACTCTCGAAAGTTTAAGTTTCGAACGCAGTAAGTTAACTTGGAATATTCCGACAGCTCGATTGTATGTATATGTCATATACTATATAACAGTATGCTTGCATAGAAAACGGTTTTACTCTGGCATCTAAACTATGCTATAATGGACTCTGCATCTATGCGTATAGAACGGCTTGTACAATAGCCGTTGCTCTCGGAATCCTATCAAGTTTTATCCATAAATTGGCCCGTAACGTCAAATTCCAATTCCATGTATTCGAAATAATACATGTACATAATTTAAAAAGGTATGCGCAAGATTGTTATAAATGGGGAAGCCATGTACAAATTACAGCACCATTTTTCATATTTCTGGAAACCAAGTTTCCTCTCTGAAGCCATTTTGTTACCCAACTTTACTCTACATGCGTGCCAAATTTCAATCTGCTTGATAAAGCAGTTCTTGAATTATAAACGGTTGAATGTTATAGGCCTGACACATACACACATCTATCCAGACATTATCTGCAAATGTCATTTTTCGACGTTGTGAAACATTATAAACATGTTTACATGAAAATCCTGAAAACAAGAATTTCATGAGAACAAACCTTCCTCTTTGAGGAAGCAAAACATGACATAAAAAAACAACCATTTTTTGTAAATCTCATTTTTCGACATTTAAAAAAAAATTCTAAAGATATTTAAGTGAAAATGTCGAAGAAATCACGAAAACAAGGAAAAAATGAATGAAAAAAAAAAAAAAACAGTCTGTAATAAGATACCATTTATATACTTCTCTCTAATTGCCGACACGTGTAATTGAGAGCGTCCAATTAACAGAGTGTGAACGTTATACGTACACGGTCGAACAAATAATTAACTTTCGTTAAGCAGGTTTTTATAGTTTTCGCACGAATAACCTACTAACTGATTATTATATTATTGTTGCCGGGGGTGAAATCGACTCTCGAGTCTTTACGGTGCGGATCGAGCGTACTTCGAAATCTCAAGGTCCTCTCAGTCATACGGGCAATTTCTGTTATCTATCCACCGGCATGCGAGGTTAGCGGACCTGAAGTTGTACGACGTGGGCATTATCGGCTCCTGTATCGATTTACACGTAGGCGTACCGGTGCAGATAATGCACCACCCAGGACCTAAGTTTCAATCGGGTATGCGAAAAATTATAAACTACATTTACCTAATCCTTATCATAATTAAGTAATTAGTGTTATCAACAAAGTTTTCGTAACGGAAATAACAACGTTAAAACATTGATGTGCATTAAAAAGTAAAATTTCCGATTGCATCAAATAATCGACTATCCAAGATTGCACCTATTCCGAATAGCGGAATCAGTCGTTTGTCTTTGTGCTTCCTACATACGCTTAGTACTTCAAGCTCCGTCGTATTTTCGTTCTGAACATATAACGAGATGAACCTGTGTTGTTTCTCGAGACGTGCTCTCGACACTTTTACGACCAATTAATGCCCAATAAAGTGGAAACTTATAATCTATATTTACGTGACCCATTATCTGTTAATCGTCATCGTATTTTTCGAGCATTGTGGTCTTTTGGGGCGTGCCTCAGGCCACGAATAAACGACACTATTCTATTATATTCTATTTTATTCTCTTCTCTTCTATTCTATTGTATTTTCTTCTATTTTATTCTCTTCTATTCTATTGTATTCTATTTTCTTCTATTTTCATCTCCTCTCTTCTATTCTTGTTACTTTCGATTTACCTCAAGATACTTTTAGTTTACTTTTTTTATTTATTTTGTTCTAACGTATTTAATTTTATACTAAGACCTCGATTTTTGCGCCCTCGATTTCCTCAACAGTTTCCCCCACGGAGCGAATATCGATCGGCGCGGCCTGTGGAGGGGGAAGCTATCGGCCATGCTCGACAGTTAGAATTGTTTTTAGATTTTGTTAAGTGTGATGCGGAGCCGGTCCCGCCGCTGTGGAAAAAATCGAGGTCCTAGTTTACTACATCTATACCTGACACGCAGTAGGTCCGGGTTCGATTCTCACCTGACACCAATGGAAAAATTTTCTATGTGTTTTTCTGTGTTTCCCCGGTGGTTCGGAACTCACCTTAAACTGGATGTACAGGCTTAAGCAATCCTCATAGTTCTACGTAAATCACAAATCAAGCGAATTCTACATGGCCGTATGGTTCAATTCGCTACTGTGTGACGTCCGGAGTCAGCCAAGCACATCTTTACCTTTTTTACTACATTTATCGTCAGTTCCTCTTCAGGCGCTACCAATTCAGGCTTAGTCTTGCTAACCCTGTCCATAGCTCTATTTTCTTCACTTTTCCTTTTTATTTTATTTTCTACAGTTATTTTCTACTGCTTATGTATTATTTTACCTCACAGTCCGCTAAGGGAATAAAAAGTCAATCAATCAATCTCTCTCTATTCTATTCTATTCTATTTTTATCGTCATAAAGTAATTAGTGCTGCTGCTAACATTCTCGTAACGGAAATAAAAAAACCAAAACATCGATTTACATTAAAGTCGTGGTGATTTTATGCACTTTGACAATTAATTGTCAAAGTGCATAAAATAGCCACGAATCCAAGACTGCATCGACTCCGAAATAGCAGCGTCACTCCTTTGTCTTTTTTTTCTCGCCACATACGCTTAGTTACTTAAAGCCGTCCCGCATTTATTTCGTTCCGAAAATACAACGAGACGAGCCCGTCTCCTATCTCGAGACACGCCCCCGACACTTTTACGATCGAATAATATCCCGGCAAATATGCTGCAGCACTGACATCTTTATATAGACAAACAGATAGAAAGATGAGCCGATACTTTGACGAAGCGTCGGTAAATTTCTTCGCGGACTCTCATCGATGACTCCGACACGGATTGATACGGAATATTTTTCAAGTGACTTATTTCTTCCTTCCGCGGAGAGAAAAAAAAATGTTTACATCTATTTCTACGAGCGCAAACCCACCGGGCATTTCCGATTGATACGGAACTCGGCGAACCGCAGAGATCCAGATATACAGCCTGGAAATACCCTCGGCATTGCCGGTCGCTTTCACGTTAACATTTGTCGTTCAACTTTGAGGATTTTATTTTTCGAAACGCCGCATATCGATTACCGAGCTCGGATATCTGCAGTTTTGTCGTTCTTCTTTTTTTTCGGTCTCCGTTCGCAACATTGTATTCATGGGGTTTTGATGGATCGGAAAACTTTTAACTGTCTAAAAGTGCATCCATTGGAAATCCATTGGAATTTTCTTCCTGTTCTTCTTCCTGAAGCGCGAGCAACGATATACTAAGAGATTAATTTTTTTCACCTTCGTAGCTCTGGAGAGTCTGAGGGAGTTTTTTTTTTTTTTTTTTACCGGCAGAACGTTGGTGGTCGGCAAGATTTTAACGGCTCTTCGTGGAGTCATCGTGCGCGGTTGGTAGGCTAATTTTATTGTACTTTTGGCGAATTGTTTTCGTTTAAGGGGAGCTGGAAATGCAACTTAGAAATTAGAATGGGGAAAAAATTGTCCTCTTCGATTATCTGCAAATAAAGAATTACATATGGAACATTACGCGAAATGATTCTTGTGACGAATTTACATTAGCTTGTTAGTGTCAACAAGACGTTAACGAGAAGAACAATAATCTCGTCCGTAAAAAAGTGAAAAAGTCAAACGAAAATAAATGAAAAACAATAAAAATCACGATAAGATAAAAAAAAACTATGGACAAAGCATTTAACCCGATTAATTATGTAAATAATCGAATTATTCCATCATTGCGAAACAATCATACGTACAATATATTTTCTACTTCCTTTACCGTATGACTTTAACCCTTCATAAGTCACAGCGTCCGAAAGCGTACCGAAACGGGACTAACGGCTGCGGGGTGGGGGCAACGCGTTGCTACGGTATCGCCTAAGGGTGGGGATAGAGGTGTGACTTATAAAGAGTTAAAGAGGCAACGGTTATAAATGTGGAAAATGAGCAAATAGCTAATATGTTAGGCTGGGCGTAAAAGAATTTAGAGTCGAATTTCAAGACACTAGTTTGAACTTGAAAGCGTACTTAAGATCGAACTCAATTTTGTGCTTCAGTTTCATCTCCAACTACAATCGAATTTGAGTTCAGGCTTAACTTAGAACTTAAGATCAAACTTAGGTTCGAACTTGAGTTCGAACTTAAGAAAAAACTTAAGCACGCAATGAAGTGTGGGCCAAGCTTTGATCTTAAGTTCGATCTCAAGAGCGATTCTAAGTTCAAACCGATGTCTTAACAATCGAACCTTAGTCTCAATTCGGTGAATCGTCAAGAATCTTTTATCTGAACTTCTGAAAGGTTGGCATAAAAGTTAGTTTGACCTTCTCGAAGCCAAAATAATCCAGATCCAAACCAAAGTTACGGCAGCATGCAGTGCGACGCGAGTTTTCAGTGATAACTCAAATTTCAATCGGCTCCGTCTTCACAATCGACAATTTCAATCAACTTTGTTGAACCTGCTTATTGTCACCGACACGAATTCTTTTTTCTTTTTTCCAAGCACGCATTTAAAACTCGAGATATGATCAGCAAATAGCTCAAACATGTTTCCAGTATACAAATTCCCACTATATTCCAATTATATGTGGTAAAACAAGATTTTCAGCCGCATTGGCCGTGCCTCTGGCGTTTAAACAATTTTTTTTTACGCTCGTTTTCTCAATTATATGAGTCGCGAGTAGGTGTGCCGTGCCTCCGGCTTTGTGTCAGCACGCGCCGATCTAGATCCGCTGTTACCGGTCCAAGTGTGAAGCAATACTCGAACCGATGCTGATAATGATGCAGATGACGCCCTGCCTTTTGCGGCGATGCTCATCAACATAATCCCGGGTTTGTCCATTTTTGCTCCTGTTAAATAACGAAACCGCGACTGTGCATGCATCACAAATTATTCATTAGAATCTCTGTCTTATCTCCGCGACCTTGAAGTATCCGGTGAACGAATTATAAAAAAAAAGTGTAACAAACGAGATGAATGCTGTATGAGTCGTGCATCAATTCAAATGTGAGCTGGAACCGTTGAGGCTCTGCATTCTGTAATTTCTTATTTCGTCTCGTTTGTTTTAGGCTTTTTTTATCTATTTTATTTTTTCATCATTTTCTTCCCTTCGACAATCACCGAACCATATCTACACTGTAAAAAAAGTAGTTTGGAAATCAATGTACGGTATCTGACGCTTTTTTACATAAACTGTCGCTGAAATTTCAAACCCATTTGCGTTACATTTTTGCAGTAAAATTTGTATCGTAAATCGAAATTTTTTGCAAATTTTGGGCATAAGATTTGTAATTTTTATATCTGGTATTTTTAGTAGTAGTAAAAGAGCTTTATTTCCAAAGTTCCTATATAGTTTTTTTTGTGCATACTAGTTTTTTTATACTTAATGCTAATGGCAAAGGGCCATCGACTTGGGCCCTTCAGCCACGTGGTATTTTTATTTAACAAAAAAGTACATTGATGTTCAAATAATGTAAGTAACGTAAGAAAATTTCAAGTACCAGCATATTGAATTTACAATTTATTTTTACAGTGTAGTCTTCGTTACGTGGCTACTATTAAATACGTACCAATCTCTCGGCATTGTGCTTGGGATTTTTGCTCCTGTTAAATAGCGAAACCGCGACTGTGCCTGCATCACGAGTTATTCATTAGAATCTCTGTCGTATCTCCGCCACCTTGACGTATCCAGTGAACGAAATAGGGAAAAGTGGGGCAAAACGGAACAGTGGATCAAAAGGCAATTTTTCAATCATTTCTGGATGGGAGAGTGGGGCAAGACGGAACAGAAAATTCGGATGTATCGATGGGGCAGAATGGGACATCCAAAATTGATTGTGACATTGCGTTTTGCTTACGGTTCCATTTTGCCCCACTGCCCCATTTTGCCTCGACCCCCCATGTACAACAAAAAGTGTAGAAAACAAGATGAATACTGTATGACGCGTGCATCCATTTAAATGTGAGCGGTCGTGCCTCTGCACTCTATGTTTCTTATTTCGTCTCGTTTGTCCTTTGCCTCTCCTTTTTACCTCTTTTATTTTTTCTTAATTTTTTTTTCGTCGCCAATCACCGAAGCATATCTAGTCCGCGTTACGTGCCTAATATTAAATGCGTACTAATCTCCCGGCAGTACAGTTGAGACTAAAACCTTTGGGAAAAAGATGAGCGAAGTTTCGCTTGCACGTCAAGCTTGGTTGGTTGTCTACTTGGAATTGTCATTAAATCTTCATCGTTAGGATACGAAAGGATATAAAAAAAAGACGTGATTTCCTGAAACGATATTTTACGAGCGCGTTAACTATAGTCGGCAGAGTAATGCATTTTTTTTTCTACTCTACCTCTCCGTGCTCGGAAAACACATTGTTTTAGAGCAGCGGTGATACCTAATATGTAGTTAAATAAATGACAAAAAAAAAATAGAAAAAAGATACCGTATATTATTACTTAATATATATGAAGGAATTCGTGAAAACGGGCAAAACTTGAACGCGAAGTCTGCTCCAGTTTCGTTAGTTAAGATCTTTTGCGATATGACACATTGGTATTGGTGTCGGTTGACCTCTCCGCCACATAAGAAGAAACGAAAATGAGTAACACTTGATTCTGAATGAGTATTGAATCTCTATTTTACTTATTTTTCTTACGCAATTGTCTCGCAATTTTTCAATTGAAAATCTACTTTTCTAACGGTTTTCAAGCTCCTCAGTGCGCGAACTTCAGAGGCATTGCCCTCGCTGTGCGCCAATTGTTCATACGCCTCTGGGCGTCTTCGCTTTATCGAGAAGGCATGCAAAGTTCGCTTCTTGTCAGTAACGGTTGGCTGTGTACGCATTCACGAAATATCCTGTTGCCGATATGGTCGACTGGGCGTTGTCTTTGAGTCGAGATGTTTGTTACAGATATGTACAGATCTGTTACCGTGTATTGTTACGACTGCAAGATTCTCGCAGAGCGAATGCAACATCGCTTTAATTGTCCAATTCATTCGGCTTACCCATCCGCGGGGTCTGCTCTAATCTCGTTAGTAAAGATCTTTTGTGGGTATGATCTTTCGTGGGTATGATCTTTTCTGGGTATGATCTTTCGTGGGTATGATCTTTTCTGGGTATGATCTTTCGTGGGTATGATCTTTCGTGGGTATGATCTTTTCTGGGTATGATCTTTCGTGGGTATGATCTTTTCTAGGTATGATCTTTCGTGGGTATGATCTTTTCTGGGTATGATCTTTCGTGGGTATCATCTTTCGTGGGTATGATCTTTCGTGGGTATGATCTTCTGTGGGTACGATCTTTTGTGGGTATGATCTTTCGTGTGTATGATCTTTCGTGGGTATGATCTTTCGTGGGTATGATGTTTCGTGGGCATGATCTTTGGTGGGTATGACCTTTGGTGGGTATGATCTTTTGTGGGTATGATCTTTTGTGGGTACGATCTTTCGTGGGTATGATATTTCGTGGGCATGATCTTTCGTGGGTATGATCTTTCGTGAGTGTGATCTTTCGTGGGTATGATCTTCCGTGGATATGATATTTCGTGGGTACGATCTTCCGTGGGTATGATATTTCGTGGGTGTGATCTTTCGTGAGTATGATCTTTCGTGGGTACGATCTTTCGTGGGTATGATCTTTTTTGTGGGTATAAGATTTTTTGTGGCTATGATCTTTTTTGTGGTTATGATCTTTTTTGTGGTTATGATCTTTTTTGTGGGTATGAAATTTTTTGTGGTTATGATCTTTTTTGTGGGTATGAAATTTTTTGTGGTTATGATCTTTTTTGTGGATATGATCTTTTGTACGTATGATCTTTTATTCGTATAATCTATTATGGGCAGAATTTTTTGTTGGTAGGATCTGTTGTGTGTATGATCTTTTGTAGGTATAATTCATACAAATTGGTATTGGTAGCGATTGGCTTCTCTTTCTCCTAAGAAGAAGCGAGAATGTGTAACATTTGATGCTCATTCAAGTTTTGCATTTGAAAATGTTTTCTAACGTTTTTGAAGCCCCTTAATGCGTCAACGTCAGAGGCAACGACCTCGCTGTGCGCCACTTGTGCCTACGCCTCTCGGTGTCTTCGCTTTATCGAGAAGGAATGCAAAGTTCACTCCTTGCCAGTAACGCTTGGCTGTGTTCACGAAATTTCCTGTCGTCGACACGGTCGTCCGCGCATTGTCATTGAGCCGAGATCGTTAGTTACAGATATGTACAGATAGGCATAGATATTTTACGGTCTTTCTCGTGATAGTCGCAGCTCGTTACGACTGCAACATTCTCGGTGAGAGAATACAACAAATACCGAATTTCAATGACAAGCGTCTATCCCGACAAAAAAAAATTGGCTTGATCAAAAGTCGCGGTGACGCACGTTGAAAGCTGTTACATGTTTGATACAAATAAAGAATTGTGTTTTTTTTTAAACAATTGTTTGCTTCTAATCGATTCAATAAAAACTTTTTTTTCTCTTAATAATTTTTATTTAAAGTCGCATCTACTGCTATGGTTATTGGCGACGGCTACAAACATTTTTCTTGTACAAATTTTGTTGTATCAAAATTTGTCGAGTCCATGAAAACATTTTTCTTTAATACATTTTTTTATTTTTATTTAAAGTCGAATCAACTGCCATCGCTATTTGCGACGCGCACAAACATTTTTGTTCTACCAAGCAAATAACACCTTGAAACGCGTGTCATCGCGCCTCGGTTAATCTAACCATTAGTTTTTCTCAGTGTACAACCAGTGCCAACTTTTGCCCGTACACGAGTGAATTTTCTCTACGCACGACGACTCGTGCTGTTTAACGCCCGACGAGAAACTCACGATGGAAACTCGTTGACACATACCATGTTCGAGTTGCGATACAGCTTCGCGAAGGTAGTCCAGTCGTTCGTCAGTCCCGAGTCGCTGGTTGCACAGCAGACGAAATGCATTGAATATAGATAGGGCGATGCCAATGATCGCAACGATTGGCCGTTCCCTGAAGGGACATTGTACCATTTGCTCCGCTACAGTGCTGCGTTACCGTCTCTCTCTCTGCAGTAATCATTGTGTGACAGACGCAAACCCCCTTGCTGCACCCCCTGAGCACAGCATCGCGTACACTTCCGGCAACGCTGCCGAGAGAACTCGGCGGGTAACTCGGAAAATCCGATAGGGCTCAATTGAATAAAACCTATAGGTATCGACAGGCAGTCTCGCGGCGCTAGACGGCGAGACGGCGCCAGAAGCTATATCCCCCTAACAACGGAACTTCACCGTTTCTACTGTGGTCATATAGCGCACGCGGCCCCTTCTCAGGATTCGTTCGTATCCTCGGTGGGCGCAAATTCCCTCTTGGTTAAATTAATTTTTTTTTTTTTTAATACGCGCACCGATATATCAAAATTAATATGCGAAATTGTAATTGATATTCTTGACGAACAGTTCGAGAGATTTGCTATATTAGTTTTGTGAAAAAGAAAAAAAATCAAATAAGGGTAAAATAATGGCTTCAATTTTCATGTTTTTAACGCACGAGCCGATACATTAAAATTAATATACAAAATTGAAATTGATATTTTTGACGAATATGCTTAAAGTTCGATAAATTTGGTAAATTAGTTTTACAAAAAAAAAATAATAATGCGTGAAAATTGTTCTGCTGTTGCTGTAAAATTTACTGCGAGGGTTTTCTTTGCATTCATTTTTCGTTCATTTTTAGAACGGAGCATCACTGTTTCTACTGTGGTCATATATTGTACGCTGCCCCTTGCACAGCATTCGTTCGTCTCCTCGGTGGGGAGTAAATTAACGTTTGCTTCAATCATCATTTTTTCTTAAATACACGAACCGGTACATTAAAATTAATACACGGAAATTGTAATTTATATTCTTGGCGAATAGCTCAAAGTTAGATAGATTTGGTAAATTAGTCTTCTGAAAAACAAATAAATAAGCGATTAAAAAATTGTTCCGCTGTTGCTGTGAAGTTTATCTCGCGGTATTTTTTTTGTGGGTTGACACATTATTCGGTGAACTCCCGGGAGCGGTGGGGGCGGAGGGGGGCGGCATCCAATTCCGCCCCAATAATGAAGCAGATATTAATTAAAAGGGTATTAATAAACCGGAATATAAAAGCGATATTTTCCCATTATTTACTTTATTTTTATCGGCAATTTAATATAACTAGCATCAGGCGCGCGCTTTGCGATCCTTGGTATTATAAAATAAACGTTGATATAAACTTTTCTAATGTAATTTTTGCCATCGACCGATCTTCGATACCCTAAAGTATTGATTTCCTATCGATAAACAGCAGAAACGACCACTTTTTAAAAATTACTTCAAGATATGACATTTTTGCCACTGCCATTGCTTCCGCATTACATTGGCTAATGAACAGCACAATGTTCAATAACCAATGCAAATCAATAAGTTAATAGTGGTCACAAAACCTTTTCAATTTTTGTCAGTACGATTTCAGTCATGTAAAACACATGGATCCAAGTGGTATGAGCTCCGTTCTCCCATCGTAAGCCTTCCACTAAAGATTTCGCTATCGGTTGTTTTGCACAGTTATTCTCCGATTCCGTAAATTTGCCATAGTGGTCCGGGCTTCGCTAGAGCCTTTCGCCGGAATTTAAAGTCCGAACTTGTACTTTACCAATGGATGGGTGACCGCGGTCACCCATCCAAGTATTGAACCCGACTTCCTTTGAAGTCGGGGTGATACTCGGATGGCCGTAATAGTGGGGCTTAGAATTGTAAGGGCATACGTCTTTTAAAGGACTTGGAATAATAAGGGCTTAAGTCTATATAAGCGATGCGATCGCGCGAGCCCCGAGCCCCCTAGTATATATATATATATATATATATACACACATAGGGGAGAGCAGGGCAAACGGGACAATAGGCCAAAACGCAATTTTTCAATAAAAATTTGGACGCCCCATTTTGCCTCATCGATACATCTGGATTTTATGCCTCGTTTTGCCCCACAGTACCATCCAAGTACTGATCCCCCTCCCTCGATTCTTGACACGGCGGCGGCGGCGGCGGCAACAACGGTGATATCTTTTTATAGTATATTTTATAGTATATATATATATATATATATATACATACATACCTTTGCACGCTGGTGTCCGAACGGTAGGAAGAAAAGTACGAAGAGGAAAGAAAAACGAGAAAGATTCGTTTTATAGTAATTCCTCCCAGCTTCCTCACAGTGCTACGCTCCGTCCCGAGGGCGTCACAAAGTTCCTCAGCAAAAGCAAAGAAATGTCAACCCTCCACATTTCACCCAATCATTAGCTTCGCACAAGCATTGATAGGCGTCGTTGCACAGCCAGCACTTCGTGACAGGCATTTGCCGCAGGCGAATGATCATTTCTGCCGCATTCAATCTACATTACATAATAAAAAAAAAAACAATGATTATAATAGACAGCGATTCGATGGGCATGACTCAATTAATATTTCAATTCTGTCAGAGCCAGATTGATGAAATCGTGTATATGACCATTCGTCGATCAAAGTATCATTTCCAATCGATCACGCCACACAGAGCAGGATTAGCGAGACGAGGGCTTGCATTCAGTTGAAATCCGGAGCCTCAGGGCAGATTCTCCGATGACACAGCAACGGACAGCGTAAACCCACGCTTACAGCACGACCGATGTAAATTGACGCTTCATTTTATTTGACCTACTTTCCGCGGGCCTTTGTAGGGTTCAACAATTTTTTTTGTTTTTCTCTTAAATCCGAATGCGATGCTGGACACGAGATTTTCAGGTTGAGACGAAAAATAAAGAAGTACAAACATTTTTTGGCGTTTGACATTGAGCTTTCACCTTTCGACATTGAACCTTGCTGTTGGGCGGAAAGCGGGAGGTTTCGCGTGGCAGCCTGCCTGCCTGTCTCGTACGGGTTGAGAGGGAGGGGGGGGGGGGGGGTAAAACGAGCGCCGAATCCGGAAGCAGTCTCGTGAAATGGGTCATCCAAGCGCGGGAGGTTTATCCGCGCTGACCCGGGCCAGGGTCTCCTCCACGCGTGGTCCTGCCTGGTCGGGTTGCATACTGGGTAAGCGATAACCTGCTGGCCGGGTTTTTAACGTTGGAACGAACCTTGGCCGATCGTCCTAACTAACAGGGCGAACAAACATCAATCGCTTTCGATCAGAAAATTTAATGCGTTACGGTGCGACGAGCAAAGAGACGAGGAGAGGAGATTAAAAAGAGCCTTCTTATGGCCAATCTATCAAAGCAGGACCCTAACATGCTAGCAAGCTCATCTGTCGACCGGAAGTTACGTATTCCAGATATGACGTCACTTCCGGTTGGAAAATGGGCTTTTTAAACCGGAAGTGATTTATTTTCGGCATGAGGTAACTTTAGGTCAACGAAATAATTTTTCTGGACCGGAAGTGATGTATTTTCGGTCGAGAGGTTAGTTTTTTTTTTTTGCAGACGACGATAGTGCAGAGCGGTGAGGTGCGCCTCATTATTATCCACTATTTACAAAGATATTATTGGAGACATCCAACATTAAAACATAAAATAACATTAAAAATAAGCTCTTTTTTCGACCGAAAGTAATGTATTTTTGATATGACGTCACTTCCGGTTGGAAAATGATATTTTTTAATCGCAAGTAACTTGTTTCGTGTATGACGTCATTTCCGGCAGCAAAAAAAATTCTCGACCAGATGTGAAGTACCGGATTTGAAGTACTTCCAGTCGGAAAATGTGTTCTTTCGCACACGGCGATAGTGCACGGGTTACGAGCATATTATTGGGTACATCCAGTATTAAAGCATAAAACAACATTGAAGAACAAGCTCATTTTTCGACCGGAAGTGACGTATTTCTGATGTGAAGTCAGTTCCAGTTCAACAATGAGATTTTACTGCATAACGTCATTTCCGGCCAACACAAAATTCTCGATCGGATGTGATGTATTTCCGATCGAAAAATGTGTTCTTTTGCACATGAAGACGGTGCACGGTCTTGTATGCACCTCATCGTTAGGCACGGCTTAGAAGCATATTATTGGGTACATCCAGTATCAAAACATAGAACAAAAGGCATTGAAACATTGAAGAAAAAGCTTATTTTTCGACCGGAAGTGACGTATTTCTGATGTGAAATCAGTTCCAGTTGAACAATGAGATTTTACTCGATAACGTCATTTCCGACCAACAGAAAAAATTCTCGACCGGATGTGACGTATTTCCGGTCGAAAAATGTGTTCTTTCGCACATGAAGACGGTGCACGGTCTTGTATGCACCTCATCGTTATGCACGGCTTAGAAGCATATTATTGGGTACATCCAGTATCAAAGAACCGATTACTCTCGACGTGGTTTGCCGCATCCAAATTAAATATCCACCAAACTTCAACTGCAGACTGTAATTCTCTTAATACTCTAATAAGCGCGCTTGTTCCGAGTGCCGCGGGCTCTGCGGTATATCCGGATAAATATCCACGCCGTGAAAATGAATTTTTCATTTAATCTGTCGACACTGGAACAGCTTTGGTAGTCCAGATCGTAGCTCGGTTAGGTTATATATTTTTTTTTTTACCTGACTCCAATTTATCACCGAATCTATATAGGCCCGACTGTAGGCTGACTATAATCGGGCTACTCCACTCGTGCCGACGAGTAGATAATGTTCTTTCGTAGTCCGACTCTCCGGCAAATTCTCATCGTCGTTGCCTCACGGAACGATCGCCCTCCGGGGAAATAAGTGTACCGGCATTTCGCGCCTTTTACTTAACTCGCGGGACAAACTAGACTCAACAAGATTCTCAAAGAATGAATTAAATCCAGAGAAGCTTTGACACGGCATCGTTGAGACCAATTTCACTAAACGTCCATCGCGCTTCCTGGCATATTTTCGTCCTCGAATTTAGTAGGGAAAAAAAACACCTTTATCGCGTATAACACGAAACTACGAGCTTCTCCGTCGTGTCTCGTTACATCGTTTTTACTCCTCGGCGGGAAAAAAAGGAAAAATCCATCTTTGAAAAGTCGTTGAGAGCCGAATATCGAGTTATCAGAGAGTAACTCGCATGAGAAAATAGTAATAATGAAGATAAAAAAATGACAGTGGGTATTGTAATGTTGATAGCTGATTCGTAGCAAAAGGAAGAATGCTCGGGCATTGAGCCAGTGGGAAATCCGTATTTTTTAAACTTATTTTAATGAAATACGGTTCATTTTGTTTCTTAAACCATGCTCTGCGAATTCACCGAGTCGATTTTTTTTTTGTAAGTTCGACCATTTGACAAACACGGCCGATTGTTTGACCGTTAAATTTTTTTTTCTACAAACAAAGTGCTGTTATTTTTAAACTATTATAAAAATCTCCTCCGTGAATTCGTAGAGCAACGTTTATGGAACAAAAAGAACCAAGGGTACATTAAAATCCGTTGAAAGACAAGGATTTCTCTTTCAAAATAGTCAACAAAAATCTATCGTCATGGAAATTTGCATTTATCAATTTTATGTATCGGAAAAAACATCTTTATCGATACTTTCCTTGATTGAACGACTCAGGAAGTAATACAAATCCTCCGTTCCGTCTTCGGTAAAAGAGTGTCTCAAAAACAAGAACAACCCTTCTAAATCTGTCGGGATTCACCATAAAAATTTGTGTATATGAAAATCTGTAACTCTACGTATTCATTCTGTGTTCACCATGTAAATATCTTCGTCGCTAATAACCCCAGTCTTGATGCGGCCATTAAAAAAAAACAACAATCTTGATAAATGCACGACATTTTGGACAAACGATTCTAAAAATTCAACCCCTTGTTTAACCATCTTCGTTTAACAGCTTTCGTTTGTTAAAATTCTGCCTTGGTTTGTTGAAATTGAGCCTTCGTTTGTTAAAATTCAGCCCTCGTTTGTAAAAATTCAGCCCTCGTTTAACCAGTCTTCCGTGCAACGGCTAGCTTAAAAAATTAATTTCACCATAATGTCTGACTCCTCGATAAGTTGCTATCGGTAGGAAACGAAGCATACAGTGAGCTCGGAGCGACGAGGACTAGGTCGTGCACCGGTAGGTTGTACGTACAAACCCGCGCGGGTGCTAACGGTTTGACGAATATGGCCCATTGTTTAACCGGTGATTTTTTTTCCTCACAAACAATCTGCGGCTAGTTTTGAACGGCTAAAATTATAAAAAAAAACTCCTTGGTGAATCCGTAGAGAACGTTTAAATATTGATAAATGCACAACATTTTGGACAAACGATTGTGAAAATTTAGCCCTCGTTTGTAAAAATTCAGCCCTCGTTTGTAAAAATTCAGCCCTCGCTTGTAAAAATGCACCCCTCCTTTGTAACAATCCGACCCTCGACTGTAAAAAATCAGCCCTCCTTTGTAACACTTCAGCCCTCATTTGTAAAAATTCAGCCCTCCTTTGTAAAAATTCAGCCCTCGCTTGTAATAATTCAGCCTTCGTTTGTTGAAATTCAGCCTTTGTAAAAATTCAGCTCTCGTCTGTAAGAAATTAACCCTCGTTTGTAAAAATTCAGCCCTCGTCTCTAAAAATGCAGCCCTCCATTGTAAAAATTCAGGCCTCCGTTCTAAAAATTCAGGCCTCGTTTAACGAGTCCTCCGTGCGGCAGTTATCTTAAAAGATGAATTTCCCCATAATGTCCGACCCCTCGATAAGTGTGCTATCGGTAGGAAACGAAGGATACGGTGAGCTCGGAGCGCACGAGGACAAGGACGTGTACCGGTAGGTAGTACGTACAGACCCGCGCGGGTGCTAACGGCGCAGAGTCCTTGCTCGCGGAGGACGAGGACGAGAGCATACCGGATTGGGGAGCGCAACCAGGAGCAGCGCACTCCGCCGCCACAGCGAGCACCTCGGCGGCCGGATTGTGAGTCGGAAAAGGACGCGAGAGCGGCGTCTCCTGTGCTTCGGCCGCGGAGGCTGCGCGGAAAAATCGATAAGCGCCGTGGCGAGAGTGCCGGCGAGGAGCGCGAGAGTCAACCGAAGCGGCGCAGTCAACGTCGGACCGGCAAACGAAAAGACACGCGGACCGCGTTACCGTCACGTAACGTCTCTTTATCCTTTCGGTCTGCTCATTTTTGTTTGTTTGTTAATTATTCAACTTTTGTAATCCCTCAGTAATCACCGACTCGAGGCCGTTCCGCGCCGCAGACTCGTCCCGATCACTCCGGAGCTCCGCACTGTGTGTTCCTCGAAGGAGACGCGTTATGTAGCGAGCTCGTTCCATGTCGCGTCAACGAGACTTCCTCGAAACAATAATTAACGAGACCAAAAGCGATCGACCGACACAAACAGGGTGCGAGCACTGCCGCTTATTCTGGAGTCTCCTGTTGGTTGTTCTCAAATTTTTACACACCCTGAGCCGTCGTTGTTACTTGTTCGTTCGCGAGGTTATTTTTTTTTTGGCATTAGAAATTGAGCGGCTTTCGACACGGTTTTCGGTCTGCTTATTGAAATAGAATGTAATCGTTGGTTCATCAACAATTCGAGACCCAGAGCTTTGCCGCTCTGTGTGTTACTCTGAGGAGAGATCGCGCTATGCGTGGCGCATCAACGAGTCTTCCTTGGAATATTAATTTGCGAGACCAAAAGACATACATTGACACAAAAGAGTTCAAGCACTGGCGCTCGTTCTGGAGTCTATCGTCGCTAGTTCTGAAATTTTAGACACTTGTTCGTTCGCGAGATCTTACATTGAGATATTTTTTTTTTGTCATTCGAGATTGAGGGAAGCGTTACCGTCACGTAACGTCTTTATCCTTTCGGTATGCTCATTTTTTTTTTTTTTTTTTTTTTTTTTTTATCGTCCATTCATTACCGATTCGCTACCCACAGCTTTGATGCTCTGTGTGTTCCTGGAAAGAAAACTCGCGTGCAGCCCGTTCAACGTCGCGTCAACGAGGATTCCTTAGAATATTAATTTGCGAGACGAAAAGCCATGGACTGCACAAACAAGGGTGCGTGTAGTTGGCGTTCTTTTGGAGTCTCTGGTCGGTAGCTCCGAACACTTTGCAAGTCTACACAAAAATCCTAAAATCCTAAGCTATACTGAAAGAAAAAAATTAATGGAGCAAGTAAAATTCGCTAGTGGGCTGACAAGGAAAAAATTGTTATTTTAATTCTACTTTCAATTGTACAAGTAGTTGGCGTTATTTTTGACCCTCTTGTCGGTAGCTCTGAATTGTTTATGAGCCTACACCAAGAACCCTGAAAACCCTAAGTTTCATGGAAATGAAAATATCAATGACACAAGTAAAATTCGTTTGTGGGCTGACAAGGAAAAAATTTTTTATTTCTTAATTTTACTTTCAATTGTACAAGTAGTTGGCGTTCTTTTTGACCCTCTTGACGGTAGCTCCGAACTGTTTACAAGCCTACACTAAAAACCCTAAAAATCCTAAGCTTCACTGAAACAAAAAAAATCAATGGATTAAGTAAAATTCGCTAATGGGCTGACAAGGAAAAAATTGTTATGTTAATTCTACTTTCAATTGTACAAGTAGTTGGCGTTATTTTTGACCCTCTTGTCGGTAGCTCTGAATTGTTTATAAGCCTACACCAACAACCCTAAAAACTCTCAGCTTCATTGAATTAAAAATATCAATGACACAAGTAAAATTCGCTTGTGGACTTACAAGGAAAAAAATTGTTATTTCATTTCTACTTTCAATTGTACAAGTAGTTGGCGTTCTTTTTGACCCTCTTGTCGGTAGCTCCGAACTGTTTACAAGCCTACAACAAGAACCCTAAAAACCCTAAGCTTCATTGAAATGAAAATATCAATGACTAAGTAAAATTCGCTTGTGGAGTGACAAGGAAAAAATTGTTTCAATTCTACATTCAATTCTTAGAATTCCAGACGGGATTGAAACGACGACAGTTTTGCCGTTATTTTTTTAATATCATAGAATTGTAGGAATTTAAACTAGAAAACAATTTTCTTTTTCGTTGGCAGCCCGCGAGCGAACTTTTTTTTTTCATTTCCAGTCATCGTTGCCACTTCTTCGTTCGCGAGATCTTATGTTGAATTTTAGATTTGGACTTTTTTTTTGGTCATTAAAAATTAAACCGTTCCGGGTAACCGAGCCAGCTTGGGAGAAAACGGAGACGCATCGGGAAAATTTCGTTGGACGACGGGTGTTCGATTGTCCGGTCGACGACCCCGTCGAGAGCTGCTGCCCGCTGTTGCGCTGGTTCCGCAGTCACGTTGCCTCCTACGCTCGCCTCTACTACTGCTCCCTTTCTTCTTCCGGATATTCAACACCTCCTTATCTCGCGACCCAACTTTGCGGCTTGTTTCGTCGCACGCTCTTCTGCACCGAATTTACCGTTTTATAATCGTCATCTGGAAATCTTGCGAGCGACCAATTGTCGACTGTCAAGAGAGACGGTTGTATCTCGATGCTAAGTTAAAAAAGGAGTTTCTGCGAGAACTAGAGCGACGGCGTATACTTGCAAGAATTTGGCATTTTGTCGGGTTTTTTAAATTTGAAATCCTAAAAATATTCTACGCTAAATTTACCATTTTATAATCGTCATCTGGAAATCTTGCGATCGATCAATTGTCAACTGTCAAGAGAGACGGTTGTGTCTCGATGCTAAGTTAAAAGAGGAGATTCTGCGAGAACTAGCGCGACCGCGTATACTTGCAAGAATGTGGCATTTTGTCGGGTTTTTTAAATTTGATATCCTAAAAATATACTACGCTGAATTTACCATTTTATAATCGTCATCTGGAAATCTTGCGATCGACCAATTGTCAACTGTCAAGAGAGACGGTTGTGTCTCGATGCTAAGTTAAAAGAGGAGATTCTGCGAGAACTATAGCGACCTCGTATACTTGCAAGAATGTGGCATTTTGTCGGGTTTTAAAAATTTGAAATCCTAAAAATCTTGTACGCCGAATTTACCATTTTATAATCGTCATCTGAAAATCTTGCGATTGACAAATTGCCAAGTGTCAAGAAACACGGTTGTGTCTATACTTAGGACAATACTTAGGTCAATGTGGGATTTTCGGTTTATTAAAAAATGTGAAATCGAAGAAACTGTAAGGAAATTTTTAATGTAATTTGGAGCATACTTTCATGATATATAAAAGGTGTACTTTAGAGCGTGGGAGGGGGTTGCAATAATTTGACCGCTACAGTCGAGCCGTTTCTTCGATGTTACGATCAAGCGTTATGCAATTTTATGTTCCCCGTTAGCGTCGTTATCATTGCGAGATGCCGAGCATAAATTCCCGTCGCGCTCTGTGGTCGGAGGACCGGAAGAGAGACTGTAGTTTGTTATCGGTGGGATTCCTCGACGAGACGCACCGAATAGCCTACTTGGAATTTATTTGTTTATTTGTTTATTAACGGCTTTCTTCTTTACCAATAATCGAAATACCAAATTGCCTTATAAGTAGGGGAGACCGGGGCAAGATGGGCCCCCTAAGTAAATAATGGGTTGAGAATACAATAATTGTTATATTTGTGATCGGCGGGAAAAAATACATCGAATATGGCTTTGAAACAAGAAAAATCAAATAAGCAGCGATGTTTCAATGTTTGAGCCACTTTCGGAAAAACGTCGATTTTTGTGATTTTCAAACGCCGATATTTCGGCTCCTAATGGAGGTAGGGAAAATCCGAGGTGCCCATCGTGTTCTACGGAAAAAAATCCACAATATAGCGCCTTGTCGGAAGTTTTAGAATCGTTTTATCGTTCCGTTTGAGGACGTTGAAAAACGCCTTTTTGGATTAAAGTACAATGCGACATTAAGGGGCTCGATTTTATGCATGAAATTATGGACGATTTTATGCACTTAGCCGGCTAAAATAGCTTAGCCGGCTAAAATAGCTTGAACGGCTAAAAAGGATTAGCTGCCTAAAATAGCTTAGCCGGCTAAAAAGGATTATCCGGCTCAAACGGATCAGTCGGCTAAAATATAAAATCCATTAGCCGGATGAGATATTTTAGCCGGCTAAGGCGGCTTAGCCGGCCAAACTATAAAATCCATTAGCCGGATAAGATATTTTAGCCGATTAGGCCGGCCTATCTGTACAGCCCTACACTAAAGTCTGCTCTTCATAATAATAACAGTAATAATGATAACATTTTATCGATGTCCAAAAAACTCCGTCCCAAATCCCCTAACAAGACAAATCGTTGCTAATAAATTCGGGTACTCGAATACGAAGAGAAAGGGGGAAAACATACAACATTTCGCAATGCCCTATAAAATCAACAGCATCAGCACTCAACGGTGAAAGAGTTCCGGATCTCGAATTCCAATGTGATATTTTCGTTATCGACTTTTCGGAAAATCGAAATATTATTTATTTTTATCTTAACGCAGATTCCAAACTAATTCAACATTTCCACTTCGAAAAAACTCAACAAAAACGTGCCACCAGTTGTTCTTGCAAGTCCATCGCGTAATCACGTAAAATTGCATATATTTATTGACAGTGAAGGACGTTGAATTATATCATTGCATGTGTCCTTAACTAACAGAAATATGAATATATTTCTCTTGCACTCTTGGACACATCCAATGATATAAATCAACCACTTTTACCGTCAATAAATACATACAATATTGTATAAAATAAAACATTGTAAAAATTTGGCAGTTATTTAACTAGAGTCCACGCAGTTGCTGCCTTAAAATTGATAATACTTTTGCGAGTCAACATTAAAGTCTGCTATTCATAATAATAACGGTAATAATAACAATGATTATTATTATTATTATTTATTGAACATAAAGCTCTGGAACATCGTTCCTCGAGAGCCAACACAAAATACAAATGACGCAGACGTAGAGGCAATAAACGATATAAATAAACATAGACAGGATCCGACCGAATGATAACAATATTTTATCGATGTCCAAAAAAAAACTGTCCCAAATTTCACTAACAAGACAAATCGTTGTTAACCAATTCGGGTATTCGAACACGAAGGGAAATGGGAACCATAGAACATTTCGCAATGCCCTATAAAATCAGCAGCACTAGCACTCAACGGTGAAAGAATTCCGTATCTCGAATTCCGACGTGATATTTTCGTTATCGACTTTTCAGAAAATGGAATATTTTCGTTGCCACTGCGGCGAGCTGTGCGCTCTACTTGTACCTGTCCGCTGTCTTCGTTGAATCCGCGACCACATCCCGAGTAGAAATTTTCGAGCGTTACATCGGGCCCTGATAGGGTCCTGCCCTATCAGGGCCCGATGTAACGCTCGAAAATTTCTACTCGGGATTTTGCACCTCAGGCGTTAAGAATTTCGCGTGTGCTTTCCTCTACGACCGTCCCTCTTAACATCGATCAATGTTTATTGTTTATTACATAATTGTTGTCCAAATAATTTTAATTTATTAATTTTGAAAAATCGCTCTCTCACCACGATCGATATAACGTTAGATACTTTTAATCTATAAAGTTCCATAAAAGCACTCAACGCTAAGAGACTCCCGGTTCTGAAATTCCGACGTGATATTTCCTTTATCGACTTTACGCTAAATGGAATATTATCGTTGCCGCTGCGTCGAGCTATGCACAGTGCATTGTCCCGGGTGAATCCGCAACCACATTATGCACCTCAGGCGTTCGGAATCTCGCGTGTGAATTCCCCTACTAACGTCCGTCCCGAGATCGATGAGTCTAGATATAATTTTTATTTTTATTTATTTTTTAATTTCTCTATCACCGCGATCGATATAACATTAGATAGTTTCTTTATCGATATCGATATGAGATTCCGGGCGATGCATTTAACTTTCCACCCGCGCTCGCTCGTCGCTTCCCTATATATATATATATATATATATATATATATATATATATATATATATATATATATATATATATATATATATATATATATATATATATAGCTCATCGCGTCTGTCCGTAAAACTCTCGCGGAATTAATAAATAATCGATGACCGAACGAGAGAAACTGTAGAGCAACTCTGGCATCCGCGGTGGCATCGGAATATCGTCGAAAAACCATTCTAGCACGAATATTTAACGAGCGATAAATTTTCGACGAGATTCTACACTTCGGATGAATTTTTTTTTTATTTTTCTTTTATATATTTATTTATTATTGCATTCGCGCTGCAGTGGGGAGAGGAAGGCTCGATTGAACTGGAAAATATTTGGGTGCCCCAGAGGAATTGTTGAGGATGAATCGAGGATCGTACGTCGATCGGAACGCGTGGCGATAGAAGGGGATCAAATTTTTTATGGCTTCGAGGTGGTCCTTTTGGACGAACTTGGACGATGCCGAGGAACGGGAGGCCAGAACTTGCGGAATGATGAGAGCGAGTCTGGATTTTGTGAACTTCGATGGTACGACGCGGTAGCCATGGACGAGGCCAGCACGCTCGCGTCCAGGGTGTGGGAGGAGCACCGAGCTAAACAGGTGAGATCAACTTGATTTCTAGTCTCGCCTCTGATGTTGATAATTTTTTATAGGCTTTTGAAAAATTCTAGTCTCGCCTCTGGTGTTGATAATTTTTTATAAGCTTCTGGAAAATTCTAATCTCGCCTCCGGTGTTGATAATTTTTTATAAGTTTTTGAAAATTACTTGACATTTTTATGCCTCACAGATAGGGAAGACCGGGGCAAGATGGGCTAGTAAAAAATCAGGCCGACGCGGGGCGTAATGGGCCATCCTAAAATTATTGAAAAATCAAAATATAAACTTGAAGGGAAATGTTTAAAATAAAAGCATAATCAAGAACTTTATCCTTGATAAATAGAAGTAGGAAAACTTAAGATGCATGGATACAGGCGTGGGCTAAAAAAAGTGAACAATTTAAGGGTAGCCCGTTTCGCACATCGATTTACATATTAATTATTCCGAAACGTTATTAACAGACTAGTGGAAAACATTGTTCAACCCAAAATACGGCAAACTAAGTTTTTTGTGCCAAAATTGATTCGTCATGTTTGTCGGGAATGTAGAGACTCCCTCCTTAAATATCATGTACAATGGTGATGAAAAATTAATGTACAGTATATTAAAAACTTTCGAAATACTTTACTTTTAATAATTTATTTTAATTTCACTCTGAAAGTCCATTCAATTTTCATGACAATTGTACATAAAATTTAATGTGCCAGTTTTTGCATTAAAACTTCCAGTCCGATACTCTAAATGTACAATTTTTTTGAACAGTGTATATGTATAAAAGCTCACGATTGTCCTTAAGGGGTGATTCCACTTTTTTCGCTAAAGTGAGTCTTTTTTTTTTAGATTTGTCAAAAATGAATCTACGAAATCAATTACTTCTAAATTGTCAACGTACATTTATCAACATTTCTGGTGTATGAATCACCCGAACGACTCGCCGATAAATTGTCGAGTGTGCCTTCAAGCTAAAGATATATAGAGCGTCGAAAGTGCGGCTTTGGAAAAATCCATTGAATCATTTTCACCAGTTTCTCCAACGCACTTCGACTGAAGCGAAAGAGTGCATCTATCACACACATACACACACGTATCGAGCTTTTAGAGTCCCGAGTCTTACATATAAAAGAAAACTTTCTAAAACTATTAGAAAATTGTTCCCGAAAGTTTCCAAGAACCAGAGGAATTTATCTATCTTTATCCATTATTAAATTATTTACGAAGAACTTACGAAACTAGCTCCTAAGTTATTTGTTTACCGCGTACGTATATAAATAAGCCTTGATTGTCGTTAAGTCACCTGCACGACCCGCTGATATATGGTGGAGTGGGTCTTCAAACTACGTATATAGCCCACGCTATACAGTAGAACCCCGATTAAGGTAAACGGCCCAGTTTCCGCCACTGTCCCAGTTACCGCCATTAATCGCAATTTATACTAATAATAAATAGGGTATACGTTATATACAAATTAAATTGACGGCATGCTGAAGAGCAGTGTACTCTTGATTAATGCCATGATACGTATATTTTTTATAAAATGTTCCCTTTAACAATTGAAGATGACGGAAACTGGGCGTAAAGGTGGCGGAAACCGGACCGTTTACCTTAACCGCGTTGCTCGGGACCAAAAAGTTCCCGGATAATCGAAATCCCGGTTAATCCGAACTAGACAGCGAAAGTATAACTAGTAGTAATAGTAGAAAGTATATTATATCCCGGTTAATTCAAACTAGACGGCGAAAGTCAATAATGGCTAATGACACAACTTTGTTTTGACTCGCTTACAAAGACATTTGGTACAACTTGCACTTCATTGTTAAATAGTGTGAACTTGAATGTAAAGCTTTGAATATTTTTTCCATTAATAGTACTTAAGCTAGTCTTTTCTGGAAGTACTTAATGACTTTGGTTTGCTCCGCGCATATAATAAAACCTCGGAAGACGCACCGTTAATCCGTTTCCCGCTTAATTCGACCCCGGTTAATCGGGCTTCTACTGTAGCTATATATCTATAGCTATGAGCCGAACTTTGGACACGTGGAAAAGTACGGCATTCGAAAAATCCACTGAATAATTTTCAACACTTTTCCCCATTCAACGCACTTGGACTGCGGTAAAAGAGTGCATCCATCACACACACATACACACATATAGCGAGTTTTTAGCGCCTCGAGCCTTATATGTATAATAGAAATAAAAAATTATTTCACCGCTCGGCTTTACTTTCAGAAAATATTAGAAAAATTGTTCCCGAAAGTTCCCGAAAACCGGAGGAATTTTTTTTTTTCACTATTAAGTTGTCTACGATGAACGTACCTAAACTATATCCCGAGCTGTTTTTTTTACTGCATACGTAAACTCACGATTTCCCTTACGTCACCCGCACGACTTACCGATAAATTGTCGAGCGGGCCTTCAAGCCGCAGATATAGAGCTTCGAAAGTACGGCTTTCAAAAAATCCATTAAATAATTTTCAACACTTTTCTCGATTGAACGCACTTCGAGGGAGACGGAAGAGTGAATCTATCACACACATACACACACACACACACATATGTATCGAGCTTTTAGAGCCTCGAGCCTTCAATATAAAAGAAATGAAAAACTATCTCACCGCTCGACTTTGCGGTCTAGAAGTATTAGAAAATTGTTCCCGAATGTTTCCAACAACGAGATGAATTTATTTATTCTTTTCGATTAGTAATTTGTCTACGAAGAATTTATAAGCTTACCAAACTTATCAAACTTTCAAAACTTACCAAATTTACCAAACTTACCAAACTCACCAAACTTACCAAACTTACCAAACCTACCAAACTTACCAAACCTACCAAACTGACCAAACCTACCAAACTTACCAAACCTACCAAACTTACAAAACTTACAAAATGTACTAAGCCTCCAGAGTTATTTGTTTAGCAGTCACGTAATCAAACAACCAATCACGTGTGCGATATTTTCGGCATTATGCTCAAACGCTTTCTCGACCCATCACAAAAAACAAACGAGATTTCCATCGGTCACGGGGATGAAATACGGATTACCAGTTGCGAACAGGACGTGGACCGAATCCGCGTGATTCGCTCGAAATAATCTCGAGCTTTCGGGCGGGGACCTGAATCGAATTGGAAAACGATTTGTATTTCGTTCGACGTATTCCCGCCATCCGCCTAGACTGTAAGAAATTCTTTTGCCGCTCAACCCTACACACCGTATATATAATAATTCTCCCTCCGGCCGCCCGAACGACATCGAGTCGGACTCGACCGATAAAAAAAAGTATAAATTGATATTTTAAACATCAATCGCAAGTTTCCTCGACGTAGGCTCGAGCTCGTGCACCTTTCGCTATTTTTCACTCTACCGCCTCTCGTTTTAATAGTTTTCCTCTTTTTTCCCTTTTCATACCCGCGCGACTTTCGAGCCTTATCAGTGCCGACGCGTTCGCTCGTCATTTGTGTGTTCCATCTTGCCCCCCTCTCCCGTTCCTCTTTCTCCCGCGCTCCGCGCGGCGTTTTCACCATCGGCTAACTAACGGCGAATAACCAGTCAACCGTTCGGCAGCTTTTTCCACCGGGTTTCAGAATTTCCAATATTGACGTGTCTTCTTCAATCGAGCGAAACAAAATCCACCGAGAGGGTAACACCGAGAGACGGCCGAGATAGCAAACTCGAATTGACGCGAGCGCGCCCGCGACTTAAGCCGAACACGCCACATTTTTTTGTCTATGATCTCGCGTATGAATTCATGTATAACGGAGCATCGTCGGTGCCGAGCGACCTACTTTTCTGTTTTCGACGGCGAACCTATAGAAACAGATCACTGCGAAAACGGATGATTGATGAAAAAAATATGACTATTTTTTGTTTGTTTGTTTTTTTCAGAATGCCGGGCTGAATGGATCGACTGCTCGGAGGGCAGAATGAATCGAAGGGAGGACCCGCTGTTACGGCAGCATCGCAGTCGTTTGCTGCAACTCGCCGAAGCCACTAACATTAAACCTGGACGCGGAAGCGGCAAGAGACGGGGCCAGAGAACTTGCCAGGGTTCTGGCCAGGGGTTTGTTTTTTTACCCAATGAGAAATCTTATGTATATTTTGGAAAACTGTGGATTTGTTTGTTTGTTGGTTTGCATGTTTTACCGTCTCCGTCCTGGGTCACCCTTTCGGTGAATCCCCTCTTTTTGGTAAAGCTTGGAGATAAAATACATAGTGCAGTAGTAGTAGAAAAAAGTAGATAGATAGATGGTTTATTGTGTCTTGGGATAAATCCCCTAAGGACCAAGCATATAAGCGGTACACATGGCGAGCGGAAGAAAAGTTTGAGTATAGAGTAGTCTGAATGAAGTTCACATAGAGTATTTGACAATGTTGTATACGGAGCAGAATCAGAGCAGGTACAGAGAAAAATTACAGCATTGTCGGAGAAAAATCAGAGGAAAGTCGAGGCAAATATAGAGCAAAATCAAAGTCAAAATTGGAGGCAGGAGCGGTGGTCAGGGTTGGCAGCTATCGGAGCAATATAAGAGCAAAATCAGAGCAAAATCAGAGCAGAATCAGAGCACAATTAGAGCAAAGTCCAGGCAAATACAGACCGGAATCAAGTAAAAATCAAATCAAAATCAGAATCAAAATCAAAGTCGGAGTCAGCAGCGGTGGTCAAGGTTGGCAGGAGGTGGTCCATAGAGTAACAAAAAAAAATTTTTAATGTAAAGACCTAAAGGCGATCGGTCGTTTTCCCAATTTCCATATTGTCCCTTCGATCCCGTCGGAAATCCCCGGTTTCTCATATATTGCTTTGTAGGTCCGCAACACACGATTACATCCCTTCGCGACCCTCGGCTTGGAGAAGATAGACGTGTAGGTTTCGCGCGTGCTCCGAATCATAAATAGATTGCAGCACCAAACGAAAAACATTCATTTACTTTTGCTCGTGTGTACACTGCGTCTGTAATAATAACGCTGTAAAGACCCACATAGTGTTTTGTGAGAAAATAGAAGTGTCGAAGGTTCGTTTTCGCCCAATGAGAAATAGTTTGTAGAGAAAAAAAAAAAAAAAAACTAAGGACCAAAAGCGATCGGTCGCTTTCTCGATTTCCAGATTGTCCCTTCGATCCCTTCGGAAATCCGGGTTTGTCATATTTCGCTTTGTAGGTCCGCGACGCGCGATTACATCCTTTCGTGACCCTCGTCTTCGACAGGATGGACTTGTCGGTGGGACGGACGCCCATACAGTGTATCATGAGAAAATCGACGTGGCGAAGCGTAACCGGAAATTTAATCATTTTCACGAACGCCATTTATCCCGATCTTTCGTGAAGGGTAGCGCGGCCGTCGAAGAGTCAAGCGATCCTCGGAATTCTTGGAGCTATGCGCGGCCCTTTGGAATTCGCCGGCGAAGCGTCCCAAGGACTCGGATGAGCAAGTCTCGGAGACACACCGGACACGAGAAAAGGAAATAATCGTTTTTGCCCCATGAGAAATAGTCAAAGTTAAAAAAAAACAAAACAAAAAAATTAAAGACTAAGATCGATCGTTTTCTCGATTTCCAGATTGTCTCTTCCGACCCTTGAAAATCCAGTTTTCTCATACATCAAGCGACGTATAGTATTGTAACGAATATGTAGCTGACGTGTGACATTACGTGATCGGGATAATTAACGTTTATCGTTGTTAATAATATCCGCCCCAAAACCTCATACGCGCGTTATTAATTCCCTTGGACCTAACAGTATTATTGTTACACTGAGAAAAGAATCTAGTGAAAATTACTATATCGCTTGAGAGATATTACCATAGCATATTGTAGTAGGGCGTTAGGGCGCCACCTATGGTAGGAAGTACTGGACTTATAAGAATTTTTCTTAGATATTATGGTAAAAATTCTTGGAAATCTGAGACTTTCTGCCATAGGTGGCGTCCTGGCGCCGTACTACTATGTGCTATGGTAATTTTTCTTAGATGGTCGGTAATTTTTACTAGATTCTTCTCTCAGTGTATAAACGTAGTGTATACATAAGAAAAGTAAATAATCATTTTTACAGAATAAGAAACAATATAAAGTCTCCAAACTTAAAAAAAAGAAAAGACCAAGATCGGTGGTTTTCTCGATTTCCGGTTGTCTTTTCGATCCCCTTGGAAATCATGGTTTCTCATATATCGCTTCGCAGGTCCGCAACACACGATCACATCCCTTCGTGCCCGCGTCTTTGAGGGGACGAACGTGTAGGTTTCACGCGTGCTTCGAATCATAAACAGCTCGTGACGCGAAATGAAACTGTAACAACAACAACAACAATAAAGGCCCTACGCCCGTACAATTTTTTATGAGAAAAATCAACGTGGCGAAACCTTCACCGGAAATTTAATAATTTTCGCGAGCACCATTTATCCCCATCTTTCGTGGAGGGTGGCGCGGGCGTCGAAGAGTTAAGCGATCCTGGAAACACTCGGGGCTATGCGCGGCCCTTTGGAATTCTCCCAGCGAAGCGTCCCAAGGACTCGGATGAGCAAGTCTCGGAGACACGCCGGATTTACTTCGCCCTTCCTCCGTTCTTCCTTTCTCACCGCCCCGCTTCGCTTCCCCCGGCGCAACCGAGTTTCCTCGAATCCATTATTCTTCAAGGTCCCTTCCGTCTTCGCGGCGTCGATGAATAGGCCTCTCGTTGTCGGTTTCATAGCCCTGTGACGCCTCTCTTGGATTTCCTCCCCGCCTCCCCATTACGAGATTCGCAATACAAAGAAACCAGAAGAGGCCGCTCGAGACGCCCTTCGAAATAAGATAAATTGTACCCTCTATTTTTATTTTTTTTATTTTTATTTTTTTCACATAAAACTCATTTATTGCACTAGCGTAAGAATTTGCTCCAAAAAAACAGGTCCATTTTCAACATTTTTAAAAACTTGAGTATTAGGAGGGCAAGGTCGGGTTTTTATACATAATACGTACTAGGTGAGTTTTTTTTTATTGGAAAATCTCAATTAATAACGGATTTATTAACAAATAAAAATGGACATCGTGTCTCAAAATCTATTCAAAATATTGAGTTGATACTTGGACAGATCTTTGATCATAACATTTACTATCTAATAACCGGATGATTAAAAAAAAAGTTCTCTTATCTGTTAATCACAAACGATTGAGGTCGTTTTGTCGTTTCAACGAAAAAAAGACCTTAATCTTTTTTATTAAAAAATAAATTACAGTTGTTATAATCACGGATCTGTCCAAATTTCAACTCAATCGCACGAATAGATTTAGAGATACGATGTCCGTTGGTAATTGTTAATCAATTCGCTGTTAATTGATGTTTTTCACTTTTAAAAAAACTCAATCTTCATAACACTTTGTACTAACTGTCTGTAAAAACCTGATCTTGTCCTTCTAATATCCGCGTTACGGACAGTTCGACCTCGCGTGAGTCCAGAGAGAATTGAGAGAGAATTGCGAACACTTCTCGATAGGATAAAAATCTGAAAAAAAAATCAAGCATATGGAAGGTGCTGAAAAGATTGATTTTGCATAATAATAATTCCAAAATGTTATCAACAAATGAATGAAAAAAAAAATTTCCAACAAATCCCCCAGCAACTTAACTTTTTGTTCATATACAAACAATTTTTTAATCTTTTTGCATACCTATGCATTTTTTCAGAATTTTGTGTAATTTTTGAAAGATATGTATTTTATTGACTAAAATCCTAATATTAAAAAATTACACGAAATTCTGAAAAAATGCCTACGTATTCAGAAAAATTCACAAATCGTTTTCATAAAAAAAAAGTTAGGTTGCCGGGTGATTAGTTCGGAAATTTTTTTTCGTTAATTTGTTAATGACATTTTGGAATTGTTATTATGCGAAATTTCTATCACATCGAGAAGTGTTCGCAATTCCTTTCTCAATGTTCTCTGAACTCACGTAAGGTCAGACTGTCCGCAAGTACCACCTTAGAAAAAAAAATGTTGAAAATTGATCTTTTTTGCAGCGAATCCTTATGCCAGTGCCATAAAGGAAGGGTAAAGAAAAAGTTACCCTAATTTTAATTCAAGTTGAAACTTACTTAAATGTATTTTGCCGCGACCGCTCGAGCATGACTCTGAGCATATTTTATCCGAGCAACTTCAGCTAACACGGGTCGAAACTTTTGCAGCAATACCGGCGCCCCGGCGAGTCGAATAACCCTCCAGGACATCGTGAGGAACGATCCGGGCTATACGTCCAACATAGAACACTTGGTATTCCCCGAACGCAAGAGCAGCAATCCGAATTTAACGAGCCAAGGCTCGTCCAGCGGTCAACAGTCGAAGAAGAGCAAGCCAGGCAGCGGAGCATTGTCATTGGTTAATCCTGCCTCGAGCAACGCTTCCGGTAGGTCGAGACTCGCCGAGGTATTCGGTCGTCACTATGTGAGGGGTTCGTCGCTCCAAGACTCGGGGGCTGCGAATCGCAGCAATCACCACAACGTAAGTGCTCTCGATGCCTATAACGCGATACGATGTAGCGTACGATTATGGCGCGACGGTTTCTGTACGGTCTTTGGAAAACTCGTTCTCTCCCATTTACCGTTCGGCGAGTACGAGGACGTGATGCGATACTCTTCGCGTGATGCTGTTTCACACTAGAGATGAGCGCGCGCTTTGTGGATAGTCATTTTTTTTTTTTTTGCAATTGACTGTCACGTGACCGTCGATCGACCGGTTCGGAAATTGCCGCTCTGTGACAACAGCGACATCAACTCCAAAAAAGCCCACGGTGACAATTTTGAAATTAACAAAGTACTAATCTTGCTGGTCAGAAAAAAATTAATTTTGGATTCATTTTATAATATTGTTTCATTCATAAATCGATTGATCAAAACAATTAAAATACGAATACAATAAAAATTCGGTCGACATCAACCTAGACTGCCAAATACGGTTAATTCTTTCGTCAAAATTGACGCTTACAAAAAATGACGGTCAAATCCCAACTGGATAAACGATTTCCGCTCTGTCGACCTTATTTTTCACCCCGAACAAAATTGACCCTCATACCTCATAGCGCAATATTTTCCGGAATAAAAAAGACGGTCAAATACCGGTCATTTTTTAATTCAATTAACGCTTACAAAAAATGACGATCAAATCCCAACTGAACAGACGTTTTCCGCTCTAACGACCAAATTTTTCACCCCGAACAAAATTGACCCTCGTGGCACAACAAACATTTTCCGAAATAAAGAAAGACGATGAAATGCCAGTCATTTTTTAAATTCAATTAACGCTTACAAAAAAAAAAAAAAAAAAATGACTGTCACGGCACATCTCAGATCCGCGCACGCTAATAACCGCTTTACAGTCTCAAGGAAATTCAACAAACAAACAAAAAAAAAAAAGATTGAAGAAAGATTTGTACACGCGAGACCGCAGCCTCGTCGCCGAACGTCCTCGTGCAACACCCACTGACATTATTCTCGAACCGAAAGCGGCGAGGCAACTTGCTTATGTTGGTATACGCGTGCGTTACAGAGTACATCGTTGGACGGCGGCGGAGCGACGGGTCATCAGCCCGTGGCAATTGGAGGATCGGGATCAGGAATCCCAAGGAACGCGGCCCGCCGATGGTTGTCGCAAACGTCGCAATCCTCGAGCAGGCAACACTCCAGCGAGGCGGATGGGGGAAGCCACGCGCTCGGCTCCGGGGCTTCCGTGGGTGTCGTCGGTTCTGGAGGACCCGTTTCGACCTCGTCCTCGGGCCAACCGGCATCTCGTCGGGTCAGTCCCGCCTCGGAACCAACGGAGATCGCTGGCTCGAACGCGACCGCCGCGGTATCGTCCACGTCGCGATCCGAGAGGTAAATTGTGCTGCAGTTAACTTAGCCGCGGTCCAGCGCGACGTCGTTGCTGCTTGCTAGTCGAGCAATCGAGGCGAGATTAGGCTTCGATCGTGACGTTATAGCTTGTAACATTTTTTTTTCTTTTTACTTTCTTCGAGCGATGAGGCGAGATGAGTTATGAGTTCGGTCTTAACGTTACAGTTTGTAACGTTTTTTCGTTACTTTCTTCGAGTGATGAGGCGAGATGAGTTATGGTTGGAGTGTAACGTTATAGTTTGTAACTTTTTGTTACGATACTTTGTTGGGGTGATTATTGGCTGGTAATAGACGGCCAGCGAAAGATGTGCAATTAGCCTATGTATGCATGTATATGTATGTACATGTTTTTGATACGTGCTCCGAAATTTACGTGAGAACTCGAGGAATCGAACTTGGATCTGTTGAGCGAGCGACGAAAGAACATGTCCAGGAAAAGGTAATTATTGCGAAGATGTTTCTCTCGTCCAATGAGGCGTTATTACTTATTGGGCAATACTGATCGAAAACGATCGATTCTCTAACATAGGGAATTGTAAAAAAAAAATTGCGAATTAATATAGTTCTCTGGACATTTAATTACGAGATAATTTATTGATTGGGTGTGAAGGGCGCAAGGGTATTTAACGATTAAAGAGCACGTGGCGAATATATAAATGGGGGGAAGCGGGGAAAAATGGGATAGTGGGCAAAACGCAATTTTCCAATAATTTTTGGATGTCCCATTTTTCCTGGATTTTCTGCCCCGTTTTGCCCCACGGTCCCGTTTTGCCGCAGTGTCTCATTTTGTCCCGCTCTTCTCTACATATTTTTGATACGTGTTCCGACATAAGTTGCGGGGCAAAGTGTACGTGAGAACTCTAGGAATCGTACTTGGATCTATTGAGTGACTGATGACAGAACATTTTCAGACAAAGGTAAACATTTGCAAAGATATTCCCCTCGCCCGATCGTACACTGCAAAGATAAATGGTAAATTCAATGCACTGGAACTTGAAATCTGCTCACATTACTTTCATTAATTGAACATTAATGTACGTTTTTTCGTGAAATAAAAATACTTGATATTAAAATTACAAATCTTGCCTAAAATTTACAAAAATTTTCATTAAAGAATCACATTTTACTGTAACATTGTAACTCACATATATTTTTCTAGTGTACATTGTACTTTTGAGGTATTCCAGAGATCGAAAAGCATTGATTTCACTAACACAGGAAATTGAACAAAAAATTGAAAATTAATACACTCAGAGAAGGATCTCGTAAAAATTACTATATCGCTTAAGAGATATTACCATATCATATAGAAGTACGGCGTTAGGGCGCCTATGGCAGGAAGTACCGGTTTCATAAGAATTTTTCTTAGATATTATGGTAAAAATTCTTGGAAATCTGAGACTTTCTGTTTTAGATTGCGCCCTGGCGCCGTACTACTATGCCCTATGGTAATTTTTCTTGGATGATCAGTAATTTTTACTAGAATCTTCGTTGAGGGTGACCGATGTGAAAACAATTTTCTTCTATTTGTTTCGGCTTCGGAACGGTCTATTGGAATTCCTCTTCTTCAAGGTGTTATTGGGGACGCTCTGTATTTACGTAAAACGGAAAAGAATAAATATTTTCTGAAGAGGACCCCGACCAGGGTCGAAACGTAATAAAGAGCCTCCTCAATAACCCCTCGAATTAAAGGAATTCCAATAGACCGTTCCGAAGCCGAAACAAATCGAAGAAAATTTATTTTTACTAGATCCTTCTCTCAGTGTACAGTTCTCCGAAAATTTAATTCCGAGATAATCGATCGATTAAGCCTGAATCCCACAAGACTAATTAACGATTAAATTCTTTCCGACAATATAAATTGCAGGTCGTCGAACGTCTCCGTCGTCCACCTGCGCGGGGCGTCCTCGACGGATTCGTGGGAGCCGACTCTCCAGCAGTCGCAGCAGTCGAATTTCGGTTCGATCGGTCGAGGCAGCTACGCCCGGGCGAGTTCGATACCGAGCCTGAAGCGCCAAGACCAGTCGCAGCAGCAGCAGCAGGTCGCATCATCGGGTGCACAAGTTCTAACGACATGTTCGTCAACCGCACCGCCGAAGCACCATCACCACCGCCAGTCGCAGGACGTCCATAATCACAGCAGCCAATCGCAGTCGCGTCGCCGGGAGGCGACCAACTCGTTCCTGACCGGCAGCGGCGGAACTTCCGGCGAGCTCTTCGTCAGCGGCGATTGCAACCGCGAGCTCTCGCCCGTCCGCTGGTGCGACCGCGAGGTCGACGGTGTCTACCTCGGAAGATCGGGCTGGGTGCAGGTGCAGCAGAGGTCTCTGGACGAGAACCGGAAGTGCAACTACGAGAGCAACCCAGCCCCGATGACCGGCGGTGGAAACGGCGCCGGAAACTCCGTCCCACCGCCATCGGGAACGATCCCCTTGCCTCGTCGCGCGACCGTCAAACTTGTCGACTACCACTGCAGCAACAGCGAACCGGGAAAATGCCCGGACTTCACCAGAGCCATCACCCTGGACTCTCACCGCCCGGACTTCCTGAAGCTGCACCACCTCTCCCAAGAGTACGAGACGCCGAGCGGCTGCACATCGCCCCACAGCATCCCCGAGTCCGGCTCGCCGCCCTCGATAACGCCGATAATATCCCCACCTCCGGCCTTCCAGGACGTCGCGAAGAGAACGACCGCCCGTCCGAGCCGCGCCACGCAGTATGGCAAGGCTCCGTTTCTACCGAGGTCGAACGCCATCATCGACAGCGACGTCATAAGTCCCCCGCCGTCACCGCCACCAAAATCCAACAGCGTTTGCTGGAGCTCGTTGTCCGGCAGGAAACCGTCTGGCACGCCGTTCAAGACGCGAGGCAGGTCGGCCTCCAGCCAAGGCGCGGCTGGAGCTTCCCAGCAGCAACGACCCTATCGATTGGTTCCGGCCAAATCATTGGAGGATCAAACTTCGAGCACGAGACGCAGCCAATTCGCCCAGCGGTATCTCGAGTCGTCCTCGTCGTCATCGTCGTCGATGGGCTTCAGGAGTCTCGATAGCTGTGTCAATAGAACGACGATGCCGAGGCTGGCTGAGAACACGGATTCTTCGGTCGAGGGCTACGAAGACGGCGACGAGGACGACAATCCGAGCTCGTCTTTGAACCTGAGCGTGGTTGGGAATTCGTCGATCGGCGCGCTGGATTCTTCACCGGAATCGACGCTGAAGGCCTCGACTGGTGGGGCTGCGCAGAATGTTGAGAGGGTTTCGCCTTCGGGAAGACACCAGTCGAGACATGGAAGGGCAAGTCAGCAAGTGGCTTCTTCGAGACGATCGCCCGGATCGAACGAGGCTGGAAAGCAATTGTCCTTCGACTCGTCGTCCTCGTCGTCGTCAAGCTCGAGCAGCACCGATCGTCAGGAAAGATCGCCGACGCCGAATCCGTTTAGACGGTCGAATGCGAACAGGCAGCATCAGAATACGGCGAGGAACACTCTCGTGTCACCCGAGTCGCATCAGACTTCGGCGCGGGTGAGACGCTCGCGGAGTCTTCAGCTGCCGGAGAAGAGGTCACCCGGATCGTCGAGCCACTCGCAGCAAGTGTCGAGAGAACACTCCAGGGAATCGAGCGACTCCCAGAGTCGCGTGGTCGTTAAGATTCTTAACGAACGGGGAGCTGGCGTCGAGAGAGGAAAACGACATCCGTTCGCCAACCGTGAGTCTTTCATTTTTCATTTTTCACTCTTTGAAAATCATTTTCATTTTTCACTCTTTAAAAATCATTTTCATTTTTCACTCTTTGAAAATCATTTTCATTTTTCACTCTTTAAAAATCGAGAGAGACTCAAAAATGGTTATATAGTTTCATAGTTGTTTTTTCTCATACCAATACGTAAAATAGGTACCAACGTTTCTTGTCAGCAAACGTCCACACTTCATTTCACAAATTTTTTACGTTTCCCAAAAATGTCTCTTAATATTACACATGTTTTTTTGTAAAAATAACGGGAAAATAATTGGGAACGTTGGTGGTCGAAGTAAGAGTTAATGTAAACATGATCAGAATGTTTCAAAACGTTAAAAAACCACATGTACAAAAAATGTCGGTCTAGATCATTGAGATTTTAACAGAATTTGAAATTTTCGAAAAAAAGTTCGCTGTAGCTTCCGCAAATTTTGGGCTATCGGGATGAAACTTTCTGCAGACGTAAACTAACATCAATCAATGTTTGTTATTGAATTTGGCAAGAATTGATCCACCTGTTGAATTTTGACCGTTACACGGACGCAAGTTTCCGTTTCAAATATTAAAGTAGTAGCTAAATAAGTAGGAAATTTGTGATCAGAGACAAAAATTCATCAGACATCGTCCCAAAATTACGAATAGCAAACATTTTTTTAATATTGATCTTTTTGAACCAAAAATGTTTAATCATGAGCTTGAGAACTGTCGGGGTGCCGCAAGCACACTTCATCCCCTTCTTATTTTGCATGATAAATAAAAAGTATACTTGAATTATCATTAGTTAAAATTTTCACCTGGTAGAGAAAACCTCGTTTTCATAAATATGCAAAAAATGATGGAAAGTAATTTGCACATGGCATCCTCATTTATTACAAATTTTGCGCACAGTTTCCTCTATGAGGAACCAAAAAAATCGATCGACAAACTTTCTTTACGAAAGTTCTTCACGACGAACATATTTAACCCATATTACCCAGTTTATTGCATTCGTTTAAATTTTTGCTCGTTATATAGTTTCATATTATTTTCGACTTGTTAATTTTCACAGTATAATTTTTGCCGCCCCTTGCCTTAGTCGCTCGTTGTTCTATGTTCGAGCACGGTGTCCTCAAGACAGCTTGCCTCACCCAAGTAAAACTCCACTATTTTACTCCATTCTATCTTTCCCCAGGAAAAGCGCAATCGACCGAGGACACGGCGAACGCGGAGCTTCTGCGAGAGGTCGAAGCGGTAACGGAGTATCTCTACGGCACGCGAAGTCGCGCATCATCAAGAAATCTATTGCCCGGTCGTTACGAGTCCCGCGACGACGGTCAGGAGCAGCGTCGGGGTGGTCCGGGCACTTACGACATCTACTTCATATCGGCGAAGCAGCCGACCCAGCAGCAGCAGCAACAAGGATCGTCAAACACCGCCAACAATCCTAACTCCTCGCAGCAATTGAACAGAAGACCGAGAACCCTTCAGAGAGGCGCGACAACACCGAACACGAATCCTCCCTCAACCTGTCCAGACTTCTGCGTCAGCTCCGACCCAAAGAATCGCTGCAACAGCAGCACGTGCGATTTTTGGCCTCATTGCTCGCAGCGCGACACGCTCTACTCGCCCAGCCACGGTCAAACTTTGATGAAACTCTCACAGAGCTATCCGACTCACAGAAGAGTCTCGGCGGACAACGGCGGAAGTCGAGTCTCGCGCGACCGGGGCAGCGCTTGTTCCTCGCCGGCCTCGCTTGAAGCGGTCGACGACCGTTCGGACGCGATGGCGCGGAAGCAGCGAATCCGCTCGGGGGAGCGGAATCACGACGAGCGCATGCCGAAGAGCGCCCTGAAGCAGAATCGTTGGTCAACGCTGGATTCGCCGAACGGCAACGATCCTAATTTCGACAAGCGTCAGCACCACCCGACGCACTGGGAGTATCGAAACCTCCGCGTTGAGCAGAGAATTTCACCTAGTCAGAGCAAGACGGGCGTGGGCAGGTCGCCGAGCGGCAGCGGCGCTCCGCTTCTCTCGCCGTCGATGACGACCTCCTCGTCGTCGAGCAGCGACATTTGGATCACCACGTCCGACAGGACGATCACGAAGAGTCCGAAGAATCCCAAGAGCAGCGGCGGATCGACACCCATGGAGGAGGCGATCGTCGACTCACTGAAGACTCTCGTCGAGCCTACGAAAGGCGCCGTAGACTCCAGGCCAGGAAGCGCCCCGGCCAGGAGGGACGACTCGCCGCCTCCGAACGGATTTCTCAATCCTCAGCAGAGATCCTCCTCGCTGCCGAAATCGTTCCTGACCCACAACAGCCCCGCAGGCAGGCAAGTCTGATTGATAAGACACTTACTTTTCCGGCGGGTATTTATATGTAGGTCGGATTTATTGCGGATCATTCCGGATCTGGTCGAATCCCTATCAGCGAGAAACAATTTCCTGTTAATCGGCTGGCGAATGGGTTCGAACAGTCCGAGCATCAATTCTCGATCACTCCGATATTAAGCCGCGACTGCACATTCCCTGGCTTACTAATAGCACAATTACAACCACGTCGTGAACAGGGGAGAGGAATCTCCTGGGGTATATTCGATTACTCGCTGGGCTGCGCGCAACGTACAGACTCCTGTTAGGACGTATAGACGCGTACCGGTCGACTGTGTGTTCTCTTCATTCCGTTACGCCTGGCTCAAAACCGAGTGGTTCGTGCAATGTAGGCGAGTTGAGAAGATTGAAGGTTTTTGTTTCTTTTTCTTTTTTTTACAGTTTTCGTTCAGATGTCTCTTTAAGAAGATTATTGCACGGATTAGGGGGATAAATTCTTAACGAATTTAATCGGAACAATTCTTTGGGGAGTTAATTCCGTTCGTCGGTATTTTCTCTTCCGCTCGGCATCTTTCTTAAAGAAGGGTTGATCCGGTATTACGAAAACTGTATGGTATTCTCGGAAAATTCATCTTTCCGCTGGAGATTATTTAAAAAAATGTAATCCTCTTTTCTCTTTTATTAGCCTCTCTTTACAAACATTATTCGCACTAATTACTGAGATAAATTATTAATGACTTTTCTCGGAAAAATTCTTTGGCACATCTATTTCATTCTTCAGCATTTTCTCTTCCGCTTGGCATCCTTAAAAAAAGGGCCAATTAATTATTACGAAATTTGTATGACATTCTCAGAAAATTCATTCTTCGATGAACCTTAGGAAATTCATCCTTCAATTAGTCTCAGAAAATTCATTCTCCAATAAATCTCGGAAAATTCATCCTCCAAGACCTGCCGGAGAACATAAAAAGAACATTTTTAATCCTCTTTTCTTCTTTTTTACTAATTTATTTCCAAGAGTAAAGAGCTTTTTACATGCTATGCACCCACGATACATTTCTTACACTGGCATCGTGACACGCGTAAGCTTCTTTCGCAGAGGATCCGAAGGAATTACTGAAAAGTCCGTAGAAATATGTCGAGCACTGTTTGTACAAGTCCTGTTGATACTTCATCCTGATGGAAAATTTTTCCCTGCTCCGTGCAAAGATCGCTGAAATATGCGCCTAGACATGGGCTCGCCGTGCGATGCACATTATATGCACGCTATATATTTCCCTTTGCCACTAGGACCGTTAGTAAAATATAAGTAAAATATATATTCATGAAAAGTGTAATCTCTTTGGCTTCGCGCGTCTCTCCTCATATTCCACGGTAATGGTAAATGTTGCTTCGCGTTTCTGTGAGACGATCAATCTCGCGGTCTCGTCAACTCCGCGATATTGGACGGGAAATGAGTGAATTTAATCGCAAAGGCGAGCCACGGAGATAAATCTCTTTGAGAAGGTATTTGACACGATAGTAAAACGAAAAATGTTTAATCTCTGGCTTTATTGACGTGGTGCAATTTTTTCGTAGAGAAACTCAATTTTAGCGGATTTGTTATTGACTCTTTTATATGAATTTTCAACATTGATGTTTCCTCATCACTCCCGGAGCCGCGGATAACTTCGTTAGAGTCTCTGACAGCTCGTTGCGTAGTTATGCATCCTGCAGCCACGAGACGTATAAAACCGATGCCCTAAAGCGCGCGCCTCGTTTGCCCCGGCTGCCAATCACAGCGCGGATTAAACCGTGAAAATTCGAGTGTGCCTTAACGAACTATTCTCGGGAAACTAGAAGAGCAGACGGATGCCTGTATGTATATATATATACATCTGTATATTTGAGTACTCGAGGAAGCAATTTAAAAACTTCAATTTTTCACGGTTTTTTAATTTATTTTTTAGCTGCTATTCTATAGTTTACCCTTTTCGGAGCACTCCAAGAAATTATCTTTCGAATGTGCCTTAACGAACGATTCTCGGGGAAACTCGGTGAGGAACGTGTGTATATGTGGGGAATTTCGTCCCGTTCCCAAAGCTCAAAAACTCGACCACTTCCAAAACAATCGTTACTTCAGAAAAATTCATAATTATTTAAGATAATTTTTTGGACCTTTTATCTACAAAAAAAAAACCAAAAGTTCATTCAAAACTACATCTTTTATTTTTTGAACACTTTTCTATACGTCTAATATTTTCAAAGATGCCGGTGTTTAAAAAAATTCGAGTTTGACATATAAAAAAAAAAAAATGGAACCAAAAATTCTGAAAAAAAATTACAAACATGTTATTTTTAACAATTATGAATTGTGGCGAAATTACGATTTCTTTTCCGTTCGAAATGGGATAGAATGCTCGAGTACTCGAGCGACCAATTTAAAACCTTCAATTTTTCACGATTTTTTTCTAAGCTGTTATTTTAGTTTGCCCATTTGTGGAGAAGTCGAAAAAATTATTTTTTTAAATAAGATGTCGTATTTTTTGGCAACTCAATTTGTAAATAATTCGATCTGTACACGCGATGTGTGGACCAGGAGTGTACAGCAGCTCCGTCGAGCAACATAAAATGTTGAGAGAAAAGCGTATAGAGATCTACGTTCACTCAATCGCGAGGTCGGCGTTGCTCGCTGAAAGCGACAATAAAACGTGCGTCGAACCTTTCGTCCATATAAGGTTGGCGTATACGCTGCCGACGGCGCCGCTCCTCTCGTTCGCAAAACGGCCGGGCGGCGACGTCCCACACGTGAAACACACCGTGCGGCACGGTCTCAGCCCGAGCTGTTTATGCTATACTTCTTTTACACGTATGCCTCTTCATATTCTGTGGGCGGGCTCAAGGCGATTTCGGCAGTTCTCTGTATGTGATATGACAAATACATGTTTTAAAAAATAAAAGAAAAAAAAAGATTTCCACTTAGACCGACTACGTGGATATCTTTTTTTTTTCTTCCCGATTTGACGAATTTTTAAGTAACTCAGTTCCGAACGGCCATGTAGATTTTTAGGGGCACAAAATGCCCACCAACGTGACCGACCTTTCTCACACTTCTACATATTAATTATCATCATAATTGTTGACTAAGATTTTAGTTTCTCGCCTAAGTAACAGCGTGTCGAGAAACGCGATTTCGAAATTTCAATTCTTCTTTGAAAAAACTCAACGAAAACCTGTCGTCGCGGAAATTCGCATTTACTAGTTTATGTATTCGAAAAAACACTGTTACCAATACTTTCCTTTATTGAGGACCGGTGCATCAATACAAATCGACTTCCTTTACTGTTAATAATTGCACAATATTTTGGATAAACAATTATGAAAATTTAGCACTTCTTTAACTACCGTTTCATGCAGTAGCCACCTTAAGACCGTATGAAACACTTTCCTCCTCGCCCATCCCTGGTGAGTCGGTATCAAAAACTGTAATCAACTTTTTTCGTGGGTTCTCGCATATACGGTAAAAAAAGTCTCATCGGAAGCGGATATGATCTCGGTTTTCGATGAAACTTTTTTATGACCATACATAACCGAACGCGATATTGCACATGCTCTTAGGGTGGGGCTAAAGATCAGCATAATCTCAAAGTATTCCTAACACGTTTTTTTCCAAAACGATTTTTTTTAATTTTATATAAAACATTTCAGAGAAAAATGAATTCAAAATTTTAACTCCGGCTCCCTCGCACTCTACGTGTTTAGCCTCCCCTCAATGGCCCAAAAATGCCATTAAGGGGGGTCATATTAATTATCATTACAAGCGCACACGTTCGAGGGAGTTGTTTAGATCTCTTAATTAAGATTTTTGTCTCTCGTCTAAGTAAAGCGTGTCGAGTAACAATAACGGGCCGTGTTACATCCGAGTGATTCACGGCGCTCTCGACAAGTGCTCGACAAACGGGGATGCCTCAAGGTCTCAGACGGCACAGAGTGCACAGTGCACGCTGCAAATTCCGCAAAATTGCGTCACGTTTTTCTCGCCGATTTGACGTAGGGACTTTCACTTGTTCACACCTTTTCAAGGTCTCGCGCACCTGGCTTACCAGCGGATCTTAACGCGGCGGTCAGGGAGTCTTGCTTGTTTCTTTCGGCAACAGCCAGATGGCCGTCGAAGTATCGCTCAGGTAGAAACGCCGATATATCGCGTCTTTTCTTTACCTCGCTGCGTTATCGACCAGGTTAATGTAAGATTTTTACACGTTGAGTCCAAACGACAATTTTTTTTCTTCGTCACATAAATACATTTTTTTCGATGCAATAAATCGAAGGGAATTGAAATATATATTGTTATCGAATGACCAGTTGCTAAGACTGTAAAAAAAAATTATATATTTAATGCATCAGACTGATAGTTTTTATGCAAAAACTTGTACATCAAATTTAATGTACAGTTGTGATGAAACATTAATATACTTTTTCATTGAAATTAAAATAAATTTTTTAAATGAAAGTGCTTTTAAAGTAAAATTAGAGTAAACTATTAACAATACAGTATTTCTAATGTTTTTAATACATTAATTTAATTAATTTAATATATTGAACATTAATTTTTCACCACAATTGTACATAAAATTTAATATGCCAGTTTTTTCATAACAACTTCCAGTCCGGTACATTCAATTTCATAGGAATTTGTTTTACTGTGAAGATGATAATATCAGCGTTTTTTTTTTTTTGCAAATGTCAGTCACGCACACACTCGTGTCGTCGACGAACGATTTTTATTCTGACAAATTATTTTCGTACGAACGTCATTTTTTATTTTCGGTTTTTCTCGAAACCATCGTCGATAACTTTGTAAACTTTGGCACGAAAAATTGTTGGCTAGAGTCCAAACATTTTTTTTTATCAGATACTGTTATCGATATTGTTACCGGATGACCAATTGCCAAGGTGAACTGCCTAATTGCTGACGATAATACCAGTGTTTTCTGCAAATGTCAGTCACGCCCAATTTTGTTATCGATGAACGTATTTTATTCTGATAAATTATTTTCGTACGATGGGTATTTACAATTTTTCGATTTTCTTGAAACCGTCGTTGAGAAACTTTATAAACATTGGCACGACATATATTTGGGAAGAGTCCAAAAACATCTGCCAGAAAAATAAAGAATCGGGGAATAACTGGATATTTTACCCTCGGCAACAACCCCTGCTCGAAGCTATTGGATCATCGCGAGATTTATATATATACACACATACATATATGTCTATAAATATATATATAAAAGTGATTGAGGTGTAGAGATACGAGAGAAAAGTCTCGTCGGTTTATAGAGCTCAAGCGTATCCGATCGATCCTCGTGTTCTCTTCTATAAATATCCAACATCACCTGACCCTACGTACCCACGATATTTCACTACTACGAAAATATTAGTTTTCATTATTCCCGTGAAATTTCCATACAGAATATATTATATTACGCTCCGAAATTATTTCCATGCGATTAATCGCATAAATGAGTTTCTGCTATCAAAAAACAGGCAATCAATCGTATAATTGATAAATGAGTGAAATAGGCGAAAGATAATACTTTTCCGCATATATTACGCTTCGAAATTATTTCTATGTGAATAACCGTCTAAATAAGTCTATGTTATACAAAAACAGGCAATTAATCGTATAACTGATAAATGAGTAAAATAGGCGAAAGAAAATGCTTTTTCGAATATATTACGCCCTGAAATTATTTCCACGTGCTTAACGCAAATAATTTGCTGTTATCAAATAAGAAGGAAATCAATCGTACAATCCATAGACGAGTAAAATAGGCAGAAAGTGAACAATTTTTCGAAAACATTACGAAATGATGTCCACGTGTCTTTAATCGCACAAATAAATCTCCGGTATCAAAAAACAGGCACCTGATAGTACAATCGACAAGCTGCTAAAAATAGTAAAAAAAAAAAACATAAAAAGAGAGATATAATACGCTCCGAAATGATTTCCACGTTTTTACTCGCCCAAACAAATCCCCGTTATCAAAAACCAAGGAAATTAATCACTCAATCCATGAACGAGTAAAATAGGCGAATAACAAATCATTTTTCGAATACATTACTCTCCGAAGCGATTTCCCCGTCTTTAATCGCACAAATAAATCTCCGTTATCAAAAACCAGCCAACTAATCCTACAATCGATAAGCTCCTAAAAATAGTCAAAAAAAAAAGATATAAAAAACATAAAAAGAGATATAATATCTGAATGAGTGGAGCGTGTGCTGTGGCGACCTGATCCAAAAGCTCAGGGATGCGGGTCGTGCCGGCACCGAGGTGAATGCAGGTAAAAGTAATCGGTGAACAGGATGCATCAGGAAGAGGGCCGGAGTGGCCTTTGCCGGTGTGTAGGCGAGACGCGAAACAGTGTTGGTCCGTCGGCGAGCCGGCAAACAGGTCGAGACGCGGAGCGAGAGAGCCAAGTTGCGCGGTGGCGCTGTTCACGGAATTCGTAGTGCAGTCCGTCGGGCGCCGTCGAGACGACAGCACGAACCTTGGCGTGCTGGTTGTGTTTCGACGCGGGGCTGTTCAGCGTCTTGTTTACATTTGCATCGTGGACTCGATAGCGGAACGATAAATCGATCGATTAAATATTCGTGACGGCAGAAGATAATCTCAGTGTCTCACTGCGCATGCGCATGCGCGTGCCTACGTGCGTGCGCGTGGAAGAAATAATAAAAAAAGAGAGGAAAGATAGTGCGGATAGTGTTGAACGAAACGATCGGATGTACAACTTCAGTGAAATGGACGAGAGAGTACGGGAAATATTGTCGGCTGGGATAAAACGTGGGCGGCCGGTGAACGAGACTGCGGCGGCGGTCGGAACGACTACGCGGAGCCGCCGCGCGCTGATGCGTCACAGTTGGCACTGCACCTGCGCTCACCTGCCCGAACCCCCGGAAACGTTCCCCCCCGTTAGATTCACCGGTCCTGCCGGCCACAGCTGGGAGAGTATCTTACCATCCTCGAGAATCGGGAGGTAAAATATAACTCTCCGTTTAAAAATAAAATGCTCGATCGATCGATATAGTTTTTTATATTTCAAAAAATTGTGGCTGTAGGAATGAAATGGGAGCCTGGCGAGACTCTGGCCCAAGACTGGTTAGGATAGGCTTTTTAGGTACGCTCGCGTTTCGGATAAAGGCCCGTATCGTTAATCATCGGTATCGTTATATATATATATTTGTGTGTATATGGAAAGAAAAATATTAGTTTGCCGCCAGTACAATGTACAAAAATTAATTTGAAAGTTAAGGAACGGTATTGGAAGATTTTTTTTGCATAAACGTTTTCTGAAATTTCAAAGACATGTGCGTTACAATTTAACCGTAAAAGGTTTATTTTTCATTAACATTTCTATAAATTTCAGACAGGAGTAATTTTAATAACTAATATATAATAACGGATATTTTACCAAACAGTACATTAATGTTCAATTAATGTCAGTAATGTAAGGAAATTACAAGTTGCGGTACATTAAATTTACAATTTATTTTTGTAGTGTAGGATTGAGGGGGGGAAAATTATCGAAATCATGACGACCTTGAACACGTAACATTAGAGAATGGGATCGATCGAATTGTTGAGCAGAGTCGAACTGCTGCATAATATGAAAAAAGTGGTGGCTATGCGAATGAAATGGGAGACTGGCCGGTCCGGTGAGACTCTGGCCCAGCACTGGTTAGCACAAGCTTTCCTCTGAAGGTTGTATAGCGCACATTTAGGCACGGTCACGTTTCCGGCTTGCGCCTCGTGTCATAGATCAGTGCCAATATATCTGCCATGTGAGAATAAATTTTAAATTTAATGTACTGGAACCAAAAATTTGCTTACATTACTTACATTAATCGAACATTAATTTACTTTTCCTTAAAATAAAAATCCCAGATATTAAAATTAAAAATCTCTCGTCAGCAATTGACAAAAAATGTTATTAAAATAAAAAAAATTTGTCTAAAACTGCAACGCACATGTGTATGCAATTTTGGAAACGGCTGATGTAAAAAAACTTCGACCACCGTTCATTAATCTTCAAATGAAATTTGTTTACAGCGTGCAATGTAAACAAGAATCGTATGAAACTTAACGTACTGGACTAGAAGTTTTTACGCAAAAATTAGTATATTAAATTTGGCAATACAATGTGATGTGATATGGTATGTACAATAATGATGAAAAATTTAGGTTCAGTGTACACTGTTTAAAAAAATGGTACATTTAATGCACCGGACTGGAAGTTTTTATCCAAAAACTGGTACATTAAATTTAATGTACAATTGCGATGAAAAATTAATGTACTTTTACAGTTGAAATTAAAATAAATTCATAAAGATAAAGTACTTCTAAAGTTTTTTCATATACTGTACATTAATGTTTCATCACAATTGTAAATTAAATTTGATATACCAGTTTACGCCTAAAAACTTCCAGTACCGGTGCATCAAATATTAAACGATTTTTTTACAGTGATATTAATAACGCTGGAATACTTTATTTTTAATAATTTACCTTAATTTTACTACAAAATTACTTTACCGCTTACAATTTACTTTAATATCAATGAAAAAGTATATTAATTTTTCATCGCAATTGTACATTACATTTATTGTGCCAGTTTCTGCCTAAAAACTTCCAGTCCGATACATTAAATGTACAATTATTTTTAATGTCTGTCGTAAGAAAAATAGTGATTTCTCTCCACAGTGGGATTGACCGGGGGAAAAAAAATGAAACGAATAAATGGCGACCTTGAACATGTAACATTTGGAGAGTGGAGCCGAATGGTCGAGCGAAGTGGACCTGCCGGTTGCACGTTATAAAACGGTGTCCCGATGCGCCCGAGCCGACGTAACGATCGAGTCTCGTGACTCTATCTCTGGCAGACTGCTGTCAGGTTGCATAATTAAAGCGGCATCGAAAGGCCAGTGTGAAAGATCGATAAGCGAGCCAGCACTGTAACGGAGGTCGCGGAGGGTTAGTAGCTTCGCGAACAAAAATAAACCCTCTGTACGAGCCTTTAATCGAATAATTACAACAGTAAGCCATCGCAAGCGCAGAGAAGGGAAGTTACCGTGCGGAATAGCGTGGAAGGGAAGAGGAGGGTTAATGATGATGATGAACAGGTACTGCCGGCTGCAGATGCTCGAGCAGCCACGCGACAGCTGCATCGCCGCGTCTCCGAGCGATCCGATATCCTGCCGGTCTTAAGAAAGCAGCTTTCAGGGATTCTCACGAGACCCTTAAATCGCAAAGTATTTTTTCAGAGATGCACTTTTTTTTAACGGTAGCGTCGCAAACCTTGATACAGAAATTGCGTTTTTTCACAGCTTGAACATAGAAAAAACGCTATTTTCAAATATTACAAAAAATTCATACGTATTCAGAAAAATAAACGAATCACTTTTATGAAGGAAAATAGTTAAGTTGACGGGTAATTTTTATGTATAATAATTTTTATCTTCTATTTGTTAATAACAAATTGGCATTATTATTGCACAAAAACAATCTTTGCAGCATCTCCGATATGCTTGATTTTTTTTCAGATCTTTATTCCATCGAGAGGTGTTCGAAATTTTCTTTGAAACTCACGTTCGGCGGGACTGTACAGCTCCAACATCCTTAAATCGCAAAGTAGCCTGTCAGGCGTTTTTTTTTTTTTTGTTCGTTGACACTAGCATCACAAACGTTGGTATAAATCTTTTTGATCTAATCTTTCGTGATCGACCAATTTTCGATTTTAGCGAGACCTTTAAATAGCAAAGTGTTTTCTGAGACACGTGTTTAAATTTTTTTTTTTATCCAGCATCACAAGCCTTGGTACAAATATTTTAGTCTCATTTTCTCGAGCGGACAATTTTCGATGCCCGAAGAATTGATTTCCTATCGAAAACGAATGAAGCGGCAATAATAATGAATATCGAAAATATTTGTCCCACGGATTTATTTTAGAGGGAATTAAATTGCCAAATTATACGTTGTGACTATTAATTATAAAAATATGACGGTCGAATTGTAGCTCGGTGTTTTAAAAGAGGCACGGATAGACGATCGGAGAGTCACTGCAATCTTCGACGGGAGAGAGAGCGTAAGCGTGCCACTTATTTTCTTACCTCGAGGAGGCAGCATCCCCTTTCCAATCGTGTGGTCTTGTTCCGGATGCGAACGCCCTCCGGTAGATCCCGGCTCATCCCCCGGCAACACCGAGATCGACAGCTGCTGCTGAGCCGCCGCTGCGCGTGTTCATGCCGTTGCAAGAACCGCGCGTCTGTTGCCTGACAGGGGAGAACTGGACATTGTAAAGCAAATCGACCGGCAAAATTCCTTTCGAATCGGACAAGCTCCGCATCTACACTGTAAAAAAAAATCGTATGAAATTTAATGCACCGGTCCGGAAGGTTTTATGCAAAAACTGGGATATTAAATTTCATGTACAATTGTGATGAAAAAATAATGTTCAGTGTATTAAAAACATTGGGAATACTTTACACTGAGAGAAGGATCTAGTAAAAACTACTATATCACTTGAGAGATATTACCATAGCATATAGTAGTAGAGCGTTAGGGCGACACCTATGGTAGGAAGTACCGGATTTATAAGAATTTCTCTTAGATATTATGGTAAAAATTCTTGGAAATTCTGAGACTTTTTGCCGTAGGTGGCGCCCTGGCGCCGTACTACTATATTCTATGGTAATTTTTCTTAGTTGATTGGTAATTTTTACTAGATCCTTCTCTCAGTGTATTTTTAACAAGTTTCCTTAATTTTACTATGAGAGCACTTAAATTTTTATAATTTACTTTAATATCAATGAAAAAGTATAGTAATTTTTCAGCACAATTGTCCATTAAATTTAATGTACCAGTTTTTGTATAAAAACTTCCAGTTCGATGCGTTAAATTAACAATTTTTTAAATAAGGTATTGTCGTTCCTCCGATGGACGGAACATTCGCGACTCGCACATCGGAGACGCGCCACGGCCAGGTTCAACTGTACGGATATGTTATTCATTGATCCTTCCTCGGCGAGGAAAGTTGGAAGTATTGTGTGAAGCTACAAAGGAGGGAAGTGCGCGATTTTCACCGCGTGTGAAGTTGCCCTCGCCTCGCTGCCCGAGCGAGCCGAGGGCGGAAATCACACGAGGTGAAAACTCGCTTCCTCCCGTGTAGACAGTAAGAAAAAAGTTTGTACTTTTTACAACAATTTATTGTCCAGAAACGTCCACAATTTTTTATTTGTTAATATTAATTTTCCGATAGCACCGTTCGGCTCTCTTAACTTTTGTTTTACAAACAAAAGTAGAAACTAAAATTGTTAATGACGCGGGAAATAAAAGAACATTGCCGAGTGTGCACTGTAAAAATAAAAAAATTGTCAATTTAATGCACCGGAATGGAAGTTTCTATGCAAAAAGTGGTACGTTAAATTTAATGTACAGATTTGATGAGAAATTAATACTTGTCATTGGAATTAAAGTAATTGATTACAGTTAAAGTACTTTTATAGAAAAATTAAAGTAAATTATTGAAAATAAGGTATTTCCAATGTTTTTAATACACTGAACATTAAATTTTCATCACAATTGTACGTGAAATTTAATAAACCTATTTTTGCATAAAAACTTGCAGTCCGGTACATTAAATTTGATACGATTTTTTTTTACAGTGTGAAGTTTGCTGCCCGAGCGAAGCGAAAAATGACACGAGGTTAAAATCCGCTCCCACCCGTGTAGCATACGATACTTTTTTGCTGACTCCGTTAAAATAACCACATTTCTTACGGCGCAATATCGTCATATTCGCCGATGGCGATTATTCGCTTGAGAGTAATATCACTGTAAAAAAAATGCGTACGTATTTTAATGTACCGGAAACTATGAAAAAACTGGAACATTAAATCTATCGTACTATTGTGATGAAATATTAATATACTTTTTCATTGAAATTAAAGTAAATCATTAAAAATAAAGTATCTCCACGTTTTTAATACCCAGAACATTAACTTTTCATCACAATTGTACGTGAAATTTAATATACCTATTTTTGCATAAAAACTTCCAGTCCGGTACATTACATTTCATACGATTTTTTTTTTTTTTACAGTGTGAAGTTTGCTGCCCGAGCGAAGCGAAAGATGACACGAGGTTAAAATCCGCTCCCACCCGTGTAGCATACGATGCTTTTTGCCGACGCTGTTAAAATAACCACAATTCTTACGACGCAATATCGTCATATTCGCTAATGGCGTTTATTCACCTGAGAGTAATATTACTGTAAAAAAATTCGTATGTATTTTAATGTACTGGAAGTTTCTATGAAAAGCTGGTACATTAAATTTAATGTACTATAGTGATGAAAAATTAATATACTTTTTCATTGAAATTAAAGTAAATCATTAAAAATAAAGTATTTCCACTTTTTAACACATTGAACATTAATTTTTCATCGCAATTGTACGTGAAATTTAATATACCTATGTTTGCATAAAAACTTCCAGTCCGGTACATTAAATCTCACACTAACTTTTTTCACAGTATATTATGTACAGTACAGTATATTATGCTATAAGGGAGGGAAGTACGCGACTTTCGCCGAGTGTTAAGTTTGCTACCCGAGCGTAGCGAGGGCAGAAATCACACGAGGTGAAAATCCGCTCCCTCATTTAAAATAACCACATTTCTTGCGTCACAAAATCGTCTAATAATACTACTAATTATAGGCAGTAATTACTCCCTATGCAGTAATGAAAAAGTACTGCGCATGCGCACATGTTAATAACGATCATTGGTCAATAATAGTCGATAAATCTCGCCCGCCTTCCACGTAAAGAAAGCGCTTATTTCAGCGAAGTCGAGAAAAAAAATATTATAATTTTTTTTTTCGTCTTCGCTAAAATAAGCACTTTCTTTGCGTGGAAGACGGGCGACAATTATCGTCTATTATTGACCAATGATCGTTATTAACATGTGCATATGCGCAGTACTGTTTCATTACTCCATAGGGAGCAATTACTGCCTATGATTAGTAGTATGGGAGAGCGGGGCAAAACGGGACAGTGGGGAAAACGCAATTTTCCAATAAAAATTTGGGCGACCCATTTTGCCCCATCGATACATGTGGATTTTCTGCCCAGTTTTGCCTCACAGTGGCATCTAAAAATTATTGGAAAATTGCGTTTTGCCCCACTGTCCCGTTTTGCCCTGCTGTCCCATTTTGCCCCACTCTCCCCTATTATAATTTAACAAAGAATAAGTGAAGGATAAATTATAATTTGTCCTTCACTTGTTCTTTGTCGAGGAAAGTTGCAGAAAATACTTATTGCCATTGGTGCAAATCGTGCCGTCCGTGCACCGCTTCGATTACCGGCCGTGGCGAAGCGCCGACAAAATTATTAAGTCGATAACTTTGGCGCAGTCGCGATCTGGTTGCGCGACGTGCAATCGTTGCGAGGAAAAGAAGAAAAAAAATTCACGAGTGCATACGTAACACGATACAATTGACGAATTCATGGGTGGCGTTTAATCTCGTTGCTCTCCGGTCTTATCGAAAGCGCGCCGCTTCATATTTGCAATTATTGTGCATTCGAATTATCCTGAATTTAAAATCCTATTTTACCCTAGTGAATTTTTATTCGAGAGGGCAATGTTCAGCGTTCCACGGTATGCTCCGTCGGTAATAAAATTCCGTCACGGATATATCGCTGTCCGGTCGTCGTAGGAGGTTGTTCCCGGGCCACATGAAAACCGATAGCCGCGCTTCAGCACGGATGCGACGCGATCCGCGAACCTACCGGCTACACGGCTATCGGATGACAATTTGCGTTATACTTGACCATACCTAACTCGGCCGCTACCTAATTTAATACGAACCGGTGGGGTGCAATCGGATCGTCGGGCTTGACCATTCAAAGCTGGGCGTTGCGATACGCTCAACTTTCGATTGAAAATTCATCCGATCGATAATACGAGACGGTAAAAGAGAATTCCGGCGAGGGGCCGTGAATTTTTTTTAAATGGAATGTAATCGAGAATTTTTGTTAATTTAATTTAATGGAATTTTGAATGAAATTTTAAATGTAATATAATCGCGATTTTTTCAAATGTAATTTAATGGAATTTTGAATGAAATTTTAAATGTAATGTAAAGGTACGATTTTTTTTATGTAATGTAATTTTTTTAAGTGCCTATTTAATACGAACCGGTGGGGTGCAATCGGAGCGTTGGGCTTGGCCACTCGAAGCTGGGCGCTGCGATACGCTTAACTTTCGATAAAAAATTCATCCGATCGATATAAGAGACGGTGAAACAGACTTCCGGCGAGGAGCCGTGAATACTTTTTAAATGTAATGTAATCCGGATTTCATTTTTAATGGAATGCAAACATGAGTTTTTTTTTATTTAATGTAATTTTCTTAACTACCTAATTTACTATGAACCGGTGCAATCGAATCGCCGGGCTTGACCATTTGAAGCTATGCTGCCATACGCTTAACATTCAATTGAAAAAATGCACCCGATGGGAATTACACATAGTAAGACAGAATTCACTCGAGAAATCGTGAATATTTGTTTAATGCAATGTAATCGTGATTTTTTTATGTAACGTAATATTGTATTTTTTTTAGTGTGATGAATTTTTTTTATAACTAACCAGTTTAATACGAACCGGTGTTGTGCAATCGAATCATCGAGCTTGACCATTTAAAGCTGGCTGCTGCAACACGCTTAGCATTCCATTTAAAATTCATCCGATCGAAAAAAAAACATGGTAAAAAAACAGAAATCACACGAAACATCGTGCATTTCTTTCATGTAATGCAATCGTGCATTCAAAAAAAATGTTATCTCACTTTTTTAACTACCTAGTTTAATACGAACCGGTGTTGTGCAATCGGATCGCCGAGCTTGCCCATTAAAAGTTCACTGCTGCAACGCTTAACATTTAAAAAAAAAACTCATCCGATCGAAACACGGTAAAGCAGAATCGCGAATTTCTTTTGACCGGACCATCATCATCGCTATCATCGTCTCAGTTGTCGTGCTCGTCAGGGAGCGAAGCATACACTCGCTCATCTAAACCGGTTTCAAGAGATCGTTCGCTCTCGCGAGAGCTGTTGGATGTTAGTGCCGGTTCTTCTGCCACCGACTGGACAGAAAAGCGAATAGACGCGGCGCGGCGCTATTTGCACGAGGCAGCGCAAACGTCGACTTGCCGTTGACTATGCAACTTCCCGTAATTTGTCAATGTTTATCGTCGATGGTGCACATGCACGCGCTCGATTCATTCACCGTTCATCCTGTTTATCGCAGACCTTCGCCGGCTCTCGACTACGATTACGCGATCTGCGTGACCGCCCAACGGCAATTCAATGTACTTTGATCGTTGGTCAAATTAATCGACCTTAATTATCATATTTTATTTGCACATTTTCCTTCATTTGCAATAAAGTTTTAAACAAGCTGTGTCTGTCACTTCCGATCTTACTGTATGAATTTATTGATTTGTATCGGCGTATTTGCGTCACTCTATTTCTTTTAAATGAAAAATTTCAAAATCCTGTTTATTATAGACCGTTGCCGACTCTTGCCAATAGTAATTTCCGTCGTTGCCCAAATTAATTAACTCTAATTACTATGTTTTATTCACACATTTTGCTTCCATTGCAAATCGTTTCGAACGAGCTGTTTCCATACACTTTCGATCATCCTGTATGAATTTAGTAATTTTAGTAATTAATATCAACTTCGAATAAAGCATCAGCTTCTACGTTACTAGAATAACCTCTTGTGTTTGTGTATATGCACAGTGATTGTGTGATTACAATCGTTGGTTCAATTAATAAGCTTTAATTACCATCTTTTATTCATACACTGAATAAAAAAAATTCGCTTGTGGGCTGGAAATGAAAAAAAAAGTATTTCAATTCTACTTTTCATTCTTGCAATTCCATGTGACATTGAAACAACGACGGCAAGACTCTCAAGGCGACATGTTATCATTTCAATTCCGTATGGAATTGTAAGAATTGAAAGTAGAATTGAAATACCATTTTTTTCTTTCGCAGCTCGGAAGTAAATTTCCCTTGAGTCATCGATATATTTTTTCATAGTCAATAGACTTCCTTTTCAAGTCAATAGACTTCCGATCTGCCTCTACGAACTTAGTAATCTCTACCAGAGTCTTGGCTTCCCTCTATTCTTCAAAGCAAAAAAAATTCCGTATCGGACAGAGCATTAGCTTGTACTTTATGAGCTTCACCTCTTGCCCGCGGCTCAGCCTTTACTGTTTCTTCTCGAGTACACTCGACGCGCTCAGCACCGTTTCGTACACTCTCTCTCTCTCCCTTCGCGTACTCGTATCTAAAAAAAAATTCTTTTGTTTGCAGCAATAACAGTTCCCTCGGAGGTTCAACGTCCAGGCATCATCGTCCCGAGGATTCCAGGAGATCGACACCGAGTCCGAACTGTCTTCATCCGGACATGGCAACATTCCACGCGGCTCCCGGCTCCGTAAGTATATCGCACCCGCCTCTCCCTCGTCTTTATCTCTGTCCCGAATTACAGTGGCAGAAATGTTGGCTAACTGAATTTCTAACTAAATATTACAAAAAAAAATTAACTGATTTAACTAAATTATTAAGCAAATTAACTAAATTTTGGAATTCTGCGTATCTTGCACAAAACATTTAATGGAATATCGATTGTTCGATTATTACTAAAAAAAATTAACACTGTGCATATATGTATTTCTTTTTTTCTTGGATTTCTTATTACAAATGTTATATGAACGTTACTGGAATGGAATAATCATCTACTCAAAGCCGAACATTTGTGTGATTTTTGATGATCGCTCATCGATCAACCAAGTGCAAGAGCATTCTTGTACCAACACTGTAAAGGTTTATTACTTAAGCGTTTTCTTTCTGTATTTTTATTAGAGAAAATAAGCCGCTCGAATTTCCGTCTCTTGCTCGAATTTCCAACACCGCTGATGCGCGCCCAACCCTTTATTCTTCTATTCCTGTTCTATGCTGGCTAGCTAAAGTAAACTAACTAAATTTTAGAATTCTGCGTATCTTGCAGAAAATATTTAATGAAATTTCAACTGTTCGATGTTTCCTTAAAAAAAAAACTGAGTATTTATATTTTCTTCTGAGATTTTTTAAATAAACAATGTTATATAAAATGTTTTTCAAAGCCGAATATTTGTCTGGGATCAATGATAGCACGTCGATCAAACAATTGCAAAAGCATTCTTGTACCGACCCTCTAAAAAATTTCCAATTTAAGCGTTTTCTTTTTGGTACTTATATCAAAGCAAATAACACTCGGTCTATTGCCCGAATTTTCGACACCACTGGTGCGCGCGCTCGACCCTTTATTGTTCTTTGCCTGTGACGGCGAGCAGCGATGACAATGTGCCTAGGGGTGATGCTTCCGGGGTCGAGAGTTTCCCTCTTGAACCTCTTGCACAGCACGACCCTGCACAATGTCCCAGTTTTCTTTCCCTTCCGCCTCCGCAATATGTGCAACAGCGACAACTTTTTGCCGATAACCAACCGGCGCAGTTCCTCCAAAAGTTCCGTCCCTCCCTTCACGTCAGACCGAGTTGTTTTACACATGCCGCATCCGTTACATTACACGAGCTTTGTCCAGTGAAACTTTTCTTTTCTATGTTATTACAGCCATCACACGCTCAGCAGCAACAGCAACAGCAGCAGCAGCAGCAAGCTGGACAAAAAAACATTGTCGAGAGAAAACGTACGCCGGGTGTTACGGTCACGAGAGCTCAGAGGCGAATCAAGACTTCGAGCACACCGGCGCTCCTCGATCGTGATCACGATAGGTCAGTACCTTCGTTTTTAAAAATTATACACGGATTAAAGAAAATACGGTCGAAACAACTAAAGATTCGGGCAGAGACGGTCAAATACATATTTTATTGGTACGGCTAAACAATCGGTGGGTTCAACTATTTGTTTTTTTATGACTTCACCAAAATAGTTTTGAGACCTTAAAATATTTTGTTCAATCAAAAAAAAATTGATTTAGTTGATTTTTTATTAGTCGATTCTACCGCATTTTTTTATCGGTGTAACAAGGAAAAGAATTTCCGAAACGGAAATAAAATAGGACGTAGGTAATTGGACAAAATAATTGTACATGAGATGATATATCTTAATATGTCGATATTATAATTGTAAATGTTATATTATAATTGAAATATAACGAAGTTTTTATAATAATACATAATTATTAAAAAATTGTAATAAGAAAAACTATTTCCGCGACGGAAATAAAATGGGACGTACGTAATTGGACAAAATAATTATACACGAGATGTCGTATCGTAAAGTAGAGGACAAAACAAAATTAACACGAAACGCTATAACGCCCGCTCGACAACAGCTCCCTCTCAATGCTCAGCCATTTGGAAGCTTTTTAAAAAATTTTAATTTAATTATTGTGCGGAAGAAGCGGTAGAAGCCAAAATATTGTCGACAGAAAACGTACCTCAGGGCGGGTGTTGCGGTAACGAGAGCTGGGAGGCGAATCAAGCCATTGAATACATTGGCGCTTCTCTTCGACTGTAATTATCATACAAGGAAATTTTTCTAATAATTTTTTAGAATAATAATATAATTATTAAAAAATCATAAGAAGAAACTATTTCCGGAACGGGAATAAAACGGGACGTACGTAATTGGACAAAATAATTATACACGAGATGTCGTATCTTAAAATAGAGGCGAAAGGAAATTAACACGAAACGCTATAACGCGCGCTCGCCAATATCTCCCTCTCGGTGCTCAGCCATTCGGAAGCTGTTTTTTAAATTTTATTATTGTGCGGAAGAAGCCAGACAGAGTTAGTACGTGGCCCTCTCGCTGACCTGGTTTCAAGTTCGTAGGCCTTCGTACAACTCTATACAGCCACTATCCCTCGTGATATACGCCGACGTAAAGGGAAAGACAAGCTTGCCGTCTCGAGCTTTAGGCTTTCATCTGTATAGAACGTCCGCTCCGATGTTTGCCAAGTTGCGGATAAAGGCGTTATTCCAGGCGACCTAGTAGCTCCTCGAGCCCTCGACTATCACTGTATATACAGCCATGTCAACCCGGATGCTGGCTTATTATTCCGATGACCAGTCACCATAAATCAACATTTTCCTCTCTTTTCTCAGCCGCAATTTTTATTCATCAAAATTTTACTATTATATCGACACGACCTCGAATCTATATGTATATATATATATAATTATTTAACAAGTCAAATTTTTATAATAAGCCAACGAAGATGCAATCGATTACACTGTAAAACAATTCGTATGAAACTTTATGCAGTGGAATGGAAGTTTTTATGGGAAAACTGGTATATTCAATTTCATGTACAATTTTGATGAAAAAATTAATATACTTTTTGATTGAAAAAATTACTAACAATTAAGTATTTCCAATCTTTTTAATACATCGAACATTAGTTTTTCATCGCAATTGTGCATAAAACTTAACATACCAGTAGTTGCATAACAACTTCCAGTCCTATACATTAAATTTCATACGAATTTTTTGTTTTACAGTGTAGACAATAATTGAGGAAAAAATGATTGCGACGAGAGGTCTACAGTGTGGTTGCTGATTAAAATTTCACATTTGAAAGGAAATTCAAATCACTGCATTCCACGAGTTTTTTTTCCTCGTGAATGGGTAGAAACGCGTTTCCGCACTGCTGCAGAGGCAAGAGTGGCGTAGAGCTCGCGATTGATGAAGTGAGTAAAGTATATTCCCAGCGAGGTCGAGGGCTGCACCTCCGTTCAGCTCTTCGGTTTATACCTGAAAAACTCCGAGAGAAAATCCTCAAAATCTTTTCTCGGAAAAGAAATAGCACTCCCACGCGCTCGGTGCATGCCGTAGTAGAATATATACATTCGTAAGTACATATACAATAGTTTGGAGGGTCGGGGCAAAACGGGGTGGCTTTGGCTGCGTCGCCCGAGTTATAAATGGACTGTTCACTATTAACAGTCTCGACAATGCATTTTTTTCCGAGGTTCTCGGAATTTTTCAACGTTGAGGGTACACACAGAGCTTGTTTTGTCATCGAGATTCATTTTTGAACATTTTTAGTCCATCGTGCAGGATAATAATTCTGTGCAGGAAGTGATATAGTAAATTTGTTTAAACTTTAATTTCGATCTACGGAGGGTGCGAGGATGGAGAGCGTCTGGGGAATGTAAAAGTAGGTAGGATCCTCCGAAAAGTATATGCAAAGTGAGTTTGAATCTCTTTGGCCTACAGTCGGCCGAGTTATAAATGGATGGATTTTCACTATTAACAGTCTCTGCATTGAATTTTCCCGAGAGTTTTGGAATTTTCCAACGTCAAGGGCGAGTTTGTTGTGCCATCGAGATAAATCTCGAGGTCAAAAATTGTCACAAATTTTCAAAAATAAAATGTTGACGATTTTCCGTTAATAATGAATTCTATGGAGGAAGCTATATAGCCAACTTATTTAAAGGTGAATTCGGGTCCACGGAGGGTGCGAGGATTGCGTCTGGGGAGTGTAAAAGACTAGATAGGATTCTCCGAAAAATATATGCAAAGTGAGTTTTGAATTTTTTTGGTCCACATCGCGAGTGGTTGGAGGATGACGATGAACGAGTCGACACCAATTTCGGTCAATTGCCTGTTGGCCCACCTTAAGTTATTGTAATAGAATAAATTAAATGAAAATAGAAGACGCATTGTAAGTGAGGTCAATGAATGTCTATCATTACTACTGCGAAATTTTTGACAATTTTCCGTACATAATGAATTCCGTGGAGGAATTTATATAGCCAACTTATTTAAAGTTGAATTCGGGTCCACGGAGGGTGCGAGGATAGTGTCTGGGGAGTGTAAAAGAGTAGATAGGGTTCTCCGAAAACTATATGCAAAGTGAGTTTTGAATTTCTTTGGTCCACAGTCGCGAGTGGTCGGAGGATGACGATGAACGAGTCGACACCGAGGAGGACACTTCCGGCGTTCCGCGACGAGGCCGAGAGCTAGGTACGGAGCATCCCCTAGCCGAGGCGACGATCCCGCTCGTCGTGTCGCACTCGCGCCTTCAGGATTCGTCCGGTGGTTCCTCGGCGATGGGCGTCGAAGCTCAGAGCTACAGAATGAGCGGCAATTCGACGCACAGCCAGCAGGAGAGCGTCCTGCAGAAATTTCGCAAGAGTTTCTCATTGAGATTTCACAAGAAGGGCAGCAAGGAGAGCACCGACGGCGACGGTCCGACGCCTCCACCGCCGAACGCACCTCCCATGCCACTCGATGATCACGGGCAAAACAACGACGCCGACGAGGACGGTCAGGCGAATCCCGCGACCGAACAATCCTCGCAGCACAAAGAGGATCTCAGCAGCAGCGACCAAAAATTCCGGTTAGTCGAACCTGACACTCTCATCGGTAACTGAAGAGAAATGAATTATTTTTTATTATTTTTCCATCATGAATTTCATCATGAATTTTTTTTTTGATTATTTATTTAACTTGGTGCGGAAATACTAGTTTTGCGCACGATCGGCGTGCGTAAAACCCCCATTTCCACACGCCGTGAAATAAAATTTTGTACGATACTCGTGCGAAAAACGTTTTTTTCCCGACGTCGCTAAAATAGCCTCATTAATTGCGTGCAATACGTGCGGAAAATAGCCTATTATTGACTGATGATCATTACTAACCAGTGCGCATGCGCAGTACAGTTTCATTACTCCCTAGGCAGTAATAGGGCCCATTACTCCCTCTGAAAAATCTATTACTCTCGGGGGAGAAATGGTCATTGGCTAATATCACGATTTTGCGACGCGAGAAATGTGGTTATTTTAACGAAGTCGAAAACAATATCGTATGCAACAAGGGAGGAAGTGCATTTTTACCATCAAACTTCGCACTCGGTGAAAATACGCACTTTCCTCCCTTGTGGCATGATATTCTATTCTTAACTCATGTGATTGCAACACTCACCTTCGGCTCGTGCTGCAAACTCACACACGTCAGAAAAAGTTTTTTCCATCACTTGGTGCGGAAACTGCCACTTTTCCGCCCGCTTCGCGTCCGTAAAACCGCCGTTTTCGCACCTTGTAATGAAAAATGTCGTACATCCCCCGTGCGAAACACTTTTTCTAACTCGTGTGATTACAGCACTCGCCTTCGACTCGTGCTGCAATCTCATAGTCGTTAGAAAAACGTTTTTCGCCCTCGTGGAGTAATGTACTATTTCGCACTAGTGTCGTAATATATCCTGAACCAGCGTCGTAATGTATTTCCAACCATCAATTTTATAAGCACTAATTTAAGCATTCATTTTTAAGAATTATTTTTCAACCATGAATTTTAGTATGAATTTAAAAAAATATTTTTCAACCATGAATCTTTATAAATCGTTCTTCAACCATGAATTTTTCAGATTCGGACCTCTAGTCTGGAGGAGCAGTAAAGAGCGGAAGAAAAGCAGCAAGGCGGCGCGAAATGCGAAGTGTAACAGCGGCGACAGCGGGATACAGATCGAGGTGTGCTTTTGAACAATATTTTTGACCTGCGTGAGAAAGTCTTATCGAATGATACAATATAGGGTATTTCTCAGATGGTATCTGGCGGAGCGTTGACTGGGGGCTGTGGGGGTGGAACGTTGGGGGCTGGCGACAGCTCCGAGTCGCATGACACGGACGTTCCTGACGAGACCGACAGCCCACCGGCCCTGCGTCGCAGGGTCAATGAAAAATCGCGACCCCAGTCCGAGCTCATCAACCAGATACTTATCGACAAGTTCAAGGTAAATTCTATCGCCGTTCAACGAAATCGGAGTAGTAAAAATGATATTTATTATTATTATCGCTATTGTTATCGTCTATCTCGTACCGGCGTCGCCCGCCGACGACGCGTGATAACGATGAGTAGCTCTGGAAACTCGTATCTCGACGACACAGGATGCGTGCGGACTGCGCAGAGGAAACGACGCGATCCTTCGCATGAAAACGCAGTTGATACGAAACCGTCGCTCGAACAACTCACCGATTTTAGTTACGAATTGACAATGCGTTTCTCGGGATTTTAAGAACAGTTTTGCCATTTCCGTTACTAAGTGTAGAATTAAGGTAGCTACGGCGTGACACACCAGTCAAATGAGTGCCAAGTTTTTAATTAAATTGTCCAAAATTTCATGCAAGTAGGATTATTGAGAATAAAGGAGGTAGACCTGTATTATTGGATGTGTCCTCGATCAAGGGAAATATTGCTCACGATGAACTTGGAAGAATACAACTGGTGAATGCAAATTTCATGATAGGACTTTTTCAATGTAAAATCCGTATTCGTTAACGAAGTTTAATGCTTATTTTGTTTCTTAAACTTTGTTTCACCAGGTAGATTTTTTGTAGGTTTGATCGTTTGACAAATAAGGCACATTGTTAAACCAGTGAAATTTTTTTGACTTGGTGAATTCGAGAGCAACGATTAATGGACAAAATAAGCAGTGGGAAAAGTTGGTCGAAAAATAAAAATGTTCCATTGAAAAAACTCAACAAAAACATATCGTCATGGAAATTTGCATTTATCAGTTTATGTATTTACAGAAACATCGTTAACTATAGTTTCCTTGATTGAGGACCCATGCAGTAATACAAATCGACTTCCTTAACTGTTAGTAAACGCACAACACTTTCGATAAGTGATTGTGAAAATTTTGCCTCGTTTGGTTATTTTTCCGCGCAACAGCTACCTTAAAGACAAAATTCGGAAGTCATTAAATGTATTTTTTTAAAGCTCCCATGGTATTATCGTTGAACAGGAAGTATACAAATTTGCGCGTGATAGGGTTTGACCGTTTATGGGTGTTATTTCTGAGGAAGGCTATCAACGATCTGGTGACAATTAATACTCATTTATTTTCTTAGAAAATTACGGTTTTCTAATTTTATTTACGAAGTAAACAAATGTGAAGACAAAATTCGGAAACCTTTACAATGCATTTTTTAGTTAAAAAGAAAGACAATTCAGAAATCATCAGAATGCATTTTTTAAGCGCAGCTTCCTTGGTATTATCTTTGAGGAGAAAATATAAAAAATTACGCGTCGTAGGTTTTCGAGTTTAACTGTTCATGAATGTTATTCCTGAAGCAGGGTATTGGTGATCCGGTGACGATTAATACTCATCTATATTCCAGGCTGATCTGCAGCAGAGTCGTGCCAGTCGTCACAATCACGTACGCAGGACGAACAGCGACCTCGGGGGCCAAAGACTCCTTCAGTGGGACACGAGGTCGGGATACGGTGCGGTGCACAATTACAGAAGGATGCTTTCCACCCCGTCGCCCATAAAAACAAGACCTCCGAGGCTAAGCCCGAGACACTCCTCCCATGACATCGTTACGCTAAGAAGGTATATTCTCTTTTGACAAACTTCTTAACGATGCTCCTCTTCGAGACGGCAGCTAGAACGGAGCTCGCACCGACCCGAGACGTTCATATTTACATACGAATCACAACTGTCTTTATTTCTTTCGAATAAAATATCCACTGTCTCGTCAGACCGTGCACGCCTCGTACATAAATTTTCGAACAGAGACGAGCAAAATTTTTTTTTTGTAACAAAAAACGAACGGTTGTTACAAAACACTGTTGTCGTTCGGCAAAAGCGAGAAAAATTGATTACATGCTACATATTAACTGTGCCACATTCGAGCGATGCGAGGATGACGAAATGGGTCGATTATGCAATTTATAAGATCGACGAAGATGAACGAATAAAAAAAGAATCGATGTGAAAGTTATCAAAGAACGTCAAAAGTAGGTTTGTTGTTCGTTTTTGAAATCTCTTCTTCACGTGTCTAGACTGTAAAAAAAATTGTAAATTTAACGTACCGGACTGGGATTTTTCGTGCGTAAACTTGTACATTAAATTTAATGTACAATTGTGATGAAAAATTAATATTCATTTACATTGAAATTAAGTATTTCCAATCTTTTTAATACCTTGAACGTTAATTTTTCACCACAATTGTACATGAAATTTAATATACTAGTTTTTTGCGCAAAACTTCCAGTCCGATACATTAAAATTCATACGATTTTTTAATACAATGCAGCACGTTAAATTTCATACGAGTTTTTTTCACAGTGTATTTATTATTATGACGACGTGTTTCTTCTGTAAATTCATAACCATACGATCGCGACCTCGTGGATTTTCCCTGCATATGATCGACGAGACAAAAAAAAACGCCTGTCCCGTTTATCTAACATAACATCACCGATTGAACATCGTTGGCAAAATTTAAAGTTATCTGTTCGAACCTTTCCAGTAAATCGAGGGAAAATAGTGGTAGGTAGAACGGGTACATATAAAAATCCTTCTTACAATTCCTCGTAATAACTTTTACTGCCAAACACACCGTAATTTGTCGTGCATATATCGTAATACGTTGCTGAATGCGTTGTAATTATCGAAGCTTATATTAAAGTATACACGCTTGTGAGACCCTCTTATAATTCCCATGACCCAACAAAAAAAAAGAAAAAAAATGAAACCCCATTATCTCTCGCTCTATCTATCTTTTTGAAAGAAACTCCACCCCTCTTTATCTTGGAAAATTGTTTGAATTTTCAGAGACCCTTCACCCCCTCTTGCTCACTCAATCCACCGAAACATACCGGTCGTCTATGCTGAGGAAAAGCTAACAAATCTTTTTTTCATTCTTATCACAGTAACGCGAAAGGGAGGAGCTCCCGGACAAATTTGAGACGTTCGCTCAGTCAACCACTGGGCATCAACCAACTTTCCCCGTTGATGCGCACCAAAACTGCAGGTAATGATTATTTATTCATTTATTCATTCAACGGGTAGAATCTTTTTACAGGTCGATACATAAATATCGGCCAAAAAAATTATAATGGTTCTTAGAGGAGTCGTATAATCAGAATTCTTGTTTACCGTACATAGGATTAAAACACTAGCATAAGGAAACTAAATAAAATAAGGATGCTAAAAACTAGCATAAGGATTTGGTAAAAAAAAAAAGATCGATCTTCAACGAATTTTTCAACGCCCGTATTCTTTATCAAAAAATATCAATTAACAACGGACGTATTAATAAATGACAATTAACAACTGACATCGCGTCTCAAAATCTATTCGTCCGATTGAGTTACATTTCGACAGATCCTTGATTGTAACATTTTTTATCTAACGACTGGATACCATGAATATGAAAGAAAAGAATCAGAAACAGCCAGCTGGAAATAACATATTTAAATTTTTCTTAAAAATATAGAGAGAAGAGAAGTCATTTGTTTTTCTATCTCCGGTATTGAAATTAATGTACAAAATTTATGTTGCTAAATTTATTCGGATTGTATCGGCAGGTGCGAGATATCCCGGTGGTAACGTTCTATCAGAGGACGAGCACGACGGACGATGTGGCGGTAGCGTTGGCGGGGTGGGAATCGGTACGTCCGACGATGAAATGATGTCCGATTCCGAATCCTCGATCGCATCACTGACAGAGAGAAAAAAATCGTTCGAGCAAACGATGGACGAGGAAGTGGTGATACTCGCTGAAGCTGTTTGGGATCACGTTGCCATCGAACCGGAGGAGCTGGCTTTTCGCGCCGGCGAACTGATCGACGTTCTCGATACGATGGACAAGGACTGGTGGTGGGGTAGTTGCAGGGGTGAACACGGATGGTTTCCGGCAGCGTTTGTCAGGGTTTGTTCCTTAATTTAGAGAAACGATGCACTTTTTTCGAGCATTCTTAACCCTTCAAGTACCGGGAACTTTTTGCCGATCGTCAAACGACCATGCCTTCTTTTGAGGTAGTCCTTGCGAATGGTGTTGATTTCGCGTAAGTTTCACAGAATTGAGAGGAAATTGTAAACACTTCTCGATGGTATAAAAATCTGAAAAAAATCAGGTATAAAAATCATAATAATAATTAAAAAATGTTATTAACAAATCGATGAAAAATGTCATTGTTTAACAAATCTCCCGGAAACAATTTTTTTTTACTGAAAATTATTCGTTTATTTTTCTGAATACGTATGAATTTTTTTCAGATTCTTAAAGTCACTTTGAATTTTTTTTTTTATGGGCAAAGCGTGTAGAAAGTCAGAAACATTTTGGAATTATTATTATACAAAATTAATCTTTTCGGCATCTTTAATACGCTTGATTCTTTTCAGTTTTTTTATACCATCGAGAAGTGTTTACAATTCCCTCTCAATTCTCTGATACTTATGCGAAATCAACACCATTCACACGGACTACCTTAAGCACAAAAACGATACGGATATTCATAATAAATTTTTTTCTGCGTTATCAAAAAACAAGACTTCAGGCTCCATCTGTGAATTTTTGCAGATTTTTTTTAGCACAGTAACTTGTTATTCGAATCGTTCGAAGTTTGCGTCTTGGCGAATTCTAGGTCCTCGTTGAAGGATCCGGTACGTGAAGGGTTAAAACGTATTTCACCGTAATGTACCAATGAATAATCATAAAAATGTTCGGTCGACAGTTGAGGGTGAGCCAGGAGGAGACGGTGGAGGATTGTTTGGCGGCCATGGCCTCGGGAGCGAGTTCAAATTCGCAGTCCAGAAGACGAACGAGCATCTCGCTTCTCTCGAATGAGCAGGTTCGCAGCAGCGTCGTACGAGAGCTCGTTCAGACCGAGAGAGACTTTGTCAAAGTTCTTCGGGACGTTGCCGAGGGCTATGTGGCCGAGTGCCGGCGTCGGGCCGATATGTTCACCGAGGATCAGATTGAAACTATATTCATCAATATCGAGGATCTGCTGGAATTTCAATCCGAGTTTCTCAAGGATCTTGAGACTCGTATAGATTGGAATTCCCCTTACAAGAGTTGCGTGGCCGATTGCTTCCTCGTTCACGTGAGTTAGCTGCGTTAATTTTACTTCGTCATGCTGTCTTCGTCAAAAAGTCCAACTGTGAACCAACTTTCTATACAATACATATAAGCACGGTAGGTATTACGGTTGGATCAAAAATATCAACCAAAAACCAACCTCTAGAAGGTTACTTTTTCGACGATGTCAAAAACCAACCGTAATACCAACCGTTGTGTGTGTCGGATAGAGGTAAACCAATGTTCTATCCGATATATATAACGATTCTTATTATGGTTGGTTTTGAAATATAAACAAAAAACCAACCTCCAGAAGGTTGGAATCACAGTCGGTTTGCCGCGCCAAGCGACTGGCTGAGTTGGAGTAGATTATTAGAAAACGACCCAAATACAAACCAACGTTTTACGGTTGGTTTGCCCGCGAGGATCACAGTAGTTACAGAACCTCGAGGCAGAGATGTATCAATATAAATATCGATTTCAGAGAACGGGCTTTCGCATGTACTCGGAATACTGCAACAGTCATCCAATGGCCATGGCAACTTTGCAAGAGCTGTATCGTCACAATAGGTACAGCAAATTCTTCGAGGCCTGCCGACTGATGCGAGGACTGATAGAGATTCCTCTGGACGGTTATTTGCTCACCCCGGTACAGAGAATCTGCAAATATCCGCTCCAGTTGGCCGAATTACTCAAGTACACGAAAACCGATCATCCGGATTATCACAAGATTCGCGAAGCACTGGAGGCCATGAGGGCCGTCGCCGTACTGATCAATGAGAGGAAGAGACGGATGGAGAGTCTTGAGAAACTCGCCGCATGGCAGCTCAGAGTAGAAGGTTGGGAGGTACGGTCCGATGATTTTTTTTCATTTTTCTATCGAGTTACATTTCTTTAAAGTAATAACATTTTTGGATAAAAGTTTGGTATATTCTAACCGAAATGAACGGCCATCGAAACGCAAGACTAAATTTATTATAGATTTCAGACAACTTTTTAAGAAAAAGAGAAAAAAAATAACAATTTTTACAAATTATAGAGCGTTGTAATTATCGAAAAATATAATGCATTTGTACGTTTTATTTTTCTCAGGGCGAAGACCTCATAGAAGTATCGTCACAGTTGATTTATCAAGGTGACGCCATTCGTGTTACTACCGGAATGTGGACCAACAACATCACCCTCTTCCTCTTCGACCATCAGCTTGTCTATTGCAAGAAGGATATACTGAAGCGCGACACTTATGTATACAAAGGCCGTATTTACCTAGATACGAGCGAAGTTATCGACGTACCCGATGGCAAAGGTAAATAGACAAGTTTCCTAGCCTTCAGATAAACATGAGATATCGGCTATAGCTATCACTTCACTTTAAAGAGCGAATTTTTTTTTTCTTTCCTCGTAAAATCCAATATAACGAGATATCTTTTTTCATATAGATCATCAACTGGGCGTTACCGTTCGACATTGCTTGAAAGTTTACAGCTGCGTGCGCGACAAGTGGTTATTATTTTGCTGTAGAACAGCGGAAGAAAAGCGCAAATGGCTTACTGCTATGGCGGAAGAGCGACGACTCGTCGAGCAGGATCGTAACGACGGTTTGGAATTTCCAGCAGCCGCTCGGCAACTCGCTAGGCTCGCTGCCACCAGGCAACAGCGCTGCAGACCTCCGGTCAAACCTCAAAGTACGTACTATCGAGTTATCTTTAATTAAATTTATAAATTTTCTGTCTAAATTCAAAGATGCATCACACATGCGTTCCGAACCAAAAGTTTAATGCAATAAAAATTTCAATACTTGGCGATATGCCAAAAATCTGAAAAAAAACTCTACCGTATTAATGATGTCTAGAATTTTGATTCCGCACAATAATAATGCCAAACAGTTACTAACAAATTCTTTTAAAAATTAATTGTTTTAAAAAAATCAGAAAACCTTTTATTTTCTCATTGTAGATGATTCTGTAATTTTATAGAATTCACTTTTGGCTGAGAATTGACGCGTGATGCATCCTTAAAACTACCATGAAAATTAAATACATAATTTATAATTAATTTTACTTCGGACATTCATTTCGCTCCGAGTTATTATGAAAGACCTCGCAAAGTTTTCCCAATTTTCCTAATTTACATACAGCAAAGTTACTAACTAATGCGAAACTTTGTTCGACAGACAAAACCTACAGTAAGCGTGAGGCATCGTACGAGATGCAGGCATACGCGAATCAAGCCAACTCGACGAATTCATTGGGCCGCAAGGTCGGCACGTGGTTCACTTTCGGGAGCAGCAAGAAGGGTACACGGTTGCGACCCTCCTGAGCCAGGCCTACCTTCGTACCGTACATCGATCTGTGATCAAATACAAATTCGCTCCAACCCTCGAAAGGCGAACGAAGCGTATTGGGTCACGTGTATGGGCACGGAGGTAACACATGTACATCGACAAACAGTTTCAGTATTCATTGAGTAACGACACAATCGGCCACGGAACGCTACGCGCGTGAAGACTATAAATTTAATGTCGAACCGGTCGCGAATTGTGTATTCGTCAGCTTGTGAGCCTAGCCGCGTTCCTCATATTTGGGGCCTAGTCAAGCGATCGAGTCTTCGCGGGCCATTAACTATTATTAATTAGGAGTTGTTGAAATAGTTGCCTAGAGAGTTCGCATAGGTATAAATGTTACTCTCGGGGTAAACTGCACGCTATCCTCGAATATTCGATGAAGTACGGCTGGGTAGAAGACGAAAAAAATATAAATTCCGCAAAAATTAAACCCCCGCCGTGATACTCGCACTCGTGAACAACGACGATCGATGAACGCTGTTATATTATCAACTGCACAATTAACGGCACGTAAGCCGCAGTATTGTAATCGTAGATTTAGGGACAAAGCATTTAGTACGTTCGGCGATAGTCTTGTTAATAAAAATTGTAGTCATAATTGTAGCTGCGTTGATGAGTAGAGCAAAAAAAAAGAAAAAGAACTAGCGGTAAAATTAATAGTATCGTTCTGTAGTTATAGTAGATACGCAAGCTGTGGAGTAATAGCAGTTGTAGCCCCACTGTAGTAGCATCAAAAACAGCAACGAACAACCGCGTGATCAACAATTACGAGAGAAAGAAGAAAATTGAAAATATTGCGATAGTTTTACGAATAACTTCCAGCTCTCTAGGGTCGATCAAAAGACTGAAGGCAAACGCTTTCTCCTCTTGCAATAAAACGGACAGATCCGTCGTCGGGTGATTCCGACAGATTCAGTGTTTTTGTATTTTTTTCTGTTTTTTACGAAGAAGAGACAGAGAGAGATCGATTTTTGGATAAGAAGCCAAGCCAATTCCTTCCGAACTTTGACTACATGTCGTAGGCAAACATTTGCACAGGCGTGCGGCAAAGAGATTTGTATAAAGACTCGGAAAATGAGTTACTGAGCCAAAATAGGTCGATGGGGCACGAGAGTTTCAACATGCGCGTCTAGAAAATTTCATACTCACGTGAATGGATCCACAACTTCGCTCAGGCATTCGGCTTTTTCGGGGACAAACTAATCCTGCGCTGTCCTTTTGAACGGATGGCGGTGAACATTTTTAATGACCGAAATGTAGGCCTGCTAATATTTCGAACTTTCATCATTGCGAATATTAAATTATCGAAAAATGTGTACCTCGAAAATTGCATTTGGGTTTTCGATAGATTTAACGCCAGACTTGTTGGTTTTTGCAATAATGCATTTGAAATTATGAATTCTGTTAATGTCTGCACTTTTAGATTTCTAGATCTCGAACTTTTTAGTGTTCGAATTTTCGTCTATTCTAAAAGGTTCACTTTGCAATATCGCCTATACATATTTGTTGTCGATATAAGTTCATTTCAATATATTTATGTTCTCAATTTTTATTTACTACTCAAGGACTTTCAGAAAACTGGCCGTTATACAGTTGAACGTTCGTTGTTTTTCTATCTCGAAATATTGGCTACATTTCGATCGTCCAAAATTTTCACTCGCCCATCCACAAATTTTATCTGCAAGTTGTACACGAATCAAAAGACTTTCTATGAAAATAACGAGAAAGATCGGAAGGCTTCAGTTAAAAAGAAAAAAGTATGTTCAAGTGACTAAAATCATGAAGCATTGTATTCTTATCCACATAAAATTCATCATTTCTTTCGTTCAGTACAATTCTAAGACGTCTCACGTGACGACGATCTTAGCTCTCCCTCCAGAAAATACGTACAACGATATTTTACAAGTACCATTGACCGTGGATTGATTTCTCTACGACATATCTAAAAAAGAAAAAACTAACGTTTTAATCCTCGATTCGATCTACTCAAAACACTTTCACGGTGAATACCTGTACAAGTATGAAACTTTCGTAGATTCTGTTCGATCGAGCACTCTCGAAACAATATCATTTTTTTTCTCCATATTTAATTTCGGAATATCTGTGAAAGTTCTCGACACTGCCAAGACACAAGATTCACAAATGAATCATGATCGGTTGTAAAAGAATAGTGATAAATATTGTTCGACAGGGCTGAGTCCTGAGGCCAACTGTACTTCAATTTCATGCATATATATTTCGTCGAATTAAGAATTATCTATCGCTGTAGTCATCGACTTCTGAAAGACAAAAGAGCGCATCATCCACGCTAAAGCATAGTTACGCCCTTTTGTTTCTCAAGAGCCGATATAAAAATCGCGGTAGCGTCCGATGCCAAGTACTTAAAGAAAGAAATTTAGGCGAGACGCTACAAAGTACCCACATAGCACGGCAATATTTTTGAAAGGTTACAAAAAATATTTGAAAAAATATTGATTTTTCACCAACAAAATATTTCTGACATGTTTTAAAAACATTTTTTTGTTCGCTCATAAATCTTATATTGAAATGATTCTAAAATGTGTTTTAAACATTTTAGCGAAATGTCAGAGATTGCATATACACACCCGCATAAGCACGGGAACAATCGTAGAAATATTTCGGTGAAACATAAAATTGAACATATTTAAATACTTGTGTCACTGTTTCAGAAGTGTTGAGAGTTTGTTTCTGAATTATTTGAGAAACGTTTCATTCGAATATTTTGATAGATTATTACAAAATATTATTTCCCAATATTTCAAAAATATTTCGTATGATTTGAAAGATTGAAAATATCTCAAAAATGATTTTATAATATTGCGTGCTATGTGGATAGTTATACTCGAGAATGCCGGAAGTCGAAACTTCGAATCGATGTTACTTGAAAAAACGAAGCATCGGTACGGATTAATAATCTACCATAGAGGCTCTTAGCGATGATGTTGCATACAATGCTGACGTCACTTTCGAGACGCGTGCACAAACTAAAAATTAAACCTAACGTATCTTCGTCGCCGACATGTCGCGAAGAGTCGTCGCATAATCTCTCAACTCGCATGTACATTGTACATAAATTTTGTCGGAGTTCGGAGCCGCATTGTACGATTAACGGGATAACACAGAGTACGCGCGCGCCCGACGCAATTTTGTCTCAGACCTAACTATATTACGCATTTATCGAAGGAAACAACAAAAAGTAGCTAGTTAATTTTTAATGAAACCCGGTATTTGCAACTTTCGGGAGCGTCCGCAAACTTTTGCTGTAAAAAAAAACTATTTTTTGTTATTGTTGTAATTAGCTAAAAAAAAAAAAAAATAGTCCGCACGAGACTGCGACGAAACGAGCAATGGCATAGCGTAGCAACTTTGACCCTTCGAATTGTAGATCGCACAAATATTGTAACGAAAAAGATTTTTAAAAATAAGAAGAAATTGCTAAAGATTGTTCGAATTGGAAAAGGTGACCATTTTTTAAAGTCACGAGCAGAAGGGCTTAACTGAACGCACAACTTATAGCGGTCTATATAGTTGTTTTTTTCTTAGTACCTTTGTGCACTAGTTAGACATGACGAGGACAATATGATGATAAAGCGAGTAGCAAGATTCCTATATACCTATGATAGTATAAATATATACACACATATATATATATTATACTACTGTACAAAGTTTCGTGACCTATCGGTGTTTTAGGATTTAAAAAAACGTTTACATGGATATTTGTTGCTGAGCACGACTCGACTGAGAGTTATTTTTATAGGACAATGTATTGCTGGCTCGGCGTGTGATTATATATCTGAATTATCTTCCAAGCAAGACAGGTCCATGTGCTGGAAAGGATTACGACAGCGTAATACGCGTACACACTTATAAAAACTATACAAATATTAAATAGGTTTTTAGCGAGCGGAATAACTCTACTTTACCGCTTGTTGCGCGGGCTACGAAAACGCCCTTGTGAAATGCACACTCCCGAATTTGCCGATTCGCTTGAGCATTTATTTACACGAGACTCTCCAGAGACACGAGAGAAATTGTTTCCAATCGACGCGACTAAAAATTTCATGTCAATTCCGTTAAATTAGATCTTGCGACTCGCTTCAATTCACAGCAATCAATTAAGATCAACGAATATCAAATTTTGTAAAACGTTTTTCGAGCTATTTCTTATTAGGCTTTCAAAAATATTGTGAAAAGTTATTCTTATCTAGGCTATTTCGGATTCCTGAATAAAATTATTGTTTCTTCTTTTTTTTACACGTCCAAGAGCTGTTATAGCTATTCTAAAACATTGCATCGCTATTAATATCCATTAACTTTTAACGAAAGGCGGGCGTCCTTCAACTTTTGCCCGCATGAAGTGGATCGCGAAAGAAAAAAATCTAACGGAAATTGAACGCAACGCTCGTTGAAATGAAAAAGTCGTCCGGAGAGTCGAAGCATCAGAAAACACACACACACACATACACAGAGAAAAGTGGCGCAAGTGCGGAGCGTAAAGTCACGAAGCAATAAATTATACCTAATTTTATATAGTTAATATTAAACAATGGCTCGTACGCATCCTCGCTATCACGTAGGACTTTTAAAACGGGATTTTTATACCGCGATATCTGTCCACACAAGCAGTACCGTATAGTTTATAATCGTTGATGTGTTAAACTTAACTTATATAACTACCGATTAAATCTTGCGCAACAATTTGGTTCACAATTTGCAGATGCATATCGTACCAAACCGATTAGTCAATAAACATTATACCATACAAATACGTACAGAAATACTCGCGATATGGCGTAACTATTCGATACTATTGTAAATACATATTAGTTAGCGTATTTAATAGATGTAAATAACGATTATATGAAAGATGTACGTTAATGGAGGGCGCGAGACGCAGACCACACTATTTAATTATGATGAGCTCCAAAATTTCATTATTTCACAACTTTGTTGACGACGGAATGAGAAGACGAAAAAAACACACACACACACTTGACGAAATTATTTTTACATTACAATGTTGAAATTATTAGCATACATATATATAATTCGGATTGCGGAAAAAAAAAGGAAGAGAAAAAGATCGGTACACGTTAACGGACCTTTACTCATTGATTCCGATATGTACAGTTCGATTAGTTATTACATCATTATTGTTACGAATTGTTTCCATTATAAATAGATATATATCTATATATATACACTGAGTTAAATATGTGTAAATAAACATTTTATAATTCTATTTCTGTGTCGGTTGTTAATCCATTGAAAGGACTGCAACCTTCTGCCTGTTACTTCAAGACCCGCTAAATATTGGATCTCATCAGAGAAACGTGATCGCCGGAAGATGACCAGATGGTGGAGGAGCCCTTACGCATCACCAGAGCTCACGCTCACGCTTTCTCACGCTTAGGGACATAATCTTGAGGATGGGGTAAAGGTACGAGTTTACGGCCGAACAAAGATGGGAACAATGAAAGTGCTGGTGAACCTTTGCAGTTCTCACGTGGCGAGAATCGAGCGAGGAAACAAAACTCGATATTTCAAGCCTCATTCCTCAACCGGAAGTAACGTCGTACCGGAAACCCGTCACTTCCATTTTGAAATCTCAGTTTTCGACGGAAAGTGACTTATTCCCGCTAAGACGTGACTTCCGGTTGGAAAATGAGATTTTCAATTCGGAAGTGACGTATTTCCGGTATGACGTTACTTCCGGTCGACAAATGACTATTGAGTGGAAATGAATTGTGGTTTAAATGAGTTAGGTATAAATAATAACCACTGATAACGCAGTGCAGAGATGAATAAAAAAACATTTCGACAATACTTGGAAAATTTACCACTTCAGGCCTAGGGATTTCGTTGCCAAACGACAGAAGATAAAAAGAGCGTAGAGTGAAAATGATTTGAGCACAACTGCACGAATATCGTGCCGATTTTCTTTTTAACTTAAAAAAAAAAAAAAACGCCTTTTCGTTGAAATAATTATTGCATACAGTCTTCACAAACCTATTTTATTCTAAGCGCACGGTTCCTGTCCACATTGTCCTCGTGTATGCCGAAAACAAAGAATGGCAAAACCGCAATCGCGTGTCGCCGGCGTTTCGAGCGCAGCGGTTCTCAAGCTCGACGCCCGCGATCGTTCTGGGAAACCGCTAGAGTTTGCGTCCGAAGAATTTTATTTCAGGAGCGTCGCGGGGGGCGTTCACCGTGCGCGATCCGACGCTGCTGCGATCGAGGACGATGCCAAAACACTCCGTTGACAAGATCCCTTATCGCTGAAATTTTTTCCTTTTTTTTTCTGTTCTTTTCTCACAAAAACTACTAATAAGAAAAAAATATAAAAAATGCAGAATTACGACATACTCATACAGGAGATCGAGGCGATCGATGATTACTTAGGTCCGACATTCAGGTAGGTTCGAATGTCAAAGAAGGTTATCCTGCCCCTGTCAAAGTCCGCGGGGTCTTCGAAAAAACAACCCCTCGTACGCAGATGCACGGCCGAGTCTCGCGCGCGCGTGTGCGCAATGGAAGGGTTGAATGCGGGAGGGGTTGAACCCTTCCGGGAAGTAACAAATTGGTGTCTCGCGCGGGGGCCGCAGGGGTGGCGCGAACGTCAGATAATTTTTTCGACACTAATATGTCAAGATTGACACTGTCACAAATACAGAACGTCCTGCCGGCGGCCGCTCCGAAATACGAACACTTGTTGCTAGAGATTGAATCGACGGATCCCAGTAGCGTAGGTCTAGTCATAAGGTATCGAAAAGTTTCATGGAAAACCCTTGGGAAGTACATTCGTTCTAATGACTCCGGCATCGTTTGCTTGCAGAGCTATCTACGATGGACACGAACACCAAAAGTTTATGGAGAAATTGGACGAGCGGGTCAAGAGCCATGACAAAGACATCGAACGGATGTGCAATCATCATTATCAAGGATTCATCGATTCCATCAGGGAGCTGCTCCAAGTCCGCTCTCAGGCGCAAGAGCTCAATGTTGGTTTCATTTTGTTTCATTTGTTATTGACGGAACGACGGATCATTTTGTCCACGGAGACTTTTAAGCTCGTTCTGAGGATATTGCATTGGGGCTGTACAGATAGGCCGGCCTAGCCGGCTCAAATATCTTATTTGGCTAATGGGTTTTATAGATTGGCCGGCTAAGCCGTCTTAGCCGGCTACACTCTTTTAGATGGCTAATACGTTTTAGCTGCCCAGGCTATTTTAGGTGGTCAAACTATTTTTGCCCGCTAAGTGCATAAAATTGTCCAAAATTTCATGCATAAAATCGAGCCTCTTTATGTCGGATTGTACTTTAGTGCAAAAAGGCCAGCGGATTCGTGTTCTGCGCGCAAAAATACGTCGGAATACATGGTAGTTAATTTTTTAAAAAGAAAAAGAATTTCGTCAAAAAATTGCAAGGCTACCAGTCCATTTATATGCGTTTTTCAACATCCTCAAACGGCACGATAAAACGATTCTAAAACTTCCGACGAGGCGCTATATTGTGGAACCTTTCCCATAGAACACGATGAGCACCTCGGATTTTCCCTACCTCCATTGGGAGCCGAGATATCGACGTTTGAAAATTACGAAAATCCACGTTTTTCCAAAAGTGGCTCAAACATTAAAAAATCGTTGTTTATTCAATTTTTCTTGTTTTAAAGCTATATTCGATGTATTTTTTCCGGTTGATCATGAATATAACAATTATTTTATTCCCAACCCAATATTTTCCATTTAAATAACAACAATACGATTTTTCGTGCATAAAATCAATCCTTCAATGTGGCATTGTACTTTAGGCCAAAAAGGCCGGCGAATTCGCGTTTAGCGGGTGAAAATACTTCGGAATACGTTGCACGTAACATTAAAAAAAAAAAATCGTCAAAAAATTCCAAGACTGTATTAGCTTCGCCGGCTAATATAGCTTGGCCGGCGAAACGGCCTAGCCGGCCAAACTATAAAATCGATTAGCCGGATAAGATATTTTAGCCGGCTAGGCCGGCCTACCTGTACAGCCCTATATTGCATATGTACTTTTTTTATTTTGTCATATCTTTGGTACAAATATTGCATGGTCGATAGAGCGACAATCCATGCTCTCCATGGACAATCCATGACAATCTATAATAGCTTGAAGAGTAACGTGAAGTGTAATGTCGAAAGTAACATAATGAGTAACACAAAAAGAAACATAACGGGTACAGTCAAGCGTTAGATTCCATATAATGATTCAGTCCACACAATAAAGGATTTCCATACATTGATTTATACTATGTATTTCTATGCATTTGTTCTATACACCATATTAATTAAAGAAATTCCGCTATATTGTCATATTCATAGTTTTGGTGGTTTTTATTGGACAATTTATTTTTTTTAGCTGCAATCGAGACTAAGCTCAATTTTTATTTCTCTCTGATCGCAGGAGGAGATTCTGGAACTGGACAAACGGATAAGCGCTTCGACCACCAAGGTGATAGAGAAGGGCGAGGAGCTAGTCAAAGCTCGCAAGGTCGAGAGTAACATGGCTGCGGCCGTGGACAGTCTGACGATGTGCCTGCCGGTGCTCGCCGCTTATGCCAAACTCCAGCGTCAGCTCAAGGACAAACGATACTATCCGGCTCTTAAGACTCTGGAGCAATTGGAGCATCACGACTTGCCTAAAGTCACGAATTACCGATTTTCCACGCAGATCACCGAACAGATTCCACAGTACGTTGATCAATGCTTGGACGATAGAATTATCGTTGCTCGAATTTGTCCGATAATCGACTGATTCGGATTTTTTTTTGCGTTCTAGATTGCGCGAAAATATCAAGGAAGCGTCGATGGCAGATTTGAGAGATTTCTTGGAAAATATACGTAAATATTCGCCGAAGATCGGCGAGGTCGCTATGCGGCATGTGAGTTCGCGATAATTCGCTTGAATTCGATTTACGAATGAAACTTGTTTATTTAAAAAAAACGTATATTTTATTTAAAAATTTGAATGTTTTTTGCACCAGACAGCCGAGCAGCTCGTCAGCGAAGCCGAGATTATCGGACGAAAGAAAAAGAAACTTCAATCGAGCTCCTCTACCGAGGAGGAGGAACTAAGCGCGCAGGATCTCATGGATTTCAGTCCGGTTTATCGTTGCATGCACATCTACACGGTGCTTCGTCAAGGCGATACCTTTAAGGCGTATTATCAGCAGCAAAGAAAGCAGCAGGCACGATTGGTCTTGCAACCACCGATAAATATGGTAAGACTTATCGCGATAATTCCTGCAGCGTTTCGCTGCACTGTTGAAAAAATTGGAAATTTAATGTATCAAACTGGAAGTTTTTGTTATTAAAAAACTGGTACCTTAAATTCAATGTACAATTGTGAATAAATATTAATGTTCTTTTGCAGTGAAATTAAACCGAATTGTTGGAATTAAAATACTTTCGTAACAAAATTAATGTAAACTATTGAAAGTAAAATGTTTCTAAAGTTTTAAATGTACTGTACATTAATTTTTCATAACAATTGTACATGAAATTTAATATACAAGTGTTCGCATGAAAACTTCCAATCCGGTATATTTCACTTCATATGAATTTTTTTTCACAGTATAGAGCATTGATTGTTCGAATTTCCTTAGGGAAATCAAATAAGAAGTACAGGGAATAACGAATTCATTCGTTATTCGAATAATTTGCTCAAATCCGAGTCGTGCAACTAATAAAGTTTGATCGACGATTGCAGCACGAGAGTATCGTCGGCTATCAAACGTACGTCCATGGTATCCTTGGATTTTTCGTCGTCGAGGATCACATACTGAATACCGGCAATGGTCTGGCTACGCGTTCGTATCTCGAGGAGCTTTGGGCGATGGCTCTTTCGAAAATTGTGAATGCCTTACGGACGCATTCCGTAAGTAAACTTCTCATCGCAGCTAAAAATCCTGATGGAACGATTCTATACTCAGTTAAATTATTTTCAGGCGTATTGCACGGATGCAATGTTGATTTTGAAAATAAAGAATCTCATCATGCTGTTCAATACAACGCTCAGAGTAAGTAACTCGATGAACTCATATTAAATTTATATTGGCGATATCCGGCTAATGGGAATTTATTTATTTTAATTAATGTACAGAATTACGGGTATCCGGTGGGTCAACTGTGGGATTTGCTTCAAGAAATAAGGGTCCACTACAACGAGGTTCTGATGCAGCACTGGGTCCAAGTCTTCAGAGATATTTTGGACGAAGACAATTTTCTACCCATTCATGTAAGAATTCCATACCTAAAATAATGTTATGTTCCTGAAGACATCAAACTTCATCTTTGGCAAGTCTCTGTTGATGCACTGCTTTGGGAAGAAAAAAAATTGTTCTCTTGTGGAATTTTATTATCTTAGACTCGAATTTGAAAACATTAGATTGAACTCGAAACCGAACTAAAGATCGTAGTTTGGCCCGAACTTCATTGCGTGCTTAAGTTTAATCTTAAGTTCGAATTTGAGTTCAGCCTTAAGTTCGAAGTTAAGATCAAACTTAAGACAGATCTTAAGCACGCAATGAAATTCGCGTCCAACTTGAATCTTAAATTCGATCTCAAGAGCGATCTTAAGTTCGAACTAACATTTTAAAATTCAAGCCTAAGTGAATTTCTCTTAACTATGATTGTGCGCTGCAAAACACCGCCGTTGTAACTTGATGAAATGTAGTCTCATACAGATATCTTCAGCGTCATATAATTTTTCGAGCTGCCCTATCCATTACTCGACTTGTTGCTTTTTGCGAATCATGTGTATTCATTTTTATCGATAGGTCTCATCGCAGGCAGACTACGATCAGATTCTTCAATCGTTTCCCTACCACGACGAGGAACTGAAAAGAGCCGATTTCCCGAAGAAATTTCCTTTTTCCGTGATGGTCCCGAAGGTCTACCAGCAAGTCAAGGAATTCATTTACGCTTGCCTAAAATTTTCCGAAGATCTTAATCTTACGCAAACGGAGATAGACGAGATGATCTGCAAATCGACGAATCTACTGTTGACGAGGACTTTCAGCGGTTGCCTCTCGTCGTTGTTCCGCAAACCGTCGTTGGCTCTCTTGCAAGTCGTGCAAATAATCATAAACACGGGTTATCTCGAGAATTCGACGAAATACTTGGAGGAATTCGTCTCCAATATCACGGGGTGAGAAGCATCGACCGATCGATTATTTTTCAATTATTCACGCGCCGAACTGTGGAGTCAAAGCGAATTATTTGTCATGACAGAACTCCGCACGAGGGTCAATTGAGCTGCGGGGGAGTCAAGTCAGCGATGTTCAGAGTCGCGAGAGACGACGCCGAAAAGCAAATTTGTGATAAACTTAAGCGAAAACTCGACGAATTTTTGGAGCTTGAAAATTACGACTGGAACTTGGCGGAGCCTCAAGGACACGCCTCTGGATTCATAACGGACCTTATTGCCTTTCTGCAGAGTACCTTCACCTGCTTCACCAACTTGCCTGTACGTTATCGGACATTCGTTTTTGCCCCATTGAAAAATGAGGGTGCAGTCTCAAATGCAGTTCTACTCCGTTCGGCTAAATCCAGAAATATTTTAGATTTATCCGCATGCATATGCAGCTGATTTGGGCTTTCTTATATTCCAGCCTGCTCTCAGTTGAGGGTTTAATTTTGACCCAAATCTGGTCTCAGCTCAGGGTTTATTTTTGACTCAAATCTGCTCTCAATTCAGGGCTTAGTTTTGACTCAAATCTGCTCGCAGTTCAGGGTTTAGGTTTGACTCACATCTGCTCTCCGTTCAGCGTTAAATTTTGACTCAAATGTGCTCTCAGTTCTGGGTTTAATTTTTACTCAAATCTGCTCTGATAAGTGTTCTTTTTTTATCAAAGCAGACAAATCCCGCGTGTTATCCCGCGGAAAGCATCGAGTGTACCGTTGTCAATGTAAAAACCCACTAGCAGTGGACGGTCATATATGAAAGAAAGCACAGTTGAGCAGATCTGCACACAAAAACACACCCTGAACGATGGGATTTTTGACTCGTCTGTCGCATAAAATGTGTCTAATCTATCAATTTTTTTCCAGGCCGAAGTTGCCCAAGTAGCTTGCAAATCAGCGTGTTCGCATATAGCTAAATCTATATTAGAAATATTGATCAGCGAAGATCTCAAACAAATATCTATGGGAGCCCTTCAGCAAGTTAATCTGGATACGATTCAGTGTGAACGTAAGTCGATCCGAAAGTTTGAAAAAAGGAAGAAAAAAAAAAGAAAATCTCAAAAAATATGAAAAAATGTGTTCATTTTTTGTACTATTATTACTTTCAGAATTTGCGGCTTCGGAACCCGTCGCGGGCCTGCCGGAAGGTGCATTGCTGCAGTATTTCGCGCGATTGCGGCAACTGCTCGATCTATTTATGAGCTGGGACTGGCCTACTTATTTCCACGATTACGGCCACGAATCCAGCAAGTACAATCTGGTGACGCCGAACATGGCTGTGCTGTTGCTCGAGAAGTGAGTAAATCGCCCTCGTTCACGCCATCGGCGGACGATCGATGTAATTGACGCTGAGACAATTTCCAGATTGCGCGAGTCCGACAAAAAAACGGTATTTTCCGTGCTGAAGAAGAGCGAACGGGACAAAAAGAAACTTTTGGAAACAGTTTTGAAGCAACTCCGCCAATTGGCACAGACCACCCAGCAATGAGCGAGTCACGTCGGACGAAGTTTCCGAAAATTCGATTAAACTTGAGCAACGACGAATCGATTTGTAGTAATCAATTACATTTTAGCAATACTCTTTTAGACGTGACTGTTTATTTTCGCCGCGTGTAAATAGCTGTACAATAATGTTTCTCGAACATTGCACAATTGAAAAATAGATGCTGCGAACTGTGTCGGACGACGTCGTTCGAAAAGATTTTTACCGCTTACTCTTGCGAATATTTACTGTATTTATATTTCGCCGAGAATAGAAAAGCAAAAAGTTGCGTCTCGTTTTAATTTTCCTGTATATTGATTAATTTAATCGTTCGGTTTTGTCGGCATCTTTTTCCGTGCTAAAGAAAAACTAACGAAACTAAGAGAAACTTTTGGAGACGATCTTGAAGCAACTCCGCCAAGTGGCGGAGACTAACCAGCAATGAGCGAATCGTATCGGACGCAGTCTCGATAAATTGATTAAACTTGAGCAACGATGAATTAATTCGTACACTGTCCAAAAACAAAAAGCGTGATTTTTGTGAATTTGTTAGAAAATAACTATGTTCGAACATTACACAATTGGAAACAGATTGTGCGAACGATGCCGGTCGACGAGGTTCGAAAAGATTCTCACTGCGTACTCTTGCAAACAATTACCGTAAGTATATTTCGCCAAGAAATAGGAAAGCAAGAAGTTAAGTCTCTCTTTGAATTTTCCTGTATATTGATTACTTTAATTGTTCGGTTTTGTCGGCATCATTATATTACATTCATATGACTTGCATATTGTACAATCTTTGCAGAGCAACTGTTTATTGGATAAAGTATAAAGTCCCCAAATAAGTGTGGCTTCCACACAACCCCTCCTGAACTTGAACGTCTCGATACGTTATTAATTATAAACGACCATTATCCGCTAAGTGACAAACTGGGCATATCGTTATGTTCGATACACGAAGAAATCATCGATAGGTAGGTAATAATTATATTAGGAATCATAAAATAGATTAAATACAAATCAGTGATCAGTAAAGTTTTGTTTTTCTTTTCCATTAAAAATTGCGCCGGACAAAAGTTTTCGTTTTTTTTCTTCAATCTTTCGGTATTTGAATCAATCGTCTTAGTATTTATGCAGGTAAAACGAATCATTAATAATATGTGTGTGTGTATGTTTATCAATCATGATGCATGTGGCACAATTTAATTGCAGATATAAATTATAATGAGCGGGACTAATTGTTGCTGTTGTCCGAGTCCACGTCCTCTGGTAGCATGGAATACTTGTTGGAAGCTACAAAGTTCTGAAACACGAAATTACCAAAAAAAAATAGAATTAACGGATATATAGAAATCAATAGATGCATAGAAACTATAGAATATAATTTTAAGGAGTTCGGTTTTTGAAGACTAGATTTCGATCTTACCGGGGCTTGCTCATCGGTCGCCTTTGGCATCGGCGGGACGCCATCCTCTCTGTCTCGATCCTTGCGCTCTCTGAAATCAAAGAATTATGAGAACATTTTCACGAGAATGAAAAAAAATTGAGTAGACTTAGATTTTTTATAATTATCGACATTTCCTTTTACCTTTCAGGATGTCCGCGAGAGTCGCTCGGTCTTTGGGAACCACGCGAGGCTGGTCCTCCAACTCGCGAGGGCGGCGGACCGCGAGAATCGTTACGTTGATCTGTTCGGAACATAAATAAATTTATATTTATATTTACATTCGATTGCTCTTAATTCCGGAACATATGCTGGAATTAAGAGCAATCGAAAACCGAAAGTAAAAAAAAATGGATTGACAAAAGACAATTTACCGGAACGTCCGCCTGGCTGGCGGGTGGAAGGTCTGTCCATGTGCCTTCCTCCGTCCTCTTCCGAGCGCCATGTAGCCCGAGGCTTTTCATGGTCGCTGCGTCCCTCCTGAAAGGTTAGTTTTTGTCATACAAAATAATAAATAAAACTTTCATTTGTCTGTCATCGACAATATGATATCAAAATTTGTTCTCGTAAAGTCCACTCACCCCATTGCGTCTGCCCCATGTTCCATCCTTCGGCAGGGCTTTTCTCTCCCTGCAATAATTGAAAATATTACAAAATATGGCTCATTTTTTCTCAGTAATACACCTCGTTATGTGATGCTGATAGTGAAAATAATTCCGCGTACCCGTCCTCTCCTTTAGGCTTCGAGTCAGCGTAGGTTCTTGCCAAACGTTCCTCAATTTCACGCTCTCGAGCAGTGGTGTCTACGGGCTTAGCGGCACCGAAGATGTTGACTGCCGGTACCGGCGCTGGAGCTGGAGCCGGTGCTGAAACCGGCGCGTCATCGTCAGCCTCCGATTTTTGTGCTGGCGCATTATTCTGAGCGATGGGAGCCTCGATCGGTACCGACCGCGGTTGCAGGTTCAGTTTCACACGTGTACGAGGCTCGGATGCTGGAAATGTAAATTGAACCTTTCTTATTTAACAAACTCGTTAACATAAACGCATAAAAAATATATAAATATTTTGGAAACTTGTTTGTTTGTTTGTTGAAACACGTCATTTCCGGTTTGAAAGTCTAATTCTTCGGCCGGAAGTGAAGTCGTATTCGAAATACGTCACATCCGGTTTAAAAAACTCATTTTTTGACCGGAAATAACGTCATACCGGAAATACATCATTTCCGGTGAAAAATGAGGTTTTCAAGTCGTAAGTCACTAATTTCTGCGATGAGGTCACATCCGCTCCATAAATAAGATTTTCAAACCGGAAGTGACGTATTACCGGTAAATCTCCCGAAATCTAAATGTCCAGTTTCTAAATTCCGCAGTCCATAGCGAGGGTAGTGAGAGAGAGTGTGAGAAAGGGTATGAGAGAGGGAGCGAAGATGCGGAAAAGCTATGTAAAATATTGTGAAGTTCGAAGGGTGAAGGAAACGAAATGAAGTCCATGTAACCCCTAGGGGAATCATTAAATAAATACGTACCATAGCTAGGGTACGAGGCGTTCAGCCCACAACAACCTGCTAGTAAATAAATATGGAAACTTACACGGAGGAGGATCCGCCGCGGATGGTCGACTCGATAGTCTATTGCCCCAATCAGATTCGCGATTTTGCTCACGATCGCCGTAGTTGCGACGAGGACCGAAGCTGCTGCCGCCTCGGTCGCCTCCTCTGTCACCGCCTCTGTCAGGACCATCGCGGTCTCTGTCACCGAAGCGTGAGTACTCCCGATCCTTGTCGTCGCTTCGATACCCACGTCGCTCGCTGAATCCAGAGCCACCGCGATCCGGAAGATCGGGAAGGGCGGCTCGGGCCTCGCGCCAGGCACCCGGTCTATTGTCGCTCGCCGAGCCTGTGAAAGAAAATTATAAACAGTTATATATCGTGGGTCTGTTAATCAAAGCGCATGATCGTCAGCGTGAATAAATAATTTTAGTTATTCAAACGTCAGAAATTAATAAGTAATTACGTTCGTATTGATAACGCCCCATGAACACTATAAGTACATGCTGGAGTGGAAAAAAATTTTATAGCAAATATCGTATGCAGAATTCCCTATAATAGTTACTGGTATGGAAGAAAATTTAGTTCGGCGCTGGAATATTTCCCAGCGTCGAACGAAATTTTCCTTAAATCGACGCTGCGGCGTATGAACAATTTCCATTTCGAATCGCCCGATTTACACTGTTCAAAAATGGTAAACTTAATGCACCGGACTGAAAGTTTTCATGCAAAAACTAGTGCATTTTATTTAACGTACAGTTAGGAAAAATTAGTGAACTTTTACAGTGACATTAATGTAAAGTATTTCTAAAGTTTTTAATATACCGTACGTTAGTATTTCATCATAATTCTACATGCCATTTAATATACCAGGTTATATTACACTTCCAGTACCAGTAAATTAAATTTCATACTAATTCTTTTTACAGTGTCGCTTATATACTCACTCTCGCGATCTTCTCGACGGTCTCCTCGATCAAAGCCACCGCCGCCGCGACTACGGAATCGATCGCCCTCGGCGGAGGACGGCTCGTCCCGCGGGCCGCTTCTCCAATCGGTGGAATTGCGATCGGCGTCGTCGTAATTGTCGCGACGTCCGTAATCGCGACCCGCGTTCCCGCGACCCCGGCGATCGTCGCTGGTGCTGACCTCGATTCTCACACGTCTTCCTTTGATGGGCTACGGAAAATAAAAATACAAAAAAATTCCACGATTAGTTAAATTCAATAAGGGTGCAATTCAACAAAATAAATTCAAATACTCAATAAAACTGAATAAAAAAAATTCCAAACTCAATAAAATTCAATAAAACCAATTCAGAACTCAATAAAATTCAATATAATGAATTCAGAACTCAATAAAATTCAATATAATAGATTCAAAACTCAATAAAATAAATTCAGAACTCGATGCTACGACGTACAGCGTTGGCCATAGCCAGGGCGTCGATGAGACTCTGGCGATCTTCGAAGTCGACGTATCCGTATCCTTTGAGCTTGGTGGAGTCCTTCGGAAGACGCATGTTTGTTACCTGGAAGAAGATTCGATACATTACCATACTGTCGGTAAAACTTTCGGTAAATTATCGATGATTTTTTTTTACAACACTGACCTGCATGTCTGCAAAAAATTCAGCGAGATCTTCCTCGACCACCTCATAGGATAGATTGGATACATAAGCTACGAAGGGAGGATGTGTTGGAATATTCTCTTCGTCCACGCCGGGCCCGCGAGCGGCTCGCGGAGCCGTGGGCAGCACCACTGGCTCTTGTGGTGCTCTTCTCGACTGGTAGCTATCTATAAATCCAAAAATGTCGACATTGATTACAGATCATTCATAGACACATCAAGGTCACCTTGATAAGCTGACAATTAATCAGATAGATCGACACTATAAATCAGCGTAGATTTCTAGATTAACAGTAGCAAGGAATAAATTTAATGTGACCCTGAGCACTCGATGACTTTAAGTCGTAAAACGGATTAAGGCAGGTAACAAATTCCGATTTCCTAGCAGGTAGTACAAGGGGGGGGGGGGGAATGTACACAATTTTCTCACGCAAAGATATTAAGTACATGCATTGCGAGTGCAAGTGATCCGCGCATAACTTGGACGCTAACAGTAGAGCTGCTCAGTTTTATGTAAGCATCCGACTTACTGCTGTGTTGTGTTCGCTCAGCTGTAAGCCGAAAGTACGAAAAACCTGTGCTATTGCTGCTTTCGGCTAGACAAGGCTTAAAGCCAACTAAAAAGACGGCAAATGAAAGAAGGAAGCCCTGTGCCGATACAGACGGTCCTATATTACTTTTTTTTTATTCGTAAATCATTCAGGAAAGCCTTAAGTGGAGCTGAAAGTCACGTGACCGCGCCTCGAGAGCGAGAGAGATGCCGTTATTGGTGCTCGCGATTGAGTAACAGAGACACCACGAGAGTGTTTCAAATGGCTTTATGAAAGAATTTGTAACGACAAAGCACTGCAAATATAAATAAAAAACTTTGTGAATGCTACTCCAAAAAAAGACTAATGAACACATGACTAGTAATAATGAAACAATAATCATCGAAATCAAATATTTAAAAGTCTGTACCATGTACTTCAAAAAAGAATACATTTTTAAGTTTCATAATTATTTCGTAATTCATAATTCATTTACAGAAATATTAGAATTAATGAGCAATAAGAATGCTCGAAAATTTGTACTGCTCCAAAAAAGAAAAAGAAAAATCATATCTGCGTTATAAATGTAAATACCCTATTAAAATAATGACGTCTGGGGAGGAATTAGAGGTATTAGTTGCTAGGAGACTCAACATTCGTGGTAAAGTAACGATAGTAAATTTTTTTTGTCAACTTCAATCAATATCAACATCCACAAACTGTTTTATTAACTAGTTATTATTAGTCAGTGTATGAATTCATATCGAGAAATATTCGAAATAATGGGTAATAAGAATGCTCAAAAAAAAAAAAACTCATATACATTATAATTGCCATATTTACACAAACTGTTTTTTTAATCAGTAAAATTGAGTTAGAGATTGAATGCTCGAAAATATTAGAAATAATGAGTAATAACAGTGTGCTTTTTTTTTTAATTTTACTGCACCAAAAAAAAAACTCAAATATGGATTATAAATTTAAATACACTATATAGAATAGGGTCTAGGGAAAAATTACTAGTATTAGTTGCTTGGAGTCTCATCACCCATAGTAAAATAGAGATAGTAAAATTGTTTGACAACTTCGATCGACATCAACATACACAAACCGTTTTATGCATCAGTCGAATAGAATAATAAATTGAAGATTAAAATTAATTAACATGCAAATTCGTATCGGCATAGCGCATTCAATCGACAAAACGCTGTTAATTTCAAAGCCGCCGAAGCATTATACCTCAATTAAGCCGAAGAGTGTTACTCACCGAAGTCATCGTCCACATCGTCCGCCCAGCTTGCGACTTTAACAGGCATGGCAGGCATGCCTCCAGGAGTCTCCGGCAGCAAATCTGTCAAGGGCACGGCCTGCCACTTGCTTTTTTTCCCCTTCTTGCCTGTACGAAGATAAAAAAACGTTAGAGGTAAAAAAAATTGGGCCGGTCGGTTGGACGCATAAAATGGCAATATTGAAAGCATGACCAATCCCAACTGCGTGCGATTTTTGGTTATGTTAACGTTTCGATTGTAAAATTCATCGAGCGCGAGAGCTCCGGCCGTCCAGAAATGTTCGCAAGTTATCCGGGCGTCTCGACGATCGACGATACAAATAGTTCGACTCACGTGAGGCCATGATTTTTGGCTTGAAATTTCAACGATCCAAAACGGGTTCGGAAATCCGTACTGCACACGACCAACTCCTGGCTCCGTAAGGCATGAATTGCGCCACGGAATGATACATGTCAAACTCGCGAGGGGAAGAAACTTCCCTGAACATCCGGTGGAGCGGGGCATTGTGGGAAACGGAAGTTGCCAACGACGAGAATGTCCCTATGAATGAAGGGTAACATGTAGGTGGCCGAAGGCGGAACCTCTATTATTTATGACCAACCTCGCCCAACGCAAACTTTCTACCACACTACGGCTCCCAAATCGTTTCCGCACAAGAGACACGATTTATGTGCTAAAATGCTTTTGACCATATCGTTACAACATAAAATGTTGATAAAAAAATTACGTCGTAACCCGGTAAAAATACAGTATTTTTACGGTAATGTTGCGAAATATTAAAACACCGGTATTTTCGCATCTCTATGGGAAACCGACGACGCGGACAAGGAAAATGTCCCTATGAGAGAACGGTCGCTGATTGGTCAGTCGCGGACGGCTGACGTTTCGGTGAGTTGCCGAAAGCTTCGGCCCAGCCGGCGCGGACGGCGCTCGACCACCTCGAGAGAGGCGTTAGGACACTAAAAAAAAAGATAAAATATTCCGCCGATTTCGACCGAGTGGCGAACCCGCTGCCAAGCCGCCGAGAACTCTCGTAATCGCTTCGAGCGCGACGGATAATAAGATATTTTTTTATGGGCTATAGCATTAGTGAGTGTGAAATGATTCGAATAAAGGAAGAATTCGAAGGAAAATTGGGGATAGAAGGCAAGGATGATCCTCACAACTTGTTGAACAATATGGTCGACGCTAGAGCGTGCTATAAACCCAGCGAGAGAGTAAGAACGCGTTCGACTCATTCTTTTTTATCGTCAATGGCTGTTCTCTGGATGTGCATTTTTTATTCTCTAGATCATATTTGGAACAAAACACGTACACTGCATTTTTTTCTGCGGATTGTTATTCGTTCGTTTTATTTCGTCGCTCTTGCTTCAATTATTCGTTCGATCACGTAGTAGATGGACATAGTTTTAGGTGTGAAATGAATGTTCTTAGAGATTCGTACTGCACTCGTGCAAGTTCGACGTTTGACTTTTCTATATTATCGGCACGCTCGTTGTTATTATTATCATTATTACTATTATATTATTATGTGGACATATATATATATATTATCATTTGGTATTGTGCTGAGGCGACATTTTAATCATCTATCAACGGTCCTGTTCCCCTTCCCAGTTACGTACGTATAATAAAGGTCCGCTACCAGCACGAGTTTAACGAACGGCTCGGCCTTTATAAATATGACGTGCTCTACTTAGGGGACAAATAGAAAAGAACCCCCTTCCTTCGTATCGTTAAAAGGTTGATTGAGTTCCCCGGTTCCGCACAGCGAGACAACGGGACAGTTTTTTTTTCTGCATCTTCTCGTCCCAAGCTTCCAATATATACGCTGGTTCAAAGACCCCATTTCGTGGAAGCATGTACACTGGCTCTTCCCGATAAAGTATTCCACCCTCGTAGCCGACACGGTCCCTTCTTCCGTCAGTCAACTCGCTTTTTGTCTCCCTACAGGGAGGATAAGTTTTATGTCGGTAAATTTTACATTTTTTTTCCATAAATTTGTCGATCGTGCTTGTCCGTTTCGGGAAATGATTGACGATTTTTTTTTCGTTTGTAATTTCATTCAAGATCTAATAATTGATGGGAGGGCGAGGAGTTTTATAGGGGTCGGGCTTTCACTCGTTTCTATCTAGTTTTTTTCTATCTAGTCTGTCAGGCAACCTCACTTTTTCTCCCTAAACGGAGATAAGCTTTATGGCGCTTAATTTTACATTTTCTTCGACAAATTTACGGATCGGGTTAATTAGTTGAAGTAAAATTTCCTAGAATTTCTGGAAATGAATGTCGGCATTTTTTTTTTTGCAATTTCGTTGAATATCTAATAATGGATGGATGGACCAGGAGACTTAAGTGGGTTGGGCTTTCTTAGCTTTCGATCTACTTTCACAGGCAACTCCCTGATGCAACTTCATCTCCTACACGGAGATAAGTTTTATGTCGGTTAGTTTTACATTTTCTTCGATAAATTTGTAGATCGTGTTAATCAGTCGTTGTAAAACTTCCCAGAATTTCCTTAAATGATTGTCAAATTTCATTTACTTATTGTTATTTCATTGAACATCCAATAATGTATAGAGAATGACCAGGACAGTTAAGTGGGTTTAGGTTTCGATCTACTTTCACAGGCACCTTCGTCAGACAACTCACTTTTTATCTCCCAACACGGAGATGTTTTTTTTCATTTATCAATAATGTTTACATTTTTCTTAGATAACATCGTGGATCGTCTCAATAAGTCGGTGTAAAATTTCATGGAATTTTTTGAAATTATTATCGACATTTTTGCTTTGTGTTTTTATTGAACGTCTAATAATGGATAGAGAAGGACCAGGAGAGCGTAAGAGGGTCGGGCTTCCTCGGGTTTCGATCTACTTTCACAAGAGGCCCGCGAGCTCGATCGGTTAGTTAATGGTTACTCTCTTCGATCGGGCCAGGGTGGATTTCTATAAATATCATCCACACCTTCGCCCTCGTTGGCGTAACTTTCTGCGAGTCTTCCGGGGCTCGAGTTCCATTTAACACTCTCGTTCTGGCGGGGACCGACGAGAGCGTCATCAATGCGTAGTATAATTAAGTTGGCCACACGCATCTCGGACGCGAGACGTGCTCGTTTGTACATTGTGCTATAATACGTCCCATTAAGGCGAAGTGTCACACCGACCTCGCCGACGCAATTTGTTCTTCCTCAGAAAGGTTTGGCAAGCTTGAACAAAAAGAAGAACAAAACCAATTACAGATTTTGTTATCGACCGATTGGAGGGAAATTTTACATCACCTTGAGGTGAAGTGAAACACGTTCTCTGCCGCTGTCTCTCGCTCCACCGTTAGACCAATGGCTCTATCTCTCGCGCACTCCTGGCTCCGTCACGTGACTTTCACTTCACCTTAAGGCAGCTTCTGCGCGGCGCACTAGTCATATGACTGAAAAATGTTTAGAATTGTTTATCAAAATTTGTATGCGTTTATTGCTAGTAAAGGAGGTTGATTTGTATTATTGCATGTGTCCTAAACCAAGAGAAATATTAATCACGATTGTCTTGAAAGAACAAGTGCAAAATGCAAATTTTCATGATGCAGTACTTTTTTTTTTCTCAAAGGAAAATCCGTATTTTTTAATCGATTTTAATGTACCACGGCCCATTTTGTTTCTTAAAGTTTGTTCTGCACATTTACCGAGTAGATTTTTTTTGTAGGTTCGACCGTTCGACAAATACGGCTCATCGGTTAACTGGTGATTTTTTTAACCCAGAAAGAAACTGCTGTGATTTTTAGACGGCCAAAACCATAGAAAAAATCTACTCGGTGAATTCGTAGAGCAACGTTTAAGAATCAAAATAAGCTGAGGTAAATTAAAATTGCTTGAAAAATAAAGATTCTTCTTTGAAAAAAACTCAACGAAAATGTATCGTCATGGAAATATGCATTTATCATTTGATGTAACGTAAAACGTCGTTATCAATAGTTTCCTTCATTGAGAACCCATGCAGTAATATAAATCGACTTCCGTTACTATTAATTAACGAACAATATTTTGGTGAAACCGAAACAATTGTGTAAATTTAGCACTCCTTCGACTAATGTCTGTGCCACCTTAAAAAAAACTACCTTAAAAAAAACTTGTCTCAACGCAGCTGAATTGGCGTGTACCGATTTCCCACGGAGCGAAAGCCTTCCGTTTGTCTATAAACGTCCCATCGTGCTATAATACTTCCCATTAACCTGAAGTGTCACATCGACCTCGCCGACACAATTTGTACCTCATCGGAAATGTTTCGCACCCTTGACAACAAAATAAAATAATAATCACAGTTTCTGTTACCGACCGAGCACCGAATTGGGCGGAAGGAGATTTCACATCGCCTTAAAAAAAAAAAAACTTGGCTCAACGCAGCAGAATCGACGAGTACCGATTTCCCATCGAGCGAAAGCCTTCCGTTTGTCTCCCGACGTACGAGACCGGGCGTTTTTTTCCTTCGACATCGAAACTTCGAGCGCCCCGAATCGTTGCAGTTTCTCCTTCGGATGATTCCGTTTTTTTCTTTCGCTTCCCCTCTCACCTTCGAAACTGTCTCCGATGTCGGGGCCGCTGGGAATCCTCACCTTAGGAAACAGGAATTACTTAATTTCTCTTCCAAAGAGAAATCTTTTTACCGGTAGAATGTCGACCTAATGATATTCGGGTTCTCGTAGTGAAAATGAAGACTTCTCGAACGGTGGCTCGACCGGTCTTAGATAAAGAAAATACGATTCTCGAATACGAGAAACGGTGTCATCAATCGGAAAATCGGTACTCGTTAATGCGACTCTAAAGCGAACGAGCCGAAGTTGTGCCGCCGGGCTCCCGACTATAGCGAGGAGAATTCTAGCGCCCGACGCGGCACCAGCTCGTTCGCACGTACTGTACAGCTGACTCGCGATGGCCTCATCGTGTTTACACTGTGTCCATTGTTCGGGTTTTTTTTTACGATCAATTTCTAATTCTATTTAACTGATTAGTAAAACTGTTCGAGTATTTTTATATTGGTGAACTCGTTAACAGCATGTTATCGTGTTTATTTCACCACAGACGACGACTCGCCGAGCAACCAATACTAAACAGTAAAAAATCATTGAAAAGAATACGAAGTTTCGTAATAGTACATTACGATACTAGTGCTATAACAGTACATTACAATACTAGTGCGATAACAGTACATTACGTTACTAGTGCGATAACTGCACATTACGATACTAGTGCGATAAAACTTTTTCAGACGAGTGTGAATTTCACACGAGTTAAGAAGAACTTTTATCGCACTAGTATCATACCAAACTTTCCTTTACAAGTTATGAAACCCGGGTTTTCAGGCACGCGTGCCTAAAACTCCCATTTTCGGACCGAGTGAAATAAATCGGGATGGTTCGTGTATGTCGTTACAACAAAGCCTAAGTCGCTCTCGTCCGAAATATCAATAGTCTTCGATAACATCGGGAAACAAATTTGTTAACGACTGAGTCTCTATCACACGCCCTTAAGGGAAAGTGAAACAGCTGTGCGTGCGAGGGAGATAGTTGCAATTTTCAAATTAACTTTATTCAATGGTGCTAATTTTTTTGAGAAAAAAATGAATTCAGGCCGCATGCGAAATTACCGTGCGCATCCAGCTCGAATTTGCTTTTTCCTAAAAAAAAATTAGCACCCTTGAAAAAAGTTCATTAGTTTTCATTACCGACCGCGATATTTCACTTCCCCTTAAGGCCATGTGAAAGATGTACCACGTGACATATGAGTGCGAGAGAGATAGATGCATTTTTCCAATCAAGCCATTAAAATGACGTTTGAGATCAATAGAAAGCATCATCGGACGCGGTACTAAATTGTACATCCGCTAATGCTTTGCTTTCTCCCGAAAATCCTACCGTCTCTAAATCGCATTCATTACAAGTTTTGGTTCCCGACTGAGTCGTTTCACATGTCCTTAATGTTATTCCAAAGGGAACGGGCCGAACGGACTTCCGACTATACGGCGTGGAGAATTCTACCGCGCGACGCCGCACCAGCTCGTACGTACTGTACAACTGACTCGCGGCGGCCTCCTCCCAGTGTTTACACTGTCTCCGTACTATACTCTCCTGCCTTCGAGCGTGCTATAGTCACGTGCTGATATCATACACAGTGATGTGTTCGGCTGCCTTTCAGTAAGAGTCCAACGGCTCGTGAAGCGCGTCGCTGTGGGACTCGCTACGCTGTCGGTGTACAGCGGTCTCTTACTCCGCAGTGTTACCGTACAACGCGCTCGGGAACGTCGTACCTCGCCGCTCCGCCGAGGCTCGACGTTGAGAAAACCGAATTGTCGTGCATTACGCCCCGTGCGAACAATCGCGCGCGCCGACCGATACTCGGAATATTTTAAGTTCTTATTATATTTCGAGCAAAAGGAAAACAAAAACAAAAGTTCATCACACTTCCGCCGGAATCATTGCGGCGCTGTTATCGCCTTTTGGATCTCCTATCGATGGAATGATCTACACGCATCACGCTCCTCCGTAATTATATCGTCTATTGTCTTTTTTTTTTTTATCTTTTCGTACTTGGTACCACAGTTCTTATTCCGACGGAGAGAGCCGGGTACAACCGGGTACTGGGGCAAAACGGACCGGTCTTCGATTTGGGACAAGAATTTTTATTTTTTTTTGCTTCCTCATGGATGAAGCTTGGTTTTCGTGAGTTTTTTTTTGGAGATTTTAATGAAAACGTGTTTCGAATGTTCCAAAGCATCGAAATATAACTTTTTTTTTATTTGTCCAGGAAATTGGTAGAAATAGTCGGTTTCATCACAGGATTCCGTTTTGCGCCGCTCAGCTCCTACATATATTCATTACATTTGACATTGTCATTATGATTTTGAAGAGTTGAGCTCTCCCCTACATTTAGTAATGATATTTATTACTAACTGTTACTGTTATTATTTATTACTATTATTATTGCGATTATAAATAATTGCATATGTCTGTTTAACGTTTTTTTTTCTTTTTTCGTACTTGATACGACAGTTCTTATTCCGTCGGAGAGAGTCGGGTAATGCGGGGATCCGGGGCAAGACGGACCGGTCGTCGAGTTAGGACCGGACCTTTTTTTTATCCCTCCCGAAAAATTGGCAGAAATGGTCCGTTTTGCCCCGCTCAGCCTCTACATTTATTCATTACATTTGTCATCATCATTATTTTGCATTGCTATTATGATTTTGTAAGTCGGGCTCTCCCGTACATTTTTTCATGAGATTTATTATTATTATTATTATTATTATTATTATTATTATTATTATTATTTTGCACAGTTGTATATGTGTGTTCAACGTTCTTTTTTTTCTTTTCTTTTGTTTCATTTACAGTAAAGGAGAGATATTTGTGTCGAAGTGACTCGAAGTAATAGTTGGGGTTGAGTTGCCTCTTGCATGGGCTTGCTTATCAATTTGCAACGTCGGTCATTGTCGCCGCACATGACCGCTCCTGGCTGCACCCTCTACTTCTGAGATCGAGGATCGACGACGTTGTAAAATGACCAACGATAAACAGGTGAGTTTTCATGCACCTTACGTTCCGTGGAATTCCCCGCGGGACAAGTTCGCCGGAATTTGCGCCGCGATAAAGAATTTTTCTCGTGATCTGTGCGTAAAATTTATTTGTAGATTTTTTTTACGTCACCCGCTCAAAGCAACAATGACGAATGGCCTTAAAAATAATATTTTTTTCGTAGAACATAGTCACGCGTGAAAAATGAACTAGAAATGGAAATGAACTGGCAATTGAAAAAGAAGTACAAATAAAAAATCACCAGAAATTGAAAAATAACTAGAAATTGAAAGAGCACGAGCAATTGAAAAAGGATTAGAAACTGAAGTAGAACTAGAAGTAAAAAAGTACTAGAAATGGAAAAAAAGTAGTCACGATAAATAAATGTTTATTATCGTTTTGCGTAAAATTTGTGGTACATTTTTTACGTTTCTCGCAGAAGGCAACAACGACGAATGTCCTTAAAAATAAGCTGTTTGTCGTAGAGTATAGTCACGCGTGAAAAATGAAGGGGGTATGAATTAAAGAGGCCGACGAGTGCAAGCGAGCCATAGCGGCGCTTAGTTATCGATTCCACAGAGATCGATATAACGCTGCAACGTCCGAGGTAATAAATTTCTGCCTGTGTTTCACCGTCTCGAGCTTAGCCGGAGACAAATTGGATGCAGACACGAGAACAACACTGCGAAATTATATTCATCAGCGTCGGATACAATACCACGGTGGTTACGCGATCCGGCTCGAGCTGACGTAATAATTCGGATCGAAGAATGACAAAAGCGACGGGAAAAGTCGCACACTTTGCTTTCCGTCTTGGATAGATTTGCATTATTGCCTACCGTGTAATAAAATCGCACAATCCTCTTCACGTAATGTTTCAAAAAGTACCATTTTTTTTTTTCGCATTCACTATAGTGAGTTGTATTTCGAGTCGAAGAATCGCAGCTTGTTGCGGTTGTTGAGAAAGACCTTTCGATCTGTGCGTCAAAAGTTACCACGTCGCGTTAACTTTTCCACTTGTCGCATGAAATCTGATGTAATAATTTGAGTCGAAGCAAATTACAAAAGCGACGGAAGAAGTCGCACACTTGCCCTCCGTTTCGGATAGATTTGCATTATCGTCTGTCGAGTAACAAAATCGCACAAACGTATTAACCTCATTTTTCAAAAAGTATTTCAGTTTTTTTTTTTTTTAAGTACTTTAGTATTTATTTTTTCCTCTGGCTGCACTATCTTAGTTTTTTTCCGGATGCATCTGTAGCGCACTTTAGTGAGCTGCATTTAGAGTCGAAGAATCGCAGCTTGTTGCGTTTGTTGAGAAAGGCCTTTTGATCTATGCGTTAAATGTACTACGTCGTGTTAACATTTCCACATGCCGCATGAAACTGATCTCTGTCGATGCGGTGCATCCGCATCGCTAAACTTGAACTTTGAGCGAAATACGCGAGTACATAAACGAACGTAAGCCGGTCGAACCTTTATCGCGCGATCAATACTGACGCAACCAACGTGCAAACATTCCCTTTCAGTCTTGCCTTCGCGGGATTCGAATCAGCAAGTTCCTTGATGTAATTTCGAATCAGCAAGCTCCTGATGTACTATAATCCGAAACGCACTGTAGTGCGCTGCATTTCAGGTCGGAAAATCGCAGCTTGTTGCGGTTGAGAACATTTTTTTTTATCTATGTGTTAAATGTCCCATGTCGCCGTAACGTTTCCACTTGCCGCATGAAATAGATCTCTGTCGATGCGGTGCATCCGCATGGGTAAATTTGAACTTTGAGCGATGTACCCGTGCAGGAAAGAGCGTGCCAAAGTGGGCCCAAAAGCAATTTTCTAATCATTTTTTGGACGGCCCATTTTGCCCCATCGATACTCCCGGATTTTCTGACCCGTTTTGCCCCACTTTCCTCATCAAAAAATCAGTGGATAATTAGATTTTGCCCCACTGTCCTATTTTATCCCGCTGTCTCATTTTTATCCCGCTGTCCCATTTTACCCCGCTGTCCCATTTTACCCCGCTGTCCCATTTTACCCCGCTGTTTCATTTTATCCCGTTGTCTCGTTTTGCCTCGCTGTCCCATTTTACCCCGTTGTTTCATTTTATCCCGTTGTCCCGTTTTGCCTCACTGTCCCATTTCAGCCGCTCTTTCCTACGTACACGTACACAGTAAAAAAAGTTTGTACTTTTTACAATTTATTGTTCACAAACATCCACCATTTTTTATTTGTTGATTTTCCAATTGCACTGGCCGGCTCTAGTTTTGCAAACAAATGAACACACTAAAATTTTTAATGTCACCAGAAATAAAAGGACAGGTTTGTATACTCGAGCATTAACAAACGAGTTTGTCATTTATTTAACAAAATTGTTTTAACGTAATTTCGTACTCCGATTTTACGAAATTATTTTTTACTATGTACGCACGCCATGCGAATCTTTATCGCGCGATTAATAACGATGCAACTAACGTGCAATAACATTCTGTTTCAGTCTTGGTTTCGCGGGGTTCGGAGCAGCAAGTTCCGTCATGTCTACGGTGTACCAGCAAAGCGGGACCGATGCTACGACAACATTAAGATAACGAAGAATGCCCACGACTCACAATTCTGCGCTGTGAATCCAAAGTTTCTGGCCATCGTTACCGAGGTCGCCGGAGGCGGTGCCTTCCTGGTTCTCCCGCTCGATCATGTGAGTTGCAGGAAAAAAAGCGTGAAAATCGAGATCCTCCTCCAACCGGGAGCATGTACGAGCGGTGTACATAGCTCGGCGAAAAGTTGTATTGCCTTGTCGGCGGGGGAGAGATGAAGACTCATTCGCAACGGTCGTACTTTCACTGCTATTTCTCGATGTTAATCGCAGCTCGTAAATCTGTATAAGTGCCAGCTGTACGGCGTTTCGCATTGTCCAATCTCTCCGGATCCATTTACATTCTTAATCCACTTTCATTGCGAACCGGCGGTGGCCATGCGAGAAGCTCTTGAAGATTCTTCCGACGATTTTTTATTTATTTATTTTAATTTTAATCTTTTTCATTTAATTTTTTTTTACCGTTTCCCGACTACGAGAAACTTGAGCTGAGATTAATTGTGAGTAGCGAACTTGATCGTTGCTCCGTTATCGTTGCAGACGAACAGATATAACTTCCGACAATTTCATTTTTATTTTATCTTCCTCATTTAATTTTTTTTTATGATTCCCAACATCATTAAAAAACTTGTGTTACGATTAATTGCAAGTATAGGACTTGAACGTTGCTCCATTATTGTTGCAGACGGGTAGATTGGACTTTAACGCCAACAGAGTCACCGGACACACCGGACCTGTTCTCGATATCAAATGGAACCCGTTCAACGACAACGTAATTGCCTCGTGCTCCGACGATTGTACGGTAAGGACTGCAAGAAGTATAAGAAAATCGTATAATTTTAGTTGTATAATTGTATATCAGGAATACAAGAAGTATAAGAAAATCTTATAAATATAATAATAAATATAATTGTATAACCAACGCAGTAATTTTTTAATACAGTCTATATTTTTTGGCAGGTAAAATTATGGCATATACCGGACGGTGGCCTCTCCAGGAACTTGACGGACTGGCTCGTCGAACTGCAGGGCCACAAGCGGCGAGTTGCCTACATCGAGTGGCATCCCGTCGCCGAGAACGTGTTGTTCAGCGCGGGCTTCGATCATCTCGTTATCGTATGGGACATCAATCGAGGGGAAGCCATAAGCATCATCGACCGGCATCCCGACGTAATTTACAGTATGTCGTTGAACAGAGACGGAAGCTTACTGGCGACTACCTGTAAGGACAAAAAGTTAAGAATCTTCGAACCGCGATCGGGCCACGTCGTGGAGGTGAGTCTTAGGCCAAAAGATTTTTCAAAATCTTAATAAAATAACTGCAAGGTAAATGTTTTTTTATCATTTTAGGAGGGCATGTGTCACGCTGGAACGAAAGCGAGCAAAGTGGTGTTTCTCGGTGGATCAGGACGCTTGCTGACCACCGGTTTCAGCAGACATTCGGACCGCCAGTACGCGGTTTGGAGTCAACTCGATCTGTCGGCACCTCTCACGTGCGAAACAATCGACTCGTCCAGTGGAATTGTCTTTCCGTACTGCGACAATGATACCAATATGGTATACCTAGCTGGAAAGGTAAACAAGTCAACGGTTCAAGAATACTACATAACCACTTTTAGCTGCATTGATTCTTTCGTTGCGAAGATATATCATGATACGGACGTCCGATGGAATCAAAAAGTCTAAAAAAGTGATTTCAATAGGCACGTGTTACATGTAAGAAGTGTGTGCCTATAAAGCGTGAAAATCGAGATTTTCTTATATGAAAAGCTTCTATAAAAATGATTATCCGCGATTATTTGACTGCCGCATAGAGGAGGCTTTGTCGGTAAAAGAAAATAATCGCATTTTTTTAATATGGCTGTTTGAAAATAGAAAAAAATTACTGTTCATAGTCAGCTTTTTGAAATAATTCAATTCAATCATACTCGTAATACTGAAATTGTTTTAATCTGTTCCGCAGGGAGACGGTAATATACGTTATTACGAAGTAGTCAACGAAGCACCGTGGTTGCATTACCTCAGTCAATTTATATCGGGAAATCCTCAAAGAGGCCTGGGCGTTATGCCTAAACGGGGTATCAACACCTCAATCTGCGAAGTGTTCAGGTTTTACAAGCTTCACGCCACCCGAGGAATGTGCGAACCGATATCCATGATAGTCCCGAGAAAAGTACGTAACTCACACAAAAAGCTTTTTCTATGCGGAAGCACAACCATCAGTCGCGATTAGTTTACTAACGAGCGCTCTCTTTGTTGTCCACGCTATCAGAGCGATCAGTTTCAAGAGGACTTGTACCCCGATACAGTGGGAACAACGCCCGCTCTGTCAGCCAAAGATTGGATCACCGGTATGAATAGCCCGCCAATTTTAATATCTCTCAAGACCGGTACGTATCGTTTTATCGTCGAACTCGATGACAATCGGGATCTCGTTAAGGCACATAGGTTTATCTTACAAAAATCAAATAAACATTTTCCTTCTTTTATCAACCAGGTGGTGGAATTACAACGCACAAGCCACGCGTTTACAAGCCCGGCCAGTTGACGGGTGGGACCAAAAATCAAAACGGTTGCGACGTAAACACAAAAAAGAAATTCGCCTTTCTGTCCACCGAAACCGTGCCTGATTATCGATCCGTCGATCTGTTGGACATCTCGGAGAAGAGTCAAAAAACTTCGAGCAATCAGAGCACGAAGATTCATCAGTTGCAACAGAGATTCGGTCACGTGGCGATTCAGGTGAGATAGCTTGTTACTTTATTTTGTTCGTGCGTACGTTTAGTAAAGTTGTCTTTATAATTTGTGGCGTGATGTGTCTTTGCGTTGTTGCTCGGACCGAGCTTTTTGTCCGATCGCTTCTTTATTTTTCGCTCGCTTCGATGACCGAAATTGCGAATCGTATGTTTTTTTTAACGTTAAGCGCGCCGAGCAATCGGGAGCGTTGCTATTTTTATCGCTTAAGTTTTTGTTTTAGCTTCTTTATCCGTGTATCGTGCTTTTGCATATAACGTGAATTAAACACTAGTTAAACACTGTTAAGAACCTGTTCTTAAATCGAAACCGTTCGAATCAGTTTGTCTAACACACTAACGCTTTGCATGGTCCATCTCAAGCCATCAAGATGTAGCACCCAATTCTATGAGCTCGTTTGCAAGTTTGGAACGTATTCCCATTATTTCAACAAGGTAGGTAGTTGAAAGATTTTCCTTTTTTACATCATTGATAACGTTTAAGGTGAAGTGGAAGAATCATTTTATTGACGATCCTGTGCCATTATCGACGCAAAAAACAATGTACTTTACTCACATCCTTCACCTTAACGTTCGATAGGCTAGCCCCATCGTTCGCTAAATTCATGCAGCTTTATTCTCCGTACAATCTTGTATTGAGTCAAAAACCATGCAAAGACAATCACACAAGTTCGTAGGTTCATCATTAACTCATACACGTTATATCATCGCTTGCAAAAATGCATCATTATAATTGTTGTGTTTATGAATACATCGAATATCTTTCTAATCGACATGTGATTTTGAATACAGAACAATAACGTCAGCGTGACTATGAACGACAATAAAGCTCTCGAGTCCGTCGATATTCCAAACAACGAGGCTGAGCTTAGACTGGCCTACGCTCGTCAAACCGACGAACTGAGGCTCGTTCGGCGTCAGCTTGCCAACAGTCAACTGCGCGTCAAGGAGCTTGAAGAGCAGCTACGGAAGGCGCAGAATCATTAATATTTACGAATCATTTCCGGTCCGTATCGCCAGCGTCGAATTTTTTATGGATAAATAAACGGAAATTCAACGATTCCGTTAATCCACAGCATAAGACGATTTATTTTGTCATAACATTGGCAACAGCTTAAAAGTATTATCATGGTACGTGTAAATGCAGATGTTCGGTAACCTATTGGTACAAAGCTTCACGTGTAACACGCTATTAGTAGGCGCTTGAGGCTTTCTAAAAAAAAAAAAAAATGAAGCTGCCCACTCATGAACATAATTCTCAAGGACGTTACTTCTTCTTGAATGATCGATGAATTTCTAAATGAGCCTTTACAAGGCAAGCTCTGTGATTTCATTCCTATTGTTTTTTTTGTTTTTGTTTTTTTTATTGATTCACTAGTTATTTCTTGAATATCAGTGACGATGTGTATCGCTAAAAGTTCATTTTCGTTTTACCGTATAAGCATTATGGTATAGTAATTCAAATGAAATAATAATAATGTTGCTGCAATTATCGGCGAAATGTTTTTCAAGACGCCCGAAAATATAAAACAATTTTTGTTGTTGTAAACGCACAATTATACACCTGTCCAAAAAAAAGAAACACTTGCGAGACGTTAAAAATTTCTCTCTGGTACATCGACCAAGGAGTACTAAAGTGATTAGGTATAAAACTTTGATTATCGCTTGTGATGCCTTTTCAATGTAACCTGAATCCAACGAGACCAATAGAAAAAATGTACGTTACTTCATAGATCGGAATCACATCAGGCCCGACATTTATACATATTCTTAAAAAAAAGAAGAAAAAATATATCGTAGCTCCTAGGATTCCCGCATAAATTTCCTGGATCAGCGTAGTAACTACCTATCTATATTGCTATAATCGAGGTTTATCCTCCCCGACTGGAAAATATTTATGAAATGATTTGTATAATATTTATATGTATTTTCATACCTCATTCATCTTGAATCGTATCTAGCGAAAGGTAGAATTCATAGATGAACATTCAAAAATAAAGTAAGGTGATATTGGTCAGACGTACTAGGACACGGTTGTGGTTTATAGTTTCGCATGTAAACGAATTACTTTCAATTTGATGTTCCTGTACGTGAATCCTTCACGTACAGGGTTTCGTCTGACGAGAACCCCGCATTAAAAATCGCCAGTTTGCAACCTTCGCCAGAGTCCAGCTCTGCGGAATTCAAACTATGACCGGAAAACCTCATCTGCTTACGAGGGGATCTCCGCTCACTTTGGAACTGGCGCACGCAGATGTGGTAGAAGTGACCAAGAAGATCGGTTAAAAATTTTTTTTTTTTGGTGGAAAGAAATTATTCGAGATTTTGATGAAGACCTGTTCAGAATGTTCGAAAACATCGAAACATTACATTTTGGAAAAATGTTCGGATGTATGTGTGCGAGTCGGAGGTGAAAAATTCAAACCGCTATAACTCGAGGATGCCTCGACCGATCAAGCTGAAATTTCACACACAACATGTGTCGTAAAAAAGTCAATGTTTGATCAAAATTTAATTGAAAAAATTACAGTTTTTTTTTGTACGCGATTTTTTATTTCATTAAATATGTCTGTACTCACTCTGACTCTTACAATTGTTTAGCTATCCACCTAAAACCGTGCACATAGATGATCGCCCGATGATCCCTATTAAATTTGGGGAAAATCGATCGAAATGTGTAAATGTTGTGTAATTTTGAATTTCTTGAATTTCATTAAAAATCAGTACTTAATTTTAGAGGGAATTTTCCATATTCGATAATTTATCTATGAATAAAATAAGTGGTAGCTTCGGGATCAGTGTGAAAATTAAATTAAATATAGTCCTTGAGCGACGATTGAAGGAAACACTTTTTCAGGAATTTTTATAACCGATATTTTACCTCACGTTTTCGGTCTTGGTGTTTAGGTGTGTATATATTCACATCACATTTATTTTGTAAATTTGTATTATCTCGGTTAAAAAAAACACATATATTCGTGCACAAATAATATTGAAATATCGCTATTGAAAGTCACTAGTAAGCTACCAAATACTGAGCTACCATTCGGTATCGAGATGTAATAGTTTCTTAGTGAGATCCAATAGTGTGCTCAATAGACCATTTTATAAACCAATTGTCGGAGGGTTTAATTTTGTCATACCTTTAGTTTAACGTTACATTTGAAGTAACGATCGGTTGGGATCGAGCAGTCTATTAAAAAAATGTTAAATAAATAAATAATAAATAAATAGCAACTAGCTCATTTATGAATAAAACTACAGCGCGCTTGACGTCCAGCTCTGCGGAATCTAAGTTGCAACCGCAAACCTCGTCTGCTTATAAGCGGGCCTCATCTTACCGTGGGACTGGCGCACACGCAGCTTTGACGCAATGACCAAGAAGAGGTGTTTACATTTTTTTTACTTTTCCTTCACGTTTTTGTTCTTGGATTAGGTGTGTAAAAAATGTATGCCTCATTTTTTGTTTGTTCATAATTTTTTTTATTATTTCGGGTAAAAAACAGCAAATATATTCGTATACAAATAATATTGAAATATCGCTATTGAAAGTCAATAGTAAACTACCAAATACTGATCTACCATTCGGTATTGAGACGTAATAGTTTCTTAATGAGATCCAATAGTGTTTTCATCAGCACATTTTTTTTAACCAATTGAGGGTTTAATTTTATCGTATCTTTACTTTAGCGCTACATTCGAAGTAACGATCGATGGGAGTCGATCGGTCTAGCAAAAAAATAAAAATAAATAAATAAAAAATAGATAAATTAGCAACTAGGTCGAGTATGCCAACAAATTATCACAGTAACGTAAAACTATAGGAATATAAACGTACGATAATAAAAAAATCGACATTCACAATTACTCCTCCGAATAGCTTCTGGAAACGTTCGATCTTTTTTTTCCTTTTCTTTCTTTCCTTTCTCATGCGTTACGAATTTCTCTCGCAACGACTTTGCCCGATATCATTTTCAACATTTTCAACTTAAATCAGGACTTTGATAAGTTTCTTCGCGCTTATTTATTTTCATCAACTAGATGCAATTATTATTTTTACGAGTAGAAAATTGACCTTAATCGAACTTGAATTCTCTTTTGCACATTGGACACTTGTCGCTTGTCTTGAGACACTGCCTCAGGCAATCGGCGTGAAAGAGATGATGACACGGGGTTATTCGTGCTTTCTTCATACCGAATAGGCAGACTGCACAAACATCGTCGAACTTTTCAATTTCCTCACGCGTAGCTTTTCTGTATCGATTGAGAATCTGACGCTCGGCCCGGAGTACAACTGCCGAATTTTGCCAAAGTTCCTTGGATCTTAGAAAGACGTTGAGATAGGTAGCGGCCAAGAGGAATTTCCACGGTGCAGTTGGCACGAGGATGAGGTTGAAAAGTGCAGACATGAAGATCGTGAAGCTACGTAATATCACCGGGGCGTAAAGATTTTCCAGACTCTCGAGACTTTCGAGTTGCATGAAAGAGAGTATCCCTGGGAACATGTCGACGAATACCTTCTCCGTGGCGGAATAATATGTCCACGTTACAATTGTGTACAGTGTCGAAGGCCTGTGGAAGAAAAAAAAGAACGTGAAGATGTTTATGTACATAGATTTCTATTACTGTGGGTTTCTTACTTCCGGTTACAAAATCTTGGTTTTGACCGGAAGGGACGTCACATCCGAAATACGTGACTTACTGTTTGAAAATCTTATTATTCGACTGGAAGCGACGACATAGCCGAAATATGTCACTTCCGGTTCGAAAACCTCATTTTTCTACCGGAAATGACGTCATAGCGGAAATATGTCACTTCCGGTTTGAAAACCTCATTTTTCGACCGCAAATGACGTCATATCGTAAAATATATCTCTTCCGGTTTGGAAATTCAATTTTTCGACCGGACGTGACGTCATAGCGGAAATATGTCACTTCGGGTTTGAAAACCTCATTTTTCGACCGGAAATGACGCCATACCGTAGAATATATCACTTCCGGTTTGAAAATTCAATTTTTCGACCGGAAGTGATGTCAACTGGAATTACGTCACTTCCAATTAAAAAATCTCATTGTTTGAAAATCTCATCCGAAAATGAGATTTTCAAACCGGAAGTGACGTTACAGAGAATATTTTTAATTTTTTTCTGAAATGTTTCTCGAATGAACGCATCAACAGAAACGAATGAATTAATGAAGGAGCGAATGAATTCCAGCGTCAACGAACCTCAGTCATGCTCGAGGCGCGTGTAACATAGTATAGTGTGAACAAAAACTCACTTGTAATTTTGCAATCCTTGTTCCAAGCCGAAAACGAGAAGCATGAAGGTAAGTGTAACGGCAAATGTTACCGCCTTGGTCCACTCCAGTACGATCTTCGTCGCCGACATAGCAAGGTGTTTGATCTGCGATCTTTCGGTCAATGTGACATAAGGCGACCAATCTTCTTTCTCTACCAGTTCCTTTATGTAACTCACGCAGTACGCTATGACGTTGTAGAACATGAGGGTGTAGAGGCACGTCATTCTCTGCTGTGGTACGAGAACTTTGTCGGCCAGTACGAGGAATACTATCTGATTCGCCATGACTGAGATATTCTTCATTTTGAGAAAAAGATTTTCGGCACGGTCGATCGGACCGTAGAGTCGTCTGAGGATGCGGCTCGTGGGGTCCCATGCTCGTTTCGCAACCGCTGAAAAAAATAATCGAAAAATAGGATTATTTTTATTAATATCTTGTCTTGATTCGAATTAAACTTTGAAACCCGACTGTAAAGGACAAACGCTTGGACTTTGAATGTAATAGAATGCAATGTTGAGTTAAGGTGATGTATAAATCCCCGCCTGCCCGCGCCCAGTTGGTAAAAAAAAAAACTGTAGAATGCCGTTTTTAGACCACAGACCACCGAGGAAAACGAAAATTGTCTTTTCCTGTATGGGAAAAATGATCAGATATGAACATATATAAGTCCATGGATGATAAGATCGCGTTTCATACATGATAAGATATGACCCCGTATAAACAGATATGTTCAGATATTAATTGACATCTGTTCATATCTGAACATATCTGCACATGCAAGATCATATGCGGACGCGTTTTGCTGATGTGAAATCGTGTATGATCATACCTGATTATGTATGAATCATGTGTAATAATATATAATTGCGTTGTACTTATGTGAAATTATATCTGATCATATCTGATCATAAGCGAATCTTATCTGATTATATGTGAATCTTATCTGATCCTATGTAATCATATATTAATCATTTCAGCTATCTGGTGTCAGATTTGAATAAGATTGTTTTCGTATCCTCACGAATGATGTGGATTGATAAAGGTGAGAAATTGACCTTTTCCAAGCGTTACATGTGCAACAGAACATATAATGTTATAGCCGAAGTGAAAATCGTTTATCGTCGATGGAAAAGAAAAATGTTCAGTTGAAGTTTCATTCGGGCGTCGCTTATATCCTTGTTATTTTGATGCCCTGTAATGAAAGTCATCGTGACCGAGTGGTAAGAGGCTTGGTTTAACACGCTTATAGCTCTGGGTTCGATTTCTGTTTAGTAATTTATATAAACTTTTTTTTGTAACACGTGCACGAAAAGTTCCGCTTTTCGTGGCGAAAGTGACGCTTTCTAGCAGAGGATGCGCGATAAATGCAGTAAATACTATTTTACATGCTAGTTACTTTTTTGCACATTTTTTTCACACTCTAGCTACTTTTGCGCATACTTTTTTAACACTCTAGTTACTTTCGCGCGCACTTATCTGGCACTCTAGCTATTTTCCCGCACGCACTTTACAGGCACGAAAAGCGGGAATTTTCGTGCACTTGTCACAAAAAGTGGTATGCGATACTTATACGAAAAAGCGGTCTCCCGACGGCGATTGGGAAATAGGCAACACTTGCCTCCTCTCGAGCTACAAACGTCACTCGGCTTCGCCTTGTGCCGTTGTAGCTCTTGATCCGGCTCGTGCAGCCAACTTCACAACCTTCGTCGAACGACCGCTTTTCCGCACTAGTATTGAAAAGTACTATTTTCACACGTTCCATTGCAAACATGGGGTTTCCCCGGAAAAATGTTGTCCCAGGGGAAAACCCATAATTAAAACAGGGGGTTTCTCCGAGGGAGAACACATCGAAAAATGATGCGCTGGTGATTCAAAATTACAAAGAGGCCGTTGCACTGCGCTGTTAAAAAAAATGAAATAGAATAAAATCGCGTCTCATCTATGCTCGGATAATCTACGAACGGGTCGAACAAATTTGTCAAAAATATAATGTCATCGAGTGCTCCTCGTAGGGATCCATTAGGACAAATTATGGAAATTATATTGCAAAGTAGAAAATTAACGGAGCGGAAAAAAAAGGTGTTACAAGGTAGCCGAACTGTCGCTTGCACGTGTCCGGACCGTCGTCCTTGTTATACTTTGTGTTACATTTTGTACGTTGTTAAGTCTCTTTTATTTTGCAGCCACTTTTCGAGGAGCGAGGAAAAGGATGTGCTATAAAGTGTACCGTGGCCACATAAAACGCCCCCTTCGGCCGACGATAATTGAGGATAATATAGTCGACGAGTCAACGTCTCGATTTTTCGTAACGGGGCGAGACATATTAGCATATTAATCGACGTCAGTCCGCGGAGCCCGACGCTCGACAATCTGAAAAAGATGGACAAGATCGACAGGTGGATTTATAGAAGGGAAGGGACCTCGACTATCCGCATGGCAACCGATATTCACCCATCGGGAATCACCGATCTCCGTGGGGGTATAAAACACCTCGACATCATCGAGCAAAGTACATTCCACTACCGTACAGCCCTCAATCTTAAGCTCCTCCATTCCAACGGGTTTATCAATCGCTCCGACGACGACCAGCTTCACCGCCGGAACCAAACGAGGTGAGAGCCGTTTTTTACAAGTTTTTTTTTTACGATCCTTAACGATTTTTTTTCGTTATATTATATTTACCGATTATTTGCACGATTTTTTTCAAAATAAAATAAAAAATATGAAGCGTACTACATTTTCTGAAACGATTCGATTTATTGCGTAAGTGTGTAGTGCAACATACCCTATGATATTACTATTTTCTGCAGTGAATTCGTCACGGCGAATTGTGAAAATGATAGATTATGTTTTTTAACGATCCTTAACGATTTTTTTTTTGGTATTATATTTACCGATTATTTGTACGATTTTTTCAAAATAAAATAAAAACATAGCAAGTATGAAATTTTTTGAAACGGTTGGATTTATTGCCCAAGTGTATGGTGCAAAATTGCCCATTTTATAATATAATTTATTATAATGAATTGGTCACGTCGAATAGTGAAAATAAGACATGACTTACCTTTGATCGCTTCGGATAGAGTCTTGAGAGCGGAAACCGGATATCTGTAGTTGGCGCTTAGAACGACAGGTAGAACGAGAACAGAGTACAAAGCGGGTGCCGGCGGTGGCAATAAGGGCAAAGGTCCGCGTGGGCAGTAGGGCAATAAAAGTACGGCACTCAGCAAACAGACACTCTGGGCCGTTCGTTCTTTGTCTATCATCAATGAGTTTGCCCTCACTCGGCTTCTGACTCTCGTTATCATTCCCATTTTTATCTCGTACTTTCTGAAACGAAAACAAACGATTACATTCATTTTTATTCATTTTTATTCGAAACCTTCCCTTCACCGATCGTATAAAAAATAATATACATAGAATCTTTTTTCAACCGCCGAGTGTCTACTTAAAACTTGATATCTTCAATTTTTAGTTTCCACTCTTTTTTTTTTGATTTCAGAAAATGTTTAATTGCAACTCTGGAAAATTCACATCATGCCATTTTTATTCGGTACATTTTCTTCACAGATTGCATCGAAAAGAATATACATAGAATCTTTTTTTAACCGCCGAGTGTTTACTTAAAACTTGATATCTTTAGTTTTAGTTTCCACTCTCTTTTTTTGCGGGTTCAGAAAACTTTTAATTTGCACTCGCGAAAATTCGCATCTTGCTATTTTAATTCAGTGCTTTTCCTACACAGATTATGTCGAAAGATACATAGAATCTTTTTTTAAACGCGTAGTGTTTTCTTAAAACTTTATTTCTTCTATTTTTAGTTTCCACTTTTTTTTCTTCTTCGAGATCCGAAATTTTGTAATTTTCACTTCTGAAGATTCGCATCGTGTTGTGTTAATTCATCTGTAATCAGTACCATTTCTTCGCTGATTATATAGAAAAGAACACACATAGAATGTTCCTTTAACCGTGAAAATATTCCGTGAAAGTATTTCCTTAAAAATTTGATTTCTTCAATCTTTAGTTTCCCCTTTTTTTATGTTTTCTTCCTTCGAGTTCAGAAAAGTTTTTAATTTTTCACCCGTGAATTTGTGAGACCCGTGAGATTTGTTGGCACGGTTTTTCGTCGACGAACTGAATCTCGGGTTCGTGTCTAATTCCCGCCCGATAGACTATATTCAGCCGGATTTGGTGTATTTTCGTCGCGCGGAGCTCCGAATTTCTCGATCGGCCGGCGTGCGTGCGGTATGTAAACAAAACGAGAAAGCTCTCGGCTTTCCCGTCGGAAAACATTTTTTTTTCTTTTACGTGTATTCTTTTAGGGGACGAGTAAATCCCGAAGGGCGATATCGTACGGCAACGAAGTCAAAACATTTTGAAGAAATTATCGCGCTTTCTTAGTTTTCAAAAGACATCGTGTATAGCCGAGCCGGAGCGGTAATGTATAAAACAACATGTTTTCATTCGAGACTGCCAAAAACTTGTTGGTACGTGCGGCGTCGATTCGCGGCAGTAACCGCCGGACGGCAAATAAATCGAGGAATTCGAAGAACGATGTCAACTTCCGGTTGGGTATTTATTTTAAATCCACTGTGCGATCGGTTATTTTTGTAACGAGTCTCATGTAAATGGGTAAACAAAGCCAATAGTCGAAAACACAAAAATACTTGGACTCATTTGCTCGGACGTATTCTTCCATGTGGGTGGCGCGCGTGACACTGACTCACGGGGGAGCTTCGCGGTCCCGTGGTGTATCGTCACCGTCGCAGTATGCACACGTGAAATTCCATTTATGTAGGTACCGATTTGTCCAATTTAAAAGCTTTTTTTTTCACGATTTTATAAAAATTATTATTCACGGTACGAATAAAGTTATTGTTCGAACAACGTTTACCGAAAAGGTAGATCGGGCATGTCAATATAGCTTCGATGCAGAGCGGAGGAGAACATTTCAAATTTTGAGAAAGAATAATCCAAAACAATAAACTTTTACTGCCGATTTGCCAAATTTAGGAGTTTTTTTTTACATTTTATAAAAGTTATTATTCTCGGTGCGTGTAAAGATATCGCTCGAGTAATGTTTTTCGACAACAGCTAAGGCAATATAACAATACAGTTTCAATGCAGAGTGGGCGAGAAAATTTTAAACAAAAAAAAATGCAATACAGTTTATTTTTTCTTAAAAAAAATTAAAAAAAACATCAGCACTCTCCAGGTCGTTATAATTATACACAATTATTAACCCGCCCGACGCTGCAAGTAAATAGAGTAAAAAAGTTCCTCACAAGTAGAGGTATAGCAATCCGATGCCTAGTTAAGAATATTTACGAACTTTCCCTCCTGTACATCTTCTTTTTACAATAATTCTCGTCCCATAACACCACTCGAAGTTTCCCCGGGCCGGAAACTTGCGTCGCGGTGACGCGTCTGTTTTATTGTCACCGAAAAAAAAAAATTGTCCAATATCGTTCGATTCCCGGCGGGGAAAAGTAATATAACTTCGATGCAGAATAGACAAGAAAAGATCAAATAAAAAAAATGTAAAACAATTATATTTCCCGAGAAAAAAAAACATCACCCTCTCCAAGGTCGTTAAAATTATCCATAACTATAACCTCGATCGAGCCTACGGGTAAATAGAGTAAAAAAAGTTTCTCACAAGTAGAGGTCTAGGAATCCGACGCCTAGTTGATAATATCGGCGAACTTTCCCTCGCCTATATCTTCGATGTACAATGCACAACTCGAAGTTTCCTTGGGCTTGGTTTTAAAAAGTTTATAATTGTCGATGAAAAAAATAAAATAAAAAATTGCCGATATCGTTGGATCCGAAACGTGCGGTTACTGGCTGTGAACTGACCGTCCGTTTCGCGATCGTGTGGGTTGCACGGGCTCGGGGGATGGCGGAGGTGGCGGAGCGGACGCCGAAGAGACGGATGCGACGAAGAAGTCGACGCCAGTTCCCCACCCGTCCGATCTCGGAAAGTCGTCGTCGAGGAACGCGCAGAAGAGTCGCTCGCTATTATTAGAACTTATACCCGAGTGGTTCGCGCTTTCGCGGTGCGATTCGCGTGCATACGCCGTTCCGTTGCATCTTCGCGGGCGCTTATTCGTGACTGGCGAAAATTTTTCGATGCTTCCATATGGCTTTCCGGCCACGCGGTCCCACGTCGTCGCGGTCCGAGATTCCGCGGGCTCGAACCGTAAACATCGACGTGGAAAACGAGCGAGCTCCCTCTCCGAGCTTTCTCCATTCATCCGTAAGCTCCGCGTCGTCGAGCCCGCAACGTCGTTTGTCGACTTCGCGCGCAAGACGCAACTCTCGAGAGGCCTCCGACGGAAGACGAATGAATCGGCGCGTTGTCCTCGCGTGCCAAGCTCATGGCTGATACAAAGACAAAAACAAAAATTGCGACACTGTTGAAAAATAATTGTTCATTTAATGCAACGGACTGGAAGATTTTATCCGAAAGACTTGCGCATTGATTTTTATGCACAATGGTGATGAAAAATTAATGTACTTTCACAGTGAAAAATTCAAGTAAATCAATGTAATTAAAGTAGTTTCAATATTGTATATCACTGTACTATACTGTAAGATTAATTTTTCATCACGATTGTGTATGAAATTTAATATAGCAGTTGTTCGCATAAAAACTTTCAGCACCAGGACGTTAAATTTATTGCAAGCTTTTTTTACAGTGCCATTGTTAAAAAAAATTGCAAATTTAATGTACCCGACTGGAAGTTTTTTTTTTTTTTTGCAAAAATTGATATATTAAATTTAATGTATAGTTGTGATGGAAAATTAATATATTTTTACAGGGAAATTCCCAGATAGCCAAGCGCCGTGAAAAGTAACAATATCGGTGCAATATTTCCGACATGTGCAGTACAAGTTGCAATTATTGCACCAACTGTTACTTTTCGTGGCGCTTGTATATCTGGATTAAAGTAAATTATTGAAATTAGTTTACTTTTCCAGAAAACTTAAACTAAACTATTAAAAGTATAGTGTTTCTAAAGTTTTTGATGTACTATACATTAATTTCCCATCACAATTGTACATGAAATTTAATATACCATTCATTGCACAAAACCTTCCAGACCGGTATATTAAATTTCATACGAATTTTTTCTACAGTGCCTTGGACGCAAACGCGCTTTTGACAACGTGATCTTTTGGCCGCTCTTCGACGCTCCAACCTTTGCTCATCAGCATCACCGCGCGCATCGTCGTGACTGGCGAAAATTCGCGTCCGTCGATGATTCCGCGTTTACTCGAATCGTAAACATCGGCGTGGAATACGAGCATTTTTCCCTCTCCGAGCTTTTTCCATTCATCCATAAGTTCGTTCGTCGACTCTTCCGCGTCTCCACGCGGACGGCGCAACCCTCGGGGGGCCCCGAACGAAACCCGACTAAATCGGCGTGTTGCGTTCGTGTGCGAAATTCATTGCAAATACAAAGAAAGATATATATAAAAAAAAAACACACTAAATTGCCAGTACGCGAAGGCTCTTTTACCAACGTGATTTTTTGCCTCTCTCGGCCGCTTCTCGGCTCTCCGACCCTTTCTCATCAGCGTCACCGCCGTTAGCGGTAATTGTTTTTTCGGCAATAAACGACACTGACCGCGTTAACGCCTCGCGATAATGTTTCACTCAACTTGCATCGCGCATTCGCGCCTGAAACTATGACCGGCCTTCGATTACTATTCGTCCAATGTTTTGTCTAGCGAAGTTGATAATGAGACAAACAGTTGATAATGCGCCCCGGATGCGATATTTGTCGCCTCACTGAATTACACCAACTCCAATTAACCGATTACAATGGAAGCTATTAAAGTCGAACGAAGTCGAATCGAGATAAGGACCGTTCCATAAAGTGTTCATTACGTATTCTATTTATATTCATCGTTTCATTTTCTGAAACTAATGAAGTGCCAAAGTTATTACGCGCACGACCGTCCACACTGCACGTTAATGCAACTTATTAATGTTTTGTTATTATCCGTCATTTATTTTTTATTTTTTATTTTTTGTTTTTTTATTTTTTTCGGTACCAAGAAACTTATGGGGTGGGGGAAGTCCTGTCTTCCAGCGGTGTTCACCACTTTGGTGCGATTCGCGGGAAGACTCAGACGCAGATCATCCTCACAACGTGAACCGCGATCCTGAAGCGATCTTTTCGGTCCGAAACGTTTTTCACGTGTCGCGAAGTGCGCTTTAGCTTTTGCTCCGCGATGACCGCACCGTTTTACCGAAAGTCGAACGCGTTACGTGAACGGTGTGCGATAAAGGTTTATCAAGAGACGCGGTACTTAAGTACGCGGCGAGTACTTAAAACGAAAGATTTTCCGAGCAACGACACCGAGAAGTTTTACTCCAATATGCTGGACGTGGAATCTTTGAATCGATGATATTTGGTAACGATGCATCGGTTCGAAATTTCGAAGACGATAATATAATATAATATAATATAATATAATATAATATAATATAATATAACATAATATAATATAATATAATATAATATAATATAATATAATATAATATAATATAATATAATATAATATAATATAATATAATTTCATTACATAATTCGAACATTCGTTAAAGGTGATTACCATCACGTGATACGACGCACTAAAAAGAAAGGCTATTTTAACGACACGAATCGCGCGGTAACATTTATAGTAGCCTTTTCTGTAATGAAACGAAAGAATCTGGAAAAAAAACTTGAAGAAATCATTTTTTAAGCGAGACACCACTAAGTACTTGTACTCCAATGTGCCGGAAGTGGAATCTTTGATCAATATGCCGGACGTGGAGTCTTTGAATCGATGATGTTTGAGAACGAATCATCGGTTCGGAATTTCGAAGACACTTTCATTACATAATTCGGACCATTATATAATTCGTTAAACGTGATACTATCACGTGATTCGACGCACTGAATAGAAATGCATTATTTAACGACGCTCATCACGCAGTATCATTTATAGTTGCTTGAATTAAATCGAAAAATTCTGTAAAAAAAAATAATTATATTTTATGTTTTAGACCATCAAATCGAGATGCTGTCCACCCAAACTTTCAGTCTGGTCGTCTTGCTTGCTATTCTTCCCATGTAAGATGCTACGTTGAATAGGATCACTTTTTAATCTCTCTGAAGTTACACGATTATATTAATGTTCTCGATTCCGTCAGATGCCTGTCTTATCCATCCATAAGAATTCGTGAAACGGAGCGACGGGACTGCAGAGGATGTGGCACCGAGTGCGACAAGTGTGTCTACGGCGTCGCCGTATCGGTGTTCTGCGGTGTCCTGGAATGTCGCAAGGTATATATTCTACTAAAAAAAAATTGAAATTCTATATAAATCATTCGTTTAATTACACTTTCAAAAAGGTTTTTTAAACCCTTCGCTATAATAACGACATTACTAGCTCTTAACTCGGGCGGAAAATCGTCTATTATTGACTAACGTTCATTATTAACCTCTGCGCGTGCGCAGTACTGTTTCGGAAGAAATGTCATTATTTTAACGAAGTCGGAAAAAAGGTATTGTATGCTAAACAAGAGGGAGCAGATTTTCACCTCGTGTGATTTCTTCACAGCAAACTGCACTTGTAAGAATAATTTATTTGACCGGAAACCGCAAATCAATATTTATTTAGTTTAAATAAATATTTTACTTGATTTGAATAAATATTTATTTGCGGGACGCGCGTCAAATAAATTATTTTTCTGGATGTGGCGAAAATCGCGCACTTCCACCTTTTGTAGCATGATACACTATTTTTTTCTATAATTGAACGGTGTCTCTCAGGCCGGTCTTCTACGCGCCAATTAAATAATGTTTCGTGCGCATTAAACGAAGGACTCGCAAATTAAATAATTGCCCGGTCGTTGCAGGGACCGAACGAGCGTTGCGGAGGTAACGACAACATAAAGGGCGTTTGCGGCGACGGAATGCTCTGCCAGTGCGAGAGATGCACCGGTTGCAGTACCGACACTTACAAGTGCGCCCACGAGAATCCGGACGAGCCCTGCCGACCCAACGACGAGGGAATGAACGGATATTGGAACTCGCTCCGCAACAACAGATTCACACTCCAGTAAAAATTTTCGCTCGTACCACATCGTTGACTCGCGCCATTCGGCGCAAGTACAAGCCCATCCTATACCGGCATAAGACCGCAATTCCCCGAACAAGATCTCACTCTAAAAAAGAAGAAAAAAAAATAGAACTCTAACCGTCGATTGTTTATTCCGCAAGTGCAACTTTCAAAGCTCGGAAGCAATTTTCTTTTTTTTTTTAATTACCGTCCCACGATATTTGTGACAAGGCTAACAAACTTTGGTTTTGCATTGTCGCCTCGGCAAGAGCTGATATTTATTTTATCAGGAGCTTGGGACTTTTTAGACGTAATCATTGAATTAATCATTTGAAAGAGGCCGATTTTGTATTTATTTACACATATTGTCCCTGTATTAGAAGCTTCAGTATTTCGTCTTGAGAAACTATTCTTCGGACTTTCGAGGAGACTCGGGAGCGACAAGCTCCTGTACGGTCAACTTACAAAACGCTAGTCAGCCAAGGGCCACTCCAATCGGAAAATGGACCATTTATTGAAACGTGATAATACGACTCGATTTCGTAATTACATTTAATTTTACATTATAGTCTCTTACTCTTACGACTCCAATTATTGTGATTTGATTCGTTAGATATGTGAAACTTGTGTTCCGACCGTCGCACCGGAATCGGCGTAAAATCCTGTGTGTAAAGTGTGGCTGAATTGTGGGCAAGAGGGAACGAAAGATGAGTGAATGAGCAAAGTACTGTTCTGCGCCATACGATGCGATGGTTTTATTCTGTTGTAATGTTCCGCATTTTACTTGCGCTTTTTACGCCTTGGATCGATGATTTTAAACAATAAATGATCTAAGTCACATAAACGCTGGGTTTTTTTACCTTCCTTATGCCAATGTACGGAATTTGCAAGTTGCATCACATCGGTAGAGTAGATTTCACTTCGGAATAGTAAACATTCGTGAGAAAGTATGCGTTGAAATTTGTTGATGTCATTTTTAACATTGTAACGGGGTTTTTTCGCCCCGTTCCAAAGAGAGCCGTATGTCAGGCTCTCGCACGAATCGGCACACAACACGGCAGCGTTTCTCCTGGGAAGAGTCCCGTCCAGACATTCAGACAGGGTAAGACTCGGGCAAATCGTTCCCATCGCTAATTTTGTCGAGCCAACGCCGATCTCGCTATCGATGACGTCACCACCGCACGACCACGCAATCTTACGCACCCCGCTCCGGCTAAGTCCGTCTACACAGCAGGCTGGAGCCTCGCTAAGCCATCCTTCGTCGACTCCGCCGCTAACGAGGTAGCACCCTTTGTTACCGACGATGGACTCCACTTCGGCAAACCCCACCCTGGCCCGACGCGACTTAAGTGGAAGTGAAAGTCACGTGACGGGGCCATGAGTGTGAGAGAGATAGTTGCAATTTTCAAATTAACTTTATTCAATGGTGATAATTTTTTTGAGAAAAAAAATAATTTTGGCCGGATGCGAAATGACCGTGTGCATCCGGCTCGAATTTACTTTTTCCTTAAAAAAATTAGCACCCTTGAGAAAGGTTCATTACAGTTTTCATTACCGCCCGCGGTATTTCACTTCCCCTTAACTGCCCTGATCTCGCAGCGTTCAACTCGTCGCTGGACCGACGCCGCGTCCACCCGGAAAAGCTCCCGTGGCTGCGCTCAACCCAAGTAGTAGAAAGTCATCTGGTACGAAAAAGTCATCCGAATGGGTTACATAAGTCCGCCCGAATGGTAACTATAAGCTATTCTATGTCTGAAAGTTAACTTTTGCCCTAGCCGAACTGGTGCAACGATGGATTCGGAGTTGCATCGTAGTCGCAGTCGCACTAAGGTTAACATGACTTGCCCAAGTAGCAAAAAGCCATCTGGTACGAAAAAGTCATCCGAATGGATTACGTAAGTCCGCCCGAATGGTAACTATAAGCTATCCTACATCCAAAACTTAACTTTTAGACGTAGGATAGCTTATAGTTACCATTCGGGCGGACTTATGTAACCCATTCGGATGACTTTTTCGTATCAGATGTCTTTTTGCTACTTGGGAATTTGCGATTCTCGTGAGCTACCTCCCACCAAGAGACACTCCGCGTTTCCGCGAACGCGCAATATTGAAACACCGCGAAGCCTGCGTGATTCGGAAGCCCGAAACAAATAAAATGGAGGGCGAGTTCCGGGTAGGCGTAGGGTGGGGGGAAAAGGATCCGCGATAACGAGATCGACACTTGTCTCGGGGACTCAAGCGTAGACTCCCGAGAGGGAAGGACGGGGTGACCGTTGTCGATCCGTGCACAACGTTCTGCAAGAATACCGACATCTCGCCAGTCGCGACGCGGGACTTCTGACCGAGCATACATCAAGAGCCTCCCGCAACTGCAAACCAATCCGGTGAGACCGTCGTACGTGTTCGGTTTGAGACTAGAGTCGAATAGGGCAAGCTCGACACGTTATCGTGGGAACCGCATGCTTTTGCGCGCGGGTCGTTGATTTTGTTCTCGGGGAAATCGGTAAATTCACCCTTGTAAATTCTTAGTTTCCGTTTATATCAATTGCGCGGAAGGTTATTGTTTACTTAGTTTCCGTTAATTCTTCTGCGCCGCGTGCGAGTCCATAGGTGAGCTCTCGCGACGGCAATTTCAGGGACGGTTGACAAAGTCACATCGAAACGTCTCGAGCCGTCGTTCTTCGCGTGAACGGTCGTTCTCGAGTCACCGTTGCTTCGCGGCTCTCGTCCATCTGAGAAATATTCCGTTAGTTAACCCTTCGCGGTCACGCGGGGTCAAAGTGACCCTAAGCGGGGTCAAAATGACCCCAATATATATTTAATATATTTTATGAAAATCATATTAACAATTGCCAGAATTATGATTTTTTTTTAGTAAAAAATGGTTTTTTTTACGAATTGCCTTCTCGCTGATTTTTTTTTTCGCCATTTTGAAAATTTGATAAAAATTTTTTGCCATGGTAATCTCATTCTGAAAGGTTCAAACTAATATCCTGAATTTTTATGAGTCGTTCGGAACGATACTGGCAACGCGGCAATCGTTTAAACATGGCTGGGGTCATTGCCACCCCCTGTGACCGGCGCGTTATTTCCAGAACGTGTGACCTCGGAGGGTTAACCATTTACGTAGCTATTTATTTTTGTGACGATTAATTATTTAGTTTTTCGCTCTTTTTCTTCCGCTCTTAGAGACATTATTTCCCTAGTTTCGGCGTACCCCTGCTGCGATTGGGTGGAGTGAAAGTTGTGTTATGCATGTTAACGTGATGAAATGTAAGAAGCTAACGCCGAAATTCCGAGCTTTGCTTGTCGCCGATCCATCGCTACCGATTTATTGTTACCGTGTATTCGTTTTATTGTTATGGTTTATTCGTGGAGTGAAATTTATAAGGGAATGAGCGTGCATGCTTGCCGCTTCACGGCCACGCTCTCGATATTCACCACCAAATATGTTTTAATTGAAACGAAATAATCTGCAAACAAAAAAAAAATGGTTATATTTTGTGTTCCAGATCATCCAACCGAGATGCTGTCCATAAAAACGTTCAGTCTGGTCGTCTTATTTGCTATTCTTGCCACGTAAGTTTCTAAGTAAAATAGGATCATCTTTTAATGTCTCTGAAATTACGCGATTGTATTAATACGTTCTCGATATCCTCAGCATGTCTTATCCATTCTGCAAGGGTCGTGAGATCAAGTGCGATAAGTGTGTTTACGGTTGCGTCATATCGAAGTTCTCCGAGGTCCCGGAATGTCGCAAGGTCAATATTCTATTTTTTTTTCAACAGCAATTTTATGTAAATCATTTATTTAATTACATTGACACCTTCAAAACAGTTTTTTGCAGGACTTCGTTAGAATAACGATATTCCTTGCGTTTAAGTCAGGCGGAAAATCGCCAATAGTTGACCAATGATAATTACCCAGAAAGCACAAAAAAATTAGTTAACAAAAAGTGATCTAAATGGGTTACATATGTCCTTGTGAATGGTATCCGAAAGTTACCACCCATCCAAAAAGTTAACTTTAGGACGTAGGATATCTTATATATAGTTACCATTCGGACGCACATATGTAACCCATTTAGGTAACTTTTTAATACCAGATGTTTTTTGCCACTTGGGTATTAACCTGTGCGCATGCACACTACTGTTTCAAAAGAAATATGTTTATTTTAACGAAGTCGGAAAAAAAAAGTATCGTACTTTAAACGGGAAAGAGTGGTTTTTCACCTTGTGTGATTTCTTCACAGCAAACTTCACGTTTCGGCGAAAATCGCGTACTTCCCTCCCTTGCAGCATAATACACTATTTTTTCCTGTAATTGAACGGTGTCTCTCAGGCCGGCCTTCTCCGCGCCAATTAAATTGTTTCGTGGACATTAAATCAAAGACTTCTGCAAATGAAATAATTGTTCGTACTTTGCAGGGACCAAACGAGCGTTGCGGTGGTGTCGACAACATAAACGGCGTTTGCGGCGAGGGAATGTTGTGCCAAAGAGAGAGATGCGTCGGTTGCAGTCTCGACACTTTCCAGTGCTCCCACGAGAATCCGGACAAGACGTTCCGACCCATACATTAAAATTTAGCTTAAGCAAGAGGCCAATCTAATGAGTGAAGAAACACAGAACTATTAAAAAAAATTATTTTGAAAATAAATACTACAACGATAACTCATGCGATGGGACGAAAAATGACGAATAGGAGACAGGAGGATGATTGTTAAGTACTATGAAAAAAGAAAATGGATTAACGATCTTAAATTATAAATGATCGAAGTCACATAAACGTTGGGTTTTTATCTCCCCGATCCGGCTTGCAAGTTCCGAGTCATAAAATGCTCGGAACTTGCAAGATACGCTACGACGGTAAGGTAGATTTCTTTTCGAATTTTATTTCCGCTTTTTCTGCCTTGGATCGATGATTTTAAACACTCAAATATCGAAGTCACATAAACACTAGGTTTTTGTTTCCCTCATCCGCCTCGGATCATTGAGTCATAAAATATACGGAACTTGCAAGATTCGCTACGTCGGTAAGGTAGATTCCTCTTAGGAATTATAAATATTCATGAGAAACTATATGATTCGGAATTTCTTGTTGTCGATCTCAACTTAGTGAAACATCGGTAATCTCTTCTTTATTCTCTGTGCTCATTACATTCGTGCATGGGTCATGTAAAATAATGCGATTATTATATATGATATATCGCCGCTCACTTGTGATATGCAAATTTGTATTATAAACGTTTATCGAAGCAGTAGAAAATAATTATGTTACACCTGACGTTTCCTCGTTTGTCAAAGATCTCCACCAGCGAAGGTCAAGCCGTCATATGAAGTTTCAATGTTGGGTCGTAAAAAGTCAAACGGCACAGTCATCGGCCACCTCAACTTAAAGGAAAAATAGCTATTGGCATATTTGTTTCTCTGCCAATTATATTGTAAACAGGAAAGTCTGCCAATAACAGTTGGACGAACTCATCCGCTAGACACATTTTTTTTTTCGTGAAACCCAGTTTCGCAAAACAAAAAGCTTGCAATATAAATTTATAATCCACGAAACAATGTCGTTTCTCTTACCCTAATAATTACACACGATCGAGGCAGGATGGTAGAGAGGCGACGATTCTTATGAGAATTAGCATCATTCTCAATTCGATTGTGCTAACCTTATAGCAATTTCAGCAACCATAAAAAATAACCGAAAAAATTAGCGTAATTTCAGGTCACTTTTTATACCTTTAAAATAACCGCAAAAATATCCATATTTCAAGTTTTGCGCATGCGCGTGCGAAAGCTAAACTGCCTGTGCTTGCGAATGGTCGTTTTTTTGTTTAAGTAACCGAAAAAATAAGCACAGCAGTAACCGTGGATGTCCAGAAGTTGAAACACTGTTATTTTTTCGGTTATTTATACGGTTATTCTTTTTAACTGTGTACAAAACAAACTTTACTCAAGTTGCTAGGGAATTTTGCTAAAGAAGACGTTAACATTGTACACAACTTTTTGTGCTTAAGTTACAAAAGTATCCTGCGATCATTTTCTGTATTCATCGTCGAAATCGGTTTGAAGCGCGAAGGCATTTTATTTTGCCGTTAAACAGTCCTCGTGCGCGGGTTTCGACGAAAGCGCCGACCAGAATGTTTGATGAATGGTCTCCGGACAAAGACGTACGTGAAATAGTGGTACATGCACGTATAAGTTATAGTCTTGCGCAACACACGTTTCAGTCAAATGCAGAAGTTTGGCGCGTTGTGTGCAATGTCGGATGCACGATCGTTCGGTAATCGAGGTTCGATGTGGACATTCGTCGAAGGTCTTCGATCGGATTATCATTTGGATGAACAATCGTTGGTCGGAATACACGATGAAGTGTCGGCTGACAAAGGCGGATTTCAAGGAAACTCTGTCTCGCCCATCGGGCTCGTCCAACTGGATCAACGCCATCGGCCCGAAGTGCCTGCGGCGAGCGTTCCCAAAATGTTGGCATCCTCAAGAAGAAACTGCAAAACAATTGCACATTATTTAGTCGGCGCTCTTTGAATTAGAAATAAAAAGCGGGTTAAAAGTACATTGTATCGATAAGGTATTATTGAATAAAAATTATTTTTTGACCAACCCATCCGTTTTCACATTGTGAAAGGTGGATTTGAATATTTCATTTTCAAACCGGAAGTCATGTATTTGCAGTATGACTTCACTTCCGGTTAAAAAGTAGATTGTCAAACCGGTAGTGACGCATTTCCGATGTGACGTCACTTCCGGTAATAAAAATGAGATTTTCAAATAGGAAGTGACGTGTTTCCGGTATGACGTCACTTTCAGTCGAAAAATGAGTTTTTCAAGCCGGATGTGACGGATTTCCAGTATGACGTCAATTCCGGTCGAAAAATGGGATTTTCAAATCGAAAATGACTAATTTGAAGGAAGATCTGTAAATCAACTTTATCACATAATTATATGGTAATTATCGTATACCATATAACAAACGCGTAATTGAAAGTCCGAGAAAACAACGTACTCAGCAATATCGACATTCCCCTCGTCGGAAAGAAGAAAAACACGATTTCCACTATATCGAGACAAATATAGACAGCGGCGTTGAAACAAAGACGAAATAGCGTTGCGGCTTGGTATGCGGGTACTGCATGCAGTGTTCACACTGCAGCTACGATCTGTGTGTACACAGAGCGTAGCCGTGGCGTGAACACGTGGACATAGTCGCGATCACGGTTGCAGCGGATGCGCCGACAAGTCTCTCTCTCTCTTTACTGCAGCCGGAGATAAACAAAGATCCTATGTAACTTACCTGTTTTTCGTGAAGGAACGTCGGCGTTGCTCGTCGCTCGCCAAGGTTGCCTCCGCGTAATTTTCTTCGCGATCTCCTTCGTGACGCCGCAAGCGGCCCAGCTGATCCTTTCAACAGTCGTTTGCGTCGGAAAAATTTCGGCAACCGAGACAGCATTTCAAGAAAAATCATCTTCCCAAAAAATCCGGATCGATCGTCGATTTACCGATCGATGGTATTTATCCGAAAACTTCCCTCGAAATATCGATTCTGGGTCGGACGTTTCCTTCCTACTTCGAGAATTCGTCGATTCGAAAGAGAAACAATGAAATTCGAGTCGTCAAAAAAAAAAAAAAAAAAAAAAAAACTACCCGCCTCTCTTCTCGCGAGTTTCTCGACAGCCCCTCAAAATTGTCCGAGCGTAAAAAAGATTCGAGTCCGTTCGCGGCTCGCACATGGTCACTCTTAGTGCTAATGATAATAACGTTAAATACGAAGATTCGGAGGGTCCGGATGGGAAGTATCACTGGCCGTTCTGCTTGAGTGCTTTCCTCGTTCTGAAGCCCCGGAAACCCGCCTGAATCCTCGTCGCCGCCGCCGTTGCCACCTGCTGCCTCTTTCGCACAAGAAATCCCCGAATGCCCGCCTGTATCTTCGTGGCCGATTTCTCCTCCAGCGAGGCCCTTCGGCAGTCCTGGCCCTTTATGCAAGTAGAAATGTTCGTTATGTCCGGCGACGGTGTCTCGTCCCGGGACTTTGAGTCCTTCAGCTGCTTCCGGACGCGGTAACCGCGGAAACCCGCCTGAATCTTCGTGGCCGCTGAAGTTGCCTTCATCTCGTCCTCCGTGAGATTTTCCGACATAGAAAGATTATTCGAAGCGACCCTGTCTCCCCACTTCCGGTTTTACTCTCGATATCTTCTTCCTCTTCTTCAGAACTTCCGGTTTCCGAGAACTCTCGTACTTCCGTTTATCGAAGCGATCTTAAGTCTGCGACTTCCGGTTTGACTTTCGATGTCTTTTTCCTCTTCTTCGGTACTTCCGGTTTTCGATAACTCTCGTACTTCCGTTTATCGAAGCGATCTTGAGTCTCCCACTTCCGGTTTTACTATCGATGTCTTCTTTCTCTTCTTCGGTACTTCCGGTTTTCGATAATTCTCGTACTTCCGTTTATCGAAACGATCTTGAGTCCGGTTTTACTTTCAATGTCTTCTTCCTCTTCTTCGGTACTTCAGGCGTTCGCTAACTCTCGTATTCACCTTTATCGAAGCTACAATGGAATGATCTTCGGTTCCTTAGTTCTTCCGGTTCAGTCGCGAAGCTAATCGAGGTATCTTTTTAAAGAAGAAGACAACCGAACTTCGTCGATCAAATTTCACTCTGGAACGCTTAGAAAAAAATAATAAAATCGTAGTAATGTTCCGTGCGTTTATTGTGTTACGTTTTTCCTCGGACTCTCGTAGCCGTTCCCAAGGGGCAAGCGTGGCCGCTCGAAGAGTTGACAACGAAACTGATGCAACGCGAGCATGCTCTCGGTTTTCTATCCGCGCTCCGTAACGAGCCGGGTCGTTGGCGCATGCGCGCCTCCGACGATCCGCTACCAGCATCAGCGAGGCTGACGGAGAAGGTAGAGTTCTGTGAAGCTGATAGGTTTGAGAGCGTGTGAAACCCTGTTGAGAGTGGAAGAGATAGCTTCAATGGCGCTCACAGTGGGGGTGGAAGAGATACACTGAGGATGAGTATAACATCGCATTAACGCGAAACGTTCCTACAGATATTGTTTCGGAGAGTCGGTCGGTTTCATGAAAAAGGTGGCGGAACAACTAACAAAGTAGTTTCATTATCATACGCAGTGACCAGAGGTGTTTTCGATTTAGCACCTTTTGTTATTGTAACGTGACTGCGCATGCAAACGCTCCTTTTCTGGTATGAATTGTTACCAAAAAAACAACCGTGCGCATGCGCAGTCATGTTATACTAATGAACAAAGACAAATAGACATCTCGGACTGTAAAAATAAATTGTAAATTTAATGTACTGGAACTACATTAATTAAACGTTAATGTGCTTTTTTAAATTAGAATATTAGATATTAAAATTAGAAACATTTTCATGAAAAATAAATATTTTACTGTAAAATTGCAACACACATGTGTTTGAAATTCCAGAAACAGTTTATATAAAAAAATGTTGTACCGTTCATTTATTTTAAGACCATTTTTTTTACAGTGCAGACTTCTCTGAAGCTAATAGGTATAAGACCATGTGAAACCTTGTCAAGGGTGAAGGAGCTTCAGAAGCGCTCACGGTGGGGGGTGAAGGAAACACTCTAAGGATGTGTATCACATCGCATTAAGAGTAGAGTCGCCTTTTCGGGCATTTTTTGAATGAACATTTTTGTCCTTATCGCAATGAAACTGGCGGAATATTGTTATTGATATTGTTATTATCACACGATGTAAGAATTTTTTTTGTCACACAATATTGAATCCTTAAGTTTATCTCGAAACTGCGTCTTTGCAACTAAGGATCGCAACATCTCAGTTGCGATTCTGTAAATTTCGTGTAAAGGGTTTGCCCCGTGTATTACACAAATAAATGAATAAACAAATTTACTTTAAATTCGGAGGACCTATCGAGAGCATATCTCGTTATCTTTCCGACTACGGACAACTTTCAAATTCAGAAATTATGATTTGTAGAAAAATAATATGTTTTATTAAAAACAAAGAAATGAAAAGTTTGAATTTTTCAAAATTGTGCCACAATTTTGTCAAAATAAAAAAGAAAAAGATCGTAGTTCGGACGATGAAAACCAATGTTCTGATTACAAATGTGCCTCGATTTTCTTTTTCAGATAATTAGAACAGTCATTATAACAGGTAAGGGAATTAAGGATTTAATATTATGACAGAAAAAGGTCTGCATTGTGTGATAATATCAATAAAAATTTTTCACTCAGATATTGAAATAAACATAAAAATCTTCTATAAAAAACGTCCTCATAATACGGCCGAAAATGCAAATCGTTCATTACGGGTATTGGCTTCGAAGCGTCGATCAGTTTCATGAAAAAGGTGGTGAAACGACAAAGACCAAAGTAGTTTCATTGTCGTACCGGAGTGACCAGACATTCGCTGACGATCACGCTTTAAAATCGGAGCCGCCCGCACTCCGTGCGCCGGCACTCCTTCCGTTCCGATGTAGTCTCGGCTGTACGTACACTCGAGCAGGGAACAGGCTGGTGACGTACGCGTGAACTTGGCAACCGTTGCTCTCGTGTGTGCTGCTTATCTTGGACTCGCGAGGAGTCAGCTTTCGCCGCCACAGATGTATACGCTACGGTGTGTCAGTACTTGGGAGAAGAATAAACTGAGCGACGAAAGACGACCGGAGGCCGGGGATGATAAACTTTCGTTATTTGCCGTAACAATTTCGATGAGGCAAAAAATAAAAAAATTCCCCAAGGAAACGAGAATTAAGCTTCAGTGAGACGGCGGAGAAATACGGACTGGGCGAAAAATATGGCTATTTTCGTATTTCTAGGACATCCAAAATGGCTTAGCTTCTCCACGGCGTAGTCATCTTCGGATTGCAACTTTTTCGCTTTTTTATAGCCACGCAATTGTTAACTCGTTGAAGTAGCGAACAAAGTCACAGTTTAGTTTACGTTGAGCGTGTATGAACTATTTTCAATGCTGAGCATTTTTTGTATTTTTTTTCCATCCGTTCACTTTCAGAGTCGTCGAATTAGTTGTTCATTATTTGCCGCAATAATTACGCTCCAGCAAAAAATAAAAAATAAATAAAAAATTGCAATCTGTCGATTGCAATTTTTTGCTTTTTTTTGCCTCGCAATTGATAACTCGACGACGTAACGAAGAAAGGCACGGTTTAGTTTATGTCGAGCGTGTACGAACACTTTTCGATGCTGAAATTTTTTTTTATTTTTCATTTTTTCATCAATGAATTTTCCGAGTCGTCATTTGCCGTAACCATTTCGATCCGGCACCAAATAAAAACTGCCCAAGGCAACGAGAATTAAGTTTGAGCGAGACTGCAGAGAAATATGGACTGGGCAAAAAATATGGCTATTTTCGTATTTCTAGGACATCCAAAATGGTTCAGCTTCTCCGCGGCGCAGTCATCTGGGGATTGCAATTTTTCCCCTTTTTTTGCCTCGAAATTGGTAACTCGATGGGGTAGCGAAGAAAGTCGTAGTTTATGTCGAGCGTGCACGAACACTTTTCGATACTGAGAATTAAATTGTATTATTAATTTTTTTTTATCGTTGGACTTTCCGAGTCGTCTAATTGTTTGTTCGTCATTGATACCGATTGATTCGTGGTCCCGATTAATGGTAGCAATAATAAATTTATCGGCTCAATAGGCGTAGATTGACGTCGCGGTGCGTCGCCGCTGCAGGCGAACGAACCCTTTCCCACGCTCGTTACACTCCGCAGGCCAATTATAACGTATCATACCGTACATTGCATTCCGGAGCGTGCACTTTTTTTTCTCCGCGATTAAATGGTATCGCGTGCGCTCACACTACGTCGCATCATCTTCCACACTCGCACGAACCACTCAAATGTTTCAACATCTTTTGCTACTGGCGGATATTAAAAAAAAAGTTCCAACTGCATAATCGTTAATCTCAAAAAACAACAACAACAACAACAACAACAACAACAACAACAACAACAACAACAACAACAACAACAACAACAACAACAACAACAACAACAATAATAATAATAATAATAATAATAATAATAATATGCGAGTTAAATTGGCTGCGCAAAAGTTGCGGAGAATAAATAGTTTGCTTGCTCGAAGTTTACCGACTGCCATAAAACAATTGACCGTAAATTCTAACCAAACTGTGTCACGGCACCGACGGTTCACTGTTAAATAAATGCGCACGAAGTACTCAAACCTTCCAACATCTTTTGATACTGACAAATAACAAAAAAATAAATGGTCCAACTGAGTAATCAGTAATGAACAAAAATTATAAAATCGATTAATAATCATAATAATACACGAATAAAATTAGCTGCGGACGAACCACTCAAACGTTTCAACATCTTTTGATACTGGCGAATGTAAAAAAAAATTGTCTAATACAATAATCCTTAATCAGCAAAAAAAATAAAATAGGTTGATAATAATCATAATAATAATATATGCGAATAAAATTAGCTGCGCAGAAGCTGCGCAGAAATTGCGGATAATAAATAGTTTGGTTTATCGAAGTTTATCGAACGCCATGAAACCATTGAGCATAAATTGTGATCGGACTGTGTCACGGCACGACGGTTCACCGTTCAATGGACGCGAGCTCTGGCTCGCACAAACATCTATTGAACGGATCGCATTCAGGCATCGCGATAGTGTGTAATTCACTCAATACAATCGGCATGGCTGGCGATGCAATTATCCTACACTCGCAGTCCTTTACAAAGAATTCCGGATTCATTTCCCATGTATCGACAGACGCTTGAGCGGATCGTAAACATTTAGAACACAATGGAGCTCGTTACCGCTAACTAGATAAAAGCACACTCGTGATGTTGTTTGCGTAGCTCTTTGCGAAAAATACAATCGGCTTCTGCTAAACGTATTCGATTTTATGCGCCCGACAAAACACCCGATTGAATTTTATTACTTTTACCTTGTATCACTTTATGTGTAACTCATTGGCTGAGGATAATCGTCGACCGATGAGTTTCATATTCCTTATTTATTTTACAAAAATATATGCAGTAGCAAAAAAAAGGGGCGATTTTTTTTTGTATCCCATTAATTAAAAAATTCAAATTTACTCCGCTCAATCGAGTCTAATTGGATTTTATAAATTTTATATTGCATCACTTTGTCTTTAACTGATTGGTCGACGATAAAAGTAAAAACATATGCAGTAGCAAAGAACGAGGTAATTTTTATCTGCCGTCCAATTAATGAGAAAAAAAATCCACATTTTCTTTTTTTGTATTTTATTAATTTTATTTTCTATCACTTTATCTATAACTCATCCGTCGATGATAAAAGGGAAAACATATGAAGCAGCATGGAAAAAAGTGGTGATTTTTTTTGTTGTTTCTATCATCGCAATAATTTTTCAAAAATGCAAATTGACTCTAATTGGTTTTTTATTTTATTTATAATTCACCCGCCGGCGTGAATTTATGGAAGGAGGCTTAAATATGTGGGAGGACCAACGACGACAGACAGACGAATGAGATCTGTCGGAGAAGACGTCGGAGTCTCGCGGTAATGGATCCGCGAATGCACTCTCTTGTGCGTGTGCACGAGGGAGTTGCGCATTCCGCACCTCGTGATCTTTCGGGAACGGACGTCTGGCATCTGTTAGGATGATTATCGGGGAGAGCGTACGCGTGTGTCAGCGCGAGTCATTGCATTCCTACGCACATGGAAGCCATTACATTCGTTGCGGTGAGCTTATGTACGGATTTGCACGTTGTATATTGGTAGTTTGTCGAGTACGAGGCGCATGCAGACGAACGACGAGCTAGGTAGCGACGAATCGTGCGGGATGATAGACGCGCGTGCCCCGCTTCCCTTCCGTCGCCCTCGTTACAATATTAAGCGGCTAATAATAAACTGCACTTCACCGTCATCCTTGTCGTTCCTGCGATAGTTGTCTAGGCAAATGTTAAAAACAGCAAAAAAAAATATTATTTTATCAATAAGTTTCTTTTTTTGTAGAAAAATAAAAATAAAAAATGTCCTGTGCGATTGATCGATAGGCACGATAGTGTCTCATACGATGTATCCGAGTAGATAATTAGTTCGTTCAAAACAGCCAAAAATTTATTTAATTAATAACATTTTTTACATAATTTTTTTTTTAATGATCTGCGATTAATCGACACGCAAGATAGTGTCTGATACGACGTATCCGAGAAGATTATTGCTTCAATTTATTACTCCTTCGGAGACGATTGGATAATCGGAAACCTAATCGGCCCGCCAGCGCCGGATCGAGGCGACAATTGACGGTTCAACTATCGGCGCGCTTCATCGTCATCGTTGTCGTTCCCACGATAGTCGTGTAGGCAAACGTTAAAAAGCAAAAAATTTAATTTCGTTAATAACATTTGTTAAAACAAAAATTAAAATTAAAACAAAAAATGTGCTGCGATTGATCGACACGCACTATAGCATCTGGATTGGTACATCCGAGAAGATAATTGCTTCAATTTATTCCTTGTTCGGAGACGATCGATTAATCGGAAACGCGATCGGCACGAAAGCGTCGGTTCGAGGTGAACCCAGACGACAATTCACCGTTCTATTATCGACGACGATTAATATCACTCGTACCAGGAGCTGTATAATAAACATTTCAATTGAAGCTCGCACGACCCGGTAAGAGCTCGTTCTACTTTTAGCCTCGGCGTTTAATCGCTCAATGAAATAGTTATGATGATGCCTGAATGCCGCTAATTGTCGTTTTAATTCAACCGCGAGCCAACACGGACAAACATCGCCGTAGTAGACGATGAACGAAATTTCTTCGAACTTACCATTAACGTTTGTAATATAGTATGAGTAATTCATAGCGGATTGTTTGCAGCGTATTTTTACGCGGCTCTTACGTACGAAGCGATGAAATTTTCACGGTGTGACGTAACGCATTGACGTCGCTAGTCGCACTTCCTATTAACTTTTGTACTATAGCGTGGAGTATTTTTACATTAGGAACGTGTCGGAGTGCTGCTTTCACCTTCTTCGATTTACATAATTTTATTTACTGTAAAAAAAAAAAATCGTATTAAATTTAATTTACCGTACTGGAAGTTTTTGTGCAAAAACTAGTGTATTAAATTTCGTGTACGATGCTTATGAAAAATTAAGGTACGGTATATTAAAAACCTTAGAAATACTTTACTTTTACTAATTTATTTTGATTTCACTCTAAAAGTACTTTAATTCCAATAATTTACTTTAAATTTCACTATAAAAAAATTGGTTGGTGAATCAATTTATTGGAAGTTTTTTTTATATACACTATTTCTGAAAATGCAAACACATGTGCGTTACAATTTTACAGTGAAATTTTTATTTTTAATTAACATTTTTGTAATTTCAGGCAAAAGATTTGTTATTTTAATGTTAGGTATGTTGGTTTTATAAAAAAGTACATTCATGTTAAATTAATGCAAGTAACGTAAGCAAATTTCAAGTCCCAGTACATTAAATATACAATTTATTTTTGCAGTGTAGTAACCGGTAAAATAATAATTCATCGTTCATTGAAGATTTTTTTGCAACGTATCTTTACGCCGCTCCTATGCACACCCGAAGCGATGAAATTTTCACGGTGTCACGTAATGTATTGACGATACTAGTTGCACATGCATCGTTGCGTAGAATCGTCATTGTGTTTTGCATAGCCTTTTTTCCTTTTTTTTGTACACGGTGAACAAAACTTCTTCTCACTCACTAATCGTTATCACTAATGTATTAACGTTTCAACTATGATCGTTAATCACTAATGAAACGTTAATCACTAATGTATTAACGTTTCAACTATGAGTTATTTTTACTTTACGAATGTGTCGCAGTGCCACTTTCACCTTCCTCGATTGACACCATTTTATACACAGTAAAAATAGCTTGTACTTTTTACAACAACTTATTGTCCATAAACGACAATTTTTTATTTGTTAAGATTTCGATCGCACCAGTTTTACAGACAAAAGTACAAACTAAACTTGTGACTGACACGGGGAATAAAAGAACAGGTTTCTACATTCAACCCCGAACAAACGTCACTTATAACGTCAACCTTGTCACTTATCTAACAATATTATTTTTACAAAAACTTTGTATTCCGATTTTACGAAACTATTTTTTACTGTGTACATAGAATCGGTACAGTAATAACTCATTGTCGGCAGAAGATTGTTTGCGAGGCATTCTTATGCGGCTCCTGTGTACACCTGGAGCGGTGCGATTTTCACGGTGTGACGTAATGCATTGACGTTGCTAGTTGCACGTGCATCGTTACCGTAGTCTCACCTCGTGCTTGAGTGTACGTCGTTGTGTTTTTGTATAGCGTTTTTTTTTCTTTTTTTTTAATACAATTTTTTATCATCGTCACTCGCGTTACCGGGTGGGAATAAAAATCGATTGACCGCTCAACGAGTTATTAAAGGAGGGTGTCACGGTTACTATCGCGTCGATTACGGCTTCGTGTGTGACGCTCGCTGGGCGACGTGTCCTATGTACGTCACACATTGCCGCGCTAGCGTGAAAAGGGGTGGCGCGGCCAAGTGCGGATAGCTTTCTGTTCCGTTGTGCAGAATCATTTCTGGCAAGCTATCGGGCTTGATTCATGACTCTCGGCGAACCGACCGGTATATTTCATTCTTCGGACTTGCCGGTCGAACGAAGGCCGCTTGGCTTCTCGGCTGAAGACACGAAAAAGAAAATGACATTGTTTCATTACCAGTAAATATAATATTTATTTATTTATTTATTTTTCATTTGGAAAATTGTTAGGCATATTAATAGTTCGATTATTAATCGACTGACTCTATTGAATTTATTGATGTAAAAGGAAATTTCATAAATTTGCAAACTATTTGTAATGTGTTTTAATCCATAGTTGTGTGCTCGATGTGTTTTGATTTTGGTCAGTCGATACCGAAATCATTTCTATCCGTCCGAGCGAGACAAACAATATTTTTCATTTGTTGTTTGGGAAATCATTGTTAGTGGATCACTGATCCACTAACTCTATTGAATTTATTTATTTCATTGAAATTTTCATAAATTTTATAAATAAATTTCATATCGTTGAGTACTCAATGTGTTTGTTTGTGGTCAGTCGGTACCGAAATAATTTCTACCTGGTCGGGTGAGAGAAACAATATTTTTTATTTGCTTGTAGGAAATTGTTGTTTCCGACAAGTGTTGTTGTTGTTTGCGGGAAATTGGTAGTATGAATAATGCAATAATTGATTCACAGACTCGATTGAATTTATTGATAAATCCATAAATTTGCAAACTATTTGCAATGTGTTTAAGTCTATCATTGAGTGCCCGATGAATGTGTTCTTGGTCGGTCGGTACCGAAATCGTTTCCATCTGGCCGAGCGAGACAAGCACAGCTCTCGTTGGTCGGCGACGGAAAGCGGGGAAATCCCCTTTTCTGGATTATCATTCCGCGGTCCGCCACGTCATGCGCTTTGGCCCATTGACTTCCGTCCAGTCTCCGTATATCTATACGATTGTTCGAAGCGCTACCAGTAAATCACTTCTGGCTCGCGAGGGTGACGCAGCCAAGGCTATGCGCGTGGCGCGGACCGAGACTCTCAATCGGGCGTCCTACACACTTTCTGCAGATGCAGAGAGCGAGAAACGCGAAACGACGGAGATGACAAGACTCGGTACCAAAATACGGACCAAGGTCCGAGTCTCGAGCTGTCCAACGCATTCTTCGACCGATCGGAATGCCGAGTCTCTGCCTCGCTCTCCTTCATCGTCCCCTTCGTCTTCGTCTTCTTCTTCTTCTTCTTTGGCCACTTTCGACCAAAGGATCGCGCCCGTCCACTTTGGTACTCCACCGGTACACGGTATGCGTACACAGAACCGAACGAGACTGTAAAGCCAACCGAGTGAAGTGAGACGAGCCCGCGAAGAGAGACGCGCAATGAGAAATGGCCCTCGGTTGCTGTGCCAGTCCGTCTAAGATACCAAAAATAAGAACTCTCCCGATGACCTATAGGCGTGTTTCACCCCTCCGCGTGCTTTCCCGAGATGCCCAGCAGTAAACCAAAAATATAATGAAGTCCCGCTCCCTTCGCCCCGCCTACACGGGCCAACCGGGCTATCCTTAAGGTGCCAGACCGACAGCTCCGAACAAGTTGTGCCCTAGTTTAGCGATACTAATCCCCCGGACATGCCTCAATATTTGGCAAGCTCAACTCATTAGACGAACACGCGTTACGTCAATGTCACTCCTTCTTCTTCTTCTTCTTTTGGTTCTCCTTCGGCTTCATCTTCCTCCAGAAACAGTCGCTTACAGCGTTGCAACAGAACCGATATTCGCAATGGCACGTGCCTCGAAGAGCTGTGAATCTGATCTGCTCGAGCACGTGGTTTTCTTTCGTATTTCAGTGAACTTGGGCTGCGCAACGGGCCGATCTAGTTCTTCGGATTTAGAGATATTCTCCGTGCGTTCGTTCCGGTTACGAAAGGCAGACCTTAACATCAGCTTTTTTTAGAAGATTCCACGTCAAAGCACCCTGTGAAGTTGTGGCTCATTCCTGACTTATATGTGGACACTATTAATTATTCGTAGATTCCCGCCATATTTCATTTCGTTGACGGATGTTACGATTACGAAATACATGTACTGACGTTACGTATATGTCGCTCCTTCTTCTTGTTCATCTTCTTCTTTTGGTTCTGCTTCGGCTTCATCTTCTTCCACAGAACAGTTGCTTACAGCGTTCTCGACCACGTGATTACTTTCATGTTTCACTGAACTTGGACTGGGCTACGGGCCGTTTGAGTTCTTCGGATTTGGAGATGTTCTTTGTGGGTTCTTTCCCGTTACGGAAGTCCGATCTTAACTTCAGCCCTTTTTTTAGAAGATTCCACGTCAAAGACACCCCCTCAAGTTTTATTTTATGAGGACCATTCGACTTCATAAAATTTCATTCCAAACTTATATGTGGATAGTATACTTATTTATGGATCCCCGCTATCCTTCATTTCATTGACGGATTTTGAAATTATGAAATATTCGCGTTACGTCTTTTCGCGTTACGTCTTAGATTACGTCTAGAAATATTCTATTCGCGTTACGTCTTTTCGGATTTCTCGGAGCTCGAACCCAGCGTTCGTTTCCCATTGGTTTCTTCATCTTCGCAGCCGTTGTCAGACAAATCCTCATGCTGGACGGATTCGGAGCGTCCAGGCGTCATCTGCACCATCGTGATCGGCGACTCGATTCTTTCTCCAGCCAATTGACTGTCCTGAGACGTACTCATCGACTTCATCAGATCACCCGGACTCAACGTCACCTCCAAAATAGGTTTTCTGCCGTGGAGCTCTAGGGAATTCTCCGAGCCGAGTCCAAGAAAATCTTGGACTTTCATGGAAAAGGACAAAATGGAAGAGGAATCATCCGCATTGGAAAACGATGGTTCCTCGTCTTTGGGATTTTCCTCTTTCGACCCTGACATCAATTCTTTCTCCACCGAAGGTTCCGCGACTATGTGCGTCACTGCAGATTTTTCTGCCGGTTCACCGGAAGATCCGGAAGAGACTTTCTCTTCGTTCGGAGCGACCGGACACTCCATCGAGTCGACGGAACTTTCCGGACCTAGCAAGCCCTTCTCCTCGTCCAACAAAAAGTGTTCCGAAACTATGAAATCTTCCATCGTCGATTCAGTTGGAGGAACAAGATTTTCTTCGACCTTTTCTTCGCTGGAGGAACGCGTTTCCGTTTTGTCCGATTCGACGAGTTCGTCTACGGGAATTTCCGAATCGACATTGTGAACAGCCTTTGAATTTTCGGTTTCCACTTCTTGGACTTCCGGTCCGCCCAAGACATCGTCTTCGACCTCGCGGCCATCCACAGACCCGGAAAGAGCTTCGGACGAAGCGCAAGGTGCCCTCGGCGAATCCGGAGATTCCGTTCCCACTTCCGGCGCCACCGAAGAACCGACCGACGCCATTGTAGCATCCGGATCGTCGGACCTCATAAAATTTTCGGCACCGGAACTCGTCACTTCCTCGATAACGACTCCCATCGGCGTCACCGACAGAGCCAGCGGTTCCTTCAAGCTCTCGTTCGAATTGCCTTCACCCTCGATCAGACCCATCAAGTTCGTCGGGACTGCCGACGAAACGTCGCCGCCATCGGCGTCCTCGACGCTCGTTATAAAATTCAAGTAACCGCTTTCCAGCGCGGCCTCTTCCTTGGCGAGGACGACCAAGTCGACTATCTGACCGAGGTTCTGACTCAGATCGAACTTTACTATCGGCACGTTCGACGGCTGTCCAAAGAACATTTGCTCCAGATTTTGAGTCTGCAAAGTGTCGACATTGTGACGATTTTCCGACGAACCTTCGCGATCTTCATCGGAGCGATCGCGACTTTTAGGTGAAGCCGTTTCGTCTTTGATGTTGTCCGGATTTTCTGCTTCGTTTTTCGAATCGGAGTCGCAGGTCTTATCGGTTCCTGATGGGCTCGTTATCGAGCCGGAAGTCAGTTCCGACGCAGCTTCTGCAGTGTGGATCGGCGATGGTTTTCTTAGCGGCAAATCGTGAATGGGCAAGGGTACGCAGTCGTGGAATTCTCCGGTGTGCTGAAGACCATTTTCGGCGAACGACTTCTCTATAGAGAGGGTAGTTCGCTGCACCGCGTCTTCGCGCCTCAGACGATTCCTCGCCTTGTAGCGACGGTAGTTGCTCTGGATTCTCGTCGCTGCGCAATCGAGGCCGCGGTCCTCCGGCGCCGTTGATGAAGAAACACCCGTTTCATCTCGTCCTTCATCCCTCTCCGGATCGACCTAGGCAATAATATGAGAGAAAATAATGTAAGACGGTCAGTGAGACGCTAGAGTGGTTTTGAAGAGTTGTGTTTGGACGAGAGTTATGTTAAAGTAACGATGAGAGATCTACTGGATTACGGTGTTTATAGAACTTATTTATAGGCCAGCCTTGCGGAGGCTTCGGCAACATAGTCCAGTCAATGAGAAACATACATGAAAAAAATGAAATACTTTATGCTTTATCGACAAAGGCGATAAACAGAGATCGGTTTCTTTCATAAAACGCGTGAAAGCTCAGTATATAGTTTATCATGGGAAAGCTGTATTTATAGAACTTATAGCTCCAGCTTTAAGAGAATTATTAGTTTAAAAAAAAAGAAAAAATTAAAGTTAATGTATAATTGTGATGCAAAATTAATATACTTTTTCATCGAAATTAAAGTACTTTTATCACAAAATTAAAGTACATTATTAAAAATAAAGTGTTTCCAAAGTTTTTGATGCACCGAACATTAATTTTTCATCACAATTGTACATGAAATTCAATATACTAGTGTTTGTATTAAACTTCCCGTCCGGTGCATTAAATTACATACGATTTTTTTTTTACATTGAAATGCTCTATCGGCAAACGCTATAAATCGAGATCGGTTTCGTTCATAAAATGCATGGAAGCTTTATTTACAGTTTATCATCGAGAAACTGTATTTATAGAACTTAAAGATAGCTTCAGCATTGCGGAGGCTCCAGCGGCATTGTCCAGTCAATGAGAAACATTGTTAAAAATAAATAAATGCATGAAAGCTTAGTATGGAGTTTAATCATCGAAAAGCAGCAGGGTCCAAATTTCCTTGTTGATACCTAAAATCTTATAAAAAATAAAATAAAAAAATAAAATTTAACAATCCGTTTGATCGAGCGGTGTCGCCGGAAGCACCTGAAAAGTGGGAGTGAATTACCAGTGACGATTCAATCAGGGAATCCGGGCTCGCGTTGTTTGTGTTTATTTTTAGACCGTACAGCGCGCGTATAATGCCAATCGTTAGGATTTGCGTAAGTACGACGTTAGTATAGAACGTCGCACACCCATACGCGCTACTGCGTCACGAACCGCCTCGTGTACGATACATAGTATGCGTTTAAATTCTGTAGTTTACAATAGCTCGTACGTAATTCGATAAATCTTGTATGCAAGCGAGTGGGCTTAGCATCAATTAATTGATCTCATCAGTTGAGACTAAATCGTTCGGACGTCCATGCTCTGCGGTTTAAAGCAAACTCGCACGGGCAATAAAACAGCTCGAGCATTATAAAGTACACTGTAAAAACAATTCGCATGAAAGTCAATCTACTGGAAGTTTTTATGCATTAACTGGCATGTCAAATTGCATGTACAATTTTTACAAAACATTAATGTAAAGTATATTTAAAACTTTAGAAATCCTTCACTTTTCATAGTTTACTTTAATTTTTTTACTATAAAAGTACTTCACTGCAAATTTTTATGACGATTGTACATTCAATTTATTGTATCAGGTTTGGGTAACAAATTCCAATCCTGTACACTAAATTTACAATTTTTTTAACAGTGTATGTGGAAAGGATTTGAAAATTAATACAGTGCACGTCTCTGCTTCGATCGATTAAAATAGCCACCCGCCTTCAACTGCAATTATTTGTCTATTAACCCTTTGAAGCGTGGTGTTTCGTAGGAGATTTAGCTCTGTGAATTCAGAAAAATGCATTAATAACTAACCGATGTATTCGAAATTTCGTACTTGCAAAAAATAATGTATGCTTCAAAGGGTTAACAAGGCACAGATATCATCGTTTTTCTATCACATTTTCACGAAAAATCATGAATAAACCTCCAACATAATCGAGCACCATCCAAACAATTTAACTTAAAGTCTTTCGCGAGATTTAGTCAGCAATTTTCTAAACCTCGCATCCGGTGGTTGCAATAATTCTCACGCTTGGATCTGATTCAAGATCGCGTATCGTACCGACGCTATACGAGACTGTACGGTAGGTGGGAATTAGAGTAGTCGCTCGTAACATTTTTACGACCCATCGTAAGAGCGCCCGGCCGTACACGTCGGTCTTTCATTGCACAATGTTTTCATAATTTTTTTCACACCAAATTTTAGCGTGCGCGATTATGAATGTGTAAAAAGTAAGAAAGAAAAATAAACATCGCACTATTTTCATAAAAAAATTTTGCGAACAAGATGAGTGTGGAAAAATCTGATAAGAAAAAAATAAGAAAAAAAAAAAATAAATAAATAAAATTTGCCGGAAAAAATTGAAATGGCTCCGGCGTGGTATCGGGCGCAGCGGCATCGCTACAAGATCGATCTATTCTTGGTTGCCGAAGGGGCCGCACAGGAGGTGCGGAAGCGCGGGAACGGCATGAGAGAGGATTTCGCTTTGGTATAGAAGAGGGACATTGCGGGTGGTTAGACGGGATGCGGAGGCTTCGCTCGCATCCTGATAGATTAACGGTTCCGAGGCAACCCACCCGGTACGTGATGGATTCGCGCGACAGCCAACGCGGGAGGGGGAGAAAAGGGGGGCGGGAGAAGGACGGAGATAAAGAAGTGCTATATACTGTACACAGTAAGAAAAATAAAGCCGTAAATCATGGCTGGGGTTTCCGTTCGAAATAGGCCGGCGTTTGGCTCCGCTCGCTTTCGGCGTCGGCTGACTTCGACCGGTACCATCCAATATGGCCGCCGTTGACTAGCCGATGTCATACTGATCCGCCGAAGCCACCGGGACAACGACTCTTCGCCGAGCGAGCTCTTTAAATAACGTCAACAGCAGCGGCGTACGACTAAAATGTCAAACGCTTTCTTCGACCACGATCCGGTGACTCTAACCAGCCGCCGTTTACCGCTTACTAGATTATGTTGCGCGGACCTCGCGCGCGGCTGCAGCTTCTTTGTGCTAGAGCACTCACCGTGTGTTCCTTAAATCAAACGTTTCTGTCGCTAGCTGCATTTCGATACGTAGCAGAGAAGATTTAAAAATATTCTCTGCAACGTCACTTCCGGTTTAAAAATCTCACCGGAAGTGACACCGGAAGTATGTCACCTATGGCACAAAAATAAGATTTTCAAACCAGAAGGGACGTATTTCCGGTATGACGTCACTTCCTGCCGATAAACGAGATTTCCGAACCGGAAGTGATGTATTTCCTGCATGACGTCACTTTGGCTCAAAAAATTAGATTTTCCAACCGGAAGTGACGCACTTTTGGTATGACGTCACGTCCGGACTAAAACGAGATTTTCGAACCGGAAGGCACGTTTTCCTGTTTAACGTCACTTCCGGTCAAAAACCAAGATTTCGAAATCGGAAGTGACACATTTGTATGTGACATCGGCAGCTTGCGACATCCGGTTCCGTGTATCCACAAGGGTCCTACACTGGGAGTGTTGAATTTTCAACTATCCAAGGCGATTTACGCCGAGATGCGTACAAGCTACGTATGGACGAGAAGTAGCACCGCGCAGACACAAGGAAGCATAAATATCGCGTGTCTGCAAATCAGAAGGAGCTATCTTCGGTGTGCAACAATAGGAGATAGGACCTTCTGATAATAGTCACGCGACATGTGCCTGCGGTTTCATAGAAGGCTCTAGAGTATGCAGTATGCTTTGGAGTTGAGGGCCTCGAGCGAGCCGCATTAGATCTCACGTGAAGGTAACTCGAACCGAATAGAAATACGAGCCTATGGTAAACACGTGAATATAACGAAGATTACTCACCGCTACGCTATCCTGAATCGACGGTATGCTAGACAGGGTGGAACTGCGGTTGTGCTGACCTCGGTGCACTCGTCTTCGTGTAAGGAAGCCTCGAACTCCTTTGGTGCAATACAGGGAATATACAATTATCGCTTTATAACGTAAACCACTGTGGTCAGGATGTAATGCGATTCCGCTTATGAACACTTATTATTGCCATCCTTCGCATATTCAATGGAAGCATATAAAGAAAACTTCCACGGTAACCATATTCGATTTTGATATTTTCATTGTATCCAAATCGACGCCTGGCGATGTACGAAAAAAAAGATAAGACTGATGGAAATAATGAATTAATATGTGAATTGATACTAATCGTAATCATAATCGTAATCGTAATCGTAATCGTAATCGTAATCGTAATCGTAATCGTAATCGTAATCGTAATCGTAATCGTAATCGTAATCGTAATCGTAATCGTAATCGTAATCGTAATCGTAATCGTAATCGTAATCGTAATCGTAATCGTAATCGTAATCGTAATCGTAATCGTAATCGTAATCGTAATCGTAATCGTAATCGTAATCGTAATCGTAATCGTAATCGTAATCGTAATCGTAATCGTAATCGTAATCGTAATCGTAATCGTAATCGTAATCGTAATCGTAATCGTAATCGTAATCGTAATCGTAATCGTAATCGTAATCGTAATCGTAATCGTAATCGTAATCGTAATCGTAATCGTAATCGTAATCGTAATCGTAATCGTAATCGTAATCGTAATCGTAATCGTAATCGTAATCGTAATCGTAATCGTAATCGTAATCGTAATCGTAATCGTAATCGTAATCGTAATCGTAATCGTAATCGTAATCGTAATCGTAATCGTAATCGTAATCGTAATCGTAATCGTAATCGTAATCGTAATCGTAATCGTAATCGTAATCGTAATCGTAATCGTAATCGTAATCGTAATCGTAATCGTAATCGTAATCGTAATCGTAATCGTAATCGTAATCGTAATCGTAATCGTAATCGTAATCGTAATCGTAATCGTAATCGTAATCGTAATCGTAATCGTAATCGTAATCGTAATCGTAATCGTAACTGAAACCAAATTAGGGCTCAGAATAAAAATATAATTGCACAGTGACAACGAGCGCCAACAGAATTTATTGATCTCTTCGCAAGCATACTATTTATTACTTATGTATGTATACGAACTCTCTGAATGGCATAGCGTCAAACTTGAAAGGACTCACGTGCTTGGATTTTCGTCACGGCCGATTCAACGGTACTGCTGTCGGTGGTCGAGTTATCATCACCAGCGTCAACATCCGGAACATAGATATGATACTCTTTACTGTCCTTCGTCGGACTCTCATTGATCTCATTGCCAACTTTTTTCGAACTGTCCGAACTCGGACTCGCGACAATCTCCTCCGAGCCCGGGCTCTGGTCGATCTCGTCCGACCCTTGTTCCCTTATCGTTTCTCCGCCAATTTTCGAAAATTTAACTTTCGCCGAAGTCTGATCTTCGTCATCGGTAGCTTCCGGTCCCACTTCTTCGGCCCAACTTAGGCTCGGATCTTCCCGGAGCCTCGCAAGATTTCCCGAACTCACTCGTCTCGTTGTGCATTGACTGGCTGATCTTGATACGGCCAATGGCGTCTCCTCCTCCACGAAATTCTCCTCGAGAACTTCGTCGGATCCATCCTCTCCCGATTTAGATGCGCCTTCCAAATCGCCCGATTTGTTGACCTCGTCCGTCGAATCTGCTTCAACGTTACCGTCGCTGACCTCCGCGTCTTCGACTGATACGTTCAGTGACCCACTTTCAACAACTTCTTCCGTAATTTCTTTTTCCTCGATTTCTTCTTCGTTGGTTTCTTCTTCCTTGATTTCTTGTTCCTTTATTTCCTCTTCGTTGGTTTCTTTTTCCTTGATTTCTTCTTCCTTTATTTCTTCTTCCTCGTCTCGCATCTCCAGACTTTCAGATTTTTTATTCTGTATTTCTTCATCTGGTAGATCCTCGCGACCATCTTCGTTTGCCGCTCCAATAACAACTTCAATATTTTCTGGCACCGCTGAATGTTCCATTTCTGCTTCCTCCTTCCTTTCGTCTTGCGATATACTTCTATCCGCTACCTCTTCGATTGTTGCAGTTTCCAAAGCTTTCGCCTCCGTCGAACTTTGAGATTCCACACTGTCCTTTGCTTTGTCTTCCGATACACTTCTATCCTCTACTTCGATTGCCACAACTTCCAAAGCTTTGGTCTCGGTCGAACTTTGAGACTCCACACTATCCTTTGGTTTGTCTTCCTCAGTACTTTTGCTCCCCACCGTCTCTGAATTGTCCGGCGCTGGTGACATTTCCAGATCCTGATCTACCTTATTGTCTCCTTTTTCCGATGAAGAAGACTGTTGAGCTTCAGAAAGTTCGGTGCCATCGGTAGCGACTTCTTTTCCGTCGTCCTCGCATCGAATGCTTTCCGGTACTTCCACATCTTGTTCAACTTTGGGCAGCTTTGTTTCATCGTCCATAACTTCCGATCCTCCTTGCTCAACCTCGGAAGATTTTGTCTCCTGAGTCGCCAATTTTTCTTCCTCCTCAGTCGATCCTGTAACATAAGCACCTGTTTTTTCGTAGAGATCTTCCTCGATCTCGACTTGGCTCTTCACAACCGGCTCCTCAACGACTTCCTCCGGGCCATTGTCCAACTCTTCGTGAGTCTCTTCCAGATTCGATCGGTCCGAAGACGACGCAAGATATTCCATTATAGCTTCCTCGGCGAATTCCGCACTGTCGATCATCCTGTGATTCTCGTCGGAAGTCAGAGTGTCGGTCATGGAATTCGTATTTCCGGTTTCGGCCTTGCCCTGATTTTCATACTCGTCCTCGGTCATCTTGAACGACGAGACAGTCAAATCCTGAAGCGAATCCAGATTCAATTCGGGGACGTACGGCCTCATCGGATCCAGGGACAGACTCAGAGCGTCCGTGAGCGTCGTTTCTTTAACCTCGTTCGAGGATTCCGGCGATCTGGTTGGGCTGCTCGCTTCTTCCTCCAAGGACATTGCGCACTTGGCCAATTCCAAGGGTTCGTCCAAGACGCTGCTCTCCTTCGCCTCGTTCGAAGACACCGAATCCAACTCCGGTCTCGAAGCTATCGGCGACAAATCCGATTCAGTCTTTTCCCTCGACTCATCGATGACCGCCTTTTTTCCAACGTCGTCTTCTCGACCTTCCGTAGCTTCCTTCGGCGTTTCCTCTTCCTTCCTTCCATCTGTCGTCCCAACGCTCTTCGATCCCTTCACCGGCGGATCGTCGACCTCCTCGAGCTCTTCGGACATCTCCTCCTTGATTCGTCCAAGATCCTGATGGGCCATCTTCATGTCGTGCCTCGTATTCTCCATGTCGCGAATGAACTCCGTATCGGTTGATGCTGGTTCAGTGATTTCGGGCTTCACGTACTCACCGAAAAGATCCGATTCTATCTTTACCGAAGAGTCTTCTTCGTTCGATCGATCGATGCTCTTCGAGGACTCATCGATGGTTTTCGTCGTTTCTTCAACGCTCTTTGCTTCGATAGCCGGTTCGTCAGAATCATTCGTCTTTGGGACTTTAATAAGCTCATCAACCACATTTTCGACCTCTTCGATAGCCGGTTTGTCAGAATCATCCGTCTTTGGGACTTTAATAAGCTGATCAACCACATTCTTGACCTCTTCGACCGATCCTTTTCCTATCCCATTTTCAGGAAGTGAAGACAATTTCTCTTCCGGACAATCTTTGGACTGAACGTCAACTTCTTCATTCGATCGATCGATGTTCTTCGAGGACTCATTGGTGATCTTCGTCGTTTCTTCTGCGCTCTTTTCTTCAATTCCCGGTTCGTCAGAATCAGCCGTCTTTGGGTCTTTAACGAGATCATCGACCACATCCTCGACCTCCTCTACCGATTCTTTTTCCGTCGCGCTTTCAGCAAGTGAAGACAATTTCCCTTCCGGGCTATCTTTGGACCAGACGTTAACCTCGCTGGATTCTGGTGTCTGGATAGTTCTATCGGGTATTATGACTGTTGTAACGGTGTCTGGAATGTCGTAGGGCGAACCTTCCGTCAGCACGTAGGTGTATTCGAGGTGCTCCGGTGAAACGACCGACAATCGATCCGTCTTCCGCTCATCAGCCTCGAGTTCCGCTTCTCCGCTACCGTCACTTCGTTCGGTAACATTTGGCAAGGCTCTTTCGATTCGTCTTTCTTCGTCAACGCTTTCACCGCGGTCATCGGATTCATCGACGATCTCCACCGCTTCGTCAACGTCCCCGTCGGATTTTGGCGAATCTTTGCCCTCGTTGCAAACTTCTTTGTCGAAAATTCTGTCGATTCTTTTCTCGGCTTCCTCCAGCTCCTGCAGCTTCCTCCTCATGTTCGACTCCCCGACGGTCTCGGAAGTTTCCGGATCGTTCGAACTCTTCGATTCAAAGATTTCTTTGACGCCCTCGGGACTTTCCGGATTGTTCGAGCTCTTCGATCCTAAGATTTCCTCGATGTCTTTCTCAACGTCCCGAATCTCCCGGATTTTCACTCCAAGCTCATCGACATCGATCTTTTCGAGGCCCTCGGGAGTCTCCTCGGGTTCCAGCGAATCCGGTCTCTGCGGTACGCTGTCGTAGTTCGGTGTGACGTTCAAACTGTCCCTGAAGACGTCTTCCACCTCAGCTTCCGGAACGTAGTCCTCGACAGGAATCTCCGGAATGTCGAGTTCCTCGAGCAGGACATCGGTAGCTTCGCCGATCTTCGAGTCTTCGTTAGAGGAACCCGTGCCCGGTGGCGAAAGAACCGGAAGCACCAAGTCTTCCTTGATCTTCGCCGATTTCGGAGCTTCCGGTGAGATCGCCGGTAGAACAAGATTTCCCGAATCGCTTCTGGACGCGCTTCCTGAGGAGCTTCTGACCGAAACGGACCTCACCGCTGGCAAGCTCACTTTGGAGACGCTCTGAGGATCCGAATTACTGAATTCCTCAGAATCAACGTTGTTTCTCGATGCCGATCTGACCCGACGAGCCGGCGCGGCGAAGCTCGCCGAGAGACCCGCCAACAAATTTCTCGTCTCGTCCAATCTTGTCCTCAACGCGTCGCCCTTCGGTCCAAAATCACTCGAGTCATCCGTCGTGACTTCTTCGCCTCTGCGCAGAGTCTTCGCCGAATAGGAGCGCCTCATCGGCCTCGAGATCGCTGAAGAGATGTCTTCGAGGAGATTTCGCGTTTTGCTCAGACTCGTCTCGAGGCAATCTCTCGAAGGGTCGGAGATCGAAACCGCAGCATCGTCCCGAGCCCTGAAGTCGGAAAGCTCCTCGCGAGTCGTCGCGCCGCTCCTGGCCCTTCGTGAGCTCCGGGCCGACCTGGACCGCCGCAGCGGTCTCGTCAGGCTCGACGCGACGTTCTCCATGAGACACTGCGTCTCTGTGAGTCTCGATCGCAAGGCGTCCGTCGTCGGGCGTCGAGACGAATCTTTAGGGCTGGCGTATTCGCCGCTCTCCGAGCCGTTCGATTCTCTCGCCCGGTCGTTCCGCGTTTCGGCGAACCACGAGCTCTTCTTGGATCTTCCAATCATACCGCTTTTCAGCTCGTCGATCTTACCCTTTATTATCGGACCGGTCTCATTGATTATCTCCTGCACTCTCTCGACGTAGTTGACCGACTGAAGCTCCTCCAGGCTCTTCGCGGTGGCGAACCTCTGAACAACGGAATCCTTCACCCGGTCCATGCTGAGGGCACGCGATTCCAACTTTCCGCCATTTTTCCTATAATCGTTTTCCCCCTCCGATCTTCGATCTTTCGTTGACGTCGAATCGGCCTTTCCGTCGCTGCATTTCTCGTCGACTTCCGTTTCCATTCTCTTTTGCCTGTCCGACGACTTTCTTGAAGATCCATATTTTCCAGTCGACTTTCCTGCTTTACCGTCCGATCTATCGATCGCTCTCCGGGCCTCTTCCGGTTTGGCCCGCACGCTTCTTCTCTCCCTGCTGCTTATTCTGTTCTTCCTCAGCTCCGTCTTTATGTCCCTCGCCAACATCCCCGTGCCGCTGCTCTGAAGACCCGGTATCTGCGTTATTATTCTCGGTCCCGATCTCGTCGAGCAATTCGTTTCGTTCCTGTCGACGCTGTCCTCGTTCGACGAACGATCCGTTCTGCTGGTCGACGCTTTCCATAAATCCTCCGCTCTCTCGTCCGACGATTTCTTCCTCGTCGAGCCTCTGAGGCGGCTTCCGCTTTTCTCCGACGACGACTTGGCCGGAAGTCCGTTATTCTCCTTCTGATTCGCCATACGGAAGACTTCGTCGGTGCTGATTCTTCGGCCCGCCTCGCCGAAGATGCTCCGGTGACGCTTCAGGACCTTCGCCGTTTGGTTGAGGGACCAGCCGACCTGGTCGACGCTGTTTCCCGTCAATCTTACGTTTCCGCGGTCGATCTCGCGCAACTTCAGCGCTTGGCTCATTTCCCGCAAAGCCCGAAGATTGCTGTCGCGCTCCGGGACTTTTTCCACCCCACCGCATTGCTCGCGCAGGAAGAGCAGCTTCTCGAAGTGGTGAGCGGCGAAGACGTATATGTCCTCGGGAGAGTGGCGTATCACCTCCCGGGTGAGACCCTCCACCGCGGCTGCCAGACCTTGCGGCACCCGCGGGGTCACCAGATAACCGCCGGGCAATTTTGCCTCGTTCGCCGTCGAAGCGGCCATCTAGGATATGAAGTTGCTGAAAAAACGAACGATGGTTTGTAATTGAAACCAAGCTCAACGCTTTTAAGGGCCGTATTTTAAGACGTTGGTTCGAATTTAAAATCGCTCTTGAGATCGAACCGAAGATCGCTCTTCAGATCGAACTTAAGATCGGAGTATCGATCTTAAGTTACGAACGATTTCAAGTTACGACGTCAAGTCCGAAGTTAAGTTTGATCCTGAGTTCGAACTTAAGTCTGAACCCAAATTCGATTTTCGATAAGTTCGATCTCAACTCCAACATCTTAAATTTCGAGCCCAAGTCTTTGTAGGGCACAAGCGTGGCGGATCTGATTTTCGGCTTGGAAATGATACATCGTTAAATTCGTACGGATAAGAGCATGAAAAATAATTGTGCTAGAAAAAGAAGTCACTCAAATCAGCAATTTCAGTCACGCGATACATTGCATAGCTCGGAAAAATTATCGTGGCAGAGTGACGCAAAGGGACGGAGATTTGTTCGAGATTCCGAGGATCAACCTTGCGTGACCGCGCGGCAATGGATCAAAGAGTGTTATCTTCCGTTCGGGTGCTTTAATAAGGACAAGCAATTTGTGATAAAAAATTGTTGCCAATCACGGATTGTCGCTTTTGTTGTGACGTTTAAAAAAAATTATCCGGGACTTCGTTTCAGCTTCCAACTAGTGGCACACTAATTTGAAGCGATAAAAATCGGGCGGTCATCACACGCGAGACAAAAACTTGTGGTAAAAAATAGAATAAAATTGTTCAACACCGCAAAGGATTAAATGGCCAAAGTAACATATTCACAAAAGTTTTTTCAGCTTGAGAATATGTGCTACACGTCATGCGAACAACACTCTATGCGATAATTCGATTCATCACGGACCAATTATTCAGTCTAGTCAAATCGATATTTCATATTTAGTAAGACCGGCAAGACATTTTCTTCCATCCAGATACTTGGAATAAGAACATACAATATGTGACAAATTGTGACAAGAAGTTAAAAATTGTTGCCAATCACGGGTTGTCGCTTTTGTTACGAAATTGATTTTAAAAACTATACAGGACTCTGCTTCAGCTCCGGAACTACTGGCACACAAATTTGTAACGATAAAAATTGCAGAGGCACCGCAGCTTGCTATAATCGCTGCGGTCGTAACACGCGAGACAAAAACTTGGGTAAAAGAAAAAAATATTTCACCATCGCAGACGATTAAATGGTCAAACCAACGTCTTCAAAACAAGTGTTTTCGGCATAAAAATATGTGCTACGCGTCGTTGGAATGACGTTATATGCTCTACGCGATTTATCACGGGCCAATTATTCAGTTTACTTAAGTCGATATTTCATAGTTAATAAATCTCATCGATAGAATTTTTTTTAGTACCTGCGAGCTTCGAGGAAGAAATACGGTAAAGGGTGCAGGAGGCGAAGGTTGACGAATGACGTAGCTGGCAAGCACATCGGCAGGTGGAGAGTTCTCGAGCTCGACTGAACCCTGCCGGTGGATTTCACCTTCGCGAAGGGGCGGTCGATGGTTTTCCATTGATTACTCGGCCTCCATGGCCATCTGACTACACTGTGAAAGACCAGGGCTCGCCCCCCTCTCCATACCACACTCTTATACACGTACTTTACACGAATACTCAGGCAACATTCGGTCACGCACGAGAACACGCACGAGAATGGCTGGTCGTACATTTAAATAAGCATTTGGCCACGAAGCTTTATCGGTACGGTGAACCGAAGTGAAAAAAGGGGGAACAGAGCTTATTGATTTTATTACGTAAATTACATAATGTATCCTTAGTCTTTATGTCCACAATTGTTGTTACTATAACTCTTACTAATTGTTAAGCAATTCAGAAAATTGCTCAGTGTTTATGGAATATTAAATCAACTATTCGTATTCTAAGGGTCAAATTTTGAGACATTAGTTTGAACTTGAGATCACTCTTGAGTTCGAAGATAAGATCGAACCTGAGTTTGAACGCGATTTTGTGCTTAAGTTTGATCTTAGGTGTGAACTCAAATTCAATCGTAATTTCGAATTTAAGATCGATCTTAAGTTCCAACTGATCAGAAGCGACAAAAAGGTATTCGTGTATCGGATCACAACCTCACAAAGTAAAATAGTATAACGTTTATTGATAATTGTACAAAAATCCCGACGGATAAACGTTCTATACTCACCACCTACTAACCCGTCCTGACTGAATGGTATCAACATTTTTGCATCTCCCTTTCAAGCAACCTACTTGAGTCCAAAGGGATTTCGAACGGACCCGACCCAAAGGAAAGATGTAATTTGCCGACGCTCGAAAGTACGAGCGGTCGGCAATGCACATATCTGTTTGACGCAAAGGCACAGATTTTCGCCGAAGGTGCCGCTAAGTGTAAGCGCTGCAACGATATTGGCGGCGATCGAACCGTGCGGCCCGCGACATTGAAGCTATATTTTTATCGCGCTATATTTTTATCGGTAATGTAGGTAGCTGTAGCAAATTAGGTATGTCGATACGGTAGGTAGTGTCATTTTCGTTCATTTTTCTCGTTTGGCCGAAATTTTGTACCAGCATCTCGTTTCGTTTGATCAATAATCAATTAACGATGCTGTAAATCGTCACGCAGAAGGTGCCAAACGTTGAAGCGATTATCCGTTCAACTTTACATACTTTTCCACGTACTTGATAGCATTTTCTTAGAAGATGTCAACGATATCAACTACATACGACTGGATGGTCGGGAATTTTCCATAAGAGTAGTGCAATCAGTGTACGAAAACCACTAACTTTACGATTTGTTTTCTCAACAATTATGCTGTGGTTCCAAATTATTGTGGTTATTTGTGGTTCCAAATTTTACAAGACCCTCCGCCAAGCGATTATGTATGTTCGTGTACATTTTTATGATGATAGTAGCATTTTGATGTTGCCCCACACAACCTTAACCGCGAAGAGAGAGTTAAAACTGCATAACTTACAAGTGTTTCTACTTCACTTCAATAATCGAATGAATGACAAGATTTTTCAGTCTTCACCACTCTCACTCTCCCACTCTCTCACTCTCACTCCCACTCCCACTTTTTCTCTCTCTCTCTCGCCCTCGTCCTCGTCCCGACTCGCGCGGCGAGATTTCGCGACGGTTCAACGTATTATAATATCTTTACTTATAATTCTTTATATATCTACTACTGATAAGACAAAACCCTGCTCCATGTGTACAGCAGCTTGATGGGACTCCTAGAGTCATCCATTTTCGACCTTTCTATCCTAAAGTGAGGTGAAACAGACTCAGTCGGTAACTAAAACTGTAATGAACGGCATTCGGACACGGAACACATTTCGCGAAAAAGTAAAATATCAGCGAATTTAGAATTCAACACCGCGTCCGATGATACTTCGCTTTTACCCTAAATGTCAATCATTTTTACGTAGCATTGATTCGAAAAAATGCAACTATCTCTCTTGCACTCGTATGTCACGTGGTACATGTTTAACCTCGCCTTAATAAAAAAAAAATCTTCGGAAACAATGAAAATACATATAGCAGAGGCAATTTATGACGCTAAGGGATTTCATGACCTTCAACGTTCTCTTATAATTCATGGAATTGACTATCTCGTCGCACATAATTTCGCTTATCATCCGTCGTTGCTCGATCGCCTCGTGCGCAGGTAGAAAGTGAGAGTGGGGGAAGTTGAGATTTAAGTGCACCCCGGTTGAATAACAAGCCGGCCGGAATCAGCTGTTCGCGCACAGATAGCAGTGACTACTGCAGTGGCTGCCGTGACTCGGCGTTATTATTAATTCAGCGAGAAAATTAGTAGACAAGTCGTGATTGATCAAGCGAGGAGATCTCTTCGTACTGCGAACAGGTAATTTTATTCCCGTACCGCAATCGAGAGAATCGATCGGGCGTTTGTCAACAATCGACGAATCAGCGGTTCGGCCATGAAGAAAATCGTGATTTTCGGAGGTACCGGCATGACCGGCCTGTGCGCTCTGGAACACGCTGTTAAAAAAGGTACGGTGCATTTCGCCGCTAATCGAAAACAAAATGTTTAAATTTAAAAAATAAATAAATAGCTATTCTATAAATATTTGCAGGCCTAGATGTGAGAGCATTCGTCAGAGACAAATCCAAAATACCAGAGCACCTTCGCAGCAAAGTAGAAGCATTCGTAGGAGACGTCACCGATGCTGATGCAGTGTCGAAAGCTGTCTCGGGCAGAGATGGTGTCGTTGTTGTCCTTGGAACAAGAAACGACTTGAGTATGTTGATTATTTAAAAACAACCGAGCAGTACTTCAAGTACGTACTTGAAGTATACAAGGACTTTTTAGTACTTCAAGTACGTACTTAAAGTTCACAAGGACTTTTTAGAACACAGGAACATACTTGAATTACACAAGGACTTTTTAGTACTTCAGAAACATACTTGAAGTACACAAGAACTTTTTAGTACTTTAAGTACGAATTACAAGTACTTTTTGAATACACGCTCGCATTACGACTACTCAATGAGTAGCATGACATCCTGTTTCAATAAAGGACATCATTTTCAATAGATATGATTTTAGTTTGTACCGGAAGTATTCTTTGGTACTTTGTGCAGCTCTATTGAACATTGAAAAAATAAAATAAAAAAACTGTATTATATAGAGATCAATAAGTGGAAACTTGATGTCTGTAATCAGTAATAATAATAAATATATGCATTTTTTGCATACCCATTTTGGGCACTTTTTGAAATCCGGTACTTTTCGTTGCAGAGCCTACCACAGTTTTGTCGGACGGCACCAAGAATATACTGAAGGCGATGAAGACCAACGGGGTTGAAGTAGTGTCCGTTTGCTTGTCAGGTAAATATTGCTAGAAATATCGCTACAAAAAAAAGGTCCGTACATTCCACAACAATTCCTTGTCCACAAATGTCCACATAAAAATAAATAGTAGATTTTTTTGGACAATAAATCGTGGTTGAATGTACAACAATTTTTCGACCTGTATAATTAGATCATTCGAGCGTCCGTTCAGATCGGTGAGATACGCAGATCGTTCGTCGAACTGTTGCAGCTTTCCTGTTCTACGAGCCGGAAAAAGTGCCGCCGATATTCAAGGACTTGAACGCCGATCACCAGAGAATGCTCGACGCCGTGAAAGAGAGCGGTCTAAAATGGATCGCCGTCCTGCCGCCGCACATAGCAGGTACGTACATCCTCCAGACAGTGTGATTAACTCGACCGATCTTGCGTATAATTGAGATTAACCATCCTCGATTTTTGCCGCGTAGATTCACCGAGCTCGAAGTACACAGTGAAGATCGACGCATCGCCCGGCCGAGCGATCGCCAAGTGCGATCTCGGCGCATTCTTTATCGACTGTCTGGAGCAGCCTCAGTACTATCAAAAGCTCTGTGGTATCGCGACCGATCCTCAGTAAAAACACTCTCGATCGATCGCCGATGAAAGGCGCACAAATATTGGATCGTCAGTTTTTTTTTTTTTTTTTTTTTTTCTGTATTTTCGTAATCGTGTGTATTTCGGGCTATAAAGTTTTGACCATGTAAGTTTTGGTGGATGTTACCGGCGAGGATTTAATGATCGGAGGTGGAGGCATGGGCGGCGCTGGTGGACCCGAAAATTCTTTCCTAGCGTACTGAGCGAAAACGGGTGTTGTTACCGTCGCGGAGACGGGCGGTAAACATATGCTATATATATCGATAGGCGGGCAGACCGTGTAGCCGTTCTTCAGGTAGAAGCCTTCCTGGCCTTTCGTAGATAAATACATTTTTCTAATTCCCCTCTTTGAGGCGTATTCTTCGGCTCCCCGCAACAGCATAGAGCCCAGACCGCGAGATCTCCATGGATGGTCTATTACAACTGTAATTCGTAAATTTTGTTAGTTTGTCCCTTCGACGAAAAAAAAGACCGACGATCGTGGACGAAAATTTTACGCACCCGAGCCGAGGAAACAACTATCGTGTTCGCTGGGTATCAACGACAATTTGCAGTGACCAACAGCCTTGTCTCCGTCGAGAAGTACCAAGCAGGTTGGGAACACGTCGCAGGACTCTGCAAATGATCGTAATCTGCAAAAAAAAAATGTTACATATATGTTCGTTAAGAATGCATCACACGTACATTTCCAGCCAAAAGTGAGATTCAGTGCGAATTTGAACATCACCTAATGGTATAAAAATCTGAAAAAAATCAACTGTATCAAAGGTGCCAAGAACATTAACTTTACATAATAATAATGTCAAACAGTTATTAACGATTGGCTAAAAAAAATTCAACAAATATAATTAGTAAACCTTTTTTTTTCTCTTTTCAAATGAATTCGTTGATTTTCATCTGATGCATCCTTATCGAAATTTTATAACGATCTGAGCGTATTAGATTTAAAAAAATATATACAACGCACCGTCTAGTTTGGCTGGCCGGCCATTCGGCATTGATGATACGGCAGCATTCTTCGAACAGGTCGGAACGTTCGTGTATCGGAACTACGCTGTAGGTGGAGCTCTTCATCGTTTCCCTAAAAAGGATAAACGTCTTGACAATCGTAACTATTAATTTCGCGAGGTTCAACTATAGCAACGAAACTTACAATTAGAAATGTAAGCAATAAATGTGACGGGTAATTGTACCGTATTTTTACCGTAAAAATACGGTACGTGACGTGTAAAATGTAGTTACAGTTCATTCCACAACTATATAGATGAAGTTTACAATTTTTTAGCCGGCAATGTCACATTTAAATAGGTAGATTTTGTACGTATTGGCGGTAAATTTATTAACAAATTTTGTGACCTGTAATTTGCACATCGAAATAGATGATTTTTACCACGTTTTACAGTAAATTTACGAAAAACTTTTGTCACAATATTTTCACAACACATAATGTTGAGTAAAAATAGGGTAAAAATACGGTAACTTTACAAAATATTAAAATACCGTTATTTTCACATCTCTACTTACAATGCAATGTTCAAGCCACGCATGAGTATCCCGAGAGTCATAGCAACGACACTAACTCGAGATTAATTTGTGGAGTTACAGGGATTCGGGTGAAAAACGCCTAAATCGAGGAAGGGGAAGGCCATGCTTGTTAAACTCCAATTAATCAAACGTCGGTTTTAGCTCTAAAAAAAAAAACCGGATCACTCTCAAAAAATTTCATTCTCGTTCGACGATCCCTGAAACAGCAAGTGTTAGCTCTCAAAAAATCACACATCACTCTCAGAAAAATTTCATTCTCGTTTTCCGAAACCTGAAACGAGGTCGGTCTACGTGTTATACTCACACCGAATGTTCGAATCAATGCTTAACGATCGCAAGAAACTAGTGTTTTCGGGCTCTTACAGCGATCTCGCGAAGATTCGTTCGTTGTGAGAGGATCAGCTGCGCGTTCGAGCGTGCTTTCGACGTCGCTCCGGGGAGCCGCGTGACCTTGACATGTACCACGCTGTATCTCGGCAAGGCCTCAACGTTTTTCTCCCGACGTAACGGCAGCCGGTCATTCCACCGCGTCCGCGTAATCAATCTCTGGTAGGTAAAACCGGTGTGTGCAGATTTGCGTGGAAAAGACAAGCGGCTTTCGCGTGTAAAATTAGCAAAAGTATCTCGCGAGCGTAGAATAGTAATCGTCCGTGATGATCGATACAGTCAACAGCCTGTAACTCAACGCTCTCTAGTAGGTCACTTCCCCTCAATTCTCTCTCAACGCGAAGCCCAAGAGGAGAAGGCGTTACCCCCACTTTCTTGAATTGCCGCATACGCGCGTCCTCTCGTGTGCAAGAGATAATTGCATTTTTCGAATCAATATCGAGTAAAAATGGTTGGCATTTGGGGTAAAAGTGAAGTATTATCGGACTCGATATTGAATTCTACATCGGCTAATACTTTGCTTTTTCACGAAATGTTTACCATATCTGAATGCCATTCATTACAGTTTTTGTTATCGACTGAGTCTGTTTCACCTCGCCTTAAGAGCATGTATCTCTTAAGGGCATGTGTTACAGACTCAGTCGGTAACAAATCGCCTTCCCCGTTTTCTCCAAAACGATTGATACGACGAGCAAAAGAAAATTAGGTTTTCATACTTATATCTATTGTCTACAAAAACCTAATTTGATTTTGGTCGAAACATCAACCATCACGGAGAAAATAGGGAAAGCGATGTTTCCATCAGAGCATCGATACGCGTGTGTCACATGCCCTTAAGAGCAATACTTCGGCCGGTAATAAAAACTGTAATAAACTTTTCTCACGCATTTTGGTATTCACGATTTCAAAAGAAAAGTCTCATGGAAAACCGAGACGATATTCGCTTTCGACGTGACTTTTCTTTCGATGGTACATAAACGAGAACCCGTGAGAATACTTCATTACAGTTTTTGATACCGACAGAGCTACGGATGAACGGGGAGGGAGGTGTTTCGTCTCTCCTAATATGGTCTTAACTCAAAGTAAAAAACCCGCGGGTAAATTTTTGTTTCTTGAAATTACTTATATAAAATTAAATATGGATCATAGTGAAAAGAGAAAGGTTACAGCGCATGTGATTTCCTAGTTCCCAATATTTTATCACATGTTTTATAAACTCTCTAAATGTGTCCTACTGAGCTGCGATCCATTTCGAATTATTCACCGAATTCTATCAGTTTCCCACGCTTCGAATGGCTCACTGTAGGCCGTGGTGGGAGACTCTCTAGGACAGAAATACAATCCCCAGAGCACGGTCTTCCCGACAGCGTTGTTAGAGAGAGTTGACTGTAACACGAGACGCTCGGATGGCCACGAGATGGCGCTGACGCTTGCCCAGCTGATCGCCAGCTAGCTTGATCTAACTCGGCTCTCGTCAGTTTGTACCCTGTCATACCGCGAGGGACGCTCCATCGCAGCAGGCGCCGACGCGATCTCCGAGTGCTTCTATTTACAAAAAAAACTTGTTCATCTGTAAACAGCAAAACGGAAGAGTATTCGATCGAGCTCGAAAGATGATGTCCGGCAGAACTCCCGTCCCAGGTAAACATTAGCAACGGCGAGGAGTACAAAAATGTATTTTTTATACGTTCGAAACTTTCGTATCTCATTGTCGTGCATTTATTTTTGTTCGCTCCTACAGACAATCCGTTGGGCTTGTCCTGGCACGACAGCGCTTGGATTCCCATTCTCAATCCCAGCAACATAATGGAGTATTTTTCCGAACGAAGCAATCCCTTCTTCGATCGCACGTGCAACAACGAGATCGTAAAGATGCAGAGACTCAATCCCGAAAACCTGACGTAAGGGTGTGCCGTAGAATCTGCCATAGTCGCTTTTTCATAAGATAATTTTGATGCCTGGTTTCATACATTTTTGTCTCCCGTAGAAACATGACCGGATTGGAGTACATACTGTTGCACGTTCAAGAACCAATTCTCTACGTTATTAGAAAGCAGCATCGTTACTCTCCTACCCAGGCGACTCCTTTAGCAGATTACTACATTATCGCCGGAGTCGTCTACCAAGCACCGGATCTTGCTTCAGTGGTCAATTCCAGGCTGGTGAGTCTGCAAAAAGAATTCGGCAGTGACGAACGGAACCACGAAATTTGCACTCGATTGTGAAAATTTACTATTTCATTTTTAATTTTTATATATTTTTTTTGCTTCAAAGTTATCGACCGTCCATCACGTCCAGTCGGCCTTCGAGGAGGCCAGCAGCTGTTCCAGGTACCATCCCAGCAAAGGTTACTCTTGGGACTTCAAAAACGGCAAATCTCTTGCCGCGAAGAAGGAGGTGCCCTCGCGGGAAGAGCCCAGCTCGTTGTTTCAGCGGCAGCGAGTCGACATGCTGCTGGCCGAGATAACGCGAAAGTTTCCTCTTCCCGTGCCGAAGCCCGTCCAGCCCGCGGCGGAAGCTCGTGAGTCCGACGGAAAAAGCGTCGAAAATTTTACTTCACTCCGTATCGCCGCGTTACTCACGTTTCCCTTCCCGTTTGCTTTTTAGCTGTGGAGATAAAGCAGGAAATAAAAGCCGAGAAGAAAGACATGAAACCACCGCCCGAGAGGAAGCCCAGAGTCAATTGAACGACGTATGTATTTGTCCTCTGTTGAGATTTTTTTTTCTTTCCATGAAACCGAAACATACGTTTAGGGTTTAAGAGGATGAGTTAAGTCTTTTCCTAATACAAATGAGACTCGTATTGATAATTGCTTCCGAGAGATGGCTCAGGGATGTTCCAAACGAATTAATGCAGAGTTTTTGGAGTGCTGACTATAAGCAGAAAAAACGGCATGTATCTCGAATTCATTCGAGAACAGAAAAGTATGAATTAAGGAACACAACGATCAACGTGTGGTTGTCGAAAAAAAAAAAAATACATATGGATTTATTCCTCTATTGAGGTTTTTTTTCTGTGAAACCGTAACATAGGTTTACTGTTTAAGAATATGTGTTAAGTCTTTTGGTAATAAAAACGAGACTCGCATTGATAATCTTTTCCGAGAGATTACTCTGCGATGTTCCAAACGAATTCATGCTGGGTTTTCGGAAGTATTGACTATTAGCAAAAAAAACCATGTGTATCTCGAATTTAATTAGAAAATAGAACAGGAACGGAAAAGTATGAATTAAGGAACACAACGGTTAACGTGTGGATGTCGAAAAAAACAAAACACGACTGATCAGTTCCGCGAGTCGCGTGACTGACGTGACTCGTGACGATAAGATTTTCGATATATTTTTCAACCTATCAAGGCTTCGTAAAGAGAATATAGTTTTAAGAGCGTCGCGGCGATGATCAAAATGATATGCGACCACGATACGTGCCGCGAGGCGGACTGCATCGGTATCGACTCTTCCGCGAGCATCATTCTGCCGTCTGCCGACGAGTTCATCACGAACCTTCTACACTTGAAGTGCAAAGTCGTGCAGCTGGTGCGCAGACAGATGCAAAAGGTCCGGCGACCAAATGATAGTTAAAGATAAGCTCCCAAAAAATTCTCAATCGTTTTAAGGGCCTGCTGGACGTTCCTGTTTTACCGACGGAACGAGCAGATTTAGTAGAATCGCATATGCCTCAAATTTCACAGGACTGTAGTACTAGCCATAAACGATTCGGCGTGCGCTCGAATTTTTGTTGAAACGTCAGAGAAATAAAGAAAATCGAATATTACAAAATTTCAACTGCATCCTGCACGATTTGAAGCATATTCGTATTAATAGTTCTAAATTGAAACTAAGAATTCGCCTAGTTCCGTAGGTAAAGAAGGTAAATAAGGAGTTAAAAACGGGTCCAGCATCGTCTTATAGCCCAATTTTTTTCCTCGATCCGTATCGGTGCCCAGTCGAACGATGTCGCCTTGCAGGAAATACCGGAATTTAATCATTCGACCTACGGAGGGCCTTATCTACGAAGCGCGCGAAGAACCGGCACATTGGAAACGAGGCAAGCGCCACCGGAAGTCTCGGTCGAATCGCCACTGCGCAACGTAAAAAGATTGCAGCCCGGTGAAAAACCACTGGAGGAAAAAGTACTTCCGGCGGAAGTACCGAAACTTCCGGCGAATGTACCGGAACTTCCGGCGGAAAACGCAGCTGTCGATCCGGGCGATCTCCAACTCATCGATCGGACGGGCAATGTTCGAGCTCGAACGGAAAATGCGCCCAACTCCTTCGTCCAGCGGCTGAAGAGCACCCTGGTCGGTTGCCTTCCGTTTTATTGGATAATCCTTGCCATTGGAATCCTCGGATTCGCGTGTCTCGTTTGCGGCGTTCTTCTCGGCGCGTTTATCTGCACGAACGGAAGCTACGGCTTTCCGTTCCTCTTCTGGCAGCGATCCCGAGTCGTTCACGCCTTCTACTGAAAATTACTTTGCATTCGCGCACTGGCTGAAGACAGAATTGACGGGATTTCGCTATAAAAAAAATTGGACATCGAGACTCTTCAAGACTTGACACAAAATATATTAAACTTGGAATAATACACCGTGCATGGCGTTTCGTTCGAGTAGTACAATGATGCGGCGAGAGCGGCGCTGGCGTCGCGAAAAATCAATCGCCCTCAGCCGGTGCCGATCTCGTCGCGATTTCGTCGTTTCCACCGTTGTCTCCTCTCGGCGGCCGGTTGTCGCAATCGTTGCGAATACGACACCTTCTTGTATTCTGTTACATTTTTTTTTCGGGGATCTTTGAGATCGCCGTACTTTAATCCGTTGGCTTTTTGGCAGCCACCCGAAGCTCTGACTCACTCGGTCGCTCTCTCAGCTATTCTGATATGTCGATTCACCACTTCGTTGACAATATCTTAAACGCAACTCTCTGGACCGGGTATGGAGTTTGCGATTATTATTTCCTTCATGTGATTCCGATCGGCCTTGAAGCTTATCGGCTCCCACGATTTTGCCGAGAACGGATTTAACTGTGGAAAATACAATCGTTTGAAGTTTTTATACAATTTTTTTTTATTCTCGGTTTTTTTTTATTTGAGACACTTGGGTTTTTTATTATACTCACGCTACACCTGTTTGTTTGAAGGCCTTGCTTGTGAATGTCGTATGGGGCGAACAGTGTGTCTGGTCTGACCGGCAAAAAGAGCTGCGGCTCCCGTTTTATTTTCTCTTGGTCTGCAAATAGAAACGAGTCGTGTTCGATGCAAGTAAATAAAAAATTTGGTATTTGGTTTGAGACTTGATACTCGATTAAAAATTTGATATTCTATTCGAAATTTGATTGACATTTGATAGTAACGTTATTATTCAACAATAGTTAATTTTTATTTTCTTAATACTTTCAAATGATCGTTTTTTCTTTTTTTTTTACTCATTTAATACCTTGAGGTGATTGTATGATATCCGGTTGATTATTGAGCGCGTAGTCGGCGACCTGTTTGAGAGTGTACTCCACGAAGTACGTGTGATCGCCGTGCGTGACATCGAGCATAGAGTTGTTTCTCGAGTCCGGTGGACTAATAATCGGTTGTTTCATGTACGGTTCGACGTGAACCGGCGAAGTCGTGCCGCGACGACGGTACATCATCAGCATTACCGAGAGCACGGTTATTCCGAGCGCGACGAGGCAGCCGATGAGCAGCAATATCAGCGGTACGACGCTCACGCCGCTGTCTGCAACGATAAAATTAATTTGCATAGGTCAGACGAAACAATCAAACGTCTAGATAAATGAAAAAATCCCAAACTCACCTGCCGGTTTGCCAGAATCACTCAGAGCAATATCTTCGAGCACGTAAATTTCGCTCTTTCCTTTTGCGTTGACCGCGTACGCGGTCAGATAAAAGCGCGTTGCAGGCAAAAGCTCTGCGATTTGTATGCGAAAGAGTGGCGTCTCGGGATTGAGGCTCGAGACGTTGGCTCGCAAACTGTTGGTCCGTGCTTCGTAAGCTTCGAGTCGAAACTCCTGTTTGAGGCCACCGTCGTAACCCGCGACGCACTCGACCTCCAAAACCTCCGAACTCTGGTTCACTGAAGCTTTGACCGTGCAGTTGTTTAGTGGGCTCGGCTTGACTGAATGGGCGGACAAAAAAGAGGAGAATTATTTAGGCGGTTTGCGTAAAATCAATTTTTTTAAATTTAATCGATATCGGCTCGGATATGAACGCTTAGCTATACTGATACTGATAGTTGAACTGCATACGTTTTGTAATCTTAATGCTTGCTTTGCAATGATAAAGTACTAGTATTGAATATCGCAGGTGGATTCATTTATTTCCAATGGAGATATGGCAATATCCAAAATAGTCTCCGGATATTCACATTAGATGTCAATTTTAATATACTTGTGTCAAGAAAATTGATAAGATTTCGGCATTGGAATTTTGTACCCCAACGTGAAATATTAATAAACCGAGTGTTTATATGAATATGAATTATCGTATGTATTCATGGAATTCCCTACACGAGCCAGTAAATTTGCTATTCGGTGAATATTACACGTCAGTTCATATACCGAGTTCGCGGATTCAATACGTTTTGACATATGAAAATACGCCGTAGCCTACTAAGAGGCGCTCAAATGGATCAGCTTCCGAATACGCTAATGCGGTCGTCCTAGTCCATTGACAGTCGAATTGTAAGACGTCGGTTTGAACTTAAAATCGATTTTTAACTGACTAAACTGCGTGCTCAAGATCTATCTTAAGTTCGAAGTTAAGATCAAACTTAAACACGAAATTAAGTTCGATCATAAGTTCGAACCTGTTCGAACTTAAGATAGATTTTAAGCACGTAATGTAGTTCAAGCCAAACTTAGATCCTAAGTTCGATCACAAGAGCGATCTTAAGTTCAAACTAACGTTTTTAAATTCGACCTTACAAGACACTGAAATGGCTCAGCCTTGGCATACGCTTATACGGCCGGTGTCAGGATCGAATGACGCAGCCGTGAAGCTGACTCTGCGAATCGAAATGATCAAATATCAAGTGTCAAATATCAATCGAGAACGGTGATCAATCGTGGGCTCCGTTTGACTGAATGAACGGACAAAAAGATGAGACTTATTCAGGTGATTTGCGTAAAATCGATTCGTTTAAGTTCATTCAATATTGCCACGAATATAGGCTTCTATATCCGTGCCGACACTATTGTAAATTTATAACGACGAGCTGCGAGTGTATCCACACGTGTGTACGTATTTACCGGCAGGTATGACTGTGTAGACGCAGGGAGCTTCCTGATTGCCGATCATATTTCTTCCTCGGCAGGTCAGAGCGCCGTAATCACGTTCGTTAACCGGCGTGTAAATAAATTCGCTGGTCGTTCCGTTGTTTCCATCGAACTTTGCCGGCGCTATTTCAAAGTTCTCGCCGCTGTTGTTGAACTCCCACAAGAAATCCACCTCGCTCGGATCGGCCTCGACCTCGCAGCGCACCTTGACCGATTCGTCCAGCGACGCTCCGATTATCGTCACTTCTTTCGTCTTGCACACCGGTGAAACTTGAACGAGAGATATCGACGGGGAACGAAAATATTTCGGATTAATATTTCATCGCTCGGTGGATTATCGATAATTCCATTACTAAATTGTGAAACTGAGTCGGACTTAACGCCCTCGATTATTTATAATGGATTTGAATAAAATAATCTTTTTACTCACATTGAACACGGAGATTGACCACCAGACTGGACGTCTCGCCGCGATCGTTACTCGCCAGACACGTGTAATTTCCGCCGTTGTCGCGCTTTATTTTCTGGAGCACCAGACTCTGAGCGCTCATCAGCACTCCGGACGTTTTGTTGTTCGTTAATATCTGGCCCTTTACGAAGACGAGAAAAAAATATTTAAAAATCGTTGATACATTTTTTTTTCAATAGCTCGTTTATCGGTGATAATCGAGGTCGAACTGAAATTTCGTAGCTTACATTGTGTCTCCACGTTATCTTGAGATGGCCGGGATTGGCCAGTACTTTGCACTCGAAGTACACGTCGTCGCCCTCCTTGATATTTTGTGCGTTCAAAGTGCTTCCCAGATGAAGCTGTACCTTGGGCGGAACTGCGAAAAACCCAAGCAAATTCGTTGTCTTTCATCCTCGAAATATTAATAAAAAAAATATGACATTAATATTAAGAAATATTCAATTAATATTAATAAGTATGAGATTTATATTAACAAATATTAGATTAATATTAACAAATATGAGATTGACATTAAAATATGGGCTGTAGGACTCCGGTCGATGGCCCATTGGCAATGCTATGTTGACGTCGGAACTTCTACATAGAGAGATCTATAAGATATTGTTTAAACTATACTATATACACAATAAATGCACTTTTACTACTACTATTAAAATGTTAAGAAATAAAATTCTGAAAGAAAATTAGTTTCAACTTACAGACAACGTTCAGGTGGTAGAGATCTTCTCGGGAGGCATTCGGAAGTTCCGGATTGGTTCCTCGACACTTTAGATTTTTGCTGTTATCCTCGGGTTTCGGGGAGAATTTTAGAGTGCTGAGAACGACGGTCGAGTTGCCGCCGTCTCTGGCCTTGCCGCTGCGAAACGGCGTTTCGTCCTCCAGCCAAGTGATTTTAGCTCTGGGATGAGAGCCGATCGCTTCGCAGGTCAGCTCGTAAGTTCTGTCGGCCTCGAGGAGGCTCGGTTTGTACAAAATCTTGACGCTCAGAGGCTCCACTGGAATTTCATCGTATCATTGTCAATCAAAAGAACATACCTTTTACAAATGTATACTGGGTAGCGCGAGATAGGTCAGAGTGGACCGATACATTTTTATGGGCTATAAAATTAGCTAGACTGGTGTGAAGCTAATTTTATAGAATCGAGTGGTGATGTTCGGATTATTTATGCATTTATTCATCAATGATTGATTTTCAAAGTCATTCTTTAATTAACTATTCACATTTGCTAAATAGATGATTAGTAATCATTTTTTTAATGCGTGTGCGAATACCGGTGAAGTTAATTTTTAAAAATCGAGCCGTGATGTCCTGATTATGAATTTTTCTATTCTTCCAGTTATCTATCATCAAGTTTCTTTGATTTCCAAAGTCATTTTTTAATTAAGTTTTCGCATTTTCTAGATAGATGGTTCGTCATCTTTTTTTTTACGCATGGCATATATGCATAGAGTGTGCGAATGACGGTCAAGCTAATTTTAAAGACTCGAGCGGTGATGTCTGGAGTATGTATTTTTCTATTCTTCCATACTTATCGATCATCAATTATTATTTTTAAAGTAAATTAATTTAATGAACTATTCGCATTTGCTGGATCGATGATTTGTCACAATTTTTTTTTTATGCATGACTACCAAGTGGGCCATACCGGTCAAGCTAATTTTAAAGAATTGAACGGTAATATCAGGATTATGTGTTTTTCATGTAATTCCAGAATCCTCTTTCATCAATTACTGATTTCCAAAGTAATTGTTTAACTTACTGTTCGCATTTTCTCCATGAATGATTTGTTATGTTTTTTTTCGTGGATTACACGAGTACGGAAGTGTAATACCGACCGGATCAAAGTTCCCTCTTAATGGCTAATAATGTTCAGTCCGCCCATAATTTCATATCGCAAGACCCTAGTATCCTCTACTAATAATACAAAAGTTGAACATGTAGAAATTCAGGAGTAAAAAAATCCAGACTTCACTTTCATAAATTTCATCAATTACTGATTTCCAAAGTCATTTTTTTTAATGAAGTTTTCGCATTTTCTGGATAGACGAGATTAGTCATGAAATTTTTTTTTGTGGATCGCTACACCAGTACCGACCGCATCAAAGTTCTCTCTCAATCGCTAATAATATTCAGTCCGCCAATAATTTTATATCGCAAGACGCTCGTATCCGCTACTAAAAATGCCAAAGTTGAAAGCCTCGAAATTCAAGATTTTTTTTTTTGGCTCGAAACTTCACTTTACAGCTAAGATATTAATGTTCTCGTTCAGCCGGCATTCGCCTACTCTGCCCTATTTAAATATATAATTCTTTGACTCACGAAGAACGTCGAGCAGGACCGATTTTTCGAGCGGAGGGCCGAGATTCGTGTTGGCGGCTTGACATTTGTACGTCGTATTGAGGTGCTCCCGTTTGAGTTGCGGTACGCTCAGCTTGCTGACGACTATGGTGGGATTTACGCTCGGTTTGTGCTCGACGCCGTTCACCTTCTTGCCGTTGACGAACCACGTTATTATCGGGGGTGGCTTGCCTAGCGATGGGACGTTAAATTAATTCGAGCGATCGAGAAAATGAACCGCACCAGAATCATTGCGATACGACGAGATGGAGGTGCAAACTCACCCCCTCTGACTTCGCAGGACAGGGTGAATTCGTCGCCGACTTTGTACGGACCGACGATCAAGGGAATTTCCCGTCCCGAACTGTCGTACATCAGAAGTTGGTGAGGCGGATCTGTTGGCATACAAAAAAAATTAAATTTTAACAATTAAATGTTCCCTGTTATTAATATTTTTTTCAACCCTAGAACTCGTGTACGGGGTAGAAAGCCACCCCAGACGATATTAAAACTGCGCTTCTAAAGTAGAAATTGACATTATCGACTCGGGTCTCGAACATTAATTTATTTCAACTCTCTGATAATGTGCGCAGGCCGGAGGTTGCCTCAGTAGACTGGCCAGTGAATGGATCGTTAAGCAGACAAAAAAGCCAGTCAATAGACGTTTTTTATGCACGTGCTCTTATGGACAATGTCCATTCACTGTTCTTGTCCATGCATTGGCTGGTTTACCCTACACAGTGAAAAATAATTTCGTAAAATCGGAATTCAAAGTTTCGTAAAAATAATGTTGCTAAGTAAATGACAAAATTCGTTTGTTTAGGCTTGAATGTACAAACCTGTCCTTTTATTTTGTGTGCCATTAACAATTTTAGTTTGTACTTTTGTTTGCACAGCAAGATAACGAAGTCCCCGTTAGTGTTTTGTCTAAGTAATTGATTTTTTTTTGTCAGAAATATCAAATGTAACTTATTATTATGTAATTTGGATCTACGTAGTCGCAATTTTTAAAAATAATTTTTAATAATTTATGGTACTTTTTCATAATAATTATCATTATCTTCAATTACCTACGATGTGAAAAAAGTTAAAATCCATGCAAAACCAATTTTTCTTTGCGCTTTCATTAATTTTTTTTCCACATTACCAGTTGTCGGTTTTTCCCCATTTTCATAAGTCCAAAGAAAAAGACTTTTTGGACGGAATACAACGGGACTAATTTTTTCCCTAATAGCGCGCTGTGTGCGCTGTAAAATGCTGTTTGAAATTTGAAAATCGGAACATAAAAAAAAATACAATTTTTTCTGCAAAAAATGTGATTTTTCCCAATATTCATTACCTTTTGGGTCTTAAGTGTGACTTCCACTCCCTAAACGTTACTAAAATTAAATTTGCAGCATGTCATTCTCTTCATTACTAACAAACGAAGAGCAACATTTACTCCTCATAGGAACCGCGTACGTAGATGAAATGCGTGGGGTAGATATCTATCCCAGTCATGAGTTTTGAAGATTTAAGAAACGGTACACGATTTCTAGAGTTAATAAAAATAGAGTTTTACCATCAAAATAATTGAGTAAATTTGCGGAATTTTCAGTCGAAAAATGTTAATAATCAAATCATACTCACGAATCACAGTCAAATTGACTTGATAGTTTCTCGTCGGTGAATTTCTGAAATCCACCCGACACCTGTAGACACCCTCGTCGCCGAGCTCGACGCCCTCGAGATGGAGCAGAGCCGGCGTTGAGAATCTGTCGAAACGTAGTCGGGGTGCGACCGACTCGTCGGACCAGTTCCGGGCGTTCTTGAATGACTTGCCGCGTACATCGATGCTGCAACGACGAGATAAGCGCGGAGATGAGGGCGAAGTTACGCTCTTCGTCGTTTAGTGTTCCCGTATAAATATCTGCCTATGCACATACGCCGTGTACGTACATAGCTACGGTTTCGTGCCGGAAGGGCGCACAAGTATAGTTTACAAACGCTTACGAACGACCTTTTAACTTTGGCCGCATCGATATTATATATATATATATATATATATATATATATATATATATATATATATATATATATATATATATATCCGATACAGCTAGCGGTAAATCAATAGATCGCGGATAACAAAAAAATCGTATCTATCTCATGTTAAGAAAGAAGTCACTCGACGCTTTATTAATTATAAAACATTCATCCGAGCTACCGGGACTGGAGTTTATTATTTTCAAATAACTTTCGTGCAAAATCGAAAAGTGCGGTAAACAATAAATATATAACAAAATTAATGCAGTAAAATAAATAAAATTAAATAGAGTATAAATACGGTAAATAATAACTCACAAATGCTTACGTACGACCTTTTCACTTTGGCCGTATCGATATTATATATATAATATACATATTCGAAACAGCTAGCGGTGAATCAATGGATCGAGGATAACAAAAGAAATCGTGTATATCTCATGTATAAAAATGTCACTCGACGCTATATTAAATATAAAACATTCATCCGAGCTACCGAGACTGAAGTTCATTATTTTCAAATAAGTTTCGCGAAATATCAGGAAATCCGGCAAACAATAAATATATAATAAAAGTAATACAGTCAAACGAATGCAATAAAATAAATATTCAAATAAATCCGGTAAATAATAACTTACAAACGCTTATGTATGCCCTTTTAACCTTTGTAACATCGATATCATAAATATGTATATATCCGATATGGCTAACGGTAAATTAATGGATCGAGGATAAAAAAAATCGTCTATATCTCATGTTAAAAAAAAGTAGTCGACGCTTTATTAAATACAAAACATTCACCCGACCTACCGGGACTGAAGTTAATTATTTCTAAATAAGTTTCGTGAAATATCGGAAAATTCGGTAAATAATAAATACACAATGAAATAAATACAGAATAAATACGGTAAATAATCTAATCCAGTATAAATACAATAAATAATAACTTACATGTGCTTACGTGTGCCCGTTTACTTTCGGCCCCATCGATATCATATAAATGTACGTATCCGATATGGCTAGCGGTAAATCAATGGATCGAGGATTTGAAAAAAAATCGTCTATATTTCATGTTAAAAAAAAAGTAATCGACGCTTTATTAAATACAAAACATTCACCCGAGCTATCGGGAACGAAGTTAATTATTTTCAAATTCGTTTCGTGAAATATCGGAAAATCCGGTAAACGATAAACATACAATAAAATTAATACAGTAAAATAAATAAAAATAAATAAATAAAAATAAATACAATATAAATACGGTAAATAATGAAATAGAGTATAAATTCGATAAATAAAAAATCCAATATAAATACCTACAAAATAAAATCCAGTTTTTTCGTGCAAAAAAATTATCGGAAGATTCGTTAAAACGGCAATTGTCACAATGGTACGAGGGTTGAAGGAGGGGGGGGGGGGGGGATTGTAAGATTCGCGTGCACGCGAAAACGTTCGATTGGGCCAGGCCGACATTACCTGAAAATCGGTTTGATCGAGTTATCGCGGAACCACAGAACCATGTAGATGTTTTCGCCCCTCGTGGACGGTTCGATATCGCATGGCAGGGAGGCCGACTGTCCCAGGATCGCGCTCACCTCCGTAGTCGATACTGCAAACATTTCATCACAATCTCTTGTATAAACACTAGGAACGAACAATTATTCATGGCGGACCACAGAGACACGTGAAAGTCGGGCGCATCCTACCACCCTGCACATACACACACAGATGCAAACAACATGAACATATATACATATATACGTACTCGGATCGTCGTCTCTGTCCCAGTTCTCATTGGGTATCGCATGTACGACGACGGCTGCGAGAGCGATGTAAGCACCGGCGAGAACGGTTCTCGATGCGAATACCCCGATTTTGTCAATTGCCATGCCAGCAGATTATTTATTATTTATTATTTTCTCTCTATTCCCGCAACGCCAAAGTCCTAAGCCGGACGTTGCGCTAGCGCCGTCTGACGAATCTCGAAGGACGAGCCTCCCCCTCGGCCTGCTTCGTTCTCGTTATTTCACCACCGACGAACCAACAGCGCGTTCTCCCGACTTTATTGTCATTCCACGTATCACCGAGAGAAATCGCCTTCATCCAAACTCCACACACACACACACACACACTGACACACAAAGTCCGAAAGCCTTGACTATCGGCGAAAATTTCACGAACCGAGAGGCGTTTTTTATGTTTAAAAAAAGAGCTTAAGAAAGAAAGGGGAGAAAAATGTTCACGGAACGATCGCGCCTTACAGCGGGCGAAGATCGCGTGCGGATGGAGGAGCGGCGGAGTCGACGATATATAATGAACCCCGTAGGACGCGCACTGAAAATTCCATCGACTACCCTCTACGCCGAATGTACCGTCGTATCATTCCCGCACACACACGCAGACCTATATACACGCATGCACAAAGGTACGGCAATACAACGTAGAAAAAGTGTGACGACTAAAGGCTTTTTTTTATTAATAAATTTCTTTCTCTCCTTCCCTTAAGTTTCGTCACATAGAATATGCCCGCACCATCGCCTTGACTCTTGTTTGTCTTGTTGCGGAGAGTTGAAAAAAAAAAAAGAAAAAGCTTCGCGCAACGGATGGCAGGCAGCAGCAGTCGTCGTCGGCCGCGCGCGATTTTATGTTTCCCCCTCCCTCGCGCGCCGCGCGTCGGAGCGTTTTGTGTCACACACGATTACACGGTACACGCGTCGACCTCTCTTCTTCGTTCTTCCCGGCGGCGGCGAAGTCTCTCCGCCCGATCGATTTGCCCCTGTCTCGATTCTCGTATTCGGTTAAGAGCCCCGAAGTCGCTGGGAGGAAGAAAAAAGTTTGAAAGAATAAAAACTGAAGACGAACGAAGAAAAGCCGAGCGCGCCGTTGGGCCGAGGAAAACCTCGGCACATGCGAGAGCTGGACGGGAGGAGTGCGCACAGTCGCTCGCTTGACTCTTCGGGCACTCACGCCTGTTTTACAACGGACACACGCTTTTCCCCTCGTTCGTTGTGTCTTTCCGTCGGGGCCGTCCTCCCCCCCCGCGCGCGAGAGCGAATCGACCCGCAAGCTTCGCGCGCTCCTCTTCTTCGACTCGCTCGTCGGCTTGTGACGCTCTCGCTGCACACACTGCCTCCTGCGGCAACCTGCACCGTCGCCTCCCCCGTTCGTTTCTCGGCGTGCAAAACACTCGCTCTCCCCTCTCGCCCCTCTCCGTACCGTTCGACGTCCTGTTATTGGGAAGTGCGGAGAGGAAACCCCACCACCCCGTAGCGGCTTGCGCTGCTTCTGTTACACCCGTCTCGCCTGGACGGAAGAGATTCGATCTTCGTGGTCGTTCGGAACCCACCTTAAAAACCGTTGATCCAGGCTTTCGCGATCTTCATGATTATACAAGGCAATCTTAAATAGTCGAGTTAGCACGTGGTACGGCGAAAGTCGCCATGACGTCCGGGAGCGAGCCCCGAGCACGATATTTGCAACTTGTTCGATATGTTCGAGAGCGCGCCCGATTGTCCGACCAGCGATTCGCCCCGAACAGCGGCGAAGACTGCCAACACGCGGCGTAGAGCGGTGGCTTGTGTTATGGCGCTGTAGACACGATTGTCTCTCTGCGTTTCCCCGGTGATTCGGGATCCACCTTAAGACCTGTTGTAGGTCCAAGCTTCGGGGATGTTCATGATTGTAGAACGCTGTTTTAAATAGTCAAATCGGTATGTGGCCTTATGGTATAAAGAGGCCGTTTGTGACGTCACCCGCCCCAAGCGCAAATTTGCATTTTAGACGGTTGTAGCAGAGAACGATAGTTGCGTATGTCGAGAACTTTTGTCCGGTGAGATTGTTGCACGAGAGGAAATAGTTGAACGATTCAGAGAGAAAATACTTAGACGGTTTAGAGGGAAAATATTTGGACTTTTTAGAGAGGAAATTCTTGGATGTTTTAGGGAGGAAATACTTGGATGGTTTAGAGAGGAAATACTTGAATAGTTTAGAAAGGAAATACTGGGACGATGTAGAGAGGAAATACTTGAGTGGTTTAGAGAGAAAATACTTGGACGATTCAGAGAAGAAATACTTGGACGTTTTCAAGGCAATAATTGAACGGTTTAGAGAGGAATACTTGGCTAATTCAGAGAGGAACTACTTGCGCTATTTAGGGAGAAAATACTTGGAAGATTAGGAAATAATTTTTTTAGCTTGTTTCTTATGAATCCAGTTGATAATTAATTGGGTCGATCATTACTGTGGTTAGAGTGTTGCTGAGAGGAGGCCGTTGAACGGCTTGAGTATAGACGCATGTTGCAGGCGGAGGGGAAAGAGAGAAAGAGAAATTCTTCGGATCTTGCGGGTTGCCTTCTATATCTTTATATATATATGTATACCTCTCGATATTACGCGACGTATTCAGCGGCGGGAGTTTCGGGCGTTTCCGTGGTACGATCGTTAGACGAGCGAATGAACCACCCCCGTGTCACAGAGCGCATACTCTTGGCATGAAACGTACTTTACTATGCTATGTGCCTCGTATACGCTCTGGTATACTTCGCGTAAACGTTATACGGAAGATAGAGGCCCGGAGCGTACGCTCGCCGAACCGTTCAACCCTACCCCCGCCCCACCCGCCGAGTGACGCCGGTAAATTTCTCATTCCTCCGTCTCGCCCGCCGCACAGCCCCCTTCTCTTTTTTTTACGCGGATAATCCTTACGCTGGCATATTCGTGCATCGCTGAAACTGCATCACGACGATTATTCTTTGCTGAAATAACCTGCGGGGGACTGCACGTATATTTATCGGGTCTCGCTTATTGTACATGATGATTAAGAGTCATCGATCGACTGCTCGAAACAATCGTTGCGCTAGTCAACGACAGGTGCCATCCGTGAGCGTAGCAGGCGCATCTATAGAATCGATTATACTGCCTGTTTGGACAAGCGGTTGTTCAACCCTTCCTCGTACGTCATAGGGGAAATACGTCACTAGCGGTCGAAAAATAAGATTTTCAAACCAGAAGTGACGTTTTTCCGGTATGAGGACACTTCCGGTCGAAGAATAAGATTATCAAACCGGAAGTGACGTATTTCCGGTGTGACGTCACTTCTGGTAGAAAAAAGAGATTCTCAAACCGGAAATGACGTATTTCCTGTGTGACTTCACATCCGGTAGAAAAATTAGATTCTCAAACAGGAAGTCACGTATTTCTGGTGTGACGTCACTTCCGATCGAAGAATGGGTTTTTAAAACCGGAAATGCCGTATTTCCGACGTGACGTCACTTTCGGTCGAAAAATGAGATTTTCAAACCGGAAGTGAAAAATTTCCATGCCACGTCACTTTCGGTCGAAACATGAATTTTCCGGACCGGAAGTGACGTTTTCTCGTATACCATCATTTATATAAGATTCTACTGCGTGGTGTTACTGCAACCTCGTTACTTCTTGGCGGAAATCAATCTAGCGTAAACGATACCGTATCAAGCTCGTTTCTACATTAATCGAAAAACAAATGGTGTCGATCAATCAGCGACTGCGAGAACGACGTTGTATCCTGTTAAGTAATTATATTTGAAATAGTGATGTTTACAGCATACAATTGCGGCGTAACTATACAGTATCGAGGAATTCGTTCGTAATTTCTCATATTCACTTGGTTACATGGTGATTCAGAGCTCCAGCTTTACTGCGCAGCCTGCGTCTCTCTCGCTCCCTTTCTTTCCTCTTTCAGGTTTTCTTCTTCTCTTAGCTTATTACATGATACTGTGTGTGTTTTTTTTTTCGTTTCTTCAATTTTCGTTTAATCCTATTTCCGTCCATAACTCGTCTCACTTCGTATTTATTTATTTCTTTTTCCATGTAGAAGTCGCGAAGACGAGACTGACAATGACTCGCTTGTGCTGTTTTTAATTTCTTTGCATAATCATAATAATAGTAATAATAGTTTCTTCTTGCGTAAAACAATGTGAATTTTTGTTTTGTTTTGTTTTAATGTACAGCGAACGCACAACATTGTGTTACTCTTAACAGAAACAGTTGAACAGGAGCGCGGGCGTTCAACTGCGGGTCAACGGTCTTGAACTGCAAAGGAATAATTGGGGTAGGTCAGCGGAGAATCGGAGAGGCGGCTTATCGGCGCTTCTACGTATGTAAATATATATTGTCATCGAGTGTCGGATAATTGTCGTCGCGCAGCTAATTTTGGTTCAAGCGAGAGCTAGCACACTGTAGCCGCCGGTGCATATTTATACACTCCGCCTGTTCTTTCCTCTTTTTTTTTAATCGTTTTATTTTTATCTCTGCGACGAGGGCTCAGCAACCTTCCTCTAAATCCATTCAACGTCCGAAGTCGATCCAGCAATCACACTAGCTATTTATACTTATAGGTAAAATCAATTATTTATATATATTTTTTTAAATAATATTGCATCGACCTGTTTGTTTTTTATTTCTTTCGCTGGCGATTCGAGTGCGCGAAGAATAATAGGGGGAGGTCAATACTCGAGACACACTCTCGTCATTCCCTTCAAAATCGTCGGGTATATCGCGGTTGTTGTCCTAGCCTACGCGGACTATGGCACTTGGTGCAACGCTATAGTTGAAGTTTATCCCTCGAACACGTGTGTATTTTTTTTTTTGCACGTGAGAGTATCTTTTTTTTTTTTTAATCATCATGTGTGAGACTGCGTTTTTCTTTTTTTTTTTTTACTTGTTTGTTGTAAAGATAATACTTACATAATTACGACACATAATATTAATATTAGTGCGTTCACGTTATAATACAGGCATGCAAGGCGATACGGGCAATTCTCATTGACTTCGTCGTTCACTCTCTCTTTTTTATTTGTTATTTTTTTTTATCATACGATTCGTGGAATACGCGTAGTTACACATAATTATATTTGATCATTTTTTTCTTTTTTTTCGTTACTTTTCACTTTTTTTTCTTCGTGCTTTGATTATTAGTTTGCATTTAGTGTTTCAAGGGATACAAACGTCTATCGGTCTCGTTTTCTATCGAGATATGGAATCGTTTTTTTTTTTTTTTTTTCATCGTCGAGACTCGAGCCCGTCGGAAGACTTCGATCGGCAAGATTGCTCCTTACATATTGCTCCTTCAATTGCACTTTTCCACTTTTTTTTCTCATTCCTTATTCGCACCCCCCTCGAAAATTAGGAGGTGATTTTTTAAACTTTTTTTCTTAAATTTTTTATACCTACCCGAATCTTCGATCTGTAATGCGACAGAGTTGCCTGAATCGCCTTGAATAAGACACTCTGTATATCGAATCGTTATCTTATCATATGAACTATACCGTATAGCTTAAATTAATTTTTTTTTATCCTTAAATTTAACGCTTCTCGACGGTACATATACAGCTCGATTCGAGTAAACGTGTGCGATGAGGGGGGCGAGGGGGGACCTGGGAGGAGGCTCGGCGCTTTTTGGAGGGTGCGATAATATCGGTTAGCACAGAGATACAGTTACTGGATCGTATGCTAGTACGTGTCGAGTTTCATTTTTTTTTCTCTCTGTTGAAGACTCCGTGAGCGGTACAGTATATTTTATAGGCGTTTTTCGACTCTTTTTTTTGCACATTCGCATCACCTTCGACGTACACAATTTTTTTCTTTTTTTTTTCTCATTTTAAACAATTCACTGTCTCATAGCTTTTTCTTCGGCGATACGTAAAAACTGTCCCGTTTGATCGATAGGCCATTTAAAAAATAATTTCCGTATCTAAGTATTTTGTGCTCTTTTACAATGTTTTTTTTTTTTCTTTCAATTCCTACATGTTATCGGGCTTGATGCGGACACTCTCCACGAGATCTTCTCGCTGCGTGCAGTTTTGGTATCGAGGAGGCCCGATTTTTTTTACACCGGTATCGTCGATTGCAAAAAAAATGCATTTGGAGTCTCGAATTTTACTGACAAATTTGCAACGAACGATATCCGAGGTTTCGTCGCCGAATCACCGCGTGGCGTTACATTATAGTACAGAATTTGACGGTCGCACGCGAAACATTGTTTATTCGAATTTTATCATTATTGTTATTATTTTCTTTTTTACATACACTCCGGTCCTCTCGCATCCATTTTCTCGCACTCGACGGTGAGTCTCTTAGATTATTTAGTCTAATTAACGAGTCGAAAAAAAGAGAACAAAAAAAAGTTTCAATTGTCCCCGAGACGAAGTTTCCCGCCGGCGAGGGTGAGCGATAATTATTATGGAAACTCCTGGTCTTTTCTTACTTCGTATATATTTTTTTTTATCCGGAGATTCGAGAGTTTTCGCCATTGAACGCGAAGCCCCGCGTCATGCATTTCCGGCGCATCGCGCCTCATCGATTTTCTATAGTTTGCCAGGTCGCATATATAACTCCTATTATACATAAATTCGTGTGAAAGTGCATGGAGAGAAGTCGATAAAAACGTAGTCGCGATACTCGCACGAGTACTTCGTGGGTGTAATATTATTGCTGAAGGAAACAGTACTGTATTTTTTTTAACTCTCGCCTGTCCTACGTGTAACTACGATTACACGCTAAACATTCTTTAGATCGACGATTCGTACAATTTCCTCCCGAAGCCACTATACAATACTTATTCGATAACGAAAATTACAAAAAAAAAAAAAAAAATGAACTACATTTGAGAAACAACGAAGTTAAGAAAAAAAAATCGTCGACCGAGCATCTCGGTCGGACGAAAAAAGAAAATAAAAAATAAAAAAAACGAAAATGAAATTAATTTTTTTACGATTAACGATGAAAAGAAAGAAAAAAAACAGGATAGAAAAATAAAAATTCTAATTGATAATAATATATTTTCTATAATAGAATAATTACTGCGTTATATAGATATACACGTATACATAACGCGTATAAGTGTCGCTGTGTGTTATATATATATGTGTTCGTGTGTTTATAATGTATGTATAGTATGTATAATATATATATGTATATATATATAATGTCATTTTATGTATATAATTAGATGTAGTGGGGCTGATAAATATTTACAGAATACGTAGTGGTATCAACGTTTTTTTTTTCCTTTTTTTTGTAGATGCGTGTGAAGCACAATGCGTAACTATGGTTATTACTTGTGTCCTCTTTATCGCAGAACGAAAAGATGAAAACAAACAAAAAAAAATTAAAATAATAAAAAAAACAAAAATACGTAAATAAAAATAAATCGCAACCTATGGCAACTATCGTTACAATGGCAAGTATTTTCTAGTCGAAAGGGGGGCGGGGGGGGGGGGTGAGTTAGAGCGATTCGGTGCGTAGTCAACGTTGGAATGAAAAGAGATGTGACAAACAAATTTATTCTCTAATGTTATCAGATAAATAAACGAAGCTATTATAGCTACAGCATACGAGAGAGAGCGAGTGATCGACGACGCTCGCGATTATAATGAAAATAAAAATGTGACAAAATAAAATGTACAATTGTGACGGAGGGATCGTTACTGGTCTAGTTTCGTCGTCCCGATAGATCGCGGGGCCGCGTTACCGGCTCGCAATTAATGCGTCGACCTCTCGCGGATTTCGTGCAATTTTAAACGGCGACCTTTGCGTCTCGCTAATCGCAAATCAACGATGATTTAACAAAAGTGTTTTTTTTTTTTAACCAGACGTCGCGATCCGGTGAGAAATCAATACGGACACAAAGTAGAAGAGGGAAACATAAACGTAACAGATTCACAGTAGTAGTTGACTAAATCTAATTTTTTTTTTTTTTTTCGTCGTTTTAACTAACACATCCAACAACGAGAAACGTAAACATTTTTATTAATGATACCGCAGCAGCGCGAGCGGCAGTTTATTCTCTTTAAATAAAATGGAAGTGTACGGTCTTCGCTGCGTAAAATTTATGATCGCGCGCGCGAACCGATTCGTCTTACATACCGAGTCGATTTTTTTTTCGGAGCCAAAATACGAGCCATATTTTTTTAATTTGTTTTTTTACGGCATTTTTTATCCTCCGAAACGACGGCTAGCGGAAGATTGACAATGGATTGAGTTTGAGAACAATGGACACGAGATGCACTCTGGTGCAATGTTTGCGTGAATATAAACAAATTAATTCGGCAGTCTCGAAACGACCAATGAGAATTGTTGCGGTAAAAAAAACATATATCGGCGGTACGAAGAACAATTTTTTTTACGTATCGCGCGAGTGTTCGTGGTGTGCTTGAGAGAGAGAGAGAGAGAGGGGAGAGAGAGAGAGAAGGGGGAACGAGAGAGAGTGATTGCGAATGACCGGAGTTGGATGATAGCCCGAGAAGCAATTTTTTTTTCACACTCCGAAAAAACTTCGCCAAATAGAATATACAAAACCGCTGCATACAATAATAATTACGAACGTTAAAAACGTTGCCTCTCTAAAACAATAATAATTTCAATGCTTTACCTACTTATGCTTAATTTTTTTAATGAGGAGGTGATTCGCGTCTATCACTAGGTCTAGCATGCGCGACCTTCGTCTGGGAGGCCCGTTCGCAACCTCCCGCCGAGACACAGTTACACTATCGTTATCGAGTATTTAACGCTAAACTCGTAGTACGAGAAAAAAAATTGAATCGCTATATAAAAACTAGAGAAATGTTTCTTTTTCGTATTAATTTTTTTTCGTGTTTAAAAGCCATTCCGTGGACATTAAATCATACTCGCTTATGTTCGGCGTCTCCGTATCATTTTTTTTTCTTGTTTTCACTGGTATACGCCGTCGTACATCGATGCGGCGCGCGGTTAATCAACTTATTTTAAATATCCATGTTTTATATCGTCTTATTATGCACTTTCCCCTTGGGCAGTTTAGGACCGTCACACTCTAAGACGCCGGAGCTTATTCAAGGAATCGCGGACGCTCTTTTTTTCTCGTTCATCACACGTTTACACTCAACGTTCGGTAAAAAAAATTCGTGTTTTTTTATGTTTTCTTCTTCAGCGTGCACTTATTTTGATTATCATTCCGGTACCGCAAATCGAACGTATTACGCAATTGATCGGGTCAGACACGAGTGTTCACAAGTTCGCATACGCTCGTTCATCACGCTGCTCCCGTTTCACTATTTCTCTCTCTTTCTCTCCCTCTCTCTCTCTCTCTCTCTCGCGATTGTCTCGCATTCGTCGAATTCACGCACAATCAAAAGTCTGCGTTTTTCAACAAGCTGTATCAATATTACGTTTGTTTTTTGTCTTCTTCCCACAATATGTTACACGCGATTTACATTTGTGACAATGTATTTGTATGTATAAATCTGCGATTTGGTGTCGCTCAGTTTTCGTACGATCGTGAAAAGCCTTTCGCAACGAGAGTCGATGCGCGAAGCCGGAAGAAAGACTTGCCTATACCATCGACTCATTTTTTTATTTCTCTGTTCCGGTCAGTCGAACGACTTTGTAACGTAAGAGTGAAATTGATAGCACATATTTCCGTGAGTCAAGAAAAAACGAAGAAAAAAAACCTGAGTCTCAAACATTGTCTAAGAAAAAATTAATAATTCGCTGCCGTCGAAATGAACCGAGATTCTTATTGAAGAAGCTAAATGAAATCTCGTGAATGAACATATTAATTGTTAATGAGGGTAGCATTCGTGAAGGGGGGGGGGGGAAGAGAGGAGGGCTAAATGAATCGACAATTGACCATCTCTGCGCAGTGGTAACAACGATAACGACGATGACGATGGAAACAAAAAGAAAAAAAGTCCGATAATGACAAAAAAATAAAATAAAATAATGAACCTAATGACGATGATGTAGGCATAAAAATTATTATTAATCGTAATAATAATGATAAGAATAATGATAATAATAAAGTCAGCAACAGATTACCGTGTGTGTGTGTGTGTGAGAGAGTGAACGTGTGTGGGGAAGGCGTGTCCGGGTGTGTGTGTCATACGCGAGGTACGGGCACTCACGACTCCGCGGGCGTCGTTTGATTTTTCTTGATTTTTATCTTTTTTTTTACGTTTCGGAGAAGTTTAAGATTGTTCCTAGTTTACCATGAGTGTATGCGATTCCATCGGAGCGGCGCTATCGTACAAGGTGTCGGTGTCCTGAGTCGGCTCACCCTGGAGTTGGCATTGATTGCTCAATGTTCCAGCACCACAGTCGCAAAAAAATCTGGAAAGAAAGAACGTAAAATTCAACGTTTTGTATTCGATATACGCGGCGCTTTGACGAGTGTTGTTTCTGCATGTACGGATCGGCATCGTTACCTGTCGTGTCTTATGAATTCAACGTCATGCCCAGCGTGACAGGTCTTTATGCAGTTGACGCATATTGCGTTTCTATCGGTCGTGTTGCACGTTTGACAGCGATAAAAGTCGTGCATCGGGAACGAAGTGTACGAGGAAATTTTGTACAAACACTGTCCATTTCCCACTGCCTTTTCAATTGCGTCCTGGTTGTTGAATATTTTGTTACCTGAAATTAACGTTAAATTTCGTCGATTAAGGCTTTTGCAATACGAATTTTTTTTTTATGATTATGGATGAAAATCGTGGGTGAAAGGATAAAAAAAAAAATTATTATGGACGAAAATCGTAAGTGAAATAATTTTTTTAAATTATTGTTACGGATGACAATCCAAATCCATATTATTGTTATGGATGGAAATCGTAAGTAAAATGACTTTTTTCTAAATTATTATCGTTGAAAATCGTGCTAGGCTACCTCTAGTGGTCGGCTGAACGCCGCTCGCCAAACACAATCCGCCGAAACGGTTGTTGAAGATTTGATTGTATTCTAGCGTGGCGGTCGCGTTGTTGGTTATCTCGACGCCAGCTGCTAGACCGTCGAATATACGATTTCGCCTCAAGACCGGATGGGATTGCGTCGATATGAGCACTCCGGCTTGAGCGTTTCGGAATATATCGTTTTCCTCTAGAACGCCTGAAACATCGAAGAAAGTACTTATCAATTAACTGTTCATCGAAATATAAAAAAAGAAATAAAAATAATTAAAAAATTAACGAGATAAAGTATGCGATTGAATTACCCTTGCCCCCGTTGAATATACATATTCCACCGTCTCTGCCGTCGAATATTTTGTTTCTCTTCAATGTCGGATTACTGTCGGTTTTGATCCAAACACCGGCCATCGCGTTGTCGAAAATTTCATTCTGCTCGAGCAAGCCCAGGCCGCTGTTGTAGACGAGAACTCCGCCGTTCTGACCGCCCCATATCTTGTTTCCGCGGATGACCGGATTGCTTCCCGTTCTTCAATGGAAAAAATGAAATAAACATTAAAGTTTTATTTGGAACGATTCGATCGAGCCGTACATTCATGATGGCCGGGATAAAAATGTTCTGACTTTTACCTGACCAATTCGAAATTTTTCCCTGAACAAACTTCTAACGACTTCTGTTAAAAAAGTAATCATGCAAATGAAAATGTCTAATTATTGTATTAATGCTTAATTCTGTTTTCTTTTTTTAATTTACAATTTTTTTTCAAGGCTTCCTTTTATGTACTTTTTATTTAGTTATATATAGTTATAGAAGATTGGGCGACAATTAACTTTTTCCCTGACTTTTCCCAGTTCACGCTGACCGCGGCCACCATGTACATTGTTGACAAAATTGCTGAGCGAGAAAAATAAAAAAATATCGACCGATAATTTTTTTTTGTAATTACCTTATTTGTACTCCCGAGTACAGGTGATTGAAAATGTCATTGTCCTCCAATTTACCGTGTCCGTTGTCGTAAAAATAGACGCCGACTTGTTTGCCGCTGTGAATGCGATTTCTCCTCAGGACCGGCGTCGATCCGGTCGTGATCCAAACGCCGGCGAGCGTATTGGCGTATACCTCGTTCTCCTCTATCAATCCCTGTCCCTTCTCGTGGACGTATATGCCGCCGTGCTGTCCATGATGTATTTTATTGTGTCTAACTATCGGATCCGAATTCGTTCTTATTTGTATACCGGCCAACGCGTTTCCATAAATATTGTTATGCTCTATGAGTCCCCTTCCTTCACCGAATATATAAACCCCACCCTGGTGCCCGTTGTAAATCTCGTTTCTGCGAATCGTCGGATTCGAGTTCGATGTTATCCAAACACCGGCAAAATTGTTCGAGTGTATTTTGTTGTCGATGAATTGTCCGAGACCGTTCTCGTGAACGTAAATTCCGCCGGTCTGACCGTGATGAATCTCACAGTGTACGACGGTGGGATTCGCGCCGGCTTTGACTTCGAAACCGGCGATGCGATTGTTGTGAATGTCGTTCGCCTCGAAGTAACCGAGACCGTTGTCGAACGTGAATATACCGACGTCCCGTCCGTGATGTATGTGATTTCGTCGCATTATCGGATTCGCGTAGTTCTTCACCCAAATGCCGGCGAGCGCGTTGCGAGATATCTCGTTGTCCTCGTAAGTGCCCTGGGCGTAGTCGGTCACGTAGAGTCCGACGTTCTCGCAGTCCGAGATGTCGCAGTTCTTCACGACCGGATTGGCTCCGCCTCCGGAAACGCACACCGCCGCTCCCACTGCAAGTTCGTCCCGATTAAGCGTATTATTGAGTTATCGTATTTGGAGTATCATTATTTTGGAGAAGCTTTACGATCGGCCGAATCGACGTATGGCCGAAAATCATGCGTCTTAAACTTCATTTTCGTTGTGAAACTTTATTTTGGCCGAATCGTCAAAATGCCGACACTTTATTTTTCCGAATTGTCAAAATGCCGAAACTATATTTTTTCCGAAGAATAATTTCACGGAACTTCAATTCTCCGAATTGTTAAGGCACTAGCATAAGGAATTGGTTAAAAAAACAGGTCGATTATCAACTTTTTTTTTAATGCGGCTAGTAGAAAGGCAAGGTCGGATTTCTATACACAGTTAGTGCAAGGTGTTTTCTTCGTTTCAACAAAAAAGCGAGCTTTATCGTTTGTTATTAACAAATACATTAACTTTTTTTTAATCATCCGGTCATTAGACAGACAATGTTACAGTCAAGGATCTCTCCGAATTTCAACCTAATCGGACAGATAAGTTTTGAGATACAATGTCCAATGTTAATTGTTAATTATTAATAAGTCCGTTGATAATTGATATTTTTCAATTAAAAAAAACTCAAACTTCATAACACCTTGCACTAACTGTGTGTAAAAACCAGACCTTATCCTTCTAATATCCTAGTTAAAAAAAAAAAAATTGAACATCGACCTGTTTTTGGACCAAATCATAACACTAGTGCCTTAAACCTCCGAACAAAAAGTCGCAGAATCGTCATTTTTCCGAAACACAAAACCACATAATACGAGTGAAGAGTCTGAGCATCCACTATAATAAACGCCAGACGTATCGATTGGTATTGAGCGAACATTAGCTAGATATAAATCTGTTCGCAGATAATGTTACGCTCAGTACGAATCGATTAGGATAAACGACTTGTCGGACAAATACCATTCGGAAGAAAGATAATTCGGCGACTCGATGTTTGAAGCCGTTTAACCATTCGGGAAAATGAAGTTCGGTGAAGTTATTATTCGGAGGAATAACGTACGGCTAATTACTATTTCCAAAGAGTCTCGTCCGCTTAAATGATTAGTTAATAATAAAGTTTTCAAAATTTGACTATTCACAAAAATAAAAATTCAGCAGTTTGACGATTCGAAAAAAAAAAGTTTCGGAAGTTCGACGATACGTAAGAAGATTGAAGGTTCGGCAAGATAATGTTGCTCCTTCTATTTAAAAATGGTTTTCCCTCAAAATTAACAGGAAATCGTTGTCCAGCTGTACGATACTCACCGACGCTCGAACTTCTTATGATGCAGTGATCGATCGTCGGACTGCAATTTTCGCCGACCTCCAGACAGTAGTGTTTGTGATGTGGTACCGTGCTCGTTACGTCCGGTGTGAATTTTAACGTTAGATGCCCGGCGTAAGCGCGTTTCGCGCCCTCGACGAACATGACGGTGGACTCGCTCTCGCGCTCGAGTATGACCGACTCGGCGACGTTGCCCGGTGCGGCTCCTATGAGCGCGACGTCGCTGTCTATTACGAGAAATTCACCGCGATACGTGCCAGCGTGCAGGAACACGAGATGCTGGGGCGTTACGTCAGAGGACTGCGAATTGCTGCCGCAACAATTTCCCTGACTATTCGGAGCGGTGCTGTTGCTGTTAGGCGACGAGGCGCTGCTGCTTCTGTACTCGTCGACGTAGTCGAGAGCTCCCTGTACGGTATTGAAATATGGCAAATTTCGGCCTTTGAACTTCAGGTCTTGAAAACCCGGTCTGACGTGCACCCCTCTGTACAACTGGTGAAAGCTCTCCTTCCACGGATTCGGATAGTCCGACTCGTCCGGCGATACGAATTCGAATTTACATGCTGCCGGATTGAACAACGGCAAATCGTACTCGTACACTTGCTGATACAACGATTTCCACAGTTCCGTGTCGTTCGCTATGGCCTGAAAGCGCTTGCAGACCTGCGACACTCTGCAAAGATCCTGCTCCATCAGGTAGTTGAATATCGTCAGCAACACCTCGTCCGGCAATTCGTACTGGAGATAGTGCGCCGCTGTGTTTGTGTTTGTACCTGCCAGTGCCAAGCATTGGATTAATCAATATCAATCGGAGCTGATAATCGTTATTTACTATAACGACGAGACGTTCAATATCTTTCTTGCGATCTTATAGGAATTCTATTTATTCATCGACTGAGAACAAAAAAAAAACAAATGTTTTGTCCGAAAGGAACATGTTAATTTATTTTTATTCGTATTTTTATTTTTATTTATTACTGTTCTTCACTATATCAGTTAGACGTTAAATATCTTTCGTAAGATGTAATTGCCATTTTTATGATTCATCGACCGAGGAGAAAAAAATACATGATGAAGGTTTTGTCCAGACGGAAAATTAAAAAAAAAATTAATTATCGTTATTTACTTTATTTCGTATATAGTATAGTAAATATTTACTATATTGACTGTATCTAGTATATTACTTATATCGGCAAGACGTTAAATATCTTTCCACGACCTAATAGCAATTTCATTAATGCATCGACTGAGAAGAGAAAATATACGATAAAGATTTTGTCCAGGCGGATTTTGATATATTTTTATTAATTATCTTTGCCGTCGATAGGTCATCGACGATAATTCGGGTGTGAATTGACGTACCGTCCGTCGACATCGAGCATGTCCGCCTCGGCCGTTTTCTCGCCGGAAGCGAGGAGGTACCGAGGGCCGCGGCGATGCTGCTTCCTCCCGGTGGTGGCAGAGCCGAGCTCGTGCCCGGAGCTGGATCTGGATGTGGGGGACTCTTTCGTCTGAGGTCGTAAGGCGACGAGTGCGACGGCGACGGCGACGGCGAAGGTGCAGCGACACCCGAGACGCTCGGCGAGGAACCTCGGCCCCCGCTACCTCCTCCTCCGCCTCCTCCCCCTCCTCCTCCCCCTCCTCCTCCTCCTGCGACTCCAGCACCCGGAGGAATCTGGTTCGATGCTGGACAAGGCAGGTCGCATGGCTCTGCTGAAAAGTTTCAAGACATTTTAGTAATTCGCATTGAACAGACTCTGCGCCGCTTACCTTTGCAGATTGCCAAAAATATTTACACCACTCGAACGAATCGCAATTGTTCTATTTTTTTAACTGATATCTTAAAAAGAAAAATACAACAAAAAATAATGATAAACGACAAGAGGATATTACGGAGGAACAATTCTAACGGAGAAAGGGTTTCCGTTAGAATTGTCTGTGAGCAAGTGAACTGTTCCGTATCCCGACTTGGACGTTCGATTCGATACTTAAAAACATGTACACGTCTCAAAGAAATCCCAAATGTTTTATTTCTCAAAACTAATATTTGAAAAATTGTTTGAAAACATTATAATAATAACTGACAAAAGAATATTATCCTAGAAAGGGTCTCCGTTAGAATCACCTGCAGACAACCGAACAGTTTCGTCTCAAATTGGACATTGAATCTGATACTCAAAAATATTTACTCAATATACTCAATATTTACACAAGATATTTACTACTCAAAGAAATCGCAAATGTCCCATTTTTCAAATGTAATATCATTAAAAAAATATCATGAAAAGAATAATAATAACCAACATAAGAATATTATTCTGGAAAGGATCTCTGTCAAAATTGTCTGCGGACAACTGAACTGTTTCGTCTCTCGAATTGGACATTCGATTTGATACTCCAAAATCTTTACACGACTCAAAGAAATCACAAATATTTCTTTTTTCAAAACTAATATCATTCATAAATAATACAAAAAAACAATAATGATAACGGACGAGAGAAAATTATACCAGAAAGGGTTTCCGTTAAAATAATTCGTAAACAACCGAACTGTTTTGTCTTTCGTATTGGACGTTGGATTCAATACTCAAAAATATTTACACGTCTCAAAAAAATCCCAAATGTCTCATTCCTCAAAACTAATATCATTAAAAAAATGGCCCAAAACCAAAATTACGATTACTGACACAAGAATATTATTCTAAAAAAGGTCTCCGTGAAGATCGTCTGCGTTCAAGCAAACTGTTTTGTCTCTCAAATCGAATGTCAGATCTGATACACAAAAATATTTCCACGCCTCCTCGAAATCACAACAAATGTTCGATTCTTCAAAGCTGATAACATCCGTACAGTGTAAAAGATTGAAAATAAGAAGATAATGGATGGATGGACCAAATTATAAAAAAAAAGTCACATCAAAAATTCTCTGCGTTCCACAAAACAAGCAAAAACAATTAATAGAGAAAACCTCACAGCAACAGTAAATAATGTAGTAGAAAAAAAAATAGCCAGTAAAACTTGGTTCCTTTGCACGATCTGTCAAAGTCGCTGAACAACGTATAAATCGGAACAAACAAGATCGACCATTTTCCTGCGACGATGGAAAATAAGCGACGAGACATCGTAGGTCTCGAAAGAAGCTCGTTTACCGAAAGGAAATTCCACTCGTCCGCGAGACAATGTCGGCCAGACCTGATTTCGTCGAGCGATCGTTTAATGTCAAAAAAAGTCAAAGAGTTCCTCCATTTAACAGCGCCTTTAACTCGTCCATCCAACGAAAAAAGGAAGAAATTCCTCTAAGAAAAAGCATTGAGGCGAAACATCGCAGGAATAATCCAGAAGCAGCGCCGACGAGGCAAACATTAACAATTCGCAGCATCGTTGCGTCGACGTTGTAGACATTGCTCCTCGGATTAAAGGGTAAATCGACGAGTACGCGTTCTGTGTATCGCGCTCTCGAACGAAATTCCAACGATGGCCCATCGGGCGATCGCAGGAATTTCGTTGCGGCAAGGTTTTTAGGTCATTCCTGCATATGCCGAGAAGGTTGGGAGTAAAAAAAAAAAAGAACGTCGAGCTAATACGTGGGCAGGAAGAGGAGAAACGAACGGGGCGAGTAGCGCCCGAGAGAGAGACGGAGAGAGTCACTCGAGCCAGTCGAACGTACGTACGAAACGAACGGACGTGTCGCGTTCGTAAAGCCGATGGTTGGGTTCGAAGGGACCTCTCCGATATATGCGATGAGAATAAAGGGACAAAGAAGAACGAGAATCGAGGGTGGACGGTGGAAATCGGGGCCACGTGAAGGGCACGGAAGCGACGTCTTCCTCCGCCTTAGAACAAATAAAACGAATCAACGGAAAAACAAGAAAAAAAAAAAAACAAGAATCCAAAAAAAAAGATGATAAAATGATCGAAGCCTCAGAGAATGGATTGTATATCGGGTCGAGAGGAAGAACGTTCCGTGCATTTACAACGAAAACTTAAATGCGTTTGTGTCCCGCTCTCGCCTCTCTTTCGCTCCCTCCGTGCATGTGAATCGGCGTAACAGTGTGAGGAGGGAGGGGGGGGGGGGTGAGAAAGACGAAAAACTCTCGACGGAAAGAGCGAGGGAGAGAAAGTGAGTCGGAAAGGATTGTAGTGCGTGCGTGTGCGTGCCTCGGAGAGAGATGGAAGCTTCGAGCAGGTGAGCAGTGAACCGAGCTCGGAAATGAGTCTCGGCGAAGTCTTACCCGAGGTAGTTCTGGAGGGCAGAGGAATCCTGTTGGCACCTTTTCTTCTCGATCTGCGTACGTAACTGCGCGACGAGGTGAACGAAGCACTCGGCATTTTGTTTATTTTTTTTTTTATTTTTTTTTCACCAACTTACGAACGGACTTAAATATAATAACGTCGCGTAACGACAACGAAAGAAAAAAAAAAAGTTTGATATATTTTTTTTATAATAACAAAACTAAACACTAAACAATGGCGACACATCCACCCAGCACGGCGGCCATCTTCTCGTTGACGGTAGTGAGACTGCCAGACTGCCGTGGACTGCTGGCCGACTGGTGCGCGAGCGCCAATCGGATGAATTCCTCGATCCTCCTCTCTCCGCCCCGCGCGCTCGCCCCACCGCGCCGAGCCTTTCCCCCCCCCCCTCCGCGCCGCCCTTGCGCGGCCGGTGCTGCTTTCTCACCGTCTCTCCTCTTTTCACCCCCTTCGGGAATCTCCTCTGTGTTTTACTATCGTATAGTAAGGTAGTGTATCGCCTCTTGTGCAGCGGACGAGCGAAACTCGGGGCCCCAACCCCCTTCGACCGGCGGACCGGGACTGACGATTTTGCCTCTCGCCGCTGGCGCCGCGCCGCTGCCGCTGCAGCAACTCCTCGTCCAGACTGCGTCGACGGACAACTCTCTTTTGGCCCTTTTCAATTCAACGTCAGTTATGGAGTTATGGAGACTGCTGAAACAAACGGAGACTACCTTTGCGTTTACGCCGTTCTCACGTGCCTCGTACTCTCGATCGTTTACGTCGCTAGCCTCTACGTCTGGAATTCACCGTACCCAAGGTATATTTTTTTTTTACGTTTTTTTTTGTTCTTTTTTTTTTTTGGTTATATTTTTGTGTTTTTTGTTCCCGGGCGCAACTCGTGATAATTCGCCGGCTAGGCGGTTATGGACTTTTGTTTGTTTATTTCTTCGGCATGACTCTTGGTAATCCGTTTAGGTCGCTTGTTGCAATTTGGTTATAACTTTTGTAGTTTTGGTCTTCGCGCAACTCGTGACGATTCGCCGTTTACGTCGCTCGTTACAATTCGGTGGTAACTTTTGTAATTTTTTTCATCGTGCAACTAGTAATAATTCGTCGTTTACGTCGCTCGTTACAGTTTTTGTTATTTCGTTCTTTCCGCAACTTTTGATATTTCCCCGCTTACGCCGCTCGTTACAGTTTGGTTGGAACTTTTGTGATTCGTTCATTCATGCAACTCGTTACAATTCGTCGGTTACGTCGCTCGTTATAGTTTAGTTGTAACTCGTGATATACGTCGTTAGAATTCACCGTACGCCCAGTATATTTTTTTTTGTTGGTTATAATTTTTTACTTTGTTCTTCGTGTAACTCGTGATAATTCGCCGGCCTGTTCCGTCGCTCTCTGAGATCGGACGCGATGGTTCCTTCGACGGGGTTCGATGGAAACGCGGATAGCGCGAATAAACGAGAAACCCACGATATGTGCGAACGTCTCGCGAGCGGTGCGGCAGAAGAGACTCAGCGACGCGACTCGCGTGTCCCGCACTCGATAGAATTTTTTTTTCCGACGTTCGTTAACTCCTCAAACCGTCCTCATTGGGAGAGACTGCACGCACACGCGCTCACGCTCTCTCACCCAGCCAGCGGGCCAGCTCTCACCACCCTGTTCTTTCACCCTATTAAATCGCGTCCGACGCTTGGCTCTTTAATAATCACAACCACGAACCAAGCGTCGTTCCATTCACGCCGAGATGGACTACCGAGTAGTCGCCTCGATGACTTTACGCTCTTCATCATCCCCTCCCCCCCTCTTCGCGGATATTTCTCCTACTCTATCTCTCGCCGCGAGTGTACCACGAATAGCCGTTCGCGTTTCGTGTGCGAGAAAACTTTAACGATAAAGCCCCCCCGAGCTCTCGCTCCCTCTCGTTCGATTGACACGGGAATCGCGGAAATACGAAAACTAGAGTGACGACGTGCGGTCTGTGAAACGTCGATGCAATCCGCAGCGCCACTCGTTTAACGCCGCGGCGGTAAAAGCTGGAACTACGGAACTACCCTTGACGATCGGCGGGAAAATTTGAATTACTCGAATTTGAACTTTGTTGCTCGTTTGTTTTTCATGGAACATTCCAGCATAACAAAGACCCTCCTTCCCTCCCTTCGAGCTGTCGCCCCCTCTGTTCGATTATCACGAGAATCGCGGCAATAAGAAAAGTAGAGTGACGACGTGCGTTGTGTAAAACGTCGATGCGACTCGCAGCGCCACATGTTTAACGCTGCAACGGTAAAAGTTGCAAACTACCAAACTACCCTCGACGATCGGCGGGAAAATTTGAACGACTCGAATTTTAACAATGTTGCTTTATTTGTTTTCAGGGAACATTCCAGCACGATAAAGAAAAGATTTTTCAGCGTTTTTATAATGACCCTCGTCTCACCGGCCTCGCTGTACTTCGGTATGGGCGCGCATGTTTTCGAAAAGGTATTTTTTATTTTTCAAACCGATGCTTCGAGGTACCCAGTAAAATGAGTTTGTGCTTTTTATAACAACTTATTGGCCACAAACTTCCACAATTTTTTATTTGTTAATTTTCCGACCGCACAAACCGGCTCTAGTTTTAGAAACAAAATTACAAACGAAAATCGTTAGTCAGTAAATAAAAGGACAGGTTTGTATGTTCAAACCTAAACAGACGAGTTTGTCACTTATTTAACAAAATTATTTTTACGATACTTCGTACTCCGATTTTACGAAATCATTTTTTACTGTGTATTCATGAAACTAAATTAATTTTGTTCGAATTTACGTCGGTTATTCATTTCATTTATATTTCAGGCAACGATGTGGGAATTGTTAGGCCTAAGGTGGTCGGGATTTATTCAAGCGACGTTGGCCTCGTTGTTCCTCACGATGATACTGTTTCTGGGACCTTTGAGTATGCAGGGCGTGAATGGACTGTGGCGATTGTACACCGGTGAGTCGTCAGAGGCACACACGCTCCGAAATTCGACGATAAATCGTTCGAGAATCGTATCAAGAGACACTGTAGTGTCCCGATCCCAATTTAAAAAAGATAGCGAGACTACCGCTATCTAATACTTAGGCCAATGTGGCATTTTTCAGGATCTTAAAAAATTTCAAATTGAAAAAATCTGTAAGGGCAACTTTTTATGCAATTTGGTGGTAATCGTACAGAATATTTCGTTTGATATTTTTAGAGCCCATGTACTGGCTGGGAAGTGCCAAGACGCTTATTTGGTGGAGGAACCAAGTCGTGGCACCGCTTTCGGAGGAATGGACCTTCCGGGCGTGTATGCTGCCGTTGCTCTTGCAATGTTTCAGTCCGACATCGGCAATTTTTATCTGCCCGTTGTTCTTCGGCGTGGCGCACTTTCATCACGTCGTCGAGAGAACGAGATTGGGCATGCAGTTCAAGTCGGCCCTCATAATATCCTGTACGTTTTACCTTTCTCGACGAGCACTTACGTTCCGGCAATCGCTAATTTTCTTTTTCATCTTTAAACTGCAGCTTTTCAGTTCGCCTACACAACGTTGTTCGGAGCTTACGCGGCATTTTTATTCGCGAGGACCGGTGAGTTACGGATTATTTTAGAGAGGAAACATTTAAGGGTGCATTACGTATAGATTCCCTACCAAAAGTTTTATTCGATCAGAATTTCGTACTTCGCGATATGCCAACAATCTGAAAAAAGTCAGCCGTATTAATGATGTCAAAGTCTTTGATTTTGCATAATAATGCCAGAAAGTTATTAAAAAATTCATTGTTCGAAAAAAATCAGGAAACCTCTCATTTTCTCTTATTTTCTTTATTTTAAATGAACTCCTTGATTTTTTTTAATTCGTGTGAATTATTCAGAATTTTCTCATATTTGAAAAATTTTTTACGCACAGTTAGTACAAGGTGTTTTGCCGTTTGAGTTTTTATTTAATTGAAAAATATCACTTAACAACACTTAACAATTAACAAATGACAGTTAATAACGGACATCGTATCTCAAAATCTATTCGTCCAATTGAGTTGAAATTTCGTTTTGACGAAAGAAAAGATCTTAATCTTTGTTATTAATGGATAAATTAAGATTGTTTTAATTCATCCAGTCATTCCAGTCATTGTTTTAAATCATCCAGTCATGGATCTCCCAAAATTTAATTAACTGTTACTAAGTCCGTTATTAATTGATGTTTTTTAATTTAAAAAAAACTCATACTTTATAACATCTTGTACTAACTTTATATAAAAATCCGACCTCATCCTTCTAATACCCGCGTAAAAGAAATGTTGAAAATCGTTCCGTTTTTTGGACCAAACCCTTGTCGAAATCTGCAGTTTATCGTAGCCTACATTGCTCTCCCGATGTTGCAGGGCACTTCGTGGCTCCGTTCGCCGCCCACTCGTTCTGCAATCACATGGGCTTTCCCGATCTGTCGGAGGTGATCGACTGCAAGGATCCCCTCAAGAGAGCTGTATTGCTCTGCCTCTTCGTAACAGGCCTTGTGGCTTGGTGTTTTTTACTAAATCCATTAACGAATCCCTCCTGGTTCAATAACAACCTGTTCTGGCACAAGAACTTTTTATGAAGCTCACTCGTGAGAGAATCGATAGTTCAATTACGAAGATCAACATAGTGCCTCGGATTTATCAATTGTTTCCATTCGTTTTATTACCCTAGAAACGTAACAACCGTGATTGTCGCTTCGTTCGCGCGGTCCGACGGGAAGCTCGCGCGAACAAAGTTCGATGTTTGATAAACGTCAACGCCGAGAGTTGCTGTTCATGGCCAAGAATTCAATAATCATGACGCAATCTCGATAACAGAACACTTTTTTAAAAATCCTGTTAGCTCCGGTATTGGTTACCGGATGCCACACTAAAAATACGTCTTCCATTCCGCATTGCTGTTGTACGGAATTCTAAGACTAGAAAAATACGATTGAAAGATCGATTTTTTTTTCTTTTTTTTTTTTTGCTATGACTTTAAAGGTCGAGTTTGGGTCGAACTGAAAGGGTCGATAAGTCTTTTACCAGCATATTATTAATAGCCGTGTGCAAGTGTGCCGTAATTTCTCAATCTCAGGGACAACCGATTCATGTTTTATGATTTCTTTTTCCTCCGTTTTTTTCTTTTTTTTTCTAGAACGTGTCAAGCGCGGAAGCCAAAGAGCTTCGATAATTTTCGACCGCATTAATTTGCCATTACTAATTTACAGACCACTTTGATTACTGATTAACATTTTTTATATATAAAAAGCGCGTGTGACTAACTGACGGAACGAATAATGACTAAACTATTGTAATAACGAATAAATTATAGTAAAAGTATTACAGCGCTGATTGTATCGAATCGGAGCGTAATCTACGTATCGTTATAAAGTTTTCCTGAATAAAAGAAAATAAAAAATAAAAAATTAACAAACGCACAAAACAACCAGATCGTACAGAAAATACCTCTTTTTCCATTGCATGAAATTGTCATTGATTTATTACCTTAGATCACAAAGAGAGAACAGTCACAACAGTTTTACGAATTACCATTACCCCCCTCCCCCCCCCCCCCCCCCGCCATGTAAATATATTTATCTCGCACAAACGTAACAAAAGTTTCGTACTTTGATTAACGTACGATTAAGATTTTTAAAAATTATCAACCGGAGAGACTTTCACGCTTTTCAAGGGGGTGAAGCGACTCATCGAGCCCGACACCGAGTGTTTTTTTACCTTCAACGGCGATCAATCGCATTCAACGTCATCGGTGTTGGGACTCGCCGAGCAGATCGTCAATAAATTTTGAATAAATGCACATTCGGAGAAAACGACGGCCGAGCCGCTCGCGTCGTCACGATCGACGAGTCCGAACGGTCTCGAGTCGGTCGGGAGAGACGAGCCGTCGTACCTAACGAAGGACTTTTAGGAACTGTAAACGATGTTACAATTGCATTATTAATCCGTTGAGATTCTTCGCACAATCGGTAGAAAGCAGTCTCGTTACTCGTAGGCTAATCCTAAAGCTGGCTGGAGCCCGCGGTGGGTTCAGAATTTTGCGATTGGTTGAGAAACAGGACGTTGCTCGCCTTCAGCCTCGGCCCGGTCGCGACCAGTGACGGGCACGGGCTTATGCACGGCGTCGAGCAGTGACTGTTGCTCAGGTCGCACTGGTCCAGCAGCTTCCAGAGCTCCTCCGGCGTCGGCCCACCGGCGACGTTCTTGGCTGCAAAGTGATTTTAAAAAATGCTTATTTTGGATATTTTTCTAATTGCATGAAAAAATTAGTATTTTATTTTAGACGCAATTTTTCCGTATTAAAGATTCATCATCTGTGAATCTGTGAATAAAATAAGTGTTAGATTCGTGATGAGCGTGGAAAAAAAAGTCAAAAGTTGATCGGAAGTTTTTATAGCCAATATTGAAAAAATGAGTGATTTTGCGTATTTTCAAACGCGGTTTCTTTGCTTCCCGATGCCATCGCGGAGAAACCTAGATGCCTATAATTTCCTACAGTACGAAATACACAAGATGATCGATATGACGAGGTTAAAAAAGCTAGATAAAGAGGTATGATTTGGATTTGTTGAGTAAAAAACGAAGATGGCAAAAAAAAATCAATAGCGCATATTTCCATGTATTTTTTCGCGCCGAGCACAGATCTGACAAAGTGAAGCGCGATGTTGATTGTTTCTGCGCGCTGAACCGGAATCGGCCCGCCGATTTGCATACAAGTCTAACACACGACGTTGGCGTTAAAAAGAGTTGAAAATTGAAATTTTCATATCGATTCCTTATAAAAGTTGAAAATTCAATTTTTATTATCGCTTTCTCGTAATGTTTCGTTATTCACGAAACTTCCACCATGAGAAACCAAAAACCCAGAAAATGCCTTCTTGTAGGCGAAACTTCGCGCTTAAAGGAACATTATGAGATAGCTATACGAAAATTTGAATGCTGAACTTTTTTTCCTCAGCCTATCGGGAAAGTTGTTTGGTGGAAAAATGGGAATTTCGAGCCCACCTTGAGCCGCGTCGAACGAAGGATCGAGGGCCGTCGTGAGGTCCCACATCTGAATAGTGCCGTTGGAGTGACCGGTGAATATGAATCGTCTCGGTCTCGAGCCCATTCTGCTGGAGCCTTCGCACTCGTGCACGCAGAACGAGCTGATAATACTTCCGTCCACCGATTGAATGACGCAGACTCTCTTGCCGTTCGAGGCTAGCCGGACGAACAGTTGATCCGTTTCCGGTACAACTTTTTGCACGAACACCTGCTCGTCGTCTTGCTCACCGAAGGGCCCTGTCGTGGACAGAAAATATTAATACGTTCGTTATAATGCACAGGCCGCGACATAAGCTTCGTGAGTCGATAAACTATTTTTTTATCGAACCAAAATCATTGCCCGCCGTGTAGCTGATGCACGAGTCGAGGGAATCCAGAGAGACGATTTTAAAACTGGCCTCCGGCGTCGAACCCGGCTGCGTCGATATCATACCACGGAATCTCGTCACTGCCCAGCTCCTCACGTGATTGTACTCAGAGCAGACTGACACCAAATACTTCTCCGACAGAGTCACCTAAAGAGAAATTTGCAGAAAAGTGAAAAGGAAAGCGTTAATTTGAATAAAAAAATAGAGAATTTTCACAAAGCTTCATCCCCCAATCTACTTTTGTGGATAAAGCTCATACGAATAATAATGTCCCGTGGTTATTTGGCTTCCTCGTAGATGAAGCTTTGTCGGACGAAGAAAATAATCACCATTGAAAAATTGGCTGTTTGAAAATACAAAAATTCGAAAAATCGAAACATCGAAAAATTCGAAAAACCGAAAGAAAAAGAACATCGATATTCTTACAAAGGTTCCACATGTAATCTACTTTTGTGTACAAAACTTCTAGGAACAATTATTTTTCGCGATTATTTGGCTTCCTCGTAGAGGAAGCTTTGTTGGTAAATGAAAATCATCGCGTTTAAAAAATGTGACTATTTAAAAAATCGAAAAATCGAAAGAGAAAGAATTTTCACAAAGAGATTTTCGCTTCGTCATCTAATCTAATTTTGCGCACAAAGCTTCTATGAACAATAATTGTAGGTGATTATTTGGCTCTTTGAAAGTACAAATAAATCACAAATTGTTGTAATAATCATTACAAAGATTCCTTATAAAAGTTGTAGTTATTCGTCGTTTCGGAGCCACGTCTGATGTATTTTTTTCCCAATGATCATGGATCGGCGACTTATTTCACTCTCAGCTCAATATTCGATAGGAAAACTTGCGTCGGAAAGAAAATACAAATTTTTCGTAATATTAAAAAAATTCAATTTTAACGTTTCCTCGATCCCTGCAAAACTAAACAAGCGACATCGGTCGATATCAGTCCCTTTGCGCATAACTTTTTAGCCCGATGATCTTCCGATGTTTTGGAACATTCTCGACACGTTTTCATTAAAATCTTAATCTTCTTTTTTTCATGCAAAACCAATCTTTGTCTATGAAGAAGCAATTATTATAATAAAATGCAAGATTCTCTTGCGATAAATGATGCGCACCTTCGTCACGCTGCTCTGATGCACCGTGAAAGTCTGAAAGAGCTGCGGTCCATGGCCGACGGTCTCGGGATGCTGAACGATAACTCTGACGCTTCCAGATTTAGTTCCGTAAGCGATCTCGATCCAATTTCCACAGAGACCTGTGAGGAGGGATAGGATATCTTCCGGTAACGACACATCATTATTAGAGGGTGCGTGTTTAGGAAAAAAATCGTAAAACCGTACAAGTAATAAAAAAAATCCGCCCTGATGCGGGGGCAGATTTGTGCGTAAAAGATTAATCTGCGTGTGTGGTTGTGTGTCTGCGACGCAGTTGTCATTCGGAAAAAAGACAAATAAATGGAAATTGAAAAGTCTAAAAAAATGCGGGTATATACATATATAGCGAATCGACAATCGTTTCATGCTAAAAGAAAAAAAATTCGTCGAATCAGCGACCGAGTGACTAAAGAGAGTTCCGCAAGGCTCTCACGACATGCAAACGAAACGATTCCGTTGCAAAATTAATCGGCTGGCAGGGTTCGTTCGGATTGCTCACTTCTAAGAAAATAATTTTTTTTAATTATATAGCGTTCATCATTCGGAGAATTCTGAAGCGAGAATACGTTTTTTTTCTATTACCTTCCCTCCCCCGCTCAGATGCTGGCATGGAACATAATACTATGAATAGGGAGAGAGCAAGCCGACAATTCTAGCTCGACAATACAAACTGATTTCTGTCGACAAGTACGCAAAAAAAAATCAAATACAAAAAGCCTCGTTTTGTTAAAAAATAAAAAAAAACAATGACCGAACAAAGTGATGAAACTTACGATTTGCACAAGTACAACTGGACGCATAAGGATAGCAGGGTTTGGCCAGTCAGGTCTAACGTTGCAATGTAAACAAAAAAAAATTAATAATTCTTAAAACTTCGTGACAATTGAGATGTATAGTTATCAAAAATCTCGGGGTAGTGGTACAAACATTTAGCATGATACACGTGGATTCTTGGAGTGAAACAGGTACGAATAACAATAATATAAAAATAATAAAATTGTATAAAGGCGGTAGGTACACTACAGCTGCGTACACGTATGACAGTGTTTTTTTCGATGCGAGATGCAATTTTGTGAAAAAATAGTTTCTAGTATGATTTCCGATGAACAAACTAATCGACCCATACTTGCCTTGTGCTACGTATCCAGTTGTACGGTACGAAATCATGAAGCAAAAGAAAAGCGTAAACTTGAGTTACAATATCGTATGTACGAACGAGATTTGACAAACGTGTCGTTGTACGCTCGAAGAAAAAAAAAAAGAAAAAATGAATCGATTAGTAAATTAATGCATTACCGCGCGACGTGTCCTCGGTCCGTCGCAACGTAAGCGATGACCCTGAAGATATCTGCACGAGACTAAATTTCATCGAGTTACAACAGCTGCTTGGAGAATAAGATTCTACAAGAAAACAATTTTTTTAACTTCACTCGGTGCGAAAATTGCAGTTTTACGCACGCCTCGCGTGCGTAAATCCCAATTTTCGCACCTTGTGAAATAAAATGTAGTACGATACTCGTGCGGAAAACTTTCTCAACTCGTGTGATTGCAACACTCGCCAGAAAAAGTTTTATCGCACTAGTATCGTAATGTACTATTAACACATGCACGTAAAATCCCGCTTTCCGTTCCTGTGAAGTGAGTGCAGAAAGGCACTTTTTGCATCGCGTGCGAGAAAAATATTGCACATACGTACAGACACAATATGGTCTTTTTCCTGCACTAGTGCTAGAAAGTACCTTTCTGCACACTTTCCAACAACGAAAACCGTGATTTTTGTGAATTTGTTAGGAAAAATTATGTGAATGGGATGAGCATAGAAACGGGAGTCCTGACTCGTGTGAATGCATTTCACACGAGCCATTTCCATTCTCCCGAGTCGTTTGAAACTTTCTACGCCTTTTTCATACAAATAACGATTTTCTTTCCTGAAGCAGTGCATTAACAGAGACTTGCCGAAGATGGAATTTGATGTCATGCAGATATCTTCAGGGTGATCGTAAGACAGTACGATCGTACATGCTCGATAAATGATAATACGCTATGCACAAAAATTCTTCGATAATATTAGAAGCTTACTTGTTTTCGGCGTAAGATAGACGGAAATAGCTGTGATGGGGTCGAGGCTCGGATCTCGATATAATTCCGTTACGAGAAGATCATTGTCCTTCATTCGAAGCGGAAACTTTTGCATGTCTGCGATAAAAAAAACATTATTTTTTAGTGAAGCGAGGATTTGCTCGTATGTGCGTTTTTTGTGGCTTTTGGAGTCGCCGAATTACCGATGTAGTAGATGGAGCCGTTGTTGCAGCCGAGAAGCAGGAACGAGCCTGCGGTGTCGAAGGACGAGATCGGCACGACGTCTTGGATCTGCCAGTGCTGCGACATGGCGTGCCAAACACCGATCTTTCCGGTCGACGAGAGAGCGACCAACTGGCTGCCGATGAAGAACAAATATTCGACGCGAACGTTGAGATTGAACGTGCCGATATTCGTTTTTATTCCATCCTCGGAAACGCTCCACAGTCGGACCTGACTGCCGTAAGAGATCGCTACCATTTTGCCGTCGGCGCCGCTGCCCATCTTCGCATTTATCGCGACCCTCTCGATTATCGATTCTATGTGGGGACTCGTGAAGGCGTGTTGCCAGCCGGACGAGTCCTTCAATCGGTAGCACGTTATGAAGTGAGCGTACGATATAACTATCCAGTTGTGATGAGCCTTTATTATGTGCACCCTCAACGGATCCACCCAGCCTGGAAAAGCGTAGATTTTTTTTTATGTTACCGTTGAAATTTTATCGTGTTCGGTCGTTATATTAAAATTATTGTATTTCTTTTTCCCTTTTTTTTTGTTTATAGGTGTACCTTGATGCGGGCCGAAAATCAGGCCGACGTCGTTCTTGAAGAGTTTGTTCAAATCTGCGGAACTGTTCCTCGCGTGTCTCAGGTCGAGCGAGGAATTGCGAGAGTGGGGGACTCCTCGCTGGGAAACTCTGTAATCCAGGGACGAGTTTCGCGTATGCGAGGACGTCGACGCTTTTTGGTTTTGTTGGCCTGCAAGCAGTGACATTACGTTACAGGCATTGTGATTAAAAAATTGTGTGCGAAAATTTATGTACAAGAAAGTAAGTTTTTGTGGATAAAATCAATAAATTGAATGTACACAAATATATAAGTATACGTTTAAGTGAAGCTTTGCATATTAAGTTCCGCTTTTTAAGACATGTTCAATATATCAATAAATTTGTATCTTTCGGAACATTTTTATCCAATTTAATATCCCTCTAAAAATATAAATAAAAAATTCATAATTCTGTAGATTGAATTTTGTTAAAATTTATGATATATATTTAAATAATACATTTCATAAATAACACAAAATATTTCATATAATTGAATATGATATATTAATAAACGTTTAAACTGATGTCCGGCATGTTCAGTCAGACTTTCAAAAACCATATTTAATATATTAATAAATTTTTATTCATCAACACATTTTCATCAAATTTATTATCTCGCCATATATATAAATAAAAACTTCATAACTTTGCACATTGAATTAATTTTGTTAAAATGTACGAAAGCTCACCATTGGCACTTGGAGCTTGACCGGAAGGGCCGGCAGGTTGAGAATTTCCGTGAGAGGTGCTCGGGGCTTCGACTCTCGCGGTACTGGCAGTGCCCGTGAGGCGTCCGTGAACGGAAACATCGCTGACGCTGGTTGTGACGCCGATGGGTTCGTGTAGTGGAATACCTGCAAATAAATCGCGAGACGACTAATACGTATTTTCATGTTAAAAAAATTATGACTGAGAATCTAATACATCATGCGATCTTACAAGGCGGAGGTAGATATCCATAAAAGAGCACGTCTCCGCAGGAGGACTGTGACAAATCCTCGCAGAGCATGAGTCGTTTGACCAGCGGCGTTATGCCATAATACTCGGCTTCGTGCCTCAGGGCTTTGATGTCGACGTTCTTCAAGTCTATGTCTCGGGTGCGAAGATAATTCAGTATGATGGAGAAGATCTTCGGGTCCCTGTCGATGAACAGAGCGCCGTTCTCGTCCCGTCTCGAGGTGATGCGGTTGCTCAGCAGAGCGGTGAAGAACGAGTCGGGAATCCACGTGAGGGTTGGTCGGGACGTCGAGAATCTGAGGGATACGAGATCGATCGTGGATTGAAGCGTTCGGACGAAATCTCGTCCGATAATCATTGCCATTGCTTGTTGCAACGACGAAAAATTCGTGAATATTTACTGACCTCGTCCCGCCGACGTTGAGATGAACGATGTCTCCCATGTTCACCAGATGCAATAATGCCATTAAACGAAATATTCAACTAAAAAAATGTTTTTCTACTTTGACAGCTCATCGCACTAGAGACAAAACACACGGACAGTTTTAACTTCAAGGCGCGTTTCGATATCAGCTGCAAGTTGGGTCGCCTTTCTAAAATAACTGCAATTTCCTAGCAGCTTGTAGAGACCATAAATCGTTAAAAAAAAGTCACTTCCGGTTTGAAAACCTCATCTTTCGACCGGGCGTGACGACATGTAAGGGAAACATTACTTCGCGTAAAAAAATGAGATCTTGAAACAGGATGTGACATAATTTCGGGGAAAAGTCACTTCAGGTCGAAAAATGAAATTTTCAAAGCGCATGTGACATAATTTTGGGGAAAAGTCACTTCCGGTCGCAAAATGAGATTTTCAAACCGGATGTGACATAATTTAAGGAGAAACGGCTAGCCCAGTCGAAAAATGAGATTTTCAAATCAGAAGTGACATTATCTAGGGGAAACGTCACTTCCGGTCGGAGAATTAGATTTTCAAACCGGAAACGGCGTCATAACAAACTTTTAAAAACATTCCTGTAACGTAACTACCGGTTTAAAAGTGAGATTCCCCAACCTGAAGTGGCGATGAAAAAAAACATTAAGTTTTCATAGTTTATACATGGTGTTTCTCCGACCCAGTTTACTCTTTGGCGGAAATGAGTTTCGGCTGAAGTAAATTTGGCGTATTCGACAGCTTATCATAACGAAAGTTTGAAAATTTGGCGCCCAATTCTCGTGTCGATAAGGTCGATATTTCTGTATTCCGAGACTGCAATCAGGCAAGCGTCTAATCAACAATTTTTGTTCGAAAAATCGTCAACGCGGGATGAAAATCTTCCATCGACAAATTATTCGATAATTTATAAGCGATACTCGAAGCATTATAATCGTAGTTGTGGATCGCGCTCGGAAAATGTGGTCCGTCTGATTTGACGTTCCACAGTCATCTTCCTCCCGTGGGCTTTGGCAACGGTGGTGCAGTACGTTCTGTATTATTCGCGAAGTACAACGCTCGTTAAATTTTGCCCACGCTTATTTGTCAACCGATTGTCCAAACATGCCGAAGAATAAGGGTGAGTGATAAGCGGATAATTTCGTAGCGCGATCGGTACGCGCGATCGATGCGTCGCACGCGATCGCGACGACCGATCGAGACCCGCAGATTTTCAACGCAATGTGGTTAGCTTGGACTAACCTGACAGCCATCAATTTTGCCTCGAACGAATGATCGATAATCGTCCAAAAATTGACGTCACCCTCGTGCGTAGCGAGAAAATCGTTTGTGTGTTAAACAAAAAAAAAAAACTCTTTAATTGTCTTCGCAGGAAAGGGAGGAAAAAACAGGAGGAGAGGAAAGAACGAGAACGAAACTGAGAAGAGAGAGTTGGTCTTCAAGGAAGATGGCCAAGGTAAGAGCAGAGCGTTTCGTCTTTCGTGTGATTCGCTCAAGGCCGTTTACGAACGAGAGCGGGAAGAGCGAAATTTTTTTTATAAAAAAAAAAAACAAAAACATCGTCTGATAAATATCGGTGACTTTGCACTTTCATGGCTCAGTGGTGATTCGAAAGTTTGAGTGTTCTTTTTTTTTCTCAGAATATGCCCAGGTCACAAAGATGCTTGGAAACGGGAGGCTCGAAGCCATGTGCTTCGACGGCGTCAAACGACTTTGTCACATTCGGGGCAAACTGCGCAAAAAAGTTTGGATCAATCAGGGCGACATTATACTGATCGGATTGCGAGATTATCAGGACGCGAAAGCCGACGTCATTCTGAAGTACACGTCGGACGAGGCGCGAAATTTGAAGACCTACGGAGAGTTCCCAGAAACTGGTCAGTTTTATTTTTCTGAGAAACATTCTTTTTTTTACAGAAATTTTGTTTCTTTTTCTGCATGTTAATTTTTTTTTTTAATTTCAGTACGTATCAACGACACCGTCACATTTGTGGAGGATGGCTTCGACGAGGACATAGAGTTTGGAGATGAGATTAGTGACGATGACGAAGACGACGTGGACAATGTAAGTTGCCAATTGCTGAACAAGAATTCTTTAATATTTTCTTATTATTAATGATTAAAAAAAAATCGTTCGTTTGCAGATCTGATCAGCCATCGTGACGATCGTGAGACAGGGGACACTAGTGCGATAAAAACACAAAAAAAACGAAAACAAAAAATCGACTAACTAACAGCGGGTGAGATGCAAAACGGGAAGGGAGGGACGGTCACGTTTTAACGAAAGAGTCGGAGATCTGACGAAGTAACTAATTAATTGTATCTATAAAATAAATCACCAAACGTTTCGATTTTGTACTGTGTTCTTGTCCGATTGTAACGCGATTTTATAGACAATGAAAACATTTTACGTGAAAATTGTAATAGAGCAAGAACTTCCGGAGGCCTCCGATCGCGACGACGCACTCGGTGTGTCGGCTAGAATATTTCAAAATTTGTATCAAACGTCGATCGACGAGACGGAACGAAAACAAACAAGTATCGATCACGATGATGAAGTTCGAACATCGACGTCGAATTGTGTTCGCGACGATCGATAGCCCAAATTGTCTCACACAAAAAAAAAATTAAAAAATGAATAAACAGAAAACGAATGAAATAAAAATAAAACATATTTGTTAGATAGGTAGCCGATCCTAATTGTATTCTATGAAAAACGAGAACGAAAATTGTGCCACCGGTTTAACTCATGTAGAAACAGCTCGATTTTATTTTGTAAATTTCATTGTAAAGTAAACCACGAGGGTGGGGGGCGGGGGGAGCGAAGCGGATCGTAGAGAAAAATCCAGAAAGCACAATCGATCGATTGTCGACGAACGAAACGTTTTGTGTTCATAGCGATTACAATGTGCTGTAGATCAAAGAGTGATCATTGTAAAATCTTTCTGTAAGCTTAATTCATTTCTTTCTTTTTTTTTCTCTTCTCCCAATAGATAGCCGCGAAACATTGATTATTTGTAATCGCATGTTTTTAAGAATTAATAAAAAAAATAATACCGGACGTAGAAAGAAGTTTTCCAAGTTCTCTTAAGCCCACCTTATTCCAGAGCGTTTTTCCACCGTATATTCGTGTCGTCCGATGAACAAGGGAAAGACTGCTGCGAATGACGCTATGATTGGAGAGGCAAGATTTTTATTTATTGTTCGATTCACCACTTTTAATTTGTGTGTAAAGAAGTTATTCCGTTTAATAAATTACAATAACAATTAAAATTATTTATTATGGCGTCATTGATAGTTCTATCACACAATAGTACAGCGTGCCATTGCCTTTGAGCGGTATGACGATAGCGCAAATTGTTTCACAAAAAAAAAAATCGAAATCGAAAGAAGACGAAATGAATAAGAATAAAACATATTTACTCAAATCAGTAGCCGAACTTAATTGTGTTTCATGACAACTAAAAAAACATTGAAAAAAATTGAGTTTTATACATTTATAGGATGCATCAATGGATTAGACAATGAACAGATTTAATTAATCTAGTGGAGACACCCTCAATCTTGATTGATAGAGTCCTACTCGTCTGAGAATAAATTAGTTCCATTTGTATTCAGCCCTATAACTCATGACTGGGGTCCGAAAGCACCCCACGCAAAAGCGAAAAAATTAGCTTTTTGCTGATTTTTTCCGGTTTTCAGTTTTCGAATGGGTTTTTTATTAACCAAATGTAAGCAAAATCAGATTTCTTGTACACCATTCTCTTCCTTTTGAAAAAACGAAGAAAACCATGTATGAGGAAGTCTGTTTATCAGCATAGAACTGGTTTTATGATCAAGAATGCGTGGGGTGCGTTCGGACCCCAGTTATGCTTTTGAAGGTAAAAAAATTAAGTCATGAGTTGTAGTGTTAAAGAAGAGAGATTTTTATCGTAAAATTATATTTCCTGATAAATGATCGGTATATTTTTTGTCGCTGCTATAAGCACTTTATTATGTTAGGATCATTTTTAAGTGAAATTTATGGTAAGCATTGCCGAAATTCAAGTAAAAATCTCCCCCGAAAATAATGCAGTTCGTGTAGTCACCAAAACCTTTTCCAATTTCTCTCGGTGTCTTTTTTCTTCGGTCGTTTGTAAAAACGAACGAATTTTCGATTATCGAATTGGGTATTAAAGTTATTCGGAGCGACTGTATTTCATACTATGGGACGACAAGGGCACACTATTTGGTTTTAGGACATCCATTTGTCGCAGAAGATGATGCAGAGCTCATTGCCAGGACGCGGTACTTGTCAAGGATGCGTGCGTGTCTTGCACCGCGTTGTCGCCGAATTTTGAAGCGTGCGAATAAAAAAAATCAAAAGATTCGTCGCTGGAAAGAAAATTGATAAAACAACTGAAGACCGAGTACAAGGATCTATCAGCGATAACGAGAAAGATCAGTGCGTACACGAAGGACATTCTCAGCAGTATCACAACGAAAAGTATGAAGAGTTCGCTCCGCGAAAACATTGACAAAGATTGTTCATCGAATCGAGATTTCGCGACGCAACCGATAGCTATGCAGTGTCATGACAAGTCTGGTCGTCCTTGCTTAAAACTGAGGCTTTTGGATTCAAAGGAGTTGCCGAGTCATCGAGAATGCCAATGGTTTCCAAATTATCGTGGCATCGGCAACCGAACGCCGGAGAGGATTTCTCCCAATGGATTGGGCTCGATCAACGAGGATTCTACCAACTGCAGTACCTCGTCGATTTACAAGTACCTCATGTTCACTCGACGGCATGCATCAACCAAAAGTGATTCACGATAAATAAATAATAATAAATTATAAAAAAAATGACAGCAACTTACTCATACTTGTTACATGCGTTGAAATTGTTTTAGCGGGCAAAAGCCTTCGTTAATTGTAACGTATGTATCGGTATGCAAATGTGAGCAGGCATAGTGACGCGGACAGAATGGAGAAAACGTGTCTCCGAATAAAATGGATACCTAAGCGAACTACGGAAATAGCTTTGTTGTGACTCATGCATGAAAAGTGCTGCACAGAAGTTTTTACCGGAAGTAAAAGAACTTTGTACCGGAAGTAAAAGAACTTTTTACCGGAAGTAAAAGAACTTTTTACCGGAAGTAAAAAGGACTTTGCGAAGTCCACTCGAGCCCACCTTATTCCAGACCGTTTTTCCACCGTAGATAGATCCGTGTCGTCCGACGAGCGATAGAAAGCGACGCCGGTTGCGAATAACACTACGGATTCGAGAGGTAACATTTTTATTTATTATTTATTATGCTGTCATTGATAGCTCTATCACACAATAGTACAGTATGCCATTGCTTTTGAACGGTATGACATAGCGGCGGCACGGTCAACAATGTCGACAGACAACATCCTTTTAGCGGAGGGGGTAGAAAAGCTGCTTGATGCGTAGAGTTTAATTATGCTGTATAGCCCACGAAACCTCAACTAAACCGTACAAAAATTACGAAAATCGTAAGTGTGTGCTGAGGCAATACTGGTAATTAAATGCATCGCGTTGGTTCGTCTGCGTCGGTGGACGCCGCAAAACGGCGCCAGTTTTCCTATGATATTTATTCAGGATTATTTTTTAAAAAACACACACACAGTTTTTAGGTGTTTGCTGCTTTGAGATAAAATTTCAAACGGATTTGCCGAGGTACACAAATACCGTCGAAAAAGTCTCTTTTTAGAATTTTTACCATTGCTGATATTAAAGTTGGACTGATCTTACCCTGTTTGCGGAAATCACTTAAGTACCAGTATCGCTATAGATTCGAGACAGATTACATTAAGTTATGTTTTTTTTTTCGTTTTGTTTGTTTCTTGTTTTTACCAGTAATACAATTAGGAGCAATACAATATTCAATTGAATGCATGTGATTGTGCCTTTGGTCCTTAGGTCAGGGGGGCTCTAGGCAAGTCTATCGAATGCGGTATAATAGACAAAGGTATAATTAGTTTTATAAATCTTGGATGTGCAGTCATATTTTTTTTCGTTTTTTTTTCTCAATACAATATATTATATATTAATAGAATATTTGTAATCCTATAAGATTCCTAAATATATATGTATGTATATATATATTTATATATATATTATTTACGCTATTTTAATCGTAAACCTTCGAACCATGTGACAACGAAAGCTATAATGCTGTGGTAGCCTAGGACAAGTTTTAGAGTCACCGAAGATTTTTTGTTTTGTTTCGTTTAACGTATATTCAACTCTGCCACGCCTAATTCATAATTTATTTCACAAGACTTAAACGATAAATTATAATTCATAACATTAATTATCATTGTTTGCTTGTTTTGTTTTTTTGTTTCCACATAAATAAAATATCCGCTGTCTCGTTAGATGTGTAAGGTATTGTATAAGAGTACACTTGTATATTTTTTTGTTTTTTTTTTCATTTGTTTGTTTGCTAAGAAAATAATGATAATATACACAATTGAAAAATGTTTTGGGAGATACTCTTCGAATAATTCAAATTTACAGATTTTTTTTATCGGCGATCGGTAAAGAGAATTACTCCTTGTCGCGACACAGACCAAAAACGGCGTTTTCTTTTTTCGCTTATCGTCTTACAGAATTCATTTTTTTTACTGCGCTTTAAATTCTTTCGTGCTCGGCGAGACGGCAAGACGGACCGTTTTCCCTCCTCAAAGACTCGTCTTTAATAGCGTTAAAGCGCGTTGCTTTTTTTTTCTTCTTAAATATTTTTATTTATCATTTCTTTTTGCCATTGATAATCCAAAGCTTGGCTCGTTCTTAGACGCAAGAAAAAACATTAACATTTTTTTTTAGCAAGCGATGCACGTCGATGCGGACGTTTATATTCCTACACGAATAATTTATGCCAACTTTTGTTTCGCGTGCGTCAACTTGTGTAACAAATTGAATCTCGCTGCAACGCGAGACACACATGTTGAATTCATCGTACAAAGATTTCCCTTCGTCCTATCTCTCACTTTATCTCACCGGGTCGCGTTTCGTTTATAGTTTTTCGTAATTAAATATCCGGGATAAAAATTTCTCGTGCCTCTTATATACGTATCGACGGACACAAGGAGAAGCGTTCAACGTGGACGGGCTGGCGTAGTGGAGACTAGCGGGAAGCTAGTCGAACTAGCAATGACAGTGTTTGATCGATTAAAAAAAAAAGAAACACCGAACGCAAAGCGAATAATCTAGTAGTAGATAAATAAAAAAAATACACGAACAAAAAAATTAATACGGAAGCCTAGGCCAATGTGAATGTACGATTACCTGTGTGCTAATCAGGTAAAACTCATATATTTTGTTTTCATATCGCTGTCGTTAGAAGTACAGAATCGTTCGATGCGAGGAAATATCGAACTGGACTCTTGCTTCATTTTTTTTGTTTTTTTTTTTACGTTAAATTAATAATATATCTCGATTTAAAAAGTGTACTTCTCTCTTTCATTGCCAAATTGTTTGCCGTTTTTTAAAACTCTATCGCGTATTATAATCGTTTGTTTCTTTAATTTATTTATTTCATTTTTCTTCTTTTTTTCAAAAATTCTTATTTATCTATCGTTTGTGTCGTTGGAAGGGAGACGACGATCATCTCACTGACCTCTTCTCTCCTCCGTCATGAATTGATCCACGATCTTCTGCATGGACTCTCTAAGTTCGTCCGAGCCTCCCGTGGCGCTACCGGCCACAGGGACCGACGTCGTTATTACTCGTGTTGTTCTCGTTATTCTGAAAAATATAAATCAAATTAGTCCAATGTCGAGTTACAGTTTTTAAGACAAGCGCACTGCCGAATTTTCTTTTTTTGCCCACCAAAATACACCACGCCTCTCGTGGTCCAAGTGCAGGCTTTGCGGTACAAATTTATTGTAATTATTTTTCAAAAATTAAAGAAGCGAAGGGGAATTTTTTTTCTACAGCAATAGTTCGATAATTATTTATTTATTTATTTATTTTCTAATACCTTTCCTGAGTCTCGGGATCGACATCGGTCATGGTCGTCTCCATGTAAGACGGCTCGCTGTGTTGCATAAAGTCAGATTCTGTGTAGGAAAAAAAACAAAAAAACAATATTGAACAGAGTTCGATTAAATTTGTGGATATTCGATTGTAATTCGAATATAATCTAGGCCGGTGGTTTGTCGCGCAAACGCAATTACGCAATTCGGTAACTCTCAAATTGTTTACATCATGCCCAAACAAGGGGGGTTTTGTAAGACTAGACACATATAAAAAAAATAACAACATTACTATAAATTCTGGCAATACGAAACAGAGTACGCAGTCGTGTCTGACCAGCCATAATTATACTACTGCGTTAAATTTTGCGCCGGGCATGTGCGAAACTCGCAAATTGTTTCATAAAACGATTATGTAATTTGCTCGTTGAATTTCGTTAATTAAAAAAACAATTGAAAAAAAAAATCACCATACACAATTCCATTTCGATAAAATAAAAAAAAAACGTCTGCGCTATTTTTCTCATATTTCCTAAGACTGGTCGGGATATTTTATCTTCGTATATCCTCGAGATATAATAATTTTATCAAATAAATATATTGTGCTAGCGCAGAGCGAGCTTGTGTAAAGCGCTGACAAAGCTGCTGAATAAAGCATCTGACATTTAGTTGTCTCTTAATTTTTTTTTCTTTCGACTTTGTCAAATCAAGACATTGTTCGGCTATTCGACGGTATTAAGTTTGAGGGGGCGCTTTGTAACAACTAATTGCTATTAGTATTGTTAGACGAATTTTCGAATCGTAAGCTCGAAAATTATTACAGAGGCGGTCTCGTGGCAAAAAAATGTTTAACGATCACTTTCAAGGCTTTCACAAGTCAATTTTGCTTTTACCTTTTTTTCTTTTACGGGATTTTTTTAAAGACGTTGCTCGGTGAAAAGCACTCGTCGCAACATCGTGAGGTTCGTTTTGTATTAGTAATTGAATGCATTTTTTAAAATTATTATACAAGTTGGAATGAAAGTAGTCAACTCGAACACAACAGAGGTGCAAATTCATCGAGACACTTTAAATTAAGTTAGTAATCTACTTACTTGATATTTATATTTGTGGTACTCGTAGACGGTTAATATATATATATATATCGTGTAAATTATAGTCACGCAATATTTCGGATATTCCTTAGATAATATTTACACACGTATGAGAGAGATTCGTCTAACAATTCTAACTTTGTATTTATTTTGTTCATACCTATAACAACATGATCGTTGGTCCCTCTACACTTTAGCTTTATCTTGAGATGCTTATTTGTCATAGGAGCTAAGAAGGTTTTAAGTGTACGAACAAAAAAACGATAGCAAAAAAAAAATTGAATAATTATTATTTAAAAAAATGTCAATAAGGAATCAAACAAAACAAAATTATGCATCACTCTCGTCACAAAATCTATCGACGTGCAGTAAGTGCGACGACAACGATGCCTGCGCCTGTTTTGATGCAAGCTCATTGCGACTCGACAGTGCAAAAAGAAAAAAAAGACAACTACAAAATCGCAGGATTCAGCTATCAACAGATGCGAAAATATTTATATATATATTTAAAAAATCATGCGTCTATTCTATTAAAACTACGTTTCATAGTGTAATTATAAACCATGCATCGTACCAACTAGATCGAAGAAGTTCAATCAACGTAATGGAAAAATAAAGCTTGTCCGATTAACTGCGTAATTCAGTACAGTGGAACCAATTCTCGAATTTGATACCGATCAGCCGATCAGATTTGTATCGATACTGCAAATTGGAGCGACGCATTCGGAATAAGTTTCGCGTTTTTCTTTTCAACCTCCATCAATCATCAATCCCCGTCCAAGTTGTCGATGCATATCGGTAAGGTAAAAGTAACGCTCGACTCGTCGTTGCGGGCGGATGGGGACCGAATGCAAAAGTTTTGCAAAGAAGCTGAAGACATACCGTGTGTTCCTTAAATTCATCCGTTTCTGTTGCTGACTACATTCAAGATCAATTCCAAATGCACTTCTACTCGAATTACCCACACTGGCTGGATTCGCGATACATTGCAGAAAAAATAAGAGAAATCGTCTGCAACGTCACTTAGGGTTTCATAAGCTCACTTTCAAACCGGATGTGACGTCACGCAGAAAATTATCGAAAGAATTTTTAATGACGTCACTTCCGACGTATTTCCGTTATATCACTTCCGGTCGAAAAATGAGATTTTAAAGTCAGAAGTGACGTATTTTCGGTATGAGATCACTTCCGGTCGAAAAATTAGATTTTTAACCCAGAAGTGACGTATTTCCGATGTGACGTCACTTCCGGTTGAAAAATCAGATTTTGCGACCGAAAACTGAGATATTTAAGTCGGAAGTGATGGATTTCCGGTAGGATGTCACTTCCGGCCGAAAGCTGAGATTTTCAAACCGGAAGTGACGGTCTTTTGCGTGACGTCACTTCCCGTTTAAAAGTGAGACTTTCAAACGAGAAGTGGCGTTACGCAGAACATTTTTTTATTTGTCTCTTGAATGTACCTCGAATGCAGTCAGTAACGGAAATGTGTGAATTAAGGAACTCAGGAAAGTGGAATAAGGGAACGTATGTGATACGTCTCAAATGCATGTGTAATTCATCTCGAACATAACCACCGACAGAAACGGAGTAATTAAGGAACCCACGGCGAGCGCTCCAGCGCCAACGAACCTCAGCCGCTCGCACTATAGTCTATTAGTAATATAAGATACAGAAAAAAAATTATTCATCGTACCCAGCTTGCCTCGGGGCATGGCTGGAGAGGGTGTGGATGGCGCGTTGGAGTGTACGTGGCTCCAGAACAAGGATAAGTGCTAGTAGGACCACTAACACCGCGGCTGCTGTGCTCATCCAACAAACACAGCTTGTTCTACCATTAGTCTTCGTCCTAGGCTCGGTCCCTATCGGACTTCTTTGTAGGGCGGATTGGGCCGTTCGTAGCGAACTGCGCGCTGCTACCACGTATAGAAAATTATGCTTGGAAACAATTACTTTCGATTTTTTTTTTATTATTGTTTTATCTAATTCAATCTTCGCTTTCTCAAAGAGATCTGTAGCCAGTACAATGAAATAGCCGCTATAGGGTATACTTGATTATATATTGGCAGAGGAGAAATTTACAGCGTTTACAGCAACGTGGTTAAATGACTCTCAAGATATCTGCTAAATTTCATCAAGTCAAGGAGAAGTTCACACCCAGAAAAATAATTTGTTCGAACAGTGACCCGCAAATAATTATTTATTTGATTCAAATAAATATTCATTCAATTAAAATAAATATTTACGTAATACAAAGAAATATTTATGTAATTCAGATAAATATTTATATCAATTAAAGATATATTTGCTTGCGAAGCAAACGTCAAATAAATTATTTTTTGGGTGTACTTATAGAAAAAAATTCTACAAGTGAACAATTTTTTTCTCCTAAAGTCGTGCATTGATACGGACTTGCCGGAGGTGAAATTCGATGTCGTGCAGATATCTTCAGGGTTATCGTGGTTAATACCGCTATGAACTACTTCATTGTACTTCTGCAGTTACCGGAGAGAGGTCAAACACTCAAATGGATTGATGATGGTAAATTGTGTCCCAGAAGCTCTTTATCCGCAAATCGCTGTCCAAGCCGTAATACAAAGAGGTAGATGTGAACAGTAAAAGTTACCACGTTATTGGAGTGTCTTGGAAACCGCGACGCAAATCCCGATGAATCCAAACAAACCGTATGCCGATAACGTTCACGCACAGGTGGATTATACGCCTGACCGAATGTATTGTAAATCCACGATTTTTTAAACACTTTTGAAGTTTTGTCAAGCGCAATGGATTACCTTTCCTAGCAACAAGCTTTGTTTTTCCGTGCGATAAACGCCGATATTGCGATTAAAACGTAACATCGCCGAAAATTGCGCCTCTTCGCAATTGACTACGAAATCTATTAAGTTCATGCGTATGCGATTTACATTGTCCCAAGCTTTGTAAACGGTACACGAAACATTCATGCAAGTTGGTGTAATTCAACGATTTATCGTAGGGCGTAACAAGAACAGCCGACGAAAAGGGAATGTGGGGTAAAACGGATTTTGCTTTGCGCACAGCGGACGACGGTGTAAGTTGCAGGCTCAGAAACCGAGCCAATCAGGCACGATTGGGTAAGTTGGATTTTGCGCCACCCGCTTCAGTACTGGCAATCGCAATTATAAATTCAATACCCATGACGGCAAGTGTTTATGCAAAAATTGGAACATTCAATTTAAAATTTAATATACCAGTTTATGCATAAAAACTTCCTGTACCGGTGCATTAAATTTGATAGGAATTTCTTTTTTACAGTGTTTGATGCAACCTTAAGGTGGTCCTTGCGAATAGTGGGAAATGTTCGCTTCGCTAAAGTTTCGGAGATATGAGAGGGAATTGCAAATACTTTTCGATGGTATGAAAATCTGAAAAATCAAGCATATTAAAGATGCTGAACAGACTAATTTTTCATAACAATATTTCCAAAATGTTATTAACAGGTTGATGAAAATAAACATTGTTGAAGATATCTCCCGGAAATCTAACTTTTTTTAAATGAAAATGATTCGTTCATTTTTCTGAACAGGTATGAATTTTTTCAAATTTTTAAATTCACTTCGAATTTTGTGACTTTCTACACATTTTTTTTCCATGTAAAAAAAATCAAAGTGAATTTAAAAATTTGAAAAACTTCATGCGTATCCAGAAAAGTGAACGAATCATTTTCATAGAAAAATAAGTTAGGTTTTCGGAACGATTTTTTTAACAATTTAATTTTTCATCAATTTGTTAATAACATTTTGGAATTATATTATGCCAAATTAATCTTTTCAGTACCTTTAATATGCTTAATTTTTTTCAAAACTTTATACCATCCAGAAGTGTCTGCAATTTCCTCTCATTTATCCCAAACTTATGCGAAGTGAACACTATTCGCAAGGACTACTTTAATAGACAGGTAGCAAAATGTAAGAGGCATTTCGTCTCTGTCCATATCAGCAAACGGACTCCCAGAAATTGGCTGATCCAACTTACCCGATCGCATTTCCTCCCCACTGAGAAAAAAATGATTAAATTAAGCAAATGCGCGGAGACATACGTTCAAGATGTATTTCTTTGGTACAACAAAAATGTTTGTTTCAATCGACAAATTTTGAATAAATTGGCGCAAATAATAGTTTAACAAAACAATGCTTTATTTATACCAAACAAATAACTTTGAACGTACCTCACCGTGACTTGGTTAATCCAACCAATTTTTTTTCTCAATGCACCTTATCCGCTCGTTAAAGCTTATCAAACCGCAACCAACACCCTCGTCCATTGTACGCGAATCAATAATATACGTGAATAAAAATAAAGTTCTTTTCCCATTGTAACTCGCCAAAACAGTGAACTAACCCAAGCACGTAAATTCTTCGACAAATGAACATGAAACTATCGATGAAAATAACGGGAAGGTAACGATAGAACCAAAAAAAAAAAGAAGAAGGATACCAAGTTAGCGGGATATTTACATCGCTTACTTAGAATGTTAGCTGTGAGTGAGGTACCTTGGTCGTCCTCCATCGGGGAGAGCTCAGCCCCTTCGTGAAGGGCCACGTCGGAGCCGCTAGAGCTGCCGAGAGTTCGCCGTTTGCTAAGCGATCTTCGTCTGGGCCTCGATGAACCTTCGCTATCGGTGTCGCTGTTAATATCGTGCCTAGAGTCACCGTTCTTAGCGTAAACGTCGCCGTTACCCGAGCCCGGCGATGTGTCCAACGAGAATTGCGTTTCCCACTGTTCCTGCTCTTCCCTGGATCTCGCCATGCTCTCCCATGGCAGAGGTTTCCCGTAAGACGAGCGTTTCGTCACGATAGTTTCGCTCCATCCATCCGAATCCTTGCCGGACTTCATCCTATCGATGGTCTCCTTGACGATCGTACCGGAAACGGAGTCCTCGTTCAGCTGAAGATCGCTCTCACCGGCCGGATCGACCATGCTCGTTATCGTCACCGTCCTCGTTGAGGTTCCGGACTCCGGCGAGAAGCCATCGAAGTCCTCCGGCAGAATTCCCTCGGTCACGACAGTCGTCGTCCTCTTGACGGTATAGCTGTCCTCGCCTATGAACTCCTTGAGCGCTTCCGGGTCGATCTCGTCCCTCGAGATCCTGTGAGCTATGCTCGAGAAACCGCTCTGGCCGAGCAATTTCTCCAGCTCCAGAGGATCGAGCTCTTTGCCAGAACCGGAAGTGACCGTCGTCACGCTCTTCGTCACGCCGTCCATCGCGGTCTTCATCAGCTCCGGATCGGCGCTTCCGCTTATGGAGTACTTCACCGTCCTCGTCAACTCGTTTTCGCGTGCCGGTTTCTGTGGCGCGCAAGAGACCGGAAGTTCGCCATCCGACGTCCGGGAAGCTTCGATAGGAACTTTCGATTCTCTCATCGTCGTTATCGTTTTAGTGGCTACTTTCGCGCCATCGGTTGGAATGCCTTCGTTGACTATCGTCGTGATGACTCTAGTTGTCTCTTTCACCTTCACCGGGATTTTGCTCTTCGCGCTAGTTTGGTCCGACGAGTCTTCCGGTTGGTCGGTGGACAGGACGGTCGTCGTGCGAATCTTCTCGACTACGCTGGCAGAGGAATTCGACACGAGCTCGGGTATCTTTGTCTTCGGACTCTTCGAGGGCCTTCCATCGAGCTCCAGGTGGAAGTCTGGCTTGCTCGGCAACTTCGCCGAGTGACGTGGGGCGGGAACGGGTTGCTTTGTCGGAGCGGAAGTAACATGCCTCTCTACTGTCCCATCAATCTCAGCCGAATCATGCCCTGACCCATCCAAAAAGGACACGGACAAGAACCAGGAACAAGGGCATAAAGCACATTGATACAATACTAATGATTTTTGTTTGTTTTTTTTTTTGGAATTCCGACCCAGTTGCGCGATGGGAGCGACAAACTGAGCGGGCTTTTTTTTTAAACTTAGACACGTATGAATGGATTTGGAGTTAGATATTTTGTTTAGTTCGTATCAATATTGCATTAGTTCGTTTATGAAAAAAATAACACTCATGGAAATGGTGTCTAAATGGGGGTTTGCGTGCGTTTTCATTGAAAGCCACTAAAACATCTTCATGGATATGAAACACTTAGATAAAATAATTTGGAAACTAGCGCGATGACGAATTCGTCCATACATCGATTGTTACGGAGAACTAACGGAAATGGTTGGAGAATTCTATGAGAGAAAAAAAGTGAATTTCTATGAGAGATAAAAGTTTTCGAGAAAACCCAATAATCGTAATGAGATATTAGCTTTCAATAAAAAAGCATGCTTGGAGTATTAGTCAGTGTGAAAGCGTCAGCAAGTGCTAACTATGGAAGATAAAGCTAAATATAACTGAGGGTACCATTAAAAATAGAGTACTTCTAACTCGATTGATTTTGCTTCCTTTTCTTCTTTTTTTATCTCTACGACTCTGATTTTTTTTTTCTGTAATGAGAGTATTTTTTTTTTATTACACTTTACCTGATTTTTCCGTAGCGAGCGCCTGATCGGCAAGTGTCTGGGCGCGTTTGACCGCCTCCTCGGTAACATCTGTAATTTACGGTAATTCCAATGATTAAAAATGCATTGACAGACTAAACATTGAAAGCAGTGAATAAACGGTGATTAAGATGAATGATGATATTCCCTGAAAGACATGGTTCGGTTCATGCTTCGCTAGACCGTGGATTCTCCTGTTAATTCAACGATACATAATTACTCACTTCATTATAACAACTGCGTCGTGTTTGAGATATCTTTTCTTTTTTTTTTGTTTGGTTTGTTTTCTTTTATGCGCTATAAAAAAGAATACAATTTTACACCGGGAGTACAAATGAAAAAAAAGTAAAGGGAATTGTCGAGTGTTTTCACATACACCAGAGGCGGTGGTAAAAAATGTTAAAGCTGCGAACGTAAACCTGAAACACATGCGTTAAACTCAATTAAACACCGTTAAAAGAAAAATCAATTGTCAAATAACGCAAATTAGACTGTAACGATGTTATATACAGCAATAATAAAACGCATACTCCGCTACTTCGGTGGATATTGTATCTCCTGTTCGGACAAATTAACGATAGTTATTATCGGACGCATTCAAACCATAAAGTGATCGGATCTACGCCGGTTGCACTGAGAGAAGGATCGATGAAAAACTACCGAGTTATGTGTGGAAAATTTCGACCAGAGATGCTGTCCATTTGGCGCTTCTTGTTATTGCAACGTGACTGCGCATCTACATGACCGTTTTTATGGTAACAATCGTTACCAAAGAAACGAACGTGCGGATACGTCATGTTATAATAACGAAAAACACCAAATCGAAAATATCTCTGGCAAACGTGCTGCATCAGCGCTATTTTATCGTGACACTCAAGCGATATTCAACGATACTATGCGACACTATACGATACTCAAGCGAATTTGTTTTCTTAACTCGTGTGATTGCAACACTCGCCTTTGGCTTATGGTGCAAATTCATACTCGTCATAAGACTTTTATCGCGCTTGTATCGTAAATTACGATTATCACACTAGTATCGTAATGGACCATTTTCGTATCGCGTGCAAGAAAAATATTGCGTATGCGTACAAACGCTATACGATTTTTTTTTTCGCACTAGTGCGAGAAAGTGTTTTTTCTGCTCACACTTCCCAAAAACGAAATATGTAATTTTTGTGAACCTGTTGGTAAAAATTATATGCATTCTGATTCTCTAGCAGAATGTTTAATCTTAGGTTTAATACGAATGTTTGCCAGGATGCCGCTATAGCTCTCATATACGTGAAAGTCCAATCGGTCTTTACCAGACTTACGGCAATTTCTATAAGATCCTTCTCTCAGTGTGCGTATCGGGAGTGAACGAAAATTACAATTTTTAATTCTAGACGCTTCAATGACTGAATAATGATGAATTTGGAAAAATCTACGATCATCGATACGAACCAAATTCTACAGGAGTAACCCGTGCGAACTGTTCACTTTTTAGTCCGAATGAGACGAACGGGGTTCGCAGAGTCGGGCCAGGGTAACGAAATAGATGCTGGGTGCCCGTTGTTAGAGGATTACGTCGGATTATATGGTGTATGACATTGGTGCATGATTAATATCCAGTTACCTTCTTAAAAAAGGCATTGTAAACTGAAGTTACGTATAAAAGCATTAAAGTTAAATTATCGAATATTTAATAATAAAATTAAACATTAAAATTATATTAAAATTAATGGTTTGAATTAAAAATAATAAAAAAAAACAATTAAAAATTATTTATGTTACACACAGCTGGTATGTAATATCTATAACACAATCATTTCAAGATACCTTTAATGCTACTGTCACTGAACTCGGCGGGGCTGGGTGGTGGGGTCGACGCCGTCCGCACAGACTTAGTTACGACTGTGGTGACGGTTTGATGTGCGCGAGGCTTGAGGTGCTCTAACTCTCTGGAAACTCCAGCAACTAGCCTATCGGATTTCTCCGTCGAGCTATGCTTAATTTCCCTAATCTCCTTAGTCGGACTAATTTTTTGAGGAATGCGAGAAGCTGATTTTGATTTACCGTCGCCGACCGTTTGTTTCGCGTCGCTGTCCGCGACCCTATCTAGCGGACCGAACGATTCTAGTCTAACGTCGCTCATCGTATCTGCCAGATCGGCGTCCCTGACTACTTCGGTCTCTCTGAGCGGTGACGAGACTTCGTAATAACCGGAGATACCGAAAGTCTCCTTGGACTCTTGTTTGGTGTCCTCCCAGAATTTCGCCGTCGAGCCTTTGATGTTGTCCGTCGCGTGGTCGATCTCCTTGGCGATTTTGTGCGTAGCGCCTTTGGCGCCCTTGACGATGCTCGACAAAACGCCCTTCGACTTCTTCGACTTCCGCGATTTCTCCGGCGAACTGTCGCGCTCCATTGAATCCCGAGAACTCGATTCAGATGTCGAGGATTCGCTGAAGCGATCGTGTCTGCGAATCGCCTCTTGCCTCGTGTCCTCCAGGAAAATCTGGCTCGCAGTTTTGGGATCGATCTCCGTAGTGGCGATTTTGAAGTCCTCAGAGATCTTTACTCTCTTGCCGTCAGTTGGGAAACTTCCGGCGTCGGTGAAGACCTGAGTCGCCGCTCCGCCCTTCCCGAGCGTCGTGACTCGAACTTCGGTTCTAGTTATTGTTTTCCTTCCGTCTTTCTCATCATGGAAATCTGGAATGATCGCTTCGCTATGCTGGATTTTTTTGGTGGCTTTCTCAGCGGCAACCGAGTCGGCGCTCGCGGTAATTTTTTCTTTGACCAACTTGACGTCTTCTTTCATTTCCTTCTTTACAGAGTCCTTGGCTGTGACGGCGTCCTCGTGCAGTTTGTCCGCGGCGCTCGCGACTGCTGAGGTCGCTTTTAGTTTCTCATCAGAAACTTTCTTTTCTGTCGCTTTAGCCGCATCAACCGCTGTGTCTTTGGCGGTCGCCAATTTTCTTCGCATCTCTTCATCCGCTTTTTCCGCATAGGCGGTCGCTTCGGCGACGATTCCGGAAGCTTGCATTCTCAACTGGTCCTCAGTTGCCTGCACATCCGATTTTAATTTATCCTTCGTTTGGTTGACGGATTTTGCGGCTTCGTCGAGTTCGCGATGTAAACGCTCTTGGTCCTTCGATGCCTTTTCTATTGATTCATCAACGAGGTTTTTGAGATCCCCGGAAGCTTCGTCGGCGGAGTGTTTCGCACCCTTGAAGATGCCAGACAAAAATCCGCCGCCTTTGGCCTTTGCTTTTTTGGCTTCCTTTGCTGCTTCATCCTTGGCGTGGTCGACGGATTCGACGACCGTGGACGAAGCTGCGCTCAAGGCACCTTGCGCCGCTTTGATGTCGTCCTTGACTTCGTTCTTCACAGAATCCTTTGCCTTTGACGCATCGTCCTTAAGTTTTTTAGCGGCAGCCCCGGTTGCCACAGCAGCGGCTGATACTTTATCAGAGATTTTGTCCCCAGTTGTCTTTACGCCTTCGACCGCTGCGCTCGTACCGGAAACCACCTTTTCCTGAGCGTGTTTCTTCGCCTTCTTCGCGTCGTCGATAACTTTCTCAGTACCAGCTGAAACCGTTTGCGTCAATTCTTCCACCTTCTCGGTACCAGCTGAAACGGTTTGCGTCAACCCTTCAGCTTTTTTGTGCAAATTGTCAACTGCTTTGTCTTTGGCGTCTTTGACCGCTTTTTCAGCATCCTCAGCAGCGCGTCGTGCTCGTTCTTCTTCCTCGGTAGCTTCCTGCTTGGTCTCGTCCCAGAATTCTTTAACCTCTTCCGAAACTTCCTCGACAGCGTGTTTGGCACCTTTGATTATGTCAGAGAAGAATCCGCCGGCCTTAGCTTTGGTCTTCTTCGACTCTTTTTCTGCAGCGTCTTTGGCCGATTCTGCAGCATCGACGACGACTTCAGCGCCAGCGGTCAATTTATCTCTCGCTGCTTCTTTCGTCTCGTGAATATCTTTTGCTGCTTTGGACGACGCGTCAGAAACTACGTCTTTGGCGGATTCGAGACCATGCCCGACCCGCTGTTCGACAGTCTTAGCTTGGTCAACGACTTGCTGCAGACCCGCTGAAGCATCTTCAGACAATTTGTCCTTTGCTGCACGCGCGTCCGCAGCAGCTTTATCTGCAGAATCTTTCAAGGCCTTTGCGGCTTCATTTGCTGCGTGCTTGGCTTGTTCTTGCTCCCTCGAAGCTTCCTTGTTGGCTTCCTCGAGGAAATCCTTGACGTCATCCGAAGCTTCGTTGATCGAGTGTTTGGAGCCTTTGAAGATCCCGGATAAGAAACCGCCTGCCTTTCCCTTCGCTTTCTTCGCATCTTTCGCGACTTTTTCCTTCACAGCTTCCGCTGTTTCCGCTGCAGCTTCAGCTCCAGCGACGACTTTGTCCTGCGCCTTCTTCGCGTCTTTCGCGACTTTGTCCTTCACAGCTTCAGCCGTTTCCGCTGCAGCTTCCGCTCCTGCGACAACTTTGTCCTGCGTTTTCTTCGCGTCTTTCGCGACTTTATCCTTCACGGCGTCTGCGGTTTTTGCTGCAGCTTCCGCTCCAGCGACGACTTTGTCCTTCGCCGCTTTCGCGTCTTCCTTGATTTCCTTGCCGACCGCGTCCTTGGCCTTCGCAACGTCCTTGCTCAATTTCTCAGATGCATCTGTTGCAGCCTTGCTGGTTTTTTCTGTAGCGTCAGACATTTTTTCTCCGGTCGCTCTTGCCGCATCGGAAACGGAATCCTTCGCTGACGTCAACTTTTCCTCGACGTGTCTTTCCGCTGCCTTGGCGTGATCGACGACGCTTTGCGCACTCACAGATGCCGTTTCCTTCAGCTTGTCTTTCGCTGCGCGCAGCTCCGATGCAGCCTCGTCTTCAGCGTCTTTGACGGATTTCGTGGCTTCTTCAGCAGCCAGGCGTGCGCGTTCCTCTTCTTCCGCAGCACTATGTTTGGTCTCGTCCCAAAATTCTTTGACCTCTTCTGAGACATCCTCGACCGCGTGCTTCGCGCCTTTGATTATTCCGGAGAAGAATCCGCCGGTCTTTGCTTTGGCCTTTTTCGCCTCTTTTTCCGTAGCGTCTTTAGCCGACTCAGCAGCCTCGACCACGGCATCAGCGCCAGCCGCTGCTTTGTCCTTGGTCGATTCGACGCCGCTTTTGACTTTCTCAGTCGCCGCTTCCTTGGTTTTGTTAATATCGTCAGCAACTTTCTGCGCCGCATCCGCCGTAGCTTTGGCTGCTTTCGACGCGCTGTCGGAGATTTCTTTTTCGGTCTTTTTCGTCGCCGCGGACAACGCATCTTTGGCCGAAGCAGCTTTGTCCTCGATTTTTTGCTCCGTCGCTTTAACACCATCGACTAATTTCCGAGCACCAGCAGAAGTTTCCTTGGATAGTTTTACCTGCTCTGCACTTATGTCCGAAGCAAGTTTGTCCTTCGCTTGTTTCGCTGACTGCGCGGTCTCTTCAGCAGCGCGCTTTAGTTTCTCCTCCTCTTTCGCAGCACCCTGCTTGGTTTCGTCGACGACCTCCTTGACGTCATCGGAAACTTCATCAGCAGTCTGTTTCGCGCCTTTGAAAATTCCAGACAAAAATCCACCGGCTTTGTGCTTCGCCTTTTTAGCGTCCTTGACGACTTTATCCTTAGCGGTTTCCGCAGTGTCATCGACGGCAGCAGCAGCAGCGATAACTTTGTCCTTCGCCGCTTTCGCATCTTCCTTGATTTCTTTACTGATCGAATCCTTCGCCTTTGCTGTGTCTTTGCTCAATTTTTCTGCGGCTTCGGAGACTTTTGCTCCGGTCGCTTTCGTCACATCTGTTGCTGCGTCTTTGGCGGAAACGGCAGTTTCCTTCGCTTGATCTTTCGCAGCCTTAGTTCGGTCAACGACTTCTTTCGCTCCTGCCGCAGCTGCGTCCTTCAGCTTACCCTTTGCTGCTTGCATTTCCGAAGCCGCTTTTTCCTCCGCGTCTTTGCCCGATTTTGCTGCTTCATAGGCAGCGCGACGAGCACGCTCTTCCTCCTCAGCAGCTTCCCGCTTGGTCACATCTAAAAATTCCTTGACATCCGCCGAAACATCGTCGGACTCTTCATCAGCAGACTGTTTCGCTCCTTTGAATATTCCGGACAAAAAGCCACCGGCTTTTCCCTTCGCCTTTTTAGCGTCCTTGACGACTTTGTCCTTAGCAGCTTCCGCAGTCTCGTCGACGGCCACAGCAGCAGCGACGACTTTTTCCTTCGCAGCTTTCGCGTCTTCCTTGATTTCTTTACTGATCGAATCCTTCGCCTTAACTGCGTCCTTGCTCAATTTGTCTGCAGCGTCGCTCGTCGCTTTGGCCGCTTCGTCAGCAGCCTCAGTGACTTTCGCTCCCGTCGTTTTCGCCACATCCGTTACCGCATCTTTGCCGGAAGCGACGGTTTCTTTCGCTTGCTCTTTCGCAGCCTTAGTGTGGTCAACGACTTCTTTAGTTCCTGCAGAAACTGCTTCCTTCAGCTTGTCCTTTGCTGCCTGCGCTTCCGAAACAGCTTTGTCCTTTGCTATCTGCACTTCGGACAGAGCTTTGTCCTCCGCATCTTTAGCCGACTTCGCCGCTTCCTCAGCAGCCCGACGAACACGCTCCTCTTCCTCCGCAGCTTCTTGCTTGGTCTCGTCCCAGAATTCCTTGACGTCTTCTGAGACTTCATCAACAGCGTGTTTCGCTCCTTTGATTATACCTGACAAAAATCCGCCGCTCTTAGCCTTGGCTTTCTTGGCCTCTTTTTCCGCAGCGTCCTTCGTCGCATCGACGGAATCCGCCACTGCTGCAACTCCTGCGGTCGTTTTATCTTTCGTAGCCTCAACGCCACTTCTTATTTCGTCGGCAACCGCGTCTTTGGTCTTTACCGCGTCGGCGCTGACTTTCTGGCCGGTTGATGTTACGTGTTCGACCGCTTTGGACGCTGATTCGGATATCTTCTGTCCAGTTTCCTTAGCGCTGTCCGACAATGCATCCTTACTAGAAACGACCGTCTCTTTTATTTGGTCCTTTGCCAGTTTAGTTTTGTCAGCAACTTTCTGCGCAGCGTCCGAAGTTTCCTTCGCCAGCTTGTCTTTCGCTTCACGCGCGTCTGAAGCTACTTTGTCTTTGGAGTCTTTTGCTGCTTTAGCGGCGTCATCGATGGCGCGTTTTGCCTGTTCCTTCTCCTTCGAAACCTCCTGCTTAGTCTCTTCCAGAAAATCTTTGGCGTCAGCCGTCGTTTCGTCGACTGTGTGCTTAGCGCCCTTGAAGATTCCGGATAAAAATCCGCCGCCCTTGGCCTTTGCCTTTTTGGCGTCTTTCGCTGCCTTGTCTTTGGCTGCCTCCGCAGTGTCGATCACCGCATCAGCGCCGGAAGTAAGTTTTTCCTTGACCACTCTAATGTCTTCTTTGATTTCCTTGCCTGCAGCGTCCTTTGCTTTTGTCGCATCTTTGCTCAATTTGTCAGCAACTTCCGTTGTTGCTTTCGACGTCTCGGACGTGGCTTGAGCAACTTTTTCACCGGTCGCAGCTGCCGCATCAGTGATTGAATCTTTGGCGGAGGAAAGTTGCTTTCCTGCCGCGTCTTTGGCGGAGGAAAGTTTCTGTCCTGCGTCATCTTTGACGGAGGAAAGTTTCTGACCTGCTTGGTCTTTGGCGGCGTTCAATTCGGCAATCGCCTTGTCCTCGGTGTCCTTGACTTGTTTCGCAGCTTCCTCGGCTGCACGGCGTGCACGTTCCTCTTCCTCAGTAGCTTCTTGCTTGGCCTCATCCCAAAATTCTTTGACTTCCTCAGAGACATCGTCGACCGCGTGTTTTGCACCTTTTATTATGCCAGAAAAGAAACCACCAGTTTTTGCTTTGGCCTTCTTCGCCTCTTTTTCTGATGCGTCTTTCGCTGCCTCAGCAGAATCAGCGACGGATTCAGCGCCAGCAGCAACCTTTGCTTTCGTCGTGTCGACTCCAGCTTTCGCTTTTCCAATCGCTCCGTCCTTAGCTTTCGCAGCATCGTCGGCGAATTTCTGGGCCGTGTCCGTTACTGATTTGGCTGCTTGGGAAGTTGTTTCTGCAATTTTCTCACCTCCGTCTTTTGCCGCACCGAATAATGTGTCTTTGGTAGAGACGAACGTTTCTTTTGCACGGTCTTCAGCAGCTTTTGTCTCATCGGCTACTTTTTGCATTCCGGCTGACGCGTCCTTTGCCAGTTTGTCTTTCGCAGCCTTAATTTCAGACGCGGCTTTATCTTTGGCGTCTTTGGCTGCTCTTTCAGCTTCTTCCATGGCGCGTTTTGCTTCCTCTGCGTCCCTCGTTGCGTCTTTCTTCATTTCTTCGAGGAAAGTGGACACGTCATCGGTGGCCTCGTCAGCCGAGTGTTTTGCACCTTTGAAGATGCCGGACAAGAATCCGCCGGCTTTTCCTTTAGCTTTCTTGGCGTCCTTCGCCACTTTGCTCTTAGCTGAGTCGACAGTTTCAACGACGGATTCCGCTCCGGCGATCATTTTGTCCTTTGCTAGTTTCGCATCTTCCTTGATCTCTTTGCCGACAGCGTCCTTGGCCTTCGCTGCGTCCCGGTCCAATTTTTCTGCTGCTTCGCTCGTTGCTTTAGCTGCTTTGTCCGTGACTTCTACGACTTTTTCTCCGGTCGCTTTCGCAGCGTGCGATACCGCATCTTTGGCAGCAGTGGCGGTTTCTTTCACTTGTGTTTTTGCTGCTTTTGTTTTGTCAGCAACTTGTTGCGCTCCATCAGCAACGCCTTCGGCCAATTTCTCTTTTGCCTGACGAAGATCTGCAGCGACTTTGTCCTTCGAATCTTTCACAGCTTTTGCAGCCTCTTCGGTGGCTTGGTTTGCTTTTTCTTCCGCTTTTGCAGCCCCTTGCTTAGTGTCCTCGGCGAATTCCTTGACATCATCTGAAACTTCGTCAGCGACATGTTTAGCGCCACCAAAAATTCCAGATAAGAAGCCACCGGCCTTTGCCTTAGCATTCTTAGCGTCTTTCACTGCTGCGTCCTTAGCAGCATCCACGGTTTCTGCAGCAGCTTGTGATGCCGCGGCTGCCTTTTCCTTTGCTGCTTTCGCATCTTCTTGGATTTCCTTGCTAACAGCATCCTTTGCCTTTACAGCATCTTTAGTGAGTTTTTCTGCAGCGTCGCTTGTTGCTTTGGCTGTTTTGTCCGCGACTTCTACGACCTTTTCCGCAGCGCCACTTGTTGCTTTAGCTGCTTTGTCTTTAATTTCTACGACCTTTTCTCCTGTTGCTTTAGCTGCACCCGACACTGCATCTTTAGCAGCAATTGTCGTTTCCTTTACTTGTTCTTTAGCTGCTGCCGTCTTATCAGCTACTTTCTCCACTCCAACTGATACACCCTGAGTCAATTTGTTCTTTGCATCACGAAGATCTGCAGCAGCTTTGTCCTTCGCATCCTTTGCCGCCTTCGCAGCTTCTTCGGCAGCTTGTTTCGCATTTTCTTCCTCTTTTGTGGCCTCCTGCTTAGTGCGTTCGATAAATTCCGTAACGTCATCAGAAACTTCATCAGCGGCGTGTTTAGTGCTCCCAAAAATTCCGGATAAGAAGCCTCCAGCCTTTGCTTTGACCTTCTTAGCGTCTTTCACTGCTGCGTCTTTAGCAGCATCCACGGTTTCAATAGTAGCTTCCGCTCCCGCAACCACTTTATCCTTTGCCAATTTCGCGTCTTCCTTAATTTCCTTGCCAACAGCTTCCTTGGTCTTTGCAGCATCTTTAGTGAGTTTTTCTGCAGCGTCGCTTGTTGCTTTGGCTGCTTTGTCCGTGATTTCTACAACCTTTTCCGCAGCGCCACTTGTTGCTTTAGCTGCTTTGTCTTTAATTTCTACGACCTTTTCTCCAGTTGCTTTAGCTGCACCCGACACTGCGTCTTTAGCAGCAACGGTCGTTTCCTTCACTTGATCTTTAGCTGCTACCGTCTTATCAGCTACTTTCTCCACTCCAGCTGATACACCCTGAGTCAATTTGTTCTTTGCATCACGAAGATCTGCAGCAGCTTTGTCTTTCGCATCCTTTGCCGCCTTCGCAGCTTCTTCGGCAGCTTGTTTCGCATTTTCTTCCTCTTTTGTAGCCTCCTGCTTAGTGTGTTCGATGAGTTCCTTAACGTCATCTGAAACTTCATCAGCGGTGTGTTTAGCGCCCCCAAAAATTCCGGATAAGAAGCCTCCAGCCTTTGCCTTGACTTTCTTAGCGTCTTTCGCTGCTGCGTCCTTAGCAGCATCCACGGCTTCAACAGCAGCTTCCGCTCCCGCAACCACTTTATCCTTTGCCAATTTCGCGTCTTCCTTAATTTCCTTGCCAACAGCTTCCTTGGTCTTTGCAGCGTCTTTAGTGAGTTTTTCTGCAGCGTCGCTTGTTGCTTTGGCTGCTTTGTCCGTGACTTCTACAACCTTTTCCGCAGCGCCACTTGTTGCTTTAGCTGCTTTGTTTTTAATTTCTACGACCTTTTCTCCAGTTGCTTTAGCTGCACCCGACACTGCGTCTTTAGCAGCAACGGTCGTTTCCTTCACTTGTTCTTTAGCTGCTGCCGTCTTATCAGCTACTTTCTCCACTCCAACTGATACACCCTGAGTCAATTTGTTCTTTGCATCACGAAGATCTGCAGCAGCTTTGTCCTTCGCATCCTTTGCCGCCTTCGCAGCTTCTTCGGCAGCTTGTTTCGCATTTTCTTCCTCTTTTGTGGCCTCCTGCTTAGTGCGTTCGATAAATTCCGTAACGTCATCAGAAACTCCATCAGCGGCGTGTTTAGTGCTCCCAAAAATTCCGGATAAGAAGCCTCCAGCCTTTGCTTTGACCTTCTTAGCGTCTTTCGCTGCTGCGTCCTTAGCAGCATCAACGGCTTCAACAGTAGCTTCCGCTCCCGCGACCACTTTATCCTTTGCCAATTTCGCGTCTTCCTTAATTTCCTTGCCAACAGCTTCCTTGGTCTTTGCAGCATCTTTAGTGAGTTTTTCTGCAGCGTCGCTTGTTGCTTTGGCTGCTTTGTCCGTGATTTCTACAACCTTTTCCGCAGCGCCACTTGTTGCTTTAGCTGCTTTGTCTTTAATTTCTACGACCTTTTCTCCAGTTGCTTTAGCTGCACCCGACACTGCGTCTTTAGCAGCAACGGTCGTTTCCTTCACTTGATCTTTAGCTGCTACCGTCTTATCAGCTACTTTCTCCACTCCAGCTGATACACCCTGAGTCAATTTGTTCTTTGCATCACGAAGATCTGCAGCAGCTTTGTCCTTCGCATCCTTTGCGGCTTTCGCAGCTTCTTCGGCAGCTTGTTTCGCATTTTCTTCCTCTTTTGTGGCCTCCTGCTTAGTGCGTTCGATAAATTCCGTAACGTCATCAGAAACTTCATCAGCGGCGTGTTTAGTGCTCCCAAAAATTCCGGATAAGAAGCCTCCAGCCTTTGCTTTGACCTTCTTAGCGTCTTTCACTGCTGCGTCTTTAGCAGCATCCACGGTTTCAATAGTAGCTTCCGCTCCCGCAACCACTTTATCCTTTGCCAATTTCGCGTCTTCCTTAATTTCCTTGCCAACAGCTTCCTTGGTCTTTGCAGCATCTTTAGTGAGTTTTTCTGCAGCGTCGCTTGTTGCTTTGGCTGCTTTGTCCGTGACTTCTACAACCTTTTCCGCAGCGCCACTTGTTGCTTTCGCTGCTTTGTCTTTAATTTCTACGACCTTTTCTCCAGTTGCTTTAGCTGCGCCCGACACTGCATCTTTAGCAGCAACGGTCGTTTCCTTCACTTGATCTTTAGCTGCTACCGTCTTATCAGCTACTTTCTCCACTCCAGCTGATACACCCTGAGTCAATTTGTCCTTTGCATCACGAAGATCTGCAGCAGTTTTGTCCTTCGCATCCTTTGCGGCTTTCGCAGCTTCTTCGGCGGCGCGTTTTGCATTTTCTTCCTCTTTCGTAGCCTCCTGCTTAGTGCGTTCGATGAATTCCTTAGAGTCATTTGAAACTTCATCGGCGGCGTGTTTAGCGCCCCCAAAAATTCCAGATAAGAAGCCTCCAGCCTTCGCCTTAGCCTTCTTAGCGTCCTTTACTGCTGTGTCCTTAGCAGCATCCACGGTTTCAACAACAGCTTCCGCTCCCGCGGTCACCTTATCCTTTGCCAATTTCGCGTCTTCCTTAATTTCCTTGCCAACAGCTTCCTTGGTCTTCGCTGCATCCTGGGCAATTTTTTCCGTTGCCTCACTCGTTGCTTTCGCTGCTTTATCCGTAACCTCTACGACCTTTTCTCCAGTCGCTTTAGCTGCACCCGACACTGCATCTTTAGCAGCAATGGCTGTTTCCTTCACTTGTTCTTTAGCTGCTGTAGTCTTATCAGCTACTTTCTCAACTCCAGTTGAAACACCCTGAGTCAATTTATCCTTCGCATCTCGAAGATCTGCACCAGCTTTGTCCTTTGAATCTTTCACAGCCTTTGCAGCGTTTTCAGCGGCTTGTTTTGCCTTCTCTTCCTCATTCGCGGCCTCTTGCTTAGTATCTTCGACAATTTCCTTGATTTCCTCTGAAACTTCATCAGCGGCGTGTTTAGCGCCCTTGAAAATTCCAGACAAAAAGCCACCGGCCTTTGCCTTAGTTTTCTTAGCTTCCTTCGCTGCTTTTTCCTTAGCAGCCTCCGCATTGTCAACAGCAGCATCCGCTCCAGCGACGATTTTGTCCTTCGCCACTTTGGTCTCTTCTTTGATTTCCTTGCTCACGACGTCCTTAGTCTTTCCAGCGTCTTTGCCAAGTTTCTCTGCAGCACCGCTTGTTGCTTTAGCCGCTTTCTCCGTAACTTCGACGACCTTTTCTCCACCCGCTTTAGCCGCATCTTTAGCAGCGACCAATTTATCCTCGGCATGTTTCTCAGCCGTCTTGGTATGAACGACAACTTTCTGTATACCAGCCGAAGCTTTCTCCTCCACCTGTTTCGCCGCCCTTGCAGCTTCCTCAGCCTCGCGACGTGCGCGTTCTTCCTCCTCCGCAGCTTCTTTCTTAGTGTCGTCCCAGAATTCCTTGACATCCTCCGAAACTTCCTCTACCGCGTGCTTCGCGCCTTTGAGTATCCCAGACAAAAATCCTCCCTCCTTGTCCTTAGATTTGTGCTCGATTTTATCCGATTCACCCACCGGAACTTCCTTCTTGGAGTCTTCGGGTTTTTCAGCCAGTGCGTCAGCGACGTTTCTCGTGTCGTCCAAGAATTTTCCCGTCGCGATTCTCAGCTCTTCATCCCCGCTGTCGAACGAAGCATCGCCGGATGTGCTCTTTTCTCGCGATTTGCTTCTCCTCTTCAGGGTCGACTTGGGGCTCTTGAATATGCCGAAGAGACCGCCTTTCTCGTGCGGCTTGTCCGTCGGACCATCCGCAGTCGATTCCACAATGCCAGATTTTTCCACACTCACCTCGCGAGGAGTTGGGCTGATTCCACGACCCTTCACGTCCTCCCGCGAAATCGTTCTCTTTTCGTGCTTCACCGGCGAACCTTCCTCTATCAGCGGTTCTCGCAAAATATCTGCCGTGCGTCTCGTGTCCTCCAGGAACTTGCTCGTAGCATCGCGCACTTCCCGTTGCTGCTCTTCATCTCCGCTTTCAAAAGACGGTTCCTTTGAGGTGCTTCGCTCTCTAGAGCGGCTCTTCTTCCTGCTTTTCAGCTTTGGACTCTTGAACATGTCGAAGAAGCTCTTTTTGCCGTCATCGGATGTTTGCGAGTCCTCGAGGTCACTTTTTGCCTCGTCCTTTGACTCAGAGGACTTCAAAGGCGTTTTCGATGATACGCCGTTTTCTTTCTCAGCCCTGAGATCTTCAGGTTTGTCGATGACTTTGGTCGAAGTCGTGTAGACCTTTGTTACCAAAGTTTCTACTCCAGGTTTTCCATCGGCTGCCTTGCCTTTGACTACGTCGTACGAAGCGCCGTCGACTTTGTCCTTGGGGGTGTCGAAAGCGGCTCCGGTTGCGACGAACCGCTCGATTTTCTCATCAGCATTCACCTTAGGATGCATCTTGTAGAAAACTGGCTCCTGCATTTTGTCGGAGATTTTTCTTGTGTCGTCCAGGAAAGCTGCGGTCGCGAATCTCAATTCCTCATCACCGCTGTCGAAGGATTCCTGCTTTGAGGAATCGGTTTTGTCCTTGGAATGGCTGCGCTTCTTGCCCTTAGGGCTCTTGAAGATCCCGAAGAAACCGCCGCTCTTGTCCTTTCCCTCGTCTCCGGAATCCTTGGAGGATTCCTTGACGACAGTGGGCTTGTCTTTAGCTTCTTTGTCGCGAAGAGACAAACCCTCTTCTATGTTCTTCAGGTCCGTTTTTAGCGACTTTGATAATTGGTCGGAAGTCTCCTTGACGTCTTCCGCAGCTATCTTTGCTGACGTAGCTGATTTCTCGATGGATTTCTTCGACTCTTCAGGAACTCCTTGAACGTCGTCGCTGATGCGCTGAGTTTTCTCCTCGATTATCTTCTCACCATCCTTAACAATCTTCGTCACCGTCACTGTTTTCGTCGTCACAGTCGTCTCCATGTCTTTCTTCGATTTGTCGACCACGTCCTTTATCTTTTTGCCGTCGTCGAGAATCTGCTTGGTTCCGTTCGTCACGGTCGTCTCGACGGTTTTAGTTGTCACGATTACGTCCTCGATTTTCTTGGCTTCGTGTTTGACGCCCTCGAGGATTTTCTGATCAGTGGGTTTCACCGTAACCGCGACTTCCCGCAAATCCTGCTCAATTTTTTTGGAATCGCTCTTCACTCCGTCAACGATTTTATGCTCGGAGGCTTTCACAGACTCAACGACGTCTTTCGCGTCCTTCTTCGTATCCTTCGCGGACTTCTTGATTTTCTCCTCAGCAGCCTCTGCAGCTTTCTTCGCCTCATCCGCAGCCGATTCGATACTTTCCTCCATCTTAGGTTTCGAGCTCCTGAAGAAACTGGAGAAGAATCCCGGCTTGGATTTGCTCTCTTCGTCATCTTCCGTGTCAGTCGCGTTTTTCTCCTCAGCATGCTTCGACCTATCATCAACCACAGTCTCGCTGACGCTCCTCTCAGGTTTCTCCGACTCCGCATGATGGAATTTCGCGGCGTTTCGTTTGGAGTCCTCAAGGAACTCCGCAGTCGCGATCCTCACGTCGTCCGGTTGCGACACTTGAATGATCGGAGGAATCAGATGAGGTTGAGTCTCGCTCTTCCTCGACTCTTCCAGGAACTTCATCGTAGCGCTTTTGCTCTCTTCATCCCCGCTGTCAAACGAGGTGTCCTTCGAGTCCTTCGACTTCCCCTTCTTCAGCTTCGGTGCCTTAAAAATCCCCGAGAAAATTCCACCGCCTTTCTCCTTGTGTTTCTTCGATTCTCCGTCGATCTTTTCCTTTCCTTCACTCTCAGTCTTCTGAGAGTTGTAGACAATCTCATACGCGGATTGTTTTCCATCCTCCGACGCTTTTTCTTTCTCCGGACTCTTCGCAGGCTCTGACTTGAGAATCCCTCTTATCTCCTTCAGCTTGTCCTGCTTTCCGCTCTCCGTCGTTCTCTCCGCTACCTCCTTTTCCTCCCTCGACGATTTTTCTTTCTCGCTCTCGAGACCCTTGCCCGATTCGGCCAGCATCGTGGCGCAGTCTGGGTAGACTTTGGCGATGCTCCTGGCCGCGTCCTTCTTGGACTCATCGGTTCTAACGTTTGTGTCAAACGAAACCGTTTGCCCATGCAGCTTCGCCTCGTCGCCGAGAATTTCCACGCTCTGCACCGGCTCACCGGTTCTTCCGTCCAAGACCCGCACGATCTTTTCCTCCATGATCGGACCTTTCGTCACGATCTTTTCCTCTATGACCGGACCTTTCGTCACGATCTTTTCCTCTATGACCGGACCTTTCGTCACGATCTTTTCCTCTATGACCGGACCTTTCGTCACGATCTTTTCCTCTATGACCGGACCTTTCGTCACGACCGTCTTCGTTATCACCCGCTCGATCGAGTCCGAAGCTGGGCTCGTGGAGATGACGATTCTGTCGCCCCCCTGACCTATGACCGGGTCGTAAGCTCCGAAGTAGGGACTCTGACTCAGAGGCTGCGAGTCCATCACCGACTCCGTCGAGACCGGATGGTCGTACTCCTGCACCGTCGTCGTTCTCGTTATCACCGACTGTCCCGATCTCGGATCACCCTCCGTCGTCACGATCGTCTTGGTCGAAATTAACCCACCCTTGGAATCGTACTTGCTTCCCGGAAACCTACGCTCTTTCACTATCAATGGTTCGATGTCGTCGACCCGCTCCGAGACCGACTTTGGTCTCGCAAAATCTGACTCGTCGGTCACGACGAGATCGTCAACGCGAGCTAAACGACGACCTACAGCAACCTCAGCCTCGTTACTCGCACTCGCATCATCATGATAAACCCCCGACCACCCTTCCTTCGCTAACTTCTCCTTCTCTTTTTCTGCGTCTTGTATGACACCTGTTAATTAAGTATTAAACATTTTTTAGGCATCGAAAACACGTGGTAAATCATCATATCGTCACTTTTTTTTTCTATATATCATCTCGTCATCATTAGTGTAAGCTGGCTGGCTGAATAATATGCCCATTGATGGAGGCAGCAGTTAGACTTCGCCGTGGCAATTGTGCTTAGTGTTCGTGCTGTGGAGCAGCTATCTTTGTAAGACGACAAAAAATCTAATTGAGAATGTTTCGAAGGGTCTTGTGAGACCCGTTGATTTTTTTGATGAATTTTTGTGAGACGGTAAAAAGCGCTCGAGTAAGCGACGAGTTGAAAAGTCTGACTTCTGTCGTTATGTCGATATATCGGTCCGTCGTTTTCTTGGATTCGATTGTTAAATGGCACGTCCAAATATGCCTGTGATATGATTTATTAGAGGCGCAAGAATTTCATTGCTCTGATCGTTAATTAACGAATTTTCTCGAATTAATGATCACTGTAAAAATAAATTGTTGATTTAATGCAACGGAACTTAAAATTTGCTTGCGTCACTTACATTAGTCAAAGATTAACGTACTTTTTTTTTGTTGTAAAATAAAAAAACTAAATGTAAATTTCATTAAAAACTTTATTACAAATTTTAATAAAAAATAAAAATTTTACTGTAAAACTGCAACGCGCGCATGTTTGAAATTTGCGAAACAGTTTATGTAAAACAAACAAATTTGCAAACAAATTTTTTTTACAGTGCGCAGACACAAAAAAAAAAAATTCGTTATGTCTCTCGAAATGCAAGTTTCATCCACTGTTACGGATCGTCAAAGAAAATCAACGGACAATATTAGTGCAGTGATTTAGTACTTTTTAACTTCATCGCATAAATATATATGAATATACTGTATGTATATGTGTGTTTCTCTATTCGTTGCGTAAACGACAGCGATAACGTGTAGCACCATTTATTTAAAAATATATAATAATAATCGACCCAAAAATCGACAGCTGCTCCGTGCGCCCACACAGCCAGTTCATGCAACGCCAAACAATTGCAGATTTACCTTGCTGAAACAAATTTTTTACGAGGAAATACGGAAGAGCAGAAAGAGAGTATTAGTGGATCGACAACATTTACGTTTGCCTTTTTAATTATTAATTATTTTGTTTTCTTTAATTTTTTTGTTTTTTTTCCGAACGATGTAGGGTAATCGTGACTAAGTCACGACGGATATTCAGGTGACGCGTAAGCGAAAATAATAATATATATGTTATTTTTTTCTCGGTTATGGATTAAAAAAAAAAGCGAAAAAGCCTTTCGATTCGGCGAGATCTGCACCGGGTGCCAGAACCTGCTGGTGAAAAATAATATAACGAGGATATATATGTATATATATATAAATGTATACATAATAAGTGGTTATGAAAGTCGTAAGCTTCGGGTGCCGTATGACATTGCGATTTTTACACAATCGGAATTGGTCATCGTATTATACATGGGGACACTGTAAAAGCCGGAGGCTCTGACATTCGGAGGTAAAATCGTGCCTGGAATAATAATTTAATTATCGTAAAGAAATTCCCCGTCGCCGGCAACAGGTGGGCTTCGTATAGGAGCTCTTAAAAGTTGGCGCTTATTTATCGACACGATTTTTCGCAATCCAAATGCCCGCGGAGGATTCGGTAATGGGGTGCACGCTGAATTCTTTAAATTTTTACATTTATTTTATTTAAATTTTTTTACTTTTTATTTTGTTTTTTTAGTTTGACGAAAATGCAATAAACAAATACGGGCGTGAATCCCATTGCCGTATTGTTTCACCTACACGATTATCGTTCATGCTACAGAGATTCAAAAAAAAAGAAGATAGATACAGAAGAGACAGCCGAGATAAAGAGATAGAATAAAAGAGCGAGAGAGAATGGAATCCAGGAAACGATGATGACCCTGAAGATATCCGCATGACGTCAAATTTCATCATTGGTAAGTCTCTGTCAATGCCCTGCTTTACGCAAAAAAAAAAAATTATTCCCTTTTTGTAATTCTGATAGAATTTTATTTTTTAATTCTAATTGAATTTTATTTTGTAATTTTAATTAATTCAATTAAAATTACAAAATACAAAAATTTTGTAATTCTGATTGAATTTTATTTTCCAAATGAGCTTCCCCGAGCGAACTTTGTGCGATGACAACACATAGCCGTTGTGACTTGACGAAATTTATTCTCTTGCAGATATCTTCACGGTCGTAAACGATACTCGCCGTTTATTATCAATTCTGCCAATTTACCCGCTGCTAAGGCAAAGCACGGCCCCTCAACCCATCGATCTCTTAACGTTATCGTTTCGTTAAAAAAAAAAAAAAACAATTTCTTCGATTCACTTACCGGTAACGAGTCTGTTGGCATCCTCGTAAATCCTCTGCCTCTTTTTATTATCATCGTCCGGTATATCGTAAGACTTTTTCGTCATCGTATCCTCGGCGTGACACTTATGTGCAAGAAACTCTGCCATATCGTCACCGAGCTCTTTCTCTTCACTGGCATATTTGTCTTTTATCGGGGTCGAGGTACCGTTGAAAACAGTGCCATTGGTGATTGTGACGTGCTGCTTAGCTGTGGAGTGCGAAAAAAAATAAATAAAAAATAATGTGTTTCGAAAAGTAGATGAAGAAGGCGAGAGTAAGAGGAAGACGATGAAGATTAGCCAAGAAGCAACAGCAACAAGAGCAGATTTACGGCACTGGATTTAAGGCATAAGGAGTTGGTCCAAAAAACAGGTCGCTTTTCCACATATTTTTTTAACGTGGGTATTAAAACGACATGGTCGGGTTTTTAAACACAGTTAGTACAAGGTGTTATGAAGTTTACTTTTTTTAATTTAAAAATATCCATTAAGAACGGACTTGTCGTTTCGGGGAAAAAAAACGATCTTAATCCCTTGTTGTCAACAAATAAATGAACTTTTCTTTAAATCATCCGGTCATTATATAAAAAATGTTATAATCAAGGATTTGTTCAAATTTCAACTTCATCGGACGAATAGATTTTGAGATACGATGTCCGATGTTAATTGTCAATTGTTCATAAGTCCGTTGATAATTTATATTCTACAATTTAAAAAAAACTCAAACTTCATAACACCTTGTAATGATTGTGTGTGAAAACCCGACTTTGTCCTTCCAATACGCGCGTTAAAAAAAAGTTGAAAGTCCATTTGTTTTTTAGGCCAAATCCTTATGTTAGTGCCTTAAGGATGCATCACACGTGCATTCTCAGCCAGAAGTGAGATATAGTAAGAATTTAAACACTTCCTAACGGTATAAAAATCAGAAAAAATCAACTGTATTAAAGGTGACAAACTTTTCGTTACAAATGTATGTGCGATGCGTCCTTAAAAAAATCTCTCCAAAGTGTACAGAGAATTTGTCTCGAACATTTCATAGTAAAAAAAAAAAAACATCAATGCGGCATTGGGTATAAATGGTCAAATCGTTAATTCTCAAGAAGGAAAGGTAACACGCGTACGCAATTTGCTTGAGCCGTGCGTGACCGAGAAATGCCGTAAATCGTTGCGACGTTCAACGCCCTAGATTTTTTCATTATATTTATTTCTTTTTTTCCTTTTTTCTCGATCGAGTTTGCTCGAGCGATCCGTACCTCTGTGAGCAAGATTTCCCATGTCGGGCACTTGAGAGTTGACAACATGTGACACAGCGAGAGAAGCGCTCACACCGAACAGCTATGCAGTATGCAAAAGGTGTAACAATTATTCGCGGCAATCCGCTTAGTCGAACGAACGGTGACTAAAGCCTCGCTCTCGTGCAGTGATTCAGTGCATCCTTTCTGCTTGGCCACCGGCAAAAGTTAACACGTATTACGAAAGCCACTGGTTTTAATACGAATAGTGAGATCACAGAGACTTCCTCTCGTTAGCGGACGACTTTTCTCAACGAACTATGCGTCGACGTCGAATGCGTCAGACAAACGCGTTTTTAATCGCGGCTCGAAGCGTTCGGCGAGCCACAAACAACCGAATTTATTGCCTCGTTAGATGCGAGAGAGGAAATATAAAAATTCGATCAGGGGAAAAAAAGAAGAAGAATAAACAAACTTTATGATGAAAAATCGACTCACTCTGTTTGCGCGTCACGTTGCCCATGTTGCTGAGATCCTCGACAGACTCGGAATCCTGCAAACGACGAAACCGTAAGACAATTAATGTGGACATTCTCGAACGATGAGGTAACGTGTCTAGCGTTGCGGAGCTCTCAACAATGGCTGGGAATTGGATAATGGGAGGGCACGCGAATTGCAGCCGATGCCACGTTTGATAAAGGCGCTTCGTGGCGTCTCTGGGAATTTTTCATTACCGTGTCACAATATCGGGAACGCTCATTAAGTTTGATTCAATCGTCTGCCAGCGCGTGATAGGGAAATTGAGACGAAGAGGAATTTTAAATAAATTATCATTTCCGCGATGACATCGTTCGATCGGGTTCTTCGTAATCGAGACCTAATATTGATCACAATATCGGGAACGTTTGATTCAATAGTTTATGTGTGCACGTAGGAACATTGAGATTCGGAGCGATTAAATGAACATTTTTTTTAATCGTCCGGTCATTAGATAGAAAATGTTATAATCAAGTAACTGTCCAAATTTCAACTCAATTGGACGAAGAGATTTTGACATACGATGTCCGTTGATAATAAGTCAAGTGTTAATTGATATTAAAAAAAAAAACAAACTTCACAACACCTTGAACTGTGTGTAAAAATCAGACCTTGTCCTTCTAATATGCGCGTTAAAAAAATGTTGAAATCAACCTATTTTGTGGACCAAATCTTTATGCTGGTTCAAGTTCGGTTGAATCGTGTACGCCGCTCGTAACGGAATTGAAACTTGGAAAAAAAATGTATAACTTTGCGTAGTCATCGACGTACCCTCATTCGATCGGGTTCTTCGTAGTCAGGATCCAATTTTGGATCCAGCGTGCCATCACGACGCAGCGACGAGTCTCTTGACGGTCCCAATTCCTCCTTGAGCGAATCGAAACCCGGCTGATCGAGCCTCACTCGAGCCACTGCCTTTTCAACGTCGTCGGTCACGAGTTCTACGTTGAATATACACGTCTTTACGATATCCTCACGACCGATTTTGTTCAGTGCCTTTTCCAGCGTGTTTCCTGCAAAAAAATCAAACATTTAACGTTACTCAGATGGATAAAAAAAAAAAAATTATCCATCGCGCGATGAGAAACTTTTATCCGAGACCATCGCCGAACGAACCTCGATTTTGTACAATCGTCACTCGCGAAGGTGGCGTTCTGTTAAATACCAATAAAAGCTCGCTAGTGTAACCGGCCACTGAAGGGTTCTCGTACGCCTGATACAGAGATATAAACATCTTCTTCTCTATTCTATTTTTTTTAAATCCCTAATATCGCTATTTCACTATATTTTATTTTATATTCTTTTACTATAAAAATTGTTTTTAAAAATTCTCCGTTCGTCTTCTCACATTGACACTTTCACTTTCCACAAAATAAAACTTTCTATAGTAGCACGAAGAAAAAAAAAATCTTGAAGAACTAACAAGAATAGTTTTTTCAATTCGCTCGTATTAAAAAAAATCGCACGGGATTCACTCAGCAAGGACGATCTCACAGTTTGCAGAGCCGGTACATCGCGCACCACCTTCGCATCGCCGCGAACACTGAACTGAACGTTGTTGTTTTTCTTCCTCCGATAATAGTTATGATGTTATGTTGCGCGCCAAGCCGTCGTACAGCGTTTCGATTAGCATGAACAAGTGGGAGAGCTCGAGCGATACGAGAGGGTCCACGTGTTTATGCGCGGCATAATAATGGCGCGGTGAGATCATAAACTACGCTTCTGCAGAGATTCCAGACGCTTGACTCAACATCGCGGCTCTCAACGTTCTTTCTTAGTTTTACCTCGATAAAAAAAAACTGGTTTCTCTTTTATTTTTCTACGCTTTCCTCGGTACTTTTAGGAGTGACCTAACGTTTTATTGGACCAAACGCTCGGGTCCGGTCGTCGCGCGCTTGGGGTTTATTGACGGAGTTGATAATTCACGATTTCCTGGCGGAGAGTTGGGGTGGCGTCGGTCATCGAGGCCGAGGTCGTCACGAGTGATTGCGTCACTCTGATGCATCGGACTTATTAATAAACATTGAAGAATCGAATATCTTAATTCTGACACACGTCCTTTCGGTCGGCATTGCTCTGACTGTGTCTACGGGGCGAATTAAAGTACACTGTACACAAAATTCGTATGAAATTTAATGTGCTGGTGCTGGAAGACCAGTAGGAGAACATTTTATACACACACTGGCACATTAAATTTCATGTACAATTGTGATGGAAAATATATATTTGGCGTATTAAAAACATTGGAAATACTTTAGTTTTAATAAATTGCTTTAACTTTACTATAAAAGTCGTTAACATCCAATGATTTACTTTAATTTCACTGAAAAATGCATTCATTCTTCATCACAATTGTACATTGAATGTTAATGGAGCAGTTTTTGCATAAAAACTTTTAGTTAGGTACATTAAATTTCATACACATTTTTTTTTTTACAATTTGAAGTCGTCAACCGAGTACCAAGATGTAAAAAATTGTAAACACACTTTTTAACGGGACAATTAGTGCGAACTATGGTCCTAGGATCTAGGATGAAAGAGTTCCTGCTTTATGTGAAAATAATCCATATATTGAATTTACAGAAAAATAACTCCGTTTAGGCCGATAAACCAAATTTGTAATTTTCGTTCGCTTTTTACGAGTAAAAGCTTATTTTGTTTCTCGATAAATACGAATTCACTAGCTTGACACGTCGATGGGCGAAGCCACTGTCGGCATCGGCGATGAGTATCGCTTCACTTTTTTTTCTTTTTTTTTCTTCAACTCCTGACATTCAAGTAACCGACGCGTCAAAGATCAAGGTCAACGGCTTTTATGAAATATTCGACGAGAAAAAAAAACGGGATGCCGACATCTCGAGAATGGGCGATTAAATTATGCTTCGTTTAATTTTTTTTTTTTTTGACATACTTCATGCTCGCGGCTTCCCGGATTTTTGTTCGAGATAAAAATATCACTGACCCGTCGCTTTGTTGCCGTTCCCTTGCCAGAGTTTGAACATTGCTGCGGCCTGGAGCGCGGGCTTGCCGGGATGCTCGTTCTTTATCGTGTCGACTTCGTTCGGCGAAATATTCAATTCTTCCGCCAATTTCTCCCAGTCCCGGTCCAACAGGTTCGCGATATCCGTCAAGCGGATCGTCGCTCTATGTATCGTATCGGGTCTGCCTGTTGATCGGAAGAAGAAAAAATGTTAGAAACGATTTTTAACGTAACGATAAAAATGAAATTTTTTCTATTCGAACATCTCGACAGTGAATGTACGTACTTATTCCGCCGTCTCGCAAGAAGCTATAATTCTTCGACAGCTCCAATAGATCGAGTTCCGAGTGTGCAGCTTCCGGTGAAATCTTTTCTGGCAGCAAAATATTTAATGTGCATATCGGTGTCTGAGGTGGTTCGCCTTTTGGCACTTTCGGCTCGCTCATGAACATTATGCGGCCCACCATGTCGGCCGCGTCAGGATCCTTTACTCTCGCCGTGAACGGCACGCGATTCTCCTTGAAAGCTCGGAAGGGCAGTTGCAATTGTTCGCCGCTCTTCATCACGGGCACGAGATTGCCCGCGAACTCCATGTATTGTGTTTTACCCTCCAGTACCTTTAACGTGAAAATAAAAAATAGAAACGCATTAATATCAGAGCTGGGCCGTATTTGAGATGGCGAGTACTTATTTGGTATTTCAAGTACGTACATAAAGTATTCAAATACTTTTTAGAACGTCAATTACTTTTTTGAGATTTCAGGTACCAAGTACAAGTACTTTTTGAGTACTCGCTTGCATGGATACTCAATGAGTTGAAATCCTGATTCTATGAATATATGATCTGTATAAACTTTTAATAAGTATATTTTTAACGAGAATTAATTTTTTTTATCTATAAAAAAACCAGGAAGAGGTACCTTTCTGTTGGTTGTTTTTTAATTTAAAAGGTATCTCTAAACAATCGGGAAGGGGTCATTTCTTGTTTTTACCAAATAACAATTTTAAGGATTTTTTTAACGCAAAACGTGAAGAATAGCGCAAAAAATACCCTCAAAACGACAAACTACGAAAATTTCAGTTAGCGATTTTTTAGAATAATATGCGATAAATTTTAACTGGTTAAGTTTTATGCAATGTAAACATTTTTTATGTTACGAAAAAAGATGCTTGATCATTAACACACGACTTCCTGACTTATTACAATTGTACGCATAGCTTCCTCTATCAGAAAGCCAAAATTGATCAACAGAGTTTTCCATAGAGAAAGCCATGCGCAAAATTGTCATAAATAAGAAAGCCGTGTGCAGATTACTTTGCACCTTTTTTAAAAGCCTAGATAACGCTTACGCTACGAACCTAATTACGAAAAGTATTTGGATAAAGTACTTGAGAAATTCTTTAAGTAGAAGAAGTACTTGATACGTTGTACTCGAGGTATTTTTTCGTACTTTGCCCAGATCTAACTAATGCCCGAGTCGAGGATAATACGTAAAATGAAAGTTGGAAATTTTTTGTAGGATCGGCTGGTTCGACCTCAATTTTTGTAGGTATTTTTTGTAGATCGGCTGGTTCGACCTCACCTCGACATCCCGACTCTTGGCCACCTCCGTAAAGTGCTCTTGGTGCTCTAAAGTTTTGTCCTCCTTGTCGTCGGTCATACAGAAGACTCGTAGCCTCGCTTCCAGTGGGTCAACGCGCTTGGCGAATACGACAAATCTGAAAAAAAATCCGACGAATTTCTGATGAAAGTTCTCATCTAGATGCATCGATATTGATAATTTCAGGATTGAAATATCTTTAGCACATGGTTTGAGAATGATTGTTCTTTTTAAATACACTTCGGATTGTTTACTTACTTAGCCATGAACGGCACATGCGTCGCGTGTGTGTAGAGTTCGGTGGCCATTCTCGTGGCTTCGGTAATGTTTCGACAATCCATCAGCCAGAACCGTGCGGACACAGTGGTCGTGAACGATACGCAATCCTTGACGAACGTCAGCGGTGTCGACCCGGTCACGTCCTCCCAGACCGCCCGTGACTGACCCCCTGAACGACATACATGCCAAGTCCAATAACATTATTAAAATATGTCCGTGCAGCGAACGTGCCAACGGCGAGAGAGGAGAAAGATTGTGATTCGTGTGAAAAGTTGGATGTTGAATTTTTTTTCGCCTTTATAATACAGTCGCGACCTTGCAAAACTTTTTTCGCTTCAGCGTACTTTCCTCGTCAAACGATATTACCGTTTTGATTTCGGTTTTTCTTTTTTAGGGACAGTACGGTTTATCGCGACGAAAAGTTTGCCGATCTCTCGCTGCACTTCGTGTTGTCGTTCGTGCAATTATTGCCACGTGCTTTATTATCATTCACTGGTAAAAAAATTGTAAATTTAATGTACAATTCTGATGAAAAATTAATGAAGCTCTACAGTGAAAGTAATGTAAATTATTAGATTTGTAAAATTTAAGTAAATGATTTGTAAAGTTTTTAATATACTGTACGTTAATTTTTCATCACAATCGTACATGAAATTTAATATACCAGTTTATGTATTAAAAACTTCCAGTACCGGTACATTAAATTTCATACAAATTTTTTTATTACCGTGTCATCAAAGTAACGATAAAGTGTCATCCGTATGATAATGCTTGCGAAAGAATGAGAGCGATTGAAAAAAAAAAACCGGCTCATGAAGCAACGTGTGTAAGGCGATTTAAAGCTGTTTTTATAATAAAAAATATATATAATCGATAAATCAGTGTCGAACTATTGAAGCATTGATTCGTTCGTATCGGACATTTGCTTGTATCTTGATCGAACTCTTCCGCGATTTACATATACAACCCTCCATTTTATTTTTTATTTTTTTAACGTCGAACTTCGCCAGTTCATCGATCGGAAAATATTAAATATCGGATTCATGGATATATATGAAGTGTTTATGCATGTCGAAAAGGAACGAGATGATTCCGCCAGTTGGGTCGAACAACAGTCTCGTTGGACTCGAATAGTTGAATTATAATTTTTTTACATTAAACATTTTTTTTTATCGAAACGAAGAGTCGAGGGATAAGTGATTGAAAAAAATCTCTATCCTCTAAGCAATTACCAGTCAAACGAATGGTGCTGAAACAAAAACTATCCATTTACAGATAACAATGAGCTAGAAATAGATAAAAAAGTTTTGTATCTACGTTAATTAATGATCCATACCTAAATGACTCAATCCTAACAATACGCAAGCATTAACAATGAATCACAACAAGATATGTATACAACAATGGTACTCGAATATAACATGTTTCTATGGAGCATGCAGCTACCATCTGCCTTGCGTATCTCTGACCGATCGTTCGATTAAAGTTCCATCGAATTTCCAATGTTTTTTTCTATCAATTGCGGTATTGTCAGTCTCACAATTATAATTGAAAAAAATAGAAAACCTCTTATCCATAATAATCCGACACGAGTATAAATACATAAATATTGTCATTAAAGTGTTTCTAGTTTACGGAAAGAGATCTTTCAGTAAGCTGGTCGCCGCTCTACAGTGTTACGCGCAAGCATATATTACCAGTTATACTGCACAGAAGCCTCAGAGTTGGCGCATCTCCGGAGTATTGATTTATCATTCCCTTGTTCGCCGCTTGCGGCACCGGTATCGTCAGTGTGATCGGCTTGTGAAACTTTCTTCGACGCGGTTCGACCGTCACGATCGGCGAGACCGCGACTCGGTTGCCCAAAAGCTTCGCCACCAGCTCCGCCGGTATGGGATGAGCCTGAAAAAAAAAAATGATTGTTATTCATCCGTTGAAAATTAATTCTGCATAAATTGAAAAAAAAAAATTAATTCAATTTCTTGATGAAATAATAATTCGAATAGGTCCGTAGAATATGTTTACCTGCAGGCCGACCCTGATTTTTTTAGTGAGCGCCGCTGGTGGAAATACAGCCTGCACCTGAGGCACGGCTGACGAGGAAACGGTACCGCCTTCCGGACCGACGGCATGAACTTCTTGCCGGATGCGCGAGACAACCGCGAAATAATGGGGAAAGTCGACCGTGAGAATTCTTACGATTCGCGACGTTTGGAGATCCTCCAGCTGGCTTAGTTCTGGAATAAAACATTAAAATGTTTTATCAGTTGTTGAAAAATTCTTTTTAAGACGCAGTTACGCCACGCAATTAAATTAGAATTATTAGTTTTTTTTGAGGATCCGTGGAATACCTTCTCCTTCAAAGCTCTCGTTTAGCACGTCCTGGACAGCCTCCTCGCTGGCTTCCAGTGTGTGCTCGCGCCAGGTCTCACCGTTGTCGGATCGCAGAATAACGATTTCTCTCTCCTTCCCTCGAAGGGAGGCAAAGTGCGGCACCTCTATGATTACTGGCCTGAAACAGTAATTTTTAGTAGTAGTAATGAAAGTCCATTAATTGACAATATCGTGTAATTTTATCTAAAAGCTGCGCACATTTCTCTATATAATAATCGCAGCATTTACATAGACATTGTCAATGAGTCATCGATCGGAGTCCTTCAGACCAGGGTTTTCTCCACATTCGGCTGGATTCATTTATTTATTTTTCCTTAGCTTACTTATTATACTTATTGCTGTATTTAATTTTACAATTGTCATATCTGGATTATGATTTATACTTGTTTTTATATGTTTTCTGGGTCCTCGATATTGCCCATTTGTATTTGTGTGTCAACCAGTGTTTTTTAGTTGGTCGGCAGCAAATCGTTTGGTGAGAGTAATTATTTAATTCATGAGAAACGGTAGAATTAAGTTGAAATTTTTTTTCTCATCCTTACCCTAAGAATTTGGCAGCAACTGGTCCAAGTTCGAGAATCCTGCTGGCCAACGCCTCGCCCTCCATAAGAGGCGGTGGATTCGTAAGTTTGTCCCTCTTGAGATATCTGCAAGTAACTCGCATCGGCATCGCCGCTTTCCTCGGTGGTACGATGACCCGGACACCGCTGTGCCGACAGCCACGCATCGCTCCTCCGCGTGCATCGACCAGGAACGAAACCAGGAAGCTGGTAGAGAAATTAAAATTAGAAAATTTCATTTGCTCATCAAACTATGACGTATCGACGTGCCTTCTAATGCTTGAAAAGACCTTAATAAAAATATTTAAAAATGTGAAAAAAATATATAACACAAGTACGTGACGGAAGAATCACAATCGTTTGATGACTGTTCCAGTCGAAAATTATTCACAGATTTGGAAAGAAAATAAAATTGATTGAAGAAAAAATTATCGTTTACAAAATATGCGCATATCTGATCAAGAGGCCAATTTATATGTAGCTTAAAAGAAAGATAATAAAAAAATCGTTTTCATAATAATGCGCAGCACTCGTATGTGCGTTAAACGTAATTGCAATTTTTTTTTGTTGAACATAATTCAGTGTCTGGAAATATTTGAGACTATCGATTTATCAATTTGAGACTGTCGATTTATCGATCGCGAGTACTTGAGTTGAAAAGTTGTGTTTAATTGTTTTTTTTTTTTTAATTACAAATCTATAAGCAGTACATTGTAGATGTGACGCTCTATAGAAAAATTCACTGATTCGCATTGTGTTAGACTGTGCATCGTTTAAAGTATTTGAGACTGCAGTGCACCAAAGTCGAGTGTCGGTCCCAGACCGCATGGTACGAACCGTACGGATTATTAAACAAGTTTGTGAAAAAAGAAAGACGTTGCATGAAAGTACTTTTGCGATGAAATGATTTCGCAATGAATTTGATGAATTGATGATGTGCCGCAACATTGAGCTAAATCAAAGTTGAAGCATTATAAGGCTTGACTGGTATATCTGAAACTGTTATAATACATATTTCATAGACGAACAACAGTTTCGATAATCCATCCAAGATAAACGAACGACAAAGCTATACCTAATTAATAATAGCCTCTAACTAAAACTATTTAACCACTGTCTACGAACAAACAGGGAATACACATTTTTTCGGAACATCGTAATCGCGATAGAATTTTTTTTTGTTCCGTCGAACAATCGTTCCGATGAAAATATGTATTCTCTGTTTTCAAACAACTAGGGAATACACATTTTTGTGGCCAGATTGTAATCACGATAATTTTTTTTTCTTCGAACAAATCGTTCCAATAAAAATATGTATTTACTGTCTACGAACGAGCAAGGAATACATATTTTTCGGGAAATTGTAATGGTGATCAACATTTTTTGTTCCTTCGAAAAAGTCGTTCCGATAAAAATATGTATTCGGTGACTTCTGTTTCCGGTTTTGTACTCTCTCTACGTACGACTAAAGTGAGCAGCATAATATTCAGCCACTATGATAATCTAATGTGTACACTACATATATAAGGGTGCGAGCGAGCAAAGAAACAATGGTGACGGCTTCGAAAAATAGTTAAAAATTCGACACATTTAAAAGTAACGTGAACCAAATAAACGAGTAGGCAGTGTGAAAAATTGTGACGACAAGTTGACCACTTACTTTCTCCACGATGGAATTCTGCGAGTAGCGCAAATAAAAAAACAGAAAGAATCGGAAACAAAATAAAGTACGCGTTAGTATTTTGTATATTATTAATAATTATAAAAAAATATATATATATTGTGTCGGATGTGCGATAGGATGAAATCTCGCGCGGTCGCTATTTCGCAAATAATTCGAGCAGATATTTTTTTTTCGAAATACACTTTTTTTTCTCTTCATCCTGTGCCGTAATATATTTACACGCGAAGAACAACCGTAACGATTTTTCTTTTAATGTCTACGTCGGTACTCTCGAAAAATCTTCGTATTTTAAGGGCCTACAGTTTTTTTTTCTGTACAACGAAGAAGACAAAACAATAATAATCATGTATTATAGTAGATATTTGTGGTGCAGCAGCACTCCACTCACACTGTACGATCGAGGTGTATAGGGTAAGAGGTATATTAAAAGCCTAAATATAATGCAAACGTGAATCAACCTTAACTGATTGTTGAAATATATATATGTATATATGTATATAGTCACATTGGCAGCCACTAGAAGCGAATACTATGCCGTAGTAATGCTTCGCGACAATATACACGGACGCAACACGGTTTCAAAAGAACCGAAGGGCCTTTCAATAAAGTTAAGGTAATCCTTGCGGTACAGTCAAGGCAATCGAGTACCAAATAAAAAAAATAGCCACTGCGTCAAAGCACACTAGTCAAATATGCTAAATTTTTAACGATTGTTTATCCAAAATTGTATGCGTTTATTAAGAGTAAAACAGATAGTTTCCTTGATCGAGGACTCACCCAGTATTACAAATTGATTTCTGTTACTGTTAATAAATGCACAACAACTTAGATAAACAATTTTGAAAATTTAGCACTCGATTGACTTAGTGGTCCACACAGTGGCTACCTTAAAAAATGTACAAACAATTTTTTAATCTGGATACTCGATTGACTTGACTATACCGCATGGATAATCTTAAACGAAGCGCGCTTCCCTTTTCTTTTTTTATTTTCTTGTTTTTGTACATGTCAGTTTTTTGTCTTCACTCACTCGATTAAACGCGAATATCGGTTTACATGTATAAATTAAAGCTACGCAGAGACAATGTTTGGCGTAAAATTCACAGCACAATTTTGTTGGGCAATGGGCCGAGAGATAGAGAGTTTTAAAAAATTATAATAATTATAGATATTATAAGAGACAAATAGAGAGATAAAGGGTATATAGTGTACCTGTCCCTCCACATTCCTTGTCCTTTTGGTACGATACCAAGGGCAGCCAGCGACGAATTTAAGGACTCTAGTGACGGTCTAATTTCGGAACAGAACTGCGTTTAATTATCAGGAACAGTTCTAAACCGTGCTCATGCTTTTTTTTTAATATATATTTTTTTCGTTTCGAACACGTGCAATTACAGGCCACCGTGGGTTATCCAATCTAACAACTACAGCGCTACTACTGTAAATCGTAATAGCAGTGAAGGCGAATGAAGTGATATTATCGGAGGATGAATGAACTTCGGAATTTACGCTCGGTGAGAATAGATGGAAGTGCAGTTGCCTATGATGGCGAGATATTTTAAAAAATTAAAAGATTATGTTCGTTTATAGATTTTTTTTTCGTGCTGTGTGCACGAACAAGTGTAAAAATTGTACACATCGAGCTTTTGATTCGTTAAAAATTATTCTACGCGTCGATAAATATACTTCTGATTTTATTTTCCGTTAAAAAAAATTAGAAGATTCGTTCGAGTGTAAATTATTTTTTCGTGCCGTATGCACGATAATTGTAAAAATTCGTTGCACAACTCGAGCTTTCGTCAAAAGTTATTCTACGCATCGACAATTTTTTTTTTTTTCGTTTGGGGATACAAAAAAAATTAAACGATTTGTTCGTTTGCAGATTTTTTGTGCCGTTTGCACAAACGAGCGTAAAAATTCGTTGCACAACTCGAGCTTTCGATTCGTCAAAAATTAGTCTAAGCGTCGACATATATTTTTTGATTTTTTTTTTTTTCGTTTTGGGGTTACAAGAATTAAATTATATTGTCCCCATTGCATTCAATACTATGACGCCGGACAAGCGGGACAAACGGATTGTTATCGAGAACTTTCACTGAACGTACAACTTTGAGCACTTCGGAGTACATGCCATTGTGCAGCCGGTGAATGAACTGACTTGAATGAATGGCACAACGAGCTACACAGTAGTCGGTCAACGCAGCCCGCGCAATCCACCCATTTGTATTCCGTGACGAACGGTACCGTTCGAAACGCCTGGTTGATATTCATCCCGCAGCCATGATTGTACCGGTGGACGCGTTACAATCGCGGCTATCGCGATCGAAGGCAAATCGGATTACAGATTAATTATTGTGAACCCGTTAATCGTCAAATCTCCCGATCGTCAAAAATGCACTTTTTTCAATTTAATCAGGCAAATATATTTTTAAATTTGTTCCCAATGTGAATGGTGCTATACACACAGGTTTTAGATTTTTTTAAATAAGTAAAAAAAAATGGTCCGATCATCTGATTCATGCCAGGTTCTGTGCAACACCCATTCGATGACCGAGTCCAGCTATTCGCACAACTAATTTTTGTAACTAAACAAAAAAAAAATTAAATATCTCTATTTACAAAATACGGTATTAGAACTTAAAGGGAAGAGAAACAAGGTACCATCGAACGGTATCAACGTAAAGTAAGAGAATACGATTTTTTTTTTCGATTAGTGAGGAAAGTCGTAAAACTTCATACAATTCTTAAAAATAAAAAAAACGCAACTAATCGTAACGGTTATGGAGTTAGTAAGTTTTCTACGACCGAGCCACCCACACACAGACACACGCACACCATATCACTCTATAATACACAACATTATTGTTTCAAAGTTAGCTAATCCCAGTGGTATTTACATTTACAAATTCGAGGACAAAATAATTTTATTGCTAATCGGAGTTGTTGGCTAGTCGCGTGCGTATTCTCCGAAGCCAGACGCGGACTGTCCGCTGACAATTGAAGGTTCGATATTCATTTTTTTTTTAACGTGGCTCGTTGCCATCGCAGATGACTGAACCGCATAGTTTTTTTTTTATATAAGAGTATAGAAGTGGTGGTAGTGAACCGAATGATATTGTGCGTAGAAACTGAGCGTCGATACATACCCGACGTGCACGGGATGCCTGTTGATGTCTACGTTGTCTGGCTTCAAATTCGCCGCGTTCGATCGGTGATAATTCTCCTTGGTAATCATTTCTGTAACGGTAGATGCTGTAATCGATCAACAATTATCATCGCGTCATTGCCAACTACTAATGCTACACTTAAGTACAATAAAATATAGATATAGTATATATGAGGTATTCCATACCAAATCGACCAGAGTCCGATTTTTTATATGATTGAACTAACTTTCAAAAGCACTCAGATATTTTTTTAGATTCTTTCAGATTGTTTGTAATTATATTATGATTAAATGAAGGAATTTATTGATCGCCACAATTTAAAAATCTGAAAAATCATGTGTCACATATAAGAATTTTTAAGATTCACGTCGGAAACAAGCCGGAGTGAGCCGATGTTACCTTCTATGTTGTCCACCGTTTTTTCCGAAAAAGATTATAAAAAATAGAAGGTGACGATGGCGAGTCCGGCTGAAATCTTTGAAAAATGTATGTATGACACAATTTTTTTCAGCATTTTTTTGCAGATTTACAATTGTGACGATCAATAAGTTCATTTTTTATCATAATTAATTACAAATAATTTTTTTAAAATCGAATAAAAAATCTACATGCTTTCGAGAGTTAGTTCAGTCATATAAAACATCGCGAGCCCAATCCATGATGTGAAGGGTCATTCCCAGGTCGAAATGGTAGGAAAATGCCCCATATAAAATATAAATATATAAATTATATATAAAAAATTAATGAAGTCGATAAAAATAAATGAAATAAGATAAAACGCCGCTGACGCATTACGGCAACGAAAAAAAAATCTTACCGGAGTGTCGATTGTCCCTCTCGTCGTCCGTCACGTTTACTCGCATCGAGTCATCACCCATGGATTTCATGTCATCAACAGTCATGTAACGATACTGCTGTTGGTCGCTGAGCATCGGATCTTCGCCTGTGAAAAGTCAATACGCACGTTAAAAGAAATACAAAGCAACGATCGTTATTCGCCCTATAACTTCGAACGAGCCACACGAAAAATACATCTTTAAAAAAAATTTTGTGTGAAAAATATACGACGAATACATATACGTGCGAATAACATTAAAATACCTGAGTATAACTTTTTTGTTCCAATGTCTGATTGTTTTGATCGGTATGTCGAGTGACTGAAATACATGGAAAATTTGTCCTTCGAATTTTGGTCACGCGATATGGAAATATGCGTTAATAGGCTGCTGCATCTCGGATAAATACACACCGCCGTGTATAGTGTATAATAAATATATATCGCGTGACTTAATTCAAATGGTCATTTTTTCTGTGTGCAAACAGAAATAGAAAATCCGTCCATTCGATTTTGCAAAGTTATCGGGAAAAAAATAATTTTGTAATTTTTTCCCACGCACATATATACGAGTATAAAGGTTCACAGAAATTTTCTTCGCAATATTTTTCGTATGGAACCGAGTCGAGGGTCTCTTTTGAATATTTCATTACAGTGAGCACAGTGTAACAGAGGACACATGAAAGCTGATCGATCGAATCAGTGACAGAGATAGATCGGTGCGATACGGCAAAAAATAAATAAAAAATACACTACAGTCTATGTCGTCTAAGATAAAGCTGAAAATAAAAATCAAAGCTCGAGAAGAATATGATCGTATGTTCAGTGATTACCGGATGTGAACTATCAGCGTGAAAAAAAATTATTTCCTCGCTGCCGCTGAGAACTAAAATAATACAACGAAGACGAACGTACATGTACATATATATATAAGCTTGTATATTTGGATTTGATAGTTTCGACGTTTTCTTCTAGGCGTATTTTCCTTTCGCTCGTATAACTTCAGCCTTTCGAGATTTACGCCGTTAACTACTTCCAGCTGCGGAGCGGGTAATTTCAGAAAACAAACAGAGCGTTTTCCCGCTCATAGAAAACGCGCTGGAGTTTTACGATATAAATTTACGATATAACTCCACGTCACACTTTACCTCGACCCCAATTATTGTGCGAGGAAGAATTTTACGAATAATTTTTAAAAAATTAGCGATCGCCTCGTCAAAACCCTATATGATGTTCGAGTTTCTAAAATTGAGGATTTCTTTTTTCAAATTTAATCCTCAAGCTGGACGAGTGCTTGTCGCAGACTGAAAGCCGATCTAACGACCATGCTCCACTCGCTCCACACTGTTACAAAAAAATATAAATTTAATGTATCGGACTGGAATCTTTTAATGCAAAAACTGGTGTATTAAATTTAGTATGTAACTTTGATGAAAATTTAATATACTATTGGAGCAAAAGTAAAGTAAAGTGTTTCTAAAGTTTTTAATACACTGCCCGCGCAAAAAAAGAAAGTAAAAAAAAAATATAAAAAATGGAAGTATTAGAAGTACGTCGTATTGGACTGAATAATACTCAAATTATATTCCTCTAATCTATCGCTGAAGAGTATTAAGTATCAATCTGATATACGTTGTAATATATGAGTATCAAGTATGAAACTAGTACCCAAGAATATTCGAGTATCAAGTATTAAGTTAGAATACAGATTGCGGTTCGAGTATCAAGTATGAAGCTGGAATCTCTATTTTTATGCAAGCTTCATACTTGATACTCGATTATTCTTAGGTATACCAGCTTGATACTTAATACTCTTCAACGATAGATTAGAGGAGTATAATTTGAGTAATATTCAGTCCAATCCGATGTACCTTTAATACTTCCATTTTTTATATTTTTTTACTTTTTTTTTGCGCGGGTAAGTATATTTTTTTCAAACTATAAATAATACGAAATAATATGTAAATCTTACCTGCAGTTAGAATTATCTCTGCAACTCCTCCTGTTCGGGAAGAAGTCCCTCTCGAGAACGCAAAATAACGACCTCGTTCGTCTGCCTCGTACGATTTTTCAAGAAATATTATTTTCTCTGTAGTTCTCTGTAGTTCTCTGCAATTCTCGGTGGCTCTCGGTAGTTCATTTTCACTTCAACACTCGGTGTCTCTATTTCATTTTTCCAATCACTTTTTCACCAATCACTAACGCGGTGTTCAAGCGGTATGAAGAGTCACGGAATACTCAATTCACACTACTTCACTTTTCATACCGCTTGAACACCGCGTTACTGTAGCAATATAGAAACCTCTCAGTTTTGCAGAGGAGGCTTATTCAAACGCCACGGGAGAAGGACAGTCTGCATTGACAGATTAAATAAAAAGTGATTGGAAAAATAAAATAGAGACACCGAGTGTGGAAATGAAAATGAACTACAGAGAACTGCAGAGAACTACAGAGAACTACAGAGAAAATAATCTTTCTTAAAAGATCTTACGAGACAGACGAACGAGGACGTTATTTTGCGTTCTCGAGAGGTACTTCTTCCTGAACAGGAGGAGTTGCAGAGATAATTCTAACTGCAGGTAAGATTTACATATTATTTCGTATTATTTATTGTCTAGAAAATAATAGACTTACCCGCTCAAAAAAAAATATATATATTATAAAAATATAAAAAATGGAATTATTAAAGGTACATTGGATTGGACTGAATATTACTCAAATTACACTCCTCTAATCTATCGTTGAAGAGTATTAAGTGAAGCTGGTATACCTGAGAATATTCGAGTATCAAGTATGAAGCTTGCATAAAAATAGAGATTCGAGCTCATATATTACAACGTATATCAGATTGATACTTAATACTCTTCAGCGATAGATTAGAGGAATATAATTTGAGTATTATTCAGTCCAATACGACGTACTTCTAATACTTCCATTTTTTATATTTTTTAAATACTTTTTTAATAGTTTTTTTTGCGCGAGCATGAACATAAATTTCTCATTACAATTTTACATGAAATTTAATATACCAGTTTTTGCATAAAAACTTCCAGTCTGGTACATTAAATTTCATACGAATGTTGTTTACGTTGCAGGTATACCCAAGCCTTTCGAGACTTGTGCCGTTAAATACTTTCAGCTGCCGACCGTGTGATTTCAGAAAACAAACGTTTTCCCGTCCATCGAAAAACGCGTTGGGGCTTTACGATGTAACTCCACGTTACACTCCACCTCGACCCTATTTATAGTGTGAGGGAGTTTTACGCGGTATTAAATAAAAATGAGCGAGCACCTCGTCAAAAACCCCATACAATGATCGATTTCTAAAAATTGCGATTTTTTTCGTCCCAAATTTAATCCAAAGCCCGACGAGTGCTTGTCGTAGACTGAGAGCTGCTCATATCTCTCCCCTGGTCCACTCGCTCAGTGATACGAGAGAATAATCTAGGAATGTTACGCCGGGAATGACCAATTGACCCACGAATTCAAGCCCACTTCCCCCCCTCGCGGAATGTTCCATGCCGAGACGGTAAAAAAAAAAACGAGCAGAAAAAACGCTTCATCACAACCCTACCGTGTAAAAAAAATTCGTATGAAATTTATTGTACTGGTACTGGAAAGTTTTTATGCATAACCTGATATATTAAATTTCATGTACAATTGTGATGCACAATTAACGTAGAATATTTTTAAAAAATTACTTTTAATAATTTACTTTAATTTCACTATAAAGTTCTTAAATTCCAATAATTTACCTTAATTTTACTCTAAAAGTCCATTAATTTTTCATGACAATTGTACATTAAATTTAATGTATCAATTTTTGCATAAAAATTTCCCGTCCGGTACATTAAATTTACATTTTTTTTTAACAGTGTATCAATGTTCGAGTTTCCAAAATGTACGATTTTGCTTCCTCGTAGAATAAGCTATGTTTTCGGTCAAATTAAATTTCTGTAATTGAACATTTTAATCTCAGAGTACTTGAAACAGTCTAAAACGTCAGAAAATGCAATATTTCTTTTTCCTCTCAAATGTACTCCAAAGCCAGACGAGTGTTTGTCGGAGACTGAGAGCCGCTCATATCTCGCCCCTATTTTACTGGCTCTAGGAATGTTAAACCGAGAATGAGCAATTGACCCACGAATTCAAGCCCACGCCCCGCTCGCGGGTTGATACATCCCGACAAGGTAAATTTCAATGACGAGAGTCACGTCTCAAATAATTCGATTCTTCAACGCCCTCGTCCAGCTCGGTATTACGCGCGTTACCGACCGCCTCGTTACGTCGCCAGTGCAGCTTTGCCTCGTTCGCAACGGCGATGCATCGGCGTCACAGAGAACGCTCGGATGGACCGATTACAATGCGCGCACAATACTCGACGCGCTTGGCACGTTTCCCCACCGAGAGAATTTCTCAGGTATATTTTACGACGAGTAAATTCGCGCATCCGCGTTAAATTCCGCGCATTAACGCGGCTGACGTGACGACGAAAGCTCTGCGCAGGAAATGGCGTTAATTAATATCGGAGCTGCGACTCTGAAGTCGACCGTCAGTTTTCTTCCGAGCAATTTTTTTTCCACGTCCATCGAACTACTCGACCTCTCCTCGGCATTGGAGACTAAACATTCATTCGATGCTCCGAAAACTATAAGAAAAAAAAAAAAAAAAAGAAAAGATTTATTAATGAAACAGATTAAAGCCAAATCGAGTTATAGCGATTACAGACGAGCGATAGAGTCACAGACGAGAATAGTTCATGACTGTAGTAAAATTTATGTGGCCTGGTGCCGCATGACCTATAAACAGAAGCTCCCGCTATACGAATTCACCATATCGTTGTTAGATTGTAATTTCGAGTCTGACGCAGCGGTTTATCTTATTCTATTTAAGTAACCCCTCGCTCACAAATGGCGAGCGGCGCCTAAATATATATATAGTACATATGTATTTTTATATTTTATATTTTATATTTCAAAAAAACCCCATCGCAATATATGTATGATACATCGAGAGTGGCGTCGATAAATCTTTGAAAACTGAGTTTTGTAAAAAAAAAAAAACCGAAAAATCAGCTTAATCGGTTGTAATTGCTCAGTTAAATTTGAGCACCGTTCCGTCGAGTTTAAGCCGCGGTAATTTGCCGACCGTTACATTGTGTCGGCTCGGCGGGGGGTTCGCCCGTCCACAAGCGCGATCTATTAAATGGACCATTCACATGTACGAGCGTTTTCAAGCGCGGCTACCTGACCTAGTTATACGATATGAATACCAATCACTTCCTCCGTGAGTCAAAACGACGACGCCATACATCACCGGGAGTTATAAATGATGTAATCGAATTAAAGATGCGTTGCGAAACTTATTTATGCAGGAAGTGCCATTGTGTTTATCTATCGTATTACGTTATTAGGATGTTTTTTCTTTCTACATTTTTCAAATTTAAATCGATATTGCGTCTCACCCGCGATCGGCGGATAATCGTTTTTTCGTTTTACTATCATTATTTATATAATAATTCATGTAATTATATTCACTATAATAGTTTATATAATTAAATAACTGTAAATGATTGTTATACATATTATTTTTTTGTGGAAGAATATAATATTTACAGAATAGGTCGCTGTTCCTGTTACGAGCACATCCGCAGCACGCCATCCTCTTCGTCGGTTTCTTCTTTTCCTTTGCCTTGTCCTTGGCCATTGTCGCGACTTGTGCGGTACTTAATTGTCTTACGAACGAAGTGTGCACCGGAACGAGGATTAATAGTCCCGGTTCGTCGTCAACGACAAATGTTTACACGTCTCATCGGGGACACATGTGTTGTGTGTTTGGGTGGTACGCACTGTCGACACCGACAATTGGAGCTTCTTTATTTCGGTTTAATTTTTTTTTATCCTTTTTTTTTTTAAGGCGGCTCCGAATTAATTGGATTAATTTTTCGCGTCACTCGTTCCAAGAGTCATCGACACTTGCTTGAAACTATTTGCGTCAAACAAACTTGGCACGGTTATCCAGACGCGTGGAAACTATCGCCGATTCGGCGATTGCTTTTTTTCTCTTTTTTATAAAAAAAAATATATAGAAATTTATTTTGTTTATTTCACTATAACACGCCCGCGTTTCGAACTGCGACGCGCAACTCGCCTGATGTGCAGGAACAGCGACGATTCCGAGATCGATACGCGATCGGCGCGACTCAAGAAATGTGACCTCACTAACATGAAGCACCAATTTTATAATAGAAATCTCTGAATCTCTCGCTCCCCCACCGTCTGCAAGTTTTCCTCGCGGTATCGAAGTGCGTACTATATGTTTTTTTATAACGCGAAATTCTCGGTAGTGCTGCACGAGAGCCGGTTGGCGCACGACACGAGCATTTATCTCTCCTGGCTCTCTCACCGGCGATTTGCATGAAAATCGTTCATCGATCGATTCAAAAAATTCATATCGTATTTCTTGATGCGATAGAAACAAAAAAATTACAACTGCTCGCACGATTCATTTTTGTCAGGTGAGAAAAAGCTGGTGTAAAAAAAATACAATTTTTTTTTTCGTTCTTTTTTTTCTCCGGTGAGAAAAGAAAAATGTTTTACAAAGATACTTCTATTTCTCAATACTTTTGTTTTTTCCCATTGACAAAAAAATTGTGTAAAAAATGACGTTTCGTTTCTTCAATCTTTTTGATTTTTCTCCGGTGAAAAAAAATTGTCTACAAAAGTACGTTTTTTTTTAATTTTTTGGTTTTTTTTTCGTCGTTCCAGCGATTGTACCGTATCGCGACTGTCCATGCGGGGTAACTTTGAAATATAACAGCTACACCGTTACGTTACATAAATTAGTGTATTTTCGGGTCGGTAGTTCGAATTTGGCTGTTCGCCAGCGCGCGCGTCGAACTGACTACACCACAAAATAAGAACCATGGAAGCAAGGCTGCACGGCCACCCAGCGCAGTTACGTAACAGGTAGCTGGTGGGAAACCGAGAGAGGCGATGATGTTACGGAACGTGCTGCCATGCGTAAGTGCACTCGGCGCTAGAGTTATAACGAGTATTGAAAAAAAAAACTTTTTAATTAAAAACAATTGTATAGATCGCGCGCCTCCGCCCATGTAAACTAGTTTGACGCCAATCTAAACTAAGCCTACTCTGTTCGAACAGCGAACACGTGCGAATTATTAACGTGAACTGGATTTTCCACGTTCCCGAAAAGCTTGCTCCAAATCGTACGGTTCGCGCGAGGGCTCTTGGCATGCCGCGTCGCGAACACCCGAGATTCCCAGAGCCGCGCGGAGACCAAGGTCGCGCGGATAGAGCTATAAGTAAACTACGAGCGATTCCGTCATATTCCGATGGGGCATGAAGTATTAATTCAATCTAATCCACTACGCTCCGCTAGTTCCTAGGCACTCGCTCGCAATCAATACTTACTGCTATAACTACGGTTTGCGTTTTTTTTTTAATACTAATAATTTTTTTTAACGCAACAATACGATAATTATTTTTCTAAGTTTATATAATTAATGCCGGATTACAAACTTCAACTTATAATAATATCGTGACAGCGAACATGACAGACTCAAAATACGACCAACAGTGCGGCGAGAGAATTAATTAATTCTAATTCACTACGCTTCGCTATTTCTGGGGCGCTCGCTCGGCGTCAATACTCGCTGCTGTAACTAAGTTTTTTGTATTTTTTTCTGTTTTTCATTATTATTATTCTCTTTTTACGCAACAATACCATAATTATTTTTCTAAGTTTATATCGTTAATATCGGAACATATGACTCAACGTGTAATAATGTCGTGAGAGCGAACATGACAGACCAAAAATACGAACAACAGTGGGGCGAGAGAATTAATTCAATCTAATTCACTACGCTTTGCTAGTTCCGAGGCGCTCGCTCGCCATCGATACACTGTCAACAAAATGCGTATGAAATTTAATGTACTCGAACTGGCAGTTTTCATGCATAAACTAGTATGTTAAATTTCATGTACAATTGTAACAAAAAATTAATGTACAGTATATTAAAAACTTTACTATTACTTTCATTTAATTTTACTATAAAAGTATATTAATTTTTCATCGCCATTGTACCTTAAATTTAATAAATCACTTTTTGCATTAAAAAATCCAGTCCAGTACATTAAATTTACATTTTTTTGAACAGTGTCCTTGCTATAACTACGGTTTTTGTTCTGCTATTATTATTATTATGATTTTTATTTACGTAACAATACGATAATTATTTTTCTAAGTGTATACAATTAATGTCGGATAATGATATACCTCAACGTGTAATAATATCGTGACAGCGAACATGACAGACCAAAAATACAATGAACAGTAGGGGGCGAGGGGATTTTTTTCAGAGGGGGAGAATACACAGGCGATGGATCAGGGTTAAACGACGGGAGCATTGACAGAGAGACAATGATTAGAGTGAGTGACACAGTGAGACAGAACTTACGAGTGTAGGTCATTTGGCCCTGGTAGTAGGAAGGGAGGTACACGTGTTGCGCGTGTGGCGGTTGTCCATAGACATTCATGGTCGCCATGCCGATCTCATCACCACCTACGTAGTATACGCCGTTCGAGTAAAGATAATTCACGAGGTAACATTTTTCAACAACCCTAAACAACCTATTCTTCACAAAAAAAATATAACGAAAAAAATAAACAACAAAAAATCTTTTCGCCTTTTCATCCAACGATCCCACATACGGTTGGGTGGTCGCGAGCTTTCTGCGGTATCCGGAAGTGAATGCATACCGGAAGCCGAGAGGCTCGAACGACAGCGAACCCAGTTACGCGTTTGCTAAATATCATGCTTCGGCGAAATAAATGAAAATAAAAAACATGTATATTATTTTTCGGAACTAGATAAGCAAATTAAGAGATCCGAAGTTTTTCGTAATATCGAAGAAAACGCAATTTTTATTTAAATAAAGTAAACGTAAGACTACTCCTCGATTTCATCGGATTTTGTGGCAGTTATCAATTATCGTACACTACTACGGTGCGACGGTCGAATTCAAGGACGTGTCGATACGTTGATCGATCGTCAGTCTGGAGAATCTCTATCGCTGGACTCGCAAGGGATAGGCACACAGTAGAAAAAATTCTTTTACGTTTGACGAGAATTTCAAAATCCACGTTTTTTCTGTTTAATATTACAGAAAAATTGTTATTGACACGTGAGCGAAATGACAAGTTTGCAGACGACAAACTAATTTTGTTACTGGCACTCCGATTTAGAAAGTTATTTTTTTACTGTGTAGGTCCGTCGGGACGGAATATCGTAATTTTTAAATTTAATTGTACGAGTAAACGGTAAAAAGTTTTTCGTGCGGATTAGCAAATTTTGCATGCGACTACACCGGGGGGTTCGAGAGATCCGGGGTAAAATTTGAAACCTTCCGGCAAAAAAATTATAATATATATAAATTTCTATAAAAATTTTACCGTGGTCTACTGTGTAAGGTCGTGATGGAAATTTCTTTACCGTCCGAGAATGATGCGAGAATCTCAATGCGTAAAATAAAAATGTATAAATGTAGATCGCTTTTGTCTCGCTACGAATTTTCGATCACGGCCGTACACCGATTAACTTTATAAATTTTAAGATAAACAATTGAATCGTCACATCTAGAAAAAAAAACTTTGAGAACATTAGTAAAAAAATTAAATTCGCGAAGCAGCGAAAGCAAAAACTTACCGCCTTCATCCTCGCTGTCGCTCATGAATGTTTCCTGCATAGACTCGGGCGCCTGGACTCTGTATTTCTCCTCGATAGTCACGGTATGTGTTGTCGTTATTATCGTTTCGGTGACGACTTTCAATGTTTCCACGACACTGATGTAGCCCAATTTCTGTGCGATCGCCAGAGCCGTTTGTCCGTTCTGTGAAAAATAGAAAACAGAAATAGTATAAATGTTTGAGAAAAAAATATAGTTGTGTACCACCTCTAGTTACCCGACAACAGTATCTTCGATTCGAACACTCCCGAAGGATTTTGTTGATTATAAATTAATTAATTATAATTGTTATAATTAATCATCATAATAATTTTTAAACAATTCTATCATTTGAAAATAACAATAAAAATATCCCCCTCGAAGCATGGAGAAATGTCCCGAATCGAAATTTAATTATTTTCGCACGACTCGACCCCCTCCCCGGTGAGACTTCTAGCGGTGGCTACTAGACACCTATTCTATTGTGTACTATTGATATAAACATCAACACCGACGAGACCTATTTGCGTTAAAGAATCTTGGCACGGTAATGCGCGCAAATTCTCGCGAATTCTCGAATTGTTGTTTTTATTGTTTTCCTTTCCTTATATTATATTTTCAACCGTTAATATTATGTTGTGTAGAGTATATTAAAAAAAAAAATAAAGTACACTTACGTTAGTGACCGCATTGGGTTTGGCTTTGCTCTCTAGAAGCAAATTGATGACCAAAGTGTGTCCCTGTTGGGCTGCCTGATGTAGTGGCGTGTACCCTGCCCCGGTGCTGCTGTCGACTGCCGCACCGGCTTCCAGAAGGAACCGCACCATCGCGGCTTGTCCGAAGTGCGAAGCCACGTGAAGCGGCGTATAACCGGCCTATGAATAAAATGATCGCGATTAACCGCTGAAAATTTTTCATCAACTGTCGTCGATGGTCGAGGAGATTCGACGATCGGATTGTCTCGAACGAAAAAGCTGCACTGAGATCGATTTTTTTGCAGTGGGAAAATAAGCGTCCGCGAGTGGAACGCACCAAGGACAATTAATATAAACCTCTTACAAGACCCACGTTAATTGTATTGTCCGAGGGGCCCGACCTTCGCAGTCGTACTCCGGGTTCAACCACCACGACGACTCACGGATGAAAATTACAGAGTCTGAGTAAGAGACCACAGAGATTCGGAGCTGTTTTATTTTGCCAGGTATTTTTTGTTTCCACTCAAAAACAAGTTGACTAAAATCATAATCAGCAGCTGAGCTTTAAAAACTTAAGCTACAATTTGAACATCGCTTCTCGTTCTGCGTCAATCGACGAGTGCCACAGGCTGGTCATGCCGATTATTTTTTCTAACTGCAAAAAATCGACCCCAATTTCTCCCTCGTCTTATCCGTATTCCCTATACGATAATGAAATATGAAATATGATTATGAAATATATATTTTTTTTTTATTACGAAAATGAACTATGTAAACAAAAAACAATACATGAAAATTACCTTCGTTTTAGCGTCGACGTGAGCGCCGTTCTTCACGAGTATTGCGGCCACGTTGTACTTGTCCTCTTGTGCGCACAAATGAAGCGGTGTCAGCCCATTCTACGAGGAAAAATTTAGAACGATCAATAAAATTCAATCCATTACTTAGAAGGCCTCGCTTGTGCTTCGATCTACCTTAGCCTTGTGGTTAGTGTCGGCTTTGTGTTCGATCAGCAGAGTCGACATATCGGTGTGGCCCTCCTGGGCGCTAAGATGAAGCGGCGTGAAACCCGCCTTCGACTCGGCGTTCGCCTTCGCTCCGTATTCGAGCAACGTTGTCGCTATGTCCATCTATTTTTCGACAAAATACGAAAATTAGTTGCTATGTTTTTTATTTGGACATTCCGAGCTTTTCGCACCGCGAAACTTGCCTGATTCTTTCGAGCGGCGATGTGAAGAGGCGTGTGGCCGTTCTTGGCCATCGCATGCGGCGACGCACCCTTGTCGAGCAGAAGCAATGCCACGTTCTGATGATCGTAGTGCGACGCGACGTGGAGTGGAGTTACTCCGTTCTGTAATGGGACAGAAAGATTAAGTTCAAAGAGAACCTCGTGCATTGCACTGTCAAAAAAATTCGTATGAAATTTAATGTACTCGTACCGGAAGTTTTTATGCATAAACTGGTATGATAAATTTCATATACAATTGTAATGAAAAATTACAGTAAAATATATTTTTAACTTTAGAATTAATTAACTTTGATTCCAATATAATTGACTCAATTTCACTCTAAAAGTCTATTCATTTTTCATGACAATTGTACGTTAAATTTAATGCACCAGTGTTTGCATAAAAACTTTCAGTCCTGCATATTAAATTTACAATTTCTTTTTACCAGTGTAAATATCGTCGATAATAAAAAATAATTGGAAATATCGATCAAAGAAATCGCCTATGCCGACTGTGTACCTTTCCCTGGGCGTCGACTGGCGCGCTTTTCTGCAGCAAAAGCCTAGCGACGTTCATGTTTCCGTATTTAGCTGCCAGATGCAAGGGAGTGAAACCCTTCTTAGTCGTGGCGGTAAGCGAAGCTCCGTTTTCTAATAAAACTGATGCGACCTGCAAAGTAACAAGGTCAACCAGTGAGTCTCGATTTATCGACGCGACTAGAGTTGATTTACTGCGTACGAATTCGTACCTCTTCCTGGCCCTCCTTAGCGGCTATGTGAAGCGGAGTGTACAAGTCTTTCGTTGTGGCATCGACGTCGGCTCCGTGCTGAAGCAACAGCATTACGATGTCGACGTTGCCCAGACGCGATGCGACGTGGAGTGGCGTCTGCTCTTCCTACATTAAGGCATCGAACACTCAGATCTCAGGGGGAGGCGATACAAATTTAGAAGGCGTAGTTATCGCCTCAATAGAACGTCGAAAATCGAGCATCGATTTGGTACCGGTGCACGAGAGACGAAGGTTTTATAAATCCGATACGTACCCTCGCTCTAGCATCGACCTGTGCACCGTTCCTCAAGAGTATTCTGATTATGTCCGTCTGGTTCGCTCTGGCCGCCAGATGAAGCGGCGTTTCGCCTCGGACAGTCGGTATATCCGGACTAGCTTCGTTTTGCAATAAATAAATCACGATGTTCATACATCCCATGAAACTCGCCACGTGCAGAGGCGTCAGTCCAGACTGTCGAAACATAAAAGAGGATTTTGTTGTATATAATACAATATTTCTACGAAAATTAATGTAAGACGTCTGCGAAGTTTTGCCGCAAGAATTGAGGTATTAAGGAGGTTAGAACGCTTCTCACGAGTCACATGAGTGATACATTTTTTAAATCGTTTGTACCATCTTTTACGTATCTACTATTTATTATAGTCGATTATTTGTCTTCGTATTACAGCAGATTTCCTTTACCTAGAAAAATATTAATGCTAATGGATTTCCCAATTATTAAATGGTTTGTGCTAATTTTCGCTTGTGCTAATTTGTGGTACATATTCATTCCGTTTGTTGAAAAAGAATAATCCGTAATTTTTGCTCGATTTTAATGTACTACGTACGACTTATTATCTGTCTTGAAAGATACTCTACGAATTCACCATCTAGATATTTGATAAGATTTTCTATCCTAGAAATTTATTCGAACAGGTTATTTTTAAACGGAAAATACTATCGTATATCTAAAAGGTAATTCGTAGAGTATCATTCGAGTGAGCCGGAATACATCACAATTGAGTAAAAATTCAGGATAATTCTTTGAAAAACTAAAAGAATATGTACCTTTTCGAAAATTAACACTAGCCAGTTAATATTTTTGCAAATCCATTGCAACGAATGTTTTTCTAAGTGAAGGACATCTCCTGTAATACAAATAATCATCCACTGCAATCAATCAAAATGTAGCACCAGTTTGACTAGAGTGAAGCACTCCCTAAATTTCACGTTGCTTGGTGTCGTAAATTTGCAAACGACTTTAAGGATATCCTCAAAAACGGATTATTTTCGTTGCTCTTTCGAAGACTCACCTCTGTCGTAGCCTCGATGCTGGCCTTGTGCTTCAGCAGCAGCTCGACGACTTTAATTCTATTCTTTTTACATGCTATGTGCAACGGTGTGAAACCGTTCAAAGCTCTGGCGTTAGGATCAGCCGAGCGGTCGAGCAGAAGCTTCGCGACCCGAACATGACCGCAGTGAGCCGCTACGTGTAAAGCCGTAAGATAGTCGACGGTCACTTCGTCGACCGGTGCACGATGATAGAGCAAGATTCTCGCTGCGTCCACGTGATCTCCCTGCGATGCCATGTGCAATGGAGCCAAACCATTCTGCGAATGAAAAATAAATTACAATCAGCGCATGAAAAACTCTGTTTATCGTTTGCCCTTGAGAAAAAATAAAAGTCCCAACTAACTTTGGTCTTCGAACCGATCGGAGCGCCCTTTTCGATTAGTATATCGACCACCTCGTGATGGCCAGCTCTCGCCGCGCAGTGAAGCGGCGTCAGACCGTCTCTCGTTTTCGCTGCTATGTTAGCCCCCTTGCTCATCAGAAGATTCACCATTTTGATCTTTCCCCATTTTGCAGCCACGTGCATCGGTGTAATATTGTGCTGCGAAAATATAATATGAATATAATATAAATATAATATAAGGGAAGAACTCAGATCGATGGCCCTTTGCCGAGGTGTAAAATTATCATTAGGTATAAAATTAGTATAAGAAGATAACTGTATAAATATTAACTTTGGTAACAAATTTCTTTTACTACTACTACTATAATATACAGATAATATTTTAGTGAGGGTCTCGTCGAGGCGTTTACCTTTGCGGCAAAATTAACATCCGCCCCTTTGTCGTAGAGCAAGGAAGCTATTCGATCGTTGCCATAGTGGGCCGCAATGTGAAGCGGAGTAAATCCGCTTTTCGATGTCACGTCGGGATTGTGATCGTTCTGTAAACATTTTTATTTTATTTTTTTAATTAAAAAGAAATCTTTCAGCATCGATGGTAAGTAAGTTTTAAGTCGAATTAATTTCGATCGTACTTGTAGAAGCAGAGCAGCAGCTTTACAATCGTCCTTCTTGGCGGCGATGTGAAGAGCGGGCAATCGCACTTTGCCGCGCGTGTCGTTCTCCAAAAGAACGGCGACGACTTTATCGTGTCCCTGCTGCATCGCGACTGCCAGCGGTGTGAAGCCATCCTGCAACAGCAAAAAAAAAGGACCGTTCGAGTAAAACGTACGAGAAAATATGTGTGACTTTGGTGAATATGGTAAGAAATTATATGGTTTCAACCTCGGTAGCGAGAGTCTGGTTAGCGCCTTTGCTGAGCAAAAACTTGACGACGGAGTCGTGATTCTCCTGAGCAGCCATGTACAATGGTGTAAATCCATTTTGCGACTGTGCGTTCACCGACGCTCCTCTCTGAACCAGCAACTGTACGACCTCCTCTTGTCCAGCTGAAATTTCAACGAGAGTGTTTTTATTTTTTGCATTGCGATACGAGCCAAGCCTCCGCTTTAGGAAAAACCACCAGATCTGAGGCTTGAATTTTAATCTTGGGTTCGAACTTAAGATCAAAGTTAAACATGGGATGGAATTTGAACTGAGGTTCGATCTTAAGTTCGAACTTAAGTCTTAAAATTCGTCCCTGAGTATAAAAAATCGTGGAAGTTGTTTTTTTTTAAGTGGAAAATATTTGTAAAAAATAATGTTGCTCGACAAATACCAAGAGAGGCGATGTGCAATGCGGTGTTTCCCTTTTTCGTTGCCGCGTCGACTATAGCTCCACGCGTCAACAGCTCCCTCACGATCTCCAGATGACCGTCCTTCGCTGCGAGATGCAAAGCGTTCAAACCATTCTGCAATGAATAAAATAATAACTATTAACATAACTGTATGGTATCGTTAAGCGGATACGGTAAAACTACAACTGTTCGTTATAGTTTTTTTTAATAATCTTTCTCAATCGATCGACACTTCTTTGTATCAAAATATCTAATAAATGCATTTTTTCGAAATACCGATTTTTATTTTTACACCCAATTGAAATTTCTTTAAAAAACAATTCTGTTCCAAAAATGTTCTCTACACTGTTAATTGCACAAGAAATAAAACTGTTAATTGCACTGAAAATTGTTAATTGCACAAGAAATAAAAGGGCAGGTTTGTAATATTCAAACTTGAACAAACGAGTTTGTCACTTATTTAACAAAATAATTTTTATGAAACTTCGTTTTCCGATTTTACAAAATTATTTTTTACTGTGTACACTAAGTACACTATACTATTCGTCAATTTTTCCTTTTTTTCCTGTGGATGTCTATGAATTTTTTTTTTTTTTTTGAATTTGTGTTGACTCGGCAGATCGATAAAAAAAATCTTTCTCAATCGCTTGACACTTTTCGGTATCAAAATATCTAATAAATGATTTTTTTTAATTCCAAATTCCATTTCTGGTCCAAAAACTTTCTTTAGGACGCATTACTATTCGTCAAAGTTTATTTATTTTTCAGTGGATTGTTTTTCCAATTTTTTTTTAATCTGGTTTAATTCGCCGGTTCAGAAATCTTACCGCGTTCGAGGCATTAATATCGACCCCGGATTCGAGATACTCCAAAACTTTTTCCAGTTGTCCTGCCCTCGCGGCTCTCAGGAAAGCAGTGCTGGGATCGCTCTGAAACATCAAGAATATTCGATCTTATAGTCCACGATCGTACGATTTTATACGATCTTATAAATTTTTTTAAGCGAATACGTTTTATCATTAGCATGAAAATCGCTCCGATCGCTCGAGGGCATTGCAAACTCAACATAATTGTCGATGATCGCTGGAAGCAGTCCGGCGACCAACGTAATTTCTATTTTTAAACCTAGCCGAGCGGATAAGGACGATGGAAACATAGTCGAGAACTCGATGCTATGTGAAAAGCCTAGATAAAAAAAAACAGAAATAAAAAAATCGCCGGGAGAATCGTCGAAGAAGTGACAAGGAGGGAGCGCGATCTCAGAAGGAGTTCGAGCTCGTATATTCGTCGCGCCGACTGCGATGTCGTAAACCGGTCAGTGTAATGCCGTAATGGTTAAGTGGTTCAAGGAGAAAGCCTGATGCGATAAGTCACGCATAGATAGGGTCGAAGGGAACGAGTTTGGCTCTCGGACACTTAAAAAAAAAATTCAAAATGCATCTTCGAGTTGAAAGCCTTCCAGGCTATCGACTCGACGATACATTTGGATTATTTTTTTAAACATTATACTGCGGGCAGTCGCAATAGCGTCTCGAGAACGATAAATAATTTTTTATAAATAACACGATCGACGATCGCCCGATCAACCTCGATACATTAAATATTGTTCAACAAAATTATTATTCAATTATCGATAAGCTAATTAACTGTGTCATTAAATTGAACAATTAGTCGATTGATTAATTGTTAATCAATTCATACATGAACTAATTAATTGTTTCACGTTAATATAAAATTATTGAGCGTTTGATTAATCGGTTAATTAATTATTAATCAATTATTTCAATCGATTGTGAATCAACGCTCGAGAAATGCGAGTGTTTAATTCAGTGGCTCGGCACGCGAGTAAACGCATTTTAGCCGAGGAGGAGAAGAGATGAAGCATCTGATGTAAAAGGCAAATATTTATTAAGGTGGTAGTTTTATAATACCCGTAGTATAACGATTACCGGAAGAATGCCGATCACTCATTCACCGTTTCGTCAGTAAACTAGACCACTAGAATTGCAGACCAGCGATAAATTATTATTTTTTTAATAACACAACCGAGGTTCGGCCAATCAACCTCGATACATTAAATATTGTTTGAAAAAATTATTAACGAATGTAATAATTGATTATTTTATCAAACAAAATTATTATTCAATTAACGATAAGCTAATTAATTGTGTCATTGATATTAGATTGTTGATCGGTTAATTAATCCATTAATAAATTGTATCATTAAATTGAACAATTAGTCGATTGATTATTTATTAATCAATTAATTCATTCGATTGTAGATCGACGCTCGAGAAACGCGAGTGTTTAATTCCGTGGCTCGACACGTGAGTAAACGCATATTAGCCGAGGAGGAGAAGAGACGAAGCGTCTGATAAGGAAGGCAAATATTTGTTAAGGTGGTAGGTCTTATACTACGCGTAGTATAAGGATTACCGGAAGAGTGCCGATCATTCATTCACCGTTTCGTCAGTAAACTAGACTGATTGCAGACCAGCGATTACGGGTGTGTAGCTCGCCCACACATCGGGCTTATCAGCGTGATATGACCGGGAGTAAACCGATCTGTCGAGACTCAGCGTAACGCACGAGGGGCGCTACTACGCGCTACTATGTTTAATCGAACGCTCGTGAGCACGATTATCGTTTGTTTCGGTAACGAGCTCATTGATAATTATAATAACATAACTAATGTTTTGTTTCCCGTCGATACACGTATCGGAACAGAGGTCGTCACGTGAATGCGATAATTAGTACGGATTTGAAACGAGAAATGTGGGTTTTTTTTCTATTGTTTTAATGGAAATTTAATTTGATTCAATGGAATAAATTACATTCTATGAGCTCAAATTCAACGATTAGAACATTTTTATTTAAAATATAGAATGGAATAAATTCCATTTCATGGGTTAAAATTCAATAATTAAAAAATTTTGCCCATGAAGTGTAAGAAATTTTATTGCTCGTGTTGAGATAATTAGTGTGAATGTCACGCGAATGAGATAGTTTGTGCGAATACATTCATTTTTCATTTGCGGTAAGATGATAAATAGATACATTCATGAGTTAATAGAGAAATGTGGGTTTTTTTGCTATAGCTTTAATGGAGTAAATTACATACTATGAGCTGAAATTCAACGATTCAAGAAATTTTATTTAAAATATAGGATGGAATAAATTCCATTCCATGGGGTGAAATTCAATCATTAAAAAATGTTGCCCATAGAATGAAATGAATTTCATTCCACGAGCTACCGCATAGAACGGAATAAATTTCATATTATCTCATTTTAAAAAAATGTTCCTTTGAATCAACTCGCCACGATTTATCCAACGACGTTATTTTTGTAGGACAAGTGTGACGTTACTTTCTATAGATTTTTTTCCACCCAGTGTAAAGAATTACAGTCGCTTGGTCGGCCTATTCGTGTCACCCGTCGGCCTACCAGAGCCACGAAGGAAGGTGGATCGAAAGGGGCGCCCGGTTGTATATACACAAACGGGTATACAACAGTGGCGCGTTCGACGCAGGCACAGGGCGCCGTGCGGTCTGGCACGATGTCAAGGGGTGAGAGAACTCTGTCTCCGGCCGATTCTCGCAGTGACTCGACGAGTCTTGCAAAAAAAATTTATCGAGTGATAAAAAAAAAAATGTGCTTAAAAAAATTGAGAAATATTCGAATAACGAAAATAACAAAACCAACATTTTGTCTGCAACCGATGCACGGAATATTCCCCATTACTCTCTCAATATACACGGTTTCGTTATTTTTATTATCGGAATATTTTACCTTCTTTTTCTTTTATTCTTTACTCGTTAACATTTTTTGGAATATTCGGGTCAATCGTCGTCTCGCTGACAAAACAAATACATGTCTCGTGGAATGGGACGAATAAAAATAAATTGTTACAGCTTTCCGGCACGTAGCCTGATTCCTGACTGCAATTCGACGCGATTTATCAGCAGTTTATATAAAAATATATTATAGAAAAAAAATGTTTTTTTAACGCGTTAAAATTTTTCGGAATGTTTGGGTCAATCGTCGTCTCATCGACAAAACAAATAAATGTCTGTTGAAATGGGACGAATAAAAACAAATTGTTACACCTTTCCGGCACAAAGCCTAATTCCTGACTGTAATTCGACGCGATTTATCAGCAGTTGATATAAAAATGATTAATGGAACAAAATGATTATTATTTTTTTTTTTTGCCGTTCGTCGAGCACGTTCGTGATATCGAATTTTTTTTTCGTCCACATTTTTCGTTCGTCCAACTCGCCTCGAGGGATTCATCGACCTTTCATGCTGAAAAAAGGCTTTCGCAGCGGAAATCGAAAATTCGAAATGTCCGGCACGAACATTTGTTTACGAGAATAATATTCGAAATGGAGCGAAGCCAGACAAATGAATTCCCCCCGGGTGGTTCCACGGAGCAGCGCGTAATCGATATGCAATATAGCACTGGCATTGCTGCCGCAGTGCAAGGCCTGTTTCTACATTTCCCTCGCTCTACGTGCAACTCTGTCATTTCTGTTTTCACAAATGGCACGCAGAGCTCGAAGTTCGTGTGACACGATTATATTTTTTATTTTTTTCGACCATTGTAGACAATCCGGATAGTCATTGGCATGTTAAGCGCGACGACCCAAATTAATACGTTTTCAGGGAATTTGAGATAGTAAAATTTGACGGACTTTCAATTGTGTGAAACGCACAGATGTTGTCCTCGAGGATAATCGAATCCGGTATTTCAATAGTCAGCAAAATTTCAAAATTAATTAAATGTCAAAATTCCACTTCAATAAAAAATGCATCGATTATTTGTTTTTATTTTTTCGATAGCAATGATAGGCGGGAGGTAATGATTTTCGTAACTATTCGAATCGCAGAACACGAAGCTCGTTGCACTCACTGGTCGACTCCCCCTCAGCACTCGCGACACTTGATTCGTACTTTTGAAAAATATTCTTGATTCACCTTTTCTTATATTTTATTAATTACAGGAAAAATTACACTTCAAGTAAAAACAAATCAGCCATTATTTTTTTTCGGTGGCAGTGATAGGCGGAAGGTAAGTAATAATTGTTTTTATCGATTCGAATCACAGAACATGAAGCTCATTGCCGACACGCGTTTTCTTCGCCATCGGCACTCGAGGCACTCGATGCATCCTTTTTTTTATTCTCTTGGCTCATATTTTAAATTTGTTTTCTTATTTTTAATTAAAGTCAAAATGACACTTAGATGAAAAATAAATCATTAATTTTTTTTCTCGATAACAATCATAAGCGAAAGGCAATATTTTTTTTTTATCGATTCGAATCGCAGAACACGAAGCTCACGACTCTCCTTCGCCATCGGCACTCGAGGCACTCGAGTCGTGCTTTAAAAAAAAGATTCTTAGCTCACCCCTTTTTCATTGATTTTAATTTTTTATTTTTAATCGCTTAACGTGAAAATAACATTTTCATAAAAAATAAGTCATAATTTTTTTTTCGATGGCGATGATAGGCGGAAGGTAATAATGTTATTCATCGATTCGAATCGCAGAACACGAAGGGCATTGCCCTCAGGAATCTCTTTTGCCATCGGCACTCGAGGCATTCGATTCGTGCTTAAAAAAAGATTCTTAGCTCACCCCTTTTTTATTGATTTAAATTTTTTATTTTTAATTGATTAAAGTAAAAATAACACTTTAATTAAAAATAAGGCATAATTTTTTTTCGATGGCGATGATAGACGGAAGGTAATAATGTTATTTATCGATTCGAATCGCAGAACACGAAGCGCATTGCCCTCAGGAATCTCTTTTGCCATCGGCATTCGAGGCACTCGATGCGTGCTTTAAACAATTTTTTTTAGCTCACCTTTTTCTTTTTATTTTTTTTACTGCGTTTCACGAGCAGCCAGAATTAGCCTCGGCTTTATTGCCAGAGATACCGGCTGAGCCTTTCACCGCGAGCCGTAAATAAAAAAAAATATATATATATATATGTTAGTTCCTGAGACGTTCGACGCCGGTGCGTCGATCGGTGATTCCTCGCCGACGATTTTACGGGGTACGATTTTTTACTGCGCGGTCGCTCGCCGGCCGCGGCAGATGAAGATTGTACCGCAGCAATTCCTAGAGACAGCCCGCAGAGCAAGGAGGAAGATCGATCGGCGGAGACGGCCAATCGTAAAAGTTTCGTGAACACGCGTCAGGCTGCGTCCGCTCGCTCGCGCAGCGCTACGAAAACTATTTTTAGACGGACGCTTCTATTTCGATTCGGTGCTCGGGGCGCTACGCTATTACACTTACGTAGTACGCGCGCACTTCGGAATTTATCAAGCTGCCGTTCCGCGCCGATTGATTGGCAAAGACAAACAAAATTTATTCGTCTGGTGCTCCGCAAATAAATATTTATTTATAACATTTTTTCTTTATAAATAAATTTTTATTTTAGATACATAAATGTTTACCTGAGATGAATGAATATTTGTTTTTAAGGAATTAATTTTTATTTTAAATATATGAGTATTTATTTGACGAGCGCCCGTCAAATAAATCGTTATTTTGGGTGCGATCGCTAAGTCGGTAACACAAACTGTAATGCATGGTGATTTCTTTTTTCAAAGGTGTTCGACTTTTTTGATGAACAGGGTGAATATTTGCGTCTACTAAATAATTAGACGGAGATGCTGACAATTTGCGTTCAGTCCGAAGTGTCGAAGACCATTGAGAAAAAAAATGGATTAGAGATTTCGTTACCGACCGAGTCTCGCATCGCCTAATGTCGCACTTCTCCTGATGACCTGGCCCAATTAAGGGTCTTTCAGTTATGTTTAGTTATGTTCTGTTATGTTCAGCTATGCTCAGTAATGTTCCGATGTCTCTAATCGCATCTTCCTCAAATAAATAAATATTTTTTTTTTAAAGATAAATATTTTTTTTAAATAAATGTATTATTTTTTAAATAAATATATCATTTTTCAAACAAATAAACATTTACTTCGAATAAATATATATTTATTTATCGTGAACCCGTTAAATAAATCATTATTCTGGATGCGATCGCTAAGTCGGTAACACGAGCTGTAAAATAGTTTTTTTTTTCAAAGGTGCTTGACTTTTTTTATGAAGACGAAAAATATTTGTGTCTACTAAATAATAAGACGAAGATGCTGACAATTCGCGTTCGGTCTGAAGTGTCGAAGACCATTGAGAGAAAAATAAATAAGCAGATTACAGATTTCGTTACCGACCGAGTCTCGCATCGCCTAGAGGTGATTCGCGAGTCATCGTTAATAATAGATTAATCTGAGGGAACGTCTAAAAATAGATGCAAATAAAATTGCAGTGGGACTCAGTTAGATACGATTAATGCACTCGCTCTATAAAGCGTACGCTCCGCGTTCCCTGTGGGAAATGCGGAGTGGAAAGCGCCAGCGACTTTAATTCAATTAGCCAGAAAGGCGACGCAGTATTATCCGTTCTCGGTAAAGCCATTAAAAATCAAACAAAAAAAACGTGTCGATCAGAAAATGCAATTAAACGTGAATTGCAAGGCACGTGGATGAGTTTCGTCAAATTAAGAGCTGCACAGCTGACAAGGATGTAAAACAAAAAATTAAGAAATAAAAATAAAAAGCTCTCAATCGATACTCGATTGACCGAGTTATCAATGTCGAACGCCGCGTTGTTCTTTCCATCCTATCTACGCAGATCCAAAAATTCTTGCAAATTTTGTCGACTCAAATCCAAAAATTCCTGCAAATGTTGTCTATTCAAATTCCAAAATTCTTGCAAAATTTTTCTACGCCAAAAAAAAACTCATGCAAATGTTGTCTACGCAAAACAAAATGTAATTAGCGAGAAAGGCAAAGCAGCATTCTCGGTTCTCGGTAAAGCCATTAAAAAGCAAACAAAAAAGAAAAAGCGATTCGATTAGAAAACGCGATTAAGGGTAAATTGCACGGTACGTGGATGCGTTCCGTCGAATTAAACGCTACACAGCAGGCAAGTTCGAAAAGTAAAAAATGAAAAAATAAAAAAAAGCCCTTTATCGATATTCGATTGACCGAGTTATCAATGTCAAACGCCGCGGGGTTCTTTCCGTCCTGTCTACACAAATCCAATACACGACGGGTAGGAACAACCGGGAGATAATACTCGCACCAATTATCAGCAAATACACGTGCAAAGCTTTTTTCTTTCCTTTCAACCTAACAGTTCCGACATAGAACACGAACGTGCACCGCCGTGTTTTATGGCTCGAGAGTAGCTCGAATGTTAAATGTTAACGTGTAAAAATAAATAAAATAAATAAAAATAACATAACAATATGTATATATATATAAATGTATATAATATATGTCGCTCGTTCAGTCAAAAGGAAACCGTCGATTTCGCTGCGGTTCGTTACAGGTGGCTGAAAGCAACGATCTAAAAAAGCAAAAAGTAATAGCAAAATGTGTTCGCTCAACATCAAAAACAAAAAAATTAAATAAAAAAATATTTATATATCGGTCGTTCGTTCAGTCAAAAGGTAATCGTTGATTTCTCTGCGGTTCGTTGCAGGTGCTTGAAAGCAGTGTTTAAAAAAAAATAAAAAATAAATGTAAATAAAATGTGTTCCCTCGAGCACAGAGAGTAGATCGCTCCTGCTTCCGGAACGATGTCTCGTTGCTCCCTAATGACCGACAATCTCTGAACTCGGATCAGCACTCTCTTATCGAGTTTACAATGAAATCCTTGAGGGATGAATCGCTCCTGCGGTTCGTTGAGATTCCCTCTGAGAAATGTCCAACTCTCAATATACATATATATATATATATAGAGCATTCCATACCATTTCGACCTGGGTTGAAAACCCTTCACATCTTGGATTGGACCTGCGATTTTTTATATGACTGAATTAACTCTCAAAGTACTCAGATTCTTATTAGATTTTTTGAAATTGTTTATAATTATTGATGATTACAAAAATGAACTTATTGATCGCCACAATTTAAAAATCTGCAAAAATTCTGAAAAATCTTGTGTCATATGGAAAAAATCTTAAGATTTGAGCCGGAGCGGGCCAGCTCAACCTTCTATTTTTTTCTCATTTTGATCGAAAAAAAATAGTGAAAAAGATTACAAGAAAAAATCAGTCGATTATGGATTATCGCTTGACCATTTTTGTATGCAACACTGCATTTTTGGGAATATTTTGAGATATGCAGTGTTGCATATGAAAATGGTCAAGCGAGAACCAATAATCATCTGATTTTGGCGACCAATAAGTTCATTTTTTTGAATCATGAATAATTATAATCAATTTTTTTTTTAATGAATAAAAAATCGGAGACTTTTTGAGAGTTTAGTCATATAAAAAATCGCGGGCCCAATCCAAGATGTGAAGGCTTGCTCCCAGATCGAAATGACATAGAATACCCCATATATATATGAATCACTATACATATATATATATAGGTCGGGTATCGTTTACATCGCTCGGAACGGGGTCAAAAAATATACGTTTCCCGTTAAACGTTTTTTTGCACCGAGCTGTGTAATTCTCGAAACGATCTTTTATGGACGTTAACCTTATCGAGTTCGCTGCAACGGCTTCGCAAGTGGTCGAACATGAAAAAAAGAAGAAAAAAAAACCATTTTTCCATCGGGAAATTTAATCTCCTATTGGAAAAAGCACTTTGTCGTATGCGGAGGAAGAAATCGAAGAGTTCAATAAAGTGACCCAATCACGATCGAGATTGAATCTCCGTTTACGTTGGAATCAATTTCGCCGTTGGCTCTGACATGTCGAAGAATCGACGTGGAGCAGCGCGTTTTCTTGCCGGACGAGTCGAGGCGTGGGCAGACACGATACTGCACGGGAACTTCACCGGGACAACAGTTACGGCGATTACGTCACTGTGCGAGATTCAAGTTTCATTTCTTTCCTTCCAGGCACGATGTCGGTATACTGCTGAGGATGCTAGTGCGAAAACTGTTTTTAAATGGTATTGGTATTAATATGCGTATCTATATATATGTTTTTATTAAATTAAATAAAACGATGAGAAATATCGAGCGCAAAATTATACTATAATCATAATGAGGCCTCCTCGATGGGAGCCCATCGATTCCGTATTCCATTCTCCATTTGCGATGAAAACCAAATTTTCGAAAATATAACATATCGGATGGAATTGTCCACGCCTCCCATTCAATTTTTTAAATAAAAACCAAATTTTCGAAAATATAGCATATGGTATGGAATTTAACGCTGCGTGTATACATTGGGTCTTTGAAGGAACAGTCGAAATTTGAAACTCTCCGTTTTTTTTCGCTTTTTCGACTATTCTTCAATTTTTATTAACAACGGTTTTAAACTTTTAACTTTGGCGACTTCTGGGTAATGTTGTAGACACTTCAAGAAGTAACCTACCTTTTTCAGATTTTTTGAGAAACTAGAAAACATTGAAAACCCGACGGTTTCCTAAAAGACCTACGGGACACACCGCGTCTCTGAAAATATCGTGTATAACCATGAATCACGTGGATAATTCAATTATTCACGAATTCTATTCCATATATTATGAAAACCGAATTTGCAAAAATATAGCACATCAGATGGAATTCGTAATTCCAAATTCCATTCCATATGCTATGAAAACCAAATTTTCGTATTTATGCATATGGAATGGATTCGGTATGCTAGGAATAACATGTTCGCAATTCGCAACGCGCTTCGAGTCATTTGGCAGACAGCGACGAAAACAAATTTCGCCGGTTTTTATTTACACCGATTCGGTATGCAACGACGGATTCTACGATGACGAAGCCAACGATCTGAGACACGTTTATATTTATCCTGTATTCCTTGTGCGAATTATACTATGAGGTAAGCGTTTTCTCATTCCGTTCAGGTGTACGTAATCCGAGCGTATGGGAAGAACGCAAATATCGAGCGGATACGGGTGAATACATAAATATATTTGAAACTATGAGCGCCGCTCGGTTTAACTTTCTCATCGGCAGTTACCTTTTTTTTTTTTTTATGGCGACGAATGACGGAAATTTTTGTACGAAATGTGCAAACATACTAAACATGACTGTTTTTTCTTGAACTCGAGGATTTTTTGTTTTTATAATTTTTATAATTTATCATTATAATTTTTATTTTCCAGTTATATTTTTTTACGGCTACGAGGGAAGATCTTTCGTGTACGAAGTGCGCAACCATACTAATTCGGACTGTTTTTCGTTGAGTTCGAAGATTTTTTATTTTTACAATTATTATTTTTGACAGTTTTGTTTAAATTGAAAAAATGCAAGTCAACATATTGTGTCTCGGATTCTCCTGGGATTTCGTGCGATATTAACGCTTACCGAGCTCATCGCACATCAGACACGAAGAACCGATGTGTACTTCCTTTTCGTTCCATTCACACGAAGTCTCGTCGCTTTTTTCTCGTCTGAAACGTCCCTCTAAATAATTTAGCAGCCGCATGGGTCTCGCATTCAGAGTGAGGGTATAGCGTGGCGGAGCTAACGTGCGGTGCATCGCTGCGTTTGAACTCGCCCGACGGACGTCAACCTCGGATTTTTTTTTTCATTTTTTTAGTGGACTATCGTACACGTGCTCTATATTCTCGGGATGGAATTGCATACGCGATTTTTCGCAATGTTTCCCAAATTATTATTCATATAACTATTATTTACACGGCGAATTTTCATTAATTGCGTGACAACTGTTTTATACGCAAAACAAACAAAGAAATTTAATTATTTATTACCGCACAAGAAAAAAATGTTCAACGCTAAATAGAGTAACCCTTCTTTTTAAATCGAAACACGAATCCACCTGAACCACTCTGGTTCTTTAAACATTGAAACCAAAATAAATAAATAAAATTACCTGGTAAGTCTTTCATCAGTCAAACTCGAGATAACTCATTGTTCACAATATTTACCAAATTACTATTATCGTGCCGATCGAATACTGACTGAAATCTACCAATTTTCATCAATTGCGTGAAAACTCTACCATGCTGAAAAAAACGATTTATTTACATTTTTTTTTAAATCCACACAAAATAAAATATCCATTTTTTAAAATCCAAACCGAAATCCACCTGAACCACTCTCACTTCATGAAAATGATAACCAAATAATTCCTTTTTTTTTTTAAACGTTGCTCATTCTTGCAGTCAAACTCGAGATAAGTTGATCCATTTAACGCGAGAAATTCGAGGAGGCGCGAACCGAAGATCTCTTCTTTATTTATTTATTTACAATCGCAATACAAAATAAATGAATAATCCGCACAAAATACAGTCCCCATTTTTTAAAATTAAAAAAGAAAAACTGAATCTACTTGACCCACTCTGATTCCATAAAAATGACAAATAATTTTTTTTTTCTTTTTTTTAATACGCTGCCTATTCGTGCAGTCAAAGTCGAGATAAGTTATGCCATTTAACGTGATAAATTCGAGAAGGCGTGAACCGAAGGTCCCCCGGTGCGACACGAAGGCCGTTTGTAACGCGATGATCTAATAAAATATTATTCGGAGGCTGAGTGCGAGATGTGTGTGTGCACACAGACACGTGCACACGTGTGGGCCGCGCATCCAATTGTTAGATAGAATCAGTGCCTCTATCCGTGACCCCTGAGCCGACCGGCAGAGGCACTTCTCGGTCCGTCGTCATAATCATCGCGGCTACACGACAGCCGGAAGAATCGTTTAAATACGTTCACTCTCACTATCTCGCTACGGTTACAAGCCGAATAATCATGACGCTTCAACACGCTCATCCGTTCAAACAGCTATGCATTTAAACTCGTTTAAAACAGTTAAGAAAATAACGGGGAAGAAATTGAAAAAAAAAATTAATAATAATAATAACAATGAAAATCGTTGCGATATACGATGCTTTAGGCTGACGTGTGGTCATCATCTCATCTCCGTGTCGTACGGTCGAATACGCGGTATGAGTCAGAACGCGAGTTTCGCCGCTACCGCCATGACGACATTCCCGTATATGCGGTAAACAAGGGACAATTGCGAAAAGTATGCCAATTGTCCTTGACCGGGATAGCCCCTGAGACGACCGGAATCGTCGAAACCACTTTAGTTTCATGAAAATTATAACGAAATCAAAATTTTTTTTAATTAAAAAAATTTGTTGGTCAGTCTTGCAGTCAAACTCGAGATAAGTCATTTTTCGAAATATGTGCGAAATTATTATTATCGAGCCGATCGAGCTTACTCAGAACTACCAATTTTCGGTAATTGCGTGACGAACTGTAGCGTAAACAAAGAAAATCAGAAACTTCAGAACGCGAGTTTCGCCGCGACCGCAACGACTGCCAATTTTCATCAATTGCGTGACAACTCTACGATACGCAAGAAAAAAATGTATTTGTTTGTTTATGATCACAATCAAAAAATTGTTATGATTCGCATAAATTAGCGTAAGCCTTTTTTATAGAAACACGAAGCCACACACACGAAGCACACGAAGAGAAACACGCTGAACGCATAAAAATTATAAGAAAATACGAATTAAATAGATTTAAATAGACGCTGCTCAATTTTGCAACCATTTTTTTTTGCAATGTTCATTTATAAACGCCATAAAAATATAAAAATATTCCACACAAAATAGAGTAACACAAAAACCACCTGAACTTCTCCGATTTTATAACAGTAATTTACGACACTAGTGCCATAAAACTTTTTCTGACGAGTGTAATAAAAATTATAAGCAAATACAAATTCAGATTTAAAAAAATACGCTGCTGAGTCTCGCAGTCAAACTCGAAATAAGTCATCTGTCGAAATATTTGCCAAATTATTATTTTCGACCCAATGAAGCTTACTCAAAACTCCCAATTTTCATTACTTGCGTGACGAACTGTAGAATAATAATAAAAATAAAAAAAATCAGAGTCACCAGAGCGCGAGTTTCGCCGCTACCGCCATGACGATATTTCCGTACATGCCGTGAACAAGGGACGATTGCGAAAAGTGTGGCAATTGTCCTTGACCGGGATAGCCTCTGAGACGACCGGAATTGTCGAAACACTATGAAACGCCTTTATGTGAGATTTTTTGTTCCCGAGGTTTTAAAACGCGTACTTCGAGGGACGCCTCAGTTCCAGGAGTTCGAAACTTCGAGTCGCAAAACAAACGTCTCGTAGCTGAGACCTTTTGACATTCACGTTTTCGGCCTCCGCTATTGCTGTATTTGCTCGCGATTGCGGGATAGCGCGGTAACTTGAAACTCGATATATATTTGTTAATGATTGAAATAAAAACTGTAATTCATTTTTTTTTCAAGGGCGCTGGTATTAGCGGTCGAAATAAAACGTTCACCGGAAGCTGACGTGACTTCCGCTTCCGATGAGACTTCTCTTTTAACTGCGAACGTCAGGAACCAGGAAAAAAAAATTGATTACAGTTTTTTATACCGACCGAGCCAGGGTCAGAAAGGTGTTTCACATAGTCGCTAGAAATGTATTAAGCAATGACTCACCAGTCATAAATAAACTTTGACTGCAGAGAATATGAGATTTCTAATAGAATAATAATTGAGAAAATAATTAATAATTTTTTAGTACCTTTTTTACAAATAATTATTATCATCATCGCCGAGAAAAAAATGTATTGCAGTTTTTGGTACAGACCGAGAGCGGCTCAGGTGAGGAGAAAGGTGTTTCGTATAATCTTAAATCAACTTTGACCACAGAGAGTATAAGATTACAATTGAAAATTGAGATTCGGAAGAATAATTAATATTTTTTTAGCATTCTTTTTTACAAATAATCGTTATCATCATCACCGTCATCATCGTTATCATCATCATAATTATCATAATCATCATTATCATCATCATTATTATTAATGTCATCATCATCATTATAATCATCTTCTCGAATCGACGTGTTCTGGACGGGCGTCGCAGGATCCTCGATCCCGAAGCTTCCCGGATACTGGATTCGAGTTCGTTGACTGCGCTCGGCACGCCGCAGCGCTGTTGTGCGGAGAGCGAGGGGGAAGAAAGAAGAAGTGAGGTCGGCCGCGAAGCGTGACCGAGGGACGACCGGCGAGCCAGATCTGAAGCGCGACACGTTTCTATACAGCGGTGCATAATGCACTCTTTCGAGCAAGATTCCTGCGAATCCCTCATCGTATTACTCACTTACAGTCTCCCGGCAGCGTCGAGAGCTCATTCATATTAAGTAGTCGGATTCGTCACGAATTCGTCGAATAAAATTGAGAGCTCAGCCGCAATTGGCTTGCTACTTTAATATTCGCGGTGCATGAACTATGACTAATGCCCACTGGGGTTACGCGCTCGCATAAAATCTTCGAGGGTTCTCGGTGTTAAGGATTCCCATAATTTGTCCAGAAAGTTGAGGGCTTTTAAATTAATTAAATGAAACAAGCCGAAAAGCAAAGTTTGCTCAAACTACGACAAAATGAGAAATTCTTGACGAAAGATGAAATTTAAAAAATGGTCACATTATTATTATCTTTTTCCATCCTTAAACACATTCATATGTTTTACTCATCTTATCACGAGGTAAACTTGATCTCCAGATAGTACAATTCATAGTGTTAACTTAGTCATGACAAATATTCTGGTATACTAAAAATCGGTTATTCGTTTAATGAATTAAATGACACAACTCGAAAAGCAAAGTTTGCTCAAATTACGAAAAAAATAGAAATTCTTAACAGAATATGCAATTTAAAAAGATCGAATTATTATCTTATTCCATCTTTAATATTTTCTCCTCTTATCACTGGGCAAACTGGATCTCCAATTAGTATAATTTACAGGGTTAATTTATTCATGAAAGGTATTCTCGTATTCTTAAAAAAAAAAAAAAAATGCAGCCGGAGAATCTCTATCTTAAATACCCAATGAACCATTAAAAAAAACTTCCCAGGGGCTCCGCGACAAAATCACATCCCAAGGCTATTCAATTTCACTTCCTCGTATATACCTCGTGTTACACTGAAGCGATATTTGATTAATATTCCATAGAAATGAATAGAGCCGAGGCCGTGGGGGGAATAAGATAGAAAGAGCTTGAATACGGAGCCGGAGGGTGAATATATAGGTATAGAACCTGGTATATATTAGTTCCGAGATGCATTGCGAACGAAGGGAGCGAGGAATGAGGTCGTACAAATTAATTTCTGCTCCTCGACGTACTATAATCTACGTGACATTATATACAGAGCTTACATACATACATATACATTTTTCTATATTATATAGGGGAGAAAGGGGCGAAATGGGACAGCGGCATAGAACGGCGCAGAAAATCGGGATGCATCAATGGGGCAAAATGGAATGTCCAAAAATCTTATGAAAGTTTTGAAAAACGCGATTTCCCAATAATATTAGGACGTCCATTTTGCCCCATCGATGCATCCCGATCGCCTGTCCCGCTTTGCCCCGCTCTCCCCTACATATATATTTTCATACATGTATACACACATACAGGGTAGAGCGCGGCAAAACGCGATTTTCCAATCATTTTTGGATGCCCCATTTTGCCCCATCGACACATCCGGATTTTCTGCTTCGTCTTGCCCCACATCCAAAAATTGTTGGAAAATTGCCTTTTGCCTCTGTCCCATTTTACCCCGCTCTCCCCTACATATTTTCAAATACATGAATATTCTATATCGAGCAAGCTCATATACACGTTAATGCGAGCCGTGCAGAGCTCGAGGCTCGCGATTCGCGTGCGGCCCCGGCAAATCGGATCGCGAGGTGACGATTGACGAGTGACGGAACCGCGTTTGTTCGATATGGACGGACTCGGAGGCTCGCCGGCAGGCAAGAGTGTCTCGACAGCTTCCCTTTTAGCGCAGACGTCGTTCCCGCTGATGCATGCTTCTTCATTGAATAAAGTGCGATTCAATGAATGGAGAGAGAACGGGAGAGCGATGCGTGTGGAGCCGCGCTGAAAGCCGAAGCGCTACCGCACGAGAAGAACGCAAGTATCTGCCACTCACTGCCTCGTGTTTTTTTTGTTGTCCCCTCGTAACGACTCACTAGCGCGGCAACTGATGACGATGATTACGGCCTCCCTTCTGCACTTGACCCGCTGAGCTAAACAATGACTTCGATTCTCTTTGCCAGTGCCAAGCTATCCCCGGCAATGAGAACGAAACGTCGCGCTAAGTACAATCACTGCCGCTGCTGCGAGCGTTGCCTGCGTCGACCAGGCTGCGAAGTAGGAACTCGCGGGAATGGTAAAGTCCGGGTCAAGGTCGACGTCATAACGGATTAGTTGTAATACTGATAATTGTAGAAAAAACGTAATATTTATAATATGCGTTATCTGTCGTTACGCAATTGTAACGTTTTTATAATTGGACTACCGATTAGTCATTAGTTTAGACATTTTTTGCGAATAGTCAAGATCGACGTAATAACGGATTTGTTATAGCACTCATTATATAGGATAAGGGCAGAGTCGACGCTCGATTGCTATGAGATAAGATAAAATTCATCATATTTGTTATCAGTCGTTACATAATTATAATATTTTTGGACGGCTGACGCGTCATTAATTAAGAAATTTTTAGGAAGTTATCGAGGTCGACGTAATAACGGGTTTGTTAGGACACTGATAATGTAGAAAAAAAAAAGTTCTATGGATTATGATAAGGGCAAAGTCAACGGTCGATCGCTTTGAGATAACATTAATGGAAGATTGCTTGTCATCATATTTGTTATCAGTCCTTACGCAATTATGACATTTTTTAACGTCCGACGAATCACTAATTGAGACATTGTTTCTGAAAGTTTTTTTCTGTGATAATAAGAGCAGTGTCAACGCTCGATCTCTGTGAGATAACATAAATGGGAGATCGCGTGTTATCATATTTGTTATCACTCGTTACGCATTTATAGATTTTTTTTAACGACTGATGAGTCGTTATTTAAAAAATTATTTAATTAAGAGATTATTCAAGAAATTTGTTTAGCAAGTAATCGTGTGTCGAGCTATCTTTCGGCAATGAGAACGAAACGTCGGGACAAGTACAATCACTGCTGCTGCTGCGAGCGTCGCCTGCGTCGGCCGTGGAGCGAAGCCGGAACTCGCGGGAATGGTAAAGTTTGGGTCAAGGTCGACGCAACAACGGATTTGTTGGAACACCGACAATGTAGAAGTAAAAAAAAATGTTTTTTTATGTGATAAAGGCAGGATCAACAATCAATCGCTGTGAGATAAGATAAATGGAATATTACGTGTTATCATACATGTTATCAGTCGTTACGCTATTATAGAATTCTCGATAATTGATCAAAATTTTTCAACGACTGATGATCATTTTTTTATGCAATTAAATAAATTTGTTCGCAAAAATAATAATATTTTTCATAGTAATTTTTTGTAATATAATAATTCATAATAATGATTTTGCTATTGCGTCGATAATTGGAGGAAAGGAGGTTGACGATAAGAACGGAGTTGACGCTCGATCGCTGCGAGATAGCGCAAGACTGAGTTTTTTTAAATCAGATAATGTTGTCACTTATAAGTGGTGAGACAATTCGGCAAATTTCTGAACTACTTATGAAGTATTATTTTTTTAATTGCATGCGAATATCGCGAAAAAAATATTGCAACTGAATAAATAATTTTGGTCACCGATGGCGCGCAACATGCAAATTATCATGTAATTATTATGTATGTATGTAATTATGTAATTTTTGGTAATTAGGCATTTTTTTATCATGAACGCATTTTTTTTTACAGACGTCACGTTGCAAGCCAATTTCTCATGTATCAGAGAGATAGGCAAATGGAGAGCTAGATTGGCTCGTCGCTATGTCTCTAATTGACTAATTATGTCATATCCATTCCTCGCCAATTAGGCATACCACAATGCTGATGGTATATTAACTCCGTCGAGCAACAGTGACATCCATGCTATTCCCGTAAGCCTGTGGTTTGTGCTGCTGGTCGCCTACTTGTATTTACTGCGCATATCGCGATACATTGTACTTTCCTCTCACGCTGCGTACAGCGGTCGTGAGAGTGCTTTGCGATTCGTAACGCCGTTAAAATGTTCAAAAATTAGATCGTGATAAAAAAAATGATTAATTTCTGATAATTTTCATAATTTTGATAACACGCGTTATCGAAAATTTACCGGACATAATCCATCGTCACTTTTGGCGTGCTCATTCAGAAAAAGTGATTACGTTTGCAGTACAAAACGATGTAAATCAACGGCAAAAGTTAACACGCTTAATATAACCAACAGAAAATTTCATTCGGTAGTGAAATAAATAATAAACAAAATATAAAAAGTTGAGGTCAAAATTAATCTATGAGTAAATTAAAATTTTTTATGTCAGAGATCCTTGATTTGTCAACATCACACGAACGCGCTCTCCCTTATCGAATTTGGAAAGGGTTCCTAATTTTTTTCCACCGAAGCACATTATGCTTACGCTTAGGGGTGGAAGAACTGGACGTTGCACGGAGAAAAATAGTTCTGCTCCTCTAACAAAATGTAGATCGTTAATAATTCATTGTTGTGGTAGCAAAAATATTGTTGCCACAGCAAAATATTTTGTGGTTCCTATCTTAACCAGGTAAATCAGTTATGGTAACAAAATTCTTGTTGTCCCAACAATTTTTTTTCTCCGTGTCAATCCGGAACACACCACACTACCAGACTAGTAGATTAAGTAAAATAAATTTTGAATACGTGTGTATTTGCTCGGCTGAGAAACTAACAAATACTACGCATACGACTGACGTACATGCACGATAAAGCTGTGTAAGTCCTATGCGAGCTCGAGCGTTCCTCAATGGGCTTGTTTATTGCGCGCAACAATGTAAGGATACGAGAATTTCTGGCAATAGTTCGGACAGTAGAAACTTTATCCGACCAGCCGCGGTTCAGAAAACAGAGAGTTGAGATAATGAGTGTTCGAATAATCGAGGTTCTACTCTATATACATTGGCCGACCGGGTCTTTGCAAGCCGCCAGACTCTTTTCCACGCATCAGTTGGATTCGGCCTAAGCGTGCGCCGTGCCGCGGTGACTTTGGCGACTTTGTTCCAACGGCTCGACGGTGGATTACCGTGGCGAAACGTGGCGAAACGCCGGTTTCTCCGAGCCGCAAGCCTCGAGTGTCCGACAGCACGAGCAACGGCATCCAGCAGCCGAGACTCGGATGGAGCATTGACCCACGCCGCGGCGGGTTCTCTCGGCGAAGCGACGACGACGAACGGGACGAGTGCGGGAGCTCTGTAGAGCGTTACACGGCGCTTACACAATCGTCGACGTTGTGTCACTCGCGCTGCCCGCCCTAAACACCTCTTCTCTGATACATTTATTTATGAAGCTTCCCGACGATTCGCCCGCCCGCAGTCCTTCACTTTCTCACCGTTCTGTCTCTCCGTGTTCGTGGTGGGCTTTCTATTTCTTCGTCTCGCGTCGGCACTTTCCGCGAACGCCGCGCATGCGCGACGCAGCCGAGACGGGCTAAACCTGTTGCGACGAGAGGAGACTCCGAGACTCGTTACACGCAGAACTGCCCGGCAGTTTTCGTAGCTGGACTATCGCAGACCCAACCTGTTCTTTGTTTTGTTCGAGCTTAAGGCGAAAATTCTTCGAGACGCGCTCGAGCGGTCGAGCTCAGCGTTTTGCACTATGGCCGGCATAGGTGGTGCCCCGTCGCGCGGTCACGTGACTCCTGGCCGCCATGACTACCGGCGAGGCGCGGTTTTTAAGGCGGGGCTGAAGATCAAGGTAACCTCAAAATGTTTTGAATACACTAGGACCTCGGTTTTTGCGCCCTCAATTTTCTCATCAGTCCCCATCGCGGAGCGAATATCGATCGGCGCAGCAAGCTATGGGCCATGCTCGACAGTGAGTATGGGCGGGGCATGCGCAACCTCGATTTTGGTAAGTGTGATGCGAAGCCGGTTCCTCCGCTGTGAACGAAATCGAGGTCCTAGCGTACATTTTTCTACGGAACGGTTTTATGAAATAATAAAGGGATTGCGGGCCGAATGCGCATTTGATTAGCGCAGTGAGCGCTGTGATTGGTTTTTCTTTTATAAAATCGTTTCGGGGAAAAATGGATTCGAACTCATGCCCGTTTAACCTTTACTTAAGGACATGTGAAACGACTCAGTCGGTAATCAAAATCTGTAATGAATGCGATTCAGAGACGGTAGACTTTTCGGGAAAAAGCAAAGCATTAGCGGATGTACAATTTAATACCGCGTCCGATGATGCTTCCATTTTATCCGAATCGTCAACCGATTTTAAATGGCATTGATTCGAAAAATGCATCTACTTCTCTCGCACTCATACGTCACGTGGTACATCTTTCACATGACCTTAAGGACTTTTAAGGTGAGGCCAAAGGTCAGCATGACCTCAAAATATTTTAAATCCATTTTTCTCTGAACCGGTTTTTTCATTTTATCGATTCATTTCGGAGAAAAGTGTACAAATTTTAACTGTATCTCACTCAGACTCGAACGCGTTCAGCCTCCCCTTAAGATCTTTGAAAGCCTCCTCACGAAGCCGGTAAGGCGTGTGATCGTTCGCTTCGACGAATTCATCACCAGGTTTGCTGGACGTAAGTCGCGGCATTGCGAGAACTGGGGACAGCACCGTGTTAAATCGACAAGTCTTTTAGTCTCTTGCTACTCGATATTTTTTTGCACATTGTAACAATAGAAAAAAAATATTCGTGAAGTTAATGCCTGAATTGACAAAAATCCTCGGCCATTCAGAATAATTGATATCCATCTTACTTGAAAATTTTCTTTTAATGATAGAATCATAGATGGTCTGTAGTGTTGAGCACTACACGCCGAGCACAGGGCAAGCGGCGAGGAAAATTTATTGGATCGCCTTGATCGCGTAGAATTTATCGTTTAATAAAAAAGCAATTCCGTTAAATATATAGAGAATGTTATCGCGTCAATCAAGCCATCGTGGACGGAGGCATCGAAACGTGTCCACGACTAAGGAACATTCGAGTTAGGGCGTAAAACGAAAGGCACGCTTCGAGCCTCTTCCTCCTCGGTAGAATTTTTTTTTACCATCTATAAAGATTTTTTTTTCATGAAATACGCGTTTACTTTTTTTGACTTTAGAATGATCGATATCCGTTTTACTCAAGAATATTCATGTAATAAGGTCTGCAGTGTAAAAAAAAAAACGTAATTACACTTTTTGTAACCTACCGAGCACGGGGTGAAACGAGAAAAATATGTTCGCTTTGAATTCGTCGTTTAATAATAATAAAAAGAAAAAAAAATGCAGAGACCGTTATCGAATCGAGCCATCTGTGGACGGCGGCATCGAAACGTGTCCACAACTAAGGAGCAATCGAGTTAGGGTGAAAAAAAAGTAAAGAAAGAAATAAGCGTTTGTATTCTTGTGCGAGCGTGCACATTGCGTAGCGTATTCTGTAATGGAAGAACCTAATGACCTAATAGTGCTTTAAATCCGCCGAGCGGAGAGATGTACAAACTGCGGTGTGGGTAGCCGGCGAAAGAACGGAGGAAGAAAAAGCGAAAGAACACGGAGGCGCGAGTGCGTAGCGCGACCGATGCGCTGCCGAGTTCCGAAGCGAGCGCCCGACGAGACGACTCGTAAAAACTATAACCGGGCAGTCGGCAACACTATTTCTAGGCTCCGCTGTATCATCGTCGCATTGAACGGAACGCCGGACGAATTTACGAGGGGCTCCGAATTTCACACGCTCACGCGCATCCGGTACTTTTTATTATCAATATAGTTGATAATAAAAACTGTGAAGAATCTTTATTATAATTTTTTTTGTAAAGAAAATTCTGAGATGAAGTATCGAATGAAATTAAAAAGAAAATAATTCGTAGAATTAATTTCGGAAATCTCTGATGTGGCGAATTATAGTTTGCATTTTCTTTTTTTATGTGATTTCCACGAAAGCTGCTTCTAAGAGGTTGATACTAATTTTATGACAGGGTGCAACAGGTCGCATGCGATTCTCACGGGCTTCCTTTTGATTCGATTATTCAATTTTTTGATGCATTTTTTAAATCGTTTATTAAAACGATTATCGAGAAATTAATTCTTTTTAGGACTTTTTTTCTTGCATAAAGCAAGCAAACAGGTGAGAGAAACTGTATCGCGGGTGATAATCGAATGGAACGAGAGATCGTTATCTCATCGAATTATCGGTCCGCGTTTTAGTCCGTTGGCTCGCTCGTTCCGAGCGGGCGGACACTACACGAGGTAAAGGGGGGGGGGGCGAGGAGAGAACGAGGAACGAGGCGAAGGCTAGTGAAAGGCTTGTAGTTCACGGTCAGCCTCGAAGTCACCTCGATGCGGCAATACTCGTGTATCTCTCGGGCATCGAGTGGACTTTGGAACACGCATATAACGCGTTTACAGAGTCACCGTGTAAATTTACGGACCGATGATGAGGCACAAGAAAAAGCTTGTCGAATCCGACGCGAGAATAGTATCTCGAATCGATTTCATTACCGGCGCTAATCGACTAACATGACCGGCGAAAAATAGAAAAAACATATGATACTGAAAAAAAGAAAAAAAAATTACAGTTTCTATTTCCATTCACCGGCGGGAAACGAAATAAAACCGGAAGTTGGACGGTGCGCCAGGTGCGCTCCGACGAAGCGCCACTATTTTTAATGACTAAAGATTGCTGCGTGACTTTTCATCTCTGGCAAGCCTTCGCGATGCGCTAATCGACAAACGTGACCGGCGAAAAACAGAAAAATTATACCGAGAAAAAAAATTACATTTTCTACTTAAGAGTATTACCATACACCATGTATCGTATATCATATATATTATATCATATAATATCTTTCTGGAAAACTGTGGATTTGTTTGTTTGTTGGTTTGTCCTATGACCCCCCCCCCCCTCTGAGCCCCCCTTTCGGTGAAACGGATCCCCTCGTTTTGTTGTGAAGCGTAGAGATTTCTTATTGTAGTGGAGATAAAAGCAATGTTAATTCACGAAATTCATGCGAGTACGCGAGCCAACATAACCACTAGTGATATATAATATATAATATATAATATATAATATATAATATATAATATATAATATATAATATATAATATATAATATATAATATATAATATATAATATATAATATATAATATATAATATAACTGGAAGCTGCACCGTGCGAGATGTGGTCGGACGGTGCATCAGCATTACGGTAGCTCGAGTATGTGCTCAACAAAGTTCGAGTCTCGGAGCTCTTGTCGAATCCGACGTGAGAGTGGCATCTCGAATCGATTTTATTACCGGTGCAGAGTCCGGCGCTGTTCGACGAACACGAGCGGTGAAATCGGAAAAAATATTTACCGAAAGAAAAAAAAATGATAGTTTCTATTTCCGTTCACCGGCCAGAAATAAAATAAAACCGGAAGCTGAACGGGGCGCCAGGTGTGCGGCGACGAAACTCCACTATTTTTACGCTCAGTATTACGGCAGCTCGAGTGTGCAACACAGTTCGAGCCTCGGACAATACGTTAATTTACATATGACAGCAGCAAAACCGAGTTATCTCCGGCATTAGCCACTGTCGTTGTACGGGTGGCCTGATTTTTTATGTACGCTACGCGCAACTCCAGTTATGGAACGAAAATCAGTTTGAAACGAAATGATAACCGCAGCATGGAGTGGCATAAATTTTAAAGCGAAAGAAGAAATGTTATTTCGTCACCTGGACACGGAAAAATTGTATACTGCGGAAATGTCCAAAAACGTTCGACTTGGTAATATTCAAAATAATAATAATAATATTCCGAAAAAATTATATCGTCGTTACTAGGTTTTCACGGATTAATAAATATCGCGAATTCATAGTCGAGTATTCGAAACACAATATTGTTAACCCTTTACCAGTGACTGTGAAAAAATTCTATGGAATCGAACAAAATAATATTTTACTCTATAAAAATATCCAAAAATTGTGATTGTTTGACTTAAAGCCCTAAAAAAAATAATACTGTCGTTCCCACAATTTTACCGATTAATAAATCTCGCGAATTTCGAAATATAATACCAACAGCCTTTCACCGGTGGCGGTGAAAATAATTATACGGAAACGAACAAAATAATATTTTACTCTATAAAAATACCCAAAAATCGTCATCGAGTGGTTTAAAGTAAAATTAAAGCCTGAAGTAAAAAAATGTTACATTTTTCCTCAAATGGGTGTGAGAGGAAGGGGGGGGGGGGTTAAAAAAGATGTTTTACGAGTTTTATCCCAACTTGCATTTTCGACTTGGCAAGCTGGGCAGTTTGCGGCCCAAATTTGCAGACGAAAACACGAAATTCTCACGAAATTCTTATCTGGTATATAAAAAGTGAAAAAAAACGTTGAAAAAACCATGGTACGGAGACGCGGCTCGCTCCATCGCCGTTTCATTCTTGAGCGACTGGTTCCATCAGCGAGGCATGTGAACCTTATATGCGTACCTTGTGTATCGTCGACGCACCGCTCTGAGCGCGCGTACCTTTGTATTCGCGCGAGTGTGTGCGACGTCCACCGGCTCTTGCATAATTCCGTCGGTGTTACGCTCTCGTGAATGACATCATCCCCGATCGTGAAACTCGCACGCGCGGTTCGGAGCGCAGCTCGACACGGGGGGGCGAACGTTTCGTCGCCGAGAGAATTCATCAGGTTTTTGCGACCGGTTCCCGACGGCATTTTGGCCACTCTGGTAAATACTATTTAAATTGGCTCTCTGTTTGCCATGAGATAAAAAAATGTAATAAAATGAAAGCAAACAAATACATGAATTCCCCATGAACGATAAACGAATGAATAAACGATGAAGATTAACGAACAAATTCAAAAGTAAAAAAATCGATATGGCGAAGGGCGCAGGCTCTGAGCGCCATCCGAACAGCCTCGTTGTCTGTTCGATGATAAAATTAGAAAATTTAGATTAACATTTTTAAATAGTAAATTGCAGATAAGAAAAGATAAATTAAAATAAATTGAAAACCGTTAATTCCAGATGAGAGAAAAGAATTCATTTTTGGTAAAGGGCGGAAGCTCTGAGTTCCGTCTCTTCAGCGTCGTCATCGGTTCGACAAGGGATTTAAATATATATGTATTAAAGATCATAAATTCCAGATGAGAAAAAAATGATAATTTCTGGTAAAGGGCGGATGCGCCGAGTTTCATCCCCCAAGGTCGCCATCGGTTCAAGAAGGGATTAAGAAAATCTGTAAAAATGCTTTAAAAAGGGATAGAAAAAATATTTTTAAATCTTTAAAACCGTAAATTCCAGATAAGAAAAAAAAATCGTTTTCTGGTAGAGAGCGAGGCCCGAATTCCATTCCTTCAGCGTCGTCATCGGTTCGCCAAGGAACGAAAAAAAAACTAAAAACCTTAAATTCCCAATGAAAAAAAGATGGGTTGTGGTAAAGGACGGGGAGTCAATCCCTTGATTTACGGTTCCCCAGAGTGTGGGCTCGATTCTTACTGGCGGGGCCTCCAAATCCCGCGAGTCGTATACGGGTGTGCTTCGCTAACGTATATGGAACGAGGCTATAAAATATGTAGGTAACGTTTACGAGCTAGATTCGACTCGATAATTATTGTTGATCATCCTCGAAAATATTTACCAAGTTTTGGGAGAGTCTGTTGTGCGGAGAACTTTCTATGCGAAAATAACGATGTAAAAAGGATAAAAAAAAATAAATTAAAAATTAAATTAAAAACATTAAATTCCAGATAAAACAAAAAGATTTATTCCCGGCGAAGGGCAGCAACTCTGAATTCCATTCCTCCAGCGTCGCCATCGATTCGCCAAGGAACAAAAAATAAATAAAAATAAAAAAGAATTTTAAAAAAGTAAAAAGATTAAAAACCGTAAATCCCGAATGAGGAATAGATCGGTTGCGGTAAAGGGCAGGGACTGAATCCCGTTAGATGAGTTTCCCCGGGTGGGCTCGATACTTCCGAGTCCCACGGGTCGAATACGGGTCTGCTTCACTAGCGTATATAGAACGCGCGCTATAAAGTATGTAGGTCACAGTTAGGTGTGTCTTTCGCGGCGGGGCACGGAATAGTTCTCTGGGGCGGAAAACTCACCCTCGCCCGATCACGTCCGCGCCCGGCGAAGTTTAACCGTCCCGCAAGACTTCGGGCGATGAAAATTTCCGCGAGTGTGTTTCTGTCGTAAAACGGGTCAGTTTCACCGCGCGGAGCGGTTATAGCGATTTCCGACGCTCGCTGTGCGGGTTTTCTCGAGTCCGGTCGACGAAGGTCGAACGAGCTGTTGTGCTCGACGCTCGAGTGGCTGAAAAGGCTCGTGGTGTCTCGCGTATACACGGCGCTCGTCGACCGATCGATCGTCCGCTGCGGCGGACGGAGAGAAAGAGCCGGGCGAGCCGTAGAAACGTCGCGAAAACTTTGGACAGGAAACTTTATTACCAGCAACTTACGTTCGGGGAAAAATAACATCCGGCGTGCGAAATCCTCCCACGGAGAACAGCTCTCCGATTACGTCGCTCGGGAATTAATAATAATAAATCTCTCTCGGTTAGGAAATAAAAAATATATTCGGGTCGAGACTCGCGTCGTTCATGAGCGGGAAGGAAAAGCCGGGAATGTAATTGAATAACGATTCGGGCTATTGAGGATACGGAATTAATTAAACTGGCTCTCGGGACACCGCACGGGGACCTCGAGAGCCTCTTCAGTGTTTCTTCGAATTGGACGTTTATGTCGAGCATGAGAAAGAATTTTTTTTTTTTAAATATTGAATAAAGATAAAATTAATATGATTAAATGAAGATAATTCAAATAAAATAGAAGTAATGTAAATTAGAAAATAAAAGTATGGTAGACTATACTCGCGAACTTCTCCGGTGTTGCTCCGAATTCAATGGGTTCGAATTCGCGGTTTATGTCGGGCATGAGAAAAAATACAAGTAAAACATAATTGAGTAAAAACAATTCAGAATAAAATAAAAGTAATCCCTTCTTAAATACACATTAAAAAGGAAAGTACGGTAGACTATACATTTATTTATTTATTTATTTATTTATTTATTTATTTATTTATTTATTTATTTATTTATTGGTTCATCTATTTAATGACTAATAAAAGCTTCTGGAATATCGCAGGTGAACCTCGAGCGCTTCTTCAATGTTGTTTCGAACGCAATGGATTTGTATTCGCCGTTTACGTCGAGCATGAGAAAAAACAGAAATGAAAATAAAAATGAAATCAGTATAATTAAATGGAAATAATTGAAATAAAATGAAGTAGACTATAAATGGGACACCGAAGGGGGAACGGGGAGCGACTCTTCATTATAGCTTCGAACTCGACGGGTTCGCCGTTTACGTCGAGCATAAAAATAAAAAATAAAAATAAAAAAAAATCGATGTAAAATAAAATAAGTGTAATTAAAAATAAAAGTACGGTAGACTATGAATGCTTCTGGTTATCGAGGCAGGAGAGAAGGCAGCGAACCGATCGATCAGAGATGGGGCGTATTTCGAGCTCTCCCAACTGCACCCTGGATATTACCGGTGATGTTGCTGTTTCACTTGCGAAGCGAGAAATCGATGAGAATGAATGGTTTTTAGGCAGTAACGTTGAAGCTGGTCGGGAAAGTGTGGCTAATATGAACTCCGTACCGGATCGTGTCTTAAAGTCGCGAGATATCCCGGGGCGAAACTTGGAACTCGGAGGTGAATTCTTATATGGGTGAAGGACGGGTCACGGCGTATCGCTCGGCAAATAAAAGCTAACCGGCGCTTCCTTCGCCCCGCAGTCCTGGACTATTTTCTTTCGTTCTATATCGGACATTTTTTATTTAATTTCATTTTTTTTAATATCTCTGCAATTTAACCGATTTATTTGCGTTCCGCAAAGATGAGAAAGCTACCGTTTGGACTTTTTCTTTCGTACTGCTTTTTCGTGTTGTTACAGCAAGATGGAAATCGTTGAATAAAATCACGATAAAGGGGTAATCTCATTTTATTTTCTTTTTTTTTTCGTAAAATACTAAATTTCCGAAAAAATTTCCGGTTTCCGTAAAACAATATATTTTCTGTGCTGAAGTGGAATCCGATTAACAAAATTTATTTTATTTATATTAAAATTTCATAAAATGTGAATGATTCATTTTTATAAATTTATTTATTCATTTTCATCTGGCCGGACGATTAACTTTACACGATATTTATCGTCATTCTGCACGAAAAAATAATTCCTTCTCGACTTTACCCCGCAGTTCTAGACTATTTTCTCTCGTTCTATGTCGCATATTTTTATTTATTAATATTTTTTCTTATCTTTTTATATGGCTGCAATTTTACCGAGGTATTTGCGTTCCGCGAAGATAAAAAACAACCATTTCGTATTTTCTTCTTATCGCTTTGTCGTGTCGTTACAGGGAGATGAAAATTATTTGATAAAATCACGATAATGTGCTAATCTCATTTTTTTGCATAAAATCCCAAATCCCCAGAAAACGACCCGATTTTCATAATCCGATATATTTTTCCGTACAAAATAAAATAAACTGAATTTAAAAAGCTGAAAATTGAAATTTTCATATCGCTTCCTCATAAAAGTTGAAAGTTGTTATTATTATTTCAATTATTTCGATCAAGCATTATATCACATATGATTATCATATGTATGATAATTCCCGTTCGGCAAGCAATAATCCTTTCTCGGTGTTGGCGTCTCTGAAGGCGTACTTTGTTTTCTAAATTTTTTTCAACTTTTTTTTCCACGACATATATTCGCGGTTTCCTCATTCCAGCGTGTTTGTATCTCGCCGGCAATTACTCGGCCACCTTTGTGCGGTTTGCCTTCCGCTCGAAAGATATTGGTGTAGAACCGTGTGTAGTCGCGAGGAGCACTTCTGGCCCATCGGAATGTAGGTCGTCCAATCGTCGTTGTTGTCTGGGCGGCACAAGAGCCGACCCAGCAAACCCTCTCTCCGCATCGCATTGTCAGGCGACACGTCCATTTCATTAGCGCTTAATTAAATCCGCGGGATCGGCACGTCGGTGCGGAAAGGACGGAACGCCCCGAAGCGAGACGGAAAACAGCTTCACGACTGGAATCGAGAAAATAGACCGAAGCGAGAATCTCATCGAATTCCGTCCAATGTATATCTATACATATACGCGCCTGTGTATCGAGTTCCGTCTCTACTGCAACTATGCAACACTCGCCAGCTTTTCCACTTCTAGATTTTCCCAGTATTCGAATCGCCCTCTGCGACGTATCGATTCGACGAAGGAAAAAAAAAAGCTATCGCGAGTACTTTTGCAGACAATCCGGCGTTGTTTACCCCCGCGCCGACTCGACTCCCTGTCCCGATCTCGAGGCCCGCAATGCACTCTACACTACAAGCTCGCTCCGGTATTCTCGCCGACTCTTTTCTACTTGTTCGTACATTTGTACTTAGCGATTTTTTTTTTATTCGGGAACAAAAAAATTCTCGGCAGGCATGGTCAATAAAGCATTGTGCTTTTAACAAATCGATTCGTTATTTACAGGATGGAAACTTCCAAAATTGTTTTCTTGTTGATTTAACTTTTTTTATAAATAAAAAAAAGTTCCACGACAAAAAATGGTAAACATGTTTTTTTTAATTTTTAATGCAAAACGGTTTAATGATAAAAAAATTGTAATTTAACGTTTTTTTTCACAAAAAAAAATTCCTCGACTAGAAAGTATGTTCGTGCGTGGCTTATCGGCACGAAAAAAATCGTCGCCGACGGGAGCGACGGAGTGGCTAGGAATTTCGACTTCCGAGTGGAGGCGAGATACGTTAATGACGCCTATAATAACAACCTATCAGTGTACTACTTAACATTTGGCGTTCTTTTTTCATTAAAAAAATGACAAAAAAATTGACAACTTAGGAGGTTTCCTCCCAACAACAAAAATTGTTAATAAAAAAAGAAAACAATATCGGACGTTTGCGAACAATGCTTGTTAAATGTGCAAACCTTTATTGATCGTGTGCGCAATAAGGCGAAATATGTTTTTCAACGTTCCTCAAAGCAGCTTCTTATCGAAGTATCTTCGTGCGTGTCTTATCGGTAAGAGAAAAAATTGTCGACGACCGAGAGACGGAATGGCTCGTAGTTGCGACTCCGCAGCGGAGCCGAGATACGTTAATGAAGCCCGTAACAACAACTGCGTTTGCACCGACGCACATCAGGCGCTCATGTGTTATCGCGGCGATATACATACATGTGTTACGCGGGGTGAAATCCGGAACGTACGGTATGGTGTGCCCTAAGTGGGACAAGCAAGATGGAGGCCCGGGCTCTCTCTCTTTTACCCCGTGGGTCGATATCAACGCGGCAGCGCCGCGCTATTGCCGCAAACTGTTCCTCGCCACCCCTTTCATCCCTCCCGACATTCTCATCCGCTTACCAACCAGCCGTCGCCCACGATATATGTATATATATATATATATATTCATTTATATAAATGCATGTACTTACGTACGTATATTGTATATGCATATATATGTATATATACACATATTGTGCCGGTAAAGGTACGTTTCGCTACCCTTGCGCATCGCAACTCCTTACAGTGTAAATAATTTCTGGTATTTCTGGTATCGCTGAGCGAGAAAGTTGTTATTATTAGATAACGAAGCGAAACTTCGATTGAGTTATCTCCAATCAATTATGAACGGCTTAATTAAGGATTCGTCACACGTATATAGACAGCAAAAGTGAGATTCAGTGAGAATTTGAACACCTCCTAATGGTACAAAAATCTGAAAAATATCAACTGTGTCAAAGGTGCCAAGAGCACTAATTTTGTTTAATAATAATGTCAAAAAGGTAATAAGATATTGCTAAAAAAACAATGGTTGTACAAATGATCAGTAAACCTTATTTTTTTCTCTCTTCAAATGAATTCGTTGAGTTTCTCGAAGCCACATGAATGTTTTCAGAATTTTACATTTTTTTAATTTTTGGTTCAAATTTATTAATAACTTTTTGGCATTATCATTCTGAAAAATCAAAGGTCTTGACATTATTAAAACGGCTCTTTTTTCAGATTTTTGGCATATCGCGAAGTAGTGAAATTTTTATCGATATAAACTTTTGTTTCGGAACGTATGTGTGATGCATCTTTAATGAACGATGCAACGGTAAATGAATACCTTTTCCTAGCGTAGCCTATCGCAACTCCTCACAGTGTAAATAATTTCTGATATTTCTCATTAAGCGAGAAAGTTATCATTATTAGATAACAAAGCGAAACTTTGATAGATTTATTTCCGATCAATTATAATAATTTAATGATTCTCAATGTTTTTTTTTATTTTATTTAGAGATCGGTTAATTAGCTTTCGGGTAATCTTCAATAAATTTCCTACCCATGAACTATGGAACATTGTCTTGTTTCAAATAATTACAATTGTGCCAATTATTGTCGATTTACTTTTACAATGCAGAGAACGGTTTTTAAGTTTTCGAAAAATAAAAAAATTAAAAAAATTATCACCGATGAACTTCAATCCGGGCTTCGGAATCCCGATCACGAGCCGTACCATCCTCTTCAAACACGGAGCTTTCTGGACGACACGAAACGAAATTTCGTCCGCGATAAGTCCCCGCTGGCAATTAGCGCGAGAACCCGCCGTTCCTAGATAGAGAACCCTTCACGAGTCTCTCCTCGATCCGTCGCTCCGTCACGTTAATAAGTTCCCCCGATAAACCATGTTGTAACCCCCCCCCCCCCTCTTCCACCCTCCTGACTGCGGCGAGAGATTAAAGAGCGGCTCGCTCTCAACTATCCTCCGACAAAGAGGAATACGTTCCCCCTTCGTGGGACCCCGTCGACGGCGACCGCTCGGTCAACCATGTCACCGGTTTCAAGACCAATGATGTCGCGATCGTGAACTTCGCAGTTCCAGTTGTAGTTATGTTAGTAAAATTTTAAAAAATTATATTTTGGAAAAGAAATTAAAAAATTAAATCGTGAACTATCGTGATCCGTTCAATTCAAATTGTAGTTGTATTAGTGAAATTAAAAAAAATATATATATTTCGGAAAATAAAATTTTTATTAGGTTGCGAACGATCGTGAACTTTGCATTCCCGTTGTAGTTGTGTTAGTGAAATTTTGTAAATTCATATTTTGGAAAAGAAATGTTTCAAATACACGAAACGATTCGCTGTCAACGAACTAAACAACATTGAGCCACTATGCGCGCAGCCGCAACAGATAACACGCAAATACAAATCACCTACGCAGGCAATGATTGCCTGCGTAGGTGATTTGTATTTGCGTGTTATCTGTTGCGAAGCTGTTGGAAGATTGCGTCGCAATCTTCCAACAGCTTCACAAACGGCCGATATAGAGAGCCTAGAAAACACGTAAATACAAGTATAAATCATATACCTGTAGATGTAAATTTTCGAGAGATAATAATAGCAAAAAAAATACAGCAATAAGTTTAATAAACTAAGAAAAAAAAATTATTGAATTAATCCACCCGAATATAGTGAAAACCTTGGGCTGAAGGACTCCGGTCGATCGCCCATTACCAATGTCAATGAAAGCGACTTAACAACAACATAGAGAGGTGTATCGAAGATTGCATGGACCAACTGTTATTGTCAATACACTTTTACTTTTTACGACCATGAACTTTCTAGTTGTATCAGTAAAGTTCAAAAAGTTCATAATTTGGAGAAAAAATTAAAAAATGAAATCGTGAAGATCGTGAACGTTGCAGTTCTCGTTGTAGTTCTATTATTTAAAAAAAATTAATTTCACTTTCGGACAAAAAAAATGTATTCAAAAAAATTCTCCGACGGAAATATTTTTTTAATCCTACTTATTGTATTTTCTAAAGTGTAGAACTATTTTGATGCGGGTTAGAAGGAGAATATTGTTTCGATTCCAAAAACTCGCTTGCTCATGGATAAAGTATCTTTCATCCTTTATTTCCCACTCTCTCCCTCGAGTGGGTGAGGTGAAAGATTAAAGACCCTTTCTCGTCCTCTCGACTAACAAAGGCCGTTAGCGCTTTATATCGTGCATACGGTTCATGGAAGCCGGCGAGAGTCAGGTTACAATACTCGTCGTGTCCTACAGCCCGCGGTAACGCTCAAGGCGCACCGGCGAAAAGATAAGATATTTGGACTTCATTCTCACATATATATTAATAGATATATATCAACCAAGAAGCTCTCCGTGATAGCTAATCCACATAAGGCACATCACGAGTAAAAAAAAATGAATAAATAATATGATAGCCGATTTTGCCCCGGAAAAAAATTCCCTGACTTTTCCCTGGCCGAACTTTTAATGACTTCTATTAAAAGAAAATAATGATACTAATAAAAGTGCTTAATTATTGTATGAATGTTTAAGTCTGTTTTTATTAATTTTTTTCCAGGTTTCCTTTTATGTACTTTGTATTTATTTACAGAAGGCGACAATTTACTTTCTCCCTGACCAATTTTGAAACTCCCTGACTTTTCTCGGTTTTCCCTTACCGCGCGGCCACCATGAACAAATAAATAATAAATAAATAAATAAAACAGTACTATAATATTGCGAGGAGCTGCGAAAGAGCATAAGCGACGGGCGGTCGATTTATCACGCACAGCGTCGGATATTCGATACACCTTCCTCGGCTTCATAACGGATCCTTGCTCTCGATATCATTTTTTCCGCTATTTATTATCTTTCAATAAAAACGATGAGAGAGAAACACGGCGCAGTGTGCGGTGAACCGCGCATACCAAGATGTGGGCGTATGGGGGAGGGGCAAGCGGGATGGGGAGGGGGTATAGTAAAGTTGCTGACGATTCGCGAACGCGGCGATAAGCAGAGGATGATATCGATCTTATATGTTAAAACGGGATATTTAGGTTGGCGCCCCTCGACAACGTTTCGCAGTTCCGTGTGTACGACAGCGAACGTATTACCGCCTCTGGCCAGGATCGATCACGTAATCTCAATGCCGCGGCGGTTCTGCATTCTATATAAACGCAGGTACGCGCCGTATAGATGCGCTCGGAGCGGACTACTATGTAGGGAACAGTGGGGCAAAATGGAACAGTCGGGCAAAATGGAACAGCGGGGCAAACCGGGACAGGGGGGCAAAGGGGACCAATGGGGCAAAACGGAACAGTGGGGCAAACACAATTTTGCAATAAATATTAGATGGCACAGTGGGGCAAAACGGACCAGGAAATCCTGATGTGTCGATGGGGCAAAATGGGACATCCAGAAATTATTGGAAAATTGTGTTCTCCTTACTGTCCCGTTTTGCCCCACTGTTCCATTTTGCCCCGCTCTTCCCTACGTAATAGAAGTTTACGGCGCGTTGGACGTAGCGGTACGCAGGCATTGTGGCAACGTATGCGCGGCATTGCTCGCCTTCGATTATGCGAGGCGCGTTGTCCTGGGCAGAGTCGCATTGTGCGCGCGGCCCAGCTGGGGTCGCGGAGCAGCGAAGGCGGAACGAGAGGCTGTACGCGAGCCGCAAACCGAAAGGATCCGCGTGAAAACGAATTGATTTATGTATAGTGTATAGAAAAAGATATATGAAATATATTTTTTATATATCCATCTTTTTTGATCATTAAAGATGAAGTTGAAATAACTTAAACTTACAATTAAAATACAACTAGAACCTGTATTAGGTTAAAAAGAATTAATATTCACTGTTAGTGTTTTGTGGATCGAAAGATTAAAGTAGTTATAAGACACAGTTAATATTTCTTGAATATTAGTTACGGAGAAATTCGTCAATAAACAAACAATATACGAGAGTTACTTTTTATATACGAAATATATTTTTTTATAGCGATTTTTTTATTTTAATAAACGGATGCCTGAACGAGTCATCGAGCAAGCGTGCTAAGAACGAAGGAGTTTTTTTTTATTCTAAAAATATTTTTCGTTCTCTATATAACGATTTTTTTCAACAGACAAACGCTCGAAGCGGTCGGTCACCGAACTGCCAACTCCGCGTCGATATCAAGCCCATAACGCTCCTCCTTTTAGACCGCTCGTTAAAAAGCATGACTCCGTATCCTTTGATACATAAAAACAAAACCGCTAGAGAGAACGCGAGATGAAAAAAAAAAATACTTTCGACATCAAAAGCCCGAGTCATTGAGACGCGTATATATGTTTTACTCTCATCTCGCGGTACGTGGGCTCCCAAGTGGGAAGTATCCGAAGGGTGTAAACACGCACATTCCAGAAATAGAAGAAGCTTTCATAATGGACTGCCGAGTCGGGTGGGGGAGATAAAGTTCGTGGGTCGAAAATACTCCGTGTTTAAAGCTCAAATGTATACATTGAATAAGTGAAGTACTTCAGAGTGAAGAATCCACGCAGGTTGGAATTTTCTACGATCGAAAAAAACCGAAGTAATAAAAGAATTACGAAACTCCGTGAGCGCGCAGATGAGCAACGGTACGCGCGACCGCAGTGCGCATGCGCATGCGCCACAGGCCTAACGGACCCACTCTATAGACCGAGAGTGGTTTGCTTGCCGATATTTTTAGTTGCCCGGAGGCGTTCTGGAGCGGAAGCAGAAAATACTTAGTGTCGATTTAGTCGGTATGTTTGCACGCGTGTGTGTAAAAATGTACGCTCTGTCCGACGTGTGCGTCGGACAGAACGGCTCACGTCGGAAGAGCATTGCGTGCCGCAATAATGAGGAAACCCGGTGTACCCGAGAACGATGAGCGGCCGAGCGGGATGAACAGCGTCGCGTTAGACCGGAGAGGAAAACAGTCGTTGAGGACGAAGTGTAAGTGACGCCCGAGCGCGCGAGAGTTTCTCCTAATCGGATGACGAGCGGAGCGGACCGTGGAGGTCGACCAATCGGGCGTAATGCGACGCGGGTCGCCGCAGGACACGCGCGACTGCCGGACGACACGGAAACCATCGGGTTTCGGTTCTGTTTGTTTCCCTCCCGCAATTACCGCCGCTTCGGGGAAGCACCGGCCTCTTTGCGATTCAAAGAAAATTGCAACCGCAGGGCGCTGATACTTTATTTTCAATTCTTAATTGAAAGTGAAAATGATGAAAAATTACCATTATTAATGATAATGGGAAAAATTGAAAGTACTGCTGTCAGTGAGGATTTTGTAAATAAAAAGATTCTTTAATCGAAGTTGTTTGATTTCACGATTATGGTAAATTTCTTGAGGCGACTTTTTAATTCTCCTGCCTTCTTCCTTCGGGCCAACCGGAGCTCGGTCGGTAACGATAACTGTAATTAATTTTTTCCGCGTTCCAGCCAATTCCGGTGTAATGAAAATTGGTAGATAAACAGAACAACGATTCCGCTTCGTGCAACAATTTCCTTTCGGTCGTGAATAATCAGTACCATGGAAATCAATTTATTACAGACTTCGTTACCGACCGCGGTATTTCACATGCTCCCAAACCCCATCGCTATTCTTCCTCCGCGTCTGCACAAAATACCAGCGCTTTCTCAATTCAACACATCCCTCCCAAATTTAATCTTATTATGTACTTGCCAAAGAATTAAACATAAGATATTATAATATTAATATATTTTATTCTACCTTTGCTCATGTATCCTAAAGATTTTACTATTTAATCCCTCCACAACTATTATATTCTCACTGTATTTATTCATATCAGTGCTTGGCGGTAATTGAAGTACACAAGAACTTATTACTACATCAAGTATGGTTTTTTAAAATGATTTTAGATATCAAGTACAAGCACTTTTTGAAAACACGTCACTTCAGGTTTGAAGATCTCTTCTTTCGACCGGAAGTGACATCATTTAGAGGAAACTTCACTTACGATTTGAAAACTTCATTTCCAAACCGGAAGTGCAAATTACTTTGCACCTCTTTTTAAGCATAGATAACGTTCAACGCTACGAACCTGATTGCGAAAAGTACTTGGATAAAGTACTTGATACCTCAAGTACTTGTGATACTTTGTACTTGAAGTATTTTTTGGTACTTTTCCCAGCTCTGATTCGTATAGATCTATAGTTCAACTAGGGCATAACAAAAATAGCAACACCAAATACCAACGTATCGGACCAGTATCCAAACAAACGATCAACAAAAAACCCAAAACAAAACAAACAATCATAACCCTGCAATCGAGGCTTCCAGGACTCAAACTGAGCTTTTGCAGGGTTTCCTGTGCTAAACACCCTACACCCTCGAAAAAGATGAATAAAATAGTGGGGTATCGAGTTTCGTCATAGCCCGAAGGATCGATTACGTCGCGAGGGTGACGAGTGTTTCTGCCACAGGCTTTGCACCCAGCGAAGAAAGAGGAAGACCCTATAGTGCACCGTCTCGTCGTTTCGGTGTCGCTGTCGCGTCGAGTGTAATGTCCGTTCCCGGACGATAATGTCCCACCCTCCCCGTCAGACGTGAAATTCGAGGGGTAAGTATTGTTATTCGGGTACGGCACGTGCGAGTAAACGAGGGAAGAAAAGATAACGGAGAGTCACCCTCGCGACTCGTTGTATCGAGACTGAACGCGGACGCGTTACGGCTGGTAACGGTAAAGAGGGTGGGGAGGGGCGTGGAGGGGGGGGGGGGGAGCCGGCAGAGCCGCGCCTGAAGGACACGCAGCCCAGCAGCGTCGAAGTGCACAAAAGCCTTCGGACGAGCGGCGGAGAGTCTGCACCGACGTGAATTTTTAGCCGGCCGAAGCAAAGATTCACACTCGGTTGGGAATCGAGGGGAGGCTAAACATGTATGGGTGGGAGAGAGACGGAGTTACAGTTTCGAATACATTTTTATTCGAATCAATTCTATAAAATGTACAACCGTTTTGGAGAAAAATGTATTCAAAATATTTTGCGTTTATGTTGATCTTTGGCCACCTTACAGTTAAACGAGGTGGAACTTTAAGGTAGTGAACGGATAACTCAGCACTTTCGGTGAATTATATATATATTTTTTGTACTTACAGTTGTAAACATAATTCTTTTAAATTTATAGCTCTTTATAATCTGTTCAGTTGTATTTTTATTTTTATTATAATGCGAACTGCTCTTCGCTACACTGAAAAACAAATATCAATGACTCAAGTAAAATTCGCTTGCGGGCTGCCGAAGAAAATTTTTTGTTATTTCAATTCTTACACTTCCATGCGGGCTTGAAACACTCACACGTCACCTTGACAGTCTTGCCGTTGCTGTTTCAATATCATATCGAATTGTAAGAATTTAAACCAAAATTGAAATAAAATTTTTCGTCAAGCGAATTTTTTGCTCAGTGTTCTTGATAATTGTAACAATTGTGATAAACGCTGCCGCGCGATCTCACTCGCCACTGTTCTCTGTAACGTATTCTAATCCAACAAAGTTAAATTAACTAATTTGTTTTTATTTTAAGTAAATTGTAATTGACGATACAAGTGCGATAAACTAGAGCGTTAAGGCTCGCCTTCAGCTCGTGCTGCAAACTCGCGCTTGTCAGAAAAAGTTTCATCGCACTAGTATCGTAAATTACAATTAACCGCCTTCGACTTCGCGTAGCCTCGCGTCGCGCCCAGTAGCGTCGAAAGAAGAGTTCCAGCGACGCGAGTTTTTTTTATCCGGCCGAAGCGAAGATTCACACTCGGTTGGGAATTAAAGTTACGCGACTAGGTGGATCCGCTCGTTGGATGGGAAAAAATTTAAAACGCCTTCGATTATGCTTCAGAGATTTCTCGCCGGCGATAATCTCGGGGATAATCACAGAGAGACGAGCCGACACTGCTACCGCGCTCACGCCGGGCGCGCGTTCGAGCGAAAAGCAGAGCGGGCGAGCTCGCCTCGCTGTATCGGCATAATATCGACGGGGGCGAGTGTGTACCACAGTGAAGGTCAACGAACCTCTCCGTGTCGAAGGCCTACTGTATAATAATAAAATACAATGCATATGGGCAGCGTACGTGCCACGACTGGGGGATGAAGTTTAGGACTCCCTCGAGTAACTGACAAGGATAAACGGCAGTCCTGAGGACCAATCGGAGTTTTCATACGGGGTAATTAAAGGCGGCAGGCAGATGTCGAATTTTTTGGAGGCCGGGTCCGTCGGGCATTTAATTAAGCTAGAGGTGGGCTTTTTGGGGGGGGGGGGGGCATTGACCTCAGGATTTATGGCGCCGAAAACCATAGGGGAGAGCGGGGCAAAATGGCACAGCGGGGCAAAACGGGATTGTGAGACAAAACGCAATTTTCCAATAACTTTTGGATGGTGGTCGTCCGTGGGGCAAAACGGGGTTGAAAATCCGGATGTATCGTTGGGGCAAAAATAGGGAATCCAAAAATTATTGGAAAATTGAGTTTTGCCCTCACTGTCCCATTTTGCCCCGCTCTCTCCTATGCAAAAACGTTATGTTAAAGATATTAATAATATGGTATATATTTGTTTACTTGCTTTTAAGAATAGAATTGATTCAATAGCAAAGGGTAGAGCTTGGTTTATTCGTTAATCATAAACGCGCGAATTTTACATCCTTTACTAACGAAGCGGAAGATTGCATTTACCGAGTTACTATCGCAGCTTCACAGGTCTGACGTTGTGCAATTAATTGGTGCGCGAGAGCTAAGCAATGCTTTCTCAGTGGCTCGAGACTTGGGCATTTCATTACAAAATGCTCTACCGTATTTACTTTTTTTTCTTACACATTGGGCAGTTTTTGTTTAATTTGAACTTGTAGCTTTTTCCATTTATTACGATATTAATAATTTTGATGGTAATAATAATAATAGTTGTTCATTGCATATTTAATGAGTTTAGGTGGATTGAAGCTAAACCCCGATTAATGCCTACAACGATGGAATAATTACCGGCGTTTGGAGAATATCCGTTGAGTAAAAGTATGATAGGCTGTTCCGATTTTTGTCACGCAATATTATATTAAGGAAGCGGGCAGAGGCTAAGTGTAATCAAATATAGTATGCGCAAAGGTTGTTACAACGCGGCTATTTCTTTCTCCACTTACACCCGGTCAGCACGGGACGCGGCCTTTGAACTACTAATGTAATTACTTCTGTACGAAAAATTATTAACGCCTCTGTGAATAATCTTACGCATCGCTAAAGCGCTCCTCCGACTGTGAACGAGCAAACATTTATCCTGGCGCGGTGTCTCCTTTACACGAAAATGAACATCATTTTTTTTTTGTTCGCCCAGCTATTCATATATTTACAAGTGAGAGCCGAAAAGGCTCGGTAAAAAAAAGAAAGCGAGGACTCGCGCTGCAGGGTATTTTAGAATGAAAGCCAAAAAGCCACGGCAAGAACTAAATATGAAGGTACAAAAAGTGTACAAAAAATACATTTGCGTCGGAGAATATCCGGCTTTGTTACGAATTGCTTTATATTTTGTGGCAAAGTGAATAGAATTTTTTAATTTTCTAATTTAAGTAATCAGCAACGAAAGTGGACCATTAAAAAAAGTGTATCACGAATGCCGTACGTCACGTTATCTAAATGGAATATAAAAGAAATAATATACTATTTTTACGGTGACTTCGAGGCCACAAGAATTTTTTTATCATGTTATCTTATCTATCACATTCGACCAGCCGCTATTGAACTTCGATTCACGAATGGTCTCGTATAAAACGCGATATAATTCGTTCTGGCAAATATCGAGGCTATCCGAAAAATAATGACCGGCTGGCCGGCATCCAAAACTGGACGACAACATCGAGGCTTTTAGCTTCAAGGACGATGCGCTCTTCCCACGCGACTGTCATCGTCATTTTAATATTGAATATACATTTTTTCATTTAAATTTTTAGAAATAATGATTTTTTAAAAATGTGCTCGTGAGAAGGCGCGAGCTGCGAAATAGCTTTTTGACGATCGATCGCTCAAGCCGTTCAGGGAAAATTCATAAAAATATTAAGGCACGTGTCTAGAACTAATTATTTGCAACTAACTGTTAAAATACAACATTGAAGATTTTAGCTCCAACAAGGACGAAGCGCTCTTCTCACACGACTATCATAATTATTTTGATATCGAAATGAATTGAAAAATGTTAAAATTTACTTTTTAGAAATAATGATTTTTCATTATTATTTATTACTCTTAAATAGGTGCAAGCTGGGATATACGTTTGTGATCGGATCGATCACAAACGTGGTGGAATTTCGTAAAAATTTTAAGGTCCGTGTCCGCTGGCTTGTTCGATCGGAATTTCTTACCCAGGACCTAGGCCAACCGGCAGCTGTACGAGCGAGACGAGAGAGAGATCGCGACAGCTGCCGTTTTTCCTAACGCGGTAAAATCCGACCGAAACGAACCCTCGCTGCGAGCGTAGTACTCAATCTATATGTCACGGTATAGTTATAGCCGCACAGCTGTAAGCAGGGCCACCGATATTCAAAACATCGAGCCGCTACCTGGAAGATGACGTCACCCAAGAAGATACGGACCCAACGTCGCTTTGACTTTCAAATGAAAAACGAGAACCTCGCGTGTGTGTGCTAATAGCACCCATGCCATGACTATTATATACAATGGTATTGTATAATACTTTTACTACTAAATCTCATTATCATAAATCGTACTACAGAGGTAAGAGAATTTTATTCAAGGTTGTTGAAGCATTCAAGACATACGGCGATAGTATCGTGGACTTTATCGACCGAGCCGAGTTTCAGGCTTCAAAAAACATTTTTTGTCCCCTTTTCTTTTAGCAACGATACACCAATTTTTTTTTCTCACAATTGAAATATTGATATATTTAATATATTTAATTTAGACTTTAAATTTAACTATTTTTTAAAATAATAGTATAATACTTATACCATAATAGTATGGTATAATACTAATTGTACCATTGTATAAAAAATACTTTTGCTATTAACTCTCATTCCTATAAAACGTACGATAGAGGTAAGGGAAATTCATTAAAGGTGATTGAAGCGTTCAAGTGTATGTACTTGATCGACCGAGCAGAGTTTCGGGGTCCAAAAAACATTTTTTTTTTTTTTTAAAGCAACAAAGCGTCAACATTTTATTCTCACAATCGAAAAACTGATATCCTTAATATATTTAATTTCGGCGTAATATAAATAATGGAAGTAAACGATATTTTTAATCGATACATGTATATATGTATAAATCTTCAAAATTTTAACGATGAATCAAGTTCACATTTAACTCTGTTCGTTATGCAATAAACAATTATATTTGTAATTATGTTTTGATGTTGTTGTTTTGTATTCATAGTATACAATTGTATAATGCTTTTACTAACACAAGCATTTTTAAAACCGCCGAACGGCGAAGTCAAGCCCAAACCCATTTTCTAATTGGGCGTAAAAACGTTTTTAGATTTAAAAAATAGGTTCAAAAGACTTAATTTTCAAAAATCTATTGAGAAATATAAGCTTTAAAAAAAAATCTTAAAAAAATGGAGTGTTTTTTCGAACAGAGATCACAACATAAAAAGAAAATTCGGATCATTTAGAAGGGGTCAAGGTCAAACGGTTACCAAGTTGGCCAGGAATACCTCATATATATATATATAAAATTTATCGCTAAATCCACTTCAAATTTGACTCTTTTTTTGAATCTCTACAACCGTGGATCTTAACCTTGGGGGTCCACAGGGGAACCCTCGTGTATTTCGGGAGTCTGTGGACCCCAGGTTAAGAACCGTTGCTCAGCAGCTTCAACTTCCTTACCGAACAAACATGTAAATAAGTCGATAATCACGTGCATGGCATGTGAAAGGGTGAACGTGTATACAGCCTGCAAATGGTCGATGTAAAAAAAAAAAAAAACTGCAAAAACGCCTCATGCCTTTTTCATGCATACATATAACCTTCAAAATTTGTAGGAAATATATTTTAAAAAAAGACAAAAAAATAAAATTTGTACGGTCGCTTGAATTTCGCTAACCTGTTTGCCGGGACGCGGAAGCGTCTCCATGTTGGTTCCGGTGACAACGGGAGCTTTTTCCGGTCCGCCGTTCTGCTGGTTGACGTTATCGGTGGCGCTAACGTCGGTACCGCCGCCCCCTCCACCGCCGCCGCCCTTGCCGTCCTCGACGCCCGTCATCCTCGTCGTTTCGACCTTATTTTCGTGCCACTGCCGACCCCGCGGGTCCTCCGCCCCACACCCGGAGCACTCTGTCCCCTCGACCGCTCCCCGTTACTCTCCGTGCTTCACCACTTTGTGCTCCTCTCACTTACGAGGGCTCGCTTTAACTTCCCAGCACCGACCCGTGTTACTCGCACTCCCCTCTGTCCCTTCGCGTATTCCTCCTCTTGCGCACCTTCCGACCAATGTCTCTGGGACCGTTTTGCCCCCCTTTCCTTTCCCTCTTCTCGTCTCAATTTATTTGCTTTGTTTTCTCTCAATTCCTCTCTCGAGATCAAATGCCTCCTGAATTAAAGATAACGCGGGAATTAACTCGACGCTCTATCGTCTAAGGTAGAAGCAACAATGGCCGAGCACCTCCAGCAGTCCCGGTCGGACATGCATGAAAAATTATATTTTCATCTCTCCTTACACGCACACCTTGTCCGGCGACTGGGACTCATCCGGTCGTTGGGACTTTTACCTTACATCGAGGAAAATAAATTGTTGGATTGACCAAAGCGCGCATCCGCACACCCAGTAAAAAAATTTATTTGACGGATCCCCCGCAAATATTCATTTGGTTTAGATTAATATTAATTTGCGGGTGCCCGTCAATTATGTTATTTTTGTGGGTGCACGTTCGAAGGTCTTATTTCATTGGGACAACAAAAAAAATGTTTGTACGAATCGACAAACTTTGAATAATTTGTTCGACAGAAATTGTGCTTTGTTTGTCCCAAAAACGAACAGCAGATTCGACCGCACGTCACCGCGGTTGATCGAACACTATTTATTTTTCTCAGCGTAGCATCTCCTGCGACGTAGAATCCCGGAGGCCCGCTCGTTGACCCAATCGCCACCGACCGAAGGGTCGGCGCGTTACGAAAAACCAACGAAACACGATTTTTAACTTTTGTAAGATAAGAAAGAAAGGAAATTACCCTCCATCGATAAAACTGGCAAAGGTTTCAACGTCGCCTAAATCGAGCAGTTTTTAATTTGTATTGGGAATGACAATAAAAAGATTGTATGATTCGAGCGAAGCGCCGTGCCGAACTAGGTTGTATGACCCACAATGCGCATTTTGATCGGAACACCGAAGGCTCGACGAGGCGCGCTTCAATGCAGTACCGAAATAAATCGGAGCCTTGAGAATGCCGACAAACCCCCCTCGCAACCCTTCTTATACTGCGTCATCGCTACTCTCTCTGCTGTGAGTTTACTTGGATCATCCCCCCTTCCCTCTCATTCAACTCCCTCGCCCTCCCCTCCCCGCCGACCCAAACGCAACGACTTTTTTCTCACGATATATTTCGGCTAATCGTCATCGCACGCTACGAAGCGACAGTCGACTTTCGCGGTTAAATTTCTACTCGCGGGACACTTTCGCCTCGATCCAAATTGCGATGCGACGTTTTCGCCTCGCAGCCGAAAGAGGCGAACGTTAATGAAAGAGCTCGCCGATCTCTATCGTTGAAATTTCACTCCCAGTACGACAATACCGCGAATCGTTCGTTGCCCCGACGAGCTTGAAAACAGACAATCTAACATTAAGTTCATCGTCGAATCGATGCGCGGCTCATTTTTTTGTTTCGTTTTTTTTTTTTTTTTTAGTGTTTGTACTGTGCGCAACGAATCGTTAATGGCGAGACGCTTTGATTTACCGACCGACGAACAATTTGTTCTTTCGACCCAAAGTCGGATAGCTCGAGAGCCGCGTAAAAAGGATCAATTCGCAACGCCCAAGCGATTTATCGACGCGTCCGCGCGCAGCCCTGCGGTCCGAGGAAGAGCCGGAGCACGGCAAAGCGCGCCCGGCAAAGCGACAGGGGAGAGAAAAAAAACGCTCGCGGGATTCTTACGTCGCGGCGAGAACGAAACTAATTCACTATTCCCATTTTTTTCTGTCACTGTGAAAACACACGACGGGACATCTCATCTCACTCCGTTGATGTTCTCTCTCATAAACAGAGCCGGTAATTGACAATAATAGTGGAATTGAATGAAAAAAAAACTGTAGCCCCCTTTTTGTATTCACCTCGTATTACTTCGCCGACCGTGTAACGACCGCTCTCCCGGAGACTCCGTACCGTTTTGATCGGATTTCGATGGTGGCTGCGCGCTCGCAACGCGCCCCGCGGCGACTCGCGCAATCAAACTATCCCCACCATTTTCTCTAGTTCTTTTTTTTTTTATCATGCACCAAAGTCAAGCTACTGAGGTGGGGATCCTTCATGTAACGGGTGACCCGATAACTAATTGATGACTAATAAACAAACCCCGAAAAAAGAGCCTGATAGGTTTTTTTACAACTTTTCCCAAAGGCGCGCAATGCGCGTTGCTCCATCGCAAATGTATTTAAGAAATATTTTTGTCTGTATTCTGGTCTGTGCGAGTTATCGCCAAAACAACTGCAAATACAATTCGAGAACGCATTGTTTACTATCTTTAGCCTACAAATTTTAAGCCGAGTTCAAAACTTTTTCCCGCAGAGTCGGAAGAGAGGAAATTTTACCCGACTGTTGATATCGAAGATACAGTCGGATGAGAAATCTTGCATGGGGCGAATTTCTTTCGTGTGCGGATATCTAACCAATACTATTTCGGTCTGGGCTGGCATCGTGAGGTGCGACAGTCTTCGACCAGCGTCTAGAAGGTCCACGTGGACTTATCATATCAATAGCGCGTTATACAATGTGACAGCACAGGTCAAGCGAGAGCCCGGGCAAAGTGGAAAACTGCCGTGCGTTTAGTCACACTGAACCGGGACGCTCGAACCAACACCGACTCAGCGCCGTACTCTGTCCTATACTTTTCTCCGGTGTTATGAAACATGCTATATATACATTTCAGAAACACCTTGCGAACCGCTCACAGATAGCAGCACGCTAAAGACACGTCAAATCCGTTCCAACTTTACCCTTAACTTGTGACGGTTTTCTCCTCCACTGTGATTTGAAAAAACGAAAAAAAGTTAAAATTCGACAATTTCAGTATCTTCGTCATAAAAATTAAAAATTACCCTACGATAAATAGATAAATGACAAATTTATGAGTCGATAACGATTAAAAAATCCGTGCGTTTAGCCACATTAATACCGAGGCGCTTGACCGTTTCTCCGGTCTTTTTCAGACGATACTATACATACATTTCAGAAAAAAAATTAAAATTTTCCTATTTTCGACGTAAAAATTACGCCGCGATGAATAGATAAATTACAATTTTATGAATTGAGCACAATGAAAAATCCGTGCGTTTAGCCACATTACACCGAGGTGTTTGAACCAACACAGACGCAGCACTGCCCTACGCGTTTCTCCGGTGTTTTTGAAACAATACCATACATACATTTCAGAAACACCTTACGTACCGTTCACAGATAGCAGCACGTCTAAAGATACGTCAATTCCGTTCCGACTTTCACCCGTACACATCGTATCTCCACGACGTCACTGTAACTTGTGGCGGTATTCTCCTCGACTGTGATTAATAAAAAAAGAAAAGTTAAAAATTCTACAATTTCGGTGTGTCTTCGTCCCAGACAATACGTCCAACGGATCAAAGCGCCCCGTTAAATCTATCCGGTTCCCGAAATCTAAAACTAAAACGAAAGCGACGAAAAAAAAAAAGCGGAAAGGCACGAATCCCCCAAATACATGCCCGTGGCTGAAATGATCTTTAAGATCGATGGATCAGGTGTCGAGGCTCAACACTATTTAAAGTGCTCACGTCAGTTTTCCAACATACACGCGAAGGGGAATGCGAGAGTCCTCGAACGAGTTCTACGATAAATAGATCGATGACAATTTTATGAAATTGACAGCGATAAAAAAAAAGGGCCGTGCGTTTTGTTGTTATTAAGTAGATCGATATATGAGCGAAATGGGATTCTCGGCTACGCTGCAGGGACAATCCTCTCACGAGGCTCTCCTTGGCAGGCAGGACGCCGAAATCAAACTCCTGGAAACGATGAGACGATGCCTGACGACCAAAGTCAAGTCGGACAGGGAGTACGCGTCGACCATATCTTCGCTTACGCTGCAGGGAAAGAAGGTCGAGCGCTACGACGACCTCGTCGGCAGCCTCATAGCTCAGGTATTCTCGGAGTTTTAATGCTCCGTTTACCACCGTTTGTGCAGACCGTTTATTTATAGTTTTCGAGGTAAATCGCTGACTTTTAAATTGGGGTGTTTCAGAATTGGCGAGAGATCATGGACTCGCTGGACCAGATCGCCAAGCTCATCAAGCAACAGGCGGATTCCATGGAAAGCGTGGTTGTCGAGCACATAAGCAGCTTGTACGCGGAGAGAAGGCGGGCGAGGAAGCTGTACCAGGAGGAACAGGCTTGGCTCGCTACTCAGTTTCAACAGGTAGTCGTTCTATGCTGTGCTGTTCAGGATTTTTTAAAACGTTTTTTACACCATATGGGAGTACCGGCTACTTATTGTCTAATTATTACTTATTTTTCTATTTTTTAATTTAATTTGTTATATCTTTTTTATATTTTTAATACTTTGCAATACTTACGCTGTGTGTTTTGCACTCTGCTATATTGCTGTTCAGGATTACATTTGTTTTTGAGTTTTACAATACAGTACAGGGCTACGGGTCACTTATTGTTTACTTATTATTAATTACCTGATAATATTTGATATTGTAAAAAAAAATTTTAATGAGGCTGAAAGATCAATCGTCTATTGGCCCACTCCATGGCATTGTAATGTGAAAAAAGGAAACAAAACAATGGAGAACTAGCATTGTAAAGGGAGGTCAATAAATGTCTTTTATTACTATTTTTAATACTTTGCAAAAATTGCTATGCGGACTTTGCACTTCTTTATATTGCCATTCAGGATTATATATATATGTTTTAATTTCACACAGTACGGTGCTACCGGCCACTTATTATTTGATCACTATTGTCATAGTAATATTGCGCACTTGATCACGTATATGACATTACCTTTGCTCCAAACCCAATAATTTATATTTTAATCCAAAAAATGCGATTTCACATTAGAGCGAACAGTTTTCAGTGCATAAAATCGAAGCTACAAATGTCCCACTACACCTACGGACAAAAAGGCCAGCAGATACATATTCAGCACACAAAAATATGTCAGAATACGTCGCAGTTACTTTTATAAACGAAAAAACCATTTTATAGGAACAAAAAATAATTTATAAAATTTGCAAGGCTACCCCTTTCGAGTCCATATCTTGCATTTTTCAACGTCCTCAAAAGGCACGATAAGACGCCTCTAAAACATCGGGCAGGACCCAATCTTATGTATTTTTTTCCGTAGAATTCGATGGGGCCCCCCGAATTTTCCGTAGCTTAATTGGAAGCCAAGATATCGACCTCTGAAAATCACGAAAATCGACGTTTTTCCAAAAGTGGCTTAAAAATGAAAATATCGTTGTTCATTCGATTTTTGTTTGTTTCAAAGCTATTATTACTATTATTACTTTATTTTTTATACTTTCAATACCTCGCAATAATTACAGTGCATGTTCTACACTCGGCAGTATTGCTTTGCCAGTGGTCTTCAGATGTAATACTAATTTAGGTAAACAAGGAATATAGGATTAATAATATATATTTTTTTAACAATTATGGATTCCCTTGCAGCTCACCGACGACGTAGCGAGGAAGAAGACCGAGTACCAGAAGAACCTCGAAGTTTACAAGCTGGCCAGATCTAGGTTCGAGGAGCACTACGTCAAATGTAAATACGAGATAGAAAGGCTTATAATTTAAATTCACCTAGATTATTGAGATCTTTTTATTTTTATTTTTTGTTGCAGCTGGAAGAGGCGGTAGAAAATTGGACGACGTTAGAGAGAAGTATCAGAAAGCTTGCAGAAAGCTTCACCTGACGCACAACGAATACGTTCTGTTGCTCGGAGCGGTCGCCGAGTGCGAGCAGGATCTGAGATTGTGTTACCTGCCTAGTCTTCTTCACAGGCAGCAAGCTATCCACCAGGAATTCATTGTATCATGGTGAGTTTGTCGCCGGGCTCGACGCCGTCGCCGAGAAAACCTGGACGTGCCGTGGGGACCGCTCATTTGCCAATTATACAATCTATCTGTCAGGAAGACCGCATTCATTCATCTCATTTTCCCCGACTAACAATACTAACATCATTCTATTTGTTACACGAGGCTGGATATAAGCCACGATCTGAGAGGTAAAAATTTGAATTCGTCATAGAAAATAATTCGTCGATGTACGATTTATCGCATCAACGAAAAAAAAACAAAACAAATTCACCGATCTATCGACGATTATTCTTATTCTTATTTTTAGGAAAGGTATTTTGCAAGATACCGTCAAGTATTCGGATTTCACGAACGAGAAATTTCTTGAGATTCACACGCGAATGCAAACGGCCGTCGATTCGATAAAACCGGTCGAGGAGTACAGAGACTTTATCGGAAAACACAGGTGCGAAGTAGTTTCTTAAATCTTTCGATCGTTTTTTTTTTTTTTATGAAATTTATTTTGTTCGAATAAAGTTGTAAATTTGTCGTGTCTTCCAGGACTCGGCCAGCGTCGCCCCTGCGATTCACCTTCGACGACAATCTTGTCGACGACACCTCGGGAAAGTTGCTGCCGAACAAATTGACCGTCGACAACTTGACGATAGACTGGCTGCGCAGCCGACTGAACGAGCTGGAGACTGCCCTGAAAACCACTCAGCTCAGTAGGCAAACGTCTCAATCGACCCAGGAAAACAATTGCGACTCAAAGTGAGATGCACTTTTTTTTCCTCAAAATATTTACATATTGGTCGAAATTGTCCTTTGAAATAAAATTGGGACTTTTAATGTTCGTTCTTAATTGTTGATACTTTGTCGATAGTCCAAAATAACAATTGTTTTTTAATTTTTGAAAAACGATTCACCGTGATACTTTAATTCCTTCCTTCCAAATTACTTACACATTGAGCGACTTTGTAAAGTAAATTTTGGACTTTTAGTGTTTCTTCTTAAACATCGATACTTTTTCAATAGTCCGAAATAATAATAATTTTATATTTTCTTAAAGTGATTCACCGTGATACTTTCGATAAACGTGCAATGCTTGTTTCTCACGCAGGATGACTACCATGGATTATTCTCGGGAGAGAGAAGAGTTGCGATTGCGTTGCCAGGAGAAAAAATTACAAAGGCAGGCGGAAGTTATTCGAGGATCTTTGAACGAGCTTGGTTGTGAGGAGCTGCCTTGGGGATGTGACCTTTCAATGGAAGGCTCTTTCACAGAACCACCGACGACTATAAAGGTGAGTCAGCCCGAAAGTTCAATTCGTCCAATCCAATATTTCACAAGATACATTTTTTTAAAAGCCGAACGCTGCGAACGATACGTAACTGCGCGAAAGAAATTGTACAATTCATCAGTAGCGATGGCGATGCGTTAAATTTTCAGAGAAATACGGTTCCAGATACCGGCCTATTTACCCTGAGGAAAAATCAACGATTCATGACATTGTTAAGATCCCCTTTCAAATCTCTGCCGTCTATAAGTGACGGTAAGAACGGCGTGATTAGGGCTAACAGCGTAGAATCTACGCCGAAGCCGCGTCGCGCCCCTCCAGCAGTACGTTATGTGTCTTGCCGATTGCATTTTGTCATCGATGTTGTGTGACCATAGCATTATTTTTTGTTTTATTTAATTGTCGACTTTATTTAATTGTTGATTTTTTTACGATCCTTGTTATCAGCGTGAAATTTGTCTGACGAAATGATTGTTGTTTTACGTAGCATTTAATAATTGTAACGAGCTCGCATAACGATCTTTCGTGTAATGCAGGTTCCACTGCGTGGCGTGACGAATTCGAACAGCGGTCCAAAGGGAAGCGGAGCTCTGATAGACGAGGAATGGTTTCACGGTGTTTTGCCGCGTGAAGAGGTCGTCAGGCTTTTGGTGACCGAGGGAGACTTTTTGGTCCGCGAAACGACGAGAAACGACGAGTGTCAGATCGTACTGTCCGTTTGTTGGGACGGTCACAAACACTTCATCGTGCAAACTACGCCGGAGGTGAGTTCGGAGCGAAAATTGTACTTAACATTTGTATCCGCATCGAATTAATATTGATTCATTTTCAGGGACATTACAGATTTGAAGGGCCGACTTTTCCTTCGATTCAAGAACTGATAATGCACCAATGGAAATCTGGCCTGCCGGTGACCGGTCGATCGGGCGCGATACTAAAGACACCGATATTGCGCGAACGATGGGAATTGAACAACGACGATGTTATTCTCTTAGAAAAAATAGGACGCGTGAGTACGAGAGGCGTGGAAATTTTTCCTAACAGATGCACGTCAAATCCCGATCTCCGTTCTTGTGAAGTGAGAGCAGAAAAGCACTTTCTCGCATCGCGTGCGGAAAAATACTGCGCATGCGCACAAACGCAATATGATATTTTTTTCGCACTAGTGCGAGAAAGTGCCTTTCTGCGCAGTCTTTTGAAGAACGAAATGCGTGATTTTCATGAATGCGGTAGGAAAGTTATGTGAATGGCAGGGGCGTAGAAAGAGCTCGCCTTCAGCATGCGGCATTTTCACATTCGTCAAGAATTCCCTTTCTACGTCCTTGCCATAAAACAACTATATCGATAAATAAAGCGTTCTGCAGTATGTGAATTATTTTTTTTTAAAGGGTAATTTCGGCGATGTATATAAAGCGCAGCTGAGAACTTGCAAGACCGAGGTTGCAGTGAAGACCTGCAAGGTCACCCTTCCCGACGAGCAGAAACGAAAGTTTTTGCAGGAGGGTAGAATCTTGAAGCAGTATGATCATCCAAATATCGTTAAGCTCATCGGGATATGTGTACAGAAACAGCCGATTATGATAGTGATGGAATTGGTGCCCGGTAAGACTGGCACACCTAGAGTTATACTTTGGTACACTTAAGGCAAATTAGGCACACTGAGCTGGGAAATTTGTTCGACGTTTTTTTTTAATTATTTTTAAAAATTATAGGCGGATCGCTGCTGACACATTTGAGAAAAAATGCCAGTAAGATAACGCCAAGGGAGCAGCTCCGCATGTGCAAAGACGCAGCAGCTGGAATGTGTTATTTAGAGTCTAAGTATTGTATTCATAGAGACTTGGCAGCTCGTAATTGTCTCATAGGTCAGTGATTGAACCGACGCGATATAAACCGTTGCGACCGAACTGAGGAATAATTTTATTTTTATTTTTTATCGACAGGTTACGAATCCATCGTTAAGATTTCGGACTTTGGAATGTCCAGGGAAGAGGAGGAGTACATAGTGTCCGATGGAATGAAACAGATTCCTATCAAGTGGACGGCGCCCGAAGCTTTGAATTTCGGTAATTATTGGGATCGGAGAAAAAATCTACTATCAAAAAATGTCTATAAAACACGAAGTGTGTTTGTGTGTGATCAGGAAAATACACGTCACTGTGTGATGTGTGGAGCTACGGCGTCCTGATGTGGGAAATATTTTCGAAAGGCGGAAACCCGTACAGCGGAATGTCGAATTCTCAGGCCCGAGAGAAGATTGACGCAGGTACGAGCTCATTCTTTCGGCCTCGCGTATATCATTTTTTTCGCACTGAAAAAAATTTCTATGACATTTAATGTACTAGTACTGGAAGTTTTTATGCATGAACTGGTATATTAAAAACTTTAGAAATAGTTTACATTTAATAAGTTACTTCAATTTTACTATAAAAGTACTTTAATTTTAATAATTTACCTTAAATTTCACTCCAAAATTCCATTCATTTTTCATGACAATTGTACATTAAATTTAATGAGTTTTTGCATAAAAACTTCCCAGTCAGGTACATTGAATTTGTAATTATTTTTTTAATCGTGCAGAGTCCGTAACGTACCGATCGTTTCAGGATACCGCATGCCAGCACCGGACGGAGCTCCCGAGGAGATACATCGATTAATGTTACGCTGCTGGGAGTACGAACCGGAGAAACGTCCCCATTTCGAGCAGATATATTCCATTGTCGAGACGTTGTCTCAGGCTTACATGTAATTAGCTAACCATTCGTCCAAGATCCTCTCTCGTATTACGAAAAGTCTTGTATTATAAATGTCGATGGCTTTTTTTTTCTTCGACGATATTGGCAGCTGTTTGCATTACGCCAATCAAGCAAAGAAACAATCCGAACCAATGCGTATAGCAATTTTTTTCTTTAGTTTAAAAACAATCGTCAAATTACTCGATAAATCTTATGCATTTTATAAACGACAGATACTAAGTATTGTTTTTTTTTCTTCGTTCATTCTAACATCACGTTGCGTAATCGATAGATTATTGACTTTGAGATTGTTGTATTGTGCGCGCGTCGTGAGATGCAAATCGCTACTCTTATTGTATAAATACATATTTATCATTTTTTTTTCTTCGTTTTATTGTCGTATTTGTGCACTATCTTCTCTTTTTAATACCTGAGCGAAGGAACGCTGTTGCTTCTTCGTTATCTTTCTCTCTCTCAATCTCTCTTTCTAGGCATCTTCGTAATTACAGTGCCAAACAGTTTTTATTCAGACTCCGATATCCGTGCGTCCGTGAAAAAAAAAAACGAGCACGAGTATCGATACCTCGTCGTGCGGGAGTGTATTTCTTGCGTCCATATTTAAAATCGAACGTTCTACTCGGAAGTTATGCTTTTTATTACAATTTGTAAATATACGAATGGGAAAAAATTACGGTAGATCCGTGACGATGCGGGCGCAGACTTGTGAATCGAGAAATCGATTCTTTTTTTTTACGACAAAAATAACAACGGTATTGGTGCCGCTAGCGTGTACGAAAAGTTTTCCAATGTGCGACACAATTCTGAACATTTTTTTCGAACATTTATCAAACATTAATGCACGTTTTTTTTTTTTTTTTTTTGTAACTCGCATAATTGAGTAGGAACGCTCAGAAAAAAATCCAATCATCACTCGTCACACGAGAGTTTCGTCAGTTTTTACAAAGTGAATATATAACGTTGTTGTACATTTGATTGAACCTACCATTGCTAAGCACACGCAAAATTATTTCACTAAGCTGATGTTAGGTGTTGATCATGGTGTATGGCTGTAAAATATAAATAATAAATAAAAACAATTATTTTAATATTTACTTTTTTTCTTTCTCCATATCGACGAGTTCCTTCTTAATCGGAACTTTGGTGTCACATTTTTTTTCTTTATCGGCATCGATCGGCTCTCTCTTCACCGACGACTTGTTGTCACTCCACCGCGTATCCGCTTTTCCTTTGCACTCTGATTGCGAACCGTTTACTTCGCTAGATATTTTCTCATCCTGTATCTCCACAACTTCGACCTTCTTCGCGTCGTTCTGCAAAACTTTCGACGCTATGTGATACACGTTCTTCAGGGTACTCAGGTACGTGTGCGAGTCGCTCTGAAAATTGTATTAAATCATTATTTAATCATCTGTCTTATTATAGTACGTTGTTGAAAGAGCACCAATTGCATGCGAAAAAGAGATTTTTTCTATAATAATTAAATTAATTGAATAATCAATAAAAAATAACCTCGATCAGCTATCGTCAATTTTGTTATGTTCAAAATATGAGGCATTCTCTCTCAATTCAGCCACTTTTTTCAACCTATTCAGTGCGAATTTTGGCCACCTGGATAAAGCCAATGGAGGTGGAAAAATCAATATCTCGAAAAAAAAATTTCGCCTCTTTAAAATTGGAAAAATGAGAAGGGTATTTTTAGCAGAAAGGAATGAAAATTTTTTTTTCTTGCGATGCGACCAAAAAGTACTTGCAAGTGATACTAAAACGCGGCCAATTATGGAATAGATTTGAGAGGTTCAACAAAAAAGTGACCGAATTGACAGAGAATGCCTGGTGCACGAGAACGCACTCATCGACTTACCGAGACTTTCTTGAGCTTGTCATCAGTGCTTCTAAGTTTATCTTTGTAGGCCCTCAAGTCTTCGGAGAGGTCTTTAATAGTGCTAGACTGTTTGCCAGATTTCTCGCTGACGGCGACGAGCTCGTGCTGTATGTCCATCATTCGCGCCTCTGTATCCAATCGCGCCTTCTCAGATCTCTTCAGTTGGCTGACCAACTTCTCGACGTCGAGCAGGGAGCCCTTGTACATGACAAATCCGTCGGAGATCGTCTCGCCCTCGGCCTGCTCACTCGCGCTGTCCTCGCGTCGCGCCCGCTTCGAGGGCGGACCGCTTCCCACAAACACGGGTAACAATTTTTTATTTCCCAATGCCAGAGACTTCAAGAACTCCTCCTCGTTGTCGACCCTTCCAGATCCCTCGCTCTTCTCCGCGTCCTTGTCGTCCTTCTTGTCGTCCTTGACCTCGTCCTCCTTCGATTTGTCCGTCAATTTACGATAGTGCAGCGAGTCCCTCGTTACGACTTTCTGAACGAGTTTGCGAACTTGAGCGCGGGAGAGATTCAATCCTAGAGTGTAAATAAGCTCCTCGATGTCCTTGTCGAATATGTAGCCGCAGTGAGTCTGATCGAAGTAGACGAAGGACAGCAAAAGATAAGGATCGTGAGTGAACAATTTTATCTTCTTCTTCTTTCCGTCTTTGTCCTTGTCCTTTTTACCGTCCTTCACGGAATCGTCGTCCTGCGAATTAAAAAATATCAAACAAACTGTCTTGAAATTTTTAAAATGATAAAAGTAAATCGTGTGCGATTCTAAGGGCAGTTGCCTTTTATGACAAAGGAATGTCTGCGTTATATAAACGTATAAATAAAAATATACACACTTAGTTTCTTTATGGTAAACACAAAAACAAAAAAAATTAATAATAATACCGCTGAATACGCCCGAAAAAGGTGACTCGACTCTTAATTAATTTTAATAGTTTTAATTAAAACGAATAACGTACCTCGGACTCTTCCTCGTCGTCGTCCTCCTCGTCCTCGTTTTTCTCCTTGTCCTTATCCTTCTCGTCGGTCTTGCTCTTCACCTCTTTATCGTCCTTCTTGTCCTTGCCGGTTTCTCGCTTCTTCTCGTCTTTTTTGTTGCACTTTTTGTCGTCGTCCTTTCGCTTGTCGTCTTTCTTCTCGTCTCGTCGCTCGTCCTTCTTGTCCTTCTTCTTGTCCTCCTCCTTTTCCTTCGGCTTCTCAGGGAGGATGCAAAGCGAGCGATATATTCGAAAGCCGAAGTCGCGCATCAGCATCTCGTTGAACAGTTCGGCGAAAAGGGACACTTCGAAGGAATGCTCCTGAAAAAAAATAGTTAAATCAATTTCACAATCACTGTTATTAATTGCACGGCGGTTGAGATAAAAATTACCTTTGTATCCTCCGGTCTGTAATCCAGCAGCACGCTCAACGACATGACGGTGCAATCGAATTTTCCACTTTTAGCGACCCTCGACGGATGCACGATGATGTGCGAAGATTCCGGTAGCGTATAACGTTTCTCCAGCAACACACGTTCGCGTTCGATAATCTTCTTTTTGTCATCGTCGTGCTGTAATTAGATTCTCCGATTGCTCAATCTCAACGCATCATTGATACGATATTTGTTACTGGTAACTTCTGTACGAAACGGTAAGTTACCTCTTTGCTGTCCTTGGACTTTTTGTCGTCTTTGCTATCGTCCTTCGGCGGCGGTGAGATTTCTTTTTCGTTCTCGTCCATCTCGTCCTGACGTCCTTCCTCCTTCGCCTGTTCCGATTTTATGGCTTTGGTGAGCCGCGCGAGCAACTGAGACTTGAGGCCCTTCGAGCTGAGAAGGCGTGCGGCCAATTCTTGCCGAAGATCGTTCACCTGCAAGCGAATTCACAGTTTCAAAACTGCATTCTATTCCATTTTCAAATACTATATTAGCCCAGGTAGCGAAAAGCTATCTGGTATGAAAAAAGTGATTCAAATGGGTTAGATATGTCCGTCCGGGTGGTAACTGTAAACTAGCCTAGCCCAAAAGTCAATTTTTTGCATGGCGTGGTGACTTTCGGATATTGTCCAGACGGACATATGAAAGCCATTGAGATCACTTTCTAATAACTATTTTTTTTGTGCTGCGTGGGATGCAACAAGGGTGGGAAGTGCGCGATTTTCATCGAGTGCGAAGCTTGCTGTCCGAGCGAGACGAGGGCGGAAATCTCACGATGTGAAAATCCGCTCCCTCCCGTGTTGTAGCATACGATACTTTTTTTTTTCCAAATGCGTTAAAGCAACCACATTTCTTGTGTCGCTCAAAAAACTCACATTCATAGTTTTCGGATCCAGCTCGGAATAGTGCGTCGGATCTTTCTTCTCCGGCGGTGTCTCATCCTGGAAAAATAAGCACACCTGTAAGTCACAGTTGGCATTAAAGATTTTTTACGAAAAAAAACTACAAACAGAAGCAGCCCCTATAACCAAACGAAACCAATCCCTCTCCATTCTTTCGCCAGTCTCTCTCTCGTACTCTCTCTCGCAATTATTATAAAAAACATGTTTCTTCATTCACGTTGGGCCCTCATCAAGAATTACTCAAGACAACTCCTCAGATTCTCATAGTGTCCTGGCTCTGGTGTCGGTGTGGTTGGTAGGTGATGGATAAGTTATTATCAGTTATGTAGTAGAATACAACAAAAAAATGACGGTGACAATGAAGCTTATTTTGCTTATTTTTTTATCAATGACTCGGCAATTAGGCAACGGGGCTTCTCAATTTTTTTTTCAAGGAAAACAAGAAATGCTGTGCTCTATCCATCGAGGCTTGGCTAATTCGGATCGTTAGTGAAATTGCCGGAGACTAAGGGGACATCCGCCGTACGATGTCCGTCGATCAGCAAAGTTTCTCTATCGATCAATGAAAATTGAAAATGGGATATTTTTTTTTACCTCGTTCAATCGACGGACATTGTACCGCCTACCGAAAAATCATTTTAGTAACGGGGGCGGTCGGTGGGAGTGAAAACAGCGTGACGATAGTAAATTCTAGATATATATGATATATAATAATATATATATATATATATATAATATATATGTATAATAAAAAGGTAGAATAGTATGGGATGGTTGTGGGCAGTGCCTTTTGATCAGCGGCGGCAGCCTCATCAGTGTCATTGGCAGGATCCGAGTCCTCCGAGTTAGATACAGCTCGCACCAACTTTCGTTCCAGTTGTTTCTTATAGTTGAGATGCAAGCCATCCCATTCCAGTCTGGTAGGCACACAGCTCCAAACATCTGGGAGAAATAGTATGACGGTTTCAACGCGCGAAGGCACCACTCGCCCGGACTTGTGGGTAGTCTCTGCACGTCTGTAGTAGAGTTCCAGGAAGCGGTACCTGTGCCGCAAGGAAAAAAAAACAATATCGAAACGTCAACTCAGGTTAATGCCGGGCTTAGTGGCCTTGCCTTAAATTCTACGAAAAAACGTATTTCTCGGAGGCTCGGTTAAGCACCCAAATTCTCTGCATACGAAAGCGAACATCACAAACGGAAGCCAATCGGGCACGTCGAGCACTCTCAACGGACACAACGATTTACGATCGATATTTCTGTTTTCTGGTTTTGTTTTTTTTTCTGGATCGTAAGAAAAAAGTAAAAAGAAAAACATTAAAACTTTTTCACGTTAAATTTCTCAGAACACATAATAATTGGCCGATGGATCGAGAGCGGAGTTGCGGTTCCAGTTCAGCGGGTCGCCCAATCGCCGATCGAGTGCGGACACCGATATACTCTCGGGTAAACGGGTATATCTCTCTTCTGCAATAGGTCAGCTACAAAACTAATCCTGAATGTGTAATCTGTACAAGTCGGGGATCGCCGCAACGTACTCGGGCGAGTTCGCCCGGTGGGTAAGTAACGTTTCTCTGGCCGAGAAGCGAACGGAATATTTACGAACGAACTATGTGACGGAAAAATAAAAAATAAAAAAATCTTAAACGGTACATCGAGTCACATGAGAGTGGTAAATAATGAACTTTCGCGATCTCTCGTAGCATTCATAGTGTGATATACAAAAGAGGAGAAATTGAAAAAGAAAAAAATTCTTTAACAATCATGAGATTAACGCGGAGGGATTATAGAATTTTTTGGAGATGAATCAGCGAGGAAGTCTTACCACTGTGTACAGTGGGACAAATCAATGCCCGTTAACGCCTTGCACGTCCTCACGGCAGTTCTTATCAGCACGGACGGATCCTTCTCGGGATTCCCACCGTCCAATGACGGGCTCCACGGTCCTCCGATCGCCATCGTCTCGTTCTTTCCCCGCAGACCCACTAAGAAATTAATCAGTCGGGTAGGATGAACGTAGTCGCGATCCGGGTCTCTGTCCTCGCTGACGCCGCAGCAACGTTTGTAAATCTCTTCCATCGCTGGCATCGACATAAGCATTACCTGCGAAAAATAAAATTAACGTACATCTGTTAATATCATTTTGAGCGATCGGCCCATTGCCGGTTTCCGACGGTCGCAAACAAGATCAATCTATCTCACTTGTTTGGCGGACCAATTTCGGCGTATGCAAGTTCACTCTCTACTCCAGTCCTGCTCTACGAATAACTAATTGCGTCAACTCATTCCCCAAATTTATTTTCTATAAATATTGCTACTTGGTCTTATTCTATTGTTGACATTTTTTATTTTTTCTTTTATCTTGAATACTGTGTAGTAAACGGAGCCGGGTAAAGTACAAAAAAAAAAAACTTTAAGCGCAAATTACAAAGTATCACAACTACTTGAAGTATCAAGTACTTTTGGTACTTGGCGTATTTCTCAAATACTTTTGATAATTGGGTGCGTATCGTTAAGCGTTATCTAGGCTTTACTCATAAAGTACTTGCACTTGGTATTTAAAATCGCAAACAAATTCTTGAAGCACTAAAAAGTATTTGAAGCGTTAAAAAGTACTTGAAGTGCTAAAAGTACTTTTGTACTTCAAGTACTGCCTAGCTCTGGTACTAAGCACAACCATATTGTCTTTCTTACATCTGTATTTTCTTTTCAAAAGGGCTTGTCCCGAGAATGAAATAAATAAATAAATAAATAATATTTACGATTAAAAGATCTTGCAGTAAGGCAAACTCACTTTGGCGGAGAAAAGATAATCCGCGTCGGGCGGTTCCAGCACCGCGTTATTCTCGACGTAAGGATCGACGTCCTTGTGCATTACGTGAAAGGAACATGGCTTGTTGAGAGTAAATGGCATGTGAGGCGGAAACGCATCTACCCATCTGAAGTTCGTAGAAAAGAAGTCACTAGGAATGTACATATTTTGATAACGTCTCCTAACTTCTAAAACGTCTGCCTCGGGCCTGAAAAATAAAGATAAATTTGACGATTAAAATTCGTAGAAAAATACATAACAAAATACTTCGTGAAACAGTGTTTTTCAAGCGATATCGGTGACTCACAGATCGAGTGCTATCTTTGGTATTTGGACCATGTATCGAGGTACCACTCTGGTACGCCGACGTGGCCTTGGAGATTTACTTCTCCGAGTTCGCGAGGGACTGCGCTCTTCTTTCTTCTCCCGTTCGCGGATTCGTTCCTCGCGACGTCGTTTACGCTCTATCTCCTCGTCCTCGTTTCTACGCTCCCGCGGCGATCGTTCCCGGACCCTTCCGGCTTTGTTCCGGTTACTGGTGAACATTGTACATATTTTTTCATTACTCAAAAAATCGGTCAGTAATTGCAACCGCCTATCTTAGGACAATACTGTTTTTAAAATATTCTTACCTGTTATTGGGATTCTCATTGGGCGGAGGAACGGCGTTATAAGTACTGGAGGGTCTGCTACTCTGTTGCTGACGATTGGTCTGCTGGCTGGATTGTTGCTGAGCATTTGCACTGTTATTGTTGCTCCCCATTGGGAGTACTTGGATCCTAGTCGCGTTCCACTTGAACGGCATAGACGGATTGAAAGACGCTTCCACCAGCACTCGATCTCCGACTATAGGATTCGAACCCTTCACGCAAGCGCTGCAATAAATTTTTAAAAATCATTCTTACCACGTCCTTCAATAATTCGCTAATAATAACATATTTTAAAAAATATAAAAAATAATATACAATATATGTTAACGTAAGTAGTCCTTGTTGAACAAACAAATAAAAAAATTAATAATTTACGCATTATATTCGTTAAATCATACAGATTATATTTTAACGTTTGTAAAAGGGTTTATCCCATCGATAAATAAATAAAAACTAAAAGGTATATAAATATATTTTAATGAAAAGAGAACCATTGTGGAATAACTAAATAAAAAATTATTTATCTGTGCACTTGCCTAGTTTGAAAAAATACATCTTCGTCGACGAAACCAAAGTTGTCGTGAACTTTGGTGACAGTGCCGGTGAACACACGCTGCTTGGTAGATGAAGATTGTACATTTTGTTGAACCTGCTGAGGAACGCCGGACACGGATTGCTGAAAGGCGTTTGTGTTCAGGGTTCTAGGCGTGGGGTAAGAGACTGTGGCGACTTGAGGGTAAAGCTGTCCGGCAATGCCAGATGGGAGATTAGAGCCAAGAGTCGCCATTGAAGCCATCGTTATGTTCGGCTGAAAAAAACACAAAAAAGTAAATATTGCTTTTGGATTTGCCAATGTCTTCCTAGGCAAGAGTCTTTTTCCTACCTGCTGCAGACCCAAATTTTGTTGATAAACCTGCTGCGTTTGCTGTTGGTACTGAACCATGGGCTGACCTCCGATCCCTCCCATCGCCTGACCCAGCATTTGTATATTCTGTATTCCCTGTCCTGATAACAAAACAAATTGCCCATCTCAGCAAGGTCGTGTGCAGACATTTTTTAGAAATTAATTTTTTTTTTATTGTAATTTATTCTAAATGCGTGATAAATAAATTGAGTAGAAGGGGTGGCCGAAAACAGCGCTTTGTTTTTATCGTGCATCCTGGATTGCTTGTTATTTTTTTTTACAGGCCTCCACACGCACGTACATACAACAGACTCGTCACGAGTTTCTTTTATGAAATAGTTTATAAATTTTTTATGGAACAGTTTGTAAATCTTTCATGAAACAGTTTACAAATCTTGTATGAAACAGTTTATACATACACGCTAATCCAATTGGACACTCTTGGTTTTTCTCTCAGGCATTATTGCTTTTTTTTTAAATCTACATGCAGTTTCGGAAAAACTCATGAAAACACATTCTGTCAAAAAAAGTCGTCACGCATGGAACGCTATACCAGCTGTGATAATTAACTAGGAATCGATAAATCAGTTTAGGAACATGTTAAATGCACATATGCTCACGTTAAGACATAGTGCAAATTAATTGACGTAGATGCAGATTTTTATAAGTTATATATGAACTTACTTTCTGCAAATTGAAATAATAATAATAATAATGTCCTCGTTGATAGTGAAACGGATCGGGACAAACAAATGGTCCATCTCAGCGAATTCGAGAGCGAACATTTTTCGGAAATACGATTGATCCCAAATATGCGATAAATAAATCGCGTACAGGGAACGGCGGAAAATATCGCGGTTTTTAACGTGCATCCTGGATCGCTTATTATTATTTTTTACGAGCCTCTCACGCACACACGCACACACACGGAGACCCGTCACGAGTTTCTTTTACGAAACAGTTTATAAATATACGCTAATCCAATTGCCTTTCTCGGGCATTATTTACTTATTTTTATGTTTCTTCCAATCCATATTCCCGTTAATAATTAAACTTCGCGGGGGGGCCTGTGCGTAATTTTGCTAGTCGCGGAATATTGAATCACGGGCGTGCGTGAGATGCCCGACGAACGATGATATTTTCCTCATTTCCGACGAAAAATCTGAGCATCTTCCGATGTCGCGAGATGGGAACGTATCGAGGTGCGGGTTTAGGAAACTGTTCGGCGTCGACGATTTACCTGCGTTGCGAACCCACGGAGGATTCTTTCCGCCGCCGAACGGCGACATGTTACTCATTTTTTTTATCCGTGGTACACTTAATCCCAATGGTATTGTAACGAATTCAACAAAATCTTCACGGTAATTCTTCTATCCAGCGTCCTTCACTGGGCCGCCATATTTTTGGACACTACTGCACGGGTCAAAACAATTCTGCCGTCTTGTCTCGTCCAGCGCTCTACAGATAGGAGAGACTCCTCCGGTTGATGATAAAGTTGACAAATTTGTTTTGTCTATCAAGCTGTTTACACGCTCCTTTATCTTGTTATTCGTTGTATTACAGTGTGGAAAGATCGGGGAGCGCGTTGAGATTTAATTTTGTACAATGCTATGATAAAGGCTGAAAATACAAATTTAGAAGAGTTTTGAGTGAACTTGATCGAATTCAAGAATCCCTACGAAATTCGTCGGGAATTGATTAAGTTTCAATGTCACTGCACTTTTGCTGCATATTTAAGAATGGGTCAAATTATCGCAATCGATACTGTACGAAGAGAATGAACATTTGAATTTCCCGCGCCCTCGTCAGATCCGCGTTCGGAAACGAATAATCAGCTTCTCTCTCTGATATTCGCACGAGCGCAGCACATTGTCTCTCTCTCGTTCTGTTATCCAAAGTACGACTTATCTCATTATTGTATTTGTATTACAGTGTGGAAGGATTGAGGAGCGCGTTGAATCTTATTTCTATACGACCACATGGTAAAGTCTGCAAATACGGGATTACAAGAGTTTATTTGTTAATTTCCGAGTAAACGTTAACGGAGTAAGAGGTCTGAATAAACTTTATCGAATTCAAGAATTTCTATCAAATTATTATGGACTCGATTAAGTTTCAATGACACTACGCGTTTGCTGCGTATTTAAGAACGGGTCAATTATCGCAATCGATAGAGTACGGAGAGAACAAAACTTTCAATTTCCCGCGCTCTCTTTGGGGCCGCGTTCAGAAATTATACCCGGCAAACAAGCTTCTCTCTTCAACACGCGCGCCAGCGCAACACTCTCTCTCGTTTCACGTAATTTAACGTAAGTTTCCAAACGAGCAGCGGTGATCATCCGTTCCCAAGCCACGCGCAAAGAGCCAATGGCAAGCGCGACAATTGCGTCACATCCCGAAATTCCGCCGACGGAGGACAAGCACAGCCGAAACCGGAACTGGCGAGTCACGTTGTCCGTTCTATTGCGACTTCATTGGCCGAGGCCATGACCACGTTAATTGTCTCCGTGAAATCCATCAAATTTGAACGGAAGTCGATGCCAAACCTTACGCAATAAAGTTTTCGAAAATTCCACCGTGACGTAGAAACGAGCACGTGCAACTGCAAGCTCGACTTGCCGGTGCCGATTGTCGGATCTTTCGCTCGAATAAAAAAAACCGTACACATTTTAAGGCCGAACCGTTGTTGCGCGAAAGTAAAAATGGCGTTGGCATCGATCTGCCGGCTGTCAATTGATTCGACCTTCAGCCATTTGAACCATTTGGGAGCCACCGCCCGCCGAAGCAGACCGTCCCTCGCATCGTTCGTGAAAAATTTCGCCGATTCCGCCGACAAGATGGGTTTGCCCCGTGTTTTCTTCGACATGACCGCCGACAGCAAGCCCGTGGGCCGGATCGTCATGGAGGTGAGCAATATTTTTCATTATTTTCGTGGTTATTTTTTTATTTCACTTAAAATGTCCACGGCAAGTTTCCTCGATCGTTCGACCATAGTTTTTTATGACCCTGAAGATCTCCGCATGGGACTTAAGTTTCAACGAGTTAGAACCAGTCGTTTTTAGGCACCAAAAAAAATTCCCTCCGGAAAGGTCACTCGGAGAATAAAATTCTACGAGGGAATATTTTTTTCGGTTTTTTCCGAGACGCGTGCGTAAATAGACATGAGCCCGAGATGAAATTTTATGGCCTGCGAATTTCCTCAGAGTCGTAGTTTTTTCTTGCACGGGCCATCTTCGGCCTTCCGGCATGTTTTTTTCACGACCGGTCTCGATCGCCAGCGCTATTTTGTCGGCAATGAAAAGATTCCGAAGATACGTTGACCCTCCGCGACGTGGTCTTGGGGTGTTTTTCTTTTCTTTTCACTTCGAGCTATTCTCGTCGACGCCGGTCGTCGCCGCCGCGTGCTTCGGCACCGATAACGATTATTTTAATCATGCCCGCATTTGCGCCTACCACATTTGATAACGAGACACGCGATATCGATGTGTTTTTTATTTTTCTTGTTTTTGTTTTTTTTTCCCATAAAGTCACCAAAGTTTTTCCGATCATTCTCTGGACAGCCGTTTTTTCTTTTTCGCGAACCAACTCGGCTTTCCTGCTCTTTTTCACGACCTGATCGTTCGCTTTATTTCGTCGTTAATTAGAAAATTCCAGCTAGTTTTATTTCCTAAATAATGTCACAAAAGTTTCCAAGATCATTTTCAAAACAGTAATTTTTTTTGCACTAGCCATCTCGGTTTTTCCAGTATTTTTTTGCAACCAGTCTCGATCGTTCACATTATTTTTAAGGTAATAAAAAGATTCCACGATAAGTTGACCCTCCACGATGTAGTTTTGTTTTTTACCTTATTTTTCAAGCTATTTTTGTTGACACTGGTTGCGGTCATGGCTCGCTTTGTTCTGATAAGGATTATTTTCACTGTCTTGTATTTCTACGCCTACCAAATTTGGCACCGAGATGCGATATCGATGTATGATTTTTTTTTTCTTTTGTCTCTGAATCAGCTGAGAAATGACGTCGTACCAAAAACAGCGGAGAACTTCAGAGCTCTGTGCACCGGCGAGAAGGGCTTCGGCTACAAGGGCAGCAGCTTCCACAGGGTCATTCCGGGTTTCATGTGCCAAGGAGGCGACTTTACGAATCACAACGGCACCGGCGGCAAATCCATTTACGGCGCAAAATTCGAAGACGAAAACTTCCAGCTCAAGCACACCGAGCCTGGTCTTCTCTCTATGGCAAACGCCGGACCCAAAACCAACGGAAGCCAGTTCTTCATCACCTGTGCTAAGACCAGCTGGCTGGATGACAAACACGTAGTCTTTGGCAAAGTTGTCGAGGGCATGCATGTTGTGAGAAAGGTAAATTCGAAATCTCTATTGCTTTTTTGCTGATTCATCATTTCTATCGCCAGCAATATACACTCTTGAGATTATTGTGAAGATTTATTTTTACGAGCATGAAAATATCCATCGGCGACACTCGTAAATTCATTTGTCTACACGCAGAATAAAGCCTTTCTAACTTGTAAAATACATAAATGAGTAAAGTCTTGTTTGTGGAATACATTTTTTCAACAAATAGTTATGTTGCACAGTACAAAATTAGAAAAATCTAATACGAGGACATTTAAGGAAGGTGAAAGGAAAAAAAAATAAGCTTAGGATTTACCAGCCATGGTTACTCAAATTGAAATAATAATAATAATAATTATTATTACGAAGATTTATTTTTAGAAGTGTAAAAATATCAATTGGCGCCACTCGTCAATTTATTTATCTACTCGCAGAATGAATCCTTTCTTGTGAAATATATTTTTTGAAATAGATATTTATGTTGCACGATAAAACAATACATAAAATCTTATACGTCGATCTATATGGGACTTGAAAGAAAAAAATATATATATAAGCTTAGGGTTAACCAGGCACGTTTATTCAAAATAGCAATGTTAATAATGACAACATTAATTTATTGTTTCAGCTGGAAGCGTTGGGCTCGCAGAGCGGCAAAACGTCCAAAAAGATAATCGTCAACGACTGCGGCCAGTTGATGTAAACTCAGCGCCCGATACAGTGAAAAAAAATGCATTTCCTTTGTTTAGCTGTTCGAGTCAATTTGTACTCCTTTAAGCTCGAAATAATCGAATGTATAACGTAGTGTGACGTCAACGTCAATTTCAATTTTTTCGATTGAAAGACCCGCGTGCTCACAGCGATATTTATACAACAACGAGATAAGCGGTTCGACCCTCGGCGAGCGGCGGTCGAGAGACCGCAATGTTCTACGTACGCATTTGTTTGGCGACCGCGTTTGTTTGACGCTATGATCGTTAGATTAGCGAGGAAATTTTGCGGATCAATAATTGTTATCGTTGGGCAAACTCATCTTCCTTACCTTGAATTTTTTAACGCACAGCCGAAAATCGCAGCCGATATATATACATATATATATATAATATATCTTCCCTGTAAATGTAACATCTTTCTATCGACATCGTTGATAGATCTTTGAAGATATAGTTTCGCGAGAATTCCATAAATCATCGCTCGTTTTCGCATCGCTGTTTCCATCATTGCCGAGTTTTTTTTCTTTTTTTACAAATTTACCGACTGCTCATTTTGCAATAATTGTACTCTAACGGCATCTTTGTATCCTGTACGATCGATCTATCCGGTTACACTCTTCATATTGTAAACTGTTTTTTGTTTTTTTTTTCAATCAAGACCCGTTAACGATTCGCTCAAATAATTTTTCAACTGCCAGACAGTGAATCGCAGCTTCGCTCCCGTGATATGAAAAATAACACTTGGGATTTTATTATAGATCGTTTATTAAACTTATTAAGCGTTATCGCGTCTGAAGAGTGTAAGTCGCGACGATCCTCGTAGCACCAATTTCTACGTAATAAAATTGTTTTTAGAAAGAAACTATACGCAATTTTTAATCAACCTCGGCCTCGACTTTTTTTTATGATCTGTTTTAAGTTAAGTTTTGTTTTTTTACAACAAAGGCGAAGGATACAGGTAAAGTAAAAGGCAGAGTTTTAAACATTTAAGATTTATTCTGAATAACATTTGCAGTATGCTCGGCTCGGGGTCACATCGTGCGTACATGAAAATTCGCCAGGTTGGTGGGACCATTAACGTTTAAGCCTCGTTAATTCTTACGTAGACCGTTTTTTACTTTGTTCCTCTTTAAATTGTAAATGTTAACGTGCAATGTTCGGATCGATACAATTTTTAGCTTCGCTCGTAAGTTTCTTGATGCCTCGCTCGCAACGAATTCGCGTGTGAATTTATTTTACTTCACTCGGTGCGAAAAGTAAAACTTGTGAAGTAAAATTTTTTACGATTCTCGCGCGAAAAACTTGATCCTAACTCGTGTGATAGAAACAGTTGCCTTCGGTTCGTGCTGCAAACTCAGACTCGTCAGAAAAAGTTTTATTGCACTAGTATCGTAATGTACTATTTTCCTAACGCAGGCACGTAAGACCGCGCTTTCCGTTTCTGTAAAGCGAACGCAGGAGGGCACTTTTCCGCATAGCGTGCGAGAAAAATACTGCGCATGCATACAAACGCAACATCGTCTTTTTTTTCGCACTAGACCGAGAACGTGCCTTTCTGCGCGCATTTCCCAAAAATGAAGAGCATGATTTTCGTGATGTTGTTAGGAAACATTGTGAGAAAGGCAGGGGCGTAAAAATAGTCCTGAATTGTGCGAATACATCTTCACACTCTTCAAGAAATCCCTTGCCATACAAATAACTATTTCAACGCATACGATTTCAAATTTGTTTTTACGTTCGCCGTACGATAAAAAGTTTTTATTTCACTCGGTAGGAAAATGGCAGTTTTTGCGCACGCTTCGCGTGAGAAAACCCCCATTTCCCCCTTCTCCCTCCATTTTCCCCCACCCCCATTTTCGCACCTCGTGAAATAAGATTTTGCTCGATACTCGTGCGAAAAACATTTTTTGAATTCGTGTGATTGCAACACTCGCCTTCGGCGCGTGCTCAGTCACACTCGTCAGAAAAAGTTTTTTCGCACACGTATCGAAATGTACTATTCTGTTCGGAATCATGACACGGGCAAATTCCATGAGCTGTGCCCTATAGATCAATGAGATAGTCAATTCGCAAATAATCCTCCGGCGCGTTAAGCGCGCGTTCTACGAGCATCGTCTCTCGCCGTCCCCGAGTCTCCCTCGTTTCAACGATGGAAAAACGTTCGCACGTAGTTGTCCATGCAAATCGCTATCGTGTCCTCGGAGTCGTTGGAAAAAATGCCTCGATTCTAACGTTTCGCAGCTTCGCGCTCGTTATCTCATCAAAGTATTAAGGCACATCTCCACTCGGTTATTGCGACACATGACATAGAACATACATTAGATAATAGCCATTCCAATTACATTGCATATGCCGAAGTAACATTCAGAGCGCACACAGTGTCATATCTATTTACATTTTTATATAACGCCGAGTTCAGTTGAGGTTGCTGTTACGTTCTCGTGCATATCGCCTCGCTATACTTTTCTCGATTCATATAGATCTTTTCGTTTCGATGAACATGCAAGTGTACAGTATATAGTAGGCCAGAGCGGGGCAAAATGGGACAGTGGGGCAAAACGCAATTGTCTAATCATTTTTGGATGCCCCATTTTTGCCCTGTCAACACATCCGGATTTCCTGTCCCGTTTCGCCCCACTTTGCCACCCTATAATTTCTGGAAAATTGCGTTTGCTGTCCCATTTTGCCCCGCTGTTCCCCACTATATGAATATCCTTTGAAAAAATAAAAGTAAAATACTGTTGCGGTGAAAATACTATTAAAGGCTCCGTAATTAACTATCATTCTTCAAGTGCGGTAAGGACCCTTATTTTTAATTGGACGAGCCTGAGAACTTTCATTCTCCGTAATTTCCCCTACAGCCCTTCCCTCCTCCCTCTCGATCAGGTGTTCGGATCGGAGAGTACGACGAATGCCTGTCCAGTCCACTCGCGGCGCTCGGAGTGCTCGCCGAAAGGGAAAGTGTAGAAAAACAAAAAACGAATCATCCGCACTTTGTATCAACAGACGCGGTAATGTCAGTATGAAAGATTGGTAAATGAGAAGAACGAAAGTGGAATGAAATGATTGTACATTCATCGTTTTTTATCGGCTGTTGTGAGCAGGCCAATTCAGGTTAATAGGGAGTAAGTTGTATGCCTGCACAGTTGGAGTTGAAGCTGACAACGATTCGAGTTCGAGGTAATTGTTGGGCTGCTCAGAGGACCCGGAAAACACGTAAGTAAACGTCCGAAAAACCATTAAAAATAACAATACAGTCTGTCGTTGCCGGATTAAAGAAATCTCGGAATATTTCGATTGTAACAGGATTTATCAGACGCAAACGATATGTGCGATAAATTAGGTCGAAGAAAAGCAAAATGGCAGCTCCGGTAATGGGTCGAGCAAGACGCCCGGTTTTATACTCGACTCGCTTCCGGGCCGCACCGGACTTGGACAGTATTTTCGTCAGCTGATCAGTTTATTTTTAATATCTTTTACAAGTAACATTATAGACCGTATACTGCGATATACGATATCTCGGGTCGACTAAGCCGTCCCCTTTTACTCAGAGTTTCCGGGCCGCCATTTTGCTTGGCTCAACGACCCGTTGCGCCAAGAAGGGCCCCACCGCACCCGACTTCGATATAGCATTCTCGTCAGCTGATCAGTTTTTTTTACTTTTATTTTTTTTTATGAATAATATTATATACCGTTTATACGGCGTTATATGATATCATGAAGGCTTAAATTGCATTCGCGCGTGACCTCGATGAATCCCGATAATGGTTTTTTTCTTTGTCGATTGTCTATACATTTATAACGTGGTCCTTTAGTAATTTGTTGCGTTGGGTGTGTCTATGCTACACTGTTCTTTTTAATTTAATTTCTTTTTCGATTAAAGATACCTTGAATAATTATAGTCGGTGACAAAGACACATAGATCGAATCTGTACTCGAAACTCGACGTCGCATACGACGTCCAAGATTTCACAAAAAATTTCAGACAAAGTAGCACGATTTTCTTCTTTTCTTCATAATCTCTGAAGTACGTTTCGGGAATACAACGATATTTGGAAGCTTTCGAAGCTTTTTTGCGTGCGTATTTTTTGTCTCCATCTCGCTATATATATATATATATACACGTATATGTATTATGTACATGTATGTATATATATATATATATATATATATATGTATACATATGTGTGTGAGTGTATATCTCTAATCCTACAAAATTGGTATCAAAGAAACTGACCTATTGGAGTTCAACTAAAGATTTTTGCGAAATACCATTTCTTCTTTTAGGTTCATTGTCAATCGATAAACCACGTTGCCCGTGGATTACACGAATAAGGTACATGTAACATTAAAAAGTACAGCCTTATATTTACATATACATGACACTTGTTACGGTACTTCCGGGGTACGCGTAAAATAACGATGATATAACACTGAGAACGATCGAAAGTTCGACGAGTCACGTTTTCGTCAAAATCGACATAAATCTTTAAAACGTATAAAAATGTATTCGACGCCAAAAAAAATATTTTTCGAACACCCAAACTCTCTTTTGGCATTCGAATTTTTGATATTTTCACAAACGTCGAATCAATTTTTATACTATTTTTCTCCCCCCCCCCCTCCCCTCCAATTTTACTCTTTCCGTATCGACATCCGTTACATTAAATCTGCTCTATGCAAAAGTATTTGTTTCAACATAAGTCACATCAGACATAACGGTACAATTAATTGTTACGGTTTATGTTCTATGTATAACGCACATAACTTACTGTTCCAAAGTAAGCCGTAACAACATTCATACTGCAGTCGCTTAAATGTACAATACACAGTTCGTTTGTTAAATGACGATTCACCTTCGACCAGCGAAGGCGGATTATGATTATCGATTGAATTTCCATTCACCTCGTAGATTAATGGATTTTTCGGGGTCGTTTCAGGATCTTTCAATATTTCACGCTTCATACGTTTCTCACAATATCTTCGCGACCATCATCGCTTTTCCCACCGCGCGAGTGCGAAAAAATTATTTTGATCGATCAATGAACCGACAGCAAAAAAAAAAATTATTTATGATTTTTCATTAATTTTTTCATTTTTTTTGTTCCATAGATCTTTAGAAACTGAGGGCAATGATCTCGATTAACATTCCACGATTACCATCAATCCGCCATCGGGAGATCTACTTGACGAAGAGATCCTTCAGAGACGGGCATATTGAAGGTTCGCAGGCTTCCGGCTGTTCCTCCTCCTTGTTTCCGCTGGCGAACCAATTGGAGACCTTGGCCGAGTTGCCGGGTTTTTGTTTGCCGGGCGAGATCGCTGTTTTACCGACCGACGGTCCGGCAGCGCTCGCCTCGGAGTCCGCTCCACGCTGGGAGGTCAAGAATTCCTCGATGGCACTGCCGATGACCTGGGCGTCGACTTTCGTGCCTCTGGCGTCGTCCCAGACGACCTTGTGCCTGGTTCCTTGACCGAGCTCCCTCGGGGGCGACGTCGTTCTCGTCAGGCTCTCCTTCACCGCCTTTATGACCTGCGACTTTTCGAACTTGAAACTCAAATTCGGCAGATTAACATCCTGACTTCTCTGTTTCATCCACATAGGCTGATGACGATTGGCGAACCAGTTTGCAATCGGAGGGGTCGAGGAGCTGGCGTTCTTCGGGCCGCCGCCGTTGCCGCCCTGGAGCGTCGTCTTGCTTCCGGTGCCGTGGAGTATCGACACGTCGAAGCTGTTCGATCGGTCCTTCAGGCGTCTGCGCTTCTCGTCGAGCGTCTTGGCGGCTTTTGCCTGGTCCCGGCTGGCAACCGGTGGACAACTTTCCTCGCCGCATCTGTTGATCTCCGTCGCCGAGGAGGTCAGCGAGCTGAGGATGGATATGAGATCGGTGTTGGAACAGACGATGCCGGTCGCCGGAGGGACGCTCGGCGGCAACCTCGGCAACTCCGAGGCCCGCCGTCTTATCGACGACGAACTCGAGCCCGCTGACAATGTCGGGGCGAAATCCGAGAAACGCCTCTGCTGCTGCTGCACGTAACGCTGCGCCGAGCTGTTGCCCTCCAGGGGCTGCACCTCGCAGACTCGCTCCCTCGACGGCGTCTTCCACATCTTCAGGCGCACCTGGGGAAGTGGAGAGGAAATTACTTGCCGAGGCAAATAAAAGAAAGCGATGTTTATCGTGCACTGAGAGAAGGATTTTCGAAAGACTACCGAGTCATATGGTAAATTTCGACCAAGCAACATGGCACGGCAACGTCACGACTGGCGATATGTGAAATTTTTTCAGGGACCATAGCAATTGTTACCCAACCGATGTGGTGTTTTTTATCGGAAGGCGGATAACAAAATTTTGCGTATCTGGCAAAAAAATTTCGTCTAATGATTCCGTAGACAAAAACTGAGAATTTCGTTGATTACATTTTTTTTATCTCATCGAAATATCGAAATAACGGTGGTGTAGATCGTCTTCTTCTAAGCAGAACATATAGAGTTCGGTACTGGTCCGGCTGGATAAGGTGTAGAGGAAGGGATTTCACGTCACATACGCTCGATTCAACGAGGCTGTTGGAGCTCGCGCATATTACTGAAGGGAACTGGGCAAGTCAAAGGAGTTCTTCGTTCTTGCAATTTGGGAACCGAACCTAGGAAATAATAAAACAGTAACGTGGCCTCATTCCGGGGTGCTTCGCTGAGGCGCGCTCAATTCTTATGGGAATGGGATGGACGTTGAGGATAGTGTTAACAGGGCCTTTATAGTGGCCGGGGACCACTTCGCTTGCGCGAAGCGCTCCTCCGACTCGCCATCTCGCGGCAAGCGGAAAGGCTCTACCCAGGGCGTCTCGTTACATTACATAAAAAAAATTTGATCGACATAATATGCCGGTATAAATTACAAACCTAAAACAAACGGTTCGGGATCGCGACGCCTCCGATTATTATATTTGATAGTAAACAGAACTTGTATTCTAGAAAAAATTACGGGATATTCAGGTAAATATCTGCGATAGCGCAAATTGCCATATTTTTTAGCCGAATGTGTTAAATTCAATACGAATGTTTGCCAGAATATCGCTGTAGTTTCCATATATTTTTGAGTTCTGTCGATTTTTACTAGATTTATGGTAATTTCTATCAGATCCTTCTCTCAGTGTGGGATTTTTTAAACTTTCGGGCTGAGTATCGTTCGTACCTTTCTCGTTTTTATTTCCGCGATATCGTCCATAATGTCCAACTGGAGATTGTGCGAACTGCCGCTGTTGCTCGGTGGTCCGGACAATCCTGACGCTGATTCACGACGTATCGGGAGTATTCTGGTCGCGCCCATAGGAACCGCGGCGATCGACTCGCGGCGTGTGTTACGTCCGAAGAACGTCGGCGGCACCTTCGATATCGTCACCACCGAGTGACGACGTCCACCCGGTTGGGGCGCTGGCGCTTGCGATAGAGTCGCGAGAAACGCCGCCTCCCGTGGCGATGGACCCGAGCCTTCGCCACCCCTTTCGCTCAAACGTCTCACCTAAAAAAAATTAGATCTTTTTTTTTTTGGGATGTTGATTGTCTTGATTCCGTATCGAATTGCTTTCTCCGAACCGGCAGGGCTCTGTGAGAATAAGATTTTACACCTGCTATCCTGCTTACGAATATTTTACTCTTCGTTAATCAACGAAGCACGTTTCTCGATGAAATTGATGGATTTTCTCAATTTCCCCGACACCCTTTGTGATATCAAAATACTTGAAACTTTTTTTTTCATTTTTAATGAAATGTTGGTCAAAAATTTGTTTCTTTTAATATTTCCGAACTTTCGTTTTTCTTAAAAGATGGATGTTGTTTTGGTGAGAACAAGTATGCAATGGTCTCAGATTTTTCATTAAATAGTATGACTATTTAATGAGGAAGGTGTTTAATGACGCGTTTCAGCAGTGCGCATTATACTCACTTGAGACGCAGTGATGCCGGAAGTGCACTGCGGCGTTGGCAAAGAGTGCTTCCGTGTCTCTCGCCACGGCGATAGTAGATAGGGATTTAGGGACGGCGAGTCTGGATCGAGACAGCGAGGCGGAGACTCGTTTCTTCGACGCTCAGCCTCTTCCTCGCCCAGGGTACTTTCCTCGACGATAATCTGCGGTTCGCCACCGCCGCTGTTCAGACTCGACGAGTAAGACTGCCTTCGTATCATCGTGACTCGATTTCTGTAACAATAGATGCACAGTTTCATTAAACAATTTCGTTCGGATTTATTAATCGATCGATAAAATTGAAATATCTAAATTTCAAATTATTTGCTATGGTCGTTGATTAGAGTTAGAACTAGAACCCTGTTCTATTTCCACTCGTTCGATAATTAGGTAGGAAAGGAGGACATCGGTCCTGGCAGATGTTTGCATACTTTTATTAATAGATTTCGATCGCATTTAATAATCGATGAAAACCTCTATAAATTTCAAATTATTTCTTATCGTCGTTAACTACAACTGAAACTAGATTCATGTTCTATTTTAACTTGTTCGACAAATCGGACAAAAAGATATCGTCTCCGACAGACTTTTGCACACTTTCATCCATAAATTTAGATTGTATTTATTAATTGATAAAAATATTTATAATTTTTTTTAACTATTTGCTCATATCGTTAACTAGAACTAGATCTACAATCCTGTTCTATTTCTACTTGTTTGATAAATTGGCCGGGAGGATATCTTTCCCGGTAGATTTTTCTTTCCGTATACCAGAGACCGTTCGGGCAATAGGTTTTTGCGTGTATTTCGATCATATTTTTTAATCGATGAAAATCTCTAAAAAATGTAAAATATTTGCTATCGTCGTTAACTGGAACTAGAACAATAATCTTGTTCTATTTCCACTTCTTCCATAAATTGGACGGAAGGATGTTTTCTCCGACATTCTTTTTTCTCGCTGTACCATAGTCCGCTCGGGGAATAAGTTTTCGCGTATATTTCGATCATATTTACCAATGGAAGAAAATCTCTATAACTTTTACCATTAACCATTTTAAATCGCCATAAATTGAAAGACCGGACAATAGGTTTTCGTGTGTATTTCGATCATATTTATTAATCAATGAAATTCTCTAAAAAATTTGAACTATTTGCTGTCGTCGTTAACTAGAATCCTCTTGTATTTCTACTTGTTCGATAAATTGAACGGAAGGCCATCGTCTCCGTCAGACTTTCCTATCGGTCTACCATGTACCGTTCGGGCAATAGGATTTCGCGTGTATTTACAATCCCCTCCCTGCTGAGAGAGCAATTTATTTTTCATTGCATTGAAAAGCAGCTTCGCAAGGGCGGGTATGGTGGTGACAAGTGCGATATAGAGAAATACGTAAAATTCGTTTGAATAACGGAGATATGTATTCACGATCACGTGCCTCGCGGACACTCAGACTATTCTTTTTCCTCACTTCTTTTTCGTTCCAATGAAGCGAGGAAATTTCTCAAGCGTATTCGGAGCGCGCCTGTCGAGAAAGGGATGCAGGAGGGACAGAGCTATTTTTTTTTAGTTCGGAGCGCGTTTCCACTTTCGAATTTTCCTCGCGTATGAAGTATTTAGGTGGGACGTCTGCAGGGTGAAAAAAAGCGCCGGTCCCGCGTGACGCAAAATAATTATTATTCAGTCGCACGTACAACGCCCCGGGGAAGAACGTCGAACTCAATTTATATTTCCACGGTGGGATGAACTAAGTCCCGTCCGATTGGGCATTCCCGAGCGTACGGGCCGTCCGCACACCACGCTTTTTTCCTTTTGCATTCATCCCGACGATTTTCTCTCCGCTGTTCGCAGGGATCTTTCAAAGGAACACAAATAGAGCACGACGCTGGCATCGACAAACCGGCGATCGTTGAATATGCAAATTCTTTACGGTCCCTCGACAATAATTTATTTCAGCTTCATGAATATTATTATTATCATTACTATTTTATTTATTGTTGAACTCTAGGATTGGATATCCGCTGAGATATCCAGTCCAACACCCGATAAAAAATATTGGGATGTAAAAAAGGCAATGCAAAAATGATAAACAAATTAAATAAAATAAGATACAAAATTAGATATTGGCCTTATAAAAAATACTAATTTTATGGGTCAGGGTGATGATTTTTTACGTTTCATAAAAAATGTGAGAAATGATTTAAAAAAATGCGAAATGGCAATTTTAATTAACGTCATCCCCGTTTGCAGTTACATTTGCTCCACAAATCGCCCTCATTTGTTCTTCAAACAGACCGCACTATAAGTATTGTAAAAAATCAAACACCGATGTTGCGAATAAATAGTAAAAAATTTATTTTTCTACATGGAATGAGACACTTTTTTTGTGGTAGTCACCACTTCCTCGAGTCGCACATGCACTCGAGGCCATCGCAGTATCCGCCGAGGTGGTGCTGCGAGAAACATTTGTCTGCACAAGTCACGTGATCAAAACTGCTGACGCTAGTCGGACCGGAGGACAGCAAGTCGCAGGTGAAATGCGTCTGTCTTGCTAGTGGCTGGTGGACGAAATCGCTGTAACTCACCGAATCCTCGAAACCATCATCAGCTTTAATGAAAGAAAAAAACGTTATTATAAATGTTTATTAACATTTTTTTTGTAAATAATATACTTACAAGTAGGATGATAATAAATCATTATTCATTATTCATTGTTGTAAATAATGTACAGTAGAGCCCTGATTAACCGGGGACGGATTAACCGTGCGTCTTCCTAGGTTTGTTTTTTTTATTCTTGGAGCAAACCAAAGTCACTGAATACTTAAAAAAAGACTAGCTTACGTACTGTTAATGAAAAAAACCGAAGCTTTACATTCTAGTTCATACTATTATACAATTAAGAGCAAATTGTACCAAGCGTTATTGTAACTAGTCAAAATAAAGTTACATCATTAGCCACTATTGACTTATATACTTTTCCGCATTTTTTCTCGCACTAGTGCGGGAAAGTAAACTTTCCTGCACTAGTGCGGGAAATAAAAGCGGAACAACCGGTTCGTTGACACGGGCGAGAAAAATCAATCTCTCTCGCACTCGTGTGAAGCGCCTGACTCGCCTTCGGCTCGTGTGTCACTTCACACTCGTCGAGAACGATCGATTTTTCTCGCTTTTGTTACGAAAATAACCATTGCTGTCTAGTACAGATTAACCGGGATTTCGATTATCCGGGTACTCTTCGGTGCCGACTATCCTGGTTAATCGGGGTTTTACTGTACTTACGAAAAGGAGGGCATAGCGGGGCAAAACGGGATTGAAAATCCGGATGTATCATTGGAACAAAATGGTGAATCCAAATTTTTTTGGAAAATTGAGTTTTGTTCTCACTGTACCGTTTTGCCCCACTGTCCCATTTTGCCCCGCTCTCCGCTAGGATGATTATAAACTTTTACATACATATTTATTTTATTTATAAATATATAACTTTTAGTAAATAATAATGTAACAACTTACGAGTAGGATGAGAAAGCACCGAATAGAGTGCTCTTACGTAGTAAGCGGTTAGAGCAACGAATACAACGATAAAGAAACTGAGTTTCATTGCGTCGTTAAAATCGTGGTGGTTAACTCGAAGGAGGATCGATCGTTTGTGCCCGGACCATCGCTTCGATAGTATCGTTTATAACTAAGTACGAGCGGAAAAACGCGATCCCTCTCGAGACCACGCTAGTCACGCGCTTTCCTCATATAGCGAGTCTACTCGTACAAGGTATAGCGACGAGGAAACCATTTCCCAAAGGCGGAAAATACGCGAAGAAAAGACGATCAATATCACGTCAGCATCTCCACTGAGAAAAAGGATAGTATTTTTTACTACACCAATTCTCGGAGCAAACCAAAGTTACTGAATACTTTTAAAAAATACTAGCTTACGTACTACTAATGAAAAAACCCCAAAGCTTTATATTCTAGTTTACACTATTTAACAATTAAGTGCAAATTATACGAAATGTCATTTATCATTAGTACCCAGGGGGAACGTCTATATAGATAGTTTCTGATAGTATATAATCAATTATACAGTTAAATTATAATTATATTCAACTACAGTTAAATTATAATTATAGTTGCAACCATGATTTTTTTGTCACTGTCGTAGAAACTCGCGGATTTCTGCATCGATTTTTTATTTTATTCGAGAAGAACTGTCAGCCACGAGTTTTTTTAATTTGCAAGAAAGTTGAAGGGTCAAGTTGAAGAGTTCGTTGAGATAGATTAGAGCGGACGCTGATTGACACGGAAAATCCGAGATTCGTCAGTAGTTCGTAAATGGAGCCCTGATGTTGTCCTCGAGACGACGTGAAATAACCCCGATCGGTACCAAAAACTGCAATTAATTTTTTATTAACCATGCTGACTATTAACGCTCAAGAGGAAATTATTAAATGTTTTCACATCGCTTCCTGTAATTATAGCCTTTTAACCGAAAACGGCCAGGATTAGTGAACGATAATTAGTTAGAGTTTCTGTCGATCGGGTTCGCATTGAGCGGGGCGGAAAGGTTTTCATATAACATTAACGGACCTTAAAATCCGTAACCACCCATTAATATAAAATTCCATAAAATTCATTAACAACCATATAAAAGATTCGACCCTAAGAAATGAAGTGCTAATGCTGTCCTCGAGTCGATGTGAAATATCGCGGACGGTAATAAAAACGGTAATTAATTTTTAATCATGGAGACCATTTACGCTCAAAGGAAATTTGTGTGAGAATTTTCTTTCAACCGGAAATGGTGGGGAGCCGTGAAAGAAAATTAGTTACAGTTTCTTTCGAACAGACCCGCGTTGGGCGGGGAGGAAATGTTTTCACATCGCATCCTGTAATTACTGCCTTTTAACCGGAAACGGTCAGGATCAGTTGAAGATAATTAGTTGGAGTTTCTGTCGAGTGGGTTCGCATTGAGCGGGGAGGAAATGTTTTCACATAGCCTTAACTTCAATTAAAAAATTCTTTAAACAGATATTTTCGGTCAGAAACTTTAAACATTCGTAAAAAAATGACAAACAGTAACGGCAAATGCTTAAAATCATAGAAATTTATTGACAGCGCATGGAATTCGGTGATCCAATCACTAAACTGGAACCTTCCATTGAAAACACAAGTAAGTTGTATCGATATGAACTACACTCCAAATGTGTCGGAATGTCATTTTCTGAGTATTTTTAACACTTTTTTCTTGAGTGCTTCAATGACAGTGTTTCTCCCCTACAAACTTGCTCTTCTTTTCGTCGTGCCGTTAACTCTCTTTCTTTTCCAAAAATAATGTTTAAAAATTACTCCCTATTACTTCACAGAGTGAAAACAAATGGTTGTAACACTTGCAATTTTTTTTTAAACTGTGCAGCACAGACGCTTTCATGTTTTATTGATTTATCTGCAGGTCAACGAGTTCCATAGTAGCTTTTCATCCGGTTTAGGACACTTGTTTTTTTTTTTGTACTTCGGTCAAATCAAAACTTCTTCGAGACGCATTTGCACTCTACACCATCGCAGTGTCCGCCGAGGTGGCGTTGAGCGACGCATTTCGCTGCGCAAGCAGCGTGGTTAAATCCGCTAACACCCCTCGCACCGAACGACAGCAAGTCGCAAGTGAAACGCTTCTGTCTGATGAGGGGATGCTGACGGAGATCCTTAGGGTTTACGACGATGTCGTTGTATCTCGGTCCTTGCAGGCGTGCGTCATCATCAGCTGTGAAAAAAAATAGAATTATTTTTTAATTTGAAATGTGAGATAAAAGTTTGTATCAATCGACCGGACCGGTTTGACGATGATAATAAAATTGAGAGAATCATAATAATTAACATAAAAATAATATATTACGTAATACATTAAATAATATATCGAATAATATATTAAATATTGTATTAAATATTATATTAAATATTATATTGAATAATGTATTAAATAATTATTAAGATAATAATATACTTACGAAAAGTACCGATAGGAAGCACCTCATAGCGCGCTTGTGTGGAGTAAACGGCTAGAGCCACAAAGGCGATGATAACGAGACCGAGCTTCATTGTAGTATGAAAATCGTGGTGTTTCACTCGAAGGAGGTACGATCGTTTGTGTCTGGACCATCGCGATAATAGCAGCTTTTATATGAGCGGGATAAACACGATCCCACTGGCGAGCACTCCGGTTACGCGGTTTAGTCATATAGCGAGTCTACGCGTGTGCCGTATCGCGACGAGGAAATAACATTTCCCAACAGCGGGAAATACGCGAAGAAAAGATTATTTACACGCCGAGGCTCGCAGCTTTCCGCGTTAGATTTTTTAATGCTTTATACATAGAGGTGGTCAAACGCGAGATTTGGAAATTGCGAGGAAAGTTGGAGGGTCAAAAGTTCATCGAGGAAGATCAGAGTCGATGCCGATTGACCCGGAAAATCGGAGATACGTCGTCACGGAAAAAGTCGTCATTAATAAATTATCTTATAAAAAAACAACAACAACAACAACCCAGAAAACGCAGTAACGATGCGACAATGTAACTGAAAATAACAGGCAATGTTACGAGAGTGTTGCATGTAAATTACACGCAAGTTGCCATTTCCCACTCAGCAATATAACACTGTTATATCACCGTGTTATGTCGTTGTTATATAACAATATAACATGCAGTTTTTTAAATTATTAAAAATATATTATCGCCAATTCCATCGTTGAATCAGCATCTTTATTAGTGACAAATGGATTTACTCTATTCATAGGAACAAATGGATATCAGAAAAAACTATATTCATTTTTGTAACTTGTAACAAACATAACATCACATCTGGCAATTCATTTCCAATTAATTAATTAATTAATTATTTTTATTAATTCATTAATTATTTTTTCCCAACAATTACCGAAAAATAAAAAATGTCTTCAGGAGAGTTCAGCTGCATGTGCTGTTTCTGATAGCGGTTGCTGCTGCGGTGGGTGTTTCGCGATCGTGCGATTTAGCCTGATGCGGTTGTTTATCCCCATGTCTGCGGCGGTGCAATTAGCGTGCGCGCCAAGTGGTATGGTGTTGTTACTAACTGGGAACAATTAACAAAGTAGTTTGTACAGCTCGTTGAGATTACGGGGGGGTTGGATCGTGTCTCCGTTGTACTCGATAATCAATTAGCAAGTTCCTTATACTTCTGTCATAGTAGCGAATTCCCTTGAACACCGCAGAATTGCCCAGTCGCGGGGCAACGCAATTGACACCGATTGCCAGTACGGCGATAAGAAGTAATAAGAACTTCATTATTGTTTCATGGAACGGGACGAAATTTTTCCTCGTCTCGATTGAATCGCTCACTGAGTACTCGATCGCTAATATTCAGTTTTATATTCAGTCCGAACGAGTTTTTCTTCCCCGATACCAGGGGGGAGGGTAAAACGAACCATTCGACAATTTTTCGTGAGACATTTAAAAAAATGGTCCTATCTAAAATGGAGGACATCGGTCCATTTTGCCCCACTCCTTCTCTCGAGTTGATATTATTAACGTAAATTTTTCTCGATATAGTGCAGAATTAGGTAAAACGAACCACTACTTATTTAATCAGCTGCGCTGATGAAGTAAGTACGAATTGGTTTCGCAAAAAAAGGCTGATATTCTCACATCCACCGAGAGGGTAAAATGGACCATTCACCAATACGTGGGAGGTTGAACAAAAAGTACCATTTCAAATGGACGATATTGGTCCATTTTATCCTGCTCTTCCTACAGGCTTCTATATTATTAACGTAACTTAGTTCTTTTCCTCAATATAGGGGAGAACGGGGTAAAACGAACCATTACTTATTTAACCGGCTGTGCCCATTGAGTAAGTACGAATTGGGTCGGTAAAAAAGCTGCAGGGAAAGAGTTAGATCATGTCTCTGCTCCGATTGATTATCAATCAGCGAGCTGCGCAGAGGTGGTGTAACTTAATTGATACTGATTGCCGAAGACGATAAGAACTTCATTATTGCTTCGTGAAAAGACGATGAAATTTTCCTCATCTCGAATTAATCGCTTTTATATTCAGTCCGACCGACTTTCTCTTCCTCGATACGGGGAGGGGGGTAAAACGGACCGTTCGCCAATTTTGCGTGGGATATTAAAAAAGGTCCTATCTCATGGAGAACATCGGTCCATTTTGCCACACTCTTTCTTCCGAGTCTATATTATTAAGGTAACTTAGTTTTCTTCATCGATATTGGGGAGAACGAGGTAAAACGAACCATTACTTATTTAGTCTTACTAAAGAAAGGCTGCAGGATTGAGGATATTCTCGCGTTCTATGTGCGAATTTTAGTTAACGTGCAGAATAAAAAATTATTGAAATTAAATTTACAAATTAATAAAACATTTATTTATCGAAGTATACTACAGTTAATGTATATTATAGTTACAAATCATTGGTATGCTTTCTAGCCGAAGTCTCGTTGGGAAGTGCTGTAACAATCTTCAAAATGAAGACAGATTTTTTTTTTTAGTAACCATTGCCTAAAATCGTGAGTTTCCCGCATGGACTGAGCTGCGGTCAGTTAATCGTCGCTTTTATATTGGTTCGGTGGAAATCGTTTTATCTTCCGTATCGATCGAGAAAAAAAACTGTGAACTAGCTTGGTATTCATAATTTTTATTAATTCACTGGGCGAAGTGATACGCCTCGGTTGTGTTGATGAACTCTCCGCGGCGTAATGCCATATTTTAGATCGCGCTGTGTCACGTAAATATAGGTATAGACGATCAATTTATATAATTATTCTTACATAGTACGCGTGATCATCGAACCGTCGCGCTTGTACAAAGGAACTACTCTCAATAGCGCTACTTTCTTGGCTCATCAGGGTCCTCGAAGAACAAGGAAAATTGTGGTCACTTCGTCGTCGAACAAACGGGTTTGATTACCGATAAGATTTCACCGGAATCGTTAAATAAAACATTATGTCGTTTTTCAACTATAGGAGAGAGCGGGTCAAAATGGAACGTGGCATCAAAATAGGAACCCAGGGTAAAAAGCAATACCGAGGCAAAAATGGAAACCCGGGGCAAAATGGGACCCGGGGCAAGACGAAACACCGGGATAAAATGGAATACAGAATTACAATGGGACCATGGGGCAAGACGAAACACCGGGGTAAAATGGAACCTAGAATCAACGCGGGATCTCGGGCTAAGATGAAACACCGGGGTAAAATGGAAACCAGAATAAAAATAGGATCTAGGGGACAAGAAAAACAAGCAATGGGGCAAAATCGAATCCATAATGAAAATGAGACCTCGGGCAAGAAGAAGTACCAGGGAAAAATGGAACCCCGGGGTAAAACGAAACACCGGTTTAAAATGCCCAATTCCACCAATTTTTAACCTAACATAAAAAAATTGCATCTCAGATGGAACATTTGGGTCCATTTCGCCCCACTCTCTCAAATATTTCACATCCATCATCCGTCGCTAATTGAGGATGGTCTCAACGGTTACCGCGACAGTAATTATCACGTCGTTCATTCGCGGTTTCAACTCTGTCGGTTCAGTCGGTGTCATTATCGCCATTTATGAATTATAAGTCACTAAAAAAATCTACGTGTTTAAACTCGTATACAAACAAGGCGATTTTATCTCGAAACTTTCCCATGCGCGATACAACAAGCGTCGCGAGATTTCATTAATTGCTGATCTCTGAGGATCACCTCGCGTATTGATTATTCGCGTGATTCCGCGTGCGCTATTGTTGCAATCTGGGCGCAAGTTTTCCTCGGTTTGGGCCACTTGTTTTTTTTTCTTCGGTCAAATCAATAATTCTTCGAGCCGCATATGCACTCTGCACCTTTGCAGTGTCCGCCGAGGTGGCGTTGAGTGATGCATCTCACTGCGCAAGCAACTTGGTTATATCCTTTATCACCCCTCACACCGAACGCCAGCAAGTCGCAAGTGAAACGCTTCTGTCTGATGAGGGGATGCTGACGGAGATCCTTAGTGTTTGCGAGGATGTCGTTGTATCTCGGTCCTTGCAGGCGTGCGTCATCATCAGCTTTGAAAAAGAAATTAGAATTATTTTTTTAATTTGAAATGCGAGATAAAAGTTTGTATCAATCGACCGAACCGGATGGACGATGATAATGAATATTGAGAGAATAATAATAATTAACAAAAAAATAATATATTACGTAATTCATTGAATAATATATTCAATAATATATTAAATATTGTATTAAATATTATATTGAATGATGTATGAAATAATTATTAAGATAATAATATACTCACGAAAAGTACCGATAGGAAGCACCTCATAGCGTGCTTGTATGGACCCGTGTAAAAAAAAATGTACGTTACGGATCCGTCCGGCATCCGTATTTTGTCCGTATAAAGTACAGCTTTTGACCCGCTCCGGGACTTTTTACGGACTTCAACGTTTAAGGATCCCGAGTCCGTCGTAACATGTTTCTCTGCTACAACAACTGAATTCATGGGTATTATCAGTTCGACTACGACATACAATTCAAGTACCAGGTTGTGGACGGGAGGATTATCGAAGTCCAGGTCAATTCCTCCATAGTTTTCGGTTCCAGGACTATTCCTCTATAGTTTCCTGAATCCAGGACTACCGCTTCATAGTTTTCGGTATCAAAAAGTATGTCCACATATTTTTCCAAATCTAGGTTGATCCGTCCGTAGTTTTCAGTATCTAGGTCGATCGCAGCGTAGTTTTATATGTTTAGAGCCTTCATAGTTTGCGCCGGCCACATACGTCAAAAGTTCATATTGCATGTATATGAAATTCAATCAAGTACGTAAAAAGTTCGTATTGAATTTCGCGTACGTAAAAAGTTCGTATCGACGTTCGAGTACGTGAAAAGTTCGTATCGAACGTCGAGTACGTGAAAAGTTCGTATCGAACGTCGAGTACGTGAAAAGTTCGTATCGATACGGAAGTACGTGAAAAGTCTGTATCGATACAGATACGGATCGGGTCAAAAGCTGTACATTATACGGACAAAATACGGATCCCGGACGGATCCGTCACGTACTTTTTTTCTTACACGGGGAGTAAACGGCCAGAGTCACAAAGGCGTTGATAACGAGACCGAGCTTCATTGTAGTATCGAAATCGTGGTGTTTCACTCGAAGGAAGTACGATCGTTTGTGTCCGGACCATCGAGTTAATAGCAACCTTTATACGAGCCGGATAAACACGATCCCACTGGCGAGCACTCTCTTTACGCGGTTTAGTCATATAGCGAGTCTACTCGTATTTGATCAGAAATATCTGTATCGATGGCTGAAGGACTACGGTCGATGGCTAATTAGCAATATACAATGTAGGTGAAAAGAGAAAAGTTTATTAGGTACAAAAAAAATCTCTTTCACATTATGTATTGTTAATAAACTCACTACTACTATTACTATCTGCATCGTTGTTAGGGGTAAAATAATAAGACGAGGCTGGAAAAAGGTTTCCTTTTGAACGCATCTAAACACCTCGTCTGCGTCTTAGCGCCTTATCAGTGAGACGACTATACAAACATTTCAACATAACGCATTTTATTCATTTCATTCCTGCATTTTGGTAAATGGTTTCAATGGCAATCATCACATTTGCCAATTAATTTTCAATTAATTGATTATTGATTTTTATTAAATTAATGAATTATGTTTATTAATTCATTAATCATTTTTTCTGAACAGTTAACAAAAAATTAAAAAATGCTTTGGGAGAGTTCGGCTGTATGTGCTTTTTCTGGTAGCGGTTACTGCTGCGGTGGGTGCTTCGCGATCGTGCGATTTGGCCTGATGCGGTTGGTTATTCCCATGTCTGCGGCGGTGCGATTGGCGTGCGCGCCAAGTGGTACGGTGTTGTTATTAACTGGGGACAATTAACAAAGTAGTTTGTACAGCACAATGAGATTACGAGGGCGTTGGATCGTGTCTCCGTTGCAATCGATAATCAATTAGCGAGTTCCTTATACCTCTGTCATAATAGCGAATTCCTTTGAACACCGCAGAATTGCCCAGACGCGTTGCAACGCGGCTGATACCGATTGCCAGTACGACGATAAGAACTAATAAGAACTTCATTGTTGTTTCGTGGAACGGGACGAAATTTTTCCTCGTCTCGACTGAATCGCTGACTGAGTACTCGATCGTTAATCCCCGCTTTTATATTCAGTCCGAACGAGTTTCTCTTTCTCGATACCAGGGGGGAGGGTAAAACGGATCATTCGAGAATTTGCGTGGGACATTAAAAAAATGGTCCTATCTAAAATGGAGGACATCGGTCCATTTTGCCCCACTTCTTCTATCGAGGTGATATTAATAACGTTAAATTTTCTCGATATACCACTACTTATTTGATCAGCTGCGCTGATCAAGTAAGTACGAATTGGTTTCGTAAAAAAAGGCTGCAGGATTTAGGATATTCTCGTGTCCACCGAGAGGGTAAAACGGACCATTCACCAATATGTGGGAGGTTGAAAAAAGTACCATCTCAAATGGAGGACGTTGGTCCATTTTACCGTGCTCTCCCTGCACGCTTCTATATTATTAACGTAACTTCGTTCTTTTCCTTGATATAGGGGAGAACGGGGTAAAACGAACCATTACTTATTCAACTGGGTGTGCCGATTAAGCAAGTACGAATTGGGTCGGCAAAAAGGCTGCAGGGAAGGAGTTAGATCTTGTTTCTGCTCCGATTGATTATATCAATCAGCGAGCTGCGCAGAGGCGGTGTAACTTAATTGATACTGATTGCCGACGACGAAAAGAATTTCATTATTGTTTCGTGGAACGACCACGAAATTTTCCTCATCTCGAATTAATCGCTTTTATATTCAGTCCGACCGAGTTTCTCTTCCTCGATACGGAGAGGGGGGTAAAACGGACCATTCACCAATTTTGCGTGGGACATTAAAAAAGGTCCTATCTCAAATAGAGGACATCGGTCCATTTTGCCCCACTCTTTCTTCCGAGTCTATATTATTAACATAACTTAGTTTTCTTCATCGATAGAAGGAAAAACGAGGTAAAACGAACCATTACTTATTTAGTCTGACTAAAGAAAGTCTGCAGGATTGAGGATATTCTCGCGTTCTATGTGGGAATTTTAGTTAACGTACAGAATAAAAAATTTGAGAAATTAAATGTACAAATTAATAAAACATTTATTTATCGAAGTAATAATACAGTTAATGTATATCATAGTTACAAATCATTGGTACGGTTTCTAGCCGAAGTCTCGTTGGAAAGTGCTGTAACAATTTTCAAAATTGAGACAGATATTTTTTTTAGTAACCATCGTCTAAAATCGTAAGTTTCTCGCATTCGCAAATAATGGCAAGGCAGTCGATACTCTGGGGATGCTTTTTGCACCAAGAGCGACAGGTCGGGGTTGAACCACCGAGACGACTGTGCCCTACGCATACGCTTCGTCGTTGTCTCATAACCAAATCGGCGGAACTCAGTGGCATCGCAGACGACGATTCGTCTCCGGGCTCTGAGAAAAAATATTATTTCATGAAATTGATAACTCTTAAGGTGCAAACACACCGAATAGTTTTTGCTTAGAACGACTTTGATTTTTCCCAAAAAAAAACTTATTTTTTCGTAAAGTTCAATAAAAAAATTTGAGTAATTTCACCGTACTTTCCAGAAATAGACTCGCCAGATTCGAACCCCTAGCGTCATAGATGTGTCCCGCAATGCAAGTGGCCACGGCCAACAGAGCGGCGAGGCTCAAGAAAAATTTCATAATTATTAAAGGTACTTTGATCGTGTTTGTAGTTTGGAAAGGAACTGTTTATTGACTGAGTTGCGGTCAGTTAGTCGACGCTTTTATACCGTTTCAGTGGAAATCGTTTCGTCTTCCGTGTCGATCGAGAAAAAAAACTGTGAACTAGCTTGGTATTAATAATTTTTGTTAATTCAGCGAGCGAAGTTATAGGCCTCGATTGTGTTGATAAACACTCCGCGGCGTAATACCATAAATCAGAGTGCGCTGTGTCGCGTAAACATAGGTATAGACGATCGATTTATATGATAATTATTCCTACATCTCACGCGTGATCATCGAGCCATCGCACTTTAACTCTACTCGCAATAGCGCAACTTTGTTGGGTCATCAGAGTCCTCGAGGAACAAGGAAAATCGTGGTCACTTCGTCGTCGAGCAACCGGGTTTGATTACCGATAAGGTTTTACCCGAATCGTTAAATAAAACATTATGTCGTTTTTCAACTATAGTAGAGAGCGGGTCAAAATGGGACCCGGCATCAAAATAGGAGCCCAGGCAAAAAGCAAGACCGAGGCAAAATGGAACCCAGAATAAAAATGGGAGCCCGGGGTAAAATGGAATCCAGAATTACAATGGAACCCCGTGGCAAAATGGGACCCAGAATAAAAATGGGACCCCGGGCCAAGACGAAACACCGGGGTAAAATGGAACCTGGAATCAACATGGGATCCCGGGCTAAGATGCAACACTGGGGTAAAATGGAAACCAGAATAAAAATAGGACCCTGGGGGCAAGATGAAACACCGGGGCAAAACGGAACCCATAATGAAAATGGGGCGAAAGACCCCGGGCAAGATGAAGTACCGGGGCAAAATAGAACTTCGGGGCAAAACGGAAGCCCGGGGCAAAACGGAATCCCGGGGCAAAATGGAATGCATCTCAGATGGATCACTATTTGGGTCCATTTTGCCCCTCAGATGGTAGGTCCATTTTGCCCCTCTCTCTAAAATATTTCACATCCATCATCCGTCGCTAATTAAGGATGGTCTCAACGGTTACCGCGAAAGTAATTATCGCGTCGTTCATTCGCGGTTTCAACTACGTCGGTGCAGTCGGTGTCATTATCGACATTTATGAATTATAAGTAACTAAAAAAAATCTCGTAAATGTTTTAACTCGTATACAAACAAGGCGATTTTATCTTGGAACTTCCACATGCGCGATGCGACGAGCGTCACGAGATTCGATTAATTGCCGATCTCTGAGGTTCACTTCGAGCATTGATAATTCGCGTGATTCCGCGCGCGCTATTATTTTAATCCGCGCGCAAGTTTTCCTCGTTGATCACTGCAGCTCGAAACTGACCTATAAGCATAAGATCTCCCGATCCAATCGCAACCGATTCGCGAGAAGCCAGGCAGCTCTTTCGAAACTGGGTTTTTCTCCGCCGCATATAATTCCTGATTTTTCCTCATTCCCCATGGCAGCCTCCGCGATTCACGGTAACGCGCTCTACGATCGTCCCGACGTCATTCGAGATCGTCGTGTCCGTCGACTAAGTATATAAGCTTCGACGATCGGCTAGAGATGCATCAGTTCACCGATAACCGTCCAGACAAGGCAAACATCGAAAACAACCAGCAAACATGAAGTTCATCGTTTTCGTCCTGGCTGTACTGGCCGTCGCTTCCTACGCCAAGGCCGGCGTCGTCCGAACACCGGAAGAGCCGACGCATCATCCGGAAGTCGCCGGATCCTCGACGCCTCGCACCGAAGTCGCTGGAGCCTCCACGCCTCTTACCGTAGAGCCTAAAGTCGTCAAAGTCGCCGAAGAGAGTCACATAAGTGAGTTGATTTTAATAATTTAATCGGCAATTTGGAAAAACCAAATTTTCGGATTGCCTCCGATATTAAAAAAAGGTCATTCAGCGAAGACTTTTTTGTCGACTGGGATGCACAATTTTTTTTCACTGAAGCGTATCTTTAAGTAAAAAAAAATGTAGAATTACAATTTTACGAGAAGCGTTTTTCGAATGTTCGAAACTTGTTTTACCGTGTAGTTTAATTTTCGTACGATTTTCGGAAATGTTAATATATTTCTTGTTTTTTCTTTTCTCAGCACACCTTGAGGACGTTGATGCGGCCGGCGGTGTCCCTGCCGATCCGAAGAAGGAGATAATCAGACACAGGCGTCTGACATGCGACGTGTTCTCCTTCTCATCGAGCGCCGTCACCCCCAATCACGCTGCTTGCGCTACCAAGTGCATCGCAATGGGCAGAAAGGGTGGTCACTGTGACGGAACGACCTGCAACTGCAGGGGCGACAAATGGATCGGCTAAAGACGCTTAGCAAGTGAACGGTTATCAGTCAATGAACTGTCCGGTAATGCATGTGCATTAAAGAAGAAAAGCTCGATCACTGGATTTTATCGTCTGCGTAACTGTTCATTTATCGGTGACGTCAATCTAACCGACTGGATCATCAACAACACCAATATAGCATTATAGACGAGGTCAATTTTATTGACGGTACTTTAATCTCTGATTTCTCCGGATATCGGTATTGAAATTTATTATCATTAAGCCTTTGATCTAATACTCTGTAACCCGAAAGTCTACCTAATTATATGATTTTCGGATGCACAAACAAATATAAATATAATTAATGCTCGACAATCCATTGATTCTCTTAACTTTTCTTCAACCTTTGCACCTTGTGATTATGTCATGAAATAATAATAATAATTCGTAACAATATAATAATTACTCACAAAAAAATCATCTCGACCGCAGAAAGAACCGCCCTAAGAAAACTCACCAAGATAAGACATCAGAATAACCTCCTTCGCAATCCTCCAAAATTTCTACTATACAAACCCTCCAGACTAAAGGAGCGCGTCAAACACCTAAGCTCAGACCTCGCGCAAGCACACCTAGAAACTTTTATAAGCCTATGCAATAGTCGATTTTCAAATGCAAGACCCAAAGACAAATTTCCGACGGACACAATAATAGAAATCCTGAACAGACTTCACAACACGTAGCTGCATTTAATCGTCCTAAAATAAGGGCCAAATTTCAAGCCGTTAGTTGTAACTTAAGAACGCTCTTGAGATTGAACTTGAGATCAAAGCTTGGCCCGACCTTCATTGCATGCTTAAGATCTAACTTAAGTTCGAGCTTAAGATCGAACCTCAGTTTGAACTTGATTTCGTTCTTAAGTTTGATCTTAAGTTCGACCTTAAGATCCATCTTAAGTTCAAACTAATAAGAAGCGATAAAAAGATCTCCAAAAAAGCTTCATATCGCTCGCCACGAATTGTCCCATCTTCACAATCGCAGATCATGTCATTGAGGAGAACAATTGTTCTCTAGAAATCCGTCCGCTAAGTCCGTTTTTATTCCATAGAAACGAACTTAAGAAATTCCTTTGCCATATCACCCATTCATGACAATATAGGGCTATCAAAGTTACTCGTAGTTGGGCTCCAGATATAGATCCTGCGCCGAAAAAGCGTTAGAGTTCAAACTTACGTTCGAACTTGAACATCAATCAAATTTGAGTTCACACTTAAATTCGAACTTAAGATCAAACTTAAGCACTAGATCAAGTTCGAACTGGGATTCGAACTTAAGATAGATCTTAAGCACGCAATAAAGGTCGTGGCCACACCGCGATCTTAAGCTCAATCTCAAGAGCAATCTTAAGTTCAAACCAGAGCTGGGCAAATAGGCAAATACGTTAAGTACTTGAATTACGTATTGGAAAAGCAAGTACTTGGCGTGCTGAGGTTTGGGTTGTTTTTGTAATTTCTAAAGTAATTACTAAAGTTCTGAATACAGGACACCGACTCAGTAATTGATACTTCAATACGTTCGTAAAGTACTTAAAATTCGACCCTGAGGCATGTACAACACCATCGCACTCACACTCTTCTCAGATAACGGCAAACAAGCAAACAAGTAGAAACTAGACTGGCTGAAAGACTCTGGTCGATGACCAGGCAAAGCAAAACAAAACGAAAGCCGCTTTACCATGTAAACATTTTTGCCAATAAAATTCTTGTACTACTAACTATTAAATGATAATAATATAGATAAAAAATGAATCTTGAATACAAGGTTCCCTGATTTCAGTAGAAATATAGGCGTCATGGATATTTAGATATAAGATAAAAGTGATATAGAATTCGAGAGAAAAAATAGAAACAAGAACACAAAAAGTGTTTGTACTGGTTAAATAACATATGTTTATAGTGTCAGCTCTTAGCCTAAGTTATGAGTTATATGTTAAAGAAAGAATATTGTTAAGGAGAAATCCGTTTAATAAATAAATAAACAAATTTAAAAAAAAGAAACTACTTTGTATTATCGTTGGATTTCAATTATCGTTGGATCTCTAATAACATGACCTTTCCGGCCGACTTTCCGTGTACGATATGTTGTGTACATTCGCGAGATCGCGCGGTGCAATCGCTGATGACGTGATGACTCGGGCGACCATCGAATCTCATTATGGATTCGAGTCGCGGAATGACGTTTGCTGTACCGCCGTGCCGACGAGATCGTTAATTGTTTGCGGAATAATTGTTAGTTCTATCTCGCCGGTAGCGACCGGTCAATTCACCGATATTGGTTCAGTCAACGAATCCAATTACGGGCATTTCTGACAAACATTCGCTTTGTATTTTTTTTATTTATTATTTCACGACTATCGAGGTAAACTCGATGAGCTACTTCGAGCCCTCGCGTTCGGGTTAATATTGTTCGGGAGCAAGAGGATCCGCTTAATTGCTGCAGGCTTTCGGAAGCTGGCCGAGGGATGCAGAGATGCCGAGAGAGGTTCCTTGTATGACCATGCAGGAGTCGTTGATGTTTGACGGTATTAGACCGAGGTCGAGCACAAGCTGCCGCACTCGATTAAGCTCGAAGGCGCTCTCGGACCTTCCGGGACCATCTGTGCCGGATAAACATTACCTGTGCATATGTGTGGGCCTGCGCGTGCACACTCTGGACCATATTCATGCTATTTGTAGCTTCACGCGGATAATGTAATTTGAGTATACAGAAAAAATGTATGTATATGTTTATTATATGTTGGCAATGTTTATTGACGAGATGAAAAGTTCTTCTTCAAATATTGATTTATTTATTTATTCCATTTAAATCCAAAAAAATACGATTTTTCGTGCATAAAATCTAGATTTTTAATAGCACACTGTGCTTTAGGCCCAAAAAGGCGAGCGGATTCGTGTTTAGCGGGAAAAATTACGTCGAAATATGTGGCAGATCATTTTAAAAGAACAAAAAAAATTTTCGTCGAAAAATTTCAAGGCCCTTTAGAGTCCATTTTTCCCGTTGTATTTGCCTGTGCATATGTGTTGTACAGACACATCCTGAGTAGCTGAGTTAGCCTGTACGTGCTTATTCTGGGCTGTCGTATTTGTAGCTTTTGTACTGACATAACGTACTTTGAGTATGCAGAAAAAAAATATATGTGTTGGCCATGTTTATGGACGTATGTATGAAAAAATGTATATATGTTGGCAATGTTTACGGATGAGATGAAATTTTTTTTTTAATAGTGATTTATGTATTTATTGCAATGAGAACGGAATGAGCCCAATTACAAGTTCATAATCATAAAAGAGGAAAAACTATAAATTCTTTACCGGAATTAGCACCACAATTTTTACTGTTCAGCTCGCACAAATTAATGAGAAACTAGTGAGTAGACATTTTACTGTTATTATTATCGCTGAAAATTCCATCAATTTTGAATAAATTTTAAAGCATTTCTGCATTACCGCAGAGCTCGCTGTTAGATGTCCCGAAAGCTTCGCTCAGTCATCGAGCGTGTCCTCGTTTGACGTCGCACCAACCACAAAATTAAATTGCCTTCTCCTTCCTGTGCACTATTATCGAACAGACTGGAGCTGCTCCTGCCCGAATTTACCAATAAGATTACCTTATTCGTACCCCAATGTAATTATTTTACAGACATAATATACATTGTCGTAGACCTTCTCGACGAGCTCTCGAAATTTGATCAAAGTTGAACCACAGGTGTGCTAATAGAGGCGAATGTCGATTTTTCGTATTATCATCCCGAAGGTGTTGAAGTTTGACCGAGGTCCAGTGCGGACGATTGTACTCGATTTAATCCAGATGTGCTCTTGGACCGACTCTTACACACATACACATATATATATAGGGAAGAGCGGGGCTAAATGGGACAGCGGAGCAAAACGGAACAGTGATATAAAACGCAATTTTCCAATAATTTTTGGATGCTACTGCGTGGCAAAACAGGGCAGAAAATCCAAATGCATCGATGGGGCAAAATGTGGCTTCTAAATTTTTATTGAAAAATTGCGTTTTGGCTTATTGTCCCGTTTTGCCCCGCTCTCCCCTATACGCTAGCGATTATGTTGGCTCGCGCGCTCGCATGGTTCAAGGAAATCCACTCCATATGTTATGAAAATCGTAATTCCGAAATTATGGCATATGCACAGTAAGAAATATGTGTACTTTTTACAACTTAGTGTCCACAAACGTCCACAATTTTTTATTTGTTAATTTTTCAGTCGCACCATCTGGCTCCAGTATTTATAAAAAAAGTACCAACTAAAAATTGTCAATGACACGGGAGATAAAAGGACGGTTTTGTATATTCAAATCTGAACAAACGAGTTTGTCACTTATTTGACAAAATTATTTTTACAAAACTTCGTACTCCGATTTTACGAAATTATTTTTTACTGTGTGGAATGGAATTTCAAAAACTTCGAAATCCATTCACCATATCCCATATGGCATGAGAACGCGAATTCAAAAATTATAGCATACGGAATGGAATTTCGAATTCCATTCGTTACGGATTAAAAGACATTACGTACGGCCATCCCACCCTGACTTACCCAACACAAACATAATACTGCGCCTTGTCGGGCAGAATGGGTGAATACCGGCTGGGCTGATTTTAAAGAATTCTGCCAGTCAACTGCATGGTACACAGTACGTGCACATGACACTGTCTTGATAAGTCAATCAGCATCCTGCTGAAATTACGATACCGTCAAGGTGTTTCGGAAAGCCTTGCTTCGCCGTCAAGGCTCCTCGTTTGACGTCGCAGTGACCACAAAATTGAATTCCCATTGACCTTCTCATTCCCACGTACAATTATCGAATAGGTCCTCGCCTCACGTGCTCGAAATTATCGATGAGATATGGTAATTGCGTACCCCAATTTGATTACATCGCCTACCCTCAAAACGGAACTCCCGGGTCAAAACGAACTACTTCTTACTAAGCTTACTGCTTTCACTAATATCGACTAATAAAACAGATAAAAAATAATGGTAAAACAAGAATAAAAAAATTGGAACAATACAACATAAAAATGTCTCAAGCCGCTGTTACATCTCGACGTAATTTACTGCCTAGAAAGCAATTCATTTCTTTTTATATATACAGCTTCTTGTCACGGGTCCACACACTCCATAGAGTTGGGCACGCTTACGTGGAACTGTATATCCCTCGGCACTTTGCCGGTTCAAATAAACATAGGGGAACTGTCACATCAGTGCGGGAGTTCTATTTTTCTATTCTCTATAGGCTAAGCCCGTGCCAATTGTATATCGGTGCTTTCGTACCGCAATGACACCCGAAAATCGCAGTATACGCACTTCATCTCCCGCAAAGCTAGTTTTCCAAGAAAGATTGTCTTAAAAATATCTCCATATGTAGCATAGGAGCGATCTAGTATAAAAAGCGTACGCGCTACGCTCAAATCAGTTATTCCTACCGACACCGCCGTGCTGCTACACAATCTACGAGACTCCGAAGAGCGAGCGAAGCTCTCTACGACGAAACTCTGTTCAATAGCCCTGCGAGGCTAAGTCTTCGGTAATCGACATAGTCTGGTCGATTGTAGTACGAGAACCTGTACACCTAGCTACGAGAAAATAAAATACAATTTCCGTGAGTACTAAATAGTATCAACGAGTCTACATTTGTTCTGCATGCTCTACTACGTGCGAGGGGCTAAGAAGTCTCAAGTATCCTCTCAACGCATCGTGCATATCCAAGGCAGTGTTAGGCGAGGTCTCCGTCCCTGATGTAAAGGGCCAACGCCTTGACTCGAAAGAGAGACCGCCGTTGCGTTTCCCTCAACGCGAACTCGCCGAGAGCTCGTCGGGACGTAACACCGCCTCCTGGTATCTCATGCAGTGCATGCAGCTGGAGGCCGCTAAACAATCAAATTGTCGCCCCCGATCAAACCAGTGTCTGCTACATGCGCCGGTCTTCGCTCGATCATGTACACATACCTCGATATATGTATATATACACGGCTATATAGATATACCCGCACGTACATACACAGTAAATTGAAGAGAAGGACGCGTGAATGACGCGCTGATTCTGAGCGTTGCGAGCTTCATTTCCGGTTGCGACTGTCTGACACAGTGGCCGCACAGGGAACTGATGAGTTGCGTATGTGTGGCACGAAATTGGAATCCTCGCTTCGGTTCACATTGCCAGTTAAGTCCCTTCTATCGGAATAGGAACAGACTTCGATAACTGACGTATATCTGTATATAGACTATATTGCAAACTATAGACCATCCTGGATTTTCTCCTGGCTCACACTGCGATTGCCTTCTTTGGTGCTTTCGATAAACTCCTCCAGCCGGAGAACATCTTTCCCAAAGGCCTTTCCGACTCTCCGTGTAGATCCCTCGACCCGAAATCGTTTCCACTCGATTCCCCTACGATTGTTCTGTTTCCAGTGTCGCCCTCGGGTTTTTGCTTCGCTATAAGTACCCCCTCGATCAGAAATTATCCTCATGAAATCTTCCAAACGTAAATGCGCCGTTTCTTCGAGTACTTTCGTCAATTATACATCCTTCGTGTATAATTTTTATTACCGGTCGTTCGACGTACCGTAGTTGCGCAGTAGATCTGCGCGGGGCTTGCCGATTGACCAGAGTAAAGGCGGTTACACCCGTTATGACGAAACAGGATTTTAGACGAAGTCAGTTTTCTTGACGGTGTTTAAATCCTTAGTTACTCCCATTTTAGTTTTTTTACAAATTCTCTACGGGTCACACCAGTAGAGAATTTGTAGAGAATTTGCGAGTTGCGCAGTAGATCTGCGCAGGGCTCGCTGATTGATCAGAGTAAAAACGGTTGCAACCGTCATGACGAAACAGCATTGTAGATGGAGTCAATTTTGTTGCCGGTCCTTAAATTCAAAGTTACTCCCATTTTTTTATGTTTTACAAATTCTCTACCGTTCACACGACGAACCACAGCTGCGCAGTAGATCTGCGCACGGATCGCCGATTGACCCGATTGTAAAAATGGTTACGACCGTCATGACGAAACGGCAGTGTAGATGAAGTCAATTTTCTCGATGGTGCTTGAATCCTTAGTTTCTCCCACTTTTTTTTACCAATTTTCCACGGGACACTCGACTAACCACGAGTGGCCCGTAGATCTGTGAACGGCTCGCCTATTGACCCAAGTAAAGACGATTTCGAGGAGATTTCACATCGGGGCTCCGGTAAGCGACGCGGTTTATCTAAAAGCCACGAATGCACGTTCAAATTTGCGGTCCCGAATCCGAGGACTCTGCATCGGCACGATTGTTCGGTCGCCCTAGGCAACCCAATTATAATCCGATGTGCCCGAGAGTCTCACGGTGCAACGCGCTCGATACGCTCAATCCTTTCTGCTCGATAATGCACAGGACAACCGCACGGGAGAATTTAACAGCAGCGTTATCGTTTTTCACTGCATAATTTATAATTCAATTAGCATAGAACGTGTAGGTAAGGTGCGTAGAATGTGTCTCATGCGGTTGAATGTTTCATCGGGCTTTATCGTGTGGAATACCGTTATTATTTTGAAATACGATGGAAATTACAAATTCCGGTGGCACCGCATAGCTTGCTCGACGAAAGCGGAGCGGGATGGCACGTCGGAGTATTATTCGTTGTCACGCAGCATTATAGCTGCGGGAACGGATGGGCGAGGCCGAAACTGCGTTAACGCTCGAAATTCATGCCGGAGCTGTCGTGCGGCGACGTTTCGTCGAATTCGACGAAATTTGCGACGGGCGTTTACTTCGGTGACTTTGATGTTAGTATGATCGGATGGTGGGTAGTTTTCAAGTTGGATGTGGAAATACGTTGAGTTTAAATTTTTTCGATATAAAAAGTAATGTTTGCTTTTTGGTATGGAAAATTTATATTCCGCACAAGTTCGACACACAAAAAAAACATTTGAATCAGGGAGATACTGGATGGGGAAAATGTTTATTGAGCGAGCCTGTACAGTGCGCGACGATATATATCTATAGGAAATTCGTGGGGAAGTCATCCGGACACGATCGGTAGCTCGGAAATTGTCCGGAAATAAAGGAGCATAAAGGATCTTCATGCTGACGAGACTTTGCACAGAGTCGGTCTCTACGTTGACTCTCGTCCCGCTGATGAGAGACCGATGAAACTCCTCTCAGACGATGAAAGGACTTCGAGAGGAGAGTGGTTCCGGGTCAAGATGTCTCCTGGTGGTAAGTGAATCGCTTCACGTCGGGTTCACATTATGAATCTTCTATTCTTAGACGATCGTGTTGGAAACGTCTATGGATCATTGCGCGCAACGAATTATTATCATCATCATGATTATCATCGTGATTATCATGATGATTATCATGATGATCATCATGATGATTACCGTGATGATTATCATGATGATTATCATGATGATTATCATGATGATTATCATGATGATTATCATGATGATTATCATGATGATTATCATGATGATTATCATGATGAATATCATGATGATTATCATGATGATTATCATGATGATTATCATGATGATTATCATGATGATTATCATTATGATTATCATGATGATTATCATGATGATTATCATGATGATTATCATGATGATTATCATGATGATTATCATGATGATTATCATGATGATTATCATGATGATTATCATGATGATTATCAACATGATTATCAACATGATTATCAACATGATTATCAACATGATTATCATCATGATTATCATCATGATCGTCATCGTTATCGTGGTCGGTCCAAGCGAGCGTAGGCAATTACCGCCCGCTGAACGGTTAATTAACGGGCTGACCGGCCCGAGGCAAAGGATCGATTACCCCGTTTGATACCCACTTCATTTTTTTCTCGTGCAATTTCCGCTTGCCACCCACTGAACTGTCGTTAAAGAAGCATACATCGTACGCTACCGGCTATACGCGTAGATAAACGTTTTATCGGTGGAAACCTCCTGCTCGTTTATCCCGAGCAAGACCGACATCAAAAAATAATCTGCATACATCCCAATCTCCACCAGCGTATGCTGCATACAATTTTTTATAATGATAAAAAAAACGTAAACGGACAATTTAAAAAAATGAACGAGTTCTGTCATTAGCATTCATCCAGCCATCGTGTTTTTTGTTTTGGACAGCAGAGTAAAGCTTTCGAAACTCCATATAAATGATTTGTGAGATAATCAGCGTAATACTCGGAACGAATAATAGGGACGTGAATGGATCAGCGACAATGGTAGAGAGGAAGTTCACCTGCGTGTGCGCGACGTGTAAGCGCCGTTCACAATGAGCCGCTTTTCGTTTGATCCTATCCCCGTCTCTCGCTCACCTGCACAATAGTGCATCCTCTGACGATGACGTTGTAGTCGCGACGCTGCGTCCCGGATAAACCGGTCACTATATCTAATCTCGCGATGAGACTAGAAGCGACGTCATACGCCTCGCTCTACGATATTGCCGTTCCATTATTCACGTGCAACTGTGCATTATTGCGAGCTTCCCGTTTGTATCCGACGCGTTTCGACGTTGACGTCACTGTTAATAATTTCCCAGACTTGGAAGACTCCGAGGAAAAGCGAGGAAGAAAAAGAAAAGTCTTGTCGGGTCTGTCGGTAACGAAAACTGTAATTCATCTTTTTAAAGGGTGCTGAACTTTTTTGTGGATGGGGCAATTGTCAGGGTCTGCTTGATGGTCAGATGAAGACGGTGACAATCTGCACTTAGCTCAAAAAGTTGAAGATTCTTAAAAAAAAAAAAACAAACAAAAAATTAATTACAGTTTTTGTTACCGACCGAGTCGCCTTTTTTTAGTTTTCGCCGAAGCAAGGATCTTCATTTAAGATTATTCCTTGCATAATAGCGGTGCTGAGTTTGCGAATCATATTCTGACTCCTACCTTTATACCGATTCGATTAGCACTAATACATTGGTTTATGGGCATCTCCCCAATTCAATTGTTTCGCATTTTACTTTTTCCAAGTGAATTTTCATCGCGACACGAAACAAGCCTTTATTGGAAATAAACGTCTCTTCGCCAAGATTGCGTTCCGTTCCCGTGAAAATTCAAGAGCGAAGCTATTCTCGGAGCCGCTACAGTAGTGGGGGTCAATATGGCACACCGGGGGCAAAATGGGCCACTTTAACGATTTCTATCGCGGGACACAGAGAACAAAACGGAGGCTCGTCTCGAATGTAGGACACTGGTCCGTTTTGCCCCGCTCTCCCCGTACAGCATTGTTACCGTAGTACATTTTTCATTGTCCTGGCGGGTGAGCTCGCCGTGAACAACGAGCGACGAGCGGCGAAGAAATTCGAGTTGATAAAGTGCCGGGCGCGGTCTCTTTCTCGGGGAAAAACTTTTGTACTCCCCCAGATATACACGAAAGTTCTCCGTTCAGTCGTGCCGTCGTCTTCCACTGCCGAGTCTGCAAATGGGTCGGTAATGGTCACAAGCTTCGCTGCAATTTCGTCGTATTTTCATTGCGCCGAGAAAAGTATGTTCCACGGTCGTGAAGCTTGTTACTCTTCACGATGCGCATGCTCAAAAAAAAAAAAAAAAAAAAAAAATCGGAGGGGAAAGCTTTGCGAACGGATCTGCCCGTGGTACGAATTTCATGAATATTGGATTTCTTCCTTTGATATTATACACTGCATTTGTGTGTAGGGTGAAAGTGGACAATATGGCCCGGTCCATATATCATGGTTTAGCGTCTAAGAGGGGTGGTCCATATTCCCCTCTTTTACTCCCGCAAATGGCAGATTTCGACCCTATCATCCCCCGGGGATTCAACACGTTTCTTTCGTGATTCGAGCCCTTTGATAGGGCTCGAGATCTGATCGGGGAATCAGCTCCAAAAACCCACATGCTTTTTTGCCAACTTCCCAAAAAAAAGGTAACCGAGCTCTGGCGTGTTCGGTTCGACCGACAATCACCATGGTTGATGAAAAGTGCATCTCGCTTTTGCGATAAAAATAAAATATACCGCAAGCTCGAATCTGAACTATCGTCTATTTTTTTGTTATCTGTTTGTAGTGTAAGAATCTATCGATTGGAGAGAATCTCCTGAATAATACATAGAGTGAGTACACAAATATCGTGTGTTAGTGGCGACCTTTGGATATCATATTTCTGCGCGATTTGTCGGAAAGTTCGCTTCGTAGATGTTTTTTGTTTGTTTTTTTTTAGTTGTTTTTCAAAAACACATTGAAATACGTTGATGTGGATCGACTTGACTCAATGTTTGTGTTATTGTTAATTTTTATCAATTTTTTTTCTTAGGAGAACGGAAACCGTGAAAGCACTGATAAAAAATATAGTCATTTCTACTGTTTATAATTATTCACCGAGGGAACGTCTATTATAGCTTCTCTTGAAAAATATTTAATTCCCTAAAGTATCATTATATTTGTTAACGGTGATTTGTGGTTATTGTTCTATCTATAAAATATACACTGTACAAAATTTCTGCATGAAAATTAATGTACTGGTATTGGAAACTTTTATGCATAAACTAGTATATTAAATTTGATACACAAATGTTATGTATATATACATAACATTTGTGTATTTTTTACCGTACATTCATTTTATAAAATGAATGTACGGTAAAAAAAATGATAAAAAAGTTGTATTTTTAATAAAAGTTCTTTAACAATACCCAAAGGACTTTAAAATTACTTTAAAAGTACTGTACTTTTGCATAATATTTGTAGACTCAATTTAATATACTGGTTTATGCGTAAAAACTTCTAATACCGATACATTAAATTTACAACTTTTTTTACAGTGTATACATTCTCTCAGGGCATTATATTTTAAAGTAAAAAAACTGTTTAATTTTAGACTATAATAATAGACTAACTATGTGATTTTTTCTCACTATAGGAGAGGAAACGACGAGCGGTGTGTTCATCTATACGTGGTCCATCTGTACCTGCATACCCGGATGAGATTCTTGTCTCGAGATGACATTCTTTCAACTGGGACACTGAGATCTAAAAGTTTTCTTATCAAGGCAGAAATACCCGAGTCGCACCTGATCTTCCTTCCGTGAACGATCATTCGGTCGGGGCAACTCTGAGATCCAGAAACTCCCCGCGATGTTATCGTACGTGAGAGTTTTCTTGGGACTCCAAGAACCTCGTGCCCGAGGAACTTTGTCAACGAGCCACATACGTGTCTATGTGAAAAGTTTCTCGGAGGGCGCGTTCCATTAACTGTGGAAGAACCCACACGATGTTTAAGGTAGTCCTTGCGAATGGTGTTGATTTCGCATAAGTTTCAGAGAATTGAGAGGGAGAGAATTGATCAAAACGCCAGGATGTAGCGAAGATTCCGGTGCGACATCGATATCCCAAATATGATAAAAGTTACCAAAATCGGCAAAGAATTTTTCGATGCAACATTCGCCACACTCATACGTGATGGACCAGAGTCAACGCTCTACGCCTTGGCTATGATAACAAAAAAAGTGATCTCTTGACCAATTTTCAATAATTTTCCGCCCAAAAGTATTGACTTACGAATGACTCCCCCAGAATGCCAGAATGTATCTCAATGGCCACACCATGTTCAACTCTCCATCTCTTCCACTATAAACAATTTAAGAAGAGTTATTCCACCGCAGCCATCGATCTATCGAATCAAAAAGTTTACCGCGACCCAAATCGGCAAAGAATTTTTCTATGCAAAATCCAACAGACTAATCTGCGATGATTTACAGTCAACCCTTTTCGCCATAGCTACGATAACAAAAAATGATCCCTTGACCAGATTGCATTAATTTTCCCCCCAAAAGTGTCCAGTTACGAATGACTCCCCCAGAATGCCGGAATGTATCTCAATGATCACATCGAACATCTTAGCTCATCTCTCCATCTCCTCCACCATGAACAATTACGATCTTTTTTTTCAAAATTCATAAAACTGCCCCTTCCCCAATAACTTGCAGAACTGCAGTAGTTAAAGAAGACTCATTCCACCGCAGCCGATCGATCTATTGAATCGAAAAGTTACCCGCGGTCGCGCTTCGCCGGAAACTTGCGCCGGAGGCTCCCGTTCGGTCCCCCCCGAAGCCGCTGCTCGTTTGCCTCCGATGGAATTACTCGATCGATAAACTTCGTTGCCACTCCGGGGGCGACGAGGGGGCGGGCGTTGGTTTGGTCCTGATCGCGGTGCTCTCGGCCTTATCCGCGTGTGACGTCAGTCATAGCGGGCCGAGAGGTGCGCGGGCGGGATGGAATGGAAGGAAGAAAGAAGAAGATGAAACGCGCGACCCTCCGAGCGCTCTTCGCTTTGCCTCTCCAGGAGCTCCGGCCCGTTTCCCATCCACTTCGTACTTTACTGCGGACACGTAGGTGAGAGACGGTGGCTTTACGGTACTCCGGGACAACCGAGGGGTGTCGAGGAACGACCGGGATAGTCGTCGTTCCCTTCGCAGCTCTCTCGTTCTCGGGGAAGGCCGAGATATTTGCACGAGGCGTGGCGCCGCGGTGACTCTTCGACGTCGCCTATTTCCGGCGACGTCTCGTTACGCCGATTACGGACAAGGCTGCTGCCGGGCGCCCTGCAAGGCCGCAGGCGAGAGCTCGTTTTACCATCCGCTCTTTTTTTCTTCTTTTCATTCCTAGTCTTCTTCCTTTTAATATCTGTCCGACGTTTCGCGATGTCGTTGGGGCTCTAATTTTCCACTCCCGTGGACCATCCCACTTCATCGCGAGCTATCCGGCCACCGAGCTAACGCACGAGGCGCCCGGCGAAGATCTCGCGAGCGCGAGATTCAAAGTGCAAAGGGCTCGCGGCCGAAGTCCTTGATTGTGAACCTCGAACTGGAAATAGAAGAAACGAGCGGGAAACTCCTTCGCCGTTATGAGCTTTTCGTAAAGGCAAAGGGCGATAATAATAATAATAATAATAATAATAATAATAATAATAATAATAATAATAATAATAATAATAATAATAATAATAATAATAATAATAATAATAATAATAATAATAATAATAATAATAATAATAATAATAACATTGGATGCAGTAAGATTTACAGTTACCTTGCCTCACAAGTTCGCGAGGCATTGGATGAGATGGAGGATGTCGCGCAAAACTAAAAGTCCCCTGAGAGAAACCATCTTCTGGTAATTTCGCATTCCTGGAACTCGGACGACGAGTTTCGTAACGCTCGCTAATTCCCATTCTTCTTCGCACCTTCAATTTTCAGGCTTTCCTGGAAAATCGACGGGAGACGTTGTGTCCCGCGGTAATTCCTGGAAAGCTCGCGAATTCCCGCGCTCTTTCACGTCTTTCATATTCTGTCTTTCCTAGAAAATCAACGGGTAACTTTTCCCCCGTCGTAATTCTTGGAAAGCTCCTCAGAGTCGCTCTGAATGAATTTTATTCAAAAGTCACGAGTGAAATGAACAATTGAATAAAAAAATGTAGTAAAAATTAGAACGTCGCGGTTAAATTAAATAATGCTCTGTATCAAGGAGTGGCCCGGATTTCTCAAACGAGTGGTACATTTTTTAAAGAGTTTTGAGAAAGATTTATAGAAAAATAGACTGGACAGCAATTTTTATCACAGTATGTTCTTAGCCTCGAGAAAAATGAATGGCAATGCGTGTGCGTAAAATATTAACTGATTATAATAATATTACATTGAAAAATGCGGCAATTTTCGAGAAGGTATATATTTGGTCAGTTTTGCTTCCTCATAGAGAAAGCTTCGTAGAAGGCTTTGTTTTCATGAAGAAAAAAAATGTCAACATTTAAAACAGAACTTGTTCAGAATGTCAATCAATAATGATAAGAAATCATCAGAAAATCATATTTAGAAAAAAATGTCTAAATACGATGTGTGCGTGTGTGTCAGACTCGAAAAATTGAAACTCTTATAACTTGAGAACAGCTTGAGCTATCAAGCTGAAATTTCTAAGATATGTAAAGGAGAACTAAAAATGTTATACTAAAACTTTGTAGTGAATATTGCAGAAAATTTGTGATTTTTTTGTATTTTGAAACAGCAATATTTTTAAAATGCGGTTGTTTTCTCTTATCGACAAAGCTTTCTTTATGAGGAAGCCAATCAATCACGGAAAATGATTTTTCTCAGAAGCTTCGTACCCAAAAGTAGATTACATGACGAAGCTTTGCGAAAATCTCGATTGTCACGCTTTTTTTAAAAGAACCGCCTCCTTACATCGCCTCTCCTTAAATTTGGCCTCAAGCTATGTAGCAATTTTTTAATATCACAGTACATCAAAATTCCGAATAATCGCTGACGGCTCTCGAGATTTTTGCAAAGCTTCGTCATGTAATCTACTTTTCTGTACGAAGCTTCTATGAAAAATCATTTCCCGTTATTATTTGGCTTCCTCGTAAAGAAAGCTTTGACGATAGAATAAAATAACCGCGTTTGAAAAATACAAAAAAAACACCATTTTTTTGCCTTCTTTATTCACGAATCTTATCTCGAGAGCCGGCAGCGATTATTCGGAATTTTGATGTACTATGATATTAAAAAATTGCTCTCGAGATAAGATTCTTGAATGAAGAAGACAAAAAAAATGAACTTTCCTGCAGGGCATTATTTCCGCCAGTCGAGCTAAAAAGCGTTTCCGCTCGAAGCTCGGAACGGCATGCGGGATCGAAGACGAAGAGAATTCTCCTCTCGCCCTCGGGCGCAGTGGAAACGTTTCGTCGGAGGAGCGCCGAGCCACCCCTAGTCTGGCGCTCGAGGGCTAGGTGGAATGTTCCAAAAGAGGGTGATCTTCGGAGGTAAGAGGGTAAAGTAATAGCTCAGTCACGCTTCGATGCGCGGGCGGTTCGGAGCGGAGAGGAACACAAGGAAATCCGCGTCACCGTCTGCAGAGCTTCGCGTTTTATACGTATACATGTATGCATGCAGCGGTACGACGCTCTGACTTTCGCACCTTTGCGGATTCTGCTCCAAGCTGCTGAAGTGGATTCGACGGAATGAAAAATCTTCTCCAGCTTCCTGACCTTAATGGGCTCGGGAAAAAAATTTAAATATACAAATTTAAAATAGCAAATGTGACTCAAGGTTATTCAGGTAACGGTACAGTCAGAAAAATACTTTACTTGGGGGCGGCCCGTAAATAAATATTCATTTGGTTTAATTAAATATTCATTTGGTTTAAATAAATATTTATTTGATGTAAATAAATATTTATGTAAACCAAATAATCATTTATCTGCGGGTGCCCGTCAAATAAATTATTTTTCCGGTTGTAGCGATGAAAAACTACGAAAGTAACAGACCATTTTTCAAAGTAGTATCATTAAAAATGATTGACTAAAAACGTTATTTTTAGGGAAATTTTAATTTCCTAAAATTTAAATTTCCCTGAGACATTAAACGCTTCGCTGGATAAGGTAATATGAATTTAAAAAAGCTAAAAAAATATTTAATTCGCTGTCCCATCCGGTACCGAATCCATCCATCCTGGAGGTCTCCGGGCAGTAGATTTTAATTTTGACGGCGAAATTGCTAGATATGTTTGCCTTTTTGTTTCCCCTCTAATGAACGCACTTGCACACGCTGCTCACTCACGACGGCTCGATGTTTTTTCATTTTGTTGTCTTTTTTTTTAATCGGGAGTTAAACGGCACGCCGGGAATCCGATATGCGCGTAAACGAGTATACGAGAGCTTCGTGGCATCGTGTTCTCTAGGATATCCACTCGGCGAACGACTCGCAGCATAGAATGTTTGCGTCCGGATATTGCGTTCCATTGCGTGAGCCAAACAAATGCTGGAGGCGTGAGAGACTCTGCCGCGCAAATACGCTCCAACGGGACGATGGGCTTTTCAGGGGAATTGCCACATCAGTCGAAACGCACTGACCCGCGCCGAAGCCTCGGTTTTCCATCAGACAGGGTTTTCGATCAGACCTTTTATCGACTAAAGGTTCAGATTTAGTCGAGAAAAGAAAGGAGAAAAATAAAACGGACATTAAGATAGCTATGAAACATTAGTAGAATAGAATCGAATATGTAATTCATTTTGTTCTAGTTTAAAACCCCGCAAGGTCCAACACAGGAAGGCAAATATGCAATACAATTGCATAGATACGCGATAAAATTGCAAAGAACAGGTCAACCGAGTGCTAAATTTTATGAGCCTGAAGATATTTGCATGAGTCAAAACTTCATCAACTTTCAACGGCTGTTTTGCATCGCACAAACTTTGCTTGAGAAAGTTCACTTGGAGAATAAAATCCTACGAGTGAACAATCTTTTTTTTTCTAGAGCACTGACAAAGTCTTGCCAAAAATGAAATTTGATGTCATGCAGATATCTTCGGTGTCATTAAGTTTTCACAATTCTTTACCCAAAATGTTGTGCGTTCATTACTAGTAACGGAAGTTGATTTGCATTAATGCAAGGGTTCAAACTGCCCAAATGCAGTTTGTTTATGGGGAAAAAAATTCACCCTATCAACAGTGCGTCGTAATTGCCAAATCTACTCGGTGAATTCGTAGAGCAAAGTTTAAGAAACAAATTGAGCCGTCGTACATTACAATCGGTTAAAAAGTAAGGATTTTATTTTGACAAGAACCAACAAAAAATCACGATCATGGAAATTTGAATTTACCAGTTGTTCTTGCAAGAGCATCGTGCATTTGTCCTCTCGATTGAGCACACATACAATAATATAAATCAATCTTCTATACTGTCAATAAATGCATACAATTTTGGATGAACTATTGTAAAAATTTAGCACTCATTTAATCATCATGCGGCGCAGAGGCTACCTTAAACCTTTGTAAGTCACTTTATAAGTCAGCTTTAAGCATCGTATAAATTTTCCGATCGCGAAAATTGCCTTCAAGCAAGGTAAAAGTCTCAGCGGCCTCTGTTCTAGTTTCCGACCATGCATGAAAAATCGTATTTTCATCTCTCTTGCACGCGCGCATTGTTCGGCCACTGAACGTTTATCTTCACGATCATTTTTTAGAACCTGCGGCCATTTTTTTAATCTCTTTTTTTACGAGGATTTTAATTCCTTTTTGCAAACCCTGCCGTATCCTTCAGAACGTTGCGAGTGAGGAGATAAAATAACAGATATATGTAAAATTGGACCGGAGAGGTGAGCGTTTCTGCGGTCGGTCCAGAGTTTCAAAGTTGGAAATGAGATAGGTAAATCGCCGGTCGGCGGATGCGGGCAAAAGGATTCCGTCTGGGACGCGGTTCGTGGTCATCCTGGCGGTTAATGGGAGGACGTTGCTTAGAGTTACGAGTTGCAATTACATTCCGTTTACCAAGTCGAGCGACGTGAAAGGTCCGCAGGCTGCTACCCCAAGTGGGTACGTCACACGGGACCGGTAGTTGCAGACGCAACGTCGGCCAGTACTGGTACCGTGTGACATTCCTACCAGCGTCGTCGTTCGATGTTAAGAGCATGTGAAACACTATGGAGTGCGAGAGAGATAGCGTCACTGGCGCTGTCGGCGGAGCGAGAAAGATACACCGAGAACGTGTTTCACATGCTCTTGAAGAGCCATGCGGAATGTTTTCATCTGTGCGTTAAGTGAAAACGACGAATCTTAGGGGAGAACTCGGTTTTATCTCAATCATTTGGACACCATTGGTTTCGTAGGAATAACGATGGACGGTCGATCTGCCGACAGCAGACTTAGAGTCATTGGGCAGGAACTCCAATTTGTGGAAAAAAATGTGTTCCACCGGTTTTGTAGGAATCACTGATGGACGGTCGATCTGCCGATTGCAGAGTCACAGGTATTGGGCAGCAACTCCAATTTGTGGAGAAAAAAATGAAAAAAAAAAATTAGAAGCTCAGACTTATCTCATGAAAGCATCACGTGGAAGCAGTACTGTAGGCAGGTACAGGATGGTGATACAGGCAATCGTTGGATTTGGTGCCACGAAAAAAAAAATCCATGGTTTGTATTATTTAAAAAAATAAAAAATAAATTCAAAAGCTCAGATTTATCTCATGAAAGCATCACATGGAAGTACAACTGGGCAGTCAGGTACAGGATGACAATACCGGCAAGCTTTGGATTTAGTGTAATAAAAAAAAGGAATTCTTTCGACAACGGTGTTCCACTGGTTTTGTAGAACTACCGATGGACGATCGATTTGCCGATAGCAGACTTTATTTTTAATCATTCCAATTATCGGAAAAACAGTGCCAATATAATTGGATGCCTATCGGATCCAATCGGACAGACAAAGCCTGCCCGATGTAACGCGTTTTATCTACGTAACGCGAACAGAAAAATTAATATTAACGAGATGCTAGCGTGCAAGGTATACGTAATACATTTTGCATTAGACGTGCTTAATTCGTTCATCGGAACGAACGCGCGTTGCGTCACGGAATTCGGTCATGCGTCAGTCCTCTGATAGAAATTTCGAAGCGTTACATCAGGCCTTGTAGAGGTCTGGTCAGGGTCTGACCAGGAACCAATGTAACGTTCAAAAAATGTGCAACGGCAGTCACTACTCTCGCAAACACGTCCGATATTAAGGCAATGTTAGATACCGCAGTCGGTATCGAAAACTGTAATAAACTTTTACTTCACTCGGTGCGAAAATGACAGTTTTACGCACGCTTCGCGTAAAACCCCATTTTCTTATCTTGTAAAGTAAAATTTTGTACGAATTAGTAAAATCGTACAAAATAGATTTTGTAAAATTTTGTACGAAATAGTTGAGTGCATGGCAAGCGCGTAGAAAGCGAGTTCTCGACAAGTGTGAAACGGCATTCACAAGAGTCAAGAACTCGCCTTTCTACGCCCATGCTATTCCCATTATTAAAAAAAAGTAAATTTAACATGCAAACAAAGACGAAGCGCATGAGTTTCGTATTTGTTTCCTTCTCACAAAAGAAAATTGCACCATTGAAAAAAACGTATTGGAAAATTGCAACTTCGGCTTAGCCGACCCTTTCGACCCTTCCGAACTGGCGATTCATTATTTTGATGTGCCGAGACGAAGATTCGGAAAGCTTCGAGGAAGCGTCCGTGGATTAAGGTGCTTGGGTAATATGATCAGGCATTTCCGAAGCGGCAGGATCGAGAACGGAACATCCCTATGTATAAGCGGCGCGGATAATGCGAACGGGATTTCCGTACAGCCAAGGTAGAGCCAGGGTAAATATACTTGTCCGGTGTGTTCCCTCACACGGATTGTTCGAACTCTTGTTCAACCTCCGCTGTATCTCTGCACAAGCTTGCCGGCGTAAACATTAATTCCGGCCACACGCTTTCTCGTACCAAGTTCTCATCCGCCCAGAAACTAATTCAGCGCGCGGCCCTTTAGGTTTCGTTGCCGCGGTCTCATCGTTTCTAAAGCTTTCGCCGTAAGTTATTCCGAGCGCGAGATCACGCTCTTTCACTGGGTATTCGTTGTGAAAGGTTTTCCGGATTAATTCATACGGAACGCTGTTTCACGCTCGGACTTACTAAATCGTTGATGCGGCAACATTTAAAGCCGCGCTTCGCGAAGTTTCTTCGACGTCGGTGAAACTTTCCTGTGCGGAAGAAAATCGCAGCGTTGATTGAACCCAGTTATGGAAATAAAAATCGTCATTAAAACTCGTTAAATTTTGGTACATTTTTTTAGAATGAAAGTTCTGATGAAAAGTAAACATTTTGCTGTTATAATTTAAAATATTATATAAGTATAGGGGAGAGCGGGGGAAAATGGGACAGTAGAGCAAAACGCAATTTTCCAATAATATTTGGATGCGGCATTCTTCCACGTCGATACAGCCGGGGATTCTCCATTCCGTTTTGCACCACTGCCGCGTAAAAAAAATTATAGGAAAATGGGTCTTTGCCGCATTGTTCCATTTTGCCTCGCTCTTCACTATATGTACAATATAATATAATAATATAAAATATATATTAAAAGTAACACATTTTTTCGGGCGAAAATGTAGTTCGTATACAAATCATAAACTTTTTCGTATAAACGAAAATGTATACGCGAGAGCGGGGCAAAACGGAACAGAAAATCGGGATGTATCGATAGGGCAAAACGTTATAAAATTTTTAGAAAATCGCGTTTCTGAAAACGCAATTGCTCATTACTTTTAGGACGTCCCCTTTCGCCTCATCGATGCATCCCATTTTGCCCCACTGTTCCCTTTAACCCCACTCTCCCCTATTTTTTATATTTCCTCGGATACATCCGTCCCATATATATCATAATAAATAAACAATATAAAAATTTTCGTGAGAAGTATATTCAATATACGAAAAATTAATTTTCCCGCATACATTTTTTTTTCGGGGAGTTTTGTTCATCCAAGCAGGTTGATTGTTGGCGAGTCTCGTCCGAAATTGCGGTGATGTCAGGGTTGCCTGCGCGCGTACAAATTCGGCTTTGCCGTTGTAACAGTTAAGCGAAAAACCGACTGCGAGAGCTTTGACGTGTTTACGGTTGCGGTGCACGTTTTCATATTTGCCCACGGTCGATTGTTTGTCTACGGGCAGCTGGTGTTTCTGCTATCGGTGGCTCGCACTTGAAGCCCACGTACACGAGGCGCGCGGGCGAGGAGTGTACAGGATGAGAGACGAGTACCGCACCGGAAAGAGCTTTTTGTGTCGGTCGTCAGAGCCGGTGACCTAGAAAATCCAGCCGTCGAACAGCCAGCCGGGATTATACGATTTCCGTATTGCCTGGGAGACTCTCGAACAAAAATATCGCCAGCCCAACAGCCGGTGTCGGGCTTTCATTCGAACCTGATGCGCCGAATCGGCTCAACTTTTAATTCAACTTTCTCCATCCCGCGCCTTTCGCCGAAGCTCGCCCGTGCGATTGGGCGAATGAAATAACAATAGTGAACAGTATCGATTCGAACGCACGGTGAAAAGGTCAGATATGGGAATAATATCGGACGGGCATTTTTTTTTGCGAGGTTGCGCGGCAGCGTCAAAACGGAAAGCTTTAGAGCTTATTTTATAATTAATCGTATGAGAGGATCTGCATGGCGATTTATCGGAGGCAGCGATACAGAGACTCCGTAACAGCCGGCACGGAATGGGATTATATTTGACATAGAATGTGTGAGAGATATACTGAAAGTATATTCTTTATGTTACAATTGAGAATATATAATTAAAAATATGAATGTACTAGCGGTTGTGTCGGCTCGCGCGCTCACATGGATTGCATGGTTCATTGCATGTGGACATCCATGTGGAATTGAATTTCGAGATTTCGAAATCCTTTCCATGTGCTATAAAAACCGAGATTCTAAAATTATAGCAAATATAATGGAATTTCAAAATTTTGAAACCCATTCTACATGCTCTGAAAAGGGGGGGGGGGCAGTTGGGAAGGTGGGGGGAGAATCATTCAAACCAATAATCAAATGCCCAATTTTTCAGAATCTCCAAACAAAAAATAATATATATAGTATATATAATATACGTATAAAAAATATATAAATTGCATTATATCATTTGTTTAAAATGTATTCTTACATATTGTGGTATTTTTATTAATTTGTATTACATTTCAGATTCGACATTAATAAAATAAGTCCCGGAGGTTCGGGAAAGCCTCGCTGGCTCGATAGTCAAAGCCGACTACTTCTATTAAATTTCATGCTATTCCTTATTGCGTTTTGACAATCTTTTACCTTCTTTATCCCTGATATTTTTAATGGTATCGAGAAAAGACGCCGAATTCATTACTTCGTTCCAGTTATTAAAGCTTATTCGCGCAGCAAGGAGGGCGACAGTCCTCGTGTGTGTGCGCGCCAACCTTGAGAGACAAAATCTTCCAGAAAGCCGTCGAGATAAGAGAAGAGTGACTGCGGGCATATAAGCAGCCATCCGAAGCCAATATCCTCGGGGAACGCTCAATTTATTTCACCAGTTTGATTATCCGCTTCGAGTCCCTGAGGGGAAAAAAAGTACATGGACAGGAAAACGAAGATCGATCGGCTTTGTCGCACTAGCCATATATAGTTCGTAATATAAAAAAAACCGCAGGAGATAGAAATTTAAAAAGAGAAGAAATCATTTTTATGGTGGGTATGAAAAAAGAAAATGTAATCGTCGGCTCAAGACGATTGTCTTGACCCGACAAGTCGATAATAATTTTGGCGAACATTCGAGGCCAACCCTTCTCTTAGTCGCTGTTGCTCTGCATTAGGAAATAGGCTGGACCAGCTCGTCCGACACATTTGGGTGGTCCGGCGGTGTAATTAATTATTGAACGGTTCGCTAGGAAGCCCCGCCCAGAAATTAACTAACGAGGTGGCCAACCTTAATTAATGATCTTCCTTAATCCTGCGCTCACACTCGGCTCACCCGTGTTGTACTCCGCCGCTCTATCACATTATTATTATTACCTCAGAGTTATGGTATCAAGAAAAATTGTAAAAGAATTGTAACAATAAAGTGGTAAAATAGTACATTTCGATACGAGTGCGAAAAAACTTTTTCTGACGAGTGTCAGTTTGCAGGACGAGCCGAAGGCGAGTGTTGCAATCACACGAGTTCAAAAAACGTTTTTTGCACGAGTATCGGACAAAATTTTATTTCACAAGGTGTGAAAACGGGGTTTTTCGCACGCGAAGCGTGAGCAAAAATCGGCACATTCCCACGGAGTGAAATAAAAATTATAAAAACTCATCGCAACTCTTCATTAAATTATCTTCATCTATCAAACAGCTATTATCTAATTAAATTTAAAAAAAATTGCGTTACTGTCGTTTACGGGAGATAAAATACATCGCAACTTCGACTATTGGATTTCGGGTATTCGTGTATGGGAACAAAACATAAATACTCATAGAAACTCTTCACTAAATTATCCTTATATATCGAAAAGCTATTATTTATTTGAAAAACATAAAAAATAAAAAAAATCGTGTTATTGTCCTTCTAGGTGGATAAAAAAAAATACCTCGCGACTTCGAGTATTGGATTTCGGTATAAAGCAACGGGGACAAAGCGTAGGGTGGTTCTCGTCATATTCAAACCAGCATCGAATACCCGTCATATAATCGTTCTCGATTACAACGCGATCCCCTCTCAAACGGGGAACGATATTATTGCCGGATAGGTCTGAGGAAACGCAAAAGACGGAATAACGTCCCTTTACATCGAGACTCTCCGACGGTTGATAACGCTATATTGCCCTCAGGACAATCTCGATAATAATGACGAGTCCTCCTCGATGGCTCGCTTATATAAATTTATACATCTTATCCTCCCCTTTTCGCAATCGAAACTGCGTATCGGACGGGGTAGAGCACTTTACGATGCTGTATCGCCAACAACGACGGAGATACTATTTTTATATCACGAACTTGTTCTTAGTTCGCTGAATGTTGTCCTTCATTTAGATCCATAAGATATAGATTTACATCGTGACAAGGGGGCGCAAAATGTCGAAGGCTCGATCGTCAAGAATAGTTACAGACCTTTTGAAGCTTTTCTTTTTTACTAAAATTTGTTTAAAGTCGTTAACCGCATAATTAACGATAACTGTTTCTCGAAGCCAATTTGTTATTTTTTTTTGCGAATATTCAATTTTTTTTTATCGCTTGCTCAGTTTCATACGTGATGCAATATCAAGTTTTTTTACGTTGTTACCCTCATATTGGACGGTTTATATTTATTTCCAGGAGAACTTTTTTTTGTGTCAATATTACAATTTTTAAACGTGTTTATTTCTTGAATTTTTATATCAGACGATATTGACGTACGTATAATTCTGTATTATTACGTAATTTCGTTATATAGAGTCATATGAAAAAAAAACTCTGTGCAGTGTGCCTTGGTTCGGAGAGGTCTTTGCGCCGGGTGTCGTGAGGAAGCCGAGGTTGTAAGTTTTTTTTTCTTTTTCATCGCGCCGTGATGTAAGAAAATCGCAGCTGCGAGCAAGTGGCTCGTGGGTTCCTAAGGCACTTCGAACACACCCCTGGTGCAGCTCGTAGCTCCAGCTGAATGAAGTGGCGTGCGATAAATGAGGCTGCCGAGCTTTGTTACCCCGGACAAACGACAGCCTTCAAGCGCGATGCTACCTATAAAAATGGCACGTGGAAGCTCACACATGATTATAAATAAGGCGAGAAATTCGATACTCGACGTTACGCATACCTTATACGGAAAAACGGCTTCTGCGTTCAACAAACCTCCACCATTTTTTTTCCTGTTAATTTCTCAATTTTTCTCCTGTTGATTTAACTATTTTTTTTTTTATACAATTCGTTCACAAAAAAAGACAATTGCAAAATTAATACAAAAAAAGATATGGCCATTTGTGAACAAGATTTTAAAGATTAAAAAAAAATTATATGCGATACATGTGCATTATATTTTATCAACATATTCACATGTGTTATTTAATCACTTAAAAAACACTTAATTAATAATCCAAAAACACATAAGTCGGCGCTGATTGCGGCCGACTTATTAACTTTAATTTTGAGTGTATATACACTGGACAGTACACTATACAAGTTCCAGTGTCCCTAAAGTAAATGTGCATAAAACAACACGACTCCTAAAATTTAATAGCATTACATCATTAAGATGAACGCCTAAACCAGTAATGTGGAATCCAAAGATACTTTAATCATTAAATATGACGTTACTGCACTGCTATACCACCTCCTCGACTCGTCGAACAACACAGGCTGAGTCGACGTCGCAACCCTTTCGAATGTGTATTGCACACACGTTTAACACTTTGAATTTAAAAAAAACGTATCTATAACCGATGTATTTGAAACTTCATACTTGTAAGAAAAAGTATACTTCAAAGGGTTAAAAACACTATTACTTAAAAAAATACGACTTATAAAATTGAATGTTGAGTGTACACTCAACACTAAAGTTTACTCGAAATTAAACAGTCCCTGAATAAAATGTGTATGAAACAAAACGACTTCTAAAATTTGATAGCATCGCATAAACTATCTTTGTTTACCTTTGTGGTTAAAGTATTCACATTACCGGTTTTTACTAAACCGGTCCAAAGATACTTTACTGTGGAATCCAAAGATGCGTTAATCCTTAAGTGTGACGTTACTGCATCGCTGTGCAGCCTCCACGACTCGTCAAACAATACAGGATGAGTCGACGTCGTAACCCTTTTGAATGCGTACTGCAAACACGGCAGTCTCATGCGCCTCGACGGCCAGGTAATCGCATTCGGAATGTGAGCAATTCTGAGAATTTCGTCGTCTCCCTGCGTCTTCCTCGCCTGATGATTCACAATAAGGGAACGATGGTGAGGGGGGTGAGGAGGCCGAGGAGGAACCTTCGTCGTAACCCGATTACGCGTCGCCGGTTGCTGCATCACCGCTGCTAATCCCGGATCCGTTCGGAACAATTCGAGCGAAGCGAGCTTGCGAAATTCTACGCTCGATTATCACGACAGAAATAGGAGAGTTCCCCATACGCTCGGCGATGCGACAAGTTATACGCGAGAAGATGCGATAAATCCTTCGTCGTCGCGAAATCGCTCCCTCGCTACTCCCACTATATTCCGCGCGGACGTGATATTAGTCCGATTCCGAGAGGGAAATTTTACGAAGCAATTACGTCGTGATGTTGAGAATTAAAAAAAAAATCCATGATCGCTCGTCCCACTCCGGACAGCGACTCGTCGCACCAGGATTGCCGCGAGGCAACGTGGAGGCGTGCAATTTCATTTTTGTTGATTATCTCTTTACTTTTTCGATCCAATTACACCGCAGCGCTGAAGAGATATATCTGCATGCAAAAAAATCCGACCATTCATCGTCTCGGTGGATTTACATTTTGTGTTTTATGTCGGGTTATAAAAATTGACCTAGTTTCGACGAAAGAAATTAATTCTTGAAATTCGTAGTTTAATTACTTATTTTCGTGCTCGAGCATATTTTTTTATTAATTTTTTTTTTTTTATTTCTTTCTTGTTTCGATTTTTTTTTTCGATCCGATTACACTGTTGCAAAGAGATGTGCAACCTGCATGCAAAAAATCCGCAAATTCATCGTCTCTGTGGAATTACATTTGGTTTGTCGTGTCGGATTATAAAAATTGACCTCGTTACTCCGACGAAGGAAATTAATTCTTGAAATTCGCAATTTAATGACTTATTTTCGTGCTCGAGCATATTTGGTTATTAAAAAAATTCTTTTCTTCGATTTCGTTCTTGTTTCGAATTTTTTTTTCGACCCCGCTACACTGCTGCAATGAAGAGATATGCTATCTGTATGCAAAAGATCGTCTCGTTCGGATTAAATTTTGTTTGTTATCTCAAATTATAAAAATTGCCCTCGTTACTTCGACAAAGGAAATTAATTCATGAAATTCGCGATTTTCGAGTAAACATGGAGGTATCGAGCTTAAATCTGACATGGGAGTGGACTGACACTGTACAATGTTTGGCATTAAATTTGGCGAACATGTATCTGACCGTTTAGAACTGTTTGAATTTTTCGAATTTTTTTTTGTCTGATGAGTTTCTAAATAAAACATTATGCTAAGAGTTAAATGAGTTACAGATTTCTAATCAGCCGTGAAAACTCGTGAAAAAATAGCCTCAAAACGACGAATTAAGCAAATTTCAGTTAGCGTTTTTTAAAATAAATTTTGCAATAATTTTTTACCTTATCAACTTTACGAGATGTAGAAATCTTTTAAAATTACAAAAAAAGTGCAAAGTGATTTGCACATGGCTTCTAATTTGTTACAATTTTACGCATAGCTTTCGCTATGAGAGAGCCAATAATTGATCAGCGAACTGTCTCGTAGAGAAAGCTATGCGCAAAATTGTAATCAATGAGGAAGCTATGTGCAAATTATTTTGCACCTTTTTTCAATCCTATTACACTGCTGCGCTGAAGAGATATATCTATATTCAAAGAACCCGACCATTAATCGTCCCGCTGAGATTAAATTTTATTTCTCATGTCGATTTATAAAAATTGCCCTTATTTCTTCGCCAAAGCGAATGAATTCTTGAAATTTGCAGTATGATGACTTATTTTTGCCCTCGAGCATATTTGTTTATAATAAAAAATAATTTCTTCGGTTGATGATTCATTTGCATCTGCGCACACGCGTCCAGTAAGTTTCGTTCGCGAACTTTCGTGCGATTATTCCGATACCTGCCTGATCACCTATTCTCTCGTTCGGGCAAAATTAGTTCGAAAACTGGTGCATTATACCATCCACCCTGTGGGTGTATAACTCGCGGAAGCATGCAAATGAAGATTGATGCCGCGGACGCGTAAACCCCGATGCTCTCGAGAGGGATAAGCGCGAAGCAATTACGGCGCTCCATCATGTGGCCGGCAATTCCTCCATGTAGCAGTACGCGGCTTCGGGTTCTACCGAGGCAGCAACAGCAACGCGGGTTTCACAAGAAAAACAATTTTTTTTAGAGGCTTCTCGATCGTTCGTTTAACCATTTTTTTCCGTCTTTTCTCAATAACTTTTTGATATTGTTTAGTATTATTTGGTATTATGAAGCATTATTTTATAATTTTTTGGTATTATTCTATAACCCTTGGGTATTATTATTATTGTTCTTATTACTATTACTATTATTATTATTATGCAGAATGAATGTTTTTGTCGTCTTCAGCGCGGTTGATTTTTTAGATTGAAATTTCGAACGACCAACAACTTTGGTTGCGAACGTGAAAGAGAAGCCACTTTAAGTCTCGCCATCATAGGTAATGGCGATCTTTTCTCTCCACGCTCCCCGAGCTTCCTCATAAATTTCGAACTTATCTTCGGTACTCGATAACTTTCGCACCTTCCGAGAGCACCGTTCCGGAACTTACGTCGAAGAGGTGCTACCGAGAAAAGGTGCTCAGTTACCGAAGAAGCTCTAGCGACGCGATCGTTGTTTCCCCCCTTTAAGCTTGAAGGATAATGCTCTGCCGTTCAATTCAAGCCGAACACAAACTTGAAATGAGTGAACGTCTTCAATAGTTATTGAAAAATAAAACATGTGGTCGATATGGTTCACGAATCGTCGTCTTCCGGTCCGACGAGGCTGGTCCATATTCGCCCCTCTCACCCTAACCGACAGAGCTGTATCAAATTTATCGCCCCTACGGTAGTTTCTGTTCTATCTCCTCCTACAACATTCGCAGTTAAACATCCCTTCGAGTCCTCGAGCTTTGCCCAACCGCGGACCCCGATCGAGAGGTCAGAATGTTCGGTCACGACTTCGACAATACCCCTGAGGGGATATAAGAACTTCCGCGCTGGAGAAAAAGCACCTAATATAAGAAACAGACGTACGGAGAGGGTCCGTCCTCGAATCCTTCGGGCTGTTGCTGTCCAACCCCCCCCCCCCCCCCCGCCCTAGGGAATCCAATATGCGATCGTCTCAGTCTGTTCCTCGTATATACGTGCAAGATAATATATAAGGGTATATATATATATATATATATATATATATATATATATATATATATATATATATATATATATATATATATATATATATATATATATATATATATATATATATATATATATAGGGAACAGCGAGGCAAAATGGAACAATGGGGCAAAATCGGACATCGAGAAATGAAATTGGGAAATTGTGTTCTGCTTACTGTCCCGGCATGCCCCACTGTCTCATTTCGCCCCGCTCTCCCCTCGTTACATCTCTATAATATAAGAAGATTTCGCCGCCGTATCAAGAATCGAGGGGGGGGGGGGGCATCAGTACTTGGATGCGTGACCGCGGTAACCCATCCAACTGTTGAACCCCCCTTTCTTTTAAAGCGGGATCAGTACTTGGATGGGCGTAATAGTGGGGCTTAGAAATGTAAGGGCATACGTCTTTTAAAGAACTTGGAATAATAAGGGCTTAAGTCCACAAAGGGGTGCAGGCGCGCGAGCCCCGAGCCCCCTAGTGTGTATATATATATATATATATAGGCGTGTACACTATACTTTTATGTATACACTATATATATGCAATCATATACATATGTTTTAGAGTGCACACATCGGAGCGGTGGGCACACTCTGAGCTTTGCCATCTCCGAATCTCGCCGGCGTCCATATATTACTTACTGGTGGAAGTTCCATTCGTCGAAACTCTCGGTCAGGGTGGGAATCCCCAGTCGTAAGGGAATGTCGATAGAATTCAATATCGACTTGTCAGTTCAGAAGGAATCCAATAATGGAGCGAACTGTTCGCCAGCGAAGTTTGATGCTGGAAGCAACAGCCATCCAAGCCCTCCCCGGGGCGGTTTTAGAATCTATTTAACGTCCAAGCGACCGATACTACGGTGCTGCATCGCCGGTACTGATATTGCGCTCGTATTACTGCACGAAATGCTAATAATAACTTCCTCCGACCTGTACAAGTTTGATACTTGATAATACATAACGCTCCTGGCGAGTTAATCGTCCGCGCCTGTTCCTGCACGGAGGAAAAAAATTGTTGGGACAACAAGAATTTTGTTACCATAACTGATTTACCTGGTTAACATAGGGACAACAAAATATTTTGCTGTGTCAGTAAATATTGTGCTGTGGCAGCAAATATTTTGCGGTGGCAACAAATATTTTGCTGTGTCCGTAAATATTTTGCTGTAGCCGCCAAATATTTTCGCTACCACAACAATAAATTATTAACGACCTACATTTTGTTAGAGAAACAGAACTATTTTTCTCCGTGTAGTAAAATGCGACTGCCGTTGATCGCTTTTGGTCATAACGGATTATTATTATCGGAAAACGGAAAGTACGAGCGCTCCGCGTGGATATGGAATACTCTTGAATTGGTGAAATGGAAGCGGGTTTTATGGCTAGGATTTAGAGGAAAAGGCAGCGTGGCGTAGCGGAAGTCCAACTGAATCATTACCGGATTTTACTTCCTCCGAGCTAGCACTTTTTCAGTGAAGAGTCGCGATAATTTTTTTTGCCAATAATTTTGACAAGTCAAAAGTCGCTGACTTTTACACAGCGAAAAAGATTCGTCCACTGGCATTTGTTTCCCTGCAGCCGGTCTATTAAAATCGTCCAGGCATTGACGAAGGACCTGGTACCTTTGGCTAAATATTTTGCATAAATTTGGCAAAAAAAAGTGTACAAAAAGGAACTACTGATAGATGATGCTTATTAATTTATAAACTATTTAAATTGGCGAGAATCGATCAATCCGAATTCTACGAAAGTCTTTTTTTTCTCTGACGCCAGTTTCCGTATCGAATTTTGAGTCAAGCCTAAAATAAGTGGCAGATTCGTGATCAGTGGGAAAAAATACATCAGGTGTGGCTCTGGAACGACGAATAACTACAAGTTCCATACAGAATCTTTGCAGTGAATATTGAAAAAAATGATTGATTTTCAAGCAGCTATATTTTTCAAACGCGTTTATTTTTCTTTGCCGACAAAGTTTCCTCTGTGCGAAAAGAGAGAGAGCGAGTGTGTTAACTTTTGCCAAAACTTGTATTTTTATAAGTTTTTTTTATTTATTTTTAATACCTCTGAATCTCCCTGGTGCAACATTGGACAAGGTTTTCGAGATGTTTTCATTGCTCGCGAGCTCTTGGTATGTTCCCGGTATGATACTGGAAGCTCCGAGATCAGTGAGGCAGGTCGAGAGGTGATTCAGAGGACTTGGAGTTTGGTCAAGGGAAACTTGAGTGAAAAGCTATGGAGATGTTAATGGCGTGCGCTCCGCTCCGGCTTTGCCTCCGCCTCTTGTGTCCGTGGTTTGCGGAGCCTGCCTTGGAACGGCGTAATAACCGTGATAAACGTCTTACCCAACGCGGCGTTATTAATGATAATGCGCTAACGACAACGCGGAGGTCTTGCCGGAGCATGCATTGTTAGGGAAACCTATATACATGGTGCTTCGGTAATGTACAGCGGAAACAAGATGTGGGTCGCGGCTTAAGTTAACAGTGGACTGTTGCTACTGTGCGGCAGTTACATCAGCTAAGAGGATCTCTGGCACATCGCGTTACCCTTTGCTCTTATTTTTTGCCATTAATCCCATAAGTGTTCGCAAGGCTTGGCTGAGACTTTGGTGATTATCCTAGCGAGGACAACCCATAACGGCCATTGGGCCATTTAGTGTGGGTATGGTGAAAAACGGACCTCGGAGCAAAAACTACCAGCAATTTTACAGATTGATATTACGGTACAATTTTTCCTCGGGGATGGAGTCAAGGTTTCATCTTAGATGGAGAACAGCGGTCCGTTTTGCCCCAGCGGTCCATTTTGCTCCGACCTCCACTAAGAGCACGAGTGATGTCGTGGTTGGGTGGTCAAAACTGTAATCAACCGAGTCCTTCTCGGGAGCTGCTGTTTTTTTGAATAAAAACTCTGGATCGTCGCTGTAGCGGCAATTTGCATATAAAGCATATCAAAGCAAAGACGATTACTTTCTCTGTCTACCAAATTATCCGCCAAAAGTTTGGGAAACCTGTATACACGAGAGGTACTTCGGTAATGTACAGCGGAAACAGGATATTGGTTCTTAGCAGTGGATTTTCGCTACTGTGTGGAAGTTGCAGCAGGAAAGAGGACGACCTTTGGCTCATCGCGTTATCCTTCGCGCCCAGATTTCGCCATTAATCCCTTCACTATTCGTAGGGCTTGGCTGACACATTGGTGATTATCCTGGCGAGGTTAGCCCACAATGGCCATAGGGCCAAAGGGCCACTAAAGAGTGGAGGTGTGGTGAAAAACCGACCTCGGGACAAAAGTACCTGCTTTTACGATACAATTTTTCCCAGGAGATTGAAAAAAGATTTCATCTTGGTGGTGGTGGTGGATCGGGTCCATTTTGCCCCGACCTCTGCTGACAGCTTGAGCGATACCGTCCTCAGGTGGCAAAAATTGTAATCTACCCCTTCACGGGAGCTGCTCTATGTCGGTCAACAGAAAATCCTCATTTCTCTAGGATTACAGTTTGTGATACGGATTGAGCAGGGTCACTTGGTCAGGAAGGTGTTTTACATAATCTTGGCAAGAGCTCGTATAAAATTTACGAGGCGATAAGAAGAGCAAGCCAAGGTCTCGTCGATCAATGTTTCTGCCTGCAGTCACGTGCAGAAGGGATTTTTAAGATTATGCGAAACAGCTTCGACCGGTATGGAAAACTGTAATCAACTTTTTGCACGGGTAACGCGATTGGCCTGTCAAAAGAAAAGTGTCTTCGTGAGCGAATATCATTTCAGCTTCCGGCGAGACTTTTCAGTTCGCTGTATATGCGAGGAACCGCGAAAAAAAATTGGATTATAGTTTTTTTTTCAACGACCGTGCAGCTCTTTGGAGCTTCTATGTCCTTCGTCGTATATTCCACCGTAAAATAAATCAATTTATTTTGCTTTTCGTCCAGTGAGCGTCGCTTCCTCTCATAGCAATAAAATGTTCGTTTCATCTCCAGGCAACCTGGTCGGGAAGTTTCGAAATTATATTTTCAATCCTAGCTTTCAGGGAATCCCCGGTTCTCTCGACTTGAGCTCGTGATAAACGCGTCAATATGCTCCGCCTCGCGTCGCAATGAATTTTCACAACATCAACGGGGAGTGAGTACGTTAACCCAGTTTGGGTGAGTCAGAAGGAGAAAGAGATTTGCCTTTTTGTCTGTGGGAATAAATTTCAATTTCCCGGAGCTCCGCGACTCTTGCTTAGCTCTCGCCCTCTCTTCTATCGCTCAGAACGAGATAAGACTGTAACCACGTTATCTCGATATAACTGGAATACGAATGGAGTTTTTACGGATTTCACGTAAATTCCACGCGAACGGATTTGCATTTGTAGCATCTCTCGTTTCAATTTACTATCTCCATTTTCCCCGAGGCCTTCACGTACTATCTGTGTTTTAATTAAAACAAAAAGTCCCACATCTATTTCGGGAGAGATATTCGGCTTTCGTGTTTTTTGCTCTCAAATTTTATCACTACCGACCGGACACACGACGAGTCCCTTCCCGAATAAACACGTCGGGGAAATTTCAACGGCAACACGCGATGACATTTAAATACCACTGGCTTCGCGCCCGGGGTTCAACCCGAGATTATATTTTTATCCTTGTAATACAAGCTCCAGCTTTTTTATGCATTTTTATTATTCCGTTTAGGCAGCTCCGTCGACTTTGGGTAAAAAATCGTGTTTTATTTATTTTTCTCGGTAATAAACAAAAAGATTGGGTCAACAATCTAACACGGTCAACTGTTGGTAACGGAGTTCCGATTATGGGGAAAAAACCCTAGGACCGAATAACAAAAATTGTAGGAGTTCCATTTTATCCAAATTAAAAAAGCGATTCATATAATGGTTTTTTTTTTTGAAAAGATGGAATTTCTTCTACAATTTTGTGTATCCGGAACTGGGGATTTTTTTACATGATCGGATCACCTTAAAGAACAAGCAATCGTGGGGAATTTTTATCCAATGTATTATCACCGAGATAAAAACTAAAACACGTTTTGCTGCCTAAAAACTCTCACTCATCGCGCTGTTGGCGATCTGTATATAAAGCATTAAAGCAAAGTCAATTAGTTTCTCTGTCTATCAAAGTATGTGTTGCCGAACCACAAAGATGGTTAATCGTTCGACACTTATCGTGAATCCACCTCGTCGTCGCTTAACCTTTGCTCCAGGGTGCGCGGCCGGCCGCTTCCGGGCGAAGAGAATTGCCTGTCTCCTTTTTTTTTTCTATTTTGTCTATCGTCAGCACTATTATCGTCCCTTTCCCCGATTTTCCCTATCTCTCGTCCTCTTTATTTCTATCTTCTTTTCTCATCTCCCGTTCTACCTTCGGATCTCCCGTCGACGTCTCTTTTTTTCTTCCTTTTTTATATATATTTTTCCTGCACCGGACGTGAGCATACTTATTCCGTTCGACTCGTCGTTCGAGACCGTCGCAATGACGGTTTTCCTCTCTTTTTCTTTCCGATACCCACGACCGAGAGAACCCTCAAACAAACCACCCAACTCTTCTGCCTTGGTACGGCTAGAGGTGGATTCACGTACCGTGGGCATTCCGTCTATCTCAACGATCCTTCCTTTTCCTTTTTTTTCCTTTCAATTCGTACACCACACCGTTCGAACAACACCCTGTTCCAATTTTTATCAGCCCTTCTATTCTACCTCTAGTCTATAGTTTTCCACTCGAATTTTCGTTCACATGGATGCTTTCGCACTCTTTCGCCGTTAGCCAAACACACCCCTTATCTCATCTCATATCATCTCATCTCATGTCATCTCATCTCGTCTCGTCTCCCCTCATCTCATCTCATCTCATACTCGTACTCCACTTTCGGCTTCCCTCCGTCGGAATTCCAATTCGCTCGGCAATCAGTCCTAATTCCGAGCCAATCGTGAAACTGCGGTAGGCGGCGTGCGCACTGTCCTCCCCATAAACCTTGAGTGCGCGCCGCCTCGCAGTGCTAAACTATGCAAGCACAAAGCGATGGCCTTCGAGATCTCTGAACGGCGTCAAAATTATCTTTGATCGGATGGTGCAGCGGTGTTGGAAATTTGCTGATTTTCATAGATTCATTTTCGGAGAGGTAATCTCATAGGTCTTCTTTACTACTATCCGTGATTATACTGACTTGGTCGAAAGTACCGTTGAGTCAAATGATTTTTTTTATTTAGGGGAGAGCGAGGCAAAATGGCACATCGGGGCAAAACGGGATAATGAGACAAGACGCAATTCTCTAGTAACTTTTGGATGATGGCGATGGTGGCACGTGGGGCAAAACGGGTTTGAAAATCCGGATGTACCGTTGGGACAAAGTGGAATATCCAAAAATTATTTCAAAATTGAGTTTTGCCCTCACTGGTCCGTTTTGCCCCGCTGTGCCATTTTGCCCCGGTCTCCCCTAGATTTGCACGAAGAAAAAAAAATGTTATTCAATTTACATTAAGTAAATATTTATTCGAAGGTAACTGAATGTATATTCGAATTAGATAAATATTTATTTTCGAAGCCCTCGTCGAATGAATGATTTCACCTCGTCTGGGCGGTTATATTTTACTGCGGCATTGCTCATCGAGATTTTTCCCCACCCACGTGCGAGAGCTATTTTCTGATGATGAGGTGCAAAAAAATGCCGATGCGCGTTGTTGTGACAAAGCAAAAGGGGTCTTTTTTACCGCCCTACTGTAGAGCCATTAGGAGTATTAGTTTTCTCTCGACTGTTTTTTTTTTGCCATCGCCACCATCCTATGAAAGCGGGACTTTGTTGGCTTCGAGTCGACTCGAGGTAAATTACTATCGGAGCTTATTTCTCTTTTCTTTACTGTCGGGGGTGCCCCTGCAGTGTAGCGATACGAGTGATACGTTCGGTCTTGCGCCTCGTACCGTCGAGCTTCTCGATCCAGCGAACCTCTGAAGGAAATCTTATAAAAAAAAAAAAAACAAAAATAACATACAAAGAGAAGAAGAGATCGATGTCGTTTCTAATGGTTATGGGATTCTTGGAATTCGTCCGGTGTCACACAATAAACTTTCCTCCAGGGGAATTTTAACATTCCGATTATACTCGCTTCGCATATTTCACAATCATTTCGCGATACCTCGGATTTTCTTGAACTTCCGTTCGGGGGGAAAAAAACGTGCGGATTCTATGCGCTCTATACGGATATCCTTTGTGTCGTAAAAGCGGCTGTTCATCATGTTGCGGTTTCCGATGTCATATGCAGAATTTTCCCAAATGGAAAACGAGTGTACGTGGCGGATATAAAATATACATATGTGTATATATACACATGTGTGATATTTCCGAGACACTTTGGAATATATTTTTTGAAATAAGAGCGAACGGAGAAAAATGGACCAGCATCCTTCATTTGAGATGAAACGATTCATTGGTCATATAAGAACAGTGAAATTAATGTATGTCCAATATATTATTCTCCAAATACGTAGTATTATATAATTTGAAGATTTTATTTCTTGATCCTTTAATGAACGTACCCGTTATCATCCACTTCGAGGACTCGCTTCGCATATTTCACAATCATTTCGCGATGTCCCAGATTTCCTTGAACTTCAGTTCGAGGTGGAAAAAATGTACCGATTCTATAGCGGTACATTTTTTACCGATATCCTTTGTGTCGTAAAAATGCCTGTACGTCATGTCGTGGTTTCCTGTATCATATGCAGAATTTTTCCAAATGGAAAAAGAGTACGCGGCAGTTATAAAAATATACATATTACAGATTACTAAAAATTCTGAAAAAATTCATACGTATTCAGAAAAACAAAAGAATTATTTTTATAAAGGAAAATAGTCAAGTTGCCGGGTAATTTGTTGAATAATGATATTTATCTTCAATCTGTTAATAACAAATTGGAATTATTATTTCACAGAAACAATTTTTGCAGCACCTTCCATTGACTTGATTTTTTTCAGATTTTTATGGATCGAGAAGTGTTCGAAATTTACTCTGAATTGAAATTTTATGACAATTTAATTGAATTTAATATATTTCCAATAAGTTATTTCGCAAATATGTAATATTTCATAAATTTGAAAATGTTATTATTATTATTTTTCTTGGTCCTTCGATGAACGTGTCCTTCTCCGTCCACTTCGAGGGCTGCGAGCGACTAATCATTGAGTCTGTCAGCGCTCGCGCCGTGAATCCACCAGAGCAGACGACCGAGTGCAGCCCACTCAATCGTTATCATATACGTTTACACCCGTTCGTCGCATCAATGGCCATCCGGATGTCCAGCGTCATCGATCAAAGCTTTTTATATGCCGGCTGCTTCGTTTCACAGTTCATAGGGGAGAGCAGGGCAAAACGGTACAGTGGGGCAAAATGGGACAGTGAGGGCAAAACTCAATTTTCCAATAATTTTGGATGCCCCGTTTTGCTCCACGCACCACCATCAACACCATCCAAAAATTGGCCTCGTTGTGCCATTTTGCCCCGCTCTCCCCTACACGGGTAAGCTCCTCAGCGCGCCATTATCGCGTTAGTCGCAAACACCCAAGGAAATTTCGCCTCCGGAAAATCGTGCTATTTACCATCTCTTTACGCGGCGGAAACGCTCACGACGTCGGTAATTCCGCGAGAATCTTTGGCGTTTACCTCGGCGAATCAAATTTTCCTTTGCAACTCGAAAATTCAAGCTCGGTGTTCGGCGCTTTACGACTGCGCAATATGCTCTTCGTTCGGGCGAGCCCGTTAATATTTAATGGCAGCGCGTGACGAAAAACCGTCGGTAAAAGAGAATTCCTACGCGCGGGTAAAAAAATTTTATATACATTTTTTACGACATTTCCGTGAACGCTGATTTATTCCGGCGCTGAAACCGTACGGGGTTCAAACGCAAAAGTTAAGGACTTTACGCGCGAAAGTATCGCGTTTTATGTTTCCGGGGTGGGGGTGATAGTATTTCTCGTTCGGTAAAGTGCTCGCCTGTTCGGGAGGGAAAATGTATTTCCTCGATATCTTTTTTCCATAGGGGCGAGTGGGGCTAAATGGGACATTCGGGCAAAACTCAATTTTCCAATAATTTTCGGATGGCCCATTTTGCCCCAACGATACACTGTAAAAATTGATTGTGAATTTAATCTACTGGAACTTGAAGTTCGCTTCCATTATTTACATAAATTGAACATTAGTGTACTTTTTTTTGTAAAATTAATATACCACATATTAAAGTTACGAATCTTTTGCCCAACATTTACAAAAATGTTCATTAAAGATAAACATTTTACTGTAAAATTGCAACGCAAATGTGTTTGAAATTATAGAAACGGTTTACGTAAAGAAGCTTCCGATACCGTTCATTAATTATCAAGATAATTTTTTTGACGGCGTACATCGGGATTTTCAACCCCGTTTCGCCCCACTTATCACCATGTCGACGTTCCCAAAGGTTCCCAGATGGCCAACCGTAGCACAGGCAAACAAAGGCAGTTGCTTGCCACTAAGCTTCGCTGTTTGCTTGCCAACAATATCGCAACAATATTTTCTAGCACGAGATTGCAGCATATTGGTAGCAAAAATCCAACAACGGTTGCTATAAGCTGATTTCTTATTCTTAACAGCCGTGAAAGAGGTCAAAATTCGAGATGATCCATTTGTGTATCATATCACATATGATACACAGATGGACTAGCATTAACGATCCTTGGAATTGAATTTTTGTGTGAATCGATAGAGGAACTTCAATTTTATAAAAAAAATAGAATTTTTAAGAGTTTCACCAAAAATAACCATAACTCAAGAAAATTAATCTTCGTAGTGAGACGCAAAGCACCAGCAAGCCTTGCTGAAAACTTGCTGACAATATTACTCCTAAGAATTTTCGACATTGCATGTTGGCAAAAACATAGGCAAATGCGGACGCACATGCCGCAATTTTGCCGCTATGCCGTATGGACATGTGCTTGAATATTTGCTGTCCGGTTGTTGGCAAAATGCTATCTGGAGTTATTGAAAAATTGCGTTCCGCCTCAATATCCCGTTTTGCCCCACTGTCCCATTTTGCCCCGCTCTTCCCTAACGGATCGAAGGAATGGATACGCTCGCAGCGCACTTATCCGCGGATACAACAAAAAGTCGGGTGGATACAGAAGCATCTCTCGAGGATCTTCGTGTCGCGCATATCATACTGTGTGCATAGTAAATACAACGCACTTCTTCGATTGCAAATATTTCCGGCTCGCTGGAGCATCATTCAGCCGTTGAGCCGCGTGCCAGCTGTAAAAATAAATAAAATACGATACACGTAAAAGCCCCGTAGCCGTCCAGGGGAAGTACGCTTCGCGATGGAATGGCTGATGCGGTAGAGCGGATGGAAACTGAGCCCTGGGGCAAACCGGCCTATTTATTTAATCATTTTTTTACGCGGCATGTGGAAAAAGATCCATTTTCGTATGGAGGATGTACGGCCGTTTTGCCCCGGGGGATACAAGAAAAAAACGTATTTTTTTAGGACGGTAAGAGTTTTTGGTATCCAGGGTGACCCGTTGATTACCACGAAGACTTTCTTTCCTGTATTATCAAATTGTATGTATTATTTTCTTCATTTTATACACTGAGAGAAAAATCGGGGATGAGCGAACACACGTGAGAGGTTGACCCAATCAAATGTAGTTGGCTCAATGACGACTTGGGTGACTCAACCACCTAGAGGTTGAGTTAACAACATAACGTTGGCTCGACCTCTCACGAATTCCCAAATGTACGTGTGTGTGTGTGTGTGTGTGTGTGTGTGTGTGTGTGTGTGTGTGTGTGTGTGTGTGCGTGTGTGTCTTAGACCAGGAAAATTAAAACTCTTATAACTCGCGAATGGCTGAAATTTCTAAGTTGGATAGAGGGATGAACCGCAATGTTTGGTTACATTTTTAGCAAAATACTTTCAGTCATAAAAATTTTACGCCACTTTGAACTTTCCTAAAAACGTCTGTGCTTACGCTAGCTCTTGCAATTTTTTAACTAACGGGTTAAAAATTTGTACACAAAGGAAATATTATCACAATTTTTGTACGGAATCTTTGTAGTGAATATTGCAAAAATGAGTGATTTTTTTGTATTTTCATACCGGATTTTGCAAACGCGATTATTTTTTTTTACCCACAAAGCTTCCCATATGGGAAAGCTAAATAATCACGGGCAATGATTTTTCATGGAAGCTTTGTACACAAAATAGATTAGATGCGGTACCTTTGTGAAAAACGAGATTTTCACGGGGTTTTTTTATTTTCACCAAATCCGATGTCTGCCTGTATTGCAGTCGTAACTCTGCTCACGCGCTTATACTTCCGCATGAACCTTTTTCAAGGTAAAACTGAGTGTCTGCAATTTTTTCCATTTTTTGTTATTATTTCATTTTGTTTTATATTCAGCCCGAAACTCAATTGAAAAAAATTATTTCCCACTCTCTCCTGACAATAATTCTAGGTTGCAGGAAATCCCGTTCTATCCCTCACCACTCTGCGAGCTTTTGCCCCATGGAATTCAATTATTCTGTCACATTTAATCCTTTTTTCACCAAAATCGATGTTTTCCTGTATTGCCTGCCGTCGCAACCATGCCCACGCAGTTACACCTCCGCAGGAAACTTTTTCGAGGTAAAACTGAGCGTCTGGCATTTTTTCTATTTAGTTTTTTTTATATTTTACCCAGCAAAGTTTGCTCCGAATCGTAAGTAAAAAAGATCGCACCCAACTCTCCCCTGACTACAATTCCCGATTGCCGAAAATCCCGTTTTATCCCTTTCTGCTCAGCTTATGTCCCAAGAAATTTATTTATTTTTCAATTTTCATTTTATTTTCCACCAAATCCAATGTTCGCCTGTATTGCCATCGTAACTCTGCCCGCGTGGTTGCGCCTTTGCAGGACCCTTTTTCGGGGTAAAACTGAGCTTCTTAAATTTTTCCTATTTTCTTTTTTTTTCTATTTCACCTAGCGAATTTGGCCCCGACTCGTAACTGAAATAACTAAAAACGATGGTTTCCTCCGCCCTTGCATTTGCACCTCCGCAGGAACTTTTTCGGGGTAAAACTGAGCTTCTTAAATTTTTTCTATTTTATTTTTTTAAATATTTCACCCAGCGAAATTGGCCCCGAATCGTAACTGAAATAACTGAAAAAGATCGTTCCCTCTCCCCTGACTGTAATTCCCGGTTGCCGGTAGCCCCGTTCTATCCCTTACCGCGACGTCGACCATTTCGTGGGAATCTACGAGGACCAGTAATAGCGGCTTGGCCGGGACAGCCTAATTGGATCCCTGCTTTCCATCTCCCACTGGACTTTGCGTCCCCTCGTTAGACCCGAAATACGAGATCTTCCGTGACACGCTGTGAGGAGCGTACTTTGTAACGTTCACCGACAATGTTCACACAGGAGCTTCGGAAAACGTCCGCTAACGAAGAGCTCGGCGCGCTCGTCGTTCAGCACTATTTTGTTGCTCAAAAAAAAAAAAAAAAATGCATGGTATAATCCCGTCGTGCATTTATCCGATGCTGGGTAAATATCCGCCCCTACTTCGGGTGTGCAATTTCGCGATATGAATCAATGTTTGCAGGATGAACGGAACGCGCGACTGATTTTTCTCCGGACCGACCACGCGCGGTCACTTCCACTGAAAGCTGCCCGGGCTGACCAGTAATGGATGAAAATCCATTCGAGGTGGCGCAACTCCCGTAGAAATACTGGAGTTGCGCCACCTCGAAATTCGAATTCGTCGCAATATTACGCGCGGCTTGAGCGTGCAATCATGCAATTATAATTTCAGCCGATTACACATCATTTTTACGCTGTTAACGATATTCATATTGCGAAAACGAGCACGGGCTGTTGATGAATTTGCTCATTGATTGGCCGATGTTTTGTGTTTTTTTTTTTTTTTTGCACGAACGCGGGGAAGCAATCAGAGTCCATTAACACACGGTCGTAAATTAATATTAATAACCGTGGATTGCCCAGAGATTCATACATTGTGCTTCGCCGTTGATGAAATCGGGACAGGGAATATATTGATATCAATTTAACGAACATTTTTGCAGGTTGGATCGGGACGAAAAACTTAAGGTTTTCTCGCCCCGATCCCACCTGCACAAATGTTCTTTAGCCGGCAAAATTGTCCCCCTTTAGGTGAACAATTTTGGCGGTTTCGTTTTAAAAAACAGGTCAATGTCGATACCAATTTTAATTTTTAAAGAATGTATATATTTATTCATTTTTTTACCATTATATTATTTCGATGAACATTATGCATCCATTGAATGTACCCAATTATACATTGCGTATCACTGTTGACAAAATCGAGACGAGGATATTGATATAATTTAATCGAACATTTTTAGACGTAAACTCACCCGAACTCACCTGTAAAAATGTTAGTTAAAAATATACGAGGTTGTCGGATTCGATTTAAAAAACAAGTGAGTTCCGATACCAATTTTTCTTTAGAAGAAATGTACTTTTTACCCATTATGTTATTTCGACGAGCATAATGCATCCATTAAGTGTCCACAATTATACATCGTGTATCGCTATTGACAAAATCGAGACGAGAATATTGATATAATGTTAACGAACATTACTACAGATAAGATCGGGCCGAAAACCTTAAGAGTGACGAGTTTGCCGGATTAGGTTTAAAAATAAATGAGTGCCAATACCAATTTTTAGTTAAAAAAATTTTATTAATTTTTTTCTAGCATTATATTATTTCGATGAGCATTATGCATACATAACGCGTGCACAATTACACGCAAGCCGGAGCGATTTAAAAAATAGGTGAGTGCCGACAGCAATGTGTGTATATTAAAAAAAATTAAAAACAAAAAAATTTCTACAATTATATTACTTCGATGAGCATTTCGATTATGCATCCGTTACGTGTAGACCGTGTCGCATGCCGCTATTGCGTAAGCGAAACAAAGCGCGATAAAAACGAGCGGCTCTTCTGCCCGAAGAGGCCCGGCTTTTAGTGCGGTTCACCCGCGATAGCATTATTTATTCTTTCATCGTTGAGACGAGAAATACACGTGCGCTGCACATTGAAAAATCCATTTACCCTCGCCCATGCCCCCCCCCCCCTTCCCCGGGGGCGCGTGTTAGCTCTCGACGCCTGCAGAGTTACGCTCGCATAAGCAGAAAAACAACAAAACGAAGGAAAAAAATATACTTATCGAGTCGCAGCCGCAAGCCCGAGCTTTCAGCTCGAAGACTCGAGGACGTTATTGCGACACGACACTTCCCCTATCCCAGCATCCTCCTCTTCATCTTTCTCTGATGAAAAACGCTTTTTCGCGACAGATAATTTTCGGCGTTTTTTTGTGCCCAGCCTCCGAATATTTGCGGCGCTTTGAATTTTAATTTCCTTTTTCCCAAAGGCTCGTTTTAAGTTTTTTTTTTTCTCGTGGGGAACCTCCGAATATTTGGAACGCTTTGAATTTTAATACAACCTCTCATGAATTATGAACGCGCAAAAAAATTTCGTTGCAGAAGCTATTTGCATGTCTTAAAAAAGTTGCGACTGATAAAAAACTTTTTTTCGCAACGGATCATTAAAAAAAAAAAATTCGTGTCGACGGTCTGAATATTTGCAGTGCTATGAAAATTAAGAAGCAGTGTTGTAATTGAATTTGCAACTTTTAAAAATATCCGGCACGGCTGAAGGCCTCTCGAACAGTCACAACGCAAATAAAGACACAAATATGCTCTTCAATATTTGGGGCTATTTTCTTTTTTTTCACATGGTTATTATTATTTTTAGGTAGAAGTTCGCAATCCAGTTTGTCTGCTCTTTCGTTTTTTCCTCGATACCGATGAAAAATAATAAATAAAAAAACTACAAGATTGTGTGGACGATGGATTAATCGTCCAGACAATAATAAATCGATATGCATATAATTATTTTTAGGTAAAAGTTCGCAATCCAGTTTCTCTACTCTTTTGTTCTTTCCCCATGCATTGCATAATTTTAAAAAATGTTACATTGATATTGTTATTTTTAGTTAAGAGTTCGTAATCCAGTTTCTCTGCTCTTTCGTTTTTTCCTCGATGCAATAAAAAAAAATAAAAAAAACTACAAGCTATTGTCTGGACGATGGATCGATGAGTTGTCCGACGAGATGAGATTCGATCGGGCGGCTTTGTATCGGCATTGAATAATAATAAAGGATTTCATCGATAATCAACTTGGTAGCGCGGTGCCGATGAGAGACGCGACGTTATTGTCGCCTGTGCAATACGACGGGGTTGAACGGGGTTGAATAAAAAATTTCGTTATCGGTGCAAAAAAAACAAAGAAAAGAAAAGAATGAAAAGTGTATTCTCGGGACACAACAGCGGCCGAAGGGTCAAGGCTAGGTTGACGCAAAAGGTTGAGTGAATATTTCGTTAATGGTCGATTGCACTCGAGTCGAGGGCGAAATGGCACTGGCACTGCTAAACTCCCGTTCGTGCCCTTCCAATAAAGGGACGCCCCTTCTATAGATGGGGACATTGTGGATTATCTATAGGGGCGGTACGGTCTATACGCTACGGTGACGTAATATTACGGAAATTGCGTCGATCGACCCGTGAAACACTGTTGAAGAGTGATGAAAGGGATGAACCGCGGTTCGAAACGAGGAGCATTCGGATATTGATGCCAAAAATAAACTTTTTTAATTAACCGAACTTTCCGATAATCGGCCGTAGCCGATAGGAAGCCCAGCGCACTATTTTTTTAATTCCAAAAAAATCTGTAGAAAAAAAACGTGTAAATATTATTTAATCGGTACGAGGTTTTAATAAATTTATATCGTCGTACTCAAGCGACTGTGATCTGGCAAATATTGGGTAAAGATATTTCATTGATTTTTTGTGTTTCGGAATTTATTTTTTTCTCAGTATATACGCATATAAAGTTTCGTCGCTTTAATTCAATACTTCATTATCACACTTTTTTTTCTAAAATAAAACAAAATAAAATACAAGTTAACCGTATCGGTTTCGACCTCCCACTGTCGAATACATCGAATACGTCGAATTTTCCTTTTCCACTTTACTATTGAGCGCACATATTTTTGCACTCCACCGTGGTGGAATCGTGGAAATATTATTTAATCGGTTTGATAAATTTATATCCTCATACCGAAGATCAAATATTGACCGGGCAAATGTTGGAAAAATATATATTAATATTGGAAAAATAATTTCTCAATATGTAAAAATATATTGAGAATTGAATTTTTCTCAGTAAACACGCATATAAAGTTTCGCCGCATTAATTCAATGCTTCATTATCATACGTTTTTATTTTTTTTATATAAAAAAGTGGCCCGTGTCGGCTTCGACTTTCCACTGTCGATGCAACAGATATATTTTCTCCCACTTTACTGTGCGCGCACGTTTTACTCCACTCACCATTATATGTGCCCGGCACATATCGTCTATAGTGCAAAAAAAAAAACTTTACTCGGTACGAGTATTTAATAAATTTATGTCTTCATACCCCAGAGATGTGACCCGGCAAATATTGGATAAAGATATTTCTTGATTTTAGTATTTCGAAATTGAATTTTTTTTCAGCATACACTTAAATAAAGTTTCACCGCTTTAACTCAATGCTTCATTATGTAAAAATAAACTAAAATGAAATAAAATAGAATAAAATAAAATAAAATAAAATAAAATAAAATAAAATAAAATAAAATAAAATAAAATAAAATAAAATAAAATAAAATAAAATAAAATATGTGTTACCCGTATCGGCATTTTACATTCTGCCGTCGATACATCGAATTTGTTTTTTGTTCCACTCGACTGTCGCGCCCACATATTTTTGCACTCACCTTTAATGCCCACTCGGCACACTGCTATATTTTCCTAAGGATGCTTTGGCCTTTTATTCCCTCTCTGGTCCTCTTGTCGCACGTGTATATTCGCTTCTGCTACTGTCGATTCACCGATCACTCACATCTCTTCGCCCGGCACCGCAGCGACCGGTCGATAAATATGGGTCAATAATCGATCGAACAACAGAATCTCGGCCAATCGTCCGATCGTCGATTGATTGTCTCTTCAAACGTGAAACGGCAATTATAAGTTTTGTCCAATTACACCGAAGGAATTGCAACGGGGTTCGAGAAAGAATATCGGCAGGGATCGTTTTCCCCGAGTAGGCGAATTAGCGGAAGCTCTGAGGGATGAAAACCACGCTCGACTGACTTGTGAGGCCACCCGACGAACATCGCCGCCCCCGGCCTCGCTCTAATCAGGGACGTATCAGCGGCAGATCTTTAATCCGTGCCAGACTATCGGGAAAGCACCGTCCAAACGACAAAGTTCGATAGAGCTTGTAATAATCGTGAAAACGGATCTCAAATTATCAAACCAAAGATCGCGACATCGTAACTAGAATTTTATTATTTTTTTATACTCTATAATATAAAATCAACCGAGTCGCAGCCAAGTTTAACGACCGCAGAGCCAAAAGTTAGTGAGAGCTAATAAATTAGCTAGGACTAATTTTTTAACTTCCACGGATATTAGGATTTATTAAAAATAATTAAATGCAATGTTAGGGCGTAACTAAATATCGAGTATAATTATTTGTTAACATAAACATAGTTAAACATAGTTGGACATAGAGTAAGATAACAATTACATTCGATATTAGGCTAGAGCCTAATATTGAATTTAATTAATAATCGTGAAAACGGATTTCCAATTATTAAACCAAAGATCGCGAAATCGTGACTTGAATTTAATTATTTTTAAAAACTCTATAATATAAAATCCACCGAGGCGCGAAAAAGTTTATCGACCGCGGGGCCAAAAGTCAGCGAAACTGAAAAATGAACTCAGGGTTAATGTCGTCCAAAAGTGAGGCGCCTTTCGGTGGTTTTCCATATTCATCGCGAGCCCCGGCTTTGATCTAAGAGATCTATCTCCGACAGATCTTTAATGCGTCCCAGACTATCGAGAAAGCACCGCCCAAAGGACGACGTTCGAAAGAGCTCGCAATAATCGTGAAAACGAATCTTAAATTATCAGACCAAAAATCGCGAGATCGTGACTGGAATTTAATTATTTTCTTTACTCTGTAATATAAAATCCACCGAGTCACGGAAAAGTTTATCGACAGCGGGGCCAAAAGTCAGCGGATGGTAAAAAATTAGCTGGGGTTAATTTTTTTAGCTTACGTTGATATATTATTTTTTACTCTAAATCCACCGAGTGGCGAAAAAGTTTATCGACCTCGAGGCAAACGACAGTAGAAACTGAAAATTTAACTGCAGTGTAATATCGTCAAAAGGTGAGTCTGCTTTCGGTGATTTTCAATATTCATCGCCGCGTCGTTCCAACGATAAAGTACAATAAATAGAGCTTGTAATAATCATAAAAACGAATCTCACACTATCAAACCCAAGACCGCGACATCGTGGCTGGAACTTATTTATTTATTCTCACTCTATTTTCACCGAGACGCGAAAAAGTTTAATAACCGCGGGCTCAAAAGTCAGCGGGAGCTGAAAAATTAACACTAACCTATCAATCGTCAATAATCGTCAATTAAAAAGTCCTAAAAATATTTTTTAAATTTATTCGCGACAGAATTTTGATTTCATAGCGATTTTCAGTGACCTTCAATATTGAATTTTTTTCTTTATTTGTTGGGTGAACGAGCAAGTTCGTCTTCAACAGATGAAATAATCACGATTTCTTTGTCGTAAATAAATTAAATGCCTTAAAAACAATTAATTTCGGAAAACCCCGAGTTGAACTTTTTTGCGCAGTGAGCAAAGGTTGAACTTCGGGATGCCGGATGTCTGAAGAAAAATTATTTATCTTCTTCCGTTTATATTTTTTTCACTTCCGTAATTTCTTGTTTTTTGCTCATGAGGCTTGTACGTCTTTAATTAAATTGTTCCCGGACTCGGGGAGCTTTGTGATTGCAACGGGTGCTCAAAAGAGCAGTGTGTGCTCGCGCGGACGCAACAACTGCCCGGAACTTGCGACGCGTCGACTGCAAAGAGTAGCGGAAGTTTTTGTTCTCGGTACCAGCCGGGGAAAGTCGACGCACAGCGAGTAACAGAATTTTTTTTAAGGCTTCATGTCGGGAAGGTGCAAAACGAGGCTTCGGGGGAAAGACGATGCTGTCGATATAACCTACATACATATATGTGAACGAAAAAAATTCGTGAAAATTGTTATGCAAATTCGCGCAATTATTGAATTGCCGGAAAAAGCGATTTGGAAATGGAATTCACTGTGCCAAAACAGCACGAAAACTGCCTGTCAGGAACAGTCGACCGTTCGCCTCCACCTGTTGATTATATCAAATAATATTTCGCCGACGAGAATCGCGACGCAACGACTTACTTTTTCGCAATATATTTGATCATAGATTTCTAAAAAATATGAATATGTGAGGAACTTTAATTGAGGATATGCAATTGTTAAATCACCTGTTAATTTCACCGTCAGAACTGAGTTAAGTGGAGAAGAAGCTAAAGCTTAATCATCGTCTCTGCCCGACTCGATTCTTGACTTCACAAATAAATTATCTTTTTTTTTTAAGCTGTCGATCAAACTCTTTAGTTTTTGTAAAAAAAACTTTATAGGAAAGTAAACGCAATACGATTTAAAATTTATTTTTTTATTTTCGCGTTATGGATTTTTAAAAATATAAAATATATTATTTCCAATTTTTATTAGCCAGTTGCAATGTTTGTTTTTTTTCGTGTCTCGGAGTAGGTGAGAAGTGTACCTCGTACGCGCGAAAGAGGCTTCGCGACGCTCGTACGACGTCGGTGGTCGGGTCGGTACTGCGAGTATCGCGGTACGCCTCGACGTCCCTTTACCGCCATTGACCGACTTCCCCCTCAGCCAATGCGCTCTCTTCGTTTCCCTTCGCTTCCGCGATTTTCCGTTGGATTATCAGGAGTACCGCGGATGCATTTATCCAGGGCTCATTGAACACTCGTACGGAATTCAACACTTTGTCGTACCGCGCACCCTGAAACTCGGGCCCTTCAGCAGGGTGACGTCAGCGCCTGGACTCGTCCTTTTTCAATCGTCGCTCGCTTAACGGATCGTAATGGAAAAAGCCTGAATGTGAAATAAAGACGACAGAATGAATTTATTTCATCCATAAATATCGTTCGTTTTTCGACTCACTTAAAGACTGCGAATGAGGATAAGAAAACATCGATTTTCTCGATGATCTTCTATAGTTGGAAAGGACACAAGATTATGAACACTATTTTATTAATTTTTTTTTGCAGAAATACTTACGGTGTATTTCATTTAGATTTTTTTAAAATTCAAAACTCTTTGCACCGGCGGTAATGCAACTCCCGAAAAAGGAAAATACCACCATTAGAGAAAAGGCTTTTTTTAAAATTATTTTATCCCTAAATATCGTTCGTTTTTAAAACCACTTACAGTCTGCGGGTGAGGATAAGAAAAATTTTAATTTCTCGATGTTCCTCAACAGTTGGAAACTTAGATAATTGTCGTTATGACACAAATAGTTTTCTTGTCGTTCCAAGAATACTTACGCAGCATTTCGTTAAGAATATATTTTAATTGCAACTTTTTGTGCGGTCGGTAATGCAGCTTTTGGGAAATCTAAGTACTTGCCCATTAAAGAAAAGCCTTTTGAAACCAGTGTGAGTTTATTTTATTCATAAATGTCGTTCTTTTTTAAAACCACTTAAGGCCTGCGAGTGAGGATAAGAGAAATTTGATTTTCTGGATGTTCTTCAACAGTTGGAAACTGATATTTGTCCTTATGACACAAATAGTGTTTTTATCGTCGCCAGAATATTTATGTAGCATTTCGATAAGAATTGATTTTAATTACAACTTTTTGTGCGGTCGGTAATGCAGCTTTCGGGATAGCTAAGTACTTTCCCATTAAAGAAAAGGCTTTTGCAACCAGTATGAATTTATTTCAACCGTAAATATCGTTCGTTTTTAAAACCACTTAAAGTCTGTGAGTGAGGATAAGAAAAATTCAATTTTGTCGATGTTCTTCAACAGTTGGAAAGGGGAAAAGAATATATTTTTCGATACGATTTTTTTGTTAATGCAGGAATACTTATGTGGCATCTAATTAAGAATTTTTCATTAAAAACTTTTTGAACCGTCGGCAATGCAACTCGCGACCATTAGAGAAGGTTTTTTGAAGCCGTTTTAACGTCGTAAGTAAACAAAAAAAAATATTGAGTCCAATTTCATCACCTAGCTTGTTCAGAAAACTTTTTAGCACGATTCTTAAATATAGCCTATTTTTTTTCTCGTAACAATCGCCACACTCTGAGTGATGAACGTCGCACACCTTTATCGATTATTTTTATAAATAAAAAAATGTTTCGCACTCCTCGAGGTGAAAAACAACATTTTTCCGTCTATATCACACTCCACCCATAGATAACCAGTGCATAGCACGGTTCATTGCGCTCTTTCTGTCAGCGAGCTTCCGTCTAAGATCGATATCCGTACGCGGTACGAGACTGACCGGATTTTGGGACACTTTGCACCCCCTCCGTTCGATCAATTTTCATGTCCCTAAACCACTGTCACATAGATCTAACTTCGACGCAATTAAATGCAATTTAAATAATAAATTTCTTTTTTTTAATTAACTAAAATATTAACTCACCCCCATCGAGCTGCCGGGGCTCTCGGCGTTTCGATTTCATCGTGAAGATCTTCTCTCTTCCCTTCGTAAAAAAAATAAAAAATCAAAAAAAAGTATTTTAATTATCAAAACACCCACAACTTTCGTTTCGTATCGGAGCAAAAATTGTTTCCGCGCTTTTCTCGACAATATTATTCTCTCGCCGGCGAGTTTCTTAGGCGCGACGGTCCGCGAAACCGCTGCAGGCTCCACGGCAGCGAAAATAACAATACCTGGTCGCCGGTTTCCCGCAGAGGAGGCCGCGGCAGCCCGCGACCTGGGATCGATTTTTACTCGCCGGCTGTTCACCCCTGCGAAACCTGCGGCCGCTTTTGCTGTGGCCGGTGATTGCCGTCTGCGTGTATCGGCCCCCTTACCCGAGCGGTGGCTCCTCTTCCCGCCCGGAGTTTTTCTTCTCGATAGTTCGTCGATCGAGGGGGAGAAGCGCTGGAGAGATAGTCGAGCCGAGCGGGCCGAAGCCGGACTGTAACACGCCTGACGAAGGGATTACCTCGAGGATCTCCACCGATTAATTAGAAATATCGGGGCGTCCGAGGAGCGCGGGGAGGGCTTCGTTGCGGCCCGTCGAAAACTACCGGCTCGCCATGGAACCTCCGGAAAATCACGTCGATGATGACAGCGGGACGATAAAGTTTAATCAACGATCGTTAAAATTAATCGCACTGGTCTATCAAGGTCGCCTAGCTCCGCGGCGATTGGTGACTTTTTTTCCCGTTCAGTTATAACGAGCGCTCGAATACATTTTATTCAAAGAAACAAACCGATTTGACGATAATACCGAAACTCATTGGTCGATCATCGATTCGTTCTCGTCGGTTGGTCCCAATTTATTTTTCTCGTTATATATATTTATCAGTTTTTTGCATACGGAAGTAATTTTTTTTACCGGAAGTAACGTGTTACCAGAAATACGTCACTCCCGGTTAGGAAGTCATATTTTTTCAAAAGATTTTCCAATCAGAAATGGCGTATCTCCGGTGTTACGTCACTTCCCGTCGAAAAATGAGATTTGCAAACCGGAAGTGGTGCATTTCCGCTGTGATGTCACAACCGATAGAAAAATGAGATTTTGATACCGGAAATGGGTTATTTCCGGTATGACTTTACATCCGGTCGAACAACAAGATTTTGAAACCGGAAGTGACGTATTTCCGGTGTGATGTCACTTCCGACCGAAAAAATAGATTTTAAAACCGGAAGTGGGGTATTTCCACCGTCAGGTCACTTCCGATCGAAAAATGAGATTTTCAAACCGGAAGTGGTATGACGTCACTTCCGTCACTCTCGAATGATCGAGATAAAGAGATTGCAATAATTGAGATCGTGAAGCGATTTTTCGTAGCCAATCAGAATCATCAATTCCGTCGGTAAGGTAGACACACCCACCGTAAAAGCGCGGCACTCGGTCCAAGCAATGAGCCATTAAAAAAATGAAAGAAGCGCGAGCGAATCGAGCGAGCTGTAGCTAGTGAGAGAGAGATATTTTTCAATTTATGCGACGAATACTTTTTCCCTTTTTTCATGTTAGATGGAAGTCGAGAGTCTCGCACGACCGTGTAACGCAACTACGGCCTGGATTTCATTTGGATCCACGACGAAACACGATATTACGGACTAAAATGCTATTTCGCTGTAGTCCTTCGATGTCTTGGTCGTCTCGCAACGGTCGACGACACTCCCACAGGACAATATCTTCTAATTACAAGTTTACTATCCACTCTCGGGTTTCTCGTTCACCTGGGACCACCGGAGCTTCTGCCGCGTGTCCCGGCGACCGCCGTCGCTAAAGCCTCTTCACATACGGGAATTAATAAATTGTCGAGTAAGAAAATATTGATTTACTCGTTATTATGAGCTTAAAACTTTCAGCTTATATATCGCACGAGCCAAGTCGAGCGAAGCGAACCCTTTTTATCGCATACAATTTTCAATACACTTCGAAATAATAGCTTGTTCGTTGGACACACAAATTTCATTGAGAGCCTCAGCTGGAAGAAGATAATCTCATAATCATATCGTTAAAATCTACGGAACTCAAAGTAATGCTGTTCATGTGAAAAAAGAAATTATAATAAATTTAGCGATCAAAAAGGTATTGCGGGTCTTCTTTTGGTGGTGTTACTATTTTTTTTTATTTCAATGTACGACGATAAACCGTGATTTTTATCGTCATCAATTTATAAATGTACGTAATTGGCAAAATTCGCTTTTGGTATGTAAAAGATTCGGTATTTGATCGGGACTTTCTGTAAGTTCTTCATAACTTTTTTTTTTCGTATGGTAAGTTGAACAACTTTTAACTCCGTGAGTTAAAGATTTCCTTGTCGTGAAGTCTGTGCCTAATGTTCTTTTTTTTAGGAATCTATATGTACGACGATAAAAGTTTATCTTTTGTAGACCGCAACATTCGTGTTTGGCAAATAAAATTTTCATTATAACTTATATTTTCGTATGGCAAATTGACCAATTTTTAACTGTGTGAGTTCCAAGTCTTCCCGGTCTCTCCGGTAATTTCCCGCTCTCATTCCTCTTCTTACTGTTCGACGGTCGTCGATGGTATGCAACTTGAGAATCGCTATTTCATCCCAGATGCTAATATGAACCGATGAAGCGGTCAGTAGGTTAAGCTATGAGGAGACTATTGGTCAAAGCAGACCGACCAATCTGTAATCGAATGTTTGATAGGCGACCAGACCAGTAAACACCAGTTGGTTCATTTTTACATTTTTAAAAGTATTTGTTTCCAAATTTTTTTTTCACATATTCATGTAAAATTTTTCTAAATTCCAATCTATAATCTACAGTTTGATAGACGATCAGACCAATAAACACCAGCTCTTTCATTTTTACGATGAAAAAAAAATGCATAACTTTTTTGTTTTTTTAGATCCTCATGTCCGGTGTTCAACTTAGTCCATAAATAGCCATAAATGACATACAGAACAAAAAACTACGTGCCCAAATGCGTCCAATTTTCAGGGTGCGCTCAAAATTATTATTGTTATTTGTATATTCACAAAGTTCCATAAATAATTTTTCTTTTTCACTCCATTACGCGAGACATTTCAAAAGATCAGAAAAGCACGCCATAAAGAGAAGCGACTATCGAGCGCGGTACGTATTCCCGAGTGAACGGTGCGAACCCTCTGACGCTTCGAAGAAATATTTGTTTCGTCATAAAAAAAAAAAAAAAAAAAAAAAAAAAAAAAAAAAAAATGAAAAAGTAGTGGTGCGTCCGTGTGACGTACGTTTCTGCGTGCGACAGGTCAGGGTTCGTCCCCGGCCTCTCGGCGTGTGACGAAACGTGATCAGCCTTATTAAGAGAGAAGTTTGCGAGACGGGACAACGCTCGCTAAACTTCGATAAGCAAGGCGTTGACGACGTGGACGTCGTCAACGCAGCTGGTCGACTCGTCGGACGCTGGAAGAATTCTTTTTCTTTACTTTTCGTACCCTCTTTCACTCCGTCATCCAATTACGAAGTTTGCGGGAAGTCCAGGCAGGGACCGGCCGCCTCCTGCATGCTAAACGAAAACCACTTCGTCACTCCATGTGGTTGAAACTTCGGTATCTTCTTCCATTTGCGGTGGAATTTTATTGGGCTGTATGCGGCTCAGTTACGCAGAATATAATATAATTTTGTATCCCATAATGTCGCGATAGATAATGTGTATTATAGGTAAATATGGAAGAACACAATATTACCGAAATTGTAATTCACCAAAATACGCTTTCACGTCTAAGCGGACGTAGCCTTCTCGGAAATGCTATCACTTCAAAGTGCTTTCAAAACATGTGTTTATTACGACAAAATTCGAAGTCTCGCTGGCATTTGACGATATTGTAATTGCTCATTGGATGCTAAGCAAAAACCACGTCTTCACGTCGTGTCGTCACAACTTCACTGCCCTCGTCCACTTCCGGTACAATTTATTTGGGCTATATCGGGTTCAGTTATGTGGAATATAAGATCATTTTGTATCCTAATATAGCGGTAGATAATATGTACTATAAGTAAACATAATATAAGCAAACATTTCAACACCGTAAACAGTAACGGTGTTGAAAAATATCGATCCTAACTCGAAGTGTTATCGACGATGGGTTTAGGGCTATTGCTGCTGTTCCCGAAGCAGCACAACACACCGCTGGCTTGTTTTATTCATGCGTTTTATTTATTTTTTTCTCGGGGTGAATTTTCATGGAATAATATCAAAGTATCGCAGGTTGATGGACATTCAAATTGCCCCGCGTCAAAGTCGACCGGCAGCGATGCGAGGGTGTATTTATCTGCCCCCTGTACGTATCATTACGTTTTCAATTTCCCATCGCGCAGCTTAGAAAGAACTATGATGACGTCAACGTCATTGACACGTTGAATTTACGTTGATATTCGCTGGAAAAACATTCGTCTATCATAGTCGATTGAAATATAATGTATTTTTAACCTTAGTACGAAGTGAGAGAGGTGAGTGCCTTGGCCGTGAAATGTTTCCCTTCGATGTTAGGCGCAGTTTTAATTGAGCCACCACCGACAACGGAGATGAGTCCTTAGATGCGGAAAGAGCGATAGAACTATGAGAGGGTTAAGAATCGATACCCGTTAAGGCAATGATGCCAAAGTGTGTTCTTCATTTTTTCTCTTGAGAAAAAATTAAGTACACATTGGCTGCATTAATTTAATTTTGTATGAAATTCGTAAAAGCAAAGAAGAGTAAATTATTATCTGCTTCTAGTACTTCACCTGAAATGTGAAAAAAATTGTGAAAAAGAAAGTAACTTGGTAAGTATTAAACATGACCATGTGTAAAATGGTACTTGTGTACATAATTACTATACTAAATATATACCGATCTGTATAAATCTGTTCACCACACTCATACGATTTAATTTATTTTCGATTGTTTTTCAAGACTGTCTTGATAATTATACATTTTGTAAACAAATAACAAATTGAAAGTACTTGGCGTGCCATTTTTTTATGTACTATAGGTAAACATCGAAGACCATAATTTACCTAAATTTTAATTTCCCAAAGTACGATTTCACTTCGAACGTGGGTTATTACTTAGAAGGGTATGTATTTCCTTCGACAGAAATCGAAGACTCGGTGGCATTTGCCGATATTGTAATTCCCCAAAGGATGATTTCATGCCGGAGCGTAGCAGGGGTGCCGGAAATGTTTTCACTTCCGGTAAACGTTCGGGACATTATTCCGGATAGCCGTACGAAACGGTTCCGGTGCTTCATACTCGACTGCATTCGAATTTTCATTCCGGTCGGATGAGATTCAGTTAGCTCCATTCGTTTACTTTAAAAAACCCTCGAGAATAAAATCAAAATGAATTTTCTTCTCCACATAGCGGGGGTTAAAAAAATACCCAACTAGAGTTCTATGCAGTTTTATCTGCAATTCAGATTAAAAAATGCGCTCGGAATATGTAAATACGTTACATTATTTTTCAAAGTTCATTACCGGGTTTAATGAAAGGAGCAACTAAGGACGCTTCAGTGTTGGCATTTGATACCTTGTTCTAACCTTTTCTCCATTTAAGGGGCCGCCGAAGGCGTTTAATCGATTTCAGGTAATAAAAACATTTTTCATTATTTTCGGTAATAAAAAATTTGATCGTCCACTGTCCCTCATTATATTGGTTCTTCGGAACGGTGTTCGGTTCATGCGCAAAAATTGTAAGAGTTCCATAAAAAAAAAAAAAATAGTATATACATATATTTCAAACTCCTATAATTTTTCATATTCTACCTGGCAATTAAAGAAAAAAAAATCCTGAAATCAATTCACCCCTCGGAGGTAAAATTTATTAAATTCACACCAAATTGGATTCTATTACCGGGTACGTTCCACCGATCGATCAAATCGCCCTATATGAGAGGCAATTTGGTCAAGTATGCGGTTTGAATTTGATAAAAAAAGAACAGTATATACTTTAAACTCCCATAATTTTTTATTTTCTAACTGGCAATTAAAGAAAAAAAATCCTGAAGTCAGTTGACTCCCTCAGAGGTAAAATTTATTAAATTCATTCCAAATTGGACTCTATTACGGGGTTCGTTCCACCGATCAATCAAATCCCCCTTACTGATAGGCAATTTGGTCAAGTATTCCGCTGACCCCGCTGTCGTCCGTCGGAAATAAATTTGGCGGCCCAGGAGGCTCTATTCGTTCGAGAAACGATGTATTAAACTGAGAGCTCGAGCTCTCTACGCAGCGATCGTCGTATCGGGGTTATCGCACCCTTAAATTTCGTATAATATCGATTTACCCCAGAGCCCTCGGCGAAGCGGCGTCGAGGCTGAGCGCAGGCGTCGGTTCTCGCAGCATGGCGTCGCCGTTCGGTCGTTCCTGGTGCATCGAAAGTCGAACCATCGTCTCGGTCTTCCACGCTCCATCCTGAGTCATCGCTCAGTTCCATGCTGTGAAAGAAGCGCGAAACATGGCTCGATGGATTCGTCCGGATCCAGTGTGAATTGGCGAAAGAAAAGACGAAAACATGTCGACCGGAAGTGCTCGTGCCGTCGCACTGTTCCTCCTCCTCGCAGCTTCGCTCTCCGTGTCCGGTGGTAAAATTTACATATCTCTTGTTGTTCTCTGTTCTCTGTATCGGCTGTAATAATCCGCGTATCTTCTGATGACGCTCGGCTCGGTGACGCCGTTTCTTATTTTTACCCTACCGGAAATCATGTTTTTTCTTCATATTTGTCCCATTTACTCCGAGAGTTATCTTCAATATAGTTTCTATTTTTATTCTGTACTGCCTCTGTCCTTTGAAATAATTAAATATATGTTTAAATGTGTTTGTTTTTTATGTGAAGCGGTAAGCTATGAATTTTAAGGGAAAATGGCATTCTACTTTGGAGTTGTTTTTTTTTTATGCGTGGATCAAAGATGGCCTATTTATACCTTACTTGTGTCGTCTGCGAATTGGACAATTTTTTGTCATCTTTCGAATAAAACCCTTGAACGAGTGAATAATTTTCATGCAAAATGTCGATGTGTTTCATTAAAGTTTGATTAATTGAAAAATAAAATAAAATAAATAAATAAATGAAAATATAGGTCAGCTGTTGTCGAAGGAGCACCGAACGCATGCGGCATCGGAGCGCGTGAACGATCTATGGTGTTATCAGTGCAACACGATGGAGGACGAGGAGCGATGCGTCGATCTGGCAGGAAATTATAGTTCCTTGATGACGAAATGCAAGGACGACAAACGAATTTGTATAGTGAGTAAATTTCACGATCCCTTAATTATTTTACAATGTTCAATTAAATTATTTTATAAAGTTTAATTTAATTATTTTATAAAGTTTTATTTAATTATTGCACGATTTTTTTTACATTTCACAGACGTACGCGATTTATTTTCATACTTGCTCTGTTGCAGGTAAAGAGATTTTCGTTCACGACGAGTACGGAGAATTCTACGTCCGAGCCAATGATGTGGGCCCTGGAACGAAAGTGCACGAACAAATGCGAGCCGGGTTGCATCGTCATCGGCGAACGCACGAAACTGTACGCGTGCACCGCGTGCTGCGAGACCTCGCTGTGTAACACCGGTAAAGGCACGGCGACCGATCTGAACGGAAGAGAAATCGGTTTCGTTCTCGCCCTCATCCTTCAAGCTGTTCTTACCATTACTCTGTATCCCGCGTGACATCGTTAATAAAGTTCAATTATAAATATCTGTCTATATATATAACGCTGGCAGTCGTGGTTTTCGGGTGCTTCGCGCATTCGCTATGGACTATGGAATGTAGAAATCGAAAATGTTGAATTCCGGAAATTTATCACAAATTCGTTACTTCCGGTTCGAGAATCTCATTTTTCGACCGGAAGTGACGTCATACTTGAAATGCGCCACTTCCGGTTTGAAAATCTCATCTTTCGACCGGAGGTCACCTTACACCTGAAATGCGTCCGTTCAGGTTTGAAAATATTATTTTTCGAACGGAAGTGACGTCATACTTGAAATGCGTCACTTCCGGCTTGAAAATCTCATCCTTCCACCGAAAGTGAAGTTACACCTGAAATGCGCTATTTTCGGTTTGGATATCGCATTTTTCGACCGAAAGTGAACGTTGTATCGAAAATACGACACTTCCGGTTTGAGAATTTAATTTTTCAGCCGGATGTAACGTCATTCCAAGAATACGTGAATTCCAGTAAAAAATACATCGTGGAACCAGCTAAAAGGCTAATTATTTTTCTTTCCCGTCTTTTTTTTTGAGAATAGTCAAATTTCGACAAAGTACTCGAGGCACGTGTAGAGGAAACGTTGAAAAGCCTCGGAATACCCGTCAGCCCGTTCGTTCCGTCTGGCCCCTCTTCGTCCGAAGATGTTTACGAGTTCTCGGAGCCCCTACTGTGTATCAAACCCCCGGTGGGTTTTCTGTACTATCTATAGCAGTCTACGACTACTTGAACTCTCTCAGTCAAACGTTCGCCTGGAAACTCGAAGAGAGCGTTTCACGCTCGGTGCCATGAGACTAAGTTGCCAGTGGGCTACCGTATAATAGTCGCAGAAAGGCGATGCACTCGAGGAGGCTTCGACATTCCGTGTATTACGTGGGTGCCCGGTCGCGTTGCAATTCCACGACACAAAGCGACCGTTGTGTTCCAGAAATCCTCGCGCATACCCCGCGACACAGTCCCTCGGTGTCTCATCGTCATCGTATAGTGTAGTTATTCTTATTTTTTTCCTCTTCGTCTCTCTCCATCATCGCCGTTGCCGGAGTCGCCGAGGTCCGCGGAGTCGGGTTGTGGTAAAACGCGAGAGGCGAGATAGAGCGCTCGATCTCGCTCTCCATGTGGCTGCCAGTTACATTTGGTATGGCCGTCCCGACGCGTGCGGCGTCGGCTCAATTAAACCATGCAGCATAATTCAGTGTACGAACAACGCGAAGCCCGCCGAGGCAAAAGCTTACCGTACGACGCTCATAATTTCATACGCCGCATCTCGTGACGTCACGAAATATATTTAAAAAAAAAAAATTAATTCATTCAGTCTCAGTGATATTCCGATTCGCTTGCTAATTTATTCGAATAATTTTTTTTCTACAAAAATGGTTCCTTTCGGAGTCGAGCTGTTGACTCTGATGGCGATGGTCTCGGGTTCGATGTGCGAGAGATCGGAGGAGACTCGATGGACCGTCGTACGCGGTTACGTCGAGCCGCTGGTCTTGTCGAGCTACGATCGCGACAAGAGATCGACGGGATCGCTGGAGGAGGATCGGCGGAGCGACGGCGGTGCGATGTTCGTCTCGATCGGCAATTGGACGACGAAGACCGTGAGGAACGATCGTCTGACGACTTCGCCGGACTTGGAGATCAGATGGGTCGGTGCGCAGCATCCGGCGTGGAAAGATCTTTCGGAGCTGAGACATTGCTCCGAGTGTGACGTTCGACAAGGCCGCATCGTGGACGAAGATGACTCAGTCGTCGTTCTCACCATCTGCGCCGACGAGTTTTACGTCATGCTCGGTGTCGACGACCGGATATTCTACGTCCGTCCGGCGAACGGTCGGCACGTTCTGGAGGAGAGAAAGACACTTCCGGTTCCGGAAGACGCCGATCCGGAAAGCCGCGCGGACGGCGACGATTACGTCGATGGTTTTCCGGCGGAGGTGAAGACTCGAGGGATGAGCGAGATAATCGAGAAGAGCCGGGACTACGTTGTTTTGCTGTCGAGTCTCGGGAGAGAGAGTAGTTTAGAGGAGTCGAGCAACTTTTCTCTACCGAGGAAATTAACGGTGGGGGAGAAAAGATCGTCGAGGAGGAAACGAAAGACGTCGAGAGTGTGCCCTTCGAAAGGCTTCTACAATCTGACGGGCGACACCTTCGACCTGGGGAACGAGACCAAGCGGACGAGCGTTGAAGAGGCGGACGAGGAGCTCGGCGATGACGACGGGAGCGAAAAAGAGGCCGCAAAGCCGGAGACCGACGAGGAGGAACTGGCGGCGGAGGAGGACTCCGAACACGTCGGTTATTTCTTCGATCGCACGTGGGAGAAAACCAAACTGCCCAGTGAGTCGTGAGAAACATCGTGCGATGTCAAGGCTGATTGTATTTTTGGGAAAACAATTTTGCAGTGTGTTTTTTTGTGGTTTTTCCTTTTGATTCAGGGAGGAAAAGTGGGGGGAAGGAGCTGCCGCCGAGATGGCTCGAGCTCGGCATCGCGATCGATTACTCGGTGATCGATTTTCATGGGCAGAGGGTCCAGCAGTATGTTCTAGCACTTTTGAATATCGTGAGTCAACATTTATGTTCGATTTAATTTTAATTAATTTATTATGTAACTAGCGGTTACGTTGGCTCGCAGCATCTGTATAAGTGTCTGTGAGTAGTTGTGAGTATTTGTGAGTATTTGTGAGTATTTGTGAGTATTTGTGAGTATTTGTGAGAATCTGTGAGTATCTTCGAGTATCTGTAAGTGTCTGTGAGTGTCTGTGAGTATTTATTTATGTATTTGTTATTTATTTATTTGACTTAAAAACGGGTCAAGCCCAATTACAGTAGATGGGAAAGTTCCATCCAACGACGTGGTATAGTGAGAGTGATCAGACATAATATACACTTTTGAGACTTGTATTTATGTGAGTATCTGTGAGTACCCATGTGAGTATCTATGAGTATCCATGTGAGTGTCTGCGAGTATCTGTGAGTACCTGTGAGTATTGGTATGAGTGGCCAATCGACATGAACTTTACTGTTATGTGGATTAATCTTATGTTGTAAACAGACACAAATTTGCAATATTGCAAAATTCTCTTTTCAACATAAAGAATGCCAATCTTTAGTCCAGCCTGATATTTAGCTACGTTAACGCCCGTATAGGCATATTTGTTTTTTGATTAAATTCGAGATGGATGCGTTCGTTGTATCGATTGTGTAAAAACAATTTTTTTTTTGTTTTTACAATGCAGGTGAGCGCTATCTACAAGGATCCGTCGCTGGATTCCAATCTGCAGATCGTCATCGTGCGAATGGTTTTTTACGCGGACAAGATCGACGGTATGGTACGGCAGGGAAACGCGAGAAAGTCTCTGGAGAACGTCAACAAGTGGAACCGTAAATTGTTGTCGGAGGACAACGAGAATCACGACGTCGCGGTGTGGCTGACGAGACTCGACATCGGTGGACCGTCGGGATACGCTCCGGTTTCCGGTGCCTGCGATCCAGCGAGATCATGCGCCCTTAATCGAGATGAAGGACTGACCAGTGCGTTTATCATAGCCCACGAAGTCGCGCACATGTGTGTATACATTAATCTCTCGTCTCTCATCGCAATGCTATTATCGACGTGAAAATTATCATTGCAGTCTCGGTCTCACGCACGACGGCGACGACATGGCGGGAAACAACTGCGGCGAGGAAGCGTCGATGGGCAGCGTAATGGCCCCGATGGTAGCGGCGACCTTTCACCGGTTCCACTGGTCATCCTGTTCCAGAAAGGAGTTTCATCGAAGAGCCAAGTGAGGTCATCCCTTTGCACAAATTAATGATTTTGAGGCGATGCGAAAAGCGTTACACTTTACCGGATGAATAGTGAAGGTTACTTTTGGGCTCATCGACCTTGAGGAATCGCCCATTGAGAATGGAGACATTTCGAGCTTGGCGCATCACGTTAAACTGTTTAATCAAGAATCGAATTACAGGCATTATCGATGTCTGGATAACACATCTCTTCACAATTAATTATTTTGAGGCGATGCAAGAAGCGTTACTCTTCACCGGATGAATGGTGAAGGTCACCTTCGGAGTCATTGACCTTGGATACAAATTATTGAACGAATCTAAAATGGCGAAAATCGACATATGGTGATCGTCCATTGACAATGGAGAAATTTCGAACTTTTAGCATTATCGTAAGCTTAGAAATCAAGAATAGAATTGCAGGCATTATCAGTGTCTGGAAAATAAATACCTTTGTACAAATCAATGATTTTAAGGCGATGCGGAAGCGTTACTCTTCGCCGGATGAAGAGTGAAGGTCATGTTTTGGATCATTGACCTCGGATAAAAATTATTCAACGAAATCGAAAAACGCGAAAATTATCCTACATTGATCGTCCATTGAAAATGAAGAAATTTCCATCTTAAACGTTTTAATCAAGAATCGAATTGCAGGCATTTTCAGTGTTTGGACAACAAGCCTAGTTCCAGAAACTCGACCAATCTGCGTCCCACGGAGAAGGAAGCTTTCACGATGGACGAACAGTGCCGGATGGAGTTCGGCGATGGGTAAATAAAGTTCGCCGAGTCAACAGACCCCTGTTTCACTTTTCGACTGTTACGGACAACGGTTAAATCTGCATTTCTGTCGCTCGCTTTCAGATACAGCCTCTGCCGGAGCTTCGATCTTCCTGGACCCTGTTCGCATCTCTGGTGCGGTCATGAAAGTTCGACGCAAATTTGCAAGACGAAGAAGGGACCACCTCTAGAGGGCACCTCGTGTGGAGAGGACAAGGTCTCTTCGGTTTAACTCAATCGTCTATGAGCTGAACTCAATCGTCTATGAGCTTAACTCAATCGTCGATTAGTTTAATTCGATCGTCGATTGCTTTAACTCAATCGTCGATTAGTTTAATTCGATCGTTGATTACTTTAACTCAATCGTCGATTAGTTTAATTCGATCGTCGATTACTTTAATTCGATCGTCGATTACTTTAACTCAATCGTCGATTAGTTTAATTCGATCGTTGATTACTTTAACTCAATCGTCGATTAGTTTAATTCGATCGTCGATTACTTCAACGCAATCGTCGGTTACTTTAACTCAATCGTCGATCAGATTAACTCAATCGTCGATTTGTTTAACCCAATCGTCGATTAGTTCAACTCAATCGTTAAATTTATAGACTCTATATCGTTAAAATAACGCAATGCAAATGATACTTCAGTGGTGCATCAATGGGTACTGCGATACCGTGGACCGGAAGCGATTCGGACTTGGCCCGGTGATAAACAACCCGAGGGACGGTGGCTGGAGCAACTGGAGCTCTTGGGGAAAATGCTCGAGATCCTGCGGTGTCGGTGTTCAATTCCGTTTTCGTCAATGCAACGAACCCACGTGAGTAACTTTTCGTAAAAAAAGAAAAAAATGCATCCTTGAATCGATAACATTAGTCGAAGTCAATTGCAAACGAACAGTCCAGCCTACGGTGGAAAATACTGCGAGGGCAACAGCGAGGATTTCCGGCCTTGCGAGATGACCAACTGCTCTGTCCACGTGGATCTCAGACAACAGCAGTGTCAGCGACTTCCCAGTCTCGTCGGCTTCGACGAGGCGTCACCGAAGTTCGCGATGACCTGGCTGCCGCACGAGGCCGACGAGGACCACTTGAAGTGCCGTCTTTCTTGCCGAGCTTTGGAAACTGGCGAGATATTCTCCAGCCAGGAAAATCTCCTCGATGGCACACCGTGCTCCTACGGCGTCACTGATATCTGCGTCCAGGTTTATGCCAATAATAAATATTTTTTGCTCAGTTGATTTAATGAACTAGCATCACGGGAGCGTAGGCGCGTCACTTCCGGTTTGAATATCACATTTTTCAACCGGAAGTGAAGTCGCACCTGAAATACGTCACTTCCGGTCGACGTGTTTCCGGTATGATATCACTTCCGGTTAAAAAGGAGATTTTTAAAGCGGAAGTGACGTTTTTCCCATATGACGTCATTCCCGGTCAAAACGTGAGATTTTTCTAACCGGAAGTGACGTATTTCCGATATGACGTCACTTCCGGTAAAAAAATTAGATTTTCAAACCGGAGCTGAAGTTTTTCGTACGACATCACTTCCGGTCAAAACATGAGATTTTCAAACCGGAAATGACGTATTTCTCTATGACGTTACTTCCAGAGGGAAAAAATGATATTTTCAAAGGCCGTAAGTGACGTTTCCCGTACGGCGTCATTTCTGGTCGATAACCGAGTTTTCTAAACTAGAAGTTATGTTTTCCTGAAGCGTTTCACTGAAGTGTCTCTGCCGTGAATTATACTCTACCGAAAGCGTGTCGCATTGCCTTAACAAGCTTGACTTTTCGATCTCAGGGTACGTGTCGTCAGATGGGCTGCGACAGGGTTATGAATTCCAACATGAAAATGGATTCATGCGGCGTGTGCGGCGGGAACGACTCCGCGTGCTCGAAGCGCGTCAACAAATTCCATCGGAGGATTCGCCGGGGTACGTTTGAACAATAATAGCGCTGTTAATAATAGAATATCATGGTAATAGAGCGACTTCGCGGAGTATCAAAGTTTTGCTGTGTATGTGTCTCACGCTCGTGCGCGAGTTGAAAGTTTACGGTGTCGTCAACTTGGAGAGTACTCAAGGGAAGAGACTACGAACATCCTCGCTATCTCACACCTTAGCACTCCTCGTGCCGCCTTCCCTCGCGCACTCGAGCGATCGTAGCACGCGTTCCGCCTTCCATTAAGGCTACCGCTGAACATGGTAGCTTCGATCGCGAGAAGTTTCCGATTGCAGGGGAGAGCAACGAAACTTCTACGTCGCACCGCTGGTTCTTGAGATAACTTGGCTCGCGGTAACACGATCGAAAACTTTTCCAATCGAGGAATTTGCGGTCGGTGCGAATGCACAAACTTGCGTCCTAAAAAAAACTCTTCGGCATTCGAAAAGCCGATTACATTGGCTATAATTTTTATGCTGATCGATTCATTAATAAATTGACTGTAAACATTCTGTAAGATTGTAATGGCTTATTCATGAACGGGCCACGATTAAGGATAAATTATAATATGCAGGAATTGGTTTGGTTACACAGTAAAAAAAAAAGTTTGTACTTTTTGTAACAAATTATCGCCCAGAAAGGTCTACAATTGTTTAGTTGTGAATTTTCCAAACTTCTGTTTGAAAAACAGAAGTACAAAGTAAAATTGTTGATGACAAGGGAAATAAAAGGACAGGTTTGTATATTCAAACCTTAAATAACGAGCTTTATCAATCATTCAACAACATTATTTTTACGAGACTTGGTATTCCGATTTTACGAAATTATTTTTTACCGTGTAGTTTACAAAATACCGACCTGAAACTATTGGGACGTTTTTGGTTACATTTTTTAAAAAGAATTGTCAGCCACCATTTAACCTGCATAACATTTTTAAATTCGCGTATGTCCAAGATCACACATAAATGAAATTTTTATCGCAATCGTATTTTTAAACATTTTGCATTTATTTACACAGGGATGACGAGAGTCTCCATAATTCCTCGAGGGTCTTACAACGTGAGTATCGAAGTCACGATCGAGCGGAGACCTTCCCATCGCGGTAACGTGACCCTGACGATTCGCGATGCTCGAAGACGCAGGAACGACCTTACCGGATACGACTCTTCGGGTCGTGGACAAACGGTCATAGTCGAGGGCGCAGCATTTCGATCACAAAAGTCCGGCGACACTTACGAGATCTGGGCGAGAGGACCCGTTTTGTCCGAAGTAATCGTTTCTGTAAGAAAAAAAAAAAAATTCTTCGTCTCGAATAATCTAAAACTTGATTAATATAGCGACCTTCAATTTTAGCTCGCCGTACAAGAAACCGCGGTTAAGCGCGGCGTGACGATCTCTGTGGTGTCTCGTTATATAATTAATCGCAACGACTCCAGCACGAAGGGCAATTACTCGTGGATATCCGGAGGCTGGAGCTCTTGCTCGGCGAGCTGCGGTGGTGGGACTCGTCACAAGACAGTCGCCTGCAAAGACGACGAGACCGGAAGGATTGTGAACAGGAAAAAATGTTCTCTGCTGTTAAAACCCATTCAGCAGGTGGAAAAGTGCAATGTCTTTAGGTGAGAATGTTGAAAACATCGTAAAAGGCGTGAGTAAAAGGCGTAAAATAACGTGAGTTACCACGGTCGGTAATCGAAACTGTAATGAATGCCGTTTATCAATTTCGTGGTGACTAGCATTTTCTTTTACCTCACATGAATGCAGTCTCGAAACGGCACTCATAACAGATTTTGTTACCGACGGTCGTATTTCGCAAACTCTGAAGATAATTCGAAAATACGTATCTTTAAGTGAGAAAGTTGAAAATAACGTGAGTTACCACGGTCGGTAACGAAAAACTCTGATGAATGCCATTTCGGGATTGCAGATATCTAAGGAAAGAAAACATCGTTATTCCCCTCGTTTATTAATTTCATGGTGACCAAGCATTTTATTTTACCTCACATGATACGGTGTTTTCTTTTACCTCACATGAATGCAGTCTCGAAGCTGCACTCGTCACAGTTTTTGTAACCGACGACGGGGTTTCGCGTACCTTATCGTATGGCTAAAAATGCGTTGTTTACCATAGATTGAATCATTTTTTCAGCTGCCAATTTAAGTGGATACCAGGCGCTTGGGAGGGATGCACGGCGACTTGCGGAAGCGAGGGAGTACAGCATCGACAAGTATACTGCGTTCATTCGTCTTTCGTCGATGATCTCGTGACGAAGGACAACGAGATGACAGTATACAGGATCATGGCGTCACCGATTCGATGCAAACCCGATCGTCCACCGGAGAACAAACGGGAGTGCAACCGGTCTCCTTGCTTGGGTAATTGGATATTTACAAACTGGTCCTCGGTAAGGAAATTACTTCTAAGGGAGTCACGAATAGATTAGAATTCTTAGACGCTTATAATTGAGGCTCTGGAGGGACTCTAGAGAGGATTTTTATTCTTTTTTGCTTTTTTTTCTGGATTGATAAATTCTTAAAAACTGGGACATACGTACATCAAAAACTTAACATAGACTCCGCTCGATAAAAAAAATTTACAAACGTGTTAGATTTTGTCTAACAAACGGATTACTCAATTAGTATACTGAAAAGCTTATAATTACGGCGCTGTACGAGCGATTTGGATTTATGTTCCTTTTTTCTTTCTGAAGTGATGAATTTAAAAAAACTGGAACACAAGTAGATAAAACGCTTAAAAACTCCGCTCGACAGATTAAAATCCGGAAATTTGTTAGATTTATTCTAATTATCCCAATGAAACAGTGTTCTCGTAGCTGTGGAAAAGGCATTCAGTCGAGAATGGCACGTTGCGTCTCGTTGAGTGAGGACGATCACGAGCAGAATCACGAGTGCGTGGGATCGTCGACACCGGACCAGTTACGCACATGTCGGGGTCACGGACGAAGAAACTCGGGTTGCGATCACTTCTGTCGACGCGACAAGAGCAAATATTGCGTTCTTACGATTCTCAAGCGGTACTGTCGACTCCCGGGCTTCAGAAGGCAATGTTGCCACGCTTGCCTGGATGAGTCTTAAGGGGATGCAAAAGACCGCTATATCTCGCGGACTTGCAATCCGCCCATTGGAACTTTGTTTATATCGATACTATAAACAGAACAAACAAACAAAAAAACAATATTTTACTAATTTTATCAATAATTTTTTCATACAATTGGATAATAGGCGTGATGGTTTTCAATTGCAAAATTGAATCCGATTTGCCCAAAAAATTCTAAGTCGGATGATTTAAAAAAAAAACGATAGGACGATGATCGTTTCGCTTCGTCGATCAACGCGCACTATGAAAATAATATATGGACTAGCGATCGGGCGCTTCGCGCCCGATACTAGGTTAAATTATTTAAGTTATTCTCGTGACGAGTGTGTGACTCGTACCGCTGGAAGTACTCGCCTTCGGCTCGCGCCCCTGTGGTACTCTTGTGCGTCGTGCGACGACTTCACAGCCTGCCTATCATATTCGTTTTACCATACTCGTATCGAAAAGTACTATTATATATGCCATCTGTTTGCTTATATATATAATTATGCCATCTGAATGCTTATATCTGTGTCTTCTGCGTACCCAGTAATGCAGCCGCACTTTGGGAGAAATAAGGAACATCTAATTGTGTCGCACACTTCGCTGCTTTCTTCATCAGGATCGCTTGAAATAAATCGCAGCCCGAGACAATTTTTACAAAGGTAACCTTTATTGAAAATTATTACAACCGTCTCACTCGAAATGTCTTGACAAACTGACGCTACACTGCTTTTCAAACAAACATTTGAGAATCCTTAGCAACGCCCGCTAAATAATATTTGGGTCGTTCGATATATTTGTTCCATTTTTCCACTGCATACCCTGTCGGGTTTTTACGGAACCCCAGCCCGATTCCCCCCCCCCCCCCTCCACTCCCGCACTCAGCAAAGCTACCAAACTTTCCAGTGCGTCCGTAGCCGAATAGCTAAACTGTATCGCATTTGCCGAGGACACGGGGAAACTGCGGAAAACCCGTGCCGATACAGATTGCCCTATTCGACTGAGCCCACTGATATTTTTGCACATAAGTAAAGTGCAGAAACACCAAAGTCTCAGAAGAAAGCCCCTTTCCGCTCAACGGTCGATGCGCTAGCTACCGCACGGCAAAGCGGTCACCCATCCAAGTACTGACCGCGAACGAATCAGCTTGACTTGGGGGACCACCAGAGCCGGGGGCCAACCGCGCCTCAACCGCTGGTCTCATAGAAGAATGTTTGTGAGTAAAGAGACATTATAAAGAGGCGATATAAAAATTTCAATTTTTAACGTAAAAAAAAATTTCAATATTTTTGTCGTATTATTAATATTAATACACAATATATATTGGATATAGATATATATGGGGCATTCCATGACAATTCGGCAGGGCCATAACGTTCACTTTAATTGTTTTTTTTTTCCTTGGATTATGTTATTGGTCGGTACAAAAAAACGCTCTGTACCAAGTTTTATTATTTTTTTAATGAATGTGATCACTATCACAAAAATATATATTAGTGAAAAAAAACGACATCAACGAATCTTTTGATATTTTATTAACATTGCAATATTCAATAGCTTCGAACAGAGCCTCTCTAACTGTTTGAGCAGTTTAACCATTCAACGAGTTCGACGGGTTCTAACAGTTCACCAGGTTCGAACATCTCTCGGCGGTCGGGCTTGACTCAATCCCATTCGACGAACAGCTTATAGAACCGAACCTCGAACTATTCGAGATATCCGGATGCCCGGATAGTTTGGGTCGATCGGGGTATGCGGATACCCGGATAGTTCGAGTGAATCCGTATATCCGGATAGTTCAGGTGGATCCGGATATCTGAACGATTTAAATAAAGTATGTATGAGAATATTCTGACCATTCCTGACACGTCAAGGGTCCAATAATCTTTGCGACCTTGTCCTCCGTGTTCTCCGTGCCCTCGGAATCTTTGTCGTTAATAATTCAGCTATCTTCTCTCGCCTCTCAAATATCCGCAGGTCTATTCGCTCTGAGGTCTGAAAAAAGACTCAGAACTGTCGGAACTGTCACAGGAACTGATCGAAAAACGACTGACAACGAAAAACATATGACTACCTACAGACACGAATGACGTTAGATTCATCCCCGCGCATTAATACACTATATATGTCGGATATTTTATATCCAAAATAAAGTTTCAAATGCCAATCAGCATATTCTAAGTTTCCTGGCACGTCAATGATAAGCCGATTATTTGTTAGGACCGAGAAATATCGAGGTGACATTTTGACAGGTGATAGATTGTAAAATCATAGACTCTCAAAATCGGAAATCGAGCGTTCATTGGGACCCACTGGAATCCGAATCGAGCGGCCATTGGGAACCCATGGATGACCTTAGGACTTTATTATATATAATATTATATATAGTAATTACAGATTTTATGAATAATTTTGTATACACTTTGATAAAGCGCGTGATGCTTTTCAATTATCAAGTTGGGTTCGGTCAAATTTTGCAATGATTTTCTTCAGCGCTCTTATGCGACGAAAAAAATCGTAAGGGTGATAAAAGAAACTATACGCCGATGATCGTTTCGTTTCGTCGATCAACGCGCACTACAAAGGTCTCTTGTACAGATACGGAGATAGTAATAGACTAGGTTTTATTTGTATTCGAAGTGTACAATGCATAGTGACAACGTTAGTGCTAATTTAACGCGATACATAATAATAATAGTAATAATCATAACAATAATCTAATGGTGCGAGTAAAACGATACGATAGAGCGTCGTGACGCGGTAATTTTTTTTTTTTTATAATTTTTATTTGTTTTAAACGAAACGTCGACTCGCTGGAACAGCACGAATTACCCGAGAAGCTCGAGCCCGGTTGAATAGATGAGTTTGCAACGAACAAGAAAATCTCTTCGTCTCATATGTATATGTTACGCGAACGACATCGTTCGGGACGTGTTTCGTTATCTTTCAGATATGTGTACACTGCTTTAGGTCCTTTACCGTTGATACATAATTATCGATTGTTTCGTTCGAAGCGATTTTCAAAAGAGATAAAATTCATGAATTTTTCTTTCGATCGTAAGTTTTTTTCTTCCTAGCTGCCGTACAATTTTTCAAAGTTAATATTTTACGCGGTAGAGCCATTTTTTATTGTTTGCTTATTAGTATTGTCTGTTTTGTAAACTAACGTCCACGCGACGTGAGAGTATTAGTCAGAGCGACCGGAGGAAAAAAAAGGTGAAATTGCGTGAATCGCACCGGGAGCCAGTCATCGACCCGAGACTTTAGCGTCGTGCAATTCACGGGACGACCGGATCGAACCTTTCTGCGATTCAAGCTCTATTTATAATTCTAATTTACATTGCATTATCGTTTACATTAATCTTCCGTGTATACATAATATATATTTCTCTTTATATTAGATATAGATTACCAATATAATGTCTATAATATGCTTGTACATAATATAATATGTAATAATTATTCGATTTCTAGGTATAAACAATGTTTACAAAAATACGAATTTGGAACGGCAGAGCGTTCAAGCGATTTATAATGGATAGACTCGCGACGACGAATACAAACGGGATTTTTCATCGTGAGTCGTAAAAACGATGAATAAAATTCTGTTAACATCGATCGAATTGTCATTTCGAATACGAAAAACAAATTAAATTGGTTTGCGAGAAGAAAAAAAACTTCGATTTGTAAAAATATTAACACGATCAACAGAGAATTTTGAGCTTCCCGGAATTGCGTGGATAATATGTGGAATATAATAACGGCGTTAAAGAGTAGTTTTGGTTTATGCTGGTAACGAGAAGTTCGGTTTTTTTTTTCGTTTTTGCGGATCGATATATATAGGACCGCTTTCGACAATTTTGTTTCGTTCGACTGGCGTACCTTTGCGCGGATTATTCTCGCAACGATACATCGAACGAGAGAATCGCACCGTCGACGGTGAGTTCGATGGCGATATATCGAATCGGCGCTATTACTATAAAATCGTAGATGGATTATTTCTACAAAAAATAATAAATTATTAAACGTTATTGTACACTACTTACACGTTAGCCTAGAATAGCTTATTCGTTATTTTTGGTGGTTGCTATGATTACGGATCAAGGAGATTCGATCGATGGAATCTGGCCGAGTCGCTACTGAGATTACAAAATCCACAGGTCAAACAATATTACGTTGAATCTCGAAAAAAGATATCCTCTACGTCAACAAAATTCATAACCACATGTTTTTTCATAAAGAATTTTTCAATTTGTTTTTCTCATTGCAACATTTATCTAGACTCGATCTGTCGAGCCTCCTTAAACCTTCGCCTTCTCGGATAATTGAAGCGAACGATTGTTGAATCGACTGCGCTCTATACGGGAAGACCTGTAATTTAAATTTACTCGAACAATCGAGCATCGTTATCGAGGCATGGCTGTTTCACATTATTGTCGACACCAGGACGTTCGTTACACCCACTTTATCTATCACCGCCCCGTGATTACTTCTCGCTCGGCGATTTCCACCGCAGTTGTCGGGACGAACATCGAAACGACACGAAAATTCCCTCGGTTGAGAGTGCTGATTGGAACGTCGGAACGATCGATTTTATATAGATTCATATGCATATTATATATTTATCGACGGTATAATTTACTTTGGTAAAATGAGAGTTCGTCGCTCGGCGAGTCTCGCGGAACTCGACCCGTGTCACTCAACATATTTTTCACGACTCCTTGCGACTTTATCTCACAAACGTTCGACGTAGTTGCCGGGAAAAGTGCCGAAATAGGCGGTCCTCTGGCTCGAGCCGACGAACCAGCCGTCGTCGCATTTTTCCATAACGTAAACAGTGTCGCCCTCCCTCAGCTCGAGCTCGTCCTCGTTCTGCGGCCTGTAGTTGTAAAGAGCTCGATAAGGTATCGTCTCCGAGTGTGTGTCGATGTGCAGAGTCTCGTTTACGGGCGCAACGTGCAATTTGTTGCCTCCCATTCGTGGCTGCAATTAGAAGAAAAAAATTATAATCATAATGACGGCAAAATAAATTATTATCTTCGAGTTTGTGTCTCTCGAAAGTATCTCTGATGGAACGTTAAAAAAAAAAAATTCTTCGGGTGTAGACGAGAATGTCCGCCGACTCAAAGAGGCACGAGATCGCGTGTTATCGATATTACGTACCAGTGAATTATAGTGGGGCTGGGTTGTGCTCGTGTTTACCGGTATCGATGGCGTATAATGATGGGCTCCCATGCTCATTTTTCCACCTGCAGTCCCATTAGACAGAAGACTGTGGGCTGCCGGCGCCGCGACCGGTTTGCTTTGCACCGGAGTTTCTGAAACGAGGAAGCATTTTTTAAATGTTGATTGCAGTCATGAGATCGCAGTATTCATGAGATATCTACAACCTTTTTGTAGAAAATTATAGATTTTTTTATTCTTTAAGAACGATTCAATCATTCCTTTCAATCAATAATTACGAACGCAAATATTCGTCGATTGCTTGCGATTTCAATGCATCGAAAAGGCAACTGACAATTTTGATAAATTAGCCACTGTCTCATGTCAATGTTTTTTTAAAGCGTTGACTTTATTCATTAATTTACCAGATCGGTGTCCTGGTTCCGTTATGACCTCGACGTACGAGATTGGGAAGATTCCCTTCCGATTACCGATCCTGCCTTCGTACCAGTTCTCGTCGACTCTTCTCGTTATGACAACGAGTTCGCCTGCGAATAATGAACAAGTCCCACTCGTTAGTTTATTTTTTATTCATTTTTCGTAAACTTATTAACAAAGCTGGGCAAAGTACCAAAAAATATTTCAAGTATAAAGTACAAAGTATCACAAGTACTTGAAATAACAAGTACTTTTTCCAAGCACTTTTCGCAATTGGGTTCGTAGCGTTAAGCGTTATCTAGGATTTAAAAGAAAAAAGTGCGCAGTAATATGGCTTCCTCATTTATGATAATTTTGCACATAGCTTTCTCTGTACGAAACTTCGTTCATCGATTTTGGCTTCCTCATAGAGGAAGCTATGCGCAAAATTGTAGTCAATAAAAAAGTCAAGTGCAAATAAATTACTATACACCTTTTTCATAGCATTCAAAAAATGTTTACATTTCATCAAATTTTAGCGTTCGAAATTTGCCGCAAAATTCACTGTAAAAAATCGCTACTGAAATTGTCGTAATAGTTCGGCGTTTTGAGATTATTTTTAACCTATTCTACACTTTTTAAAAATAAAAAAACCACATCGAAATTTCATGCAATAAAACAAAAAGTATCTCGTATTTAAATTTAAAAAAATGCTCGTTCAAATTATACTTGTTGAAAGGTTTAGACAGATAAATATGTATTAATAGAACCAGAATGTCATGCTACCCATCAAGTATCCGTAATGCGAGCGTGTACTCAAAAACACTTGTACTTGGTACTCGAAATCGTAAAAAAAGTACTTCAAGTAATAAAAAGTGCTTGCAGCAACAAAAAATACTGGAAGTAATAAAAAGTACTTGCAGTAATAAAAAATACTGGAAGTAATAAGAAGTACTTGTGTACTTCAAGTACGCGCTTGAAGTATCAAACAAACATCCGGCACTTCAAATAGTGCCCAGCTCTGCTTAGGAGTCAGGCGGCTCACCTTTCGCCAAGGACAGCTCGAGATTAGTCTGAGCGACGAAGTTAAATTTGGCTCGAGCCTGGCCCTCGTAGGGTTTCTTCGGGGTTGTTCTCGCTCCGTCGTAAGGTAGAATCTGCGGGGAGAGACACGAACGAATTAGCGACTACAACTTTTTTGTTAATCACCCATCGAGACAAAAATCTCTGGCATCGGGTGGATGTTTACCTCGACATAGTTGAATGGGAAAAGGCCGATCATAGCGTTGTGCTCTCCCTCGTACCAGTTCTTGTCGACCTGGCGACGAACGAAAATTATGTCGCCGCGCCGGAAGGTTAATTCCCTCGAGGACTGACCGACGAAGTTGTACAGAGCTCTCGCGACGAGACGAGGCTCCGGTGTCTGCTCCTGGGACCTGCTCCTGTAGCTGAGGTCGTCGACGAAGTCGTCATACCGGTTAAGCGATATCGGCGACTTCTGCGAGGCTCTGTAAAAAAAATAAAATTTCCGTCAATAAATAATCCGCGCGGTGAATTAATAATATGTGTGATTTGTCTTTCAGAAACCAGTATCGACGATAAAAATCATGTCGACTTTTTGCTTAAAAAAAAAAATAACGTTGAAGTAAGATAATAGTAATTATCATAATTTTTGAATAATCCATTTAGGCAGGTGCACGCGGTACATCTATTAATTGCAAGCCATTGCAAAGAAATTTTACCAACGGTAATGGATCCCGAAGAAAATTTTTCAAGAATGATTATTTTATGAAATAAATAATAAATTAATAAATTAATAATAAATAAAAATAATTAATAAAAAATATATTAAATAAAAAAATTGAGTAATAAATTCTTACACGAAATTGTCGGTGTGACGACGGGAATCGATGTCGTGGAGTTCCTGAAGGTACTTGCGACGTCGTTCTTCCTGATAGACCCGCCGCATGTTTTCGGCGCTTCGACGGGCCAGTTCCTCCTCGCTGAGAATCTCCTTGGCCTCTTGACGAACGGGGGAACGATAGTGTATCGTCACCTCGCCCTCCACATAGCGTCTCGGGGATTCTGTTCAAGGAAACATAATGAGTGCCAATAGTAGTTCGCGCATCATCGAGCCCCCCCAATCGAATTCTACTACCAATAAATTTATAGGACAACTTATAGAGATCGATTATGAATAATCAGGAGAGAATAATTCACGTCGATAAGTTTGAGGCGCGTCATTGCTACAAATTTTTGCGAAGATTTATTAAAGTCACGGGACCAAAGCCCGACGCGATATATGGGTCAAACCAACAGCTGACGCAACTCCCCGCACCGTTTGCTGACGGAAATTAGTATTAATCAAGCAAACGCCTCGCGTGCCGTTTAAACTATTCTCTATGACGCAAGTCTATGATAGCGTATCGTTTACGACAAACTAATTTTTAGCTAAAAAGTCACTGGGTTGAGAAACATCATATATATGAATCTCATATACTACAAATGGAATTCGAAATACATTTAAGAGAAAATTTTTTAAAAAATCTTGGTATCGTCACATCCAGATTGAAAAATCTCACTATTACATCGAAATTGACGGCACAGCGAGAAATTTGAAATATTTCGTTGTCATGGCACTTACGGTTTGAAAAGCACATTTTTTCGACCAGAAGTGACGTCATACCAGAAATACTTCACTTCCACTTTGAAAATATCATTTTTCGACTGGAAGTGCCATGACCGGAAATATGTCACTTCCGGCTTAAAAATTTAATTTTTCGATCGGAAGTGATGTCATACCGGATATACATCACTTCCGATTTGGAAAGCTCATCCGGCCCTACTTTGCCCTACTTCCGGTTTGGAAAAATCATTTTTAGACTGGAGGTGACGTCATATCGAAAATACGTTACTTCCGGTCGAAAAAGGAGATTTTCAAACCGGAAATGACGTATTTTCTGAATGACGTCTCTTCCGCTTAAAAGTAGATTTCCAAACAATGCTTCTTACATTTTTCGAGCTTTAAGGAGTTGAAAGCACTTCCCAACCATCCGCCTCTAAGAATCGAAAATCTTCGAGGGTTTTTTGCTTGCCTGTATAGGTCAAGTGCTGGTACATTGTCAAACCCTAGGTCGTTCTCCTTATCGTTCGTCCAGAAGAGCGAACTCTTTTTTTCTTCTAGACTTCAGGCCTGGATATGACAGACTGGGGAATAAAAGAGTTCTCTGATAGGAAGAAGGTCGGGTGAATCGATCGATAGGCTGTCAGGCAATTATCTGGGGATTGCCGATAGGTTGTCGACGAAGTACGGAAACGCGAGCCGGTGAATCCCTCGAGACCGTCTAATGAGAAAAAATTGGATCGCGCGGCCTGCGTAACCCAGTTTATAAGACTCGTCGACGCCGCCGCGGCTCACGCCGTTAACGTACTTAGCGGCAAGCGTAAGGATTCCCGCGCAAAGAGTAACTTTCACGATTCAGTAAAAGCATAATTACGTTTGCGTAGGAACCCGCTTCGTTGCGTTCGTTCACTCCGAGATAATATGCATGAAGAGTATATGCGTAACGCGCTTATAATGAGCGTGCACATATGGACGTTTAGTCTCACGCCAGTGAATCTTACTTCATTCTTGAAACTCCCCCCCCCCCCCGCTCCCCCCCGAACTACGCATTGTATTATTTTTACGGAAGGTAGCGGCGCGTTCCAAAATTCGTTTCATAAATTCTAAACAAACAAAAATAATTTTTATTATTTTTTAAAATTGTGATTGACTGTATGTGTCGACTTTTTTTATACGGAGGTAAAGAAATTGTCGTAAGAGACGGTAAAGAGATGTAGATAAGTAAATTCATCGGACAATAAATGATAATGAGAATTAAAACGTAAAGTAAAAAAAAGAGTGTTTTAAATGAGCCCGGTCTCTTGAACATACTTTTATACAGTCGTTGATGCAAATATAAACACTACGTGAATCGGCGCGTTTCGAAATGCGATTCGTAAGTTGTGAATAACGAATGATTATTTCAATTTTGTTATATGTAAATGAATAAATTACTTTTTCTAGCTTTGGAAATTGTTTTTTATAGATAAGTACATTCGGCAATGTGTGACCAAGGTCAAATCGATTTGCCGTACAATAAATAATAAAAATAAAAACATAAAGTAAAAAAAAGTGTTTAAAAATTTAAAAAATGTGTATCGGCATTTATAGAAGCCTGCGTGATACATATTCATAGGTGAGACGTGAATCACGCGTAAAGTCGTTGCGTAATATGCATCGCATTGCACAATTGTACATTGGTTTTATATTACGAACGGGTTGCGTCATTATGCAAGAAATACTGGCCGTGAAGAGGAAACGCCAAGTTTTCCTTCGCGGTGTCTGCGAAACCGCGCCTCGCTAGTAGTAAACTTTTACTCGTTTCTAAGACGAAAGTTAACTGTTCGTTTCGTAAATATCGCTTACATAATACGAAAAAAAAGAAATAAACAAACGATTGAGTAAACAATTTGTTCTCACCAGCGAGCGCAACACTGTAACGAAGCTCATCAAATCGCTTACGTCGAATCATTGAAAACGAGACATCGATATCAATAAAAATGTATCCAATTAATAATCTATTCAAATTAATTTTTTGCTACATGTAATAATTAATTTTTTTTTTTACTACATTGATGTCTTGAATCTTTCAAAATTTATTGGAAATATCAAAATATTGCTAACAGCAATATCGCAATATGATCGATGAACCTCACCTTACCGAATTGTTTACGTCAAACGATTAACCCTTTATAAGTCACACCTCTACCTCCACTCTTAGGCGGTACCGTATCAACGCGTTGCCCCCACTCCGCGTCCGTTAGTCCCGTTTCGGTAGAGTTTCGAGCGGTGTGACTTATAAAGAGTTAAAGACGCAACACCGATCTCATTTAAAAAAAACTTATCCAATCCAATCAATTCAAATTAAAATTTTGTTAGATTTAATAATTAATATATATTTAAAAAATGATGTCTCATATCTTTACAAATTTATTTGAAACATAAAAATATTGCTGAACGCATTACCGCAATATGATCGAAGGATCTCGGCTCATCAAATCATGCCGACAAATCTCGCATGTCCTTCGTCTCATCGGCGAACGAAGGAAACTCCGACGATCGCGTTCTCGCCGATCGGACACGATTAGGAAAAAAGTAATAAATTTATATGAAAAAAAGTATTAACGTCCAGTGAAAGTACCGATCTATCGCGTGGTCGCGACGCAACTGAGGCGACAGTGGAAACTTGACGTCCGGCCGAGCCGTGGAAACCGCGAGGCAAAAGTGTCTACGATTCGCGCGGGCGCGACAGACCCGCAGCGTGATCACCGAAGGCCCGTTACTTCTCGGTGAGCATAAAACGTGATAGCCGCATGCTACATAGCTTGCCAACGTACGTACACGCGCGTCCCTGCCGTACGTACTACATAATACTGTAATCCGCGTAAACAAAAGCCTGGCCGCAACGCGTGCTCGAGAGTACCTTCGGCTCCGATAGCGATCGAGCCTGCCTACCGTAGCATTTTTTGATAAAGAGCTATAACGGTGCCTCGACCCGACACGGTTGAGCATCAACTTCCGAAATTGACGCAAATTATACATGTATGACCGTGAAACTTCAGAGAACTCAAAATAAAATAAATAGTAGGGAAGAGACAATGTTTTACTGACTGTACGGATTCGGCCCGCAGACCAGAGGAAATTATGCATGCGGCATTCGCTACCGTTTCGAACTGGGTTTTTATTTAAACTTAATTAAAAATTAAAACTCGTCGGAGAAATCTAAAAAAATCCCAAAAATGCAGCGTTGAATATAAAAATGGTTGGACGATAACCCATAATTGTTAATTTTATTTCACTTTTTGTTTCGGGAAAAATTAGAAAAAAATAGAAGGTGTGCCTGCCCATTCCGGCTCAGATCTTACTTTTTTTTTGTATACGATACAAGATTTTTCGATTGTGGCGATGAGTAAGTTCATTTTTTAAATCACAGATAATTCTGAACAATTTTTTTTAAATCTAATAAAAAATCTGAGTGCTCCTGAGAGTTAGTTCGGTCATATAAAAAATTGAGAGTCGAAGTCCAAGACGTGAAGGGCCTCGGACCTAGGTCGAAATGGTAGGGAATGCCGCGCATGTACGTGCGACTCAAGAGTGAGAATAAAAAATAATTTTTAAAAAGTACTACAGAGACAATGTTTTACTGACTGTACGGGATCGGCCCGTAGACCAGAGGAAGCGTGGTTCCGGTTCCGGGCGTCGTCGAGCCGATCGACTTCCGGCGAGCGGAGTCCGGACTCGAATAAAGTTCGTCCCTCGACTTGGCGTCCTCTTCTTCATCGTCTCGAGACCTCCGAGACGATCGTTGACCCGCCTCTTGATCGGTAGAGTGAACAAAATCGATCATCGAGTTGCTGAAGTTGTTGACGAGCTTGGGAGATCGCAGATCGTTCACGGTTGCCGGCAGACCGTTATTGACATTCCTCTTCGTCACACTAAATCCCGCCGACGGAGACTTCGAAAGATTCGCCGACAGTTCGAGCAGACTTTTGCTTCCGCGAATCAATGAATTTTCGTTGGATCTCATCGACGCCGCCGATTTTTTTACCGATCCATCGTCGTTCCCCAGGACCGTCAGAACTCCTCTCGAGGGTCTCTCGTAGTCCCTGAGCGGCGTAACTTCGACCGTGTAATTCTTCAGGAAGCTCCTCTCGCCCTCGTACCGATCTCCGTACCGTTGATCAATCGTCGAGAGATCCAACGGCGGAGGGATCGGTTTCGCTTTCCGTCTCGTCGGCGAGGAAGCTTTCGAACTCTCACCGGAAGAGTCCTCAACATTCACATAAGTGGCGAAGAATTTATGATCGGAGTCGATCGAATCTGTTCGCCCGCGATTATTCTCGATCGTCGAGAGATCGGCGGTCGTGTCGATCGGCGACTCCTTCAGTCTCTCGCTACGCTCGACGAAGATTCCTCGCGAATTTTCGTCGGCCTCGTAAACAATACTTTCGCCGTCTTCCGGTCCGCCGCCCAACCGATCTATCGTTACCGATCTCGACGGCAGAGGCAAATGAGTGTAGGAGAACGCGACGTGATCCAATTCCTCCCGTGAAACGGCGTTCTTCGAGTTCTCGAAGCCATCGGAATGCCCGGCGATCTTTCCGCCCGCGAACGATCTCGCGTCGTCGATCGGTTCCGGCGAGTTGCCGAAATCGACCCTCGACTTCCGGCCGTTCGTGCTGCTCGCCCCGGACTGATTGCTCTGACTCGTCAGGGTCTCCGTGCTGCCGAAACCGCTGGCCGAGTTCTTATGGAATTCCGGACGATTCCTCATCGTCGATACCCCGCTCGGGATACCGCGAAGAGGGTCGCGCGGATCGAGGCCGTTCGCCGGATGCTCGCTGGAATCGGCGCCGGGCATACCGGCGAAAAATTGCCGTCTCAGCAGCCTGTTGTGCTCGAATATCTCGTGGAGCCTCTCGCTTCTTCCACGGTACTCGGAATCGTCGTCGTTGATCGCGCAACGACGAGCCAAAGTCTCTACCGGTTTCTTGTACCGATCTCGCACTTCCGGTTCCGCTGGAGAACCCAACCGAGGGGCAGGATGGAATCCATCGACCTCAGGCGCGGTTTTCTCCGGAAGCTCGCGAATCGCCGCTCCGGGATTTTCGTACTCGAAGGAAGCGCCGGCGCAGGTTCTTCTTCTTTGGCTCTTGATGACTTCCGGTATATCGGTAGAGTAAAAATTGACGGCCGAGCTTCGCGGTCTTTCGTGAGCGTCCGGGCCGGTATGGCTGCGATGGGACGTTGTTTTGTCGGTTCCGTCGAAGATGCCGTAAGGGGGAGGGCTCTTCGTTCTTCGATCGAGTGCCGATCGGTTTGACAAAATTTCACGCGGCGCTGAGAAATCTTTCGTACTTTGGGTCGTTTCTTCTTCGGCGATCGGCGAATTTTCCATGCCATTGCCGAAGTAACTTCTCTCGAACTCGGTTCGCGGTTTCCAGCTCCAGCGGTCGAAGACCCCGATCGGATTTGCGCAATGATCGTTTCTTCTCACCCGATCGTCCTCGATCCTCGGCGTCGATCGAAGATCCTCGCCGTTCGTCATGCGCACGTAGACCAGATCGGGTTTCGGCGCTTCCGGCATCGAACGCCTGTACGACGAGCGTCCTCTCGACGAATTTTCCATCCCCGGCGATCTTCGGGCTCGAAGACGGCCCGCGCTCGACAACCTCTCGAGGTTACCGATCTCGCAGGCCAAGCCCGTCCACTGGTCACTGCGCTCGAGATCCTCGACTCGCGGGAGGATCGGAACGGTGTGGCGAATCCTCGTCGATCCCATCATTGTCACTACCACTTTTCTCTTGACGATCGATCGCCTAGCGGAAATATTGTTGGCGGTGAAGAATTTTTTTTTGCAGTGAAAAATCTATTAATTTTTTAAAAACCCTGTCGTAGAAATGATTAATTATTTTTCTATAAAATCATAAACGCGCTCAAAACTTAACTCTGACGTTATAAATTGAGTATTAATCATTTTCTTTTTGATGTTTCTTTTTTTATAGAAAAAAAATGTACAAGTGAATTTTAATTATAAAAAAATGTGCGTAACTTGTAGTCATTAAGGGCAGTTAAAAAAAATTAACTGCAATTAATTGATTTGAGGCGGGATAAAAAAAATTGTTTTAAGGACACTTTGACGAAAGGATTAATGTTGTTTAAACGATAGTCAAGATTCGTACGATCGAGGAGCGCGTTCGAGCGAGCGCTCCCGAGGAGGATGCCCGATGTACTGAGGGTTTTACGTGGAAGAAGTTACCGAAGACAGAAACCGCGTGGGGCTGGCGTGTCGGACCGATCGTCCGGGCAGCGCAACCGCTGGTCAAGATCCTCGAGAATCTCGGCCTCGGGCGTGAGAGACAATGGCCCCTGTTGCTCTGACTGGCGAAGATCGCTACGCCGTTTACGTTCGAGAGTCGAAACTACCACCGGGAGAACCTCAGAGGCTCCGGCACAGAGGGAGAGAGAGGCCACCGACTCATTCACGACGGCCGGAGGTTCTCATCGCCGCGTCACGCTCTCCGGGACACGGAGATTGCTTATCGGGAAACGAGAAAGGCTACCGGAAGAACCGTAGTCAGGATCGGCCCGCACCGATTTCGCTTACTTATTTTTTCAAAAATGTATATATGTATAGGGAAGTGCGGGGCAAAATGGGACAGTTCGGCGAAACCCAATTTTCCAATAATTTTTTGATGGATAGTGCAAAATCCAATTTTGTAATCATTTTTGGATGAGACGGCGGGACGAAACAGAACAGTGGGGCAAAACGGGACAGTGGAGCAATATCCAATTTTTCAATCATTTTGGGCGCTCTATTTTGACACAACAGTACATCAGGATTTTCTGGACCGTTTTGCCCCACTGCCCCATCAAAAATAATTGAAAAATTGCGCTTTGTCCCACTGCGCCGTTTTGCCCCGCTGTCCCATTCAAATATTATGGGGAAATTGCGTTTTTCCCATTGTCCCGTTTTTCTCTACTGTCCTATTCAAAGATTAATGGAATATTGCGTTTTGTTCCACTGTCCCGTTTTTCTCGACTGTCGCGAAAAAAAAAGTATTGGGAAATTGAGTTTTATCCCACTGTCTCGTTTTACCGCACTATCCCATTTTGCCCCGTTCTTCCTTGTATTAAAAAAGTTGATACTTCTAGTGCAGAGCGGGGCAAAAGGGACAATGTGTACCAATTTTTTTGCGGCACATGGAAAAAAGGTTCGACTGAAATGGAGAACTCTGTTCCATTTTGCCCCGTTTCCGCCCCCCCCCCCCCCCCCACGACATTTTTTTTCGAATCGCCGAACCATCATCTTCCTTCGATCTCGAGAATATTTTTTACAAAAAATGTATTCATTAAGTGATTTAAAAAATTCAGAGTAGCAATCTTGAATTTATAGCCGCTGATAGGTACATAAGTACGGCGAACTTGTTGCTCCGCAAGATTGGTTTTCCTTTCAACGTTCCGGCAGGAGCGAGACCTCTGATTAGCGGCGAACCTCGTACGAACGGGTGAAAACATCCCGCGGAAGGCACACGATATTTTCTTGTCTTACTTTTCATTTTTATTTTATTTTTTTATCCTTTTCGACCAGAAATTATCTTCCCCCTTTTCGGTTACGATGGTAGTTATTTTCGCGAGAGAGTAACGAAGGTCGGACCGATTTGACGAGGCGGCGCACGGACGCGATCCTCCGAGGGAGCTCCCTCCGGGCACCGCGGTAAATATTAGCCACGGCCTTACTGTATATTTGTTACTTTTCAATTGTATTATTATTATTATTATTATTATTATTATTATTATTATTATTATTATTATTATTATTATTATTATTATTATTATTATTATTATTATTATTATTATTATTATTATTATTATTATTATTATTATTATTATTATTATTATTATTATTATTATTATTATTTTATTCTCAAGGCTCTGCCGCACAATGTTAATTATTGGGCTTTGTGATACGATAGTTGATAATTTGCGTTTTAAAACAACGTCGGCACCTCGCGCAATCGAAAACGAAATTAATTACGGGCTGACACGCGAGGGAAATAGAAAGCGAGAGCCTTATGCGCCCCCTCCTCCCTGCGATGCGCGTGGATTCTGTATACGTAGGAGCAAACGCTAATTAATACCGCTCGGCCTAATTGCACGCTAATGGCGAACCGGAAAATGAAACTCCCTCTCGTTAACGTCCCGCGGACGCTAATCCGTCGCGGTATAGCTTCGAAAGTCGAAGTTATTAGAAACACCGTTGTAATTGGGTTGCTCGGTTGAATCGGGCGTCACAGGTGCCTCGTAGCGGATGAACGAGACGAATGGAGAACCGCGCACGTGACAATTTCTATCGAAAGTTCCGACCGACGGACGGATAAACGTCGATACTCGTGTCTGACCCTTTAACTGCCGAGCCTCTTTCTCAGTGAAATAAAAAATACAAATAAAATGTCTCAAGCACTCAACACTTTTCCAGGTCAATTGTGAAAAATACGACTTTTTTATTTCCACACTAAAAATTTAGAAAAATTGAAATTGAAAATAAAAATATTTTCAACAATTTTTCTTGTGGAAAATTAAGCCGATATTTTCATAAAGTACCTGTTTTGTGAATGCAGCAAATATGACAGAGTGACAGTCAAACGGTTAAAATTCTATGAAGGAATATTATTACTACTTTTTTTTTAAGTAATACATTTGTGATATTTAAAGGGTCGAAGAGCATTATTAAGAGCCGAGCCTTATGTCTAGACTGTAGGGAATTCCGTCTGATAGAGCGAACACTTGAGCAAGATAACGGAGTTCTTTAAAACGACGCTCTCCTCTGTTCCTCGCTAAGAGGCCTGAGAACGGTGTTACTTGCACTCTCTCACTCTTTCGCGGCCCGAGACGCCGTTGCTAATAATTCTGTTTCGATGAAGGATAGCACCGTGTGTGTGTATTATGTGGAGCAATTTCTACGGAACAGGTGGACTGAATTATTTACACGGTGGGGAAGAATTCTGCTCAACGAGCCGACACTACTTCGCCGCTAAAGTGTTTAAATTAAAACATTAATTAGAAAAAATAAAATAGAAAATGAAAAAATTAATATTTATCGATCGCTACAATCTTGACTTTCGTTAAAATAAAAATCGACGAACACAAACATACACGTCGAGAATTTTTACGCAAACATTTTGAGCATATTTGACGAATATGAAAATCAATTATATATATTTTTTATTTGCTTATCGTTGTGAAAAAACTGTTCGTTGAAATATGTTTTGCAACGAGTGCATTGCTTATTTGCTATTATATCCGTGTACATATATCGATAGGTTGAAAAGGTTGAAAAAAATAAAATAAATTCTCCACGACTCGTCGACGTTCTGGTATTATTTTCGTTGAATATTTATAATGCCGAGCGCTGATCGAACGATCTCAAATACTGTATGATACTGTATGAACTGTACGATAAACTGCGCGGCAAATTGATGTAAAACAAATAATTAATAAACTTCTTTTCACACACGTTCACGACTGGTTTATTTGCACTTTGCGGCTAAAGTATTATTAATACATAAGTAAAAAAAAATGGAAAATAAAACAATTAGTATGTATCGATCGTTACAATCTTGACTTACATTTAAATAAAGATTGACAGAGATATATGTACACGTATAGAGTTTTGTCGCCAAAAATTTAAGCATATTCTACGAATATGAAAATCAATTAAATTTTTTTTTAATTTCCTTGTGGCTGTAAAAAAAATATTCCCAAAGATATTTTTGCAACGAGTGCACTGCTCGTTTATCATTATGTCTGTGTACCTATATCGACACGTTGAAAAAGCTGCGGAGAAAAAAAAATTCTTCACCACCCGTCGACGTTCTGGTATTATTTTCGTTGAATATTTATAACGCCACGCTCATCGACCGATCTCGAAAACACTGTCACGATAAACTGCGCGGCGAATTAATGTAAAAAAAAAGAATTAATAAACTTCTCTTTTTATACACGTTCACGACTCGTTTATGCACTTTATTCCTCCACGATGATGCGGTTCGCTGTCGCTGAATAAACCGCTCGAGTTGTAACGCAATTCTTAATTTCCGATCTTGCGTAACACTTCCTCACTTTGCCGGGAACAATCGTCGCACTCATCGCGAACCGCACGACGCGTTCGGCGACTTTATCAGATTCAACTTTTCCTGCGATCTTGACTTGGAATTTTTTTTCTTCTTCTATAAATTGTATAAAAAGTTGAATAAAAATTCAAAAAATTGTATAATAAAAAATGTAAGTTTCGGAAACAGTAAAGTCCCGCGAAGACGTTCGCGGGGCGTCTGACGACCAAGCGAGCCGGGTCGCCGAAGAAGAACCGGAGGAACGAGGAAGAAGTTATGGCGCAGAAGAAAACAAGAGGCTCCTCGTGAGCTGGTTCGCCCCACTTTTAGTCTCAAAGCCCCCACGACCAACGAATATCGCCACTATACACCGATCTACGCACAACTCCTTATCGTCTCTTCATAACACTCATTGTCGTGTTTTCGCGACGATAATAAAAAAGTAATAAAAAAATTGATAATATTTTTTTATTTTTTTATCGAAGCTCGATGGCTTTTTTTCACGTTTTTACTTAAACTCGCTCTTATTTAAACGAAGGTGCGGAGCGTTCGCAGTTCCTATTCTTCCGTCGCACTGCCGGAGCTTGGCTCTAGAATACCACATGCCGTCATCCTCGTAATTGACGTACGGACGTTCAGAAACGTCGTAGCGAATTTCTCCCCGACGGTGTTTCGCTCTTGACAGCCCGATACGTGAAGAAATAGAATTAAAAATTATTTATATTTTATAAGAAGTTATTTTCATTTAAATTTACGTCTTTAAATTTCTTTAGTCAAATATATTCAAATATATTTATTTAAATATATTCAAATATACGCAAATATATTTATTCAAATGTATTCAAATATATTCCAATACATTTATTCAAATTTATTTATGTACATTTATTGATCTAGATTCATTTCATTTAATTTGCTTAAATGATTTTTCCTGATATCCATGATTTAGGGAGCGTCTCGATCTTCCGCGCTTTGAGAGACGTACTGAATCCAGAAGTTCACGCGGTGTGCTTCATAATTATCGCGTGAGATTAGATAAGAGAATAAGCGTGGTTCGATCGATGTTTTGCGGCTCTAAATTCGCTGCGATAAATTCCTCGTGTGAGAATTTGTGTACACGTACGGTATGTTCTCGGCTTCGGCGAGCGGCGGACGCCTGAGGCCAAAATATTCGTATATACATGTATACATGCGTAGATATATGTCTATATATATCGCGTGCGATTTAACGTAGGTTGTTTTCATCTCGGTTTACGTATCATTATAGAAACATTTCGTGACGAAGCCGAGAGCCCGAGCTTTCGACTATATCCGCGACGTTTCGAGACTTCAAGGCCGCGTCTGATCACGTCCGGAGTTTCTCCACTGACGGCGCACCCGCGAAACTGTATCATAACTGTAACTCTCTATAAACGACGACTACGACGATCCCGCGCGAAATAGCCTGGCGAAGCGAGAGCCCAGCATAGAGACCCCTGCTCAGACTATAAGTGGGAAATTCAAGGTCGTGCTTGAAATGCCACGAAGTTGTACTTATAAACGTTGCACATGAAAGTTTGAGCGCGAAAAATGATTGAATCGCGATTAACTGATGGGGGAATCTGTTAAGGTTTTAAAATCGGCGATACGTATTTGGGATTTCATTTTTCGCGGTACTCGCGCATGCGCGAAGATAGATCTACGGGTTTTAGCTGCGGGAGGGTGAGGAATTCAAGATCGTGCTTGGACCATCACGAAGTCGTGCTTATAAACGTTGCACGTGAAAGTTTGAGTGCGAAAAATGATTGAAGTGCGATTAGGTGATGGGAGAATCTGTTAACGTTTAGAAATCGACGATAGGGATTTGGGATTTAATTTTCCGCGGTTGACGCGCATGCGCGATTGTAAGTGGGGAATTCAAGGTCGTGCTTGAAATGCCACGAAGTTGTGCCTATAAACAGCTGCACGTGAAAGTTTGAGTGCGAAAAATTATTGAATTGCGATTAACTGATAGAAGAATCTGTTAAGGTGGTAAAATGAGCGAGTAAAACGGGCGAGTATTCGGAACTTCGTTTTTCGCGGTACTCGCGCATGTGCGAAGATAGATCTATGGGTTTTTTATGTGGATGGGTGGGGAATTCAAAGACGTGCTTGAACCGCTACGAAGTCATGCTTGAAATGTTGAAAATTATTAAATTGCAATTATTAAAATGCAAGTGGTTAAATGAGCGATAAGTATTTAGGATTTCATTTTTCACGGTACTCGCGTATGCGCTCCAGCTAAGATACACTTACGGTTTTTATATATGGAAGGGCGAGACTGAACGTGGGAAATTCAAGGTGCCTTGAATCGCTACGAAGTTGTGCTTGAAACGTTAAAAGTGGAAGATTTAGTGCGAAAAATGATTAAATTGCAATTACAAGTTAATTGTATTTTCATAATTTTTTACGCACAATCTGTTAAGCGCGATAAGTTCCCGAAGGCCAAATACAACAACAATTAATTATTACAGTCGACTAAATTCAACATCGGATAAAACAAGACGCGAAAGTACAATTAATCGTTTTTATTAATGCCTCAATAAAAAAAAAAATTAATTAACAGATTTTGCCATCGGTATGGGAAAATTTGTTAAGGTTTTTAAGTAGGCGATACGTATACTCGAGCACAGGCGAAGATACATATATGGGTTTAATATATGGGAAGGCGAGACTTTAAGTTAAAAATATTTTTTATTGCGGCGTTAATAATAGCGATTAATTGAACTTTCGTGTCTGGTTTTATCCGACGTTGAATTTAACAGAGTGGAATAATTGATTGTTGTTGTATTTGAACTTCGAGAAATTATCGCTTTTACGTCAACGCTCGGCGATCGCGGCTGATAGGCGATATCGTTCCGAATGATAATGTCAAGTCTGTTACGCGAATTCAGCTTTATTGCAATAATTTTTTGCTGCAGGTGTAAATTAATATTAACAAATTCAAAAAACCATTCTTTAATTGTATTTGATATAAATCATTAAATAAAAATTACAGATTATTTATTTTATTAAATTTTCCTGGAAATTCTGGTTGTTAGGAAATAGTTTCGTGCTACAGCTGAAGAGAATAAATGCTTCGTTGTTCTTGACCTGAACAGAGCTGATTGTGTTTACCGCGAGTGTACTTCGAGCAATCAGCTGATAGCGATGTAGCGCTCATAGAATTCACGTCACTATCTTCTATTAATATTTCATCACGTGATTGAAGCGAGAAGGACGTAACCTGCATGTAAGGATAACCACGGAATAATATTTCGAATTTCGGCCAACCTAACATATTTAAAAAAAATTTAACAGTCGATCAAGTATACAAAAAAATTGTTGCTTATCTGAATTGCATTATATTGAATATCGCGCCGCACCGTCTGGCTCCGCGAGCCGTACCGAGCATAATGGAGAGTTCAAGGTTGAACATGACTAGATGACCCGCCTCGAACCGGCCTTTTGCCGCAAGGACTTTGTCCACGAGATGCGATAAAATCAAGATTATCCGATAACGGCGCTCAATACCACAGTTATGTGACTCGGCAAATGTTTGCTTATTTCGTTCGAACAATTGTCATTCGCGTGACTGTCTTCCTTGTCTTCTATAAACATCCCCCCCCCCCCCGTACTGTGTGCCATGGTTGGACAACACTTTTTAATCATTTCTTTTTAATCATTAGATAGGTCACCTTTTTTATTTCGTATATTGCGATACTATAGTTATTATAGATTTTCGCACTGGTGTTCGGTCTATCCGCTTTCGCACGCTTTCTAATATGTACGTAGAGCCCCTTACGACCACTATAATGCCGTAGCGCCAGTGTGTAAAATATCTTAGGTCGGTTTCTTATTCTCCTTCGCGCCTCTCCGGCACGCGATTATTCTCCTCACAGGTGAAAGATACAAGTACCACGTACGAAGGTAATGTACTGTCGGCTTATCGCGTCGGAGCGGAAGCTACCGGGACCGTTTGTTCGCCGCACAGAGAGGAAGAGTAAACCTCTGCCGTACTAAGCCTCGTGGAACCCCGTCAGGGGTCAGACTCGGTCTATACCGGTATATCATTACCACAGTATTGAAACCGGAAATTGTTGTAAAAAGTTTCAGAAAAAAGAAATAAAAGATTGCATATTATCCGTGAAACCGCACTGTCACGTCTGGCAATGTCTCCTTGTCTGTCGGGGAGACCGGGGTAAAATGGGGTAGCTGAGAAATTAGATCCATTCAGATTTATGAAATTTGGAGTTTAAACATTATTTAAAAAAATGAAATAAAATTTGTAATTATTTGTACGTTTCGGAAAAAATGCCATTTGGGGCTAAATGGAGCACCTCTTAATCTCAGCATCACATCATAAATACTGATTTTGGGTCAATTTACCCGAATTGGGTCGATTCATTTTTGTGAAAATTTTGCGGTACTCCATTTTGCCCCGGCCTACCTCTTCGGAATGCATACTGACGGGCACGGTAACCGTGAAAGGAATCAGGTCGTGGCGGTGCACGTCACGGGTCAACAGACGGGAATTGACCTCGACGTATGTTCATTACTTGACCCCCCGACGAATGGACAATTCCCGGAGCGTCCGTCGATATACATCATGACACTGTTCAGTCTTTCCCATAGTTCGATAATGTGTCCATACGACGAACTATTAGGAACGACGTTGAATTCTCCCCTGATTATTTTTCACTCTATTATTAATATTATTACTATTGCCATTATGAATTATTGTTTATGCGACGTTTGCATGCATGAAGTAGGGGAAAAGGGGGGGGGGCAAATTGGAACCATGGGGCAAAACGCAACTTTCCAATAATTTTTGGACGCCCCATTTTGCCCCATCGACACATCCGGATTTTCTATCTCGTTCTGCCCCACTGTCCCATTTTGCCCCGTTCCTTCCCTATATGTAAATATATAAATATCGGGTATAAAGTCGCTGAGAAATATCGATGATATTTCCGTACAACGAAATATTAAAAACGGCGTTGAATTCTCTCCTGAATATTTTTTCACTCGATGATTAATATTATTATCATTATTTTTATTATCATGAATTTTTTGTATGTGACTTTTGCATGCATGAGGTATATCTGAATATATATAGGGTATAAAGTTGGTGAGAATTATTGCAGGATCGGACGGTCGACCTTTGATCTCCGACACTCCCCGTGCTGATCGCGAACTCCGCGTATCTACATTGTGCACGAGTATATTTTATAATATGCTATGCATTCCCGAGCGTATTTGCAAAACGGTATACCGACGAAGTTTCAACGGTAATCGCATTCTCGAGCAGACTATCGCGTGCAACATGCGACATGCCACTCGCACACGGTAATTATATTCAATGGTAAAAAAAAACATATAAATTGAATGCTGAAATTTTAATGCATGTTTTTTTTTCGTGCATATTTGTAGTTGGTACGATAATTTGGTGCAATGGTCGTAATGAGATAAAACCGTAGGGAGCAATAAAAATAAAAAAAAAAACATATCGCAAACTGCACAGCACACACGTGGGATCAAAAGTCGTAGCTTTAACGCTGTCAATGGTAACGACAAAAATTACCTTGTCGGTCGCTCCTGTTGTGCTGAGCTTTTGGTGGTGGCGGGGGTGCATTCGCGTACTCTATGGATGAGCGAGAAGAACAAAAAAAATGATAAAAATAATAACTATGAGTACAAAAAGCCAGAGCGATGAAATTGCGTCGATCCGATTCAAGGGCGAATCGCCAATGTATAATATATATTCGATGGTGCTTTCTCTCCTCGTTCGCGATCGATATTACAGGTGGGCAAGATGAACTACTCCACAGAAAATAAAATAAAATGAAAATTACCAAGTGTAATAAAAAAAATGTTATAGTTCAATGATCCCGAAGAAATAATCTTTGCGGAAATGGTTTCTTCAGACAGAAGTTATTTTTTTTATATAAAATTCACTAGAAAAAATAATGGTTGCACCAGCCAAGTTTAGGTCGGAGGATTCGAATGAGTTATTTGGTTGGCAAAACAATTATTCACTTCACGGTAAAAAAAATTAGCTTGAAAAATAATGAACGGTATTGAAAGTTTTTTTTACATAAACTGTTTCTGAAATTTCAAACCCATGTGCGTTGCACTTGAACAGTAAAATTTCAATTGGTAATGATCATTTTTGTAAATTTTAGGCACAAGATTTGTAATTTTAATTTTACGAAAAACTACATTAATCGCGGTACATTCAATTTACAATCTATTTTTACCGTGTTTAGTCGATCAAGATATATTTAATGCGACCAACACTTTTGTCGTACCCACCAGTAACTTATTTGCACCCATTTGATCGCACCTTGGTTAATCCAACCATTTTTTTTCAGTGGCAACAAAGAAGCCTACATTAAGCAAGTTGAGGTCAAAGCGTTCAAATGAGTCATTTGGTTGGCAAAACAGGTATTCGCTTTAGTCGATCAAGATACATTTGATCCAACCAACATTTTTGTCATACCAACCATTAACTCATTTGCACGCATTTGATCGCACCTTGAGCAATCCAACAATTTTATTAAAAATTTTCATTATAAACTCCTGTCCAAATCGTTACGGACTACCCAAGTATGAGCGGACCTTCGAAGGTAACCGTGGGTTTGGCTGTGTAAGTAGGAATCGGTGGCCACCAAGCCTTCGTGTCCCGCCGTATGATCGGCGCCGGTGGCAGAGGCGGCGGTGGCGGTGGCTGGTACCGGTATCTGGGCCGATGTTTGCTAGGATCAAAAGCTTGATTGGCGAACGGATCGGCGTGACTCTGCTTCAGTATCGAAGTCGGTGTTCTCGGTCGCACGGGTGACGATGAGACGGCTCGTTTCTCCCTGGTCTGCTTGTTGCGTTCGCCACTCCTGGCATGACCGTTCGTCCGACCCAACTTAGGTGGGACCACTTCGTTCTCGATGGCGGAGGCATCGACCCCGGGGTTCTCTAGATCCGGCGGTAACGAGAGTGAACGAGCGTTGTCCCGACGATTGGGATACTTGTGAGCGACCCAGCGCCCAGCGAGATAAGGCGCGATGTCGCGGAGCTCATGAACGTTCGGCGCCGAAGTGAACATCTCACCCAGCAATGAAGTTTTACCATCGGCCGTTGGTTTCCCATCGAATCTCTCGAACTTCTCGCGAATCCTACCAACGGGTCTCTTAGCCTCAAGTTCCTCGGTCTCCGCTTTGCGCGCCAGCGAGTCCGTGGATCCAGATCGTGCGAGACTATCCTTGAGCTCAGCCGTCTTGCTGATGACGTTGATCCTCGGCATCGAGAGATCCTCCAGTCTGAGGGGGATCCTCGGTATCGGTGGCGATCTAGCGCCCCTTCTTCGGCTTCTGCCTCTCACAGTCGGCTCGTATTTCCTTCTCAGCCAAGCGACGTCGGAGACCTCCTGGGCCTTCAGGTACGTTCGTCTCTCGTCGTTGGCTCTTCTGAGCAAATTCCTCGTCAACTCCGGATCGCTGCGGAATCTCTTCGGTGTCGGTACCAGTTTGGTCCTTCCGCCTGTGAGTTCTTCGAGGCTCTCAAACTTCGCTCGCAGCTTCCGCACCGAACCGTTCTTCACTAGATTCAGATAGGCTCGCCAGTACCGCTCCGGATCCGGCGAGACACTGCGATTCCTAGGGCTATCGATGCTGCACGTGGAATCGGAGACCGGGCACGGACTGACGCTCCTGGCCCGGTCCCGGTCACCGCTCTGGGAAATGGGCGATCGGCGCCACTTCTGTAACCGCCCGCACGGAACGTCCGGCGAAGCGGAAGCGCTTCTTCCGCTGCGTCCATTTCCGTCGACAAGTTGGTCGCTGCCAGGTGAGGTCGAGCGCGCCCGACCGTTCCCGCGAAAGTGCAAGGACGCGTCATACCTGGCAGACTCAATTTCACCGAAGAGTTCTTTCAGATCCGCGAAACTCTGGGAGGAAGACAACTTAGGGACTTTCCTGATGTTCGTTCGGTCGTCATCCTTTGGGTCTGCACTGGAGAGAGATTTTTCACTCGATGTCGTCTTTTCCTCAGCGGCTTTTCCGGTTCTTTCGATACTCTCGAAAAACTCAACTTTCCTCGGTACCGCCTCAGCCTCGCTACCTCGTCTCACCACTGTCCTCACCGAAGTCTCTGAGCTCTCTGTCGCGCTGTCGAATTCGCTACCAGAGGCGTTCGGTTTTCCAGAATTCTCCACACCGACCGACATTGCGAGAAGCGGAGGTTTTCTGGACCACTGGTCAAGGACGTTCTCCACCCGGCGCTTGGTCACCGGATTGTCGTCATTTGGCGTCAGGACCAGCAGGAAGTCGCTCTTTTCACGAGAGCGAGAAGACGAGTTTTCTTCATCCAGCGAATGTTCGAGGGAGTAACAAGTTCGCGGTGAGGTGTTCGTCGCACTGGCCACACCGGAGGATGGCGAGGACCTTGGTTTGGCGGATGCTGCGGCGATCGCGCCGCGAGTTTCGCGTGGCGCGACCTGCATTGTCGTTGATCTGCGAGTGACCTTGTCCAGAATCTCCTTACCGAGAGTCAGCGAGAGTCTCTTTTTCTCCAGTTCGCTCAGCGGAGTCGGAATTGGCGCTGGTCTAGCGATTTTCGGAGTATCCAATGTTCTTCCGTTCCCTATCGAGCCTCTTCGCTTGAATATTGGCGAGGGACCACAGACAACGATTTCGCTCGAGGGCTCTTCCGTCCCGCCGGTAATGGCGGGTGTCAGCATCGAGTGACACCGGACATGAAGACCCTTAGGTTGATCCTCCACCGCGTCACCGAACTCTTCTTCCGGCGGGACGACGATTTCGTAGGCATTCCTGGCGCCAGGTTTGACGGAGGAAATTCGCTCCTTGGCCATTTCCGGATCCTCAGGAGCGGTGGATTTGTCTTGCGGTTTCGCTGATCCTCCGGCTGGACTACTCTTCGGTTTTCCGTTGATGTCCGTCCCGTAAATCTCGTTGAGTTGGTTCTTTAGAGTGTTCACCTGTTCTATCGAGAGACTGCTCCAGAACTTCTTGCTTCCACCCAGACGCTTCTGGAGCGCAGGCTGGATGGAAGATCTCTCGGACTCCTCGTCTATACTCGCAGCTCTCTTGGTAATGTTGCTCGCAACGTTGGCGACCGAGTTGCCTCGCCAGAGCGGTTTGTATACGTCTTTCTTAGACGCTATTTCTCTGCGTCTCGTCGACTCCAGATCGCTCTCCTCGTTCTCCAGTCTACGGAAACCCTCCCTAATGTTCTCCACCGAACGTTCCTTGCATCTCAGACCGCAGTCGCCGCGCCATCTGCACTTATCCAGGTCTCTCGTGCTGAACAAGAAATCCTTGTCCCTCTGGACGTCTTTCAGCTTGCCGTACAGCGCCTTCAGCTCTTCCTCGGCTCTTTCTCTCGACCTGATTACCTTCCAGCGATCGTAGTCTATTATCTCTTCATCCCTCAGTCTCGGTCTCAGATCACCGGACGAGGTGGTCGTTTTCTCCAATTCACCCATTCTCTCCAGACTGGCGTAAAAATCGTGGAGATCGCGGTATCTCTCGGATTTTCGTCTTCGGCGGAGAGTCTCGAGCAGGTATCGCTGATAGTCGTCGCGGTTCGTCGGCGGTGACTCCAACGAGCCGGTACTCTTGGCGAGCGATAGATTCGACCCGAAGTTCGATGCTCTTCGACGATCGGAGTCCTCAGCCTCGCTCGCACTCCTCGTGCGGGTCTTGAGTGACGGGATTTCCTGCCTGTCCTGTCTGAGACTCCGGATTCTCCGGCAAGCCGCTGATCTTGTTGGCGATGGTGAGGCGGTTCGTGTCGATGGACTCGGGATTCTCGGGACTTCCGGTACGGAGCAAACGGTCTTCAGGGGTGGCTCGCTCAGACTCCTCTCCTTCAGGTAATCACGTGTCATCGGGCTGGGACTTCGTCCCCTCAATGACGCTGATGAACCGAACTCGTCCATTCCTAGAAGACTGTCGAATTTGCTGATCTTCTGGAAAACTGACCTACCTGGCCAACTCACTCCGTAGGGACTCGAGCTTCTGGAGGAAAAACTCTCCCTCTCCCAATTTTTGAATCTGGAGTTTGATACCGGACGCTTGTTGGCCAGATAAACTCCCAACGATCTCAGCGACGGCTCGGACTTGAATCGATCGGTCGCAAAATCCTGAAACATCCTCGCACGCTCCATCACTGACGATCTTCTCAGCGTGCTGGCCTGCGATGGTGCGGGCGATGGTATGTCGCGCAGGAAAAGATTCTGGAAGAAAGTGTCGGTCCGGGTTGCTTCCTGGTGCTTCTTTATTCGTTCCATCGTAAGAGTCGGAGTTTCGGGCTCCTTTGCACTGGTTTTCTTGGGCTTCTTATCCCGGCAGCTCGATGTTTTCGATGACGATGTCTTTTTGGTTCTTCTTCTCTCAGAGTCGCTCTCCCGACCGCTGGTTCTCTTGGGTTTCGGAGGCTCTCCGGTTTTCTCTCGGTCTAGCTGGCTACGTTTCTTTACCTCTTTGTTTCTCTCCTGAGGATTCGCCTCGATCGTCTCAGGTTTTCTCGTTGGATGCTTGACGATCGTTTGAGGTTTTTCGCGCGGGCGTTTCCTGTTGACCTGTTCGCTCACCAGAACGGTCGGTGAGGAGGAATCCGGAGTCTCACTGATTGAAAATCGTTTGTCTTTCGTCCGGCCCAGGCCGGATTGTTTTGCGGTTTCGCAAGGTGTTGGACACGGAGTCGAAGCCGTCGGGGAAATCAGGCTGGTCCTTGACGTCGTCAGGATTTCTCCCGGAGACGTCTTCGGCGAAGTACGGATCTTCGGAACAATGTTCGGGACGTTGATTTTGGTCGATTTTACTTCTATCTTATGTCTGGTGCAACCGGCAGTGGAGGATTTTTGAACCACAGCGGATGTCGAGCCTCGCAGAGTGCGTTCTCTTTCACGCTGTTTCACAAGCTCCTTTTTCACCTCCACAGGTGACGCCAGATCAGCAGATGAGACTGAAAGCCTCTTGAAACTCTCGTTCGACTCCTTCCTAGTTTTCCGAGCTTTTGCCTGGTCCTTCTTGAGGCCGCACGCCGATGGGACTTTCGACCGCGTGTTCTGTCTTGATGTTTTTTCCGCAGATGCGGATCCGTTGATACCGGAAGTGCCTCGTGTTCCGGCGAAGCTGGGACTCTTGGAGCTGCTCCTGCCTATCGGTGGCTTCTCTTCACCAGACGGTTTGAACTCGCTGATTTTTCTCTGAACCAGCGGCGCAGTTGAGTTTCTGGAGACCGGACTGGACGATTTAGACACTCGACAGGGCGTGGCAGTCGCTCTCACGGATGAAAGACTTCCTCGACTCGGCGAAATGGAGTTTTCCCGAAGTGACTTGGTGAAACAGGTCTCTGATTTCCTCTTCGGCTGCTCGACCTGCACGGATCGCGTGGCTGATAGCTTTGCACGGGAACCTGAAGCGACGCTCAATGGGCAGGCACGGATTATCCCGAAGCTCTTTTTCGACGACTCCCTGTCGCGAACTTGCTCGTGCAGCTTGCTGCTCAATCTCTCACGGAGAAATCTGATGTTTGACGCGCTCTCGGCAGCGAAGCACTGCTCGTGTCGGCGACTCGAGCTGCAGGCACGGTCGGGGCAGCTGGAGGATCGACCCGGAGCGCAGCCGTTGGCGAGGAGTCTCAGCGTCGCGTTATGTCGCGATGATCTTCTCCGGGGCGGGGACGGCGGTCTCGCGCTAGGCGAAGTCACTCGAGTCGGGGGTCTTCCTGGTGGTGGCGAATTCGCTCTTCTCGCAGAGGTGGACGTACTCGTTCTTCCCACGATCGAACGCGCTCCGTTTCTTGTTGTTGCCACTCTGCCGACCGGGAAGATCGTTGTCGTCGTTGCCGACGGTGCCGTCCGCTTGTAACGCGCGAAGGTCATCGACGACGATGACGATGACATCGAGGTCGCCTCCACGGCTGTCGTCACCGCTGTGCTACGCCTACGCACGCGTATCCGCGTCAGGGTAGGCGAGATCGGAAAGTACTCGATCTCCGTGTCGTCTGTGGACAGATTTTTTTTTTTTGCGCATTTTCATCGCCGTTAGCTTATAATCGGACGAAGCTTTTTTTCAGCGGATTTTCCAGAGATTCCCAGCTTTCCTTACACCAAGGCCGAGCGGCGGATTTTTTTTTTTTTTTTTGCGGCAAGAGAGTGCCGTAAGATACATCGTGATCCTCTTCGTGGGCGCAGCTGTGTTGGTAGTTGTGCACGGAGTTGCGTGATATAGTCAGTGAATATGAGTATAAAATAAAACGCAGGAAGGAAAAAAAATTAATGAATACAAAAAAATCCATCTGCCCACCTGTTATCGATAGTTCCGAAGAGAGCGGTGCCGCACGTGGAGATTATATAGTTTTTGATCTTTTTTTTTTTGTGAATTATTATTTTTTTTATACTATTTTAAACATTCTCGAGCCAATTTGCGATTATATGCGGTGCTTCTGGGAAAAGAAGTGAGATAATAACATTCTCCTGCATTCTTTTTTTTTTGCAAAGAGAGCCAAGCTTATGCCGATTCTCTGGATAAAAAAAAATACCTGAGGTTTGTGAAGCGAAATAAAAATAATTTATGGAAAAAAAGGAAATCATTCGTGAGCAGTGAAATTTGCGCAAATTCGTGCATCGAATCCTTGATAAATGCTAATTTGGAAACCATGCGTTGCAACTACCAAGTACAAAAAAAAACTACGTAATCGTTGTTATCTAACAAATCTTGCAAATTTCTATGATTTTCGGCTGAGAAAATTCATTCAAGAAATAAGAGCTATTTGTGAACGAAGTAAAACACTACGTAGCCTTAGTGGCAATAGAAAAAAACGTTTAAAAATTATACGATAAATAATTTAAAAAAAGATATTCGAATAGCTTATTTGTGAACTCACCCTTCGGTCGTTCGGGCGCCGGTTTTCGAAAACCATGAAGCGGCACGTCGCCGCCCTTCTGTACAGTTTTGTATGCCAGTCTCTGTTCCAACGGGCTCAGAGGTCTCGCATCATCTCGTCGGCGGAAAATCAGTGTCGAATCGCTCTCGTAGCCGGACTCTTTAAGGGCCCTTTAACAAAAATAACAACATTAATTAACTGTTTTTTTATCACAAATCTGCAGGACAAAGTTTCAAATAATTTCTGAATCATTGCCGACTGTTTGTAATTTGTATTAAAACACTCACTGGCTCATGTACGGTTTTGCGGTGTGTGGATTGCGCTGGTCAAATGGCTGAAAAAAATCCAAAAAGTTTTAATTAAAAACCTGCATTCAAATTTTTTCAAATATTTTTTTTTCTTTTATGAAGAAGCTAACGCAACTTTGCTTCTTTTTTGAACTTGAAGTGCATGCACACAGTAAAAATGGTACCGACATTTTTGCCCACAACGCCCAGAATTCTTTTCTTGATAATTTTACCAAAAAAAAGATACGCATTTTACAAAAATGTTGTTCATTTTACAACATTTTTGCTAATTTTACAAATATTTTTGTTTGTTTTACAACATTTTTCTTTGCAAAATTAACAAGAAACGAATTGTGGACATTTGCGGACAAAAAAAGTTTGTTAAAGGTACAAATCTTTTTTACTGTGCACTTCGATATACATGCAGAAGGCATATAGCTATCGACAACTAGATGCATGTCGCCCCCCGCCGCACGGTTATGCTAAATGCACGCGGTGAATGATTGCGATTTTAGCATCGATTGTTTCGCAGCGATTTGCAAAGCCCTAGATACATGGTTTGATGGCTTAATAATTATTGGAGAAACATGCTGCAACATTCACGATTAGAGCGTTCGATAAAATGTGATGAAATGAAATGCGCCAGATGTGGAGGAGCGACGTCGATTATCGTAATGATGACGGTGGCGATGACGCTGACGAGATTGATGATGATGATTGAGATGAAAATTATAACGATGATATGTGTATGGAATCGCCGTAAAAAAAAAAAAAAAAAAAAAAAAAATACGTAGATGTTCGGAGAAGAAGATGTTTAACATACATTCACATACATAAAACGGTGAGAGAAGATGTGGAAGAAATATTGTACGAGCGACAGTAAATACGCTAAACATCCACGAAACATCCAGATAGATCGAGGATCGTCGGAGAGGGTGACGCGACGAATAACCGGGGAAAAATAGTCACCGACACGAATCTCGGAGATCGAAGATATTTTACCGCTGATTCGAATAATCCAGAGTCCAATTTCCAGGGGAGAATACAATTAACGATAACAATTTTCATATTATTTTCCTTAAATTCTGGATCGAAAAGAGTATTGAAACAAAAATCGATCCACAACATAAATAATCTTGTTCACTGTTGGAACTTTTCTGAAAATCGAAAAAAACAAAAACATCGTCAAATCCGTCAGCACCGTTTTTCCTTCCGGTTACTCATGGCGCACAACGAGAACAAATAGGAAAGGGAAACGACAAAAGCCACCAGGAAATTCGCATGTCATCGATACACGCTAAGCGGGATTCTACGTTTAAAAAAGTCTGTCCGACAACGTCAATTATATCGTGCTTCATAAACGCTACCGAATAAATATCAACAATCTCGAAAAAAAAACAATTAATTTTTCACGGACAAGAGATTGGTCGCGCCTCTAACCCGTGAAGAAGCCGCAGTCTGAGGATTCTGAGCTGTATTCGTGATCGTCGACAGTGACGATGGTAGAGTGATATTATTATGATTTGTGCTGGAGGTACAAGAAGAAGTAGAGGTGGAGATAGAAGAAGAGGTGTTGGTTTGAAGTCGACGCTGACGCTGGTGGTGGTGATGATGATGATGATGATGATGATGGTGGTGTCCGTGGCGATGCTGATTGTGGTACTGATGAGGGTCGTTGTGGTGCTGATGACTCTTTCTTGGGCTGGGCGTGGGAGCGAAGGAGTTTCGATCCTTGCCAGTCGCAGTGCTCGTGAGGTTCGTCTGGGATCCGGCCGAGGCGGCGAGACTTTTTTTGCCGATCATGGAGCCGCGATCCGGCAGGACGAAGCTCTTGGACTTTCCCTCCAGCATGGCGGGATGTCGAGAATTTTCCGGATGGGCCAGAGGGCGAATTATTCTGTCGTCGTTACAGCGAATCCGATTCGTCATGGAGATAGTCAGATTTTCGCGACTTCCGGCGGTCTTCCGATCGATGCCGATCTCCTTCCGGGCGTGTCGGCCGTTGAAGGTCATCGCGTGGATGCGTCGATCTTTCATCGGCGAATCGTTGGCGAGGGTGCAGCGGGATTTTTCCATCGACGAAGATCCGGTGGACTTGGATCGATCGAGGATCAGACTCGCTGGCACGGCGTTCGTTCGGGAGACCTTCAAGATTCCTGATGAGCTGGATGATGAAGGCGATGATGCTTGATGAACGCTACGGACTTCCGATGGTGTCTGGTGAACGGTCAGGCGTTGAAGGATATTGGGGCTGCTTTCTGGACTCTTGGCAGGTCGCGCCGTCAGCGGTGACGAGAGTCTTGCAGTCTTGTCGGTCGCGATATCCGGTCTGTATGACAGACTCAGCATTCGCGGGGCTTGGCCGAAACGACGAGGCTCGGCAACCGAATTGGAATCCTGAACTCGACGATCGCCACGAAGACGCCCGTTGTCGTCCAACCACTGGGTCGAAGTCATTGGGAAGAAGTCGTCCGAGTCAGCGGGTCAGGGTGGTGTGCGGAAGAACGGATACGAAACACGATCATCAAGGACACAGAGAGAGACACACACACATGGAGACTCACATTTATGTCACGATACGGTCGATCGATTTTTCGCTACTTCTATCTACGGGAGAATATATGTTTGCAATCGGGAAGAGATTTTTTTTCGTTGTTGTGATTACTCGCAGATTTGTAATTACTCTCGCTTTCGAATATGGCGGACGAAATTTGTGCAAAAGTGATTAGTCGATTAGTCGGCAAGGCCAAGAGGGTGAAAGGAACGTGAGCTTTTTTTTACTGTGCCAGATCAAGTGTCGATACTGTGGTAAAAAAACTTTGTCGCATGGAGAAAAATAAATGACTATTTTTTTGTGCATCGTAATAAATTTTTTATGATTTTACGATAAAGTGTTTTGCAAAACTTATTATTTATTTTTCTCTGTGCGGTACGAAGAGGAATTTTGAAAATGTGTGCGATTATTCGTTATATATTGATGAAAAACAAACGAAAGCTCGAGTGATTTTGATTATCGTTGTAGCCACTCACATGTATGTCACGATACTGTCGATCAATTTTTGCTACTTCTATCTACAAGACAATATGTGTTTGCAATTGGGAAAAGGGTTTTTTTTACTTTTTTCATTGTAATTACTCGAAGGTAAGCATCCTCGCGCTTTCGACAATGGTGGACGAGGAGATTTGTGCAAAACTGATTAGTCGATTCGTTGGCAAGGCGATATACGGTGAGAGGAACGTGGCATATTTTTTTACTGTGCCAGATCAAAAGTATTGATACTGAAGGAAAAAAGTTTGTCACACAGAGGAAAGTAAATGGCCATTTTTTTCATCTTAACCCTTTGAAACATAATTTTACTACTTTTCTTTTTTACGAAGTTTCATATACATCCGTTGGTTATTAATGCATTTTTTTCCAATTGAAAGAAGTGTATCATCTATGATACACCGTGCTTCAAAGGATACATGTAATTTTTTATGAATTTACGGTTAAGTATTTTGCAAAAATGACATGAAAATGTTTATTTTTCTCTGTGCGATACGAAGAGGATTTTTTTTTTATTTTGAAATTATTTGTTATAGACTGGCAAAAAAAAAAATGAAAGCTCGGGTGATTTTGATTATTGATGTTGCATCGGTGAGAGCCATGATAAAGGGTGACTTAGTTGTTAAGCATGAAGTATAAAAATGTCGTACCCCGTCAAATATGTCCATGACCTCGTCCCACCACTAGAAAAATAGAATCAAACACTGCGTTATAGACTATGCGTCGGAGACTATCGGGATATATATTATATATACAACAGCTTAAAGAATTTTTGATCGAGGAAATTTAATAAGAACATTTTAAACAAGAAAAAATAAAATCAGGAAAACGTTAAAACAACTTAGTAAGGATTGTTTTTCTACGAAAAAAATATCTACGAAAAGGAGTAACTACAAGCGGAGCTACGGAAGCTTAACGAAACTTAACGAAACTTAAGAAGATATCGATATGCTTTATGTGGTCGTGAATGACACCGCACATTCGTTTGATTCTCTCTTGTTCGAAAAAAATGAGAAACTAATGAACGATTCGATTATAATTGAAAATAATAATAGATCGGCACTTCATAATTCAATCTTCATAACTCGACGCTAAAAAGCAACAGTGAAACGATTAATTATTTATTTATTTTATCAGCCTTATCGTCGTTACCTTCCTTCTCGTCCAAGTAAGAGACGTTGGCTGGAAGCAAATCCGTTTCACACAGTCATGTACGTGCGATTTATCGCGATATTTACTTATACAATCGTAGGAACTTTTTACCATTTCGGAATTAACAATTATTTTTTGTCTTTACCAACAGCAAGAATTACGCACCTCTTTGGTTTCCTTATCCGCTATCGAAGATCGACCAGGCACGTAGTCTTCGATTCGTCCAGGTTGGTTCCGATACACTTCCTCTGGATGCTTCAGAGGCGCGGCTCTATAATAAAATTCAGCATGTTCAATAGAAAATGCAGAACATTTAAAGAAACTCCGAACTTTTAAAAAATGATATTAAATATTTTAACAAATACTATTAGCACAATGGTTTGATAGATATTTTTTTATTTAAAGTAAACTTACTTTCTGGGCATAGTCGAAGTAGAAAAGTCATTCTCCTTGTTTCGCTGTCGTCGACGAGTGTCCAACGTGACCGACCTCTCGGAGTAGCCCCGTGGTTCGGGCTCGCTGAGATATCCGCTCGCGCTTCCGTATCCGTATCGGGTTCCTGGAAAACAAATTCAATAATCCACCCTTTAATGAAATTGCCCCAATGTGTACGTCCAATCCACGCCGCCTCTCCGGGCACATGAAAAACAAACAACCATCACTCGTAGCTGAACATATTTGATTAACGAAGTTATTAAATGCATTCGCATCGTTCACAGCAGCCCGATGCGGCGATAAAAAAATCTCGCGCATTTCGTATCCTGTATACGATCAACAAAAGCGTGAAAATTCAAGGCGCACACAAAACTCGTTCAGCGAACAAATAATTACATTTTTCTATCATTCTCCGAATTAGCAGAATAAAATGGTTAGATAGATTGTTAGTCGGTGCGCAATGATAAATTTGACAACTGAAAATAGATCATTGCCAATGAGTTATTTTTTCTTTTGTTATTCGTCACACTATCGAAAACTACCATATGCGAAAATATATTTAGAAATAATGATAAATGTATTTTTTTTCATTTCATTTCATTTCTTTTTTTTTCGTAGATAGTTTTAGATCGAGCGTAGCGGCGTAAGTTAATACATCAGCCGTGTACCATATTTTAAAGTATAAACATGGAATACAGTATACTATGGACTATTTGCGTAGTGGGTAAATATATGTACATCGTCTTAGAGATATAATACGTACAAGCTATCGTTTATAACTCGCTGTTAATTCTAAAATGCTAATTGTACGAGCGGTAGGTGCTTTTTCTCGTATATAGCAGAGCTGGACAGTATTTTGAATACATTAGATATTTAAGGTATTGTAAATACTCAAATAGTTCTCTGGTATTTAAAATACTTTTTGGGCCAATTAAGTATAAAATACGAAGTATTTTTACACCCGCCTTCACATTCGAATTTTAAGAATGATTGTGGAAATATCCGGAGCCAAAACTTGGAAGGTGTTATCAGAAAGGAATAAAAAATATTTTGTAACATTTTTGAAAATTTCGTTGCAGAATGCCAAATTACAGACGTGCAATAAGCATCAAATGTTGATGTACAATCCTGAATATTGCCAAATTTTCATGGAAAGTTGAAAATACAAAGTCCACGTATTAGATATAGATTTAGAAAAAGGGACATTTCAGATTCCGAATACTACTTGTCAAATGCGAAATAAATGTTCAATGTGAAAAAGTCTTAAATTTGCAATGAAAACAACGTATTGAATGGCACATTATGGAAAAGTGTCAGATGTTAAAAAATACCGGATGTCAATCTAGAAAAAAAATGAGGTGACAATAATGACAAATGTCGAGTGTTAAAAACAATGTGATGTCAAGTATGAAAAAAAATGTCAAGACTGAAATGTAATTAGAAAAAATGCAATCGAAATTTCATTGACTTGTCCGACGTTTTTTAGGAAGTACTCAAACGAAGTACTTATCGATGTATTTTAAGTACAAAAAGTATTGTGTATTTAGAATACTTCCTAGAATATAGTATATTGTATTTTCTAGTATTTTGCCCAACTCTGGTATATAGTTAACGCGCGAAATATTAGTCGTGTGCAGAGAGCTATAACGTTCGCGATAACACGCGCACAGCCGTTGTCGCGTCAAGAAGATATTCACCTCGTCGTGGCTTGTATCGTACCGTGATGTAGTCATCTGCAAATATTACGACGTATTTTAGCTCTTTAAACATTCCACCTCGATTTCTACGACAGTGTATATTTTTCCGTTAGTAAACATAACTGACCATCCTTGTCGGCGCGGTGCAAGGAGTCGTACATCTTCTTGTACCATCTCGCCTGATTGTTATCTTTCACTTCCTGAAAGCCAAATTGCGAGCCCATTTTTTTTTCTTTCTTTTTTAATTTACTTCTTTTTTCCTCCGTTTTTTCTTTTTTTTAACTTACCGATCTGAGAGCAACGGGCATTCCGTCCTTGGTCGTCGGACCGATGCCCTCGATCTTACGGGGTCCCAAATCTGCCATCTTTTTTGGCTTTTCCGTTTCCGTTTCCGGCTCGCTCTCGTACTCTCTCTTCACCGTGTATACTGACGATCGAATTCGTACAATTTGTTTTGTTCTCACAACTCACACACACAACGAACGCAGTCACTTCCGGAATAAGTTTCTTATTGTTAAAAAATTTTCTTATCAGAAAAAAAAAATTTCTACCGAGAAAGCTCGTTGTAGTTGACACGCGATTCCCGCGCAAAAAAGCAGCGGTCTTCGTATCTCAGAAAATCGAATGTTCCTTTATCGAGATGGATTTTTTTTCTTGGAAGAAAATGCAGACTTACTTATTTCTCCGGGATCGATTCGTGGCCCTTCTTGACTCCGGACGCGCGGTGCGCTGGGCTCGGTGTCCTCGAGATACGCAGCGCCCTTCGGCAATTGTCCCTCTGAAAAATAGATAATATATTTTTATTTAAAAAATGTAATAAATAAATCGTAAAATTAAAAGTTTCAACGAAGATTGTGCTTTTCTGTATAAATTTTTTATAGAAATTTTTTTAGTGCGCATATACATACATATATATATTGGTTTAATGGAATTGGAAACTTGCCTCGTGCCTTCTGCAGCAAAGTGATCGTGGGATTTTGCGCCCGAGGTAGACGGGGTGCACCGGCGAGGGTGTTCAACCCCTGGGACGGGGCCGAGTGTGAGTTGACGATCCGCGTCGTAATATTATGAGTTACGGTCTGGCTGGCCTCGCTCTTGCTATCTTCCTCCTTCCAGGGCGGAGGAGCCTCGCTCGAGGGAACCTGGAAAGATAAGATATCGGTAAATCGTGTAAGAATCTCTTGAACAAGCGCTCTTTTGTCGTGGAATTTTTATGTCCCTTTCAGAAATGATAATCGACTACCGAAAATTGAATACAAATATTGCCAAATATTCGTAAAGTTTTCATGGAGCGTTCCCCGTGCACGACCCGTCCAGAAATTGAGGTGTTTTTTTTTAACTTTTCCCCAAGAAGGTAAATTGCTAAATCGATCGATCGGTAAATCGGTAAGAATCTAATTGAACAAGCGCTCTTTTATCGCAGAATTTTGATGTCCGTTTCAGAAATAAGCATCAGTTTCAAAAATTGAATACAAATATTGCCCAATATTCGTGAAATTTTCTTAAAGAAACAAAACTATCTTTTTCCGTGTACGACCCGTCTAGAAATTGAGTTTCTTTTCTGAACTCCTCCGCAAGACAATACGTTGTTGTTTTTCTTTTAAGACCATGTGAAACCCCTTCCCAACTCCCGTGCCCAGGTGGTATAAAAAAGTGCAATCAACTTTTTTCACGAATGCAAGCACCTACGCTCAAAAGAAAAGTGTCATGGAAAGCTGACATGCAATCCGTCTTCTATGAGACTTTCGTCCACGTCCGATACCACTGTCCGTGGAAAAAGTGGTGTAGAGTTTTTTCTCTACGGACAGTGATATTTTGTCTGCTCTCAAGGAGAGTGTAAACTCCTCTCTCTCGCCCTCACAGACTCCCCATGGTGCTGTCTATATCACACGCAAGCAACCGCCGTTGGGGTTTAGAATCCTTTTAAGGGAATGCTAAACACATATGAGTGCAAGAGAGACAGAGTAAACATTTTGAATTCATTATTCTCCGAAACGATTCTATAGAATTAAAAAAATTAAAAAAATTAAATAGCGGTGCGCCATTGCATTTTTCATTTCATAAATTCATTTCGGAGAAAAATGCTTTCAAAATATTTTGAGGTCATGTTGATCCTTAGCCCCACCTAGAGGAGACGACGTCATGCAAGAACGACTTAAACGGATCGACAAGAGTTTTTTTTTTCCTATTTACCGACGGAGCACGTCTTGTTACCTGTGACGGTAATTTCTTTCGGCTCAGAACCGGACTCTCGAAGGCGACAGGACGAAATTCCTTTCGTTCGGCGACGGGGCTTGCACCGGCGCTTGAGGGAGTCCAGACCGGTGGAATTCCGGCATCCTTGTCCGTATTTTTGCCACGTTCCGGGCTCGGCTGTTTCGGCGGTGGAGGTGGTTCGCTTCCCGGTGACCAGACACCTGTCGACAGGGAGAATTGCAACGATAAATACATCGAACCAAGGTTCATCCTCTCTGCCACGCCCATCCGGAACTTCCTCATCGAAAAATCAATGTCGAAAGAGCGTATATACATATATGTACATTTTGGTACATATAGATATTCAAATCATATAAATATTCATTCAAGCGTTTTATTAGCGAACTTTGCGCACTGAAAAATCGCGGAGCATGCGGTCCCGGGCTCGGCTGTCGTCTCAGGACAAATCTTTGAGTTTCCGACAGCCTTTACCCGTTAAAGTCGGCGGAGCCATGCGACGCGCTTTAATCCCAGCCGTCAGCGAGTATTTTGACTGGTGCGTAATTTTGGTCGACGTCTCTGGGAATGAAACACAGGTGAGTCTTGTTAGGGCTTATTATTATGCACAAAAAATCCACAAATAAAAGAATTGATAAATTGCGTACAAAAGGTGGACAGCCTATATATTTTTTATCGATTTATTCGGGGTTTTTTTGTCGGTGGTATGAAAAATAGAAAAAAAAATTCGAAAAATTCGAAAACACTTTTCGCGCGCGATTGATAGGTAAAGAGGACTGGGATAACGTAAAACCGAACGTATACTATAATGGACAAAATGCAAAAAGAAAAATTCGCAAACAATTGCATATAAAACGAGATCAAACTGTGAATACATTTTGTATCGATTTATTTTTTTAATTTTTTGTCGATGGTATGAAAAAAATAAATAAAATTCGAAAACGACTGTTCTCGCGTGAGTCGCGAGATTCACGAGTAAAGAGGATTGGGTTAACGTAAACCCACACGTACAATATTATTATGCTTAAAATATCGCGAAACAAAATTTAACAAAATGAAAAATGCATATAAAGCGTGATCAGCCTATATATTTTTTATCGATTTATTTTTTTATTTTTTGTCGCCGGAATTAAAAAGAAAAAATTTGAAAAATTCGAGAACGCTTTTTCTCGCGCGAGTCGCGAGATCCACGAGTAAAGAGGGCTGGGATAACGTAAACCCGAACGTATATACGAGAGGTCGTAAAGCGGGAGTGTATAATGGACCGTCGACGGCCAAGGAGCAATGCTAATATTGGCGCGAGGCGGAGGCGTTATTACATAACGGGTTGATGAGAATAATTCGTAGTATTACCAGCGCTCACTCGGGTTATGCCAGGACATTATTCACACTGGCAAGACAGTCCGAGATCGGCCGGCGCGAGAACCGCAGGAATAAATCTGTCAGCCTCCTGGCAAATTAACCCGATTCGTTTCCTACGTTTGCTTTCTTTTTCGCTTCTTTCGCTCGATGGGCCCATTTTTCTTCGTAACGGGTGTTATAAACGTTATATTATTGCACGATAGTAATACTGTGCAAGATGCGTAAAATCGCAGAATAAATGTTTTGGAATTTACGAGCTTTTACTTTTATTTTTTTGAGCTTGCCGAAAGTTTTCAGCATTTGGCCGCGAACCACGTCCAATGCTATTCTAAGGACGATCGGTACAGTTAAATATTTATCCGCGATACTCTTGGCGCGAAGCTCTGACCAGCCATCATCCATCTAAAAAAGAATCTTCCCACGGATAGACCACAAGATGTTGAATTATTTTTTTTTTTTCGATTCTCAACCCTTTACAAGTACCAGGAATTTTACCGCCCCATATTCATTTCCATTTACGCGGGGGATTCACCATTTAATACAGGGTTAAAAATTGTTTTCACCACTAAAAAAAATTGTTTTCATCAACTACAAAAAATAGTTTTCCCAAACTGTACCCCATTTTTCTCACCAATAAATGTGCATTACCAAATGTGCAGAATAAATGTGCATTACCAAATTTTTCAAAAATTGCTTGCTTCTTTTTTTTTAAATCGACCTCTTAAGTATTTCCAGAAAACTGTTTGGACTCGGCACGTTGTCGCGTCCTCGCGGAAACAATTTCCGGCCGGCCGGATGGTTCGAAATAAAAAAAATCCTTCGAAAGAATCGTACCCACGGTTCGTTTCACGGATGACCGGGCACAATTCGATCCGTCCAAATTACCATATTCTACGAGAGTTTCAGTTCGCCGAGGGAACGCTTCTCCCTCGCCCGCGCGTCACTCGCGGCCAGTTGCAAAGTAAATCGAGCGTAAACGCGAAACGATCCACGAACGTGTAACAACTATGTAATATGTCCAACTTGCTTCTATGTGCACCTTCGTCGAGGAGGAAATTCCGCGCGCGAGAGAAGGAGACGCAACGAGATCTGCGGTATTAAACGGACGATATTGCAGAGAATTTCTGGAGCGTAAACTCTCGCTCCTCTCTCGTGTATCCACTGTTTGCCGGACAAGCGCTATGCCAGCTCTATTTCAAGTTTCCCCGCATCGGACAGGTCAATTTATTACTCGGATGATCAATCACTTCCAGCAATAATAATTATTATTCCAATAATCATAATAATAATAATAATGACAACTTTATCGCGAACAATTCGTAGACCGTTAACTTCATTCATTCACACAGATTTTTGCGAGGGGGTTGACGACCCCGAGAGCGATTACGGATACACCCATGCGTTAGCGTACGAGCAATGATTAATTATCGAGTCTATACATTTAGCACGTTAACGCGAATACATTATTTTTTTTATAAAAAAAATAAAAATAAAGGAGGGAAGACGTCAGTCAAGAGAGACTTCGCCTCGAGACTCTCGGTCGTTAATGGACACGTATCTGGGAGATTTATGACAACCGTTCGTGACGGAGAGAAAAATAAATAAAAATGAAAATGAACGGGGATTTTTTTTTCAGTATTTTACTGGGAAATTTATGAGAACTGTTTATGACGGAGGGAAAGGTAAATAAACATGAAAATCAACTGGGGGGCTTTTTTTAATAGCCGATTAGTTTGGCACACAGACACGCGTGATTTTTACCTGGTTTCGCCGACGAGGCCTTAAACGTCGGCGCGAACATGACGCTTTCTGCAAATATCGAAATTGTATTCAACTTTTAATTTTTAATTTTTTTTTAATGTAAAAAAAATGTTCACTCCTATTAACTTTATCGGTAAATCGCTTGTGGATAAACCGCTTATATTGTCGGGATTAGTTTAACGAATCCTTTGGAGTCTGGCTATCGAACTGCCGTGAGTAATTCCGCGCTGCGCACAGTTCCGAAGAGCTCTTTGACTGTCCAACTTCGACAGAGCCCGAGATCAATGGCTTCGAATTGCCGGGCAAAATTAGATATCACGCTCGGCGACTAACACGTTCTCGGGCCACAGGGCCCTGAATCATCGCGGTCGTTAGGAAACTTTGAACTTTCGGGCCGAACTTCGACCGTTGCTCTATATGACGAAAGTTCCGTGGTGATGCAGGAATTACCGGCCGAGGGTACCCGCGTACAATCGACACTGTTGCCGGCTACGATGACTAATTGTCGATTCAGGTTGTCCGAACGAACTTAGTTTAAGGGAGGCCTTTGGACGACCTTAGACCAATAAAATCGTCTTGTAATCATTTTTTTCGGTAAAAAAAGATTGTTTAAAAAAATGCCATGCAATCGATCGTTTATACCGGTGTTCTGATCATGCAAAAAATGGGATTTTATATATATAAAGCCTACCATAATTCTCTTTTTTAAGGAGGTTTGAGCGCTTCACAGTAAGCAAATGAAAGCTCCATTTTTAAGGTCATTTATACAAACTTTTGCGCATCTATTGATTTTAATGGATAGTTATTTATATTACAGCAGATGTCCTTAATGTAGAAAAACATTAATCGCTCGATTTCAGTGAACATTTTTGTAAATCCATTGCAATTAATGTCTTTCTACGTCAAGGACATCTGCTATAATACAAAGAGCCACCATAATCAATAGATGCGTACAAGTTTGTAAAAACTACTTTAAAGATATTGCACTCATATGACGATGTAAAAAAAATCCGTATTAAATTTAAGGTACCGGGCTGGAAGTTTACGTTTATGCAAATCTGGACTATTAAATTTCATGTACAATTGTGATGAAAAATTAATGTTTAATGCATTCAAAACATCGTGACGGTTATATTTTTAATAATGTACTTTAATTTCAATGAAAAAGTATATTAAATGTTTTATTACAATTGTACATTACATTGAATGTGCCAGTTTTTGCATAAAAACTTCCAGCTGCGTACATTAAATTCACCATTTTTTTACAATGTATTGTGAAGCGCCCCAACCTCCTTAACTATTAGAACTTGTCATTTTTTCAGATGATCACATCAAGCGTTTCGAATTATTAATCGCATAGGATTATGTATAGGAATATTTTTTACCGATAAAGATATGAAATTCCAGACACAAAAATTTACACCGAAATTGTCAATGCTTTTTTTCCTTAAAATATATAATTGACGGTGCGATAGAAAAAAATCATTACATGACAACGTTATTGAAAAGCCCGGTAAAAAAATGACGCTGCGACACTTTCCCTCGATTACCGTGCAGATCCGGATGCAAGAAACGCCAGTAAAATAAGAGACTGCAGCTCCCCCTCCCCGTGATTTTCATCGATTTTCATTTCACGAAAGACATTGTCCCGTTGCCAAAGGAACGATTTCGCGAATGAATGACCAGCGCGAAATAGGCTGTAAGAAAACTACGCTAGTCCCGAGATTACATTGGCCGTGAGCGTGCCAAAGCTTTTTTAGATTTTCATCGCAGCCACCCTTAAGAGACTCAAAGAGTCGGGCGTAAAACACCGTCTGCATGTACGGCGAGAGTGCGCTCTCGCGCGCGAGCTCTCCTCATTAATATTAGAAACGGTCTTGATGAGCTCAGACGGCGAATGAAAAACTAGCGTCTGAGAAGTCTCGGAAAACACGGAAACATTTTTTTTCCTTCATCTTTTCTTTCCAACATTGCGGGTAAAAGGCTTTTTCTTCGTCGTCTCGTTAAGCGCGGTCTTGTAAATTCAAGACACCGGTGAATGTCGTAATTCAACTTTATGTATATTCTTTTAATTTGTATTCAATTTTTTTTTTTTGGTTTGATTTTTTATCTTTTTTTTTTAGCGATTTAGACTAAAGACTTTTCTCCGTCCATGTTCCGTGTGTTTGTGTATTTTATTTTCTTTTTTTTTATTGGCATCGAGTACGAACGTCAATGTTCGTATTCTCGTTCTCGCTCAAACGCACCGAGAGAGGCGGATGGAGATCTCTAAATAGAATCTCGGCGAGGCCTCGCGCCGTTGCACACGCGCTCCGATCGCTAGCGCATCCGCAGAAAAATCTCTTCGGCAAACCGGCGGATTCGTATCGTAATATGAAATGTTCACTTCCACCGTCGATCTCGGCGGACCGAGAAATTCTTCGTTATTTTCTCGGAATCGGTAAGTTCGAAAGCGAAAAAAAAGAAAGAAAAAGAAAAACGTTCCACTTGATGTTTTCTTTTAAAGAGGCACAGGTCGATGTGGCGAAACGCTAAACATATATATATATATATATATATGTATATGTATATATATATATAGCTTTGCTATAAACGCATCGACGACCGTCGCACGCTCGTCACGTTTGGACCAATTAATTCTTTTTTTTCGTGCGTGTCGTCATGACCATTAAATTTCGGGTAACACGATCGCCCTCCCTCGATTGCGCAACGAGAAAATTAGGAAACGGGCGACGATCGCGGCTTCTTCGCTCCTTCGAACGCCGCGAGGGAGTTGCACAATTTCTGGACGCGATCTGTTTGTTCGAACCGAAATAAATTAATGTGCATCGAGGCGCGACGGGATGCGACGATTATGAAATTTTCCGGATGAATATTAAACGACGGCTTCGGGGTCGGAAATTTCATTGACGAACGGGGGATTCCCCGTGGGGGTTGCGCGCGCACTCTCCCGATATCCTCGAACCACCTGTTACGAAAATGAATTTTTATTCATTTTATCGACACTTGTTTTTTTATATATAGAAAAATGTAACATTTTAGGTATCATCTAATATTTTTTTTCATCAAGGTATGTATGAAAATTTTTGATAATTGAAATTTTTGGAAAAAAATTTATAATCCACTCACTTTTCTCCACCATTCTCACTTTCACTTTTACAGCGATTCGGACACGACAATTTTTCAATTGTTGATTAGTGGCTTTGGGATGAATTAGTGATTTTTAATATTTATTTTTAAATGTATTATATATATGACGACTGGCAATGCTATGAATTTGAGCTTTCGGGCCCGAGCTTTTCCGAGCGGCTCGTCGGTACGAATTGAAGCCACGAAAGGTGGAGGATGACTGAGTCGTCGGGACGCCGTGCGAGCTCGTGGCCGCTGATGCTGCCAGAAACTAGCCAGGAGTATATAGAGCGACGTCGAGTTTCAGCGACTCCGACGATATCGGTCGACCGTCCACCGTTAAAACGTTAATTCAAACGGTGGAAGTATCGTTACGCCAGAAAGCTCCGGCGCTCGCTCGTGCCGAAATGAGAATGAGCTTTACCATATGGCCAATTTTTTATTTTTTTTCCGGACGTTAATGTAAGTTGCGCCGTTGAGTTTTAGCGACTCGGAAGATATCGGTCGATCGTCAACGGTTAAGCGTTAATTCAAACAGTGGAACGGAGCAGCTTCGCTCGTTCGTTGCCGAATTCAAAGATTAAAATATACCAAAAGGCAATTTTTTTTTTACTTTAAGGACATGTGAAACGACTCGGTAACAAAACTCTGTAATGAATGCGACTCGAAGATTGTAGACTTTGCGGGAAAGAGCAAAGCATTAGCGGATGTACAATTTAATACCGCGTCCGATGATGCTTCCGTTTTATCCGAAACTTCAAGGGGTTTTAAATGGCATTGATTCGAAGAATGCATCTATCTCTCTCGCACTCATATGTCACGTGGTACGTCTTTCATATGGCCTTAATAAAAGTTGCGGCGTTGAGTTTCAGCAACTCCGACTATATGGTTAAAAGATTAATTATGGTTGTATGGTTAAAAGGTTAATTCAAACGGCGGAAGTGTCGTTAGGCCAAAAAAGCTCCATCGCTCGCTCGTGCTGAATTTGAGAATGAGCTTTACCACATGTCCTTTATAAGTGTTTAATTTCTTTTCGAACTTTACTATACTAAGTTACGACGAGTCATTCGAGAATTACTCTCGGTCAACTTGCCTCTCCGTGCGGCGGCAAAAGACGGCACCGAGGGGAAGCTGCAGCCGGAAGCTCGGAGCACTCACTAAGCTCTCCGCCGAAAAGCGTCTTAATCTTCGAGAGTGCACATGGAATACGTCGGAAAGACTCGACTCGCGAAGTGCAATTTCCCGAAACTCGCCAAGGTTGGACCGAAACTCTTTCACTCGACGAGGATAATTTTCTTTTTTTTTTCTAACAATTATTTTGAATGGTTCTCCTCGTCGCCGGATCCACTTGCACTCCCAATGGAAAGTCACGAGGTCGAGAAGCCTCGAAATCCGGCAGGGAAAATTTATCACTCCCGAGGGTTGAATTTCTACGCAATTATTTTCGAAGTGAAAATTGAAGAATGAGAATCTTGAAAGATGTTTATAAATGATTAAATACTTGGAATATGGGAAAGTAATTATTTTTATCATAGAAAATTATATACTGTTTATGATCAGCGTATTTTTGTAAACGTCTAAAAAACGAGAATATTGGTGAATTTCTGGGCAATTATTTGCAACGTGAAAATTGAAGAATGAGTCTGAAAGATATTTATCAATTACAAGATATTTGCGATATCAGGAAGTAATTATATTTATCATAGAAAATGATCTACTGTTATGACTACCGTGTTTTTAAAACATCTAAAAAAAGAAAAGAAAATATAGCTACTGATACATATACGAGGGGAATTTGATGGACCAGAACGACGAACACATACATAAGTATATATGTATTTTCGTCGTCGTTTTGTTAACGACCGTCGGGACGCGGAAGGTAACGCGTGTAACGAGTGACAAATGGGCGGAAGTTGCTTGCCGGCTCGATGACTCGTTGACGTTCCTGCCAGGCGAAACCCCATTCACTCGAGACCTCCTCGACGAGGACTGAGCAATCGATTTTTTTTCCACAATGCAATTCACGCAAATAATTTTTTATGTAATCATATAAAATTAATAAATGAATAATTTCGGAGCTGAAGGATTTGGGCCGATGGCCCTTTGTCGATGGTTATAATTATCCTTAGATAGAAAACTTAGTATAAGATAACAGATGTAAAAAAAGTTATAGCATTATCAATAAATTTTCTATTACAACTACTAAAAAATTCATCAATAAATTGCCGCAATTAAATTGAATAATTATAATGAAAAATAAAGAAAATGATTTCGTCGATTCGACATCTCGACTCGTCGCGAATCGAGACCGAACAGTACACGACATTATCATCGGGACGCACCTTCGCCAAGCAGAAATCCTTTGCCAATTTTCAAAGCCGTGTCAATCTCGTGCAGCAGATCGGTCGCATTCGTTTTCCCACCAGCTGCAATGCCAGAGCCAAACCCTTCAACTTAAAAAGCGTGCTAAAGTGCGGGGAAGATAATGGAACCAAAACAAATAAAGAAATAACTTCACGAGCATTATTCGTATCCGCGGACAAGCCAAACAGAAGCATTCTGGGAAAGGGGTTGGTTAGCAGTGAACATTGCAAACTGGTCGAATTATCCTAAACGAGCAAGGTTAATCGAGAATCGGTTGGCAAGTTGCGACATCTTTATTTTTTCCCATATAAAAAAAATATGAATAATCGAAAAATTTTAATCCCTGAAATGACAATCTTAATACTGCAAAAAAAATAGTAAATTGAATTTACTGGATCTTGAAATTTCTTACATTACTCATATTAATTGAATATTAATGTACTTTTTTTTGTAAAACTCTTTTGCCTGAAAGTTAAAAAAAAATGTTCATTACTAATGAAAATTTCAACGCACATATGTTCCATATTTCAGAAACAGTTTATGTAAAAAAAGCTTCCAATACGGTTAATTAATTCTTCAATTAAATTTTTTGCAGTGAATGTATACAATTTTAATTACTATACTGTACTGTAGTACTATTATAAGTTCCACACTGTTTAAAAGAAAAGTGTAAATTCAATGTACCGGACTGAAAGGTTTTATGCAAAAACTGTTACATTAAATGTAATGTACAACTGTCATGAAAAATTGGTGAACTTTTAGAGTGAAATCAAAGTAAATTATTTCTAAAGTTTTTAATGTACAGTAAGCTAATTTTTCATCACAATTATACACGACACTTAATATACCAGTTGATGTATAAAAACTCCCAGGACCAGTGCATTAAAATTCATACGATTTTTTCTCACTGTACGTTTGATCAAATTAATAATAAAAATAATAATAATTTAATAATATAATAATAACAATAAAATATCGAACCCCAAAATGTGTGCAACTCCCTTACAATTAATCATGCCATGCGACTACATCAAAGTTAGTTCATTAATAAAAAAAAAAATTAACGCAATGAGTGTGATTGATTAAAAAAAAATCCAAACGCATCGATCGTGCAAGATCGCCACAGCTCGTCGCGAACGGTAGGAAAAGCGTCGGAAGAAATTTTGGGCTCACGATAGTTTCGTTATTCGTCGTTGATGTGTCAGAGGGGCGGGAGGGAGGGGGGAGGGGTTTTGCGTTTCCGCTCGCAAATTGCGTTCCTTCCCGGCACGCCGCTAGCCTGTGTGTATACATCGAGCGCGAGCGACACTCGGAAATAGATGAAAAGCGAAACGGTGGTTCCGCAGCGCGTTAACCGGGACACGCGTAGCTGTGACGTCCAGGCAGTGGCCTATTTTCTTCCAACGGGCCTCCTAAATATAGGCCCCGTACCTATCCGTGAATAAGCGCGCGGGCTGTAAATTCTCGCGCATTTCGTGCCCCCCGTCGGCGGCTTCACGCGCGCATATTGAAATCTGTCAATTTTTGATCAATGTCCCTTTCCATTAGTAAAAAAAAAGTTGGTCCAAAAAGTTTGTTTTTTGAGTCCACTTCAAACAAAGTCCGTCTCACATTTTTTTCAGCACGCAATTAATCATCTGGCTTCACTCTTCAATCAGGCGTTGTTAGTCAGAGTGTTGTTAGCATGAGCGAGGAATAGACAAGGAAGTGGTGATGATGTTTTTGGTTTCAGCGAAACTCAACACAAAAAAAAAGTCGCCAAAAATTCAAGACCAAAGTCGATGGAGAAACGTAATCTGGGTATCGATCCAGAAGCGGTACAGATACGTTTCGATATCCATCCTGTTACCGAGCACTTGTGTAACGCCAGCAATCGAAACACAGTAGACGAGCACAAAGCAATCCTCTATAACACTCAACGGTCTCGCGGGTTGCAGAGCGTCATCGACTCACCGTCATCGACCTCGCCTGTGCTGGTCGCGAGCTCCAGAAACTCCTGCAGGTGTTTCGGCAGGCACTTCGCGTCCCTGATCTCGCGTCCGTCAATGAGGCACTTCGCAGCTTCGTTCGCCGATTCTTCATTAATTTTCCCCTCGGGACCGACGGACTTATCTTGGCCATTTTTGCGCACGTTATCTTGATCAGCAGCCTCATCCGGCCCGCTGCTCTCGTCCAGATTTATGCCGAATCTGCTCATGCGGTTGCGCGCCCTCTCTATAAACTCCCGCTCCATCTTGGTCATCCCCGAGTCAACCGGACTCCTGGGAGCCGCGCCATTCGGCACCTTGTCGTGATCCGCATGGGAGCTTATCTTAATGACCCTGTGCTGCTTTCGCTCTTCCCTCTCGAGAACCTTGTGCACGTACTCGTCGTACATCTTCCGACGAAACACTTCACCGTTGGTCGGCAATGTGGCGCAGTTCGTCGAGGACTTTGCCGGTTTCGCGGATGGCCCCGAGATCTTCGGGTTGCTGTCCGACCTGGGAAAAGACTCGGCGAGCTTGTCGTCCTGGAAGAACCTTCTCCATCCAGGAACCATCTCCACGGAAGCCCCGTTGGTCTTTTTCCCACCGGAATCCATGCGCCTCTCCTCGAGGCTTTCGAAGCTGGTCGATGACTTTTCCACCCTAAGATTACCGTCGTCCTCGACCGATGTCGTCTTTTCCCGATGGCCCTCCTTCTTGGAGAATTCCGAACGACCATCATCCTCGGTCCTGGATTCCTCGTGCCAGGATTCGCGCTGGTTGCCGGTTTGACCGTCCTCCTGTTTCTTCCCCGAACCACCACAATCCTCTTTCCAATTCTCGCTCTTGGAGATCTTGCTCCTCTCCCGATGGTCCCCAAGGTCTATCATGCTGCGAACTCTCTCCGGGGATTCCCCGTTAGCGTGGCCATGCAACTCCTCGTATGCTCTCCGCTCCTCCTCCTCAGCCAGTATGACTTCCTTCAGCTGGTTCTCCAGCTGCTCTATGTAGTTCAGTTGCCGCTCGAAGTACTCCTGAGGCAGCGAGTACCTTCTGCGACCGTCGATGATCAAGTTTTGCTGATGCTCGCGTTGCTCCTTCGCACTGGTCTGAAGCCGTTTGAGGTTTTCCACTATCTCCGCCGCGGTCACCTGCTTGAGAGCCTCCGGATCTTGGTACCTGCGCGGCTGAAGGTGACACCTCGGTGGGGTTTTGTCGAATATGCTCGTGGTGTCGATGCACGATCTGTCGACGACTACCGGACGACGTAGCTTGGTTCCAGTTGCGTTTTCATTCTCGGTTCTGTTGTCTATGAGAGCCGGATTGACGTTGTGCCAGGAATCGTTGGTAGCCCTCGTAACGGTTCCAGCGGACGTTATTTTTCTCGGTGATTCGCTATTGCCGTTCTTGGTAGTCGGCGACTTGTCGATAATCGCGCTCCTCAACGAAATCGGACTCTTGTCGAAGTGATGAGCGGGCGTGGAGCATCTTGTCGCCGCGGCTTGCTGCTGGTGTTCTTCTGAACCCGGCGCTGACCTCACTATCAGAGCGGAATTGACACGATGACCCGCGCTCTCGCCGAATCTCTTGCCAATTAGCTGGCCGCTGTTTTCCATCTCGCTGATAACTTTGTCGTACATCTTCTCGTAATGACTATTGGGACGGTTTCTCGTTGGACCGGCGTTGGTCTGGCTTGGATAACGACCCTGACACCGTTCATCCTCGACACCCGGGCACTCGTTTTTAACGCCGCTATCTCGAGTGTTCCCATTATCGCTGAGGCTGGGCGCGAAGGCTGTTCGCAGGGAGGAGCCTCGAGTCGCTGCTGAACCTCTCTTGGTGAGCCGATCAGTGACTCCTTCGCTGTCGGCGGCGCCTCGAGTTTCTGGGGAAAAATCTCCCTCGTTGGGATTCACAGAGTAATCGAGATCGTCCCTGCGAGCCAGACTCAGCCAATCCGAGAGACGGGTCGCCCTCAAACGATCTTCCCTCAAGTCTCTTGGATCATCAGATTTTTTACCGTCGCTCCTCCGGTTGTTGTTCGCGGGTTTCGATTCGCGATCCGATGGGGTTTTGCCGGTTGAGTTTATGGGATTTTCCTTGATGATCTCCAAGAGCCTGTTCGCAGGACCGGAAGTTCTTCGCTCGTGAGCTTGGGGACCTTCTTTGATGGGCCCGTTCGATCGATTTCGAGGTTTTACTTCCGGTCCCAGATCTACTAAATAACACGGCACATTGACCTCCTCCCGTCTGTCCTCGTGGTAGCTCCTTCTGTTGTGATACTTCTTGTGAAGGTCCAAAAGATTGTCAACGCTTGTGCGCACCGAGCTTTCCTGCTGCGACGGTGAGAGACAGACCAGCAGTCTCGGATCCTCGATCGTTGGCACACCCATCCACGTTTTGGGTCTCTGTTTCCTCATGTCTTCGCAGCTCGTTTCTCGATCACTGTCAACGCACGATCCAACCTGGCAGGATTCCGGGTGAACCGGACGATTGTCCGCCACGCCGCTGACGCAATCCTGGATGGTCTGGAGATTCTTGAATATGTTGAACTTCGGCAGGCTTATCTCGTTTATTATCTGCAGACCGTACGGCAACGAGAGAATCTTTCTTATGCAGAGATCCTTCAGGAGATCCGGTCGGCCGTCCTCGATCTTCCTCAGCTCCTCGTTGGGTCGAGGATGATTCTGTTCCTGCAGGGGAACGTAGTAGAGGTCTTCCTCCTTCTCCAGTTCAGCCCTCTTACTCGTTGCCTCTCCGATTTTCCCCGTTGAATCGGGTCTCTCGTGTTCCTCGCGAATTTCCAACGAAGCCAGATCCGTGAAGGACGAAGCCGTGGGATTGAAGCGCACTGTGTTGGGTGATGCAGCTCCGCTGCTGGACGAATCCTGATAATCAGCCTCCTCGGCCTGATCCGATTCGAAATCTCTCTCCGATGTTTTCGTGAGTGTCACTGTCGGAAGATCGCGCGGCACGTCCTCACCGGAATTTTTATTCGGCGACACTGTCCCCGAATTAGTTTGACCGTGAGAGAAGCGCGGTTCGGTGCTCGCGGCTCCCAATAATCTCGAAGAAGAAGCAGAGGCGGCAACAGAGGAAGACGGGAGCTGCTGACGGCGCGGCGGTCTCGCGGGCCTCTCAGCCTGGTTATTCTCGACCGAGTCTCGAGAGCCCGATGTCCTATCCGAAAGAGTTTTCGAATCGATCGAATTATTCGCGGCTACTGGCGCCGAATTCTCGAGGCTGGAGCCAACGGACGGTCTCGCTGGGTTCCTCGCAGTTCCACCGACGCTCGATAGCTCCTCGTAAAAGTCTTCTCGATGAAACTCCGTTTTCTCGGAATGCTCGATGATTTCAAAGAATTTTTTGTTCTCCACCTCAGACCCCTCCCAAGATTTGACTATAGGAATTATTCTTTCCTGGCTCGCGGTCGACGACTCGTCCGCGACCTTGCCGCAGTTCTCCACTCGATGCTCCCGCGCGATCGTGTCACTCAATTCATTGACGAAATTTTCACGACTCTCGGAGGTCAAATTTTCAAACTTGACCTTGGTCTCTCCGGTGGTTTTTTGTTTATTTGCCCGCAGTTCAGCCTCGGCGCGTCGCTCGTCGGATGCTCGTCGCGATACCTTGGGTCGCCGGCACGCCGAACCAGAGTGGCCAGAATCCGGCGTGGCGGTTTTTCGATGACGCTGCTCCGGTGCCCGAAGCAGCATCATCGCCGCGTTCTCGTCGTCGATGTTGTTACCAGCACCCGACTCTATTTCAAGGCTCGCGTCATCCCCAGCGGCGTAACGCCCCGTGTCCTCCTCGTCAACGTCGTTGCGCAACCGACAATCGCGCGAAGTCTTCGACGATGAGGACATCGGCGAATTACCGTTAACGAACCCGTCGTTGTCGCTTCGATAATAAAGCTGATGAAATCTGTCTTTATCTTCGGGAAGCTCAGAGGCAACTTCCGGTCGAGGGTTTCCGTTGTCGAGGGTTCGGAGCTCTCGCGGAAGAGGAGGCAACGGGGGTGGAATTTCGTTCGGGCGTGAATCACCGATTCGGCTGTCGTAGTTCACGTTTTCGTAGATTCTTTCGCTCGACGTTTGATCGTTCGTCGACAAGAGTTCCTCAGGTAGGGGCGGACGTTTGGGACACTCGTTGGGGTGTTCATCGCTCGATGACTGCGAATTTTTTCGTCTCGGGGGTGGAACCGGAGGACGTTGAAGGGCGACCAGAACTTCGTCGGGTAGAGCCGGAACTGCAGGTAAATCCGTCGGGTAATCCACGTCAGGAGGTGTCGGAGGTCGAAGCGGTTCTTCCTCCGAAACGAAACTGGCGAACCTGGCCGGTGGCTCCGGAGGTCCTCCTTCCCTGTCCGGACAACTGGTTCCCTCTGCAGTTCCATTGGAAGATCCGTTGGTCAACATTTTTATCGTCGCAATCGAAGCCCCGTTCGAGGTTTCGCTGATCGAAATTTTTTCCTCAATGGTTTTCTCGGTTTTGCTGATCTGCGAAGTTTTCTCTTCGCTAGTCAAATTTTTCGCAACTTCTGGGCACGTTTTTTCGGTCGATAGGAATTTTTTCTCCCGAGTACTTCTCACGGTTTCAACGTTGCTGGTGCTGATTTGTTCTCTTCTCGCACTTCCACCATCCTCCTCTGGTACCGTTGTCAATCTTGAGGATTCCTCAGTTAGGTCTTCCATGGTATGCAATTTTTGTTCACTCGACGCAACTTCGTCTTCAGCATCGCGTTTTTCTCTTCTGAATTTGCTGATCTCTCCGTTTATGAAGTCTCTTATGTGCTGCTCTTCGCCCTCGAAGAACCTATCACCTTCCTCCTGTATGATGTCCAGAAACCTATCAGCATTTTTCACCTCTGCGTAGTAGGACTCCATTATAGCGCGTTTCTTGGCCCTCCGTTGGGAGGAACTCTCATTCGCCTCTCGTTCCATTTCAAAACCGCGATGATCGACGCTTTGCGCCGGAAATTCCGCAGCCTCGTCGAAGTGCCTCGGCTTGTTCTGCACTTCGTCTCTCACCGAGGAATCCTTTGGTGTTGAGGATTTTTCAACTTCCACCGGAATAACGCGAACCGTCGCGGAGTTGGAGCTTCGCGACACTTCGCTCCTCTCCGACGACAAAACCCCCTCAGGCACTCCCACGTCCCGCACGGATTTGTCAACTTCGGTCTCCACCTTCGCGTTGATATCTCTTTCCGGTGTAACGGGAGGTAATTCGTTTCCGTCACCGGGTGTCGCGCATCCCTCAGATTTTTCTTCCTCATCCCCCGGAGCCATTTCCTCGTTCCTGCTCTCAGACTCTGCTGCTTCCACGATCCTGTTGAAGTTCTCTTCCAAACTGTCTTCTTCTACGGACGAGCTTCTTTCGCCTGAATCTTCACGGTCATTGTCTTCTTTTTCCGGGAATTTTTCTTCGCAGTTTTTCTCCGGAATGGTTTCTACCTCAACTGAATTGGAACTTTTCACACCCGGTACCGTGGAAGAGCAATCTTGACCCCGATCGCCAACATCAACCGCATCGACCTCATTGATGGTTTCTTTGGTTGTCTTCTCCGGAACTTCTCCGCCCTTCACTGGACCACCGATGTCCGGAATTTCTATGTCATCGAGCGTGTCGCAGTCTTCGGACTCAACGATCTCTTCCTCCTCGTCGATGCTCTCGCGACAACCCCGATCGGGGACGGACTCCCTTTCGGCATCAGACTCAGCCTCAACGACGAAAGCCGCGGCAGTCGCTTGCCTGTTCGAGCTATTGTCGGTGTCGGCGTCACTGTCGCTGACCTCGTGAATCTCCGGGCCGTCCCTCTTGTCTTCGATGGCTCTTGCCAAGATCGTCATCGACGGATCGCGCCGGCCAAGCAGCGTCTCGACCTTGGAGGCAACGCCACACGACAGCGGTTCGACGGGTTCGATCGGTTCCGATATCGTGACGATCGTTCCGTCGGCCTCTTCGCTGGTCGTCATTCCGCTCTCGAGGATTCCCACGCCGGCCACGTGACCGATACTCGCGGCCAGCGGCAGACCACTCACGCTCGTGATCTCAAAGATCTTTGTCGCGGTGTTCATCGCTCGCCTTTCTACTCTGAGCCTGCGTCGCTCCGCGGCCGATGTCGCCCCACGGTTCGCGGCTATCGATCCTTTTCCTCGACGACCGTGAACCTCACCGACCACGCGGATTCCGGGGATCAACGCGGGAACGCGACTTGTCGACTCCTCGGTGGTCACCCTGACCGGGTGCCCGTTGACCTTCGCCTCCGTCAGACTTTCTACTGCAAGCTCTTGGGCTCTTTGATCCGGATTCTTCACTACATCTTTGGGGATGACCTCATTGCGGTCACTCAATTTTTCTTCAGATCTATGCGAAGCACCGACCACGCAGATTTCCGGGATCTCCTCAGTGGTCACCTTGACCGAATGCCCGTTGACCTTTACCTCCGTCAGACTTTCCGTTGCGAGTTCGTTGGCTTGGTCCGGAATCTCCGCTACTTTTTCCCGAATAACCTCATTGAGGTCACTCGATTTTTCTTCAGATCCATGGGACTCACCGGCTACGCGGATTCCGGGCATCTCCTCGTGGATGCGGCTGGTTGACTCCTCGATGGTGACCCTGGCCGGGTGTCCGTTGGCTTTTGCCTCTATGAGATTTTTCGTTGCAAGCTCTTCGACTCTTTGGTCCGGAATTTTTGCCAAGTCTTCGGAGATGACCTCATTGAGGTCATTCGATTTTCCCTGAGATCCATGGGACGAACCGACCACGCGGATTCCGGGGATCTCATCATGGACGCGGCTGGTCGACTCCTCGGTGGTGACCCTGACCGGGTGTCCGTTGACCTTCGCCTCTATCACACTTTCCGCTGCAAGCTCTTGGGCTCCTTCGTCAGGAATTTTCGCTATCTCTTCGGAGGTGACTTCCTCATTGAGGTCGTTCGATTGTCCCTGAGATTCATGAGACTCACGGTTGACTGAACCATTTCGGTCCTTTTCGGAGGTTTTCACCCGATCGGTATCGTTATCAGCATCTTGATCGATCGACGATCGACGGGCGATCGGGTCAGCGATTTTTCCACGTTCGTCGTCGTTAGTGACGCTTTCCACATCAGAGGGATCTTCCCGATGGTCCTTGTCGATTGCGGCTGTCGATTGTTTCTGCCGATCTTCAGGTCGTTGCTGATTGTTGCTCCTCTTCGCGTTGCGATTGCGTCGTTTCTGTCGTGTGCGCGAGCCGCGCGGCATCCTCAAGCAGTGCCGATGATCCTCGCAGTCGTCGGTCGTGTAGCCCGATGATCTATCGATCGCACGGTTCCTCGATCCTGCCGGACGGCGACACAGTGCTTTCTCGTTGATGCTATATCGTTATGAGGTGTACTCGAGATTGACGCGGGAAGGATTATGGATTTTTTTCAAAGACCTAGGAACTTTTCGCCCCCACCACTATTTAATGTTCGGAAGATGCTTTTATTACCTTTTAAGATTTAATTGGCGCTTTGAAATTTAATGCTGAGAGGTGTTCAGGTGAATATTTTAAGTCTATCGATATTGTTTGTACGATTCGATCGTTTCTCGGATCGTTATCACCGATTTTCGCGATCGATCTGCTGAAACGAGGTTTTACAATTTTTTGATGTTGTTTTTGTTTTAACCTTTCGAGATTGAATTTTAGCTGCGAAAGTTGATGTTGAAATTTGTCCAAATGAATTTTTTTTTTTAAAGAAACGCCAAAATTGATTCGTGCCTGCGATCTGCTGTGACGTCGCGAACGATCGATGCGCGAGTGTACCAACGACTAACGATCAAACGATCGAGGATCTAGACAGGATTTTTTCGTGCCCGGGAGCATTAACGATTTATGTATGTGCGTGTTTGTGATATTCGATATCTCTTGTCGTGATGTGCACGGCATGCAGACGGGTGAATTAAAAAGCCGATATCCTAACAGTACCCTGAGCTTCTCGCCGAATGTACGATCTGCTCGATCTCGAATATATATTTCTTTTTGTTATTAATTTTTTTTCGTACTTACTCTTAGTCTCTCCGTCGGTCTTGCCGCGTTCCGCCGCGATCGGCGATTTCTTCAAGCCACCGTTCTGACCGACGTGTGTCCCTTGCTCTGTCCTCGTGTCATCTGAAGTTGTCAATGAAAAAAATACGTGACTCAAGATATTCTTTTTCAAAAAACACATCGGAAAGCTCATCATATCGAAGGAAAAAAAAATTGTGAACTTGCTGCCTCTTCGTCGTGTGGATATAAAATCAATTTATATTCTTTTAACCTCTTCACTATCAGGGGCACCTGTAGGGGCTAAAACATATAGAGAAATACGTTTCTCTGACAGTGAAGGGATTAACAAGTATATTCCCAACAAAAAAAAAAAATAAAAATAATTATTGATCAATTTGTTTTATTTAACGAGCGAAAATCGTCTTTTACATCCGGAGTCATTTTTCATATATTTTTACTGTGTACCAAATAATTTAGTAATTTGAGAATACTGGATAATTTTACATTCTTTTATAAACTGCATCTTCATCTAAAAAATACGAAAAATTAACATTTTAAAAATATTTATCGACCAAAGATCGTTTGTTAAATCCGCAATCCTTTTTATTTATGTATACCGTATACTAATAAATTCCTTAACTTCAAGATATAAAATCAATTTACATTCCTTTATGAACTAAATTTTCAACTAAAAATATGAAAAATCAAGAACAAATGTCTTTTTTATTTATCGACCAAAAATCGTTTCTTAAATCTGCAATCCCTTTTCATTTACTTAAACCGTGTACCAAACAACTTTGTAACTTCAGTATATAAGATCAATTTACATTCCTTAATGAACAGAATTCTCAACAACGAAAAAAAAATGAATAATTAGCAATAAATATTTTTCTTAATTTATCCAACGAAAATCCTTTATTAAATCCGCAATCCTTGTTCATTTATTTAAACCGTGTACCAAACACCTCGCTAACTCAAGCCCGCTCCCAACCGACGCGCCCGAGCGTCGCTCCAGCGACCACAATCGTCAGACAGATCCACAATATTTTGACAAACGTACGGAACAACGAAGAGGATCGATCCTCGAAGGGGGAACACACTCGGTGCCTTCGAACAAGCAACTAGCATCGCGCGTACGTACAGAGTGTGAACGAGGAGAGCCCCAGCCACCGGCGATACCCGCCCTGGACCCCCACCTACACCCTGAGCCGACACACGTCGAGTCTCTGCACACCCACACACACATAAATACCCACATGTAAGCCAAACACTCGCGAATGAAAAGCTATCGGACAGTCAGTCATATTCACCAATGTATTGAAGCTCGCCCGTTTCGGAGTGTGCAGAAGTGTATTTGGAGCGGGAGAAGATACGAACACACCCTCGAAGCCGTAGGGAAGGGATTTAACGTTTCCACGTGTGTGTATTTACGCACGTGTGTCTGTAAACGATTCTTTTGACGCTTCCGTATGCACGGTAGTTCGGGAAAGCCCTGTGTGAGTTTTTGGGACGAGTGTGGAGGACAAATGACGAGTGGGAATCAAAAGGGCGCAACTGCTGTGCATAAGGCATAGGAGTTACGCCCTTTTGGCTCTTGGGATGCGATGTGTGCACGGAGGCTCCCACTCTCGGCTCAGTCGAAAATTACGAGCGCAGCGACACATACGCGAGTACGGAGCGTAAAGAGAGCTCGGAGAGTCGGATGGTACAGAGAAAGAGAGCGATTCTCCCTCCCGGTCGTTCCGGACTCGTAGGCATAGTGCCACTTCCGAGGGACTCGCTTCCTCACTTCCTTCCGCGTGCAGAGTATTGTAGTAGGCTGGAAATACTGTGCGAGTCGTGTCTCTCAAATCGTACTTTTTCTGTACTACTGTTACTATGTATTTTTTTTTTATGTGTATATATGTATGTTTGTGAATCATTGTTCATCACTTTTTCGTTTTCCGCGAGATAGGTGTACGTAGTGTAATACCCACTCCCATTATCCCGTTCCCACCGCGGACTTGTACACACCCTTCGCGATGTTCACACGCACTACTTGTGATGTTTTCTCTATTCTTCTTCTACCGTTATGTCATTGAATTTTTTCGCTCGGACGCGGGTCGGAAAATGTTTACGTTCTGCGGAAGGCAGTGGAGGCTCAGGGAATGTGGCAAATGAGGGACGAGCGATGTAAGGGTTGTTTTTTTTTAAACAACAACCCTTACAAAATTTACAAATCAAACCCCTTTTTTCATTAAAAATCAAACAAATTTTTTTTATTATGTTGATGTAATTGATTCTTATGTCATGATTAATGCAGAATTTCATTCCACCCTTTCGCGAATTGTGTATCGTAACTCGGTCAAATTTAATTATTTATGAGAATGATCGATATTAGTGGTAAATATTTTTACAAGAGAATTATTATTATGGATGATTTTTTAATCAATCTACTAATTATGGCAACTGCTCTATTGCTATAAAGAAACATGGAAATTTTTTTTTTTGTTTTCTTGAATCAGAATTTTCATAGATGGTTTATATTTTACAAATGTGAAGTTTTCAGTCACGCAGTGTAATGTTGGAGCGTAAATATTAACTTAGAAACAGGAGGACGAAAAATCATTGACATAAAGTAAATGGTAAATAAATAAATAAATAATTTTCCAAAGTTAAATATAAAGACGTCGATGACGTGGAGGAGCCTTCGAAAAAAAAATTATGGGACAATCGATTGTGCGCGATCGATTGTAGATCAATAAATTGGAGATGCGTCAAGGGATAACCGACGGAAAGGCCGGAAGAGCGATTGTGTCGCGTTCGATGGTCGTTGCGTAATTTTCACGAGAGTAATTTCGATAGATAGACGAGGCTGAGTGGACGACTGCTTCTGATCGGGCACGGCACGATGGATGTCGAAGGGTGAAGGACGCGCAGGACGGAAGATGCGCGGGGCCTGCGGAAACTCTCGTGGGCACGGCTCCTTCGGCCCATGACGCCCACCGCACCCACATTATCGGCGCACGAAATTTTACGACGTCGACGCGTTTCTGGCCGAGACACCGCCGAGCTATCCCAACTGACGCAATTATCAATCGATCGATTAATTTACCGTAGGGCTGCCACCGGAGCATATTTGATAAATTCGCAAAACAGGTATTATTTTTAATTTTCATGGAAAATATAAATTGAACAAACTTGACGAATAGACACTGTAACGAATCCAAAAGAACTTTTATCGGTCTTTTGGATTTCGTGAGTTTTCAATTTTGTCTGGGAGAGTGTAATACTTTAGAAATTGAACTTTATTCAAGTGATGTTTTCCTTATATTCTGATACAGAAATAGTTCTTTTGATTTTTTTTTTTTTTTTTCTTGAACGGTAACGAAGCTTCACAGTTAGAGGGTTAAATATTGACTGTTCGTGAATCTGGAACGCTTGCAAATGTGAAAATGGAATAGACAAAAAGATCTTTTCTATAAACCATTAAATTCCACGATTCCGTCAATTTCCATGAAAAATAAATTTTTTGAACAAATTCGAAAAATGCGTACTATAACGAATCCAAAATAAATTTCTTTTGACGAAAATGTCATGAATGTCAATTTCTGTTTATATGAGTGTAACGATTTAGAAATTGATTTTTTTCAAAGCAATATTTTGCGCATATTTTCATAGCAAAATATTTCTGAATGAAACATTTCTGGAATAGAAAAAAAAGGTGTTTTCGGTATACCATTAAATTCCATGACATCCGACGACTCATTTTCCACGACGCCCTCGACACGACTTCCAAGCGATTTTTCGTTCTGGTAGATCGTCACTATCGTGCTCGACTTGGAAATCTTGGAGTTCCGCTTGTTCCTCGCCGTCACGTGCTCGTTTCCTCCAACTTCATAACTCGATTCGTCATTCGTTCGTTCGTCGGCTTCGATCCTAATCTTCACCGTCAGAGACTCAGCACCTTCGATCGCGTCTGCGACCTGAGAATCATTTTTCTCATTTCCAAATTTACCTCTGCTCCCTTCGATCCCAGAATCCTCAACTTCCGGTGGAAAAACTCTTCGGCATAATTCATCCGCAACCGATTTTTCTTCACCCTCTTTCCTTCCAGTCTCTCTTCCACTTTCCTCCTCGTCGTCCTCAGCGTCCTCGACTTTGAACCTCACGGTCTTGACCTCTTTCCTGCAAGCCGGCGAACCTTCCCGACTTAGACAGGATTTGGTTTTCTTCGGCACAGCGTCTCTTCCCAGCAAACTCATCATGGTTTCCTCGATCTTTCGATTCTCCTGGATGACCCGATCGACGCTCTCCCTGAACAATCTCGACCTCTCGGCGGGATTCTCCTCAGCAAATCCCTTCCCATTCCCAGGCAATCCCTCAACGGACTCGTTCGACTTCTCTCGAAAGTCGAACACATCCCAAACGGAATCGTTGGGCAGAGCGATCGTGTTGATTTTCCGGAAATCCATCGAGTTCAGAGCGTCCCGCGAATGACGTCGCTCTTCGGCATTCCCGAATGGACTCTTGCACTCCAGAAGGAACTTGAGGGCCTCGAGATGTTCGTTGTAGTCGCGTTCAAGATCCACAGGATCGTTCGCCATCGAAGCTATTTTTTCCTCCCCGCGGCGAATGTCGATCCGCCGCGGCTCGCTCGCCAGAATCGCGTGTCTCTGACACAGCACCGAATCGTTGGGGCGCCTTCGATTGCCTGCGGGACTCTCGTCATCCGCCTTTCCTCCCGATTCGTTTGAATTCTCCAAAGCTGGTTCGGAACTTTGCTTCTCCCTCAGAAGATCGCGCTTCTTCACCTTCCGGCGGGTTTCCAACTTGGGCATCGGCCTTCCGGATGATCTTCGTTTCCGTCGCCACGGCGCGCCGATCGCTCGCAGAACGCCCGGAAGTCTTCCACCGGAAACTATGCAAATTCTGCGGGACGTTTTGTCCCGAACGCTCGATCTCTTCCCGGGTCGCTTCGTGATCAGCAAAGGATCGCAGGTTTCCGTGATCTTCTCGGCGTTCGTCGACGGAGCGGTCGACGACTCGTCGATGCTCGAGAGACACTGCGAACAGCCGAGGAACTTCATCTCTTCTCTTCAAAAGATTGTCCTTTTTTTTTAACTCTTCATCGGTTTGATTTTAGGTTTTTTGTTTGTTTGTTTGGTCTGGATCTCCAATGGACGATGGAGTTCGATGGCGAGAATGAAGGAAGCAATCGAGATGCTAGGGTTGGTCGGATTAAACTTCCGACTTCCGGTTATCCGAAGAGATTTTCGCTGTAACAGATTTTCTGTTTTTATAAATGATTCATCGGTTTGCTTTTAGGTTTTTTTGTTTCTTGGTCCGGATTTTCAGTGGATGATGAAGTTCAATGGCGAAAATGAAGGAAACCGTCGAGATGTTGAACGGACGAAACGAACGACTTCCGGTCGGCCGAAAAGATCTTCGCTTCACCAGATTGACTGTTTTTAAAAATGCTTCATCGGATTGTTTTTATGTTTTTTTCTTTCTTGGTCTGGATCTTGATTGCACGATGGAGTTCAATAACGAAAATGAAGCAAACTCTTGAGATGCTCGGGCTAGACGAACGAGACGTGAGACTTCCGGTTGTCCGAAGAAACCTTCGCATCACCAGATTGTCTGTTTTTTAAAACTCTCCATCGGCTAGTTTTTAGGTTTTTTATTTCTTGGTCTTGATCTTGAATGCACGATGGAGTTCGATGGCGAAAATGTAGGAAACGCTTGAGATGCTCGGGCTGGACGGACGAGACGTACGACTTCCGGTCGGCCGAAGAGATCGTCACCGATTTCGTATCTTCCAGTGGCCATTAGTCGGGTCTCGCATCACCGGGCTCGATTCCTCGTCAACCGGATCGTCCGGAGATGCGGCGATGGTCCTTTGGCACTCGTCCTTGATTCATCATCGGCGGCGCGGATGCGTAAATTCGTCCGGGACGATAACTGATCGGAGAAGAAATTGCATGGAACCAACGGAGAACTCGAGCCGGTTTTTGGCCAGCGAGAACTTTTCACCGAAGACGCCGTCGCGCCACTGAGGATAAACTCTTGGGAATGAATGAAGAGACCGGCGACGGGAGTGTTGTCGCTCCCTGCGAAACGAAGACGACGCGGAGGGTCTCAAGTGGAAGGGTGTGTCACGATGAGGCCTCGACGCTCGGCCCTGAAGATACTCCGGCTCACGGTTGAGTGATTATTTTTTTTTATTTTTGTTTCTTCCTTCCACCACGACGCTCGCTACCACCTTCCCTCTCTTCCGGTTCGTGGCGAAAATTGTCTTCTTATCTCTGATGTCGCCGATGTCCGATCCATTATGGGGATTAATGCACCGGCGACGTCGCTTATCACCCTTGAGATTTGACGATACCAAAGAAGATACCGAAGTCGGTTCGTATTTAATTAAGGTCATGAATTTGTGGTGCCAAAATTTGTCACATTTTTGTTTTCTTTTTTATAACTGTACGATTGTGAAATTTCAGACATCCATTCTATTTGAATACTTTTTAACCAGCTGTTTTTAGGTAAAGTTTGCAATGCGTATTGAAAGGTTTCCGTACACTGATTCCACCATTCAAGTAAGAATAGTCACTGAAACGTCTCACAGTTAGGTGGTTATTTTTTTTATATTTTTTTCTTCCTTGCTCCACGATGCTCGCTCCTTCCCTTCCGGTTCACTGCGAAAATTGTCTTCTGATCTCTGATGTCTTCGGTGTCCAATCCATTATGGGAATTAAAGCACCATGGAGATTTAAGGCGATTGGCTCGCTCTCGATATGCCATGAGAAGACCCCGAATTCGAGGATTATTCAATTAAGGTAATGATTTCATGGATCCAAAATTTATGATATATATTTTTTAAATTAAGTGTACAATTGTCAAATTTCAGAAATCGATGCGATTTAAATATTTTGTTAGCCAGCTATTCAGGTAAAATTTGCAATGCCTGTTAAAAAATGTCCGTACACTCATAACAACATTTAAATAAGAACAGTTAGTATAAAAATATCGAGAGAACAAAGGTCGCTAAACTATTACGATTCATCTTTCTTTGACCACTCCTCCTTTCCGGAAAAACTTTTCGTTCGTTCCTTTGCGCCAATCACCTCACCAAAAATGATTATTTAATTAACTGTATTTTTTTCTTCGTTTAGTGAAAAAAGCAGCGTACGAGCGATGCATCGCGGGGCACGCGTGGCAAGGTGTATTCGCGAACTGTGGCCAGTTGGCCATTGGGAAGCCCCAAGAAGACCGCCGTCGCCGTCGCCGCCGTCGTTGTTCGGAGTCCGGAAATTTAACGAAGAGAGTCGGAGAGCCCGCGCGTCGTTGCGCCGCTCTTATTTTTTTTTCTTTCTCGTTCAAAGCCGGCCGGAAGACTTAGGGCCACGCAGAAGAGTTAAGTGGAAAAAAGGGGTGCGCCGCGGCTAACACGGCGGTGGAGCGGACATCGGTCAGATAGGACGGAGCAAAACGGAGCCGGCAAAACGGAGTAGGTTGACGCGTGGCCGTGAAGACGTACGATATTGCGTAGTACATTAATGCACAGTGGAACGTCTCGTTTGCCGCTCGGCCATATCATTTGCTCGATTTCCTTGTCGAGGCTCCACTCGGTTAATGGAGCGTTTAGCTCGACCCTGCTTCACCGGTGCTTATAGTTATAGTTTATATATGTTGTAGTCTATCTTTGAGCCCCCCTTCCCCCTCCCCCTCCTGCGTTACACTTTATACCTCTATCCTTATTCTCATTCGTATTCTTAAATTACAGTACACTTATATAAATTCCGGCGGAGCAGCAATTGCTACTATTCGTTCTGTAGCCGTGGCTCACATAATGAAGATGAATATCGGGTGTTGGTTCTCGGATATAATACGAGCAACGGGCGGTATTCGATATACTTTGGACTTCGGAGAATAAATTGCTCGGATTAAATATCGTTCGGGAGGGGGGGAAAAATACTCACCGGTTCCGTTACGTTTATTGGCCTCGGAGGACGATAGAATCTGCGTGCTCGATGTGGTCGTTGTTTTAGTCGTTGTTCCTGGAAGAATAAGAAAATAGTTTATATGTCTCTTCCGGAGAGTAATTGTTTTTTTTTATATTTATAAAAAATAAAACTGAAAATTGGACGGTACTTTTCAAGGTCTCGATGGAGGTGTTCTCCTGTAGGCTGCTCTTGTAGATCCGTCTCTTCGGCGATCCGCTGGACTCTCTGCAAAAAATACAAATAAAATCTCGTTAGATACGACTCTCTAAAAATAAATAAAGTAATGTTGCTGAACGAGTTTAGATAATAATTGCGGCGTTTGATATCCATGGTGAATTCACGTTTCTATACGATTCGTCGCATAGAAATGCAGCTTGGTGAGCTGCATTTCGAGTAACTAAACAAACCCGCACGGAATGCAAAGTCGTTCTATATCGAAATCGAACATTTGATTTTGCATTCGCTGTAGACCTTCTAGTTTATAGTGTAAGAGCAAAGACCCTTTGCTTCAAGTTAATTCGCAGGATTCATGCATTTCGGACAGCAAAATAAACTCCTGTCGAATGCGAAGTCACTATATGTCAAAATCGAACATCTAAGTTCTGCGGTCGCTGTAGGCTTTCTAGCTTATAGTGTAAGCGCAAAAACCCTTTCATTTAAGTGAATTCGCAAGACTTATGTATTTCGGGCAGCTTAACAAACCCCTATCAAATGCGAATATGCGTAGCTTAATATCGAATTCGAACATTTGAGTTCTGCGTTCGCTGTAGGCGTTCTAATAGGTAGTAGGCGGTTTAAATAATTTCGCAAGATTCATTCATTTCGTGCAACCGAACGAGTTGCCCTCTCTGCAAAAAAAAATAATATAAATAAAATCTCGTTGGATACAACTCTCTAAAAAAAAAAATTGCCGAACGAGCATAGGTAATAATTCCGGCGTTCGATATGCACGGTAAATTAACGCGTTTCTATGCGATTCGTCACGGATGCTTAGACAGAACCGACGCGATCACTGAACCGTTCCGATTCGGGACGCAGGTACGTTGGCCCTCGTGTGGGTGAGATTGTTGGTGCAAGCGAACGAAATATATGTGACCCGTGATAGACGATAATTGATCCGGGGGCCTGCCGGAAAATACGAATGCGGAGGACGCCGCTCCCTGCACACGGTCACGTGACACCCCACCACAGGCCTTAAGTTACCGACCCCGCTTCAAAAGCGCATATGCATCGCGGCTCGAACTATACACTTCCTGTTTCAATCAAGTGGCTCTATCTCTACTTCCATCTCGTGCCCGACTAACCGCTTAGATTTTCTGAAATTTCCCGGTTTTCCGTAACAGTAGTCATCCTATGTTAATTTTTTATTTTATATTATCACTTCTTTTTCCCAATAAGTACGCTTGACATGCGACCGCTTTCGTCCGTTTACAGGGAAGCGTAAATTCTTCATATTTTGCAGAAAAGATTCCGTGCAATAAAATTCCCCGATGCATTAAAACTGTTCTGATATTTCCCTGTTTTCCTTATCAGTGGTCACCCTGTGTTAATTTTTCTATTTTATTTTATCACTTCTTTTTCCCAATAAGTACACTTGTGAGCGAACATTCGTTATATTTCGCAGAAAAGATTTAGTGAAATAATATTCGCTGACCAATTAAAAATGTTCTGATATTTCTGTGTTAATTTTTTTTATTTTATTTTCTTACGGTTTTTTCCAATACGCGCGTTAAATTCCCGGTCACGAGACCCCCCACCTCCTCCCCTCCGCCCCTTTTCCCGGGCATAAAGTTACCGACCTCGCTCCAAAAGCGCATATGCATCGCGGCTCGAACTATATACTTCCTGTTTCAATCAAGTGGCTCTATCTCTCCTTTTATCCCGTGCCCGACTATCCGCGCTCGTCCCGCTTTACCTTCGACATTCTCGCGCTACAGCGACCGGGAACGGTTCGCCCGATTCATCTGGTTCCCATGTCCCGTTTGACTTCCACTTTTTATCCACCGGCTTTCAGGCCTCTATCGGCGTTATTAGATCGCTCGTAATCCACGTTGCGAAAGCTCACTGCAGACGCGGATTTATGGAGACACGAAGAATAACCGATCGACCAATTACCATCGAACCTGATAACCCTTTCGTCATTGTTAACCCTTTGAGCCCCGCCCATATCACGAAGACGCGGGTCGCCGAATCCCGACCGCGAGATTCTCGAGGTTAATGAAAATTAGGTAGCTTCTTCAGACATTGTGTGCAGCGATATTAACGAAGGCTTATTTCGAACAATTACTAACCGTTTAAAAAAAATGGTTAAACGAATTATTTGAAGTGATAAAAAAATATTTAAAGTGATAAAAAAATGTTTGAAATGATTTAAAGAAATTATGTGAAATGCTTTTAAAAGATTGTGTGAAATAATTAAAAATTTTTTTTTTAATGACTCAAGATTATTTTACAAAGTTAATTATTGAAAGTAGGAAATAAATGAAATGTTTTTTCACTAACGGCTCTGATCTGCGTCTTTGGGGTTTGGAAATGATTCGGTGAAATGAAACTTGCAGGGACATTAAAACTTTTTTCAAGATTCCCGGTTTTCCTTGACAGTGAGCAACTTTATCTATTTTTTTATTTTTTACAATTTTTTCCAAGAAGTACGATTGGCGTACGATTGGGTTCGTCTGATTACAGCTAAGGGTACGTTCTTTAAAATTTGTAGATAAGAACCTCGAATGACGAAAGACAATTATTTTTTTACGGAACAAAGACCGTGACTTCGTCCCTGACCCAGTTAAACCGCTTCCAATTACTCACGTAGCTCGCCACGTTTCCACGACGTCGGGCAAATCGATTCCGAACAACGAAATTGACGCGACGACGGGGAGGAGAATCTCGTTAACGACACATGCACATGTTATCGACGCACAGTTTCGATAATTACTCACTGATTAAGGCCGAGCTTGAGATTATCTCCGGCGTTTCGCAGCAGCGCGTGGGATTCACCGTTGGTGAGATCTCGCGTGCTCTTGTCGTTTATGCTGCTTATGAGGTCGCCCTCTCTCACCCCTTGCTGCGCTGCCTTGCTGCCCGGATTCACCTGCAATCAATTAAATAGACGACTCAATTCATTTGTCAATTTTATTATTAAAAAAAAAATAATAATAATCGAAAAATTAAAAAACAGGTATCAGATATGAAATATTCAAATTTTTGTATTGATTATTAAATTTCTCCCAATCCGGGCCTTGCTGCCCGGATTCACCTGCAATAATTAAATACATCATTCAATTAATTTTTCAATTTTATTGTTGAGAAAAAATGGAGAAATAGAAAAAATTAAAACCAGTATTAAATATGAAATATTCAAATTTTTGATCGACTGTCAAATTTCTCTCAATGGCACGTGGATAAACTTATATACTGCACGGTCTGAAGCACTGCGGGTAAACTTGGCTCGGCGGGTTGTCAATCGACAGGCGTCCCACGTGTGCACGAACGGTATGAAGAAAACATTTTTTTTTGTAATGTCGAAGTGTAGCAAATTAGTTAATTCGATTAATTTCACGAATAAAGAGTTATGCAAAAAAATGTAAATGAATTTAAAACAATTATTTATTCGTACTAAATATATATATATATTTGTAGTAAATTAATTTTTAAACCCTTGTATACAATCTCTCTCACCGTGGTGACTCGCCGTCTCTGGCCGGGGGAACAAAACTTCAGCATTTCGAGGCTCGTTAATAAAAAGCTCAGATCAAACGATGCTTATTTCCAACTCCGATTGTCGAACAGTCCGAGCGAGATCCTGAAGCAAATATCCCGCGTCCGTTTTACGATTTATCAGCGTTATCGGAAAAGAGTTCGAGGAATCCGAACGGAGAAACAGCGAATATAAGTTAATTTAAACACTTTCATTTTTTTTAAATTAATTAACTAAAATTATTATAATTTTTAAAAAATATTGCTCGCATCTGCAACAATTCAGAATATATATCGATCGAACTCAGGACCTCCGAGGGAGACTTCGGCCACTCCGAGGCGTCCTTTATTAACCGCGTAAACTGCTGTAATCAACTAAATGCGAGCCCATGCGCGAACCGGAGCACTTATCGGAAAGCGTTATCGGAAAAGAGATCAAGTAATCCGAACGGAGAAACACCGAATATAAATTGATTTGAATTAAAAAAAGTATTTAAAAAATTAACTGAAATTATTATTATTAAAAAAAAAAATTAGTCGCGTCTGCAACAACATAGAATATATCGATCGAGCTCAGGATTTCCGAGCTAAACTTCGGCGACTCCGAGGCGTTCTCTATTAGCCGTGTAAACCGCTGCAGTCAACTAAAAGCGAGCCTATGCGCGAACCGAAGCACTTATCGGATTATAGTCCGTCCCTCCGTCCGTCCGACCCAATTCCAGTCGCGAGAACTATACGCGACATCCCGGATAATAATTTTATTCGTAATTCCGACCGTCCCGCTATGCATAAACGGGCGTTGGATTATTTAGTTATCGACGAAGTTCGCCGCGAAGTTCGGTTTAGTTTCGTCGGCGCGGTTCAAGTTTTCGAAAATAATTATTGTTTTAATTTGTTTTAATTTGTTTTGATTGGCGATAATGTTAGCGAAGTGTACTCGGGAGTGTACGAGAAGGAAATAACGGAACCGTCGGGTTACGTGGATCTTGGATGGAACGAGACTGCGGGGCGCATCCAGCAGCAAAGCGTACCAAGGAAGAGCCCAGAGAGAAGCAGCGCAAGTAGTATAGAAGCGGTAGCATCGGACCGGCGCCTCGGCGCCAGCAACCAGACTCGACCGAGCCCCGACCGTGGTGTTTCGGCACACTAACACACCACAGTTACTCGCGCATTCAAGTATTTCTACTTTTCTTTTTTATTCCTCTTCTTTTCTCTTGTTTTTCTTTCCTCTCGACGACACGTCGCCCATTTTTCTTCAACCACAATTCCGCTACGTGCCTGCGGTTGATTGCATCATAGTTGACCGGAAGAACGCTGTTTAGAGTCCACGATATAATTTCTTTTTCTTTTTTTATTGTTTTATTTTTCTATTATTGATCGGGAATTCCAAGCGCGAGAACTCAAGTGCGATGCTCATTTTCGAAGTGGAAAACTATATTTTACTATTCTGGAAATAAGACCGCAAAAAATTTAGAGAAATTAAATATTTTTTGGGCAATGACGTTAATTTTATTTGAAATTTGTTATTCAATGATTGAAAGATACAGCAGTTTGAAAGGTAGTTGAAGATTTAGGGACGTGCATGGTATTTGACCGGAAGAACGCTATTTAAAGTCCACGATAGAATTTTTGTTTTTTTATGACTTTATTTTTCTATTATTGATCGGGAATTCCGAAGCGCGAGAACTCAAGCGCAATGCACATTTTCGAGGCGGAAAACTATATTTTATCTCGGTAAATAAGGCTGGAAAAAATGAAATAAATTACCAATACTTGGGGGAAGTCGTAATTTTTCTTATTTATTATCTCGCCACTTAAAAGGTACGGCGCATTGAAAAAGTAGTTAAGGATTTACGGGCGTGTTCCTGAGTTACGAGACTACAAATTTTATAAAAATTTTGCGTCTTTATAACTAGGTTGACACTTCTCGTAGACCATTTTTTAAAGATTTCTTCCAACATTTTTATCATTAAAAAAATCATGTTTTCGACCAACAATTTTTTTAATTCCAATAAAAAGTATGATGAAAAAGAAATTGTTTATCGAGTCGCTCACGAAAATAGTGTACGGCATACTTAGTAGTCCAAATTGACTGAGCCACGACGAAATTGCTCAATTCGGCAGCGACGCCAACCCTGAAAGCCCGGGCCAAAAATCAGTGTCGACCGTGTCCGAGAACGAAAACTATAGTCTGCCCGGCGTCTCGGAGTCGCCCCAGTCCCATTTTTCCTCCTCGTAACTGTCCGCCGAATTCGTTGGATATTCTCGTGTTGCTTCTCGATCCCACAGAAGCGCGAACTCGGTCACGAGTTTAAGGTCGGCTCACTATATTTGGTCTGTGTATACCCCGGTGGGTATAGAATAAATCGAGTCGGGAATCGATCGAAACTTCGCCACGTTTCAAGTTACAAGTGCAACCTGTTCTATCTGCGCCTCGCATGCACTCTCATTCGTTCAAAGTTTGAAGTGAAGTAAGTAAAATAAATTCAATTCAATAAATTAAATTAAATCCTTAAATTCAATAAATTAAATTCAATCATTAAATTCAATAAATTAAATTCAATCCTTAAATTCAATAAATTAAATTCAATCCTTAAATTCAATCAATTGAATTCAATTTATAAAACCCTAAGAAATATAGCCCTAAGAAAACTCACCCCCTCCACAATAGTTCAAATCTCGAACGATAGGAAGCCTCCAGAATAATACCGATCTCAGATCTCAGAGTTCGCGTAAATACACTTAGAAACTATTACAAGCCTTAGATTTTAGCCTTCGACCTTTGGAGATCGGCGATACATGCAAAAGCCGATCTCCAAATGTAAGACCCAAAGACAAATTTCCGACACTCACAATAATAGAAATCCTAAACATAAGCCACCGCACATAGTCGCATTTAATCGTCCTAAAATAAGTCACGTGCAACACCGTCGCACTCACACTCTTCCTCGCCAATAAAGACAGACAAACAGACAAGTAGAAGCTGCACGGGTTGAAGGACTCCGGCCGATGGCCCATTCGGCAAAGAAAAACAAACGAAACATTTGTAAACACCCGCTTACTCATGTAAACATCCTGGCCAATAAAATTCTTGCACTACTACTAAATTGAATAAAATAAATTGAATCAGTAGTAGTAGTAGTAAAAATGTATTTCTTGACAATAACAGTTGGTCCATACAATCTCCGATATATCTGTCTATGTTGTTATTAAGTCGCTTTCATTGACATTGCCAATAAGCCATCGAAAGAAGTCATTCAACCCAAGGTTTTAAATATATTCGGGTGGAAGCATCAAATTTTTTTTTTTCTTCAGTTTATTAAACTTATTGCTGTATTTTGTTAAAATGAAATCAAATAAATATAAATATTAACAAACCTGACGTTTGAAAATTTTTTAAATTGGCTTAATCACTGGCAAGAATCGTAGATTCGATCAATCAATGACTTTTGCCGAAACGACACGTATGATCCGCCAAAAGCGCTCCGCGATGGCTTAGCGAAGCGAAGGACGAAGAGAACACAAAAAAAACGGAAAAAAACTCGATAAACGAGAGGAGAGAGTCGAGGAGGAATACAGCCTGATCCCTCGTTCGGGCTTCAGATAAAAATCACGTTCCCAGCCCGGGGAGTGAGTGAGAATGAACGAGGATGTGAATCGCCGGGAGTCACGTAGAGGCGCCGGCTGGGAGGGAAATCCAATGTCGTTGGCCGAAGTCCGCGCGGCCCTTTGTGCAACGAGACTCGAACTGCATTTTCCTACCCTCTGCATAGAGCGATCAACGAACGTCGTTGCCAAAAAAAAGAGCGAAAAAAAAATGACGAGGGAAAAAAGTGGTGTAGGCGCGCACGTAGCAGACGAGAATGGGGCAAAATGGACCACCGCGCGTTCTCCATTTGAGATGGAACTTTTTTTGTCTGCTGCGAAAAATTACAATTACGTTTAAATATATATAGTTTTATAGAATAAAGGTGGTGAATATGGCCCACCGGGATTAAGACGTACATCAAGGATACACAGACCGGGCCATATTAAGTACTTTTATCCTAATATATAATATGTATGGGGCATTTTCTATCATTTCGATTTGGGTCTAACCCTTCACACTTTGGATTGGCCAAGACAGCATTTTTTTTATTTTCAAATTTTTCTTTTTGTGCCTTTAAAAAAAATAATAAAAACTTCCGAAAAAACTGATAAAGTTGCCACCGGGCCATATTCACTACTTTTACCCTACAATATAATATATATAATTACTGGTCACTAAAACCCATGCAGTTGATGCGACCTCAACAACGAAACAATTTTATTACGAAGCAATAAAAGTTTTTAAAAATATATATATATAATTGTGATTTTATATAATATTTATAATAGTCCATTTTGCCCCGGGATCTCTTACTGCTCACCATTTTTTCTCCCACTCGCCACACGGTAATTTTCAACTTCCTTCCCTTTTTAAATCTTTTTTTTAGTCCCTCATTCTCGCTGCTTTTAGATTTCTGAATTTCTCATCGCGACCATCAGCGAATGAAAGCCGAATTTATTCCATCCCGATATTCTCGCGCATTTCGCGTATAGCGTATACCGAATATTCCGCAAATTTACTACATCCATAACGGGAGGGACTCGGGCTTAGATACGAACAGCCCACTGTGCAGCGGCCGCGCTACTCGATATTCCTAACGCTATATCGCTCTATCCCGGCCAGTATACGTGGTCGCTGCATTTTATTTCGCGCATTTCACAAAGAGTGCATAATAACGAAAAAGAGTCGAGTTTCAGGGACCGTTCGAGCACGAAGGTTTTACGTTTTGTGCGAAATAAGCGAGCGGCGGAGATCGCAGCAACTTGGCGAATTTTTAAAATATTTTTTACTGCAACGTTATAATTTTTATTTAATTTATGGTCTCAGGAATAAATTTTCTCTTTGGAACACGTCGAGATAAGGTCTTTAGGTGCTCGTAAAAAAAAACCCGATATCATTGACCAATTAAGTTGTTAGCTCGAGGCCGTGCAACATTGCAAGGTCGAGCAGCCACAATCTCCCTGCAGTTGGAGCTCGCTTAAGTCGTACTCAACCAATTTCGTTCTTTTGTTCCGAATGATTGTGCCATGTGAAATTCGACATGGACGTAACTTATCCGGAGTCTGGCTCTGCGCGAATGTACTCCACGTTGGGAGAACGCTTCGCTCTCTCGTCGAGGACATAATCGACATCATTGCGACTGTTATTACCGCATTCCGAGGTGCAGCGCGGTCTTACAGCTCGGTTCGATCTTAGAAAGGGACAGTTTTTTGTCGGCCAGTTCGCTCAACGAAACAGAATGAAAATCCGAAACCAATACCGAAAAATATGAAAACCGATATAATATAATATAATATAATATAATATAATATAATATAATATAATATAATATAATATAATATAATATAATATAATATAATATAATATAATATAATATAATATAATATAATATAATATAAAAGTACTTTAATACAATATATTACATTATATTTTATTATATTACGTGACTGGTAAATGACAGAGAATCAAAACAGCAGTTGATTGTCCTTTACCAGTCAGAGGGACGGTGATTTAGCGTCATTGATCTGGACCGAAGAGTTATCTCTGTGTCGTCGAGATCCGAGAGACGAGACTCGAGAGAGACAGTTTAATTGACCGAGCGATTTTATCCCATCAAGTCATTAAAGTACGTTGTCCGAGCATAATAGTAGTGGAGTCTCCTGCAGAGAACGGATAAGGTACGCGAGAGCATGAAGTTGCGTTTGAGTTTCGATTTTCATCACGGAGGCTTATTATCCAACGTGACGAAAGGAGAGTCAACACATCGCCCGAACAAGAGACGGAAAAGTTGCATTGGAGATGCACGAACCTTAAGGGCACGTGAAATACCGTGGTCGATAATAAAAACTATAATGCTATATTTGTTTCCAAGCTGCTGAAACTTTGACGTTCCAAGAAAACAGGAGTCCACTATAGAATAGATACGAGCCGTGGCATTCCATTTCCGTTAGGCAATAAAGTTTTAGCACCCTAGAAAAAAAATAGCAATACAATTTTTACTGCCGACCAGGTGCGGAATGGGTAGGAGGGTGGATGTTTCACATCACCTTAAAGGCATGTGAAAAACCGCTGACGGTAATAAAAACTTAAATGCTATTTCTTTTTCAAAGGCGCTGAAACTTTAGCGTTCAAAGGAAATTGGACCTCACTATAAAATTGATAAACGCAGTGGCATTCTATTTTCGTTGGACAGTAAAGTTTCAGCACTCTAGATAAAAGAAACATTAGAGTTTTGATTACCGACTGAGTGTAGGAAGAAGAGTGTTTTGACATCAGCTTAAAACGTCAGAAAACTTACTATCCAACTTGACGAAACAAGAATCGACGTACCGCTCCAACGAGAAATTGAAGGGTTTACCGGAAATGCACGAACCTTAAAAGCATGTGACATACGAACCTTAAGGGCATGAAAAATACCGCCGTCGATAATAAAAACTGTAATGTGATTTTTTAACGAGTGCTGAAACTTTAGAGTTCAAAAGAAATTGGATCACAATGTAGAATTGATAGACGCAGTGGCATTCAATTTCCGTTAAACAATAAAGTTTCAGCATCCTCGTAAAAGAAATTGCATTACAGCGTTCATGACCAACTAAATGGAGGATGGTCGTTAGGAACGATGTTTCACTTCACCTTAAAACGTCATTGAGCTCATTACCCAACTTAACGAGAATCAGCAAGAATCAACACACCGCTCCAGCGACAAACTGAAAGGTTCATCGAAATTCACGAACCTTAAGGGCATGTGAAATACTGTAATATATAATGATAATATAATGATAGTAAATATTGTAATGCAATTTTTTTCCAAAAATGGTGAATCTTTAACGTTCAAAGGAAATTGGACCCCAATGTAGAATCGATAGACACACCGGCCTTCAATTTCCGTTAGACAATAAGTTCTCAGCACCCTGAAGAAAAATAGCATCACAGTTTTTATTGCCGACTGAATGCGGGAGGAAGAGTATTTCACGTCACCTTAAAAACGCCAGTAAGCTTATTCAACGAGCAAGATGAGAGGCGAGTTTTGAATTCCTCTCGAGCCGAGTGTGCATGAAGAAGGCGAGAGAACGAAGAAAGGTGCAGAGGCCTATCAGTGTCGCGAGGGAATGCTTCCAGTATCCGGCACTCTTGAACTACGTGACCGGAATTCGTCGTGTGTCCGGTAAGAGACTCGTGAGGGATTACCTGGAAGCGTATTATGTACACACACCTCGACCGAGATCATTTCTTCCTCACCGTATAATACACTTCGTAACGTCAGCGGTTAATGGGTGAAACATCTCACGTTGCTGACTTTCCCGGAGAAAAGTAAATCGTTACAACTTCATCGGAGTATCGTCGCGGTCGGATCGAGGCGAGAAGATCGATCGGATCGTTCCGGACGGAAATAGAATTTGTGCAAAAAATGTACTCGAAATACATCGAATTAGGTCGCAGCCGAGTTATTTATACGAATGGTGAATAAAGGCTTCTTCGAACAATCATTTGCATCGAAGATAAAAAGAAATTAAAATTAAGTAAAAAAAAAAAAAATTAATAAAAAATCCGAGCAATTTTTCGAATAACGGCCGTATTTCGGTTTTTGCACCGCGGTAGTGACAAACGTCTCGCAGTTTTCATCAGGTCGTCCGGGATAGAAAAAAAAATGTACTCGAATTATATAAAATTAGGTCAGAACCGAGTAACTTATACTAATGGCAAATGAATGCTTCTACGAACAATAATTCGGATCAATGATAAAAATAAATTGGAGCAATTTTCCGAATCTTTATTTTTAATAATTATTTTACTGCTTAAACAATTAAACATCTCGCCGTTTCGAATGGGTCGTTCGGGACAGAAATAACATTCCTGCAAAAAACCTACTCGCGATTCACCCAATTAGGTCGCAACCGAGTAATTCATACTAATAAAAAATAAACGCTCCTCCGAACAATCATTTAAGATTTGCATCAAGTATTTTAAAAAATGATAAATAAATAAAAATCAATAACGAAAAATGTCATCAACTATTCGGATAACGTTCCTACTGCGTTTTTCCATCACGAAACTCGGTAAACGTCTCGCCCCGAACGAAAACGAGACCCGGACGGTGAGCAGGTGACGCGAAACGTAGCTTTCTTTTTTTCCGAATATGAATAAACCGCGCCTTGCATACTTTTCTCCGCGGTAAATGTTTCGTTCGATCCGGCTCGGTGCCGTGAATATATGAAGAGGTGTCGTGAATCTTTCTGATTTCTTTCGTTTTATTACGTCTCGTATTGCGGTAGCGAGATTCTACGAGCGGAGAAAACAACGAGCTTTCGCGGAATTGCGTTTAATAGAAAAAAAAAAAGAAAAAAAAATATTAAAAGTGGAAGCGAGTGTCGGAGGACGGTACAAGCCGGGGTTGCTGGCCCGATCGTTGATGAGAGACGACGAGCGCGAGAGCCGAGAAGATGCGCCGGCCGGCTCTCTCTATGCCTTCTCCGCAACTCGAAATGCATTATGCATTCACGGCGGTGCAGCTACTTCCTCTCTATCGTTCCCGTTCCGTACCTTCGTCATATATTTCCTCGTCTTCTTTATACCGCTCTCGGCGACTCTCCGCACGACGCCTATGGAACGTGCCACGACGAAAGGGCTTTAATTAGAGAACGAGAAGAGAGAAGCAATTATTCGGGCCCGTGTGATTTTACGGTATTCGCCTCACGGCAACCCCGGGGACACTCGTGCACCCAACATCCATCCATATCCATCCCGAGAGAAATAATAGTCGTCGAGAAAATACTTATGAATAATTGATTAACCCTTCGACGGCCAGCGGGATGAGACATGGCGCTTTCCAATTGAATTACAATTTGTAGGTATTTTTTTAAGGTAAATATTTCTTTTTTTATAATCGATTTATTTTCTTTTGATATATTAACTTTAGTTATTTTTAGGGCTGGCGCACCCGTTTTGGGAATTTCTCAGGATTCGCTTTTATTTATTTTCAATAATAATTATATTAATAATTGTTATTGAAGTAATAAATAATCGTAAGGTATTCATATCAATTTCCAAATTATCCGATCGATAGATTTTTTTTAAAAGTTGCTTAGAGTTTTAACGTTTCAAACAAGGTGCTTAAAATAAATGATTCTTTCTTCACCGCATTCCGTAATCGGACGTAATGTAATTACGGCAAAATTTACTGGCCGAATATAAACCCTACAGAATTTTCAAAAAATGAATGCGCATTTAAAAATATATTTATACATATATAGATATATATAAGGTTACTTTCTGCACTTAAAAAAATAAATAAAATGAAAGAACACAATTGGCGGAAGCGAGACCGCATGCAGATAACTCGATGGGATTGTTTTTTGTTTATTTCTATTCGCTTTTACTCCGTTCGAACCGGAACCTCGAACTTGATCCGTAAAACTGAATAATATTTTTCCCCGCGTCGCGACAAACCGAGAGAAAAATATGGCGAGCACTGTGCGCGGTTTAACGTTCACTGTTTGTCTGGCTGTGTGCAGACATTCGTAAATTGAAAGAGTCCGGGGTTCCAATTCCGTCGGGGCAGCCGCGGCTGGTACGAAACTCGATACCCATACGCCCACCGATTTATCGATAAAAAATATTTACGCACCGGCCGTCCGAGAGCCGAAATCGTTTCGCTATCGAGCATTTTTATTTATCTCATTTTTTTTTCTTATTCTTAAAAATAAAAAAATATCGATACCGTTATACTTTAATTTTTTATTTATCGTTATACACGATAAAAAAAAGTTTTGTACGTTTTACAAGGAATAAGAAACTAAATTTAACAGACGAAAAATGCCGACCCTTGAGTACAAGAAATGTTTGCAAGATGTATAAAACTTTTATTCTGCTCAAGAGCGATTTTATCGTCCCACTTTTATCCGAGTTTACTTTATGCACTTTTTTTTATTTAAATAGACCAAGGAACTACAATGTTGAAAACTTACGAATGTACCAACCCGCGAAGTAACTTTGAAAATTTAACACCCGAGAATTCCAGGATCTCTCGCGTATCACCTGGCGAAAGGAAGTTCGCCCCCTCGGGGCTCAGTTGCCAAGTTCATTTGTTAGCGAATAACTCAGAGTTCCGACGATGGAATTGCGCAGCGACGGACGGACGAATTGTTCGCGAATCACATATTTTCCGCGCCGGTGGACAAGAATTTAATTATAGACAGACCTGCCTCGGGACATTTTTAATTTTTTTTAAATCCATTGTTGGTATGATTATTATTATTTTTTTATTGTATTTTAATAAAAATCCTGATATTCTCCAATATGAAAATGGTCAATATTATGGACAAACCAGCCTCAGGACATTTTTTATAATTTTTTATCGCCATTACTATTATTATTATTCTTTTTTTTAATTAATAAAAAAAAATTATTGTGCTTGAATCAAAATCCTGATATTTTCCCATATGAAAATGGTAAACACTATAAAATTTGCTTTGGAAACCAGTGCATCGCATTCTGGGGAATTGGGAGAGGCGTTTTTGGGATGGAAATACGGAGTTTTGAACCGAACGAAAATTTACGGAAATATATCTGTACAGGTTTCTCCTAAATCCGAACGAATGTGCCCGTGAACCGGCGCGAGCCATCGATTTCTCATGGTTTCTCGATGCAGCATGTACATACAACGCTGTGCAACAAAGTTTCCCTCGAGCCATTTGCTCTGATATTCGTTTACCGTGATCTACGACAACGATCGACGGTGTATCGTAAATTTTTATTTTATCTGTTTTGCCCGCTCCATTCTTTCGAGTATAATCGAAGACGGGGCAGGGCTGGTCAAGAACATTGCGAAAATATATTTCCTTTTCCCTTTAAATCGATGAACTCTTAAATTAAATTAAAAATTAAAAGCTTAAATTATTTACAGCTTTTAAAAATGTTCATCGTCGATTAAAAAAAAAGTGATAACACGTTTTTGCTTGCCTTAAGTCGACAAATTCTCCCTTAAATTGTTTTCAACTTAAAACAATTTTTTTTATCATCGAGCAACAAAATGAAATACGTTTAACTTGGTTTCCTTTTTTTTTCTTCAATTGATTTACTCTTTCCCTCTTAAAATATTTTCAGCTTTTTTTAATCGACACCGACAGGGACCCAATTAAATCGTGCCGTAACGTGATGAGCGCCAGAGCGATGGTAAATGAGAGACATTAAATCAATGAATTGCCCTGAAATTATTTTTAGATTTCAAAATGTTTCATCACCGATAAAAAAAAAGAATGATAATACGTTTTTAATTCTTGTCTCAAGTCGATAAAATCTCCCTCACATTATTTTCAACTTAAAACAATTTTTTATCATCTAGAAAAAAAAAAATGAAGTACGTTTGATTTTTTATTTTCTCTTTAAATGGGTCTCTTCTTCCCTCTTAAAGCATGTTCAGTTTTTTTTTTTAACGACTCCGACAGTGAGTCAATTAAATCGTGCGGTAGCGTGAGGAGGGCGTCGCACCAGTGCGATGGTAATCGAAGACGGCTTAATACGTTCCATGCGTCGAACCGTGAAAGATGCGGTCAAGCCGGATCCCTCTCGCTCCCGAGGGAGAGGCGCTCTCTGCATCGAACCCTCGGCATTAAACGCCGCGAGGCGTCTGCGCTATATGCGAGTGGCGATTCGGCGAGCGATGGACTCGGTTCCTCGAACACACGCACGCACACATAATCGCCAGACATCGCCGTTAGCGTCATCAGCCGCAGCATCAAACGACGGAGGATGCCACGGGTCGAAAATAACCCTTTCGCCCTCGCGGAAGCGCGACGCCCGCTCGATCGGAGACCGCCATCCGTTCTGCTCTATAGGCGTCGTCTTCTCTCCCGGCGAACAGTCTCGCACAACATCTTCAACGGTCTTTTAGATATCAGACTCAGACTCGGACAGCAGTCAGTTCGAAAGGCTCTCATTGTGTCAATGTTAAAGGCTAAACCTCGGACGAATAGCGGAAATCAAATATATTTGAAAAATATATTGGGAATATATTAAATTGGACTTTTTAAATATTTATACATCAAGCGCATGAAGCGTTCGGATGAATACCAGAAATAAAATATATTCGAAAGATATATGTTGGGAATATATTAAATTGGACGTTTTTTAATATCGATATATTAAGCAGATATAGCATTAGAATGAATACCGGAAATAAAATATATTCGAAATATCTTTTGGAAATATATTAAATTCGGGGGTTTGTATTATCGATATGTTAAGTACGTATAAATCCGGACGAATACCGGAAACAAAATATATTCGAAAGATGTATGTTCGATATATCCGGAAATATATTCAATTTGGCATTTTTGTACGATCGATATATGGAGCACGTGTATTATGGTATATTTGCAGAAATATGTAAAATGTAATGGAAATGTGCTTACAGACTTGTCGGCAAAATAGTACATTACGAAACTAGTGCGAAAAAAACTTTTTCTGACGCCTGTCAGCTTACAGCACGAGCCAAAAACGCGCGTTGCAATCGCACGAGTTAGGAAAATGTTTTTCGCACGAGTATCGTACAAAATTTTATTTCATAAGGTGAGAAAATGGAGGTTTTATGAACAAGAAGCGTGTGCTCAAAACCGCCATTTTCCCACCGAGTGATATAAAACAATTTAATCTACAAAAAAGATTCGGGTTCCAAGGTGTGAGAATAATTTTGTGAAAAAATATACCGAATTTATAAATGTGATAAAGAGTTGAAATTGATGTTGATAGAGAGTTTAAGTTTAAGTTATTTGTTGTATTAGCATGTAAGACGTAGAGAGGCTGGGTGTGTAAAAGGCGAAAGCCATACAGTGGAATAAAATTCTTCTATTTTATACCAAATTTATAAATCGTGCCAAACACTTTTCTGGACCAACTAAAGCGATGAAATTGGATTCGTTTGTTTTCTTTACGTTGCTTAACCTGTGTTAATCGCCCACGCTTTCCTGAGCGAAAATAACAGAGAGAAGCGACTGGACGAGAAGGCCAGGGTTCGACAACCGTCCGATCAACAGCGGCGAAATTAGAGTGTGAACTTCGTGAGAGAGGAAAAAAAGAGGAATGAAGAAAAGAGGAAAAGAGCAGAAGAGCGAAGAAGCGAGAGGATGGGAAGAGGCTATAGAGCGAGCTTAAAAATAACCGGGTTGCTCCTGTCCATTCCGCGTTGCTTAAACTATCTCTTCGCTACTTCCTCGTCGTTTCTTACGTCTACAAACTCTCCCCTCGTTACAGCATAACGGTATGGAGTAACGAATTTTTATTTATTTATTTCTTTTAACTCCCCAAACACGGGGAAAAAATTGTGCGCTTTAATTAAATTTACCGAAAACTGCGAATATCTTTTATTTGTAATCGGTATTGTGGACATTTATGTATTGGTGTGTAAGACGAGGATGTGTCGGGTGTGAAAAAAACCGATTGGGAATAAAAATTAGTCCACATTGAATATACGGCTGTTTAATCGAAACGAATTATTGAAACGAAAATGATAATGAAAATCGATGAATCTCGAAAATTGGCTCGGTTGTTACGACGGAACGAGGGGGGAAAAACCTCGATGGTAATATCCGGTAATTTTACGCATGCGTTTCCACCGGAGCGTCCCTCGTAAACATTCGCCTCCCTCCTCGGCTGCCGTTCCCTGAATCTGCAAACTCTTCTTTCTGTTTGTCCACCGCACGAGGGAAATTACGCGATTTAATTTAAATTTGATTTACCACAATCGAATCATAATTTAATTAAATTGAATGGAAAATCATAATTATCGTAACAGCGAAGCGTTGAATCGTGAAAATTATTCGCCTCGTTATTGCGGCGATATCGTCGGAAAACTCCCGATGGTACTTTTATTTTTTCGTCCACCGCGTGAGAGAAATTATGCGATTTAACAAAAAAAATTTCATTAACCCAAATCCTTTCACAATTTAACAAAATCAAATAAAATGCGAGAAATTATGTCCTTTAATAAAAATTCGATTTGCCACAATCGAATCACAATTAAATGAAATTAAATTAAAAATCATAATTATCATAAAGGCGAATCAGTGTGTAGGAAATTATTCGCCTCGTTATTGCCACAATATCGAGGGAAAACTCTCGACGGTATAAACCAGTAATGTTATGCATACATTTCAACTCTTGCGGCTCTCGTAAACATTCGGATCTCTCCCGAGATCGCTGCTGCTGCGCATCGCGCACACGTGCAATGGATATAATACATTATAGGTGTGCAATACGCGCAGTCCGAGAGCCGAACTCCGTGTTGCCGTGGAATTCAAACTAAAAGCCGACGCACGTGGTATTCCACCGGGAACTGCATTACTCGGCGGATACACGTACTGTAGCGCAAATGCATCGCACGAAGTGGCAGCAGTGGTGTGTCTATTCGTTCGCGAGAATGAACGAAAAAAAATAAATAGAAAAAGAAATAAAAGAAAAACAAAACATTTTAAACGCCGGCAACAGCCGTTGCGTTTATTTTCCCGTACGTAAATCACAGAAACGATTGTCCGCGAGGTGAAAACAACGAATAATATATCGCAACGAGAGTCGAGAGAGAGTCGCTCGTCGTATTAAAAAAAAGAATTGCCTACGAGCGAATATTCCGCGAGGGAAAATAAATAAAGAATATGAAGGAATAATAAGGAATGATAATAATTTAGATTGGATTTTTTTTTTGTTGCGGAAACGACGTATTATGACTCACCGAGTAAACTAGTCGGAGCTCGCAATTCGCCGGCTGATGAGTAAAGATCGAATTTTTATTGTTTTATTTAATTGAAAATAAATTGATTATTTTTTGCTGATTTTCTTAATCTTTTTTTTTTTGAGAATGCACTTTCTTTGGTTTTTTTAATTTTTGATTTTTTTTTTTTTGTTTCCAAGTCGAGGGAAGCTGTTGATTGGAGAATGCGCGCGCTGCGTCAAATAATTGGACAAACGTGGGCGAGATTTAACCGAGACGTAGGGGCGTCGCGGCGCAGTCGACTCTCGGACGGTCGGAAATTCCGTTCTCGCTGGCACCGAGACGGCCGATTCACTGCGGTCCCCGGTGCTGATGCGATGCTTCGACTCTGCCACGGCCGCCACTCATGCTGCCAGCAGTGGCCAACACTGCCTAGGACAATATTAGAATCGCTGTATCGTACGTCCGGCTCGGATGTAAGTGTATGTGTGAATCTACCGCGAGGGAGACATCGGGGCGCTGCGGATAAGCGGGCAATATGGGTCACCACGATCACAACATATTTAGAACCTATCTTTAGATTTAAGTCAAAAAAATCAAATTTGGCTCATTTTATAGATCTAAATTGGACGAATTCTTTTTTTTTCATATAATTGAATCCTCGTGTAGGCAAGTTGAAATTTGGAGGCAGAGAATCAGCGACGGTGTCATATTTATACACTTTTCGAAATAAAATAAATAAAAAAACTACCTATTTTCTTCAAAACAAACAAGTAAAAAAAATTTGTTAATTCAAAGTTTTCTCATTTTATAAATCTAAATTGGAAGAATTTTTTTTTATATATATAATCTTATCTACGTGTTGGCAATTTGAGATTTTGGGGCAGAGTTTCCGCGGCGCTGTTATATACATTTAATTTTCAAAGTTAAAAAACACGACCAATTTTTCTTAAAAACAACAAAAAATTAATTTGTGTTTGATGAATGACACGTTCGAAGTTGTCTTACACGAAATTGGCAATGTTTGATCGAGTCATTCAAATTACTTTAAGGTAACTTAATTACCCAAGTGTTTACTACTTTACTCTACCATTTTAATTACTATTTTATTTACAGCTCTATTTTAACTTGGTAGAAATATACCAGCGCCCTAAAAACTTTAAATGATGCCTTGAAACCTTTTAGCTGAGTAAAATAAAAACCCTTTATTTTCCGTCGAAATATAAAATCTGCATTGAGTGCTTCCCGTAGCTCACTTTGAGCTTCGCCGTCCGAAGGATAATTGTGCCAATCACGTTAAATTCTCGGCGATCAGCGATGCATCGAATAATTGCGAGTCTCGATGAACCGATTGCGAACGAAGTCCCGATTGATTGTTCCATAGCGCGAAGCACCGGTACGATTAATTCAGCTACTCTATGAGATTAACGGCCTTTATTTATTTATTTACCATTTTAATTACCACTTTATCGAAATCAATATTTTATTAAGTAGAAATGTCCCAATGCGCTATAAAAATGATTTTCCATCGAAACAATTTTTAAAAAATCCTTTAAAACAATATAATCTCTCTTGAAGAACATGAAAAATATCCCGTAGGCTGCATCAAGCATCGCTATTCAGAGCGTGATCGAGTCAATCGCATTGATTTCTCGCCGATCTGCGTTGCATCGAATATTGCGATACTCGATGAGAAAATAAATATTTACATACTCTACCAATTTAATGACTATACTTCGTTTACGGCAATATTTGAACTGACTGTAAATATGCCAATGCCTGATAAGAGTTATTTTCCATCGAGCCAATATAAAGCTCGCTTAAAGTAATAAAATTACCCGCCGCAAATATAGAAAAAAAAATATATATGCTGTAGCTCGAATTAAGCGCCGCTGTTCGGAGTGTATGATTAAGTCGATCGCATTGATTTCTCGCCGACCCGCGCGATGCGTCGAATATTGCGAGTCCCGACGAGCCGATAGCGAGAGAAGCCCGGATTGATTGTCCGATAGCACGAAGCTCCGGTTCGATTAATTCAGCTACTCTACGCGAATAACGGAATTGCGTTGCCCGCGGAATTGGCAACGATAGGGTTGGAGTTTGATGAGCTTCGGGATCGGTTCGGTGTTAGTTATGGGTCAAGAACCCATTATTAGGTACACAGAGAGATTATGTATAGACGGAATATAGTAAAGTGTGCGCGGCGGCTGATTTAACACTCGAAACGTTCGAGGCTTCTCGGGGCGGATCGACACCGATGGGACATGGGTTTCGTGCCGTCTGGTCGCGGAACAGCGGCGGCTGGAAGTTCCATTACATCGAAGTGATTCGCGGCACGCGCGGACGCCGAGAGAAATCCGTGATGGAATTTCCATCGGCTGCTAGACCGCAGCGACTCCGATGGGACGGGAGACGAATAACATGGAACGGGTCTGTAACTCGTTCGAGACTTGTCTATAACAGTATAATAGTTTTCCGTTCTGTTTGCGTCTGTTTCGAAGGATATAGGCGATGGGAGAATTGACAAACGTTTGGTGCATTTAAATGTTCATTCTTAATATATATATTTTTTTATTTTGTATGTCCCGATTTTGGGTTTAAAAAAATGAACATGTCAGCCGGAATTATGCGGTAATAACGTACCATTTTTATTGATTGAATAGGAGGGTTGTATCGATTACGGTAATTCAGTTTGTAACTCGGTCGAGACTTGTCTATAACAGTATAATATTTTTCCGTTCAATTTGCGCCTGTTTCGAAGAGATATGGGAAGTGACAAACGTTTGGGGCATTTAAATGCTCATTTTTATTTTGTTTTATGGTGGGTATTCCGATTTTGGGACTAAAAAAATGAACATGTCTGCCGGAATTAGGCTGTGATAACGTACCATTTTTATTGATTGAATAGAAGGGTTGTAACGATTACGGTAATTCAGTTTGTAACTCATTCGCGACTTGTCTATAACAGTATAAAATGTTTCCGTTCAATTTGCGCCTGTTTCGGAGGATATACGCGAACGAGAAGGGACAAACGCGACGTTTTGGCAAATTTAAATCTTAATTTTAAATATATAATAATATATATTTAAAAAATATATCGTGTCCCGATTTCCGGTAAAAAAAATGGAAACATCGCAGGGATTTACATTTATGATGTGCCACTTTAATTGCATGAGTACGAGACACTTAACGATTACGATAACTCAACGAGCTTGAGAATACTGGAGATAACAGGAATAAACGGAATAATGAAGGTAATAAAAGGAGTATCCACTTTCCCGATCTCGTTAACCCCGGGGGAGGGGGGGGGGGGGTATAGTACTACGCCGGATGGCGTCGTATTATCGTATGCACGTTGTTCGACCTCTTTTCGTGAAATATCTACACGTAGGTGGGACACAGAGAGAGAGAGAGAGAGAGAGAGAGAGAGAGAGAGAGAGAGAGAGAGAGAGAGAGAGAGAGAGTCGTTACACTAGTGGATCGGGGATTATCGACTCCGATATATACATATATATATAATCGTACGTATATCTATCGACGCGCGCACACAGGTGATCTTGATGTACGAGGCGAGGATGTGGGTGCAGCTGCACGCGCTTAATCGCCGGCTGGGCGGGAGAGGGGAAGGGTCAGTTGGGCGCGGTTTTTCGAGTTCACATTAATTTGATCGGTTCGTTTGTACAAATAGGCGGAATAGAAGAAGAGGGTCGGCAAAGTGCTTAAAGGCAAACTTCAATTAATAAGATCTTTCTTCAGATACAATTACTCAATTGAATTTCACGGCATTCATTTCCTTAATTTGTGGTAAATTTAATATAAAAAATTTAATTAAATAAAAAGACAATGGCCGAAGATACAATTATCATTTTGCTCCAGTCTCGCCGAATGATCGAATGCATTTTTTTTTCAATTTTGTTTTTTTTTTTGTACCAAATTTGGTCCATTTTCGCACTGTGCAGCCGGGCCCATTTTGCCCCATGTCCGCCGTATGCAGCCTGGTCTATTTTGCCCCACGTCCGCGGTATGCAGCCTAGCTCATTTTGCCCCATGTCCGCAGTATGCCGCCTGGTCCATTTTGCCTCATGTCCGCAGCATGCAGCCTAGTCCATTTTGCCCCGGTCTCCGGCCCATAATGTATGAAACATATCAAAGTGGACGAGCACGTCCGTCAGCCCGGTGGCAGCCGTGCAGCTAGCCGTCCACCCGCGTACACAGCGCCCGTGACACTATGCACATCGCATATTCTAACAATTGTAATCTCGGTGCACGCAGTCTGGCGGGTATGCGAAGATACCCGTTTGATTTTATCTCAGTCTCGCCGAATGTTCTAGTGAATTTTTTTATTTATTTTATTTCTTTTTGTATCCCATGTCCGCCGTATGCAGCCTGGTCCATTTTGCCCCGGTCTCCGCCCCGTAATGTATGAAACACATCAAAGTTGACCAGCATGTCCGCCAGCTCGGTGGCAGCCGTGTAGCCAGCATTATATAGAGTCACTCTTACAAAGTGACCGTGACACTATATACATCGTAAATTATAATAATTGTAATCTCGGTGCACCCAGTCTGGCGGGTATGCGAAGATACCCGTTTGATTTTATCCCAGTCTCGCCGAGTGTTCTAATGCATTTTTTTTTTCAAATTTAATTTTTTTGTACCCCATTTTACCCCATGTTCGCAGAATGCAGCCTGGTCCATTTTGCCCCGGTCTCCGCCCCGTAATGTATGAAACACATCAAAGTTGACCAGCATGTCCGCCAGTTCCGGTGGCAGCCGTCTAGCCAACATTATCTACCCGCTTACAAAGTGACCGTGACACTATATACATCGCAAATTATAATAATTGTAATCTCGGCGTACGCACTCCGGCGGGTGGTGTTGTCTGTACGGTAAACGTCGGGACTGGAATTAATTAGCAATGATTGCGGCCTCCCGGGTTTACCATACGACGACGACGACGACGACGACGAGGAGACAAGCACTGTAGTATACTGCGCTCGTAACATCGTACAAACGTGCCGAGTTCTGGTCTCAGCCGGAACACACGTGGTGCTGTCACGACGAATGCCCGGCGCGGGCACACACTCGGGCTTGTATCGCAGCCGCGCTCCCCGCCCGTCCCTCAGCCTTCATATTCCTCGCCGTGGCGCTTATTCGCGCTCGCACAGAGGCGTGTACGCCTCTCTTCGCCAGCCGCCGCGGCCGCGTACCTATATTACAACTGCCTCGCCGGCCAGCATGTACGTTGGCGCACTCGCGAGGCACCGTGCGCCGGGAGAGTTTCGAGAGGAATTTACGACGCAGGACGAAGCCGCAGCCGGGCGGCATACGTGACCTCATGAGAGCGTGACCCCTTACTCAGCCACTGGAGAACACACGTCGCCTTGTCGATTTATAACTCGACTTTTGCCATGCTAATCCTGAAACATTGTTTCTCTCGCGTTCGCCGTTCGTACAGCGCCGGAAGACCACACACGCTTCCGGCGGCGAACGAGAGCCTGGCTTCTGGAGCTTGTAATTATCACAAAAATCAGCGGATCGGAATGAAACCTCGACGGACAGGTGGTCCACACTCCGACGTTTCGATTTCACTACAAGGAAGCCTAAAAATATTCATTTTCGGCCGAGTTACGAAGCCGCAAAGTCAACGATGGAGAAATAATTTTTCAAGGTCACGATTAAGAATTTTAAAAAATGAATTTTTCGTTCTAAAGCTTGGTGAAAAATTCATATAATACGCCTTAAGTTCGGCTTACTTCGTGCATGGATACAACTAACCACGCGTCGTTGCGCCAATAACGCAATAGCGTTTCCGTCTTAACTTTCCCCTCCCGATTATTACACGATTCCTTTACCGTCGAAACAATAAAGCTAACGCTATACCATATATCGTATTTAATGCATACCTTTCCGAGAGCGATAGTTGCTTTTCGCCTGCCGGCGAAACGACCAAACTCAAAGTACACTTTCCGCTGTAGGTTGCGAACGTTCCACACAATGTTGCACAGGAAAAGCGTGCAAATAGCGAGGAACGGACGTAGAATGAGAGAAGGAGAAATTAACGTGTCCACAGAAGGGCCCTGTATGCACGGTCGTCCGGTAATGCAGAAAGAGCTGTGGGCATGGAACTCTCGTATGAGAAAAAGAAAAAGGAAGTCTGCGTCGTGCAAACTGAGCCCGCCCGTAATTGCGCCGAGATCGTGCGCTTTGGCATGCGATACAAGCCGTATCAACTCCCCGCTGGCTCTCCCTCTGGCCACGACCGGGAGGGGATTATATCGAGATAAAGTTCATGGCAAGATATCACAGAGTCCCCACTCATCCGAGTTACTGACACAGTGCGGGCACTGAAAACCCCGAGATAATTAGCTTGGGATAAAGAGAAACGTGCATAAGGCTGGCTATGCACGTCGCAGATTCCTCCCGCTGGACCAGCGTGATAATCACGCGGAGGGATGCAACGACATCCAATATTTTTCGATCTTTAATTAAAAGAGTTTGGAATATACACAAGTTGCAATCATTTCGGGGATTAAAAAATTTATCCGGACGATCGTGCTTCACAAAGATTATCGCAGCGTCCTCCTGCTCGACCAGCATGATAATGATGCGAAACGATGCAAGAATACTCAATATTTTTCGGACTTTAATTAAAATAGCTTGTAACGTACACAAGTTGTAATAATTTTGACGATAAAAAATCCATCCCGACGATCGTGGTTCACAAAGATTATCGCAGCATCCTCCCGCCGGACCAGCACGATAATCACGCGAAGAGATCCAACGACATCCAATATTCTCCCCCTTTAATTGAAAACACCTTCTAATAATTCCCGGAATAAAAAAATTCCTCCCAACGCTCTTGTTTCACAAGGATCATTATAGTCGATATCTTACATTCGCAAGACTCAGACAAGTCATTATAGTCGATGTCTTACATTCGCAAGACTCAGACAAGTCATTATAGTCGATATCTTACATTCGCAAGACTCAGACAAGTCATTATAGTCGATATCTTACATTCGCAAGACTCAGACAAGATCGCCGCGTGGAACGAAACTGAAAACGATCGAGCGTAGAATAAGGAAAAAATCGGATATGTATGAATCTCATACGCGGAACGTGTACACGTACACATACAACGGAGACGCCTCCAGTCTTTCGATGACTGAACCGCGACTATAAAAGCGACTATAAAAAAAAAGTGTATGGCTGGGTTCGTTGCATAGCGGCAACTGAAACGACTGAAACGATAATCACGCGAAGGATCCTACGACATCCAATATTTTTCCCCCTTTAATTAAAAACACCTTCTAATAATCCCCGGAATAAAAAAATTCCTCCCAACGCTCTCGTTTCACAAGGACCATTATAGTCGATATCTTACATTCGCAAGACTCGGAAAAGATCGCTCCGTGGAACGAAACTGAAAACGATCGAGCGTAGAATAAAGAAACCGTCGGATATGTAGGAATCTCATACGCGGAACGTGTACACGTACACATACAGCGGAGACGCCTCCAGTCTTTCGATGACTGAGCCGCGACTATAAAAGCTTCACGGGGGGAAAAAAGGTGTATGGCTGGGCGCGTTGCATAGCGGCAACTGAAACGACTGAAACGATCCTAGTTGCACTGCACTCGGCGTAATCACTGTGGAATCGTGCGGCTGGGATAGCGACGCGCGGCTCGCCGTGTGCCTGGCGGATTATCGGGAACTCTCACGGTGAGAAAATCACCGGCGGCTCACTGCCATGTACCGTGTGTCTGAGCCGCGGATATCTGTCGTTCCGTCCGTCCGTCTGCTCGACGGCGGACGGCGGGAGGAGCCTATTCGAGCTCGCTCGCGACTCGGGCTGCTGTAAGAAGATTTCTACCGAGACGCGAAACCATCTCAGACGCTGCGGTCTGAGTTCCGCGGTGACTTTTCAACGCTCGCGTGAACACGGTGAAACGCCGAATGCCGGAAGCGTCCCGACGCCTTTAAAGCTCGGCTCGCGCAGCTGCGGGTGGATACGCGCGTTTTTACTGTAACAGGAAAATTGACGGGGGTAATGCGGGTCAGAGAAGAAAATTACTTACACTCGGAAAATTGCTTCATATAACGGTATATGAAGTTTTCGTGCATAAGCGTGTATTCAATTTCAACGAAATGTGTGTTACAATTTTACGGTGAAATATGGATTTTTCATGAAAATTTTTGAAATTTCAGCTAATGTTTTAAAATTGTAATATGTGTTTTTTTTATATTATCAGAAAGTACATTCATTTTCATTTAATGTAAGTTAGTTTCAAATTTCAGTACATTAAACTTAGTATTTATTTTTCCAGTGTAGACTTTTCATAAAAATATTTTATATGCAAGTATTTATATATATATTTATATTACTTTATATTATTTGTGCTTTGGACGGTGTTACTACAACGTTTAGAAAAATTGTTAATTTAATGCAACGGACTGGAAGTTTTTATGTAAAAACTGGTACATTACATTTAATGTACAATGACGCCCTCACATTGTTCATTCGGCGATTTGTTTCCTGTCGTCTTTGTAATTGGACCCAGCCTGTTATTAAATAAACGAATAAATAAATAAATATATAAATAAATATTATATTAAAAATCTCGGTACTATATTGTAGATTTGATTAACATGTTGCTGATAAATTCTTCTCAAATTGATGGACTGCACAGATTGTACGCATTGCGCCGTCCATTATTCTTTAAGCCCGGTCCATTGCATAAATTTAGGTGGCAATTGAATAATTTGCGGCGGAAAGAAGAACACCCGCGGCCAGTATTGCTCATCCTGGAAGTCGATAATTACTTCACGGAAGTCGATCGGTAAATTCGCAGAAAGTCAATTTAAATTAAACTGATAACGAGAATAATTTAAATAATGATTTAAATATCCTCCGATACGATATTTACATTCAATTAAATTAAATCAATGCTGCGTTAATCGTCAACTCAATTAATTAATGATAAAATTAGCGAAAACTTTGCCCACTGTTACGTCTTGAAATGAAATTGCAACTTTCTAAATTGCAATATCCCCATTTATCTCCGCGCTATAGCAATTATACTGTACATGGAGTGCCCTCAAAAAATTACCCGGGGAAATGCGGGTCACACAAGAAAATTAATTATGCTTTTATTAAAAATATTTTACATATAATTATTTATATTATAATTAGTTTATATTAATATTTTATTTTATATTATTTTATATTATAATTATTTTATATAAATTGCCTTCAAACTCTCCGTACTATATTGTAGATTTGATGATAATTTTATCTATCTTAAAATATTTATAGAAGTTTGACGAACCGCATTAATGATACGAATTACATGGTTCGCAATTCTTTAGGCCTGGTCGATTATAGAAATATATGTGGTAGAGAAATGTAGAAAAAAAACCGCCTGTCATCGGTATATTGCACATACCGATAGTCGAACTGTGAATTCGGGAAAAGTCAAATCGAAATTAAACCGATAATGAGAATAATTTAAATGACGACTTGACCCTTTATAAGTCACACCTCTACCCCCACTCTTAGGCCTTACCGTAGTTACGCGTGGCCCCCACTCCGTGTCCGCGTTTCGGTACGGTTTCGGGCGTTGTGACTTACAAAGGGTTAAATACAGTCCGATACGAAATTAACACTAAATTTAATTAAATCAATTCTGCGTTAATCTTTAAATTACTCAATAATAAAGTGAGCGAAAAAATTGCCCACTGTTCGTACAAAAAAATTTGGTTGCAACCGTTCCTTCGTACAAAAAATTAAATTGCAACTCAACTTCCGGCATCAGCTGTGATAAGAATATCCCCATTTATCTCCGCACCACGACGATTATACTGTGAGCGCGCAGGTGTACGCAGCACAGGGTACAGTAAAAATCCATCATGTACGCTTTTACGAACCTTTTTCCGGTAAGTGCTGGGCAGGCATGCCCACTGTGCGTAACTCGTGTGAACCATTCTTGCAGTTCCCGCGCGGGGTTTATGTCCTCCCGCTCCGGCCACTCAAAAATCTATATTCCGCTCCCGTTTATAGCGAATATAGCGCGCTGTGTATCAATAATAGCACCCTCGGGCCGATTCCGGATTTGCGAAACCTTTTAAAGGCTCATTCCGTGTGTAACTCTTCGCGCACTGTTTTTATTCGGCCCAGCCGTTACACGTCATTTATTATCCAACAGGACGACCGAACTTTCACCGTTTTTCACACCCGATGTTTTTTCGTCGACCGAAAGCTTTTATTTTACGTGTAAAAAATTAAATTGGAATTTATTTAATTGAAAATAAAAAAACAGTTATTTTTTTAGAACACTAAAAGATAACTAATAAAAATAAGTCTTTGAGATGATAATTATAAAAATGTATCTATCGATTTCAGTCCTTGACACTTTCGATAAATTTTCTGCACCGCCAGAATTAAATGTAAATTTATTAAATTAAAAAAATATGAAACCACTTTTTTTCAATCGATAAAAAATGACTAATAAAAATAAGTCTTTCAGATGATAATAAAAATCTATCTTTCGATTTCACTCGTCCACACTTTAAGTAAAATCTTTTCAACCACCTTAGCCGGTCGTAGATCGAGGATCGATGATCGATCGATAGAAATAATATTCTCCTCGAATAACGTCGCTTCGAATTAAATTTGCCCGATCACGAGTGACTTACACAGACAGTCGTAAATTAAAGAGAACTCGAGCGAGACGCGCAAGTGGCAGAGGCGCTGCTCTCGATGGCCCTCGCGCGCCTTTTTGATAGATCAATAAAGAAAAGTTTACGAGGAGAGTTTGCAGTCTCGTCGACCGTCACGCGCCAACGCCGAACGTTATCTGACTGAATGAAGTCGAAGGCTCTTTTCACCGTACGTGACGCGTATACCCGGGGTTGTGTTCGTTTTCTTCCTCCACGAGTCCGCTTCGTACACTGCGGCGATTCTACTCGAAGAACCGAGGAAAGTTTGTCCTGCGAGAGACCGGACTGAAGCTAGTCTCTGCCCTTTCCCTTCACTGCCCGTCCCAGCGGAATATCAGTTTAGTAACTTCTCGCTAAACTTTTTCAGCGATCTTTATTTTTGGCCCATTTTGTTTTATGTATTTTTATTTTTTATAGATGATTCTCACGGACAATAATTACCGTGATTAAATTGAGTACTAAAGAGTGAAGATTATTTTACGCCGCATTGCGAGTGAGATAAGAAGGTACCAAGTAATTGAAAAGAAGTGACTTCGAATCGCTATCCTTCGTCTATCTTTCGTGTCTATCCTTTCCCAAGGGAATATTAGTTTAGTAAGTTTTCGCTGAAGTTTTTCTGCAATCTCTTTTCTGATTTATTATTAATTCTTCTTTCTTTAACGATGATTTTCATTAGCAATGATTACTGCAATTAAATTGAATAATAAAGAACAATTATTTTAAGTTGCATTGCGAGTGAGATGAGAGGGACATTAATAATAATTGGAAATAAGTGACTTCGAGTCTCTAGCCTTCACTGCCCCGTCCGAATGGAATATCCGATTAGTAACTTTTCGCAAAACTTTTCCTGCACTCTTTTATGTTCATGTATTGTGCTTTATTGCGTCCCCGAAGGGTTACAAGGTTGATGTTTTGTTGATTTTTTATTATTATTATTATTATTTCTGATGACAATTTTCACCGGCAATTATTACCGTCATTAAATTGAGTCGTATTGAATGAAATGATTTTTCGTTGCATTGCAAGTGAGATGAGAAGGATATTGACAATAATTGAAAAGAAGTGACTTGTCCGATTCGCGCCGCGCCCGGAACTTACAGGGAGATCGTGCTTGAGCGAACGATCGCTGCCACTGGCTCAAGGAACGACAACACGGCCCGCTTGGTCGTTCCGTGCGGCCAAGGCGCGTATGGGACTCCACCAGGGCTGTACCAAGTCAACGTTTGCCGTTAGATCGCCGGTCGATTATTATATGTCGATGGATATCCATAATAAACAAAGTACTTTGCAGGTTCTATTTTATTTTTCAGTGAACATTTTTAGAATATCGAAGGTAGAATAAAATATTCATGTTTTAATCGCACCATTAAAGTATTTTAATCGAACCATTAAAATATTTATATTTTTATCGGACCATTGAAATATTTATATTTTTATCGGACCATTGAAATATTTATATTTTAATCGGACCATTGAAATATTTATATTTTAATTGGACCATTGAAATATTTATATTTCAATCGGACCATTAAAATATTTATATTTTGATCGAACCATTAAAATATTTATATTTTCTGTAAACAATATATCGTTATTCACTCGATAGGTATTGAGACGAGGCGCGTTCGGTTTAAGGTGGCGAATAGGTCGTATACCCGTCTGTGAAACGGCTCGCTGACGCACCTGAGAATTTTTCGCGATCGTTAAAATCCCATTTGCCGCAGGGACACAGCGTGAACCCGCCGAGTGAGGCCCTTTTCTCGTCGTGTAAACGTACCTAGCTAATTGCGACGGAACGCCTCGAGGATTTTATTCAAATCTCCGCGGAGAATCCCAACCACCCTCGACTTTGTTTTACCAACGGAGGTGTAGAACGAATTCGTCATAGATAATCGATAAAAATAGGCGACAAAAGTGTGTCGATTTCACGATAGATAAATTCCTGGGACATTTAATTTTTCCGAATTACGGTGCGATAAACGCAGATACGATGATCGAGATAAGGATAAATCAATTCGTGACTGCTCACCGGCTGTTGCGATATTTTTAAAGTAGCACCGACAAAACATAAGGAGTATCGTCACATATCTTTTCTAACCCATTTTTAGCAGATTAAAATCGAGTGATAATTTTATCGATGTGTCATCGATTGAACGATAACGCACGTGCGCAAATGAGTTTCGATATTCCGAAGCAGAAAGAAAATTTACGCGTTGGGAAAAAATTGGCGCGAAAAAGGTAAACTCGTAGTCGAAATTCAAAAATGAAGAAATTTTGATATTCCAAACCCGAAGGAAAACTTACACGGTGTGTGAAAATTAGTGGAAAAAAGGTAGACACGTATTCCAGGTTCAAAAAATTTAAAATTTCGATATTCCCAACCCGAAGGAAAACTTACGCGGTGTGTAAAAACTGGCGGGAAAAAGGTTAACTAGTATTCGAGCTTGAAAAATAAAGAAACTATTTCTCTGGCGAACTTCCGTTGCGGAGGATGGTTTTCTTCGAACAGACTCTCAACAGTGCACAGTAAAATAAGTAGCAAGATCGTTTCTTATCCGCGAACGTCCACGAACCCTTTCTTGTTAATTGTCCAAACAAATTTCATCAGTTTCCCAAAAACAGCTCTTAATATTATAAACATTTTCTGTAAAATGAACAAGAAATCAATTGTCGACGTTTGTGAACAAAAAAAGTTTGTTAAATGCTAAATCTTTATTACCCGTGAATGCAACTCAACATTTCCCGTGCAATTGTTGGAACTGATCGAACCGCATTTTCATTGTTTATCACCCTACAATCTTATATTATATTTAAAAAGAAAAATTGTTATAATAATATTTTTACAATATAATAAATTACATTTTTTATAATAAAAATAAAGAAAAAATAAACAGAAATTAAAAAAGACGCATTTTTAGCTTTAAATCGGTAACGCGTGGGTTTCGGATCTCTCGCTACCGGCCTGGTGAACGCCCGGTCGGTACTCTACGTACGTACAAGCTGCTCTATGTCGCCAAGTAGGAGAACGCGAGGACTTTCGCGTGAAGAACGGGCCCAAGTCCACGGGAGTCTCGGGGCGTGCACCGTTCTTATGCGGGCGTGTAAGTGATCGGGAGTCGGGAGAGTCCGAGAGCCAAGAGGGATCCTCTCTCTCCCTTTCCTTTTATTTTCTTTCTCGTTCTGTCTCTCCACCTCTCCGGCACATTTTATTCTCTGCCCCGGCGATACCAGCGGGCAGGGCTGTGGCTGCCGTCGCGCGCTGCCGCTGGAGTTTCGCTGCGACCGAAGCACTCGATGACTCATCGACTTACCGAATGACCAATGAACCGCAGAGTGGCTCGTACAGCCGTTCGCCTCTGACCCCCCTCGAGGAATGCCTATAGCTAACACAATCTCGCACACAGGCAAAGACAGCTATGTGGGAAAATAAGTAATAACCACGACGACGATCGCCGTTCTGCAGGATGACCAAATCGATCTGTGACGGACACGAGCTTCGTCACGTTCGGGGGTGTAAATCATTCTATGGAATTTCGTGTGTTTAAAATTTTTTTTTATTTTCAGTTTCGTAACTTAACTGGAGTTGGAGTTGGAGTTGTGAACTTGTCTTGGGAAGTCGCTGAACTCGGGGAAGGAACGGTAATCGAAATTGAATTGAAATTGAAGTAGAAGTTAAAATTGAAATTGAAACTGAAGTTAAATTTGTGAAATTGAAATTGAAAATTCATAGTCTTAATACATGACGATCATCTCCATGTAGCCGACCTTGCAGCCTTCGAAGTAGCAAATCAGTTTATCACGTATTTTTCACCGTTTAAACACTTGGGAAAACCGTGAAACGTACAGAATTAAAAATCGTAATTATTGGAGTTGTGAAAATGTCTTGGCGACTTGGAGAGCGAGGGTGGAACGTTAATTGAAATTGAAAAAACTGCATTTGAAATTGTATTGAAGTTAAAGTCGAAATTGAAATTGGATTTGATCGAAATTGAAACTACATAGACAGTCTTAACACAGTACAATCTTTTTCTTAACGCCAACCTTTCACCGTTCGAAATATCAAATCAGCTTTTCGCTTACTTCTCGCAGCATAAGCCTCCGAGAAAATTTTAACACGTCCACTTTTAAAACCGTAACTACCCGAATCATGGAGATACATCTTGGCGAGTCATTGGGGCGCGAGGGAAAAAGTTACAATTGAAATTGAAAATTCATAGCTAGTCTTAGTGCGTCGCAATCATCTCTTTATCGCTGACTTTCCACCGTTCGAAATATCAAATCTTATCGCATATTTCTCGCAACATAAACCCCAGGGAAAGCCTTAACACCTCCCCTTTTAAAACCGTAACCATTCGGATTGTGGAAATATATCTCGGCGAGTCATTGGAGCGCGAGGAAGGAACATTAATCGAAATTGAAATACACGAGCTCTACGCTATCGCGCGTATATCTCGGATTCTGCTGTCTCATAGCTTTCAGTCCACATATATATCCATACATATATATCCACATATCTATACATACATATATGGGTCAGAGCGGGGCAAAATGGCACAGCGGGGCAAAACGGGATGACGAGACAAAACGGAATGTTCCAATAAGTTTCGGATGGCGGCGATAGTGGTACGTGGGGCAAAACAGGTTTGACAATCCGGATGTATAGTTGGGACAAAATGGGGCATCCAAAAATGATAGGAAAATTGAGTTTTGCCCTCTGTCCCGTTTTGCCCCGCTGTGCCATTTTGCCCCGGTCTCCCCTATGCCCGAGTCTCGTTACTCCTGCCCTCTCGTTCACTTTGAAGCTTCTATGGCACAGGAGGTGCAGTACGTAGAAAAAGGGGCAAAGCTTTTATTAAATTCCGGCTGCGTCGGTCGGCTCCGCGAGAGAAAAGGAACGAGAGCCAGGGGGTGCATTCGTTTCCGGAAGGTACGCGTTGGACGAGAGCCAGTAACGCTCCGGCGAGAACTGGCCCCTGCGCCATAGGCAACCCGTCGCACACCGGTGCAAGCCGCGCACTCACACAGAAGCTGCAACCAACTGCCGCGCAGCTCGACCAGACCGAACGCGTTTAATATCACCCGCGACTGACGTTGTGTCTTACGGAAACGTTTCTTTATCCTCCGGTCACGTGGAGTTTAACAACCTGCCGTTCATCTCGCACACGGCGCCTGGACATTACTCGATGCGGTACGTGCGAGAACCTTTTTCTTCACTTAAATCTGCCACTCGCAGCTCAATTCATTTGGACCTCGAGCAATGATGCATCGCTGGGATGTAAAAGATAATTGAAACTTGTTTTTTTTTCTTCTTTTTTTTCGTCGATTTTTGCAGTTTCAAGGATTGAAATTTTTCACTAGGGCTTAAGACTATAAGTATCCGGACATTATTCGATGCGGTACGTGCAAGAACCTTTTTCTTTACTTAAATCTGCGACTCGCAGCTCAATTCATTTAGACCTGGAGCAAAGATGCATAGCTGGGATCTAAAAAATAATTGAATCTAGTTTTGATTCTTTTTTTTTGTGGATTGTGCAGTTTCACGGATTAAAATTTTTATTGGGACTTGAGACAGAATTAAGCAACTTTCACGTTATTTTTCATATTCAAGCACATTTGAACTTGTCCAAATATTTGATTACTTAATTTTTTATCCTTTACTTATTTTTCAAGGGCCGAAACTTTTATAATAATAGTACTAATAATAATAACGATTAATATCATTATTATTACTATAACAATAAACTGTTATGGTCTGCTAATTATTTTTAAAAACATTATCTTACATCACCTTAAGATTCACCCCATACATTGCGGAATTTTTTGAAAACTTTTTCCACATCGGATTTCAAAGTAATAATAATAATTATTATTATTACAACAATAAAAATAAAGCTGCCAGGGTCTGCTGAGGGTCTCGAATTTTAGGCAGGAAAATAAAAAAACAAGTGTCACATCGCCTTAGAACTTCGCATCATATATTGCGAGATTTTTTTTTTTTACTTTTTTTATGTCGGATTCCAAAGACGAAGATGGTTTTGTCAACAGCTCGTGAGAGATGTTCACGAATGAATGGTCCTCCGGACGGATCGGTGTGAGAAGGGCGCGGGGGGGGGGGGGGGGGAGGAAGCGCCGCTCTGTATACCAACAGGATCGAGAGAATTACTACGATAGCTGAAAACGGGTGAGCTCGTGCACGGTACACGAGCGTCTCTGGAATTCCTCGGAGGATTTAGGTTCGATCGAATGGTGCCGAGTGCAATACTCGAGTATCTCTGCCATACATCTATAGCCGAGAGTAAACCGACTGGGGAATCGCGCAGACTCTCGCTTCTGCTCCCGCAGATCTAGGTCGAAGGACCCGGTCGCGTTTATTGTTCTTCCAACAGCAGGCAGACCAGCCCAGCCGGCCGAGCCGGTATATTAGAATTCCTACGGGTGTGCAGAGCGGATTGAAAAATATTTTTGCAACCTCGATATCCCGTAGATTTTTCCGGAGATAAAAGAACATAGTTTTTTTATTTTCTGTTTTTAAAGAAAAATGCGATGAATTCGAGCTCAAAGAATTTCAATTCAATTTTCACCGATACGGAAATAAAATCATGTACCGACGGGTGATCATTTTTGTAGGTGCGGGCGTGGCGTTATGCATTGGGGAGGGCGGGGCAAAATGGGAAGACTGTTAACTGCACGAATGGGGCAAAATGGGGCACGAAGAAATTTTGAAAAAAAAGAGAAAAAAATATCGTTGAAACACTGGAAAGACTGAGGCAAAATTTGTACTGGGATATAAACTATATCTTCTAAATTATACAGATTGAAATGATTATTACGAATTATTTTTTTTGTTTTTATAAAAACATTCTCAGGCCGTTTATTTTTTAGCATGCCCATTTTGCCCCACGAGGCGTGGCGACATCAATAGGGGCGAACGGGCCAAAATACTTCTTACTTTGTCAACTGCACAAACAGGGCAAAATGAATCACGAAGAAATTGCGAACAAAAAAAAAACAGAAAAATATCTTTGAAACACTAGAAAAACTGGGGAAAAATAAAAACTGGGACATAAATCATGCCTCCTAAATCGCTCAAGCTCGAAGTGATTATTACAAATTAATTTCTTAATAAAATCATTCAAACGATATTTATTTCTTAGCCCCGACCATTTTACCCCACCCTCCGCTATATATATGATTATACATATATATAAATGGGCGATTTGCAAATTTTCAACGCCCAGGGTGCACTCCAGCTTCGCGAAGCTCGTGTATCATGCACCCGGCAAGTGCAAGCACGAGCGCCGCATAATTAACTAAGTTATGTGTCCCATTAACTGTAATGGAAGGAGATGCGAGATCCTCCCTCTGGTCTCTGTGTCGCTGTTGAAGCCTCCCATGGCCAACGATACAGCTGATTTATGTTTCGTTGGCGAACACGTTCCATCTCCGTCGAACTTCGCTGTGTGCAACGTGCATGACTCGAATATCAAGACAAATTCGCACTTTGTGCGATAACGATATTATCTTGTTACGTTATAGATACGATCAATTTCGGCAACGACGGGGATTTTCTCTTGGGACGTGGCGAAATTTTGAGGTAAGTAAATGAACGGTTAAATAGCGAGATAAATCAGTGTTTACTTTAACCGCTAGGACGAAAAACAATTTACCGACGGCGATTCACCAAGCAAAGAAATAAGAAATGTATAAACATGAACAATGACGTCTGTATTCGATGCACATTGGTCAGAGCGAGTTTCATGCAAAAATAAAATTTGTGTATTCAATTCCTTACTTATTATATTTAGTATAAAATATAATAATATTTTTGGTAAAACATAAGCAAACCATCAAGATTTTTTTAGTGTAAAATAACGGGATCGTCGACTTTGACCCCAAAATATGACTTTTTAACCATTTTTGTATTATTACTTTATTTATTATTTACTTATTTTTATTATTTTCATACTTACCATTTTACCATTCTACCATTCTACCATCTTACCATTTTAATATATGACTATTTCACTGTTTCACTATTTTACTATTTTTACTATTCTTTTAATATTCTCTATTCCTAATATTATTTCGCCGGTAAATAGACAGAACTGCATTACCGAAGTAGATTTGGCTTGATGGATCGTGCCATTTGTCGGGGTTTCTCTCGGCTGAGGAGGCGAGCGTTAACAGTAAATGGTGGACACAGTGAATGGTTAATACGAAGCTTCGCGCGCTACCGGAGTCCCGAGGCTCCGATTATGCCCGTGGCTAGGAGACAGAGGGAGAGGGCCGATTTCTATCGAGATATTAGCAGCAGCAGAGCACTGACGAGAGAAGCGGCTTTGTTACGCGGAGCCAACCTATACCGATCTCCGGGGTAATCTCCCGAAATCCTCGGGAGCTTTGCCGCGGTAAACGCGGCCTAGTAATGCCCGTGGGGCAAGAGTCGGCTATTCGAAGGCTCGGAATCCGTTAGCTTTACCGAAGGTCGGGCGAGAATCAATCATTGCCAACCCCTTCGGGCCGGAGATTGAAACTGACGAGCTTTCGTCGATTAGCCTCCGAAGGTCGTACATTAACGCGATATTGCTCCGACATTAACATTCAACTAGAAGCGGAAAAGCTGCGAACTTCAAGGTAAACGAGGTTCAATGACATTTGGAGGTTTTTCAAAAATTGGTCGAAATTTTATTTGCGTTATTTCTTTTAAGAAAATGATTATTTTGGTGAGAATAAGTTACATGGTTGGCCAATTGTCAAGTCTGTGGGGTTAATTTTTTCGTTTGATATAATAACAAAATCATTTTGTTATCACCGAATTGCTCCAAATCGCAGCTGCACTGAAACATGGCCCGATGACATTTTGAGGGTTGCAAAAATTGGACGAAATCTTTTGGGGTACATTTGAGAAAATTACTATCATTTTGGTGAGAATAAGTTATATGGATGGTCAAGTGGTTAACTCTATGGCGTTAATTTTTTCGTCCATAATAAATAAATCGTCCGTTATAAAAAAAAAATATGACTATTCTTGCTGGACACAAATCGTGTCACAAATCGTGGCTGGACTGAAACGATGCCCCATGACATTTAGAGGTTTAGCAAAAATTAGAAGAAATGTTTTTTTTTCTGATTTTCAAGAACATTCAAGTCTATGGGGTTGTTTTTTTTCGATTTTTATAATGCTTTTTTAAATATAATTTTACTATCACGTCAATTGCTCCAGATCGTCGCTGCACTAAACGGAGCCCAATGACATTTTGAGGTTTTGCCAAAATTGGGCCAGATTTTCTTTGAGTTTCCTTTAACAAAATTATTATTACAGTAGTGAGAATAAATTATATGGCCAATTGTTCGGTCAATGGGATTGATTTTTTTACGTTTACTATAATAAAAAAAAATGAAAATAAACGTTTATTATCAGGAAAGTCGCTCCTCATCGTCGCTGCACCGAAACGAGGCGTGGAGTTCGGTCCGATGAAGAAACGACGTGGCAGATACTTCGTGGAATATGACGCAGAAAAAGTTACGAGCGTCGGTAGGAAAGTGGAGAAAAAAGTGGCCGTCGCGCGACCACCCGAAAAGGAGATAGTGTCACGCTCGATAAAACGGAAGCCGGGACGGAACAAACGTCGAGTCGACAAACCCACGTACCGCAAAGGTCCGAGAAGATCGTCGAGAAAACCTGCCGCCGTGAAACGACTCCGAAAGACTCGTCACCTGCGGCCACCGAATTCTTACAGATTCCTCTATCTGTACATAAATCCCAACTGCAGAGTCTCGGCAAAGTCGTCCGTCTCGTCGACGCGGATTCTCGAGCACGAGGAAACTGAAAATTCCGCTTAGCTTTTAACTTTCGATATTGTTTCGTTGCCGATAACGCGTAAAATATATTGTCCGGTAGAAAAAAATTCCTGCGAAATGGATTTGTAACTGGGAAGACTCGTAGCACGAATTTTTGTACCCATTTGTAATTTAACTCATCTAAAAAAAAAATTATAAATAAAAATCAGTAAACTTTGGCCTATGAAGATCGTTAAAGTTTTCAAACTGTATTGATTTTGGATACTTTCGAACAGTTCCACGATCATTAGTCATTATTAAATTGTCATCGAATCAATATGAATCGAAGACGTTAATGTCGTTGTTAATTTTTTTTTTAGATTTTTTAAAAATAAATATTTGAAAACACATACAGCGAACTTCCGGAATATTTAATCTCGTCTAGCGTCTCCCGCGACCTTCGTCACTCGCGTCCGGGGTCACGAGTCTTCTGGGTCATTGTCCTCGAGAGCGTAGAACGGTTAAGCCGCAAGGACGTAAGTCACGCCCGAGTGCCAATGTCGCGGGTTGTCGTAGATCGTGGACGGAAGTAAGTGGGCGCGAGCTCTCGCGGGCGAAGGAGGACAGTGGAGGAAACGGGAAGTTGCTTCTTGGCTCCCGTAGCCGAGTTCTCGTTGCATTACGCAATTTACTGTAGCGGATCTTTGCAGCTCGAAAGCCTCGGTCCGCCTGCAATATTTCTAACATGTTATTTCCAATGCCAATCGCATGGCTAATAACTACCGTTTGTAAAAAATAACAGTAATAATTATTATTATTACTATTAGTGTTACATTAGCGGTTATGTTGCCTCGCGCAGGGCTGTACAGATAGGCCGGCTTAGCCGGCTAATATATTTCATCCGGCTAATGGATTTTATAGTTTGGCCGGCTAATCCGTTTTAGCCGGCCAAGCTATATTAGCCGGATAAGCTGATACAGTCTTGGAATCTTTTTACAAATTTTTATGTTTTTTTCTAATGTTACCCGCAACGTATTCCGAACTATTTTCGCCCGCTGAACACGAATCGGCTGGCCTTTTTCGACTAAAGTACAATACGACATTAAGGGGCTCGATTTTATGCATGATTTTATGCACGTGGCCGGCTAAAATAGCTTGGCCGACTAAAACGGATTAGCCGGCTAAAATAGTTTAGCCGGCTAAGACGGATTAGCCGGCTTAGTCGGCCAAATTATAAAATCCATTAGCAGGATAAGATATTTTAGCCGGCTAGGCCGGTCTATCTGTACAGCCGTAGCCTCGCGCGCTCGCAATGTTGCGTGTGTATCCGTGAGTATCCGTGCGTAACTGTGAGTATCTATAAGTAACTGTAAGTAACTGTGAATAACTGTGAGTAACTGTGAGTATCTCTGTGAGAATTTATAAGTAGCTGTGTAAGTGCCCAATCGACATGACCTTTATTATTATTTAGATTATTATTGATATGAGAGATAATAATAATAATGGAATATTATAAGATGAAAATGATAACAATCTTTGTTATTATTATTTTCATCTCGGGGACTGTTCCATCATTATCCGCATAAATTTTTTATTGATACCGGAAGTTAATTGTCAATTTCTCGGCGAGCCCAGACAACGTCTTTTTCGTGAGTCGTCCATGCAATTCCGCATTCCTTATCACGGCAGGGATACCTTCGATCCGTCAAGACGACCGTCTATACGCGAAAGCTCTCGTGTCATTCCCACCACCGTCCGGGCGCTCGGATAACTAACGACGAAAATTCGTCTTCCGTCACTCGGAGGAGGAAGTTTGCCCGCCGCACGAGAGAGCCTCTTTCACCGATCGATGATAATTACACCGGGAGACGACGACGACTTTCCAGTCGGGCCATAATGAAAGCCGCGCCAGGAGCGCCGTACGCTGGACCGTAAACGTGTCGGTCGTCGTTACGCGCGCATGCGCGAGCGCCGCTAGAAGCATCGAGAGAAAAGCCTGTACGAATGAAATTTGTTTTTTTTACCAACATCGAGTTCAATTCTATTTACTTCTTACGCTCGCACGGACTCCGCCCACGGATATTCGCTAATTGGTGCAGCCTTATAGCTCGCACCGTCGGAGGTTTGAAATTTTTTTAGAGCCTCGCGCATGCGCGCCTGCGCGCGCAGTCGCAGCCGCATAAGAATGCTGCTATAGTGCGGCGCACTATAGAGCGGTGCATAGCTTTCGTGGAACGAGTCCAACGTACCGCATTTAAATAATAGAGTACGCGAAGAGCTCGGCACCGTGAGTGGCGCGTGTAAAAAAAAAAGATATAAAAATACTATCAAGTACCGGCGGAATATTTCCGTGCACGTGAATCATCCCGGCAGGGTCGCGGACGTTCGAGCCGATGTCGCGATTTCACTTTCGGAATCAAAAGCCTGTAATTAAATCGCTCGGTATAATTAAACGATATACCGGAACGATGGAAACCACCAATATTCCGAATGGAAAGCTACCTGTTATTTATCTCTGCCGAGGCAGAAAATAAAAAATAAAAATACATAATAATGATCATGCTCATGTTAATTGCGGAAAAAGAGGGAACAAATTAATTAAAATTTCAGCCTGAAGGCGAGTCTCCGGGATGTTTATTTTTCAGCACTAATTGCATATTTCGAAGTGACCTTCAGTTGAATTTTGTTCTTAAGTAAAAATATTTGTACAGCTCTTACTCGAAAGTAGAAGAAAATAAGAAAAATAAAATTAAGCTGAAATTGAAATACTATCACTTAAATGTTAATTTTTTTTAGTAAAAACGTTTGTACAGCTCTTATTCGAAAGTAGAGAACAAGCAGAAAAATAAAATTGAAATTTTAACAGCTGAATGGACAATGTTTTAAAAATGATCTTTAATTGCGACGATTTCATCCACTTATCGTCCGGATCGCGGACTTTTCCGGTTCCGCAATCGCAGCTTCCGTTTCGTCGTCGAGAGTCGGGCAGTGACATGCATATTAAAAACGTTCGGGACGAAGCGTCGGTCAAAATGAAATTGGCTTTACGGGATGTGACGTACAACACGCTCGGTCGCGGTGCATCGAGGCTGTTAATGTAGGTCGCGTCACGAAGATGCGCCCGGTTACGCAAGCCTTCGCGATGGGATCCACTTTGATGCTCGTTAATTGCGGTCTCGAGCGCATATTAGCCCTCGTGTCCTCTGGAACTTTGCCATGTCGGACATGCGCGACGCGGAAACTGTTATACGCCCTTTCACGAAGGTCGCGTCCTATTCGTACTCAAAAAAAATTAAATTAAATTAAATTTAAAAATTAACCGCGGTCCTTCCGACTATCACCTATATATATCAATATCAAACAAGCAATGTATTTAGCAATATATATATAGCAATTTGATATTGCTATATATATCAATATCAAACGTCCCACACGAATGCAAATATATGTATTCATTTACTAGACGCGAATCATATACTTATAGACTATAGACTATAGACTTGATATATTTAACAAAAATGTATTATTTTTTGTAAATAAGGACATTGAAAAAATATTTTTATAAAATGTTCTAATAATATAAATATATTTAAATATAAAAAAAATTTTATATACAAACGCCCAATTCGATAAATAGCCTGTATTTTATTTTACTTCCCTGCGTTAATTCCGTACGAGGAAGTTAGGCCGTGAGTTTGATGAGGCACATCACATCGACGGTTCGTTCATCGGCGGATAGATCGATAGCTGAATGAAAGTTCTGCGATGAATCATAAAAGCCGCGTACACGCGTCGCTCGCTGTCCGCGATCGGATATCGAGGCTCGCCGGGAGTGATCGATGGCTGAATAATTGATCCTAATCGGGACGGTGAAGGAGGTGTTTTTAGCGATGGAACAACGTCCGGACGCTCCAACTGTGTATTCCGGCGAACCATCAATTACCCGCTCGTGTATAACTCGGGACGCACGGGTCGCCGATTTCAATTGCCTTCGTCAGAAGAGCGCAACTCACACGCGGTTCCTTGTTTCGAGCGGGGATAACCCGGACGGTTGTTACACGCGAAATCCACTCGTCATTATACCGAGCGACGGTAACCGACAGCGATAGGTGCGCGGTTGATGTGTGGCTTTGGCGGTCCCCAAAGTCAAGCGGTATCGCTCGCGGTCAGTACTTGGATGGGTGACCGCCTAGCCGCGCGCTGGCTTGCGCATCGAATCGTGAAGCGGGAGGCAATTTTCTCGGAGATTGGTGATTATCCTGTAGGAAGGGACGATCCCAAAGTCTCGAGACTGAAAGTTCGACCTTAAGTCCGAACTTAAGCCGGTAAATAAAGTTCCAACTTAAGTTCGAACTTCAGCTGGAAAATAAAGTTCCAACATAAGTTCGAACTTAAGCTCGAACTTAAGCCGGGAAATAAAGTTCCAACTTAAGTTCGAACTTAAGTTGGAACTGTAACCGCTTTTTTTCTGGAATGCACATGTCAATGACAGTGGGCTCTCTATGCGATGCGGTGGCGTTCACTATTGCGTATTTGACTACGCTTGTGCATTCTAATCCTATTCTAAAAGTTGCATTGCACTTTAGCAATGCACTTACGAGAAAAATTGTAAACCAACGCCAATCTCTGGGGAAAGAGGCGTCTGTGTATGGCCAGGTTTTCCGCAGTTTCCCTGTGCCCTTGTGCGAATGCGACACAAGGGCGAGGTGGGGTGTGTAAAAGGGGAAGGACCCCGTACAGGTGGAACACATATAAAATATACCGAGCGACGGTCTGGTAGCGCGATAAATCGCCCAAAGGATTTTTTCCCGGTTACAACCAACTTTTCGTACTCTTCTGCCAAATGCTTTATATCCGTCGAGGACCAATTTTGTTTAGCCGAAACGCCTTCGGGGATGGGTTTATTTTGGCAGAAACTAGAACTTTGTCGACTTCGTCATCGCTCTTTCGGGAAGGCTCGATATACACGTGGATTCTGGGACACGGCGCGTCGGACCGTAGATCCGCGGCCGGTGCATTTGCTTGTTGCACATTTGATTGGTCATTTTTGGGTTTAGGAATATCGAATCGATATATGTGAACCGATTAAAATTTTTTTTTTTAAGGTCGGTTCGTACGTTCGTAGCATTGTTTTGATCATTAGACAGGCTTCGAGGTTTTTTTTTTGTTGATATTTTTATAATTAATAATTGAACTTGCTTGTTGCAGATTATCTTGGAAATTTCGGTTAGAAATAGCAAATCGATATATTTACTATTTCTATGCACAAGTTCGTAAAATTTTTGATTCTTAGAAAGTCTTCGATATTTTTTCAATAGAAATTATTATAATGTATAATTATCGGCGCTCTTTTGGGAAGGCTCGATATTGACGTGGACGCGTTTCTCGAGACGTAGACGCGCGGCCGGTAGGCATGTTCGTTGCACATTACATTGGTGATTTTTGTTTTCAGGAATATCAAACCGACATATGTGGGCCGAATTTTTTTTTATCGTCGGTTCGTAGAATGGTTTTTAGACAGTTTAGAAAGTTAGAAAATTCTTAGAAAGACTTCGAGCTATTTTATCTAAATTTTTGTAATCAATAATTTATATGAATTTTTTCGGCAAGAAATTAATGAATCATAATTTCATTTCTATTAATATGAAAATTGCCTTCCCTCGCTAATGGAAACACCTTTTTTTTACGTATTAAAATTTTTTTTTTGTATTATTTTTTTATTGTATTTAATTTTCGATAGCTTTTCATCCGCACCTGCAACCGACACTGCACCGCCGACGCCCTCCCTCACCGGCGTTGTGTGTATCTCGCTCGCCTCGTCTATTTCGGTGAAAATTATTACGACTATCGTCATCGCTCGGTATACACAGCGACGAGGACATCGACGGCGGCGACTTTGTATGTATATTAAATTTCGGCTTACGCAACGATTTACCTTTGGAACAAGCTCCTTTCATCCCACCGAACTCTCGAGTTTCACCGAGGGAAATTGAGAAAATTTCATTTTCACCGTTAAATCGCCGTAGACGAAGTTTTAGTTTGCACGAATAATGTTTCATTTCAAACTACCCTTTAAAAACCAACGGGACGATCGTGGATCGAAAAATCATAGAAAGTTTATCAAAAAATTGTTCAAATTTAATTTTCGTTCTTTACCTTTCGATAGTAGTTTTTACATAAATTCGATATTTTGCCTCGAAGCAAAGCAAACAGACGATGATTCAGTTTTACCCCCCCCCCCCCTGCCAGCTTCGACGCCGCACGGCCGGCTCAAGGATATTATATATATATATATATATATGCGTACACAGAGGAACGCGAGAATTACGAGACGGAAGAGTTTCTCTCGTAATTCACAGGGACAGCGCGTAGAAAAAGATACGCTGCGCACCCCACATATATACATGCATATATATATAATATTTTATATATTATATAGATATGTACCATGTTCATATATTCAGAGTGCTTGCATGCTGAATGAAGGGGAGCAGTGGGTGCGACGTCCTTCCGCCTCCTGTGACCCGTCTCTCCACCTGCCGCGCACCCATAGCGCCGGCAAGTGCAGCAAAATTTATTCTCGGGATGCTCAATCTTCGTTGTATTTTTTTTTCTTTTTTTTTTTTTTTAAGTTCGCCTGGTGCATTTACGAGATTCTATTCAACTTGCGAGTGTGCAGCGATACAACTGTGCAGCGGAGTATTATTTATGTGCAGTAATCTGACAAGCGCATGAATCAGCTCGGTAAAAATGAATTCATCTTCGCGCATGAGAATTTTGATATTTTTGTTATAGTCCGGAGATAGAGAGTGGGTGGAGCGGAGAAATAATGTATGTTCGTGCTGTGGATGGTAAGTAACAATTAAAAAACAGAAACGTATTTTAGTTCTGCGTTGATGTGTGGCTGGCACGGTTCGTCATTGCGGATATTTAGAGATACGTAGTAGCTCGGATCCCTGTTTCAGTCGTCTCGCCAGCTGATTATTACCGACGTAGACCCACCAACGCAACAGTAGGTTTATGTAACGCTCCTTCTTTTTTTTTCATGTACGACCATAATGCGGTACAGCGGGAGACGATAATGATAATAAAAAAAAATGGTTCGTTAAGAATAACGTAATAGCGTTCTTGATAAAACTACGATTTATGGCGGTTCTTCGTCATTACGACGGAAAGGGAAGCTCAAAACATAAAAAAAAAAAATTAACTGCTATCGAGGTCAATTTGTTTTCCGACAAGCGGCTTTACGACCGCATAACAAGAATTGGTAAAGACGAAATTAAGGAAAATTTATATGGCGGTCTATTAGTAAAGTTTTCTGTCCCTCGTGCTTATTCGGCAACTTTTTTGACCATACTTGATAGGACTTGAAATTAAAAAAAAAAAATTAATTTACTAGACGCGGTATATTTTGATACTTGCAAAATTTATTTTCCGTTGTATTCTCGGAGGAAGACCGATGTAAAGAAATATCGCTGTGCAGTGTGTCTTTCAACTTGCGGCAACTGCGGAATATAAAATAAGGGAAAAAATCTATCGTTGTCTATTAACAAAGCTTCCTGTCTCTCGTGTTCATTCAGCAGTTTTTGATCAAACATGATGCGACTTGAATTAAGTAAAAAAAAAAATTAATTATTTGCTATACCAGAGGTACAGTTTGGTACCCACAATAGTTATTTGTATGGCAACGGCGTAGGAAGGGAGTTCTTGGCGAGTGTGAAAATGCCGCACACGAGCCGAAGAGGCGAGTGCGGAATTCATACGAGTCAGAATCTCCCTTTTCTACTCCCATGCCATTCATATAATTTTTTTCTAACAAATTCATGAAAATCAAGCTTTTCGTTTCCGTGATGTATGCGTAAAAAGGCACTTTCACGCACTAGTGCCGGAAAAAAGCCCGTTTTGGGTTTATACGCATGCGCAGTATTTTTCCCGCACGCGATACGAAAAAGTGCCTTTCTGCGTACACTTCACAGGAACATAAAGCGGGATTTTATGTGCATGCGTTAGGAAAAATCTATTTTTTTTTCATTGTATTTTCCGAGGACGACCGAAGCAACGAAATATCGCAGCGCAACCTAACTCTCGGTCTATACTGTAGAATATAAAATAAAAGGAAAACAATCTATGACAGTCTATTAATAAAGCTTCCGCTCTCTCGTTTCTATTGAGCAATTTTTTGACCATACTCGATAGGCCTCAAAATAAATTAAAAAAAAATCTTTACGATACCGAGTGTATATTTTGATACTCGCAAAATCAATTTTTCGTTGCGTTCTCGTAGGAAGACCGATGCCCCGAAATGTCGCAGTGCAGCGTAACTTTCGATTTGCGGCTGCGAAATATCCACTCTGTGGGCCGGTGCCGAGCTTTCCCGATTCCGGAGTCTCGTAAGGGGACGAGAGGATCGTGCGGTCGGAGAGCGATATTGTTGGCTCGCTCGGGTTCTCTGCTCGCGCGATTATACATATTTGCGTTTCCACAGTGACGATATCCCGACTATGCGCGTGTGCCCCAATGGCTATCGCATGTACGAGAGTAACGAGAAACCGTACCCGGTGCGGCGAGAGGGCCGGCATACCGCACGTCGACGATGTATACGATACGTATATGTACCGTACGTGTTGTGTATCATCGATACGTTTGTCCAGCCTTCGACGGAAATGCGACCAGGCTCTTCAGCCCCTGCTCGTATCTAGATTGAAAACATTTTTTTTGTTTATTTTCAAAAAAAATGCAAACGGCAATAAAATGCTGGCAAAAAAAAAAAAAACAGCCCAGAATTGTTGTCTTTTCCAGTCCAACCACGATCGAGTGCGGCAAACCCGTTTGACCAATCAAATACTTTTTTGTTATTAATCCTACAATTGTTATTGCTATTATTGCTTTTTTTATTGTTAATATTGTCATTATTGTCAATATTGCTATTACTGGTATTATTGTTATTGAATAATAATCGCTATAATAGTCCGTATCATCGAGTTCGATTTCAGCGTCGAGGGGAAAGAAAGGAAAGGAAGAGACGAAGTTATATGTGGGAAGTGGGAAATGGGAACGTCCGGTGCCGTTTGACTGCGCGGCGCGAGTCACCGATGAAAAGTATCTTTTCCGCGAGCACCGTGCGCGAGACCCTTGTACAACAGTGGCCGGCATTCAGCGGCATTGATAAATTGTGTGCGTGAAAGGCACTCATTGTGAGACACGCGGCCGGGCACTTAGCGCTGGCCAAGAGAGAGGTCCGGAACGATTACCGTTGGCCTCATACAGCGAACGCTCGAGACCATCGTTCGCTGACCGAAGAAACTAAACGAAGAGAATTTCACGTGCGGCGAGGCCGTCGTGACCGCGAATAGAGATAGGGCAGCGGTGATAAATTGCGTCGGTGGCATTCTAGGAGGAAAAGAAAGAAAACAAAATTGGAACCGGGAAAACTGGAGAAGAAAATAAGATAAAAAATTCCGCCGATATCGTCGCGTCGAGGCAAAAAAATTATGTGGTCGACTTTCTCTCGCCTATTCTCTCATTGTCGGAACGAGATAACTAAAATAACGGATCTGAGACGCGGGTTGTTCAAGTGATTAATTTTTGGTAGACATTTTTTATTAATTTTTATTTCAACATTTTAAAAATAATCTGTTCTCCAGAGATGAATCCGCCGTGGAGTTAATCTTGCATTAGGGACATTTGTAAAGATGTCTTTACGAATAGTGGTAATTTTTTTTTTTGTGTCCAGCGAACGAACCAATTAGCTGGGGTGACTTATCGGCACGACATTGACCCATGCACATCGACGGGCGTAGATAAGGAAGTCTCTGATAAGCCGAGGAAGACCTTACTGTGCGATCGGACGTAATCCTCTTCCATTTGGTGACAAAAAATGTCCATACGCCGTGGCTCGTTAATAATTAATAACTGTAGCGCCCAATTGAGAATATGTAACAAGGATGTAAATAATTTGCCCTCCCATCCAAGCTTATCAGAATTTTATGAATTACCCGAAGGATTAAAAAAAACATATTAAAAATCTTAGGTCGAACAAAGTTGTCTCGAAAATTCGCTCGATAACTGTTATCGAATCAACGTACATAATGTAATCTGTCTATAGATTTCTTTACTCGTTTCGCTAATTCTCATCTCTAGGCCAGCAATGAGCAGCAACATCATCAGGAATGACATAACATGAAATCCTACATCGCAATTTTCACGCCTAGAAATCTCACGGCGCCTTAAAGATGTTCGAAGACGATTGTTTCCTGCAGGGTGCGCACACGGGTGCAGTCCCAGTGTCCTTGTCGTCCGATGGACAATGAGAAGATCGCTTGACAGTAAACACCCACAGGAAAAACAAGAAAAAATGCACGAGGCTCTAATCGCGTCGAATAATTAGAACGCGATGACGCACCTAGATTAGCAAAGAGGTAACTAAAAAAAAAGACTATGCCCGTTATACTATCCGACCGGCGGTGAACCCCCGAAGGTGACGAGAGAAAAAAAAAGAAAAAAAATGTTTCAGTGCGACCAGTAGTAACTTCGCAGTCGAGACGCACACAGGCGCGCACAGGCCTGTCCGCCGGCGTTACGCCATCGCCATGTGACCTTGCTGCGTGAAAACTACACTGTACGAATCTCCGCTCCCTCTCCCCGCGGCGAGTGTAGAGCGCCTGCCGCTACACCGATGCCTCTCCCGTGCGGCCGGCGTTCTCTTTACAAAGTTTATAACCGAGCTGGCTGATCCACTCCGGCCAGGCCGGAGTGGCTCACGTGCCTCGGGATATCTTCTTTAAGTTAGCATTTGCATAAAACTCTTGTGTGCAGACCCGGGCGCACAGATATTACCTACACAGGCAGCCCGCGGGCTCTATAAATCCGATCGCACACGGTGAAACTTAATCTCTCGAGGAAAAACGTCATCGTAACGATCGGGCGCGTTAGCGTATCGACCGCTCGAGTAAACCAACGCTCCGATGAACGACGCCCGATGCATTACCTTACTATGTAATAATGTAATTACGCTGAGCAGCGACTCTGTGATTTCTGGAATTGAACGACGTGATGTGTATAATAAGATTTCTTTTCTTCTGTTTTTGTTTTTTTTTTTTGTGGGCAATATCATAATCGCGTGGATCGGCCGATTAGATATCGTTTTATTCGTACCGCGGGAAAATGTGGAACTCGCATGCACTTTTAATGAACACCTGTGCCGGTGTTTGGCGCCCGATATACATTTTTTCTTTCCTCCATTGTTGCTTCTCGACAAAGAATTCGCTGGAATACTTCGTCGAGAAATAACAATGAGTATGAAAATAAATAAATGAAAAATAAATACATTTATTTTCTGACAACTCAATTTGTAAGGTCAATGGGAAATAACAAATAAATGTTTGCGCATTGAAACTGCATTTGCTGGAATTCATCGTCGAGAAATGACAATAAAACAATCGCGAGAAATCCTCGGCGACTTTATAAATTGACGTGCCTGAAAAGAAATCATTATTTTTTTTCATATCTGTTGTTATTTGTGGACGCAGAATTTCGCTGAAATTCTTCGCCGAGAAATCACAATGAAATGTATATATATATTTTTTTTTCAGACACCTCAATTTATAAAGTCAATGTAAACTAATAAATGTATTTTTGCTCGTTTAAACTTTGTCAACGAAGTTAAAACACCTTGCTTGTATCGATGGATCAATGTGTCTATCACATTATCTCTCATCGTTATTGATAATGATAACGGACGATATACTTTTCTTCCGCTTCCTCATAGAGGAACCTTTGTTTTTGTGACAAAAAAAAATCGAGATTTTAATAAAAATGTTTTCAAAATCTTCCAAAACATCGAAAAATCACATTAAAAAAAATGTCTGAATGTACATACGTGTGTGTGTGTGTGTGACTCAACGCGAAAGATTCAAATTGCAATCTAAGAATGCTGAAATTTCACACACAGCACGTGTTTGGAATGATAGTCAATGTTTCTTGAAAAAATGTACACGATTTTTTAATTTTTAAAGATACTTGTACATCACAATTGTTTTTGAAAAAAAAAGAATCCTATACTTAATTTACTTACACGTCGTTATTCTTGCGATGATTGATAGCACACTCTGATAAGAATACGCTGATAAAAGCGCTATTAAAAAATTTGGTACATCAAAAAGTTCGTCATTGAGTCATTTAATCATTTTTTTTTTCGTTAAAAATACGGCGACGTCACGTGATCCGCCTGGTCACGTGACGTCGCCATTATTCAAAACAAAATGTTGAACCATTTTGTTTGCCTCGTTACTCTCCATGCACTTGTTATTCCACCTGCGCCTCGACGATAACAAACGACATGGACCGCCCGAACGACATAACCTCGTTCGATTGAGCGTGCAAATGAGAAATACCGTTGGTCGACTCACCCTAGAGATGCGAAGAGGTTGATGCAGGTCGCGGCCGCCGTGCATGCGGAAGCCCCAGGGAGAGCCGCCAACGAGGGTGACTTCCCTCGTGCTCATCCTCGAGTCCGTTGCCTTTCTTCCTTCTCCCACTTACTCTCTCAACCACCGGCGTAAACGGCACACTTCCCTATTTTATTTTTCCACCCTTTGTTTTCTCCGGCTCTTCGTATTTCCGCATCGACCCTCGTCCCCTTCCCGTCGTTCCCTGCGCTCTCACCGAAGGCGCCGGCTCATCGATAATTTAACGTTTAATTCCTCGCGCCGGACATCGCGAAGAATTGGTCGAATGACTCGATAAATTAATTTTTAAATCGCGATATTTCTCGCGGGTCTCGACGGCTGCGGTGCGAACAATTGTCCAAGCACTGGGAGGACCGCACACTGCCGCGGCTCGCGCCACACTAAACTCTAATTTCCCCTGCCGCCCCCCGGGACCCCCCGCGCCCGAACGCCACCGACGGCAGCCGAGGCGGCCGGCGACGACGCGACGTTCTCACCCGCTAACCGCCAATGACGCGTGCTCGCTTTGACAATGCGATGGGAGCTCTTCTGGCCCTCGCGAATTAAACTCTGATTCTTTTTTTCTCTTTCACTATCGCCGACTGTTCGATGGCTCGTGGATAACATAGAGACTCTCGCTGGCGCATCGTGATCGAATAATTGCGATGGATCGGCGGGTGTGAGTGCACGAGAAGGCGGGAAGGAGAGGTACCTGCCGATCGACTTCTCACCCGCTCGACTACCAATGACGCGTCCTTGTGAGCGCGAGCGTGCAGAGGGGAGGCTCCGTTATTCGTTCGACTCGCGTTGCCGGACAAGACGGCGAAAGTAATATGGACCGAAAAAGAAATATTTCATATTATATGAATGTATATAATTTTTTTAACTCGTTATGTTGCCACGTTTTTATTCTTAGGTTTTCTTTTCCTATCAATGACGCGTCCTTGCTGCGAGAATGTTAGACGGAAGGCTTCGTTATTCTTTTGACTTTCGCTGCCGGCCGAGACGGCAAAACTATTACGGCCCGAAAAAGAAATATTTCATATTATGTGAACGTATATAATTTTTTAACTCTACACGTTGTCGCATATGTATTTTTTGGTTTTCTTTTCGTACATTTCGTCCGCGCAAGGGAGAACGAATTTGTAGTGTTGAATTGTCCACGAAGACGATATTAATTTATTGGCGAAAAGAAGCTTCGATTCGAATATTGGACCGACGTTAACGGTCAAATGAGGTAGACTCGTCCCTAGACTCGCCTAGCCGTGCAGGCTCGCCTGGCCGGCGAGCCTATCCGTAATCACCTGACCCACACAACGGGCCGTAGTGTTTTACGCCTCGCAAAGGGGGAGCTTTCCGTTTCCTTTGAGAAATAAAAATCGCGTATATCCTTTTTCTTACTCGTGCAAATTACCTTTGTCTCGTGTTGTGCTCGTGTTGAAAGTGTGATGGGAACGAATTTTCGTTCGTACGGTTAATGTACATCGGATCGTTCGATGTTACAGCGAAAAACGTTGCTTCCAGAAAATTCTACGGTCGCCATGATTTTTTTGTCGCGAAAATTAAACTGCCAGTCGATCCGCCAATAGCCGCACGGAATAAAAATCGCGTATATCCTTTTAGTGAACGAATTTATACTGTTGAATCGTCTGCGAGGCCAACATTAATTAATTCGCGAAAAAAAGCTTCGATACAAATATTAGACCGACGCTAACGGTCAATCCGGTAAACCCGTCGCGAGGCTCGGCTGGCCAGCGAGTCCACCCGTAGTCAGCTGACCCACAGAACAGGTCGCAGCGTGTATACGTCTCGCCGAGGACTGGAGCTTTCCGTTCCCGTTCAGAAATAAAAATCGCGTATATCTTTTCACTTATTCTCGCAAGATATCTTCGTCTCCCGTTGTGCTTGTGTTAAAAGTGTCGTGAGAACGATTGATCGTAATTACGGTTAATGCAGATCCGACTCTTCGATGTGTCGCGAAAAATAAGGATTCGCATCGAGAAAGTCGAAGTAGAAAGTGTTTTTGCCGAGACATTTTTTTACGACTCAGATTTTCTTCTAAATTAATTCTGCCGTCTACAATATCGTTAATTGAACGTTCAATATAATGATTCGATGTAAATTAATGTTATTATTTTTTATTTACGGATTTTTATTTTCATTTATTTCTTCATATATTCATTTTTTTTAAATATTTTATCGCAGAATCATCGAAAGCCATCTTTACGTTTTATCTAGAGCTCTCCGCGCAAGGGAGAATGCATTTGTAGTGTTGAGTCGTCCAACGAATCCGAAATTAATTTATTTGCGCAAAGGGTTTCGATGCGAATATTAGACCAAAGCTAACGGTCAAATGAGGTAGACTCGTCGCCATGCTCGCCGACCCAAGCACACTCGCCTGGCCAGCGAGCCTATCCGAAGTCAGCTGACCCACGCAACGGCCGCAGTGTTTTCGTCTCGTCGAGGGCTGGAGCTTTCCCTTTCTGTTGAGAAATAAAAATCGCGTATATACTTCGTCTTACCAAATTGTCTTTGTCTCGCCTTGTGCTCGCGTTAAAAGTGTCGTGAACGTTTTTTGTCATGTCGAACTTTCGCAGCGAAACGAAGCTTGTGGAACAATCTAAGTATACGATCGTCATGATTCTTTAATAACCGCTATTCGATCCGTTAATAGCCGCACAAAATAACAATCGTAAAATCGTATATCCTTCTGCTCGTGTAAATTATCTTTGTTTCGCGTTAATAAAAATGTGATGAGAACGAATTTTCGTCCGTACGGTTGATGTACATCGGACAGTTCGATCCTACAGCGATAAACGATGCTTCTAGAACATTCTACGGCCGCCATGTTTCCGTTGTCGCAAAAAAATAACTGCCATTCGACCGAATAATAGCCGCATGAAACAAATTCGCGTGTATCGTTCTGCTCGTGTAAATGACCTTTGTCTCGCGTTGTGCCGTCAATAAAAGTGCGATGAGAACGAATTTTCGTCCGTACGGTTAACACACGTTCGATCGTCCGTTGTAGCGGAAAATCAAGCTTCTGGAACATTATCCGACTCCATGATTATTTTGTCGCGAAAAATAACTGCCATTCGATCAGTTAATGGCCGCATGAAAAAAATCGCGTATATCCATCTCGGTAAAAGTGTGATGAGAACGAATTTCGTTCGTACGTTTGACGTACATTTGATCGTTCATTTTATCACTCCACAAATAATCCGTCGTTCGATCGGTTAATAGTCACAGAAAAAAATAAAAAATTATTTTCTCAGATAACGCGATAATTAATGTGGCGAGTCCGGTTCGGTTCTTTGTTTGTGCCTCCAGTGTAAAAGTGTAGTGAAAAGTGTTACTTGCTTTGTTGCGAACAGCGTAGTAGCGCATCGTCGCGGTACAACAAAGGGGCATCGAGAACGTCGAACTAGTGAGTATTTTTTTGCGACCATTTTTTTTAACGATTAAGATTCGCTTTATTCTGCCCTTTATTGAACGTTCGATATAACGACAATATAAGTCAGTGTTAATATTTTTTTATTTTCCGATAATTCTTCTCTCAATTCTTTTTCATTCATTTATTTTCATTTAATTTCTTCTTTTCTTTTTGTAATATTGTATCGCTGAATTATTTTACGCGAAACCGACGACAGCCTTATTGTCAGCAGTGCATCGTCGGATTACAATAACGGAGCTCCATGACATCGAGAACGTCGAAGTAGTAAGTGTTTTTGCTGAGACCATTTTATTACGATTAAGATTCGCCGCCGTTGCTGAACGTTCGATATAGCGATGCTATAAATCAATGTTAATATTTTTTTGATTTGCCGATTCTTTTTCTTTCATTTAATTTTTTCTTTGTGTAATATTTTATCGCGGAATCATTCGATGCGTAACGGACGTAAGTCTCGGTCGACACGGATAAAATTGTAGCCAGGTATCTCAATTGACAACAATCGTGGATCCTTGACACAAGTCGCAACAATTATTATTCGACCGTAGCGCTGGACGGACAGTCGTGGTTCGTGCGAGCGTACGTTTCGAGAGAGAGAGCATAAGTAGTCGCGGAGCGAGCGTTCTTCGCACGCCATCGCGTAGGCAAACGGTTTCGTAAGGTCGAGCTGTCGTGCTGCCACGGGTTTTCAAAAAGCAAAGCAGCGCCTCTACCGGCGAGCCTTTGGTCTCGCAACATTTTATTCATACCCGACAAACAACCGATGATCCGCCTCGGGAATATATTTCCCATTTGTTTTACATTTTCTTTATCGTGCGACAACGTTCATCGCCACACACAAGAGCCGGATAATCTTGGTTTTCTGCAGAGCTCCGCGCGGAAGCGGGTGAACGCGCTTCGCCCGTAATGAATTCAAACTAAATCCACCGGCTGAGTGGCCCGTCGAGGAGATCGGTGCAAAAAGACTTGCCGACGGGCGCAGTGCAGTGCCAAAGGGAAACGTTAGTTTTTTTTTTGTGAATTTTTTTTTCTTTCGCTCGAGCGAATTGAGCTTCGCTCTCGTTGAATGAGTTAACCCGGGCGAGCCCACGCACGTCCCCGTCAGACAGATAACTCTATACCTCCTCGTTTACTGCACAGCACGGGCACACTCGTCTCGCGTTGATTGGTACTTCAATTACGTAATTAGCCGCCGAGGGACTGGACGGTCGAGAGTTAAGGAGAGCGGAAAAAGGTCCTCTCGATTGAATAGCAGACAACGAGAACCCCTACTCGCTGCGTCGAACTTAACAAATAAAGACGCACCGACCTGCGGGGCGGGGGGGGGGGGGGGAGAGGGGTAAAGAGGAGGTCTCGTACGAAAAAAAAATGAAAAGTCTGCATAATTTTTTATTTTTTTATTTTTATAAAAACTTTCATCACTCTGCAGACTAAAAGGGTAACTCAAACGGTAGCGAAATATTATTATTGAAATTTGATTGGCGAAGAGTCCGAGTTCCGAGGAGACTCGAGAGCGAGTAGCGATGGCGGGCAATCTGCTTATCGTCCAAGCCTAGTAAATTATTATCGGAAATTAAAACGCTGCCAAGCGTAGAGAGAGTTGAGGAGAGTGGAAAAAGGTCCTCTCGATTGAATAGCAGAGAACGAAAACCCCTACTCGCTGCGTCGAACTTAACAAATAAAGACGCACCGACCTGGGGAGGGGGGTGGGGGGAGGGGTAAAGAGGAGGTCTCGTACGAAAAAAATGAAAAATCGAAATAATTTTTTATTTTTTCATTTTTATAAAAACTTTCATCACTCAAACGGAGACTCGAGAGCGAGTAGCGATGGCGGTCAATCTGCTTATCGCCCAAGCCTAGTAAATTATCATCGGGAATTAAAACGCTGCCAAGCGTAGAGAGAGTTAAGGAGAGTGGAAAAAGGTCCTCTCGATTGAATAGCAGAGAACGAAAACCCCTACTCGTTGCGTCGGAACTTAACAAACAAAGGCAGGTCGGTGCACCTGGGCGCGAGGGGTTAAACGGGAGTTCGTCTCGTACGAAAAGAATCAAAAGTCGTCGTAATTTTTTTTTGTTTACTTTCATTAATCTGCGGACTAAAAGGGGAAGTCGAACATAGCGAAATATTATGATTGAAATTTGATTGGCGAAGTGTCCGAGTTCCGAGGACACTCGAGGGAGAGTAGCGATGGCGGGCAATCTGCATATCGCCAAAACGTAGTAAATTATTATCGGAAATTAAAACGCTGCGAAGCGTAGAGAGAGGCACGGGAGTGTGATTTATGTTACCGCGATAAGTCTGTCCTTGCGGCCGTGGATGGTCGTTAATTCCGTTCGATGGAAGTGCAGAGGACACACACCCGAGTGCCGGCGGAGAGTATCAGCGGCGTGCACCCCGACGAAGCGGAGCGATAGAGACAGGAGGCAATCCTATCGATGCTGCACAGAAATTTCGAGAGCCATAACTCGACGGTGCCTCGTGCATCCGCAATAATACTATCATTTACACGTGGCGTATTTACTTCTCGCATTAATTCGTCAATCTGCCCCGAAAAACATTCACTTTTCGAGGTTGGCGGGAAATATTTTTTCAAGATGATTGAGAAAACATAATGTTTCATATTAGAACCCCAAAAGTAGTCTGGTTTATTGGGTTTAAAAAATGTTAGCTTGACGAACATTGAATTGATATTTGACCAACTTTAAATGGAAATTTGAACAACATTGAATAAAAATTTGACCCACATTAAATAAAAATTTAACAACATTAAAGTGAAATTTGACCAACATTAGATTGAAATTTGATTAACACTGAGTTCAATTTCGACCAACAGTAAATTGAAATTTAACTAACATTAAACTGAAATTCGATCAACATTAAATCTAATTCTCTATTTTATAAAAAAAAAAATTCATTCGAAGTTAAAAATAAGATTCCCAAAAAAAATCTTGCTGTTAACTCGGAAAGATAATTACATGTTGTCCGCGATCATTGTAGCAGAGTATCATTGCGTGAACGAACATATGTTGGCGGTAGCTTATAATTAATGCTCGCGATTGTTCGTAAGTGGTCAAGGTCCCGATGATTAGTCAAGCTTCGTTAATCGTCTAAACACTCTGTCAATGGCAAACGTATGTGTATTTAAACCGAGCGACGAAGTAGCAGCTGTCTAACGAGTCTGAACTTCATGCCCGGCCCACCTCCGCTCCTTAATTTACAGACGCAAAAACAATCCCTCCTTATTCCAATATTACCGCCTGACTGAGCTCGTGCATTCTTTGAGCTCATTTTTTTACCCGTAACATTAGTGCGGATCACACATTGACTTATTATTATTATATATTTTTATTAACCTATAATGAGAATACTCAGCGCCAAGGTTGAGCAGAAAACCTTCGTCCGGTAACCGAATTTATTTAGAATATAATTAACTTAGCCAAGCCCCTCATTAATTTTAAAAGCGGCCTCGAGTTGCTGCTTGCTGACTTGTTTCGCGAGTATAGCCAAAGATTTTTTTTCAAGGCTTCTCGTCGAATATCAATTTTTATTTTTATTTTATTTTTTGTAAACATAAATTCAACGAACTATTCAATAAAATATAATTCACGGTCCTTAAATTTTTTGGGCCGCACAATTTTCAATTGTTTACTTATTATTATTATTATTTTTGTTCAATCAATGAGAATACTCAACGCCAAATTTAAGCAAAGAACCTTTTGCCAGCAACCGAATTTATTTCGAATATAATTAACTTAGCAAAGCGCCTTGTTAATTTTAACAGCAGACTCTTTTCTCGAGTATAGCCGAGGATTTTTTTTTCAAGGCCTCGTCGAACAGCAACTTTTATTTTTATTATTATATATTTTTTGGAAATAAATTCGCCGAGCGATTTATTGAAATAAAATTCTCTCATTGAATTTTCAACCGTTACTTCGAGATTCAGCGATTGCCGCGGCCTTCTGGCGCGATCGCCATCGTCAGAGATATTTCGAAGCGATTAGGTAACCAAGCTGCGGTCTTCTCTCATCTTCTCGCGCGTTTCGATCTGCGACACGGTGAACGGGACGAGCCCGAGTCTCATCGCGAAACCGGATACCGGCTTACCGGTTTCGCTGACACGCTGAACTTTGCGGCACGCGCTCTCCTCGGCGGTCGTGCCACGCGGTTGTTATGGTTGTGACGCGCTACAGCTGACAGCCCCGAGCGGCGGGGCTACTCCTACTCTTACGAGCCACTAAGGAGCAGCTCTGTTCGCAACGTTCGTTCGTGCACGCCGGGGCAGAGACAGCGAGACGGCGAGAGTCCCGCCTAGCGCGCTCGAAGGTCTGGGCGAGTCTCGGCCGTCCTTCAATTTTGCACCGTCGTAACGTGGCGCGTCATGATTTTTCATACAAATGGCAAATTTACAATTTTGTTTTTGGGCGGGAAAGAAAGAAGTTCCTTTTTTTATTCCTTTTCTTTGTAAACCTCTTTGTGATAACTTTGAATAGCCTAGAGCATTTGACCGCCCAAAATGCTACGAAATTAAACATTTTGATTTATTAAATGATAATTTTATTCTCCAACACAGTGGTTCTTAACCTTGGGGGTCCACAGGGGGTCCCACGTGTAATTTGGGGGTTCATCGACCCCAGGTTAAGAACCGCTGTTCTAACAGAAAATACGATAATAATACCATTACTTGTGCAAGTTACAAATGAGCCCAATTTTTGCATTTAAATAATAATAATAATAATAATAATAATAATAATAATAATAATAATAATAATAATAATAATAATAATAATAATAATAATAATAATAATAATAATAATTTTAATGAGCCTAGTAATTATGTGTAACCTGAGGTATGTGTTTATCGTTGAAGCGATAGCCTAGTCCGCTAGCAGAGCATTTGACCGCCCAAAGTGCGACAAAATTAAGCATTTTTATTTACCAAAAAAATTATTTATTTTTTTTCTAATAGAAAATATGGTAATAATACGATTATTTGTGGAAGTTACAAAGGAGTTGATTTTAAAAAATTTGATTTATTATTATTATATAATGAACCTCGTTGTCACGTGTAGCCTGGGGGATATCTTTATCCTTCAAGCGCTAGCCCAGTCCACTAGCACGGCATTTTACCGCCCAAAGTGCGATAAAATTAAACATTTTTATTTGTTAAAAAAATAATTTTATTCTCTACCAGAAAATGCAATAATAATACGATTTACAAACCTGACGCTGCCGCCTCGACAGCTCCGCACTTCCCTTCCGGGATATCGTCCATTGCCGCGAACGAGGAAAAACCAGTGACGCTGTCGCGATTCGACGTTTCACGGAAATTCAGCAATGTTTCGAGACACTCGATCCGAGAGATTGGTGATTGACGGTTCGGATAATGAAATATTTTATTTCTCTCGTTGTCGCTCCGCAAAAAGGCGATATCGCCAAATCGCACATTTGCAACGTGTTTTTTTTAATGCAACACCCGATGGTGTAGATTGTCAACTGTGCGTTACGCAAGCGCGTGTTGCGCTCGGTGTATCAGAGAAATCTCGCGAGCTTCGATGGAAACGATGGAAGGACAGTTTTGAATGTCGGGGTTAATATTTTCCACCCTCTCGGCTCACGGTCAGCCTCCAGCTTCCGAGCTTGAAATATCCTCGGCGCCCGAAGGTCGATTACCTTCGGCCGAGTTGGGTCGGGCTGCAAGAGTTCGCTACGTTTTCAGGCGCCGGTATGCTACCATCGATCGAGGTTCATTTTTCGATGGAAATTCACCGGGCGAGGATGCAGCATCGACGGGACTATTCGTCCTACCATCGGAGATGAGAAAAACAATTAAACGATTGATCGATTTAATATTTTCGATTTTTCTTTTTTTTATGTAAATAAAATATCGATTTAGGTTTCTTTATCGATGTCGTTATGCAACTTCGACGTCATTAGTCCTCTTACCATCGGAGACGAGAAAAACGACGAAAATATTGATTGATTTAATTTGTTTGCTTTTTCTTTTTTTTTTATGAACTATCGATTTAGGTTCCTTTATCGATGGAAATCCAAAGACCGACGGATGCAGCATCGAAGAATGGAATAACGATGAAAGTATTGATTGATTTTTTTTTTTTTTAATAAATGAATCGTCGATCGAGGTTCATTTATTGATGGAAATCGACCGAGCGAGGATGCAGCATCGGTGGGATTATTTTTCGTACCATTGGGGATTGAAAAAACAATCAAAACATCGATTGGTTACATTTTTTTAGTTTTTTTTATTTATTTTTTTCATTTTTAATGTACATGTAAAGAACACCCGATATTTGTAAAATAGCATGTCTATTCTAGCATCTTATTTTACGATTATCCTAAAAAATAGCGTAGAATTAAATGGGATAAGGATTACGATTGTTACAAAACCTGTCGTGGAAAGTATCATAAAGCTTACTCTACTAAGGCACTTGCGGTGAAGCTAAGTGTGTTTTTTTCTTTTTTTCAGGAATTAAAAAAATAAAAATATAACATTAGAAGTAAAATTAGATAGATTTAGAGGAAAGGGCATCGATCGCCTGCATCGGTGAGATAACGATAACTGTTCACGAGATGCGAGTGATCGATGTCCCAAGGTCCACCGTGAGTGTTTCGAATGATTGGCAGTTTCGATAAGCATGGCCAAAAAAAAATTATTTCAGTTGATTACTTCCGGTCTGAAAATTATTTGCGCTATCGCGTTTTGTTTAGGTTTTTTTTTCTTTCTTTTCCCGAGTCGACTACAGTCGAGGTGGATCTTTTTGTCTTTGCAATAACAATTAACATCGATGTTGTATGACAAATTTGTGCTTGTATGGGATTTCATCGGCGTCAGAGGCGAGTCGAACTGTAACGTAGATCAATAACGTACCGGAGGTAAACATCGGCGATCATGCAACTCAACGATAAACAAACGTTGCCGTAACAGCCGGACCCGTTTTATGGTCCAGATAACAATAACGGGCAAATTGGGATTAACATTTTGTAACGCTGTCGGTGAAGTGGCAACGGTTAGTGTCGTGATTTCCGGTCAGCCTCGCAAACATTACATCAACATTAACATTCGAGCTTGAAAGGCCTTTCCGTACTGCTCGTGATAAAAATGGTCCTCGTAATTTCGAATTTTTGTTTTTGTTTTGTTTGTTTTTTTTTTTTTTTTTTTTTAACAACGGGACTGCGCGATGCGCTTGGGCTTTGTCGAGAGTTTGATTAACAAAATTATAAGGTCGAGTTTCAAACGAAATAAATTCAATGAACGTTTTATATATGAAAAAGGGAAAAACAATAACGTTCGGCTGCGATCCGTCAAAGCACGAGAAACACGAGTTAACGCTCGAATGGAATTTGAACTGCCGAAACGATCTAGTTTCAGGGTGGTTTTTTTAACGATCAAAATTTCGTTTTTGTTTTTAAAAGTGAATTTATCGATCATTTTTGAATTCGTGATTTGTCGGTTCGCAACGGTTTTTTTTATAACAAAACGATGAAATAACACATTAAACGAAGACAACGATGGGTTTTCGGCAAACATGAAACTTAATAACTTTTTTTTAAACATGAACAGATTAAAGGATAAACGTAATGAGGATGTTGGAATCGAGGAATTAAAACGAGAAACTTTAACTAACAGAGTAACTGATAGAGAATGCACTGAAAGATAGAGGGTTAGTGCGATTGTAACGATTCAACAAATAACAACGCTTAACGTGAACTGCATAGATTTTGGATTCAAACGTGAACTCTAACTTTGTATAACCAATTCATAAACCGCGCGAACTAACCATGAACGATAACATTTTTTTCACTTTTTTCAACTTTTCATTTCGTAACGAAACAAGATAATAATCAACTCTCGTAAAACATTTCAAAAGAAAATTCAATGAAAGGGCGTAAAACAAAATAAAATGCCACATCAGAATAATGTACTGTGAGGTTTGAATTTCGGGCGAATGTTTGTTTTGAACGTAATTAACCGATAACTGATCGATGAGAGGCAAAAAAAGTTAATTTCGATATTTTTTTTTGGATGATAATAATCGGAACAAAAAAATCGAAGGGTCAAAAAGGGTTATGAAAAACCAACGTAACAGCTGTCCAAACTTAACTGAGATGAAACTCAACGAATTTAATGAAACAATTTATAACCGTAATTAAACGGTAGCTGATCGAGTAGAGGCAAAAAAATGATAATTTCAATAGATTTTTGGGAATAAAAATAATCGGAACAAAAAAATCGAAAGGTTGAAAACGATTATGAAAAAACCAACGTAACAGCTGTTCAAACTTAACTGAGACGAAACTCAACGAATTAAATGAAACAATTTATTAACCGTAATTAAACGGCAACTGATCGAGTAGAGGCAAACACAATGATAATTTTTATAGTTTTTTTGGAAGGAAATAAGCGGAACAAAAAATCGAAAGGGTAAGAACAGTTATGAAAAATCAACGTAACAGCTGTCCAAACTTAACTGAAACGAAACTCAACGAATTCACTGAAACGATTTATAGCGCCGCAACGATCAAACGGAATGAAAAAAACGATCGAATTAGCGAGAACAGAAACATGATGAACCAACATAAACAGTAACTCGGAAGAACCTAGTCAATAGGTATTTAACAGTAAAAAACGCCAACGGCAACAGATCGTCAACGTTAATTGTGAACAAAATTGACGGTGTTAAAAGAGAAAAAAAAACAACCATTCGTAACAAAACAACTACGACAGGGCAACATGTGTCGGCAAAACAGAACATTTTCAACTTAACTGAACGAAAGCGATAACTGAAACTTAATGAAAAACGGCGAACGCTTGAAGATAATAAAACAATGAACAGGGAGCGATAATTCAAAAGGACTTAACTAAAACGGTGAAAAAAATAAAGATAAAAAAAATAATAAAATAATAATATGAATGAAAAAGTATCGTAACGCCTTAATGAAAACTTTCCACGATAAGGGTCAAACCTATTCTACAGCTAAACCCTAAGAAGAAAATCCTAATCGACTGATCAACTAAACGATCGCGTACCCTAACAATTTACCGAATCTACCGAAGGATCCGAAATCCTTTTAAACGAGAATATCTTGTTAACGAATTAACTGGAAAACTGCGGATTTTCTCGAAATGTATATATTCGATCGATAAATGAGATTTAACTCAATGAAAATAATAAAAAACAAACGAATTGAACGAAAAGCACACGTAAGTAGTCGCGATTGTACTACACCTAACCGTACTATAAATCGTAATTGTAAATCGTTATAAATCGAGTTTTAAAAATCGGTAATTAAGGTTTTTTTAAAAAAACGACACACGAAAAACACGAGAAAACTTGTAGACACGCGTAGCAACCTATTGAAATCCTAAAGTGAACGCTAGTTTCTAAAAACTAGATTCTACATAGCTAAACCTGAGGTAAACTACCTAAAGGCACGAAGGTCCGCGGCTCGTAAGCCGGCATGGACGATCGGCGCGCTAATTCACCGGGATCGTCATCCAATCATTATTGTCGATGCGTCAGCATGATCGAAACTAAACTAAGGGTTCAACTATCGAGAGCCTTGCCAAGCGAAAGTGTTCCAAAAACAAATGTTAATTTTTTTTTAACCAATTAAAAAAAGATATAAAAATCCGAACGATCTACGCCGGACGTGTGGAGCGTAACGTTTTGGGTTTGAGAAAATTTGCTGCCTGCAGCAAAATTATTCGTTTTCGTTAATAATGAAAATTTTCAATTTTTTTTTGTTTTTTGCTTGAAAGTTACGCTAAGGCAAGACCCTCGCTCGTCGGATAATGAAAAATAAGATGAGAAAAAAAAGAACAGGCCATTTTACAATTGAACAATCGGAGCGAACGGAAAAATAAATAAATAATACAAGGGAGAAAAATGAAATTAAAGAAATAATAATAATAAATCAGTGGGCTCGATGGGTCTGAGGACTTTTTGAGGGGGGTTCAAAAAGTTGGCACTGGTCGGACGGATCCCGAGAACGGAGCGAGACTCGCTGAATCGTACCGAGAGCTTAGTTTATCGCTCTGATTTGTGCAAAAATGCGTGTCGGCTTTCGGGATGATTCTTTTTTTACGATCGAGCGAAACTTCCACTCCACGTGTGTTATCGAGATCCGTTCGGGATGCCGCGATTTTCTATGCAACTACATAACAATGATTTCCGTTAAAATTGAGGCTTGAAAATAAACATTATAAATTTTTCAACAACCGGCATAATTTTCGCGGCGCTGATATCTACAATTCTATATAATAATAATGTACACGCAGTCGCGATTTTTACGCGATCCGCTACAGCGGGCTGTTAAACCCACCGGTGAGTTACCTTTTTGTTTTGATTTTTTTTTTTTTGATTTTTTCTTTTCGTATTCGTATACTTTTTTTTGTGACACAAACAAAAATGAAACAAAAGACGCGAAAAAAGCGTAAACGAAAGAAACACATAAAGGGAAGCGCGTTGCGCAAAGAAGCCATCCGGCACCGGTCTGAACTGTGAAATTCGAATTTATGGAATTCCGAGGCGTTCGACGGCTCTTATAATGATTTTTCCATGCACCAAATATTGTACAGAAATGCCAATGAGCTTTTAACGGCGTGGTAAAGTTCGATGGCTCTTTGCGAGACGCGTTCCAAAAAGAAATTACGAAAGAAATAATAATAATAAAGAAAATAAAAGAGAACGAAACGAAACGAACAAAAATGAACAAAAATCTTACATAATTAATTGTGACGGGGCGCACAGTTTTGACCCGTATTTTTTTTTTTTTTTTTTTTTTTTTAGACGATGAGACTCTATTTAACCGGTAAGAAAATTGTTTTGATTTTCGAGGTTTGAACCATGGTAATATAATTTTTTTTTTGTTACCGCTTGAAGATGACCGATGTCGATGGCGTTGATAGGTGAAGCGAATTTGACGATATGCATTTGGTAGCCTGGTACTTTTTGCGATCGGAATATCCAATTGTGTCCAAGCTGCTTTCCCACGAAATTCGTGCCAGCACTACTCCGTGTGGTCGGCTGTTTGATGTCGATGATGTGTGTGTGATGGATGGTTTTTCGACATAATATCGATGTATGGTTTTTCGATGTAACATCGGTGGATGGTTTTTCGATATAATATCGATAGATGGTTTTTTCGATATAATATTGATGGATGGTTTTTCGATGGCCTATTGATGGATGGTTTTCGATATAATATTGATGGATGGTTTTTCGATGGCCTATTGATGGATGGTTTTCGATATAATATTGATGGATGGTTTTTCGATGGCCTATTGATGGATGGTTTTCGATATAATATCGATGGATTGTTTCACGGTATTTGCATGTCCGAAAGCAGATCGATGTCAAATCCGTATCTTCGATAATTCCATAGTTCCATTTGGTTGCAGATTATTTTTTTGCAAATTTTCGACGAGTCTCATCGTCACGATTCTTCATCGCAACATTGATCGAAACATGTTCGATCCACCATTGCGATGCTTTCCAAAAAGAGTACAAACGCTCGAAATCTTTCGAGCGATGCTCCCATTTAGGTATCCATCGTCGATTCGCGTAGCCGACGATGGACACCTCGATATTAATGTTATTGAAACAAAGAAGACATTACTTTGTAATTTGTTTCTGCTGCGCGATCCCTCGATGGCGGTTGTCCACGATGATCGATTGATTTAAGTCCCACGTTGCATGATAGTGCGATCGGTCCTGATCGCCCTCGAAGTATGTGTCTTGCCCGTCCCGCCAGATCCTTGATTTTTGAGCCTCGAGTGTAATCGTCTTGTGCGACTCCGAACATAAACTTCTTGTTTTTTTGTTTGCTTGTCTTCGATGGCCTGGATGGCTTCTCATTTGCCGATTACAGCTCTCGATTGCGGAGCTGAGAGTTCAGTGCCAGACGCTTTGCTAGGCCTGTTTTGGATTTTGCGTTGCCCAAATCTTGAAATTTTCCTTGATCGACACTTGCCCGATTTAGAACAGACATTTTTCTGGCTTGAACGCCTTTGGCTCACCTGGATGCTCTCGTTTCAACGTTTTAGCTCCTCTAGGATTGCAGAAGTGAGAGTCAGGCTGAATGGGCGGAACTGCGATTGCGTTGCCCTTGATTTGTCCCTCGAACGTAAACTTTTCGGTTCGTTTTCCTCGCTTGCCTTCGATGGCCTGGATGCCTCTCATTTGCCGGTTGCTCCTCTCGATTGCGGGAGCTGAGAGTTCAGTGCCGGACGCGTTGCGAAGCTTGTTTTGGATTTTGCGCTGCCCAAACCTTAAAATTGGATGCCTCTCATTTGCAGGTTGCTCCTCTCGATTGCGGGAGCTGAGAGTTCAGTGCCGGACGCGTTGCTAGGTTTGTTTTGGATTTTGCGTTGCCCAAACCTTGAAATTTTCCTCGATCGACTTGCCCGATTTAGAACAGACGTGTTTTTTTGGCTTGATCGCCACTTGGGTCACCTGGATGCTCTCGTTTTGGCTCCTCTAGGATTGCAGGAGTGAGAGTCAGGCTGAATGTGCGGAACGGCGGTTGCGTCGCCCTTGATTCGTCCCTCGTAGTTTGAACTCTGCGCCGTTGACTTCTGCGTAGTCGAACGCGGCGTTTGTTTGTTTTGCTTGCTTGTCCTCGGTTGCCCTTCGATGCCTCTCAGTTTCGATGCCTCCTCTTGTTTGCGGGAGTGAGAGTCGGGCCAACTGTGCCGGACACGTTTGCTTGCCACTTTTTTTGTTCCCAAACCTTGAACTTTTTGATCGCGGTAAACCGATTTTTGCAAACGCTTTGCGTCAATGATTGTCGAAAAAGCTCGTCGATGCAATTCCATTGGGCGATTTGGTTGATCCAGCGGGCGTTATCGCGGGACGGCGACACTTTCTTCGTTTTCCTCTTCTTCTCCATCTTCTTGGGGTTCCTGATTTCTTCTGCTCTTGATAGCGTCTTGAAGGTCTCGGCCTCTTGGCTGAGAAGTCGGTGGTCGCGGTCTTCCTAGTAGCTTTGAACGATTTCCAGACTCAAGAAGATTCTCCTGAATCTAAATCTGCAGTCACTTCTTTTGTTTGTTTTCTTCTTTTTCCATTTACCAATTATATTTTTTCTTGCGTTTGTCGGAAGACGCGGGTCTTGATTGGGCTCCATTGGCGAAATGGTTTTTCCATAGAGGTTTGGATTTTGGATTCCGTCATTGCAGTCGGGCTATCGATTGTCGTTTGGATTTGGCTCGATCGAATCTTTGACGATCGACGGTTTTCGGTCCTCGAGGGTTTGTATGAAGTTGCTTGATTGCCTGTTTGAAGTTGAATGGGTGATCTGGTGCGGTGTAGAAACTCGTTGGCTGACAGACCAACGTCTCGACACCGTTTTCGCTGATTTAACAAAATGTATGTTACAACTGTTTTGGGTTTCTGCTCGTGCGCGATGAAAGAGCTGGATTTCTGTTTATATTTTTTGGTGGTTTTTAGTTTCTTTTCTTCTGCCCGCTGCAGTGAGAATAATTTCATCCTCTACGCGGTAGTCGAACGATATTTTTAAAGCCCGTTTCTTTTTTTGTGTTCTCATGAACGTGCTGGGGTTCGGTGGAGTGGCGGAAGTCGCTCGCACGTGAATTGCTTTGGCGAAGAGTAGGCATTTTTTTTCACCTCTCGGAATTGTACACTAACGGATGAGGATTATTGTTTCTGCGGTGGTTGATTCGGAATTGTTCCCGGTTTGCCCGCGGTTGCTGGGGGTTTGTTCCATCCCCGGGCCGTTTTAGTGAATGAACTGCTGATTCGATCGATGGAGGCACTCCGATTTTTTTTTAACGTTTACCGCTCTCGGCCTACAACGTTCGCATTGAAACCGACATTTTTCCTGTTTTTTTGTATTTTAGTCTTTTTGTTTTTTCTCGCAACCCCGGTGGTTTTGACGAAAACAATGATTTCCTTTGCCCTCCACCGGGCCGAGGTGATGTGGAGGCAATTTGTGATCCGATTGATCGTACTCGCTTTCTGGTTTGATTGGCGACGTATCTGAACGGAGGGGAGTCGATGATGTTGGTCCTTGGTGCTGCTTAACTTCTAGGTTTGCTGGTGTCGCCTGATAAATGGTCCTGAAGAGATTTTCTCCTTAAACGCTGCGGGGTCGACCCGGTGTTTTGTGTTCCCGGTCGAATGGTACTTTTGAGGGTGCCCAAGGGATTTTCTTCTTAGTTGTTTCCTCGGGGCCAGCTGCACTAGTGGTTATTCATTCCTCTCCCTTCCTCCTCGTGGAACTGCTTGGCCAATGGGGGGTTCTCGTGGTCCTCGTCTCGTGGGTTCTCCTTCGCTGTGGCTCCTTCGCCGGCCGAGTCGATGATCTGGATGCTGAATGGGCCCCATCAGGAACTTCGAACGACCTGGAAGGTTGTGAGCGTTAGCTACGAAACACTACTAATGGGGGGGGGGGGGGGGGTGGGGTGAAAAAAGGAGAAGTGTTTAGAATAATGAAACGGTAATATTACATATATATATATAACTATAATATGATGGAGTGTAGTTGTAGTTGGTTGTACGACGAGGGGGAGGTTTTAGCGCGGTAACCGAAAGACGAGGCGTACTATTGTGCCGCTTATGCGTCGTCGTCGAGTTTCTTGTTCCTTTGGCTGTGCTTAAATTACTTGGGGGGGTCAACTGTACAACGGGGGTTTCACGTGTGTCGCAGAGTTCCTGAGAACCGACGTTCGAGAGGCAAAGGGCGGGTCTTGTTCTTCGGCTGCTTAAATTACGTCGGGGTCAACTAAAACGGTTGGAAGGTTGGGCGTGCTTGTTGTCGGTGTGTGTGCGCGCGCGTTTGTGAAAGAATAAGCCCACGGGAACCCCAAAGCCCGTGGAACGAGAAGGCCTCCCGCTGTAGCCGGGTACTCTTTTGTCGCGTTTTTTTTCCTTTTCCTTTTTTTCATGTCCGAAGACTTGAACGGTCGCAGTCTTGGGAGCGGTGGTGTAATAGGTCGAGAGTAATTGACTGAATATCTGGGCCTTTGCTGTTTGGCTTATTTTTAGATAGTTTATAATTCTATAATTTGGAATTTTTGGATATATCTTTTCTTTAAGACATCGATTTGTTTTCATTCGTGGTTGAGAGCATTTGTCTAAATATCTGCGCCTTTACAGTTTGGTTTTTTTACGTACTTTTAATCTATGAGGTGAGATTTTTGGATATATCTTTTGCAATACGCTCTTTTAGCGTATCGTTGAATCTTTTTTTAAACCTGATATCTATAGTCCAAACGAGAGTAATGCATTTGAATTTTTGAATGGACAAATGGTCGATTTTTAGTTTGCAGATTTTTTAATAGATATATATTTTTTTTTTTGAGGATATAGATTTTTTTCATTCTTGGTCGAGAGTAGTTGTCTGAATATTTGAGCCTTTGCTGTTTAGCTTGTGTTTACGTACTTTTACTCTGTAACTTCTATCGATAATCCAAACGAGAGTAATGCATTCATATTTTTGAACGGACAAATTGTGGATTTTTTTTGTTTGCAGATTTAAAGGAAAAAAATTTTTGTATATATAGATTTGTTTTCAATCTTGGTCGAGAGTTATGGTCTGAATATCTGTGTCTTTGCTGTTTGGCTTGTTTTCACGTACTTTTACACTATAACTATAACTTAGGATTTTTGCTATATGGTCTTCTGTCGTATCGTTGAATCTTTTTTTAAGCCTGATATCGATAGTCCAAACGAGAGTAATGCATTTGTATTTTTAAACAGACAAACAGTGGTTTTTTTTAGTTTTCTGATTTCTTTCCTTTTTTGCGTGTACATAGATATTTTTTCTTGGTCGAGAGTAATTGTCTGAATATCTGCGCGCCCTTAATGTTTGGCATGTTTTTACGTACTTTTACTCTATAATATGGGATTTTTCGACATATCTTTTGCTATATGCTCTACTGTTGCATCGTTGATTATTTTTCTAAGCCTGATATCGATAGTTCAAACGAGTGTAATGCATTCATATTTTTGAACGGGCAAATAGTGGTTTGTTCCTTTACAGATTTATTTTCTTTATTTTTTTGAGGATATAGATTTGTTTTCATCTTTGGAAACTATTTTTCATTTTTGCTATCTGATGTTTATTCCTACTTCGATTTTTTTTGGTAATGATTATTTTATGCTCCCGCGTCTCCTGTTCAATTTGGCGTGGATTTTGTACTTTTCTTTTTGTTAAGCCCAATTTCGGTCATCTGAACGAGAGTAGTGTATTTATATTCCTTTCTGAACGGACAAACAGTGCATTTTGTATTAGCAGATTTCTTTTGGAGTATATAAATTTGTTTTTACTCTTGAAAAATATTGTTTTGGATTTTTTTTTGTTCTGTAATGTTTTTTATGGTTTCGCGTCTCCTGTTAAATTTAGCATGAATTTGTACTTTTTTTCGCAAGCCTGATTTCGATCGTTTGGACTAGAGTAATAAATTTGTATTCTTTTCCCAACGGACAAATAGTGGTTTATCGTTCGCAGTTTTTTTGTGTACATAAATTTGTTCCTACTCTTGGAAAATATTATACATTTTTTCGACTTGAGGTCTAGTCTTGCCTTGTTATTATTTTTGCTTAGTGATATATTTTTTTTATCTCGCCTCTCTTGTTCAATTTATCGTGAGTTTTATACATTTTTTGTCAAGCCTTATTTCGATCGTCTGAACGAGAGTAATGAATTTATATTCTTTTCTGAACAGATAAATAGTGGTTTTTTATTCGCGGTTTTTTTGTCTATTCAAATTTATTTCTTTCTTCCTTTCTTGTTTGGTAATATTTCATTTTTGTGGTTTTGCGTCTCCCATTCGATCTAGCGTGAATGTTTGAGTTTTTGGAATGCGTCCAGTTCGGTTAACGTTATGCAGTCCGCTGATGTTTGTTTTGTACGAAGTGCAAAGATTAAATTTGAGATACGTTAAGTTGTCGGTGCCGCAAGAATTTCGTCCGGACGTGGATTTACGTTATTTCGGGCCTGGGAACATTTTGAAACGCAGGTGCAAGAAAGATGGCTCTTTAGATAAGTATCTGAAGCCTTTTAGAGTTCGGTATATCTTCGACCCTCGAGGGTCCGTGGCTAAAGAGGATTTTGTTACGCAAACGGCTGAGAGAGAAAGATTTATGGTGGCGCGGTCAAAAATCCCGGACTGGGTCTTTCGAATTTCTTTGTTTCCTTCTCTGGCTCGGTTAAGGCACGGTCCGATAGAATTCACAGTTAGTTCACGGTAAAGACATTGATTTTGAATGCTAATCGTCTAAGAACAATTTCGATTAAATATTGCGTTTCTATCATTTATTTATTTATATTTTTTAAATCTGAGATTTAGCGGATGTTTCAGCAGTATTTTGAATTATTTTCCTATTTTTGTGGTTTTGGTAAATTTCAAAGTATCGACATCTTGCTTGTGGCTATTTTTTCGTACTGATATTTTGCTCGGCGTACTGAAACTTTTAGATTCTTTTTCCAAACGGTTTTTCAGTATTTAGATTTTTTTTGTGTAACTTAGTCAGGTTACAAAAATATTATTTTCGTCGTTTACTGTCAAGAGCTGTGCCGGAAAGATGTGTTTTTATAAAAACCGGTCTCCGAATTAATAGGCGAACCATTGACGATCGTATTGAATGTCCTGATGAAACAATTTATAAAATCAAAGGCTTTTGCGAATTTTGAGGCTTGGCCGTTTGTGAATTTTTCAATAGGCTTGAATATTTTTACAAAACAAAAAACATTTTTTTAAACGCTCCGGTTAACAAATTTTGTTCGACCAACTGAAACTTTTAGATTCTCTGTCCAAACGGTTTTTGAGTACTTAGATATTTTGTGCAACGTAACCAGGCAAAATAATTTTTCTCTTCGTCTGTTACTGTCAAATCCAAAATCGGAAACATGTGTTTAATAAAAACCGGTCTACGAATAACTTGGGCGACCCATCGACGATCGTATTGAATGTCCTGATGAAACAATTTATAAAATCAAAGGCTTTTGCCAATTTTGCGGCTCGGTTGTTTGTGAATTTTTCAATTAGTCTGAATATTTTTCGAAAAAAAAATTTGTTTAACGATCGAATCAACAAATTGGTGTAACCGGACGATCGGAATAACATTTCACTGCGAGAGGGAGTCGATACTCGTCGCGAGGTCGTGACTTTTCATGGCTGATTGCAGATTAGTCGAATCGGATTCCGAACTTGTTGCGCTGTGAGTGACGGAGTGACTGGGTCGGTTTCGATGAAGGGTGCATAATATTGCGACCCCGCTTTCATGGGAGCGATTCTGGAGGGGTGGTCACTTCCGGTGTGAGGGTACTCGACAGGAACCGGCACTTGTTATACACTGTAAACTGATTATCTGACGGAAGCTGCTAAAGGAGTCAAGTTCACGGCAATTCCGGCCTCGTTTTTATGCACAATGAAGTCGTTGGGTTTGTTTGCTCGGATTATCGTTGTTCGAGGGTTCTTCTTCATTGTGAGCGATTCTATTGAAATTACTGAATTTTTTGACCTCGCGGATGAGTCCCAATTTTTTTCAATTAAAAACAAATTTTAAGAGCTTCAATGGTCGAACACGAATTTGCGACTAATTTTACTGTTTATCGGATATCGGTTACGATTTGTATATTATGTTTGTATTGTTTAGGTCTGTGATTTGGGTCTTTCTGAAATAGTTTCGGATCAACGTGTCAACAGGTAGGAGGGACGTGCTTCTTTTGTATTAAACAATTATCTACGTTATCAGAACCTCAGCTATAGATTGGAAAAGTTCCGGAAATGACCGTTCAGCCATAACACTTTTTTAAAAATATTGATCGAAAAAGTTGAGAGCGACAATTTTGTGAAAACGCGACGAAACTTCATAATTGAATATTAGAATTTTGAGGTTTTTTTAAATTGTTAGTGACTCGATGATTTTTTTTTGTTGCAATATGGCTTTTACGATTTTAGCTACAGATTGGCAAAGTTCCGGAAATGACCGTTCGACGATAAACTTTTTTTTATCTCGATCGAAAAAGTTGAGAGCGACAATTTTGTGAAAACGCGACTAAATTTCATAATCGGACATTAGAATTTTGCGATTTTTTTTTCTATCAGTAACTCGATGATTTTTTTGGTTGCGATTTGGCTTTTACGATTTGGTCGGAAGAAAACCCCGCGATCGTGCGAATCAATTTGGATCGTGGCGTTTACTCTGGTCGGATCTTTTCGAATTTCGAGCGTCGGTTGCGAGTGTTGCATGCACACACGAAATTTTTATCCTATGTGCGTTTAATCAACGAAAACCAAAAACTGCAATTTTCAGTATGGTTCTACTTTCGTCAGCTTATCTACTTCAATGTGAATTTTGTTTTCGTGCCAATTTCGTTACGAACACACAATTTCAATAACTATCGGTTTGTTAGTGTCAAAACTTTTGTTAGTAATGTCAGGCAATTTTCACACATTTGTCAATGCCGAAACAATTATCACTTGAGCAGTCAGTTTCGTTTGTTTCAAAACTACGAGTTAAAAAAAAATAAAAATGAAAAACGAAATATGTAATCGAAATGCATTTTTTTTTGTCTATTGACTACGAGCACTACTTTTTGATGGAACGTGTTTTTTTGGTAACGCTGCTCAGCACTAACACTACGAGTGTCTGCAATTTCAATGTACAATGACGATAAAAAACTAAATTTACGGCAAACAAATAATAATGCAAACAAAAACAGGGTTTCAAAAAAGCTATTGATTTTTTTTTTTAGAGTTTGTAGCATAACCTTTTCATTTTTTGTGGATGAAACAATTTGAAGAAAAAATAATATAATTAACGCAACGTAATAGAAACGAAAAACAATAAACAAACTGAACACAAAAAAAGAATAATTTTGGTCAAATTTTGATCGGGTCTTGGTGCCTGGATAGAGTAGTTCCGAGGATGTTTGCGATCACCGGAAAGTAATTTTTTAAATTTCGTTATCCGCGCTTCCGTACGTCGGCGTCGTCGAGCGATTTTGATTTTACACTTGTTACCATCAATTTTTTTCGTGACACTTTTTTGGAATTTCCGATCGCACAGCTGCGAAACTTTCGGTTCGAGAAGTGAGTCATAAACATCGTTTTTTCCCGCCAGGCGACTTGCAACACTTGAAAAATATTCCTTGTAAAATTTCTACACGAAATATCGGACGTGATTTTTCATTGTTTTCATTCCCAAATCTATGGCTATTAAAACAAAACCAATTTTACTAGTTCGCGTAAAATCGTGATGAGGATAACTTCTCGAATGGGTTGTAAAATTTGAAGCTCGTTTGTCAAAAAAAAAAAACCGAAAAAATCACAATAACCTCCTTTGTATGTCTTCTATCAGATAGACGTAATTTCCACGTTTTTTTTTTTAATAGTCAACGATTTTTTTCTCGGATATCTTGAAACGGCAATTTTTCATCGAATCTATCGAAGAATCGTGCAACGGTGCACAGTCCCGATACGAAAATCGAAACACAAAAATCACCTATGACCTTACAGTCCCGAAACAATAACAAGTGCTCAAATAAAAAAAATCGCGACTCGCCGTGTAACTGCCGCGGATAAAAAAAGCCCCAATCCTTCGAGAAATGCCTTTGCCTCTTTCGTTCAAATTTCGAATAGTCTATCGAAGCACCAAGACGCGTTTTGGCCTAAAAAAAAAAAAAAAAACAAGCCGAAACTATACTCACGTTGAGGTCGGATTGTCCTCGTAGTTTGGATCTGCGACAGAAAAGTTGGTGCGTCTTCGGTTAGATTGACACTGGCTCGTAATTTCGCTGATCGAAGATTTCTTCACGGAGTGCGAAGCCGAGTCTCGGCTCGGATTGAGGCCTGACCGGGGCCAGCCCGGTTGAGGCCGTTGGAGCTCTCCGATGCTCGCTGTGTCGCTGACTCGGTTGTTCTGTGCCTCAACTCGGTTCGGCCTGGCCCTTATATACGGAAGCTGAGCTTCCCCCTCTCCCGCTCCGGCGGGCCCTCCGGCTTAGGGGAGGCCCTGGGAAAATATCTGGCACAATGAGGGCTCTCCGGCCGAGGGTCCGGCTTTTTGGCTATCGCGGCTCCACCGCGATCTTTTGCCCTCGCGCAAGACGGCATCGACTCTACCGGTCCTCGCTTATTTTTCCCTCGGTCTCCCCTGGCCAAGATCCGAGGATCCCCCTCGACAAGACAAGCCGCTGGTGCGGACAAGGGGCGACCCTGCTCGTCGTTACCTGTTCCGCCCGTAAGCCGCGTACGTTGCTGTAACGGATCGTCGGGGAAGAACGAATTCCCACACAGACTTTCGTTCGTTGCGAAGCAACTAGGACGGTTCAGCATCCCTTGGAACTTTTGCCAGGTGCGGCGGACCAACACGTAGAACCGATTGATCTGTTTTCAGACATCGGTGAAAAAAATCGTTTGCGGAGGGGTACGCGTACACGGGGATAAGGAACCTTGGGACACCAAGTGGAATCGGGCATTCGGTTCCGTGCGAAAGTGTGACGCAATTAAAGCTGCGCGCGAACTAGAGCGCTGGCTTTCTGTGGGATTTAAATCCTTGGCGGATGTCAAATGGATTTAAAGAGATGTATTCAATTTGGATTTCTTTTTTTAGTTTGTTTATTAAGCATATCGTATGCCTAGTGAATAAGGATATATTTATATCTATTAGACATATATATATATATATATATGTCTAATAGATAGAGAGATGTATGAATATATGTTCTAAAATATGGGCATTTAAGTCTTTGCGGGAAATGAAATATATTTAAAAAGATATATTAAATTGGCGTTTTTTATTTGTTTATTCGGCATACTATATGTAAATATATATTTGTATATATTCTAAATATGTACACATTTTTTAGCACAAATGTACTTTCTGTTAATCAGAGATACATTTTTTCAATAAATTTATTTTTGACTTTCGTTTAACGTGACGTGGAAGGAAAAATCGTTTGTGGAAGTGTAACACGTACACGGGATGGAATCTTGGTACCCTCTTTGGAATTGGGGATTCGTTTTCGTGCGAAAGTATGATGCAATTTTGAGCCACGATAAACGAGACCCCAGCGTTGGTTTCCCGTCGCATTTGATTCCTTGTCGGAAATCAAATATATTTAAAAAGATATATTAAATTTGGGTTATAAAAATGTATTTATCAGGCATATCACATATATATGTTCCAAACATATTCACTTTTTTTTGGCAGTAATGTATTTTCTATAAATCAGAGAAAAATTTGTTGGACACATTTATCTTTGACATTCGTGTAGCGTGACTTGCGGAAGGTGGCTGGAAAGAATCCTTTCCGAGCCTTCCAATCTTCAGGTGTTTTCAAACACGTATCCCTTCAGGAGTCTCGCCTTCTCGGAACAATTTCTTCCTCGGCGTGCCCGGAGGCTTTTCGGAAGGTTCTTCATCCAACCTCACAGCTTCCTTGACGCTACAACGACACGTCGATCTTACAGTAAAAAAAAAGCTGAAAATTGAAATTTTCATATCGCTTCCTCATAAAAGTTGAAAGTTGAACGTTGAAAGTTGAAAGTTGAAATTTTTATATCACTTTCTCATAATGGCCCTTTATTCGCAAAGCTCCTTCTATGAGAAAGCATTAACTATATTTTTGGCTTCCTCATAGAGGAAGCTTTGCGAATAAAGGGCCATTATGAGAAAGTGATATAAAAATTTCAACTTTCAACTTTCAACGTTCAACTTTCAACTTTTATGAGGAAGCGATATGAAAATTTCAATTTTCAGCTTTTTCAATATCAACGTCGTATTTAAATTTTAAGCAAAACTGCTGGCCGACTCAGGTTTAGTGCGAAAAAAAAACCAACCTTACGCTTTTGGTCAAAACGGCTGTCGAATCTGTACTCGAGGCGAAAAATACATAGAGTATCATAGAGTATTCATCGGGAAGCAAAGAAATTGCTGTTTGAAAATACCCAAAATCACTCGTTTTTCCAATTTTGGCTATAAAAATGCCCTATAAACTTTTTCGTTAGCCGTCACTCCGGGATTGTATTATAAGTATTTTTTCACGCTGATCGCGAATCTGACACTTTTTTATTCGTAGATTAACATTTAATACGGAAAAATGCGTCTTGAAAAAAAAAAAAAAAATTCATGAAATTCAAAAAATTCAAAATGACATAAAATTTAAACGGCTCGATCGATTTTCTTGAAATTTTAATGGGATCATCGGGTGATCATATTCCATCTGTGTACGCGTTTTTAGCCCGATAGCTAAAAAATTGCGAGCGCTACGGTGCGCACAGACTTTTTCGAAGAAATTAAAAATGGCGTACAAAAAAAACAACTGAACATTTTTGGATGAAATTTGGCAGAAACATTGACTATTAACCACACAAGCTGTGTGCAAAATTTCAGCCTGATCGGTGGAGGCTTAGCCGAGATATGGCCATTTGAATTTTTCGCGTTTGATTCACACACACACACACACACACACATACACACACACACACATACATCCGGACATTTTTTCTAAATGTGATTTTTCGATGTTTTGGAACATTCTGAACACGTTTTCATTAAAATCTCGAAAATTTTTTTTTTCACCATCACAAAGCTTCCTCTACGAGGAAGCAAAAAATGAAAATAAAGAAATAGGAATTAGAAAAAAAGAGATATGCTCCACTTTCTGGAGCAAGTTCTCGATTTTTGCGGCAGCGGGAGCCGTTAGCCATTGTCATCCACAGGGAACGGGATTCCCTGAGGAACGCTCGGTCACTGAACCGAAAGAACTCCGAATAGGCTTTCTCGAAGAGTTCATGGCTAGAGGAAAGCTGCAGTTCTCAAGGTACATGAACATTTTCTCCACGTCATTGAAATTACAATTTCATATAATAATAATAATAATAATAATAATAATAATAATAATAATAATAATAATAATAATAATAATAATAATAATAATAATAATAATAATAATAATAATAATAATAATAATAATAATAATAATAACAATAATAATAATAATAATAATAATAATAATAATAATAATAATAATAATAATAATATGCCATAAAATTAAATTACAAATTATATTTGGGCGTTCGTTGAAATACCGATAAATTAGGGGTCCCTTTTCGTGAGTCTCGAAAACTTATGCCCTCGGTAATTCGGCTCGTCAGTTGATCGGGTAACAGGTACGGTCGGAGCCGCCGTATTATGTGCCCGTTTTTTTCTTCTTTTTCCTTCTAATCTCCTCCCACGAAACCCTTGAGATTCTCATAGGTCATTCGCTATATATAGTTTAAAAAAAAACCCGGCCGTTATGTACGCTTCTTCAGGTGGGCGTTTACAGAACCGGTTTACTGAAAGGTTCGAAGAACCTCGAATCCCCCCGAATCTCGTATAATTTTATGAGATGCCGGAACGCGCTGTACACGCGGGGTTAAAAATAACGAAGCGGCTAGAGTTTCGGAGGGCTTCGCACCCGGGACAAGCTACCGACTAATAAAAAAGAAGCGGGCTTTTACCTTGCACTAATGAGGCTGGGTAAGTTGACCGGCATTAACCATCTTATTTATAATTTTACAGTACGATCATTACCAAAATTTGCGCCCTTGGAACTTAAAAATAAAAACTTTGTGAGAAAAAAATTTGAAAGTTTAAAACCGATGCAAAGGATTAAATTTATGTGATTGAGATTTAATTAAGATTTTAAGATTTACTTGTTAATTTGCATGTATGTAAAATGTAAAATTTTTAAAAAAATTTGGATGACATGAAACAACTTTGAGTACCACTTTCTAGCCTCTTACGTTATCCTTACACACTGTTAAAAAAATCGTATATTTAATGTACCGAATTGGAAGTTTTTATGCAAAAACTTGTATATTAAATTTAATGAGCAATTGTCATGAAAAATTAATATCCTTTTAGAGAGAAATTTAAATAAATGATTGGAATGAAAGTACTTTTATAGTAAAATGAAAGTAAATGATGAAAAGTAAAGTATCATAGGTTAACTTTTCATCACAATTGTACATGAATGTTAATATACCAGTTTATGCATAAAAACTTCCAGTACCGGTGCATTAAATTTCATACGAATTTTTTTTTTTACAGTGCATTCATTGTCCCGTGAAAATTCTATATGCACTGTTCACCAAAAGTTACTCCCAAATTTACATTAACCAATCATCTTAAAAAAAAGTAAAAACGAGGCGCAAAAGATTGCCATATATGTAATGTACTTCACATACATGCAAATATTTTGCACCGAGTTACCATTTTTTATTTTCAAAATTCTAATTTTTTTTTAACTGCCCAAAAATGTAGCTGACGTGAAAAAAGCTCGAAAAAGCCTCTCGAACCTCTTGCAGCATCCCAACCCATTCATTCCTCGCCGAATATTCGGTATGCGCTCTTCGCCGCGATACGAACGAAAGCCCGCGAAAGAAAAGCCACGTTTTTTTGTACTTTAAAAATTTTTTTATTTGCTTTCCTTTCCGCTCGTAATATGTCGTAACGGTCAGAATTTGTGTAGGGTCGCGAGGGTTCTTTGGTGTCCAGTCGCATTCGTCATGATTTACCGCACGGGGCATCGCGCGAACAATCGTATTTTACAGCCAGTCGTAAAAAGACAGTGTCCTGGGTGTTCCGCACCCGCGCAACGGCCACGTCGATCGTATAACCGGGCGGGTCAGCGGTGGGCGCCGAAACAAACGTGTGGGCTACACGTGTAAAATCCGCGGAGGCGCGAGTTCTCTGCACGTGAAAATTTATTTCTTCCCAGCGAAAATTCATGCGCCTGAAATTCGTGGATGGTTAGTTCGATGACCTTCGATCGAATCCGGTAACTCCGTTTTTTTTTTTTTTTTTTTTTTTTTTTTCCTTCGATAAGCCAATGTCCGGTAACAATCGAGAAAATGTGCTCGAGTCGTCGAGACTGGACCAGCCGCTTCAGTGCTCTTCGGTCCGCAAAATGCATTTCGGTTAGGATTTATTTTTGGCCAGAAACCGGTCTAACGGATAATACGACGATCCCTTATATCTTATGGGGCTCCGGTTATTTTCTGTTTTTTTTTGCCCTGCAAGCTACACTCGCACCTGGAAGCTGCAGGATTAGCATCCGAGGCTCCTCGCAGCATCTTCCACGCAGCGATCTTTATATATCTTCGAGAGGAAAAAATAAATGAATAAAAACAAAATTTGTGGCGTGCATTGAGAACTTCTTCGGCGATGAATGTGTGCACTTTTTTTTGCTCGGTAGCTTTCGTGCAGGCGGTTTTTTTTCCTCTCTATTTGAAACTAGATTAAAAAAAAAAAATGTTATCAATTCTGTCGAACTGTAGACGGTGAAAAAGATTTGTAATTTTAGCAAACTTTTTTTGTCCACAAACGTTCACAATTCTTTTCTTGTCGATTTTACTAGAGAATTATTGTAAAATACCCAACTTCTTTGTAAAATGCACAACATTTTTTTTTGTAGAATACCCAACATTTTTGTACAATGGATAACTTTTTTGTAAAATATCCAACATTTTTGTAAAATATCCATCATTTTTGTAAAATACTTAACTTTTTTGTAAAATGTCCAACATTTTCGTAAAATACCTAACATTTTATTTGCCCTGCAAGCTATACTCGCACCTGGAAGCTGCAGGATTAGCATCCGAGGTTCCTCGCAGCATCTTCCATGCAGCGATCTTTTAATATATCTTCAAGACGAAAAAAAATGAATAGAAAAAAATGTGTGGCGTGCATTGAGAATATCTTCGGCGATGAAAGTCTGCACCTTTTTTTGCCCGGTAGCTTATGCAGGGTCTTTCATGCAGGCGGGTTATTTTTTTCTTGCTTTTTCTCTTGAAAATTTATTGGACGAAGCCCTGCTGGTCCCGATGACGGCGTCACGTGGCGACCCGATGGAAATTGATTTTTCGATAAGGCGGGAATTGGCGTGAATCACTAGCGGCAACGGGAACGCAACGCAGAGGGAAACAACAGCAGCGACGGTGCAGGGTGGACGATTGAATTAACTGTTAAGTCGCGGCGCGTACACGCGCGATGCTTTCACTTCTTATGCGGGTAGCCAATCACTCGTTCGCCACACGTGGGGTAGATAATTCGTTAATGACTCTTGTACCGTTGCTATACTCGTCGGGCTTTTCAGTCAGACCTTTGTCGAGGGAAGTAAGAAAAAAAACAAACAAAAATGTGAATCGTCAAAATTTTTTAAATTTTATAACTAAAGTGTATTTATGAAAGTTTGTGAACAAAAAAATGTTTATGTACGGAACCTTTTACACGGCGCACTTCAATATAGAAATTAAACCGTCAATAGCAAAAAATGATGAAATTATGAAAGTTTGTGGGCAAAAAATGTCCAGCGCAAGAAATTGGCGAACAAGAAACTTTTAAGTGGAGAAGCTTTTTCACGGCGCACTTCAATATATGATCCATTATTACAATAATTCTTTCGATGATGGACAATAATAATCATACAATAATCAACGATTTTTAATCAATGCAATTGTTTATAATTTATTTAACAAATCTTTAAAAAATATTATTGAATCCACGAACACTGTGAGGTATTATCGACGCTAGAAATTAAACCATCAATAGTAAAAAATGATGAAATTATGAAAGTCTGTGGGCAAAAAATTTCCAGTGCAAGAAATTAGCGAACAAGAAACTTTTAAGTGGAGAAGCTTTTACACTGCCTACTGCAATACGTAATCGATTATTATAATATTTGATTCGGTCATTGATAATAATAATTAGAGATTTTATTTTTATTTCATTATTTACGATTTATTTTCTTTTTTTTCTTTTTGAATATTGAATCTATGATGAGATATTATTGGTGCGGGAAAAAAGGTGTTCGATTCATGAAGCACGTACAGCTTGCGGGTACATTATTGCAAGCCCAGTTTCCCACGGGGGATGAATGGACCCACACGTATTTCGTTTGCCTACCTGACGCGCGGGCGTGTTCGGTCGCTGCTGGGGGGGTTTCTCTCAAACTTCCGCTGCAGGCATTAAATTTTGCATTCATTGCGTCTCAGGGTATATCCGAAGAAAAGAGAACTTAATGTAATTCTCGGTCGCAATGGCTCAACTAGCGGAGCGCGGAGCAATGTGACAAAGAGATCCCTCTGTACGTGTAACACGATTACCTGCAATCCCGTTTCCCGTTTCTCTTAATTCTATGCAAATAACAGCTGTAGCGTGAAACCCGTTGCCGAGGAAACTCGAATTTGCAATTAAACGATTGTAATAGCGCTGAAATTATAGATGTTGATCCGAGAAGAAAATCACGAGCCAGACACAGGGGCGAGCGGGCCAAAAGGCAATCTCGGGGCAAAACGGACCGGTATCCTTTTTATTTTGCGCCCCCCAAAAAATTGGTAAAAAAGTGGTCCATTTTGCCCCATCAAGACTAAATAACCTAGATATAAAATTGTTGATAAAAAATCGTATTGAAAGTCAAGTTATTTTCAACTTGTCGATTGCGAAAGTGTGTCTTAGAATTAATGCTAAACGTGAAGGAACTTATCCATGTAAAAAAAAAGGAAAAAAATATAGACTTAATGGGTAAAAGTGGTAAATTTTGCCGAAGAGACGTACGGATAGCATTCTCGAGAAGGTATGCTGTTTGAATAATTCCTCGAGAACCTCTGAGTATTGCTGGAAGGGAAATTGGCGCCGAAAGAGTCCCGTGTAATTTTTCGAGTGGCTCCTCAGAGTAGCTTTTAAGTTTCGTGAGGTCGTGCAGGCTATGTGAAGACTGTGCGTCCAGCCGCGTAGTATGGCGTTTCGAGTTTACGGATGCCTCCTCGTCGGCAGTACAAAAAATCTTCGACAAATTCAAAACTCTATTTCAATCTAAATTTTTAAAAAAGTAAAAAAAAGAATGTTGTCAACTTTGCCGAACAGCCTTACACGGCAGGCAAGATTTGTACCTTGAACAAACTTTTTTTTTTTGTCCACAAACGGCCACAATTTTTTCCTTGTCAATTTTACAACAAAATTATTCTAACGTGCTCGATATTTTGGTAAAATGCCCAATATTTTCGTAAAATCCTCGATATTTTTGTGAAATGCCCAACATTTTTGTTAAACACCCAACATTTTTGTAAAACGCCCAACATTTTCGTAAAACACCCAACATTTTTGTAAAACGCCCAACATTGTCGTAAAACACCCAACATTTTTGTAAAACGCCTAACATTTTCGTAAAACACCCAACATTTTTTTTTCCAAAATTAACATGAAAAATTGATAAAATTAACAAGAAAATAATTGTGAACGTTCACGTACATAAAAAAGTCGGTACCACTTTTACTGAGTATGGCTAGGATTCTCGAGGACATATCCTCCTCGAATAATTCCTGGGGACCCTCCGAGTATAGCGAGAACGGATATCGGTACCGAAAGGGTTCCCGTGTACTTTTTCGAGTGGCTCCTCGGAGTGGCTCCTAAGTTTCGCGCGGCGATGCATGCTACGCGAGGACAGTGCGTCCGGCCGCGTAGTATCGCGTTTCGACTTTGCCACGGGTGGCTCCTCGTCGGCAAGGGTTCTCGTCGGGAGTGTGCAGGCATTCCGGTGCGAGCGATGCACGAGCGAGCGCACCCTCGAGCCCGTCAACGCGTCCCTTTCACTACCTTCATCCCCCTCGCATAGGCTGCTTTTTCGCCGGTGTTCCATCCGCGCACCCTCTTACGCTCCGTAGCTGCCGTCTCCTTGCCGTCTCATTTCCGTACGCGCATCTGCTCCTTGCCGGGTTCTCACGGTTCGCCTTGGCACCGGGCAAAACTAGTACATACACGCATACCCGAGGAGGTACGTGCGATAGGCCCGTTGGTGTATAATGCAAGCGCACGTGAAACCCCGCGTCGTAGTTTCGGATCGCAGCATCCCTCCCCTCTTTCGCCCTCCCTTCCGTTTATCCTCTCTGCCTTTTTTCGCACGAGAAATCTATTATACACGAGTCCCGGGCAATATCTCGCACTCTCACGGTCACGAGAACTAAAGTAGGACGAGAAAGAGATTCCTGCGATCATCTGCAGAAACTCGATCGGTCCTGATGTTTCGACAATGAGGACTGTCTGGGTCCAAATTTCTAATAATACCGAATAATGATAATAATGATAATAATGATAATAATGATAATAATGATATTAATAATTGCGATTGCGATTGTCTTATACGATCCTATTCATGAATATTTAATAGTGTTGATAGTAAGATAAGAAATGCGTGGTATCGTTTAAAAGACTAGCACCAGCGAGTCGCTGTATTTTTTCGTGTGAGAGAATGCGATGACTGCGAAAGAAAACTCTGGACCGAAAAATGGAAAGTTTCGGGTGTGAGTCGGCAGGGAAAAAAAATGTGGTAGAAAATGTGTCACGCTTATGGTTAGTGTCAGAAGGCACTCCTCGGTTACGGCATCGGTATTACGGCACGGCGAAGTGCAAACGTCTTGGCTTCTTTCGGTTACGTCCTCACATATATTCCCTTCAGGATCGATATCGGGTGACAAGCAAGTTCAAGTGGGGAAAAAAGAAAGAAAGAAAAAAAAAACAGAACTGTGCGATAGCACATACGTCTCTCTCGAGAGCTTCTCCTCCCTCTCGTAACCGCATGTTGGTTATTCGATCCGAGAAAGAAATTGAATCGCGGCTCTTCAGGCCCGCTCCGGCGCTCTCCGCCGCTGCACCGGCAAAGAGGACCTCCTCTCGTCGTGTTCCGTATAAAATATAGCGGAGCGAACTACGTGGAAGGAAGAGTTAACGTTTGCCCACGTGTACGCACACGCTTCGCTGTATGCACATCCACTCTCCCTCTCGGCGCAAGAGCCGGAAGAAAAAGAAGAAGAAGAAGAGAACCCTTAAGCTTTCGCCACCTCGTATACCGATCTTTACTGCATTTCAACTGCAATCTCTACTCCATACTGATCTCGGCTCACCCCTTTCAGCCCAAAAAATAAATAAATAAATGAAAGATATCGTCGAATCTTTTTCCTGATTAATCTGTTAATTTTATTTATAAAAACAAAACTTCCTCTATGAGGAAGCAAAAAGTAAAAAAGTTGAAAATATAATTTTTCATATTGTTTCTCATAACAGTTGAAAATTGAATTTTTGATGTTGTTTTCTCATAATGTTCTTTTATTCACGAAGATTCTTCTATGAGGAAGCATCGTCTGTATTTTTGGCTTCCTCATAGAGGAAGCTTTACGAATGGAGGAAGATTATGAGAAGGCGATATAAAAATGTTAATTTTCAACATTTATGGATTTTTTTTCTCCAAAACAAAGCTTCCTCTGTGAGCATAACAACCTCTATTAGGGTGTTCTTTTTATTTTTAAATGTTTGGTGTTAAAATGTCGATGGCATGTTGTGTTGAGGGCGAAGGAATGTTGAGAACCCTTTCAGGCTCGCCACCTCGTATAGCGATCTTTACTGCATGCCGATCCCAACTCGCCCTTTTCACCCGAAATAATAAATAAATAAATAAATAAACAGTATCACAGAATCTTCGTCTTGATTAATCCATAAATCGTATTTATAAGAAAGCAATTAAAAAAATAAAACATTCTCTATTAAGGTAATTTTTGTATTTTTACATTTCTCTGATTGAAAGGTCGATGGCATGTTGTCTTGTGGATATACAAAACGAACGTTGAGAACTGGTAAGACTTTGCCACCTCGTGTACCGATCTTTACTGCGCTTCAACTGCAACCTTTACTGCATCCAAACTCAACTCGCCCTCTTCACCCAAAAAATAAACAAATAAATAAAAAATATTGTTGAATCTTCCTCCCGATTAATCTATAAAATGTATTTATAATAAAGTAATTTTTTAAAAATCACTATGAGGCTATTTTTTATATGTTTTACATTTGTGCTCTTGAAAGATTGATCGCATGTTGTGGGTGTTCTAAACGAACGTTGAGCGCCCCTGAAACCGTAGGAAATTGGTGTCCCATGTAACAAGTGCATCAACCCTCTTCACCCCCCCCCCCCCCCCCCCGCTCAGCCATCGCTCCCTTGGCCCGGTAACCCCTGAGCTATTCACTCGCTCGGCAACCCAGCGTAACAGTCCTCGATCGGAGAAGCAACCAGCTACCTGCCGAATTCTCTGTCTCCCCTCTTAAGGTCTCGTACCGAAAACGGACGTAGCCGCCCGAGCTCCAAAGGCCGCACACTATCTGTGCATACAAGTATTGTACGGGAAGCTGTTCCAGCTTCTTCAATCTTGCTATAGTCATTCTCCTCACGGCTAACAATGTTGCTGTCCAAGTGTTTTTTTTTCCGGAAAGTCCCGGTTTGTAGAGAAAATAAAAAAATATTTCACTCGGATCTCTTTCCTGGTTAAGTCTTTATAGTCACAGCGGACCAAATTGCATTCGACATACTTTGCGACGTTTTCTTCTGTTGTCAATAATTTTTGGTTAAATTATTATCAGTATTCCACAATTTTCTTCGGCCTTTTCGGCCGGATAGTTTTCGAATAGTTTTCAAAATAGTAAAGGGTTAAAGTTTCTTGTTCACGTGTCGATAAAGCCAATACTCATAACTCACGAAAATAGCTCTTTTTCTGTTCTATAGCGAACAAACTTTCTGAAAGTTATCTTACTTATTATAAAATAGATTTTTTAAAATTCCCGACAAATTGTTAAATTCCCTTAAGTCTTCGTAGCCACCGTGGGTTAACTTACGACATTTTCTCCTTACGTTATCATTAATTTTTTGTTAAATTATAATAAATTTTCCACAATTTTTTTTGGTCTTCTCTGCCGGATAGTTTCCACCTAAATTTTCAAAGTAGTGGAAAATTAAAGTATCCTTTTCACGATTCGATAAAGCCCATATTCATCTCCCCCAAGATGCCTCCAGTTTACAGCCCGCAAAGTTTCTTAAAATTCTTTTTTACTTTATACAAAAAAAAAAAAAAAAAAATCCGACACATTTGTACCTCCCACAAACAGCGAAGTTATTCTAGATTTACGGTTCCTGCGTCCGACGGAATGCGTTCGATAAAGTAACGATAAGATTATGCCCGCTCCCGGATTTGTGCTCTGGCATTCTCGATCCCCAGTCGGCAATCTCTCCGGCGCATTGATAAAGCCGAGTGTCGGGTTCTCACGGCCGTTGCGCGGGATTCTCGGAGCCGAGTGCAATCTGCGCCAGGGCAAAGGCACCAGGTGATAGTCGCCGTTCAAGATTGAACGCGTTTTTTCTTCACCCCCTCGCCAGTGACTTCACACGGAGAGGGAAAAGTCGAACCCTCGTCATTCCCCGTGCACAGGCATGGCCGGAGCTACCCTTCGAACTCACCGACGTTTTCCTTTATTTCCCTCCCCCCTCCTCCTTCCCGCCCCTCTTCGCCGTGCGCTCCTTGTCGAACAACTTGACGCCGCTTCCACATACGTGCCTACGGGTGCAATAAGGCAACAGCTCTCACGCTCTCCCCCCAACCCCTCTTGCAACCCCCCTGCGTTCCACCAGTGTCTTTCCCTGCAATCTCGCCCGTTGGCTCACTATCGGTATTCCTCTTTGAAGCCTCCGCAGATTTATCGCTCGATATTTATTGTGTCCTCGCTGCCACGACACCGCGATATCAATTTCGTTTGTGAGAAAAATCGAGGACCGGAAAGGGGTGGAGAGGGGCAATTTTACAATTGTAACTCTCGAATCGCCCACCGGGCTTATCAGTGGATGTATTGAAAGGAATTTTTATTTTTTAATCGTCGAGTAATTCTCCCTCCTCCCTTAAGGTCTCTTTTCCTTAACTCTTTCCCTTAAGGGATGGTTAATGAAAAAAGAAATAACGTTTAACACATCATTATCGCTCGGGTCATGAAAAAAAGAATCGTCTGAAGTGGAGTGGTCCGTTTTGCCCCGGTACTGGTCAATTTACAGAAACAGCCCTTGATCTCACTAGTGTCATTCCCTGCAATCTCGCCCGTTGGCTCACTATCGGTATTCCTCTTTGAAGCCTCCGCAGATTTATCGCTCGATATTTATTGTGTCCTCAATGCTACGACACCGCGATATCAATTTCGTTTGTGAGAAAAATCGAGGACCGGAAAGGGGTGGAGAGGGGCAATTTTATAATTGTAACTCTCGAATCGCCCAATGGTATGAACGCTTTAAGGCGGGAGACGTTGGGCATGAAGATTAATCACAGGCAATTTATATCTTTTGTTTTGCCACCGGGCTTATCAGTGGATGTATTGAAAGGAATTTTTTTTTTTTATCGTCGAGTAATTCTTCCTCTTCCCTTAAGGTCTCTTTTCCTTAATTATTTCCTTTAAGGGATGGTTAATGAAAAAAGAAATAACGTTTAACACATCATTATCGCTCGGGTCATGAAAAAAAGAATCGTCTGAAGTGGAGTAGTCCGTTTTGCCCCGGTACTGGCCAATTTACAGAAACAGCCCTTGACTTTGATGATTTATCGCCCGATATTTATTGTGTCCTCGCTGTCACGACCCAGAATATCAATTTCGTTTGTGAAAAGAATCGAGAACCGGGAACGGGGTGAGAGCAATTTTATTATTGTAACTCTCAAATAGCGCAATGAGCCCTTTAAGGCGGGCATGAAGTTCGATTACAGGCAATTTACATCCCAAGTTTTGCCAACGCGCTTCTCAGCGGATGTATTGAAAGGAATTTTTGTTTTTAAATCATCGAGTAATTACTCTTTCCCTTAAGGCAGGTTAAAGAAAATAAAACCAACGTTTAACACTTCATTCTCGCAAAAGGCTTATTTTCAGCAATCTTTAGCAATTTTTTGCTAGGAACATAAATCGAAAAAAAATCACCTAAAATGGAGGGGTCCGTTTTGGCCCGCTCCCTCCTAATTTACAAAAACACTCCTTGACATCGATTCCAATGAGACAACTTCGAGAAAAAATTCATTGGAAACTTTTACCTCAATAAATCGAAGTTAGGGCTTTCCCTAATATCAATTACTATAAATTCAACCGGTATTTTCCCTAGCAGCATTACTTTGGGTCTACCTCGTATCCCGTGCAAGTTAAACCTGTGCTTTCAGACTGTTCCTATCACACAGATAGGAACGCCTGTCCGAAAATAAGAACAAAAGGTGCAGGATCGTAATTACACGTCCACTGGCTTTCCGGGCAACGTCAACTTATTCCACTCACGGCATGGAACGAGAAGAGCGCGGATGCACGTTACGCACGAACACGGGAATTCCGTTAGACCGGGACTGGTTGGATGAGAGAACAAAGTTCTAATGAAGATATGCGCTCTTCTCTCGTTCCTTTCGTGTTAGAGGGAAAAGTCTGTTGGAACCAACGATGAAGCGCCATGGAACATTGAGTTTGCCGTCTATGTGGATCGAGAGAATAAAAGCGATAAATAAACGTGTCTACCGTGCGTTCCGGCTAGGCGTGAAATATCTTGAACTACATCTCTCATTAATCCCATATCGCAACGTCTATCGGCGATCATGAATTGTAAAAATCAAGCTTAACATTTCAATGATAAAAAATAGTAATGCTCGAATTTATAGACCCAAGTTTGAACCAAAGTTGATTCAAAAGTTCTAATTTAAGTTCTGGCGTGAGTTCAAACTCAAGTTCTGTCTTGGGATCAAACATACGATCTCCCTTAAGTTGCAACTTCAGTTCTTGCTCAAGTCTGAACTCAAGTTCAAGTTTCACTTCGCACTGAAATTCCAGGCTTAAGTTCTAGTTTAGGTTTGAACTTTAATTCCAGGATTAAAGGTCAAACCTTCAAAATCCTAGCCTAAGTTCTCCCTTAAGGTTGAACTTTCATGTTAGACGTAAGCTCGAACTTAAATTTCAGTCTTAAGTCGGAACTAACTTCCACCTTAACTTCGAAAGTAAGTTACCTCTTAAGTCGGAACTTGACTTCTGCCCCAAGTTTGAACTTGACTTCGAACTTGGTACTACAAAATTCGGTCCCGATAGTGGAACAAGCTAGTCAGGTCACAACCGTCGCTATCGCCAATTTCGAAAATGAACCCTTTAAATGCCTAGTCGGGGATATCATCGGGCTCGTTGATCGGCGGTGGGTGAGAATGCCGCGAATCCAATGGCCACTTCGGGGACCGGAGGGAAACGAATAATTGCGTAGATCTGTTAGCGCTGATAACGATAGGTCACGCGAGCCCGATCGTCGCGGTAATCGAGGCTAATGGCCTGCGCGCGGGCACGACGGGATGGACCGTAGAGTTCCGAACTCGTTCGATAAAACGCCGCGGCGGCGAGGCCGGCGGCTCACCCCGTCCGGGCGGGGGTGCGCCGGTCACGCGGCCCTCGGAGCGACGATAGGGGCATGAGAAATTTACGGAAGTCAGAGTTTACCGGGGCTTCGGATGGCGTTCGCGGTCGCTCGCTTATGTCTACCCGGAGGCCGGACACTCCGAAACGCATGGCTCGATGCTCCAGAACTCAATACTCAACGACATGTGTCCTGCATGAGGGCGCATTATGTTTCCGTTTAGTCGCTGCTTCGGTCACGTGGCGAATCATAGCTGTGCCCGCTCTCCGTGCCGTGCTGCGCGCCCCCGCTATCGGCCCTCCGGGTGGCACTTCGTAACATGTCGACAGAGCCGGCATGTGATTTTAGGCGGTGATCACCGAGAACGACACGCTCGACGGGCCGGTTAAGGCGGGCGGGGGGATTTTGCTCCGTGAGAAAATTAACACAATCAACGACTCTCAAGCCCGCACCGCGGGAATTGCGGTGGTGGTTTGAATAATGAGATTCGTATGATTTTTAATCACTTTTATTTTTATTGTAATAATTGATGTTGTTATTGTTATTATTATTAGTGTTTTAAACGTATATTGGAATTGAGTATAGTGGGCGTTATTTTTTTCGGCAATGCAGCGCGGGAATAGCAGTGGCAATTTTAATAATGAGGTTCGTATGATCATTAATTGTTTTTTTTTTATTATAATAATTAATTCAATTATTATAATTATTTAGGGACTCTGAAATGCATTATAGTGAGCGCTGATTTTTTCGGCAGGGTAGATTTGATGTACTCCGTTAGTAATTTATGCGCATAGCTTGCGAATTATAACAAAAGGGGGATAAAGTTTAGTCGCGATAATAAAAGGCTTTTATCCACGAGGGCGGAAGAAAAGTGAGTTGGGTACGGGCAAACAATGGTCGAGAATTTCGCGGATGTGAGTAACGAATTAAATTTTATATATATATATTTTTTTTGCGACTGCCCGGGTGAGTAAACACAGGGGAAAAATGATACGCGGCTTATGAAAGCTGAATTGTAACTCTGGACAGCCCCGGGCTAATTTATGTTTGGCACTAATTAGCCGGGCTGAAATCATCCTGTCTCGCGCGTCCGCCGCGGTAATTTATCTCTATCCCGACAGATAGCGGCATCGAGTTAGAGGAACTCGTGAAAGGGAAGCACGAGAAATGACAATAGGGTGGAATAGGTGGAAGAGACTCTGCCGTGTCGCGGTGCGCGTAGCGTGACGGAAATGTGCGAATCGCGGGAGGGTAAGATGTTTTCTGTTTTACCAGGTGAGCTGGACCAGAAGAGTTGATATCGGCTAGGTGGATTACAAAAAAACAAAAAACAAATGTCAAGTGGCGTGGTCAAGATGAACCTTGGCTCATCTTGTTGCGTACATTATACAAAACGGTTGAGTCCAATTTCGTCGCTTTAGTTGGTGTAGCAAAGGTTTTAGAACGGCTAAATGATTCACTGATATTAGAGTGAAAAATTTAGTGAGATCAACTTTATTGCAATCCGAATGTTGCATCTGTATATCTGAATGATGCAATAATAATGAGATGACAATTATTTTATAGTGCAAAACTCTAGTAATTGCTTGCCGAAAATGTTTACTTGTTCAAGAATTTTTTTTATCGAAATTTTACTTTCCGTGTGAAATATTAAAGTTTTCCGTTAGCTGGCCGACGTTCGCTTGCTGTCTCTTATACCGCACCGTACACTATATGCGGCTTATTTAATACCATATATTACATATATGTATACACTGAAAAAAAAATATCGTTGTTCCAATAACACCGATGTAGTTGAAATTTATTTAATTGAATCATGATCAGTAACGTTGAAATGATTACATACGGCTTTGTTTTGAAAACCGCGTTATTGAAGTCAATGCTACCATGTGATTGAAAAATGTTTTTGAGACGATCATCTACGTCGTCTGTTGGAGTACACAAACATTTGTTTCAATGCGACATTAGTTTGATAAATATTTATTCTGTAATTGGAAATTTGAAATCATTTTAAACAAAACTGCTATTGGATCAAATACATCCAGTGTTTGTATCATTTCCGACTTTCAATACGGCTTCCAATATCACTTTGACTATTGCTTCAAAAAAAACTTTCCTTAAATCAAGTGTTTGTTTGGTCACTTCAATACTTGTGCTATTGAATTTTTTAATGAAGTCGTTCCTGAATAGAGCAATTTAATTATCAATCAAATCAGAAAACGACTCGTTTCAATGGCCCATGTAAATCAATTCAATTTCTAATGATATTCATTTACGTAAGCAAAACATAATCTATGACAGATGAAATCACATTGACTGCATATTTTGGTGATAGCTCGTGATGCTGTGCAATTGAAAGTTTAATTGAATCAATAATGATTGCTGTTCATTTTACGATTAGATTGATAAATAGTTATGTTGTACGTTAGTTATAAAAATTTTGGACGCATCGTTTATCATACAAAATAATCTCATTCTCGTAATTCTTGTAGATACCGAACGCTTTTACGAATTTTTTCCAAAGTTCGGCCTGTAAGACAGTAAAATTTGATTAACTTCGATTTTGAATATGATTCACATTGGTTCGATCCCCTATTAGGAAATTAATGTCTTCAATAATAAATCGTAATATTGTTAACGTGAATACAACAAGGGTGCAACTTATAAATCCGATGAGAAAGTTTAATATCAATGAGCGATATAGCGTAGCGGTAAGGTGTTAGGATAGAAAGCGTTAGTTTCGGGGTTCGAGCCCCACTAGGATCTTTAGAATTTTAAGTTGTAAATTGTATTCTAATGATAAGTAAATAATATTGGCGATGATGTATACCTGTCAAAATGACAAATTAACAATGCATATAACAATAAGAAGTAAAAGTATTTACTTTTTTTAAATCGCATTTTTTTTTCTTGAATCTGATTATTACTTGATTCAAACGAATACTCATTCGGTTAGGTGCGTTGCGCGATCGAAAAAGCCTCGTTTGGAACACTTCAACGAGATCATGTAAATGTCTCTAAATCCTTGTGTGATGAAACAATCAAATACACATTTGCAGCGACATTGTGCTTGATTGACCGAAAAGTATATGTCATTGAATCAATACGTTATGATATTTGGACAAGTTGTTTTCAAGAATACGTATACTATGACAGAGATAGTTGAAGCAAGTACGTATTCTAATGGCAGCCCGTGATAGTCACGTTTAATTGAATCAAGCATGATTTTTGTTGATTCAATGGGATTTTTTTTTCAGTGTATATATTTATGTATTCTTCGGGTATGAGATTGAGAGAAAATTCCCGCGAATCGTTAACAATGCACCCCGTCAATTTCGTCCGGCGGGCTCGCCCACCGCATTATTAACATATTATCGGATTATTTGATATATGTAAAATATTTGATATATATTAAAAAAGAGCTTCCTCTATGAGGAAGCAAAATGGGTGGCTGATTTTAGCGTGAAAAAGGAAAGTGAGCGCAATTAACTTTATTGACGCCTAACAATATATGGCAATGATTTTATAACACAAAACTGTAATAATTGATATCCAAAAATGTTCACTTATTCAAGATTTTTTATCGAAACTTTACTTTCTAGGAGAACTATTAAAGCTCTGCCTTAGATGGGTTGTCTTCGCTCGATGTCCCATATGCTGCACTCTGTACCATACGCGGCTTATTTAATACCTATACATACATATATGTATATATGTGTGGTTCGGGTATGAGATTGAGAGAAAATTGCCGCGAATCGTTAACAATGCAACCCGTCAATTCCGTCCGGCAGGCTCACCCACTGGATTATTAACATATTATCGGATTATTTAATATATGTAAAATATTTGACATATATTAAAAAAAGAGCTTCTTCTATGAGGAACCAAAAAGAGTGGCTGATATTAGAGTGAAAAAATTAAGTGCGATCAACTTTATTGCCGTCTAACAATAAATTATATGACAATCATGTTATAGCCCAAAACTTAAATAATAATTACCAAGAAATGTTCCCTTATTCAAGATTTTTTTTATCGAACCCTCACTTTCCAGGGGAAATATTGAAGTTCTCCCTCGGATGGCTTGCCTTCGCTCGATGTCCGATACGCGGCTAACTTAATACCATATATACATACATGTATGTATATATGTGTGGTTCGGGTATGAGATTGAGAGAAAATTCCCGCGAATCGGTAACAATGCACCCCGTCAATTCTGTCCGGTGGGTGACCTCGCTGGGGGTTTTCGTGTCATGGGAAAAGCTCGTCGCAGTGAAACACAGAAACGCCTCGCGGCCGGATATCAGCTCACGGCTCGCTGAATAATTCATTGAATCCGCGGGGGCTCTCTGGGCAGTGACCGTGGCGACGACGTGATCCGCGTCCGACGTGACGCTTATTTACATACCTGCACTCATGCGACTGTTCGAAATCGTCACGGGAGGCTTGCGGAGCTCTCCTCGCTGACGAGTAATCGGGCACCCCCTCGGGACCGGAAACGAAACCCGGGCACACGGCCGAAAGGGTTACTTGCGATTTAACGCAGTCCCGCCGACGTTGCGCGCAGAAATCGCCGTGCTGTATGGAATTCCAGCAATAATCGAGTCCAGAATCGACTCGCCGAACTTGCTGGCTATTTGTCCAGTTGTGGGATTTCTGAATCGGAAATTCCAATCGTTTCTCAATGATCTGAGTCGACAAGTTTATTCAAAATCTTGTCGTATTTGTAGCGACGTTTTCAAAGCTCCATTTTTTTTTTTCTTACCAGACTGAAATTGTCAATTTATTTGGCCAACGAGGTCGGATCATGAAGAGACTTTCAGCCCTTCAATGGTTAGGTGACTGGAATTACCTCGAACTGTTGGTGGGTTTCTCGGGGACTCCAAACACAATTTTGAGTGTAGGCCAAACTTTTAAACTTAAAAACTTAACTTTTTTTTACGTACGTTAAGTTTTTACACATGGAATTCTAAAGGCTATATCATGCTCAGTATATTGTGTAATTGAGAAAATAAAATTGTGCGCCGAAGTGTAAAAGCCGAAAATATGAAATATGAAAAGTTTGATGCAGCTGCGCATAAGAAGTTTTCAATTAAAAAAAAATTTCTTTGCTTGAGAATCAACAATTTTTTAATTCCCTCTCGTATGTTTCCTTCTCTTTTCTTGCATTTTGGGCAAGCGCTATAAAGGCTATATCATGCTCATTATATTGTGGACTTGAGAAAGTAAAATTGTGTGCTGAAGTGTGAAAGCCGAAAATATGAAATATGAAAAGTTTAATGCAGCTGCGCATAAACAGTTTCCAATTAAAAAAAAATTATTTCTTTGGTTGTGAATCAACAATTTTTGGATTCCCTCTCGTATGTTTTCTTTTCCTTCGGCCTTTCAGGCAAGCGGCTTATCGCAATCCCTATGTCGTCAGTTGCATCGCGAGACGCATTATCTGCACCCAGCGCTGCGAGCTGTATGGTTTCCCCCTCGTCGACACAATGCCTTTCCGCGAGTTTCTCGACACTGAAACTGAGCCTGTGCTACTCAGTTAAGCTTCGCTCCGCGAGCAACACTGTTTTTATTTATTCCATAATACTCTTAAAATGAACGACATTTTTTCCTTCATTTATTTATATTAAACACACTTTTTATTTCACTCAATAAGCAATACAATTTCGTGATCGGATTATTCCTCATTAAGCGCGCCGTTTAATAAAAAACATTAAACCTAATTCGCATGATGACATTGTCCTTTTTAAAGAATTTTCGAAATGGGATCGACGAGTCTCTACTTCGTCTTATGCGTTATACTGTCGACTTGGGCAATTTTTCAAATTTTCAATCTCGAAGTGAACCACGAGGATTTTCCGATCAGTCACCGTCTCAGAGTGGACGCTGATTCCGTCGAATTTTTTAAGTTTCTCACCCAGCAACACGTTCTCGAAAAGGTAGGTAAAAAAACATTTTTGTTATAACTTATACAAAAAATAATACAAAAATATATCGTTGAATTAAGAAATTTGAATTGTCCGAACGCAATGAAAACATTTCAATGTAAACAGTTCGTATCAGTGACAAAAGCTTCCGATGCGTAACTTCGTGCTCGCCGGCTCGTGACAACGAGTGTGTAAAAAAGATGATGTCGGATAAATCTCTTTTAAATTTCGGGTCTAAAAAAAACATTTTTATTATAACTAACCCAAAAAAATATAACGACGAATTAATAAATTTAAATTGTCCGAACGCGCCGAAATGATTTCTATATAAACAATTCGTATCATTGGCAAAAGCTTCCGATGCGTAATTTCGTGCTCGTCGGCTCGTAATAACGAGCGTGTAAAAAAGATGATGTCGGATTAATCCTTATTCATTTTCAACTAAAAAAACATTTTTATTATACATACCCGCAAAGAATTAAAATAATTTTAAAAATTATAATACAAAAAATGACACAAAAAAAATATAACGTCGAATTAATATATTTAAATTATCCGAACGCGCCGAAGAGATTTCGATGTAAACAATTCGTATCATTGGCAAAAGTTTCCGATGCGTAATTTCGTGCTCGCCCGCTCGTGACAACGAGCGTGTAAATTCGCTCAAGCTCTGCCTCGCCCCGGGGCTTTAACGTTGTTATGGCAGATAGGAGGAGAGAAAGGGGTCGAAGAGGGCTGGCCGGGACCGGAAGGGGATGCGAACCGGGGGGGATGCTCCAGACCAGCCGCAAAAGTATAAACAGTGTGGTCATCACACAGCTTTGGGGCAATTAAACCGGCGCTATCTCGGCCAACGGTTTCGATGCGATCCGCCGAACGGAAGTTCGATCGCCGTGCAAAAGGGGGAAAATGTAAACATTATTGCGTTTATTTTATACCGCTCACCGCATCGCCGGGGTGGAGGCAGGGCGCGTCCCGTCGAGTGTCAGTAATTACCTTGACAATGGAGTACGGCCTGATTTTTTTGTTGTTTTTTTCTTGTTTAATTTTTTTTTTATGTTTGTTGAACTCTCGAGCAATCAACGAAACACGCTGTTTCCTGTGATCGCTGTTTTCGATCTCTGACTCGCGTTTTCACAACAGTTTCTCGATCCGCGTGGTTCATGTTTTTCTGTCCTGTTTGTCGTGACAAAACAGAGTGAAAAGTAAACAAACAGAAAGGGTTGTAAAAAAATAACGCGGATTCGGGATAAATTGAAGTGCTGCGATTCGCGGAGTTTTCGAGGCGCGGGATTTGCGGGTTTTCATGCAAGATGAAAATTCAATTTTAATCCGGTGGACGTTGTGAGGAATCGCGAATCGCACCCAATTGTCGAGGCGGATGAGGATCGGCAGAAAAATTGGAATAAAATGAAAAAAAAAAAAACATTGGCATTGGTAATTTGATAGAAACAAAAACATGTATTTCGGTAGGGAAAGCTGGTCCGTCGATTGTGAGGAGTAGAATGGAATAATAAAAAAAAAATCTCGGGTCATAACAAACAGGCGTTGTAAACAATGGATAGAGGGCAGGAGTGAGTGGGGAAGGTGGCGATCGGCGAATGAAATACAAACAATGTTCGTTGGAAATTTCGGACAAAGAGCATGCGCGACGGGAGAGCGAACGGTTTCGTTTGAATATATATCGTAATGCCAATCAGCGTATGCCAGTGTAACGAATCATTGTTATGATCGATTGCGTTGCTTAGTTAAAATGTATTTTAATTGGACTCGTTTGTACTTCGTGGTTCATTGATCGAACACCGAATTTCCATTCAAATTAGTTTGTACTGATAAGCCCTAATATTTTGTTTTTCAACTTTTACTCGATTTTGAAAAGGTTGCAATGCCAATGTGAATGGCGCTTCGATACACGTTGTTGGTTAAGGGAGAGCGGGGAAAAACGCACCATTTTTACCAATTTTTCGCGAGATTCAGAAAAACGTCTCATCTTAAATGGGGAAGTCCATTGGTCCGTTTTGCCCCGCTCTACCATTTAATTGATTATTCGCTGGAAAAAAAAGTTCTTAAAAATCGCTACTTTTCATATTTCTCCAAACCCATTGTTATGAATCGTCCACGGCCAAAACGGAGTATGTGCGAATTTTTCGTAGGACATAAAGAAAGTCTCATCTCAAACGGGGGTCCGTTTTACCCCAGGGGTCCGTTTTACCCCGCTGACTCTTCAACTGATCATTCTCTAAAAGGAAAATGAAAAGTATTGCAACTTTTCATTTTCTTGAAACTAAAAAAATGGTCACAGTTCATATTTTTGCAAACCCATTGTTATTAATGTCCTCTCAGTATTAAAATGCACTCCAATGCAAATCACCGTTCGCAATGAATCATTCATGACTAAAGCTTTGCATAAAATTTGTTTAAAATTCGCGCTCCTTTCACTGCCGTGTTCCAACTTTCTTCAGACACACGTATCGATGCTCGTCGCGCGGAGTTTGTTTCGGTACCGCACAGTGACAACAGCCCATCGATTCGGTTCGTAATTCGCCTACGCAATGCGGGCTCGAATTCGAGCTTGCACGGTAGAAGGAATACGGGTGGGTCATCATTCCGTTCTCAAGCAAGCCCTGTGTTCCGACCGAGACAGCGGACGCGCCGGGATGGGCCGAGGGTGGACAAATTTCTCGTTCCCAATTACAGGAGGGTGGCCAGGCGGGCATGACTGTAGTTTACCGAGTCGGCTCGAAATCACGTCTAACCGATTGTCGCGATCCCCTTGGTTGGCTCATCAGCCGATTGTGCAACGCTCCGTTGATCATCTGTTGTGCCCCCCTCCCCCCTCCCTTCCTTTAGCCACCTCCTCCCCCAACCAAGCACCACCTATCGGTCCGTTTCTCTGTGTTTCGCAATCAAGATTTCCAAGTTGCCGTGCCGTCCGTCTAATCACTGGCGCTGGTAACTGATCGACTAACAGTGCCAATCAAGTGGATCATATCGGGCTCGAAATTGCAAAACTCCCTGCAGCAAATTACATCAAAATCACTGAAGCGAATTCATCAATGTAAAAATCTCATTAATTGATCACCGTGAAAATACTCCATGAAACTATAACGACTACTTTCGATAGGAATTCATATTGTGTTTCACCGATCTGATTATTGGGACCGATGACTGATCGATTAATAGTGCCAATCAAGTGGATCATATCAGGCTAGAAGTGTCGAGAATCCCCCAGTAAATTACATTAAGCGAATTCAACAATGTAAAAATTTCATTGATTCACCAGCGTGAAAATCGTCCCTAAAACTATAACGGCTGGATTCGATAAGAATTCATATTTTGCTTTACTGATCGTAGCTCTTGCCCTGGCTGACGAGGTTCAAGGAAGCTGACGCCAGAATACTGTCCGTCGGGAAGTATTACCGAGCCTTCTTGAAACTGCCGATTTTGGGTACGATACTATTTCCCCAAACACGACACCAATTGGTTTCCTTTAGTTTCTAACAAAGAGAAAGCTTCCTTGTATTAAAAAAAAATCATTAAAAAAAACTTATTGCAGGTATCGGAAGAATCCATCTGTCAGTGACGGATTATCGACCCTTTGACTTTCTGGTCCTTGAGTCCAACGACACCGTCACCGGACAACGGATAGAAATCCGGAGCGAACACTATCACGATCTCACGATACTTCGCACGACGGTTTATCTGCGGAAAAGTTCGGCCGTCTATCACGTGAGTTCTCGCAATCGCGGCTCGGAAGTTTTGTGTAGGCGCGCAGATGTTGTCCTGATCGCGATTCGGGAGGGATCCGTGACGCGAGTCTTGATCTTGCACGGCTGGACGACTCCCTTTGGGAGATTTACTTACCTGTCGCTTACGCCGGATGAAAGAAGGCGATGGAAGAAGACGAAGCGGGGAAAGAGGGAAAAGAAAACGTTCCTCGCGCCCGTTATTGCAGACGGTATTCTGCGTGCTCATTCGTCCTCGGCGCTCATCTTAGGGGATTTCGGAAGCTCCCGAGGCGAGAATACGGTCCTAACGGTCGTGGATTCATTCTCGTGCGCACGTGCCCCCTCGGACAAACAACACAAAGCCGATCCCTCAGACCGAGCTCGGGGTATCTTCGACGCGCAATAACCGTCGGAGATAGAGGAAGACGGGGATGAGGGAACGTTAACAGTTTCGAGCACCTGCGGACCAGTTTTGGCGGGAAGATCCTTCCACCGGCTTCTGAGCTTCCGTTCGAGGATGTCTCTCGTTCGGATAGGTCTGAGAAGCAATCTTCAGCTGGATAATCACTTTTTCTTTATCGGACTCTTTGGCAAAGTTTCATTATACACTGAGAGAATGATCTAGTAAAAATTACTATATCGCTGGAGAGATATTATGCCATAGCATAGCTTGAGAGATATTATGGCACGACATAGTCGTAGGGCGCAACTTATGGTAGGATGTATCGGATTTATAAGAATTTTTCTTGGATATTATGGTAAAAATTCTTTGAAATCTGAGACGTTCTGTCATAGGGTGGCGCCCTAGCGCCCTACTACTATGTGTTATGGTTACTTTTCTTAGATGATCGGTAACTTTACTAGATCCTTTTCTCAGTGTGAAAAAAATGGATTGGATACTTGAATGTCTTTGGGGGATGGGAAGGAGGGTAAGGTAAACAGTCTAGTTTGTGACGCTGTCCCAGTTTGTGACAGGGGTACTTCTAGCATAGTTGGAGCCTCACCACCATTTGCGACACTTGGTCCTCCTTGCTTATCCCTATGATTTTAGACGCTTAAAGTGAGAGAGCTGCGTAGAAGTGTCATAAACGGGGCCTCTTACCTTATTGAGTTTGGTTTCTTTTTCACGATTTTTTAGTCGAAAAGTCATTTTTTTTATCGGAATCTGGGAACGTTTCATTACAATAAAATTCGGATTGTATGTTTGATTGTCTTTGGCCAGTTTTGCGGGGAAGATCCTTCCACCGGCTTCTTCCTCGAGCTTCCGTTCGAGGATGTCTCTCCTTCGGATAGGTCTGAGAAACAATCTTTAGTCGGGTAATCACTTTTTCTTTAACCTACTCTTTGGCAAAGTTTCATTATAAAAAAAAAATAAAAAATCGCATTGCATATTTGAAAATATTTGGGGGATGGGATGTGGGTATACAGAGGGGGAGGGGGGGGCGGTTGATTTATTTTCCGATTTTTTAGGCAGATAGTCAAATTTTGTTTCTATCGGAATCTGGGAAAGTTTCATTAAAAGAAAATTAGGATTGTATATTCGGTTATCTTTGGGGAATGGGAAGGGGGAATAGAGTTTGGCTTTTTTCCGGTTTTTCGGCCGGATAGTGATTTTTTTTTATCAGACTTAGGGAAACTTTCAATGAAAAAAAAATTCGGATTCTATATTTGAATATCTTTGGGGGATGGGAAGAGGAGGCATAGAGTTTGGCGATAATGCGTAGGATGGTTCGTCCCCGAGACCTGCTGACCGCACAAAGAATCCCTGTGTCGCGTCAAAGGAGCGAGGAGCCAGTGACGAGGCATTGAATACAGGCTACCATAACCGACAGCTGTCGCGGAGATAACTGTCGCTGAAGGAATTCATTGTGGAGCGCTGACACGTGCCACGACGTTATGTCGCAATTCTCTTTATGTCTGCAACAAAAAAAAAAAATTAAAAAACGAGATTTGCTCTAAATCTGAGCTTGGATCTGATTCTTCTTTTTTTCAGTACACGGTGGGATTTGCTCTCGGACGCCACATAGCAAGACATCTGGAGAAATCGTTACCGGCAGTCGCTGAAATATACAGAGCCGTCGAGGAGCGCCGAAAGGATATTTACTAATAGCAAAAGAATTTAAACTGTATCTTCGAGCCGTTCAATTTTTGTAAAATAATGGAAAGTTATTGATCCGGAAATATTGATTATTTGTGTAACGACATAGGCTTGATTTCGCGACTCAAATAAATATCGTGCTTTTTTTGTGTCACCTTCTAATAAAATTTTAGACAAGCCGATACCAGCGCTGTCCGCCGATGCCGGTTTGTATCGTGAGTAAATACGGCCAGTTGGTGAATGTGTGCGAGTTATGGGATGGTACGAACGACTCAAGATACCGAAGTTTCCTGTTCGGCCGACGGCGGTCGTCTCAGGTGGTTGAAATTTGTTCGAAGGGAATGCAGAACAATATCTCCGGAGGGGCAGAGCGAATACCGATTACAGGGACCTGCAATTACCAAAACGCATGATCAATGGCCAAATTGATTTCTATCAAAGAAGAAAAAAATAAAATTTTATTTCATTTTTGCTTTATTTGTATTCGACTTCGAACGAGCCGTCGGTCGACGGAGAACGGAAGAAAAAGAAAAGAATTTCGGTGTTAAGATTTCTTTTTCACGAAAAAATGCAGAACGTTATTCCGTACCTAAACGTGCATTAAAGGATTAATCGATTTACCAAAATACCTAATTAATCGCCAAATTGATTTCCACCAAAGTACCAAAAAAAAATCCAAAAATTGATTTCATCTTTGCCTTGATTGGATTTGATTTCCTACGAGTCGTTGGTTGACGGAAAGTGGAAGAAAAAAAGAAACCTCGACGATCGTTGAACATCACCGTATCGATTCATAAACGTGCGTAAAAAGATTAATTGACTTACCAAAACGTCTAATCAATGGTCAGATTGATTTCTATCAAAGAACCGAAGCAAAAAAAAAGGATTTAATCTTTGCTTCGTTTGTGTTTGACTTCGGCCGAGCCGTCGATTAACCGAGAATGGAAGAAGAAGAAAAAGAAACCTTGACGATCATTGAAAATCAACGTATCGACGCGCGGTCGGACGCGCGTCGATACGTTGATCTTGCACTCCCGATCACAACGGCGGAAGGGTCAACGTAGACAAAGCATTCGTCGCCGTTGGTCACGCATATACATAGCTTACCTGCACGCATCATAGGACGATGAGTGAGAAGCGCGGTTTCGGTAGCGTGGCTCGAAACTCTGCCGCTGCCGGTGACATTGATTGATACTACCGGTCGCGCTAGAGCGCGAAATGCCCACCAATTATCTGCCATGTACCGGCGAGTTATCGGTCGACCGTCCGCCGGGGAGTCTGGAACAGCGAAAAATAAAGGGAAAAAGAAAAAATGTATGCGTGTCGAGGGAGTCGGCGATGGCGAGATGGCAAAGCCATCGAAGCGAGATCGAAAACTGAAGGGCGATTTATATTTATAGAATCCGGCATAGAGTCACGAGGGCAACAATGAGATACCAAAGTGACAATACGCATAAAGCGGAATGGCTGTGTACGATGTTCCTACTATCGGTTATAATGTTTGGAAATTATGTTAATATGAATACAACAGGGTAAACTAACAACCCTTAATGGGCTATTAGATTGCACTGCCGCAGTTTCATCTGTAGATGTCATTTTGACTGCAATAAGGTAAACAGCCCATATTCCGCTATTTTTAGGACAGTGAAGGCGGTTTTCCGTTATTTATAGACAGGTTTTATTGTCGTTTCGAAAAAAAGTGTTTCAATACACTATTGAATTTCTTGAATAACTATAATGATATAAAAATATACGTATTGCGGCAGGAATCAAGAGCAAAATCTGATCTTCAACATGCCGTCAATTTTTTCGTTATTTTTTCGATATTCGGTATTATACAATTTGAAAACTGTATTTATTATTACTGTAAATTGCGTTCGATGATGGTGACTTGGGCAGTGATGGAAACTGGGCCGTTTACCTCAGTACTTCCGTGGGCCGTGCGATAAATCTCGTTTTACTTGTAAGCTGGCCTTTCAGACACCAGAATCCAGTCTTGCATCCGGTAGGTAGGTAATTGTTATGTACGTTAAAAAGAAAAAGAAACATCATTCAGCATAATTTCATCGTTTTAGCTGGTCCAAAAAGGTGACAATTTTAAATATTCTCTAGTCTATTTTTCAAAGTTTGTTCTCAATTAATGTCGCGACGACCGCAATTAAGCTGTTATAGGGAAACAGATCCGGCATAAATGGAGGCTATTTATCTAACTGAAAAAAATACGATATACATATATGTAGAATGCGACATGGAGTCAGGAGGGTAACAACCGGATACCAAAGTGACAATTCAGATAAAACGGACTGGCTGTGTACAATGCACCTACTATGCACTATAATGTTTGGGAATGATATTAATATGAATATAGGAGCGTAAAGTGATAACCTTTAATGGGCTATCAGTTTGACCTACCGCAGAAATATGGTCGAGTTACGCGCCAGCGGTCTGTCGACGTCATTTTGACTGCAACAGCACTTCCGTTGCTGGGATGTTTATATGGCCGTGCGATAAATCTCGCTCTCATTATAAGCTGGTCTCGCAATCAGCAAAATTCTGTCTTGCATTCGGTACGAAGTTAATTTTTACGTTTAATCGAAAGAAACAATGATTGAGTATAATTCCATCGTTTTAGCTGGTTCAGAAAGGTGACAATTTTAGAGCCTAAAAGGCTAATATTTTCTTAGCGAATTTACAAAGGTTGTTCTCCATTATTGCCAGGATGACCACAGTAGAGTTGCTGTAGGGAAACCAGCCATTAAAGAAGATTATCCATCCAACTTAAAAAAAATCGAATTCTCGAATGAAAAATCAGGATTTTAGAAAAAACAATCATGAACTATTATATCATCGTTTAACAGCTGGTGACAATTTTAGCTGGTGAAAGGTGACAATTTTTGAGCCTAAGAGGCTAATATTTTTTTAGCGACTTTACAAAGTTTGTTCTCCATTAATGCCAGGATGACTTCAATAGAGTTACTGTAGGGAAACCAGGCATTAATTAAGATTATTTGTCCAACTAAAAAAAATCGAGATTTGAGAAAAATCGAACTTTGAATCTGTAATATTAAGGACTTTCCACTTCCGGAATTGCCACCCACCCTCCCTGGTCTAATGGTTATCAATGTACGAGAAACGGGGGATAAATAACGCGCAATAGTCGGACGTGGAGGTATCGGATGAAAACCGAGTGCCTGCTAACAGGCATTTCTCTCGCAGATACCGGGCTCGGTGTGAATGCACGCGGGGTCCTCAATTATGAATTATTGTCAATAGGCCGTGCGGGTATAGGTAGGTGACCGGAATCCGATGGTTCCGTTGTAACTGGACTGGTATTGGTGCCGAACGCTATGGCATTAACGATCCGGCACGGCGCATCGGCAAATAGTCCACTAATTTATGCGAATTCTCCGTCCACCAACCCCCAACATATATATGGGGTATTCGACGTCAAGTGGAACGGCCTAGAATTCTGAACCACTTAGTTCAAGTTGAAAGTTTGTGATATTGTAGTATTGTATAGTGTGAGTACGTGGAATTTTTCTTTCAAATTTTTATCGGTTCTCGTTTTCAAGTTAGCAGATTGGCTTGTTAATATAAAAAATTATTATACCGCTGAAACTTTGGTCGTACAATTAACTTTTCCTAACGCATGCATGTAAAATCCCGCTTTCCGTTCCTGTGAAGTGTGTGCAAAAACGCACTGTTTGTAACACGTGCACGAAAAGTCTCGCTTTTCGTGTCTGTAAAGTGTGGCGAAAGTGGCGCTTTCTAGCAGACCATGCGCGAAAACTGCTGTAGATACTATTTTACACGCTAGTTACTTTTTTGCACACTTTTTCACACTAGCTACTTTTGCGCACACTTTTTTCACACTCTAGTTACTTTTGCGTACACTTATCTGGCACTCTCGCTATTTTCCCGCACGCACTTTACAGGCACGAAAAGCGGGAATTTTCGTGCACTTGTACGAAAAAGCGGTCTCCCGACGGCGGTTGGGAAGTAGGCAACGCCTCCTATCGAGCTACAAACGTAACTCGGCTTCACCTCGTGCCGTTGTAGCTCTCGATCCGGCTCGTGCAGCCAACTTCACAACCTTCGTCGAAAGACAGCTTTTTCGTACTAGTATCGGAAAGTACTATTTTCGCATCGCATGCAGGAATAATACTGCGCATGCGTACAAACCCAATATGGTCCATTTCCAGCACTAGTGCGGAAAAGTGCCTTTCTACGCACGCTTTACGGGAACGAGAAGCGTGATTTTCGTGAATTTGTTAGGAAAAATTATGTGAATGGCATAGGAGTAGAAAAAAAGAGTTCTGACACGTATGAATGCCCTTTCTACGCCCTTGCCATACAACTAACGATTTAATACGTCTGTATTTGCTCGGCTGAGAAACTAATAAATACTGTGCATACGACTGGGGTGCATTTAAGGTAGTGCTGTGTAAGCTATGCGAGCTCGAGCGTTCTTGGAAGTGCTGTGTAAGCTGTGCGAGCTCCAGCGTTCTTGAATTGGCTTGTTGTTTGTAGCACGCAACAATGTAAGGATACGAGAATTTCGCGCAATAGTTCAGATAGTAGAAACTTTATCCGAGCCAGCCGCGGTTCGGATAACAGAGGGTTCGGATAATGGGTGTTCGGATAATTGAAGTTCTACTGTATAGGGAAGATCGCAGCAAAATGGGACATTGGGGCAAGACGGGGCAGAAAATTCGGATGTATCGATGGGGCAAAATGGAGCATCAAAAAATTATTGAAAAATTGCGTTTTGCACCACTGTCCCATTTTGCCCCGCTCTCCCCTATATACGCAGCAAAAAATAATTACAGACGCCGGTTAAAAAACAAAATGGTTCACAAAGATGATAGTTAATAAAAAAATAACATCTTTTTTTTAGGCGACTTTTTTCTGTGCGATCAAAAAATTTCTGAGATATAATAATAAAAAATATTAACACGCCTATTTGCTGGCTTGAAATCGAGAGCCAATAAAAATCTGGAAGAAATTTCAGGTACTCACATTACATGACACTAAAACATCACGAACCTTCAGCTTGATCTAAGAGCCTTCACGTGGAATGCACCATATACTCATATATATCTATACATATCGATATATGAATACATATTGTAACGTCCGTGGCAATGAATAATATGAATATATATAATGAATATATATTCATATATATGTATCCACGCAATATTCCGCCGATTCATAATTCGAGAAAACGTTATCAGGGCGGATAATTAAAATTATCGGGATACGGTGCGGTGTAACTGCATTTGCGTCCATGCAGCCGTACGCTCGGAAATCTGGTGCACCGTACTGCGCTTCCGATGGTTATTAATACAACGGACGTTTTAATTATGGTGAAATAGTCGGTGGTCTCCGTCGGCGGGAACGGAAAATTCGATGGTACGGTTAAATTGCTGGGTGCAATTGAATATTGCCTTCTTCGGCGCCGCTAATAAATTCGAGGATAATGACCGAGAGACGGAAATTATTTCAACGCGGTCCGTTCGGCGGATGCGCGATGTTTTTGCCCAAACGATGGCGTACGAGTGCGAGGGAAAATTGGAAAATTGCAATTTCCGCACTTCCACGTCCGCCGGTCGATATTTTCGAAAATTTGAAAGAAAAAAAAAAAAACAGAAAAAAAATACTGGATCTGCATCGTGCAGCGAAGAATTTTCTTGGCGGATTAGCAGCTTCCGTAATTGAACAATCGATACCGCGTTTGCTATGTATAGACACGAACCATGGCGATGGGGTCGGGCAGTCTGGCGCTGCTTGTACGCCAGTTATTATCCTCGGGTAAACCGTTAATCGGCAGACTAATGGCAATTAGCGATTCAGCATAAATTTGTTCGGTGAATTCGGGACGGGGGGGGGGGGGGGGGGGAGAAACTTTTTCACCGATAGCTCAGACGTGTATAGTCCATAAATTATTCATTCATTGAATTCGATGATTATCGCGTTTTGAATGAACTTTAATTTTTTATTTTTTTTTTTCAACAGTTTTACCATCGGTCGGTAGAGAACTCGTTGACTGGATCGGGGCGGTTCTATACGGGACAAATGAAATTCTTATTGTGTCCGGTGAATCGGGGGTGAATCGAAGATTGTACGTCATAAATATTCGTAAATTTAAATGATTTTCATGTGATTTTATTATCTTATGATTATTTTTACGCGGGTCGAAAAGGGAAGCGGGAACTTTTTCGCCGATAGCTTAGACGTACATAGGCCGTGTATAGGACATATATTTGGTATAGGTCAAATTATTTATTCATTGAAATTGATGATTAATTGGGTTTTTAATGGGTTTCCTTTTTTTTTTTTTTTTTTTTTACAATAGTCTTTTTTACCATCGGTCGATACGGAACTCCTCGACTAGATCGGGGCGGCTCTGTCGAGGATAAAATACATTTTTATTATGTCCGGTGAATCGGAGAATATTATACGTCATTTAAATAACGTGACATTCGCATATTTTAATTATTTTTACGTGATTTTATTATAATAATAGTATTTTGACGGCGGCGAGAGAGAACTTTTTCTCCCATAGCTCAGGCTTATATTTAGTCCATAAATTATTCATTCATTGACATTGATGATTATCGGATTTGAATCCGTTTTATTTTTTTTTTTTTCAATAGTCTTTTTTACCATCGGTCGCTACGGAACTCCGCGACTAGATCGGGGTGGCTCTGTCGAGAATAAAATACATTTTTATTGTGTCCAGTGAATCGAGAAATATTATACATCACATATATTCGTATATTTAAATGATTTTCCGGTGAATTTATTATCATAATGTTATTTTGAGGGGGGCAGAAGAGGGCAGAAAGAGAACTTTTTCACCGATAGCTCAGGCGTCTATAGTTTATAAATTATACATTCATTGAAATCGATGATTATCGAGATTTGAATCTGTTTTAATTTTCAATTTTTTTTCAACAGTCTTTTTTACTGCCGGTCGGTACGGAACTCGTCGACTGGATCGGGACGGTTCCGTCGGTTATAATTTTTTTTTAAATTATGTCCAGTGAACCGAGAAATATTATACTCCATATACATTCGTATATTTAAATGATTTCTGCCTGATTAAATTACCTCAATATTATATCGATAGCATGGTCGATATTAAACCGCTCATAAAACAGCAACACCTTTTCAAATATCTCGCAAAATTTAATGAAAAATAATCTCAAAGATGTTTGACCAAAAACGCATCATAATAAGAAAAACACTTGTACGGGACTTTAATTTTTTATTTTCACTCGTGTATAAAAATGTAGACAAAAAATTACATTTCCCTCCCTCACAGGCTGCTCTGCCATTGACGTGTTGACTCGGTCCTTCGCGACCGAGTCGACGACCCGGCGTTGGCGCGTGAAGAATTTCATCGACATTGATCACACTTACTTCGTTATGGTTCGAGCGTTCTCCCCGTGGAAAATTTAACGGCCGGTTTTCATTCCGTCGTAAGAACCGCCGGGTATAACAATCAAAAAGTTAAATGGACAAAAAGATTTGAGAATGACGAGAAGTACTAGCTTTTCATGCGCCGTTAAAATCTCGGTTGGGAATATAAAATGAGATTCGATTTATTTCATCAAGCGTTCGTGCTCGCTTCACCTGGGCTTTGGCGGCAAGGGGTAAAAGAGTGGCGGTGCAGTGTCGGAGGGGGGGGGGGGGTTGGAAGGAGGGGGGGGGGGGAAATACCTAAACTATAGTATAACTGCATAGTGGAAAGCTCGCCGGTAAAGCGTGTAAGAGCGTCGTACAATGAATAGGTGGTACGTTTATCAATCTTTACGTTTATGTGCTTTCCGCCTCACATAATTTCACCTTAGGGTCGAATGTGAGTGAGCGAGAGGGAGCTCTCCCTCCCTCGTGAAACCCGAGCATTTAATGGCCTTTCCATTCTCGCTTTAATTAAGGGATTTAACGGAGTACGAAGTCAAGATAACGGAGGGACAGATCGCTCGCTGGCTAAAGCTCGTTGGTTTCTCTCGCGGGGTCCATCCAACCCCCCCCCCCCCCCCCCCCCTCCCCATACCCCGGACATGCTTTCAGCTTTTCGCCCTTAATACTCGAACGTCAGCACCCAGTGTCCGCTTTAGTCGCGCACAGAGACACAGACACGTATTCCAGTGAGAGCGCTACACAGGCCCAGTATCGGCACCGCGTCGGCGAGCGCCGGTCCTTTGTGGCGTTTCCACCAGGGCAAATGCACACTGTTCGTACGAACACGAGTAGCAAAGCGCTGATGCTGGTAGACGTTAATATTCCCCTTTCGCTTATTTTTCACCTATGCGGCTTTGGCATTGCTTGCGTTATGTTCTCTGTTGAGGTTGTACAATGCGAAACGGCGGGGTCCAATTAATTAATTAATTACCCGATGAAAGAGCCAATTAACGAGTTCGGTTTCAAAAGACTCGAGCGTTAACGAACTATTTTCCAACGGGGCGGATTTAATAACCAATTATGTTACGCGGTGCGACTGCTGCGGGGTGGAATTTAATTAATAACTCAATCGGCGTTTATAGTGACTCAATAATACGTTCTATGACGCAAGTTGACGATATATTTCTCTGGTTGATGAGAAACTCGTTATAGCTGGAGAGGAGTGATGAAGAAAATTGTAGGAAATTCATCGATCGCTTCGGTGATGCAATTTTTTTTTACCGTAAAAAAATGATCGTCTTTTATTGTACCTTAATGTACACTTTATAACATAACTTAATTGTTTTATAACATAGCATGTACTGATCAAGAAAGCTGTTTAAAATTCATCGATTGCTTCGTTGGTGCGATTATTTTTACGGATAAAAAAGATCGTCATTTTTAGTACCTTAATATATATTCTATAATATAACTTGACGACGTAAATTTCTTCGTTCGACACAAAACTCTTTACAGCTGGTTCGGACTCATAAAAAAAGATGTACGAAATTCGCGATTGCCTTCGGTGGGACAATTTTTTTTACCGATAAAAAAAAAATTATCGTTATTTATAGTACCTCAATATATACATAGTACCTAAATATACATACCATAACATACTTGACTATATACGAATTTCACCAACTGCTTCTGTCTTCGCTATTTTTAGTTATCGACAAAAATAAATAAAATCCCTTTTTATTCCTGACCACATTGAAACCCCCTTCGACATCTCTAAAATTACATAATATTCTCAATTCATTCTGTAAGTTATCGATTCCAGCCTATTTAAAGCGGGCGCTTCTGCGGGACGCCAGAGGCGGCGCCACCGCGCACGAGATAGCAGTCCGTTCCTGCCCAACTCGACGATGGAACTTTTTTATTTTCCCAATTTTTTTTTTTTTTCGTTTTTTTATTCATCCCATCGAAACTGAAACATGGCCAGTTCGATATTCGGACCGTTCGAGCAATTCGTGTGAATGACATCCACAATTGGGTCGAGGTTATAGTTAATGTAGACGACTCGCCGCCTAGGTGTTCAGCTGGGAGTGTGGCGGCTCCTGTAATCCGGCTACTCGGAGGCTAGTTTTCGTGGAGGATCTGAGGTCGGGGGTCACTGCTGGTGCGGGGTCCACGTCGACTGGGCGTCCGCACTAAGCTCGCCATCAATATGGGCACCCTGGAGGAGTCCGGGGTGGCCAGGTTAGCTAAGGAGAGGCGAACCGGGCCAGAGGGGAAACCCAGCAGCCAAAAGTCTCCGTGGCGGGCAGTAGTGGGATCGCGCCCGGGAGTGGGACCGCATCGGCAGCCTGGTCAATATGATTCGACCGATAACTTTTTTTTTCATTTTTGCCTCATTGCGTTCAATCTCACGATCACAATGATATCATTTTTATTATTCTCGGGTATTGATTGTGTCGAATTATTTTTTTTACAGGGGCGTCTGAAGCGCGGCGCGGCGAGGAGTGGGGGTGGATCAATTCGTATACTAAAGGTAAGTGAATGCACGCTCAGTATTCATTCTGTAGACGCACTTGCGCAGTCGATGAGTAAGAAATAACTTGATTATTATTATTTTTTTAATACATTACTTTATATATAGGTTGATTACTCTTGATGGGGCAAAATGGACTATTTTTGTATTATTTTTTGTGGGACGTAAAGGAAACTCTTACTTTAAATGATAAGATAGGTTTCTCGGTCCGTTTTGTCCCACATTCGCCCTGTTGTGTTAAACTACCCCAAGGGCAATCTTTATGTCAACAAGGCTGCTAGAAAAATAGCACCATCAATACTTTTTTTAGGTTAATTCTCAATTGTCTATTTTTTCCGATTGTATCTTTCTCGCATCATTTTATTTTATAAATCATTTTACGTCTTAGTTCATTACTCTTGATAGAGCAAAACTGACTATTTTCCCAATTTTTTTTTTGCGGGACATATGAGAAATTTTTTTTTTTATGATAAGACAGACTTTCCGTTCCGTTTTAGCCCACATCCGCCCTGTAATGTTAAGCTTCCTCAATAGCATTTTTTAAGTCAACAAGGCTGCTAGAAAAATCGCACCAATCGATAAATTTTATAGGTAAATTCTCAATTCTTTTCAATTATATCTTTCACCGATTCTTCTATACGTAATTTTTTAAATATATATGTCAATACAACGCGTACAACTGTGCCCTGCCTGTCAGCATCGTCGTCGCGACAGATTCGCCGCTCCCCGACTATTCCTTATTTATTTATTTTTGTACAATCATTAATGCAGATCACGAATCGTGAACACAATAGGCCACGGCCTTCGCAGTCCCGCGCACTCTTCGGGTTACATGTTCGTTTGTTCGCTGAGCCCGACGAGAGAAAATAGAAATGGCAGTGTAAAGCGTACGTCGCTATTTTTATTACGTCGTAAAAGTCGTAAAAGCATCGGCGAGCGTTTTACGGCGGGGCCATGAACGGGAACGCTCGCGGTTCTTCTCACGTGCGCGAAAAGCTCAACTCCCTTTTTGGTGGTGTTAGAAAAAAAAAAATAATAACAATTACACGAGAATTCCTTCGACGATACCTTCGTACGACGAGAGAAAAATTTGACCACAAACTGATATCGCCGAACGACAAAATTTCATTACCTTTATCTTTTATTTTTTTTGTTCAATATAAAAAATATATATATATTATAAAAAAGTAAATGTATAAAATAAATAAATATATATATATATAAATTGGACCAAAGCACTATTGTATCGATTTATAGAGGTAATTTTCCCGGTAAAGTGTCGAACTTGTATCGCGGTTTCTCGGGGAATGAGCTTCGCGCCTTCGTGTTTCGTCCGATTAAATCCCGACCGCGAAATCGTCAGGGTGCGCGTCGAGGTAGGACAAGGGACGTAAGGGGTGGGTGAGACTTTCGAAACTATCTCTTCTAGCACCTGCCCGTCAGAAACTGAACGGATAGTAACCGGCGGGCAAGTTGTCTCGGCGGCGGTGTACATATAGATAGTCGGTACAACGTATCAGCGAAACTCCGGATCCTTAATTGTCAGTACCCTTCGCGAGGCACGTATCTGTAACGCCCCGGTCGCCGTCAGGAACCAGGAAGTATGGTAACGTCCGACCGTCGGACTTCGCTGGAAGACAACCCGTTACATGCATCCCCGACTCTGCGCGAGATTCTCGCTCACACAATTGGCAATATATGTATATATGTATATATGTATATATCTATCTATATATATATCTATCTATATATATTTATATATACATATCTACATCTATATATATGTACGTATATGTAGTATATGGCTATATATGTGATATATAGCGATTTCCGCCGGGACTGCCAAGATTCGAGCTTATATCGCTTGTCGAACCAACTTTGCAGTATTATCTGACAACGGCTGGTTCGCTAATTACATTGTTGTTACGTGCAATCAAAGTTTCATTCTCGTTACGGTCCGATAAGCGCACAGCAAGTTCCGCGTGTTACGTGACCGAATCAATACTCGGAATTGTACGACGGGAGACTGTCGTTCAAACACCCAGAAAAATCATTTATTTTACGGGCGCTCCGCAAACGAATATATATATTCAATGTAACTAAATATTTATTTCATTTAAATAACTATTGACTCAATTTAAATAAATATTTATTGAAATCAAATAAATATTTTACTTAAAAACCAAACAAACGGTGGCCGTCAAAGAAATTTTTGTTTCTGGGTGTGACAAAGGCTTTGCAGTGATAATTTTTTTTTGCCTTACTTTTTTTTTTCTATTCGTTTTATCCATCGTCGACATAGTTTTTAGCATACTCAATAATTTAGCCGATATATATTATTTTGTAACAATAATACCAATATATTAATTACTAAATAATAATCTCAACAGTTATTATTTATTATCACTATCATTTTATAATACTAATTTCAAATTTAACATATAGTAATAATAGTAGTAGTAAAAAAAAAGATTTATTGCCATACTTAATATTTATACAGTTATCTTCTTACACTAATTTTATACCCAATGATAATTTTACACCTTGGCAAAGGGCCATCGATCCGAGTCCTTCAGCCCTGGTAATAATATTTAATAATCGCTACAGAAATTTTTGCACCCAACTTTTCATTCGTCACTCGACTTACAGAAATTTCTTTGATCCCGACTGAAACACCCTTGACCCAATTCTTAACCTCAGAACAGGCAATTTTCTTAACGGATAAGAAGCAGCAATGAAAATTATGAAAATTTGTACAGTCATTACATCCGCACGATTCGAGGCCTTCGATTAAAAACGCCATCCGGATCCGTTCCACGAGCCTGAGTCGCCGCGCAACGGTCTTCATCCTTGCGTCACCGAAGTCGTTCGGCTCGAATCAAGGATTCGATCCTCGACGATCGCTGAAGTGCGTCTCGTTCGTCGATGACGTTGATTCCCGCTTCGTGACTCAGCCGAACACGCGCGACACTCGCAATTAACCGAGGTTAATTGACGTGCCTAATTAGGTGGGCGATGAAAGCGAGGCTGCGCCGGAGCCGATAATACGCGCATCGCTGATCCCGAACAAATGTAAATGGCGAAGCGCACTGCGGTCGCACGAAGGGGTCGCGATCATCGTCGTCGGTGTATCGGGCGTGATTCGATCTCTGTCGCGCGCGCCTCGACCTCTGTACCGGGGTGTCGAGTGTCATCACGAAGTTTCGTCGTGCATCGGCCGACAAAGGATCGACGAAGCGAGAGGAGCCCTGGCACGGTACCGCGGCCACGTTGGCCCGGCGCTACGCCGGACATGCCGGGATTCATCGATCGGATCGCTGGACAAACCCTATTCGTTTCGCATGATCGCCACTCCCGGGGTGTGGCTCGGCTGTGTACCGAATTTCATCTGAAACCTGTTGCCCATCAGATCGCTCCGTTATCACTTCCGGCGGTTCCGCCCCTCCTCTCCCTCGGGCCCGATACACGATGGACCAGCCGTGCTGGACCGTGGCCCTCGTATCTCCCGATAACTCGTGCACCAGTCGACATCCGCGCCGAGAGCCGGCGATGATGAGCGAGCATGTCAATCGCTCGATTAAGGCGTCTGTCGTAGGAGAGCCGAAAATAAAGTGCACTTCATTGAGATTTCTTTGTGGTGACGAAGACTTTGGGTGGAATTTTAAGACGTTTGAACTTAGGTCGCTCTTGGGATGGGACTCAAGATCGAAGGTTGGGCGGGACTTCATTACGTGCTTATGATCTATCTTGAGTGTTAACTTGACTTCTTAAGATGTATCTTAAGATCTATCTTAAGTGTTAACTTGACTTCTTAAGATGTATCTTAAGATCTTAAGGTCTGTCTTAAGCTCTCAAGATCTATCGAACCTTAGTCCGAACTGGATTTCGTGCCTAAGCTCGAGGCAAAGTTGGATCTTAAATTCGATCTCAAGGGCGATCTTAAGTTCAACCTTACGTTTTAAAACTCGCCTCGGATAAAAAATAAAATCCATTTTTTATCCATTAAAAACATAGTTTATTGACGCAAAAAATTGTAAGGTTAACGACGCCAAAAGTGGTGGTCCTTTGCGGCCGAGAAAGGTGTACACAAATTTACGAACCTTTTTACTTGCGTGCTATAAATTTCCGGGCTCGTATACAACCGTTATCGAAACACCACTCTTTCAGTAAAAAAAATAAATAAATAATAAAATAAAATTAGCTGAAAAATACATCACCCGTGTTCTATTTTCGCAAGGCAACGGAAGATTTATCTCCGACTTCCCGAGCACCTGACTAAAATATGCTCGGACCAAAAACTCGCCGACCTGGCGAACCGCGAGTGACTCGTGACTCCCTCACCGGGCTATTTTCCTCCGAAGTTACGTCCAACTTGCAGAGTTGTCGCTGAATAATTAGTGGGTCGCATCCGAGTGTTTCACAGCGAAAAGTCGATAGTCCACCAGTCTCGACAGGTTCTCCGCTGCGGACGAAGTAGCCGGCAAACCAGGCAACTCGCACCCATCCTGGCGGCGTCGCCGTCCGCTCGTGCGACTCGGTAACATTACCGAAGAGCGTACTTCGGGCGGTAAACTGCCCGTCGTACCGGGTTGCCGGAACCGCGAAACTACGAGAGACCGCGAGAGACCGCGAGAGACCGCACAAGGGTGGAAGTGGTCGGATCGGATGTGCCGTACGCCGTGTGTGCATCGACTCGGTGCAGCCTCACCCGCGCTCCCTCCTCCGCCCTTACCCAGCGCGAGAACCAGGGCTCAAAGCTTCCGGTGCAAGTTGCAGTTTATTGCAACGATTCGGCCGCGTGTCCCTCGGTTTTGCGGTGAAACCGAACGCAGGTGTCCGAACTGCGTTATAACGCCGCAACGAGCAGCGATGAATCATTAAAATGGTCCGGCTCAGCCTTGCCCGTTCCCGTCCCAACGTGGTTGCACGTCGTACACCCATATCTATGTTCATATGGGCGGATATAGGGAAGAGCGGGGCAAAATGGGACAAGGGGGCAAAACGGAACAGTGGGGAAAAACGCAATTTTCCGATCATCGTTGGATGCCTCATTTCGCTCCATTGACGAATCCGGATTTTCTACCCCGTCTTGCCCCATTCTCCGATCCACAAATGATTGGAAAATTGCGTTTTTTCCCCCACTGTCCCAGTTCGCCCAGCTCTTTCCTAGGGTAGAGCGGGGCAAAACGGAACAGTGAAGGCCAAACTCAATTTTCCAATAATATTTGGATGCCCCATTTTGTCCCAACGATACATCCGGATTTTCAACCTCGTTTTGCCCCATGGACCAATATCGCCACCATACAGTTATTGGGAAATTGAGTTTTGTCTGATTATCCCGTCTTGCCCCGCTGTGCCATTTTGCCCCACTCTCCCCCTATATATGCATAGTGTAGCGCTGTTGCTAAAATACTTGCGGGCACGACGAGCAGCCCAGCGATTCGTCGCGTTGAGGCGCGACGTACAACCCTCCCCGTACTATCAAAACACACGTATAGCTGTACGGTAACGCGCTGTACGGTAACGCGCTGCACGAGCCATCCGACGTGAGCAACATGCTCACTCGGCCTGTTCATAAATTTGGCCCGATCGTCGCTTTACCGTTTCATCGTGTAAGCTGTATGCAGCTACATACGCGAAGTTTATGGAGTTTGGTACTTCGTGTCGTACTTCCCAGTGCACTGCAGCGAACATACCGGCATACCGCGGGTGGCTGCTCCGGGGCATGGATCGAATACAACTTCGCGAAGAATTTTTTCGGGCATGCTTCGGGGAATCCAATATCTTAGAATCGTAAATTCTTTTACTTGGCATTTTTTTTCCCTCCAATCATCTGATATTCTTTTACGAGCTAGGATGATGCTGGTTTCCGGTGCAATAGCATTTTTTGGGTTTTAGTGGTTTTCGTGCTGTATTTCGGAGTGCACTGCAGCAAGAATACGGATGGCTGCTTCGAAGGATGGATCGGATACACCTATGAGAATTTTGTTGGGCATGCTACGCGGCATTCGATATCATAGAGTCGTAAATTCTGTTATCAGGGGATTTTGTTTCCAATCATCTGACATTTTTTTATGAGCTAGGATAAAGCTGGTTTCCGGTAATGTCGCATTTTTTGTGTTTTGGTGGTTTTGGGGTAAAAATAACAAATAATTATGATAATTCTGCGGGTGGATGAAAAAAATGTTATTTGCGAGCAGATTTTTTGGTATTGGTATTGGTATGTTTATTGTGTCCTAGTTGAACTGTGCTGAATACGAGTTAAGTACCGTAAGAATATAATAGTTGTGAAGGAATCTAATCACAACATCGTTGGGATGCATAAGTAAAAGTAGAATAAAATAATAATATAATAATAATATAATAATAATAATATAATAATAATGTCACTTACAAGTAATCTTATGGTTATTTTTGTGGTGGGTAAGTAACAAGTTCAAGAGGAATGTATTGGATGAAGAGTAAAATTTAACATCGGTATGTTCTGTGAGCATTCTGGCTGCTTGACAGATTTTGGGCAAATCTTTCCTTTGAGTTTTGAGTTCTTTTTACCGGTAAAATAAGAAACAGTACCGCCCCGAATCGTTATCTTATCATATAGATCCACCACACCAGTAAATCCTTAATACCGTTTTCCTTCCATCGCCGTGTCCGAGCCTTCGTTCTCCATCCCTGTAAAACCTAAAGCGGTCCAATTTCTTTGCATTCATATCCGACCAATATTACACTCCGAATCGCCTCCTCAGTCCCGATCGACCAAGGAATCCATTTCCATCGAGACCACAAAAATAAAATTAAAAAAGTAACCCAAATCCTCCAGCGCGACGATTTTCCCCGAGCACAGCGGGACAGGTGTACCATTCCGATAATTGCTTCCACGGATCATATTTCATCTTCCCTCGTCCCAATGTGACGTACACCCTGTCACTATCCGTTGTGCCCGTTCGTCTATTTTACTCGTGACTGGGCGCGCGATAATGCGAACAGACAGCATCCGTAGTCGGATCCGCCAAGTGCTTCCCCCCACATATACGTCCCTTCCCGGTATGTCACTCGAGTCTCTCAGTGAATTTACGACGGCAGGCCAAAGGATTTCACGAGGCAGACGTGTCACTTAGGGTAGACAAGACTAGAAGCTCCTCAGCCCGCGGTGAAACGACTATGGGATTCATCCTGTACCGTGGCCGTGTGTATGTCCTCCCCGCGCGCATTAGGTGTACCGGCAAAAGCATCGTGTCTGTATGGAACACCTGAGAATACTGGTGTTGTGCATTCCCGAAGAACGTCGCTCAACCCGGAGACGCGTTCCTCGGTGATGGCCTCGTCCTCGTCGCCAGGGCTCTTGAGAACGAAGATCACCGACCGCCGAGAAGCGCGACTCCGGAGGAATCTGGGGAGTCTCTTCCGTTCGAGCTCACCATCCGGACAGCTCGTTAAACCGCAGATACGAACCGATTCCTGGGACTCAGCGGGAATCCGTTGATTCCTCCCCTGCGGCGAGGCTTAATTAACTCGGCGAAGGGCGTAGGTATAACACGTTGAATTTCTTCGTCTGAGATCCTCGATTTATGTAGGGTAAAAGTGGTGAATATGGCCCACCTCGATTAACACGTAAATCAATGAGGGTCTTCACGAATTTTTGGCAGAACTGCAGCGCGATTGTGACGAAAATAGCTTAAGGTCTTTTTTGGGTTTCTAATTATGTGGATCTGAGTTTGAGGATCAAAAGTTTGATGAAGACTCTTTTTGTTATGTTTGGGGATGAAAAGTTATATTATCTTTTTGTTTTACTTTGTAGATGCGATAATAAGTTTCTTCTTTTGCAATTTAGATATGATCTTTTTTATTTTTGGGCAACGTCTTGCCGGATGATATGTCGCAATATAGTGTTACGATATAGAAGTATAACTTGTAGTAATTATAGTGACTATAAATAATATTGTATTTATTATTGCATATACAATATCCGTAATGACCTAAAGTAGTTCTGAAAAAAAAAGTTCAACCCGATAAACATTTTCGCATGGTCTTTCGATCACAAACTGTCCGATTGGACATTTCACCCCGGACACCTCTTGTTTCCGTTTCGGAAACCTCCAAGCAAATATAAATCCTCTGCCAGTTTCCATCTCTTTTTGTGTCCCGTTAAAAGGAAGATTTGTGTTGTATTTAAACAATAATTTTATTGTGTTATCGCGATGCGATAACTAGTTTTTGTTTTTGCAACTTAAACATGATCTTCTCTTATTTTTAATCAACGTTTTGCAAGATGATACGCTCATTATTCTATTATAATACTATTATTATTATAATATGTCACTATATTATTTATAGTGATAGATACTATAAATAATATCAAATTGATATTATACTCGTTATTGCATATCTAATATCCGAAAAAAGTTTAACCCTTTGAACATTTTCGCATGATCTTTCGATAAAAACGAACAGAGCTCATTTTTGGTCAGGAAATCTCCGAACAAAAAAAAGATCTCCAGTTTCCGCCTCTTTTTGTGTCCCCTTGAGAGGAGGAAACCCTGCAAGCTGCAGATTCAATACGTGAATCAAGCTCGCCCAGGCACGAAATGCACCATGCTCGTTACGGGTAGATTTATCATGGTCCCGAAATTTCGTCGCCCGAGAGGCTTGCGCGGATCCGTGACGACGTTTTAGTCGTCGGTGAGCGTGCACGAGGAGCCGCAAAGCGCGATTTGGCTCGCTAAGTCTCAAAAGAGACTATTATCAAAGGATAGAGAGGGGTGCGGGCTTAATATGCGCGCCGTTTTGAGTAACGAGCTCCTCGACGTCGAGTACACCGCCGACAGCATCTGTTTGCCCTACCGGGGACATATCCAGCGTTACCACCGAAAGCCATATCCGTCCTGGACGCTCTGTGCGCGGCTATTTCGGCAAACGCTGAAGCGGGTCAACGCTGCGGCTTTAGCATGCATCACGTCAAAGCGTGGCGGATTCTCGCAGCGGCAATGAGCGATAACTTCATTGATGGCAATGCATTTCAAACTCGGACCCGCATCACTGTTGCCGGGTCAAGACAACCCTTTGATGAAATATATTTCTTCTCCATAATAACATTCTGATGAAATTGTTTTTGAGGCAAACATTTTTATGCAGGAAAACATTTATTCGTCTGTCAATGTAATACTTCAGCGGATTTTCTTTCTACCCTTTCGCGGTCCTATTCGTTAAATTCATCCGCAAAGGAAACTAGGAACTTCCCATATGTTAAAATATAATAATAATAATAGTAATAAAAGAAACGAGACGGAATTCCAAAAAATATTAAGGTGGAAATAAACGTATGTCTATTCTGTCGAAATATATGGTGTAAATCGGGACTTTGTTATATTGGGGTTTACTTCCGAAAATACTATACCTTTAAATGTACAGCACTTTATATAGTTTCGTTATGCATCGCACACAAAAAGTGGCGAATTTACTATATTTGGAATACATAAGCTGTACAAAAATATTTGTTTGAACGGTATTATAAGCTGTTATACCTAAACTGTTTAGAAAATTTCAAACACAATTTTACAGTCAATTTTTTTTATTTGTCATGCAACTGTTTGTAAATTTCAGTCAAAAGATTTGTAATTTTAATGTCTGGTATTTTTATTTTCGTAAAAGTACATTAATGTTCAATTAATGTAAGTAACGTAAGCGAAATTCAACTTCCCGTACATTGGATTCACAATTTATTTCCAGTCTATCTATTTTTATTATATACTTGATTACCGTGAGACCATTAAAAACCTGACCGTAATTTTTGTGGACTTTTTTTGGCCCAAGCGTTTTTTTTTTGCAATAGAAGTGTTTTTAATTATTAACTGCAATTCGTGTAATGGGGGCGCCGAGTGATCATCGGTCGAGAGGTCCGGCTCTGGGAATGCGTCTCACGGTCCGGCCTTATATCTCGAGGGAGGACGGTATGGTCAGGGTGTGGCGTCGCAGTGCTGCCGATACGTGCCCGAGTTACGGGATACTCGAAAATAAAGAACCGACCCTGGCCACTGCAGTTTTCTTCGTCTCGTTCTCTCGGCCGTCCAGCTCGTTTTTAGCTTTTCCTTTTCCGCCGTCCCCATTCGCGGGGTCGCACGGACCACGATTCTTCATCTTTCATACAGTTTTTACTCTCGTCCGGCACACTTAGCGTCACCCTCGGCGACCCCCTGCGAACTCCCTCTCGCCCGCAGCTTTGAGCTTTCACTCCGGTATATCGCGGAACATATATCTGTGCTGTATAGCACCGCGGTGATTTTATACACTTCCCGAGCTTCCGAGTGGCCGGAAAGCCTTATAAGGGTCTCCACTTGGAAGACTCAGAAAAAGTTTTTTTTTTTTTCTTAATTTTACATTACTCTTAATTACTATAATTTCGTTAAAACATTTACAAATTCTATCCAATTTCTTATTTAGTAATTTGAATTCTAGCAACGTTAATAATTTGTTTAAATTTTTTTTTTTTTAAATAACCTTAAAAATAATTTTTTTAAAAGTGGCAAACGGACTTCCTTCGAAGGTAAAAGTGGTGAAAAATGGTCAACCCAAATTAGCCCCTAAACCTGTGATCCGTCGATCCTGGCCATATTCGCCACTCCGACCCGACACACATTAAAGAACCTACCCTGTCCGACTCGTCCAATTTGATGCACAGAACACGTTTAACTTTCGCCTTTACGACTTGTCCCATCCCAGCACTTTTCCCATCCGCTAGTTACGTTTTCAGTAGGCGATGACCCACCTTATAAGCGTCTCCACGAGGAAGACCCACAAAAAGTTTTTTTTTAAATTTTACAATATTCTTAATTACAATAATTCCATTTAAAAAATGTGATTTTTCGATGTTTTCGAACATTCTGAACACGTTTTCATCAAAATCTCTAAAGTTTTTTTTCGCCATAAAATTAACAAATTCCATCCAATTCCTTTTTCAATAATTTCAATCTTCACAACTTTAATAATTAGTCTACGAATAAATATTATTTTTCCACCACCTTAAAAAGAATTTAAAAAAAAGCGGCAAAAGGACTTCTGCCTGAGGTAAAAGTGGTGAAAAATGGTCAACCCAAATTAGTCCCTAAACCTGTGATCCGTCGATCCTCGCCGTATTCGCCACTCCGACCCGACACACATTAAAGAACCTACCCTGTCCGACTCGTCCAATTTGATGGACAGAACGCGTTTAACTTTCGTCTTTACGACATGTCCCAACCCCGCACTTTTCCCATCCGCCAGTTAAGTTTTCAGTAGTCGAGGCCCCGCCCGAGACATTTTACGATGTACCGTTCTCCCGGCATACATAAATATCTGCCGCGACGCTCGTCGGCCGGGAAACGTCCTCGAGGTACAGAGAGAAATCACCGCCCGGGCCGCGACAGAATTTTGAATAATCCTCCGCCGTCTCGGTGAGAATCCCTCTCGTCCGTTTTCGCCAGGGCTGGCCCGGGGGCGGCGGAGACCCCCCGAGGGCGAAACGCCGACGCTGAGAGCGCGGACGTGTTCTCGTTATCGCCGTGGATATTGGACGAGCGCGGTTTACGACGAAGGTGGCAGTGAGGAGAGCCTGACTTCGAGAGCTCTGACGCCCCGCTTCTGCTTCCGGTGTACCTCTCGTCACTTATGCCAGAACCGCGAGGGCCGAGGGTAGACGAGAAACGTACGCCGATATGTGTGCTTCGCTGCCGGCGTGCCGAGCAAGAGGGAGGAGCGCGAGCTTTTCGCGATACGAGGGTGTTCTATATATGGAGGGCTATAAGGGGGGGTAAGCGGCAATAAAGGGTTACGTTTATGCTCGGAGGGAGAAATTCCCCGTTGAGAGGTCGACGACCCCCTCACCCGAGAACCACCTTTCGGTCACGCCGGTGAAATTCCTGAGAACGCAAGTGGGCGAGTCGCGATATTGCAGGGTCGTAATTGAAGGACCGGCCGGACTGTCCTAAGATCGCGGGAGATCGTTGGGTCGTTCGGGTAGTTCTGGGATGCTTCTTGGTGATCCCGGGAAGCTTCGACGCGACTCTGGGGCATTGGTTTTGAATTATGTTTCGAGTATGGGTGAATCGGCGGCGATTGATTGGGTTTCTAAGGTGGGGTGAAATACGAGGGTCTGTAATAGAGAGTGTAATTTTTTGAATTCTTTATTCGATCTGTGAAGGATTGAGGTAATTGGGAGGAATTGGTTTTTCATTAAGGGCGTGTGAGACACACGTATCGATGGTAACAAATCGCTTTCCCTATTATCTTTGTGATGGTTGATGCTTCGAGCAAAATCAAATTAGGTTTTTGTAGTCGATAGATATAAGTATGAAAAGCTAATTTGCTTTTGCTCGTCGTATCAATCGTTTTGGAGAAATCAGGGAAGACGATTTGTTACCGACTGAGTCTGCAACACATGCCCGTAAGTTTCAAGTTTGGGTGGGTCGGCGGCGATTGAGTGTGTTTCTAAGGTGAGTTGAAATACCGCGGTCAATAAAGAAGACTGGGGAAAAATGGCACGTCGGGCAAGACGGGACGGTGAGGGCAAAACTCAATTTTCCAATAACTTTTGGATACCCCATTTTGTCCCAACGATACATCCGAATTTTCAAGCCCGTTTGGCCCGACGTACCGCCATCGCCACCATCCAAAAGTTGTTGGAAAATTGCGTTTTGTCTCATTATCCCGTTTTGCCCCGCTGTGCCATTTTGCCCCGCTCTCCCCTAAAGAAGACTGTTCTGAGATCGTGCGAGATCGTTGGTTCTTTTACGGACAGCTCGTACGCTTATTGCCGAGACCTGTGAAGCTTCGACGAAACTGTGGGTCATTGGTTTTCAATTAAGCCTGAAGTTTCAGTGGATCATCGGCGATTGATTGTGTTTTTAAGGCGAATTGCAATACTACGGTCGGTAACGAAAACAGTAATCAATTTTTTTCTTCTCACTTCCACCTACGACGAATTAACCCTTTGACCCACAATCAACGTTTCAATGAATATATTTTCCCCGAAACTCGATAAAACCGAGGAAATAAACGGGTTTCTTCCTCGCGACGCTCAGAGCACAAAAAAATCGGAAATTACATTTTTCAAATAAAAACAAAAACGCGATCACATTATCGGAGCGATTTACACTAGCCACTCCATCGAATAATTAATGCCGATGAATATGCATAATCTTCGTCGTCAACTTCGTCCCTCAACTCGGTAGCGAGCCGGCTCATTATGCCAGTTTCCTTTTTTCCACTTCAAATTAAATCGCTTATGCAGTTCTCTCCTCCCGGCTCGACCCGACTGCGACACAGGAGACCGTACAAGAAGTACGCAAACTACTTGGAGCCCCTCTCGCGAATATTACTTTCGCTACGGACCGTGTAGCCTCGGCTACTTGGGCGCGGCGAGACTCCCAGACATGCATGTAATTCCAACCATGAGCATAAGTGTAGTCGGCGATTCACGGGCAAAGTCTCGATTGGACCAACTCTCGAAGCTCAAAAAAAAATAAAAAAAATAAATAAAAAAACCCCCAAGACGAAGTAAAATAAAGGTATAAAGGGTCCCGGGTAGATAGAGCAGGTTTTCCGAGTTACCCGAAAGCCGGTCGAACTTCATATATTCCGTTGAAGTTTTCCGAGGCGAAAGCCTTGCGCGTTTTGGTGCCCGAGCTCGCGAGACTTTCGTGTCCAAGATACGTAAAATATGTGTGCCGAGGTAGGAGGCTGAAATTTCCCATCTTCGTTCGTCCCGCCGAGCCACCCAATTTCTCGCACTTTCCCGGAGGGCACCGAAAGCTTTATGGGTTCCTCCACCGAACCGCGGGCGCGGGCGAGAGATCTTATCGACGACGAACATACGAATGGCTCTCGCCCTGTAACTGTTCCTTTGCTCTCCCGTTTTCGTTCCGAGACCCGATCTCCACCTACACGATTTCAACCCCCTCCGCTCCTCCCGCGCACACCAACTCACCCTTTCCTTGACGCCGCTCGCCGGCTCTTCTCCCTCGGCGGCTCGAGTCTTCAATTCCATTTTCCCCACTGCCGTCTTCTTCTCCCAGTAGATTTCTGGGAAAAATACTCCGGCGACTCAACTCATTCTCGGCACGACACTTCCGCAGATCCGATGATAAAGGGAACCAACCCTTCCGAGCCGCGCGACCCTGAAACTGACATGAGTTGAAAGAGAAGGCGGGAAAAAAGAGACCGGCAGAAAAGCAATTTTCCTCCCTATCGACCTCCCCGCCGATTCGTTAAACTGCGGTGTTATATGTTATGTAACCCTTGATATTGAAATAACTAAATCTTTTTTTTATATGTAAATATTCCGATAAGTCTGTTGTTACATATATATGTGTACCAAAATGCACGTAGCATTTCAACCAATACCAAAAGCAAGGAATTATATGCGCATGACTAGTTGAACGTAACTAAATATTAGGGCTGTACAGATAGGCGGGCCTGGCAGGCTAAAATATCTTATCCGGCTAATGGATTTTATAGTTTAGCCGGCAAAGCCGTCTTAGCCGGCTAGACTATTTCAGCCGGCTAAGCTAATAGTCTGCGAATTTTTTAACGAATTTTTATTTATTTTTTCTAACGTTGCCTGCAACGTATTACGAAGTATTTTCGCCCACTGAACATAAATTCGCCGGCCTTTTTGGGCTAAAGTACGATGCGACATTAAGGGGCTCGATTGTATGCACGATTTTATGCACGATTTTATGCACTAGGTCGAATAAAATAGTTTAGCTGGCTAGGCCGCCCTACTAAATATCTTTCGGCACCGCCTTTGTTACTCGCAAAATCATCAAACGCACCATCAAACCACTTAGGAACGCCTAGCACCAAAATGTGCGCACAATTTCATTTAATGCGACCAAATGAGAATCCTGGAACCAGAACGTACGTACAATTTCACCCAATAGAAACGGCGAGACCATTTGGACCAAATAGAATCCAAATCGAGTAAAATCAGCATCGAGAGTTCAGTTATCTCCAAACTAGAGTAGCTGAAAGTGCCCCAGTCAGTACGTTTTAAGGAATACTCTCTGTCAGAGTTCGTAGCTTGTTCGGCTGTTACAGAGACTTGCGGTCCCTTACATTATAAAGCGCACCGGAGATGCGCTTCATAAGCTGTGCTAAAGGCTGTCCCTGTTGCTAAAGGCCAACAAAGATGTTATATTTTATCTTAAATCTATATAGAAGAAACAGTGTATTGTCGCGAAGGTAAACATATTGTCTGTTAAAAAACAAAATAGATATGTACAGCGCATAAAGAAATATACCCGTAAGAATAATTGTACCGACTGAATTTACCACCGATAATAAACACAATATAACCATCGAGAAGCTGTGCTAAAGATTGTCCCTGTTGCTAAAGCCAACAAAGATGTTATATTTTATCTTAAATCTATATAGTTGAAACAGTGTATTGTCGCGAAGGTAAACATATTGTCTGTTAAAAAACAAAATACATACGTGCAGCGCATAAAGAAATATACCCGTAAGAATAATTGTACCGACTGAAATTACCACCGATAATAAACACAATATAACCATCGAGACAGTACAGAAAAATTAGTAAACATGAAAACTTGGCGCGGAAAAATGACCCTGCAAAATTGGCCCCGACAAAATCAGCCACCCGGAAAATTCATTCGGAATTCTCGACCAAAATTTTGCATGGTACGTACTCGGCACGACACTTCCGCAGATCCGACTATAAAGGGAATCGACCCTTCCGAGCCGTGCGACCCGGAAACTGAACTGAAAGAGCGGGACCTTTCGCGAGCGGAAGAAAAAGCAATTTCCCTTCTTACCGACCTTTGCTCCCCGCCGATGCGTCAAACGGCGGAGAATCGATCTCTAATTGCTCGTTTCTTCGCGGCTCGGTGGATAATCCTAAACTCGCGCTGGGATCAAAGGAGAATGAATAATATATATTTTATCGTAAAAATCCGGAGAACCGAGAGCCGGTGCTCTTTTTCCCTTCGATATTAATAATCGACTTTGCTCGCAATCAGCGAGAATCGCGGGAATGGAGAAGGAGTCGTCGTAAGGCTTTGCGCAGATTTTTAAAGGGTTCGAGAATAACGATTTAAATTGAGTTCCGGGAGAGCAAGGATTTGATTGAGCTGCCGGTGGCGCGCTTTCTTGAACTCCGGCGCCGTTGTACCGAGAGGCTCCGGGCCGCTATTGGCCCAGCGGCATTAGCATTTAGATCGTCCAATTTCGAGGAGTACGAAGTTGTTTTATGATCGGGACTCTCGCCAGCCAGCCGGGTCTTACCTGACTCACTGTTCTCGCTGTCCTTGACGGAGGTTTGCGAGATGCGCGAGGCAAAGAAGCTGATCGGGGATTCACTTTCGCTTTGGGTTGCCTCTTCGTTAGGTTCGCGGGGCGTGTCGCTGCTGTGTCGACTTCTGGCGACTCGGAGTTCGAGCTGCCTGGCTTTTATTGCCTACGAAACGCTTCTTACGCCACCATTTATTGTACACGAAATCGCCACCATTTATTGTACACAAAATCGCCACCATTTATTGTACACAAAACCGCCACCATTTATTGTACACAAAATCGCCACCATTTATTGTACACAAAATGTATTGTATATAAAATCGCTTCGATCACTAACAGCGATTTTGAATCGACAAAAAAATTATTTCTGAAAATTCATACTTGAAGGGAAGAGCAGCATTTCTTTACTTGTTTTTTTACTACCAGATTGATCGATCTTCGTGATTTTTGTCCTGCATCCTAGCTCTTCTCTTCTCATTTGGCTTCATTCTTTTTTCATTTTTTACAGATAAATAGTTAAGATATGAATTCTCAGAAAATTGCTTGGATCATTTCCAGTCATGTTGAATAATAAAACTATATAAATTCTGAAAATTCTTACTTAATTATTTATCTGTACAAAATTTAAAAAATAACGAAGTCAAACGAAAAGAGAAGAGTTGGGATGCTGGACAGAAATCACGAAGATCGATCGATCTGGTAATAAAAACACAAGTCAATAAATTAATCGATCGAAAAATCCAAATAAAATGAGAGAGTCTGACATTGACCGACCTTATCTACTTACCCCGTGCCGACATCGCTAAATCAATGAGGATGCAGATGTTAGATATCTTCCATCGCGAGTAACTATGGAGCGTTATGTCGCGTGGATTATTAACAGCTATGTTGAATTGGTTCTGAATTTATACCCAAAAATTTATACTTAATTATTCATCCGTAATTTTTTTTTAAATAACGAAGGCAAACGAGAAGAGAAGAGTCGAAATACAGACCAGAAATCACAAAGATCGATCAGCCCGGTAACAAAAACACGGCACAAAAAATAAACCTTCCAAAAAATAAAAATAAAATGTGAACGTCTGACCATAGCCGACCTTATCTACTCCCCCTGCTTACATCGCTGAATTGTCAAGGCCGCGAATGTTACGTCCCGTGGATCATTAACAGCCATATTGAATTGGTTTCAAATTTATTTCCGAAAAATCACACTTAACTATTTATCAGCAACAAATTTTTAAAAAATCACCAAGCGAGAAGAGAATAGCTAGGACGCAGGACAAAAATGCCAACGATCGATCGGTGCGGTAACAAAAACACGATACAAAAAATAAAAATAAAATGTGAACGTCTGACCATAGCCGACCTTATCTACTTACCCGCGCCCACATCGCCGAATAGACGGAGCCGTGAGCCTTCGATATCTTCTTACGTCGCTTGGCAGCAATTACCACGTATGAATGCCTCGTTATACATAAATCCATATACACAGATCTATGTATGCACATATTATATCCAATATCTATATATACATTACCCGACGCCGAAGACTCGCGGGCCGATGCTTCGCTAATGAAATTCTGTAATCAGTCTGAAATCACCGGGGGTATTATGGATTCTGAGCAAAGTGAGAGCTCCCCCCCCTCTCCCCCCCTCCCCTCCCGACTCGGTAGATCCAGAGGGATAGAGAACTGCGGTTTAGCAAGAGCCCCATTCGAATTCAGGGATCGCGGTGTCGGCTGCGGTTGCAGCCGATTTAATAATGCAGTCACGCGGCGCACCGGGAGAAGAGAGTGAGCTTCGAGCGTAATCTCGCGGATTTGCATAGCGTGACTCGCACCGCGCTGTAGGGCGGGAGGGAGGGGGGGGGGGGGGTTGGCTCAAGAACGTAACTTCGAGTGCGGCGCATCTCGAAGACGTTTGTATGAAAACGTTCGCGTTTGTCTCCGGGAAACTTTCTTTCGCTCCTCTTACATTATTCCATTAAAAAAAAAATATACAAAAAAACAACGAATGAAAAAAAAAATGTCGGGAAAGAAAAAGTAAATAAATGAAAGTGGCATTTTTGCGCCGAGACGTCAGGTGTTCCGGAAAGGTTTTCCCCATGATTAAAACTCAGCGGGGCTCTAAGTCAGCTACGGGAGTTGCGAAAAGTTTTGCCGAGCCTAAGTTCCGGCTTCCGCCGCCCGAATATATAAACGCACTTCTACATATACCTATACATATACATATATATAGCGGTAGGAAACCGAGGATGGCGCGCGCGAGTCTTTCACCGTACGGAATCCGGCAACAGCGAAACATTCAAGGAAACACGACGGAATGGGGGAACGGTCCAGAGAGAGGCTGTGGCGCAAATCGATATACAATAGTTGCCAAACTCGAAACATAAATTTTCGCCGGGGGAGGGGGTGGAGTGGGGGAAGTATGCTGGTTGGGTGTACTTAGCGGAGATCGCGGGGCCGAGCGGCGAACTTGGCGAGGTCTGAGAGTCGAAACTTTAGGGGGGCGGAGGGTTTGGATGGGGGAAGGGTCTTGGGTTTGGGGGGGGGGGGGGGAGGGGGAGAAAGACTTATACCGCGCGTGCCCCCATGGACGCCGGATTAATTTCCAATGTTTCTGGCCGACGAGGAGGTCTGACCTGAGCTGCGCGACAGGACGAACCGTGGACCAGGAAATCTCGCGTCTCTCTGGCCGACGACGAAACTTGGAGGCTGGAGGGAGCTTGGGCTTAAAACCGAAGTACCTCGGAGTATAACTCGTCGGGGTAAATTTGTACAATATCGTTCATTGTCGGGCTATTCTTTCGCCCGGAGCTGTAAAATATCTCAATTACGAACTCCCCTGATTAATCGTTCCGGGAAAGTTTCTCGAGCGCGGGGGCGTGATCGATCGATCTGTTCGCGACGCTAATCAACCTGGGTATTGAATAATTTAATCGCCAATGCGGACTGTCGGGGAGGGGGAAACTTTTGCCGGTTGATGGGCGAATTATTTTTGCGGGGTTTATTCAATTCGGAGTTACAACATAACTTACAGTGAGAAAAGGAGCTCGTCGAACCGAAAGCATTAAGGTAGTCCTTCCGAATAGTGTTCACTGCCCATGAGTTTCAGAGAAATGAGTGGGAATTGCAAACACTTGTGGATGGTATAAAAATCTGAAAAAAATCAAGCATATTAAAGGTGCTGAAAAGATTCATGTTGCATAATAATAATCCCGAAATGTTATTAAAAAATTCATGAAAAATAAAATTGTACAACAAATCTCCCGGAAACCTAACTTTTCTTTTATGAAAGAGCCTCACTTTTCTGAATGCATACAAATTTTTTCGGATTTTTAAATTCACTTTGAATTTTGTGACTTTCTAAACGTTTTTCACATATAAAAAAAACAAGGTGAATTTAAAAATCTGAAAAAAATTCATAAGTATTCAAAAAAGTGAACGAAGCACTGTCATCAATTTTTTAATAACAATTTGGAATTATTATTATGCAAAATTAACCTTTTCAGCACCTTTAATATGCTTAATTTCTTTTCGATGTTTGAGTTCGTTGTTCGTGTGGACGCCAGTGTCCGCACGAACAACTAGGGGAGAGTGGGGCAAAATGATGACGCTGAATCTAGCGGCCGAAGCTGGCGGCCGAATGCTGCCGGTGCGCAGTAGCTTTTGGACGTGACGGTACGCGCGCGGCTCTCTCGCCACTGAGTGTGGCAGCGGTAGCGGAGCGACACATACTATAGAATTTCGTCATCTAAACCAGTCAAAATATGAATCGGATATGTAAACGGATGCACATAGCGATTTGACAATTTTTACTAATATTCTTTATAGTATTACGAAGCCAATAGACTATGTTTAATCCGGGTGACGACCTTTGTTTATTGAGAAAAAAAATCCAAAAGTTTATTTTTCGCGCGCGCAGATTAACATCTACGTAGCAAAGGTACAAGGATCGACGTAGCAGGTTGAAAATTTCCACAGACATTCTTCAGAACCTCACAAAGACAATAGACTAGGTTTAGTTCGGGTGACGGCCTTTGTTTATTGAGAAAAAAAATCCGAAAGTTTATTTTTCGCGTGCGCAGATTAACATTTACGTAGCAAAGGTTCAAGGATCGACGTAGCAGGTTGAAAATTTACATACACATTCTTCAGAACCTCAGAAAGACACTAGACTAGGTTTAATTCTGGTGACGGCCTTTGTTTATTGAGAAAAAAAATCCGAAAGTTTATTTTTCGCGCGCGCAGATTAACATTTACGTGGCAAAGGTACAAGGATCGACGTAGCAGCTTGAAAATTTACAGACACATTCTTCAGAACCTCACAAACACACTAGACTAGGTTTAATTCTGGTGACGGCCTTTGTTTATTGAGAAAAAAAATCCAAAAGTTTATTTTTCGCGCGCGCAGAGTAATATTTCCGTGGCAAAGGTACAAGGATCGACGCAGCAGCTTGAAAATTTACACAGACATCCTTCAGAACCTCACAAAGACAATAGACTAGGTTTAGTCAGGGTGACGGCCTTTGTTTATTGAGAGAAAAAATCCAAAAGTTTATTTTTCGCGCGCGCAGATTAACATCTACGTAGCAAAGGTACAAGGATCGACGTAGCAGGTTGAAAATTTACACAGACATTCTTCAGAACCTCACAAAGACAATAGACTAGGTTTAGTTCGGGTGACGGCCTTTGTTTATTGAGAAAAAAAATCCGAAAGTTTATTTTTCGCGTGCGCAGATTAACATTAACGTAGCAAAGGTTCAAGGATCGACGTAGCAGGTTGAAAATTTACATACACATTCTTCACGTCCAAAAGCTACTGCGCACCGGCAGCATTCGGCCGCCAGCTTCGGCCGCTAGATTCAGCGTCATGTTTGAGCTGTCGCACGATTGATCCCCCGCAGTCCTCTCGGATACAGCATGGAATAGTTATATGTCTGGTAAGGGCGTAGAAAGGGACTCACTTCGCAGCGCGCGTATAAAGTTCGATTTACCGCACCTGTATCGCAAAGTACTATTTCCGCACTAGTGTCGGAAAAAATACCGTATTGGGTTTGTACGCATGAGCAGTATTTTTTCAGCACGTGATGCGAAAAGCGCCTTTCTGCGCATACTTCACAGGAACGGTAAGCGGGAGCGTTAGGAAAAGGGATTGTTTTTCGAAATGACTAATTACCGCTGTTGCTTGGCAGACGTATTCTAGAATCTACGCTACGGAAAAGTCTCTGGTCTACGAAAAAGTCGAAGGCCGGTCGATTAATTCAAGTGTGGCGGGAAGCCCGGAAGCAATATGTATCATACATGTCGAGCTCGAATCAAGTTATTTTTGAAATTTGTTGATACACACGAATTCACAAATTCTCTTCGTGTATGTATGCGAAGCGTGGAGGTCGTTTTTCTTTTCACCTTTGATAAAACCGTGGCTGCCGAGCGATAAAGTTTGTGTCGGTATCGACGTTGACGAACGAGGCGAAAAACGCTATTGATTAATTTCAGGAGAGAAAAGCGTCGGGCTAATGTTTAATCGGCAGCCCGCAGAATATTCGGACGCACCGATATTCAGAGCTTCTTTCGTCAAAAAGCGGTTCGTTAAAAGATATCCGTTGATAAAAAAAGTCGTAAAAAGTTATGCTTACCGGTGTGAAGAAGAGGAAGTCAAGTGTGAAAGCCTAGCAAAAACTATTGGGCAATATGTACAATGTTAGGTTAATATAATACAACTTAAAACTAAAACTTATTTATCAATAGTGTGAGTAAACTGATTAGCGCATGGTATGCCTGACACCGCGAAATCTCCGTTGATCGTGGGAGAACTTGAAGGAGAATGAAGCATAAAATAACTTAGAATCAACGAAAATAAGAATTAAAAAAAAAACAAAAGAAAATAATTCACTTATAATGTAACATCTCTTATTCGTAAACTTAACCAATCATTAAATAAAGCTCTGAGCAACAACAGCAACAGAAAATGTTAATCAATAAAAGGGAGATCGTGTGAGAGATCTTGCAAAACGGATCCTACATAAAATAAAGCAACATGAAAAAAAATTAAGCCGGGGATAAATAATCCTCGATAATTGAATAGCGTATTTGTTCATATAAGGTATGCGTAATCGATTGTATCTGCAAGATGCTTCGACATGGAAATTCCCTCTAGATACGATATTCGGTGCAAAGTTGCGCAATTGTACGGGCTTCAATTTTCGTAATATTGAAATGTGCTGGACAAAGTGTTTTTGAGCGACATGCGCCATAACACAGAAATATCCCAAGGTGACTTGGAAGCCTTAAAACTGGCCGTTTCCGATTATCGCGTTCGCGACACGTGTCCAAGGACTGTAACGATTAGGTAAAGAACATCGACTTTCGTGACATTTTTCCTTTCGTTAGCATATTTTTGCCATACCTTTATGCGAACATCGTGCTTTGAGTATTAAATTCTCCTCGAAAACTGGTATCTACATCATGAAAATTTACTTCCCATACCCACGTTTCCGGGTTCTATTGCGTGGCAAAAAAAACCGCCGAAAGATGTATACAAACTGGGTGAAATTGTCTCTGCGAAATATTGAAAATTGTGCGATACAAGTTGAAACTACGGTGTTCGAACATAACGCGAAAAAAAATGTCCAGAGCATTCGTGTATTTTATATTGGCGGTTCTGCTAATCGGTGAATACTGTACCACAGCTTTTCCATCGAATATACACGAGAAGATGACGAAAGCGGAGCGATTTGCAATTTTTGGGTCCGAGGACTCGGGTACGTTCAAAATAATGTGCGATTAAAAAACATTTATATTTCATTTAATTTTGACATTGTTGGAAAAATATTTGTTACTCAGTTCCCGAGTATGAGGTTTTTTCCGTATCGCTGCCCGGAGCTAGACGCAAAAGAGAAACCGCAGAAGAGAGAGATGGGGCATGGAATTTGTACGTTAAGCTCGATTACCGCAACGTCAATCTGACTTTGAAACCCACCGCGGGGTACTTGGCGACAAAATACACACCTGTATGGTTGGCCAAGACGGACAAGGATGCGTACCATAATATTCGTTACGATCCACTGACAAGGGTGAGTTTCGACGATCGAGACCGGTGGATCCCTTTGATAAAAGAATATTTAACGAATTCGTAGGCCATGAGCAGCATCGGTGATTTTAAAATGTATCACGACTTAGAAAACGAAGCAGCTATGACAACTTACACAAATCGCAGAGAAGGAATCATCATTGTACGTATCCAGAATTTTTAAAGTTTCCTTTTAATGCTACAACAAAATTATGATGGATTCTCAGGAAGGGATCGTTGGGCTGAAGTATGCAATAAGATCTTTGCCAAGATGTTTGGTGAGAGAGAGTCTGGAAGAAGGAAGTCACATTATCCGGAAGCAGTACAGATCGAAACGATCTGTTACTGTCGATGCAGAAGAAGACGTGGGTCATGTCGTAGTTTTCAAAGTTCAGACCCCCCGGAACCACGTTAAAACCCAGGCTCTCGGTGAGCCACACATCGTTTTGTTACTATTAATTTTTTATTTTTTTACTATATAATCCAATTTCTTAATAATCGAGCAATGAGAATTTATGTTTCTATCGATCTGCACGCAGTCAATGCAAATAATCTTGAAAGAGAGAAACGGGCAGGAAAGAGAAATAACAGACGGAGGCTTCCAAAATCGCTTTATCCGGAAATTCTTGTCGTCCTCGATTACAACGCTATCAGGTAAACAAACCCAAGGGAAAAAACGTTACCAACATCTCGGTACATGTTATTCAATAACACGTTAATGTGATGTCTCTAGAAATCATACGATAACTCGAAGTCTGAGATTTACATTGGCTTTCTGGAACGGAGTGGACTTGCTCTTCAGTGCACTTGATAAGCCAAAAGTTCGTCTAAACATTGCTGGTATAATCATTGCTGCGGTGAGTGTACACGTAAAAAATTCGCTACAAGCTTTATTTAATACTTTTAATAATTGTGGTACTTTTAAAAAACATTGTTTCTATTTCCCTGCGCAATTAAATACTTTTGATTCGATTACAACAGGACAGCTGGGCAACTCCCTACATTGCTTCAAACGTATCGGTAGATACAAAACTTTCTGCAAATCTAAAGCAAATGGGCGAGCATTTCTACAAAGAAAATATCAGATTCCCCATGAACTGGTATGACCTGATTATCGCAATGACTACGTAAGTTTCATTGTTAATCAAACATTTTCTTAAGCATGCGGCATAAACTAATACCAATATTTTTCCAACTCCAAAGAATCGAAATGTGCGGCATTACCACCATGCATAGTTGCACCACTTCGTCGGGTAAGTCCGAATTTCTCCGAAATGTGATGCATTCCCGGCAATACGGAGACAGTTTAAATAACGCAGTTGAAATAAATTATGATTTTTATATCAGCAAACGCCGAGCTTGGTACTGCTTGTTTGTCGAAACACGAGATATCGAGGTTGAAAACCATCAAGAGTGTCGGGGTCGTCGGTTACAACTGGGAATTCACTGGAATAATCGCCGCGCTAGAAGCACTTCAATTTATGTGAGTCCATTCTTTCTTTTTTTTTTATTCCATGCGTGATTTTTATGTTATGCAATTGTTTCATAAAACTACAGGTTCGGTGCCAATCTGATATTGAAGAAAAAAAACGCTGAGTGCCCCATCTTCGACGGTCACGTTATGCCAGACACGTACGAAATGCACATCGAGGAGCAATTTAGTTTCAATCCGTCCGGATGCACCCGAAGATTTTTGTCACGATTCTTTTCGTACGAAAATACATTGGCAATTTGATTCTTCAATTATGTACAATCTAGATAATAATTTTGTCGAACGATATCTCAGGTCAAAAAACTCCACGTGTCTCGACAACAAGCCACGGTGGACAAAAACTGTCGGCAAAGTATTACCTGGCTGGTGGATGTCGATGGATGGACAATGCAGAAACAAAGGTTTTGCAAAGGCGTGCAAGGTTCGTTAAATCATAAGTATCACCCACTATAGATCGATAATCACGAGATTAAATATTTAATTATTAAATGCATCGAGCAGCACAACAAACAAGCGATGTGTATGACGTTGGGCTGCCAGGGCAGAAACTCTCCCAAGTGTATTTACACCAGAAGGGCAGCTCTACCGGGTTCCACATGCGCAACTAACAAGGTTGGTTTTAAATAGATAGACGGAAAAAATAGTCGAATTCCATATTTATTTACGCAATCGAAGCCGCAATTACGATACATAAATAACCCTCATCGTTTGTTTCAGCATTGTAGTACCCAAAAAAAATGCGTTCACAATTGATAAAACGCAACGATTATTTGTAAAGATGTTCTTGGGTTTGCGGCAATAAAATGTTTGACTTCGCCTCTCTTAGAGAAAATAAGTAAACAAAATAGATAAAATTATTATTAAAAAATTATTGCGTACCAGACGTCGAGAAATTCGATCTGATATCTTTCGTCGTATGTACTTTCACGCTCGTCTATCCTCCAAGCCTTTTTACTGTACGCAACGATAAACTCCCGAACGAAGACTCGGAAATAGTACTGTAACGTCGAGGCCGCGCGGCCGCCTGCGAAAGGAAGCAGAAGAAGTAGCGTGACTCCGACGTGACGGGACGACAAACCACCGTGGTTTTCACGGCGACGTCGTCGCTTCACGAGCGGTCGCTCTGTCGTTGTATACGTATTCTCCACCCTCGAGCTCGTTCAACGACGATCAGGGGTCGCGCTTGTTGTGGGTCGTTCGCCGATTCACAGCCAACTTGACGGTCGCCCGTCGACGCATCTCCTCCGACACCGCGTCCATTCTCCATCTCTGGTTTGTCCCGAGCTCGGATGCCGAGAGGCTCCCGTGAGTGCGAGTTCGAAAGCATGGATTGACGAGTCGAAACTTGAAGAAAACAATTTAACATAGCAAAGCAAAGCTGCAGTTCGAGACTCGACTGGAGGTGGTCTGTTAGAATATTTCACGGGAGTTCGAGCTGTCGCGCGATTGATCTGCAACACTGCCATTAGATACAACGTGGAAAGTTTTATTTTTTGCAATACGCACACGAAAAGTCCCACTTTTCGTGCCTGTAAGGTGTGGCGAAAGTGGCGCTTTCTAGCAGAGGATGCGCGAAAAATGATGTAGATTCTAATTTTACGCGCTAGTTTCTTTTCGTACACTTTTTTTTACACTCCAGCTACTTTTGCGCACGCTTTTTTTACACTCCAGCTAGTTTTGCGCACACTTTTTTCACACATTAGCTACTTTCGCGCACATTTATCTGGCACTGTAGCTATTTTTCAGCACGCACTTTACGGGCACGAAGAGCGGGAATTTTCGTGCAATTGTCACAAAAAAGTAGTATGCGATACTTGTACGAAAAAGCGGTCTCCCGACAGCGGTTGGGCAGTAGGCAGCATTCGCCTCCTCTCGAGCTACAAACGTCACTCGGCTTCGCCTCGTGCCGTTGTAGCTCTCGATCCAGCTCGTGCAGCCAACTTCTCAACCTTCGTCGAAAGATTGTTTTTTCGTACTATTATCGCAATAGTACTTTGCGATACATTTTTCGCGCAGCCTCTGCTAGAAAGCGCCCCTTTCGCCATACTTTACAGGGACGAAAAGCGGGCCTTTTCGTGCACGTTTTACAAAAAATACTATTTTTTTCGGGAAAACTAATTAACGTTGTTGTTTGGCAGTTACTCTGGAATTTACGGATACAAAAGAGTCGAAGAGCGCTCGATCAATTTGAGGGAGGCCGGAAGCGTCGAAACGATGTATTTCATACATGTTGAGCTCAAATCCAGTTATTTTTTAATTTTTTTAACAGACACGAATTCAGAAATTCTCTTTTTGTATGCGAAACGTGGACAAGGATTTCTTTTTCATCTTCGATGAAACCATGGTTGGCGTTCGGTAACGTTTACTTCCGAATCATCGTTGACAAACGAGTCGGAAAACGTTGTTGATTAATTTGTGGAGAGAAAAGGGTCGGATAATGTTCAACCGGTCGCTCGCAGAACGCGATTCTCGACATTATTTTGACGCACGGATAGTCGGAGCTTCTTTCGATAAAGAGCTGTTCTTCGAAAGATATCCCTACAGAGCTGAAGTGGAAACGTCCGGATGCTACTTAACGTATTATCTTCGGGCAGAGGTTCTTAAACTTGGGGGTCACGGTGGGTCCCTCGTGTATTTTGGAGATCCATGGACCCCAGCTTAAGCACCGCTGTCTTAGGGTTTCGCTTCGACAAAAAAATGATATAGTGTGCGTATTGCAGTAGCATATAGAACTAAGGCAAAATTGGAAGAAAAACATTGTAATATGAAAATTTACTAAGGTAAAAGGCCTAGTTTATGAGACTTCACTCTCACTTTAAGCGTGTAAATTCATAAGGACAAACAAGGTGGATCACTAGTCGCAGTTTGTGACCCCCCAACCCGGGCTACCCATTGACATATCAAATGGTGGGGGGGAGCCAGGTATGCTAGAGGACACTGCGACCTTGATTTCCTTCACAGCGGCAGGACCGGCTCCGCATTGCACTTAAGAAAATCAAGATTGCGCATGGCCCGCCCATACTAACTGTCGAGAATGGCCCACAGCTTTCTGCGTCGATCGATATTCGCTCGGTGGGGGGGCCTGTTAAGAAAATCAAGGGCGCACAAATCAAGGTCCTAGTGTACCCCGGTCACTAACTGGGAGAGTGTCAGAAACTAGACCCTTTACCTTACCGATTGTTAGACGTGGCCTGATGACACGTTCGGGGACGTGAACGGACTCGGGAAGTCAGGAAAGGGACCGAAATCACGGTAGGTTTTCACCGGCTACATAAATAATCTTGGAATAATAACGGCACGAAAATATAGTTTTTACTAATAAAAACTATACTTACGTAAACCGGTAAAACTATTGTGCGAGTGCGAGACTAATCTCGTACTGGCACAATAGTTTTGCCGTTCGGCCACATGCTTAACACTCGCAAGCGCGTTCACGCACGATCGTTCGATAGTTTGCTCGCACTCTCCATACTAATCGCTTATGGATTTATTAAAATAAACTTGTGGATTTTTTTTCTCAATAAACAAAGGCCTTCACTCGGATTAAACATAGTCCATTAGCTTCGTAATACTATGAAGAATATTAGAAAAAATTGTCAAATCGCTATGTCCATCCGTCTACATATCTGATTAATATTTTGACTGGATTAGATGGCGAAACTCTATAGTGTGTGTTGCTCTGCTACCGCTGCCACACTCAGTGGCGAGAGAGCCGCGCGCGTACCGTCACGTCCAAAAACTACTGCGCACCGGCAGCATTCGGCCGCCAGCTTCCGCCGCTAGATTCAGCGTCATGGCAAAATGGGACAGTGGGGCAAAACGGGGTACTAAACAAAACACAATTTTCCAATCATTTCTGGATGTCCCATTTTGCTCCTTCGATATGTGAGGATTTTCTGGCCCGTTTTGCCGCACGGTGCCATTTTGCCCCGCTCTTCCATGTATATTAATTTGCTGGAGACCACCCAGCACAAGTATTTGCGTTTTGCGACTTATCCGCTAAATCGTCCCGTGGACGTCACTGACCACGATTACTACTCTACTAAATCACTGACCACGATTACTACTCTACTAAATCACTGACCAAAATTCCTACCCTACCTAATTTTTTTCTGCGTGGATGTCGCTGTAGTTGCCGTACACCTGAAAGTTCTGTCGATTCTTGTCAGATTTATGTTCATTTCTGTCACATCCTTCTCTCATTGCAGTAGCGGGAACATGAATGACATCCGAATTCGCTATCAATGAGTCTTAAGTTTTTATTGTAAAAAATCATGGTTGTCACACACGCCATGAGCATCTTCGAGTCCCTCATTTTTTATTCAGCATGCGTCGTCCCGTTTCCAAAATTACCTTTTTTACTTCCACACTTTATCTCTGCATTTTTCAAAACATACCAAATGTTTTCAAATAAAATTTGAATAGTAATTACTTATTCGAGATGCCTCAGACCGATGCTCCGAATCTTACGCAGCGATTCAACATTACCTCTTTCGTTCAAAATAATTATTTTTTTAAATACCCTCCCGGCGAGAAGGCTTGAGAAAAGGCGATCGTAAAAACGCATCTTAAAAAATCGTGACGATTAATAAAAAATTATCACGACCTTTTTTCTCCGTACGGAAAAATCTCGACGAAAATTATCGATCGCCGCGAGGAAATCGTCAATCGCTTTATGTAATTGTTAAAGATCGAAGGATGAACGGGACGAGGGTGCGGCGAGCCGGGTGATCGAGTTAAGCTGCTCGCGCACAAAAGTACGTACGGAACACCGATAGGCCGTGCCATATCCACAAACAGCCATGATTGGCTGATGCTCGCCTACACTGAGAGAAGGATCTAGTAAAAACTACTACATCACTCGAGAGATATTACCATAGCATATAGTTGTAGAGCCTAGGGCGACACCTATGGTACGAAGTACCGGATTTATAAGAATTTTTCTTAGATATTATGGTAAAAATTCTTGGAAATTCTGAGACTTTTTGCCATACGTGGCGCCCTGGCGCGGTACTACTATGTCCTATGGTAATTTTTCTTAGTTGATTGGTAATTTTTACTAGATCCTTCTCTCAGTGTATTGGTGTCCGGTCTGGTCCGATCGACTCGTCTGTGCGACGGCAAACGGCAAACGTTCTTTTATGTGCGAGCACCTTTAGGCCGGCGGAGCGGAGTCTTGTGATACGCGGGGCCGAATCGTGGGCATTAAACCGGACGTCGAGTCGCTGCGCTGGCAATCAATGAGCACGCCTCGAGTAACGAGTTTCCGGATGACCGTGGCGGCGCTGTATCCGCTCGTGTCCCCGTGAAAAATCTGCGCCTCCTCGGATGTTGCTGGCTGGCCGGTTGGCTGGCTCGGCCGGCTCCTTAATCCTGGTAGACTTTATTATCCTGGGTCTTGGGCGAGCTCGTCGCCTTGTCCCGATCAATCGCGTCCGGCTTCGTCGAGGATTCCGGACGATCGTGAAGGTAGCTCGTCACCCGGGATCCACCGCCGGGCGCTGCGGTACTGTCGTAAAAATAATCTCTCGGTCGATAGAGCCTGCGAAAAACAAGATCGGTTTAGGAAAATCGCGCACGCGCTGTCGGGATGCTGCACGGCTCGAGAGATTGGCGCGATCGGTAAAACGGAAAGATTCATCGGCGGGGGAGGACGGGCAAGTAAATTGGATCACGAGGGAGTTCAACATGAGCGCTGAGAGAGACTGGCTTAAAATAAGTTGGGTCATAATGTCATTATGAATTTTTACTTATGTTGATACGTATGTAAAAATCATCGTTTTAGCTGACCTTCAGACAAATTTTGCGTAGCTTATAGATTTGGTCTGACTTGGATAGGGATTTGGTTCAACATGATCGCTAAAAGAGAGCTTCTAAATACGGATGGACTAACTTAATAAAAAGGACAATAATGTCACGATGAATTTTAACTTATCTTATTAGGTATGTAAAAAGAATCATCGTTTTAGCTGATCTTCAGACAAATTTTGCGTAGTTGATAGATTTGGTCTAACTTGGATACCGATCAAGTTCAACATGACCGCTAAGAGAGTTTCGAATCGCGGATGGAGTGACATAAAAAAGGGCAATAATTTCATGATGAATTTTGACTTATCTGATCTATCAACAATCGTGATGCGATTTAGAAATCTGGTCTGGTTTACATATAAGAATAGCACATTGAGAGGTGCATTTTATATTTTTTCGTTTGTAAAAATAGATTTATGGATAAGCTAACTCGGGTAATAAATACGCAAAAAGAAGTGAAGAACACTTTGCCGTTGAACAAAACTTTCGAGTTTACAGTGACAAAAAATTACACAGTTATTTCCGTCTGGTTTTCATATAAGAGTCGCGCATTGAAAGGTGAATTTTCTTTTATTCATTTAAAAAACAGGTATATGCAAAATCTATCTCGGGCACTAAGTACGTAAAGAAACGTGAAGAAGACTTCGCTGTTGAACAAAACGTTCGAGTTCATCCGTCCGTGTTGCGGCATCGGTTCCGGTTGTGTGCATTATTCACCCGTCAATAGTCCGCGCATGTACCATTAATTAGCTCGCGATAGATATATCGTGATTAACGGGATCAACGACACGTACGTAATTTGCTCTCGTTCCGAGCCTACACGCTGCTCCAACTATCGCCGCGGAAATCAACCCGGCCATCGATAATTTCACGTGATTACCTCTCCTCCTGTCGCCCCTCCCGCACAGGCCGACGTATATGCCGAACAACCGAAAGAGTAATTTAGAAGCTCAATTAGAGTTTATGGCATAGTTTGCCGGTTATCACAAGTGACCTGGAAAAATCTACGACGAACCTGCCGGTGGGGAAAAATCGATACCTCCGACAAATATACGCTTGCTATTTGTCCTATGAAACGTGGCGACATTCAAAGTGCAGATACAAAATACCTGTCGGGATAATTGGACGAATCTCTCGATAACGGAAAATTCTCTCCGCAATATTCGGAGATACTTACCCAGGATCGCGGTCCCGATTCAGATCTCGCCAGTTGTCGACGTTTCTGTAAATAATCATAAAAAAAAACATTGTAACTCAGTAACACATTCAATGATAATGAATGATTATGTTTATCATTTTTCACCGAGCTGAAATTTGGACGTTCTGAGACGTTTCTGTGGTCTTAAAATTATTTACTTAATTGAATTTAATTACAATTTTTTAAAATTTACTATAAGTAAAAATGTTCAAACTTGGTGATGATTTTTTCGTTATGAAAGTTGAATCCATGCAACGGGATATTGTCTACTGCTTTTTTATTCATTTGTTTTCTGGCAATATTGAAGCCAAATATGTTTCAGAGTTTGACAATAGCGAAGTTTCATTTGCGAGAAATCGATCGAGGAAACAGAATGAAAATCTGGCCGTGCTTACCCGGGATTGCGATCTCTATTAATGTCCCTCCAGTTGTCCCTGTTGCCGGAGTAGTTCCACGCACTGGCGTATCCCCGATCGTAACCGGGTCCCCAAGCACCGGAGGCGTAGTAGCCCCTGGAGTCCGCTGGCGGGCCTCGCGAAGGATAGCGATCATCGTAAGGTCTTCGATTGTAATTTCTCTCGTAGGGATCGTACCGATCGTAGGGATCGTAGCGCATGCCGTAGTTGCGCATGGGAGGATCGTATCGTCCGGCGTAAGGATCGATCGGATCCATCGGGCGTCTCACAGGCATGTAACGATCGTATCTGCCTCCGAAAGATGGATAGCGTTGATCGAGATTGTCGTAGCCGTTGCCGCGCTCGTAACCTCGATCGTATCGGGGATCGTACTTTGGATCGTACTTTGGATCGTACTTCGGATCGTATTTTGGATCGTACTTCGGATCGTACTTCGGATCGTATTTTGGATCGTAGTAATTACGATCGCGATCGTAACGCATGTCGTATCTGAAAGATCACATTCAAAGTTCACTTTTTTTCATGGTCCCAGAGTATAGGAAAGAATAAGTATCATAGATCAAGGATCGAAGAGAAGAAGTATGTGGCGGAATTGGGCCGGGTAAATCTACGGTAGGAACTTCATTGAAGACCTGGTAGAACTGGCAGGATTAGCAGAGCTTGTAGGATTGGTAGGATTGGTAGAATTGGTAGAATTGGTAGAATTGGTAGAATTGGTAGAATTGGTAGAATTTGTAGAATTGGTAGAATTGGTAGAATTGGTAGAATTGGTAGAATTGGTAGAATTGGTAGAATTGGTAGAATTGGTAGAATTGGTAGAATTGGTAGAATTGGTAGAATTGGTAGAAATGGTAGAATTGGTAAAATTGGTAGAATTGGTAGAATTGGTAGAATCGTTAGAATTGGTAGAATTGGTAGGATTTGTAGAATCGTTAGAATTGGTTGAATTGGTAGAATTGCAAGAGCTCAAAATTAGGAATGTATTTCATTCTGTGAGCTAAATTATCAAACGGTCGAATTTTAGTCTATAGAAATGGAATTCATTCCATTCTATCGTATTAAAGAGACGTGTTGATTATCCGTTAGATACTCACCGATCTCCGTAAGCGGGCATCATCGGCCTGTAGATTTCGTTCCTCGAATAAGGATCCGGTCGATCGTACTCGTAGGCCGGTGCTCTGGCGCGTTCGTAGTCGTAAGCGGGTCCTCTGGCGCGATCATAATCGTAAGGTGAGCCTCTGGCACGTTCGTAGTCATACGCCGGTCCTGAACCTCTCGGCCTTTCGTACTCGTAACCCGGTACCAAACCGCCACCGCGATCGTAATTGTCTTCGTACCGATCTCGGTATCGTCGATCCTCGAGATCGTCCTCGTAATAGCCCGTCGGTCTCGGTCTCTGTCTCCATCTAAAAAAAAATAAAAATAAAACAAAACAAAAATGAAAAGGCACAAAATGAAGCCGTGGGGCAAAATGGACCCCAGTCCTCCATCCGTGACGGAGCTTATTTCAGTGTCCTGGCAAAAGTTTACAAAAAAGCTCCGTTTTGCCCCGCTCTTCTCTACATCATGCGAGCAACCTTCACGATCCATTAACACAGTTCGGATGGCAATTCCGCGCTACACGCCTCATCCGCGCCACGCGAAACAAGAATTTCATCTCTGACTCTTGCTACATTTTTTTTTTTTTTATTATCATTTTTACGAGTTTCGGACTACGCCGGAGGATCCTCGAGCGAGAGCACTCGGGCAAACGGAGATAGCCCGGCGCTCTCGCGTCTTCGGGAAAACTTTTCTAATATAAAAAGGCAGGGACGGGCGGGCTCGAAGAAAACGGCGATTGGCGAGGACGGAGCGTTCGGGACTCGGTGTCAACGTGAGACAAGTGGATCAAAACTATGAGGGATCTTCGGGGATGCGCGCAGCATAAGGCAATGAGAAACTGCGAGACGAGACTCACCCTCGATCCGGAACGGCGGGTTTGCTCGGGTCGCAGGTGATGCAGCGCGACTCGAAATACGCCGCGTCCCGATGCTCCAACGGCTCAGGACGAATTCCAATCGCTCCGGACGTCACCGAACTGTCCGAGCCGTATCTGCTCGCGTAACCGTACTGCTCCGAACGGGCTTGACGATACAAAGTTCCGAGGGTCGTGGCCGCCGAGACTGTCGTCGTCTCCTCGGCGGGAACCAAGCCGAACAGCAGCACGAGCAGCGTCAAAGATCTTCCGAGCTAAAAATTAAAAGAAATTTCGTTGTTAAATAAAAAAAATAAAATGGATTGAGAATAATCAAACAAAAAAGACAACAAAAATTACACGTTTTAAACTATTCGAATTAAATCGGTTGTAATTGAAAACAATACAGTTTTCAGTAATTTCAACAGTTATGATAATTTGTCATGAATTTTATAAATCAAACTTTTTAAACAGCGGCAAAGATACTCCGAGCAAAAAATGACAAGACATTTCGTTTTTAATTTCTAAAAACTAAAAATAGTTTGACAATGCACAAAAACAAAACTTAATAATAAAAATTGCATATTTAAAACCTTGAGAATTAATTAATTGCAATAAAAAAATATATATTTTATGATAATTATTCATAAATTTAAGAAATTAAATTTTCATTAAAAGCATTCATTTTTGTAAAAAACAAATATGCAAGATTTTAAACACCTCCTTCCCATTTTCGCAATGAAGTGATTCGCAGTCTTCGCGATCCGGCCTGGGAGCCGAATTCTTCGCACGGTCGCTCCTTTTTGGTATGTTCTCACCGCGGCGAGAAGTCGCGAGTCGCGCCGCGCGTACATCTTCGTCTCGCGGGGAGATGCGGAGATGTCGGGGTCGCGCCTTCGGCAAATTCGCCTCCCCGTTCGCCGTCGGGGAGTCGTCTTTGCCGACGTCGGCGCGGAGACGCGAGACTTCGGGGCGCGATAAAACCCACGGAGCTCTCGCACGCCTCGTCGAGCGTAATCGCCGTCGCCCGTTACCCCGGCGTGTATCGGCAGCCTCCCGAGAAAGCGACACGCCACAGAGATGTTTTAGGGGTTGACTCCGGAGGCGACCCGGCAGAAGCTCCCGCACCCCCTGAAGTGAACTCGTGCGTGATCGCGGGCGGTACTTACTTGCACGCTCTGTACGTACTTGCGGAAAAGCTCCTACGGATATACATGCGTCGAAACGCCGACGGGCGGAAAGGAGAAAATCGAGCGAAAAAGCTGCTACGAAAAACAGAAGAGCTCTCATCCATATATCGGTACGACCACTATTTTATTTTTCATTAGAAATAGACATTTCTTTCAATAATGGTGAAACTGAATTGCTTTCGTACAACGGGTTAATAATCGAAGAAATAAATACATATGGCGATTTTTTTTTTAGTATCGGAAGAGGTTTCTGTTTAGTGAGATTTCGGTAATTATAATTTATCATTTTTTTTTTTTTATGTGAGATAATAATTCTGTTTTTTTTAAATAGTTGTTAATTAAATTCTGATAGTCGAATCGTCCAACCTATTTTGTTAACGATATAATAATTAAGCATTTTTTCTTTAATGAAAAAAATGAATTGAAGTTTATATGAATAAGAAAATGAATTAAATAAATTGAAAAAAAAATTGAATTCTGATGCTCTTCAGTAAAAAAAGTAATTGACTTGAATATGGATATGAAAACTGAATCGAATCAATTGAAAAAAAAAAATCAATTGCATTCCGATAATCGATCTGCTCAACGCTTTCGTTTAACTATTAATAATTAATTTTTCCTTAATAAAAACAAATAAATTTCCCAATTTTGGTTATGTTCTGTTTGTCTTTGGCGAGTTTCCGGCGATCATTCATGCGAAAAGCTGAGGCGACAAAATTTCGGTAAAGGCGAACACAGTCCATCAGCTGAGATCTCGGAAACCTGATGGAAGTCTGTCGAGACGTTTCTTCTAAAAAAAAAACCACTAAAAAATGGTTCCATCTGCTTCGTAATCTAGGGGTTAGACGAATTCGCTGAAAAGCCACAGAGACACGTACGACTCTCCCTCCAGTCTTCTCGAGAAAGCTTGCCTCGCCCGATGCGCAAATTCTCTTCATCCCTCAAGCCGGCACCTGATTTAGCTCGGCTCTCTTGTACCGTTTCTCGCGGGCCAGGTAATGAATTGGCCTCGCGTTCGTGATTTACATACTTATATAACCGGAGCCAAACTCCACCACCCTGTTGGCACGTCGGGCTGTGGTATCCTGAAGGAAATCACGTCGGCGCCGACGACGGCGAAGGGAGAGCGTTTCACGAATAAGGGGAGTACTTAAAAGATGTTCATCGGTGCGATTAACGCTTTTCGGCGACCGCGCGAATTAAGCGTCTCCAGCTCTTCGGGCGTGGCGCAACAGCGCTGATCGAATCAACGCCCAAAAAAACATATATAAGTAGATATGCAGAATATATAAGATGTAAATAAATAATATATAATACATGAATTAATAATATACAGAGTGAAGAAAATTTGTTTGGAAAGTAATGAACGCTTTTTTACATAAACTGTTTCTGAAATTTGAAACACATGTGCGTTGCTATTTTAAAGTAAAATTTTTTATTTACAAGAAAATGAACATTAATCTTTAATTAACGTGAGCAATGCAGGCAAAATTCAGGGTCCTGTAAGTTCAATTTAAATTTCATTTTTAGAGCGTACGGTATGTAAATTAATAATATATAATACACGAATACATAATACGTATTAAAACAAAGCAAAATAGCATTAACGAGGATAATTGGGATCTCAGTTTGTCAGAGCGGCCGACCGGCAAATGAGAGGTCCCAGATTCGAAACCCGGCGCAGTACGACCCGCATTTTTTTCGGAACGTCTGAATTATTTCCTTATATATAATATATCGCTTCTCCTATTCTCCTCTGAGATGCTCGAAAATACGATTTAAAATAATTCATAATAATTCTATTCGCCTAAATTCGTCCAGTCGATCCGACGAATCGGTTTCACGATCGCTCTTTAATTTCAAGTAAAGCCCCTAATTTTCTACTCAAGCTCAAAGTCCCTCTTGCTGGCCGAACCTATCGCCACTTGGTACGCTGAAGGAGACGCGATTGCAACGTGCGTTGAAAACGCCACGTCACAATACATAAAAAAAAGAAAAAAAAATATATCTATATAATTTTTCTTCATTTCCTTAAAGGACGCAGTGCTAACCTATTTGCCACGAAGGCACTGCAGGGGCGTTTAGTGCACAGTTAAGCGGGTCCATAGTTGGGATAATGTGAACACGCGACGTCGCCGTCCGAGGGCTCGGAGCAGGACAGCTACCGACCAGCAGAGAGAGCCGGCACGATGCGGCCCTGTAACGAATTGCATTATGCATTCGGCCGAGGCTCGTAAATCCGCGGACGAACGGAATTATGACGCTTAGGACGTCGAGTTTACTCAAGCGAGAGTACCATCCGGCCCGCCCTGCGCTGCAACGGCACGCGGCTGCCTCGTTTCGGCTCGCAACGAGCGAGACGAAGATATATTTACAATATATATATACATCACAGGCCCTCGTATAAATGAAGCGTTTACGCCTCGGAGACCCGCCACCGGGGCTTCGCGTCCGACCAACGCGAAACTCAATTAACCCGACAAAAGTAAAGCGAATTTGCATTTAAATCTTAAATACCTGTGTCGGGGGAAAAAAATAAAAATAAAAAATAAAAATAAAGTAGTAATCTCCCTTACTGGCAGGTTCCATATACGTCGCGCTTGGCGTGCCTCGTTATAACCCTTTTATTCGCGCACCGGGAAGAAAAATAGATAACGAGATTTTTTTGGGAATTTTTGTGCATTCATTATTTTTTGTAGTACAGTGGAACCCCGATTAAGCGGGATGCTCGGGACCGAAGTGTCCCCGGATAATCGAAAGCCCGGTTAATCCGAACTAGGCAGCTAGGAAGGTATGTAAGTCAATAATGGCTAATGATACAACTTTATTTTGACTAGTTAGATTGACATTTCATACAACTTGCACTTAAATGTTAAATAGTGTGAACTAGAATGTCAAGCTTTGGATTTTTTTTTCATTGATAGTAAGTAAGCTAGTCGTTTTTTTAAGTACTCAGTGACATTAGTTTGCTCCAAGCATAAAAAGAAATTAAAAAAAAAGAAAAAGAACCTCAGAAGACGCACGGTTAATCCGCTTGACGGTTAATCCGACCCCGGTTAATCGGAGTTCTACTGTAGGTATTTTTATATTCGGATAGGAATTCCTCCAATTTTCTCCTCCGATGATATTTCAACGGTGGTTGAACGTCTGGTTTTTTTTTTATTCACCCGAAGATAAATTTAAGTAGATTAAAAAAAAATTAACTACTACAGTAATATGATTGGTTTGATGAATCCTTCGATGATTTGATAAAAATAGATTAATTTAAATCAAATAAAATTGTCACGCCTCGCGGTCTGCTGGAAACATTTAGCAGGCAGTGAGACAAGCAAGCGCAAAACATTAATTAAAATTTTACACGTACATGGTTACAGTCACTCAATTTCGAATCGTCGCTGGAAACATCGACGGGGAAACGCGAATCGTCATATAGGTATCTAATATAGAGCCGAGCGGGGCAAAATGGAGCACCGGGGCAAAATGGATCAGTCTTTTTCGTTTGCGACGATACTTTTTTGCGTTTTGCGACAAACTGCCGAAAAACAATCCATTTTGCCTCGGTGTTCCATTTCGCCCCCCCCCCCCCCGCCTCCGGGTTCGCGGCGTGTATGTGCGCGAATATAGGTTCGCGGATTTCGCGCGGGGCAAAATTGAGTTCGCGGCTCCGCGCCAATAGTCGAACAACGTTGTCATGTGCACACACACATAGACATAAACGGGTTCCCACAAAAGTGAGTTTTCCGGCCGCAGGTATAGAGCAGTTTCCCTCCGTTCGGTCGAGCACCGTAGCCTTCCCCGAGGGGAAATTACGTTCGTCGCGTACATCGGGCGCGCTCGTGTGTAATCTCGAATAACGTACATTATAGTACCTATATCGACCGTACACACATAAACGGAATTCGATCGTCGAGCTCGAGTTTGCCTCTATTGCCCTCCCGTCACTCTCGACGATGCCGCACTGTCGTACGGATCGACGCGATTTTCCCAACCGCATTGAATTATCAACCGTCTCGTCTCGTCGCTAATGCGGAGCTGATGGCGAAATAATTAGGTAAGCGGTGCCGAACGTAATCAGCCAGACGGGTCGGTATGTTTTTTTTTATCGCAGACAGTCTCGAAGTCCATCTTACGAGCCCAGATATCAAAAATTGACTCGTGTTTCAAAAATAAAAATATATAGTAGCGAAGTGTAATAAAATATCGTAAATATATTTTGGGTCTCCTCTACGAACTTTCGGGCATTACTCCTATAAAAATCAGAAGACAGGAACTGTTTAGAAGATTCGCTGAGATGCAAATGGACAATATAAGACCGCTTTGTATACAACTCGAACAAAATATACCACGTGGACTTAAATATCCCATACATACAACATACCAATAATTGGAAATGATGAACAATGAAATAGACAACTGAACATTTACTGTTACAAATCAGTGAGAGTTACATTCATGCAAGCAACGAAACGCCAAAACAACCCTGTAATATTCATGGCTAAAGGACTGCGGTCGATGACCAATTGGCTATATACAATGAAGGTGAAAATAGAAAAGTTATTAGGTACGAAAAAATCTGTTACATGTTATGTAATAAAGTCACATGTTAATAAACTCACTATTACTACTACTATATTTTGGAAAACTGGGGATTTGTTTGTTTGTTCACATTTTTCCAATATCAAAAAGGCAACATTTTACCGCCTTTTTGCAGTGGCCCATTTCCGCACAAAGTACATAACATTTCGGTTTTTGAAGAAATTGAAAAAATGTACCATTCCTAGCATAGGAAATCTACCGGTATTAAACAATAGGAATTAAAACTACCGCCATTGTTTTCAAGGCATATTTCCCACCGGAGTTCATTAAGGAAAAGATTTAAAAAATTTTATTGCATTTTTGCAAATTTTATTGCATTTTTGCAAATTTTATTGCATTGCAAATCCCTTCACGTAATTACTTAGAGTATTCAAAATCCGTGGCCCCTGCCAAGGGGCCATATAATTTTGCGTAAATAAATTGATAAACAAAATTGGAGTGACACATGGGTTCCCCCTCAATCCCCCCTCTCTAAAAGGACTTATAATATTTCAGGCTGTGGGGGCACCCAAGGAGATTGAAAATATTTCACCCCTAGTTTAACTTGACCCTTGACCGTGTGTTTCATTTGGTACCGGCCTTCTCGATTCTTGAACACGGTGGCGGCCGTGATATGTTTCAATATTATATAGTTATATATATATATATATATATATATATATATATATATATATATATAATTAATTGTGAATAATAATTAATACGAATATACTAAAGTAAATATATTAATAAAAAATAAATCTCAAGAATTGGAGGGTGAAATTGATAAAATAGCTCAAGATAAGCCAATGGTCTTCGGTGCTCCCGGTCACATTTTCATGTAAATTCCGGGAAGGGTATTATCGAAAAATGCTGGCGCGAGAAAATACGTCGTAACGGGAGTAACTCCGGTCTCCAAGCGTGGATGAAATTTGCATAAGCCTGGGGCAGAGTGTCGTGTGGCGGCGAAAAATTGTGGCGCACATATTCGAACGGCGGACGCTTCGAGACTTCAGAGAGAGAACCTGATCGCGCCAGGATGGCGAAGGAGCTGGCAGCGCGATGTACCCAAATTTATATTTTGAACACCGACCCAAAAATTTCGCGATTTTTTTTTTAGGAAGGCTAAGTTTCACTGTAAAAAAAATGTGTTTCATAATTAGTGAACGATATGTACTTTTTTTTAACATTAACCGTTTCCAAAATTTCAAACAGAACATCGCAATTTTACAGTAACATTTATATTGTTAATGAACATTTTTGTAAATTTCAGGCACGAGATTTGCAATGTTAATATCTGGTATTTTCATTTTTACGAAAAATTGCATTAATGTTCAATTAATATAAGTGATATAAACAAATATCAAGTTCCAGTAGGAAAACCAGAGCAAAATAGGAGCGTGAGGCAAAATGGGACAGTAATCAACACACAATTTTCCAATTATTTATAGATGTCTTGATACATCCAGATTTTCTGTCCCATTTCGCCTCGCTGTCTGATCCAAAAATGATTGGAAAATTGAGTTTTATCTCACCGTCCCATTTTGCCCCGCTCTTCCCTAAATTAAATTCACGATTTATTTCTACAGTCTTCCTCTACGAGAAACCAATTTTAAAAAATGAAGAAGAGCATTGATCTTTTCTGATCACAGCTTGAGTCGCAACTTCACCGTTCACCTCGGCGATCCCGGAGTCAGCGCTCGGTCCACGGAGAACAAACAATTAAGCGCACCCCGGTGAGATAAAGCTCGCGAAGTCGTAACGTCCGCGCGTTTCGTTATCCGGGGCGGTTTGAGTCGGACCGTGAAATGTCGGTAAACTTTAAACTCGGGATTAGTCAGCGGAACGATAAAGGAGCGGAGTCAGATGGAGGGTTGGGAGATTGCGGTATCGGCGGTAAAACGGCTCCGGCCCGGTATCGTTCCCGTTCCATCGGACGCGCCCCGGTGGAGAACTGATGATTCCCGGCATGCCCCACGGGTGGTCCGAAAGCGGCTTAATGGATGCACGCATATAACAACCGCACCGTGCAACAGCCGGGGACATACGACAAAAGAAACTTGACGGTTCCAATTAAAACTTTATTATAAATATGCATGTCGTTATTACGGGAGCGTCCCTCGCGACCGCCCTTTGAGGCCCTCGAGCCGCGATGAATTCGGCCAACTTGTCGCGCTGATACAACGCAGCGGCGGTGTTGTAATTAGTGGAAAAATAAAATTGGTAGTCACCTCTCCCACGGGTTCATCGATCAAAGCAGATATTACACGGACCTGCGGGACTCCCCCGATTGTCACGATTCGTACAAATGATCACGAAAGGATACAGCATTGTCGGTTCTGGGGGTTCCGACAATGGAAACAATACCGACGGTTTTGGACTTCCGCGACCGGATGGAGTTCCGTGCAATTAACTCGGAGATAAACCGACAAAAAAATTGACAAAGTGCTCCAATTTTTGGCTCTGACTAATTCGCAACCCCCGATGAAGAAAAATGTTCATTCTGTTGTCGGATATTTGTGGTGTCTCTTTTGTACCAGACAGCGAGAAAGGTTTGCACATTTCAGAAACGTTTTTTATTCACGAAAAGTCCGTTTTTGTTTTTTTTTTCTCGTCACGGGTCGTGCACAGTGAAAAATAATTTCGTAAAATTGGAATGCGAAATTTGGTAAAAATAATTTTGTTAAATAAGTGACAAACTCGTTTGTCACTTGTTTGAATATAGGAAATCTGTTCTTTTATTTCCGGTCTCATTGACAATTTTAGTTTGTACTTTTGTTTGCAAAACTAGAAAATCAACAAATAAAATATTGTGGACGTTTGTGGGCAATAAGTTTTTGTAGAGCGTACAAACTTTTTTTTTATTGTGTGTGCAACTTTAACGCGAAACAAGTGTGAAATTAACAATAAAATTGTGAACAATGCGACGTTCACCGGAGATTGCCGGAGATTCCCGGCAATGGAAACGATAATACCAATGATTTTGGACTTCCACGACCGGATGGAGTTCCATGCTATTAATTCGAGGATAAACCGACAAAAAAGTTGACAACCTCGACCAATTTTTGGCTGACTAATTTTCAATCTTCGAAAAAAAAGTCCTCGTTTTATATCGGACATTTCTGGTGTCTCTTTTATACCGGACAGCGAAAAACATTTCTACATTTTAGAAATGTTTTTTGGCGACGGGGAGCCAATATATATATATATATTCTTAACGAACTGTACGTTGAACGCGAAACAAGTCTACATTGCAGTCAGCTCTCTCACGGGTTCATTGATCAAAGTAGATATTAATCGGACCCGCGAGACTCTCCCCCGATTGTCCCGACCCGTCCAAATGACCGCGAAAGGACACAGCATTGTCGTAGCCGGAAATTTCCGACAATGGAAACAATACCTTCGATTTGGACTTCCGCGACCGGATGAAGTCCAATGCAATTAATTCCGGGATACCCCGGCAAAGAAATTGACGAACTCAACCATTTTGTTCCATTTTTTCCACCGCGTACCCTGTCGGGTTTTTACCGAACCCCAGCCCGATTCGCCCCTATCACTCCCTACCCGCACTCAGCTAAGCTACCTAACTTCCAGAGCGTCCGTAGCCGACTTAGCTACACTGTACCGCATTTGCCGAGGAGACGGGGAAACTACGGAAAACCCGTGCCGATACAGACGGCCCTATTCGACTGAGCCACTGGTATTTTGCACTTGAGTAAAGTGCAGAAACACCTAAGTCTCAGAAGAAAGCGCCTCCCGCTCAACGGTCGATGCGCCAGCTAGCGCACGGGTAAGCGGTCACCCATCCAAGTACTGACCGCGAACGAATCAGCTTGACTTTGGGGGACCACCAAAGCCGTGTGCCAACCGCGCATCCACCGCTGTCGGTTTGACGAACTCAACTAATTTTTGGCTCCGACGAATTTGCAACCTTCGATAAAAAAATATATCCGTCTCATACCGAAAATTTCTGGTGTCTCTTTCGCAACAAACAGTACATAAAAGTTTTGCGCATTTCAGAAACATTTTTTGTTGCGAAAAGACAATAGGAAAAAAAAAAATCATCTTTTTTAACGAACTCTGTATACCTTGAAAGCGAAAAAAAATGGCAAAATTAACAATAAAATTGTGAACAATGAGCCGCTGATAACACGGCAGACCTTTTTTTCACCTTGTACAGAGCCGAGGTCCTGGTATCGAGGCCGTGAGCTTCAGAGTCAAGAGTCACGGAGATTCCGTGGCCGCCGACCCGTAAATCAGTGGGCGGATTTCCATCCAACCCCCCCCCCCCCCCCCCCCCCCCCCAGTGTCTCCCCCTTTCAGTCGCCATGTTTTATTTCGCTCGTTCCTCTCCCGATTTTTTTTGTTTCATTTTTTTTTCTTCTCTCCACTCTTCCCGCTTCACTCGGTCCGTCGTTGCGCCGGCGAGAGACCACCGCGGTGGGTTCAAGGCAGTCCATTAGCCGCCTCGCGTTACTGTATTCCGTGTGCCGGCTAACTGCAGCCGTCCCAACTAGCGTGGCTCGAAACGTACTCGGGAGCGAGCCGTTCGTCCGCTCGGCGAAATAATAAGAGCGGATGTGACGTCACGGACGAGGGCGAGAGGGCACGTAGTGGGTACAACGCGCGGATGCGTACAATGACCGTCGCCGGTGGGTCGAGCCGGGTCGGGAGCGACTTCGTGTGTGCGTTGCTCCCCCGCGACTCACCTGCTACCATTATTCTCTCGCCACAATGTACTTCCTTTTGTCAAAACACCGCGCTCCCCCGCGACTTCTCGCTCGAACTCTCGTTACCTCCGCTTTTTTTGTTGTTGCTTTTTATTCCGCCCGAAACACGCGCGCGCACACGCAGCAGCGTTCCTGCTCGGTTTCACTCCGCGGCGGTCTTCCTGATTATTATTTATTATTAAAACGTAACGGCGACACTCCTCGTTGTAGCTTCGGGCGCTTTTCACGGCTGGACGGTACAAATGCGGACTGATTCCGATTCAGCCTTTTCCTTCTCTTTGTACACGGGAGACCGGCTTTGCTTTATTTTCGTTGAGAGACTTGCGTCCGGAAAACGGGGGGTTTTCGTGCTACGGTGAAAGAGGTGGGAATGCGGTGTACACCGATTAGGGGACCGTGTTCGACACTTTTACCCGAGTCTGTCCGTCGGTCTGTTCGACCGTCCGTCTGTCTGTACATCTGCATGTCTGTCTGTCTATCGGCAGGTCTGCATGTCCATCCGCATGTCCATCTGCATGACAATTGGTTCACCCGCATGTCCGTCTGCATGACAATTAGTTCACCTGCATGTCTGTCTATCCATACGCATGTGTATCTGTCTATGTGCATGTCTGTCTGTAGATCTGCATGGCCATCGGTATTTCTGTCTGTACATCTACATGTCTGTCGGCATATCTGTCTGTCCATCTGCATGTCCATCTGCATGCCAATTAGTTCACCTGCATGTCCATCTGCATGTCTGTCTATCCATCCGCATGTGTATCTGTCTATCTGCATGTCTGTCTGTAGATCTGCATGTCCATCGGTATGTCTGTCTGTGCATCTACATGTCTGTCGGCATATCGTTCTGTCCATCTGCAAGTCTGTCTGTCCATCCGCATGTCCATCTGCATGCCAATTAGTTCACCTGCATGTCCATCTGCGGGTCTGTCTCTCCATCCGCATGTGTATCTGTCTATCTGCATGTCTGTCTGTAGATCTGCATGTCCATCGGTATTTCTGTCTGTACATCTACATGTCTGTCGGCGTATCTGTCTGTCGGCATATCTGTCTGTCCATCTACATGTCTGTCTGTCCATCTGTCCATCTGCATGTCCATTTGTCCATCTGTCCATCTGTCCATCTGCGTGTCCATTTGTCCATCTGTCCATCTGCGTGTCCATTTGTCCATCTGTCCATCTGTCCATCCGCATGTCTGTGTGTCTGTTTGTTCATCCGCATATCTGTCTGTCCGTTTGTCTGTTTCACAATAATTACTGTTTTTACGTCTCTTAATCTTTTATATTACCAAAATTTTATATTATTTAATGACCGCGACGAAGTGCGGTGCAAAATGAAAATTTGGTTTGTAAGATCGCCAGTTCAGTTCATCATAGTCTCAATCTCGCGAATTTTCAGTTCGATGTCTTTTTTATTCTGGTTCGAAATGTAGTTTGGTGCTTTTTTTGTTTGTTTGTCCCACTTTCTCCGGAAGTGATTCTTCGCCGACTCGCGACGCTATGTCTCCATCGCTCTTTTATCCGGCCATTGTACCATTAGCCAGTTGGGTTCATTAATGCAGCAGAGCCGGCATCCATCTCTCGCAATCCAGCGATGTTTCGTCTTTGGCTTCTGTGCGGTCGTGTCACCCGTAACTACGGTCTGCACGCTACGCACGAGAGCCGACGACCAGACTCGCGCTTGTGGAACTAGCTGGTCCACACATACGTACACATAAACTGCCCGACGCGATTCTATTTTCACGTTTTCCCGGTGGATAATTACGGTCGGAACTCGGCGGGCAGGGACGTTCAACACTCTCGCGAATGGTCCAACTTCCGGCGAGGCAACGCCGCGCGGGCTCGCTCGTTTTCCTGGCCAGTTTGGAGAAATGCCATTCACGAAATGCTCCGCGAAAATTCGGCTCGTAGAGACAGTAGTTATGGGCGGGAACCGCTCAGACCCGAAATAGTTCATGACCATTTAACATCGCCCGCTGTCCGAGGTTCCCGAACATCGGGGATCAGGCGTTCCCACCCTCTCGCATATTCTTGAATTACTCGACTCCTCTTATCCACCCTCGTTGGGCTATCAGTGCCGATCCGAAAACGCCACTTTCCACCCTTCATGATTACTGCAATTTCATTAAATAATTCTACCTGCCCCTTCTTCATAGTACGAGGAATATCTTTTTCGAAAAAATATAATGTATATAATACATATAATAAAAATCAACCTCCTGTATTTTGTTGTATTCGAACATGGAGATTTTTAATTTGATCAGAACCAAAGCTGGAGTAAGTACCAAAAATAAAAAAGTACCAAAAATACTGCAGGTGCAAAGTATCGCAAGAAATTGAAGTGTAAATTACTTTTTGTACTTGAAGTATGCCTCAAGTACTTTCCAGCAATTAGGTTCGTAGCGTTAAGCGTTGTCTGGACCTTAAAAACAAAAGGTGTAAAGTAATTCGGACACGGCTTCCTCGTTGTAAAAAAGCGGTAACTGAAATTTTTCGCAACTCGGCGTTTTGAGGATATTTTTAATCTATTCTTCAATTTTTTCAATTAAAAAATAAAAAAAAACACAGAAAAACTTCATAAGAAATGTTATTATAAAAAAACGAGAAGGATCCCTCTCGTTTTTTAACGGTATTTCTTTTAAAGAAATTCTATTAATAGAATATGTAGATAATCATATATTAATAGAAACATAGAGCACTCAAAAAGTCCTTGTACTTGGTACTTAGAGTCGTATAAAAAGTACTTCAAGTACTGCCCAATTCTAAGAGCGTTATATTATCAGCTTCCACGTTAATAAAAAGTAAGTAACGTTAATCGACCTGAAATCCTCCGAACTGCCCATTGAGCTTTCCGCGGACTCGTCCATCGATCCTTCCGATTGACTTCATTTAATATTTTTTTCTTTCTTATCGTTAATCACAATTTCAGACACTGCATCTCCTACGGTCGAGAGAGAAAAGATCGAACACCGACGATCGAGCGAGAATGAGTCTCGCGGGTGCCCGCATGCGGACAGAAGACCGGAAATCCGTTGTCCGCATCTCACGATCAGGGATGCATCGAATTTGGTGCGGCCTCCGTGCCCGTTGTAGCGCGGCGCGCCAGCAGTCAGCGGTTCGGGACAAAGAAAGATATTCCATGCATCGGTGATCGCCGCAGTCAGCGGACGGTGACGATCGCGAAGCGATACAGTTACACCTGTGCGATATGTGGATGATGCGACTCGCGGACTCTTCGGTGTTTGGCCTTTTATATCAGATTCCGACACTTCAACCAGTCAGAAAGAAACCGATGAGCCTCACCCGAGCCGACACGCGAGGACAAACCGCACCGGCAGTTTTTCACCCGTTCTTTTTCCTCCCATCGGAAGAGGGAAGGTCCTTTTTTAGAACCCCGATAAGGAACCGCGACCGAAAGAACGAATTCTACGACGGTAGCCGCCTGGGTTCAGAGATGAAAGACAAAGCAAAGCCGGTGAAATAGCTGAACCGAGAGGCCGAGCAATGGCGAGTTTCCATCATCGCGTTCTTTTTCGTCGTCGGAATCGATTTTCTCGGTTTACTTTGTGGTCTCCGGGCGATACGGGCTTTGCGACCCTCGAGAAAAGAGTCTCGGAGCTCAGCCGTGTCTTTCGCCTGTTCTTGTTCTTCTTCGTTCCGCGGCTCTCGAGGAGTCCGTCTCAACGGACTGTTTCCACTGGCGAATATGTATGGGGCATTCCGCACCATGTCGACATGCGTCTGACCCCTGACATCTTGGATTGGACCCGCGGTTTTTTATTGGATTTTATTAGATTTTTTTATTAAAATGAACTTATTGATCATTACAATTACAAAAATGTGAACCAATTCTGAAAAATCTTGTATCTTTAATAAAAAATGTTAAGATTCAAGCCCGAGTGCGCCAGCATCACCTTCAATTTTTCCTAATTTTTATAAAAAAAAAACAGTGCAAAAAATTAGCAGAAAAAATCAATGGACTATCAGTTATCGCTTGGCCATTTTTATATGCAACACTGCATTGTTAAGCATTTTTTCAGATTTAAAAATTTTGCCGATCAACGCATTTACTCTTTTAATTATAAACCATTCTAATCAAATTTTAAAAAAACTGAGTGCTTTCGAGAGTTAGTTTAGTCGTATAAAAAATCGCGAGCCCAATCCGAGATGTGAAGGAACCCAGGTCGAAATGGTAGGGAACGCCCCATACATACACACATTAAAAAAACACATATATATCTATGTTCAGTGTATGTATCGAAGAACTTGTCTCGGAGTTCTCAATTCCCACAGCGGTCAGTCGTCGCCTTGTCCCGAAGGTCCTTCATTCTTCCTTTCCGTTTATTTTCACTTCCTCCTCAGCCGCCCGTTCGCTCTTTAGCGATCTCTTATATAGCGGTTGCTGCGAACAAGAAGGGCGTATCCCGGGTGGTTTTAAATGTTAAGCGCTCCCGCATGAGCCGTTCTGTTTCTTAACGGTCGACATATAAACCCCCTACAGAGCGGGACACTATATAAGTACCTACGTCTTCGCTCCGTCGGTAAAGAAGAGCCCGCGCTCAGACCCGTCGAGTGGATAAGCCGCGGAGCGAGATGAAGTGAGGAGAGACGGAGAGAAAACGGATTGAGACTGTATATACAGAAGGAGGCTGAGGGAAGCGAGACGGTACCAAGTTTCAAACAATTACCTCGTCGTTGGATAGAAGAGTTAATCGAGTCTTTGCCCGTCGGAGCGTTTACGGTACGTGCGGGGGGTTTGCTGGCGTATGCTCGCTTTTCTCTCAGCCTCGATGATTCTCCTTCGATCTTTTCAACCCCCCCGCCTTTGTGGAGAAGCGGCGGGGCTGAGCTGCGAGAAGCGACGTCGATTTATCGAAACGCCTCGCCAGGGAAGGTAGCGGCGGGGTTCCGGGCAATCGTTCGAAGGCCCGGCGAATTCGAGGCGCCGGACGGGAAAGAGAGACGAGAAGCGTCGAAGGATAGCCGCTTATCGGTCGTTCGTCTTGTTGGGTGGAAACGGCGCGGATATACGCCTCGGGAGGATGAGAGACGAGGGATCGAGCGGAGGCGCGAGGGAACGGAGAAATAACGAAAGGGACGCTGAGAGAGCTCTGCGGACCAATACAGGATGGGGATGTAAAAGTGAACGAGGTTGGGAAAGGCTGTACCGGAGAAAGGGTATTTTGTCTTCGTTCGCCAGTAATCGAGATGCTCCGGGGTTAATTAATCTTTCGTCGGTTAAAGAAGCCCCTGGGAGTGTTGTGCGGAACGGAGAAGAGGAATCGCTGGTGGGGCTTCCGGACGAAAGTGGAACGGCCAGGCTCTGGGCCAGCACCGTCAACCGTTGTTAACCTGCACCTGGGGGTGGTCAGCGGGTTTTGCCGTGACCGAACGATCTTATAAGTCAGTATTGGCGCTCCCTTCTTGGGCCAATGCTAAGCCTACGCCCCGTTGTTTCTGACTGAGTCGCCTAGAAAGGTTCAGCCGTGTCCCAAACGTTTCGTACTTTTCGCAGCCATTTTTGACGTAAGGTGTAGGAAGGGAAAACTCGATTCGGTTTTGATCGAAGGTGTGAGAAATGGTACAACTTTGCGTTAGGAAGGTTCCGTAGGTTATCCTGATTCTGAGCAATCAAGGGTATAATGTCCGAGTATTAACGATTAGGAAGAACGCAAGATGATCATTGCTTATCACTTTCGGAAAATTATTCTCAGCCACAGGAACCCTGGAAGTGTTGAACCGAACGGGAAGAGAAATTCCCAGTGGAGCTTGCCGACGATGCTGCAACCAGGCTCCGGGCCAGCACTGGGAATCCTTAGTTTCTTACCCTGGACCTGAGGTTGGTAAGCGGGCATTGCCATGACCGAACCAACGTTGAAGTCAGTATTAGCCGTCCCTTCTTAAACCAATGCTACGTTGTTTAGGACCAAGTCGCCTCAAAGGTTCAATCTTGTCCCAAACATTCCGTAGTTTTCGTAACCACTTCGGACTTAAGGTCCGGGAAGGGAAAGCTACATTGAGCTTTAACCCGAGGTTCGAGAAATGGTACACACTTGCGTTCGAAAGGTTCCGTAGGTTATCCCAATTCTGAGCAATCAGCGATCCAATGTTTGAGTTGTAACGATTGGGGAAAGTGCAAGATGAGCATTGCTTGATACTTCCGGAAAATCATTCGCGCCCAAAGTTGGCATCGGAATTAGCGACCGATATTGACCCGGTGTCAACAATCCGATGGAATGCTAACATCGGGCGAACGTAGGCGTGAACTTCGGCGCGGGGTTGCAGAGCAAAAGTTGGCCCGAAGTTCTGCCAATCATCAAACTTCACCTGGGAAGAAGAAGAAGTAGAACGAGAACGAGACAAAGAAAAAGAAGCAAGAAAATGAAAAACGAAGAAGGTAAAGGAAGCCTTCGAAGGATGCACCGGTGGACCGATTGCTCTCCCATCCTCGTTCTCTTACTCCCCTACTCGCTCCTTCGCTGCATTATAGTGGTAGTATCGCTAAGGCAAGATATAACGAGGGAGGAGAAAAAAAAAGAAGCTGGAGGCAGCCTTCCGTGACGCGATTTTGTCGAGAAGCTCCGCAGGCTGTAGGCGATCCGGTGCGCGATTCAATTAAGCGGGATGGCTCCCTTATATTTTCTCTCAAACCCCACTACGTTAGCAGTCGAGCACGGTGGTCCATTCACGAAACTGTTTACCCGGTGGGGGTAAATAGTGCGCATGCGCGCACCCGTGATAAGGATAGCTTCGATGATAGAGTCATAAGTTTTCAAAGGTATATTTCATCATTTGGAAGAAATTCATAAGTGATGGAAATTAAGAAAGACAAGATCTTGGATGTCAAGGATATAAAATTGAAGGCAGATCTTTTGAAGCCTACAGAGACCATCACGCTGAGAGTTTCTGAAAGAGTCAACAAGTATTAAACTACTAACCATCAGGTGCACCCGCCCCGGTATAACATTATCGTAGGAATTATCTTCCACCTCTTGGTTTTTTACTTCTTAGTTTTTCTTTTTTTTTCGTTACTGTAACGAGAATGATAATCTTCAATCTTGGTGCAAGACTCGCAATCGCACGGTTCACAAAGATTTATGTAATTATTATATCAATCATGTCTTATAGGCAAGTGCGGCACGGAACCGAGCCGCGGGGCAAAACGGACCATTCGTACGAACTTGTTCCGGAACGTAGATTTTAAAAAAATCTCCGACGAAAGTCCGTTTTTCCCCTGAGTTACTGGCGATGTAATTAATTTCACGGCGGCGGAAGTTTTCCCGCTAATGTGGTTTTAACCGGAGGGGCTAAAATACACAACCCTTTAGTCTCAATTATTTCGATGCTCCCCAGTCGATTTTTCTTCTCTTCATTAGACCACTCTCGTTTCTCTCGCTGAACGGCCTTTCGGCCGGTTTGCTCGCGTGCCTCGGTTCGTACAATACGCGGCTGGATTCAATTAGAAAGAGTGGCGATCTATATATATCCATTTAGCTCGAACATCGCGGGATGAGATTGCTCATCGGTACCCTTTTCGGCTGTCACCTGCAGTATTTTCGCGGTGTAAGAATTAAAAAAAAAACAACTTGTTATTTCGAGTCCGAAGTCCGGCGTCCCGGGCAGTTCTACGGACTTTTCCGTCCCGTCGAGCACGCCTTCAACTTGAGAATTTATTCCGATCGCGATCATCTGTACTCGTCACTTCTATTTAGAGACCGTATAATTACCGTCGCCGGTCGGTAACAGCGGTATTCGCTTTACTCACTGCGACCGTTCGGATATGCTCTTAGACACGAGGATAATTGATAGTCGAAACGACGATTGATCATCACACTCGGCACTTTTGTGTAAAATTAACGACCAAATCGGAACTCTTCACTTGTCTCCTTGATCGCGCATGCGCACACGGTCGAACTTACCATTCTAACGGTCATGAGGCTCGTTCGAGCGACGCGATGCCTCATCTCGTGGGAATCCTTTCCCATCCGTGAATCACCTGCAGCAACGTTATTAGGTTCCGATGTTTCTTCCTCTTAAAGTGTATACTCGTGTACTCGCGATTGTATTTTTACTCCACGACACGTGTTAACGCGCTCGCGACGCTCCGCACTTTGGACGGGTTTTTACCTCGTGCAGGTTGTTTTATAGGTTTCGTTGACCTTGGTCCTGGCTGAGCCCTACCCAGTCTACCTGCCGGTCAGCCTACCAGCCTCCCCCCCCCCACCCCCCCGATACACACGCACCTTCCGCACCTGCTGCTGTAGCGCTGCTTCTCCTGCTGTTCGAACCGACTTTCCTGTCTGCGGGAACGACACTCCCGGCTCGCAGCCCTCGTTGGCCCAGCCGTGAAACACCTTGAGGTGAGGGTCAATGAAAAAAAAAAAAAAACATCCACATAATAATACAGCTCATGTCGATTTGAAACACACCGATACTCGCAGATACTCCCAGATACTCACACAGATAATCAGAGATCATCACAAATCATGACAGGTCATCACAGATCCTCACAGATACTCACGGTACTCACAGATATTCACAGATCATCACAAATCATAACAAATCATCACAGATCATCACAGATCATTACAGATCATCACAGATCATTACAGATCATCACAGATCATTACAGATCATCACAGATCATTACAGATCATCACAGATCATTACAGATCATCACAGATCATTACAGATCATCACAGATCATTACAGATCATCACAGATCATTACAGATCATCACAGTTCATTATAGATCATCACAGATCATTACAGATCATCACAGATCATCACCGATACCCACAGATACTGGTACAGATACTGGTACAGATACTCACACAGATATTCACACAGATCCTCACAGATTATCACAGATCATCACAGATCCTCGTACATACTCACGGTACTCACAGATACTCACAGATCATCACAGATCATCACAGATCATCACAGATACTCACGCAGATCCCACACAGAAACTCATACAGATACTCGCACAGATACCCAAACAGATACTCACACAGTTACTCACACAGATACTCACAGATACTCATAGATACTCACAGATGCTCACAGACAGTTATAAATAATGGTCGCTATTCTATCCTATACATTCTACCGGTGGGGTGGAGCTCGACACTATCACAAGGATACTATCAGACTTTTCGTAAAATTAATGTTTTCTTTCTATTAGATAATTAGTTCATTGTTAACTGCTCGCAGTGGTGTTGGATGCTGCACGCAGATATAAAATAACAAATTAACGCAAAATTAACGCAGGAAAATAAAAATTTAACCGTCCGGAAAAGACTGTCCCAAGATAGCCGGATCTGTCGAAATAGCGACATGGCCACCAATTTAAAAGCGAAAAAAAATCTCTCTCCCAGTTTCAGCTTGTATCGAATGCAAAGGCAGATAAGCCCGCATCGCCGTCGCCCGGTATAAAGAGGGAGTCGTGCGAAAGCTTCCTAAAGCAGAGTGGCCTCATGGTTCCGCACTCTCCGGCATGGCGGCAAACTAGCTAAAGCAGATAACCGAATTAGACTATAGGCAGGAAGTAGGAAACTCCGGAATTGCGCGGGGGAATTCTCTTCGCAGGAGGGCGTCACGGTTGGCGCCTCTGCCGTGAGCTCCGGTACTGAATTCCGCGATGTATACGCAGTCACGACCAACGGCCGTAAACTTGGACGTCCACCGTTCGCGTTGCAAGAGGAATTAAGCACATCGTTACTGCTCCATGTATGCTCCAAATTTCGGAATGACTCTGAACGGCCTGGATCTCCAAACTGCATCGGGCAAACGGCTTCGGAAGTTTCCCTGTAAGCAAGAAGATGAAGCGTTCCGATGCTGGCCGTAAGGACGACCAACAACAAGGATTTTCTAATTGTCGGAAAAAAAAACATTTTAAATACAACAATAAAGATAAAATTATGAATAAAAAATGAATGTAAATAAAAAATAAGGGCATTTTTATTTGAATAAAAAAAATAATTTTAAACGGAAATATTAAATGAACGGATGCAGCATTCGAACAAATGAGCCTTCACTCCCACTGACGCCGCGGGCGGCGATAATGACGGTGATTCATACCTGACAAATTTGTCCGACATCCCCGTCGACCCTCGACGCGAGCGTTCCACCCGAGGAGGCGCCGGTCAACCCTGCAGCGCAGCGGACGCGACGCAGTTGTGCCCGATGGAACGAGAGTAACGAAATCCTAATTAACGCGAGCCTGCCGTGTCGATTAACCAACGCACTCCGAGAGTTTGAGCAAGCGGAACGGTGCGCGTACACGCGCAGCGTGTTGCGTAGCTTTTTCCCCTCCATTTTCCATCGCTGATACTCATCGCGATAGCCGACGTACACCTGCCGATTCTACTCTCGTGCCAGGAGGTCGTAGGAAACGCAAAAAAAAAAAGAAAAAAAAACACGTCTTCGCCCAACCCGCGCAACGACCTACTTTATTATTTTCATCTTTCTCGGAGATCTCCTTGCGCAATCGCGAACAATATGAAGAAAATAGAAAACCGAGATATCGGTACATCGAGATATCCTACTTTTTGTACCTGAGAAAAGAAAAGACCTTCCAGGTAGGCGTTCGATTACTGGCGAAGCGTTCTCTTACGTTCAATATTGTCTCTTGTCTGCTTGAGAGTCGCAGGAAGTCACCATCTCGTAGCGATTGAAAATATCAAAATGATGTAAAGATAAGTACGGCATTTCAGTTTCATTTCGACATTAGTTGGATCGAGTAAGTCTTCGAGATTCCTCCAAGCATAGTGGATTTATTTGATCGCCCATTTTTTTTTTTGCGTGCGAGGATTGAAGAAAAGGCGAACGGGTAATAATAGTCATAAAGGTTTATTTACTTATTATTAATTAAACGAAAAAGCGCTGGAGTCAATTGCAAGTTGAAGGGAATCGCCACACTGAGAGAAGCATATCGAATAAACTACCAAGTCATATGGTAAATTTCGACCAGGCAACACGGTAGATGTGAAATTTTCACAGGGGTCAATTTTTACCCAACCCATATGGTATAATTTTTTCCAGTTGGTGATTTTTTCCAAGATTTTATGTATCTCGCTAAAGATTTGGTGGATTATAATTGAGAACAGAGTGGATAAAAACTGAGAATTTCGGCGATTAAATTTTTTGATGTGTACATACATAAAAAAAAAAAATTGCTGAATATAATATGCCGGTACAACCAACAAACCTAAAACAAAAAACCCGTGATCGCAACGCAACTAATTACTACGTTTTGCAGTAAGAATAACTTATGTTCCAGTAAAAATTACGGTATATCCGAGTGATATCTGCGATAGCAAAAATTAACACATTCCGCCAGATTGTAGCAGAGTGAATATAATAATATTAATAATACAAAATTTTTCATGTTCATCATATTGGCAACAGTAAACTTCAATAACAGTAGCGGCCCATCTCAGCCGACTAATGATATACTGTTAAAAATGTTATGAAATTTACATGTTTAATCCGCACAGTTTTATGAAATATACAACCTCGGTATATGAAATTAGAATTCACGTACATTGCATTTGAATTTTAATAATTTAATCATAATTGCAATACCTGTATATTAAAATTACCGGTGATGGCGTTGGAAATCAAGACATCCGTATATGAGAATTATGTTATCATTACAAATAGTATACAAATAATATTGTTTCTAATATACCGGTAACGCAACATTCTTACATACGTCTCAATGAAATTTCATCTACTGTACATGCATAAAACTTCATATAAATTCATGAATTTTCAAACAAACATTTTTTCCAGTCTAGCTTCGGCGCGTAAAAAAAACCAAAACTTTAGATCATTAATCTCGCCCTCTCTCTATGCTCATTCGCCACACCGTACTGAAATGTCCAATGTGATGTATCAATTTTCGCGGGTCAAGTCTGCCCCGTACCTCATAGCGCGATAAAGTGGCGACGAGACGTTTCGGTGCTCTCGCGGTAATGGTTGGGGAGGCTGCACACGTCTCTCCCGACCTTTGAATTCTCGGGGGCCGTTCGGAGTCTCTCTCCGGCAGCGGGTTCTCCGGAGATCTGTGAGCCAACCGGGCCCTGTAAGGTGTACACCGCCCTCGTCGGGGCCTCGCGAGATCGTGCAATTCGCGATACCGAGCCCCGAGAACGTTCCGGTCTCTCTTTCTCCCGGACCGTCTTTCCTCCCCCGCTCGTACACGCTCCTTGCGAACTTTCCAGCAATTTATGATACTCCGGGGGCAACGCCGCTCGGTCCGGAGTGCTCGGCCAACGAGGGAAGGAGGATTGCCGTGAAATTCACCGAGAGAGAACTCTCTCCGGCTCTCTCCGCAGCCGGTCTGCCCGCATGCAGTTATGCTTCCGCTGTTGCACGCCGGAGGCTAATTCATCGCCCCCCCCCCCGAAAGAATTTTTCCTCGAGCACTCTCGACGGGATTCCCTCTCGATTCAGTTCGAAGCTATCGGAGAGCTCGAATTTCATTACCGTGAACGTTTTTCGCCGTCACCTTCCCGACGGAACATTTTTTCAAAAAATATGTTTATTGTCTCTTTAATTTTCTGCTTCGCGAAATTACCGATTATCGAGGCCGACGCCCACAGATCCGCTGAACCGAGCACGCGTGAGAAGATCCCCGCCAAATAACGGCACGATAGTCGCGCAAAACTTCTGTTGTGTTAATAACACGCTGGAAAACTCGCGAATGTCGCGCCCGGAATTCATGGAAACGCGCACCAAAGGAATTTGGCGTTAACAACGGAAGCGCCCCGGGGGGATAAAATTCGGCTGATAATAAAGCAGAAATTAATACACATCGCGCGTGGATTTAACGCTTGGTTGCGTTTCGTAATGCAAGTAATGAGGAATCTGTCCGCGACGCGGAAATGCGAGAGAAAAATCGTGAAGAATTCATTAGATTTTTTTCTTATCAACCGTTCACCTACGCTGATTTATATTGTATAGAATTTATATAGCATGGTTCACATGATATATCAATTTTATATAATATAAATTAATTACCTTCGGTAACAAAACAAAAAACCAATCGTTCATCCAATAAGAAAGGAGCAACAATGTTCATCTTAAAGAAACCCACAATGCTGTCCCGTGCCCTTTATTAATGCCATTTTAATTTCTGATTAACCTTTGATTATTCATATAAATTAATTAACATTATTAAAAAATCAAATCCAACCGTTCATCCAATAAGAAAAAAGCCAAAATGTTCATCTTAAAAACCCACAATGCGGCACTACGTGCGTTCCACGAAGGAGTTTGGACCATTCCGCTTTGTACCATTAAAACGAGCCACAAAGGAAAAATAAAAAAAAATTCCCTTGAAGAAAATTCATCCCCCTCAGAGGATCTCCAAGACAGAGACACCGATGTTTCTGTTGGCGGGGTTCTGTTGTGGGCTGCGGTGTCCGTGGCTGCACGTGAGGACAATATCGGGCAGCGGAGAGGGCGTGCAAGACAGGATATCGCTCGCATCGTTGCGGAATATGCAATAGGCAGCGGACCGCCCGTTTCCACGGTGCAGCAGCGCGTCCCAGCGAAGAGGATCCTCCGTGCACGGTGGGGCGGGTAGGACCGGCAGCGGGCAGCATGCAGCGAGCAGACATTTCCCGTCTACGCGGGATAAGCATTAATAAAGGTATTGATAAAGGTACCATGCCCTTTATTAATGCCATTTTTATTATTGATTAACTATTAAATATATATATATATATATATATATATATATATATATTTACACCCAGAAAAAAAGTTTATTTGACGGCCACTGTTTATTTGATTTGAGTAATATATTTATATGATTTAAATAAATATTTATTTGAGTTAAGTAAATAGTTACTTAAATGAAATAAATATTTATTTAAATCAAACAAATATTTTACTTAAACCAAATAAACGGTGGCCGTCAAATAATTTTTTTTCTGGGTGTATATATATATATATAAATTAATTAACTTTGTTACCAAAAAGAACCAAAATCTACCGTTAATGCAATAAAAAAAACACAAAGTTTCCTCTACGAGGCAGAAAAAAGCAACAATATTCATCTTACAACCCCACAATGCAGCACCCCGCGCCTTCCATGAAGGAGGTATCATTAAAGACGGATGGCAGACTAAAAAAAAAAAAATATTTGAAGAAAGTTCATCCTTCTCAAAGGATCCCCAAGACAAGGGCCACCGATGTTTCTGTCGGCGCGGGTCTGTTGCGGGCTGCGGTGGCCGCACGTGAGGACGATATCGGGCAGCAGAGAGCGCGTGCAAGACAGGATATCGCTCGGATCGTTGCGGAATATGTAATAGGCACTGTACCGGCCGTTTCCACGGTGCAGCAGTGCATCCCGTCGAAGCGGGTCCTCCGTGCAGTGGGGCGGGCAGGACCGGCAGCGGGCAGCATGCAGCGGGCAGCGACATCACACCGCAAGGCGGAGGAGGCAGCGAAAGCCAATACGGACGCGTCCGGAGGAGTCCGGAGCGGCGGTGAGAGGGTGACGCTCGGGTCAGAGACACGCGGTGGCCGCCCTGAGAACGGTCTGGCCACCCCTCGGCGGTCGGGTTGGAAGAGGGTAGTCCTTGCGCATAGTGTTCACTTCGCATAAGTTTCAGAGAAATGAGCGGGAATTGCAAACACTTTTGGATGGTATAAAAATCTGAAAAAAATCAAGCGTATTAAATATGCCGAAAAGATTAACTTTGGTTAATAATAATTCCAAAGTGTTATCAACAAATTGATGAAAAATAAAATTGTTGAACAAATCTCTCGGAAACCTAACTTTTTTTTTTATGAAAATGATTCGTTCACTTTTCTGAATACGCATGAATTTTTTAGATTTTTTAATTCACTTTGAATTTTTCTTTTCCCTATGGCAAAAATGTGTGGGAAGTCAACAAATTCAAAGTGAATTAAAAAATCTGAAAAAATTCTTACGTATTAAGAATTATGAACGTATCATTTTCATAAAAAAGAAAAACGTTGCGTTTCCGGAAGATTCGTTGAACAATTTTATTTTTAATCAATTTGTTGTAAACATTTTGGAATTGTTATCATACAAAATTAATCTTTTCAGCACCTTTGATATGCTTTGTTTTTTTTTCAGAATTTTGTACCATCGAGAAGTGTTTGCGATTTCCGCTCATTTCTCTGAAACTTATGCGAAGCGAACACTATTCGCAAGGACTACCTTAAGGGGATGCGACACGGCGCGTCCGGGCAGCGTGGGGAATCCCCGGTCGTTCGCCAGAGCGGAGGCCGCAAACTAGGACCATCGGCGAGCTCTCCGGCCTGCGCTCGGCCACGTGCCTCATCGCAATAACGCATTGCATTTCGCGGCGTTAATCAGGCTAAGCGGCGTAATATACGTTCGGTGCCGGCTCCGCTGCTGTACATACACCGAGCCCGCTCGGATATGTACCGCTATTAATAATCACGCTCTTGCCGTGCCTCAATCTATTTATCAAGCTCCGTCGGGACGCAATGCACCCGGCAATTATCGCTCGGGAATAGCAATCCTGACTGGGTTGCGATTATGTTGGCGATGTGCATTATTAAAGCGGAGGAGTCACGGCAATGGAAGGGGGGGGGGGAGATTAATCGGGAGCGGCGTATCTAAATTCTGCGGGGTGCGGAGGGAATGCGGGTGGATGTGAAATAACTGCTCCGTCGGTAATGCAGAACGAGGATCGCATTGTCTGAAGCGCACCGACTTCGAGATAGCTTCGTCTACTGGGTCGTATATAATTTTATGTCCTGCGATACGGCGGAGGAAGAGCGTGGAAGTTGGAGGGGAAATTGCACTGCTGAGGGAAAGTGGAACTGCGTGGGTATGAATGGTCTTCGAGATTTGCCAGTTGCGATCCTTACCAACAAAATTGACAAAAAGAGGGTCGTGACAAATTTTTAATAATCCATTTCCGCGGAGGAAGGATGACTGGCGGGAAAGTGGAACTGCGTGGGTATGAATGGTCTTCGAGATTTGCCAGTTGCAATCCTTGAGAACAAAATTGACAAAAAGAGGGTCGTGACAAATTTTTAATAATCCATTTCCGCGGAGGAAGGATGACTGGCGGGAGAGAGGAATTTCTTTTGGTTTCGCGGATTCGAGACTCTTTATGTTGAATTTGGAAATGCGCAACGTAGTCATTTGTTTTTCGAATCATTAATTTTTGCGGCTGATAAATGACTGGCCGAGGGGACGAATTTCTCTTGGCTCCGTGGATTCGAGACTCTTACAAATCCAATTTAGCCTTTTTTTTCAAATACTTATTTCAATTCTACTCACCGAATGTGTGGAATCCCGTCTACTGGGTCGTATATAATTTTATGTCCGGCGATACGACGGAGGAACATCGCCGAAGTTTCGGGAGGAATTGCACTCCTTAGGGAAGGTGGAAACAACGTGGGTATGGATTGTCTCAACACTTGGCAGTTGCCAACCTTACCGAAGAAATAGCCGAATAGACACATGTTTTGTAATTCATTTCGCACCAAAATGGCTGGCTGAGAGAACAACTTTGTTTTTGGTTCCATAAATTCGAGACTCTTGATAATGAATTTGCAAATCCAATACAGCTATCTTTTTTCCGAATATTACTGTTAATTCTACTCACCACCGGATACATTCGGGGAATCCTTCTTGCTTCTTCTTTACCAACGTTACCAACAAAATTGCCAAAAAAGACAGTTGCCATGCCAAATTTTTGATAATTCATTTCGCACCGGAAAAATGCAAATTTAGCCATTTTTATCTAGCATTAGTTTTATTTTCCGTTACCACCGCATACATCCGGGGAATCCAGTTTGCTTTTTGGTTACGATAGAAAAAAAAACTTTGTAAGGAAAAATGGGATAGGATCAATTTTTTGTTGGAATCCTCTGTGCACGAAGAGGACAAAATTTGGCGTTCGCTAGGGCGAACGATGTTCAAAGACCTCGTTGTTTTACATGGGAGACTAACTCTGCATATTTGGACGGAGCATACGCGGACCTTCCGTGGGCAAAGCGCGCCGGACACGAAGGCTAAGAAGCTTTATGCCACGGGCGATTCATCGATTATTCATAAAGGTTCGGGGTGAGGGTGAAACTGCGTTGCGGTTCTCGAGTACGTGGATTCTGTAGCCATGGACCATAGGGCCATGTTACGGTAGTAAAGGGTGTATATATATATATATATATATTGCAACAGTGTACATACACGTCGGGCCATAAACGCTCCAACGACGTTTCAGACCGTCCCAACGTGCTTTATAATTTACAGTGCTATTACGACCAATCACACTCCGCGTACATACGAACCGCATTGCACACACGAATTCCACATCCAGGTGCATACGTCAGTTCGTCTTAAGTTAATAACGGATGGAAATTGACGTGGTGCGGTAAGCTCCGTCGGACGGTCTTTGTACAGCGGTAAATTAGCGAAACGGCACGATGAGCGAACTAAAACCGCATTGAATTCGGTACCGGTTTGATTATCGTGTTTAGATTCGGCCTCGATGGTCCGTCAAGGGAAAAGTTTCACAATGACTCCAATAACGAACCTTCCCAAGCTGACGTTATCGAACTTCGAACGACGTCGAATAAACCCGTCTGAACACACACGGGACATATCCACTGCGGTTCGTTGACGCCGGTCGACGCAATCAATTGTTATACTGAACCACGTGGAAATTCGATGGCGATGGTAGTTATTGAGTGAGTCGGTAAATAAGCGATTAAACTGGAACGGTGAATGAATGATTAGTTTAGCGCGACGTCACTTCCCGTCGTTTGAGAATCTCATTTTTCGACCGGATATTGATACGTTATAAGGGAAATTGTCACATCCGGTTTCAACATCTCATTTTTGACCGGAAGTGTCGTGATACAGGAAACCGTGACTTCCGGTTTGAAAATCGTGGTTTTTTGACCGGAAGTGACGTCATGCCAGAAATACGTCACTTCCTGTTTAAAAATCTCATTTATCGACCGGAAGTGACATCGTACGGAAAATTGTCACATCCGGTTTCAACATCTCATTTTTGACCGGAAGCGTCGTGATACAGGAAACCGTGACTTCCGGTTTGAAAATCGAGGTTTTTTGACCGGAAGTGACGTCATGCCAGGAATACGTCACTTCCTATTTAAAAATCTCATTTTTCGACCGGAAGTGACATCGTACGGAAAATTGTCACATCTGGTTTAAAAATCTCATTTTTCGACCGGAAGTGACATCGTACGGAAAATTGTCACATCTGGTTTAAAAATCTCATTTTTCGACCGGAAGTAACGTAATTCCGGTCCGACGTCACTTCCTATTAATAACCGTCATTTTCAAACCGGAAGTGACGAAAAATTCATGATCACGCTAAGTGCAATGCGTAGAATAAAAATTTGAAGATCCCAGTCCGACAAAAAAATCCCTTCGATTTTTTTTACTTTTTCATCTCGCCAATCTCAGTAACAACCCAGCCAAGACAAGTTTGCGCGAGGACTCCGGGACGAAAGTACCGCAGTGCTGGGAGAGGAGCGTTGCATATTAGATTTGCTTCGAAACTAAAAGTGGATCATATTCCCAACGCGGGCGTATTCTCGCGGATTAAGAGGAAACAGTGCCCCGGGTACTTAATCTACGAAGTGCACTGATGGATATACAGTGCGCGCACATTGTAGTAATTCGTGAAACTCCGATGTTGACTCGAGCATAAACTTTCCAAGCTTTATTCCCAGTTACGTGGTGTTTCGTTTGGGGTAAAAAAGAATTAATGGTGTAAAAAAAAGAACAAAAAAAAGAACGCGTACATGAAAATAGTAAAACCAATGCCGAGATAAAATCGTGCCTGGAATACAGTTTATAAGGAAAACAGGGATGCTGCATTATATTGAACGCCGTGGAAATTCGATGGCGGTTGTAGTTATTGAATGGTTCGGTAAATAAGTGATTAAATAGCAACGGTGAATGAATTAGGGCTGTACAGATCGACCGGCCTAGTCGACTAAAATATCTTATCCGGCTAATGGATTTTATAGTTTGGCCGGCTAAATTATTTTAACCGGCTAATCGGTTTTAGCCGGCTAAGCTAATACAGTCTTGCAATTTTTTAAAGAAATGTTTTTTCTTTTTTTAATTCACTGCATCGTATTTCGACGTATTTTTGTGCCGTGAACACGAAGTCCGCTGGCGTTTTGGACTAAAGTACAATGCATTAAGCGGCTCGATTGTATGCACGAAATTATGCACGATCTTATGCACTTGGCCAGTTAAAATAGCTTGGCCGGCTAAAACGGATTAGCCGACAAAAATAATTTCCCCGGCTAAGGCAGCTTAGCCAACTAAACTGTAAAATCCATTAGCCAGGTAAGATATTTTAGCCGCCTAGGCCCGCCTATCTGCATAGCCCTAGAATTAATGGTAGATTCATCGGGACGGCACGTCCCGTTTGGAAATCTAATTTCTCGACCGGAAGTGACATCACACAGGAAATCGCTCGATGTTGGCTCGGGCGTAAACTTTCCAAGTTTTATCCCCAGTTACGTGGTGTTTCGTGCCGGTTGAAAAAAATGCGCAGTGTAAAAAAAAAAAAAACCTCGGCGCGTACCTTCGCTTACGCGTAACGCGTACATGAAAATCGTAAAACCAATGCCGAGATAAGATCGTGCGTGGAATATAGTTGACAAGGAAAAAAGGGATAAAATAGGGGCGCGAGGGAGTTCTTCGAAAACAGCCTCCAGGTCCGCAGCGCCTGAAGAAGTAAGAGGGCGTATGAAAATTGATGTAGAAAAGCGTCGCACAGTTGTGTTCGTTCCGTGTACATATCGACTTATACCGACGCGAGCTTGATGCTCGGAGCGCACAAAGACGAGAAAAAAAACCGCTCTTTCTATATCGGTTCTGCTGAGGAGGCAAAGAACGAAGAACGCGAAAGAGCCGATCCCTGATGCGAATCAAAGGATAAAAGGACCGAAGCTCTCGATTGCGGAGTGTGTATACACAGAAACCACAGCGACTACCAACCCGCCCACCCCCTCGTGCCCGCCTACGAGCAACGGCAGAACCAGCGGATCTCTGGAAAATGAACAGAGGGGTTTCAGGTCACGAGAGAAAAGCCAAGAATTTTTATTCCTCTCATGGGAATTAAATTCCCTCGTCGGCGTGAGCCGAGAGTTGGTAAAAAAAACGTCAAATAATCACGAATTAAACATACGTACGTACGGAAAGTTTAAAAAAATGGAAATAAAAATTGCGTAAATGAAAAATTTCTTTTCATTTTTGTTGTATACGAAGTTAATTAAAGAACATTTCGTTTCTGAGGTTCAGAATCGTTGAATTTAATTTGTTTAATGCAAGTAAATTGTAAAAAAAAATCTGTCTCTCGACCAATAATAAAATAGGACTATCCTCTCTTCATAAATTGCAAAGAAACAGCAATCAAGATAGTGAAAACTCCTGAAACATTTGCCATTCGTCGTCCCCATAAATCGCTTCACAACCCTCGCAATACTCTGCTGCACGAATTTACGGAAATTGCACTCATAAGACCGAGAAACAGAGAACTTTCAAAACTATTCGCTGCGACCCAAATAGAAAATATCAAGCCGTTATGCATGCAACCAACACCAAACATACTAAATACATCCAAACACCACACGCATAAAACTTACCGGCAACTCGAAAGAATGATAAACGAAGAAACAAAGTGACGAATTTAATTTTAACTAGCAATACTTAAAATAATATTGAAAAAAGATGAAAAACTGTGGCTGAAGGACTTTGGTTCATGGCCAATTGGCAGTATATTATGTGATTTCCGTTCGCTATGTATTACAAAACTGTTCAATGTTATGTATTGTCAATGAATTCATCACTACTACTCAAATATAAAATTTTTATTTATTCTGTTTTATTTTTAAATATTTCGGAGCTTCAAAGTCACAACCAAATCGAATTATCGCCAATTTTTATGTGAAACATGACGCATGGGATAACATACGAAAATGTCGATAGCGTTCTTTTCCCGGGGAGTCGCACGGTAGACGGAACGATTTTAGTATTTATTGACAATGTTTTACATGATACGGAAGCTGATACATTTGAGAGAGTGTTTACATCATATATTCCTTTTGCTATTGCCATTGTCAACGGGCCATCGACCTAGGTTTTAGCTCAACGATTTTTTTTTAGCAAATTTAATTTTCAGCTCGATATTTATGGCTCGACTCGCAGCTAGTTTTTCAAAGCTCTAAGTTGGTTTGATCAGTAGTAAATTAGCGATCTTTTATCCCGGAACCGACCAACTCCAATGTTAGAATATAGGATGACACGATCGGAGTAGTGAACTTCCAAATTCTATTACAAGTAAACTATACGGTCGAAATTGCTCAGACTTCAGAAATCGATGCGTAGAGTGTTCATCTAGAAGATATTCAAAAAATTGAGGCTTCAAGTTGGATTTCGTCGAATGGGTTTGCCACGCGTTACGCGTGCATTAGCTTCGTCCGAGGGTTTTGCCTTTGAACCTTTCCGTGGCGCAGCCGCTGCGAATTTATTTACTATATATATATTTTTTTCTTATTGGTAATTCTCGAGCTCTAAAGTGACACCAAAATCAAATTATCGTACATTTTCATGCGAAACACCCTCATGGGATAAAGTAATAAAAATGTCGACGGTGTTTTCTCTCGGGGAGCCGCGCGGTAGACGGAACGATTTAATTTTTGGCAAATTTAATTTTGGGCTTGATATTTATGGCCCGATTTCGAAGTAACGGCTCGGTGGGATTAAAGGCCGATGGTGTAATGGGTTTACCACTCGTTACGCGTGCATTAGCTTCGTCCGAGAGTGTTGCCTTTGAACCTTTCCGTGGCGCAGCCGCTGCGAACTTATTTACTATATATATATTTTTTTCTTTTCGGCAATTCTGAAGCTCTAAAGTGACACCAAAATCAAATTATCGTAAATTTTCATGTGAAACACCCGCATGAGATAAAATAAGAAAAATGTCGACGGTGTTTTCTCCCGGGGAGCCGCGCGCTAGACGGAACGATTTTATTTTTTCCAAATTTAATTTTCGGCTCGATATCTGTGGCCCGATTTCGAAGTAACGGCTCGGTGGGATTAAAGGCCGATGGTGTAATGGGCTTACCACTCGTTACGCGTGCATTAGCTTCGTTCGAGGGTTTTGCCTCTGAGCGTTTCCACGGCGTAGACGCCGCATAGCCCCTTCGGTTTACCGAGCCCGAACGAGTAAATCAGCCCCGAAATTCCGCATTCCCCTCCCTTTATTTATAAGCATTGCCAGATTATGGGGGTCGACGCTATTCTACTACAGTTTCACGTCCCAGACTCTCGCCGCGAACTGGATAACGAATTGCCTTCATGAAATACGCGCTTCTGGTTAATTTTGTGAAATATAACGTCGTAAAAGCTCCGAGTAACGATATCTGTGTGGTGTATACATATATATATATATATACATACATATAAATACTAGTCCAGTCACAAATATATATATTCACGGCGCCACGGGGAAACCCTCTCGCTTATCGTTTCCCGGCTCTCACTTTTTATCTCGTTACACAAAATGATTGCATCAAAAGTTGCAACGACCCCGGTTTGTGTGCCCATCGCGATGAGAAACATGACGGATTGTCCGCATTGCGGTTTCGGTTCAACACTTCTTGTTTAATCGGCTCGCCCGATAAATCTTGAAAGACATTAACTTTTTTTATCCCTCCCTTTTTTTCGACAATTTTTCATTTTTTTTCTTTTAATGTCACGTGACAAAATGTATGAGCCAAAGTGAGCGGTTTTTTAAACCGCTCACTCGACAAATTTTCATATTTTTGTAAATATCACGTGACTAACTGTATGAGCCAAAATAAGCGGATTTTTTTTACAAGTTTTCGCTTTGGTTATTTTTTTCCGGTTTGATTTTCGTCAATCTCACTGGGAGAAATATCGTCGAGAGCGAAGCGCACGTTTTCTCGGTAACCATTCCAGTCCACATCTGTAACGGAGTGAATCGAAGCAGTGCGGTTTTGGTTTAACACTTCTCGGTCAATCGGTTCGACTGACAAATCGCGAAAGACATTAATTTTTTCCCGCGTCTTCAACAATTTTTCATTTTTCAGTATCAAATGCCAAAAAGTATAAACCAAAATAAACGTTTTGTTCTAAAAGTCTTCGCTTTGCTTCATTTTAATTTCATTTTATTTTATTTGTGTTAATCTCACTGGGAGAAATATCGTCGAGAGCAAAGCGAACGATTCCTCGTTAATCTTTCTAGTCAGTCGCTGTAACGGAGTGAATCGAAGCCGTGCTATTTTGGTTCGAAACTTGTTGTTTGACCAGCTTGCCTGATAAATTGTGAAAAACATTAATGTATTTTTCCCCTCATTTCGACAATTTAAATATAAAAAAAAAAAATTAATTGCAAAAAAGTATAAACCAAAATAAATGTTTTTTTACAAGTCTTCGCTTTGGTTTATTTTTTAAAAATATATTTAATTTGTGTCAATCTCACTGGGAGAAATATGGTCGAGAGCGAAGCGCACGATTTCTCGTTAACCCTTCCAGTCCATAGCTGTAATGGAGTTAATCGAAGTTGAAACTTTTTGCGATCCGATTTGTCGAGAATCGTCGGAGGGCCGAGCGGCGGGTGGATATGTAGGATAGATAGGGGGGAAGTGGCCGAAGTCCGAACGCTCGACGAGTCTGGCTGAGTGGCTTTACCTCATTTCCACTATACAGACCTCGTCGATTAATTGCTCTTCCCGCTGCTCTTCCCTGGTCCAACTACCTCGTTCAACGTTTCCTCTCCCGTTACTTCCACCGTTTCCAATCGCACTATCGCTGGCCTTGCACTGCTGACTATGCCAATCCTGTTCGCGGCAAACATCGGCGAACAGCGCCGGATCAATTAGTGCGTTAACCCTCTCGACTGCCGGACCTCTTCCTTGTCGGATAAAAATATTTTTCTCACGGACCGGTTCGCGTATCGATATACGTGAAATGATTCGCTTTTGAAAAATTTGATTTTTTAAAACATTTTTTTTACGAAAACATAAAGTTGCTCTAAACATGATAGTATAAATTATGCTGAGAAGCATATAATCATTTGTTCAAAAGCAGTGACATGAAGAAAGATATTTCTTTACACATTTTTTTAAAAGACTTTTTTGTTTTTTTTTTTATTTTCGGACTATCACTGGCTTGCACTGCTGACTATGCCAATCCTGTTCACGGCAAACATCGGCGAACAGCGCCGGATCAATTAGTGCGTTAACCTTCTCGACTGCCGGACCTCTTCCTTGTCGGATAAAAATATTTTTCTCACGTACCGGTTCGCGTATCGATATACGTGAAATGATTCGCTTTTGAAAAATTTGATTTTTTAAAACATTTTTTACGAAACCATAAAGTTGCTCTAGACATGATAATATAAATTATGCTGAGAAGCAAATAATCATATGTTCAAAAGTAGTGATATTATCAAAGATCATTGTTTTCAAAATTTCAATTCTTTTTTAAGACTTTTTTTCGTCTTTTTATCATAAAAAGATTTTGGGAGATTGTTTCGTAAGCTTGAGCAATGTCGACCCGGGAAGCCGCTGGCCGTCGTCCATTTTATGCCAAGTATAATTGCAAGCTACGAAACTGTTTCATATCTTCGTCTTCGAGTCGGGTGTAAAATAGAAGGAAAATAAAAGAATTTAAAAAAATGAAAAAAGGCATTAAGGAAAAAAATAAACAAATAGATAAGATAAAAAAAATATCTATATTTTTCCGAAATTACTTTCGTCTCGACCGTGCGTAAGTCCACTTTATCAAATGAACATTTTTCATCTAGAATAAAATGAATATTTTCGGACGGTGACGAACTCGCCGAGATATTTGCATATGAAAAACTTGGTCGGTCCTCAGAGCGAGTAATTATTTTATATTTCTAAAAAAAAAAAAGAAAAAAAAATGAAATTCTCATGGAATTGTCGTTTCACCTCTCGCGAGGGCCGGTCGGAGCAGAAAAGTGGACACGCTGGACCGTTCTTTCTACGGTCTGGTCCTGAAATAATTGCAATTTCGGTTTTATTCCCGCTTAGTCGCGAAGCGTCGTCGGACGGTCAGTTTCTTTCGGATGGAGGAATTTTCGTCCGACAATTGCAACGACAAACACTGAAAATACATTTATATATATACATATATGTTTGCTCGCGGCTCATTTGGGGCTTAAGTCCGACGACGTCGTATCTGGAGCCGTCGGCAGCATCAGCGACAACCACACGAAATTATATGCAATATCTCGCCGTTACCCATTTTTCACCCCTTCCCTTTCATTCCCACTCTTTTTTTATTTTTTCGTTCTAACTCCGTCGTTACTCAACCATGTATCCGGCTCTATTTTTCTCTCATTTTAACTAGCCCGAAATTATTCTTTCTTCCGTTACAAAAAAAAAAAAAAAAAAAAACAGAAAAAGAAACGGTACATCGCTCCGCCGAAAATGAGTTTTTAATGATACGCGTCCCGCAGGATTCGCGCTCGTCTCTGCGAAATTTTCGCCCTGGAATATATCATATATCTTATCGCGTTTCGACGTTATTTCTCCCGCCGTTTCAATTCTCATAATGAAAACGGCAAAATAATTAAATAAAAAATTAATGAAAATAAAAATATCTTGTAAGCTTCGTCGAGATCTCCGCGATATTTCGCCCTGGGATGCACCACACACCTTATCGCATTTCGGCATTATTTCTCTCGTCCTTTCAGTTCTCATAATGAAAAAGGACCAAAAAGAAAGAAAACAAAAATTGAATTAAAAATTTATAAGAATAAAAATATATCATAAGGCTCGAATTCTTTTTGCGGCGCAGCCGGAGTTCGCCGGTCGGGCAGCGCGATTCCGTGCGGCCGACGAGCGCAGAGAAAGAGGTAACTGAATTACGTTTGGATGAGGATAGCAGAGCCGCCTCTATCCGTGGATGCAGAACGGGGGCCTCTGTATGGAACCGCGGCGAAAGAGCCGCTCGGATGTCCGGACGGGCAAAAGCAACGGCGGTTAAAAAGCAGGCCGAATTAAAAATCCTCACGCCGAGGGAGACGCCGGAGGTTGAGGAAAGGGTTTTTCGCCGGATCGGCCCGGTGGAAAAGGAGCGGACCGGGTGTTAATCCGACGTTTTCCGGGCACCGCGACGCCCCGCGAACGAAGCCGGACGGGCGAGCGAAACGAGCGAACGAGCTCGGCTGAATATCAAATTACTTAGAGTTGACACAATGTTGATGGGCGCCGCGTATATTTTGCGGAAGGATCTTCTCTCACGGACAGGCGCGCACACTGAGGCAGGAATAAAATGGGAGATGGAAAAGTGCTGGACATTTCTTTTTTAACTGGATCAAAGTGCAAATCGTTCGGTAGGATGGACGAGAGACAAAAAAACTTTTTTATATCTTTGGAAAAATCGTTAACGACTTTTTTTTTTGTAGAAAATTGCCTCTGAAAATGGAATATTATAGGAATGTGTTTTTGCATATGCATGCGGATTTGATGAACATGAGAGAGGATTTTGACGCGTTCGGTGTACGTTCGATTCGATTCGTTATATTTCTGAAAACCACCGTAAAAAAGATAAATAAAATATCGGGCTCGCGGTGGCGGCGAACAAAATGGGCGTACGCCAGAAAAAAATCAATTTATCGCTTATTTGCTCTTTTCGGCACGCCTCGCGGGCTGTCTCTATACTTCTAGATTTTTTTGCATATTTTTGTTACCGAAAAGGCACATGACTGGGTCAAAAAATCCGTCGATCGCGGTCTAGATTATTGGAGTGATAAATTGGAATAAAAAAATTCACAATTTACAATACACAGTTCTTCTATATTTACTCGAGTGACCCGACGGATTCGAACGACGTCTCCCGACTTTAGCGAAAACGATTAATAACTAAAAATAATTAATTGTAAAAACTAATATTCATTATTGTTACACAATTAACTATTTCATCCTTCTTGAAGTTACATTTTTATGTTTCTCAAATGGCTTATTGTTTATCCTCGGTTTTATTTTTTACAAATATTTTTTTAATAAGGAGTAATTATTTAAAGAACTTTTCAATTACGACTACTTTTTGCAGTCTGAAGTTGAAAATTTTTTAAATTTCTTTTGTCGAAGCATTTCTTACACGCAATTAATATCTCGAGATATCAAGAGAAACCCCACCGATATTCCTCATATTCTCCCGCAGCTGGATGCGGTCTTCCCCGTCCGGATCCTCCATCAACTAAATAATTAGCCCTCTCGACCGAAAAGTTTCGACCACGTTCCACTCGAGTCTCGTAACCGGTGCTCTCTCGCTCCGCAGACTCGATCGCGCTGGTTTTCATCCACATCCCCTTAACAGGAGCCTTTTGGCCTCCGGCCAAGCTCGTACAAGCTGTTCGAGCTTTCGACACGAGATTATATCCTTGGCCCTCCGCTGAGACCATCGAAGTGTCTCTCGGCAATCTAGATGAATTAACTCGTTGCCGAGCGATCAATAATGAGCCGAGCCCGTCCCTCGTCTCGTTCTTGCGCCGAGGGGAGAAGAAAAGAAAAGAAAGGAAAAAGAAAAAGCAAACCCGAAGGGAAATTTTAGAAATCTTTCTGTTCGCGATTCGCTGAGGGTGAATATACATTTTTGAGAGACCTATATATGTATATTTTTTTTTGTTCATCCTCGACTGAATCGCGCCGTTGGAAGTTGCAGGCTCGCGCGCATCGCGAAGGAGACTTCTCCGCGGAAGTTGGAGGAGAACCACTTGACCTAATTACTCCGAGCTCGTCAGTGAAAGCAACCCCACAAGTGGATGCGGTTCGCAATTTAAAGCGGAAACGCTCTTATAATAACTTGTATCTCCGTTGAGATTTCAACACCGGGGGAGCTCGCGGTCCCTTTAAAACACGATCGTGCGATATCGTCGAGCCCAACGTGTCCGATTTGAGGGGGTCACCAGAAAATCAGGTGTGTAATTTGACGTTATGATGGAAACTTAAGTTTCGCAAAAAAAAAAAAAGAAACAATTTTATCGACGAAAGAATAATGATGTTTCAATGTTATGCTTCACAGAGAATATTGTTAGATCTTATTTTGCTCGCATTTCCGCGCAGGGGAGAAAAGATAGGAAAGAAAAAAAGTGTGTTTGCAACCTTTATATTATAATACAAATATCGATAGCGTATTTATTACAGGGCCAAAGCGAACTATTTTCACGAATTGTTTCAATTTGTTTTTAAAAAATTCTCATTCCGAATGGCCGATGTGGTTTCATTTCGCCTCGTTCGCCTCTCCGTACCCAAAATAATAATGATTCGGTACGGAAATTGCCGCAGTTGTCTCTAATTGAGGTCATGGATCGAAAAACAGGTATCGCAGCGTGGTAAAAAGTACGATAATAGTACCTGGGTTGGTTTACTCATTCGCCTAAAATGGTTACCTAAAAGAGTCACCAATCAAAAGTGTGAAAATGGGGGAGTGTAATTGGATGTCACGATGGAAACTTAAATTTCACAAAAAAAGAAAAACAATTTTCTCTACGAATGGTCCCGAATGGTTCTCTAATGTTTTAACGCTGTTCATCAAACAGAATATTTCTCGATTTTTTAACTTGTTTTTCCGCACAGGGGAAAATAGACTGGAAATAAAAATATATGTTTGCAAGTTTTTATATTCTAATTTAAAGATCGATGGAATATTTATCCTGGGGGCAAAATAAACTATTTTTAGCAATATTTTCAATTTACAAAAAAAAGTCTCATCTCGAATGGCTGACACGCTTTCATTTCGCCCCGTTCGCTTCTCGTCCTGAGAACAGTAATTATTCGGTATGGGAGTTGCCCCAGTTTCCTTTAATTGCGGTCATAGATCAGAAAAACAGATATCGCAACGTGATAAAAAAAATCAATAATAATAACTAGGTCGCCCTACTCATTCCTAAAAATCGGATAAAAATAGGAGAGTGCAATAGGACGGCGTGATGGAAACTTGAGTTAAAAAAAAAATGACAATTCCAGAACAAAACATTAATAATGTCTCAACGCTGCTCATCAAACAGAATATTATTAGATTTTTTCTCGTGTTTCCGCATAGAGGAAAATAGGTAGGAAATAAAAAAAAAATGATTGCAATTTTTATAATCCGATATAAATATCGATAGCATATTTATTCCAGGGGCAAAACGAACTATTTTCACCAATTCTTACAATTTATTTAAAAAACGTTCATCTCGAATGGCCGACACGGTTTCATTTTGCCCCGCTCGCCTCTCCGCACCGAAAAAAGTAATTATTCGGTACGGCAGTTGCCGCAGTTATCTGTAATTGAGGTCACAGATCGGAAAAACAGATATCGCAATGCGATGAAAAAAATAACAATAACGATAACCCGGTCGCTTTACTCATTCGCGTATCCATCGTCGAGTATAAAAATAATGGAGCGCGTTGTCATTATTATTATCGCGACAAAAATATTGGAAGTATCGGTAAAAAAATGAGAAACGACAGCGGGGCGGCCGAGCGAGTTTGATTGGGATTATAACGACCAGCCGCGTTTTCCGGCGCCCGATCCAATTCATGACTCATCGCAAAACTGTCCGCGCTCCGCATAGACGTGTGCTTCGGGCGATTTTTTGCTTTAAATTGCTACAGTACCGCGCTGATCGAATATGCCCGGCGTCTGCTGTAAATTGGACGCGGAATGGAAAATTCATACGAGGCTAACGAGATTTTTCTTCTCGTGTATATATTTTTCTTTCCAACTTTTTTTTTAAAGGTTTTCATTCAATATAAAATTTCATATATTCCCTGAGTTATTCCTCCCGGACGAAATGGTTGTCGTTATTTCTTCGACTTCCTCGTAATATCTTCGGTCGGAGTGCGTCTCCGCCATCGCGAACTGACTGGTTCCAGTCCTTCCGCATAGGCTCTGATATGCTTTTCCGGGCACGATCCTCGACACTCTCCGTGAAACGTTCTCAAGGTTTCGTACTTTTTATTGCAAAAAAAAAATAATAATAATAATAAAATGCAATAACCAAGAACCGTCCCGTGCCGTCCTGGTCTTCGACAAGTGGGGCTTCGATATCTCTCGGATTGCTGAGAGAAGTTGTACAGGAACGGTCGATATCTGTGCAGGCGGTGGATAAATCGAAACTCGGGACTGCTGTACACCATTGAATCCGTATATACATATATATATATATATATATATATATATATATATATATATACATACAAAAGTGGGTACTCTGCATACCGATGCTTCTCCGCTGTAGATCGGAGAGGCAGGAGTCGCGAGAACCGAGTGTCACCGAATGCGTGCTGCTGCATGCAAGCGGATGTTTGCCAGCCGGAAAGCATTCAGTTCCGGTTCTCACGAACCGCTATTGTTGCCGGCATCCGGACTGACGCTAGTGGTTATCAACGATTTATCTACAGTTCGATTTTCTGTTGTTTTTTTTCACTGATTTGCATTTCGTTCGATCCGTCGTGTATGTTTGGCCGAAAAAGTTTGATGGTGTAGTGTGATAAAGGGGGGTTTCTTTCTCACACGCCGGGATAAAAGTTTGGCATTAGAGCGAGCGGTGAAAAAAGAAATCGACTGGAAATGTCGGAGTTTGAATTCTGGTCTACTCTCTTTAGGTTGATAGGTTCTCGTGAGGCCGGAGGAATGCCGCCTTCTTTCAGGGCAATTAATGCATTAATTAATTAAGTGATTTATTGTACTGTATTAAGAAAGTCTTTGCGGCGCAGTCAAGTCAATCGAGTACCAAAATTTTAAAAATGGTGTGCACACATTTCAAAGGGACAATTCGTGCGAACTAAGGTGGATCTAGACGAAAGAGTTCCCAACTTATGCGAAAAAGGTACAACAATGAATTTATAGAAGAATACTTCAGTTTGTGCCAATAAATTCACGCGCATATTTTAACGCAGTTTTTGTGAAGTTATATTTGAAATTTTCCTTCGATTTTAACGAGCGAACTGTCATTTTGTTGCTCTACGAATTCACCGGAAAACATTAATGATAATATTCACCGTTGACAAGTTAGAGTCATTTGACTTCATAAAAATTGCGTAAAAATATGCTCATGGATTTATTGGCGTAAACTGACTTATTTTTCTGTAAATTCATTGTCGCACATTTTTTATTCTCCACAAAATAGAAACTTTTTAATCTGTATCCACCTCAGTTCGCAAAAATGTCTCCGTTAAAAGATGTACAAACAATATTTGAAATCTGGCTACGCGATTGACTCACCCGTACCGCACGGACTACCTTTGAATCTACTCGGCTGAACGAGACGGGAATACGCTGGGACAAAATGGAGCATCCGAAAACTATTGGAAAATTGACTTTTGCCCTCTCCCGTTTGCGCTGTCCCGTTTTCCCCCCTGTGCTATTTTGCCCCAGTCTCCCCTATTAATAAATCGTTATTAAAATTATTAAGTTTACCAACCGAAAAGCATTCAGTTCCGGTTCTTACGAACCGCTATTGTTGCCGGCATCCAGATTGACGCTAGTGGTTATCGACAATCTATCTACAGTTCGATTTTCCATTGTTTTTTTTTTAGGATCATTTGCATTTCATTAGGTTCATCGTCTATATTTGGCCGATAAAGTTTTATCGCTACGTGTGATTAGCGCGAGTCGCCGAGGGAAATCGGTTAAAAATGTTGGAGTTTGGCCATCCGATAGTTTGAAGCTGAAGGGAAACTGCTTTCTTTCAGGGCAATTAAAGCGATACGCCGGCGACCCTTTTCATGGGGCAAAACGGGTTTGAAAATCCGAATGTATCGTTGGGACAAAATGGGGCATCCAAAAATGATTGGAAAATTGAGTTTCGCCGTCTCCCGTTTGCACTATCCCGCTTTACCCCGCTGTTCCATTATGCCCCAGTTTCCCCTATTAATAAATCGTTATTAAAAGTATTAAGTTTACCAGCCGAAAAGCATTCAGCTCCGGTTCTTACGAACCGCTATTGTTGCCGGCATCCAGATTGACGCTAGTGGTTATCGACGATCTATCTACAGTTCGATTTTCTATTGTTTTTTTTAATGATCATTTGCATTTCATTAGGTTCGTCGTCTATGTTTGGCCGATAAAGTTTTATCGAAATCGGTTAAAAATGTTGGAGTTTGGCCATCCGATAGTTTGAAGCTGAAGGCTTTCTTTCAGGGCAATTAAAGCGATACGCCGGCGACCCTCGTCATCGCAGTTCCCGGAGGGATAAAAGAGATACCGGTTTCTCGGACGAACGAGATGGGAACACTTGCCTCCCTAATACGACGTGCCGATCCGCCGGAGGGCGCGAATTATTAATAAATCGATCGAGGCGCTGCTTCGCGGATCCCGCGGGAGCTGCCAACCGAAACGCGCTGGTGTTAAGGAAGACGTCTTTATAGGTTCACATTGCAGCCTTCTGGAACGCCGGATAGTTGGGAAATTATTATTATTATCTCACCTTTAGATTCCGTCGATGTTTCCTCGAGCTCCGTCACGTCTCGATGGACTCGATAACGAACCGATCGCCAAAGGAATGAATTCGGAGGATGTGATAAAGTACAACCGGGGAATGTTTTCCTTTGTGAACCGGCAACTATTTGGGCGATGTTGGGGATTGAAACTTCGAAACATGGCTGAGAAATATTTTCTCACATTTTAATGAGAAAAAACATTTATATCTGCGACATCCACGTGGGATAGGGCGTAAAAAAATTCGTATGAAATTTAATGTCCCGGATTGGAAGTTTTTATGCAAAAACTGGTATACTAAAGCTGATGTACAATTGTGATGAAAAATTAATGTTAAGTGTATTAAAAACATTCGAAATACTTTGTATTTAATAATGTACATTCATTATAGTATAAAAGTTTTTCAATTTTAATAATCTATTTTCATTTTACTATAACAGAACTTTAATTTTTATAATTTACTTTAATTTCGATGAAAAAGTATATTTATTTTCCGTAACGATTGGAGGTTAAATTAAATTTACCAGTTTTTGCATAAGCACTTTCAGTGCGGTACATTAAACTTGTATATTTTTTAACAGTGTAATGCCAAACGATACGGTAATGTTGTTTGTCCACGGTGCAGATTAGAAGGCCTTGGAATCACATGATTCGTTTTATTTTATTTTTTATTTTTATTTCGATTGAAGAAGTACGTAACGGGAACTGTATTGACGAATTTGGACGATCGGTAGTCACAGCCGCTTGGTCGTTGATCCCTGTAAAAGTCACTTCAAGGCAACGCGTCGGAAACAACAACCGCGATAGTCCCTCGAGAATTAATTCTCAATACCAGTTCTGAGGCGTGTTCACAACACACGCCAGACCTTCTTTTTGCAAGACTGTCCGTTACGGTCCTACCTAACCAGTTTTGAGTCAGCGATCACTGACGTAGATCACTCCTCAGCATCGTGAAGCTATAAATATTTTACAACTTCATCACCGACGATCCATGCCGACGAGCAAAAACTTTCCTCGACTATTATTTTCCACAATTTTCCTTATCTTTTTAGGTGCAATTCGAGCCATTCTTTCAGTTCAATTTTTCGTATCATTTTTAGAGCCATTTTTTGAGGTTAAATTTATCTTATCATTTTTAGAGTCATTCTTTCAGTTCAATGTATCTTATCATTTTTAGTGCCATTCTTCGAGTTAAGTTTATCTTATAATTTCCAATGCCATTTTATCGGTTCAATTTATCGTATCATTTTTAGAGCGATGCGTTAATTCAATTTAGCGCATCATTCTAAAGCCATTTGTACTTCAATCTATCTCGAGACATTCTTCGAATGACAATATCCCGATAATTGGACAGACGGTATACGAATTCCTGACTAACTCAGCAGATGCGCAGTTAGCGAGGTGGGTACAGAAGGTTTCAGTCTTGCGTAGCAGTTCGGTCACGCTATCAACTCCGGTATTTCGACGAGCGAAATTATCTGACTGGCAGGGTTGTACTCGGCTATCCATGTGTACGCGTACACGTAATTGCAACTACCCTCGCCACCGTTAATACCGCCATCTCGAGTATTAACCCGAAAGTTTCGAGTTTGGTGGGTACAAATAGTTTCGCATCCTCCGCTGACAAATACCTCGTGCAATTTACGAACCGTTGATCACAATTGCCGTCTGTATCGAACTGATAGGAATTTATATAAAATTTATATCCGTCCATTGTCAGGTTTCCCGGTGAACTTTGCAGCCCGGACGCCGCGCGAAGTTCTCGCGAGGGCTTACAAAGAGGAAACTTCCCCCTTCGCGAGTCCCGGCGGGAGGAGCTGAGTGAGGATCCGTCGCAGGAAGAGCTTCCGCTCGGTAAGTCGAAGCTCGTGAGCCATCGAGGATTCGCCGTCGTGTCCTCGCTCCGTCGTTCTCTCCTCCAGTCAGCAACTACCGCCGATGGTTCGCGGACCGACGAACCTACTTAACGTATACTTAGAATGGCTTACACCACCGGGATTCAGTAATATTCAAATCGCACATCCGACGAAATATCTTCCCGAACGACAATATTTGCTCGTTCGTGAGGGGAAGCTTAAAATATCAATTCTGCCTCCTCATACGGGAAGTTTTCGCCATAACGAAAAAAAGAGAACAAAAGGAAGAATCGAAGTTTTGTTGTCAGTTGAAAGATCTTGAAATTTTTTAAATACAAAATACGAATTGGTTTTGGTGTAGTCAAAAGTATTTTTAAATTGATGATTTCTCAATAACAAAAATTGTATCGGTCACGCTGATCAATCTTGAAAAAAGCGAGCCGAAATTCGATACGAATTTCGGAAAGAGGTGTGGTGGGACATTTTTTGAAAACTGCAAGCAGCGTTTCAAATTTAAATTGTCGCCTCTTAACGGCACAAAATGGTTCCAATTTCCTCTCTGACGATCCCAAAATTGGTCGAACTTTCTCAGTGCGAAAGCAACGCGCCCCGACGCTTGAAAATAATTAATCAATGCACCCATTGCATTTCCCTCCATTTAATTTTTAATTTCATCGCAAACCTTACCAATTTGCTCATTCTGCGGAAACGAGTGAATCAAGCCCACGGAAAGTCGTTGCGGGAGTTTGATGAATACCTAAAAAAAAAAAAAAACCCAAACTTCCTTTCCTCGTTTTTCTCCTCGAGAGTCCGGATTCTTCGGGCAACAAAGTTCGAGCCTGCGGTGCTGAATGATCCGGGAATGCAAATGGTTCGTATTCGAGCCATTCGTTATATATATTACGCGTGAACAATTTCGCGGAAGCGTTTTTGCGACACAGGCGCTCTAATGGCGAGTCCGCTCGCTCAAGACTTACGAGGATTGGTTGTAAGAAGAAAGTTCCGCGGAACCGACGACGAGCGACTACAGCTATATGCAGAAGAGATCGAGAGAAGTCGTGGCTGCAGAAGCTACCACTGCTGTACCGTGCTGCGAGTACGAAGATCCATATAGCGTGAAGACGGAGTCGGGCTTGGAGTGGGGGGAGGGAGGGGGAAAGTGGAGGCAAAAGTCGCTCGATCCGGAAATTGTGACTTCAAAGGGACGAAGACCTTCTCTCTCACCCCGGCGACGTTCTCCACGTCATGGCCCGAAGTCCGCCGCTTGCCTGGGGGCGACTTAGAGCACAGCGTCAAAAGGAATCTTAATCCAGCGCGGTCACCGTACGGCAAGAACGCTGACTACGAGATGCTGCAGATTTCTCGAAGCAGACCAACTTCGTCGACTACTTGTCTCAGGCACTACTTAACGTCCAAAGTCGAGGCTCGCTTTGCAAAGAGCGTACACAACTGGCGATTGAGAATTATTGAGGAAGTGAAATAAAAATAATAAGGAGTCAGTTGATGGCCCTTTTTCACAATGTCTGTAATTATTCTTGGGGTTCAAACTGATGTACGATGATTAACTGTATAAATGCATAGTGTTGGGAATTTCTTTTGCTGGTACTAAAAATACAAAGGGGCAGGGCGAACGAAATTTTCAGGGATGTTGTCAGGCACAAATCCGTATCTACTTACCATTTTGGACTTGAAAGTGATAATAAAAGGTAATAAGAATTGACGAAGAATGAGATAAAATTAATAAACATTATGCATACATCATTTCCATTCACTTTAAAAAAGTAATTTTCTTACCGAATTCTTATAAAAATGTATTTTACACAGCGACGCCAGGGAGATATTCCGAGCGTAAGATTTGAACATTTTTTTTCTACTACAAAAAGTAACAAAGGGCAGGGCGAAGGTAATTTCAGTGCGGTTGTCAGGCACAGATCCGCATCTACTTGCCATTTTTGCTCTTAAGAGCTCTAATAAGAAATAATAAAAATTGACAAGCAATAAAATAAAATCACCTCAAATTACGCGTACATTATTTTTATTTATTTTATTTTCTTCCAAACGAATATTTTTAACGCATTCTTTTAAAAATGCATTTTACACAGCGACGCCAGGGAGACATTCGGAGTGTGAGATTTGAAAATTACCCCGTCGTCGCTGAGGGAGCCGTGTTGGACGCGAGCAATGTAATATTTGCATAAAGATCCTTTTTTCCCTGTTACCTTTTTTCATTCTTTATTCTCCCTGTAATATACATATTTCTTCAATGGAGTTTCACTTAGCTCGGACCAGGAAGAGCCAGCGTCGCTGATAATTGAGAAACTGCAAGGTATTTTTTTTTCGCGCTCAGCAGCTTCATTGCGGTATGATATTTATGTACGTATACGAATAGTGTATTCACTATCGGGAAACGTCAGAGGGGACCGGTAACGAGGGCTGGCAGTGTGCAGTATTCGCCCCAGGGTAATAAAACTCGGTCGCACAATCCAGACCCGTCCGGGTTCTTTTTTTTTTTTTTTTTTCTCTACTACTTGCGACTTTTCTACTGTATTTTTATGTATTTTAATTCTGTTTACATATTCCTCGCGAGCCGCAGTTTGAAACTTATCCAATAAAGCAATGCGCTCTTTCTCGCTCGTGGCCGCGGAGCACGCAATGAGAGGCTCGCAGAAGGCTCTCTCGTCGGTCCCGACTCGGCGAGATGTGAATTATAACGGCGAAGAGACTCCGATACTTTCAAACTCGCGGTTGATGAAAACCCACGCAAACACTAAATTTACATCGCAGACGAGGAGCGCAGTGAATTTATTTTTCGGATTCCCGAACCGTGCGTTATTGACTCTCGCTCGTGGTATTCCAAAGATCCGACTTGTCTCGTGCTAAAAGCTTGCGTACATAGTAAGGTAGAGCACCAGAGAGGATTGACATAAAAGTTAAAAATGTAATGCCGAGACTACATTTTTTTACTTTGTGTTTTCGGGCGGAACGGACGGACGGACGGATGGAAATAGCGTAAATGCTGTTTTTAAATTCTACGTAACGTAAAAAATACTTTCGGATCGTAGTTCGTCGGTTCGATTTAACAAAATTACGATACCTTCTTCACATACTTAACATGCGATGAGAAATAAAAAATATTAATTTCGGGAAGTTAGCGCGAGGGTAAAGATAAATGTGCTAAAATATGTTTTTTCTTGGTTCAAAGTCCTGTGGAGAAAAAATTGTATTATCCGCTGAAAACATGTGATTCGGATTTTTTTGGTTTGTAACAATAAGCAGGAAGAGCGTGGACATTACAAATCGCACGTTTTATTTCGTACTTCAATCTCTGAATCAATTACAAGTAGCTACATAGTCGTAATTTCCGGCCTGAGACGTTGATCTCTCATCGCGCCACCGATGCTCTTTCGACCGAGTCTCTTTCCCTTTATTTGAGTCGAAGTCTCGAGCCAATATTTAACTTGGTTTTTTTTTCATCATAGTGCACTTCGATTTACCTGGAGATCCATAGAAATCTGAACGGAACTGGCAGAGTTGGTCGAGAGAAATACAGTATAGTTTATTCAGAGCGAAGAACTCGAGGCCGTTTCGTTCGCCGTTTTCACTCCACGTTTTTCCATCGAAGCCCCACTTTCGCGCCCTTCCTCCCTCTCTCTCTCTCTTTATCTCTCCGTGTGGCAAGCGTTCTCGCGTCTCTACCCTCGATAAAAATAAGGGCAAAGGAAAAGAAGAAAGAAACAAAAAAATAACAGCCATGTCCTGGCACGAGCGTTGCAGAAACGAGAAGTGCTCATGGTTACTCGAGGTCTCGCACGAACGGCAGCTTAAAGTCGACCGAATGTTTTGTCGAGCAAAATTTATTTCTTCGAGGCGCGACGACGTATGGGACAGAGAAAACGGAGAGAACACGTGAGAACGATTTTTCTTCGACCCTCTTACCGCGACCTTTTACCTCAAATCGACAATGGTTCCAACTGGAAAAACGGAACAAAAAAGCTGAAAACTGAAATTTTCATATCGCTTCCTCATAAAAGTTGAAAGTTGAAAGTTAAACGCTGAAAGTTGAAAGTTGAAATTTTTATATCACTTTCTTATAATGGCCCTTTATTCGCAAAGCTTCGTCTATGAGGAGGCCAAAAAAAGCAAAAAGAATGCCTCGATCGCAGCTGCAAAAAGTGAAAAAGGAAGACTGCAAGAGTGCTCCGCGTGAGACTCGTGGTTGTCGGGTTTGACAGTACATTTTTTTAATCCGTACCGAATAATAGTCACTCTTGACGAACTTGAAATTTTCGTTCCGGACTATTTTTATTTTTTCCTTTTTTTAGCCTTTTTGTCAACAATTTTTTTTTTTTTTACAGTCTCGCTTGGCGGAATAATGTTTGAGTCAATTAAACTTATACGAGAGGAACGTGCAAGGTGCGTGTTGATTTTACGCAGCCGTCGGGTCAGCCGCACTCGCGCAGTTCGCGGTTCGGTCGCGAACACGCGAATACACACGAGACTCGAACCGCGAAACTGAATGCAACGATATTAATTTTTTCATTACCGGAAACTTGGTACGCGCGCTTTTACAAACATTGTCCATACACGTGTACTATATATATATTTATTCATATATATATATAGTGTATATATCTATAAATTACCTAAGGGTCGACGGCGACGAGCCGACGCGTTAAAAACTTAATAAATAAAATAAATATCTCCCCCGATGACGCCGATCGAAGAGGGAGAGGATCACAATGTCACTTTAACAATTCCAAGAAAATCGAATTCCTAACAGCGATATTTATACTCACTCCGTGGAACTCGCTTCTTCTTTCTATTTCAATGTTCGATCTTCTTAATTATTGTTGTCAGTCCTTTTTTTTGCATAAACATCCCGCACTTTGGTCGATCGTTGTAGTTTAATCTCGTTTTTTTTTCTTCTTTTTTTAAAGTTTATACTTTCATTTTTACACGATATTTACACAAACTAATAATTCGAGAATTCGACGTCGGTAGGATCAGGTCTGATCCTTGGACGTCCTGTTGGCGACGGTTTTCTCCTTGGCCTGCGAGAACGGTTGGTTCTTCGTCTTCGGCTTGGTCACTCGAGCTTTTTCCTTTCTCGTCGGTGTTTTTTTCTTCTTTTTCTGGGCAAGCGAGGCTTTAACGTTGAGGGCTTGGCTGGCGATGTCCTCGCGGAAGGCGAGGAAGCCCAGCTGGGCGTGGGACGCCTCGTTCAGGGCTCGCGATCGGATGCACGCCCTGTACTGGTCGGTCGATAGCCTCTGACCCGGACCACCCGAACATACCTGCAATAACACAATGAATATTACATTTCGCGAATTTTCTTGGAGCTTCGAGAAAAACAGCGATACGCCCCTTTCCTATGAATACATCTATTCGCGGGATAAGAATAAACAAGTTGCATACATCCGGAGGGAAATTCTCGGTTTCGAGCCGCGATCCGACGATTCGAATTCAAAAGCGCGAGCCCCGCACGTATCTTCTTGGAATACTGATCATTTATTGATCCATTTTTATTTTGTATTTTTACTTCTACTAAAACAAGAAGCATCGCACGGAAATAAAATAGTATGTTATGGTCGGCGGGAGGGGAGTGAGCGATTTTTGCCGAGCGCGAAGTTTGCCGAGCGAAGCGGGGGCAAAAATCATATGAGGTGAGAATCGACTCCTTCCCATCTAGCATAAGATACGTTTCTTGTAACTTTGTTCACATGACTATACTTCTTGCGTCGCAAAATCGACATCTTCGGCGATGACCATTAAGGAAGTAATAGGGCTTGCAGAGGGAGTGACGAACCTTACACACCACAAAATTTGTACATTTAACAAACTTCTTTGGTCCACAAGGGTCTATAATTGTTTTATTTTATTTTGTTTTATTTTATTGATGGAGTAATTCCTTTCTAGAGAACTCGAAAATTGTGAACCGAAAGCACGAGGCATGTAAAGTTTGAATGTGCAATACTACATAATACAGACTAAGGTTTTTCGTAAAAAAACAACATCAAATATCTATAAATATAAAAGAGAGACCTTAGAAAAACCTAAGCAATAACCTAATGAACCGATGGACCGCATCCGCTTTGCAGAGGTCACTCTTCCTTATTTCTACTCGTATCTTAGGAACACTCCGTTCACCTGCATCTTAAACGCGTCGAACGATACCCCAGTAAAATTAAGCTTGCAGTACTGATTTCCGAGCCTAGCAATTCGTGAGATCGTTGAGATCGTTGATCGTATTACTTCCTAATGGAACGAAGCAGTACTGCGCATGCGCACCGGTAAATGATGATCATAGTTCGATAACATGCGAAGTACCGCGCGCGTTCCGCGCAGAAACGTCGTTACCTTAGCGAAGTCGGGAGCAAAGAATTTATCGTCCGCCCGCCCGAGGCATGAAAAATTTTGCAGACGTGTACGGAAATCGCGTAGGAGCATGACGGCCCCTGCATTAATATTACGACGCCGAGATCAGTGAAAAGGGGAATGAAGAGGCATCGGGATAATGTCCGCGATCGTCCAGCTACGCCGTGGAATTTAATATAAGTTGAGGCGGTATGCCAGTTCCCGGGAAGGGAACTATTCGACCAGTACCAAAATTGCTGTGCCAGCAGGCCGAGGAGGGTGGTTGGCGCACTGCTCAGGGTTCGCGGATTCTCGTTGGCGAGAACAACGAGCTCAGCCGCGGCGGCGTGTTCCGGATGGAACTCGGCTGCAGCAGCAGCAGCAGCACCTAGCCCGACTACAACACCGAAGCTAATCCCATAGACTATATTGCCCGGCCGGGAGCATTGTCGGATCTATTATCGCACATGCACTGCCTCCGTCGGTCCGGTTCGCTCGAGGCAATGACTGACACGACTAACCCCACCAACCCTGCACCGACCGCTGGACTGTATGTTTTCTATACGGCGGTAATCTATATAGACATATATGCATATTTAGATGTGTTGTATGCAAGCGTCTCTTCATTGCCGAGTGCAACTCCAGCTCCATTGGCTAATCGTTGCCCGGAGTAAAATCAACTACGACCCTCCCATTGTGGTTCATCACTCGATGCCTTTGAGCCAAATTGCACATGCATTTCAACTGGGAATTCGAGATAGTACGCTAGCCACACTCAAATTCCCCGCCGACAAATACGAACGGAAGCGTTCTCCCCGTCCCCACCCCAAGCCCCGATAATTTCTACCAAGCCCCTCTCTGACCGGCCGATGCCTGGCGGACAGTCAGCTTTGCCTTCTTTTGGAATAGGAGAGCGCCATAGGGCATTGCCTTGGAACGCAGAACCCGAAGCCCTCGAGGATTGGCGATCGATAGGATCGTTGCCTGATGAACCAGAGCCAAGTCTGTCGGGTCCGGCGTAGCATCCGATCGATGCTCGACGGACAGACGGATTCGTTCGATGACGGTAATTGGGACAGCGACGGGAACTGGGCCGAGTGTTAGTTTGTCCAAAAACTCTTTGGCCCTTCGAGATATTATCGCTCAAATTGGTAACTAAGAAGCTAGTCATCTTAACATTAGTTACGACTCTACGAGTACAAATACTTACAAATAGAAGAGTTGGTAATACTAAGAAGATAAAAAAAAGAGTAGAGATAACATAGAATAAAAACATCCGGTCCAGAAGGGACGCAGCCATTGTTACTGCTGCCATTCTTTGAGGAACCGCTACGGTACTGTTACCACACATAACCGTAGCGGTTCCTCAAAGAACGGCAGGTTTTACACTAGTAGCAACCTCATCGGGCTGTGACGACGCAGGTCGCCAGTAAATGGATGAAAAGCGTAATAGCCTTAAGCGGTACAGATGTGAACATTTTTCGCTCACATAGTACGAGACACGCTATCTCGTCAGTAGGATTCCGTAGGGATGTCGATATATCGATACGATTCGGAAGACCGTACGCGGGACGGAAAAAATCGAACGTGTTTGCACGATTTTACAACCGGCCGTGACAAAAAAACACGCGCGTAGCGAAATCGGTTATTAAACGAGTTACGTAAGTCATCATTGATGCTTATCAATAGCGCAGACGTTCTAGCATTTGGAAGTGGTGTATTAGATTACCACGATGAATACGTTAGAATACTAATTACTGTAAACTTTGAACAACTATCTATTGAGCTAGAGGACAAGACGACGCAGCATAATCATACGACCAAACGAACTTACCCAAGTGATGTTAGATCGTGATTATGCAAGACGTCTCGTGCGAATAGATCAAACGCACCCATTCACCCCCATCCCATTTGATCTATTCAAAGCAATTTGTCGGCTCTGAAATGTAATGGCGTCAGAGCGTCAGGCGGGAACAGGTCTGCCCTCTGTAGTCGGGAATACAAGGTTTAAGTGAGACTTGAAAACTGTGACGGATCGAGCAACAGGCGTTACTATAGTATACAAAGAATCGAGTCGCTGTTTTGCAGAAAAAAATGTGTAGACCATGGGATTACGAATTGAAATAAACAGTTCGCATTTGATCGTTGTCTAATCTTCAGAGCCCACCTAACGCTCGGGGATCATAAGTCGGGTTAAGCGAACCATGTAGCGGAGGAAAGTCCACCGCTATATCCGCAAGCTCCAATACGGTGTATCGCCGCAACCCGCCAACCTCCCCCACTCCGACGGATCGTTTCAGCTCAGCGATCCTCCCGCCCGTGGGTCTAAGGACGCGGTGTTCAATGTGGCTTGGGACAGGATCAGTCCGTACCACCCCCGAGCCAGCCGCAGCCACCGAGGTGGCTACGGCCGCTTCTAAATCCAATCGATGACCGGCTTATTAGCGACGAAACTTTCGATAATCTCGTTATACGATGCCCCAAAGGGTTCGCGCTCGGACGATGATTACACTCCCGACATTGGCGCTAGCTTGCGGCTTGGCGAACAGCCGGCCCGCTCGAGGTGTGCAAAATGGAGTTGTCACCGTAACTCGGCGACCCAAAATTCTGCGAGATGCGAGGCCGCTGAATTCCGCGTGTCGACGATCACGCGGATAAGAAGAATTTACCATTAAAGTTGTCATTGATTTAACATTCATTTTTGACGAATCAAACAAAAAAGAAAGGTAAAAAGCTAAACCGAATTGTAAATGCATTATAAAGTGCTCTTGAAAAGTTCTCTTTCCCGTGAACCATGTTTTTTTTTAATTACCCGTACGCATCACTCGCTCGACAATTTTCCATCGCTTTGTGCACCGTTGTGGGACAATTTATAAGCCGTATGCGGACTTTCGCCCATCAGGACGGAATGCCTCACCTACGACCCCCGTTACTCTTTCACACAATCGAGGCGCACGAGCATCGAGACAAAAATTATACACCTACGCACGGGAACGATACCAGAGGGATTTTTTTTATCTCTCTCGCGGTCGGTGCTACTCGAAGCGTGACGAGGTCATACCGCGCGCGGTCCGATCGCGGTACGCCTATTTTTCAACGTGAAATATTGTCAAAAGGGACGTATCTGGGTCACGCGTTTCTATAACGCGAATTCCCAGCCCGCACCCGTCGATGTTTTGTGGCCCATACATCGACGCATTGTCCGATACGATATTGCTGTATACACTGTCCTATAGTGATAGCTAAAGCTGATACAAAAATTGGTAAACAATTTCTTCCATTCAGTGATATTCTGGCGCTTCACGTTCATTTTTTGTAAAATACATACCACATTTTTCGCCTATTTATGGAAGTGTACTAAATTTTTTGATAGTGAACGCCTTCAAGATAGCTCCGAGAAACTCAGGCGCGTACTAAATGCAAATATGAAAGATCTTATATATATACGTTTTTACAACCGAGATATTATTACGCAAAATGCTTGTTGACGCAAACGCATGAGCTGAATTGCCCTGAATACCGAATTCCGTTTGCCTGAATACCACCAACTGTAATAACAAGTGGGTTGCGGTGTCACGCGACTTGCTTCACCCAATCGCGGGATCACGGGAGCTTCTTGGTCTTTCGTTTCGAGTGAAAATGTCTTGGGGCAACCGTGAGAAACGTTCCGACTTAGGCCATCGCGCACGAACACGACCAGGCTTATGTTCCTGTTGCGAAAGCATCAACATAAAACGTTCGGTTGTCCATAAAATCGGCCCTCTAATACCTCACCTTTCACCTGTTTATGCAAGTGCGATACATTTTGTTTACACCTTCAAGATAGTCCCAAGAAACTCAGCCACATATTAAATGGAAATGTGAAAGATCTTCCATCTTTTTCACAACCGAGATATTATCACGCAAAACGCGTTTTAACGCAAACGCATGAGCATCCGTTTTCCTGAATACCACCTAGCCGTAATAACAAATGGGATGCTCTGTCACGCGATGTAGCTCAGCCAATCGCGGCATTGCGAGAACTTCTTGGACTAAGAGGTCCTTCGTTTGGAGCAAAAGGGTCTTGAGAAAACTAGAAGAAACCGCCGCATATTAAAGGCAAATGTGAACGATCTTATATATTTTTTACGACCGAGATATTATTAAGCAGAACCTTTATTAACGCAAACGCATGCGCATCCTTTTCCCCGAGTACCACCGAGCAGTAATAACAACCGAGCAGTAATAACAAGTGGGTTGCAGTGTCTCGCGAAGTGGCTCACCCAATCGCCGGGATAGCGAGAACTTGTTGGCCTAAGAGGTCCTTCGTTTGGAGCGAAAGTGTCTTGGGGAAAACTCGGAGAAACGTTGCGACTTAGGTCATCACGCACGAACACGACCAGTTTTATCTCGCTGTTTCGAAAGCATGAACATAAAACGTTTGGCTGTCTCTGCAGGTGTGCCAGTACTATGGGCTGCGCAGGTCGTAGTTAGCCAAGTGGTATATCGGTAGGAAACTCGGCCAAGTCGCATTTCCGGCTCTCCGACATCTTGCCAGACGGCGAAGTCGCGGTGGTTTGGGTGGTAGCGCAGATGTCCCAAGGGGAGGAAGATGCTCGCTGCGTATATGGGTGTATATATATATACATATATCTGTCGGAGAAACGCAGAGAGGAACAACCAACCGCCATGCCACCGTAGAACTCCCACGGAAATAATAACAACACCGCCCGAGCGTGGTTATACCCTTTAAAGAATTCTACCCTCGGAAACTACCCACTGTTCCGGTGGTCGTCACAGTTTACGACTATAGCCGCGAACCCGGTACACCCTCCCTGCTCCGCTCTCGTTCCTCGATGTATACTTCGCGGGTGTCCTCGCGAAGGCCCAAACGTACCTACGTTTTCTTCCGCACTCTCCGGGAAAGCCCATTCAGGAGTTCAACTAGATATACGCAACGGTATTTCTCCGGGTATTCCGCCTCCAGAGCCCGGAGCCTTCTGGCCCGTTAGACACCGGACAGTACCATCCAAGAACGTAGGGAAAGGGGTGAAGGACTCGCGAGAACATTTCACCTTTCTGCGCGAGAGTTACAACATCCCCGCTACTCGGAATTGAGAGACAGTCGTATACTTTTGCTAGCAATGCCGAAGCACCCTATTCAATGAGGATGGAATGGCTCTTAGCAGCGGTTTAGAGTGTAATAAGTCGATAAGGCACTAGTCTCGCGTTAAAGTTAAGCCAATGATGTGTGTAGCGAGGCAAAAAGCGCTGTCTTTACCAATTTACCGTGGGGCATAGGGAAAACGTATCATCAGGCTCTGATCTTACAATGATCTTAAGTTCGGACCTAAGGCAGAACTGAAATTCGATTGTAGTTCGAAATTGATATTAAGTTTGAACTCCAGTTCAAACTTAAGATCGAACTGTAACGTGGAATCTATATCTGGATCCCAAATGCAGTTAACTTTGATGACACTATGCTGACACGAATAGATGATCCGGCAAAAGAATTTCTTGAATCCGTTTCTATGGATTGCTAATTCTTCTCCTCACTGACATGATCAATGGTTTTGACGATGGGTGGCAAACGTGGATACGTGCAGGGCGATAAGAAGATCTTTTTGGTGTCTTAATATCGCTTCTTATTAGATTGAACTTCAGAGCGATCTTAAGTTCGAACTTACGATTGAATTCGAGTTCGAATTTAAGATTAAACTCAACCACGAAATCAAGCTCGAACTGAAGTTCGAACTGAAGCACCTTCGATCACAAGAGCGATCTTAAGTTCAAACTAACGTCTTAACATTCAACCCTCAGAGAAGAGCGCTACGTACATTTATGCTAATTCGTATGCAAACCTTTGGATGCCATATGTGGAAGATCCCAGGATCGGTCGCACGCACCACTTTGATGTTGCTCCTGACGTACTTTCGATATAGGGTAACATCCTCGCCGCCCCATCCAACGATATCCTCGTCGAAGCCGCGCACCCGTAGAAAGTCCGATCTGGAATTAATGTCGTAATGTTAGATTACCATTCGCCTCGTCAATGGGAAGGGGTAACTCGATCGTTTCATAGGTATCGTTTAATCGGAAGACATACCTGTATTGGCATGTCATCCCGTAACCGAAGTCCCTCCAGAAGCCCGTATCCCTGGAGATAACCAACTGATCCGTCTCCGGTGGTACCTCACGACCCTGGAGGGTGTACACGACGTGCGGATTGTACAGACTGAAGACAATGGGATAGTAGACTTTGCGTCCCGGGGCGGTGTTCCATCGGCACCTACGACAGAATATGCCCCGATGGTTCACAAGATGTACCCGACGCTGGCTCTCTCCCTCACGAAGTTACGCCAGATATTTCGATGTATACACAAGAGGAGCCGAGACAACGAGAGAGACAGGCAGGCATTGCCCGTAAGGACACTACCGGGAGCTACGTAGTCGGCGAAAGCACGAGTGCGTAATGTAATTGCAACCCGGACGGATAATTATTTCTAAATTGTTTGGTTTGGGCGTTATTTGGACAGTGAGAAAATAAACAGGAGTCTCAATGTGGGGGAAATTACTATTATCACAAAGGAACAGCCTCTGAGTTGTTCCAAGTGTATGTAAACGTCAGGACTGTTTGGTTGAAGGAACGTTCTTGGTCTAAGCAAACATGGATAAAGCAAGAACACGGCATCCTACATGCCTTGATAGCGATGAAGCAAGATTTGGGTGACAAGTTTGCCAGGATTACTTACCGATCCAGAAACCTTGCGCTGAAGACAACATCGACGTCGCACATGAACAGCAGGACATCGCCTTCGCCACCCCAGGCTCGTTCGGCTCCGACCCTCAGACCCTTCCCTCTCGAGAAAGTCTCGTTGAGTGCGAGAAGACGAAGATTCTGATTGGTGCCACCCGTGCCCCTCGTCATCAGCACCCTGGACATGATGGCCCGGGCCTCGGAGAGTCCTTCCGTACCGAAGTAGACGACGGTCAGATGAACCCTGCGATCGTTCTTCAGACCGATCTTCACGAACTTGTCCATGAAGCTCTGAAACGTACCGGTCCTTCCCGACAACGGTAGAATTATGTGTATGAGCTCCTTCTCCCTCGACTGTTGCTGTCTCTGCGACGAGACAAAGTGCACGGGCGCGTAGGGCCTCATCATCGTTATCTTGGTGAATCCGAAGCTCGTCGAGAGTTGTTGGGGCGAGCTCTTGTTAAGATTTTTCGTTCTGAAGTACATCTCATATTGGGTGCCGGTCGTCGGCTCGACTCTGTACAAACCCTCGAGAAAGTCTTCGAGCGTGTAGCGGGCCGATAACGATGACACATTCTTGTTCAGTGTCTCGACGGCTTTGGTCAATGCCTCCAGGAGGTCCTTCCTCTTGAAGCCTATCGGTTTCTCCACGACCCGCTTGCCCAGTCCCAGTTCCACCGGATAGAGCCTCGAGAATGTGAAGTGACTGAAGGGTATCAGCTCGTATTCGTTGTTCAGCGGCAAGCCCTGACTGATCTCTGCCAGATCAACCTGACGTCGAGCTGCCAGACAGTCACCAACGTCGCTCGAGTTTATCACGCTCGCGGTCTCGCTGTGTCCTGGTGGGCCACCTGTGAACCAAACGGATTTCAAGAATAATCACAACACACTGAGGAAAATCATTAGTAGCAATAATTAGACGAACAACAATGCTATTTTCCGCTGCGTATTGTAGAGGAATGGAAGAGCCATCTGAAACGTCGCCATTCTACACGAAATCCACTCTGGGTCTCTTAACTGTCTCCATTTCCCGTCGATCTAGCCGTAAATGCGCCAGCGTCCTAATGGACTCATCGAATTTCCGCTCGTGGAAATTAACTCGGTTGCCTCTTTCCTGTGCTCCAATTTGAATACCTCACCGATCGCTACAATTCCAACGTCAGCTCTCCCTCGGTAAACGATTGCTCCTCGAAATGGTTGATTCGCCGCTTTCGCATTGTCAGATAAATAGGAAAATCGATGAGGACAGGGACAAATGATCGACGAAAGTCAGTCCCAAGTCACCAATCTGTCGTCCCGTTATTCTCTGACGCGGAAGAATCTAAAGATGATGATTCGCCAGGCACGGATACAGATAAAAACTAACTCCACTAGCAATAAGGAAGAACTCTCGGATCTGGGACGCTTCGGCCGCCCAACGAATCTTCTCTCCAGCTCCCGGGCGCTGGACCCTTCCTTCTTTTGCGCCATAAAAAAGAACTATGTAGATTGCCTCGAGAAACGACTGGGGAGGAAAATGTGACTTTGCGATAAGTTCGGGTAATAACCGAAGCATCCAGCCGGGGAGGAATAGCTTCGATCGGACGAAATTGAAAATAAAGGAGAGAAATGTTCGGGGGATTCCGAACAATCTATCCAAAACTCGTCGGGCGTCGACGGGGCGCCGGGCGAGAAGAATATAAATTGGCTACCTACTGCCTAAAGCAGATCTCCAACACTGCTCCGCCAGATCTACCGTAATCTGCTGGAGCAAGCTAATATTGAAGCTAATATTGAATGTCTGTTCTTTTAATACCAAAATTAATCTGTTCCCAAACGACGTTGGCGGAAAGGTTGGCACGGTTAAAAAGATTATGTGGTTCCTTGGTCGGTAACAAAACCCGTAATGAATGCCGCTTCGAGGCCACGAACACCTGAGGACAAACAAAGTTGTCGTTCACCGCATCCATCGATTCCTCGACTTAACGACGACCTCCCTTTTCCTCGGATATCCGCGCTCCGAGAACGGTCCTCATTAGAGTTTTTGTTACCGGCGGTCGTATTTCACATACTCCCAAAGCGAATTTGGACACTCCGCCGAGAAGCTCCAACTTCTAATGGAGTACTCTTCCTTGCTGAAACGCAAAGAGTTTCAATGAGAAAGGTGTAGACGAGCTTCGACATATAGATACGAGGCGTGTACCAGCCGTACATGGTAGCTGGGCTCCTCTTCACGCTTCCCGGTTAGATTGGTTCGTGAAGGTACTACCTGCAGAATCGCACGGAATCTTGAAGACACCGAAAGTTTTCCCTTAATGCGAATAGTTCAGTCGAGTGTACATCGAACTCGCCGTTCCGAAAATTCCAGCGCTCCTCGGTCTATCGGTTCCGTGTGTGTGGGTGTGTGTGTGTGTGTGTGCATGTATATGTGCGATGCCGTGGGGTCTCCGGTGTGAGAGCACTACGTCCTTCGGTACCGTTATCGTGAGCAAGTCCAAAATTTAATATATCCTCTCTCGTCCGCCTACGCGACGACGAAATCGTGGTAGGTACGGAAATTCCTTCGATCTATTCGGCTTCTCAATATTCCTATCTTAGATTGTTCTTATTGCGTTATACGGCGCTGCCTCCCGGCACACCCCCACCAGTATTTCCTAGCCTGCGGTTCGTTTCCGCAATGGCTGACTCCGTGAATTGCCAGCCATCCGTTCGCACGATTTCCCATAGAATTTCACTGAATTCGCGAACGTCGCGAAAGCTCGAACGGAAGTTGGCTAACTTCCGAATGAAGGACGAGATTATGCGATGGAGCGCAAGACTGCGGCGTCAAGTTACCAGACTCCGGGAGTTCACCTGCCGGCATTAACGGTAAACGAGATATCAAAGTTATAAATCAATCGGCGTAAACGAGTGAATTCAACAACGTTTAAGTGTAGAATAAAGTTGAAGGGTTACGGGACACGGTGCACTGGCGAGGTGGGCGGGACGGACGCGAGTTTGAGATGCGCAGATCCGGAGAGATTAAAGCGCAGAGTTTATTTGACACGAGGCTCAGATACCGATCGCGAAGAGATTGAATTGAGCGAAAATCAAACATTGAGGGGGCAAGTCAGCCAAATCCGAGAAACATACGTTTTTCAATACTTTTTAATTCTTAAAAAAAAAAATTTAATGCTTTTCAATTCTTTCCAGTTCTTTGAAATTTTTTTTTTTCTTTAATTCTTTTCCGTTCCTTTCGATTCCTTTTATTAGGATGAAGCTCTTTATCGTCCTTAGATTCAATTTTAACGAGTCTGAGCTCAACGAAGAGACTAGAATTTACCGATGTATCGAGGTAAGTACTCATTCAACAGGCAAGTTTCGGGCTTGTAGGTGACGCGTTCGTCTCTTGTTTCTCGAGAGCCTCAGGCCTTTGGAGAATATCGGTTGTTAACGAGACGTCTAGCCCTAACTCCAACGAGGAGCTACAAACGCCCGGGTGATTATGGAGCCATTGATTCATGATTAACGAGGAACGATGGAACGTTAGATTCCCTCTCGGCGGTAAAGGGTAACGATCTTATAGGGTGGTTCTCCCGTATGTGGTTCTCTGCGTTAACTGGAAGATCGCCACTCCGGGGGGCCGGGATGGACGACATTGCAAGACACCCGGAGCTGCGGCTGCCAGTGACGACCTAAGCACCTTGCGCTGATGCATTGTTCTCTCATACATCTCTCGAAGGGTCTGTTTCACGAAGGATCTTCCATTGATGCACCTTCATCAATAAGCTAGTGACAGAAACGGTTGAATTGAGAAACACGCTGTACTGCCGATCAAACTTTATCCACATTATAATTCCCCATCAAATTTGAAATAAATTGGCTCATTAATATAACATAAAAAAATAGGAAAACAAAAGAATTAAACTTTTCATCCACGAAAATATTCGTTCCAAAGCTCATCCGTCGCGTCTGACCATATATCGACCGCGACTACTGCACGCCTGTCCTGCTGATTAAACTTTATCCAAATTATAATTCCCGATTAAATTTGAAATAAATTGGCTAATTAATATAAGATTTTTAAAAATAGAAAAACAAAAAAATTAAACTTTTCATCCACGAAAATATTCGTTCCAAAGCTCATCCCTTGCGTCTGACCATACACCGATCGCGACTACCGCATGCTGTCCTGCCGATCAAACTGTCTCCCAATTATAATTCGCCTTCAAAGTCGTAGTAAATTGGCTAATTAAAATAAGAAAAAAAAATAGGAAAATAAAAGAATCAAACTCTACATCCAGAAAAATATTCGTTCCAAAGCTCATCCGTCGCGCCTGACCATATATCGATCGCGACCACTGCACGCTATTTTGCCGATCAAACTTTAACCGAAATATAATTCTCCTTCAAATTCGAAGAAAATTGGCTAATAAAAAATAAAAGTTATAACATAACAAAAATAGGAAAATAAAAAATCAAGCCTTACAACTCCAAAACATTCCTTCCAAAGCTCATCCCTCGCGTCTGACCATACATCGACCGTGACTACTGCGCCACTCCGAAAGGCTCCAGCCGAACGATTTCTCATTGCCGATCCTTTAAAAAAAAATCTCAAAGAAAATGTACCTGTCAACTGAAGTATCTGGAGCTTGAGGGTTCGTATCTCGGCCGTGAGCCTCTCGACTTCGAGCCTCGTCTCTTCCTCCCGTTGATTCGCCTCGACCAGACTCGCCGCCGTTATCGGACCTGTAAAAAAAAAAAAAAAAAAACACATTAAAATAAGAACAAAATATCGAAACATAGTTTTAATCCGCCACAACTCGCACGCGCTTTATGGTACGAAGCGTGTTATTTACACCGGGTATATACCATTGTTTCCTTATTGTGCAATCGGTGTTGCCCGTGACCATCGGGCAGGGCACGTATGCCTTCGCGAAGCGTTTTCGCGATGTACGCGCGAAAAAGAATTGTAGCCGTTGGATGAAGAGCGGATGGAGGGGGGGGGGGGGGAAGGGAGGCGGCAGAGTGAAAAAGAAAAGGGTTCAAAGGGGTGAGAACACACGGTCGAGTACGTGATCCCGGAAGTAAATTTCTCGAGGCTCTACTCCGAATACCGGTAGCGAGTACAATACATACACGAAAATGCATCTCGTCCCAGCAACGCTCTGTGTATGTGCACAGTGCTAGGCGCGAAGAATCATGCATTCTCGCCTGGCGCTTCCTCGGCGCCGCGAGGGTGGAGCGGCAGCTCCGACCCAACCCACCGGGCACGTCGGGACTCATAGAATGAAACTTTTTCACGTGAATTCGCCGAGGCGGCAAGATATTACACGTTTATATACCCGGACTACCACTATACTTTTACGGTTCCGTGTCTCGTTTATGGAGTGACTGCAACGGAGTACCATTCTCCACGGTAACACTCGCTATGTATACTTGATATATCCCCGAATAAGGCTCGCCTCTGCAGTGTAGACACTGCGGAATCTTCGGTGAATGAGCGCATCCCCCGGAGATCCGTCAAGAGAAATAGGCGAGTGAAAGGGGGGTTAACAAAAAAGTACATCTAATATTAGATTTAAAAAATTGCAGCTTTGAACCAGAAGTTGGCCATTGATCCTTTGAGCCACGCAATATTGTATTGCATTGTAGGTAATAAAAAAATTCTTGCGGTCGAACATCATGTCGATGCAGACAGATTTTTGCAATCTTAGCGCTATAGTGTTTTCTTTTTTTTTTTTAATAGCTGTTCTCTTATTGCAATTTTATGAAATAAAGAAAAATGGCAAAAGGGATCTTTCTGCGACAAGGCGAAGAGAATATTTCATTACCGGACGTTTTTCTTTATTTTTTCAATCGGGTATTGAAAAGTGTGTAATTTTTTTCGGAACAACGATATACGTCGAAGATTTTTGGTCTCATCTTGAAAATAAAATATTAATAACTTTGTATCATTAAAAAATTGATAGGCGTGTTCAACCGTGTTTGAAAAATATTTTTTGAAATCTTATATTGGATCGAAAAGCAATAATGGCAACTTTGAGCCGTAAGTTGGGTATTAATCGATTGAGATACGCAGTATTGTAGCTAAAATAAAAAAATTCTATCGGTCACACATCATTTTGTGGCTTTCAGATTTTTGCAATCTCAGCGCCACCATTTTTTCTTTTTTTTTTTTAATAATAATTCTCTTGTTCCAATTTTACAGAACGAAGAAAAACCAAAATAGCGATCTTTCTGCAACGCTAAAGTTGACAAAAGCGAGGAGGGGAGGCCGCGCTGGCTGAAGGAGTTGTGAATTCGAACGAGGATGAAGGCCATAAGGTAAGATGAAAGAGTTGATCTTATACACGGATAGTTTTGCTACTACAATCAACTACACACAACACTCTTACACACTCTTTAACAATCACCAAAAAAAAATTGTTTTTTTTTAAGTCAGGTGCTAAGTTCACGTATCTTAATCAAAGATATCACCTCGCACCACTTTAAAACTGCTGTAACTATTTTTTTTTTAACTACCCGTTTGATCGATTGACCTCAATACCGTGAAGGGCGGTGCACAACGAGCAGTAATTTATTTATCATCGATCGTGTGGAAGTACCCTATTCGAGACGATTTTATCGTCTCGAGAAAGTATCGGTGGGCAGGGCGAGTGTAAATTCTAGATTTTTTTTTTCCTTACACCCTTGCCGACCGACCGAGCGAGTGCGGGCGCGCAGGGGGCGGTGAAAAGTGTTGCTCGTTAAGCTGCAAGGCGAACTTTGAGTTGTCGCGTCCGCACCGGTGGACCTGAGCACCAAGCTGGCGTCTCGATTGTATACGGTTCTACTCGTGCCGTGTGTATATGCGCCTTCTATATACGTTATAGCGTTTCGGAGTCACGAGTTTACGAGCTGCAAAGCATCGAGCACCGGTTGTAAGTACGATGAATCGTCGAGAGAGGTTTCTCTCTTCGGGAGCGATCGTTGTGCAAAGTGGAACAAATGTCCGTGTTCTTCGGGGCTCGATGTTCCGCCACACCGCAAAACAGGAAGTACCTCGAGAGTTTCGGGGGGAACTCCGTTGATGCTGGAACTGCTTATCGTGAGCGGCACAGTCGTTAGCCTCCGAAAAGTGATTGTCCACTTTACAGTGAATGGCCCGTGAAACACGCCGGAGCGAAAGAGGTGAGGAACTCCGACGTCAAAGAGAGTCGGTGACACTGCTATTATTCAATTTGCACACCTCCCTTCGTTCCTTCATAAAATCACTGAATATTACAATTCTGAATGCTTTTTATTTTTTTCAATCGCGTATTAAAACGTTGTTATTTTTTTTCTACTCAATGACGTTTTTCTAACGACTGTGCTCTGATTTTGGAAATAAAATATTAAAAATTTGATATGATGAGAAAGAAATTGAGTCAAAAGAATGAGACGCAGTCATTAGCCTTTGAAAAGTGATTGTCAACTTCATAGTGAATCGCTCGTGCAACACGCTGAAAGCGAAACAGGTCATGAATTCTCTTAGCAACGACAGTCGGTGCCATCGCGATTATTCAATTTAACCACCTTGCTTCTCTTCTCTATAATATCGTTGAATATTTCAATTGTGAATGCTTTTTTTTCAATTACCTGTTAAAAAGTTATTAATTTTTCACGGAACAACGACGTTTGCCGAACATTTTGTCTCTCATCTTGAAAATAAAATATTAACAATTTTTTTATTATTTAAAAAGAACGAATCGTTTCAAAAGAATGCGGCAAAGTAATTGAATACAGATTCCCGGATATTTCGTTTTAGGTATTCCGCGTGTCGCGCGTAATCGGACGAGTGGCGCTGAAACTTTCGAGAGTACCGTTCAAAGAATAACACACCGTATGTACAATAAAGGAATATTAAAAGGTGGATCGTCAAAGCTTTATGTATCCAGCTTCGGCGATATCCCTCATCCTCCCGCGGGCTCGTCTGCGGGCTCTCCCGGACTTGCCCCCCCCCCCCCCCCCGGCCCCGGCCCTGCGGCTCTCGAATATTGCTCACTCGTGATGGCTCCGAGATGTGTACAAAGAGCCATCAAACGACTGATCGACTCTCTATCGGAAAATTCGGTACAGCCCGGCCGACACTGTACAACACACCGATGGCGCAGTGTGCCGTGGGTATTTCGAGAGAAAACGACTGCGAAATTGAATATCTCTCCGCGGACTCGCGGTAGAACCGTAAAAAATTCATTGCAAAATATTACAATCTCCACTGGAGAATTCCCTTTTATTTCTGCGAGCTCGACGCTTTCCCAATTTATTCGTGTGTAGAAAGGATATTTTTTTTTACCTTTCTTCTCGTCAGACCGAGTCGGAACAGTGAAACATTCTGGTTCCGGCGAACGGTACTTCGTTGGAACGACGTGAGCCCGTCGTGGACCACTGGAGCGAGATCCCGAAGCTGCGCGTACTTCATTTTTCGATGTAACGCAGCGTACGCTCGCGGAAGTGTGGCGTTGGCTGCTGGTCCAGTTGAAATAGCAAGGATTGAGTGACATCAGGGTTATGCCGCGGGCGAGGTCGGTGCAGCGATATCTCCGAGATGTAAAATCAACTCCGGATTTCGACGGACTCACAGTCACGGCGTGTGTGCACAACTGAGTGCTTTCCGCGTTCAGCATCTGTGGCTGCACTGAGCTGTCTCGGTCGAGCTCCCTCGGCCCTTTGTGCTCTTCTTTCATCGAGCTACGTCGCGCGACGCCAAACGCACTGCGTATCATACGCGCATGGAGTGTTCATAGCCATGATCAGGAGTTATACAAATTGATTACATGTATCAGGAGAAAAATCATTAGGTGTCCGAACAACTGCACGGTTAAACGGGCTCCAGCCGACTTGTTTGTTTGGGCTGACAATTTAGTTGGTTGTCAATCGATCAATTTATTCGGCCAACAAATTAATTGATTGGGTGAATCAAGCAATTGGGCGAATCAAGCCATTGCTGGTCAATCAAGTGATTCGTGGACAATCAACCAATTGGTGGTCAATCAACCAATTGGTGGTCAATCACTCAATTGGTGGTCAATCAACCATTTGGTGGTCAATCACTCAATTGGTGGTCAATCAACCATTTGGTGGTCTATCACCCTATTGTTTGACGACCAATTGGGTGGCGAGCAACCAATTGGTTGACGAGCAACTGATTGGTCGTTAACCAAAAAATTTAGTTGACGCAACCAAATCGATTATCTGAATCATATTCAACCACGCAGTAGGTTGATGCAACCAATCCTTTTTCCCGGCGTACATGTGGGAGAGCTGTTCCCTGCGGAGCGACCTTAAGAACGGCGATTTATATAGATCCGTTTCACTGAAACGAACTAGATGGAGATGCATCGGGGACGAGTCGCGATAAAATTGTAAAGCAAGATGAAAAGGTCACATCCGAGACGCAGAGGGGAGGAAAGCTATTTGCAAAGAAAACCTTGGAAAATCGATATAGGTCTCTCAATTTGTCCCTCGAAAAGTCTCATCTGCGTCGGAATAATTCGAAGTGGAATCGAACCGAATATAGAATGTCATTTTTGTTCAGACTGCACGTCAGCGCAGAGTTCCGTTTCGAAACTCATTACGTTGCTCCTTTGAGTCCAATAACAAAATCGCCAGTTGCTATAGGAAACCTCGCATCTATTTCTATTTCCATTCAATGCACTTTCCGTTGCGAATCACCGACGACTCGTCAACGGGGCGGGCATTGCGTAAGCAAAGGCCACTCCGGTGTGTTGCTGTCGATGGGAGATTGAGAGCACGTATCGGATTGCCGAGTAGAAATAAAAGTGCGAATGTAGGAGTCGAAGAGGCTGGAAACACCTGCACCGGGCGTATACATGAGCGAAAAAGGGAAAGAGACAGCTCCCGCAAGGCTCGTGAGTGCCTGGCATGTAGATTGGCGCATGCATACGTGGAAAGGTGGAGAGTAGAAACAAATGCAAACATGAAGTGGGCGACTGGTGCTCGTGACATTTCATCGAGAAAGGGGGTTGCAAACGATAGAGAAACAGCGCGGTCGAGAAAGAGAAACGAGGGGTTTGTGTGTGTCGTACATCGCCACGTATGTCGCGTATACGGAAACGACAGACATAGAGGAGCGAGAGCTGGCGAGTCCGGGTTCGAGCTTTCCGTCAGCACCACGAATGTTCGAATCGAACGAATGTTGTCAACTCGATTGGTATATTTGCACTCGAAATAACGGGTACTCGGGGAGGTGTGCGCGATGCATTGAGTCACTTCGTCCACTGTGCTCGAGCTTCTATTTATTTAAACTCTTTGAGACCGATTGTCTACCGCGTCACCGTACACACGTATATGGACGAATGACAGCCACCAATGGGAGAACCTGAATATCGCGGCGGTAAAGTAAGGTTTCTGTATATAAAAATTTCAATATGTGCAATCTTTGGGTCAAGATTGTCAAATACTAGCAGGAAATTATGAAATTATGAAATCATGGAATAATGTAATCATGGAATCATGGAATCATGGAATCATGGAATCATGGAATCATGGAATCATGGAATCATGGAATCATGAAATCATGAAATCATGGAATCATGGAATCATGGAATCATGGAATCATGGAATCATTGAATCATGGAATCATGGAATCATTGGAATCATGGAATCATGGAATCATGGAATCATGGAATCATGGAATCATGGAATCATGGAATCATGGAATCTTTGGCATCATGGAATCATGGAATCATGGAATCATCGAATCATGGAATCATGGGATCATGGAATCATGGAATCATGGAATCATGGAATCATGGAATCATGGAATCATGGAATCATGGAATCATGGAATCATGGAATCATGGAATCACGGAATCATGGAATCATGGAATCACGGAATCATGGAATCATGGAATCATGGAATCATGGAATCATGGAATCATGGAATCATGGAATCATGGAATCATGGAATCATGGAATCATGGAATCATGGAATCATGGAATCATGGAATCATGGAATCATGAAATCACGGAATCATGGAATCATGGAATCATGGAATCATGGAATCATGGAATCATGGAATCATGGAATCATGAAATCACGGAATCACGGAATCATGGAATCATGGAATCATGAAATCATGAAATCATGACATCACGACGTTATGAAATCGAATTATTGGCACCTAACTATTAATAACAACTGAAAGTTGGTTCCGTAATTGTTCATGGGTCGAACGAGCTCTCAGATATATCAGCAGAAGGGAAGAAACGCGCATACATCATCCCTCCTGGATTCTTTCGTGCCAAGTGAAACTCTATATAGCACCCTCTCCGTTGATTTATGTTTCCCGAACTCCGACCTAACAACTCAGCCTGCCGCTTCCAGGGCGCGAGGTGGTAAGATGCCAGGGGCTTCTTTCGATCGAACAATTTTAGCTCCATTGTCTCGCTCCCCGAACTCCGGTACATGTATATGAAGTACCGGCTTGTAGTGAAAGATGCTACTTTGCTGTTTCTTGGCGCAATGGAATCCGATACTTTCGCGAGTATAATTGGAAAGTTTGTTGCACGGTAGGAAAAAAAACTCTGTTGGAAGCGTTAGTTCGGGATGGGCGATTCTGGACTCTTTCGTTGCCGCTTCGAATAAAAGGGCGAGGGACGGAGATTGCAGTCTGGATCTGCTCCGTGTGTATCGTTACCTCTTTGGAAGAGGACAAAATCAGAGATACTGTGAGTTGCAGTCACAGGGCAAAATGGGGCACCACCAAATTTTCAAGAAAAACGCATTGGAACATTGTCAAGATTGGGATGAGATGGGAACTCTGGACTTAATGCGCAAACTGGGTACAATAGAGTACCTTCTGTAGATCAGGTTTGCCCATTTAAAAGAAAACCTCAATCCTCACGGTTACGGTGAGGTTGAGAGGTAACCCATTTTGTCACGAAACGCATTTTTTCTTAAATGCTCGGAGTAATTATCACGAATTTGGCTTCTTTCTAGCGAGCGGACCTTCATCATTCTGGACTCATCCAAACGACTTTTATCTCTCAGTTTCTCCGTTTTGCCACGTAGTCCCTTACAAACTTACGGAAGGAACCAGTGATTGGCACATGCTTCTACCTCTTTTCTCTCCAAAATCGTGTTTCATTTCCCCTTCTCCGCTGCCTTACCAATGTCTGCACCGGTTTGCACTGTATCTTCCGCAGCCACTAAAGCTCCGAGTCTGCCGGCAACTCCGTGCTGAGGGTGCGATCGTGAAAGAAACGACCCAACGACCGGAAAGCGATAACGCCTTTTAACGAAACTCCGAGAAAAGTATACGCTTGGCAGGGTTTATCTGTCCGGAAGCGGTGGAATTTCAATGGGGCGCGATTTCTTGGCCCCGAGCTGGCTCCGGGAAACGAGAGTTTCGCCGGAACGTTGATCACCGGGGGGAGAACCTGAAAACTCACTGCGTTACTCTCGTCCCTCTCGTTTTTTCTCATTTACAAATCCCTCGGTCGGTACGACGATTTTCGTTCCTCTCGCCGCTGCCGAGTGTCTCATCGGGCTCGTTCCAACCTTTTACTCGCTACCGCCGCTAAAAAAAAGCAAGTCACGGCATTATGAATTCTCTTCCCCTCTCCGATTCTCGGTAATTGAATATGTATATCGCAGCGTCACGCGCCAGTTTGCGAGGGTGAGAAGTTTACCCGAGAGGGCGTGGAATTTCGCATAGATGCAAGTGTGCAGACCAGAGAATCCCAACAGATCATGCAAGTAAGCTAAGCTTTGATGCCATTTTATGATATTACGGAGATCCTGGTAGACATTTTAGAGCGTTACATTGGGCCCTGATAAGAGCCTAAGAAGACTTTTTCAGGACCTTAATACACGCTAAAAAAATGGTATGGAATTTAACGTATTGCTAATGGGAGTTTTTATGCATAAACTGGTATATTAAATTCCATGTACAATTGCGATGAAATATTAACGTACAGTATATTTTGAAAACTTTCGAAATACTTTGCGTTTAATATTTAAATTTTACTATAAAACTACTTAAAAATAATTGACTTCGATTTCACAGTAAACGTGCATTAATCTTTCATCACAAGTGTACATTAAATTTAACGTATCAGTTTTTGCATAAAAAGTTCCATTCCGGAGCTTTAAATTAAATTGTTTTTTAAACACTGCAGAGCTCGATTCGGCGTTCCAAAAAATCTAAGAAAATAACGATCCTTTATTTACATTAATAACTCGAAACGAGTGGTATAAAAATTGGCTCTCGCTGTTGATTAATACAAGACTGGATAACACTGGATAACAATATCGCACTATGCGAGGTCCAATCTCCACAATGTATTAACTTCTCTTCACGTCACAGTGCGCGCTCAGTTTTGAGTTTCTCCCGGGAGTACCAATACAATTCCGCATTGCAAAGTCTCTTCCGGCGATGAGAAAGCGAGGAGAGTGTACAGTGAGTGAAACGTCGGGGTGCGCCAGGCCCGCTGTACCGTCCGATTTCTCGGTGAGTGCGTGTTGGTGGGCTTTGATACGTACTTGGCGTAATTTTCGTAGGTTCCCTGTAGACTGAGGCTACGAGTACTTCAGCCTTAGGTAACTGTGAGTAATGTCGGACCAGAATTCATACGTCGTTTATATGTCGCGTATATTAAACATATATCGGATTGTGTGCATGCACACGTGCTCGACAGTCATACTTGCACAGGCGACGCAGAGCGGAGAGACAGCTAGATGGTCGAGGGAGGGGGAAAAACGGTATATACATACGTATATTTATATATATTATATATATGTATATATAGGTATACCTTTTGCTGTAGAGCCCTACGGGAGTAATAATCTCGGAGGTTTCCAAGCGCACTCTCAGCGTACGATATGCGACCTCGAACTAGTTCCACGTAGCTTCCCGTGCTTTTCCCTAGCACAGCCTTACTCCACTTTGCATATACGGGAATCGCGCTCGAGGCGGCTACAGAGTTAATAGAAATGTACCGGGCGCTTCACGGAATTCTCGTCGAGTGTACGCGAATCTCACGTTTTCCGTCTCTGCTCTTTCTCTCGCGTTAACTGCACGAACTTCTCATCGATGGACCATTTTAATTCGATACCGATCGCGAAGTTGGAAAATCATCTTTGCGTCTAGAAAAATTTAGTGATTGATTGATTCATAATTTCTTGACGGGCTGCTCCTTTTGCAAATAAAAATTGATAAAGTGCATTTAAAAAATGTATGCAGCTTAGTATGTTGTCACATGTACTCTTTTTTGGCTTCTGGACTTACGTAATTTTTTATTAATAACAATAAATATGGACGGATGATTAGATAGATTATAAAATAAGAACTGACCCTCCCGTCAACGAACTTCTCGTACATTAATATGTTACACTTGGCTACGATGACCAAAGCGTTGAATGACTACGACGTGAGCACAAGTGCATTATTTGTTGAATGAAACTCTTCATGAAGCGATGACATATAAATTTAAGAGCGCTAACAGAGGTACCAAACCAATAAACCCATTTAGAAAAAAATATTTATTTGACGGGTGTATCGTAAATCAATAACAAAAATAGTAATGATTTTTTAAATAAATACTTATTTATTAGAGGGACGTTAGTGAAACAATTTTTTATATCCTGCGTCAGTTAACAAGGAAACCTGTCGTTGATGGTGAAGTCACGTCGAGCGTAAGTTTTCAACCATTTCATATATTCGTAACGTTGGATAGGGCACGAAGCCCCGCGATTTCTGCCTAGTTCCGGTCGTTGAATAAACAATTAACCAACCACGGTTATTATACAATATATTTTGATTACGGGACGCCAGTAAACTATTTTTTTTCTCTGGATAAGTTGACAAGGAAACATGTCGTTAATGGTAGAGTCACGTTCCGCGTAACTTTCCAGTAACAATTTCATATTTTCGTGATGTCAGACAGGGCACAAAGGGTCTCGGTATCTCCGCCTACTTCGTTTCGTTGAATAACCAATTAACCAACTTCTGTCATTATGCATTATAGTATGGTGTTTAGATCGGATTAATTGAGAATTTGCTTGCAGAATTAGCTCGACGTATACATAAGTTGATAAGGAAACATGTCGTTAATGGTAGAGTCACGTTCCGCGTAACTTTCCAGTAACATTTCATATTTTCGTGACGTCAGACAGGGCACAAAGGGTCTCGGTGTCTCCGCCTACTTCGTTTCGTTGAATATCCAATTAACCAACTTCTGTTATTATACAATATAGTATGGTGTTTCGATCGGATTAATTGAGAGGTTGCTTGCAGAATTAGCTCGACGTATACGATGTCGCGTGTAGGAAAGAGCGAACCCGGTACTGGTAAGCCTCGACGACTGTACAACTGCCTCAATTATCTCCCCAACCATCGAAGACTCCATGATAATAATTCTACGAACGATCCGAGGCATAGACGTCGAATAAATCTCGTACGCGAGCTCCCCAAGGCGCGTTCGTTTCAATGCGTTGCAGCATTAAAGTAAATGGCCCAGTTTCTGACACTCTTCCAGTTTGTGTCAGGGGTGACCTAGCATAGTCGGTTCCCCTCCCCCGATTTGATATGCAGCCAATGGGTAGCGCGCGTTCGGCGGCTCACAAACTGGGACTCTTGGTCCTCCTTGTTTATCCCTATGATTTTACACGCTTAAAGCGAGAGAGCTGCGTAGAAGTGACATAAACTGGACCTTTTGCCTTAAATGCGCGAACGACGCTGACGCTCGACGAGTATCTTTAATTTGTCCTCGAGCATCGAAAGCTTAGAAGAAAGCAGCCCGAATCGGAAGCCTGGGGCAAAATGGCCCCCCCCCCCTATGTTTTTAGACGAAACTTTCTTTTCGTTATGTCCCGCGAAGAAATGGCAAAAAATGGTCCGTTTGGCCCCGGCGCACCGTGTTGTCCCGTTTCGTCCCTGTAACACCCAGGATCGACCTGCACGGGAAACACACAAATAACGCAGGGTGCAGTTACAACAGCCCGGGAGAAAAATGGTCCCCCTTCAATTTTTAGACGAAACTTTATTTTCATTATGTTCCGCGAAGAAATTGAAAAAAATGGTCCGTTTTGCCTCTGCGCCCCGTCTTGTCCCGTTTCCTTCCCGTAACGCAGAGGGTCGTTCTGCATCGGAAACTTCGGAAAGTCAAGATTCCAGAAAGACGTCAGTCACATATAACGCAGGATGCAGTTACAGAAAGCAGTGCCAATATAAATCTCCCGGATGAAGGGGACGGCGGGGGGGGGGGGGGGGGGAAATAGGCTCTCGACGGAAAGTCGTCGAAAGGACCGAAGGTGTCCCAGACGTGACGCAATATCCGGTGTAATTACCGGGTGGATACGCTAAGGGATCGTCGCGGTGGGACGAAGATTCGATGGAGCAAATAGCGGACATTTCAACTTTACGCGGAAGGACGAGCAACCCGCAATCCGCGAGGTCCGTCGGAGAACCGCGAATCGATACGATCCCATTTTGCCGCCGCTGGGTCGTCGAGAGGCCAAGTACGACGGGAACCTATATACGATGGCTGGGCGAACTCTCAAGAGAGGGAGAACGGGGATGCTGGGGAATAAGGTGTAATGGCGAGACCGCCGACGAGGGCTCCAGCTGCAGTTGCCCGGGAAGACATCCAAACTTTTTCTAATTCGAAACTCGACGCTCGTCTCCACCGACTCGTGTGCACACCCGCGTGCGATATGTATCGGCAAAAAAGTTTTTTTTTTTATCGTTCAAATTGAAACAGAATTTTGCACGGAATTCGTTTCAGAGATTCGTTGCATTATCCCTGGTGTGACGATGACGTCAGCTCCGGTTCGAAAATTTCACTTTCAAAACGGATATGACGTCGCGCAAAAAAAAATTGAAAAATTTCGTTGTGAAGTCACTTCTGGTTTTTAAATGTCAGTATTTGACCGGAAGTAACGTGTTGTGGGAAAACGTCACATCCGGTCGGCAAATGAGTTTCCCAAACCGGGAATGAATTTGCGTTCAAAAATAAAAATGTTCAAACCGGAAGTGATGTTTTTCGCTATGCCGCCACTTCCGGTCGAAAACTAATATTTAATCCCCATTCCGATCGCGAGTGGAGGACAGGTCCATTTTGCCCCGCTATTCCTTATAGATGCGATCCGGTTTGAATAATCTCACTTTCAAACCGGAAGTGACGTCATGCAAAAAGAAAAAAATTGAAAAATTTCGTTGTGACGTCACTTCCGGTTTGTAAATCTCGATTTTTGACCGGAAGTGACGTTATATGGGAAACCGTCATATCCAGTCGGAAAATGAGTTTCCCGTTAAAAATTTAAAAATTTTCAAAGCGGAAGTGACTTTCTTCGCTATGATGCTACTTCCGGTCGAAAACTAACATGTCATCCCCATTCCCATCGCGAGTGGAGGACAGGTCCGTTTTGCCCCGCTCATCCCTATAGATGGACACCGTTTGTATGTGTCGCGACGAACGGTTCATCGTCACTTCCTGTGTGAGCACGACGACAACGAGGTTGACAAACAGACACGGGAATACCCACCGTACTCTCGTGAGGACTCTTCCGATTGTTTGGTAAACGTGATAATAGGGAGGTGCACTTGCCTTGACGGTGCCCGTCTATTCGATTCACAGAAGGCAGTCAGTAGGTACTTCTCCGGAAGCAGGGACGTTTACATGCCGTCGTCCTGTTACTCGAGAGCGAGCGATATGAAACTCGCGTGCGGGCACCGAAGTGGGCTCGCCTCGTCCTCGAGACCTCTTTTGAAGTTCCACTCTACATAAACCGACGATACACAGGCTCTTGTCCACCGGCTGTTAACTCGACGCTCTCGACTCTCCGTACGCTGACATTGCCGACGCTAGTGCGAGAAATTCTCGTAAATTTCCGCCAAAGTTAATTGCAACAAAGAAAATCCGGGAAGTTATTCATTTTCATTTTCATCAATTTTCACGCAGCTTCGTTTGTATTTTACTTTCATCTGTGAAGCGCCTGCAATAAAGAATCTTCCTTAATTTGTTCGACCCCCCCCCCCCGTGCAGCAAGATTTGCGATTAAATTAATTAAGAAAATGAACAGACTTTTTTCGGAAAATTAAAAATAATACTGTACCATGAGTCACGCTTTTAATATTCATCGGTGTGCTGCTTGCTTGAAGTTCGTTTCGCTAAGGCAGCTACTGCGTGGCAGACTAGTCAAGAAAGTGCCAAATTTTTACGATTTTTTATCCAAAACTGTATGCATTTATTGAAAATAAAAGAGGTTGATTCGTACTGTTGCATGTGTCCTCAATCAAGAAAAATATTGATCACTATGATTTTGCAAGAACAACAACTGGTAAATCCTTAAATTAATTATTCTACGGAAACTAAGATTCCTCCGTATGGAGCGAAACCCGTGCTTTCGACATAAATTACTTTCGCATTAAATTTATGTTTTAACTTCGAAACAATATTTCGCTATTACGAAGCTTCTTTGGAAACATCACATCGTCAAATTTTCTCACGGAAAATCGATAGTTTCCTCGATTGAGGACCCATGCAGTAATACAACTAGACTTCCGTTACCGTTAATAAATGCACAACATTTTCGATAAACAATTGTAAAAAGTTAGCAGTAGTTGAACTAGTCGTTCCGTGCAGTAGTTACCTTAAATGAATTATTTCACGCAAACTCAGGTTCCTCAGTGAGGTGGCAAAACCGTGCTTTCACTGAATTTCGATGTAACTTTCACGTTAATTTTATGTTTTAACTTTGAAACAATGTTTCGCTAATATGAAGCCCCTATGGAAACATGACATCGCGAACTTTTCCCATGGAAAATAGATGCGCGTCGTGCTCACGACGTGTTTACATCCGCCTCGATTAATTAATCGAATGTCAGGGTCTGCGTGAACCCTGGACGGAGAGAAAGCCCCGTGTCCATTCGCGCGCGCATTGTATAATACGATCGATTTATCGCTAAACGCCCTCGCCGAACCGCGTGTACGCCATGGATTATTATATCCTCATCCTGTATTCTCGGTTGTGTACGCAAGCCCCGGTTGAGCGGATTTCGCTGCGGGTGACGAACGACGGAGGTGGTTGAGGGACACCGGCAAGCGCGGTCGACCCTTTGGTTCCGCACTTTATTAATGCCCTCCGGCGGAACTGACTGATCGATAATGTGGTTAAGTACGATACCGACATCGCGAACATGTTGGATTATTGTCGTTTGCAGTTCTAACTTTATCGACAATGTTTTGCCACCCAATCGTGAATTTATGCGAAATTAGTTTTTTGCCACTAATCCTGAATTTATGGAAATTCAGTTTTTTTGCCACTGAACTTGAATTTATGGAAAATTAGTATTTTGCTACTAATCTTGAGTTCATGTGAAATGAGTTTTTTTGCCACTAATCTTGAATTTATGAAAAATGAATTTTTTCTGCCACTGATCTTGAATTTACAGATTTTTTTTTTTGCCACCAATGTTGAATTTATGGAAAATTAGTTTCTTTTGCAGCTAATCTAAATCCAAGAGTCACTGAACGGTCACGGTAGTCGATAAGAACCGTTAATCCCTCGCGTAAATCAGGGCTATCGGAAATGGTGGAAAAGATATCGGTGTAACAAAGTTAGAGAGACTCGCCCGGTGGAGAAGCGGCTGGACTAGTGGACAGTGAAAGCAGTGGTTGTGCACATTTCGGAAGGTTGCGCTGGTAATGGTAACTGTTGGTCGGGAATGGTAGAACCGCGATACCTTCATCGGATATCTAATGGGATATTTCCGTGCTTATCCCGGTCTGTATCGCGTCGGGACGGTGTGCATCCGAACCACCCAAAACACCTTCACAGCCATAGCGGATAATCTGCTGCGCTGCCCTCCACGTCGTGATTTTATCTTCCTTTCCATTTTTTACTTTCCCATAACTCTCGTAAAAAGTAACGAGTACTGTGAATTATCGTTGTCGAGGAAAAATAAAGGAGTCCAAGAAGGTATGTAACGGTATTGCGATGGTCTAAATGAAAATCACCACGTTCGAATATAATAAATTGTAGAACGGGTTCAATAAAAAAATATATATATATTTTTCTCATATTTTCTATTTACAAACAAAAATTAACTCCTTCAATAATTCGTTATATTCGGATCTGCGGATTATTTCGCATAATCTCGGCACTCTTATGAACTCGTACGAAAAATATGATTACTATCATATTTTTTATATGACTTTTTTTACAGATAAGAAAAATGAAACACATTTTCTTACTTTCGATTGGCACATCGGTAACGCTTTCACGCGTTTATACAACCGCTTCGTTGATCGTTGATTGAGCGATTCTCCGGCGTCTCGATGGTAAAAACGCCACCCAGAAGTGCAACCCTAAAGTGACTATCAAGCGAGCGCGTAAACAGATTTTTCGTGATGCCAGCGAATTAAATAAAATTCCCTGGCACAGCTCGTGTGTATAGACACAGAGGGCTCTTAAATTACCACCGGGCATGCCTTAACGATTTTCGCGAAGGTAAAGGGGAATGCATTTATAAACGGGCCCTCGCTTGGCGGGCTTTGACCGAGTTTCTTTAACGCACGTTTAACATGGGAGTTGGCTAAAGTCAGTGAGTGGCGCGATACTGGTGCAGGTTCATTGAAGTGCAGGTTTATTAATGTACCATTAATAATCCTGCGAAAACCTTAAGCCCTCTTTGCGCGATCCAACGTTTCAAAATTTTCCATGCCCACATTAAAATTTTGAGTGGAGATTTCGCTTAGCTTTTACGCGAAACGTGCATTAGCCGTATTCTACTACCACAACTTATGCGCTATGTAAAAATAGAAGCATCATCGTATATATGCGAATTCAACGGGAATTAGTCCCTCCCTTTCGGAGACTTTCAAGGGGGATTATTCTGGGATAGTTGAGTGCTTCAGGTTTCTCATATTCATACACACACACACACACACACCCATATATATATATTGACGTAGTTCTTCTATTCATCTCACTGCATACAACCTCGTTCAGCCTTTTCTCTTCCTTTATCGCGGGCTCTTATTTCACCCTCTTCTCCGACACGTATATACACAAACCCACTTTGAGAGAGCCACTCGATCGGATTTACCCTGCAAAAGTACCAACCCTCGATCTTTTCGTTTAAATCCACGTAATCGGGAGATAAATGAAGAAAATAAAAAAGGGCCAACGGAGAAAGAGCCGTGACTCCGAGTTCGGACGACCAAGTGAAATCGCCACTCAGTAAAAAAAAGGTTCGTACATTTAACAATAATTTTTTGCGACAAGAATCCTTGATTTTTAATTCTTGTTAAGTTTACTATTTTTTTATACGTCAAAGATTCACATTTATGTAAGTATAAAGATTGTAAAATTGACAAAAATAACATTATAGACGTTTGTGGATGATAAATGTTTGTCAAAGGCGAAAAACTTTGTTTCATCTGATATTTTTATCTAGATATTTTTTTTTAACCCCAGCAGCTTCATCGTCGAATTACGGTTTGATTTCCAGCGAAAATGTTCAGTATTAATGTGCGCCTTTAATTCGCCCTCTTTTCCGACACGTATATACACGAGCCAGCTTTCAGAGAGCCACTCGATCGAATTTACCCTGCAAAGGCACGAGCAGTCGATCTTTTCGTTTACATTCACGTAATCGAGAGATGAGTGGGTAAAATAAAAAAAGAACCAACCAAGAAAGTTCGAGTTCGAATGAACAAGTGAAATCGCCACGCATGAAAAAAAAGTTTCATACATTTCACATTAATTATTGGCCATAAAAGTCCACAATTTTAATTTTTCCTCATATCTACATATTTTTTTCTATTCATCAACGATTGGTATCTAATTAACTATACAAATTGTAAGATAAAAAAATCACATCAAATTAAATGCAAAAACCTTTGTTTCACCTCTATTTGTTTATCCATACAGTTTGTAGCCCCGGCAGCTTTCAATTACTGTTTCGTTTGCAGCGAAAATTTTCGGTATCGAAGTGCGATCATTAAAAAAATAAATGAAAAAATCTATATCGGTTTTCCGCGCGGCCGGGAGAAGCGGGAAAAGTGCGCAGAGCATTCCTACGGGACGATAACGAGAGTCAGACTCGTAAATTTTCGACTTTTGGTGAAACTCCGCGCTCGTAACGAGAACCGCCGAAATTTGGGAATCGAGCAGCGGGGAGGGTCGGACCGTTGGAGCGCAGAGAGCAGGGGTTACGGGACACGCGTGGCAAATTTGGTAAATAAAATACAGACTGGAGGGAAGAACGGAAACAGTATCAACAGGGGAAAACTGGTGGGAACCCTCCGTGCTCTCGCCCACCAATTCACAGCGGCACCGGGGCGCTGTTCCGACACGCGACGAGGGAGGGCGAGAGCTCGGCTGCCGCGACTCGGAAACTGCACGATGTACGTGTACAGAGAGAACGGGGGAGGGGCGAGTGGACGAGCTATGGAAAACGGAATTCATCCAGCGCCGCGCCCGCGCGCTCTCCGACGCATTAATTAAACCGGAGGGTTAAATAATATACCCCTAATTCTCGCTCGTCTATCTTCTCGCCTGCCGTTCCCCACCCACCCCGTCGGCTCTGCAGGCGCTGCGTTGCCCCCAGTTGCAAAACGTTATACACCAACGCCTGATTACTGATTGCTAGTCGTTATCTCTCCCAAGTAGATATGCGCGAGGCTGCATCTTCGGGTACCGGACACGATCGATTCCCACGGCGCGCGGAGGTACGAGGTTCGCGATAAGGTTTCGACCTTATCGCTGACGAGCTACGGTGAACGAGGTGCGAACGACCCTTTCGCCGGAAATGCGACCTACGCGTTCCATGCATTTTCGAAAGTGTACATTTTTTTACATTTTTGCTTCTTCATAGAAGAAACTTTGTTTTGATGAAACATTTTTTCGAGATTTCAATGTAAAGGTGTTTTAGAATGTTTCAAAATTTCGAAAAATCATATTTAGAAAAAATGTCTGGGTGCGTCTGTATGTGTCTCTGACTGAAAAATGGAAACACTTAGGACTTGAGAACGGCTTGGGCTGTCGAGCTGAAATTTCTACGGTTGGTAGACGAGTCAATCCTCAATAATTATTTTAAATTTTTTGCAAAATATTTTCGGTCATTAAAATTTCACGCGGTTTTGAACTTTGCTAAAGAAAAATCTGTGCTCACACTAGCTTTCAGAATTTTCAGCTGTCGGGCTCAGAAGTTGTACACAGACGGACTATTATCTACCGATGATCGCTATTTAATTTGGCGGGGATTGATTGAACTAGTATAAATTTTGTGAGATTTTGAATTTCTTGAATCTTACGAATAATTCATTTTTTTTTTCTGACGCGAGTTTCCATGTGAAATGTTGAGCTAAAAGTACAATAAGTGGCAGATTCGTGATCAGTGGGAAAAATACATCAGGCATCTGACCCCGAAACGACGAATAACGACCATTTTTATAGGAAATCTTTGTACTGAATATTGCAAAAATTACTCATTTTTAGTATTTTCAAATTGCCATATTATTTGCTTAAATTTTTAGTTTACTGACCAAACTTCCTCTATGGCGAAGCCAAAAAATCACGGAAAATGATTTTTCACATGAGCTTTATGCACGAAAGTAATTTAGATGAGGAAGCTTCGCGAAGCTTTCGATTTTCACGTTTTTTTTTAAGTTAAAAAAAAAGTACGGTTAGTTGACGGAAAAAGAAATTGGAAACGTAACAAGAAAAAGAAATTTGAGTCTCCGTGGACAAACTCTTTTTTACAGTGTACTGAACACTTCCGCGCGAATTTAGAGCTCACATAAAACAATCAAAGCTTCGATTTATTGTGTATAATAATACTTGGATGCTAATAATTTAATATCGCACAGAGGCCGCATTCGCCGGTTGAAATCCTAAAGTTTTAATATGTTGAAGACTAATTCAATCGAAACTTCAATTTACAACGAAGATATTAAGGTTTCCCCTTAGGTGAGCCGGCATTCGCCGACTCTCCCCTATAATCTTAAATTTCATTACAGAAACAGGACTTTTCGTTGGCTTAATAGCGCTGACGTTCTTTCGTGCAAGCGGCGTTTCTAATCTAAGTGCAAAGGAGAGCGAAAGATAGGAAGAAAAAAGAAACGAGATAGAGTGGTGCGGCTCGCGACGCGACGAAGTTTCCAAGGGGCTCTCTTCGTTCTCGCTATACATTGTCCTTCAAGAGGGTACCAACGTTTTCCCATCGTTTTCTCATTTTCTCTCTCCGTCTCCGACCATCCTCGCCGAACGATTTCCATTTTCGTTTTCGTCGGGGCCCACCGAGTCCCGAGTGTTCCTAAGAAAGCCGGCTTAATTACTTCCCCCGTGAGGTTGCGATAGGGCGGTAGGACTTGGCGGAGGAGAGAAGGGAACGGGGCATGTAAACGAGCGAGTTCTGGAGGAAGAATGCGGAGAACGCTTCGACTCTTCCGACACCGAGCTTTTCAACGAAGGTATTCTTCTTCCGGTCTTTGAAAATCACCAGCATCAAGATGCACGCTTACGTTGAGCCGGCGAGAGCTGAATCAGTCGGAGGTTGGAACCATCCTCCACGTCGTCAAGGCAACTCGACGAATCCTTGAAACGATATTTTACGCCACAGCACCTTCACGTTATCTCGCGGGACATAATCATAGTAATTCCTGCATCTTTGTCTGAGAAATGAATTTAACCTCATTGTATACCGTATTTTCCTTAATTCACACGTTTCTGTCTCCGCCTGCATTCGAGATACATTTCAGAGACATTGTTTGAATGTCTTCTCTTACAACGTCACTATTGGTGTTAAAATCTCACTTTTCGATCGGGAATGATGTATTTCCGGGATGACGTCACTTACGGTTTAAAAATCTCTTTTTTTACCACAAGTGACGTCATAGAGACAGTTTTTAGTTTTTCTCTGGAATTTATCTCGAATGCAGCCACTGCTCTAGTCAGCCAATAACAAAAACGTGTAACGTCACTTCCGGTTTGAAAACCTCCGTTTTGGACCGGAAGTGACCTCATACCGGGAATACGTCACTTCCGTTTTGAAAATCTCATTTTTGGACCGGGCGTGACGTCTTTCAGAGATGACGTCACTTCCGTTCCAAAAAATGAGATTTTCAAAGCGGAAGTGACCTTATAGAGACAGTTTTAAATTTGTCTCTGGAATTTATCTCGAATGCAGCCCATGGTCCAGTCAGCCAGTAACGGAATCGCGTAAATAAAAGAACACCGGAAGGCGGGTCAAAGAACATCTGTGAAACGTCTCAAACATATTCGTAATTCATATCGAATGTAAGCAGCGACAGAAACGGATGAATTAAGGAACACACGGATATTGCAGTCGACCTACACCGCTCCCTTTCGGTTCCTCCCGTTTCATCGTTAGCTCAACTAAACGAAATCTCCAAAAGGTCTCCAAAATCCTCGCCATCAGTGCTCGAGAGAAACCCTCACGGGCGAGGCGCACGCAAGATAGAATGTCGCTCGTAGTCGCAGAGCCAGATGTATTCCGAATGTCCCCGAAGATGAAGGGAGTGCAGAGGAAGTAGCTCTGAGTGGGAAACGTTGATTAATAATTCCACGAAGCGGAGTAAAGCGGAAGGAGTGCGTACGTGCTGGAGTATTCACGAGTCAAACAAATGGAGTGAACGAAGAAGAGCGACCTATTCTCTTACTCGTGCATTCGCAATCTCGGAGAACCCGGAGTGCTCCACTCGGAAAACCGGATGTTCCAGCAGAGTTTCCTTTCCTCATCTCGTGAGGAGGTACTTCGTAGTTTTTTTTTTTCCCGTTGGGTTTGAAGGAAGAGATCCAGCATTTACGACATCGCCATCGACGTCGATGGTTTTGCTACCTTCAGCTCATACCGGAAGTACCGCCATGAGCAACCGTTATCCGGGTTGCAGGACTGCTTGTCCTCTAGCGTCAATTCTATTTTCCTGGTTCAAGCATTGCACGAGAGATTGCATCGGGCACTCGGGCAATGCGGAAAATCGTCACGCGTCACGCGATGCTATACATGTTGGTTCGAGTGTCCTTTTCTGTCGAGGGAAAGGTTTTGCGGAAGTTCCGATAAAATAGGAGGCTGAGTAATTTCCAAGTTGGAAAGAGGTTCGCCGCAAATAGCTCGGCGAAACAACGGTAAAATAAAAATCACGACCAAAGTACGATCGTAAACGAAACGAAGGAGGCGTGGGCTCGGTGACATTACCACAAATAATGAGGATACGCGATAAGCTAGGAAAGAGGAGGGTACACTTAGAGTCAAGCTAGAAGAGACGAAGGAGACTTTTAATAGCGCAGCAAGTAGTTCTTATCGCGCCGAAGCTGTATACCCCGATCGTCCATAAATTAACTCCGGCGATTTTATCCGTCTGTTGAGCCCCGAAGTTCGGCGTTGCCGGTGTGATAAATCTGTGCCATTGGACGCCGAGTATTATGCTTATCCGCGAAAGTTTTTGAAGATAAGAGCGAGAGAAAGAGAGGCCATAACTTAAGATTGATGAGACATCGATTAATATAAAGCGCTGGGTTAGTCGAGGCCGAGAACTTGTTGAACCCTTTGACCGAACTTGGTCGTGCCGGAAACTTTCGGATGGTCCTAATGATCGGCTAAGAGAAATGGCATTTTATTCCACAAATTAATATTCACCAACGCCAATCGACCTATCGAATTTTTCGAATCCTCTGCGTGACATACTTAACATCCGTGCTATAGAGTTGGTTACCGCCAACTTCAGAACTAATGTCCAAGGCAACGTAACGTTTTCCGCTTTAAGGAAACCAAACCGTGGTCTTATAACCCGGAATCGCCTCCCGGTTTCGCTCGGACGCAGCCGCTGTGAAATCTAATCGTCCAAAAGCCAAACCCGTGATTGACGAAAGCTCGATGATAGTTACCGAGTTGATTACCCAGCGATGGCAGTGGTGAATATCCGGACATATATTATCCGGATATGTATTATCCGGCTTGTAGTAATGAGAAGATCGCTAAGCCTCAATATTACCGCTGTTCCGTGTGTCTCATTCCTCTGCAACAGTCTCGAATCTCTCCCGGCGTAAATTTGCAATCCCCGCAGCATCCCGGTCCCTCTCTCTCCGTCTCTCGCCTATATTGCATAATAATTCTGCGGTGGGCTGGTACAATCTGCTCTTCCAATTAATCGAGGAGTAGTCTCGACAGTTTCATCTGCTCGTTAAGTTATACACGCTGCGGCTAACCATCATTATCCAAAAGCCGTAGGGTTCATTAGTGAGTGCCTGACACACTCCTCTTGAAAACTTATTCTGTATTTATATTATGGAACATTTCGATGGTACGTCCACGGGTAAGGATGAAATGATCATAAACCCCATTTTAGATGGTGCTTGCGTTAGGTCCTTCTGCCTTTCAGTGGTAGGTAAAACAACCATTGAACGATGACGACGCTTCATGTGGGCATTTCTCGTTCAGATGGTCGATGGTCCAGCAGCGGGTTTAGGTTCGGGTTGTTCTGATGCCGGTTCAGGTCCAGATTGTTCTGATTCTGGTCCAGGTCTAGGTTATTCTGATTCTGGTATAGGTCTAGTTCACGAGGTTCTGATTCTGGTCCAGGTCCAGATTGTTCAGATTCTGGTCCAGGTCCAGATTGTTCAGATTCTAGTCCAGGTCCCAGATGTTCTGCTTTTGGTCCAGGCACAGATTGTTCTGATTTTGATCTGGCTCCAGGTTGTTCTGATTCAGCTCCCAATCCAGGCTGTTTTGATTCTGGTCCAGGTGCAACATGTTCTGATTCTGACCAGGTCCAGATTGTTTTGATTCCGGTCCAGGTCCAGCTTGTTTCCATTCTGGTCCAGATCCAGAGGACCTGGACCAGAGGAGTTCATAGTATTCTGAGGATACCCACTAATAAGCGGGCATCCTCAGCTCAGCAACATCTCTTAGGATTTTACCTTGCTGCACCACCAGCCAGAAACTGTTGCGAACTTCAAAGCAAGCGGAATAGCGAGAAATCATCCGTGCAAGCGTAAATTTTACGGGACGTTTGACGGGACCTCTTCTGTCGCATCCGTCTCGCCGGTTGTTCGAATTACGTAAAGCACATTTCCCGTAAGCAAAATACCGCGACCCTTTCGTCGGGGATTCTGAGACGCCGGGTGGAGACACTCGGTTTGCGTACGACCTGGAGACGTCTCGACGCCGGCAATTACTCAAGTCGTATAATCTCGTTGCTGAGCTACTCAGCGTCAGTGTTTACGCCAACGGGTTTCTCGCGAGGTACAGCGGGGTGCACAGGGTCGCGAGACGCGATTTACGAGTTAGCGGAGGGTTTCGCGAGGGTGGCGCGTAAAACGCGTAAAGCGCGCCGGTGTCGTTGTGCCGTGGCTGCTTGGATGGCGAGACGTGTTGAACCCAAAGAGGGAAGGATACGCGTTGAATATGATGACAAGCTGGAGGGAGGAGCTCCCGAGCTCTGGGTGACCCTGGGTGTAGGGTCGAGGGTGTGGAACTACGCGTCCCTCATTGCGAATGAGCCTCTTCATCCGCCACAACGCCTCCGGTAACCACCCGAGCTTTTTGAGAGTCGTTCACGTAGTCGCTAATTACACGAAGAGAACTTCAAAGCTTCGATGTCCTGAATTTAGTTCTTTTGCTTCCACTTGGAATACGGTTTTTTTGTGGGGCCATTTTTTTGTTGGGTTTTTTTTTAGAATGCCTTCGGAATGTCACCAAACTTCCCTAAGTCATGTGGATAAAAATGTCCGGTGTATGTGGGTCAAAAAGAACGTTAAGAGGATCAACGACGCATACTTTGAGCGAGCGAGAGCTGAAGCTTGCGCACTATCAGAAACTGATCCGTGATCATTAATGAACGGAGTCGTTACCATCGAGGTAGTTCGGTATTGAATTTGGCCGGAATTGGAAAAGTCATTCAAAACTTTACAAAGATTTTTGACGTCGGGAAACCAAAAATGAAGCAATGAAATTTAATCCCAAACGTTCCACGTTTCGCAATTATCTTCTCCATAGGTACTTGAAAATGTTTTCAATTTTTATTAGTTATAATTAAACTTTGACTGACCTGCGGTGTCGATGAGGTCGGTGTCGAGGTTGTTGAAGCCGCACCGGCTGAGGAACAGTAGGGACAGCAAAGAGAGCGAGCACACGAGGACGAGCATCCTCGACAGTAGCCTCACTCCCAGAACGCGCAACATCGTGTCCCTGCGTCGCCTGTAATCACACGCGTTGCCACTGTAACACGATTCAATTTGCGTGCCCGAAAGCCTCCGCTCGGCTCTCATCGCTTCAACGCCAATACACCAACATCAGCCCAACAACCGTGTAACCGTACGCTACTTTGACCGAAACACCGTTGGCGATTCAATTATTTACAACGAGCGCCCTGTCATCCCTCGGGAATGCCCGACGAAACTTTGCGCTATTTATAACTGAATTTCTGATCCTTTAACCCCATCCACCTCCCCCCACCCCTTTCCCACCGCCGCGGACCAACCATTGCCTCGAAACATTTGCAACTCGCTCGTTGCCGTTTCGGCTCTCAACAATTCTCGCGCAACTCGCCCGTTTCCCACGATATATTACCCTCGCGCACGTACGCGAAATTCCGCGATTAAAACGTTTCGTAACCAACTTTTCCATAAAGCGCTCAACTATGTTTATCATATACACCTACAGCGCTCCTATATTACTCTACGATTTAATCGGTCGTCCATTTACGGAAAAAGTTTGCACGGTAAAAAAAAGGTGGTATATTTATTAAACATTTACCGTCTACGATAGATCCACAACAGTTTTTCTTGCTCCGCAGACGGATAAGCAAAAATCGAATTTTTGACTGAACAAATTGTAAAAATTGCAAGGAAATGGTAACATTAAAACTGAATTGGGCGGGTTTGTCGGCGAGAAATGTTTTTCAAGAGTAAAAACCACTTTTGCCGTGGCGTAAAGTGGGAATATGGTAATTCGGTATGGCAAGTGGAAATATATAAGAACAAGTGTATTAAATAAAGCTGAGAATTTGAATAACGAGATAGCAAGTATAGCCCTCGGACCGATAGCCTGCAGAGGATGAGATAATGCGGTCGATCCTCAGGGTTTGGTTCGCGGAGCACTCCAACGTAGTGCGATTTGCGAGCTGGAGCGTTACGCGCGGGGGTGCCGGAATGAAATATCGCTTCTTGCCTTTAGCGAGTCTCTCCATCCCACTTGCGCTTCGAGCTTTCTACCCTTTCGTTTTTCATCCCTTCGCTCTCCATCCTCTCTCTCTACCCTCCGGCTCTTATTCTCCCCGCATCGCTACTTCGTCCTCCTTTCTCACTCAGCTTCCACCAACGGCCACCCTTCTGTTTCGTTGTGTTTGGCGAGAAACGAGGATTCGACGAGGGTGTATAGATATACCACTCGCGCTATACTTCCGCCAGTTACGGCGTAGGAAACACGAGGGCAACGAGGAAGAGAGTCGCAGCCAGTCCGGGCAACTCTGGCGCATCGCCAGAACTTTCCTGTCTAAATCAATCATCGCTTGCCTGTCCCCTCGTCGGCTTGCAGGATCACGTCCTGCCGGTCCTGATCTTGCTTCGAATCCGCCCTGATGAGCTTAACTTAGCAGATCCGAAATAGCTGGAGGGGCTAACGAACCCCCACGCCCGCTGGAAAGGACATCATCCACGGTCCCAATTGGAGTCGGAGGAAAAACTGACGAAGAACGAAGCACCAGTTTTCGGCCATTTTTGTTTTTACCCATCCTGTCCTACGGAAAGAAATACACAAGATAGGGGATATCTTGACGGAGTTTCAAAACCCTGTTTTGGGACCGGTGTGGGGTGATGAGAAAGGTGAAAAAAGCGTGATGAAGAAGAAGACCTACTATCTTTTCCCTCATATAGGGGACTCCCAAATTGCATGGGGCATGCGAAGTCATAAGAATTGCGACTCGATAATTTACATGAGGATTCTTTGGGCCATGGCAAAAGCAATGAGCCATGATTCGTCCCTTGGAGGAACTTCGTCACCGACAAACAAAAATCCTGAAGTTGGTGGTCGAGTGCGCTCTGAGGAAAATCTTGTTTCGCACTGTATGCAAAATCGCACTGCTGCATCAAAAATTAATCCTCTGGGTAGGAAATATCCTCGCGCATGCGCTGCGTGGTTTCCATTTGCACAAGTGTACTAAATAGAGAAAACCGAAGTCGAGTGCAGAGTCGGTGGCCAATTGCGTCGCCCCGGCAGTACATCACGTAATAATATTGAATGTATGTGCAGACTGATCCTACCCGTGTTTTTCTCGTTCACCAGTCGGGCGACGAGTTGATGAACGAGCCTTATCGGCGTTTCGCTGAAAACGTCATTAATTTAACGGGGCTTTTCGTTGGATTACAAAATGAATAATTTGAATTGATGCTCCCGGCGTAACAAGCGTAAAATATAAATGAATGCGAAATCCGGGCACCAGGAGCATATATGCAGAGCAAGGGTTACATCGCTATACGGTATGTATAATTCTACGTGTATACGCATACCGTATATGATCCACTGCTATATTTAATACGCGAAAAATGGAATAACAAATCGTTCCGATTTTATCATTAATTCTCCCGTGCCTGGATGCTTTTACTTTATTAACAGGAGGCTCTCGCGTCAATTTATAAAATCCATTACAACAGGACTGTATCTAAAGGGCCAAATAACTATACGTCTTCATTTTCAGCGCCCCCGGCATATCCCGGGGTATTTTTATTATTATTTATTGATAACAAAGCTCTAGGACGGAGCCCCTTGAGAACTAACTCCAGGTAGAGATGATATAAAAAACAGATGCAATGCAAAAGCACAAACGATAAGTAAGGTTCATATGCAGCGTATTTAACATATTTAACATTCGACCGCAACCGCGGAGTATCAGGGCGAAGATAAATATAAATATAAATATAAGCGGACTGCAGGTAATGTTCCCGAGCATAAATTTTCGAGTGTTACATCGGGCCCTGACAGAGTTCGGAAGAGGTCTGACAAAGGCCTGACAAGGCCTTATCAGGACATTGTAAGGCCCCGCTGTAAATTGCTCGAAAATTTCTGCCCGGGTCGCTGAACAATTCACGTTCCTTCTCCGCCATTTCACTTTAAGTGAGGAAGCACCAGTCAGGGATGTGGGAAAATGCTCGCCGAAGTGCTCTTTGGCATGGAAACGGTGTTGGTTCGTATGGAACGTCACTGTAGGTTCATAAACTTGAACCTCCGGATCCGGCGATTGGCGCGTCTTCTAAGAAGATTAAACGATCGGCCATATCACTCCGAATCACTCTGTACCATTCATAGATTGGCCCAGCATTTTTTTCCTCGTCTCTCCAGAAACTTTGGTAACCCGCTACTCCTTTTGAGGCAGAGTTCCGGGTCTGCCGGCTTGCCGGATAATTCTTAGCAGCGAGCGCCAGCAAAGCGAGGGCTGGATGGATAGACAGAGCATCAGGAAAGGGAAGCGCGTCCAGATGCTTTTAGACTTTTGCACACAAGGCAAGTCTAATGCACTTTGCCCGCTTTTCCCTCGGCGTTGTTGCGCTGCTTCCTGCCTTCAATTTCGTACGAACGAGACAGACTATCCTTTCAATGATCCGGCTCGGATGCTGGAAAGCTTCCTCGATACCCCAGAAATCCGCTGCAGGGCGGCGGCAGAGAAGGGGGGGGGGGCAGACTCGCGCGTGGAATTCGAACGGAGCGAAGGGTTTTCGCTTTTTTTTTTGAAGAAGCTCTAAAACGCTGCAGGCTGGTTGGGGGGCATGAAGTAAAAGTGGAATCGCACCTAGGCCGTTACTTCCGGACGAAGACAGCTTTCCTCAGTACACTTTGCCCGCCGCTCGGTACGTGGGAGCGATACTCCAGGCTGCTGCTTCACTGCTGTTAGTTCTTCTCCTTCACCCCGCCACGTTCCTCCCTCCGTGCACCGTCTCTTGACAACCGTCGCACGTAGAATCCGCCGTGACACATTTTTAAAGCCGAATCTTGCCTCCTCCAACGTCTCTGGTCTGCACTTCAACGGGCTTCGGGTTCTTTCATACGTGGCGCCGGTATTCGGGCATCGAGTGCGGCGCGCACAGTCCGTGTGTGCACACACAGTTGAAACACGTTGCCCGCACGTCTTCGGCGACCCTCGCTGCCGTGTACACACCCGTTGTATACACTGCGAGTTCGCCGTCCTCTCCGTCTTCGCGGACGGATCCGTGCTCGCAACCAGTGAGCACCGACATATTTCTCTGCGTCAGAACCTTCGGTTACGTGTACGCCATCGGTCTTCCCCTGTGGATTTCGTGTCTGTATTTCTTCGAGATCGAGTGGCTTCGCGTTTCGCATACGTTATACAAAGCGCCAGCCGGTGATCGAGCAAAGCCCACCGCCGGCTCAGCCGCGCCCGCGTTACCGTAGCACAGAACAACCGACCCAACCGGCTCGTCCGCCTTCGTCTCGATGCGGCAAACGTTACAATCGAATACCCACGAAAAAGCAACCACGTCGATCGGCCTCCCGCTTGCCGGAAGCGCCGAGTCCTTTTCCCTCGCATCTTCGCTGGGGATGTGTTTTTTCGTAAGAAACGAATTCTACGCGGTATTCGTCGGAGTGAGCTTGGCGAGCTGCCACGCAAACCCGCCGGTTACGTCCCAGACGTCACGAGTCACGGACTATATTTTTGTACCCTTCTCTGCGCGTCGACGAAAGACGCGCATGATTTTTGCACACCTGCATGTTGTACTTTCGCAAAAGGGAGCGTGGTAACCAACAGCTCGGAGCGTTTCTTCACACGTCCCTTTGAATCGTCTCGGGGATGAAATGCTGGAGGTATTATACGTATGTCACGCCACTACACACCCTTGGGACATTTCGCAAAGGCTGACTGTAGAGCGAAGAGATGCGGAACAGTTATGGAAATGGTCATGGGAATCATTCTTCAAGGTGCATGATTCAGTTGCTGCGTAAAGAATTTTTGTAGTGATCGGACTGACAATTTTCAGACCGTGTCGGGTTTAAAAATCGCATTCTTTCAACCGGTAGTTAAGTATTTCCGGTATGACGTCACTCCCGGTAAAAAAATAACATTTGCAAACCGGAAGTGTCGTCACAAGGAAAGTTTTCAAATTTGTCCGCGTCACGTCATCCAGTTTAAAAGTGAGTTTCCCAAACCGGAAACAAGGTTACCGAGAAAATGTTCTATATTTTTTCTCTGGAATGTATCTCGCATGCAGCCAGTGACAGAAACGGTGTGAATTAAAGAACACAAGGGAATTAAAGAACGCAAGTTAACGAGGGAACAAGAAAAAAACGAAAGAACATCGAGACGATGAGAAATATGACGGTGAAAGAGAAAATGTAATTTCCTTTTCCCCCGTCAGTTCTTTATGTAGTTTTAATCTCGTCAGCAGACACATCACTCCTAACGACGTAGCCGTGAAAATCTTCAGTGAGGGAACCGACAGATAGACAGGTGTACCGGTTTATTCCAATGGGAGCGAGAAGTGTATAGCAGGCTGGTTAAATTTCGCCGGAGAGTCGCGAGACGGGGACGACTCTGGAAGATGGGAAAAGGGAGGCTAAAGCGGAGACGAGGTATAAAGGTCGCAATAACGCCGACAGTAATGTCCTCGCTGGAAGCGTGCCCACCGGGGACTTCGCTATTCGTCACGCTCTCGCGGGAGAGCTGTGAGCGAGCAGCGGCATCAACGTGTATTAGTGGTGGTCCTTGTACAGTTTCTCGTTCTGATTCTCTCTGAAACTGGATATCGCAGTGTGTATGCCTCCTCGTCCTTCACACAAATACCGACTGACACTTGTTCTTCATTAAGAACTGCGTTACCGCGGGAATTACACGGAGCGGCGTTTCCCGGGGTTAAGGGTAAAAACGTTTTCTTTGCGGATATCCGTTCCTCTTATTCTCGCGTTTCCCGACTTTCCCCGTTTTCCCAAGCTGCTCTTATCCTGCCGCGGATTACGCAAAGCTGGCGCCGTAAATTTAACGCACCGTGAGAGGCGGCCGGTGTGTCAGCGGGACGTAACTTCCTTAAGGACATATGAAACGACTCGGTCGGTAACCAAAATCTGTAATGAATGCGATTCAGAGATCGTAGACTTTTTGGGAAAAAGCGAAGCATTAGCGGATGTACAATTTAATACCGCCTTCGATGATGCTTCCGTTTTGTCCGAATCGTCAAGCGATTTTAAATGGCATTGATTCGAAAAATGCATCTATCTCTCGCACTCGTATGTCACGTGGTACATCTTTCACATGGCCGTAAAGCATGCAATACTTGTGATCCGAAAAGTGGAAAAAACCATGTTATCACTTGCAGTAAAGGAACAAAATTTGAAGATGACATAACGCCGATGAGGATTCAAAGAAGAATGGTTGTCTTCCGGAAGTTCGCCAGAAAAAAGCTATCGTGGCAGCTTGAAAGGTCGAAGGAGAGACATCACCGAAAGGAGAAATACCGCGAAGAACGAAGGGCAAGCGAGCAACCCACCCGTGAATAACACAGTGGCTGTAATTCCCTTAACACCTCTCGACTGCATGAAGCCCAAGACCTCGGCCCTCTGTCATGCCTTTGGCGTCGACGTGGCGGCCGTTCTCTTCGTACCTTCCATTCATTCCATGACTTCCATTATACCTTTGACATTTCATCTACGACGCTTTCAACTTCCCTGCGTTTGCGTTATGTCGCAGACAGCCGCGGCTGTTCTTGTAGTTAATGAGCTTTACCACACCATTTCCAAATGTCACCTTGGTAATTCTTCGGTTACATCCCCCAACTAATGACGGTAGAATTCTGCGGTGAGGGGTTTTCAAGGCAAGTCTTACTTTCACCACACCATTGACAAGACCGGTGGAGAAAAATCTTCAAAAAATGGCATATGTTGTCTTGAGCTTGTGATCTTTCAATTTGTAGGGTTTGAAAAAAATCACATTATACGTTCTACTAATTAACACTTGGCCATTCTTTTCATACCCCGTTCCATTCGCTCCATGACTTCCATTACATCTTTGACATTTCATCTACGACGCTTTCAAGTTCCCTGCATTTGCGTTATGTTGAAGCCTGTCACGGCTTCTCCAGGGCTAAATGAGCTTTGCCACGGCATACCCAACTGTCACCTTGGCAATTCTTCAGAAGGTTCTCCGGTTACGAACCCCAACTCATGGAGAGTCCTGCTCCGCAGAGTTGGCAAGCCATGCTTTACTTTCACTACGTCATTGACAAAACCAGTACAGTTAAATCGACGAAAAATATCATGTGTTGTGTTTGAGCTTACGATCATTCCATCGGTAGTCATTTGGAAACAATGACATTATTCGTTCTACTAATCAACCGTTGACTGAAAAGCAGCAGTTTTATGTATCCGACATTGAGGTTACAGAAAACCCTCCTTACGTCTTCTGAGACCAAACCCGACGAGAACGAAATTATTCAGCGCACAAACAGGCACGCCGTCGCGAGGCGTATAGCGAAGCGAAACTTACACGGCAACCATGCGAAACTGAGTACAGCGGTAGAGCGTAATACATCTTTGACATTTCGTCCACGGCGCTTTCAACGTCTCTGCCTTTGCGTTATGTTGCAGACAGTCGGGGCGGTGAGCGTGGCAAATGAACTTTGCCAAGCCATTCCGGAATGTTACCCTGACAATTCGTCAGGAGGTTCTTCGGTACCATCCCCCAACTAATGGCAGTAGAATCCTGCGCCGCAGAGTTTGCAAGGTGAGTCTCACTACACAATTCACAAAAACCACTACAGTTAAATCTTCCAAAAATGTCATATGTTGTTTTCGAGCTTCCGATCTTTCAATTGGTAGGGTTTGGAAAAAAATGACGTTATTCATTCCACTAATTAACCCCGGACTGAGAAGGATCAGTTTCATGTATCCGACATTGCGATAACAGAAAACCCTCCTTATGTCCTCTAATTATCAAACCCGTCGACAACGAATTTATTCGGCGCACAAATAGGCACGCCGTCGCGAGGCGTACAGCGCACTTAACTTGCACGGCAACCATGTGAAACTGAGTACAGCAGTGGAGCATAATACAGTCAGACTGTCAGAAACTAGTTCTAGCAAGTAGCGCAACCCTGCGTCTTTTCCGCCGGTCGGGGAAGTGAAAAGCGAGGGGGTTGGCTGGCGGTGGTGACTGGCAAGTTGAGTCGGTATACTCTCTCGTGGCCCTTTCTCGAAAATAAACAGAGGCAAGGAGTGGCCGGGGGTGTGCCACATCGAGTTTAGATAACGTCGGCCGCGCGTGAAGGAGAGACAGCGAGAGGGAAACTTCGGCGAGCGCGCCGTTTCCGCACCAGGAGTATCAAGAGTACCGCGGCGGCAGGGAAGAAGCGTAGATGGCGCTCGCGTAGAAACACAGAGGAACGCAGACTCGACCGAGAGTCTGTTTCAGCGGCCCAGCCACACTCGGGGTTTCGTACGTGAGATTGCGGTCAACAACTGACTCGGAAGGGTGCAACCGAGCGAAGGGTTATTAAAGAGCCCGCTCGTGCCTTGTTCCGTCTCTCCCTTGCTGTTCAACTGTACACCTCGCTCCTCCTCCCGCTTCCCTTTATACCACCCTTTTCAACCGGCGAACGCGTCCCGAGAAAGTGCAACAAACACTGCCGAGTCCCCTCCCGGTGCGCTGTATAAAAGCCCCTCGAGAGAACGAGGTGGATGGAGAGGAAGACTGAGATTAAATTACAAACCGGGCATAAAAAGAAACTCAAGGTGAATTCATTAACGCGCCACAACGAGTTTTATTTGTTTATGTTTTCTCGTGATTTTTCTTAACTTTATTTTTTTTTTGCTATATAAATATATATATATATATATATATATATATGATAATAAATATAATAAAAATATCTCGCTCAACGGTGCACGACAAAGTGTCGCGGGTCTGGCGCAGCTCGAAGAAACGACGCAACGAAATTGTTTGAAACTTATCGCTCCAACCGGCTCGTTACACGTTTCCAGACGGGCAAACATTTTTAGTCGCGAAATTTTTCGAGTGGCCTTTCGTGCACGCCGAGCCATTCGGTAAATGGCACTCGGCGCGGTACTCACAGTTGAGACACTCGACAGTTACTAATTACGCGAGGCTGATATCGCACCGAAATATCAAAGTTGTCTTGATTTATTTTTATTTTATTCTTTTTGCACGAAAAACGTTTTGATTAATTAACGCGGCGGCAATGCACAGCAACTTTTAACGAGATTATAACCCGGTTCTTTGAGCTCATACTTAATGAGAAGGTTAAATAAAAATACAAAAAAATCACTGCGCAGCCGGTAAAGTTGATTCGAGCTACGGCGTTCAACAAATTTACTGTACATTTTTTGTTGCCGAATAAATGTACGAAAAAGTATTCGGCTCGTGCGAGCAAACAGGGTTCCCGATTTCAAAGAAGAACTCCAGACACTCCAGACGGCTTTCGCTGATGCTTATAATTCGGTGGCTTTTTTTGGGCCCGTTGCATAATTTAATGGTTTTAAATCACATTGCGAGACACACTCCGCCGTCCGAGTCGAAGTTGTGACGATATTTGCCCCGAATTTCACGAGTACGGGATATCCATTATTCGTGTTTGCCGTTCGCTAATTAGGAACGCACGCACGTACAAACCGGAGAGGGGGCGGGGGGGGGGGGGGGCGGAAGCGGTATGAAGGGAAGTCCTTGCGAGTCTGATGGAACTTCTGTGGGGAATAGATAGATCTCCGTATATGCGCTCTCGAGACCAATATTTGACGTTGCTTCCGAAAGCAATCGCCGTTTCAGGGAGCGAGAAAGTGCAATATCAGACTGACCTCCCTCCCCCCTGACCAGACTCAACCACGAGGTTCAATAACGACGTCGGTATCGTCGGTCTATGCGGTTCCCACTGCGACGATCGTGTCTTCCGTAGTCACGAATATTTTATAGATATGGACACGTATATACACAGAAAGAACGAATTTTTGCACGAATAACTCTGAAATCTGATACGAAAACTTGGGCAACGGGTGGAAGAAGAGTCCTGGCTCGAACTTACTTGATATCGGGAGAACGAGGACTTTTTGTCATGAGAACCGATCTTAATGCCCCGAATCTGGAACAGAAAGGAGATGGGTCGCTCTTAAAGTTCCTTTTTTTTGGGAATAATTTATTGGACTCAACCCATGCCAATTGCGCTTGGAAAATCGACGATAATAACAAAAAGAACTTCATTCGAATCGATACTATAAAAATTTAATAAAATCGTATAAAAAAGCTCCACTTAATTATTTTTTCATCGTTTTCATTGCGTCAGTCTCGTAATTGTTTTTGAAACGTGCAAAATGGACAATGAAATTTTTCGTTTGGAAACAAACCGGTTCGAAGGTAGGATCGATGGAGAGCTTTTTATCACGGCGGGACGCGATTTCGTACGGTCCGGAAGTGGTGGGGTACGTTTGCGCGAGAGGAGGGTTATAAAGCTCAGTGGCACGCGAATTCCTCGTTTCTCATTCCTCGGCCGGCAGCCGGGCGCAACTACCCTGAATTGTTAGACCCCGCGAGCACGTGAAATCGCGAAATCATTGCCCGCCACCGCGATCCTTCGGTGAGAGCCGAGCCCGCCATTTTGCACGCGAACCTCGAGCTTTTTCCACCTCCTCCAAACTGCCTTCGCTACTTTGCGTAGTAATGTGGTGCGATATACGTTCCTCCAACGATGCAATCTTTGTAGGGTTATTCTGGTCGATATGGCTAATAATTGTATCACTTTGCTATGCGAGTCCCAAAGCAACCCTGTGCTACGACCGACTGCAGTGTCATTTCGACCGACTGCAGTGTCATTTCGACCGACTGCATTCGGCGGACCGATCTGGTCCGCATTGAAGTCATTCCGACTTCAATGCGGATCTTAGGTTCGGGGCAACATGTGGAAGTACACTGGAGTACGCAAACTAATCGGTAGTCACCTTTGGGGTCGGGGCAGGACGGTCCATTACTCCAGGAACCGGCAGTCGTCCCTTCAAACACTACACGTTAAAACGGACACGTTAAAATGGATAAACTGCGGCAAACGGCCCTCGGTAGAGGTGTTTCAAGTCTCCATGATACAATCTCTGTAGGGCTATTCGAGGCGATATGCCTACGAATTGTTTCACTTTGCAATGCAAGCCAATCACCGAGCCAATCTCCTTCGAGACTCAATTCCATGAGTCTCGAAGATGCATCCGAGCGAAGCATGAATTTCGGTAACCATATCATGGTTATTTGATACCCATGTATTCCTCCCATCTGCGATCAAAAAAACCAGGACATTACCCTCTATATACGCGCAGATAGTGAGCAGGAACCCTCGTAATCGTGTTGGCAGGGTAACGCCTTGTTTTTACCGGGTCTCTCGGTGGACTGGACGAGCGTAATGCCCCGGGAGAGACGAGATAATTAGGTTCGCCTCCTCATCGTGCGAGTCATTATCCTGTGGCGTAACGACCCAACGAGAGCTTTGTGACATTATATCCTCCTTGTTATGCGATACACGTCAGACACGATACACTTACAGCGAAGGCTATCAATGAGTCATTAGCCTCGTGGCTAGACTAGTTTTATCGAGGTGAATTTAAACTCCCGTCGACCCGTTTCTATGGGTCAATTCAGGGTGAGAATATGGACCGGCATTCATTACCCAGTCATAAGCAATATGGCTGGGTAATATTGCTCAGCTTATAACAAACTTTCACATCTTATTAAAGCGTTACATCGGCCCTCGATACTTGTCCGGAAACAAGTTTTGGCAATCACAGCGAAACCCATCGATGAGTCATTAGCCTCGCCACTAAACTAGTGGTATCGAGGTGAATTTAAACTCCCATCGACCCGTTGGTGTAGGGCGATTCGGGGTGACAATATGGACCGGAATGAATAAACATTATGGCCGGCCAATATGGCCCATCTTATTTTAAACGTTTACACTTTCTTAGAGCATTACGTTGGTTCACGATACTTGTCAGGAAAAGACCTTTCCCGAGCCTCGTCAGGTCCCAACGTAACGGCCCAAAATTACGGAAGACTCGGTCCGAATTAGACACGGTACACTTACAGCCAACCCGATCAACGAGTCATTAGCCTCGCCACTAGACTAGTTTTATCGAGGTGTATTTAAACTCCCATCGACGTTTGTATAGCAAAAAGCAATATGACCCACCACCTCATTTAAAATTTTCACGTTTTCTCAAAGCGTTACATTGGCACTTGAAATTTGTCCGGAAAAGGCCTTCCCAGGGCCTCGTTAGGTCCCAACGTAACGGCCCAAAATTACGGAAGACTCGGTCCGAATTAGACACGGTACACTTACAGCCAACCCGATCAACGAGTCATTAGCTTCGCCACTAGACTAGTTTTATCGAGGTGTATTTAAACTCCCATCGACGTTTGTATAGCAAAAAGCAATATGACCCACCACCTCATTAAAAATTTTCACGTTTTCTCAAAGCGTTACATTGGCACTTGAAATTTGTCCGGAAAAGGCCTTCCCAGGGCCTCGTCAGGTCCCAACGTAACGGCCCAAAATTTCGGCAGGCATGGTCCGAATTCGGAGCCGCAGCCACAAATCTGCGCTCACGGTCTGGGACACGTGTGTACGTTATCGCAATGGCGATACACGTCACCGCTGCGGCATATCTTGGAAGCATCTGGAGAGTAATTTCGCGCCAGCTAATCCGGAACGGCGGATGAATAATGTTTCGGTTTCCCCGCACGTTGCAGTCGCGGCCCATCCACCCTCTCTCCAGCGGTGACCTACTCCGGTGCACCCTCTCGGCCTGCCCAACCCCTTCATCTCCGTCCCTCCGGAACGACCTGGCTATATTCGCGACCCGACCCTCCAGCCTACCCACTAATTAAGTCCTTCCGTTCCTAATAAATTGGGGATGACGAGAAGGCGCCAACTGATACCACTATGTAGCAGGTCGTTCACCTAATCGACTCCCACGCCGATAACGAGGCATCAGAGACGCACGGTCGAACTTTCCCCCCACCCCCCCCCCCCTGCACACGCTCTCCGGACACGGAAATTATACTTGCGTAAAGTGAAAAAAGAAAGAAAAAAATTCCAAACGAAATAACGAAAAGCGAAAGATCAAAGAGCTTCATTCTCCTCCGGTACTTTTTTTCTTTTAACCTCTACTCTCGTTATTATGCAGAGACGCGGATATTTCATCAATGGCACTGTACACAGCGCCGATGTGCGAGCTCCGTCGTCCGTATGAAACAATAGATATAGATGAGCCCCTCTGTGCGTGCGTCTGTGGGTGTGTGTAAAGCTTGGTGCGTGATCGTTACAGGGTTCCCAATGGCTGGAACCCATCGTAGCTTCCATTCGAACTGATTGGCATCGGTTGGCTGTTTCCTCGGTCGGGGTTAGGTCCACGCAATCAGTCGTGTTTGCCGGGTCTACGGGCTTGTTATCCCATTTGTACACGTATGTACCGATGGTTATACGCGCACGCCCCGAGTATATGCTACTCGACGGTGCCCCGATGGATTTATTAGAGACCCAATGCATTCCACTTCGTGCGGTGGATGAGAACGAAGAACAAAAAAAAATATTCAACTCGTCGGTCGAAAATTTCTTGCTCGAGCTTTCGGAGAGATTTGCGGGCGGTGTCACAAAGGGGTGGTTTGTCACGTCGCTACTGAAATATAATTACGAAATAGCGGGGTAAGATGGACTACCTGAATACATTTTTTTTTTTTTTCAAGAGAAAAAAATTAAGTTCCCGTATGAAATGGAGGGTCGGGTCCATTTTGCCCCGCTCTGCCCTGCGCGAGGCAAATTTCTGATGGAACTTATGAGCGATGTTTATACCAGGTTTAGAGTGGAACGGGGCTACTTCATTCCACTTCGTGTGATGTTTGGGAATGAAGAGAAGAAAAAAATTTCAACGCGGCTATCGAAAATTTCTTGCTCGAGCTTTCGAAGAGTTTTGCGCGCAGTATCAAGGGGTGGTTCGTTACGTTACTGTAATTCAAATTTTAATAAATAGCGGGGCAAAACGGATTACCTACATACATTTTTTTTTCAAGAGATAAAAAATTGAAGTTCTCTTATGAAATGGAGGCTATGGGTCAATTTTTCTCTGCTCTACCCTGCGCGAGTCAAATTTCCTGTTGAAGTTATGAGCGATGTTTATACCAGGTTTGGAATGGAGCCGGGCCACTGCATCATACTTCCTGCCGTGGATGAGAACGAAGAAAAGAAAAAAAGAATGTCAACGCGTCGGTTGAAAATTTCTTGCTCGAGCTTTCGGAGAGTTTTGCGCGGAGTATCACAAAGGGTGGTTCGTGACGTCCCTACTTTAATACAAAAGAAAGGAGCAAAACGGACTATCTCCATAAACTTTTTTCAAGGGACATAAAAAATTAAAGGTCTCGTATGAAACGGACAATCCAGGTCCTTTTTGCCCCGCCCTGCCCTGCGCGAGTCAAATTTCCATATGACGTTACGAGCGACGTTTATACCGGGATTGGAGTGGAAAACTGCCGCTTATGGTAAACTCGTAAGAGGGTACGAACAGCACTCAGCGACGGTTCGGCGAAGAGGAGCCCGGCCGGAGAGGGATTGCGCCGACGGAAGAAAGAGAAAGGCACGCCGGAGGAGCGACAGTTTACAGACGAAAGAGGCGCAGGCTGAGGGGGGGGGGGGAGGGTATGAGGGCGGTTGATGCCGGAAAAAGGAAAAACCATCCAGGAAATTGGCTCCTAATATAAATCAAGATGGCCATCCCTTTCCACTTTCGTCTCACCCTTATCACATCCGGCCCCGCCTTCAACCTCGCTTACACCCACAGTTTCATCCTTTCCTGTATTCTTCCAACTCCCCCCGTTTTGTCTTTTTTTTTTTTTTTTTTTTTTTTTTTTTTTTTTTTTTACTTCGCTCACACACACAGACACGCGCTCACATGACGCTTCCTGCTTTCTCGTTCATTCCATTTATCCTACTCCGGCTTTCTCGGCCCCTTTCTCCCTTCGCCGTTCCGCACGAGCTTTCACCCTCGGTGCGCGCCACCGCGGCTGTACGACCAAGGAGAAGAGAAGAGGCCCAGAAGCGTAGCCGACGCGCATCTCTTGCTTTCAGCAAGTAAACGCAGAAATGAGATCCACCCGACGGCCTCCGCTGCTCGAACGAAGAGTTATCTCCGTTTTATCTCATCTTTTATAGTTTTTTTTCAAACTAGCCGGGTGAGTTTATTCACCGTATAATTTTTCAACATACGCGACGGGCTGAAGGGCAGAATGAAAAAAGGAGACTCACCGTCAGAGAAAGCAGGAAAATTTCATAATCAAATTTCATATTTCAAACTTTAAATTCCATATTTTCAGAGTCATTTCATTCATTTCAATGTTCGGGTTGTAACGAACGTTGCATATATATTTTTTAAAAACACGACTGACCCATTCGTTTTGACCGACGTTTTTCACTTTTGTCGAGGGAAATTGAATCAGACGATTTCATTTCGCGGAACTTTTTATACGCGCACGGTTCGTGCCGAGTTGAAATTGAAGTACGAGCGAAACTTCATTTTTTATTCTTTTTTTTCCAATGGCACTTTCAAGTACGCTCGAAGCGAAAAAATGAATGAAAATGTAACTTTTTGAAAAACACGGTAAAAAATAAACTGAGTATATTCATCGTAAATCTTTTTGAACGGACAAGACGAGCTGAAATGAAAAAAGCAATTTCACCGTCAGAGAAAGCCGGAAAGTGTCACATTCAAAGTTCGGATTGTAACGAACGTCATACATAAACAAAATATAAAAAATACCACTGAGCCATCCGGTTTGGCAGAGCTTTTACACTTTTGTCAAACGAAATGGAATCGGAGGATTCCGGTTAATAGAATCGCAAACCTTTTGCACGCGCAAGGCTCGTGCCCGGCTAAAATAGACGTACGAGCGAAACTAAATATTTTATACATTTAAAAAAATGGTATTTCTAAGTACGCTTGAGGTGAAAAAATAAATGAAAATCTTATTTTTCAAAGAACACGATAAATAATAAATAAACAAATAAAAATTGACAGATTGACGGGGCGGAAAATTAAATTGGACCAAAATTCTGAGAATGCTGTTCGAATGGGGCGAAAAAGGTATGAAAGTAACTGCGAGGACGAACATTTGTGGGTCACTGCGCGTGTGTTACCGGCGAAACTGAATTTTTGTATTCATTTTTTTCAATGATCCTTCCAAGTACGCTCGAGGCGAAAAAATAAATGAAAATCCTGTTTTTCAAAAATGACGGTAAAAAATAAATAAACAAATAAAAGTAGATGCATGGATAGCGTCGAAGGTTAACTGGGAACAAAATTTCGAGAATGCTGTTCGAATGGGGCGAAAAAGGTATGAAAGTAACTGCGAGGACGAACATTTGTGGGTCACTGCGCGTGTGTTGCCGGCGAAACTGAATTTTTGTATTCATTTTTTTCAATGATCCTTCCAAGTACGCTCGAGGCGAAAAAATAAATTGAAGATCGTGTTTTTCAAAAATGCCGGTAAAAAATAAATAAACAAATAAAAATAGACGGATGGATAGCGTCGAAAGTTAACTGGGAACAAAATTTCGGGAATGCTGTTCGAATGGGCCGAAAAAGGTATGAAAGTAACTGCGAGGACGAAAATTTGTGGGTTGCTGCGCGTGTGTTCGTCAGGTAGGAATCAATCGCCGCTGGTGCTGCGCCGGCTCCGATCCGTACACTCGTCCCGATACAGGCATGCACACCGCGCAGCAGTGTGCCGGTGCACGCAGGGATGGGAATACAAAATGTAATTGGAACCTCGGTCCGGGCACTCTACTCCTCGTTGAAAATTCAATTTTGCAACGTCGAGCACGCTCCCGCGCCCGGCGAGAGGTGCCGATTAAACGGCGACGGAGCGCGCGCTCTCGGCGGCATCACCGGAGCTTTCACCTTTTATGCGTTGTCTGTCGTCCGGTAACACACCGCCGCCCGCCGCAAACTCGATACGCCCGAGAGACCATTTTTTTTTTTTTTTTTTCATAGTCACGATACCTTTTTCAGGGAAGAGCTGCATCTACTTTATAGCGGAGTTGCGCGACCGACAAGAGCCCTGTACGGCGACACGACGAGCCCTCGTTGTCGCGCGCCTCGCTGCTTCCAATTTGCTTGATACCCTCCCTTTTAGCTCTCCGCGGTCAGCGAAAACATTTATTTTTATTTTATAATTTTTAGGCGCTCACTCTTTAGAGGAAAGTGTCTATTAAAATCGCCTTCCGTACCTCAATTTTTACTAAAAATAAAAAAAACCTTAATAAAAATCGGCGCATTTATTTTTATGTACGTAACATTGACATTTACTACATAGGTAGTAAATTAGGCATCTTGAAGCCACTAAAATTAAAAACTGCACTTAATTATGAGTTCGCAAGGCCTTGCGAAGGTCCATAAAGCACCCTACCTCGTTGGACTCCAAAGACTTACGATGTTGAAATTCACAGCGTCACCATACTTTTAGATGAAAAGTATGTACAAGAACTGAAATTTTTTTCCTCAACCTCTAGGCATGTGTTAACAAAAAAAAACCCGCTTTTTTAGTTAAAAAATCATACATATTCCCGTACGGTCTTACAACTTTGATTTCTGTGAACGAAAACTTTTTACATTTCTTGTAATTTTATCATTTTTAGTTTATTCAATTTTATTTCATCAGTTTTTTTTGTATCAACAACAATGAGGAATAACTCTGGAAACAAAATTTCTACCCTACGCGGTAATATTTCTCTATCGACGGTGGAAAAATATCGCGACCCGCATGGACGGCCGGCGCGACGTGAATTTCATCGAGTCCCGTTTCGCTTCGACACAGCGGAGAGCCCGCGTGTTTGAGGTGGAGGAAGAATGGCCGGGTATTTTTTTCCGATGCACGAAGAGCGAATGCCGCACGGGTGTAAGCTCGGCTCGCGAATTGCACGCCGGCGCACGGTTGTCGAAAGCTTCGTCCTCTTCGGATATCTCGCGTGTGATTCGATCGAGAAGATTTTTCCACCAAAGCTCACCGAGCTCGGGGAGAAAATAAAAGCCACGAGAATCGCGAGCTCCTCGTATAGCTCGCGGAGTTATTGGTTTACGGGCGGGATGAAAACCGAGCGAAGCACGGTTTCTTCGGCGGGCGGAAGCTCCCTGGTAACAAGCCGTTTAGCTTCGAGTGCGGCGCAAGAACCGCAAAAAAGCGTCCGCGCGCGAGGGCGCGATTTCCCGTTAAGGTGGAAAAGAGCGCATCGGTCGACGTGTCGTGTTGCGTCGATGGGATAAACCGTGTATGGGAAACTTGCGCGGCACTCCGAGGCCATCGTGAAATAAATTTACTCGATAATAGCGGCGTTGAAAGCTCCCCGTTCGCTGTGTGTTGTCGGTGGAAGGAGAGTGAGCGACAAATGAAAGGCTGAGGGTGCGGGGTAAATTATATGAAAGGCGGGACTGGGAAAGAGTTCGGATACCATGTCGCAATGATATGGTATCTACGACATGCGTAACGATACGGTATCTATTATGCGCAAAGGGTTGATCGAAGGGAGCGCGGTAGCTCGGATGACTGCTGTATGGGAGGGAAATGAAAAACGTGGAGGTTGGGGAATGTACTGCAGGCATGATGGGTCGATAGGGAACGTAGAAAAAATACGTGGTAGATAGGTAGGATGTAACATTATCGACAAGGTCGCTGATCACAGGATGCGTGATGCATTGGATGAATTATAGAGGTTGAATTTCAGTTTTTTTGCACTAATATTTTGTACAGCGTTGCCTTACTGACGCGATCCGCATAACCGAAAAATCACTTCTGCACTCGCGAATCACAATTGTCTTCGGCGAATTGGTGTTTTTGAAAACTCAGCTATGAGGCGATTGCACGACTATAAGTTGACGTCGATGATGTTGCTCAATTCATATCCGACACGTCCGATCATGCACAGTGTTGCGCGGCCGCTCGTTAAAACTGACCCGTGTTACTTTTGTCCCTGGTCGCCCTTAGATACTATACACTGAGAGAAGGATCTAGTAAAAACTACTATATCACTTGAGAGATATTACCATAGCATATAATAGTAGAGCGTTAGGGCGACACCTATAGTAGGAAGTACCGGATTTATAAGAATTTTTCTTAGATATTATGGTAAAAATTCTTGGAAATTCTGAGACTTTTTGCCATAGGTGACGCCCTGGCGCCGTACTACTATATTCTATGGTAATTCTTCTTAGTTGATTGGTAATTTTTACTAGATCCTTCTCTCAGTGTATCATTACGTTACAGATAACAGATACTATATCATTACGTTACAGATAATAGATACTATATCATTATGATTTGCAATGATATAGTATCTATTATGCGCAAAGGGCTGAGCGAACGGCGCGCGGTTGCTCAGATGAGTGCGGTATAGGAGAGAAATGCTAATCTTGGACGTTGGGAAATATACTGCACGAATGATGGGTCGATAGCGGGGATGGCTTCACCGAGAGGATGAAAAATACATGGTACATACGAAGGGTGTAATAGTATCGAAAAGGTCACCGATCACAGGTTGCGGATGCACTAGGTGAATTGTCGATCCCGTGGTCGAATTTCGGTTCAGGAACTTCTGCTTGTATTTGTTTCGGCGAATGCAGTATTCGGTTATTATAGATTAGATTAGAAGTTGTGAATATTGGCTGGTCCATAAATTATCGATTTACTGCTTGGGGTTTTCCATATTTGCGCCAAATTTCCCCTGTGGAATACGGAATTTTATCAGACATGAATTTCGAACAGTCCGTCGCACGGGGAAGGGTAAATAATTGGTTGCCTAACAATTAATTGGACGGGCAAAAATAGATTCCCCTCTGGACATTTTTTGTACAGGATTATCCTCGACCGCGTTACGGCGTTGTGTTGCGTTGTATCAGGGATACAACCGATAGCAACCATCTCACAGCCGCAGGTCATAATCGAAAGTTTATCTCCACAGTTGATGCGAAACAAGATTATGCGCGATGCACCGGCCTGGTCTTCATGGATCGTAAAGTTCAACGGCTCGGAAGAGTCCGGAATATAAATAGAGGACGGATGAGTGGCGTTCGTCGATGAGACGGCATGCTCTGCTTTCCAGCCGCAAAATACATATTTCATTGTGAATCCACTGATACATGTATTTACACATTATAAGCTTCAGAAGTAAGATGAAGTCTTGAAACAAGTAAAAAAAAAAAATGGAAGAATGGATGAAAAATGGAAGAAAGTCAACACAGACAACTGTCGGGAAAAGTTGCGCTCGTGAAAAATCTCATCCCGCGAATTTATATGAAAATATATTTTTTTTAATATCAATCGTCCATGTTTAAATAATCATTGGATTTTCTTTCATGATTTTGAAAAAAGAGATATTCAAACCGGAAGTGTATTGTATTTATATACTCATGTATTTCGGCTATACCGTCACGCCCGGTAAAAAAAATTAGATTTTCAAACCGGAGGTGACGTATTTTGGCTCTGACGGTTAATGCAAAACGGTGGAAAAATGGATGGATGGATGGATGAAAAATTGAAGGACATCTTTAATAAAAGATTGCTAAACAGCAAGTCAATAAATGACGACTGGGGGAGAATGCGAAACACGATGGTTTCATTTGGCCAATGGACGCGGAGCACGGTGATCGATCGAGTGTATGTTCTCCGGAAGTAGCTTGAAATAACGGAGGGAAGTGATGCTGTGTCATCATGCTGTCGGTTCCATCTCATATATCATATCCGATCGCGCGATCATCTCGCCAGCACGATTCCCATCTCGCAGCTTCGCTTTTCGCTCATTTTCGATCCTTGTCCCCCTTCAAAGCTCTCGTTTTCTCGATGGACATGCTCGAACCATATTCCCCGCGGAAATGAGCGCGTGTATACCGGACGCGGTGTTTCTCTGGCGCAGACTACCCGGCGACGTGTAATTCGTTCCGCAAGATATTTCTTTTTTTCATTTTTTTGCGTAAAAAAGAAAATGGATCGAAATTGCGAGCGTTTGCTGGCAACCGATCAGCTTGATGCGGGTATACGATTCCCGGGGGGCAGTGAGGAGTCAGGCGAGAAGAAAAACGGCGGGCGGCATGACAGGATAAAGCGAGAGTGGCCGTGCAAAAAATAACTGTCCGACACGTAAGACCACTCGATTCGACGTAACAGCGACGATTCTCAGTTTCGAACGATCTTGAAGTCGCAACACTGCGAACTGACGAAATCGACTGGTAGAACGACAGTATGATATTTTTTGGTACTCCAAATATACAAATAAATATTGTAATATTATATAATATTATAATATAATATTTATTCCTAAAAAAAATATTATAATATTATAATATTTATTCTTAATAAAAATAGATTGCTGCGGAGGGTACAGGTGGCGAATTTGGGACAGCGTTCTTGCAATTCCCGTGTTGCATCGGGCTGTTGTGTTCGCCATTCTTACGGAACCGGGAAATGAAACAGCGCTGGGGGGAGCAGATTGTGGAGCGTTGTGGGGAAGATATGAAAAGAATGAAGCGAGGGGATCGCAGGTGAGAGCGGCAAACGTCTCGCGGGTATTTGCAAGGTGTAAGCAGATACCTACTGTGTCTCGGTACATACGACTTGTACATAAAGGTTGAATACATGTGTATGTTCGGCGTAGAGCAAAAGTGCCGGGCGAACAAAGGGCGTGCAAGCCGGCGGCGACGAAATTTTTTGGAAGGACTCCAGGAAAAAGCGGCCACGGCCGAAGCGCGTGCTGTGTGTGTGTGTGTTGTGTTTACGTTTGTGTGCGACTTGCCCAAAATTCCGCATCTTCCTTGGAGAGATTCAACCTCGAGACTATGCGCCCGATAAGGCCGGTAAATAAAAGCGTACTGCTGAATATGCGGCTTGTGTTGAAACTACGGAAAGTTCTTCTCGGACGAACGATACAAATTCGCTGGAAAAGCTCAACGCTGCATTGGTAGTTGCGCTCGTGAAAAAATCTCGACCCGCGAATTCATATCAAAATATATATTTTTTATTTTAATGGACTGTATATAAACGATCATTGGATTTTCTTCCATGATTTCGAAAAATACGATTTTCAAACCGGAAGTTGCGTATTTCGGGGATGGCGTCACTTCCGGTCGGAAAGTGAGATTTTCCCGTATGACGTTGGTTCCGGCAGTAAAGTGAGATATTCTCTTATGACATTATTTCCGGTAGATGAGTGAAATGTCTCGGTATGACGTTACTTCCGATAGAAAAGTGAGACTTTGTTTCCGGTAGAAAAGTGACATTTTCAAACCGGAAGTAACGTTTTTACCATATGACGTAATTTCCGGTCAAAAAGCTAGATTTGTAACCGGAAGTGACGTTCAGAAAATATTTCTAATGTCTCTCTGAAATGCATCTCGAATGCAGCCTGTGACAAAAACATGTGAATTAAGGAACACAGGAAAGAAGGTAAAAAGCACGCGTGTGATACCTCTCAAATGTATTTTCAATGATTTATTTAATATTATGGTATATTTATAGAATTCTTTCTGGGGAAAACATTTCCGGATAGACACTTAATTATGGTGCAACAGAGTATAAATTATCATCGCGATTTTCCGGGAGTTGGAGTGCACCGTCGAGTATATCCATAAAGCATAAACATAGAGATAAGTATACATTCGGAATCCGCTTTACTCTCGTTCTGATACACGCTTTCATGAATGATTTACCGGCCATTATTTCTCCAAGGTCCATTACTTTTTATTATATCCCTCGAAGTTCGGTTCTCTCTGCGTAGACATCGTATAACGCCTTCTCTCTGTCTCGGCGAGTACTTTTACGACCTGACATCTTGAGACTCTAGTTCAGTTCATATCGTATTTATTATTCACATCATAGCTCATCGATAATATTCTCTTATCGTATTTACGTTTTTCCATGATTCATCCCGATGAAATAATAATAATTTAAAAAATTGTCCGCGGCCACGGAGGAATTGTGACTTTAGCAACGAGATATTATATTTGCGTGATATTGCATCGCATCGGATGCGAAACCTTATTTACACGGTATGCTAAAATCCAGCTGGTCATACATTGTTTTACAAAGAATTAAACATTGTTTGGAAATATCTTTAAAAATCCGAAAAAAGAAAATCCCAGAAATGAAAATTTTGCCCTTTCGATGTATCCGGATTTTCTACCAAGTTTTGTCCCACTGTCCCATCCATTGTCCCATTTTGCCCCTCTGCCCATTTCTCCCATCGATGCATCCCGATTTTCTGCCCCATTTTGGCCCACCCTCCTATCCAAAAATGATTGGAAAATTGCATTTTGCCTCGCCGTCTTATTTTGGGTCGCTAAAGAGAAAAAGGTAACATCCTCGCTCTCGCTCGGCGTCCCATCGACAGCCGAGTCTCCCTGCAATATGCTTATTAAGGTGTACAGGCTGGTGCGCAGTGAGCATCAGGGACAAAAAAGAAAAAAAAAGGAAGGGTGAAAAATAGATGGTCGTGAGTGGCCTCTCGCCGCGAATCAGGATTAACCCTTCCTCGCCCGGTGGAATCTCATTAGGCGAACTGGCACTGAAATACAACGACGATAAGAAGCGACGGGAGCAACGGACGGGATTACCCAACCCGCCCTTTCTAATCCGACTAAACGAGCTGTCGCAGGATTCGTTTGTTTTTTTATCTTTTTTTTTATCTTTCACTCTCCCTTTGCCTCCGCTTCTCTTGCTCTCTTTGTATTTTCAATTATACTGCAGCTGACACAGACCACGAGATAAGAATTGTTTCTGGATAAAATAAAGTCTCGTCCGGCGTAATGAAAAGCTGTTTGGGCTTCCGAGCTTCGTATTAAATTCTGGAAAAATTTTTCCGACCATTTTTTTTTTTCCGACACCGTTGACCTCCGACGTTTATGAAATAGTAATCAGAATTTCAGAAGAGTAGAATCGAGGGTTGAAAAAGTAGTGAAAAAAAAAGAAATTCATGTTTTCCAGAGGACAGCACATTTTACCCTAATCGAGCCAATATTTGATTACGAGCGGCGGGCCGTAATGGGGTTGCTTGCATACATTACTGTTCGCACCGGCAGCAAAATGAAAAATTCCCTCTCCACGAACTCGTACAGTGAACGCACTCTGTGTGCTTTTTGGAGCGAAGAAATTTTTTTTCACTGACCGGTGGCCCTGCAGTAATGTCGGACTATCGATTTCAGTGAGAAATGACCGGGTCAAATATGCGAAGGGGTCCAGTATGTTCTTTCATAGTAGAATCCCACCTATACAGTGTACGTTTTGAAGAGCTCGTGAGGGGAGCTCGAGTGGCTTATCGAAATCCATTTGACAATCGTGTGTGATTCCGCTACGAGGTACTCGAGGGAAAATCGAACACGAGGACCAGAGACGATCGTGGGAACGGCAGGAACACACATATATATACGTATATACGCATGTATACACGGGCGGAACTTCTATAGGCGAGGAAAGATTCTAGGGCTCTTCAAGCCGATCTGTACCACGAATATGGAAAGAAGAGACACATTTCTTTTTTTTTCTACCTCATAGAGGAAATTATGTTGCGGTAAAATTTTTTTTTTTTGGATTTTAGTGTCAGATTACTTAAAATAGTGTAAAACATCGAGAAATGTGCTTTTTTAGCTGGTGTCCGAATGTATGTGCGTGTGTGACAGATTTGCATCGTGTAGATAGATAGATCGATAAGAGTTTATTAAGTCCTGAGATAAATCGCCTAAGGACCTAAGGCAATACTGACATTGAATAATAAGCAAACGATCTTAAGATTACCAACAGTGTTAATAATAATAGTACAGTAGCAATGCAGGCAGTGAGAAAACAAGCACACAATCTTAGTATTTCTATTAGTGCAATGGGCAGTACAAAACAACTATAATTTGGGAACGGTTTGAGATGGCGAGTTGCAATCTAGTACACTAATAGGGTGGTCACGGCTGATCAGTGCCATTTTTAAAAATGAAGATTGAAGTCAATTCAGAGATGTTGAATTTTTTGAAAAATGTCTTTGGTTTCTCTAACTTAGGTAAATTTTGAACCATTGTCCTAAACTGCACATAAATATAATATTTTAATCAACGGCCATTGGTATGAATTTCGTCAAAATCCATCCAAGCGGTCAGATTTGATCAAATTTTGTTCATGTCACACTGTTTCGTATTAAATTTGTCTAAAATTAACGCAATCATTCAAATTTTATGAGACTTTGATAATTTCGATTTTTTTTTTATTTGTTTTTCGACACGTTAAATTTGTTGTTCTGATACGAGTTTCAGAATCAAATATCATGCCAAGAGTAAAATGAGTAACAGTACTGTAATCAGCGGTGAAGAATACATTAAAATTTGCTTCAAAACGACGAAATCCGCAAATTTCATTTTGCAATTTCCTACAATAAATATTCGAGTCAATTTTCACGGTTTCAATTCTATGAGATGTAGAAATTTTGTTATATTACGCAAAAAGGTACAAAGTAAATAATTTGCACATGGCTTCCTCACGAGGAGCTTCTTCCACGACGAAGCCAAAACCGATCAACGTATTTTCTCATAGAGAAAGCTATGTGCAATTTTTTGTTTCCAAGTCTCCGGTTGGATATTATGCATTGATCGTCCGACCAGAAAATGGTCCGGCATCCCGCGGATCTCGGACGGGCCTAACAATTCACGTTTATCGAGATAACGGCCTGAATATACAGGTTCAATTCTCTTCCGTGAGATGCGCGTCGCCCCAAGGCTCGCGAAATATATCGAGCCCCGAGGCTACGTGTGCATGAATTGAGGCACGATCCTCCTTTTGCTACTCATCTCCCCTCGTACGTCCTCCCGTTGCCACCCCCGACCGACCGTCTTTGCAAGTGAATAACATTGAAAATAACGTTCAGACGATCGCCCGATGAAAATCGATAGAGGGAAGCGGGAATATCGAGAGACACGGCGGGGCTGCTCCGGCGCGTCTGACCAAACTCCGTCTCGACTACTTCGATACGTACGTGCCGCGCTAGTTCGCACTGGAACCTCGCGGCAGTTCGAAACCCGCAATACTTCCTCGTCCTCCTCTCTCCTGCATGTTCAGCATGACTGTGGGTTGAAACTGGATGAATGCGGAATGAGACCGGGAAACGCGGCGCGGGGAAATATATAAATTTTACGGAGTTGATGCTGCAAGTTACGCAAGGCTATGAGCGACACAGTAAAAAAATGAAAGAATTCTAGATACATTGTTCTACTGAAATCTTACGACAGAGCTGCCTCAGGTGGTTGGTTGTAAACTGCTGTTCATAAATGTCAGGGTTTCCTGGATCAATATCCAAGATATCAATAGCGGAGATCCCAATATCGAAGATATCAATACCGAATATATCAATATCGAAGACATCAGTATCAAAGATATCAATATCGAAGACATCAGTATCAAAGATATCAATATCGAAGACATCGATATCGAAAATATCAATATTGAAGATATCATTATCGAAGATACCGAAGATAGCATAAATCAGCCAATGAATGGGCAGAACCAGTGAACGGACACTTTCCATTAGAGCGCGTGTATAAAAGACGTCTATTCATTTGCTTTTTCGGCTGCTTACCTGTCCATTCATTGGCCGGTTCACCCTATCAATATCGAAGATATCAATTCTAAAGATATCAATACCGAAGATATCCTTATAGAAGATATCAATATCGAAAATATCAGACAGGCTTGAATGGCTTCCCTGACATCTTCGATCCCCTTGGGACATAGAGCAAGATATCCAGCAAGATGGAAAAACCAGGTATTTACGAACAGTAGTGTACGGTCAATGGAAACGGTCAATTGTGTTTTCGGACCACACAGACGGCTGGACAGAAATATAAAAAAGATGTTTCTATTCTGGAGTATGTAAAACATTTTTCCGGTCCATAATCCCTCAATTTTCTGTGAAATACATAATAATGCATTTCCTTACATACTTCGTATCCGATGAGAAAGTAAAACGCGGAAAATTTGCTTCGAAAAGCGCTCGCAATATTGTGAACGAAGTTACCGGAATATTTGTAGATTTTCACTGTTGTTCTATCGACAATTTTCTGTGAAGTACAATCATTAATCTAGTAGCATACCTCGTATCCGATGAGAAAGTAAACCGTGGAAAATTTGCTTTGAAAAGCGCATGCAATATTGTGAACAGAGTTACCGGAATATTTGCCCGCTTTCGCTGTTGTTCTATCGAGAATTTACTGTGAAGTACAATAATTCATCCCGCTACATACTTCGTACCCGATAAGAAGGTAAAACCCGGAAAATTTGCTTTGAAAAGCGCTCACAATATTGTGAACGGCGTTACCGGAATATTTGCAGATTTTCGCATGTTGTTCTATCGAGAATTTCCGATAAAAGGTACGCCGATGTATACATACATGTATATACGCATAGATGCAATTATCTGGCGCGGGGCTCTATCGCCGCCGTGCATCGTCCATAAAGTAGGATGCCCAGTTATCGAACGGAAGTTTGCGATACTATCGGAAAACATGCTACGTCGATGCGTCGATGCGAGAACAGCAGTGACGGTTATAATGGATAGAGAGTGTAGCAGAGTACGTACGAGGACCGGAAATTTCAAGATAATCAAATTACGTCACTCGAATGTACCCTCGCCGTTCACGGTTATTACGTTATGGGGTTCTCGAGACTCGCGTGCCGTATATAGTTGGTTACATAGGTAAGCGCACCGCGTCAACGGAGGTAGCATCTCCTCGAGCTATATATCGGCCCGGAGCGCGACTACCCTCCAACACTCACGATCCGTCCGTGTGCCTGACGTAAGCAGAGAATTCAAACAACTAATATTGGCGCCTGTGGGCTTTGGCACTTAGCCCTGATGGGCACTGATAGGTGCGCGGGCGTATGTGTGATGCGCAAGACGTGCCTTCCTACCAGCTGGTCCTTCGACCCTGGTGACCTCCCCAGGGGGTGGTCAAATACCTGCTATAGGGTAAGTCGGGTCGATATGGCCATGATCATTTAAACAATGAAGATTGGAGGTGTAACGGGAAAAAAGACCTTTAAATTTTGGTCGTAACCAACTGCAGAAAAATTGAACTGGAGTATTTGAACAATGAATATTGGATGTTTATCGGTAAAAAAAAAACCTTTAAATTTTGGTCATAACCAACCCTAGAAACATCGAAACATGTAATTCAGTCGGAATTTTCGATATTATCGATGAGTGAATTAATTGCAGCTTTACCAATGAATATTTGCGATTGGCCATATCACCCGGAAACTATGGGTGATATGACCATAGTAATAATGGTGGTTGATTACACCTAAAGAAGAATAGATAGGACGCACAAAATATGTCTTAGTATATTTTTATGTTGACTACGTGAACTACAGAAAGACGATAATTAGCTCCGTCAAATCTTTCAGATTCCAAACTAAAAAGTAAACGGTTTTACCGGGCATATCACCGTGGATTAACCTACGTCTATATGCACATAGAAATTCAAAATTTTGAATGGTTTTACAAATTTTGATTTTTTTTTTACCTCGCATCAGTTATAGTTTTTTTTTTTCGATAATCTACATAATAATAAAGTTATTCACGAGGATACTCATCAATACTCACAGATTCTTACAGACATACGCAGATACTGCGAGCGGGTGAAGCGCGCGATCGAACATAAACGCTGGTACTCATATAATTTATGCTTGAACGATACATCAACGATTCAATTTTGACGACTTTGCTCTGACAACTTAAAGTTTCATATTTTGGCGTTTATTGAAATTTATGAGGGTTCCAGCTATTAACTAAAGTCCAAAACTTTTGCCGAGCGAAGAAATACCTACGAGATTAATAATATAATGTATATCGTGCAAAATTTGATGGAATATTCGGTAATCAATTGAATTATCTGAACCGACAGCGCCTGGCGAATTTTTTTGGTGTAGATGGTATATCCGAGTTGTTGTTGTTATTGTTTCTATATTCTCGGGAAACTTTCGTCGGTAGGCGTGTGTATCTTGGCCATCAAGTCAAGTCGGACAGCGCACTCAATCATAATTAACGTTCGGCCTCGACGGGACGGGTCGTCGAGCACTGCGCGTAAGCTTCCGACATGCTCGTGCCTCGCGTGTATATACGTATATATATGTTTACATATATGCGGAGAGAGAAGGTGAAATAAGGGCGAAAAGCAAAAGGCTGCTGCGGTTCATCATGGAGTGATAGATAGAGGGATAGACCAAGCTGGCGCGAAAACTCCAGAAACTGCGTTGGGGAAACTCGGTTAACGATAATAATTTCCTAACCCGCGCCTCGACGCCCAAGTTAATTTCGTCCGAGCACCCCACCGGTTACTCTCGTTGCGGTCTCATTGTCTCATTCATTTTGCTTCAAAAACCTCACCCGTATAAATTTATTATCCAAAGCGTCAATCCCGAATTTCCATTCGCGAAGAATTCTCAAACTGGCCGATAAATTTTCTCTCCCTAATATTTGTCAAATTCCTTTTTTAAAAAAATGATTTTCCTCTCACAATTTCCATTGTGTGCGGGAAAATTCAGGGTGACACGGTCTGTCGGACGAAGTTCCAACTCTCGATCAATGTCGATCAATTTTTTAAAGCCGCAGCTTCCGTTTTCCATTTACAACAACAAAAAACCTGAGCGCATCAACCGGAATTATCCTGGAGCACTGTTCGCGTTGTTTTGCTAGAGTTTGAGAGCTCCGAGTGCATTAGCAATAGCACTTGCAGAACGGGTCCTCTGTAATCCGTTAATGGCCGGAATACCTCATTTTACGATGGACCATTACAGCGATCCATATTCTCCAAAAAAAAAATCCGACCACTCCCGCACTACCGCTCTGCTCCGTTAATTTTCAATGATAGTCCTGAGTGACTCTCCTCCAGAGTTTCGAAAACTTCATTCCATATTCGTGCACCGACTGCGCATTGTCAAATCCGAAAATCTACCAAATTTCTCCTCGTCCCTTTCTCGCCGTCTGGCTACAAGCAATTCACTATGTTATTCCGTGAGTTTCGGAGCTTTGAGAGAATTAACGATATTCCTCTATGGGGTACACGGGTTCGTTTCGTTGTTCGGAGGAAAAGGATCATGGGGATTTCGCCAAAGAGGAGGGTCGGTTTGGGGAAGGGGATGGTTTCTCCGTAACTGGATGATTGCAAGAGAAACAGCGTGGACCATACGTAAACGGACGTCGCGCCACGCAGGACACAGGGTACACCGAACACTTGCCAGAGCACACACGGTGCGGTTCTGGTCCTCCGGCGATCTGGTCACCCGTCGACATTCCATGCACTCGGGGGGTGGACAGCGGCAGCACATGCGGGACTATCCTCTCCTCCGGCGTATGTAAATGAGAAACGAATGCGCCGCACCTGTTTCCATGCACACACACATATGTGGATACATGCAAGGTCTCTAGGTGCATGCACGTGTGCCGTGCCGTTCTGGCTTACTTGCCGGTGGTTGACGTCGGATGGAACCGGACATATATCGAAATGGTACACGAACAGTGCAGGGCCAGTGTTCGCCGACGGAAGCGAGTCGAGGAGGATCGCACTGTATAGTTTCCAAAGTTCCACACTAGAGACTATATATAGATATAGCCAAATGCTATTCTCGCAGGATGGGACGAGGTGGATGTATATACGTCCATATATTCATCCAAGCGAAAGACCTCAAATTTTGGGGATGAATGTTTGCAGCCCACGCAGAAGAACTCGAATGCGTAAGAGCCCCTGAGGTGCTTCTGGGGAACCCCGGAGGGGCGCCTGAGAAACCCCATACTGAGAAAAAATTACGTTAGGATTGAATTTTGAGACATTAGTTTGAATTTTAGATCGGCCTTGAGATCGAAGTTTGGCGCGAACTTCATTGTGTGCTTAAGATATATCTTAAGTTTGGGTTGAGATGAAACCTCAGTTCTGAATTGATCTTGTGCTCAAATTTTATCTTAAGTTCGAAGGCCGAACTCGAATTTGATTGTAGTTCAAGTTGAATCTAAAGTTCGAACTTAAGATCGAAATTTAACGATTTGTCGGCGTAGAATTTGGATCCCAAATACGATTAACTTTGATGACATTGTACTGTCTTGAATAGGTGACTTGGCAAAGGAATTTCTAGAATCCGTTTCAATGAAACAATTGCTAGAGAAAAATTGTTCTCCTCAATGACATGATCAGCGATTGTTAAGATGCGTGGAAAACGAAACGTGGAGGGTGACAAGATTTTTTTTTGGATTTCTTCCGATTGCTTCTTATTACTTTGAACTTAAGATCGATCTTAGGCTCGAACTTACGATCGATTTTGAGTTTAGAATAAGTTCGAACTCAAGATCAACCACAAGCACGATATCAAATTCAAACCGCGGTTCGATTTCGAGTTCAAACTAACGTCTTAAAATTTGAACCTTGGCTTCTCGATAGTCATGATTCCTAAGAGACCGTCTATATTTCATATTTAGGACAATAACCGCGAATGATAATGGCAAATATATTTATAGTTTAACCAATTAAGTATCTTGCAACAGGAACTATGCGCACAGATGTTCCCTTAGGGAATTACTCCGTATAGCAGAGATAACAATATTCTGTTTCTCAGTACCTAGCAGACTCTGAAGAACGCCCGATTATTCTAGGTCCTTGTAGGAGGTCCCGTGGGATCCGCAAGAATAATCTTCGCAAGAAAAATGTCTTCTTACTTTCGTGTCAGAAAGTGTCGGCGATGCTTGTGCGCAATAATTTTTATCTTTTATCTTCCTCCGTTTGATGCCTTGACTCAATTTAGAGTAGACGGGAGAGCATCGACGCTACTTAATAACGTTTGCTCCCGTGCCTTCTTGAATTTAATTTTTTGTACTCCGAATGAGAAGAAGCTGACGCTTACGAGCGCAAGTGTTTCAATCGCATTCGTAGCCGATGAATTCGCAAAGCCTCGAAGGAAAATTGACGGTACAAGAGAGTAACAACGGCTCGTTTAATACCATATTCATTCGACGTATGCCTCGGTATTCATTCGAAATTCACGAAGCGTAGAAGATTGCCACGGGAAAAGAGGTAAATACGATCTCCGGTATCGATCAGAGGAAAGTTCCTGCGACGGTTTGAGCCGGCAGAGGAGCTCGATTAAAATGCTGCTCGCGGCTCGTGGACCGCTAGACAGGCCCCGGAGTAGCCTACCGGGAATACCGGGGGTTCCCCGGGCACCTCGTTCGGCACCGGAAAACCGCGCCATAATTCTCTCTCTCCCGAGCCACTTGCGAAAGGCAAAAAAAGCGCATCTGTAACTACCGTCCAACCCTCTTGCTTCTCACACGACAGGGCGAGAATTACGAACCGACAGGAAATAAAGTTCGAGCACCCGAAGCTTACCGTTGACCTACTTCATTCATTTATCTCCACACATGTAAAAAAGATTCATACATTCAGCAACCTTTTTTTTCCACGAACGTCGACAATTCTTTTCAATGTTGATTTGGACAAAACATATTTGTAAAATTAACAAACATTTTCATAAAAACAATAAGAAAAGAATCGCAGGTGTTTGGGGACAAGAAAATTTGGTACCTATTTTGCTATGCAATTCGTCTTGGGTAGGCAGTAAAAAAAAGGCCTGTACATTTAACAAACATTTCTTGTCAACAACGGTCCACAATTTTGTCTCTTTTTTTAACAAGAAGTAATTATGAAATAATATTCATTTTACAGTACTGCATAATTTTTATTTTGTTTTATACATTATATTATATAATTGTATTAATTCTAATTAACAAGAGAAGAAAAATCGTGGCTATTCGTCGATAAAAACAAGTTTGTTGAAGGTACAGATTTTTTTTTTATCGTCTAAATGGTAGAAAGATGGTGGAAAGAATTGCGCGGTCGCCTCGGAGCGTGGTACACAAGACGGTGAAATAAAAATCGTTTCATTTTTCTCCGGCGATTAGATACTAATTGATTTTTTGCTCAACGAGGCGTGAGGCGCACCATCTGGAGCGCGAAGGCGCTGTACGTGTTTCCGCGAGGGAAGCAAGACGAGAGAATCGGGCTCAGAGTCGGAGAAGCGAAACGGCTCATTCCTCTGTTTCGAGCAGCTGAAAAATTGAATGTTGTTGGTACTGCGAGCTGTCGAGAGTGGCGGAGGCGAGCGTGAGCAAGGAGTATCGATTTCACTCCCGCCCCCTTATATATCCTCGATTTCTCTCTTTATTTCACGCGTTACAGCGGCTCTGGCCAAGGGTTCCCTATTACTTTTTCTCTTTTACCTCGTTCCCCCGGCGCTCACCCAGCATCCCCCGTTTTCTCTCTTCCAACACGCCAGATTGATTTCTCGGATTGAGGGGGCTGACAGAGGTTCGTGCCGCTGTCGGCTCGCGCTAGCTATCGAACGAAGAGGCTTTCGGCTTGGGGGGAAAAAATTCTCTTTCGTTTTCTCTCCAACGATCGATCGGTAATGGCGAATGTATCGCCTCTCTTCCACTTCGTTTTCATTATTTTTCATTTGTTTTACGGCGAGTCGATTCGTCCCCAGCCCTATGAATTATTCACGAGATGATTCTCCAAAGTCCCGCGCGCCGTGCAGTCTTCTTTATCTTCCCTCCGAGCGGAGATCCTCGAGCTTCATAATATAATACGAGGGTTGGGTGAAATAAATAGCGGACTCGACGGTCCGTGGAGGTGGGCCGAAATTTCGGGCTTCCGTACGGAATTAACGGAGTTACGCTTCAATGTAGAATCGAAGTCAGATAATGGGTGAAAAGCGCCGAGGTTCACACCGAGAATTGGTATCTGCCCTATATTCTAAAAAATTGTTGACATTTTAGGAATCGATGTATACCGAAAAAATAGCGATGTATCCGGAAAAAAAATAGTAATGCATCCCGAATAAAGTGATGCCGTACCGGAAATCCGTTAATTCCTGTCCAGTAATCTCATTGTTCGAACGGAAGTGACGTCATGCCGGAAATACGTAACATTCGATTCGAAAATCTCATTTTTCGACCGGCTGCACCCAGAAAAATAATTTATCTGACGGCCGTCCCAAAAATAAATATTTATATGGTTTAAATAAATATCAATTTAATCTAAATAGATATTTGCTTAAATCAAATAAATATTCATTTAACCCGAATAAATATTTATTTACGCGGCGCCAGTCAAATAAATTTTTTTTCCGGATGTACGACTTCACTTTCGGTGGAAAAATGACATGTTCAAACCTAACGTGACGTATTTCCGGTCAATCTCCGGAAGTCTAAATTTGCCGTCTCTAAATTCGACAGTCCATAGCGCCGGTGCGTCGCGCACGAGCCACAACAACCTGCTAATACATATGTAAAGGTTTGTACATATATTTATACATGGAACGCTTCGCACGGAAAGCCCTTTGAGAGTGTAAAACGCCAGTTCCGTCTTCTTCCTTCTTGCAGTCTCTCGAGTTTCCGTTTTTCCTCGTTTCGCTGTTTCGCTTGGTAAAACTTTTGTCGTTGTCACAGAGCCGAAAATAGAAAAGTCCCTGACGGGCTAGCGCGAGATCCATCTACCGCGCGAACTCCCGACGTCTCCGTTACATTTGCCACCCTCGATCCAGCGCAGCACCGAGTGGAAGGAGCAACCCCTCGTTCTATTTCGGTACGCGAAGATAATAGTTTACGAAAGCATAAATCCACTGAGATGTTTTTTTCGCCGAGAAATAGAGCGAACCTTGGGGGAAATCATTCTTGTGGGGCGATTCAATTCGCGACGACGTGGCGCAAGAAAAATTATGATTATAAGACAGTAAAAGCGCTGTCGCAGAGGGTGCGTTTGTGTTGAAAAGTATTCTCTGGAGCTGTGCAGTACTTGAGGTACAAAGTACTTCTTTGTGCTTTATGTACTTTTTTACGATTTCAAGTACCAAGTACAAGTACTTTTCAAGTATTCGATGAGTTCAAGATACTCGATGAGTCCTATGACGTCCTATTTCTATCAATATCAAACTTCTAATATTAGTCTATTGAACTTTTCAATAAGTATCATTTTAAGGAGAATTCTATTTTTTTTTAATTCCACGAAAAAACGTCTCCCTTTTTGTTCTTTCTGTAAGAAAAAATGTTACGAAACTTTTTATGGATTTTTTTAATGATAAAAAGTGACGAATAGATGAAAAAAAAAAAAAAATCTCTAAACGAGGAATTACGAAAATTTTAGTTTACGATTTTTATAACGAATTTAGCGGTAATTTTGACTGTGTAAATTTTATGGAATGTATTTTTTAAAGTTTCGAAAAAAGGTACAAAGTAATTTGCACATGGCTTCCACATTTATTACAATTTTGTGCATAGCTTCCTCTAAGAGGAAGCCAAAATCGATCAACGAAATTTTAATAAATGAGAACGCCATATGCAAATTACTTTACACCTGATTTTTTAAACCGACGTAACTCAACGCTACGAACCTAATAGCGAAAAGTACTTGAGAATTCTTCAAGTACAAAATTCGTCATTAAATAATTTTTAATCTCTGTATTTAATGTTGTCGAATCTGTATTCTGTTTTTAATGCTATATGTTACGACGCCACTTCCTGTATGCCGCGTATAACGCCAATCTCGCAGCAGGAAGTGTTGACAATAGCAGAGTCGTTTGTTAACGGAAACTTTGCAGTAACGGTAACACGAAGCTTTCGAATATTCGATGAATAGGCAGCTTGTTACTACCAATTTACAATAACTGATCAGCATATATTTAATCTATATCTCAAGCCGGTTTTTTTGTTTTTGTTAATTTTAGAATCCATCTCTAAAGGTTTTAATTTTCATCTGGAAAAATTTATTTCCCATTTCTCTTCTTCAGGTTTATTTTTTATTTCATAAAAGAATTCTAGTACTCATAATCGTTCTCATAATCCCGATGGAAGTAAACGTATAATTATCGTCACGACTATGCAGATAAGATCTAATAACTCGTTGAGAGTCCGGTCGTCGAATCGTACACGTGGGACTCATCTAATACAAATAAAAACCCAACGAAGTTGTGTTTTCATACAAGTTGAAGCGAATGCATTAATCAGGAAGTATACAGCGTAACTGCTGGTATCGACCTGCGAGCCAGTCGTTCCGATACCGTACAGTAAGGTAGTGTCTTTTCGTCGCGATGAACAAATTCGCTGTAATACTGGTGTTACTAATAAAGTTGACACTTTTATCATCAACATCCTTGACATCGGAGTTCGAATGCAAAAAGGCGACTCAAGAATCGACGCACAGACGGCTGAAATCGTATCTGTTTTGTCAATACGATCCCTGGAGTTGGACGGCGGTCAATGACAAAAATGGGACGCGTGTCTACATCGGGTTGGCACCGAAACTAGCTAGTTTCGTAAGTTGATTTTATATTTTTGTTGATTGTATAACGATGGTTGTATATTATTTTTGGTCTTTTTAGAATGAAGATAAAGGTAATCTGGACATTTTCGGATGGCAGATCATGGTAAGTGCACTGGTATTAATTATGAAGTATATGTAATAAAAAAAAATTAAAAATCGTAATTTTATCAACAAGAGCTGGATCGATCCGCATCTCAAGTGGAATAGCAGCTCCTTCGACAACATCGACTGGCTACGAGTACGCTCTTACGAAGTATGGAAGCCCGAGATAGCCGTTCTGAGTGGGTGAGTGTCCTTGCATGCGTCAACAGGAAATTATAATAATAAAGAAATAACGAGATTTATTTATTGTTATTGATCAGAGAAAGAAAGGATCCCCATGACTATGGTATTTCTATGCAAACCTGCTTCATTTTGCGTGGTGGAAGGGTAGTTTGTCCACTGCGGGTACACCACACGATAAAATGCCAGACCGACTTCACCCGATGGCCTTTCGACCGTCAAAACTGCACCCTCGTATTTTCAACTTGGTTGCACACGAATGAACAAATACGTTTTACCGACCGAACCAGAAATACTGTATTTATATCGAAACTGTTGTCGAAACGTTGGAGTTGAAAAAATGTTCAATAAACCATGATATACTTCCAGGTTGTTATGGATTTATTTCGATCCAACGGAGAATGGACATTGACGGCTTCTAGGGTATTCTACGACCAGAGGAAATCGCATTTGGTCAGGAGGCAGGGTGTCACTTCGCCGAGACTGTCGATAGATTTTATCGTCGATAGGGTGCACAATCAACTTAGCGGAAGATACGTTTCGCCCACTATAAGTAAGGATAATCATACACTGAGAGAAGGATCTGAGTTAAAACTACCGATCATCTAAGAAAAATGACCGTTGCACATAATCTCTAGAGTGTAAGTAGGTCTCTAGAGCGCCACCTATGGAAAGTCTCAGATTTTCTAAGAATTTTTACCATAATATCTACGAAAAATTCTTATAAATCCGGTACTTCCAACCGTAGGTGGCGCCCTAGTTTCCTATCACTATGTGCTATGGTAATGTCTCTCAAGCGATATAGTCATATTTACTAGATCCTTCTTCAAGAGTATCAAACTTTTTTTCTCTCAATTTAAAATCATAATAATCGTATCCAGAATTTTCGTCTCATTTTACTCAATTTTTTTGTCAATAAAAAAAAATGTGTCTCAGTCATGATGGCCCTGACATTGACTACGCTCTGGCTGGATCCAAGATCGATGGAACGGCTCGCCGTTGCCTGTGTCAATCCCATGATTCATCTGTTTTGTATACAAACTCTTCACGCGATTCTGCCGCATAACGGATCGACGGTGCCAACCATACGTTAGTATTTATTCCACGACATCACTGACACATTATTGCGAAGGGAAGGAATCCTAGCTCAATCGAATCGATCTTTTCAGTTGTTTTCTACGCCGGCTCCTTGGTACTCGCGACAATCGCGCTCCTTCTCACAGTCATCCTGGCAAGTGTTCAAGGAACGAAAAGTGATCCACCAAAGTGGATGTCATCGTCGACCGCCGCGATACTTAGAAGCAGAGTAGGTCAGATTTTTTTATTGAGTATGCTCGATCCCAAAGTAGCCGCCCAGGTAGAACCCGATGTCGATGACTCCGGCGATCTCTTCAACTCCAAACCAAAGACGACCGCTTGGGGCTACTTTGCCATTATGTGCGGTTGGATATCTTTTCTCTCGATTCTCTTCACTTACCTCATAATGTACGCCGTTCTTGTTCCCAATTCGTCGATGAGGCCGCCGATAGAGGGACGCGGCAATCAAAACCTTGGGCATTAATCGAGTAACCGAGTTCTTTTCGATCTGCCACGACAATCCAGCACTATCTTGTACACGATGACAAAACTTTGAAATTATTTTTCTACACTGAGAGAAGGATCTAGTAAAAATGACTATATCACTTGAGAGATATTAGCACATAGCACATAGTAGTGGTCTAGTGGGGCGTTAGGGCGCCATCTATGGTAGGAAGTAACGGATGTATAATAATTTTTCTTAGATATTATGGTAAAAATTCTTGGAACTTCAAGACGATCCGCCATAGTTGGCGCCCTAGCGTCGTATTACTATGTGCTATGGTAATTTTTCTTAGATGATCGGTAATTTTTACTAGTTCCTTCTCTCAGTGCACTTTTTTTCATTGTATTACATTGTACCCTTCATTATCATATTTTGTAAGTGCTGTATCGATCAAGTGATTAAACTTTTCATACACAATTGTCGTTTAGTTAATTGTCCATTGACAATCCTAATTGATAAGATGACAACTGTTTGAATTTAACAATTTAATATACACTAAAAAGGTAATAATTATTTTTATAACGTTTTAGTGTATGTACTAATACGTACAATAGACGACCGCGTTTTTATGTACTGTATGTAAAGTACTGTGTGCAAAGTGAAGGGCGACGTTGGTGTATTTTTTTTTCGCTGAACCTTAATCAGCCAGCCGTTTTGCATAAAAGTCAAACGCGACGCAGACATTGAAAAAGGTTGAAAATCGAAATTTTCATATCGCTTTCTCATAGAAGAAGCTTCTCGAATAAAGGAGCATTATGAGAAGGCGATATGAAAATTTCAATTCTCACCTTCAATGAGGAAGCGTTACGGAAATTTCAATAATTTTTTTTCTGGACAACAGAAAGCGCGAAAGAAGATTATCGTATTCAAGCCGCGATACGAGGCTTTAGCGACGTTGCGGAGAGAGCAAGTGGGTTGAACTCCAGAATGTACATAAAACACGAGCGACGGAGGAGAAATCCAGAGAGAGATACGAAGCGTGTCGGAGATTCGAATGAGGTCGTAAATGGAAGAGGAGAGCTTTTTCGCGAACACTCGTAGCTTTTTTTCATCTCTCCGACGCTACCCTGCTGCATAGTTCTACATATTTCCCCTTTGTCTACGCTGCTTTCTCTATTCTGCGAAGGTAATGGCGTGGTCTCGCTCACTGACTGCTCGATTCCAACGAAAGCATCTTTACCTCGCTCCAATTTTTTTTTTTTTTTTTTTCATTTTTTTTTTAAACTTCTCTTCCACCTCGAGCAGCGAGGCTGCGGGCACTCGTGAAACATTCTGCAGAACTATCGGTTGAACTGCTTCGACCATTTCCATGCCGCACGCGCCGCGCTCGCTCGGTTTATATGGGACTTCGATCGCGTTTCTTTTTCGCGACGTTCATTTTTATCTCCCCCCTTCGGTGGGAATCTCGTTATTTTTCCTCTCGTTCTCGCTGGCCGCAGAACTCGTGAAAATCGCAGTTGAGCATGCATGCGCATCGACGTTACGTACCACGTGCGGCGGAATTTGGCGCACGACGAGGTTCCTTTTTATCCGATAATACGAGAATCCGAAGTTTCTCACGAGTTTCTTCCCGAGATCCTTTTTTTTTCATCTCGAACATAATTTTTTCCCCCCCGACGGTCTTTCGGATGCAAAAGCTCTCGGATGCGATGTTCTCCAGTGAGAAAACAGCGATTCGAGACTGGTCGAACTGACAATTTATATAGTGCGACAGTCGGGAGAAGCACTGATACGCGTTTCCGTTCGGTTTCACAGCGCCGGGAACGAGCGTATCGGATATCATATCAGCCGTAGAAAAGCTCCGGGCGAACGGCCAGAGAAGACACCCGGAAACGGCACTCGTACGGCGACCCGGGAAACTCGATTTTTAGCTTTTTCCTTCGCGTTTCCGGTCGACTCACTCGGAAAGAAAAGTGGTCCACGTCATCGTCCTCCGGATGTCTATACGTCACTCGCCTCGTATTAAATCTGTATCTGTTTTCGGGCGCAAGAAGGTCCACCGTGTACGCTACGTATAAGCGAGCTTTTTGTCGGAGCGACGAGCTAGTAAATATTCTTACGGCGGGTCAGAAGTTTCGTGAGCGAATTTTAATGTCGTTAAGGGGGAAAAGTTTTCCGGTGGCTTCGGGTGTATCCTCGGGTGTCGCAAGAAAGCTCATCAGGCCGTCCCGGCACTGGAGAGAAGAGGGAAGCGTGATGGGCTCTCCGCTGGCAAGGAAACTGGAACGGCTTGTCCACTGTGCCATACTCACTTTAACGCATGACTTCCGGTTCATAACGTTCTTGTCATCTGAGCTTAATTTTTTCTACAGAAAAGGTAAAAACTAAGATTATCGAGCTTTGTACCGAGTTTTGGTAAACGGGACACGGGAGTTGGAACTTTAGAGGACTTTGATGGATTTTTTTTTCATGGAATTACGGCCTCGACACTGCCTAAACAATTTTTCTAAATAATAACTAGAGTTTGATTATCATTTTTTAAAATACTTTTCTTTTTTTATTGTTTTATTCGTTCCATAGAAATTCTCAAAAATACCGGTATGCCAGTTAAAAAAGGCTATTTTTTTACTCGTTTTTGAATTCACAAACTCGACTGGCCATTTCAATCGGCAAGCCGTCCCTGTTAGAAATTTCGAGACGTTAAATGGGGGTCTGATAGGATTTTGAAAAAGGCCTCTATCAGAGCCTGATGTAAATCTCTAAAATTTTCCTGCCAAGGAAACGTCCCACGTAAATGTGCAGTCATAAATTTAACGTTACACACGTTTCCTGACTGTTTATTTAATAATCTTTGCACCTTATATTATCATTAAAAATATAGGCCCAAAAAATTTTATAGATGGTGGCTACAATTTTATTATTATTAAAAAAAAATATTTTATTCGTTCCATAAAAATTCTCAAAAAATACCGGTATGTGATTTCGTAAACTCGACTGAACATAAAATCGATTGGCAGTCCTTGGTATAAATTTCGGAGCGTTTAATCGAAGCCTGATAAGATCCTGAAAAGGCATTATCAGGGCCTAATGTAAGGCAACCCCGAATTCCCTTAAATGACTGCTCTACCCTGAATTTCCTTAAATGACTGCTCTACCTTGATTTCCCTTGAATGACTGCTCTACCCTGAATGCTCTTAAATGACTGCTCTACCTTGATTTCCCTTAAAATACTGCTCGACCCTGAATTCCCTTAAATGACTGCGCTACTCTGAATTCCCTTAAATTACTGCGCTACCCTGAATTCCCTTAAGTTACTACGAGTTTCACGGCGAGGCTACTTTGGCGACTCATCACCGATACCCTGGCCGTCGTCGACCCGCGCCGCGGCGTCGAAAATTCATAATAAATCGCGGAAGCACTTGGCGAGTCAAGCCTCCGCGTCCCTCCTTTCACTGGAACCCTGTGTGCGGCTGGAACCGCTTTTGAAAGTTCAAAAAGTTCTCGGGTACAAGAGAGGATGAGGGAGGAGCACGGCGTATAATAAAGTGCCAAGCACGGGAGAGAAGTGCGTGACAAGTTGAACGCGGCCGCTCGCAGGAGCGAGAAGGTTCTGTCGGACCGTGAATTTCCAAGCCAGTATTTCTCTTTTGAACCCCGAGCTCGCTCCCTCCGCCTCAAAGGCTATAAAATTTTCCCTTGGAATAGCTGAGTGTGAAAACTCCACAAAAAAATAAAATAAAATAAAATAAAATAAATAAAAGAAAACAAAAATAACGAAAAAAGTACAAGAAGGTAGCAAAGTAGAATAAACACGAACGTTACCGCGTTATCTCGCGGCGTTGAGAGGGAATGAATATTTTACCCGAAGAAAAATTCACCGACGGATTTACTTTTTCATTTTTTTTTCACCTCTTTGTTTTTTTTTATTTTTTGCTCAGTTTGTTTGTTGAGGGGGGGCTTCAAAGCGTTGCCGCACGACGTCCCCTGGATGTAAAATCACCGATGCACTCGGTCCTCTCTGCGCCACCACCAAAGCCGGCTGATTGGAAACGCTTTACTTACGGCTCGATGGGTAGGGGACGCGTTTTCCCATTGCCGAGAGCTTGAAATCTCGTGGGTGCGGACTGGGAAGGGGCCTCTTTGAAGTTTTCCCGACCCTCAGCGAGTACCGGCAATGTGTCAACGAGTTTCCTTCGCCCTTTCCACTTGACCTCTTTGGTCCCCGCCGACGCCCGCGCTCGAACCCACCCGGGAACCCGTGAGCTTTTTCTCGCGCGACGAAAATTTTTGAAAATTACTGGGGTGCGAAGAAAGAAGTCACGTCGTACTAAATTCGCCTGTTTCACCTCGCTTCTTTTCTACTCGACGATGCGGTGCTTTGCCACTTTGAAGCGCATTTTTTCCGAGTGAAAACGACAAACGGGAGCGAATAAAACCGCACAAACTTTACCCAATTTTTCTCGAAGAGTCGCAACGACTTACAAATACATCGTAACTCTTAAGACAGTATGAGCGTATAGACTGACGCCACGTAAGATTCAGAGAGAATTGAGAGATAATTGCGGACACTTCTCGATGGGACACAAAGTTGAAGAAAAATCAAGCATATGGAAGATGTTGAAAAGATTGTTTTTGCATAATAATAATCTCAAAATACTACTAACAAATTAATGAAAAAAAATTATTCAACAAATCACTCGGAAACATACATTTTTTTAAATAAAAATAATTCGTTAACTTTTCTGAATATGTACGAATGTTTTCAGAATTTTCACTAATGTTTGAAAGTTGCGTTTTTGTAGTAGTAGTAAGTGTGTACTTATTAACAATACATACGATGCATTGGCGATCCTTATAGTTTTAAAACATTGATACATTTATACAATTATAATGGCACCAAATATTGTCAATGGGCCATTGACCGAGTCCTTCCGCCCTTGCGTCTTTGTGGCATACAAAATGCAACTTTCAAACATTAGACAAAATTCTGAAAAAATTCATACGTATTTAGAAAAGTTAACAAATCATTTTCATAAAGAAAGTTGTTTTCTCAGTCATTTGTCGAACAATTTGTTTTTTCTTTAATTTGTTAAGGACATTGTGAAATTATTAGTATCCAAAATCAATATTTTTAACACCTTCCATATGCTTTATTTTTTTCAGATTCTTATCCCATCGAGAAGTGTTCGTAATTCTCTATGAATCTTATGCGGCGTCGATTCATACGCTCACACTACCTTAATCCAGGAGGTGCATTATTTGTACCGTGGCGTAGCTATACCGCAACTAATTTTATAGCGACGAAACGAAAGGTAAAACGATAAATAAAATAGTTAAGCGAATAATTCCCTCGAGCCGGTTACAAGGACGTAACAGAATTAGGATCGTGACGCTGGAGTGTACAAACTTAGGATAGTGGCGTGGCGAGCTCGTCGACAAACGCGATTCAAGAGCCAGCTGAAGCTGTTTTCTTCCTCGTGCCGAGCCCGCCCGAGTCGAGCTCGTGTTGCGTGCATCTTCAAACTTTTTACTTACCCCTATCTGGCGTTAACAGATCTTCCTGTAGGTCGCATCGCTTCTCGGATCTCCGCGCTTACTCCTGGATCCTGAAAAAACGAGTGAAAGAAAAATAATTAAATATTGTTCTATCGGAGGAGCCACGAAAAGTTAATTTGTTCGAGTAATATACGAGTGCCAGACTTCTCATTCTTTGGAAGAGAAAATATTCTTTGATCCATGTCGATCGAACGTTAACGCTTCAATGACCATTAGGATGATCGTCGTTTATTTGGGTGTAACTTTCGAAAGTCAGCAGCGGAAACAATATTTATTTTTTATGTAATATGTAATGCTTGAAGAGATGATCCGCGCAAACATACATCTAAAACGGATATAATTATATATATATATTAACAAAAAAAAACATTTCTAAGTTTCTTTGAAAGTCTTCATAGAGTGACGGCACGGACGTGTTCTGCGTTGTCGAGAGTTCGTAAACAACCTTTATTTTTAACTGTTGTAATGCCTGAGGAAATGGTCCGTGCAAACATTCATCTAAAATCGTTACAAGTATATTTCTATTTTATTTTTAAATAAAAACATTTGCTAAATTTATATATAAATTTCGTTGAAAGCCTTCATAGAGTGGCGGCACGGACGAATACTGTATTATCGGGAGCTCGTGATGCGCACGTTGTGTCCCTTAAATCGGGGATTATTAGTAAGGGGAGGCGTTACAGTGGCTGCTTGAAACACAAGGGCGGTAATACTCGTGGCTCTTTACTGCATATTGCCGCAGTTTCATATTTCAGAGGGAACTGCGGAGGTGGCAGCGGCAACGGTGCTGCTAGTGGCGGCCGGAGAGCAAGGAAATCGTTTCGGTTGGCTAAAGCGACTAAGCTTCGCGGCTCTGTCCCTCTCGCCTTCTCTCTTCTGCTACCCCTTTTTTCGTGCCGCTCGGCACCGCGGATTGCAACTTGCAGGAAAATCGCAATGGAATACACAGAGGTAAAATGTACGGGGAAAAGCCCGCCAGGGAGAAAGAAGTGAAACAGAGAGCGAAGGATAGTGAGAGTTCACCGGCCACGATTGTTCTGTTACGGTTCGTTATAGTTCGCTACCTTTTGACTTTCACCGGTAATGCATCCGGCGCGAGGTAACCAAAGAGAGCGCGGGTTTACCGCGAAAATTATCCACAATCTTTCCGTAGAGTCGCTCCCGTTAAATTAAATACTATTAATATCTCAGGGAAAAGTGGGCAAATGAGGGTCATTGTAAGACAAAACCTTAATATAAGCGTGTCTTTTCTCTGGAAATACGTCACTTCCGGTTTGGAAATCTCACTTTTAGACCGGATGTGACGTCATAGCGGAAATACGTCACTTCCGGTTTGAAAATCTCAGTTTTCGACCCGAAGTGACGTTGTTCTGTTATAACGTCACTTCCGGTCGCAAAATGAGATTTTTCTCCCAATAAAACGCCGGAAGCGCTCGCGCCTTTTTTAAATCGGCTTGCTTATAATGCCCCAGGAAAAAGTGTCGTTCTCGCGAGAGATTGATTGTTGCCGGCTACAAACATTTGACGCACCGACAGCGCCAGTCGATATATGTGACATCGTAAACGTACATAGAACGTTATAAATCAACGTAACACCCGTAGGCATTCGACAGGAAGTTTCAATCTCACGCTCGGCTGATCGAGAAATTCAAATAATTCCTCTCGTGCCTGGAGGACCTCTCGAATGTCGACGAGAGAACTCTTCTGGCAGATAGAGTCGAGGGAGCAAACGAGGGTATTTCCAGCTCGGGAATCCTCTATCCTAGAATCGCACAAAACGGTTTTTTGAGCATACCCGACGGGTAAAATCCACAAAATGGATTTATGAGCTGAATATCCTTAGCCGCCCACTTTACTTCCCCACTATCTCTCCCCGACACCCCAGCGAAAAGAGGCACCTTAGAGTCGGATACTTACTCAAGTTGCAGCATTCATCCAAAAAATATCCCAGCGTTTTTTGTCGCGGGAAAATTAGCTTCAAAAAATGTTTAAAGTTGATACAGGTAAAAGAGTCTGACTCGTTGCAATAGACGCGGGGTTAAAATGTTACGAGAGGAAATAATTTTTTATCGTTGCCCGGATTGGCCAATTTTCGAGGCAACGCGCCGACCGGAACACGAGAGTGTGCCCGTAAAATCTCGCAGGAAAAGTTTCAATTTGGAGGACGGAGAATGGCAGAGAGAGAGAGACGGGAAGAGGTTGAGCGGTAAAATCGGTGCTCAAGTAAATGCAACGAAACCGAGCGGAACAACGGTGTAGGACTGTAGCTGGTACAGCGGCAGTCCTCTCAAAGTTAGATACGTCATCCAGGGATTAAAGGCAGGGAGGCTCGATTAGTCCACTTTGCCACGAGCGCCGGCAGGCAATTGCAGTGCAAACCGTATGCTTACACGGTTAGGCGTGTGTAAGCAAACTCGTGGACTGCCATTTAGTCGAAATAATATACTTACTCTGTACCGAAAAAAAAAACAGATTTGTTTTTTATGTCTCGAGTCTGCACTAATTAAATAGAAATGTTCTCTTCATCACGGCGCGCACTCTTCCTCCGACGCGTAACACACACGAGACAACCCGCATCTTCAGTATCTCGGTTCTGCCAGGACCGAAAGAGAAGGAACATAAAAGTGGCAGCGTCAAAGCTACGCGCGGGAGAGTAAAAAAAAAATGTGAAAAAGGTAAAATACAGCGCGAAGAGCGTGTATGGCAGAGTCGCGTCGCTTCTAGTGGGAGCCGAGAGCGAAAGGATTGTGGGCGAACGAGGTAGCGCAAAGAAAAGCTCTGCGCGCGAAGCTTTATTTAAGCATCCTGTGTGTACACGATCTCGTTATATGGAGAACCGCGAGGGAAGGCGAAACGGTGAAAGGTCGGTGTGTTGGTGTCTTGTCATACCGAGTGACAAAGGGCAGGACCCGATCCCTGAGCTGGTTTTTCCGAGTCACTCTAAACGCCGGGAAAATGCTTGGCCCCCGGGAACGACGCGACTCTTAACGACATCAAGCTCCAGCGGTTCAGCAACGAGGATCAACATTATTTTTTTATATTTTTATATATATATATATTTTTTTTTTTCGAATGCGGGACTCGTACTTGTACCTCTTCGCGGAGCACGTCGCTAGGAAAGTTGGGGTCTTGTTAGCAAAAACGTAACAGGGTACATGTCGCGTAAATTATTTAGACGGCAACAATTTGATAAAACTTCGTACAGGCTTAGTTTGAAAGTTATACAATAGAGTTACCATGTATCAAAAGAACTCATCCTAAAACGAACAAGCGGCAGCCAACGAGTGATAAGGAATAGTAAAGTTGCAGCGGTAAAAATGTGTGTAGTTCAAAATATAACCACTAATTATAAAACTAATTATAAATAAATATTAACAATTAAAACCAAAATATTTTCAACACATAAATATAGAACCATTGAAGGCGACTTCAATACGCACTTTCCTCTAAAGAGCGAGTGCTACAAAAAAAAAAGATTTGCCTTTCACGGCACTCCAATTAAAAAAGGATCAAAACCGTACCAGAATTGAAATATCGTTAACGATTTATTTCAGCGCAACGGCTATTATCCTGTATCGTTAAGTGGGTTTCTTAAAGCACCGTTCCTCATCCAACAATACAGACTCGATGCAGGCGCGGCACGAGCTTGCTATTTATCCCCCCCCCCCCCCCGTATCTTCGCAAATCGAGTCTACACGCGAAGCTCCAGGGAAGTTGAGGCTTTTCGCTCCGGCGTTCGCCTGAGCCGCGTTCGGTAAGCGTGCTTTCTGGTTTTTTGCTTGTGAGACTCGCGCTATCGCGATCTCGTTGCGAGCCGTAATACTCATATAACGTTGCCGATACGATAACACATCACGCGAGATGCGCGCCGGTACGGCAAGCGTCCTCTCAGCGATTCGCCATTCAGCCGATTCGTGCTTCTCGGGTTCTTCTCATTTCCGGCCGCCGGGCCTCGCGCGCTCGATTACCCTTGCCTCTCTCCCTTCGGCGCGCGGGAGGGTGAATTTAAACTTGCGCCCCGCGTTATCGGAGCGATCGCAATTGTTCACGGTTCGTCGCAGTCGAATCTTGGAAATATTTTTATTTCAACGAGGCAAACGCGCTCCGACGATCGGGCGGTGCCTCCTTGAAGGCAAAAGAGAAGACAGAAAAATATATATATATATATATATATTCATGTACTATATATATAAGTGAAGTTAAAAAGAAAAGAAAGAAGAGCACCGTTAAGAGGAATCGACGAAGTTTGTCGCATTGTGTCGTTCATTCGATGTCCTCGGGGCGCACTCGACCGTGCAAAGTGCGACAACGATACTTCCGTCTTCATATATATATATTCGTCATCGCGCTCTTTTCCCCTCGACGACCCGTCGAACGTCGCATTCGTGCTCGCCGGTAACAAAACGTGATTCGCTGATCGACAAACTTCTTCTGCTAACGTAAACGCCGAAGTGCTCCGGATGCGACTTGCTTTTTCCCTCCTCATCTGTTCTTCCACTTCTGCGTGTTCCATTGTGTCTTTCTTTCGCTGTTTTTACGGTAATAATGCCAAATGGAATTTTATCGAGGTTCGCGAGTGTTTGTGAAAGATCTGGCGGAAAAACAGGATAGTCGGTGAGGGAGAGCGGGACAAGACGGACCATTTTTTTACCGATCTAGCAAAAAGGCTTGGCTAGTCCAGCATTCCTACAGTCGTTATTAGTCGGCTCCGCAAACTAATTAGTTGCGAACCAGTGAATTGGTCGAACCAAAACGAGGTTGGAGCGCTTCACACTAGTCAAATAAGTGTTACATTTTTACAGTCGTTTGTACAAACTTTTACGCATGTATTGATCATGATGGATGGTTGTTTGTATTAGAACAGATGTCCCGGACCTAGAAAAACATCAATTGCAATCGATTTGTAAAAATAATAACTGGTTTGGGCGCATTTTTCGAAAAGGAACATATTTGTTCAGTATTATAAAGGAACATATTTGTTCAGTATTATAAAGGAACATATTTGTTCAGTATTATAAAGGAACATATTTGTTCAGTATTATAAAGGAACATATTTGTTCAGTATTATAAAGGAACATATTTGTTCAGTAAAGGAACATATTTGTTCAAAGAATAATCCGTAATTTTTGCTCGATTTTGATGTGGTACGGCTCATGCTCTTCCTTGAAAGATGCTTGATGACTTCACCGTCCAGATATTCGATAGTATTTTCCGTTTAAAAATGACAGCCTTTTGTTTATCTATCGACGAAATTCCTTCGTAAATAAACAGCTGTCATTTTCAAACGAATACTAGCTGTACTAAACAAATACTATCGAATATCTACACGGTGAATTTGTAGAGCATCTTTCAAGGAAGAGAATGTGCTGTAATACATCAAAATCGAGTAAAAATTGCGGATTATTCTTTGAAAAAACTGAACGAATATGTACCTTTCTGAAAACTAGCACAAACCAGTTAATATTTTTGCAAGTCAGTTGTAATAATGTTTTTCACGGTTAATGACAACTGCTGTAATACAAATAACTGTAAATCCGCTATAATCAATAGATGCCTAAAGGTTTGTATAAACGACTTAAAAAATGTAGCACTCATTTGACGAGTGTGAAGCGCTCCAACCTCCTTAAATTCGCCATCGTAAGCCTATTTATCTGCGGGATATAAAACTGAAAAAGTACCATCCGAAACGGATGATCCATTTTACCCCCCTATACGTGGCGGAGGAAAATCCCGGCGTGGGAAAGATGGGCGAACAGACGAAGGGGTTTAACCGAGAGCACATGGGAATTCGTGCGCGAAACCGTGGAAGAACGGAACTTTAAACGAAACAATCGGTTACCAGCCACAGCGGAGAGAGACGATGAGGGATCCGGAGGTATAAACGTAAAAGAAGGACTTTGGATAAAAACGTAATGGCACAAGAAAATGTGAAGAAAGGTACGATAGAGCCGTGAGTACAATAGAAACGTATTAACTGCAACAACAGATCGGAACTGGTCGGTATAGGTGGAAAATGTACCGAGGAAGGGGGGCGAAGAAATGGGAAACGAGTCTGGCTGAAAGGAAAAAGGGCCATCCCGTGACTCCCACGCCTTTCCACGCTCCAACCGTTCTCGTTTCGAGACCCATTGCGCACTAAGTGATCGTCGCTGTTCACAAATACTGGCCTTTCAAGTAAAAACGACGAAAAAAAAAACTATATATATAGTGTAACGGAGCTTTTCTGCTCCGAAAATACGGTTACAATAGATAAGTAATAAAAATAAGCTATGGAAAGAAAATGAGTAATGCGAGTCGCTGCTTCATGAGAAATTGTAAGACACTCGACGGAGGCGTGTCTCGTATAAAATTGCACCGGTAAAATCTCCCGCGTCTCCGCATAACTCGCAAAGCTTGAGTCTTCCGAGTCTTTGAAAGCTTAGAAGTCTTCTTGAACGCAGGTAAAATGTCAACGATATCGATAACAAGGCGGAGAAAATTGTGTGCTGTTGTACGTTAATGTGCGATCATCAATAACGTCTAATAATTTTTCTTTTATTACAGAGCTGGGCAAATATACTAAGTACTTGAGGTACGTATTGAAGTATCAAGTACAGAGTCCGTACCCAGTACACCGAACTTGAGCTATTAAGTTATGCCGGTACGTAATACGTCAATACTGAAGAACTACCCAGTGTTTGATACTTGAAGTATTTGGGGCTTCAATACGCAATTCAGGTACTCAGAATATTCGCCCAGCCTCTGTTTTATCGTATGACAGAAAGCCTAATAGAATTTTTTGAGCGTTACATCGGGGTATGACAAGGCCCTGGCCGGAACCTGGCCAGGTTCTCATCCTGTGATGTAACGCTCCAAAATAAAAAAAAATACAATTTACGATAACTTTCGGAATTTTTTATCCACATTTTATGATTAATAAAAAACTGTAATATGTTTCCATTTCCGATAGAGCACGAGGGTCATGACTTTACCTATCGAATCACTATTACTCTTGAATTCGGTGTATAGCAATTTCCCACGTACAGTTTTACCTGGCGATCGAGAAAGATTTTTCAAAAAAAATTGCTCGACAATACGCGTCTGCCGTATCGCTAGAGATTCCATCTTTCGCGCGAATTCTTTCCTCTTATTCCACAGCTGCTCGGAAGGAAAATTGAATTGATTCGCTCGGTGCGAAGCCTCTGGCGCGTGTGCTTACAGCCCTCACGCCTGGACCGTATGCACACCATGCACCGTCGTCACCGCACACACCCCACCTCGCCCAACAGTGCCAATATACGGGGAAGAAACTTTCCAACAACCGTGGAGGGAGAAGCTCGCTTGCTCGTACATCTCACACGTTATACAATTTATATATATATATATATATATATATATATATATATATATATATATATACATGGGCGACATATAGATACCTTCATTGAATTCAGAAGCAGCAGGTCGTTCGCCCGGGTTTTCGCATTCTTCGCGCACAGTTCCCCTGGCACTGTATCGTTCGGCACTACCGCTACTACCGCGAATTATATATACCGTCCTACCGATATATCATATTGCACCGATTTCGGCGGCAATAACTCGAGATATTTCGAATTCCTCACACTGGAACGTCGAAGCGGTCGCGTCTCCTAGCAAATATGGCCTTTTGTTCGCCCTGGCTGGGCGAACGATACCCACGTATTGATGAATGGTATACAAGGGATTTTTTATTTTGTACCGATTGATAACGTTTAAAACGGGCGTTCAATATGAATCTAAATTTTACAGATAATAAGATAGTAATGAAAATAATATATATAATAATAAAGTTCATGTCGGTTGACCACTCACACCGTTACTCACAAATGCTCACACAGGTGCTCACAGATACTCACAGATAGATAGATAGATAGATAGCATTTATTGTATAGTAGGAACCGGGGTTCTCTAGATACATACAAAAATAATATAAAAATAACATATGAATAATTAATCGAATATACTGAATATACTGACAGGTGCTCGCAGGTACTGACAGCTACCCACTCATTGGTACTCACAGGGATTCGCAGGTGCGCGCAGGTACTCATAAGTGGTTACAGGTACTTACAAGTACCCGCAGGTGCTCGCAGGTACTCATAATCGGTTACAGGTACTTACAAGTACCCGCAGGTACTGATAGGTACACTGCTGCTCATGAATGTCTGGATTTCCTTGCGTCTTGCTGGATGTCTTGCCGGAAGTCTTGCCGGAAGTCTTGCTTGACATCTTCGACCCCGTTAAGTCATAGAGTAAGATATCCAGGAAGATTAAAAAATCAGAAAAACCAGACATTCATGAACAGCACTGTACTTACACGTAGTCGCGGATACTCACAGATGCCCCCACAGGGGGCATCTGTGCGTATCCGCTTGTGAGTACGATAATAAAGATTGTAGTGAAGTGAAACATGTTCTCGGTCGCTCCACCATAAGACGAATGCCACTATCTCTAACACTCCTGGCTCCGTCACGTGACTTTCGCTCCACCTTAAGAGGAAATGGATGGAGTGAGGGGGTTTTCACGATTTCGGCTTCAAGAATTCTCAAACAGTACAACGCTTCGGCATTCTGTATGCAGAGCTAATATACAAACCATTCGCTCCGTGAAACATAAATGAGTAACATCGTCGTTTTAAAGCGAAGTGGAAGAAACGGCAGCGGCGGCAGACTCCATTTAAAGCAAGTTGTAATGCTCACCGAAGCGACACGAGTTTTAAGTGTTTACTCGTCAGCGTTTAACAAGCCGAGGCCTCTGTATCTATCAGACCCTGAGCTTCACCACGCCAAAACCGTGTCTCTCTACCTTGGAGCCCTTCGAGAATGTTGAGCATCTTGAGTAAATATAACTATCATAATGAAGATCTGTACTTCTTTATTGACGTTTCCCGTGCTCGCCGTCTTTGTACCAAGGATGTAGTACAATTATTCATTTTCAATCTTCAAACCCTAATGCGTATGGCGAATTTCCCTATTTGAAAAAATAATCAATACCAGTGAAAATTAAATTTTTCATGTAAAGTATCCAAAAATCTCATGATCTATTTTTCTCGGTTTAAAGTAATTTAATCCGATTTCACTATTTGAAAAAATAGTCATTACCAGTAAAAAATACAAATAAAAATTTGGTACAATATATCTCAAAAACCTTACGATATATTTTTCTCGGTTTAAGGTTATGCAATCCGATTTTTTAATTTGTTTTCTTGAACAGAAACTCCGAAAATTCTGCAGGACTAATAATCTTGAAACCCTTGGCCCGAATTCTTCAATCTCAATCCCCCGTCGAAGTGAAATTCTTTACAACCCTCCTCCGTTCCGGAAAGTTTAGGGCCCGAATTTCCGTCACCGCCGGTGTAATTTCGATAATCCTATCGTAAAACGAGCGGGTGACAGGGTTATACATTTCCCAGACAGAATTTACGAATTTCCGTGAATTCAATCTCGAAAAAGGGATTCTGGGTGTCTACCGCAGGTCTGCCCGGGCGCGCAAACCCCACAGAAGAAGTACAATCTGGCGAACACGGGTATCCCTCAGTCGACGATCCTCGAGAGTTATGCGCATCCCGTGTTTCACCCGGAGACGTATGATGGGCTTGGGCTGCGCGTCTCCGTCGCTCCAGGACCGTTTTTTTATTTTTATTATTTCGCCTAAATCCCCCAGCATCTTCCGCCCTCGAGAGCGAGCGGAGATAGATGAATCGGTAAAGCGCCGAACACTCTCGCGCGCATCTCGTCGTCGTGATAGATTTCCCGTTGAATCCGCAGCGTCATACCGCGGTGATGCAACCGCCGGGTTCGTCGACCTCTGCGAGGTGACGAAGACGGCTTGCCCGCACGAAGATTCGCATAGGTCGGTCCGGACCAAGATTTTGATTGAATGCAGCGCGTCATCTCACCCTCATGCAGGGTGGCAAGCTTTAGCGAAAGCTTTCTTTGCTAGTTCTCGATAACGATCCTTCGGGTCTTTTGAAGGATGTACGGGTTTCTGAATTCGGTACCGTGCGCTTATCCGGTTTCGTTTTCGTCAGGCAAGAGAAACGGACCCGATACGGTTTACAGCTGGATTCTGTAATGGAATACACGATGGTAACCGGATAGGGGTGGAGCGAGATGAGACCGTCTAATAACAGTATAGACGGGTATCTGAATTCGGTACCGTGCGCTTTTCCGGTTTTCCTTTCCTCAGGCAAGAGAAACAACCCCGACACGGTTTACAGCTGGATTCTATAATGGAGTACACGACGGTGACCGAGTAGAGGTGGAGTGAGATGAGACCGTCTAATGACAGTATAGGGTTGTTGTTAGAAAACCCGATCGAATTGAGTAACATCGGTTTATCAATCTCTACGAGGTGACGAAGACGCTGCGCTCGCACGAAGATTCGCATAGGTCGGTCCGGACCAACATTTTGATTGAATGCAGCGCGTCGTCTCACCCTCAGGCCGGCAAGCTTTCGCGAAAGCTTACTTTGCCAGTTCTCGATAACGTTCGTTCGGGTCTTTTGATGGAGAATACGGGTTTCTGAATTCGGTACCGTGCGCTTTTCCGGTTTTGCGTTCCTCAGGCAAGAGAAACGGACCCGACACGGTTTACAGCTGGATTGTGTGATGGAATACACGACGGTTACCCGATAGTGGTGGAGCGAGATCAGACCGTCTAATAACAGTATAGACGAGTATCTGAATTCGGTACCGTGCGCTTTTCCGGTTTTGTTTTCCTCAGGCAAGAGAAACGGACCCGACATGGTTTACAGCTGGATTCTGTGATGGAATACACGACGGTTACCGGATAGTGGTGGAGCGAGATGAGACCGTCTAATAACAGTATAGACACGTATCTGAATTTGGTACCGTGCGCTTTTCCGGTTTCGTTTTCGTCAGGCAAGAGAAACGGACCCGACACGGTTTACAGCTGGATTCTGTAATGGAATACACGACGGTAACCGGATAGGGGTGGAGCGAGATGAGACCGTCTAATAACAGTATAGAAGGGTATCTGAATTCGGTACCGTGCGCTTTTCCGGTTTTGCGTTCCTCAGGCAAGAGAAACAACCCCGACACGGTTTACAGCTGGATTCTGTAATGGAATACACAACGGTGACCGAGTAAGGGTGGAGTGAGAAGGAAGCGTCTAATAACAGTATCGGCTTGGTGTTAGAAAACCCGATTGAATTGAGTAACATCGGTTCATCGATCTCTACGAGGTGACGAAGGTGCTGCACCCGCACCGAGATTCGCACAGGTCGATATGGACCAAGATTTTGATTGAATGCAGCGCGTCATCTCACCCTCAGTGCAGGCGAGCCTTGCGCGGAAGCGTCCTTCGCCAATTCTCGGTAACGATCCTCCGGATCTCTTGATGGAGAATACAGGTATCTGAATTCTGTACCCTGCGCATTTCTGGTTTCGCTTTCGTCACGCAAGAGAAACCACCGCGACCCGGTTTACCGCTGGATGCTGTAATGGAATACAACGTCTAATCGCAGTATAGGGTTGGTATTAGGAAACCCGATCGAACGGAGTATCATCGGTTGCTCGAATCGATCCTACGTCGTCCACATAGGATGGAAACTCCGGCGACGAAATGGCTTCCGCGGAGAAATGCAGGATAGGGTGGGGCACGTGAAATGCATCGGACGAAATGAGATAGAGAGCATGCCAGTGGCTGTAGTGAGTGGTCCCCTTCAGATAACAACTTCGCCGTTCAGTTTGCCCCTGCAGCACCTATCGCGAACGAGTCTCGGAACTGCGAAGTGCGAAGTCTTCGGAACTTCGAGGCGTAATAGTTTGGAGCTTCCGCGAGAAACGAGGAGTCACGTAAGCGGGGATCAGAGAGTGTAAAGTCATGCACGGGGCGAGGAATGTGGTAAAAATTACAATACTGGCCGGGAAAGTTTGCCATTGTACGGGAAGAAAAATAATCAACTGTCCCAACGAACCGAAGAGGTAAATGCGCCCCGAGCGATCGAGTTGGTCGGGTCAGCCAATTAGTTGGTCGCCAACAATTGACTTACCGGTCCAACCAGTTACTATATCACATCCTACGATATGAATGAATATAGTCGTTTTACATAGGCGATATATTTCGGTGTTGCAAACTAGGCCAAATGTGACTTTGGAACTTCGAACATTTTTTTACTTCAATGAATTTGGGCCAAAGAAAAGTGTGATCGTTTTCGGACGAATGCCCCGTGACTGTGGGTCACATTAGGAGATTCAAGCGAGAGGCACGTACATTTCGTCGCTCGTTCCTCTGTTGCCCCTAAGAACCAACTGATGAGGTAATAATAAAGAGGTAAATAAATACGCCTCAGACGATTGAGTTGGTCGGGTGAACGAATTAATTGGATACCAAACGATTGACTTATTACTTATTAGCGGTCCAACCAATTACTACATCATACTGTACCATACGAATGAACATAACAGTTTAACATAAGCAATATATTTCACAGTTAACAACTAAGCCAAATGTGACTTTGGAACTTTGAACATTTTTTGACTTCAATGAATTTGGGCCAAAGGAAAGCGTGATCTGTTTGGCGAAAATGGGTTACATCGCCGAGCGTTTTCGGACGAATTCCCCGTGACCGTGGATCACATTAGGAGATTCGGGCGAGAGGCACGTACATTTCGTCGCTCGTTCGTACGTTTCCAGCTGCGGGTCCGACGTGCGGGTAACCAAAAAGGGGTTTGGTGGTTGGAGCTTTCTCTTCCATAACACTCTTCTCCGCGTTGGTTCGCGGTCCCACAGTCCACTTCGTCGGATATAGGTCAAAAAGACTTTCATGTACGCGGGTTCTCTCCCTCGCGCTTCGCAGCTCGGGCTGTCGCTACCGCTGCCAATGCTCTCGCATCAGCGCCGACGTGACGGTCCTCCATTTGCATACGCGTCGTTCGTTCCATGCCAAACGGGACGGAAAAAGCCAAAGGGGCCAGCCTCGTCCCGCGATCATGAGGGCGACGACTTTTTCCACTGTTCACCGACGATGGACGAACGTGGATCGTTTCCGTAACCACTCGCCGATCGTCTGACAATCGCGCAGCGAATTACCCTCACTACTGCCGGTAGATCGAATTCCGTAGGAACTTCTTCATTGATAAATTAAACGATTATTTAAATTCCTAACGATCCTTCCTAATGATATATTTCCGGTATGACATCACTTTCGGTAGAAAAATAAGATTCTCAAACCGAAGGTGACGTATTTCCGGGAGAAAAATAAAATGTTCAAATCGGAAGTGGAGTATTTCCGGTATGACGTCACTTCCGGTAGAAAAATCAAGTTTAAAAATAGGAAGTGATGTATTTCCGAGAAATTGAAACCGGAAGTAAAATTTTCCCGTCGGATTCCTGTGAACATGTGGAAAAAAATAAGACTTCATCGTGACGGATTGTGAGAAGCTCTCCGGTCCGTCACTGAGTGTATCGTCGGCGTATTCCGGTCGACTGGAAATCGACCTTTCCGTTTCTTATATCCACTGGAAATCTGTCTTGCGAAGTGTCCCGTATCGAAATCACCCTAAGGTCCTCCCGTCCCTATCTGGATCCCTCTGTCCGAATACCTTCCCGGCAAATATAACGCTTCGTCGAATCCCTTCTTTGATCGCTTCGCTGCTTCGGCGCACGAGTGCAGACTCGTGTTTACACTCGCTCCTCCACCCGACGGTCTAACTTTATATGTTATTGCGCTCCTTTCCTCTCTATATAAATACATATATATATATATATATATATATATATATATATATATATATATATATATATATTGGTTTCGGCATACCCTTGCCGTTCCGGGTCCGTCATTTCCCTCGCCGATTTATACCCAGCATTTCCTCACTGGGTCAACGAGCTACTTTCCTCCGGTTTTATAGACCCTGCAAACTTGGCCCCAATCGCAGACAAGCATATCACTCCCTTCCCGGTGTGTACATAAAAAGAATGCAAAGTTGCAAAAAAATAAAAATCTAAATCATTTCTCCTCTTTCATCGTCGGCGAGGGCACGAAGCTGAAAGTTATAATGATGTGTACTGTACAATGAAAATGCATAAAGCTTGCGTGCATAAAAAAAAAGCAGAGGTGAAACCTGCGCCTTGCTGATTACAAAGCTCCGTGAAACCCTTCCGTCCCGCTGCTTATAGGCACTTTCCTTCTCTCGCGCTCCACCGTGGCAGGTAATTTCACGGAATTCCAAGTAATTTAAAGTCGGCGCGACTCAGTGGCGTGCCGAGAGGAGAACCGAAAAGAAATGTACGCCGGCCGGCGAGGAACGGAACGATGTGAGTCTCGGCATTTCGCACCGTGAATGGCGCAAGATACGCCGTTCGCTTTCTCAGGCGTCGATGTACGTGCAGCACGGCACACAGCGGGTCCCGGGCTCAGCGATGTTTTCTTGGCGTGAAAAAAAAAGTGTTTGGTACAGTGGGCTTTGTAGAGATGGTGGTGCGATTCAAGAGGAAAAAAAAATTCGCGACGAGGCGAAAGCAGTGGGGAAGAAAAAATGGATGGGGGAGGGGGGAGGCGTTTCATAAAAATAAAAAGCTGAGCGAACGAGACGGAAGGGTGAGCGCTGCCGCGAGCGCGGACCGAGCGGAAGACACCGAGAGCGACGACGTAGCCATTCGCGAAAGCCTCGACGTGTTTGTCTTCCGTGAGCTCGGCCCATCGGAATGAAGTCGCAGCGACCGGAGCTGCGGGGTTCCTCGCACCCCAGAAGATTCGTCTCGCGACGTGGGGGCCGAGCGGGACGAAACGGAACACCGGGGCATGATGGACCGGCCCTTATAATTGAGATGATTTTTTTTTACCTCGAGGGGCGCCGAGCAAATAAATAAATGTTTGTTCAGGGATTGCTTCACACGTAAGGGAGATTCAGTGAGAATTTGAACACTTCCTACTGGTATAGAAATCTGAAAAAAATCAACTGTTTTGAAGGTACGAAGAACATCGATTTTGCATGATAAAAATGTCAAAAAGTTAGTAACTAATTGCTAAAAAAAAATTTTCAACAAATAACCAGTAAACCTTTCTTTTCGCATTTCGAATGAATTCATTGATTTTCTAGATGCTACATGAATTTTTTCAGAATTTTCTTACATTTTTTGAACTTTTTTTAAAGGCTCCACTACGGAACTCTTGGCACAATCGCCTCGGAACTTCTTGTGTGTACTGTGAAATGGTGATACGGAAACATATAGAAAATTCGTGCCTGAACCTCGATTTTTCAGAATTCGAAAAAAAAAAAATGTTAAAATGTAAGAAAATTCTGAAGAAAATTCATATGGATTCTACGAAAATCAAGTCATTCATAGAAAATGAGAAACTAAAAGATCTTGACATAATCAATAAGGCTGATTTTGTTTTCAGATTTTTGGCACATAGCGGAGTACCGCAATTTTGATCGAATCAAACTTTAGGTTGGAAGTGTATGTGTGATGCATCCTGAAATAAAATCATTATTTATCGCGAGACACCCGTAAAATAAAAGATTTTTCTAGGTGTAGTCCGTTTCACCCCGGTCTTCACCGAGACACCAAAAAGAAACGTATAGACAGTGCGAACCCTGTTACGCGTTATATATGCGTACTATAGAGTGTCAGGGTAAAAAGAAAATGAAAAGACGAAGCGTGGAAAAGAAAGATAAAATGAATATGCATTGTAAGGAAGCGGAGGGCGAAAAGTGGTGGTGCGAGGCGCAACCGCCGTGCGAATAAAGTACGCGCCACCCGGGGTAGCAGCTACTCCTTCCTTCCGCCCTTTCTCGGGCGTTAAAGCGCCCAGGAATGGGGCAAAAATTAAGTGCTCGAATTCCACGCTCCTGATAGCCATGATAATATAATAGATAATGCGAAAAAAAAGAAAAACGGAGAAGCAAGGAAACGAGCGGTAGTGAGCGTAAATTCTGTACAAAAAAAAAATAAAATGACGATACTTTTATTGCAAGGTTTGCTTATTCTCTTCCAGTACAAATTATTTTCTCCTCCGATCTGATTTTTTTTTTTATAAAACAAAAATAAAAAAATAAAATCTTTCAAATAGATCGTCGGTTATCGAGTCCACCGTGACCGGCGGCTGTATAAATTAGGGAGTTTCATGAAAAGCACATCGTTTTTGATTTTCCTCCCACCCTTTTAAAGTATAATTCGATCTTAATTTGAACCTCACAAAAGACGATCCTAGCAAAAAAATTCTACTTTATACCCGAAAAATACGGCATCTTTTAAACGTTATTGTCAACAACCTACTTCTACGGGGTGGGAGATTAACATGTGTCATTTTTTGTAATGAACCCAAAATACATATTCTTTAATTATTTTTTTCATTTGAATCCAAGAAGCTCTAAAAATGTCCAGAAATGTGAATTTGCTGAAAAAAATTCTTTCCATCCTCCAAAAGTATAGATTTCAATCTCAAATTTCACCTCGCGAAAGACGGGCCCAAGCTAAAACTCCTAAGAGGTGCCGCATTCAACGTTTGTACCGAAAAAAAATCGACAACTTCTTTATTTTTGGGGACAAACGACGAATGCAGCATGTCTTGAGATTTTTTGCTTAGGCCTGCTGTTCGTGAGTTTTAATTTCAGATAAACTCTATACTTTCGGAGGGTGGAAAGAATTTTTTTCAACAAACACACCCTACTGAACATTTTTAGAGTTTTCTATATACGAATTTAAAAATCAAAGCATTTTGTACTTAATTCAAAAAATTGCACAAAGTTAAGCTCCCACCCCCGTAAACATATATATTTTGATCGATAAAAAATCCAGCTAAAGGCAGTCGCTGACAATTAAATTTGTGTCGCATTTTTTGGGTAAAACGTCGAATGCCTTTTAGTATTTTTTGCGAGGTGCCGCCATTCGCTAGGTTCAATTTGAGACCACAATCTGTACTTTAAAACGGTGGGAGGAGAATTTAAAAGACAATGCCTTTTTTTAAACACCCTAGTATAGATATGTTATCGACATTCGCGTGACGGTGCATAAATATCGCGAGCGACGGTATCGTGGCGTTCAATCGATTCCGGCACTCAAACTTCAGCGGAAAATGGTGGTGAACGAAGTGGGGTTTGGGGTCGTTGGTTGAAAGAGGGTTGCAGAGAGAGCTCCCGATTCGACGAGATTCTGTGCTCTTCACTCGGCTCTTATCGCTCGCGCCAACTACACGTGAAAGCTAGTAGATTATCCCGGTGATGGATGCAATGGCACGTGGCGGGATGGAGGTACGGTACACCACGTATTCTCGTGAGACTCGGCGCAGCCGTGCGGCAAGCGCAGAGCCCTATGCGGCGTTTTACCTGTCGCTTTGGCGGTACCGACTTCGATGGCGTAGGGGAGAGCGGGGCAAAATGGGACAGTGGGGCAAAACGGGACAGTGAGGGCAAAACTCAAATTTCCAATAATTTTTGGTTGCCCCATTTCGTCCCAACGATACATCTGGATTTTCAACCCCGTTTTGCCCCACGGACGACCATCGCCACCATTCAAAGGTTATTGAAAAATTGAGTTTTGTCCCATAATCCCGTTTTGCCCCGCTGTGCCATTTTGCCCCGCCCTCCCCTATTGCACGTTCTATCTCGCATATACACGAAACGACGCATCCGCGGAGCGAAAGGATGGGTAAAACGCCCGGAAAATTGCGAGCGACGAGCGCGAGGCATTGAAACACAATACGCCAACCATCTTGACAATTGTTGGTCCCACAGAAAAAAAGAATAATGGCGAAATAATTATATAATTATGATATTACATAATTCTGATATGATTATACCCAGGTGCGGTTTTAGAGCTGGGCTGATGTTGGACCAACTACGACCGCCTGAGTTAGGGTCGATTTTGAAGACGCTAGTTTCAACTTAAGTTCGCTCTTGGGATCGAAGTTAAGATCGAAGTTTGGCTTGAACTTCATTGCGTAGCGTACTTGAGATATATGTTAAGTTAGAACTTAATGTCGAACTCGAACTACCCTCGAATTTGTGTTCGGACTTAAGTTCGAACTTAAGATAGATCTTAAGCACCGAGTGAAGTTGTTCAAACTCGCATCTCAAAATTCGACTTCTAGAAAGTTGACATCTTGTGACATGATATTTTGTACGATATTTGTTTCGCGAGTAACTTACGCCCGCGTTGGTCTTTTGTTCAATTTTTTTTTTTTTTTTGTTTGCTGTTTCCAAGACAATACCATGTTATTTGTATCTAAGTACTTCTGTATTGGGCATTTTTTTTTAAGGCCTCGAACGATGAACCCGTAAAGTAATATTATATGATTATAATTATTGTAATGGGACAATAGACAAAATGCAATTTTCCAATCACTTTTGAAGCCTCATTTTGTCCCATCGATACTTGGGGATTTTCCGTTCAGTTTTGCCCCAATGTCCCAATTTTCCTAATTATAATATGATTATAATATTATATCATTATAATTTGAATATAATATTGTACATTATAATTGTATTCATTATATTCGTGTGCATATTCACCGAAATTAATCGTAATATCTCATTCCGGCCGATCGGTGTCTCATTCGCGACTGATTTTCCAATAATGTAGGAGGGTCGATGGCCGAACCGTTGCGCATCGCGCAGCGATTTATAATTGATTGACCGTTAAATTCGTCGCAGCATCAGCAAGCTCGATGCGTCGCTCGACTTCCGTGCCGAGAATCGAATGACTCACGCCACAGTGATTCGAGCACGGAAGCGCAAAACGTTATCCGCGTTATCGGAGGCGAAGAGGCATTCGGCGAGTGACATTGGCGGGCTACGTCGTCAGGCTGTTTCGGTATTCCGACACCAGCCGGCTGACTTCAGGAATTGTTAATGCCGTCGCTCGAATGGCGGCAGAGAAGCTTCATCCCTGGCGTTTCATCGCCTATAAACCGTAGCGGGCTTACCTTAATTTACTTATATTCTTTACGCGATGCCGTTCGGCGAAAATCCCCGTTTTACAACCCTCCGGCTGACGAAACAACGTCTATCCGATTTGTTCTCAGCTGATTGTGAAATTTTATTTCTCCCTCAGCTTTAAATTATTTTATGTAACTCATGCATAAAAAGCGCTGCTTTGCGTGCCTGCCGAGAGTGACGTAAATGGCGCTTTACAGCCAAGTGTACTGTAAATACCGGGTGCATGTGCACATCGGGCCGATTTTACTTTACCGCACGCTTCTCATACTTCACACACGCTTCTCGTACTTTACGCACGCTTCTCCTACTTTACGCGCGCTGGCTGTACAGCGCCAAAATCAGCAAACACGGAGTAGCCCTTCTCCTGCATTCATTACAGAAAATATTATGCGATACTATTGCGTTGTAGCGAACATCATATGCAGACTGTGAAGTAAATCCCACTCGCCGCACTTATACAAACAGTGTATATAGCAGTGTATATAGCCGCACGAATGCGGCTTACACGACTCACTTCACAACGTGCGTATAAAGTTCGCTTTACCGCACTTGTATCGCAAATTACTGTTATAAACTGTTTACAATTTTTTTTTTACCGCCAAAGCTAAATCCGAGGCTTAATTCATATTCGAGGCGTATAATTCACTTACTTCGCCGAACAGCCGCTCGTCCAAAAACTTTTTTTCCAATCATTTGAACAATTATACTCCTTTGTATATACTATCTACATGTTTTTCTTCAACTTTTCACGTGAAAATATATAACTTGAATAAAGTGGAAAAAAGAAAGAAAAAACTTGGCAACCGCAGAATCGACCTTTTTCGTGACTAAGCCTCGAGCACGGACAGTCGGGGCGGGGGGAGGTGGTGTTATAGTATTCCAGCGTGAATCCGTACCTCGAGCCGACGGGTATATAGCGCGGACGATAACGCGCTCGCCAATGGTCAGAGAGTGAAGGGAATAATAGGGGTGAACGAGCGCTCAAATGCTCTCCGGCTCTGCCAGAGGTCCCAGCCAGCCGGCCGTTCGCAATGAAAGCCGGAAGGAGAGGGAGAAAAAAAAGAAGTAAAAAAAAAAAACCGGGCATCGATCGGGAAAAAGGGCCTGGCGTAACGATTCCGGTCCGTTGTGTGTACGCCTCGATATATTAATGGTTCTACGTGGCACGATGCGCGCACTTTTATTTCCCCTCCAGTGACCCATCCGCGCTTTCAAACTTGCACTCTTCTGTGTGCCTCTCTTCCATCCTGCGCTTATTTTTTTTACATTTTTTTTACTCTTTCACTCGGCTCACTTACAGCGTGCACGGAGCGCCAAAAGCTCCCAAAAGCTCGGACTCATCCGTTTTCCGTTAGCTGCAGGAATCCCGCAGTCGAAAGTGCAGGGCACGGTCAGTTTTACCTCGCTTGCGGTTTAATTCCACCTGATTTATGAATGGGAGATCGCGAGAAACTTAGGAAAACGGCGAATGCATCGCCAGAAACCCCAAAAGCACCTCGCGCTGTTCCCTTTTCCTTGCCGTTTTTCCGGTAGGATCGGACCGGATCGTCGCACTTTTGGGACGAAGCAGCTAGAAAGATTTTTGGAAAATTTTAAAAATATGTTTTCATCGGGCTTATTATATTTCGGTAATACGATAGGATTTTGCTGTTTCGGTAATTCTGAAATGAATGATCGTTAAAGTTCTATTATTATTTGGGTGTCGAATGGTTCAATCGATGAGAAAATGTATTTCTTTGATTTGCTGTGGCTTCAGAACGGTCTAATTTCGGAATCCTCTTCTTTTTGGTTTTTTATGAAAACTCAATTACATTTCGTCCCTGGTCGGGGTCGTCTTCAGAACGATGTTTATTTTGTCTATGGTTGAATTTAAAACGGATACATGCCAATGTATTCCCAACTTATTTTACTTAAGCTTTACTTTATCATTCATATTTTTCCGTAGATTACTTGTTGCTCTCCATTATGATTTTTTTCTTTCTTTTTGGGTACGAAATCAGACCATTCTGGAGCCGCACCAAATCAAAGAAATAAAATATTATTATTATTAATTTTCATATAAACGGGCTGGACCCAATTACAGGCGTGATAAGTAAACGTATCGGGCAATGGACAATACCAGATTGAAAGATTACGCCGCAGAAATAAGTAAATATTTTCGCTGAACAAAGTGAAAGAATAAAAGAAGGCTTATAAAATGGCAAAATAAGAAAAAATCGTCTAGTTACACAATTTTAACAGCAATAAGTGTCAGCGGCAACAATCATTAATTGTTTTTTTCTATAATACTATAAATGGAAACACTTTTTTGGCTTAATTATCAGTTTTCACTTTCATTATTTTCGGAGTTAAAAACAGTATGTTGCATTGGTTTGACGTGGTGAAGAATTTGAAAAAAAAAATCTCGCACGATCATAAAATATTTTCACCTCGGTCGACCAAAAAGTCTGGAATTTCGCGCGGCATTCATAGAATAATTTCCAACGAAGTCGACGCAGAATTTCACGTTGCTGGGTCGTTCGCAGTTTCTCGAGTTCCGAGCGAACAGTTCCGAACAGAAATAGTAGTACGAACCGATGCGATAGGATAGACAATTTATAAATGTCCCGATGGTCGGGTTTGTCCCGTCGAACAAAAAAAAAAGTCTCTCCCTCAGGAACTTTCTATACAGTGAAAAAATGGAAATGTTGTGAACAAAAAAAAATGGCAAAAAAACGATTCGAGCGCAGTTACAACAACATATCGTATAAATATGTACTACCGGCTGTATCCACCAGCGAGGTGGATGGGGTACGAAGGGACGCCATTATTTCCGGTGGAGAGAAATTCCACACCGACATATATTTCGAGTTTGGTCGAGAAAAGTCGTTTCGCTGCCGGAACGAGTTTCCAACGAACGGAAGCATGGTAATGTCGGATATACGCGTACGCCTCCTTCTCCAGCTCGTTCATACACATACATATATCACATCGAATGCGGAACGTGCGAAGGGTAGAGAGAGCGGGGCAAAACGGACTATTCTCACATTTTTTGCGGGACATGAACAAAAATTTGCAAGCAACTGTTAAGCCACGTAATCGCCACTGGTCCGTTTTGCCCCATTCCATATATATTTTTTATTATTGTATACTCGTCGCAAATATCTCATAACGTGTGAATTATATACCATTCGTAAGAATTATATTACATATATGAAAAATATCTTTTCGTATATACATTTTATTCAGGAGGGAACGGAGAAGACTGGTCCGTTTTCTCCCCGGCACTTCCCTGATAAAAAAAGGCCACACGAGCTACGTATTTCGAGCGTCGATCTGCTTATTTGCCACTCGAAAATTTCCAATCGTTTTTCATCCGTGTTCGAATTGATTTCGATAAACACACGTAATTCGCCGGAAACCCAGTGAATCCAGCGAATCCAATGCATCACGTCGATGTGATACATACATCACATCGAATGCGGAACGCGCGAAGAGTGAAGAGAGCAGGGTAAAACGGACCGTTTTCCATTTTTTTTTTTTTTTTTTTGCGGAACATGGAAAAATCCCAAGCCACCACTAGTAATCCAAATAAACGCCACGGTTCCATTTACATTATTTTGTAAATAACCCTCACATATATCTCATAACACAAATTATATTATACAATTCCTAAGAATCATACTAAACATACGAAAAATATATTTTCGTGTATACACTTTACTCAGGAGGGAACGGAGGACACTGGTCCGTTTTGCCCCCGCTTCTCCCCTGACAACTAAAAAGCCCACACGAGCTACGCGGTTCGAGCTCCGATCTGCCTATTCGCCGTTCGGAAATCCCCTAAGCGTTTTCCATCCGTTTACGGATCGATTCCGGCAAACGCACACAACCCGCTCGAAACCCAGTTGAATCCAGCGAACCGAGAGCAAACTTCCTGGATCATCAAGCGTGCTGGTATTGGGCGGCTTTGCCTTCTCGAATGTTAAACAAAATTCTAATTTTGCCTTTTGCGTGCTGAGAATTCACTTGATTGAGCGGGAGGGGTGAAAGGGCCTGGGTAGGTGCTTGATCCTCCAGGTGCACTCTCATTAACGTTCCCGAGGGAGAGTGTATAAGCTCTCTATACGCGATCTATCGGTGCGACACGTGCCGTGCAACTTGGATACGAGTGCGAGCCTGAAATTTCCGTCCACGGCAAAGGAGTCCCGGTTGTTTATTCGCTTCCCTGATTCCCGGGGAACTTCGTGATGAGTAAATAACACACTCACACACACACACACGGTAGTTTCGGGCTTGTACGTGTCGGTCGTTACAGGTACGCCGAGTGTGCGACGATACGACCCCGTATTCGATTCGAGAACTCGGCATGCATGGCGTGACTTGGAACGAAACGTTCGTACAAGCATAGCGGGGCGTAACAAAACTCGAACGCTCACGTACCCGGACTTTTCGTTCCGTGTGGAAATTCGGCTGGAAATCTCGCAACGTGCTCGAGCGAAAAAGGCGGACGAGCCAGTATTGTGGAGGAAATAGTACACTCGTAAGGGGCACATGATTCTTGTGAAAGATTTTCAATATCGACGATCCTCGGCGATGTATCGTATCCTCGATTATAATGGATTCCACTCTAGTTACAGATCTTTACTGCCTATTCGTTGTACCATAACTGAATAAGTGAATAAACGGATAAATGAACGAATAAATAAATGGATAAATAAGTGAAAAAATAGATGAACAAGTAAAAGAACAAACAAATGAACGAATGAATGAACATATAATTAAAAATAGTTTCGTCAACATGCGCAGTATTGTTACCCAAGTGCATGGAATGCACTGCGTCATAGACTGGCACTCTCGAGAAATTATATGCTCGGCGGCAGAGGATTATTCGTGCTTTATGAAGGCGGATGAGTAAGAGAAAAGCCGGTGAGGTGAGAGTCGGAGAAACTTCACAGCCGGTAGAGCGGGGTGTAAGAATAGTACTATATCATAACTGCGGTAAGGCGAGCGGTGTTGAGGGAGCGAGATAGGACGTTTTCCCGCGCCTGTGCTTCCAGCGTGTAGCATCAAATTCTTGTATCCTGCTCCTGCGATGAGAAAGTACGTGCGAGGGAGGAGAGGAAAAGGAAGAAGGGGATATAAGCGTTGTAAGGCAGCGGAGCCGCTTGGCGCTCCCGTAACTCGACAGCTTTAACGTCTCCAAACTCGAGGGCTAAGCCATAAGCGCGCCTTAAGCTCGCCCAGGGATTACCGGCAAACTCCGCGGGATGCACCTGCCCAGCCTCGAGATTATGATCGTAGAAGCTTGCCCGGATAACTTATCGAGGATACTGACTCTCATAGCGAAATCGTGGCGGCGAGGGAAGACACACACCGCCCAACGCATATCTATATCATAGTTTCCTTGGGGCTTGTTTACGCCGAAAACTCTCGAGAATCCCCGATGGATATCGTCCATTCATGGATATCAAGGAGGCTTGAGCGCTTCACATTAATCGAATGAGTGATTTTTAAAGTCGTTTGTACAAACTTTTACGCATCTATTGATTATAGATTAATGATTACTTATATTACAGTTGGGGCTTACTTACGCCGAAAATTCTCGAGAAACCCCGACGGATGTTGTTCATTCATACATATTAAGGAGGCTTGAGCGCTTCACATTAATCGAATGAGTGATTTTTAAAGTCGTTTGTACAAACTTTTACGCATCTATTGATTATAGATTAATGATTATTTATATTACAGTTGGGGCTTGCTTACGCCGAAAATTCTCAAGAAATCCCGACGGATGTTGTTCATTCATACATATTAAGGAGGCTTGAGCGCTTCACACTAATCGAATGAGTGATTTTTAAAGACGTTTGTACAAACTTTTACGCATCTATTGATTATAGATGAATGATTATTTATATTAGAGTTGGGGCTTATTTACGCTGATAATTCTCGAGAAACCCCGACGGATATTATCCATTCATAGATATTGAATGAGACTTGAGCGCTTCGCGGTAATCAAATGAGTGATACGTTTTTTAAGTCGTTTGTATTGTACAAACTTCTACGCAGGGATTAGTCTTTGAAAAAACTGAACGAAAATGTAATTTTCAAAAATGGCCACAAAACAATTAATATTTTAGCAAATCTATTGCAACTAATGTTTTTTTAGGTTAAGGGTATCTGCTGTCATGCAAATAATCATCCACTATAATCAATAGATGCGTAAAATGTTGTATAAAGGACTGTAAATATGAAGTCCTCATTTGACTAATGTGAATCATTCCAACCTCATTAAAAGATAAGTAACTATAGCGATAATTTGTTCAAATAGCATTGCATTTAATAAAAATCATCGATGTTTGGTTGATATGATGTCATGATATGTGCGCAGATATTTAAATACTCTGCCCACAGATAAGTTATAATTTCTAATCAATTAATTAAATAATTTCTTAATTATTAATTTTAAAAAGAACACTCAGAAATAGGTCAATATATATATTCTGTGAGGCTAATTTATTTAAGCGAAACTAATCTTTATCCCGAGTGGATTTATTTCCGACGAGTTGAGGCTACACCGGTTAATCGAATTTTTAACGAATTTAAAGCTGCTCCGGGTGAGTTCACCTCAGAAATTAAGTTCCGTTAGCTTCCGCCTACAATATTTGATTACCACTTCGGACTATAATTCGATAACGTTTCGTTAACTTTCATAACTAAGCTTACCCCTCTCTGTAACTGCGTTTAACGGCATTGCTTGATATATGCAAAAGCACGAGAGTTATAGAATCGTGCGTGTATATATATATAGTAAAAAGTATAAAGCAGCGTTGGCGTGTCGGTAAAAGAACTTGAGTCGTTGTTCTCCTCTTTTACCTCGGAGCTTCACTATCTAGTCTGAAAAGTGCCTACGGAGCGATAGCAATAAAAGCTCGGTCGAGTCTGGCTCGTACAGAGAGGGAGAGAGAGTAGAGAGCAGAGAGTAGCGTCGTTCGGTATTCACGACCGACGTAAAGTTCCGACGTGGTTGCAAGTCTGCTGCTTTTCTCGGCTAAAGAAAAGAGGAGACTTTCCCGCGGGACGGTGGAAGGAAGAAGCGAAGCGAGGGGGATCCTTTCTCGTCTCGGTCGGCTGGACGTTAAATGCGTCGAAACGCTGTCGCAGGAGAGCGGATCAGCCGCATGGAAAACGGATTTGGTCATTGAGCTCATCTAAAAAAAAAAATCAAAAAATGAAGTAAACAAGAAACTCGGCGAAATATTAAATACTAAGAGTCCTCAAAAAAAAAAAAAAATGCACCATAATGGAAATCAAGCCGGAAGTTGATATAAAGGTACTCAAAAATGGGTACTTTGACGGTTTACCGAGTTAGCATGATATATTAAAAAAAAAAAATAAATAATAATAAAATCCATCTTACCGGAAATCAAGCCGGCGTTGGGCCTAGCCAGAAAACCATTTATTTTCCTTTTCGGTTCGACCAAATTTCCTGACAAATAAACCGAATGCTTCATCCTCATGGAACAGCCAATCAGCTATCAAATAAATCGACAATAACACTTTACATTTATTTCGTACACTTTGGGTCATCGATAGACTTCTATCGGATGAATGCTTGACCGGACACCGGAGTTCAAATGTGGGCTATAGGGGTAGTAAAAAAGAAAGTGGGTACTTTGAGGCTATACCGAGTTTGCATGATGGCTCAATATCCAGCCGTACCGGAAGCTTTGAGGCGACACCCCATCTCAAACACACCCGAAAGAACCCCCCCCCCCCTTGCCGATCCGCTCGACATTGTGGCTTCGTACCAGTCGCTCGACATCGGAACTTCGATTCCGGTCCAACACAAATTTACACTGAGAATTCGCATTCGGTACACTGTACGGGTGCTCAAGCTCTTTACATTTCCGCTGGGACTGGATATACAACAGGGTTTCCCTCTGCGAAGCTTCTCCCGATCGCAAGTAATACGTTTACCGCACATCACACGTGGAAGGTATACCGACAGGCGGGTGTAGAGCGGGTATTCTACGATTCGGTTTGAGAACGGAGGATCGAGGGAATTGGTGTTACGTTACGTCGGAACAGTATGGAGATGCAAGCCTCGAAACGTGTTCGGGTCCGACGTATCCAACTGACGCGGTTGTCTACAGTATAGTCGTAAAGAGCTCCTATCAAGCTCGGAGCGAGAGGCGGAAGTTGCATTTCACGGTATAACCAATTTCACTGTAAGGTAACTTATCACTGGAAGTCACATTGAAATTGGCATTTCCGGTCACCATATTTCAACGATATTTCAACGAGCCATGTGCCTCGCAAAACAGCATTAACTCGGCAAACTGCGGCGTGTCCTTTGGGGCCCGATAATCGATAACATCCTGTGAATATCCAGTCGGGAACAATCAAGATTTATCCACAAAATGTACGGAGTTACGATTCGCAGAGAGCGTATTTCGATTCCGGGATTAATTAAACTGCTAGGTATACTTTGCCGAGTGATCTCGATAAACTCGAAGAGGCAGTTACAATCGAGTTACCTCTATTCGGTAGCGAAGCAAACGGGCAGATGTGCATTGCCTAACCATTACTGAGTCCCGACTGCTTCGAGACCGACTCACTGATACCCATACGTACAGACGAATTATCCGGAGGCTAAGCACGATCAATACTGTCGGGCTAAGGGGATTAAACGAAACGTCCTATTCATTGCTGGATGGAACAGTAAGGTTTGAAGACGTCGAAAAGCCATGCAAGTTACCGATCGTTGCTCTCCGTCGTAATTCCATCCATCCACTCAGGTGGGATTCGGGCGTAACTGGAGTTATGTCATACGGGAAAACGTCACTTCCGGGTCGGGAACTTGCATTTTAACTGGGGTTGACTTTATACCGGAAGTGACGTCATACGCGAAAACGTCACTTCCGGTTTGAGAATCTTGAATTTTGTCGGATTTGACGTTATACCGGAAATACGTCACTTCCTGTTTGAATATCTCGCTTTTTTACCGGAAGTGAAGTTATACCGGAAATCAGTGACTTCCGGTTTGAAAAAATCGGTTTTCGACCGAAAGTGACGTCATACGGGAAAAAGGCACTTCCGTCTTGACAATCTCAGTGGTCGACCGGAAGTGACGTCATACGGGAAAACGGCACTTCCGTTTTGAAAATCTCAGTGGTCGACAGGATGTGACGTCATACGGGAAAAAGTCACCAGCGGTTTGAAAATCTTGATTTTTTACCGGTATTCCGCTACTTCCGGTTTGAAAATCGTATTTTTTAATCGAAAGTGACGTATTTTCGATCCGTCACTTCCGATCGAAAAATGAGACTATTATTATCATATGCCTACGTGAAATATTGCTTGAATCCTAAATAGATCCAAAGGCAATTCCTTGTAAAAAAATCCCTCTATCTTCTCATCCCCTCGAGCTGTGCCGCGTCCGGTCCTCGCGCGGGTTATTGCTTCTCCATAAATTCGTATTATTTCCGGCCGCGGCCAAAATGTGAAGTGAGAATGGAACAGAGTGAAAAGAAACGCCATCGACGAATAGAAAAGCTCGCTCACCGGGTCGGCCATCCTCGCTCACCGGGCCGGGACGCAGGGAGTCGGAAAGGAAAAGTTGGACACTTCGCTTTTGGACCTCGCACACTGTCGCATAGCTCTCTCACGCTCTTCGTCCCTTCGTAGCCAAAGCTCCGGCAAAACTTTGGGCTATCGACCGACGTATATATTCGGGTATATACCTTGGCGCTCTTCGCCTCCCCAGAGGGAGAGGCGAAGCTTTCCAGCTCGCCCAGCGAGCCCAGTGACCGCACGGGAACGGTCGTAAGTCGATTCTCCACGGCAACGAGGACGCCGAGGAAGAGGGAGCGTTTCACGATTCCCGAGACGCGCTTTAGCTCCTTCCCGAACCAAAGACGGGACCGAAGACACCGCCGAGCAGGTGTGAATTTACCGATAGTTTCCGAGGCATCTGATTGATTCGCTTCTCGTCCTGAAACGCTCCCTCCGTCTTCCGGGCTGGCGTTGAACGCTGTTTGTTGTCGCTTTAGTTTCCGCAGTAAACGAGGATAGTTCAGGGTGATTTTCGGTTAAAGTTGACCCAGACGACGATTGAAAAAAAAGTAAATACTAAATCATTATACTGGTCAAGGTCAAGTTGCGGAATGATCTTGGAACTTTTGGAATAGCAGGTAGAAATTTTTAAGCTTTTAGATCGTGACCGAATTCTCGAAATAATTCTCTATTTAGTAGTGTTAATTGTCATATGATCTTTTTTTTCTTTCTTTTTTTTAGCCTTAATTTGCACTTATTCTACTTGCGCACTGATTTTTTGCTCGCTCTGTAAGCCTATATTGTAAGGCTGTCCTATGTGCTGTACTCTTTTTCATTTACATGTGTTTCTACGTATCGGTTCAGGTTCTTAGGCAATTTATCTCAGGATATTTAATAAAACTAAACTAAACTGAAGTAAACTGATGAGGTATTTTTAAAGAGATTGGAGAGCTTCACACTAGTCAAATGGGTGCTACACTTGTACAGTTTTTTGTAGAAACATTTACCCATGTATTGATTATAGTGCTGGTTATTTGTATTACAGAGAATATCCGTAACCTACAAAAACATTAATTGCAATGGATTAGCAAAAATATTTATTTGTTTGTGCTAATTTTCGAAAAGTTACATGTCCTTTCAGTTTTTTCAAAGAATAATCCGTAATTGTTGCTCGATTTTGATGTATCACGGCTTGTTCTCTCCTAAAGCATCTCTCCTTGAAAGATGCATCTAGATATTCGATAGTATTTTCCGTTAAAAAATGACAAACTTCTGTTTATCCATCGGCGAAATTCCTTCATAAACAAACCGCTTTCATTTTTAAACGGAAAATACTATCGAATATCTAGATGGTCAATTCGTAGAGCATCTTTCAAGGAAGAGAATGAGTCATAATACATCGAAATCGAGAAAAAAATTACGGATTATTGTTCGAAAAAACTGAACAAATATGTGCTTTTTCGAAAATGAGCACACATAAGTTAATTCTTTTGCAAATCCATTGCAATTAATGTTTTTCTAGGTTGAGGACATCTCCTGTAATACAAATAACCATCGCTATAATCAGTAGATGTGTAAACGTTTGTATAAACGAATTTAAAAATGGAGCACTCATGTGAGTTGTCTAAAACCCTCCAACCTCTTTAAGGCAGGCCATTCAAAAATAATATTAGCACACGAAGTGAAGCAGCGGGTCGCTGAAGTTTCGTGTATGTACTTCTGCTCAAACTCTCCCTTCCGCTGCGTATCTCGTGCCTTAAAGCGCGAGTACACTCCGTGAGCTCACTATTTTCTTTGTAACATACAAACACCAGGCTTCTCCGTTTCATATATAAGTTACACGGCACGTCGGCTGGCTTTCTCGTATCCAGCTCGAGAGCTATCGGGATTTCCCACGGCGGCAACCCGTCTCCCTTTAAGGATAATATCAGTATCCGGTTTCCTTCCGCGAATTATTATTATTATATAATTTTTTAACACAGATATTATCGTTAAGTTGAGCGACGTGCCGGTGCGCCATAGGCGATATTACGTTTGCGCGAGCCGCGGTTTTCTTCGACCGAATACCCCAGGAAACTCAAACGAATTCCATGAGCACGTGAAATTGCGATAGTGAAGTTCGCGGATGTTCTCGCGCGTGCGCTCGCGGTATCCTCGATATATTAACAACAGTTGAATCTCTATGTAAGGCATAGCGGGTCTTTCAGTTCATCGATCGAGATTCCAGCGGTATTGGATGAATTTCAAAATAAATTTTTTGCGAGGAATTTCCTTTCAGCCCTCTCATTCGATCTCATTTCTACTGAGGGTATTTCGTACGGGAGGACTAAAAATTCGCGGAACTCAGTCGGTCCAGCGTTGGGGCCATTTCGGAGCGTTCTCTGTACGGTTTGCTGTATCCAGCCTCGGTGCAAAGCGTATAGCAGTGTTTGCCCGTTGGTGTGTAACCAGGTGTCCGCATGAATTGATATACGAGCGCAGCCATAGGAGGGTTTCGGGAAAGAGCCTTTTGTAAATAACGGAAGAACCTATACGGATCGCAATTTCTGTTCTCCGGCGCTAGCCCACAGAGTTTATACTGTAGTGTACACATGGAACGGCGAATTCCCTCTGGATCTTTAAATCTCTCTATTCAATCATCGACCGAGTCGTCGCCGATAATACGGGGTCTTCGAATAAAAATTTTATTATCGCGGAAAAGTAAACCCTCACCGTTTCCCTCCATTGTCGGGGAGCAGAGATGGAATATCAAAGCCCAGGAATGAAATTGCTTTTCCCGATACTCTCCTCGGATTTCTTTTCTCGAGCGAAAATTTACTTCGAACAACGTCCATAAACTGTTTTTCATTTTACACATTTTTTGTATTTTTGAATTAACAATAACAAACATTTTTCCATGTTCTTTATGAAGGGGGACATCTTATATATATTTTTGGAAAATTGTGGATTTGTTTGTTGGATTGGATGTTTATCTCCGCCACCCGGCTGAGCCGCCTATTCGGATAAGCTGTTCGGTTTTGGAAGCTGACTTGTTTTCATAGCATATAAAATGGATTTGGAAATTCCGAAATTCCATTCCATATGGAATTTATTTCTCCAAGCTGAACCATGCGAATCCTGCGTTCCCACATAGCCGCTAGAGTCTCATAAATTCGGTAAGTTCAATTGATGTGAAATATTTTTTTAAGTTCCAATTTTAAATGGAAATTGCGTTTGGGGTCTCGAAGACCCCACCTGACAGTCCGCGACTGAGGGTTTTTCGCTCTTTTTGTACGAATGACTTTTATTATTTAATGCCGAGCGATGAATGCTCAATTGATTAGCGTCTCTTATCTTTTCTCGGATATCGGAAGATCTCGGCTCTCATGCCCTCCCCCGATCGCGAAGACTGCTCGAGCCGACGTTAACTCTGTAAAACTTTGTTTAACTTCGTAGAGCTCTGTGAACCCGATTCGCGAGAGGATTCCCGGGTCTTTAGTTTCCTCCGCGACGATTCTCCATCGGGACGAAAAGGGCCTCGGCGAAATGTCTCTCCCTGGCTCCCGACTGCTTATTTACTCGTCAACTTCTGACCCGGCTCCCCTTAATGCAACGGCAAGCGCGTGCATCCCCTAAACCCCCGGCCCTGTCTTCCCCATACTCGCGTCTTTCGCTCCCCTTCGTATTGTCAGACTTTCAGAAATTTCAATTAAACAAGTTGATCCTGCTTAATGCGAGACACGCTAAAACTTCCTCCTCAGCAGTTCTCTCAAAATAATACTCTCCGGTAAACTCTGCAAAATACATTGTCTGTAGCGCAGGTCGAGTCTCAGAGAGCAGATCGCGACTCGCTTGTCGGGAAAACAGCTTTAAGTTGACGGAGCCAACTATTGAAAAAAAAGGAAAAAAAAAAACAAAACAAAACAAAAATCGTTAAATCAAAAATCACTATACCGGACAGACAGCGTCGAGTTACCCGGCCGATTCGGCTGTTCATTCGTGCGGGATTCCCGATATCCGCATGTTGCTCGTGTGGAGTGCGAGAGCCGCGCAGATTCCCGCAGCCGTGCCCGCTGAATCCATCGATCACGTGGAAATTTTCGAAAGCAGCTCTTCCATTATAGCGAAGTTGGCGCTGTTTACGTACTTGCATGCACTAGTGTGTTATACGTGTACGTATTAAGGGGTGTAGGGAACTAGCAGGGTTGTCGGCGACGAGGCGTGGGACGGGCGAGCGTGATCTGCCTCGTGGCTTTGCGATCCGATGGGCCGAGTCTAATGGAACTAGCTATAAGCACCTAACGTGTGTATACCAAAGTACCTACGAACTAACAGGTGCAACCGTGGTGTACGGCCCAGCAACGTCGTTATTATAGCGTCGATTCCATCGGCGATACACTTTCTCGTGCTGCGGTTAATCGATACAGTGGACGGTGGTTGTTCTCGTGCGGGAATGAAATTTACGTCATGATCTGACTGATATTTCCGGTTGTAATTGTGAGCCCGGTGGAGAGAGGTTGACCGGTAGATTCTTGGTTGGCTGTTTATGATCAACTGTTTTAGGTGGACAACAAATCTGACTGTGAGTCGATAGTTATCGGTGCTCTCGGCAAAGTCTCGGCAAAATCTTAGGTTATAACTGGTCACCTGGCTGTAATGTGGGTGACAAAGTAGCGGATGAAATCTTGTCGTTGTAAACTATATCAAACGACTGTGACTTTGGGTTGGTTTCTTGCAATCTACTCTAACCTAACGGATAGATTGGCTCAAATCAACTCTTGTCCCAACATGGGAGAGAGATTCCTTGGTTGATTTTTTATGATGAACAGTTTTAGGTGATTGTGAGCTGAGAACTATCGGTGCTCCCGGCAAAGTCTCGGCAAAATCTCCAGTTTTAACTGTGACCCGGGTGTGATGCGGGTGACAAAGTAGCCGATGAAATTTGGTCGTTGTAATCCACAGCAACCGCAACTTTGGGTTGGTTTCTTGCAATCTACTCCGACCCAACCGATAGATTGGAGCGCCAAAGCTACTTTTGTGCCAAAACAACGATTTCGAATTCTGACATGAGCCGGGAACTGATCGGTGCTCCCGACAAAGTCGGAAGTTCGGTCGTTTTGGGTAAACCCTACCGTAAAGCAACCTTCCATCTAACAAAGATAACAGTTGATACTACGGTCAGTTTTGAAACATCGACCAGTGAATCAAACTTTGGGAGGTTGGAATCAGTTATCCTGGCGAAAACCAACCGATCAAACGGTTGGTTTTCCGGTTGGGATTCACGTTGGTCCTAACATTCCTCGTAACACAGCGAAATCCTCAGCTCACCCAAACCCTTTCCGGTTTTATCAGCCCCAGTGCAAACATTTTCGATAACCAGTAGAAACTCCAAACTTCTGTCACTCTATTATCCACCGTTTAACTGTCTTTTCGCCGGTTTCACCGCGAGTGGTGGAACGTCGACTGATTCAAGGTATCAATGTACAGCTGTTCCTTCCTCTCATTCGGAACTTTTAATCTGCAACTCTCACGATCGCGTACACACAGTCCGAGCGGGCTTTCTCTCTCTCCCGCCCTTGAATGGCCTATTCTTGTTCACCGAATCTCTGTATCTCTATTTCGCTCTGTTAGCTGTGACGGTACCAGCAGGGAAGGTGGGGCGAGGGGACAGTTGCCGGGCACTCTCTGTTGCTCGCTTATCGGCGTCACACGCTGCAAATACCGATAGCGCCCGACAAAGCTTCGCTCTCACGTAGCCGCGCCAGGTCGCACTACAAAAGAGAGACCCGTGCCTCTGCCTGGCCGCGTTTCTGTCATACTCCGCTACGTTTCATTCCACAATCCGACGGGAGCGTGCTACATTCCTGATCCGACAGAACACGAACAAACAAGACCAACGATTCGATTGTACCCCGTTTTTGTACGGGAACTTTCGACGTTAATCCCGTATAATGGCATTCGATACACGATTTCTTTTTGTTTTCTGTTTTTTTTTTTTTTTTACATTGTTTTACACGAACCGCATCGCTGTGGGAACGGATCGATTCACGGGACGAATTCAGCGGCCGCTGAGCCGCGGAATCGATTCTGATAAGTTTCACGCGAATTTAGTGAGAACGCTGCCGATGCGAGGGTCGATGGAGGGAGTTGTAGCTAAGTTCGAAATATTGTACAAAGTTGGGTATAATCATTATAATAAAAAACATTTAATTTGATTTACTGTTCTGGAAGTTTTCATGCAAAAACTGGTATATTATATTTAATGAACAATTGTGATAAAAAATTAATACTTTTTCATTGAAATTAAAGTTAATTGTTAAAAATAAATTATTTCTAATATTTTTAATACATCGAACATTAATGTTTTATCACAATTGCATATGAAATTGAATGTACCAGCTTTTGCATAAACACTTCCAGTCCGGTACATTACATTTCATACGATTTCGTTGACAGTGATATTAAAAATAGTATCTACATAGAGTTGAAAATAAACACGCCCTATTGTACACTCTGCAATTTTTATTTTCTTTTTTACATCGTTTTACACGACCCCATCGCTGTGGGAACGAATCGATTCACGGGACAAATTCACGGGTCGCTGCGCCGCGGAATCTATTCAGAGAAGTCTCACGCAAATTCAGTGAGAACACGGTCGATGCAAGGGTGGACAGAGGGAGTCACAGCTAAGTTCAAAACATTATACAAGGTTCTATACAATATTAAAACTAGTCTTTACATGGATCTAAAACTAAACAAGTCCTGCGGCAGACTGCAATTGGTTGTATTTATTTTCTAACAGAACTGGCACACTTGCAAGACTCGTCGATACTCTGATTTCCCGCTACCATACATGACGTCTAATAAATCTGTACAGCCGTAAAAGAAAAAAAAACACATCGCGTAAAATGCAAATAGGTCGAAGACTATTTTTGCAATATCGATGCAAATAGCGTCGCGGCGCATTATCCGCATTATAATACCATCCGTCACATCCGCTATCCATATTGCAAGTAACGCGCGCATATCACCTATATATATATATATATATATATATATATATATATATATATATATATATGTATATACATCCGTGAATAAACTTTGCTTCGAATATATTCATTCGAACTCGGCCATGCGTGTTACGATATAATGCGTTTGTCGTTATTACGAATGGCGCGTACATGCATGAACGCTCAACGGTGCATTAGTCTTTCGAGACAGCTTCAACGCGTCTCGTTCGCGCGGTTCTCCTCTGTGTGCTTCGATACTTCATCTATCCATAACGCGCCGGAGGAGCCGGAGTGCCGACCAGCCAAAAGCTCGAACACGGTATTACATCGCATATATGTGTATATAATATCAGTATATATATATATATATATATATGCGACTCTTACCGCTATATATTATCCCGGGAAAATAAATAGAGCCTCCTGGCAAAGAACCGCGTGAATCTTCATATCGGGTGATTGAGTGTATCCCGTCGTTGGGATCCAGAAGCGAACGGGAGTCTTCCTGGTGCATAAGCTCCTCGCTCCGTGGGTGCAATCTTAGCGCCCAGGCGTTGCCTCCACTGCCCTAGGAGATATCTCCCGGCTTAGATCCGGCCTTCGGTGCACCCAGCAACGATGAATTTCACTTCTCCATCCTTCGCCCAGTTCCTCGACCCCCTTTCTCAATCCTCTGGTCTTCGCACTGGTAATGTCGTCTCATTATCAATACGAAGCTGTTATCATGCTTTATAATACCTGCCATTTTGGTATATAAGGTAAACGTATCAATTACCGGACACGTCCCAGTCACCGGACAAGGCGTGCAATCTTAGCGCCCAGCCGTTGCCTCCACTGCCCTAGGAAATATCTACCGGCTTAGATCCGGCCTTCGGTGCACCCCGCAACGATGAATTTCACTTCTCCATCCTTCGCCCAGTCCCTCGAACCCTTTTCTCAATCCTCCGGTCTTCTCGCTGGTAATGTCGTCTCATTATCAATACGAAGCTGTTATCATGCTTTATAATACCTGCCATTTTGGTATATAAGGTAAACGTATCAATGACCGGACACGTCCCAGTCGCCGGATAAGGCGACGAATACGAATTTTCATGCATATCCAGGGACTGCTTAAGTTCCCGTCCAATGGTACGTTTATCTTATATTTCTAGTAGATTGTTGTCGTCAGTATTTTTTTTTTTTTTTTTTTTTTCACCGAGCAAGGGAACAAATTTTTCTGTCTGGCAATGTCTGACCGATTTTTCGAAAAGCGAGGCAGTGGATGCCTGCCGGTTCGGACCCGGCGACCTGCTAGATGAATGAATTTTCAAGTCCTTCGGGTCACGCTCGTCACGCATTCGAGTGGCGTCCCGCCTCATGTATCTGGGCTTCACGCAGCTCTCGGACATCTCGTTATGGTAAGTATCGGGTTATTGACTGTGCCTCGTCGTTGGAACCCAGAAGCGAGTGGTACTTTTCCTGGTGCATAAGCGCCTTGCTCCGTGGGTGCAATCTTAGCGCCCAGCCGCTGACTCCACTGCCCCAGATCTTCCGACTTAGATCCGGCCTTCGGTGCATCCAGCGACGATGCACTTCGCTCCTCCATCCTTCGCCCTGTCGCCTCGACCCTTTTCTCAAACCTCTGGTTTCCTCGCTGCTAATGTCGTCTTATTATTAAGACGAAGCTTCTATCATGATATATAATATCTACGATTTTTAATGTATATTGTAACGACCGAGCGAATGAATAACGCGCGTATTTAGTTTTGGAGCGGATATTATTAATAATGATAAATTTTAATTATCCCGATCACGTAATGTCAAACGTCTTTTCGCTTTGAAGGTCTCGTCCAAACTCTCGACATGACGATACATTTTGTATCGATTTTTCGTTCGTTCGTCTATTGTCAAAACTAATGTCGTGTGTCGTAACGAATAGTCGGCTACATATTCGTTACAATGTATTATTAACAAATTCTCGTCGCTACTATTTTTTTTTTTTTTTTTTCATAAAGTAAAAGAACAAATTTCTCCGCCTGGCAATGTCCGACCGATTTGCATAAGTGAATTCCGTGAATCTTTATATCGGCTGATCGGGTCTATCTCGTCGTTGGGATCCAGAAGGAAACGGTAGTTTTCCTGGCGCATAAGCTCCTTGCTCCGTGCCCCTTGCTCACTGCCCCAGGAAATAGCTTCCGACTTGGATCCGGCCTTCGGTGCATTCAGTGACGATGAATTTCACTCCATCCTTCGCCCAGTCGCTCCTTTCCTCAAATCTCTGGTTTCCTCGCTGGTAATGTCGTCTCATTATCAAGACGAAGCTTCTATCATGATATATAATATCTGCGAATATAATGTATATACGCTGTAAAAAAAAAATTACAAATTTAGTGTACCGGATGGAAAGTTTTTAACGAAAGTCGCACATTAAATTTGATGTACAATTGTGATGAAATATTAATATACTTTTTCAATGAAATTCAACTAAATGATAAAAACTATAGTAAATTTTACAGTAAAATCTAAGTAAATTATTAAAAAATCAAGTATTCCCAATGTTTTCCGTACATTGAACATTAATTTTCCATCACAAACTGTACGTGAAATTTAATATACCAGTTTTTGGATAAAAACTTCTGTTCCAGTCCATTAAATTTCCCAAGAATTTTTTTTTTTACAAGGCATTACTACGAGATTTTCGTCGCTAGTAATTTCTCTTTTTAAATTTTTTCAAGCAAGAGAACGAATTTCTCCGCCCGGCAACGTCCGACCGATTTCTCGAGGTGCGACCCAGTTGATACCTCCCGGCTCGGATCCCGCGACCCGGTCGACCAATGAATTTTCAACTCCTTCGGCTCACGCTCGTCGCGCATTCGAGTGGGGTCTCTGCTCATTTCTCTGGGCTTCACATAGCTCTCAGACATCTCGTTGTAATGTCGTCTCATTATCAAGAACCCAGAGTTTCAGAGTGCAAGTACTCTTCTCGGATACTCAATCTACCTTTTTTCCCTTTTTTCACCTCTCTTCGCTCTCTTTCCCCCCTCTCTTATGTGCACATCGTTCTCGTGAAGCGCTCGGGAGGGGGAGGGTTGGGGGGGGGGGAGCTTAGAGCGACCCCGAGCTTTCCCGTGCACTCTCCGAGCCCTCTCGGTAATATTAAAATTGATGGCGCAGGTCCGCGGGCGTCGTTAAGGGTTCGCCCGAGTGAGGGTCGAACGGGAACTAAGGGATAAGGACGAGAAAGCGATGTGTACAGTGAAGTATGCGTGTATGTGTCTGGGGCGGAGTTCGCGCTGGGAGGAGAGTGGGCTTAAGCGAGGCGAAAGATAGAGTGAATACCGGCTCGAATAAGGCACGAGAACTCTGGGCTATGAGGAAATTCTCTATATAGGTAGATGTATATACATATATATATACATATCCAGTATATACATATAGAGGGTTTTCTGCTGGCAACGCGGTTTCCCGCAGCCATGGCACAACCAAGGGTTAACGCTATCTTCACGCTCGACGGCACAAAACGGACTCTCACTCGTGCTTTTGCGGCGCTTTCACCGCACAGGACAGTCCACTGTCGCCAACTATAATGCTCTGCAAGTACATATTTATATATATTATATGTTTATATATATATATATATATAAACATATAATCTACATATGTAATCACCATGTCGCTCAACCTTCATAATGCATCTCGACGTCGGCGCATTGTTAAAAGTTCGATTTGGTGTTCCATGGAAAATGCGAAACCTGCGCTCCCGCGGATCCGCAGGAGCGACGAGAGATGAGAGGTAAAACTTTTGACGCGCATAAAAGTTTTAACTCAACGACACAAGAGAGCCTCGATTCGTTCTCGTCTCTCGTGCAGTTTATATGCATGCGCTGTATTTCGTGGATCATAATAATCTATGCAGACAAGCATTTGTATAGGAGTTTCGGGTTACTTTACGCATGGTATGTGAAACACAACCCACTGAGCAAATAGCGCCCTATTTACTGGAGGGCTCTTGCCTCGCGGAGAACTCTCGCTTGCTTTGCGATGCTATCGAATAATGCTCGACTCCTTTGAGCCATCCTTGAGATTTTTGGGAAATAATGTGCTCTTTAGCTTCCTCGTAGAGGAAACTTTGTTTTCGTGATTTTTTTTTGTCGAGTTTTCCATGTACACATGTTCAGAATGTTACAAAACGTTCGAAAAATCACATTTACAATAAATTTCTGGATGTAAACTTCAGCCGCCTGCAACTCAAAAACGGCTTTACTAATAGGGTTGAAATGTAACATGCATGCAGTTGGGTGTTTCTGTTTGTTACAATTTACGCAATAATTGAAGCATTCGTTCAAATTTTATCGGATTTTTAAGTTTTCGAAAAACGTGTGTATGCGTTCTAGCTTTGGCAAATTTCGAGTTATGAGGCTGACATTTTCTGCAGATGCAGATGAACATCGAACAATTCTTCTTATTGAATTTGGCAAGAATCGATTCACACGATCCTCTTAGATTTTATAAAGTTTTGAATTTATTAAAATCGTACTTTCCAACTGATGCACGTTTCCGTTTCAAACATTCCTAAATAAGTGGTAGATTCGTGCCAAGCGGAAAATACAGACGTGGTCCCAAAATTACGAACAACGAACATTTTTTTATATGGCACTTTTCTTTACCAAAAATGTATAATCATATGAGCTTCAGAATCTTCGAGCACCAGCTACGCTTCATATCTTTCTTATTTTACATGATAATTTAAAAGTATATTTAAATTATAATTGCTTTTTAAAAAGAATGTTTTTTGCCTCATAGACGAAACTTGGTTTTCATAAGTGTGAACAAATGGTCCAAAGTAATTTGTACATCGCTTCCTCATTTATTTCAATTGTGAGCCTAGCTTCCTCTACGAGCAAGCCGAAAATCGATCGACGAACTTTTTCACAGAGAAAGCTATGCTCAAAATTGTAATAAATGAGGAAGCCATGTGTAAATTACTTTATATCATTTTATTCGACAAAGTGTCGAGTATTGAGAAAAATTGTTTCTTCCAACAGAAAAGAGGCTTCTGGACTTAAGCTCTAATGGATTCGGCACGATTTTCCTATACGCCTTATCCAAATTCTAAATTGAAGAATTTTTTTTTTCCCGTTAAGAAGTTTGGTCGTAAAGATTACTGTTTCACGACATTGCCAAGCGACTTTGTTGCGTCTTAGGAAACGACGTAACAACGAGATAACTCCACCGCGTTTCCACGACTACTATAATGAGTACAACTGTCGTTTCTCGTTACTCGTCAACCCCCCTGACGTACCTTCCCGACCTCTTATTCTAGCACTTCGTTAACTTTACGGCATTCGCCGCACCTCGGTGAAGTACGAATTCAAGTACCGCGTCCTCGCTGCGTCTCCAGACGCGGATTATACATATTTTGCGCAGAAGTTTCTGATTAAAGATCTTCGCTGACAAAGTTTCGTTTCGTTTGAATGTTTCGCCCGGTGGAAAAGCTCTCCGTGCGGAGCGATGCGTGACATGTAATTGCGTAATGAATTCGGTGCGGCGAGAGGATCGCAATTGCGGCGAGAGAATGGCGAGTTGAAGGTATCATCGGAGCGAGTGACAGTTCTGCATGGTATTTGATAGAGATAACTGTAACAGTTGTGCGGCGAGACCGCCGAGCATATGTTTTTTTATTAGCCTAGGTCAACGCAGCTGCAGCTCCGTTAGTACAGCGATAGCTTTAGCGGTAACATATGTGTTTGTGTATATATATATATATATATATATATATATACATATATATACATATATATACATATATATACATATATATACATATATATATACATATATATACATATATATACATATATATACACCCGGCATATACGGTTATGCCGGGGAACGGCCACGTAACTCATCAGCTAATTTAGCGAATTAGCCTCTTAACAAACCAACTTTACTGCACCAAACCTTCACATGATAAATCGTTCAAAATTGAATATTTTTATTATAATTCATGCATAAATGTCGTTGCATAAAAATTATTCAATGGATCTTAAATTGTTGATCAACATCTTTAATTTATAAATATATATATATTTTTTCTCTTTTTTGCATAATGCTGGTTTATAATTTTTATTTTTATTCAACGATTGCACTAAAATTCATGTTTTGGGAACGTTCCGGGAACCGCCACGTGAAACTTATTAGCTAATTTAGCGTCTCAGCCCGCTAACAAAGTAACTTTACTACACCAAACCTTCACGCGATGAATCGTAAAAAATTCTTATTCGAATTTTTTTTGTTTACGGGCGAACGTAAATGTCTTGCCATAAAAATCATTTAATGGATCCTAAATTGTTGATCAGAATTCTTTTAATGTATGCACATATATATATTTTTTCTTTTCCGCATAATTCTGGTTCGTAATTAAACTTTTTTGTTTTTTGTTTTTGCGATGCACCGAAATTTCTGTTTTGGTTATATATGGTATGTAGGTAAATGATTGAGATTCTACTGTACATAGAACATTGTACTGTATCGCACTAACCTTGATTGCCGCTTCCTACGTCCTCTTGGCAGCTAGCCCCGTCCGATAAGCGGAGAACTCGCATCACAATGCTCGTGTTTCTCGTCGACCTCAGCGATATATTCCACCTCCATACATATATACATATATCTCCTACTCTCGGCACTCCGTAGATGTCATCCGTCGTCTCTCTCTCTCCCGAAGTAGTTTCTATCGGCACTGGCACAAACTTCCCACGTACAACTAATACTAAAACTACTACGTAACGCTCGGAGAGTTATGTTTCACTGGCGCCACACGTCGCAGCACACCTCATTTACCTCCCAATAAGATACAACCATTAGCTACACCGTAGAACCTACAATGTTTTACCGTGAAGAAATTTTTTTTTTTTTTTTTGCGATATTAAATCATCCCTTACCCGCCTCATTTTTTAATAATATTTCGCTAAATAATCATATTTTTATGTTTTTTGTTTTCCTCAAATTTTACTGTCAATCAGATGAATTACTTTGTATTAAATCTTCGCTTCAGAATCCAGAAGATTTTACGTGAATTAAGTTATCTCTCGCATCCCTCATTTTTTAAATATAGTGTCGTCAAATAATCATGATATTTTCTTCAAATTTTACTGTCAATTATATTAATGAATATAATGAAATTTTCGCTTTAGAAACCAGCCATATTTTCAACAAATCTTTCGCCTTCGTGAAACCTTATCGAGTGTTCCAGCTCGAAATTTGCGTGATTCAGTCAATTCCGTGGGAATTTCGACTGGCGTGTGTGTGCGCGAGCGACGAATAAACCGAGCTAGCTGTTTTTTTTTCTTCCAATTTTACTATTAGATTAATTTGATGAAATTTAGAATTCAGGCAGATTTTACGCGAAACCTTTTCGAGTCTCCCAGTTCGAGATTCGCGTGGATCGTGTGTGTGTGCGATCAACGAATAGCCAGAGCTAGCCGTTTTTTTTTTTCTTAAAATGTAACAGTCAAGAAAAATGAGATTACTTAATCTGACGGAATTTTTGCTTTAGAATCCAGACAGATTCTGCGCAAATCTTTTGCTCTCGTGAAGCCTTGTCGAGTCTCGCAGCTCGGGATTTGCGTGGGTCAGTTAATCCGGTGAGAACGTCGAGCGGCGTGTGTGTTTGCGATCGACGAATAGACCGAGCTAGCCGCTGGAATCGTTCAATCGTCCCGAATCGAATTGGCAAGGTCGTTTCTATTAATTTCTTGCATCAGTGCATCTGGCCGATGGCGCGAGCCAGTCTGTACGGAAGAGAACACGCGGAGCCCGATCGAGTGTCTTCCCGATGGATTCCCGACGTCAGCACGTGCGATGTGCGCCGCACCGTCGACGATCGATTCACCACTGTCGAACAGACAAACGAACCCAATTCCTCACTGATCACCTTCTTAATCGACGGAGCCGAACGCCACATCGGCGACGATTCCGAGCCACGGAGAACTAAGAATCTGACTTCATCTCCGGATCATCTTACCGTCCGCAGCATTCGTTGGAAACTTTAAAAAAATTTTGACAGACTCATCTATCGGTAAAAAAAAACTATATAAAATTTTCAAAATTTTGGAAAAAGTGCGCCGACGACCGGAACGAGCCGATCGTACTTTCGTCGCGCTTCCGTCGATGCGACGATTTATCTTGCCTCGTCAATTTTTTTTTAGCACCAGAATTAATCAGTCTTCCGGTTCGGATGTCACACGACGATTCACAGAAAGCCACTCATGTATCGTGCCGATTTTTCGGCGAGTCAAGGAAAACTTTCAACGGACCGACGATAAAGAAGTTTAAAGAGGCATCGTGAGAAGCCGCGCTCTCGAAGTTCCCCTCGAAGCGGCGGTCGAATCTTCGTCGATCATTGACATCGAGGTCTTGAAAAGTATTAAAAAAAAAAATGTATTTATTATTATTTTTTGCGCTTTTCAAAGTTCAAAGCTGCATGCTACGAGGAAACGGCGATGCGCGACTGGCGCGAACGTAAGCCCGGCGATTTGCGCCGCACATGGTTGGACGATGAAGAAACTCCGACGACGAAAGGGGTTTCTCGGGCGTCGAGGTTGCCGGTACCGCGGCCCGTGGTAACCTGTCGGGCCGAAGCCGCGGCTCAGCCTGGAGAGCCTCCTCGACGCGCATCCACGCCGCCGAGCGCTTCGCACTATGCTCCTGCCGCTGCCGTTGCCGCTGCTGGTGCCTTCGCGTTTGCGCCCAGCGAAACTGGGAGCAGAGCGACACATTGGTCTTCCCTCCCTCGCCAGCTCGCTCGCCCGTTTCTCGTTTCTCGTCGGAGCTTACCGGCCGCGGCGGGGGCGGCGAGGGTAGCAACGAGTGCCCACACCGACGTTCGCACCGCGAACTATCGCGGCGAGTATTTCGTTCCCTCTCTCTCTCTTTCTCTCCCTCTCTCTGTCGGAGCTTGCGGTAGCCTCGCTACCAGCATCCGCGCGTATGTATAGCTTGTCTGCCGATTTTGCGGGAGACCCGGGAGCCAAGACGGAGATGAAACGCAAAAGAGACGGAGAGGGCGCGGAATGTACTTGCGAACATTTTAACAAGGATTGGGAATTTTTTTAATTTTTTGAGATTTTTTCACTTCTTCTGTTCGCTGGTGATTAGGGCAATGGTCGAAGCTACGTGCTTCTGAGCGCCACTTCATTTATAGTTGAATTATGGATGAGAGATGGATACGACGAGTAGCAAAGAAAGTGCGCAGGAAAAAATTATGCAATTGAAAATATATATAATGAAAATTGTGGAATGAGGGTAACAAAATTAATATAACAACTATATAGTAAGCAGTAGTGATGAACTAAAACTAGTAATAAACTATCGAAAACTGGTAACAAGAATGATAATAACATTGAAATATGGAATATGAATGGGTTAAAGACGTAAGGAGACGTCAAGACCGGGGAATGTGCTCGGCAAAATTTTTAACAACGATTGGACATTTTTTAAATTTGATACGATTTTCTTACTTTTTTCACTGGTAACGAAGACAATGGTCGAAGTTACGAGCGTTTGACCGCGGTTTCATTCATCATTAAGTTATGAATGATATGAAATATGAACTGGTTGAAAACGTAAGACATAGAGATCAGTGAATGTACTTGGGAAATTTTTAACAAGGATGGGAATTTCTTTAAGTTTTGAAGATTTTTTACTTTCTTTTCGCTAGTGATGGTCGCTAGTAATGGGCAATGGACGAAGCTGCGGGCGTTTAACCGCAATTTCATTCGTAATTAAATTATGGGCGATATGAAATATGAAATGGTTTGAAGGGACCAACTACGATGATATCAAAATCGTCACACTTTTTTTCAACTTAAATAATCGAATTCAATTACTATGTGTCAAATTACTGTATCGAAAAAATAAACAATAATTTATCTGTTAATCCCTTAACGTACAAGGCAATTGTGATTATTATCTTAAAAAATTGTAATATTTCAGCTAAAGTGTATTTCAGACCGGAAAAATATTTGTGTCACGTGCGATAATAGTACGCTAGGGGGGATCTACTGTTGCAGCGCGATTAATGTACCCACCGATCGATGTCCATTCGACCCTCGCTCTCCGAGAGACTCGCGCGATTTACTGCCCAAGTACGATTGCGTCGTGGTCCGTTATCTATTACGTCGGGCGAGATAGCGCGCCCGCTACGTGTGCGTCGCGCTGCTCTCTGTAATCGTCGGTTCGGTTAACCCGGTTCCGTGCTCTCGCGCTTTTGCCAAAAAAAAAAAAATTCACCGAGCAAAAATATTTACACCTACATACGCGATGGTTCAAGGATTCGCGCGAATTTATTTATCGTTATCGTACTGCCGGCTACCGATTGGACAATCGCGTTTGCACGCGCGACCAATTTGGGCTTTCGCGAAATATCGGTAAATTTACCCCGCAAAATCGATGAAACCATTTTTCTCCCCTCGGCCACCCCCGAACGATATTTCGAGGAATCGCGGATACGAGACCGTTACTTTGGGCCGATACTGGCCTCAGTCTCGTGCTGCACGGCTCGCCGATGCTCGCAGCGGGCAAACTGCAAACGGGGACAGTGTAATTCGCTAATGCACACCCCAGTCACCGTGCCAAACACGTTTCGCAAAACATTTTCGACGAGCCCCTCCCCCCACTCTTTCCGAGCAATCCGATTTGCCCTGTTGGCGTGTAAAGCGACCTCCGCACGAGCGTAACGCTAATATGAAAGCTTTTAACGTGAAATTGACTTTTCCAATCGCGGCCGCGTTCTCGCTCTCGTATCCGGCCCGAACGGTCATTGCTCCCGAGAGTTTTTCGTACGGGGTAATTGACGTTCGTGCACCGATCGCACACCGATCTGTATGTTTCCTCAAATTCGATTAGCTCCTCGCACGCAGGGGAAACGGGAAATCTCTGCTCAGGGCCTCGCGCCGCGACACCGCGGCTGTGAAAAAAATCGGAATTTATTGTATCTATCCGATACAAAATTTAATAAAATCTCATACAAAAAAATGGATTTAAAATATGAGTTTTTTTTTTAATGTCTCTGGCTCTCCGGACTATGGAAAGAGGCAATTAACGAGCGGAAAAATTTTGTAGTGCGTTCGGGGAATAATTTCGAAGCGCCGAAGCACGATTGAGAATAATCGATCACGGCTCACGTGTCACGTTCGCCTTTTCCGCGGAGCTCCCAACCTGTGGATTATACTTTCGCGGATAAATAATTTGCAATGACACTCTACGCAACAAGCCTAACATGCTACTATACGAAAAAAGCCATAATCGCAGGTCGGATAAGCGCGGTCCGACTATATCGGTGTTCTTGTAGTTGTGAGCGTGATGTTCGTTTTTTTTTATAGAGGTTTTGATTTCACAAAAGGTAGTGTTGATTTCACATAAGTTTCAGAGAATTTAATACCCTTGATTTTTTTTCAGATTTTCACACCATCGAGAAGTATTGACAATTCCCTGTCAATTCTCTGAAACTTATGTGTATTCTCTGTAGGCTCGGATAATACGGGAAAGTCGGATAAAACGGATAAAGCGGGATGCCCGTGCGCGAATTTGCCTGTAACTGTTACATTGTTGCATAAACGCTTAACCGTACAACTCATGGCTGGGGTCCGAGTGGATCCCGCGCGAACGCGAAAGAATGAGCATTTCGCTAATTTTTTTCCAGTTTTTCAATTTTCGAATGATTTTTTCAGTACCTAAAAGTAAATAAAATCAAATTTCTCATACACCATTCTCTTCCTTATGAAAAAACGAAGAAAACCATGTATGAGAAAGTCTGTTTATCAGCATAGGACTGGTTTTATGATCGAGAAAAGCGTGTGGCGCGTTCGGACCCCAGTCATGCGTTTAAAGGTAAAAAAATTAAGTCATGAATTGTAGGGTTAAACTGGTACAAGTTTGCTGCGTCTTTATATTGCGAGCTGTAAATACATCAGTTCCGATTCTAGAGCCAATGGTAGACCATCGTGATGAGATAACGATCGGTTGAGAATCGGAGCGAGCACACGAGGCTCACACATGTGAACATGCATCTTCGGGTGTGCGCTATACGTATGAAGCTCCGAGAGTTCATCGGCCTCCATAAAGGGAACCGCGAATCTAAAAATAACAACTCCCGCGAACCGTCATCCCCCCTGTCGAGGAGTGAAGCTTGGGAAAATAATGAAAATTTCTCCATCGAAACTGCATGCCAATCGCAATACCGCGCCAGATGTCGATACATTCGGTGGTTCTGACTGTCGTATAAAAGTAACTCACATTTTTTTTATCGCATATTATTTTACCGACAGTCTGGATCGCTCTGGGGCTCAGTAAAAAGTATCTTTTTTAACTTGGAGTGTTCACTAAAACTCCTTTGACAAATATAATTGTTAACCATCATTATTATTATTATTATTGTTTTTCCCACCAATAACAACAAATTGTGGTCGTTTGTGGATAACATTGAGTTGTCAAATTTTCTATTTTTTATCAGTGCCCGCAGCTATGCGTCGAGGGCAAAATTTAACCCTCTCTTGGTGCAAGGGATTACATATTGCACATTAATTTTTAGTGCTCGAAATTTGCATGCTATTTTCAAATTCGACATAGATTTCGCAGTTTCGTTCCTGTTCGAGTGCATCGCGTGACATTCACTGGGCACCGATCGATATTGCCACAACTCTCGACGTTCGCCGCATCGATTTCACCATAATAAACCTCACACATATCGTCCGACATGATAGCGAGGCGATTAAAAAAATGCAAAAAAATGCAAATGTTCAAAAACACGTCGCGTCCGTTCCAGCTTGACCCGATCCTTCTCACGCGTTCTTCAGCAACGAATAATTTACCGCCAAAAATGTCCAATAATTGACGGAAAATTTCATGATCATTTGATATGTTAATTGTTTGATTAAATAATAGTCGTCCCGACGAAACGTCGATTTTACCGGCGAAACGTTCGTCCGATCCGCGCCCATTGGCCCTCTCTCGTCTCGAGCGTCCGCGATTTCGCTGTTTCGTCCCTTTTCGAGTGTATCGCATGACATTCAATGGCACCGATCGATTTTGCCGCGACTCTCGACGTTCGCCGCATCGAAGGCTTCTCCCTCCTCCCTCTATCGCGCCTCGATTCGCACATTGCCGCAGACCAATTTGCGGCGTCCGCGAACGAACCCGAGAGCGGGACTCCCGCGTCGAAGAGGGAGCGCGCGCTCCTAGCGCGGAAAGCTATTTCCAAAATAATTGGGGAATTTTAGCCGACGCGGAGCGCAATCGCAGCGCTTTAACTACGCCAAATCGGACGGGACGAGAGAACGGGGTCGTTTTAGTTTGCGCGTCGGCTCGATTCGGCACAGCGATGTTACCTAATACGCACAGTAAATACATAGCGTTGCGCGCTGCACTCCGGTCCATCGGATGCAGCCGATGCAGACGCGCGGTATAGTGCAATTATATGGTCAAAACGTCACTATCGGCCGGCGCCCCGGTCCGTTCGTCATGTAACAGCTTGAAAATCCCGGCCGATATTCTCACCCCTCATATCGACTGTTCCTGCTAACGTTAGTGCGTCCACTTCGGGCCCGATGCGATGGGGTGACAATTCGGACCGTACGTTTCCCGACTCGATATCTCGAGCCATTTGTCGCCCGGGAATTGGACATTTTTGGTTCTTTTTTTAATTCTCTTTTTTTCATTATTTTGTCGAATTCGGTATCCGATATCACTTCGAAATATTTCACGCTTGATTGAACCATTCGTGCAGATGTTGGCATTTATTCGAGCGAATTTCCAATTTTCGCAATACGATGAGCCGGGCGTAATAAATGGTATTACACGGAATTCGGTGTCTAATTAAAACGGACGAAACACGCGATTTACATAATTCAATTTTGCAAACGTAATATTTATCACGGAATCATTCGGTCGAAAGGTTGTTATCAATTATTTGTAAACGTTTGGGTGTGCAGAGCGATCCGACGTACTTTGGATATTCGAAGCCGGTAATGTGGAATTCGATGGTTTGCGATATTGGGGTTTGTTCGTTGGTTACCTCAAATAATACAAACCACATCAAAATCTGATCGATTTTACTCCGGCAATTTTGCTGCGGTTTTTTAAACTAATTTTGCTGGGGCAATTTTTAATTTCTAAGCTTCTAATTTTTACTTTAAAAAAATTTCCGATCACAAATTGCGTTGCCCAGTCATAACGATTTTACCGTAACGAATTTTTACCACCCGCGTCCGTCGTCCGAGTCGTCGATCGGAGTTATCGCCGATAACGTTCGCCCGAGCTGTGCAACGGCTCGTCAATAGACGCATTATCCACGCGACCGGAAGAAGGGTCGGTTAATTGGCTATTCCAAATTTGCGAACGCACGTCCGATGTGTCGGAGGCAGATGGAATTCCGGCTGACTATTCCAGGATGGTCCAGCGATCGGTTGTTCGGGATCGCGTATCAGATGCGCCTGCACGCAGCGTCACTTCGTCGGTTCCTCATTAAACCCTTCGGTCCACTCGTGTATACGCATACGGGGAGAGAATCTCTGACGGTGAAATCTCGGATTTGGGACTTTGTGGATTTGTCCCGTCGGACGCACAGTCTCAATCCCTCGTTCCGCCCGGACCTCATTTACAGAAACGGTATCGGCCGAATGGACGGAAACAAACAAACCGAAATCAGCGGTGTGCAGTCTAATTAAAATTATTAACGGGTGAGTCCCAAAACGTTTCGATTATTATCGTATATCTGTACACTCGATACACTCATGTACACTCTGTGTACACTCGTAGCAACACCATGCATGGGAAACTGGGGCAAAACGGGCACCTCGACTAAAAATAGGTATTGGGGGCAAACGGGAAAACTGAAATAAGTCGTTTATAGGAAAGTTACGACGGTGCCAGTTTCGCCCCCACTATGTCAGTCCAGGTGCCCGTTTTGCCCCGGTGCCCGTTTTTCCCCGGTGTCCGTTTTGCCCCGGTGCCCGTTTTGCCCCGGTGCCCGTTTTGCCCCGGTGTCCGTTTTGCCCCGGTGCCCGTTTTGCCCCGGTGCCCATTTTGCCCCGGTCGCCCTTACAGGGGAGCTCACACAACTCTGGGGCAATTCGACGGGGAAACTTTGACGTACATGGGACATTAAGATCTCGCGTTAGGGTCGTTATATTATCCACGACAATTCGCACCCCTGCCAGTGTAGACGGAGCCCGAGGGAATCGCGGCTGGAAACACCACCGCGCGACAACGAAAAAGGATTTTTACCCGGCGACTAACCTGGTCCCGCAATAAAGTCCATTCTTTCTAGCACCTACCGAAAACGTTGAGCAATCGTGAAAAGCTCGGAGGTCCAAAGGTACGTTTTGTAAAAAAAAAAAAGGAAAGCAATTGCCGCGAGGCTGTTGTCGGGTCCGAAAACAGCAATCGAGGGCTTTATTTTTTCGCAATAGTTGCAATTCCTTTATCCCTTTCGTTGGTGCGGTCGTTTTTTTGTTTTTTTTTTTTTTTTGCGAAACTCGGGAACGGCGAAGAGACCGACTGACGTCGAGTCTGCAAAGAGACCAAACGAGACTTTTCGCGAACGCGCCGCGTTGACGAGTATTTGACAAAAACATTCGAGTACGCCGAATAAAAAGAAAATACTGAAATCAACGAAGTGTTTTTATCCAACAGTCGGCAAGAAATGTTTTTCTTCAGTACAGGGATAAAATTTAGTCGAATAAAATTAGTTTCATTGTTTCAAGCGATCTTGTGTTAATCTAAGAAAACAAATTGAAGAACCTCAGGTTTGATTTCTTCCACCAACAAAAAAGGACTTAGTTGAATTTAACAAATTTTTCTTTTGATGCGGTCCAGAAATTTTATTTTTGGTCATATATTTTAAAATTTTTTCGTAATGGCAGACGAGTGACAAGCCACCAGAATTACGATACCAACAGTCGCCATAAGACATTTGTCTTCGGTTCAGAGGTACAATGTAGTCAAATAAAATTAACATAATCGTTTCAACAGATCTTATGTTTGTCGAAAAAAAAACCTCAAGTCTGCTTCACAAAATTACATTCTCTTACCAACAAAAAAAAAAGTACTCTGTGTAAATTGATAAATTTTTCCTTCGATGCAGTCCGGATGGCTAATCCTTTACCACATATCTCACGTTCTCATCGTATCGACGTACGTTACTTCGACAAAGTAACATATTATGCCTACTAAAACGAGAAAACAGTTTGGTCCGTAAGTCACGAGAGAATTTCATTTCCACCTTCGACCTCCGGTCTTTGCCTCGATGTCTCGCTGCTTCTTATTATTCGAAATTAATTTTCTCTCCCGATGGTAACAGCCCGAGGACGAGACGACGAGGGGGTAAGGGAAAGAAGGGAGGCAAAAGGCGTCGCTGGATATACGTACATACCGTCGACGTTGGTAAAGAGAGAAGTCGGTTTAGCTACCGCGTCGCAGGAGCTCCGGCTACAGGCTAAATGTGCAAAGTTTTCCCAAGCCGCAATCGCACACAGAATCAACGTTCGACGAAGTTTTCCCCGTCGTCATAGCTGCCACACTGGGTGAGGCCGCTGACGGTGTGGGGTACTCGGTTGGGCAAACCAGCGCCACAGTTTTTGGCCCGCCAACAGTCGTTGGCCGGAAAGGCAGTCAATCGTGTCGGCTAAGAAGCGACACGAGTGTGACAATGGCTGTGTTTATCGGCTGAGACACAAGTTGGACCAATAACCCTAGCATTTGCGTATACACAGGAGGAAGACCGAGAGGGAAGCTGCGAGCGGACCGGAAGCTGGCCACCACCGGCATGCGGTAACACTGTGCGCTGCCCCCAACGGCGTAGCTACAAAAAGGCCCGAAACTACCTAATGGGAATAGTTTGGCCAAAGTTTCGGCAGAAATTAGACGGGTAAAACCTTCAGCCCAACCCCTTCCGGGGAAGGCATGTTTAATGCAAGGCAGTAGTCGCGAGAGCCAAGAATGCGTAAGCTCACTCGCCGCGATTAATGTTTTTTTTTCTGATATCCACTGAGGCAGCCTGCTTAGGCTGGTGATTCGTTTGCTCAAGGATCGTACATCAGGAACGTACATTAAGTATATTTGTGCCATGAGGCGTTTTTGATCGCTATGCAACGTTGGTACTGTGCAGGCAAAGACAGAGTCGTTTTCAATTTTATCAGATGTTTTGATTATGTAGTTTTTTATTAATGCGTGTGCAATAGTCATTTGTGATACGGATGCGGTAAAGCGAACTTTATGCGCATGCTGTGAAGTGACTCGTTTCACAATCTGCATATGATGCTACACCGCACTAGTATCGCATAATATTTCCTGTAACGAATGCAGGAGAAGTGCTACTGCTTGCCTGTTGAGGCGGTCCACAGCCAGCGTGCGTAAAATACGACAAGCGTGCTTAAAGTATGAGACGCGTGCGTAAAGTACACACTTGGCTGTAAAGCGCCAGCTACGTTACTGTCGGCAGGAACGATAAGTAGCACTTTTCACGCATGGGTAACATAAAACTATATAAGGTACCGTGTAAACGTTTCGGAAACCGGTCGGTAACGACAGAACGTAGACAGTTTTTTATAGTCTACGTTTTAGACAGTTTTGGATAGTATATATTCAATTGGTTAAACTATAATTATGGTTGCAACTATGATTTTTCGTCATTGTCGTAACTATGTCGACGTTCCCCTCGGGAACCATTTTTTATGGTTAAAAGTTAGTATCGTTGCTTTTGCTATGTAATTTTTTCTCAGTGCGCTTGATTCGTCTGCGTTTCTCACTGGCAAGTACATGAAAAAAAAATACCATTTGCAAATTACGAGGACGACCGGACAGCCAGGTAGCCTCGACATTTATTCCAATTTTACAGAGACGAGCGTATGAGATATGGATATAAGAGCGTAATAAATAAATCGTAAAGTGAAACTTGCCGTGAAACCGAAGTGTGGGCCGGATGCGCGGTGATGCTTGGGAATTCGAATGGCCGTTGAGAGCGTACCCAAGAGTGCCGGTTCCTGCACGGTCTTCGCAGCTCGCTGCATCTGCTTTACCAGGAGAACAAATTGAGTTTCATCAGGAACGTCAGGAAAATTAATTAATCGTAAACTCGCGTCCGCTGGTAAATGCAATACGTACAGTGAATACCGTTGGGTATGCGAGAGAGCCAGTAGTACGAACGCCAGTCGGTCGGACAAGTGCAGCGCGGTACGTTGACCGAAAGGTCGAGAAGGCCTGCGGGGCATCGGCAAGACGATTTCTCACCTCGCCTATTCAGTTTCTGAGGACAGCGGAGTCAACCGAGCACCTTCTCAGACAATCAAAGCTCCCCGGCCGAATAGCGCGGAGCTTCCCCGTTGTGACGTTGAATTCTTGGTGCACTTCGGCGTCAGAATGAATGGAAAGGGATCGAGCCGCGGAGTATTCGAAACGATGCACACAGATATACTCTATTCAAATGAATGCATTCCAAGTTTATCTCATCGAGCAGTGAGGGATAAACTGCAATAGCTTGCGTCAATGCGAATTTGTAATGACATCAAACACCGTTGACGACCGGTCTTCAGCTCCAGTATAGCTCTGTGAGCGCTTCGCGCCCGGTCGCAAACGTCCATTTCGGTCGAACACCCTCCGGTGTTCCTTAATTCACACGTGTTTCTGTCACTGTCTGCATTCGAGTTGCGTTCCAGAAAAAAACTCCGTATCGCCACTTCCGGTTTGAAAACCTCCCTTTTAAATCGGAAGTGACGTCACACAGAGAAATTTGAAAAATCTCGTTATGAAACCACTTCCGGTTCGAAAATCTCATTTTTCGACAGGAAGCGACGTCATATCGGAAATTCGTCACTCCAGGTTTGAAAATTTCCGCTATTACGTCACTTCCGGTCAAAAATGAGATGATCAAATCGGAAGTGACATATTTTCGGTATCGCGTAATTTTTGCCGAAAGATGAGATTTTAAATCCGGAAGTGACGTATTTCCGGTATGACGTCACTTCCGGTTCAAAACTGAGATTTAAAAACCGGATGTGTGGTCGCGCTATGGGGAAACCGACCAAGCGTTAATGAAGTCATTTAAATGGATCTAAGGGTGTATCCCATGTATCGAAGTGTCCCGTCTTCGGAAATCGTGATTTATCTTCGGTGATGAGAAAGCGGAAAAAAAAGAGCAAACGAAAATCAGGCCGGTCTCGATGTCTGACTATTCGCATTGGTACTCCACTCGATCAGCGGGGGCAGCGTTCGCGGCGACGGGGCTAACAGGGATCTCGCGGTGGTGAAACGAGCCCTCGTCGCCGTTGATACCTATAACGTTCCCCTCGTCGTTCGTTCGTTCGTTGGTTCGTTCGATCGATCGGCTACAACGAAGGGGAAACTCGTTTAGGCTCGCAAACAGAGTTGTCAGCGAGAAAGCCAGTCAACGATCGTCTCTCGTTGTCGTTCGAGTTCCGCAACGACGACTCCTCCGAGCATGCCGGAACGGTTTCGTAACGCGAAGTGCGGATCAGTGACAACATCACGAGTCTCTCTTCCACTCTCTCTCTCTCTCTCTCACTCTCCCCGTCTGTATATTCTCGCTGCTGGTGGTTATTCTCGCCCGGTCTCTCCTCTCGACCCGGAAGCTTAATGAATCTTCCTGCCTCCGGTAGGTAATCAACACGCCTGTCGTCCCGCAACGATCTCCCCTTCTCTTTCCTTCGCTACGCCGCTTTATTACTAACCATTTCACCCGCGGCTGGTAAAGCTATGAATAAATAATAATAAATATAAACGAATAGAAATATATGGAAAGTGAAGGTAACTTACATATATTTGGTCAGACGGTCAAGAGCATCTCCACCGAAAAAAATATCAATGACGCAAGTAAAATTTGCTTGCGGGCTGCAAAAGAAAAAAGAATGTTTCAATTCAGCTTTCAATTCGTAGAATTTCGTACCGGATTGAAACGATGTCGTCTTTGTTTCAATATCATGTGGAATTGTAAGAATTGAAAGTAGAATTGAAACAAAGATTTTTTACTGCGGCAGACAGCAGGCGAATTCTTTTTTCAGTGTCCACATTCTGGCAGTTATTAATTGGCGAAGAATACATTTGTTGGGGAAATAACTGAAACCAATGTCAAGCTTATAGTTTCTAGTTTCCAAAGCACATCAAAGCAAAATTAGAAAAAGCATTAATTAGAAAAAGATACATTTTTTTTATTGCGAAAGAAAACAACAAGAGAGTCCAAATGCACCGGTTTATGGGTCGCGGTTTTTCGGCACGTCCTTATGCTCGTACACTGTATGTACCGATGTTTCGGACAGTCATAGATTCCAAGAATTCTGACGCACGAACATGACCAGTTCATATTGACTAAAAGAATTTCTTTGCCATTTATTAACTAAATCAATGAAATTTTATAATTACGCGAAACAATGCGGAAGATAAGCTACGTAGAAAACTTGCTATTCTAACTTCTTCGAACTGTCCGATTATTCGGTCGCGTATCTTGTAGCTTTTCTACCAATTTCCGGACGCTATATCGTGGGTCCTTTAACAAAATGCAACGATAGAAAATAATTTAGGCTTACCCCTTGTACAACTTTTTTCCGTGCATCAAACAATATTTGTAGATGCGTTTGCAAGTGTTGGATAGAATTTTTGATACTTGATATTGATTTTTGATACTTTGTTTTTGGTGACCCAGTCATCGGTCACTCCTATGCAAATTTGACTCGTTACAAATTTAAGTTTAAATTCCTAACGAGTCAAATTTGCATAGGAGTGACCGATGACGGAGACGCGATCGGGCATTGGCACCGTTACCTTAAATAACGAACTCGGATGCAATACGAATTGCGGGTCGTGATTATCGTCCTCGTCAAGTCCGCTCGGAGTCTCTCTCCCAATTCCGTGGATCCGAAAGGGTTTTAAAAAAAGGAAAAATTGAAGAAACACGTAGGAACGGAGAGAAAGCGTGATTTGCTCTTTGAACTCGAAAGCGGAAACAGGTATTCGGAGTCCCTGAAGTCTGGAGGGACGAGAGCGGAGAGGGACGAGGCGAGCTTACAGGGAATTTGATGCGGGAGTGCGAGAGGCTCGAAATCAGCTCATCGGCTTAGAGCTTATTCAAATGTGAGCGAGAGAACAAAAGGACGAAAGAAAGCTTTGGTGGGAAAGGTTCGGAGGGAGAAAAGTATATCACTTCGAGAGACCAGAGGTTCGCGGATTGTACCCTCTGCGATCGGTATTTGATTCCGCCCGGGGCGGAGCGTCGTCCTCTGCATCGGATTGTATTTTTTTTTTTTTCAATGTATTTCTATATGCAGAAGGGCGGTTGAATAAAAGAAAAATAAACACGGAATTATTTCGAGGCGCACCGGCTGAGGGTGATAATTCTAAAAATATCTTTAAAGATTACACTCAGCGATCTAAAAAAAATGCATGCAAAACAAATCTTCGTCGCTTTATCCGCACTGTGATTGGCGCCCAAATAGCCACCTGTAAAGTTTCTTGCCAAAAGGTTCGCAAAATCCAGAGTGTTTTGTTGACATTTTTTACTTTAAATTCTTCATTTAACCCTTTGAGCCATACATTTTGATACTATAAAAAATAAACCTTGGTGTTTCATGTCAATTAGTTTAAAAAAATTGAAAACTGAGCGAAAGAGGGTGGGACACCCGATGACCCACCGTAGAGCAAAGGGTTAATCGCCAGCGTGACAATACGAGCAAAGGCACATGATCACTCAATGCCGTCATATTAATCTATCCGTTTATTCGTACCTCGTGGAATCTTGGACCCGCACGAGAGCATAAATTAACGTCCGATCGATCCTGCACGCAATATGCTCCGGAGCGCCGGTGATATTTCTTCGATGAAATGTCCCCGGAAAAAATTCTCGGGAGTCTTATTGGCGAGGCAATTTGCGCTGGAACGACGCGTTTAACGTTGCCGCTTCGGCTGCTGCAGCAGTACGGATTTTATTTTTTTTATTTTTTAACATTTCTTCCGTACAAATCGAGGAAGAAGTGTTCTTACCATCGGTACCTCCGTCCTACCCGTCGTAGGTCGACGCTTTCTCGCACGAATACCGTTGCGTCTCGTGGGCGTCGTCGACGATATAATTTACGACTCGCGATTCGTCACAATCGCCGACTCGTTTCGGACGATATTAATGGAGCTCTTGCCGGGCACTCTCCGCGACTTATAACCGCTTTCTTACTCCTCCTCGGCGAGAGCCGCTTCGCCGTCCCTGTGCCGATACCCCGTCGCCTCGCTCGCTCTTCATCCCTTTTTCATTCTCTTCGACTTCTCAGTTTTCCGCAATTCTCCCGGGGACAACGTTCCGTTCTCGGTTCGCTGGAAAGCCAATAACGCAGTAAGAAAACCCGGGACCCGGCAACGGCATCCATCACGATGATGTAAACATTACTGCAACGGTAATCACGGGACGAACGATCGCCATTCTTATGCGTCGGGCGTATAAATTGAAAAATATCGCGGAGCTAAAAAAACGCGGACTGAGTTATGTCCTGTCGAGAATTCTTTTTCGCTCGCGAACGATCTTGCCAAGTTGTTGCGAATTTTTTTTTTCATCGGCTTATTTTTAATTACAAAAAAAAATTCACTCTGCTATTATATCTGTTGGAAGCAAAATTGCTAAATTAAATTTTTTAAATAATAATAACTGCAAGAGAATCTTGCTGTCGAGTATTTCACGACGGGAACTCATTTTCGTTTTGTCTTTTTTTTTTTCTTGAAAATCCAGAGGGTTTCTACGAGAAAATATCAAGAGCCTCTTCTGGGCAAGAATAAATAAATATATAAAAGAGGGTAGAATGGGGGGCGGGACATAGCCATGTCAGGGTTTCAAGACGTTGGCGGAAAAATGAGAAAAATGCTTACCGTGAAAAATATGAATAATCGCCAGCGTCGGTTCGATATATATATATAAAATATATAATATATATACATACACACACATATACAGCAGCATTCAGTAGAGCCTGGTTCAGCAGTGTCTCGGGCATTCACGAGGCATCGTACCGGATTCTCGCAGCCCAGTTGAAAAATGAATTCCTCGGATATTTTGACAAAAGGAGAGAGCATCGACGGGAGGAACGAGGAGAGCCCGAGCGCCTGGATTCAACGCGTCTTGATTCCTTCCTCCAATCTCTTTCTCATCGACACATTTGGCGTGCGAGAGACTCACGACTCGATGAAAGACGGTCTATGAAAATCGCAAAAAAAACAAAATTATACAATTTTTATTATTTTTAAAAAACATTGACATAACGCCGATTCTGTGGATTATTACTATACACACGTTAGAGTGAATGTAAAGCCTTATTGGGCTTTATATTCCTTCTGTTTTTGCGTGTACAATTTTACACACTATTTTGTAAAATATTATTAACATTTTGTATTTTTTATATAATTTTTTAAAAATATTGAGGCGACGTCCATTCTGTGTATTAATACTGTAAATTGTATTTAGAAAATACAAAATATTAGTAACATTTTTGTAATATTTTACAAAATATTGTGTACAACTTTATACTTTATACTTTATACTTTATACTCAGTCTATTTCTTCCGTGTTCATTGAATCTGTTGCGGAAAAAATGTCCATGCCGAAAATAGTATGTCGGCGAGAGACGAAGCTTGTCGATACCCATCACGAGCGTACTGCATTATGTGCTCCAGTAACTGTTTCAAAAAATTCGCGATTTCGTTATTTTTCAATGCGGACCATGTCGACAGTGATCTTTTTTTTTACCGGTTTGAGTTCAAACATAACGAACGTTTCATTTCTGTCGTATTTCACTCAATATTTTCCGATTTCACACATCAACTCCCAACCACTCCCCCGCCCCTCCCCTCTGTGGTATCGAAATTCGAAACGCTCTTTATACGATAGAGTCGTGTTGCACACAGGAAATCACTCGGACACGCATGACATACCCGGTTGGTATGAAACGAACGATAATCGAAATGCAAATATTTCCAGCTGTACGTCGATGTTTATTCGACGACGCTTTCGACGGTTGTTTTGACGGTTTCATTTTTTATCAATAAATTTTTTTCTTTTATGTAATCAATCGATCGCAAAATATTCACGAATAAATTTCGATAAAATTGTTTTTTTTTTTTTAATATGAGTCGCAAAAAAAATTGCAGATAAAAAATGTATCTGTTTGAAATATAAAAAGACCGGCGGTAGGAAATGCGAGGTGCGAAGAAGATACGGAGAAGATTCACGATTACGAAGGTATTCGTAGCTCGAAAAGGGTCGAAAGGCCACGATAGGATCGGTACATCACGTTGATTTACGTCCCACGCGATCGCTTTCTCCGCCTGAAAAATCGAACCCTTTTTCGCTCGTGTGACCCTTGCCATTACTCGATTGCCATTTATCAAAAAGATCCGTAATCTTTACATTACACCATTTTTTTTATGGAAGTAAAGTCATCCAAGGGATAAAGTTCGTTCACCATAAATTAATATTGCGAGTGCAAGGTTTATCTTCACACTGGGACGATTATATTATACACAGAGAAGTTTGGATAGTAAAGAATATTGTGGATCTCTGTGGACAATAAATATTTATTAAATATTTATTAAATGCACACATTTTTTACTGCGTATTGCTTTCTCATGGAGGAAACTTTGTATTCGGAAAATCATATTCAGAAAAAAATATCTGTATGTGTGTGTGTGTCTAGGACCTGAAAAATTGAAACTGTTATAATTAGAGAACAGCATCAAATATCAATCTGAAATCTCTAAGGTGGGAGGAGGGGTCAATTTTTCACTTCACACTTTCAATCCACAATGTTTGGTTAAATTTTTAGCAAAATGCTTTCGCTCACAAAAGTTTTACGCGTTTTTATCTCGATGCAGGTAAGACACATTGGTACGAATACCGTGTTACCATGATAATTAGTGAAATCATTGATGCGTATGTGCTGTTTTGGATTAACGAATACGTCCCTCCCGGCTCAAACATCGTTCATATCCGAAGACAGTCCTATCCTTGAATTCCGCACGACTGACGAAATTGCGAAGTGCTCAGGTAAGGAGAATTCGCGTTGACGAGACTCCTATCTGGGATCGCAGAAGCGGAGACTTTGGAGATGCATGCGCCATATCGCCTTTCTTTTACCAGACATAATACTTTAAAAAGCGCATTCTTGATTGAAAAAAACCTTCATTTTTACTTTTCCAAGAAAAAAAAACCAGCGGTAAAAGATAAAGCTCGAACGAGGCTTCGTAGTTGGCTTTTCCTGTGCTTCCGCTTCTCTACCTTTGAAATCTTGCATTTTTAAGTTCAATTGTCAGGCCGAAAGGTCTGCTCGTACCACTTGTTCGTGAAAGCCTGTCTCTTCCCTTTCAGCGCGAGCGTAGCTCTCCGCCGCCATTGCTGCGGATCCCAGCGGCCACCGCGGGCTTGAATTAAACATGCCTGAAAGAACCGCACTTATGTATTTACAGTTCTGCGTTGCGGGACGGTAAATAAGTGAACAAATATAACCCTGTTGAACGAAGTAGCGGTGCAAAATTCACCTCCCCCCAGAAGACCATAATATAAGGCGGGCCCTTGAGACTCAAATTAACGACAAATTAGACCCTTAATTATGTTACCGACTTATGCGTCCCTGCTTCGCAGTCACATTGTTACGAAAAGTAACAAGCTGTCTATTATAAATATAGGGTAAGTCGGTGTGATGTGGTTATGATTTAAACAATGAAAATTGGAGGTTTAACTTTTAAAAAACCTTTAAATTTTCGTAACCAACTCTATAAACATCGAACTAAAGTAACTCACTCAGAACTTCCGATATTTTCGATGCGTGATTTAATTGCAGCTCTATAAATAAATATTTGTCTCCATCTATAAATAAATATACCTCCATCAAAAGTTTCGGAAGCCAAACTAAAAAGAAAAAGCTTTAACTGGCCATATCGCACTGACCATTATACATACAATCTTACAATTTTCGGTCCAATCATATTATATCGACATATACTAAAACGTATGCAAACAGCAACGCCATTAGTTTCTTACGTTATAAGATATTACGGGCGGCCAGATCATCCACGTGGCCGTATCACCCTGACTTATCCTATATTAATATACATAACATCTGCTGAGCCTCCTCGCATACCTCAATAAAGTGTGACAACGGAATGTTGTTTCCGACGAAGATACTGCTTTGAATGCGTATTTGACGGAGACTGCCGGTGCAGTCGGTGCAGCCATACTAGCAGCTGTGTTGTTGATACCTACTTGTAATGCTTGTATTTCTTGTAACGCTTGTTGACCAAGATTTCCTTGATTGTTAAGATTGTTCAAACCATTCGAAATTGAATAATCTGCATCAAGCTATGGTCGATCGTCTGCCTGTTGTGCACTTGCGTTATCCCCGGTACTTGCGCCTCCTGCGTTACCTGTTCTAGTATTACCTTGAGTACCACTTCGAGGTACGTGAGCAATGCTCATGCGTGAATTGGTCAGGTCGGCGTCTCTTCTCCGGTACACTGAGAGAAGGATCTAGTAAAAACTACGATATCACTTGAGAGATATTACCATAGCATATAGTAGTAGAGCGTTAGGGCGACACCTATGGTAGGAAGTACTGGATTTACAAGAATCTTTCTTAGATATTATGGTAAAAATTCTTGAAAATTCTGGGGCTTTCTGCCATGGGTGGCGCCCTGGCGCCGTACTACTATGTCCTATGGTAATTTTTCTTAGATGATTGGTAATTTTTACTAGATCCTTCTCTCAGTGTACCTTTCTGTGGCGTTCTATCAAGCGTCATGCTTAATTTCTCATAGCAGTGAGGGCGTTCAATATCTCACTTTTGACACGAAATTTTATATTGTCTTACGTTCCGACGACCTCTCGGTGAGTTCGCGCTGAGGGAAACGCATCGGCGGTCTCGCTTTCGAATCAAGCCGTTGGCCCTTTAGATTTTTACAAAAAAAAATTGCATTATTAAAATTCTGCAAAATTATTTTTCACCGTGTACATGGCAGTGTGACGATCAGGAACATAAATAATAAGTGGTATCGTCGATTTGCCTTACTGCGATTGTGCAATAACCGAGGCAAGACCGCAGTCCCTTTCCAGCATATTCATGCGAGGATTTACCATAGCGCACGTAGAGAGTTCCCTACGGTTCAAATTATCCTCGGCCACAATGAGCAAATAACTGGACGTGGCTAGGTGCGTGGTCTCCGAGCCTAATTCGATACATTCAGGGTAACGGGGCGTTGCACGGAATTGCCCTTTGCATAGTGTGCGGCGGACACGGGAACGAGGTTGTAGGGAAGATCGTGCCGTCGCGAACTCCCACGAAACTCCCTAAGCTACCTGGCTTATGTAGCATATCCCTCGTGTTTCAACGTTCTCAACTCGCGAACAGATTCAAATTATTGAATACAAGGTTATTACATTATTTGTCACGCTAGTTCTCGAAAATTCTTGAATCACGCGATAATGTAATGTACAGCCTGATAGCAAAATGGTTCAACCTGGCTTATGTAGCATATCCCTCGTGTTTCAACGTGCCAAACTCGTGAACAGATTCAAATTATTGAATACAAAGTTATTACATTATCTGTCACGCTAGTTCACGAAAATTCTTGAATCACTCGATAATCTAATGTACAGCCTGATGGAAGATCATTTTCGAACCTTGCGGTGGGAGGAAATACATCACTTCCGGTTTAAAAGCCTAATTCTTTGACGGAAAGTGACGTCTTACCGGAAATAAGTCACTTCCGGTCGAAAAATGAGATTTCCGGACCGGAAGTGATGTATGTGCGGAATGAGGTCACTTCTGGTCGAAAGCTGAGATTTTCAAATCGGAAGTGACGTATTTCTGGTGGGGGCGAGCGGGGCAAAATGGGATAGTGGAACAAAACTCAATTGTCTAATTATTTTTGAATGCCCCGTTTTGTCCCAACGATACATCCGGATTTTCAAGCCCATTTCGCCCCACTCACCACCACCGCCACCATCCAAAAGTTATTGGAATATTGCGTTTTGCCTCATTATCCCGTTTTGCCCCACTGTCACATTTTGATTCTCCTATGATATGTCACTTCCGGTCGAACAATGAAATTTTCATACCGAAAGTGAAGTATTTCCGGTTTCTAAATCCCACACTTCATAACGAGGGCGCGAAGCTCCCGAGCTGCAAAAACCTACAAGTTTATAAGTCAATTAATGAAATGTATAAAACATTAAAAATATATGTTTTTACTTATATATTTTAAATAATTTTTTTTTCATAGGGTTAAAAATCTTCCTGCAGTGGGGTTCGACAATGGGGTTCATGATCGCGGTGCGTATTTGTAGCCAGTCCTCCGGTGCCGATAATCCCCGCGAAGGCTTTGATAGTATGATCATTGAATTATGATAATAACAATAACGCGAATGCGTTCGGTATCTCCGGCGCCGCGGTGCGCATTCGCACGATTTACTAATTGTCGGTGTGTATCCGAGAATTGAATTTGAATTAAACACTGCCCTTTTAGCATTGCATCCAATGCCCCGATGATTACATTTCGCATCGTACCGCACCCTCGTCCTCGTTCTATTGTCACATTTAAACAGGAAGCCTACGAGGGCATTGAGTAAACATGTGTGGTTTTTCTTCTTCAATCACCCGCATTATTTTTTTCTGCTTCGAATGTTACAGAGCAAGGAACATCAACATCCGATAGACCACAGTTAAGATAACGAGGATTGGAAAGATGCGGAACGAGGCAGCAGCGATCGATGCTCCGCCCTAAAAAGTGAGTCAATTTTTCATTTAATTATTAAAGCCTTCCTGAAAGAATAAAATAAATAAAGAAAAATCTCTACTGTCTGTACAAAAGATGTCACCATAAATCTCCAATAATTAGGTATCCCAATTGATTTTTTTTTCAATGAGCCGACAATAAGGATTCGAAAGATGCGATACTTCGACAAGCCAGCAGCAATCGATGCTCTGCTCTAAAAAGACCGTCAATTTTTTTATTTCCGTATTAAAACTTCGGTGAAAAAATACAAATCTGTACCGTCTATACAAAACCTGTTGCCATAAATCCCCAACACTCGGGTGTCCCAATTGATTTTTTTTCGCGAAATCCAGCCGCGACAGGAAGTAATGATTTACATTAAAAATTCGGGAAGCTACAACCGGGAATGTTCGAGGACGAGGGTGGAGGAGCGATTTCGACAGCGGTGTATCGCACGAACGCGAAGTTCGCCAGCGCGATATTATTCCATCGAAACAGGGTAGTACTGCGGTTTCGTTTTGAAATTGGTATAACTACGGGAGACGAACGAACGATGGAAACGCGGTAAACGCGAGACTGGCGCGGTCTGACAGGGTCTGAAATGACAGACGAACGGTATACAGCCGTCGATCCAGAGATCGATTTTCATATTATACGATTCAAACCGATTCACTGTTCCGGGGTCAAGCATCGACTGCAACCTTCCCCCTCCCCCCCCCCCCGCCCCCCACCCACTTTCGCCAATGGGGTCTACTATCAAAACACAAATTTCCTGCTTCGATTCACCCGTATTTCATTTGTTTCACCCTCGCATATACCCGACCGGGCTGCAGGAGAGGCCGATGGCCAAACGTCCACGATCGACACGGGGAGGTGAATTATTCACGAATTCGCGACAGCCGTTCGGTTTCCCATGGAAATTACACAGGGTTCATAGTTTTGCCGTAACTGCGATAGCTCCCTCGGGAATCGTTCGCAAGAGTTTCGGTGTACATACGGTGGGAACTCCGCAGGATCAATATAGGAACTCGGTTCATAAGGTATCGCGCGAGACTGCAGGATATATAAAATTTCTCCCGGTTGGTTTATCCCGATGGTGATAAGTTCGGGCTCCGCCGGGTCCGCCGGATTTAGATCGGCGGAATAAAAACGAACAGTGCAGGCTGCAGGGATTTCTCGTCGATGCTGCGAGGAGAATCTCCTAAGGAGAAAATAGCGCCGAAGTGTATCGATGGCTGAGGAGGGATGGGAGGATTTTCGCGCGAGACATTATAGCACCGACAGGGGTATTACGTCTTTCAGTTTTTGTTTCGTTTTTTAGGTTTATTACGATTTTTCGTGATGGTAAAGGTGAGAGGGTTACAGATAGGCGCGGCTATGTAAAAGCTACCAAGAAGGGAAGGAAAGTTTCGCGGTGGAAAAGAAATTTTGCGCATGGTTTTCTCTATGAGACAGTTCGTTGATCGATTTTGGCTCCGCGCGAAATTGTTAGGAATAGGGAAGGCGTGTGCAAATTACTTTGCAGGTTCTTTCGTAATATATAAAACTCCTCCACGTCTCATAAAATTTATACGGTAAAAATTGATCACAAATTTTTTCGTAGAAAATCGCTAACTGAAATTCGCGTAGTTCGTCATTGTGAGGCTTATTTTAATTTATTCTTCACCGCTGATTACAAGACTTTATAACTCATTTTACATCGTCGCGGAGGAAGCTATGTTTTACTCTTCGGATGATATTTAGTTCGGAAAGTCGTCAAAAAAACTTTTCGGAAAATTGAGAAATGTCAAAGTGTCATAAAATTTTTACGATTAATCTATTTTTTCCAAATTTAATACGTAATATTTTCCAGTGTTATTCCATTAACTTAGCAAATTTAGACTCAATACCTCAATTTTTACTCGAATTACATCGTTTTTAGTAGTATTTCTAAAAAATCAAAATTCCATATAATCCGATTGCTTGGATAGATTTCGTTCAAATTCAATACCAAAGGTCTTCTTTCATGGTATTACATTTCTATGCAGTTTTATGAGGATAGCTCAAAATTTATGCAAGTTAGAATTACCACAAAGAATTATTTAAAAATTCAAAATTTCGCAAAATCTCCAAACCTCAATCTTTATAATGGGGCAACTGGAATTTGGCAAAGTAATTAATTTGCCTACTTAACGTAGTACCAAACTACCTTGCTGCAGTAAAAATAATATGTTGGTGCAAACAGATATTTCGCAGTTTTCGAATGAACTTAACGGAATTCTAGGTCGATCGTACCCGGGTGTGCTCGAACTTGTTAATGAATGAATAACACACAGTTCGAAGTAAACACAGTTTAAAAAAAGAAGTGGCACATTGAGCTTCCCACTCGGCCCTACTTTCGGATGGAGAAAATTTGTAATTTTTTAATTGTATTCGAAAACTTTTAATAGATTAAATTTTCATCCAATTCGAAGGTAAACTTCGCGGAAGCATGTACACTATGTACCTTATCGTACAGTCGAGGCTCCAATTCAGGCTGTACGGAGCTCGTCGAGATGGCACGTGCGCTACATGCCGCTGGGAAGGAAACGGGGTCGGCGTTACTACATCGATGGTTCTCGTGTTCTCTCAACTTCTTGAAAAGTCCGCGGAGTTTTACACCGTGGAAGCTGAAGCATGTATATACGAACCTAAATAGTTGTGCAGCGGTCGGGCCATCCCCTCACTTTTTCACGAAAGCCCACCCCATCGCCCCGTATTTCTGGCTATCTCGAACTGTACAGTTCGCCAAGAGCTGTTGACCGCGACCTTCTCCATTCTGCGGTAAAAGTTGAACAGTTTTTTTCCGACAGTCAAGAGTTGCCCTCTGTGTGCACGACTGTTTTCGAGCTTGATTACAGTGTTGACCACTCTCGGACTGTTGGAATCGAATTTGGTTTGGAGCACTGAAGCCTTTCTCGCGGGACACTGCATGCGGGTGGTTAGCAAGAACTTCGAACGTTCCAGCACCAGCCCGATGCGCTCTCGAATTAATGAAGTTTCATCGATGCTTTTAATCTTTATTAAGTGAATTTCAATTTTAATTAATTAATTTTAATTTATTAAATATCATTTATATTTAATAAACTGAAATTTGGTGAATTAGCAGAGCTCTACATGGTGCACCAATGTGCATCATGTAGACATTACTGTGGTCACAGCTCTTCATTCAGTGCAATTTTTATGAAGATTGAGGCCCAATTGGTTAAATGTAATTGATTAAACCGGTTTAAATTATGTGAAATTAAAAAGAATTTGAAATTATTGAAAATTGTTTCATTCTTGCGCCTGACCCGAGTTTCTGAATCAACCTTTTTTAATGTTGCCTGTAGCAAGAAATTTGATGTCCCGATCGTTTTTAATATTTGATTCAACCTCAGACAGTACTAATCAACCAATTGTGAAAATAACATATCACAGACGTCTGATAAGAGAGCCGTTTAATTCAACAACAATCATTCATTTATTGTTAAATAATTGATTTTATGTGAACAAATCTTGAATTTTCTTACAATTCTTTTTGGGAAAATATAATCAAATTCGTATAATATACCCGTGCACAAATAATGGGGAGCGACATAACATCCGAATATAACATATCGCCGTCATCTAATTAGAGCGCCTTCGAATTTAACAATAATAACTGATTGTTAAACAATTCATTCAATGCGAACAATTCTTCTTGAATTTTTTAAAATTCTTTTTGAGGACACATAATGAAATTCGTATACCTGTGGACAAACAATGCGAAGCGACTCGACAAAATCTATACCTCGTCCCGTCTGAAAATTCGCTCGGAGCTTTTCACCGAGCGGATCGAGTCCCCCGCGGGGATTACCGACGTAAATAAATTGTTTCTACCGATGCTTGATGAATAAATCGAACCTCCGAGAGTGGCGGAGGTAAGAAACGAAGCGAGAGAAGAGACGCTGGGGGATTCGAAACTAACTCTCACTCGATTCCCCGTATCCTTCCTCGTTCTTATCTTCCCTCCCGTTTTACCACCGTCCGCAAGGCATGCCTCGCTTGTCCTACGTTTTCGTATCTTTTTTTCTTCTTTTTTTTATTTGTTTCCTCCCTCTATCTCTCACATCTCTATCCGCATTTCCGACCAGCTCCGTGCTATATCTCGCGAGACTTCTCTCGTTCCGCTCGTTCTCCTTTTGCCTCCGCCGAGCGGTGAGCGAAGAACGATGAGCTTTCTCGGGCAGCCAACGGTAATTCCCAAAAATCCTTTAAGAGCTTCTAGTTTCCGCGACTTAGACGGTGGGAAACGGCTGGGAACACTTAGAACGATATCACGGCCAGCGTTCCCTTACCGTTCCACATTCTCCGTGAAACATTATTGTTATAAATGTAAATTTCACAGAATCGTGTTGAGCAAACTTTGTCACTCGGATGAAAGCAATAATCTTCTTATTAACATGACAAGTTTATTACTGGCGAAGCTTAAACTGCAATCGTTTCTTCATCCGCTCAGGTAAAACCAAACAAGGCGTCTTCCTTCGGCTTATTGAATGTACCCAGATGATTTTTTTATAAGGGTGCCTCGCAAAAAAATATTCATTTGAATTGACTAAATATTTATTTAATTAAAAAAAAAATCAGAGAAATTAATATCTAATCAAATATTTATTTTTGGATTTCTCGTCAAATAAATTATTTTTCCGGGTTGGCGATAGCAACATTGTAAAAATTCGGATATCAATGCTGACAAAGGTCAATAATTTTTGGGCTTGAATAAATGCAAACTATAATGAGGGTTTTGCAAACACATCCGTATACAGAATTGCCGATGAGTTGATCGTGCGTAGATGCTTCAATGAAAATTGTTCATTGTACGCAAAATTGTCGATCAAATAATGTCTCGTCGCTGAATTTGAATCTCGGTTTGTCTCGCGAGTGCAAGCGGAGAAGCGATACCGACACGGTCGGCTGCAAATGCCGGGGCTAATCCTGAGGCCAAAGTAGGAGTGGTATCGTTCCTCTAAGCCGTTTCTTCCTTGCAGCTAAGAGAGCAGGGATATATGCCGGGGAAAGCTCGCGTTCGCTTTGCGGTTCCCTTTTTCCCTCCGATCTTAAAGTAAAGCTAAGGTAGGATTTAGGGGGATCGCCAACGACAGTGCTCGCCGGTTCGTTTTACCCGCAAGCAAAGAAGCCACCAAGGACGAATATTCGTCGTAAAGTACGGTGAAACAGAATCGGGACCCGGCGAGAGCTTACCCTCGTCGACAAATGGTATTTACGGTGGAAAATTCATGGAACAGAGAAGACTCAAAGCACAGCTTTCCGAAACTTTGAGCATTATTTCATTCTCAAAGAATGTAGCCAGCGACAGAAACGGACGAATTAAGGAAGACACGGCTTGCTCTCGGCAAAAAATTGCCTTTCCGAACCTGAGGCATTCTGTGTCAAGTCAGCCACGTGTTTTCGTTTTTCTCAGATCTATCCCATAATCGGCCACATTTTACGAGCATTTATAAGTACCCTTTGGGGGTTTTTTTAGATTTTTTTTTATCTATTCTGTTTAGAGAGACGAGTTTTTTTTATTCACATATCTTGAAAAGGATGAGACGGGCAAACGAATCTATTATCTATATAAAAATTATATTTTGATACTTATTTTCTCAGAAATGACGTCTAGTTCTGCATTGCCAAATTTAGGTTCATCCTACATCACTGACTACCGTAAAAGATTGGTAGCGAAATCGATGATGTTGAATTGCACGGAAAAATATAATTTTCATTCCTTTCTACTAAAAGTAGCCTTTGTAATGCGAATAAAAATATAATACACATTGCATTAAATAGTTAATGAATAAAAATAACTTTTTTGCCCGACTTATCCCGTTGAAAATATATGAATTTGATACAAAAATACATATCTGTGGATACCCAAGTGGATGAATAGAAAAATCTGAAAAAATGCCCAAAGGGTACTTTCAAGAGATACTAAAATTTATCCAATTATGGGATAGTTCTGAGAGGGTCGAAAAAAAAGTGACACGGTTGACAAAGAATGTCTCACCTGAGGACCAATTGTTTGAAGTTCATATAACATATTCCATTCGGCGTTTATCATCTGCATGCACTGTACGGCATTGATTATAGTGCATGTAAAAAATTGCAAAAGTGAAGCATTTACTAACGCATGCGACAGTGTTCGCCAGTTCGTTTTAACCGCAAGCAAAGAGGCGACTGAGGATGGATATTCGTCGTACAGTACGGTGAAACAAAATCGGCATGCGGCGAGAGATTACCCTCGTCGACAAATGGCATTTACGGTAGAAAATTCATGAAAGAGATAAAGCTCAAAGCACAGCTTTCAAGGCACCAAAACTTTGAGAACAATTTTATTCTCAAAGAATGTGGCCAGAGACATAAATGCATAAATTACAAGGAACATATGATTTGATCCCGGCAAAAAGTGCCCTTCCGTACCTGAGGATCAATTTTTTGAAGTATCATTATATATTCCACTCAGTGTTTATCATCTACATTCACTGTACAGCATTGATTATATATAGCGCATGTAAAAAATTGCATAAGTGAAGCATTCACTACCAAGCTTGGACATCGGATTGACTGGCGCTTCAGCTCTCAGCTTCAGCACTCATCGCCACTTTCAGTATCATCGAAGTATTTCCATCCCTTCTTCTCATTTCTCACCCATCCAGACTTACGCAGACAGATGGCTGCTTTCGCTTTCTTGGAGTTCTCCAAAGCTGGGCCATAGCAAGCGCCCGATGTCAGAGCGTAAGAGCCAGCGAATTCTTCGGGTTTCGTCAGAACGCAGTCTTTCGGGCTTGTGAAATCGTTGGCGGGCTCGAAGTCGAAGTTGCCGCAGAGACCTCGAATATTGTTGGCGTACTTGTCCGATATCTGAAGTGAAGAAATCGATCAACCAGGTTAGCGTTGAATTTTATCGGCCGAAAGCTTTTGACTTTGTCGAGAAAAATATTGAATTCGCACCCCGATTTGAACGCTCCCGTTCTCGATGAAAGCGTCGAGCCCATATTTAGGAGATGACAATCGTATGGAACCATCGTGGCGTTGAATCAGCTCGAACTCGAGATCTTCGCCGTTCTCGTGTCTGTATCTAGGCTTGTTGTCCAGGTCGATAATTTTGTTGTCTTTGTATACTATGATGGCTGGCATTGAGATGATAAACTGGACCTGATTGCTGCCGAGAACGAACCGGACGACCTTGTTGGCGATACCGTTGATGTCCCCTTCGACATAAACCCGAGCGAGAACGCTCAGTTTCATGTCTTCGTCGATCTCCTCGACGATTCGAGTATTATTGCAGGTCCTCGGATAGGTGGTCATGACGACATGCCAACAGTCGCCAATATCAATGCCGTAGGTTTTTTGATCGAATGTTATTACAGTTTTGTAGTCCAGCAGACACGTATCTGAACATAAAGAGTATGTCGGATAAATGGCAGCGAATCCTCTTGGAAAACGATATTGTTGAAAAATTCGAGGATTGCATGTACTCACGTTCATAAATAGAATCTTCAGTTGGATTTACGTTAGAACTGGCCCCGTTACGAAAGTTCGTAACGGATGAAATCAATGGTCCGACCTCGATATCGTCGAGTACCGAACCGACATCGGCTGATTCGATCGTGAATCTTGCGGAGTCTCCCGATGGTGCCAGATCCAAGGAAAACTTTAAAATGTCATCGCCGATAGATTTGTCGTCAACAAGAGTCGACCTGCCGTTTCGCAATAGCGTAAAGGCAAAAACTAAATTCCTGATCTTCCGCTGCATCAATCTCGTTCCCGGGTCGAATTTGATAGTGAGTCGGGACTTGTCCATGGTCGTCATCTTGGAAATGTCCCGACAAGTGCATCGAGAATCGATGCCGTATTTCATATTCTCTATGCATTCTAACACGGAAGGCAGCTGGTGAAGAACATCTCTGTACTCCTCGGTCTGATCCTGAGTTCCATGGATCTGTATGTTGTATCCATATTCACAACTCTCGCCGAACTGTAAATCGATGTCGAAGTCTCTGGACAGATTACTAAATACGCACTTAGATGATATACGTGATGTAGCTTCGAAACCAAGGCAATCCTCTATGTGGCGACGCATTTCGGGTATGGAAAACCTTCTGTAAGTCAGGAGACGAGATTTTTCGTCGATCTTGCTGTTTCCATAAGCCCCGGTCATAACGATTTCAGCAGCCACGGCTCCGTCAACTTTAATACCGATGTCGTATGCAAAGCCATCGGCCGCTGCGATTCCCTTGACCGCTTCCATGAGGAGCGCGTTTCTGCGTTTAGGATCGTTTAATTTCGTACTGTTGATCGTTGGTGCTCTTGCCTTGGAGCTCGACTCGCTTCGGTCCTTATCGTATTTGGTTGTATCGTCGTGATGAGCCTCAAACGATGTAGTGAGGATGACGGATAGGTCGTGAAGTGACGTTGGTGACAGAAAAACTTCGGACTTGGTATATGCGGTATTTGTATTAGTGAGTGCGCCAAGAGCACGTTTCAATGTACCCCACTTTCCAGCGTCGTCGTCAGTCGCGGGCCATAAGTCAGAGTCATCTTCCATCTCGAACATTATGCTCTTTACGCCAGCCCGCCAATGCCGTATCGCAGAATTAATCACCGCTGTGGTTTCCTTCCCAATCGGCCCCACGTTTAAAATGCTGTCTCGAGATATGAAGGGGACAACGCTGTGGTGCAGAAGCTTGCGGCTCTTTTTCTCGACGAGTTGGAGTTTCAGTGTGGTGAGTTTATCAATTTTTTGGTAGTTAAATTCGGCACGAATGGGTGCGTACGCATGGAAATTTCTGTTCACGCCGGCCACGTAGTGCTGATGATCGAAAGCCGTCACAAAGCCAAGTCTGCCTTGAATCTGCGTAGAATATACGAGGCGAAGGTCGATGGATCCGTCGACGAAGTCTGGACTGTTTTCACCCTTCACGGAACCAGACAGTTTCAGCATAGCCGGGACTTTCATCGTGTAGATGAATGGGAATCCGGATTCCATTGGGAAGCTCAGAGTCAAGTCGTTGCTCTCTATGTTTATCATGTCGAAGTTCCGGCCCTCTTTGAGAGAAGCAGTTGCCTTCGTTAAAACTAAAGAAAATAATAATGTTATTTAAATAATTGATGCAATATCGAAAATTCAATGAAAATACCATCGCACTTACGCTCAGGAATGCGTCGAAGAATGTGCTTGTCGAAGGATATGAATTTGTTGTTGTACTCGGACCTCGTCCAGAAAACACCTTCCATTTCCATATTCTCGTCACGACTTTCTATCTTCAATAAGTCAGCGATGACGTCCGGTGAAAGTAGGAATTTCCCGTCATCCTCCACAGACTCATTGCCGTGACTCCGGAAATACTTGTTACACGCATTGTAGAGATTATGGACACTGGCTATAATACCGCCGATCTCTTTAGTCACATTCAAGTCACCATATTTCGCTTGGAGACTCGAGTAGAAAGCTGGCTCTATGAAACCTTCGCCAGCTATATAATTGTGAATGCGTAAAACGGAGTTCAATTCACTGAAGTTATTGACCAATTTCACTCCGTCGTAAGACTCTTTAGTCAACATGAAAAGAACATTGCGCGCTTTCGTCGCCAGATCTTGGGATTCGGGTGTCGTGAGTTTGCTAGCCGATTCGATCGAAGCCTTCACCGCTGCGTTAACTAACTTACTGTGATCGTCGTTTGTAAACTCTGCCATCCTCTGAAGCATGCAAGCGGGAGGATTTGTGGTCATCAGGAAAACAACAGCGGCACAACGGATTTGATCAGCCTCAGCAGTATTTCGGTAGATATCGTAGAGGATTCTTCGAACGTGTCTGGGCTTTGTGGAAGCGAGTTTGTCCATAGAGAATACCATCAGGAGCCTTTGGAAAGTTGACGCGGGAAGTGCGCCTTGAAGATAAGGCTCGAAGATGGCTAGAATCGCAGGATGAGCTACGTTGCCCAGAGCACGGATAAATACGTGGGATCTCGCGAATTCATTGTTATTGATTGATTTCTTCAGTTGCTTGGCCATATACGGAATGTAATCACGGAGGATCGCAGGATTTTTCTTTAGGGGCCCACGACCGGAAGTAAAGAAAAGCGTGCTGTTGTTCCCAGCACTTTCCTCATTCACCAGCGAGTGACGAACCAATTCGGCGAACGTGATGATCGCCGTTGAGTTCAAGAACTCCTCGTTAGTAGTTTCGGGCATTGTGATCATTTCCTGCGGAAGAGTTCATCTGTCAAGTTGCAAACACTGTTAAACTGTGACATCGGTAAAGTAGTAATTACGAATAGGGTAAGATCGTTCGACTAGTACATACAAAAAAGTCATCCATGTATTCCGCGCTTAATTTCCTAGCGGTTGTCGAAAGAACTCCCACGACAGATGCGGCTTCCATGCCCTCGATCGTCTTTTCGATGATCCAGTTCCTGATAGCCAGTAGAGCTGATCTGGTACCAGCTTGAGCAACGGCGTCACGGAGGACGAGCAAGCTTCTGTATTTTATGCTTGCTGTCATGTCGGTATCAACCCCGATGGCAGTTTCGACAATGGACCGACGAACCCCGACGATCTCTCGCGTGTTCATCGTGCGTATTATATCCACAAGAAACATAAATTTCTCAAAGGTGTTGGCGGCAAGAATGACATCTGGATTTCCGAGATTTTGGCCGATCCACATGGCGTGGCCGATCGAAGTATAAAAAGGACTTCGATCCTTATCATCGACACGGTTGATCAATTTTCTTCCGTGACTATCGAAAAACGGCATCGGAGGCGTAAACAGAACTTGGTCCGAATTCGGTGTCGGCAACTGGCACTCCTTATCGTTTTTGTTGTCATCGCAGTATTCTTCATCAGCGTCAGACCGAATCTGAGATTGATCTGCAAGCCGATCCTCACCTGTTTCAGCGAAACGATTGTTGGAACTGTAAACTAAGCTTCCGACCGATTGGAGGTTGGCAGGCATCACCCAGGAATCAGAAGAGACGGCGGCTATTTTTTCGAGAAGCACGGCTGCCGAACTTCGGACTACACCCTTGTGATTTTCTTGAAGGGTCGGACTCAGTTGTACCGTGTCTTCCGTGTTGGCATAAATAATGGTGAAAGCCTTCGTGTCACGGGTAACGATGATATCGGTGGATGACGATCTGGACAGAAAATTTGGCTTTCCGTTCGTACACTTTTCCCAGTTATTCAGTGATTCACCGCTACCGAAGCTATAACTCGGTCGTTGATCGCACTTGCAGTAGTCCTTGGTCTTTCTAATCTCTATTTTACCTTCGTCATGAACCTTGTGCTCCGGCCCCCATTCGGGCATGGTTTTGTGATCATATGTACTGCTGCTTTTGATGTCGTAAATGACTTCGCACTTTCCACCGACCGAATCCTCCATGGTTTTGTACATCGACAGCGTTTGATTTGCAAATGGGATACTAATTTGAAGGTTACCAACGATACTCTTGAGTACGTTAACATTCCAGGTAGGAATCCCATTATTCACAATCAAATCAGTAACAACTCCGGAATTTGTCTTGATAATGAACATTTCCTCTGATATAGGCAACTCGAATTCGAGTACGCGACCAGAATTTTCTGTCTTCCAGACATGCGGCCGAGCTGAGTTTAATTGGCCGTACTCGGCTTTCGATATGCGAGCATTCAGAGTGTTCTCAGTCTGCGGTCTGATAGTCAAAAGAGCTCGTAGTGACATACCTATATGAGTGGTCTGGTTGGAATCACGAGATAGACCGGCAAAATTTGTTATCCCGACTCGGTATTGATATTCGGTGTCGGTCCTCCATGCTAGAATTATTTCAATACTCGCCACTCCCGCTGAAAATTAAAGAAACGATTTCTTGACCTTCACCATTGATATTCTACACTTTTAATCCAATAAAGTGATAAAATATATGACTTTAAAGTACACGCAAATGGAATTACATGCTTTATGCACTTGAAACATTGCACTAATTATTCGAACAAGTTGCTTCGTTGCTTTGTCAAATATGTACCGAGAAGCACGAAAACCAGTTGACGCCACGCCATGGTGATTACTCGATAGCTCCGTTAAGAGTGAAGTATTCAGCCGCGACTGTGAGAGCTTATATGCTAAATTTGCTCGATCAATGTGACCTACGGTGATGAATCCTGACGATTAATAAATTGGCTCACTTTCGTTTATGTGCAATTGTGTAAGATTTCGCCTCGTCTAATTTTATTATGCGACTGCTATTTTGTAAATCGTTTCAGACAGCAGATACTACGACACATCGTAGTACTATCGTGCATTCGCGTACGACAACCTATACACGACGTGTAAATGTAAACATAAAACGATGCGTGAGTAATGCCCCTTCGTTGAAGGTAATCATTCTATTGACAGAACTTACTCTGCTACGGTGAACCCTCAACGAAGTTAATTCACGACTCAGCGCCGATTTCTATTGCAACCTGTACATTGTGTTTGACAACAGTGATTAAAATATTTGTCGACAGTGTTCTCGAAGGAATCGCCTGGAAAGAATTATGTTTTGCGAAGTTATCGATTATAAAATGATCCCACGTTATCGTTGAATTATTTGAAAAAATTGCTGTTCGTTTGCTTACGTATACTACGGCGTTTGGTGTTTCTCAATACAATGTATAAACAAAAACAAATTATGCTTCCAGAGAGGAGCGCGGGAGACGCACATCTCGCATCTACTGACTATCATGAGTGTTGAATGGATAATAACTCGACTAAATTGCTGTGACTTCCAAAACTACATCGTCCACGAATCTTTTTTTATCCTCTTATCTGAAAAGAAAGTATAAATCAATATTTATATTGTACATACATAATATACGCGAATTTGTGGATAAAAATTATTCACCTTTGCCTTGAAAATAACTAAATAAATGTATACAACATTCAACATTTTCGGTCTTCAAATGTTTTTTTTTTTTTTTTTTACTAAGCGCGGCAGCGCCTAGACGATTCCCTACATTGCCTATGCCTTACACTACCGATTGCCAAATTAATGATAATGATCGACAAATAATGAGGGTAAAATTAAGAAACGGAAACCAAATTTCAGATACCAAATACATTTTACTGTTTATTATTGTCGTCATGTGCTACTCTTACTGACACTATTGTTGCTTTAATCCTCGTGGACACAGCATTATTTCTGCAACATTCAAGCTTTGAGTCATTTTACTCAGCACGACAGTACACGGGAATGTCGAAACCGGATTTCTTTGATGGCGACATTTGGCTGAGATCGGGATTCACGCCTTGCTCGATGCGTTCAGCCATTTGCTCGACTCCCCTACCCTTGAGCATGCAATAAACTGGTATGATTTTCGGTTTGGTACGGGTTGCTTTGCAGCCGGGAGAGCAGGTCGGCATCGGTCTCAAGGAAAAGCAGGTCTGATCGTTTTCCTCAATGACCTTGGTGCGCATAGTCGTGCACCGCTTGCCTTTGCCGGATTCCTGGCCATTTCCGACATCGCTGTTCATCCTGTCGTGGAAACCCCAGCTGCTATCTTTGATTTGGGGACGTCCAGCCTCACGGTCGGTCACCACATTACCCAAGCGAGTAGACTTATGCTCGCAAAGGGCATCGGTAGCTTTCTTCGAATTTTCTAAAGCCGGACCCTCGCAATCCTTCGATGTCATCGCAAAAGAACCTACGAACTCTTCGAACTTCGGCAGAGGACAATCTCTAGGACTCACGAAATCGTTCGCCGACTCCCCGTCGTAATTGCCGCAGAGACCTCGAATGGCGTTGCGATATTCCTCGGATACCTGACATTGTGCGGAAATCAATAAAATTAGTGTCGGTTAGCTTGTGCACTAAAGCGAAAAATTGACGAAGCAGCTGATAAAATGATTACCTTGATCTGAACGCGATTTCCATCGTAAAGAATGTCAACGTCGTATCTCGGGTATGAAAGCTTGACGGAACCATCCGGCTCTTGAAGTAAGTCGAAGTCGATGCCTTCGGTGTTATCCTTCTTGCTCATGTCGACAGTCTTTCCGTTCAGAGTAACACTGATCTTGGAGTCGACCAGCGTAAACTTAACTTCATCGCCGCCTCCAATAATGATACGGACGTCCTTACTACTGCCCTCGGTGTCTCTCACGAGAACACTTAGATCGTTCCTGATTTTCCCCATGGTCCTACTGTTGAACTTTGGGTAGGTCATCGCGGCGACATGCCAACACTTGCCAAATTCAAAAGGGTAAGTTGCTTTATCAAAGGTTGTTGCCTCGTTGGATTTGAATTCGCATGTGCCTAAAAATAAGACAGTTTGACGGTAGATTGAAAATGACGGAGCGAATTCAAAATAATTTGATCAATTTCAAGATTCGACAAACGCACTGTGAAGGGAGTCCATGTCAGTCAAATTCATGATCAAGCGTTCGTTCGCATCAGAAAGATCCGGATGCAAATTCATTATGGGAAGTCCAAATGGTATTGTAAAGCCCTCGGCTGTTAAACGCTGTTCGGAAGATTCGCATGACAAATTAGCGATATTATTGAACAAATCAACGTTCATGGAAAGTTCCAAAGTGTTGTCGCCAATGGACTCCCCGTTGGCTGTTCTTCCAGTTGCCGACGATTTTATGCCGGGAACGACATTTTCAATGATCGAGAAATATTTTGGAATCTCCTCTCGGAAATCAATGATTTTCGGATCAAATTTAATAGTCATATGCGATTTGTCCATTGTGTAGATCTTGTCACCGGCAATCCGGCAAGCTGACGTAAATTTGACGCCTGCCCTCACGTCTTTCATGCATTCCGATAGAACTTTCAGATTGCGGACACCTTTTCTGTACTGTTCGGTCTGCTCCTGGTTTCCATGGATGTGAGTCTTGAAGCCCGTGTCACATGTCGTGCCGATTCGAAAATCGACATCGAAGCTCCTGAATTTATTGGGGTCCTTGAAGAAAATTCTATCTTGTGATCGGATCGTATAGATTCTAGGCAATACGGATTCGAGACCAATGCAAGATTCAAATTCCATCTGCCATGGAGGATCTATGAGCCTCCAGTAGGCCAGCCCTCGAGATTTTTCGTCGATCCGGCTGTTTGCGTAAGCTACAGTCAGAAGTATCTGAGACGGCTCTTTTCCGGGAATTTCAACACCAAGATCGAGCGCATAGGTATCTGCTTCCGAGATTCCCTTTGCCGCTTCCTTCATTAGCTCATTCGTGCGTTGAGGGTCATACCTTTTCCTACTTTTTATCGTCGGTGCCGTTGCTTTCGGGCTTGCTTTGCTTCTGTTCTCATCGTACATGGTCGTGTCATTGAGGATAAGGTGAAGAGAGCTGTCGAGGATGACGGATTGTTCGCCGGATTCGTCTGGTTCCAAGAAGATGTCGGCCTTCGCGTATTCGGGATTATCTTCGGCGAGTGCGAAGATTAAACGTGCGATCGGATCCCAATTTGAACGATCCATGCTGCCGCCAGAACTTGACGAAGAATCGGCCTCCATCTCGAAATTTAAATTCCTCGCACGAGTCGACCGATGCCACACCTTGCCATTGATGAGTCTGCAAGTCTCATTGCTCTTCATAACTGGTGACGTGTCGAGGATACTGTGTCGAGATGTGAAGGGCACAAGGCTGTAGTGGACAAGCCCGATTTTCTCGTTCTGCTCGATGGGCTGAAGTTTCATCGTGATGCGCTTCTCATATTTATCATACTTGACTTCAGCACGAATTGGCACATAAGCCTGCAGGTTTTTGTTCACACCGGCCATGTAGTGCTGGTGCTCGAACGGTGTTACGAACCCAAGTCTGCCCTGAATCTGCATCGAACACATGAGACGGAGGTCGATGAATGCCTTGACGGAGTGCGATGGTTCCTCAACTTTAATGGAACCAGACAGTTTCATCATAATGGGAACTTTCGTAGTGTAGACGAAGGGGAATCCTGATTCCATTGGGAAACTCAGCGTCATATCGTAGCTCTCTATCGTTGCCACGTTGAAGTTGGTCCCCTCTCTAAGAGAATCACTTGCCTTCCGTACAACTGAAAAGAAGAAGTGTTATTCAGAATGAGCAGAATAATCAGTACAAAAGCATGATCAATAAACAGAACATCAGCAGGCTTACGCTCGGGAATGCTTCGCAAGCTGTTCTTGTCGAAAGACATAAATTTGTTGTTGTACTTGGAGTTAGTCCAGAAAGCACCTTCCAGATTATCGTTGTTTTCCCTCTCCATCTTTAACAGCTTAGCGATGTTTGCCGGATCGAATTCGTGGTTTCTGATCTTCTCGATGTCGTCGTCAGAACCACTCTTGAATACTTCACTCCACGCATTGTAGACGTGCTTGAGGCTGGACAACAAGGCGCCAATCTCGGATTTTGGTACCTCGAAGTCACCGTATTTTGCTTCGAGACTCGCGTATAAAGCTAGAACGATGAAATTGTCACTGGCCACGTAGGCATGGGTACGGTAAGCAAGGTTCCACTCGCTTGCGGCATAGTCACTGAAGTAATTGACCGATTCCATAATATCGTAAGGCTCTTTGGTCAAGAGAGGAAGAACGTTGCGCGCTTTCTTCGCAAGATCTTGTGATTCTGGTGTCCTAAGTTTGCTGGCCGATTCGATCGCCCGTTTTACCGCTGCGTTAACCGACCTACTGTGATCATAGTTCGTAAATTCCGCCATCCTCTGTAGCATTATCGCAGGAGGATTCGTCGGCATAAGAAAAGTGACAGCGGCGCTACGTAGCTGGTGAGCCTCCGCGGTGTTGTGGTAGATTCTGTAGAATACACCTCGAGCCAGTCTAGGCCTTAGCGAGGCAAGGTGGTTCATAGAGAACACCATCAGGAGCCTTTGAAAAGTTGATGCGGGGATATCGCCTTCGAGATAAGGCTCAAAAATCGATAGAATTCTGGGATGAGCAATGTTGCCTAGCGCACGGATGAACACGTGGGACTTGGCGAATTCGTTGTTCTCGATTGATTTCTTCAGTTGATCGGCCATGTACGGAATGTAGTCACGGAAGATTGCTGGATTGTGCTTCGGGGACGGGTGACCGAAACTGTTCTCCGAGTGACGATACAGAACGGTGTCGTGATTCAGCTGCGAGTAACGAACCAATTCGGCGAACGTGATCATCGCCGTTGAATTTAGAAACTCCTCGCTGGTAACCTCCGGCATGGTAACGATTTTCTGCGGAACGGAACAACGTTTAGTCATGATTACTGGTGAATTGATTGCATTAACAAGTCGTTATCATCAATGGAATAGCTCATGGTGTGTAATATACTTACAAAGAAAGCATCTAAGTATTCCGGAGTTGGTGATCTGGCGGTTTTGGAAAGAACACCAACCACTGACGCGGCCTCAACGCCCGTTATCTGCCGATTCTTGATCCACTTCTTTATCGTAAGCAAAGCTGGCCCAGTACCGGCCTGAGCAACAGCGTCACGAAAAACGCTCTCACAGTTGCGACGTATACTTTCGTTCTCGCCAAGAGAATCCGTCGCGTTGGTGGATTGATCAATTTCCCGTTGAGCTTCGGCAATCTGTTGAGTGCTCATCGTTCTGATTAGCCTCGAGAGAATGGTGAACTTCTCAAGGGTCTGCTCGTCGGTGATGCTGTTTGGATTCTCGAGATCATGACCGATCTGGACAACGAGACTCTTCGAGGCCTTCACAGGGTCAACTTCATCAGAACCGGTGATCGATATACCTCGGTCTTTTAGGAAGAAAGGTAACAGAGGGGTATGCGGAGGTTCGTTCAAGTTTGATGTTGACTGCCAATACAAATGTTCGTCGTTGCGCTCAAAGAGGTTCTCATTACTCGAAGACCGGGATGCAGTGAAACCATCGTGGTCGATGACGTGGCTATTGTCTGAATTTCGAATGTCCAACTCCTCTTTGCTGTTCAGTGATTTGGGTATTGAACCCGGTCGATATGCGTGACGATTCTCACCTGCTCCGGCGAACGGATTGTCGTAACTGTAGACGAGGTTCCCAACGGATTCGACTGTTGTATGAGGCGACCACAGACCAGATGTAAGCGGGCCCATGCTGACGAGAGTCAGGTTAACTCTGCTACTGACCATGCCCTTCTTATTTTCGTGAAGATTCGGACTTAGGATTACCTTGTGGGTCGTGACCGAAGAGCGAATGGTGAAAGTCTTGAGATCGCCCGTAACGACGATTCGGCTAATGGCAGATTTCGACAGAAATTTGCCGTTGCCGTCCGCACATGGATCCCAGTTATGTGATTCGGAAGTATCGAAGTGAGAGTTGATTCGTTCTTCGCAGTTGCAGAAGTTCTTGGTCTTTATTATTTCAATAACTCCACCTTTGCCATGAAACTCCGGCTCCGGTAACAATTCAGGTCTGCTACGGAGAACACAGTCGGGAACCTTGTTAATATCGTAAAGGACTTCGCACTTCCCACCGACGGAATCCTCCATGGTTTTGTACATGGCGTTGACGCGGCCCTTCGCGAGTTCTTGATCGATTCCCGAGGAAATCATATTTTCGCCCTGAGTATCCACCTGCAGCTGGCTGACGATACTTTTGAGCACATTGATCTCCCAGGTTGGGACGTCCTTGTCGATCATCAAGTCACGGACAACCCCGTGCCTCATTTTTATCTCAAAAACGTTTCCCGACATCGGCAATTTTTGCAAGTCAAGCATGTCGTCCGGAATTCTTGAGTCCCAGCCGTCTGGCAGCTTCGTGTGAATTTGAGCGTACTTAGCTTGCGATATCTTTGCCTCCAAGGTGTCCTCTTTCGTCGGCCGAATTGTCAAAAGGGCTCTTACTATAATACCCGTGTACTGATTGGATAAATCGTGCAAAGCAGTCAAAGTTCTGCTGCGGACTTGGTAGTCGTATTGCATGCCGGTTTTCCATGCTTGAAAGTGTTCGCTACTCACTGCACCAGCTGCAAATTAAAAGTAATCGTTTAACATTGGTATTAATCCTGTAAAACATCACTGAAACGATAACACACAAATGTATCACTCGAAAATACTGTAGAAAATTTCACGAAGTTAATCGTTTGACGTCAAAAACTTACCAAGGAGCAGAAATAACAAGCGCCACCACATTATGTCGCTGATAGAATTGCTCAGTTGCAAGTGAACTATTGAGCCCTGGTCGCGGGAACTTTTATGAGGCAATTACGCTTCATCAGCGTGACCTATTGTCGGCGTAGTGACGAACCCCGGCGATAAGTAGATTGGCTCGTATGTGTTTATTATTCGTTATCTTCTAACATGTCGATCGTATGCATAATATTTTCAAGCTCACAAGTCCGAATTCTCATTTACGACCACATGACTGTTGCGTGACTGTAATTGTAAAGAGAAGATAGAACCTTCGCATATGTCAAGTAACGTAGGACGGACACCTTGATTGTTGCATTCAACGTGTTGCATAATTAAACGCTAATTGAAGGCCATTTTAATGCCGCAAAAATAATTTTTCCCTCGACCTCAAACGCTAGAAACAGGTCACTTTCGGTTTAAAAATCTCGTTTTCGACCGGAAGCGATATATTTCCGGTATCAAGGATTTCCGGTATGACGTCACTTCCGATCGAAAAATGAAATTTTCAGAGTGTTAGTGACGTATTTTCGGTATGTCGCAACATCATATTTAAAAATCTTATTTTTCGGGTGTCAATAAGAAATAAAAATCCATGGTGAAATGAAGAAAAGGGAAACAATTTTCACACATCGATTAAACGTTATCTTTTTATTCTTTCATTGTTTACCAGTTGCTATTCTATACTGATATCATACTGACATTTGCATTACTCATCATGGATACAACAGTCGAAGCCCACCGCGCCGAGCATTCAGGTCTTTACAAATGACTGCTCTCGCAACATTCCAATGACTATTTGAATGTCAATAACTATTTGGCATTTAGGATGGCAAATAGTAACAATGCACGAGCATATCGAATCGTCCGAATCGCAAACTGTGAGCAGAAATATTTTTCTGAAGATCGAGATTCGCACCTTGTTCGATGCGGTCAACCATTTGCTGGGCAGTCTCACCCTTGGGCATGCAATATAATGGCGTCACGTAGAACTCGGTATAGAGTAGTTTGCAGCCGACAGTGTAGGTTAGCACGGGCCATGCCGACCGTGGTGCGCTTGGTATCGCAGTCATATCTGGGATGGGAGGCCTGGTATCAAGTCATCGGGGTTTCTAGCCAGATCACCCGGACGAACTATGTTACGAATACAATCAGCCTCGTTAGCTGATTGTATTCGTACTCGATTCGTATTCGATTGTAATTAGCGTTTGCGAATTAAGATTTCCATATGACTTTCTCACAAAAGGAGCAAATTGAAATTTTCATATGGTTTTCACATAACGTTTCTTCATTCGCAAAGCTTCTTCTATGAGAAAGCATTTCCTGTATTGTTGACTTGCGTCATAGCGCAAGCTTCGCGAATAAAGAAACATTATGTGAAAGCCATATGAAAATAAAAATTTTCAACTTTTTTCCACGCCAATGTCGTGTTTCACTTTTATGGATAAACCGACTGACCGCTTCAGGTTCTGCGCGAAAAAAAATACCATCTACTTCATTTAACATAAATACCGTGTCTTAGGAAAAGATTTTTTTGATCATTAAGTCAATTGTTCAATATTCGCCATTTTATCTCCGCGTCTAATGTATTTTTCCCCGCTGATTACGAATCTCCAACTTGTTTTACTCCCGGAGCGATATTCGATGCAGAATCTTTCGCCGGACGTAAAATAGACATTAGACAAAAATTCAACAATTTCAAAATCCCATAACATTTAAGAAAGACGTGACAAAGTCTGTAATCAATAATATCCGGTTAACCGATTCTCAAACTGAAAGTGACGGTTCGTTTATGGTTTGCTATTCTATACTACTATCATACTGACATTTACACTTACTAATCGTGGATACAATAGTCGAAGCTCACTGGGCCGAGCATTCAGGTCTTTATAACCGACTGCTCTCGTTACATCTTTTACTCTATGCCACTGTCTATTCACCATTTCTAGATTTTTGCCGTTTTACGCAGTGTGGCAATTGCACGGACTTCTTGAAGCCTATCTGTTTCGATAGCCATTTCTCGCTAACATCGGGATTTTTTGCTTGTTTGATGCGGTTAACCATTTTCTGAGCAGCCTCACCCTTGCGTATACAATAAAATGGCAACTCTTTGGCCTTGGTATAGACCGCTTTGCATCCGAAAGCGCAGGTTGGCAAGGGTCTCAATGAGAAACAGATCTGATAGTCTTCGTCAATGACCCTGGTGCGTTTAATGGTGCAGTGATGTCTGTGACGGGAGCCCAGGTTCAGGTCGTCGCGGTCTTTATTGTTGTGCAATCCCCACTTATTCTTTCCGCTTCTGGAGCGTCCAGCCTCACTGTCGTTAGCCACATCACCCGGACGAACAGGGTTACGGATACAATCAGCCTCGTTAGCTTTCCTCGCGTTTTGCAAAGCCGGTTCCTGGCACTCGCTCGACGTTATGGCGTAAGATCCAACGAACTGTTCGGGCTTCAACAGAACACAGTTCTTCGGGCTCGTGAAATCGTTGGCTGGCTCACCGTCGTAGTTGCCGCAAAGACCGCGAACATCATTCCGGTATTTGCCAGATGCCTGCAAACAAGAAGAGATCAATAAGATCAGCGACAGCCGATCAACGAGCTAAAGCCTCGGTGTTGCCGGGACCAAAAGGCATGAGATCCTCACCGCAATCTGAACACGTTCTCCATCATAGGTAACGGTCACATGATGCTTCGATGAGGAAAGCGTGATAGAACCATCGGCTCCTTGCATGATCTCGAAATCGAGGTCTCCATCATAGTCCTTCTGTCTGTAGTTGCGCTTCTCGGTAAAATCGACGGACTTTCCATCGAGTTGAACGCGAACCGTGGAGTCGTCTGACGTAAATTTTAGCTGACTTTTGCCAAGAACGATCTTAGCTTCCTTTCTGTTCTCTTCGGCGTCTCTGACAACAACGCTCGCTTCCATGTCTTCGTCGATCTGCGCAGTGGCCTTATTATCTTTGTTCTTCTTCGGGTAAGTCGTCATAGCTACGTGCCAGCACTTGCCAAGTTCGACGGGGTAGGTAACATTGTCGAAAGTCGTTGCCAATTCCGAATCGATCACACACATGTCTAAACACAAGATGATGTTGATAAAATAATAGGAAAAATCTTGGAAAACAGATTAATTGGAAGTGTACTACATTCGGTATACTCACGTTGTTCGACGCTATCATCGTCCGAGTTTATGTTTAGACGATCGTTTGCCGAGGGATCGGGATGAGCGTTCGTAACGAGAACAGCTAATTGGTCGATAACGGCATCCGAAACTGCTAACCATAGATCGGCGGTTTTGATCCCAACGTTGGCTTCGTATTCGGGTTTTGTTTGAACCAAACTCATGTAGATTATCACTGTATTGTTCTCGATAGATTCATCGTTCTGGTATCTTAATTCCCATTCCGGAAAGCGATCGGTGAAAGACCTGCTTTCCCTCCGAAGTACGCTGTTGACGTCAATTAACGGATCGAATTTCATAATGATATGAGACTTGTCCATAGTCGAGTTTATAGCTCTGGCCTCCATGCAAGCTGGTGTAGATTGCACGCCTTTCTTAAGTCCCTTCATGCATTCTAACATCGCAGGTTCGTACACGGCCTTTTTGAAAGCATTGGTCTGCTTCTGTTTTCCATGGATTTGGACCTTGTAACCGTCTTCACAAGTATTTCCGAACCGGATATCAACGTCGAAACTTCTGGACGGAGAAGCGGCCTTACCACCATCGAAGATGACGGAAGATCTGCGCCCTCTGCCTTCAAGACCAACGCATAACTCCGTCGTGCTTTGGGATTCGCCGTCGGCGCAACTCCAGTAAGTCAAACCCCGAAATTTCTCGTCGACGTCGCTGTTTGCGAAAGCCATAGTCATAATACACGTGAATGGCTCTTGTCCTGGGAATTCAACGCCGAAATCGATGGCAAATGCATCAGCGGCTGCAATTCCTTCGACGACTTCATTCAAAAATTCGCTCCTGCGTTCTGGATCATTAATTTTCTTACTCTTTGGTGCTTTTCCTTTGAGACTTGAGTCGCTTCTATTCTCCTCGTATTTAGCCGTGAAATCTTTGAGAGTCTGAAACGAACCAGTCAGTATTACGGATTGCTCGCTGGAGGGATTTGGTATCATGGTCAGCTCGGTCCTGCTCGGTTCAATATTCCCCTCGGCGAGGGGGAATGTTGCGTCTTCCGGTAGATCCCAGCACCAGTCACTGCTGTATAAGAATGGACCTGCCGGTGCGGTCTCAAACTTGAAATTCAATCCTTGGTTACGAACACCGTACTCACTTAGTTCTTTCGATGCATCGAAAGATCTCATGACCAGACTCACGTTATAAGTCTGATCGTTCTTCATGACCGGCAATAAGTCGAGAATATTAAAATGAGATATGAAAGGAACGACGCTGTAATGCACGATCTTGTTCTCCTCGTTCTGGTCAATCGGTTGAATCTTCAGCGTCACCTGTTTCGCAGATTTGTTGTACTTCACCTCGGCGTGAATTGGCACGTATACTTGGAGGTTCTTGTTAACGCCGGCCATGTAGTGCCGACGTCCGAAGGGCGTTACGAAACCAAGTCTGGCCTGAACTTGCATCGAGTACACGACACGAAGATCAATGGAACCCTGTACGGCGTTGGGAGCGTTTTCACCTTTAACGGAACCGGAAGCTTTCAGTACAGCAGGAATATTCAAGGTATATACGAAGGGGAACCCGGATTCCATTGGGAAGCTCAGAGCTAGGTCGCAACTCTCCAGTTTAGCCATGTTGAAGTTGTGGCCTTCCTTCAGGGAAGCGGCTGCCTTCTGCAGGACTACAAAAACAAATTTACATAAGATTACCTAAAAAATTTTAACATTGGATCATCGAAAAATGAACATAAGATATTGGTTAATATTAGAACAAAATCTTCAAACTTACTCTCAGGAATTTGCCGAAGACTGTCTTTGTCGAAAGACATAAATCTGTTGCGGTACTTGGACTTCGTCCAGAATACACCTTCCAAGTTTTCCTCGTCTTCGTCTTCGAGCTTCAACAGTTTAACAATATTTTCCGGCGAGAATTGAATCTCCTGGTGATTGCCCTTGGACTTCTTATTGTGTGGCTGGAATTGTTTCTCCAACTCCCTGTATAGATCCTTGATGCTGGACACCATCGCCGCTAATTCGAGCTTGGGAGCTTGGAAGTCACCGTATATAACTTTCATGCTGGCGTAGAATGCTTGAGGAAAGAAACTACCGTCGTTGCCGAAGTACGCTTGCGATTGGTGAGCGATGTTCATACCCTCGGCTCTATCCGAGAAGTAATTGCTCGAATACTTGTGACTGTACGACTTCTTGTTCAAGAGGAAACGAACTTTGCAAGCTTTCTGCGCGAGAATCTGATATTCAGGAGTCCGGAGCTCGCAGGCCGATTCGATAACCGATTTCACCACAGCGCTGACGTGCTTGCTGTGGTCGCTGTTAGTTAACTCCGCCATTTTCCGGAGCATACTCTCAGGAGGATTGGTCGACATCAGGACGACAACAGCGGCGCAACGGACCTGATGAGCTTCACCGGTGTTCTGGTAGATTTTATATAGGACTTCCCGAGCGAGTTCGGGTCTCAGGACAGCGAGCTTATTCATGGAAAATACCATCAAGATTCTCTGGAAAATTGATACGGTAATCTTGCCCTCGAGATAAGGCTCGAAAATAGCCAGAATGTTATGATGAGCGATGTTGCCCAGAGCGCGGATGAATACGTGGGACTTGGCGGCTTCCTTATTCTCGATCGATTTATTCAGTTGTTCTGACATATAAGGAACGTAGTCGCGGAAGATCGCAGGATTGCGCTTAGGGGAAAGAGATCCGAAGCCGTGGATAGAGTAACGGTTGTGAGCGCTTTGGTGATTCACTTGGGAGCCTATCAATTCGGCGAAGGAGATCATAGCGGTGGAGTTCAAGATCTCTTGGTTAGTAGTTTCGGGCATAGTGGCCAATTCCTACAAAACAGAGAATGATTCGGTAGGACCGATAAATTGTCGAGTCAACAGAGCAGTTATTTCGAATGGAAAAGTTGATACTCACGAAGAAAGCGTCCATGTATTCCGGGATCAGTGTCCTTGCGGTCTGGGAAAGAGCTCCGACGACCGACGCGGCTTCAGGACCCTCGATCTTCTTCTCCTTGATCCAGTTCTTGATAGTGACCAGAGCCGGTCCGGTACCGGCCTGAGCGACTGCGTCGCGGAAGGCGGCCCAGGTATTGGAGCGCACGCTCTGGGAAGTGTCATGAGGATCCATCTCGTTTGCCGATTGATAAATTTCGCTCTGAACCTCGGCAATCTGTTTGGTGTTCATCGTGCGGATCAGACTCGCGAGAATTGTGAATTTCTCAAGTGTCTGCTCGTCGGTAATGGTGTTCGGATTCTTGAGGTCGATGCCAATCAGACTGGCAACGCGCTTCGCCGCCGTCACAAGATCAACCTCTGCGGACTTGTTGATTGATCCTACTTGGGAATGGTCGAATAACGGCAAGAGAGGCGTAGACGGAGAATCGTTCAGGGTAGGTCCAGGCTGCCAGTACGATTGGTCCTCGTCGCTCTGGAGGGAGTTGCCGGAACTGTAGACGAGGTTTCCGGTAGACCTGGGATAGGTAGGAGTCGACCAGGGACCAGAAGTCACTGGCCCCATCTTCGCGAGGGTAACGCTAACCAGGCTGCTGACCATGCCCTTCTGGATTTCGTGAAGACTTGGGCTCATGATGACTTCGTCCGTCGTTACCGAAGACTGAATCGTGAAGGTCGTGAGATTACCAGTGATGACGATTTGGCTCACCGAAGATCTCGACACGAATTTTCCTGTGCCGTTGGTACCCGTTTCCCACCTGTTCGATCCAGTGATATCGAAGTGATGGCTCATTCGCTGCTCGCAGTTGCTGTAATTCTTGGTCTTCACGATGTTGATGACCTTACCCTTGCCGCGCAGCTTGGGTATCGGTACCAATTCTGGATGACGCCGCATAACGATTTTGCGAAGGTTGCTGATCTCGTAAAGTACCTCGCATTTTCCACCGACCGAATCCTCCATAGTATTGAACTTGGTGTTGTTGCGATCACCCTCGGGTTCCTGGTTGTTTCTCGAGCCTATCAAATTCTCGCCCTGGGTATCGACCTGCAGCTGACTGACGATACTTTTGAGCACGTTCAATTCCCAGTTCTGAACGTCATTTTCGACGATCAGCTCGCGGATGACGCCATTGTTCATTTTGATCTCGAAGACCTTCTCCGATATCGGGAACTGCTTGAGATTGAGCTCGTTGTCTGGAATTTCGGCTTGCCAGAAATTTGCCATTCTGATCTGAGCATACTGAGCCTTCCACACCTTGGCCTCCAAGGTGTCCTTGCCCTTCGGCTTGACCGTCAATCGGGCTCGCAGTACAATACCGGTATACTCATTGGCTAGATTGCGCAGAGTGGCCAGGCTTCTACTGCGCACGTTGAATTCGTACTCAGTGTCGGTCTTCCATGCTTGAAAATGTTCGGCACCTGCCGCACCAACTGAAAATTGAAAGCTGTTGCTTGAAATTAATAATGACACCAGTCAAGATCACTTTTACAGTCTTTAGGTAAAGGTCGTTTCCAATGGACTTTTTCCAGTCTTGATAACTTGGCGAGGATGCAAGGCACTGGGGTCAGATACCCTCAGATACGCGGATATTCACGACGAAAGATTGCACTTCGAAACGAGAACTGTCCCATTTTCATAGGTGTCGTTCTTGGCGTGATATAAGAACTCCAAAAATTCGATTGACGGCAACTAATTCTATTGAAGCTGACCATTGCCTGTGTACTTATACTCGGGCAATGGGTAAACTATGCTTATGCCGAATGGAATTCGACATTGTTGTACTTAAATAATCTATAATTAATAGTTCGATCAAATTAACCACGGAACTTTCGGACACTCACCGAGAAACACAAGGAACAGCCGGCCCCACATGATACGGCTGACGGATCGTTGCGTAGTGTGCAGTGAAGCTTTCTGCTTTAATATTCACTACTTATACCGTAATATCTTCTTGACCACCGAGTGACCTACTACCATGAACCCCTCCCCCGACGAGTACATTTATTCGCTTTCGTGTGTGTTTAATCTCCCCAGCTGTTTAACACGCATGGATGAGTTTTTTTACGATCCACGAGATCCATCGCATCTCATAGTGCGATCAATGTGCTCGTTCGCGCCAAATATTGTAGTACCAGATAAGAGGTCACGTATCTTTAGCCTTAAGTTCGCGTTATCTGTGATACATTCGGCTAGTCTCCGTGCGATGGACCATCGACGAAAATAAAGATTGCTCAGGCATGGAGACGATATTGATTTAACATTCGACGATCAATGATAGAGATCATTGGCCACGCGCTGGACTTTCACCACGTGCATCGATTACCGGATGTAGTATCAACTAAGCCTGGATCGATCGAAGTTTACCGGTCATATGTGACACATTCTCACTGACATTCTCATACTCTGACTCTTATGCACTCTATTGAAAATGTTATTTTACTTTTTCGAAAAGTCTAATAAAAAAGAAAATATCACTTATATTCAATTTAAGTCTACGATCAATGTTTTCGATGGTTTGTTTTTAATGTCTCTTTATTCGATGGAAATATTAAGAAAGACGTAATAAAGTCTGTAATCAGTAATATCCGGTTCACCGATTCTCAAACCGGAAGTAACATTTCCATTAGATGACGTTATTTCCGGTCGAAAAATGAGATGTTCAAACCGAAAGCTACATATTTTCGTTAAGACGTCACGTCCGGTGTGAGGCCACATGATGTTTGAAAATCAAATTTTTCGGGACTAAATAAGAAATAAAAATCAGTCAAAGTCCAATGAAGAAATGAAAAGCCATTTTCCGTAATTGATTAAACATTATTTTTTTCGTTTATTGTTGCCACTCTATATTACTATCATACTGACAATTACATTTACTCATCGTGGATACAATAGTCGAAGCAAACTATCTTTTACTCTATGCCACTGACTATTCGGAATTTTCAGATTTTTGTAATTTTACGCGGCGTGGCAATGCACGGACATATCGAAGCTTATCTTTTTCGATAGCTCTTTCTGGCTAAGGTCGGGATTCGCGCCTTGTTCGATGCGGTCGACCATTTTCTGGGCAGCCTCACCCTTGGGCATACAATAAAATGGCATCACTTTGGCCTTGGTAACGACCGCTTTGCAGCCAGAAGTGCAGGTGGGCATGGGCCTCAATGAGAAACAGATCTGATTGTCTTCTTCAATGACCTTGGTGCGCTTGGTGATGCAGTGGTGTTCGAGACGGGAGCCCTGGTTCTTGTCGTCATTGTTATTGTGGTATCCCCAGTTATTCTTCCTGCTTTTGGAGCGCCCAGCCTCGCGGTCGCTAACGGCGTTACCCAGTCGAACAGTGTTACGGATGCAATCAGCCTGGTTAGCTTTCTTCGCGTTTTGCAAAGCCTGTCCCTGGCATTCGCTCGATGTCAAGGCGTAGGATCCAACGAATTGTTCGGCACTCGACAGGGCACAGTTCTTCGGGCTCGTGAAATCGTTGGCTGGCTCACCGTCATAGTTGCCGCAAAGACCTCGAACGTCGTTTCGGTATTTGCCGGATGCCTGCGAACAAGAAGAGGTAAATGAAATCAGCGTCAGCCGATTAAAGACCTAAAGATGCAGTATTGTCGGCACCAAAAGAGGTGAGGCTCTCACCTCGATCTGAACTCGTTCTCCATCGTAGGTAGCCTCCACGTCGTGTTTCGATGAGGACAGCCTGATGGAACCATCGGCCCGTTGAATAATCTCGAAGTCAACGTCTCCTTCAGCGCTCTTCTGTCTGTAGCTGCGTTTCTCGGCAAGATCGATTGTCTTTCCGTTGAGTTGAACGCGAACCTTGGTGCCGTCTGACGATAATTTTAACTGATCCTTACCAAGAACGATCTTAGCCTCCTTCTTGTTTTCCTCAACGTCTCTCACGACAACGCTGACTTCCATGTCTTCATCGATCTGCTCAGAGGCCTTATTATGTTTTTTGTTCTTCGGGTACGTTGTCATGGCTACGTGCCAGCACTTGCCAAGTTCGACTGGGTAAGTTGCTTTATCGAAAGTCGTTGCCGAATCCGAGTCAATGACACACATGTCTAAGCACAAGAGGATGTTGATAAAATAACACGAAAAATCTTGGAAAACAGATCAATTGAAAGTGTACTGCATTCGGTATACTCACGTTGTTCGATGCTATCCTCGTCCGAGTTCATGTTCAGACGATCGTTTATTGAAAGATCGGGATGAACGCTCGTAGCGACAGCAGCAAATTGGTCCATATCGAGATCCGTGGCTTCTAAGCGTCGGTTGGTAATTTCAATCGCAATGTTGCCTTTGTTTTTGGGTTGGACCAAGTCCAAGGAAACTATCACGGTATTCTTCTCAATGGATTCATCGTCCTGGTATCCTGATTTCAATTTGGGGAAGAGATTGGTGAGGCTTTCCAAGTCTCGCTCAAGTACCTTGTCGGCCCCCATTTCCGGATCCACTTTGATAATGATACGAGACTTGTCCATAATCGAGGCCTTGGCTGTGGCGGCCAGGCAAGCTGGCATAGATTTAACGCCTCTCTTAAGTTCATTCATGCATTCTGCCATCACCGGCAGTTCGTTGAGAGCCTTTTTGTACTCATTGGTCTGTTCCTGTTTTCCATGAATTTGGACTTTGTAACCTTCTTCACAAGTATCTCCGAAGCGAACGTCGACGTCGAAGCTTCTGGACGGAGGCGAGGCCTTGTGACTGTCGGGACTGACGGAAGATCTGGGTCCTTTACCTTCCAGACCAGCGCATAGCTCCATTGAGCTTTGGGAACGACCATCGGTGTATCTCCAGAACGCGAATCCACGAGATTTCTCGTCGACATTGCTGCTTGCGTGAGCCAAAGTCATAATCCACTTGAATGGCTCTTGTCCGGGCAATTCAAGTCCGAAATCGATGGCAAAAGCGTCAGCGGCTGCAATTCCCTCAGCGGCTTCCTTTAAAAGTGCATCCCTGCGTTCTGGATCGTTAATTTTCTTACTCTTCATTTTGAGTGCCTTTCCTTTGGGACTTGAGTTGCTCCTATTCTCGTCGTATTTAGTCGTGTCATCTTCAAGAATCTGAATCGAACTAGTCAGTATTACGGATTGTTCACTTGAGGGATTTGGTATCATGGTCAGCTTGGTCATGGATTCTGCGATCTCTTTCTCAGCGAAGGGGAATATAAAGGCGGCCAGTGGATCCCAGTCCCAGATATTATTGTCTTTGAATGGAGTAGTCGTCGCCATTTCAAACTTTAAATTCGGTCCTCGGGTACGTTCACCGTATTCACCGTTTCGAGTCCACAGCTGCTGATTCTTCAGCTTGTGAGTCTGATCGTCCTTCATGACCGGCAATAGGTTGAGAATGTTGTGTTGAGATGTGAAAGGCACGTTCGATTGCTGCAAAACCTTGTTCTCCTCGTTCTTCTCGATCGGTTGGATCTTTAGGGTCACCTGATTCTCAGATTTTTCATACTTGACCTCGGCGTGAATTGGCACGTACACTTGAAGATTCTTGTTCACGCCGGCCATATAGTGCTGATGCTCGAAGGGCGTTACGAAGCCAAGTCTGCTCTGAACCTGCATCGAATACACGAGACGAAGGTCGATGGAGCCCTGGACGGCGTTGGGAGAGTTTTCACCTTTAACGGAACCAGAAGCTTTCAGTAAACCGGGAACCTTCATGGTGTAGACGAAGGGGAACCCGGATTCCATTGGGAAGCTCAGAGTCAGGTCGTAACTCTCCAGTTTGGCCATGTTGAAGTTGCGGCCTTCCTTGAGAGAAGCGGCTGCCTTATTCAGAACTACAAAAGCAAAGATGTAAGAGATTACCCAAATAATGTTTACATTGGTCCATCGAAAATTACGATAAGATATAGTAGAGATCCATTTTAAAGGGAAATCTTCAAACTTACGCTCAGGAATGTGTTGAAGGGTGAGTTTGTCGAAAGACATAAATTTGTTGTTGTACTTGGACTTCATCCAGACGGTACCTTCCAAGTCCTCTTCGCCTTGGTCTTCGATCTTCAACAGTTTAGCGAGATGTTCCGGCGAGAATTGGATCTCCTGGTGATTTCCTTTCATCTTTTTATTGTTAGGCGCAAATTGTTTTTCCAACTCTCTGTACAGTTCCTTGACGCTGGACACCATGGCCGCCAATTCAGCCTTAGGTGCCTGGAAGTCACCGTATATAGCTTTCATGCTGGCGTAAAATGCTTGAGGGATGAAACTGTCGTCGCTGCCGATGTACGCCGCCTGCGATTGGTAAGCGACGTTCATTTCCTCTATGGCGTTGTCCAGGAAGTAGTTCCTCGAGTACTCGAAACCGTACGACTCCTTGTTCAAGAGGGAACGAACTTTGTGTGCTTTCTGCGCGAGATCCTGAGATTCTGGGGTTTTGAGCTCGCTGGCCGATTCGATAGCCGATTTCACGGCAGCGTTGACGTGCTTGCTGTGATCGTTGTTAGTAAACTCTGCCATTCTCTGGAGCATACTCTCAGGAGGATTGGTCGTCATCAGGAAGACAACAGCGGCGCAACGGACCTGATGAGCCTCGGCGGTGTTCTTGTATATTCTATACAGCACTCCACGTGCGAGTCTTGGCCTCAGGGAAGTGAGCTTATTCATGGAGAACACCATCAAGGTTCTTTGGAAAGTTGACGTGGGAATCTTGCCTTCGAGATAGGGCTCGAAAATAGCCAGAATGTTGGGATGAGCAACATTTCCGAGGGCACGGATGAATACGTGGGACTTGGCGGCTTCGTTGTTCTTGATCGATTTTTCTAGTTGTTCGGACATGTACGGAACGTAATCGCGGAAGATCGCAGGATTGTGCTTGGGGGAAAGACGACCGAAGCTGTGGACAGGATAACGGTTGTGAGCACTTTGGTGATTCACCTGGGAGTAGCGTATCAATTCGGCGAAGGTGATCATAGCGGTGGAGTTCAAGATCGCTTGGTTAGTAGTTTCAGGCATAGTGGCCAATTCCTACAAAACAGAAGAAGATACGGTAGTACCAATAAATTATCGAGTCAGCAACAGCACTCATTGAGGTCGAGAAAGTGGATACTCACGAAGAAAGCGTCCATGTATTCCGGGGTGGGTGTCCTTGCGGTCTTGGAAAGAGATCCAACGATCGCTGCGGCTTCAGGACCCTTGACCTTCTTCTCCTTGATCCAGTTCTTGATAGTGACCAGAGCCGGTCCGGTACCCGCCTGAGCGACTGCGTCGCGGAAGGCGGCCCAGGTATTGGAGCGCACGCTTTGGGCAGCGTCATGGGGATCGATCTCGTTTTTCGATTGATAAACTTCGCTTTGAACCTCGGCGATCTGTTTGGTGTTCATCGTGCGGATCAGTCTCGCGAGAATGGTGAATTTCTCGAGTGTTTGCTCGTCAGTGATGCTGTTCGGATTCTGGAGTTCACTGCCGATCTGACTGGCAACGCTCTTAGCCGCTGCCACAACATCAACCTCTTCGGACTTGTCGATCGATCTACCTTTGTAACCGACGAAGAACGGCAAAAGAGGCGTAGACGGAGGATTGTTCAGGGTAGGTCTCGGCTGCAAGTACGATTGGTCCTCGTCGCTCTGGAGAGAGCTGGCGCTTTTCGAAGAATCGGACGCGCTAGAGTCCTCATCGTCGTAGTTATGTCGTTTATTGTTCAGATAACGACTTAGCCGTTCTCTACTGTCGCCGGACGCGAGATTGGCGCTGGATGCACGGCGATCTTCACCGGCCAGGGCGAATGGGCTGTTGAAACTGTACACGAGATTTCCGGTTGACTCGGGATTGGCAGGAGTCGACCAGGGACCAGAAGAGACTGGGCCCATCTTCGCGAGGGTCACGTTCACCCGGCTGCTGACCATGCCCTTCTGTTTTTCATGAAGGCTTGGGCTCATGATGACTTGATTCGTCGTTACCGAAGACTGAATCGTGAAACTCTTGAGATTACCGGTAATGACGATTCGGCTCACCGAGGATCTCGACATGAATTTTCCGTTGTCGTTGGCACTCGGCTCCCACTTGTTCGATCCAGTGATACCGAAGTGATGGTCAATTCGCTGCTCGCAGTTGCTGTAATTCTTGGTCTTGACGATGTCGATAGCCTCACCCTCGCCGCGGAGCTGGGGCATCGGCACCAATTCCGGTCTACGCTGAACAACGAATTCGGGAAGGTTGCTGATGTCGTAAAGTACCTCGCACTTTCCACCGACCGTATCCTCCATAGTCTTGAACATGGCGTTGACACGATCATCTTCGGGTTCTTGGTTGTATCTCGAGGGCAGGAGATTCTCGCCCTGGGTATCAACCTGAAGCTGACTGACGATACTCTTGAGCACGTTCACTTCCCAGTTCGGAACGTCCTTGTCGACGATCAGGTCTCGGACGACGCCGTGCCTCATCTTGATCTCGAAGACCTTCTCCGATATCGGTAACTGCTTCAGATCAAGCTTGTGGTCTGGAATTTCGGTTTTCCAGCCATCCTGCAGCTTCGTGTGGATCTGAGCGTACCGAGCCTTCGACACCTTGGCCTCCAAGGTGTCCTCGCTCTTCGGCTTGACCGTCAATCGGGCTCGCAGAACAATACCGGTGTACTGATCGGTCATGTCGTGCAGAGCGGCCAGGGTTCTACCGCGGACGTTGAATTCATATTCAGTGTCGGTCTTCCATGCTTGAAAGTGCTCAGCACTTGCCGCACCGACTGAAAATTGAAAGCAATTGCTTGAAATTGATGATGACTAGATAAGCTCACGTTTTACCGGCTTTAGATGAAGGTACTCATCAATGGACTTTTTCAAATCTTGATTAAATCAGCGAGGAACCAAGGCATTGGGACCAGATCAAAACGAACAGTATCCCATTTTGGGCGAGATACAAAAACTCTAAAAAGTCCATTGTAGGCGACGTTCCCTTAACTACTCAGGCAATGGTCAAGCAATGCTTATGATTAATAGAATTCGATATTGTTTCACTGGAATAATCTTTAAGTAATGGTCTGATGAATATAATCGTGTTGGATTTTTGGATACTCACCGAGAAACACAAGGAACAGTCGGCCCCACATGATTCGGCTGACGGATCGTTGCGCAGTTTGCAGTGAAGCCTTCTGCTCTGACATTCAGTACTTATACCGTAATATGTGCTTGATCAGCGAGTGACCTATGACAATGAACCCTTCCCCCGATGAGTAAATTGACTCGCTCTCGTGTGTGTTTAATCTCGCCAAGCTGTTACACGCGTCGATGGTTTTTTTTCTTCTACGATCCGCGATTTCTAGCACTCCAGATGACGCGGACGATTGCAGCATCGCACCTAATAACGCGATCAATGTATTCGTTCGCGACAAATGTTGCACTACCGGATAAGAGGTCGCGAATCTTTAGCCTCGGGTTCGCGTTATCCCTCATACATCCGGCCGGTCTCCGTGCGTCGGGCGGCGGACGAAATAAAAAATTGCTTAGACATGCGGAAGATATTGATTTCACATTCGACGATCAACGATCGAGACCATTGGCCATGCGCGAGACTTACGGCACGTGCATCGATCGCCGGATGTGGTGTCAATGAATCCTCGTGCTGTTTACGATCCGATCGCCCGATCAAAGTCACCGGTCATCTGCGAGACATTCTCGCTGATATTTTCGTACCCTGACTCTGATCCACTGCGACTCTGTTGATTATTTTATTTTATTTTTTCAAAAGGTATGATAAAAAATAAAATAAACATATTGTCAATTCGAGCGTACGATCAATATTTTCGGGTTCATCAATTTTTTTTTTCAGTGTCTCTTTATTCGTTATAAATATTAAGAAAGACGTGACAAAGTCTGTAATCGATGACAATTTTTTAAATCCTTGGATAATTCAGTCCTATCAATTATCAATAATCCTTAAAAGTATTTACAGTTCGTTGATATGTACAAATGTATGTTTCACTATATAGCATCTATTTTCTTCGAGTATAAAAAAATTGCCCTCAGGAAAAACATATTTTCTTCTAACTCTAAGTACTAACGATAAATAACGATTTTTACATATATCTCATGTATCCTCGTCGATGCGTAGCCACACATAATCGAGTAATTTCCGGCCGGTGGAAAATGAGTGGGGATTTTCAATCGTTGAACCATCATGCGCGTATCGAAACGCTCTCGTTCTTCAGTTCGCTCGCAACTCCTTCGGGTTCGATGTCCACCGCGGATATCACCGCTTTGATAATCGTCGTCGTTGAGTCCACCGGCTGAAAACACAAATCGACACGTGCCTTGAGTTTGTCGTTCGGAGCTGCGACAAAGTAACATTTTTTTTTGTTTCTCAACCAAAACCTAGCGCGTTTTATACAAATTGGACCCCTTTCGGGAGATGTTCTTCAAGGTACGTGCCACGTATTTTTGACAAAAAAGGGTTGCTTTCATTTACGGCAAACTTATTTCAGCCAAAAATCATTTCCATCAAAAAGTAACAAGACGGCAGAAACACCATGTTTATAAATCTTATACAGTCTAGATGGCGCTGTAACGTTACTTTGGGTCGAATTTACCTCTTGTGGGACGAGGAATTAGGCTAAAACTTTCGTCCGGTAAAAAAATTGTGGCTTTTGACCAGAAGCGACGTCACTTGCGGTTTTAAGATCTTAATTTTTGACCGGAAGTGAGATTTTAAAACCGGAAGTGACGTTTTCTCATTGACGTCACTTCCCGTTAAATATTATCATTTTGAAATCAGAAGTGACGTTTTCATCTATAACGTCACTTCCGGTAAAAAATTAAGACTTTCACACCGGTAGCGAAGTTTTTACTATGACGTTATTTCCGGTTAACAACTGAGATTTTCAAACCGGAAGTGACGCTTTCCTTTACGACGTCATTCCCGCCTGACAACTGAGATTTTCAAACCGGAAGTGACGTTCTTCTCAATGATACCACTTCCGTTCAATAGTCCACCGCAAAATAACTTTGTCTCACCTCCTCGTCCATGTCGACTTCGAGTTCCTGAAGAACTTCGTCGAGCACCGAGACGAACCGATCGGCGTTCGCGATAGTGAAGACCATAGGAGGCTTGAGCTTAAGGATATTGTTGTCCGGCCCGTCGCTGCTGACCAAAATCTTTTCCTCCTTCATTCTCGAGACAACGTGCTTGGCCTCGGCGGTCGCCGGTATTTTCATCTTCCTGTCGCGAACTAGCTCGATACCCACGAAGAGGCCGACACCGCGCACGTCGCCGATGATCTTCCGGAGTTTCGACAATTTTATCAATTCGTTGATCAAATGCTCGCCGACCCGCGTCGCATTCTCCCGAAGTCCATCGCGCTCTATCACCTCCATCACGGCGTTCGCGACTGCGCACGAAACTGGATTGCCTCCGTACTGCGAAAACGAAAGAAAAAAAGATACACTGAAGTTGTAAAATTCCACCGAGGACAGAATTTCCCTGTTTACTTTTAACCCGCTCTTAACAACGGACAAACATTGAAAAAAAGGACCAAAATTCATTAAAAGAAGGCTCTCCTTCGGAATTTTTTCATTTATCGCGGTGAAATTCCAGAGCGGATGGGATAGAGAACAGTGGATGAAGCGGACCTCAGAGCGGGGTTCATTATTCATTTTGTACGGAATAAATCGCGGGACGATGTCAACGATACTTGGCGAAATAAAACGCCGAATAAATAGGAGGATATTCAGTTATATAGTCGTGACCGGCGACCGTGGTGTACGCTCTCTCGCATCGCGCTTGCTGATAAAGTGTATAACGCAGCGAGGAGACTCGCTAGGGGCGGAGAAGTAATTTCGCGACTTAATGGGAAGTATGAAAAAAAAAAAAAAATCGATGTGAAATCTTCTCTCATCCATGCTCGCTCTGCCCTCAAACCCCGGTCACGGTAATACGCGGCGGTGCGATTTTGTATGAAAAAGAGATATCGTATCTCTCGGGGGGGTCGCGCGTTCCGCGTAAGTCTTTCGTACTACGTGCCATAATCTCAGTTAGACATCGTCTACGGGGTTGTAAAAAGTGGCGAGAAACGGACAGCGTCGACTCGTCATTCTTCGCTTACAAGCCGTGCCTTGTGCTCTATGTAATCTTCGGAAGAGAACCGTTGCTCTGCGAACCGATACCGATTCGCCGCTGTGAGCTCGCGTCGCAAGCTTTTCCAAAGATAATAGACCAGTTTTGCCGATTCGCTGTTTCACGCAGTACCCTTTTTACTTTTTTTTTATGCATGTATGTCATTCGTTTTGTATTTTTAAAAAAGGGAGGAACGGACTGTGCCCCGAAGGATTTGATCACTCCGATTTATGTGTTTTAACCTTTTCGTCCGTTTTGCGGTAATGGGAATAAAATATTCAACCCCCGGGAGACAATAGAAATCGGTGGGAACGGGAACACTCGTGGTATATATTTCGAGGGATTTTACCTTTTTTAATCATCTATGTAAACGACTCGTTGTGTATTTTTTTTTTTTTTTTTTTACGAAAATAAAAATAATCCAGATGTATCCGGAACGACTCGTTCTATATTCAAAAAAAAAAAAAAATCGGGAGGAACATACTGTGCCTCGAAAGGGTCAATCACTGTGATTCGTGTTAACCTTTTGTTCACTCCTCTTTGCGATAAGTTGAAAAAATATTGCCCACAATGAAAAAATCGCCAACGTATCAGCGATTGACACAGTAAAAAAGCGAAATCACGTTGATTCATCAGTATCCAAAGCCTGTTACTTAAATATCGTATCCAAAGCCTGTTATTTAAATAATGTTAAACCGGTAGACCGTAGATTTTCGGTGTTCAGCGCATCATCGGTAAATCCACCTTATTTAAAGCATGGGAGAAAATAAAAACCATCATAAACGGGGACACTCGTGAAATGTGATTGGATGAATTTTACTCTTTGCAATCATCCATGTAAATGCCTCGTATTGTATTTAAAAAGTAAAAAACACTTCTGGTAGGAACGTATCGTGCCTGGAAAGCGTTAATCATTGAGATTCGTGTATTTTTAGCCTTTATTGTTTTAACCCGTTTGTCTACCGTTTTGCGATAATTTGAAAAAACATTGCCCACAATGAAAAAATCGTCAAACTATCAGCGATTGACACAATAAAAAAGCGAAATCGAGTTAAACCACCGGTGTCCAGAGCTCGTGATTGAAAAAGGAGAATGAAAATTGGTGGACCGTAAATTTTCGATTTTCAGCAAATTGCCGGTAAATCCACTTTATTTAACCCTCGGCAGACAATAGAAACGGGCCGTAACGGGAACACTCACGGAATATATTCCGTTGGATCTTCCTTTTTTTAATCATCAATGTAAACGACTCGTTTGGCATTGAAAAAAAAATCAGTGCATGAGGAACGTATTGTGCCTCGAAATGGTTAATCACTGCGATTCGTGTATATTACCTTTTTTTCATCCCTTTTACAATAATTTAAAAAAAACATTGCTCAGATTGCAAAAATCGCGGAACTATCAGCGATCGACCCAGTAAAAAAGCGACATCATTGGAAAAAGCGAACATTGGAAAAAGCGAAAGAACAACGGTGGACCGTAAATTTTCGGTTTTCAGCGAATTACCGGTAAATTCACCTTATTTAACCCCCATGAGACAATAGAAACTGACCGTAACGGGAACACTCGTGGAATATATTCCGATGGATTTTAGTTAGGGAAAATGTGGCTCTCGTCGGATCGGGCCTCGATTAAACGACGATAAATGTTGCGGGCGGTGGGGTAGTCGTCGGTACGCCGCGTGCCTCATAAATGAGACTGGACGCGTGTATGCATTAAACGTCGCACCGAGAGTGAGGGGGAGAGCCTACACGATTTCCAATATCGGTACGCATGTGTGTATATACCAATATATATACATATATATATATATATATATATATATATATATGTATATGTATACACGCATATGCATAATAGTCTCTCGAAAATTACCGAGGTACGGATAACCGAGGCTCATTCACGCTTTCGCGTTCGCGTTTTCGCACGACCGCGCGGTCTCGGATCCAGTCCCGCAATCCGGAAACAAACACACGCGTATATGCCGAACGGTGGATTCCATGGAATATTGGGAACACGGTACCGAACAACAATGGAGAGCTTTTCTGGTCGTTTACCGGGTAGAGTGTTTCTCCAACCGGGCGGGGCCGCACGGCACAATGCCGGTTAAACACGACTCGCTGTTTTAGGGCAAGCACAGAACCGTGCGTTAAGCGTGATAAATTCATTTAAAATATCATACAAACTCTTATTGTGTATCTAGAAAAAACAGAACACCAGAGCCTGCGATTATTATTGAAAATTTAACCCGCGGCCACTTAAATTTCACTAGGGTAAATAATAATCCTTGACTAATTCAGTGATAATAATGGTAATAATTAATTGCTGATATCAAATGTTAATAGTCATAATGCTGATTTAAATATTGATAATAATTATTATTAAATTAGGGCTGTACAGATAGGCCGGCTTAACCGGCCAAAATATCTTATTCGGCTAATCGATTTTACAGTTCGGCCGGCTAGGCCGTCTTAGCCGGCCAAACTATTTTAGGCGGCTAATCCGTTTTAGCCGGCTAAGCTATATTAGGCGGCTAATCCGTTTTAGCCGGCTAAGCTAAGCTAATATAGTCTTGGAATTTTTTGACGAATTTTTATATATATATATTTTTTTTCTAATGTAGCCTGCATCGTATTCCGAAGTATCTTCGCCAGCTGAACATGAATCCGCCGGCCTTTTTCGTCTAAAGTACAATGCGACATTGAGGGGCTCGATTTTATGCACGAAAAATCGTATTTTTGGGATTTAAATGAAAAATATTGAGTTGGAACTAAACAAATTGTCATATTCGTGATCAGCGGGAAAAAATACATCGAATATAGCTTCGAAACAAAAAAAAACCGAATGAACAACGATTTTCCAATGTTTGAGCCACTTTTGAAAAATCATCGATTTTCGTGATTTTCAAACGTCGATATCTCGGTTCCCAATGGAGTTACGAAAAATCCAGGGTGCCCATCGTGTTCTATGGGGAAAAATACATAAGATGGGTCCTTGTCCGAACTTTTAGCAACGTTTTATCGTGCCGTTTGAGGACGTTGAAAAACGCGAAAAATGGACTCTAAAGAGGTAGCCTTGGATTTTTTGTCGGAATTTTTTTTTTTTTTTAATAATCGGCCACATATTTCGACGTATTTTTGCACGCTGAACACGAATCCGCCGGCCTTTTTGGATTAAAGTACAATGCGACATTGAGGGGCTCGATTTTATGCACAAAATTATGCACAATTTTATCCATTTGGCCGGCTAAAATAGCTTGGTCGGCTAAAACGGATTAGCCGGCTGGGCCGGCCTATCTGTACAGCCCTGTATTAAATATTGATGTAAAAGTTTAATAACAATAAATAAATGCAAATTTTTTATGTTAATAATAATGTTCGCGCGAAATGGTTTACTCACTGTGTTGAAGTACTCGAGTCCGGTAGCCTTGAAACTGGCAGCGATTTCTTGGGTCGTTATCACCGCGGCCACCGGATGTCCATTGCCCATGGGTTTGCCGACTGTGACGATATCCGGTATGACGTCCTCGCCGTACAGCTGGAAGGCCCACATGTGACTCCCGACCCTTCCGAATCCTACCTGCACCTCGTCCGCGATGCAAACTCCACCGGCTTCGCGAACGTGTCTGAGAACCGATTAATCACCCCGATCAATTTTTGTTGAAGATGTCTAATCACGCGTATTTTTACAACTAAAAAATGTAATATCGCGTATTTTTACAATTGAAAAATTTAATCTCGCGTATTTTTATAAGTCAAATATTTAATCTCGCGTATTTCTATAACTCAAATATTGAATCTCGTGTATTTTGATAACTAAAATTTGACGACCCGTTAATGAAACTAAATTTCTTTCTATAAAAAAATTGTTCACCTGTACACGTTGCGATAATAATTTTTCGGCGGCAATATCTGTCCACCCACCGACATTAGACTCTCGGCAATGTAAGCGCGAATCTTGTTTCCCTTGGCCCTGACATCGTCGCAGATCTTCTTCACCTCGTCGGCATATTTCACGCCGAGATCCTCGTTCGGATAGTCGTCGCTGCGATAAACACCGCGATAAACGTCGGGACATGGAGCCTAAAAAAATATAATTTAATAAAAAAAAATAGAAATTTTATCTCAAACTTCGATTATATATCAATAGAGTATGAAAAAATATTTGCGCGGAATGTGCGAGATGTAGTTAGATAACACTTGTTTGCTATGTTATTTAATCGTGCTTACCACGTGCACCCAATCCTTTTTGCCGTTCTTGATCTGGTTGAACTTGTAAGGTGAGATGTCGATCATTGAGGTCAAGTGTCCGTGATAGGCACTATAATAATCAAATATTTGTCGTCTGTAAATGATAATGCTCGGAAGGCTTGCAAAAAAAATCTTGTTGACTCGATACACTAATAGAGAGAGATATAGAGAGAGGGAGCGATTAGGAGACGAGGATATCCGAGTTTCCAGCCAACGACAAGCTACCTTAAGAAACCGTCCGTCTCGGGCCTGAAATATTATCACTAAACACATGTGTATCTCGCGAGAAACGCGTGTCCGCTAAAATATACATTTTTTCTTTTATTTGGAGCTGATTAATGAATAATAATGAGTAATAATGTGTAACGATGAGTAACAATGAGTATTAATGAGTAACAATGAGTAACAATGAGTAACAATGAGTAACAATGTGTAATAATGAGATACAATGAGTAATAATGAGTATTAATTAATGGAAAAGCCTGCATTCCTTAAGTTCATTTTTTTTTTTTTTTGCAGATTCAGAAGCACTCTGAGGATGCCGTTGAAACGTTGAGCCTACGACGTGAGCTGAACGAAACCTTAGCGAAAGGATCTTTCTTTTTTAACAACCAATACTGTAAAAGATTGAATTAAGTAAAATAACGATAACCACATAAGTCACTTTGCCCCTAAAAAATAATGAATGCAGTGATTTATCAGCAATGACTGTAAATTGGACACTTGAGAGTCAATCCGGTTCGACGTCCCGAAGGGCTTCCTATCTGGGCCGAAAGTACCAAAAAGCTGAGACGGCCGACACACGTTATCGTATTTATTCGCATATTTTTTTCTCTGGGTTTTTTTTTTGTCATATTAGCATTAATGTGTCACATACGTCGTCGTGTGTCACCTAAAATGACAAGAGGATTATGCGGAGGTGTGTTCCCTTATGCTGAGCTTGGCATATCCTCGAATCGGTCGATTGTTCGCATTTAAGCGATAATACAGTCTTGTCCTCGTACAGAGAGATTACACTGGAAGTAAGCTGCAAACAGGCAAAAAAGAAAACCCAACCGATTAGTCATTGATTCGCACGAGAGTAGTTCCTGGACTTTTGGGACACCTGCGAAAGAGTCTCCGACAAAAGCACTTGTTATTGTCGTTGCATTAGCACTCGTGAAAAAAAAACATCTGTGCATCTGTCAACCCTTTCGGGCATCGAAATACGAAATGACCAAAATATTTTTGGAACAATTTGCGGATAAGAAAAAATTTGAAAATTTTTTTAAACGTAAATGTCGATGCTCCGAAAATGTCATAAAAATTTGGTAATAATTTTTTTTCGATTAGTCCTTTATTCGCACGAATGTAATTCGTGGGCTTTCGAAAAAAGTTGAACAATTTTTCAAATGCAAATGTCGATGCTCCGAAAGATTTGTCATAAAAATTTGGTGATATTTCGTCCAGCGATTAATGATTTACAAACTTACTGATCGACCGTGATGACATCCTTGTTTCCGGTGTGCGCCTCGGCCAGTCGTAGTGCCAGGTCGTTCGCCTCGCTGCCCGAATTCACGAGGAAACAAACCGAGAGTGGCTCCGGCAACAGTGAGGTCAAACGACGAGCGCACACCACCAGGTTATCATGCAGGAAACGATTGTTCGTGTAGAGCAGGGCCATTTGTTGCTGACCCGCCTTCACCACGTCCGGATGACAGTGACCGACTGCGAACAGAGTTTCGGAAATTGCTTGAACGTTTTTAATTTTGTTTTTTTGTAAAGAATATTCGCAGCATCACTGGGCTTGATGCGCTGCAGAATTATTGCATTTTTTTTTTTTTTTTTTTTTGTAAATCGTTAACACCAGAAATAATATTCATTCTCAGGCCCGAAGTTCGTAAAAAATATAGAGCTGGGAGTGAAATTTAATTACACAACCGAGTCGCGAAATTTAGCCGTTTTTTAGTGATGATTCGTTTTTGTAGATCGATAATCGATCATTTTTTTTGATAGATTTTATTGATCGATAATTAATGCCGCAGAAATTTGCGATCGATCGGTAGTCTTAATTTCAGTCATTCGTACGCACGTAGGGCTCGGAAATCGAAGATCCACTCGAAAAATGTAAGATCTAAATCTTCGGCCTTTGTATCGCGACGATAAAACTATCGACGATAGGACGAGCCATTACGTTGTCTCGCGGCTCACGTGCGGCGTTATCGCACATTCGACATCGCTATCATGACATTCGGTATTAGCACGCACCCGACCAAAGTCCGATTATATTGTACAAATTATGCTTGAAGTACATTTTTCAAAAAGACAAAAAAAATGGTCTCATTACCGTGAGCAACGTTGTTGATGCAGTCCAGGTAACGCTCACCCCTTTCGTCGTACATGTACTGAGCCTCGGCACGCACAATCTTAAGGGGGCTCGACTTGTAAAAAAGCTTGCACGATTGTCTAAAAAAAATCAAATCATATTTTCATTGTCATTTCTCTGTTTATGTAAATAAATAAATGAATACGTATCCATATTACAATATTAATATTATTAAAAACTAGAAGGTTGTTGCTATGGACCAATTTAGAAAACGGAAAATTATATTTCCGCAGATTTGCCGGAAGTGACGTCATGACCTCATTTCCGAACTAAAAGTGACGTATTTCCGGTCGAAAAAATTAGGTTTCCAAACCAAAAGTCATGTATTTTCGGCATGGCATCACTTCCGGTCGAAAAATAAGAACTTCAAACCGGAAGTGGCGTATTTCCAGTATGGCGTCACTTCCCGTCGAAAAATGAGATTCCCAAACCGGAAGTGACGTATTACCGGTATGACGTCACTTCCGTTCGAAAAATGAAGTATCCACATCGGAAATGACCTATTTCCAGTGTAACGTCACTTCTGGTCAAAAGATTATATTTTCAAACCGGAAGTGACGCGTTTCCGGTCGAAAAATGATGTTTTTGCGCCTGAAGAGAGTGCGCATTGTTAGCGCATCGTTATGCAAAACTCGACGAGCCGCGCAGAATCCTTTTGACCGTTTCTCTGGCGAAACTGTGTCGAAGATTCAAGGTCAACAGTGACCATGTACGCAACGTCGGAGGCACGATTCCAGGATATATAGTAAACGCCTAGCGTCACGTTTCCCTCGCGCTCTCACTCTCGTCCAATAATTTAGTCGCCGAGGATATATAGTTACATATGAATGACCGTGTGGAAACCTCCCGATCGCGATAAATGCATTCCATTCCGCGATCCCCTCCGCAGCCCTATCCGAGCGCGTGCGTCATTGTGTGCGGCTAATTCTCTCCCGTTCGTGAATTATCGTACACATATACGTATGTGACATTTTATCGGTCGAGCCGGCACGGCACGTGATAATATGCTAATTCGCGAGGTTGATCGATACGCCGATGTAACCGGCGTTATCTCGATGACCCCAGAAACGCCCGATAACTCCCTCGCTTGCGAGCTACGCCGATCGCCCGGACCGGAATCGACCGCCAGAAACTCTCCGCTCCGTTAGACACGATTGTAAATTAAGATATAGAAAAAAAATTAAATAAATAAGTCCTGGCGCCTACTCGGTCATTAAAAGAGAGATTGTTAATCATATGTGTACTTTCTTGTCTACATCTTAGCGTACAGCGTGTAAACACACGCGTATTTTTTTATCGCCCGGAGACACCAACGCGTGAAGATGACCGCGAATTTTTCCACGCGTGTACGCAACTCTGAGATATATATAGATATATATATTTTTTTTTTTGAAATTTATTATTTGTGGATTTATCTTTGGTCCGATTATATTCTCGGTTAAAAAATTGAAACTAATTTTTTTTTTTACAACTCACCCAATATGACGCTCCCGAAGCTTCATCGTGTCGCTTTTGTGCATCTGCTCGAGCGAATCGGCCATCGCGACGATAATGTCTGGACCGGCTGGGTTGGACTAGAATAAAAAATAATTTTTTTATTGATTTATTTTATTTTTATAAAATTAGAAGAGTTTCACGAATATATTTTTGTTGTGATTGATAGACGTGCGTCGGATCGTATAACGAAATTTAATCTGCTGGTAACAAAATTGCTGAATATCGACGTGTATGCGACGGCGAGCTGACAACGAAATATTCGAGTTAGAGGGAGAATCGTTTTTCCTGATTAGAAAACGCGGCGTTATCCGGACTGTACAATATGACGATTAATCGATAGCCAACAGTCGGCTCGCTGACTTCCCCGCTGGAGCTGCCCGCGATTCGCGGTGACAAGTAATGTTCGTTCGGCTCGAACGTGTACAATACACCTGACGGGATTAAAGCTCATTGAATTCATTATTCAACCGTCATGGACCAAAATCGCCCGAAGCGAAATGCCAAATCTGATGCACACCGATGACGTCCAACCAGCCCCGAATCTCGCCGGTGGATAACGAATCTACATTTTAGATTGGCAATGTAAGAGTTGCGAGCGATCGATCCTGATCGATCCTTGCATGAATTGCAGAGGTAAAAATAAAAATTGAAATTCACTCGCGGGCATGATAGCAAAACCGCAGCAAGAAACACATTCGAAATATAGCGTGAGCAAATGAACGGTGATTCTTTAAAGTTTTTTTTTTACATTTTGAAAAATTGATTTAAAGAAAATGAATTTTAGATATGTTTTGAGCCGTTATTCAACCCTCATTATTGATCCGTCATGGACGAAAATGGACGAAAAAAAAATTTTATTCAACGGAGCGAAATGCCAAATCTGAAATTCGCCCCAAATTTCGCCGCTGATAACGGATCTACATTTTGGATTGACAATGTAAGAGTTGCGAGCGATCGATCCTGATCGATTCTTGCATGAATGACAGAGGTAAAAATAAAAATTGAAATTCACTCGCGGGCATGATAGCAAAACCGCAGCAAGAGGCACATTCGAAATATAGCGTCGGAAAATGAATTGTGGTTTTGTTTTTAAATTTTGCGGAATTGACAAACAATCATGACTTTTGTATATGTGTTTTCGTAGCTTGAAGTGAAATCCCAATCTGATGGAAACCGATGGACTGCATCCAGCTCTGGCTCTTGCCGGTGATATCGGATCCACATTTGAGATTGGCAATATTAAATATAACAGTTGCGCGCGATCGATTCTGATCGATAGTTGCTCGAACGACACGGCAAAAAATAAAAAAAATTGCAATTACTTGCCGTCATCTTAGGAAAACCCGATCAAGAGGCACATTCGAAATATCGCGTCAGAAAGTGAGTAGTGAACTTAAATTTTTTTTTTCGTTTTTCACATTTTGAAAAATGAATTCAAAAGTCCGCAATTTGGGATGTGTCTTCGCAGCAAGTGTCCAGATAACGCGCGAAAATTTTCATCGAATGAACAGTCCAATTACGAGATATAAAAAATGCTCACTAGATTTCACTTTCGACTGGGAAATATGCATTACAAATCCATGGCATTATTATTCCACGTCAAAGTTCGCGCCGTCGTCTATCAGAATCGTCTATCGTCTATCGTCTATCACTGACGAATTTTAATCCTTCAAACATTTTCGCGACGATAGAGTAAATACACGTTTAGTCTATAATCAATCGATAATAATATCGCTACCATTCTCAATCAACGATCAGAGGCGTGAAAAAAAATGCGCGAATTCGATAATAATAGATCGAAGCAGCAATGCGGAATGGAGCACAATAGAGAGGGGTGCGACGGAGGGATGAAAAATGGTTCGGCGAGTTGTGCAGAGAATGAGGTCAGAAGTTATAAGGCGAGCTCGAGGAACCTTGCAACCACTTTTTTTTTTTTTTTTGTAAACCCGGAAGTGATATAACGATAGAGTAAGCTTTCGATTATAGTCATACCTGATGAGTAACAAGAGGCGCTAAGTCGGATTCTTCACGGTCTCGGAGATTTCCGAATGCAGCCGTCAGCTGAGTGCCGCGACCTACTCCGGTGACGTCATATATAGAGTCCTCAAGTTGAACGGAGAAAAAGAAGCGGGGATCTGCGCGCGCAGTTCTCCGATTCCGTGGCCCACTCACATGTCCCCTCCCCTCCCCGCGCTAAAGCCTCCGCTGGTGTCTTTTCGTCGCCTCGCCGCCCCCGCCTCTGTCGCCACTCGGTCGACCGACTGTTCAAGATAGATCCAGTTTTATTCTATCTTGCCGCGTTTTTTTTTTTTTTTTTTTTCTTTGCCGATCGACGATAACAGGTCACCGTCCGATATTACTGAAGATCGGGGCAATTTGGATCACCCCTGCTGAATCGAAGGATCTCCACGAATCTGGGCCGTGGAACTTGCTTCTTGCTTTTTCACAGCGAAAGGACCAGATCGAGCGTCTCCGTTCTAGAAATTAATTTTTTCGGAGATCACTTGTGAGTTTTAAAATAAGGTTGTGAAATCTCGATTTTACGATTTTAGGATATAATGATAAGAATTAAATTGAATTAGAAAATTTAAGTAGGCCAGACTCCGTCACTTGGCCGGTTTGCAAAAACACGATATAACTTTTTTTTGTTTATATAATATGTAACAAGTAGCGCACACCGTTTGGCGTTTTTTAAATCCTATTCTTAAATCTACGACTGCCAACTGCGCAGCGAGGAAATTCGCGGTCCGCGTCTGTCGTCCGACTAAATGATTCATGCGAGTCTAAATGTTGAAGATCTCACGATCGAGCATTCAAGATAAATCTAGTTTGATTCTATCTTCTCGCTTCCTCGTTTTTTGTCCGGCGAACAACGGTAACAGATCTCCATGCGGTATTATTGAATACGATTGGGGCTATTTGGATCACCCCTGTTGGATCGAAGCATCTCTACGAATCTCGGGCATGGAAATTTTGTTTCTCGCTTTTTCACAGCGAAACGATTAAATCGAGCATTCTTGTTATAGAAAATTATTTTCTCGAACATCACTTATGACTATTAAAAAAAAATAAAAATAAACAAAAAATGTATATTATTGTAAAAAATAGATGGTAAGATTCTAGGAATATTTATAATAAAGTATTAAATTTAATTAGAAAATTAAAGCGTCATTCCACACTCCGTCACTTGGCCCACTTGCAGAAACTCGATCTACCTTGAAATTTTTTTTTAATATAAATATGTCACAAGTAGCGCGCACTATTCGGGGTTTTTTAAGTCCTGTTCATAGAGGTGCGACTGCAAACTACGTAGCGAAGAAATTCACGGTCAGCGTCTGCCGTCCGACTAAATGGTTCATGGCAGGCTAAATTTTCACGATCCCAAGAGCAAACGATCGACTAGTAAGTATATATTATGTATATAATATTAGCGAGACAGACAAGTCACAGTTACGTCAAGTGCAATGTGCCAGAAATGCAATGATGGTAGCTCACCAAGGTGCGGCCGCCGCGATAGCGAAGGTTGCTAAATGATCTCGGAAGGTAACGAGCCAAACTGTTCGCCTCGTTGATCGAGCGTAGGAGGAAAAAAATTCAAGATCTTCTCACTTCAACATTCTTACCGCGTACATGCTATTTTTTTCCAGTAAAGGCAACGCATATGATGTCGCGTGATTAAAATCATAAGGGCGTACTTCCTGTTTGCAAACATATAAGATACGCCGTTTTTATTTTAGCCTGGGACGAGTCGTGCATTTTTTGTAAATTTATAGAATCAATTATCCGGTACATTAATTGTTAAAATATTTGTAATCTATAAATAGAGACCAGTATTGGCTTTACATTTAATATGTTCGAATAGTTAAAATCTGTATCTATATTCCTCAGTGTATCGTTCGCGGGAAGATCGCCAAAACATATATTTACTTATATTTATAGTATAAGCATGTATTGCGCGTTACGATATAGTAACGCGGTGTAGCATGCAGTGTCATTGTGCGTCACAAGTGCACATACGACGAAACGTTCTTGAGAATTATTTGCATCTATTTTCGTTCGTCATTGCGATAGAAAACGAGCAATACGAGATGATTTAATGCGATGGTCAACGACGAGTACTTCAGGATCAATAATGCGCGTCGCGTCGATTGCTCGATCGATTGACACCGATAGACTCCTAGGAGACTGGAGGCAGCTGATAATTCTGCGACAACTACAACGTTTGGCGTCAGTTTTTTTTTTTTCAAATTTTATTCACACTCTATTGACTCAAACTTTATTCATATTCTATTGATTCAGGTTTAATTCGCATTCTATTGACTCAAATTCTATTCACATTCCATTAACTCAAATTTTATTCACATTCTATTGACTCAAATTCTATTCACATTCCATTAACTCAAACTTTATTCATATTCTATTGATTCAGGTTTAATTCACACTCTATTGACTCAAACTTTATTCATATTCTATTGATTCAGGTTTAATTCGCATTCTATTGACTCAAATTTTATTAACATTCTATTGACTAAAATTTCATTCACATTTTATTGACCCAAATTTTATTAACATTTTTTAAAAAGTAATCCAAAGTTTTTTTTACAACTTATTAAAGGCTGAACGATCGCCACTACGTTATCAGCCTGAGGATGTCACGGTTCGTTGTTCTCGAGAGCCAAACGAGATTAGAACGATCACGCGACGATACTTTGATAGCGCATCACCGTTAGATTTTTGTTTTCCATTTCTTTTTCTTCGATAAGACTCTCGAAGCAACGTGACGAGGCAAGGCCGCACTGTAACCGGCTATATCTCGATCGCTTACTCGAGTTTCCGCGGCGAATGTTTGCCCGAGATTTCCTTTGCAATCTCGCACGACACAAGACACGGATCTTCTCGTATGCATCAAGAAAGATCGCTGAGAAAAACAAAAAATCGAGACGCAAGTTTTTTTTTAACTTAATTCATTTATCTATTCTTGATGTATCGAGTAGACAAACTGTGATAAACTGTCTTGCCGTGGCAGCAATTACTTGTCGCCGATGTGTTTAATATTGAAAAAAAAAAAATGATCTCGCAGTCGGTAGGACTCGAACCTACGCTCCCAGAGGGAATCTGATTTCTAGTCAGACGCCTTAACCACTCGGCCACGACTGCTCCGATACGACCGATATCCGCTGTGTTTTCAGTGATCATGGCTGACCACTGCGTTTACCTGTACTACTTGCGGATAAAAGTGAAGTGAAACTTCCACGAGGGTAAAATAGTTGGGAATTTTTGAGGTTGGAATCGTCGCATACGGTCCACCATTGATCTCGAAAGTGCATTGCTAAAGTGCAATGAAACTTTCAGAATAAGCTCAGAATGCACAAACGTGTTCTTTCGTTCTCGATTTTATTTTTTTTCCTTTAATCGAAAGAAAAAATTACAGTGCAATTACAATCTTTGTAAGCATGTTTGGTACCGCTATTTTGCGGAAAAAATGTATCTATTTATCGGTAATTATCGTCGCGATCACATTGTCCGCTGTTTAGGTTATTCTTGTAACGAAATGTGATCGCGTCCATACCAAATCGTGTATTTTCAAATCGCCGAGTTTTCCGCTCACGTTATTTCGATCATTGGTACAGGTAAGAGAATATGGCACAACTTTGCTAATTACAGATTTCCCGTGGTAACAGCACTGTAATTTTTTCTTTCGATTTTAGAGAAAAAATCGAAAACGAAAGACCAAGTTTTCTGCATTCTACTCCTATTCTGAAAGTTTCATTGCATTTTAGCAAATGCACTTTCGAGAAAAATGGTAAACCGAATGCGACGATTCAAACCTGAAAAATTCGTAACTGTTTTACACTCCGGGAAGTTTCGCTTCACCTTAAGGAAAATTGTCTACCGCCTACCTAACAGTTCAGAGAATATGGCACAACTTTGCTAATTACAGATTTCCCGTGGTAACAGCACTGTAATTTTTTCTTTCGATTTTAGAGAAAAAATCGAAAACGAAAGACCAAGTTTTCTGCATTCTACTCCTATTCTGAAAGTTTCATTGCATTTTAGCAAATGCCATTTCGAGAAAAATGGTAAACCGAATGCGACGATTCAAACCTGAAAAATTCGTAACTGTTTTACACTCCGGGAAGTTTCGCTTCACCTTAAGGAAAATTGTCTACCGCCTAACTAATGAGTGAATTTTATTTGGAAGATGTTGTTTCCTCACTTCTCAAGCTCGTCACGTGAAGGAGGCTCGCGTCGCGTGTGATAGTAGAGCAATCTATCGTGGCTGAGATAAGGCCGCCGCGTTATCGGCGGCGATCTGTCGCGCGCTGTTTTCTCAACGAGCCAGTGACAGACCAAACATCTCAGTCTGGTGTGGATCGTCGATCCACACTAAGTCACGTGTCATTTTATCGTACAGAAGAAACACGTAGCGATTTCCCATGCCGTTGTATAATTATATATTTTCATTGTTTATCGATTTCCTCTTCGGTGATAAGACGAACGAAACTAACAATTATAGAGAAATTTATCGATGACCCAATGACCATTGTCCCTCGGAATAGTTCCGAAATGGAACGAGCGTTTTAAATAGATTATTGTTTACGTTATCGCTATAAGACAGTAAATTCACGCGGACGAAAGTAAGGATTTCTACTTCGATATTTTTTTTTGCTTCCTCAGTGAGGAAACAAAAGAATTAAAAAAGAAACAAAAAAAAAGAAACAAAAGAATAAATGAACATTATGAGAAAGCCATACGAAAATTTAATTCTTCAACTTTTATGAGGAGATGATATGAAAATTTCATTTTTTTTTTCATGTGCCGATTAGTTCAAAAATAATTTTCAAGGTAGGTTCAAATTGCCCGGTGTGGCTGCGAGCAGGAAACATTTTTTTAAAGGTAAAAAGAAAATTAAACAAGGTAAACAACATTTTTTAAAAAACGTAACAAAAAATAAAACGAAGATTAAAAAATTATACTTGAGCTCTGAGGATCAAAATTTTCATGTAAATAATATTTCTACGCTTATTCTAGCAGGAATTGCCAGAGTGTGTCGTTCGCAATAGCCAGCGTATTCCGGCAGCAGAAACGTTCGTCAGTCGTTCGACGCGAGAGGGCGCAAGTTTGCCGAACAATTTACGAGCAATTTACAAAGACAACAAACAGCCGCGATATACAATTCGAGGGATTCGATATTAAACTCACTGGCGCCAATGCCTGCTAACCGTGATTGGCGAATGGCATTCGTGATAATTAAGTCCTCGACTGCGAATTCTCATCGCAATGAGAATTCATCAACTGCGTAACATCGCGTCGCGCGATATATCGACGATACAATAATATCAGTTCGGAACTAATTTAGCGTTCCTAAATTGAAATTTCGCCAGAGACCGCTGACCGCCGGGCAATTAATTTCTTCCAATCAAACGGTCATTTCGCACGATTGTATTACACGCTCGCGAGTTCTTGTCGCTCGGCGTATGCGGACAACAGACGGAGTAATCTATTAGAACCCCAATCGACGGCGACAATTTAACAACGCGCGAGACCGCCCGACGGTAAACCGCAACCTAAGACGCCCATATATATATATTATTATTATTACTATTGTTATTATCATTATTATTATTATTATTATTATTATTATTATTATTATTATTATTATTATTATTATTATTATTATTATTATTATTATTATTATTATTATTATTATTATTATTATTATTATTATTATTATTATTGAACATAAAGCTCTAGGACATCTTCCCTTGAGAGCCAACACAGGATACAAATAATGCATTCAAAGAGGCAATAAACGACATAGATAAACAGGATCCAACCACAACTGCGGAACAGCTCGAACATAAGCACGCAAATAAAAACCAACAAATAAATGAGTACAAATGCGAAAGTAAAACTAAAACTAAAAGCTTTAGGCTACCGCAGCTGACGGGCCTCACGCTCCTTCTCCGCCATCAGATACCGATAAAAGGAGCCGCGGAAAACGTCATATGAGGACGCACTGGTCACCACCCGGGGTAGCGAATTCCAGAATTTCGAACCCATTACAATAAACGATGTCTCGAACGCGGCGGTTCTGAAGGAGGGAACGTAGGAGAGAGCGGGGCAAAATGGCACAGCGCAGCAAAACGGGATAATGAGACGAAACGCAATTTTCCAATAACTTTTGGATGGTGGCGATGGTGGTACGTGGGGCAAAACGGGTTTGAAAATCCGGATGTATCGTCGGGACAAAATGGGGCATCCAAAAATTATTGGAAAATTGATTTTTGCCCTCACTGTCCCATTTCGCCCCGCTGAGCGATTTTGCCCAGGTCTCCCCTAAAGCGAATCTGTACGAGCCAGATCGCGCCGAATTGCCGAGATTGGCCTAAAAGGCAGGCTGTCCCCAAACAAACCAGGCTCCCCCAAACGCAAAGCCTTGTAAAATAAGCAGCCCATAAAAAACAAACGCCGATTGCAAAGAGAGAGCCAGTTCAACTCACGGCGGCACCGCAAAACATGGTCAGAGCGACGGAGATTCAGAATAAATCTGACACACATATTAAGGGCATGTGACACACACGCATCGATGCTCCGATGGTAACAAATCACTTTCCCTATTTTCTCCGCGATGGTTGATGCCTCGACCAAAATCAAATTAGATTTTTGTAGTCAATAGATATAAGTATGAAAACCTAATTTGCTTTTGCGGGTCGTATCAATCGTTTTGGAGAAAACAGGGAAGGCGATTTGTTACCGACTGAGTTGTAACACATGCCCTTAAGGACATGTGAAACAACTCAGTCGGTCACCAAAATCTGTAATACACACACGCATCGATGCTCCGATGGTAACAAATCGCTTTCCCTATTTTCTCCGCCATGGTTGATGCTTCGACCAAAATCAAATTAGATTTTTGTAGTCAATAGATATAAGTATGAAAACCTAATTTGCTTTTGCGGGTCGTATCAATCGTTTTGGAGAAAACAGGGAAGGCGATTTGTTACCGACTGAGTTTTAACACATGCCCTTAAGGACATGTGAAACGACTCAGTCGGTGACCAAAATCTGTAATGAATGCGATTCAGAGACCGTAGACTTTTCGGAACACCTTTCACATGACCTTAAACGTAACCCGTAGCTTATTGGACAAGGTCGCAGATGCGCTCGCATAGGCGACATAGCAATACTCAAAATGCGGCAAAAATAGCGCCAGCACCAAACGGCATTGTAGCGTCAAATACATTGGGGTGCATTGTCAACCTGTACAACGCCGAACCCGCCCTGCGGCACACACTCGAAATATGCTCCGACCACGACAAGGCATTATCCAACGTCACTCCTAGGTAACGCACAAACGACACGTACTCGATCCACTCCCCTGCCACTCGCAAACACGGCACAAGCGCGATACCCAGACGACAAACTTGACCAACACCACCAAAAATAATAGCTTTTATCTTACCCGTGTTTAGCCTTAAGCTGTTCGAATCACACTACGAAACTATCGCGGTAATCTCGGCATTCATCGCACTCACACGCTCGTCAAGACGCCGTGGCGATAAAAATTACCAGGGCGTCCGCATAAAATAGATGCATGCAATTCTTCAAACACACAGGCAAATCGTTAGCGTACAACGAGTACAGAAGAGGCCCCAAAACACTGCATTTATATACATATATATACATATACATATACGTGTATATATATATATATATATGTATATATATATATAGTTTAATGTGCGCGCATGTTCGATTTCTCTCCACTCTGGAAATTCTCCAGTCCAGTGGCATTGCTAACGACCCTCGACGTTCCGCTTCCTGAATACGAATTCATTTCGCGTCCACCAATTTATTACAGGCTGCAGTGTGAGCGCGCGACCACGTTGAATTCCTGGACGAGAGGACTCTTCGGTATCCTCGTGACGTATTTTAAAACCTATCTACAATGGGTACCTGTGCTCTTGACGTCTGCGAGGACCAGGCACTCGAAACCTCGAAGCTCGAGCCCGCTTGAAATGCAATTGGTCGACTAAAATTGTTTCCGCATTAATTGATTCGTCGAGTGACACGATCTCGTCCACTGGCACTGATTTGTACAAACTATTTGTTGGCTCCGGAATTAATTATGTAAAAAATGTATTATAAAAATCTGCATATTTTTATTAAACCTTGGATGAAGTCTTGTGTCATTTTTTTAAATATTCTAGTTTATAATGCATGACTTTCATCACTTTTAGATAAGAATAGAATAATCTCTTTGCGCACGATATGCCATCGAAGAATACAATCAGTCGGCTAAAATTGAAACCCCATTAATTGATTCGCGTCAAGCAACACGATTTCCTCCGTTAGCCCTGATTTGTAAAACATATTTGCTGGCTCTATAATTTATTATAAAAAAAATAATCTCACATAATCTCTTCATTTCCGATATGCCATCGAAGAGTGTTATGCCATTTATCGCGAACGATCAATTTCCTTTTAGCGGAGTTGGGTTGGTGAAAAAAAAAATTTTAACCCACACTGAGGAAAAGAAATCGTTGATACAACAAAAATGTTTATTTCAATCGACAAGATTTGAAAAAATTGAAGCAAATAATCGTTTAACAAAACAATGCTTTAATTATACCAAACAAATAACAGCTTTGAACGTATCTCACGTGCGACTTTTGGTTAATCCAACTAATTCTTTTTCTCTGTGTGACATTTGATAATTCGTCTGGGACGGAAATCTACCCCAATCACGAGTTCTTGGGGTTGATATCGACGGTGCATCGGGAACAGAATACCACTCGCTTCGCAGAAGCTCCCGATGTTTATTCGCCGAAGATAAATTCCCGGTGCGAATTTATAATTTCTGCAGTGTCTATATGTGCATCTATCTTATCGTTCGCTAATAATAAACGGCGCTTATCGCGTTGGATTCTTTGTGGCATAACCGTGCTACGCACACGCCGGACGGACGCAGGGGAAATGGAAACTTTTCGTCCTCAAGGTAAAAGTCTTTATCGTGAACTTTTCTGCAAACCGGAGGAAATTAGACGAAGATTTTTAAAAAATGCATAACGCGATAAACCTTTTTGCATTTGCATTGAGCGCATATCTTCGATTCGACTTTCAGACGATCCACTTTAGCGCTATCACGTTCGGCACATGTGCGACCACGGAATCTCCCGAGTCTTTCGTGCGGACAGAGGAGCATCGAGAGTGTGCGGAAGAAACAGGTCGGCATGCACGTGCGTATCTTCCACAAACGCACGTGCCGCGTCTTGCATAGCCGACGAAGGCCCCTTCTCCTCATCTCGGCCTGGTGCGTATGTATACCTTATCATTTTTCTGAACCGAGTTATCGGGCGATTAATTATTTAGCCGCGGCAATTTCCGTCTTGATATTCACGGAAAATTACGCAACCGAATGGAGGTGTATGTGGTCGAGAAGGCAATATACGCGTTTTATCGATGAATTCTTGTACTCGATGTATCTTCGATGATGTACTCTTATCTTCCGTATCATGCGAATCGATTAACCGAGGTGATTTCCGAAGTCGTATGAAACGGAGCCATTTCAGATATTCTAGGTTTCCTAGTTTTCTAGTCAAAAAGGACGGTTATGGACCATTTTAATTTTTTTGCGGATTACGATTCTCACTGCGAATATACCTCGCACTGCGGCGAGCTCAATGAGACGGCACGACCGCTGTTCTTGTGCAATGTTTTGACAAATTGTCCAATTGTTTATCATTTTTAACGTTCCTGCCCTTGTCTTATGTAAAGCTTTTTTGTAAAAATTAACCATTTTTGACCTTTTCGGACTATTTTGGACCATTTTTTTTTTAGGATTACGATTTTATAATTCGCACTGTGTCGAGCTCAATGAGAAGGCACGAGCGTTGTTATCGTGCACTGCTTAGCCAAATGATGCAATTGTTTATATTTTTAACTTTCCTGGCGTTGGCTTATTTAAAACTTTTTTATCACCGACAAATTCCACTTATAGAACCTCTTATCGCGAGAAACCGCTTGAATTCTTTAACAATTGTTGCAACGCGTTTTTTGACCCGCTAAATAATTCCCTCCGATACGTTATAAGTTATGTTGCTGCGCCGTCGATCATCGATGTTACTCATCGGCTATGCGAAGGCGTCCGGTTCCTCGATACCATATCCAATTTTTTCCGAGCTCGGTCGAGCTTGTATAATTAATGAAAAAGTATTGGATGGCGTAAGTTTATCGCAACGTCTTGGAATATTTACGAACAGATAAAGATATATATATATATGTATATATGGGGCATTCCATACCATTTTTTATATGACTGAACTAACTCTCAAAAGCTCTCAGATTTTTTATTAGATTTTATAAAATTGTTTATAATTATAAATAATTATAAACAATTGTGGCGATCAATAAGTTAATTTGTTTAAATGGTAAAGATTTAAACAAATTAACTTATTGATCGCCACAATTAAAAAATCTGAACAAATTCTAAAAAAAACCTTGTTTCGTATACGAAAAAGCAAAATGTTATGATTCGAGCCGAAGTGGGCGAGCGTCAACTTCGATTTTTATGCAAAAGAAACAGTTAAATAAATTATAAGGAAAAATCAGTCGATTATGGGTTATCACTTGACTATTTTTATACGCGACACTGCGTTTTTGGAAAATCCTCCAGATTTTTCCGAAGAGTTAAATTTTTTTTTTTCAAGTTAAAAAAAGATCTAAAAGTTTCAAGTATAAAATGCCCCATATATGAACACGAGAAACACACAGATGTTGCACGAGATAAAAAAATACAAAGATCAGTAACCTCGGTGCTCTTTTCAATAATCGTAAAAAGAAATGACGAAAACACTTGAACAATCAATGGTGTACATTGCCAGTTAGTAATACCAAAGCGACTTTGCACTGTGCGGTTTGCTCACGACTTAAGCCATCGAACATGCTACACACAGTAAAAAAAAGTTTGAACTTTTTCAACTTATTCTACAATTTTTTATTGATTAATTTTCCGATCGGATCATCCGGCTCTATTAAAAAAAAAAAGTGCAAACTAAAATTGTCAACGACACAGGAAATAAATGGAAAATAAAAGAAAATAAAAGGAAACCTGAACAAACGAGTTTGTCATTTATTTAACAAAATTATTTTTACTGTGCAGGTTGAGTATTAATTTGTGCAGCGTTAAAAATCGCTAAAATGATTTATAAAGAAAAATCTTTTTTTTCTCTTCTAATCTTAATTTACATTAACGACGGATCAAAGTGAAGTATAAATAGAGATTGTTTACCATCGATTATCATCGTTGAATAATCCGAGTACGTGCAACGAAACGATAAAGTCATCGATTGCGTCAGAACATTGTGGGTCACCTACGGGCTGCGATAGATCTAATAGAATTTTATAATTACAACGCTGCGGACGTGCCCTTGCTCACCCGCTGTAACCTCGGATAAACAACACTACGCATATTCTATTGGTGGAACGACTAACAATTGCAGTCATTGAATAATTAATCTAGGCATTAAAAAAAATTATCGGACGCGTCCGATCGGCACTTGTTGAATACCAATTTGAACGGCTGCAAATTGTTTAACGCATAGATAATAAAGCTATGCGACGCAATTGAAGATAATGATCTTAATGCTTGCAATGATCTTCCAGAAATTACTGGCGGATATCGAACGACCTTCTTGATGATCTTCAATAACTTTAATATTTAAAAAAATAATTCCTTCATTTATTGCAAGATTACGTTGTGACGTCGTTCCGGTTTTAAAAATGTATTTTTTTAAACCTGTAATACGTCACTTCCGGTTTGAAAATCGAATCTTTTGCTTAACCTATAATTTGATTAATCTCGAATTTAGGACGCACCGAACTTATGTGGCGTTCTACTATAGAGACGTCTAAAAAAACTCGACAAAGCTATGAGTCACTTCCCTCGTCAAAGCAAAGTAATTCTTAACGTTCGTAATGATCAGAGATTAATGGAAGATAATGAGCCTCCCAATGATTTTCAGTAACTTTAATATTGTTTTAAGCAATTAATTCGTTAAAAAATTTCGTTGTGACGTCACATACGGTTTAAAGAATGTTATCATTTTGACCGGAAATACGTCACTTCCGGTTTGAACCTCGAATTGTTTTCATAGTATAAAAACGAATTCATCTCGAATTTAGGACGCATCGAACTTACGCGGCGTTCTAGTGTAGAGGCGTCTAAATAATCTCGACAAACCCACGCGTCTCTTCCCTCGTCAAAGCAAAGTAAGCTCGTTCGACTAGACTAGTCGTAAACGTTCGAGTGACATCAAAGTGAAGAAAAAAAAAAAATTTGTCACCGCAGTCGGTAGGACTCGAACCTACGCTCCCAGAGGGAATCTGATTTCTAGTCAGACGCCTTAACCACTCGGCCACGACTGCTACGGAGATAAAACGACGCACGTCGCTTTTTGTGGAGTTTACAAACAGGTCTTTTCAGTGATGCATTTTTAACGATCCGATCGAACGTAACGAGAATAATTGATATGACGGTCGGAAAATTATATGTAATTAATGTGTTTTTTATTTTTATGTCGATGAACACATAATTTTAGTCATGTATATCCAAGCAGATTGTACCATGAGCAGTCGTGGCCGAGTGGTTAAGGCGTCTGACTAGAAATCAGATTCCCTCTGGGAGCGTAGGTTCGAGTCCTACCGACTGCGATGGAATTTTTTTTTTTCTTCAATTTTCTACTCTCACCTCTTTCAAGTACAGCAGAAGACACTTAGACATTAAACGTGGAACGACAGGGAGGTAGAAAAAAATTCTATTCGCTAATTTGAAGTGTTTCTATTAAAATTCACTCCGAATACGTTTGATTACATCAGCGATCGACGGATTCATAATTAAAGATCCACACCACAATATTCATGCTTACCATGGCGCAATAATAACTGTAACCATAAGATAAGAAATATATATAGTCTTAACGAGGACAATGATGAAAATTATTTGTTCGTACTTAAAAATTACATATTCGCAAAGAAGCTGCGGGGTTGACCTCTGCTCACAGCTGGCCACTTGTACGCTCCAATATTTTGTTTTTATTTATTTTTTTCCAAATTTTTTAAGTTTTGTTTTTTTCCCCTTTTTTTCTTCTGGTTTATACTATTGAATCACGAATGATACAAGAAATATTTCGAAAATATGCTCGCGGTTTAACATCTAGAAATGGAAAAAGATCTACGGACTAATACTTTTGACGACCCGAAGAGATTTTTTTTCCTAATTTATAGTGTGTACGATGGTCATGACGAATATCGATACTTTAAGTTTTTTTTTATTTATTTATTTTTTTTTTATGCTATAATTTACGTATAATATATATTTTGTATAATACATAATCTATATCCATAACTAGTAGAGAAGGGGCCAGTGCAAAAGTCTCCAGACAAACGGACGAGCTAGTGGTGATTTTTTTTTCTTTTATTAAACGCAAGTGAGGATCTTTAAATTTGTTCTACGTTCGCTTCGACTCTACCGTTCAATTAGCCTAGCTAAAATTTATTTTCATATCGGACAAGCTTAATTTTTATCAATCAATTTTGGGACTCTTCGATGGATCTTTCGAGCAATGTGGCATCAATGTGGCCCGTTGCACGTTCGTCTGGATCACCTGGAATAGAGCACCATTGCACTGCCCTTATCCGTCGTGTTTAATAATTATCTATACCAATATTAAAATCTGTTTTAATTTTTAAAATTTTTTTTCTTTAATTTATTTTTGTTTTCCCACACGATTTCTCGCGATAATCAAACTGTGAAAAGATTTGACTGAGGTCATCTCATAGATCTGGTGATTCTAAACCGGGTCGAATATACATATGAGCGCATTAATCGTATTAATTCACGACGAGATGCTCTCTAATTGAGGGAGGCACTTTGTTCAATCGGGGAAAAAACCGTGACGAACAAGTGGTCGCAAAAAATGTTTAGACCTTCCTGTTTAGTTTGAAGCATTGTATTCAAGCAGAATTTTTCTTTTTTCTTTGTCAGCGACCAAAATTAAACAAAAATGTACCGAACATTTTTGTTTAATATGCAGATGGAGAAACTCCCCACTTAAAGACTGTTTTTATTTTTGTTCGACATCGAAAATTCGAAAAGATCGCGGTACATCGTTGTTTTATGTGTATATGTATATTTTTTTATCATAAAACACACAGTTACTGATTTTTTTCATTTTTTTCACTAAATACGATAGTACTTATCGTTAGGTAGAAAATTTCTAACGTCATTTATTTACGGAACACCATGTTGCAGATAATGGAAAAAAATGAAAAACCATAAAAACGTTACGAGACTTTCGTTTTGCTTCGAGAATCTAAAAACTTTCGCCGAGTTTGATGAAGCAATTAGAAAAATTGGAGAAATAAAATATCGTGAACGAATCGTTGTCGTTATTATTTATACGAGGCAAGATCTTTCGTTTGCGCAAATAACGAAGCCTCGTACATTTTTTTCACGTAATTCGGAACGAATTTTTTTTTCAGTGACTTCAATTTCGTTCGTCGAATGTAAAGTCACGTGCCCACTAATTTTTTTCTCGTGAAAGAACGAAACTCTCGTGCGCGAAAGAAAAAGCAGTCGTAGCAGCGAATATAAAAAAGGTGTATATAGAAAATAATTGATATGAAGCAAAATTTTATCGTCGAGATTTTCAATTTTCCTAAAAATTCATTGGCATCGTGCCCGAAGAGGCCTCTCCGTGTTTTTTTTTTTTTTTAAGTTTATCTTTACTTCTTACTCGCGGAGACCTCGCGTTTCTACGCCGCTATGAGTTTACTTAACATTAAGTCTAGATGAATTTCTAAAGTATCTTTTTTTTCTTCTTTTTTTATCTTCTTTAACTATAGTCTTGCTTTATTTTGCAGAAGATTCTTCAGCTTTTTTTGTCTTTAATTTCTTTGATCGTATGTAAAAATAGATTTCTCATCGTTCTCCCAATTCGCGTTACCCGCCTATGTTTTTTTTCTTCTCATCGTCTAGATACTCTCTCTCGTCTCTCGCTTCTTGATCGTTGTACCAAACTAGAGTGGGCAAGGTAGAGTGGGCAGGGGAAGAAATCGTAAATTATTCGATTATCGATTCAATTTTTTTTTTTACACGGTAGAAACGCGAGTATGTAGTCGGACCTCACCTTCTGTATGAATTTAGAGAAAACAAAAACGCTCATATTTAATTTTACAGCGGCGTTCGTGTAGAGCTAAGGACGTTATCGTGATTAAAAAAGGCTAAGAATATAATGAGAATTTTTTTTCTGCTGCTCGGTATTCATTTCATTCTTTTTTTGTTTTTTTTTTGTTTTTTTTTCTTTTAACTAGACATCAATCATATCGGATCGTCGGGCAGTTCACGATTATCGGGGTACATAATGTAATCCGTAAACATCTAATTAGGCTAAACACGCTTCATTATGGTACTAGCTAATTTTTAACTTTAAAGTTATTAAAACGCTGATACACCGAGGTTTCCTAGTTCGAATATTACATCGCTATCAAAGGTTTTTTTCTCTCATCTAAGTATCGACTATCGACTACTTATGTGAGGACAGAACGACGAGAAGACCGAGGCTCGCTGGAAAATCCTTTCCCTTCTAATAGCATCGAGCGTTTTACCGTTTTAATCAAATGGATGAAAATAAATAAATTTCACGTGTTTGAAAAACGACGTTTATTTGATATTGCAAAAAAAATTCTTAACATTTTTTAAATTCAATCTTCAATCTCAATTTTTTTTTTAAGAAACGAAGGCATCGAAGAGCCTCGGTTTTCTTCACGAATCATCCTCAAAAGTGCACATTGAGTCTACTCGTTAATTCAGCAATAACTGCGAGAGCATCTTGATTTCCATGCTGCTTCGATGCTGATTGCGACGAGGCGATACAGAAATAAATAAAACGACGATACTTCACCGATAACGCCTCTGTCGTACGAAATTTGAAAAAACCATAATGATCCGTGATGTTCGCAAGACTCGACACAGGCTCGTCCGAAAAAAAAAATTGTACGCGCAAGTGAACGATAATTCGTTCGCGCAACGAAATATCGTGTTTCGAAAAGCAACACGAAAATTTGCACGCCTCGCCTCCATCGATTTACACTATAAATAACTCTTAACAATGAAAAATATCTTCAACACTGGAGAATAAATACGATTACAAGAGAGAGGCGAACAATGTCATCTCATAGAACATTATCGGTTTGCAAAAAGTTCCATTTTTTTTTTCTTCACCTTTTCTGTTTTCATTTTTTTTTTCTTTTTTTTTTCACATAGATTTTGACGAGGCACTGTTCAGTGTTCATACTAGAAACAATAACAATATTAGATTATCGTTAGATTCGGAGAGCGGGTTTGCACGCCGTATTTTTTTCCCTTCCCACGAAATAGTCCCGTGAATAGCGGATATTAGAAAATAAATCTCTCTTACCGTTATCTTGGAAGTTTCGCTTACTTAAAGTATATCTTTTTTTTTTCTTTCTTTCATTCATTTATCTTTTGCTTTCTAGGCGCCTAGCTGAATTATCTTAGGAAATCATTGGGTGATGTATTTTTTATTTCATTTATTACGTGATTTTTTTTATTCATCGCTAAGTCACGGAGTTTCAAGCTAATTGCGTCGACGTTAAGCTAAAACGAGTAGGCTAACGTAGATTCGAGGGATACAAGAGAGCCACCGACCGTAATTTTTTTTTTTCACTCACTTACGAAATATTCATCGTCTCTTACATTTTTTTGTCACCACATGAAATTTTTTTAAATATAGTAACGCCGTTGTTTAAGCGCTCGAGAATCGAGGCAAAAATAGATGACCGGTCAGCGTGGATCGCGCTATTGTCGTGGTCGCATGGAACTCGCGCGATTACGGATGGGTGGCTCAAATTCGTAGGTGATATGTCAGCTTAAAATTTTATTTTTTTTTACGTCTTTATTTTTCATATTTCAAATTATTCTTTTAATTTTAAAATTACAGAGATCATTTTTTTATCATTGATAATGAATTGTCGATAAAGACAAACGAGAACATGGTGCATGATATTGAGAGTTCGTGTGGATGTGTGTGTGTGTCGTATGTGTAATATGTGTAAAAGAAGATACAAAATAATATTGTAAATTGGTTGACAAAGAAATAGTGGACGGTTGGAATATAAAGAATGAAAAGGTTTTCTCGCTGTATAGATAAAAAAATTGAACGAAGAGAGATAATGGGACAAAGAGAGATAGAGATAGATAGATAGAGAGAGAGAGAGAGACAGTTTCAATCACTGATATAGAAAATTTTGATGTAAATACCATCTGTATAGGTGGAGAATCTGTAGTTATATAAATAGAGTTATTCGTTACTAATGTACGTCGCTTGTTTACAAAAAAAAGGATAAAAAATAATAAAAAAAAGTAAGTCAAACAAGACAAAAAGTGAATTCGTTCTATCTAGAATCCGAAATAAAAATTTACTACCTAATTGAAGTCTAGATACGTTTAAAACTTAAATAAACGATTCTGATGTGATCAGTGTATTCGATAAATTCATTCTGTGTTCGCGTTCCGCAGCCGGCGATTTGTTCCGAGCCTTCCATTTTCTTGTATTTGTTTTTTTTTTGCTTTCTTTCTTTTCTCATCAGCTGATTCAATTAACGTGAATTTCATTTAAGTTCCGATGCACTCGTGTAGCGTTCGGTGAATTCGTAAATGCAACACTTCGGCGGTTGCTCTACGTGATTCCATTTTTTTGTTGTCATTTTTTCCCTTCATTTCATTAAATTTATTTATTTACGCAAACATTAAACGGTTTGTACGTGAATATTTTTGAAACATAAAATATCTCGTTCACATACCCACTCGATTGTAACCTCTTCGTAATTAAAATATACCTAGATGCTTGCTAGGCATGCGAATAAAATTAAACTCGATTGAGCGAGCCTCGAAGTGATCCCTCGAATTATTAGAAGCTTGACAAGATGAATTTAATTGTCGGTAGATTTAATTGTCGAAGCGAGAAAAAAGCGGAATAAATGATTGCCGGAAGGGCAAATGTAAATTCGAACTCGAGAAAAACGAGCACTAATCGGAACTGGAAACACTTGTGCCTGTGTTACAAGACACGCTCACGTCAATTAGTACAAACATTTCTATAGTAACCATTTTGCTCGTCCTAAGCGAAGAATTCGTTCGTCCGACCACGATTATTCGACTCGTTGCAAGGTCGACTTTAACCCTAGAAAAATCACCGATCGTAGTATTTCCAGGACTAAAGTGACGTGACAATCTTCCGAGGCTAAAACATAGCCCGTTATCAGAAATTCGTATTAACCAACATTTCGCGGCTTCGTTACTGGATGGCCGGATATCGCACGATAGACGAGATCAGAGCAGACCTTGCTTCCACCTTCGATTCGATAGACGCGATGAAGAAAAAAAATAATAATGATCTGAAAGAAATTGTAGCTAATCCTACCATTTCTCTGATTAATGATCATAGCCTTCAGGATATTTTTTGTCGAAGGTGTGTCTTCGTTAAATCGGAAAGCAGAAGCCACGCCCGGCATGCGCTCTCATCTCGATTACGGTGTAAAAATCATTTCCTTTTGATCCGGTTGAACATGTGGAGAAAATATCTTTTAAAAAGTGGCGAATCGGTAGTGTAATTTTTGTGGACATCGTTCGAGGCTCGCTCGTCGAGAACTACTATTTCTTCAGAATTACGAAATTAGCGTAATCAACTACACCGTTCTTCTATAGGGTCGAGATCCTGAGAATTGGCGTTATCGACGATCTCGCGACGCATTAGTGTCGGATGCGGTGGTCCGGCGAGCATTCTGGGCGGGTAAGGCGCCTCGACGACGCACGGAATTGATCGGACGCACGGAGATCTTGTCCCAGGCGAGCTTGTTCAGAGTGGCCAGCCCGTGAACGCACATTACGCTCTGTGGATGGGAATGACAGTGATGCTGATGCTGCAGTACCAGGGCTGTTTGGTGAGATGCCGGTGCGGAAGGATGAGGATGTGAGGTGAGCCACGTCACGCCTGGCTCTGCTCTGTGTCATTTGCCGTTCGTCTGCAGGGCCGCGTTGATCTGCGCCCACAAGTCCTTGTTGCACGCCGGTGATCTGATCGGATTTTTAAAAAATATACATTCAGTACAAACTTTCGACGATTTGGTACAAAAATCCGACGTTTCCTGTACGATATTAGTTACGTTTTAAGGATGCATCGCTCATACATTATCAAGCAAAAATGAGATTCAGTGAGAATTTGAACACTTCTTAGTGGTATTAAAATTTGAAAAAACCGACTTTATTAAAGATGCTAAGATCATTTATTTTGCATAATAATACTGTCCAAAAGTAATTAACAAATTGTTAAAAAAAAGGAAGTGTTCAACAAATAATCAGAAAACCTTTTTTTCTACTTCTAATAAGTTCGTTGATTTTGTAGAAAACACATGATTTTTTTCGAAATTTTCTTACATTTTTGAATTTTCCGTTTTTGACATTTTTTTACTGAATAACTGCAGAACCGTTGGCGCAATCGCGGCGAAACTTTTTGAGTGTACTGTGGAATCGTCATTTGGAAACATATACAAACTTCGTGTCTCCACACAGATTTTTGAAATTTTCGAAGAAAAAAAATTTCAAACAAGCTAATTCTTAAATAAATTATATGAATTCTAAAAAAAATCAAGGAATTCATTTGAAGTGAGAAAATGAAAGATCTACCGATTTTTTTAATAATTAATTTTTTAACTAATTAGTTAATAACTTTTTGGCATTATTATTATGCAAAATCAGAAGACATCATTACTATGGCGGATTTTTTTCAGATTTTTGTCACACGCGAAGTACTGAAATTTTTGTCGAACTAAACATTTGGTTGGGAATGTATGTGTGACGCATCCTTAACATACATTTTTCAACGACCACAACGTTTCTACGAAAAAATAATCAGTGTGTCTGTGAAAGCCTAGGAATGCGCCTCACCGTTTTATCGACTGCAGCCACTCCTTGAATTGCGTGTGACCCTCGGGTGTTATGTGAAAAGCCGCCCTCGCCGCGCACACGACGCTGGCGAATTCCTCGTACTCACCGGTCATAAGGTGGTACAATTTGTGATGTATGCACTGAATATACCTGGAACATCGATGACGCGCAGCAATTAATAAACAATTCGTTAGACAATCGATCTCGATAATTGCTGTCGTTGACTTACATTTGCTGGCACTTGTGCACGAGTGGAGCCAGCAGTGCCGATCTGAGATGTTGCAAGAAGAGAGCGGGATTGCTTCTGGAAAGGTAATTTGCCGCTTCCAGGGCGACGTCGTGAAGAACGAACGGACTGACGATGCTGTTGACCGTGCAGATGCATAGCTGATGGAACCATTGCGTTCCGAGACGCTTCGAGATTCTCAAAAGCCATTTAACGTCCTCGCCGTAGGGTGGATTGCGAGCGTACTTCGCTTGCGGCCGGTCGTCGTGAACTCTGCGTGCGAGCGTCTCCAGTGCGAGCATACCGACGCGATACGCGGCGACGAGTGCCCGAAGCTGCGAGGGGCTGAATGGTTGACTCTGTCTGTGGACCTGCGTGAGTAGCGGATTGCCGATATTTTATTAAACGAACTTATTGAATGGTAGTCGGTGGAGTGTCTCGACTTCACGTACCTGAGGTTGCGCTCTCACCGTGGATATGATAGGCTGCGCCTGGACTAACGATGGACCTGGCATTCCGTTCTGGCCTGGCATTGGTCCAGCTAGATTCGCTTGAACCTGTTACGATATCAATAAATTAATCAATATATCCTAGATACGATAATAGTAGTTTGGTCGAAGCTACTGCACCTTCTTGTTTTACCGACGGAACGCGGCGATTTCATAGAATCGACTTTACGTCGTTAATATGTTCGGCGTGCACTTGAATTTCGTTTGAAAACGTTCAAGAAATAAAAAAAATCGAATATTACAGATCGTCGCGAAAACCAATATGGGCGCTCAAATTTTGAATGCTAGCGATTTTGTTGGAGATAAAATATTCCGGAACTCACATACGTAAAACGAGAGCGCACGCAGACACTCCGAAATTCACAAGTTATTCGAAAATCGTCACACAGTCTATTACACAAAAGAAAGAATCATTTAAAGTGTATTCTACGTTTGCGTTTACCGTTCACGTGACGAGTGATCAAATAACTACAATATTAACAAATAAAAGAAAATTTTTGTAAATCATGCGGTGATTAGATATAAAATCTTATAATCAAGGATCTATGTCAGTGTCATAGTTAATACACGTAGCGTATTAACAATTCTAAATTGAAACTACGAAATCGCCGACTTCCGTTGGTAAAAATGGTAAGTAAGGAGTTAAAAACGGATCCAGCATCCAGCATCCTGTCAACACTCGCGTTATTCGTTGATCGTATACTAATCGGTCGACTCACATTGACCGGCATGGGTTGCTGCATGCTGAACATATGATGCGTTCCCGGCGGTGGATGCACGTTCACAGTCGTGACGGTCGGCTGCGGTGCGTAGTACTGTTGCACCGGTGGAGGCTGCGTGGCGGGCGGAGGATGCCGAGGATGCTGCGGGTGTTGGGGATGCTGGGGATGCTGGGAGTGTTGAAGATGAGCGGGATGAGGCTGGAAGCCCGCATGGTACATCTGAGGCGGCCGAGGCTGCATGTGAGGCGGAGGCGGGGGCAGAGCCACTCTGTGAGGCGGCATCGGGCCACCGAATGGCGGCAGCGCGTGATGCGGGTGCATGAAACTGTACGGCCCGACCGCGTATGACATCGGAACTCCTGGAACAAATATATTTATGTAATTAAAAAATGTATTACTTTGCGAATTGATCGTGCGATTATTACCTAAAGGAGCCAGCGTCGTTATAGCTGGATGGGGCGGATACGGCTGAGGTGGTGGCTGAGTGCTCGTCACGACGACCGTCGGGGCTGGTCCGGGCATCATCTGTCCCGTGGCCAAATCCACCGTCGGCCCAGCGTCCACCAAGAGCGTACCGTTCGGATCCAGCTGAAGGGAGTCGTGAGGTATCTCGTCCTGCTGCTCTCCGCCGGGCGTGTGCTGCGGAAAATACGTGTAAAGTATACATTTCCGTTTCTACCGACAAACTTTTACGGTTTCCGAAAAAAATGTCGAAGACACTAAAGTTACAAATACTATAATCATATTACGATTCTCACCCTGAGATACAGCTCGTACCAATATTTTGCCACTTGGAACAGAACTTCCGGATAAACACCGCCACCCTTGGCGGTGTTCTCAACGGTGATACACGCTGTTTCCAGCATAAGGTCGCTCTGCTCTTTGCACTGGAAGTACACATTTTTCAATCCCAATTAGTATAAATCGACCTCGGAAAATAATCCTTATAACTAAATAATTAAAAAAAAAATTATTTTACTTTTTATATTTTGATCGTCTAAATTACCTGCAGAATAGCTCTCTGTATCTCATTCGGATTGAGGGCGTGAGCGTGCGGTAGGCAGGATAGCGCGAGCTCAGCGGCGGCGCGGACCATGTTGGGGTCGCTACCGCGGGACGATTTGTCGGCAATGCTGACGGCTTCGGGTGGCGTTAGATGACCCTCCCAGCTGTCGATGAGGAACCATATCGCGGGCGCGCCGATCTCCATCGCTTGTCCGGTTATCCACGACACGTGACTCGAGTACGTTCGACTGAGCCAATTCGGGCTGACGCAGTTGTGAAGACCGAGGGCGTAGAGACCAAGCTGGAAGGCACACATGTGGAGCGCTCTCTGGGGACCGTGATGATTCTGGTTCGTCGAAGCTTGAGTGAAAAGCGACGTCGAGCTGTTGCCACCGGCCTTGGCCAGCACGGTTTTAGCGAGCTCGCACATGAAGTGCGCGCCGGCTTCCGACGGCTGGTTCGGTATCGACGGATACACCCGCTTGCTCTTGTACCTGCGGACACGTGAGGGCAAACATTTTATACGTGCAATCGAATACAAATTTCGAATGAAGTACATACTTGGATACACAAGTGCACGCCTAAAATTTGAAGCGTTTCGAACGAAAGAAAAAAAAAACAATAAATTGAAAATGTCAAACTTTTTTTTTCCTCTACTGGAAACAATTTTCTATAGAAATCCACCGTCCGATTTGAGTACCGCCAATCTCGGTGGATCCGTTTTTTTATCCCATTTACATCTCTACCACTCACAACGCTAACCAAAATCTCTATCCGAATATAGGCGTTCAAGGCAATCTTTACCAGATAAAAAACTACGATAATCAAAACAAAACTCTACGGGAATTGAAATAAAACTCCAGCGGAGTACAAGCCTAGACAGGGAGCAAGCTAACTTTTTTTTCTATTTATACGGTGTCGCCTTTGATCTTGACAAATAAAATTTAAATTGTTTGATCAATTCTCGTCAAATTGTGATGTAAATGTGCCTGCTTTTAAAGTCCGGTAAATTTTTTGCGCTACTGCAAACAAAAAATTGTTTCTACCAACTACATACAAAAATCTTTAAGAATCGCAAAAAAATGATTAATTTTTTATTTAAGGTCTCGTCAATCACCAAATTTCCTTGGTCCTCGTGGAGACGGGCGGCTGGGTCGGTTGCGGTTGCACGGTTAGCGTGCTCATACCACTCTCGAGCTCGGCGCTCGTGCTGCTATGGGGTCTGCTGCTCGTGCCCGCACCGCTGTCGCAGTTGCCGCCAGCGTCGGTTCCAACCAGCGGCGAGGAGCATGCCTTGGCACGACGAAAACCAGCCAACTGTAGTAACAAATTTCACATTATTCTCACACATTTTCGTCGGACGCGTTCGATTTTTTTTTTTTTTTTTATATCGATTATTCACCTCACTCTTCGTCGGCGGATTCGAGCTGTAGTAACTACTGAGAATCGGCGATTTTATCAATTGGTGAACGTCCCGATCCAAAAGCTTGTCCATTATCTTGGCGACTTTCATTGGCTCGTCCTTGTAGTGCACGAGCAGTGTGATCGCCAGGTCTCCCCTGCAAAAAGAAAACGAATGAGAAACGTGTTAATATGACAATAATCTTGTATATATTTTTGGAACGTTGTTTGTTTGTCTCATTTTTCAAGAACCCGGAAATCTCATTTTTCATATTTAATTTTACTGCATACGACAATCATATTCTTCCCTGCGATTTTTTTACCCGTACATTTATTTTATTTTTATCTTAACGCTTAGTGTGCATTAGGGTTCAATTTTTTTACTCCAACGTTGTCCCGTTTTTTTCGTCTAACACCAATTTCAAACACGTTTTTGGACGGGTTTTTACCCGGGTTTTTTATCGATATCTGATTGCGCAAGCTTAAAGTTTGATCAATTCACTGCAAAAAGTGTCTTGACCTTTTTTCCAAAAAGTGCATACCGACATATTCGAGACCGGTGGTCATATTGACCCCGTGTGCACGTAACAATTCGCTACAAAGTAGCGAACAGTTCACTACAAAGTAGTGCATACTAAGGGTTAAGTATACCATAAAGTTACAAATTGCATATTTATCTTGTTATTAATGTATCCTGCTATTATCTTGTTATTAATTTTGTATTTGCTATTATTGTACAACTTCTGAATAATAAATGTTCTAAGTGTATGTGCAGCGCTTGAGAGGACGTGTCTCGGGGCGCCCAATGAATCTTTCGAAGTGCCCGAGCAACGACAAACCGCTAGAACACGATAGAATAATACATGTCCACAAATGTTAAGACGAAGTACCTTTGTCGCCGAGTTCCTTCGCACAAGAGTGGATGATCAGCCTCGCTGACGTTGGCCTTCAGTCCAAGTGCGGCGACCGCCGCGTCGAAGCCGAGATTCTCATCGCCCTCGTTCGCGAGTATCGGCCAATCGGCTTTCAGTCTTGGTGTGTTGAGGGCGTCGAAGATGAAGCTGGCCAGCATTATCGGCAGAAGAGCGTGTCCTCTCGAGCGCAGAACGCCGTCCCTCAGCTGTTCGGCTCTGTGTCTCACCATCGCCAACTCGGCCGGACCGAGGGGAATCCGTTTGAGCAAACCAACGAGATCGCTCTCCTGATGAGCCAACTTCACCTCTAGCGGCTTCGTGCTCGCCGGCGGCCTCGCCATTTCCAAACCGAACAGACCGACTCTGAACGCCAAATTGTGATGATCCGGATTCTCGGCGAGAACGGTGCAGAGAAATCCACACTTCGCCAGAGTCGCTGAGGCCAGGCAGGTGAGCTGGTGCGAGGCGGGATTCACCAATGGCTGGAACAAACGATCAAAACGATTTTACAATAGATCGTCAAAAATTATCCCACGTGAATAAAAATGTATATGTACATATCGAAATTATATCTGTGAAATCAATTTTCTGTAAAAAAATTGATACATTGTCTGAAAAATTCGATACATTTTCTATGAAAAATGTAATCAATTTTCTGCGAAAAATGCAATCAATTTTCTGTAAAATATTTAATATTTCGATACATTTTTATTACATCGATGATACCAAAGAGTGAATAAAAAAACTAAGCTACCTTTTTACGTTTTCCCTTCACTGGCATCGCCGGGACTTCGATCATAAGATCGGGAGGATTGGCGAGCAGTTCCTCGGCCAGCTTTATGCCAAGTATACAGGCCTCGCGCGTGTGCCCGTGAGCGTACAGTCCCTCCGCTCTGGCGAATAAAACGTCCCAAGGATCTTCGGTTTTCTTTAGATTGCCGAGTACGGCGGTGGTGTGCGCAGCACCTTGGGGATCGCTCTTGGCGTCTTTGCCCTCGGCGGTCGCGATGCTCGCCGCCGCTTTTGGATCATAATAATAAACGTTGTACTCGTCGCCCGAAGGGCTGTCGCTGCTCGACGAGGAACTCTCGTCCTTGGATGGCCGCCTCGAGGGATCCTTCTCAGCGTCGGACTCGTTCTCGCGCTTTTTCGGTGCGGCCTTGGGAACGGTAACGGCACGCGACGTACCCGCTATCCCAGGATCCCTGTACTCGACGAGGTTTGTCCTAGCGCACTTCACTTCGCAGACGGCTTTATTGTTACTACTATCACTACTATCACTATGTGTCTCGGACGAGGCGTTTGAGCGGTGCTTGTCCGAGTCTTGAGCGTTCTTCAAACTGACGTTGCTATTCGATGATGACTCGCTGCCGCCGCCCTCCTGCAACATAGTTCATTGATGTGAAATAACGGACAAACTAATGAAAAAAGAACACAAAAAATTGTTCGAGAGACTATTGTACTTTGACTATTCCGGCAAGACAAAAAATAAAAAAATTAATTATATCTATATTTGTTTCGAGAGTTAATTATTTCTTGGCACGCTTGTAATTACTGTGTCGTTAATAATATGTTGCGCGGGAAAATGATAATAATTGAAAAATCGAAGAAAAAAAAATTTTTAGGCGTTTTACCTGCGAATCCGTGTCACCGCAATTAGCGAATTCGCCGTATCCGTGTCTCACCAGAACGACTTGGGGTGTGCCCAGGAAAGGCGGTAGATTCGCCATGTCGGCGTCGTTCTCGCAGAAGCCCTCGGAGCTGACGCTGCTTCGATTGCCGTCGCCGCCACCGCTGCGCGAACAGAAACCCGGAAACTCACGGGAATTCAATCGTTTTCTGTCCATGTAACTGAATTCCACGAGGCCGAGATTCAACGGTCTGCGACCGTGATGATGGGACGTCGGGGGCTGACAGTTCAAAACCGCTGCGCTCGAATTCACCTTAAGAAAAAAAAATGAATTTTTTTTTAAATTAAAATCCGAAAAATTCAAAAATCACCTAAAAAAAAACAACTGCACATTTTTTCAATTAAATTTTGATGAAACATTGACTATTAACCCTATATATACTGTGTGTGAAATTTCAGCTTGAGGCACTTTCTCAACTTAAGGATGTATCACATATACGTTCTCAATTAAAAGTTTAATTCGATAAAAATTTCAGTATGCCAGTGGCCGCGATATGCCAAAAATCTGAAAAAAATCAGCCGTATTAATGACTTCAAGACCTTTGATTGTACATAATGACAATGCAAACCAGATTATGCAAGCAGTTCCGTACTTGTAGCCTTGAAAAATTGTCAAAAATGTAAGAAAATGACTTCTAGAAAATCAATTAATTTTTTTGAAAAAAAAGGTTCAGTGATCAATGAATTCATTTGAGATAAAAAAGGTTTACTGATTATTAGTTTGACCATTTTTTTTAGCAACTTGTTAATAACTGTTTGACGAGGAAGTGAAAAAAAAGTAAAAATCCAACGAACCTGATTAACTTCCGTCCTGGTATCGCCGGCGTGTCTGAAGCAAGTGAACGGGCAGTGATACATCGGATTGCTGCCGGCCGTGTAGGTAATCCCGGGCAGGGTGTACTCGTCCCAGTCCAAGTAGCACGCCTCGAGGGAGGGCTTGAAGCCCGTGAAGATCGCGAGGTCGGTCTTCAGCGAGTCCTTCTGCCCGCCGCCGTGATTGCGATTCTGCGAATTGTGCGACACCGAGCTGCCCCGGCTCTTGGTGACTTTGTCGATGATCTTCATGTGCCATCCGGTGAACTGTGCGCGAAGCATCTCGCGCTCGGACGGCGAGAGGCCGGGATTGAGCGCGGCGAGCCTCCAGAGGACGACGATCTCGTCGCAGAGCGAGGAGCAGGCGTGCTGCGATGCGTGAGCGTTGCTGTTGACGCTGCCGTGCTTTCCGCCGCCGTGTCCGGTGCCGTTAAGCAGGGCGACCTTCGTGTTGAACCACCAGACGAGGAATTGCTCGCAGGCCATACACTCCTCGGTGATGATCTCCAGCAGCGGAATGGCGTTGCGATCGGTGCGTTTGAACATCTCTCGGACGATCGAGAGGAGATTCCACATGCCTTCCGGTTCGCGGCCCCGAAGAGGGCGCAGGAGCGACGACCATTCGGTCGCCGCGGGTGGCGCTGTCGTGCTCAGATAGTTCACGTCGCTGAAGACTATCGGGGCGGGTACGCAAAATTTGATGAGAATTTTCTTGATGTTTCCGTGAAGAGTCTTCTCGTCCAGGTACCAGGAGGTCTGATCGTGGGCGGAGGCGCCGGCGGTCGGATCCGGAGCGCCGCAGTAGCTGTTTATCGCGCTCGGCTGGGCGGAGAGCAGCTCGTCCAGGAGACGCTGCGCCGTCGGCAGGATCTGCTGGGGCAACTCGCTTATCAGATACTGGGCGAACTTCTGCAACTGCTCGCGGTGCAGACGCGACAAGGACTCGCTCACCGGGGCTCTCAGACACACCTGCGTTGGCTGCGGACAGAATTAAGCGTACGGAGTCATTTTCGCACCGGGTGAAGTAAAGCACTATTTTATCGTCCGAAAAATGGAGTATCGGGTTAATACAAGGAAGCGGAAAAAATTTGAGAAAATGCCATACCATGTGTATTCTGTGGAGACAAACGGCCACGACGTGAGAACACCAGTACGCCGTCGAGGAACACGTGCAGTTGCACGAAGTTATTCTACGACGGTCGAAGGTAACCGCGACGTTGAACTGGGGCCTCGGGGTCGATAGTGGGATCATCGGTACGTGAACGCTGGCGCTCAGATGAAAACCTGTGGAGACGAAAAAAATAAAACTCATTTAAATAAGATACAAAGTAACGATTCCTGTTTTTCGGGTTTCATATTTGTATTTTTTTGTCTACTTTTATCTGTCCTGATAATCCACCATTCTTTTTTAACAAGATAAGAAACAATTCCTATTTTCAGTGTTCGATATATGTATATTTTCATTTTTATTTTTATTTGTGGTGATATTTTCTCATTTTATTATTTTTATTTATTTTTTTACTGATAATTAGTATCCAAGATTTTGGTTTTTGACTCACCTATCTGCAGCGGGTCTTTGACGCTCCGCGAGCGAAAGAGATGATCGCCCCGCTGAAACTCGTCGGCGCTGCCGTTCGCCAGGCACGAGTAGAGCCGTATGTCCTCCTCGTTGTCGGGAAAACTCCAGAAGGCTATCCTGAGCTGAAGTTGTTCCGGTACCGGGGGATATACGTGCTCCACCAGTTCGAAGGGTATGTGCGAGGCGACGCATCTTGCCGACAGCTCGCATAGCGTCGGAACCGCTTGACCGTCTGCAACCACAAAAAAATAAAACGTCTTACTAACAAGTATGTAATATTTTATTTGATGAATAAAACAGAAAGAATAAAATCATTGTATATCTTCTGTGGTTCCACTTGTAGGAAAAAATAGATCTATGCAATTCGCACGATAAACTGGGCGGCGTGTTTCGGAGAAAAAGAATGCCGATGTCGATACGTGACGGACATCGATCGTGTACCGAGTAAAAACTATTTTAAAAAATAGTACTGAGTTGAACTTAAAAAATGTTCTTAAATAAAAAAAAATATTGATTAAAATATTTCCAATTACTTGGCATTTAGCAATTGCCAATTGAGACAAATTCTGAATTCTGAGTCACCCCAAAAACAAACAAAGAAAAAATCTACAAAAATGTACAACGAAAAAATCTACAAAATAAAAAAAAAAACAAAATCTCACTTCGTACACGCTGAACACGCTTAAATTGTCGATTTATAAAATTCAATATAAGCTTCTATTCTATTTTCGTATATGTTTTTTCTCGCGTGAAAGAAATTTCCACTTCCTCGTCAAAGCCATGCTGGACGACGAGCCGAAAACTCCGGGGCGTTGCGCAAAATGCACGAAGCATCTGACACGAATAATCTGCGTGTTGGTCGGGTGGCCGACCAAGCGGGGCACGTTGCGACGATCACGTTCGCATAAAAATGTCAGCACGTGAATGTGTCATCACCACCGCATTACGCGTTAATGCGCTGTCTGCGCAAAGTGGATTAGTCGCGCTGGGACGTTCGTAGTCGACGGTTGACGGACGTGAGATTGAGAGAACGAAGCCGGAAGAGAGGGAGATTGGCGGACGCGAACCCCGGCCAAAACCCCGCGTCGCTCCGTCAAACCTTCCCTCGGCGATGCTGATACGAGAGAATTGCTAAGTCCAATTTTCCCCGAGAAATTTCTCTTCTCTATTAGAAATCATATCCACGAGGCTTACGTACGTCAGACTGTAGATCGGTCGTGGATAAAAATATAAGTAGCCTAAAAATGAAAGAGTAAAAATGGTTGAAAATTGCAATTTTCATTTCGCTTGCTTATAAAAGGTGAAAATTGGAATTTTTATATCGCTTCTTCATAAAAGTTGAAAATAAAAATTTTCATATCGCTTCCTTATAAAGGTTGAAAATTGAAATTTTCATATGGCTTTGTCATAATGCTCCCTCATTCGCGAAGCTTCCTCTGTGAGGTATGCAAAAATACAGAAAAAGAATAAAGAAACATTATGAGAAAGCCATATGAAAATTGCAATTTTCAACATTTATAAGGCGGCGATAAGAAAATTTCGATTTTCAATTTTTATAACGAAGCGATATGGAAATCTCTTGAATATTTTCGAGATTTCATCGAGAAGCAAAGAATTCGTTGGTCGAAAATACACAAAATAACTAATTATTGCAATATTGATTATAAAAATTGCCGAAAAAGTTTTTCTGATACACACGCACACACACACATCCAGACATTTTTTCCAAATATAATTTTCCCATGTTTTGGAACATTCCACATATTTATGAAAATCTCGAAACATTTTTTTTCATTAAAAAAATATGCTTCCTCTATGATGAATAAAAGAGAAAACTTCGACAAACATACGACAGAACGTTTAAGAACATTTCCAGTGAAACTCGTTTAGGGCCGGCTCGGCTTATCTCGGTGCATTTGTATATATTTGCCATAGCGGTAAGGCAAGAGAACACAGTTATTTATATATATATATATATATATATATATATATATATATATATATATATCCCTGTAAAAATTTGCAGCTCTAAAACTCCAATGTCGTGACCGGGCGAGTTAGCGTGTCCGAGACAAACCCCCCTTCTCCCCCCCCCCCCCCGCCACGTACGCAGACGGTAAATTAAATTTCAGACGAGGTAAACAAAAAAAAAGCTAGGATTGCGAGCTTAGTCTCCCGGTCTCGTTCGAAGGTTCTCCGAACCTTCCCGGCAAAAACTCTTCGCGGAAATAATTGCACTTGCAGAAAAGAAATAATATGAAAAAAATAAAAGCTTCGCGGCTCGTAAGATTGCATGCGTTTTATTGTAACCTATTTCGTCGAAGCTCCGCGAGACCGCGTGGGAGAAAAGCAGAAGGGAGTAAAAATTTTGTGAAGCTTCGAGGTTTGATATCGATTATTTTGTTTTTTTTTTGTTTTCTAGTTTTTAATGAATGGACGAACATGCGAAGTCGTGATTTATCAATTCTTCTCGCCGCTTCTCGGCGCGTCAACTTCCGAACACCCTTTCGCTCCTCGCCGACGATTTGTCGAGCGGCGCTTTGTGCGCCGGGAGGCGAAAATGTTTTTCGGACCTTCGCGAGTGTCCGGTAGTGCAGCGCGAGAGATTTCCGGCGAACCGAAGTCCAGCGACCTGGAACGGCGCTTTCGGGCCGCTATAACGATCGGGGGGAGGGGGAAGGGGGGTGAAAAATATTTTCGGCGCTATATAGAGGAGAGCGGGGCAAAATGGCACAGCGGGGCAAAACGGTATAATGAGGCAAAGTGCAATTTTCCAATAACTATTGTATGGTGGCGATGGTCGTCCGTGGGGCAAAACGGACTTGAAAATCCGGATTTATCGTTGGGACAAAACGGGGCATCCAAAGATTATTGGAAAATTGAGTTCTCCCCTCACTGTCCCGTTTTGCCTCGCTGTGCCGTTTTACCCCGCTGTGCCGTTTTGCCCCGCTGTGCCGTTTTGCCCCGCTGTGCCGTTTTGCCCCGCTGTGCCATTTTGCCCTGCTCTCCCCTACGCAAGCAGCGTATACACGCCACGTCCGGAAAACGAATGGGCCCTGTGACTTGCATTCCTCGGCGCGGAATAATGGCCGCGGAACGTTCGTAGATTTGGGTCGAGGATATACGGAAAATATTTGCCGAAAGGGTGAAACCCGGCGTCGAAGGGGGGGGGGGGTCAAATTTTCATGTTTGGCCCAGTCGCAACGACGAGCTCTGCTGCAGCGAAGGGCTCTCTGCTTCGGCAGAGATCGCGCAATAAATCCGATACACTCTTCAGAAAAGTGGTTCGCTTGTCGATCGGAGAATAAAATTGCCATTTTATTTTTTTCATCTACTTTTTTTATGAATTTTTTACTCTGTAAAAAAATTGTAAGTTCAATTTAACGGAATGGAAGTTTTTATGCGAAAACTCGTACATTAAATTTAGGGGACAATTGTGGTGGAGAATTAAAGTAAATTATTAACAATAAAGTATTTTCAATGTTTTTAATACACTGAACATTGATTTTTCACCACGATTGTACATTACATTTAATGTACTAGTTTTTGCATAAGAACTTCCGGTCCAGTACAATAAATTTCATACTAGTTTTTACAGTGTAATTTTTGTATGGTTTCCTTTTTTTATCAACTTACGCACTCCCATTTTAATTAATATTCACCTTCTCGAAAAAATGTATACACATGTTGAAAAATAAAAATAAAATGAAATTAGTAAAAATGGAATTGAAAATGGAAAACGAGGGAATTACGGGCTTTCACGTTGGAATTATAATACAGAAGCGCCGATTTCATATAGTATGGAATGTATAATATAATACATGATGGATAACCCGGATGTGTAATTTATAATACAGAAGAGCTGAAACATTGGCATTTTATTTTTTCATCTAACTTCTTTACATTTTGTAAAAAAAAAAAAAAATGTCACATATTCATTTTCTTGGAAAAATGTACACACGTGTGAAAACAAAGAAATGAGTGCATTGACTTTCGCGATCGACGGCGGGAGAAATGCGAGCTTCAACATAGGAGGTATAATATAGAAGAGGTGTGATCGTGGAAAGAGTCACGTGATCCGATCTGGAGGACGAGGGTGCGGTCGCGTGGGCGCCGGCCATATCGACGGATCCGATTTCAATGAGAGTCTCGATAAACACTATTAGAGTAGATGCGCGATCGCTCGCGGTAACTTCGAACTCTCGCTATATACTTTCTCGTTTGAAAATAAAAATAAAATGAACCACTCAACTTATACTCAGACAGAAATAAGGAAATTTATTTATGTTATATAAATAAACTTTAAAAAAGATTGTTTCGCATCCTCATAGAGAAAGTTTTTTTCTTATAACCGAAAACCTTCCTAACATTAGTTAGTAAAAAATTGCTAAGAAGGGACCCGAAAATTGCCATAAAATTTTTTCACCCATTCGGGTTTGCGATCGATTTACAAAAAAAAAAATTGAAATTAACTCCACAATCGAGATCAATCGTGGTAAGTTCGAACTCTCACTATATACTTTGTAAACTTTTAAAAAGGAAAATAAAAAACTTACCGCTTAACTTATACACGGAAAGATATAGTAATTTACGATACTAGTGCGATAAAACTTTTTCTGACGAGTGTGACTTTGCAGCGCGAGCCGAAAGTGAGCGTTGCAATCGCACCAGTTCAGAAAAAGTTTTTCGCACGAGTATCGTACCAAATTTCACTTCGCGAGGTGTGAAAATGGGGGTTTTGCGCGAAGCGTGCGGAAAACTGACATTTTCGCACCGAGTGTAATAATGAAATTTATTAATTTACTTATGTTATATTGATAAATTATAAATACATACCCTGTTAAAAAAAGATGTAAAACTGAATAAAAATAGTAAGAAGGGAGCCGACAATTTCCATCAAATTTTTCCACCCATTCAGCTTTCCAATCCGATTGATTGTTTCACAAAAAAAAAAAAATTAAATGACGTAAGTCGAACTGTCGTGAGATAATAGCGGCCGCTCGGTCCTCGAAGCCCGTTCATTGTCGGGGTTTCAACGGAAATCGGAAGCTTTCAGCAACCCGAACCCACTCTCTCTCGCTCAATATCTCGCTTGAACCGTATTAAAGCCCGCGCGCATTCGGATTTTTTTAATACAATGCCATTCCTTCACTCCCGCGGAATTTAATTCTTCTCTCTCGAATTATCGTTTTTTTTTTTTTTTTTTCAAACTCGCTCGGAAACTTTGGTATTCGCAGCAGCGAGGAACATTATTCGTCGAGCGCGAATGTCGTACACGCGTGTACCGTGGCTTCTGGAATATGTGGAGACGGCTCGTTCGCATACCTCCCGCTCTCCACTCTCATTATTCCTCGGCCAGACTATCGGCCGTGTACTTTTTATCGCTCGGCGCTGCGACTTTTTTAACGCGCGCATTGACAAAGCTCGCAAACGCTCGACACATCTCTCGAGGGAATCGTACACGCGATCTCGCAGCGTTCTATAATTAAGGAGCGTTGTTTTTCTTACATTTTTTGTAAAAAAAAAAAAAAAAAATGGTTCCATTGTTTTCGTATGTTTCATTCTGAAATTGGCTCCGCGATCACTTTAGGTTGTTGTGAGGAAAATAATGCAGATATCGATAGTTCATAAATACCAACTATTTTATTCCACTCGAGATAATTTATAAAAAGTTTTTTTTTTTTGCACTCTGCATTTTGAGACACTTACATCTCTACCACTCACAACTCTACCAGAAAACATCTCCACCGTATTAGAACTCTAGCAAATCTTCCACCACAATATAAAAAAACTCTACCAGGATCAAAATAAAACTCTACCGGACTTGAAATAAAACTCTACCGGAATACAAGGCTAAACGGTAGCCTCGTATTCCGGTAGAGTTATTTCACGTCCGGTAGAGGTTTATTTTGATTCTGGCAGAGTGTCTTTACTTTCTGTCGAAGATTTCGGTACAGTTGTGAGTGGTAGAGACGTAAATGTGCCTGAATTTTTGGTAATCCATTTTATTTATTTTTATTACTTTTTACCCGAATAAAATTCTGACGATGTTCTGCAAATTTTACAACTGCGAACTTCACTACGATAGTACGAGATGAGAAAAAAAAAATATCGTGTCGCTCGAGGATCAAATTTGCATGAATGAGTTCTACCGACGAGCGTGCGGTTTTGCAGAAATCCTCGGTTCGGCGTAGCGCGGTTCGGTGCAATCAGCGCCCGTACGCTCGTGGAATTACCGCTCGTGTCGTAAAATTCGTAATCTCTATCAAGGAATTCCGAGCATACTGGTCCGCGCTCCCGAAATGTACGACAAAGAAATAAATTTGAAAAAAAAAAAATCGATTTTTTTTCATGGTATAAAACAGATGGGCGGCAATTAGCAGGGCAAAAATACACTCTGCCGTTTCCCGTTTTGCCTCGGGTCGCGGAGTCTCGCGCACGGTTTCGCTAGTGCACGCGCAAATTCATTCCGGACGAATTTGCCGGTAAACTTATGCGATCCGAGAGCGAGCGTGAACCAGAGTGCATACGGCAAATTTTCGTGGATAATAAAGTTTCGTTGTACGCTTCCGTTCGTTATCCCATTTACGCTGCATTTGCAGAACACTCGGGAGAGGTGAAAAAAATAAACTCTCGCCGTTAATGCGCGGAACTTAATTCGATTTTCGATCACGCTCGCTACTCGAACCCGAAAATGTTGCGCTTTGTACAGTGGAGAATAATACAGTATTTGTCGACATAAACTTATGCTCAGAGCAATTCAATCTCATGACGCTGAGAATCATAATAAAGGCGTAGGACTGTTTACGGTCTACATTGTTCGAAATGTTTCATGCATGAAGATCGAGAACGTTTCAAAATGAAACTTGTTTTTGACATGTCTGGATTTCTCAAAATGTTATCCGAAGTCGTAGAATTTCTAATGCCTTAAAACGTCAGATTTTGTTAAATGTCTGATGCCTTTAAATTTTTTATTTATTAAAGTGTGTGGTATCTTAAAATGTCTGGTGTCTTAAAATGTCTGGTGTCTTAAAATGTCTGGTGTCTTAAAATGTCTGGTGTCTTAAAATGTCTGGTGTCTTAAAATGTCTGGTGTCTTAAAATGTCTGGTGTCTTAAAATGTCTGGTGTCTTAAAATGTCTGGTGTCTTAAAATGTCTGGTTTCTTAAAACGTCTGGTTTCTTAAAATGTCTGTTTTATTAAAATGTCTGGTTTCTTAAAATGTCTGACTTCGTAAAATGTCTGATGCCTTGAAATGTCTGATTCCTTTAAACTCCAGATTGCCACCATGCACACAATAATTTGTATATGACCTGACAGTCGCCCCTGCTTAATTTTCGTAGTCGTCTCTCTAATATGTGCTCCTCGTTTTCACGAGAAGTATGAGAAGCGGATGTAGCCTCGGGGATGGAAAATTTGCCGATGCAAAGGCCGCGAACTTTCGCGATCGAGTTGTTCCGGCACTTCCGGTGTGCGGTGTTCGGGTCGATGGAAGAGAAGGTTAGTTTAGTTTTATATCGACAAAAATTTAGTGGGGGCAGTGGATTCGGGGTGTTCGATACCCCGCAAGCCCCCTTTGCTATTCCCCGTTCGCGAACGATAACGATGGGACTTCGGAGCTTTACGAGCGATAAAACCCGCGGGTATATGACCGCGGACGTTAGCGTATTTATTAACAGGGAGAAGCGACGGCGCGTATACCGAAACTCCCGGAAAGAAGAGACTAGACGCGATAAATTTCATCGTTGCGCTATTCCGCACGATCTACTCTTTTTTGCCCTTCCCGAACATCCTGCTGTCCCGCACGACCAGTTATGAACGATCGGAAAAAGATTTTTTGGTCGATACATATTTTCTTAATCGCTGATTGTCTCAAATCCGGCCTGATGGACGAAGTGTATTATTAATTTAGTAATCGACAATTAATCAACGTGGTTTCGGGATTATTATAAAACAATTAATATATTAATTTAGTATGTTATAGTTAGCTATTTTTAAAAGTATAGCATTTGAAATGGAATTTCGGAATATGGAGGTGTCAGCTTTACCAAAAGGGGGCTTCAACTGGAAGGGAGAGCGAGGGGGGGGGGGGGGGGGGGGCAAAAATTGAAACCAAACAACTAAATCCACAATTTTCCAAAATATACAAAAAAAAATATTTCGATATGTACCACACATACTTAATATTTTCATATGAGCTGCAATGATTATTGCACATTGCCGTCGATGAAGTGTCGATCGAGTTCATGGACACGATAACAAAAAAAAACATCCTCGTACAGACGACGTGATAGTCCGTGCATGTAACGAACCGGAAGGTTTTTCTTCGCGAGTTCGAGCTTATCTCGTCTCATATCATCAGTGCTCATCGACCGATGATCGTCGATACAGCACGGAAGCTGCTTGGATGACGATTTATCCAGATTTTCCGGCTTTATGCTAATCCACTTTCCGCATTAACATAAGTATAGCAAGTAGAATAGTGGATAAACCAAAATTATCCTCGTAAGATAACGGTATATAAGCCGAGGCTTTCCGATTGTCGAGAATCAGTCAATCGGCGTCAATAGAGAGTAACCGTACCGGAAGAAAAGCCATCCAACGTATCGACAATGAAGTTCCTCGTCGCCGCACTCGCACTACTGGCTGTGTCCGCCTGCGCCTCGGCGTTCGTCGTGCCCAGCGGATTCGAAGCTCCTCACGGCAGTCAAATGGGTTCGTAGACGCAATCTACTTTTCAAGCTCGTCGCGAGCTCAAACTTCTTCGTAGTAACTCATGCATGAAAAGTGCTACTTTTCGTGCGTACCGAGAGTGGCGAAAGTGGCGCTTTACAGCCAAGTATACTATAAATAGAAGGCGCATGCGCACATCAGTCCGATCTTACTTTACGCACGCACTTTACGCACGCTCCGGCGTGCGTAAAGTACAACGCATGGGGACATCGATCCGATCTCACTTTACGCATGCTTCAGCGTGCGTGAAGTACGGCGCATGGGCACATCGGTCCGATCTCACTTTACGCATGCCTCAGCGTGCGTGAAGTACGGCGCGTGCGCCGATCGGTTCGATCTCACTTTACGCACGCCCCAGCGTGCGTAAAGTGGCACTTTTCCTGCACTCGTTACAAAAAATATTATACGATACTGGTGCAGTGGAGCGAACATTATACGCGGACTGTCAAGTCAGTATAAAGTTCGCTTTACCGCACTTGTATCGTAAATTACCATTTTTTTCCCGTCGAAACAAAAATTATCCGATCGATATTTTTTGCTCTTATCAGTTCGCCTCGAGGACGTCGACTCGGACGGCGGTCTCGATGCTTCTTCCACCGACTTCAGGCAGAGGCGCGATCTCACATGCGACTTATTCTCTTTCGAGTCGCAAGTTGTTACTCCGAATCACGCGGCCTGCGCCCTCAAGTGCGTCGGAATGGGCCGCGGCGGTGGTCACTGCGAGGGTATAACGTGCGTCTGCAGAAACGACAAGTGGGTGCCCTGGTAACGACCACGAGCGGCGAGACGACGGTAACCCCGACGTCTACGACCGAATTGCCGATTTCATGTCCACGGAAAATCCTACGAACGACCCACTTTCAGCGAGAAATCTGATTGTTATGTTACTATTTTTTTATACTATTATTTATTCAATTTTGCCAGCGTTTGACGACTTTTGTACCAACTTCACGAACTAAGTTATACTTTTGTTAAAATAAATGACAAAAATAAGAAGTTATTGATAATCGACTAATTTTGACTTCCGCATCATTGAATGTATTCTATACAACACTTCGCTCGGCTAAAGCCTGCAGGTTTCCTCGCTCTCGAGGATTTCGCTTCCGTCGACAAAATTCCGACACTTGCGCGAGAAAACTCCAAATAGATTGGGCTTTCACGGACTGTAACTCGGCAGCCAAGCCGGCTTCGCAACTTTGCGGGAAGCTTCGCTGTTTCCAATACGATTATTATTATTATTATTATTATTATTATTATTATTACTAAAGAATGCATCAAATTTTAATACGCCAATGGCTTGCGATAAAGGCGATGAATTTCTACTTGGAGCCATCGGGACTGCACTGTCGTACAGCAGACGCTATAAATGCTGGTATTAATGACAAAATAATTCATGCATATTAATCGGGGAATGCCGTTCGGGAGCTCGAAGTAAAAGCGCGGGCGATCGATAGAGCAGTAAATTAATTATTCGCCTGCATAACCGGGACGCGTATTTCCGGAAGCTGTAACGCATATTTCTCCCGGACGGATCACTGTGGAGAAGAGCCACAGTGATAAAAAAAAATAGGGTTCAATCGACCAAAGATTCGGACAGGGACGTTCAAACAAATATTGTGTTGGTACAGCTAAAGGATCGGTTAGTTACACCATTTTCTTTTTTTTTTTTTTTATTAAGTCAACAAAATATTTTTGATGCATTAAAGTATTTTGTTCGAGCGCTTTTTGTCAGTGCACTCATTGCGGCTCGGCTTGGCCGTCTCCGTTCCAACGACACGGCTGTAAATTTGATTGTACTCGGGGACAAAACTTAAGTCAGGACGGTCTAATAACCTCATTAATTTGGGAAACGAACCGGCAATTTTCAGCTCCTGCGGGGCGGAGTTTTCGTTAAAGTAAATATCCGAGTTCGGAGGGCGAGAGCGACGGGAGAAAAGACGGGCTTGGAGGGTTGGCGGACGAAAAAAGAATAAATGAGGATTGAGAAATTAAGCGAGAATGGGGCGAAGAGGGGGTTGAAAGAGCGCCGGGAGCGCGGTAGTTGCAATTTAATGAAGATCGGAATGGAAAGCAAAGGGGCGTATTCGTTAACGTTCAAACGCGAGATGAAAACTTCACGGTTATTACGTTAATTAAAATTCATAATTAATTTATCATTCGATCGCGTTTTTCTTTTTCCGCTTTTTGTTTTTTATTTTTATTCTGCACGATTCGAAAGCATCTTCGGCGGGGTGCGTTGAGATGGACTCTTTGCGTTCGTTGGGTAGGTGGTTTTTTTTTTTATCGGGAATTTTTTAAATTAATTATGAGTTCGCGCATTCGAGCGCGGAGAAATAATTTAATTGATAATTTCGTTTCTCCGCTCGCTGGCGAAAAATCACTCATTCTCCCCTAATCGGAATTGCCTAAAATGTTATCAAATTAAATTTTATACTTGATATATACACGTCTTCGCGTTCTCGCAGTGTCTCTGTGAGTGTCCGGGAGTATCTGTGAGAATCTATGAGTATCTGTGAGTATCCGTGAGAGTATTTATTAATATCCGTGAGAGTATTTGTGAGTATTCGTGTGATTTCTGTGAGTATTCGTGTGAGCATTGGTGTGAGTATCTGTGTGAATATCGGCGGGAGTATCGGTGTGAGTATCAGTGCGAGTATCGGTGTGATTATCGGTGTGATTATCGGTGTGATTATCGGTGTGATTATCGGTGTGATTATCGGTGTGATTATCGGTGTGATTATCGGTGTGATTATCGGTGTGATTATCGGTGTGATTATCGGTGTGATTATCGGTGTGATTATCGGTGTGATTATCGGTGTGATTATCGGTGTGATTATCGGTGTGATTATCGGTGTGATTATCGGTGTGATTATCGGTGTGATTATCGGTGTGATTATCGGTGTGATTATCGGTGGGATTATCGGTGTGAGTATCGGTGTGATTATCGGTGTGATTATCGGTGTGATTATCGGTGGGATTATCGGTGTGAGTATCGGTGTGATTATCGGTGTGATTATCGGTGTGAGTATTGGTGTGAGTACCGATGTGATTATCGGTGTGAATATCGGTGTCAGTATCGGTATGGGTATCCGTGTGAGTATCTGTGAACGTTTATGCCACTACCTGGGAGTATTACGGAGTATCTGTGAGTTTCTGTGAGTATCCGTGAGCATCCCGTAGTAACGGTGTGTATCCAATCGACATAAACTTTATTATTATGTAGATATTTTGTTTTCCGTTAAACCTCCATTTACGGATTAAATTGACTTTTATTATTATTTTCCCTCGACCGTTTCAAATATGTCTGTTTGTTCCGTTTTCGTCGTCTCTTTGTGCACCTATCTATATTTTATCGGGATTGCGGTCTCATATACCATTGGATTTTCTTTGTGAAAAATTCTTCGTCCCTTCCGGCCCTCCGCGGGGCTATTTTTCGTTGCACGACAGAGGACCGTGAATCAAACGCGGGAGTTGCAGTTTCGAGAAGGACGAAAGTCGGGTATAAACCGCGGTAGCAATGTAATTCCGTGGCGTTCTACAAAGCCGCCACGGCAACCGGAGGATTATCTCGAACGGTTCGTCCATCCCGGGGCGGGGAAGAGACCGCACACGCAGTCAGGTGACCCGGGAGCGGAGAACTCTCCCCCGGGTGCGCCGGCCAGGATTTTCCCGATCGAGCTCGACCGAGCGATTCTCCAGTGACGAACGCCACCGGCTTTACACGCATTACTATATTCTCATTTATATGTATACATATATACACGACTGTTCCGTACGGTTCATCCTCTTAACGTCCGATCCTTTTAACAACTAAGCTTCCGCTCAGTCGAACAATAAATTAAATAAAAATTGTCATGGGCTAGAAACTTTTTTCTATACAAAAATAAATAAATAAGAAAATTTGGTTGTAACATTTTTCTGACTCCGATTAAAAAATATATATTTTGATTACATTCTGGTCGGAAAAGTTTCAGCGGCAAATTTTTGTCTCTACCAAGCAGAACTCTATAAAAAAGGAGAGCGTTGACATCTCAACCGGAAAACATGTCTACCACATGAGAACCCTAACGTACTAAAACCCTAGCCAAAGTCTTTGCCATAATATTAAAAATAACTCTACTAGAGCGAAACAATCGCAAGCAACTCTACCACATAACAACTCTACCGGAATATAGGCTTTCAAGAAAACTACCAAAATGAAATTACTACTCTACCGGTAGTGATTTTGTCGTGTGCTTGTATTCCGATAGAGTTGTTATGTGGTAGAGTTGAAGGTGACTGATTCGCTCTGGTAGAGCTATTTTGATGGTGTGGTAGAGATTTTGGGTAGAGCTAAAACTGTGTACTAACTGCCGGACTAAAGTACGAAAGAGTTGTAATATGGCTTTTTGGTAGGGTTATTAACTGGTTGAGTTCTAATCCAGTAGAGTTGTTATCTGGTAGAGTTCTAATCCGGTAGAGTTGTTATCTGGTAGAGTTCCAAACCAGTACAGTTGTTATCTGGTAGAATTCCAAACCAGTAGAGTTGTTATCTGGTAAAGTTCTAATTCAGTAGAGTTGTTATCTAATAGAGTTCTTATCCGGTAGAGTCATTATCTGGTAGAGTTCTGATCCAGTGGAGTTGTTATCTGGTAGAGTGCTAATCCAGTAGAGTTGTTATCTGGTAGAGTTCTAAACCAGTAGAGTTATTATCTGTTCGAGTTCTAAACCAGTAGAGTTCTTATCCGGTAGAGTCATTATCTGGTAGAGTTCTAATCCAGTAAAGTTGTTATCTGGTGGAGTTCTAATCCAGTAGAGTCGTTATCTGGTAGAGTTCTAATCCAGTAAAGTTGTTATCTGGTGGAGTTCTAATCCAGTAGAGTTGTTCGGGTAGTCATGTTTTCCGACAGACTTGTTATTTGGTACCGTTGTGAGTGACAGACATAGGAAGGTACCCTTTCATCGGGATGCATTACTGTGCACTCGCCACTTGTTTATGCGATTCTTGGATTCAATCTTTGATAAGATATTCATTCAAGGAACTCAAAGGCCCGATGTTGAGCCAATTTACCAAAGTCCAAATCGTCGCGTCTCTATAATATGGAGGATGAGGAATTCCCGATACAGCGAGACAAAAATCACCTCGCCGAAAATATAAATATGTGCGGGTGGCATTTTCCACTCGGCGTAGTGCACGTAACCTCGGTAAATTTCATATTACGGAAAAGAAATTGAGGTCTCGAGAAAGATGAGGCAAAGGTGGGATGCCGGTCGGTCGCGAGTTTCCGTCGTCGATCCACGATCCTCTGTGCGTATTGCAATTCGTGTTAGGAGCAATGTTCCGGCTATAAGCCCTGATCGAGGATGGTCGTCACGTCCTCGTGAACGAACGGTGATGGAATCCCGCCGTGGCCGGGGAGAGAGAGACGAAAAGCGAGCGGGAGATGCGCGCGACGTCATATCGGCCAAAAGCAACTTCCGGTCGGTACGTGCTGGATGCTCCGTAAAATTGAAGATTCGCAGAGCCTGGAGCTTCGGCGGTCTCTCTGCCGTACCTCGAATACCTCCCTGAATATGGAGTAGCTAACACACTGCTCGCTGGCCTCATCGGCCGGGTCTCCGCGCACAATCGGGCTCCAACTTCGATATTACCACGGCAAGATAAACGAACTGACCTTTATTCGTACGAACTTGATAAGGGTCATACATATGGGAATTTGTGAAAAATAAATCAGATTGGGCGGAGCTGGAGCTGGAGCTGGATAACGATGTTGTACTCTTGTTAAAAGTGAATTAAAAAAAAAACGTGAAAATGGCTATTTTTTTAATCGCTTTTTCACAATGTTCCTTTATTCGCAAAACTTCTCTTCTATGAAAAAGCTTTTTGGTATTTTTGGCCTCTTCTTGAAGGAAGCTTCGAGAGTGAAGGAACATTATGAGAAAGCGATAAGAAAATTTCAAATACCACCATGTATAACAAAGCGTTATGAAAATTTAGTTTTTCATCTTTTTATACTATTATTTATTCAATTGTCCCAGCGCTTGATGATTTTTTGCGCCAACGTAACGATTGCTAAGTTTTTTAATTGCAGCAAATATACAAATAAATTATAGCAATATAATTTAATTGTGTCGTTCCGTCGCTTGCGTGTATTATCCTGCAAGTCGGCAAAGCCTGATAGTCTCGGTTCAGGAAGGATTTAGCCTCGTTCGACAAACTTCTCACACTCGGGTGAGCGTACCACTAGCTTGAGCTTCCCGTGACTCTCTGCCTCACGGCAAAGCCGGTTTTCTCGAGCCTTTGCGGAAAGATCGTTGGCTCTGAGTTTCAGACACGTAAAGAGTGGGTGTCGCTCGTGAAAAGAAAAACGTAAAAAAAAAAAGTAAAAAAAAAAACTTCGGAATAGACAAGTGCCTATTCGGACTTTTTTTTTCACTTTCCACTCTCCCCTCTTTATACACCCACTCTAGAATTCCAAGCCTTGAATCGGAGAAACATCTTTCGTTAGTTAACAGCTCGCGTACCGGCGACGCACAGACTCATAATTTTTTATTTTTTTTTTACGAGCGTATCGAGAATAAATATTCTTTTTTAGTAAAAAGAGATTAATTTTTATGAGATAAATACTTATTCGAAATAAACGAATATCAATCAGCAAGGCACCGTTCGATCATTTCTTATCAATACTTGTCTTCAAATTATCCGTACACTGAGAAAAAAATACATAGTAAAAGCAACACTTGTGACTTTTTAGCATAAAATTAGTTTCCAAGAGGAACGTTCACATTTTTAGTTACGACAATGACGGTGAATCATGGTTGCAATTATAATTATGGTTTAACCAATCGAATATATTAGAAGCATAATTACGGTTTAACCGATTGAATATATTACAAACATAATTATGGTTTAACCAATTGAACTATCAAAAACGATCTATATAGACGTTCCTCCTGCGAACTATTCGTTACTTCAGGAAATACTATTCTTTTTCTCAGTGTATTGTTTCTACGATCACAAAAAATCAATTTTAATTCATTAAACACATCGTAATCGTCTCCGAATCAATTACACATTAATTCGTTAATCCCTGATTACGATAAGGGATAAGAGTTTCAGAGTATAAAATGTAGTGAAAGAAAATTATTTTTAAAAAAATCATAATGCAGTACTATATTTATCCTCTTGAGTATTTTTTCTACCCTCAAAGTATTCCTTCTACAATAATAAAATAAAAAATATTAGAATAAAAAAAATATTCATAAGGCACATCCGGATCGTCTCCGAATTGATTCGAAATTGATTCGTTGATTCGTGAATAAGACAGGGGATAAGATTTTCCGAGTATCGAGTCATGAATTATAGAGCGACAGAGTAGTGGCTCGATCGATCGTTGTTGTTGGACGGGAGCGCTCTGGGGATGCGTAAATACTTAATAAAATATTGACGAACATTCCACCTGGCAACACGAACGACAATATTGATATATAACGGTTTATATATGTGAGCGTGAATATAATGGCGCCGCGCCCGCAGCAACTTTTGCTCGCCATCTGCACCACGACTCTGGCAATGCGATGGGAACGATATTTATCGGTTCGCTAGCTCTAGCTGCGGGGCCAACTGATATTACGGAGATGCGCACTCAGATGACTTCGGTGTGGTCAGGGCACCCGCATTCTCGATCGTTTCGTAGGGGAGAGCGGGGCAAAATGGAACAGTGGGGTAAGACGGGACAATGGGGCAAAAAGCAATTTTCCAATAACTTTTGGGTGGTTTCGGTGGTGGTGAATGAATGAATCCATGGATTTATATATACTGCACAAATAAGCACCGCGGATGCAACAAAAAGAAAAGTGCATACCCATAAAGTCACTCACTCTATTGGTGAGTCGTGAGTGGGGCAAAACGGGGTTGAAAAACCTGATGTATTGTTTAGACAAAATGGGGCACCAAAAAATTATTGGAAAGTTAAGTTTTGCCCTCACTGTCCAGTTTTGCCCGCTGTCCCATTTTGCCCCGCTCTCCCCTATACAATCTCGTCGGTTGGTCATTCCTGATCGATTCACAGTTCAGAGTCCGTTGGTCTTGCTGTGTGTCAAAGGGAATTAATTATTCGTGTCGTTGCACTCTTCTGCACCTATCGAGTTAAGCTAGTAGGGAAGACCGGGGCGAGATGGGCCACCCGGGGCAAGATGGACTGGCAAAAAATCAAGTCGACGCGGGGCGTAATGGGCCACCCTAAACAAGACAACTAGAAGGCTGCAACGGCGGATTATTGATTCATGAGCACTATTGATAAGTAGAATTAGGGGAACTCAAGATGTATGGATAGTTCAGGTAGGGTTTTTAAAAAGTAAACTATATCGTGCAGCAAGAGTCGGAAGTCGACGATTGCGACGAGTATGAGGTTTGCTGCCCGAGCGAAGCGAGGGCTGCAATCACACGAGTGATTGCAGAGACGAAAACGTCGAAAGTAAAATCCCAAGAGACGAAAGTGAAGGAAATGCGAACTGCGCATGCGTGACTCTGTCATTTCACTGCAGGTTCACGACTGGCATGCAATAGGCCACTTTCGGCTCGCAAAACTACCATGTAAAGTGCACGTGTTACGAAAAACTGTTTAAGGGTAGCCCGTCTTGCCCCAGACAATTTTTGTTTTTTTTTTAAGCGCTATAAAACTGTGAAAATATCATTGTTGGATGACAAACATTAAATTATGCTTTCAGCAGTGTCGTAGCCGAAATTATTTGCTCAGGTGGCCCATCTCGCCCCGGTCTCCTCTACTTACCTACCGCCTGAGCACACGTGAGTTCAGAGAGAATTGAGACAGGAATTGCGATCACTTCCCGATTAAATAAAAATCTGAAAAAAATCAACCGTACGGAAGGTACCGATTTTTGCATAATAATAATTACAAAATGTTATTAACAAATTAACGAAAAAAAAACCCGAAAAAAATTCATCGAAGTTAACTCGAAATTTTTTTTTTTTATGGATATCGAGCATTTTTTCCAGTCGAATGGGTTTCGCGAATCCAATTCGATTTGCCCAGTGGCCGATATGAAAATAAATAAAAATCCCCGGTGCATCGAACACCCGTAACTGGCAAATCTGCGATAATGGAGCATGCGCATTGAGTGGGATAATCATTAAGAGTTATTTCGACGCAGTTCGACGGTGGACATTTTTCTGTTTCCACGTTTTATGGATACAGTCAGGCATATAGGGGAGGGGAAGGGGTGGGGGGGGGGGTGCGATATTCCTATGTACATACGCGAATGCCGGAATATGAAGGAGGGAACGAGCGCGCGCACGGGAGAGCGCTGCCTGTGCGAAAATAATATGACGTCGAATTACCATTTATATTAAGCGCGGGTTTACGGCCGAAGGGGAGAAATAAAAATAGAATAATAATAAAACATAAAAAAAAAAATCTACGGTGAAAATATGCAATCGTAAGGATCGCAAGCGTCGATGCAACGACGATTGTATATAGAGATTACCGAGAATCCCCCATCGGTGTAAGCCATAAGTCTGCGAGGTAAAAACCTCGAGTCGTTCTCGAACCCTTTAATTGTCACTGAAACGGGAGATTTACCGCTCGGTCACTTGTATCCATGCGGCTTTGAATAAAGAAACATGCGACATGTAAAAAAAATATTATTACTAAAAGAAAAAAAAAACGAACTAAAAAAAATTTTATAAATCTTGAATTAAATGCGGGAAGTTGATTCGTGCATTCAATAGACATTACACGTCAATTTTTTTTCGTTAAGGTAGTCCTTGCGTCACGTCTGATGTCGCCTAAGTTTGAGAGAGGAAAAAGAGAGAATTACAAACACTTGCCGATCGGATAAATATCTGAAAAAAATCAAGTCCATGGAAAGTGTTGAGAAGATTGTTTGTGCGTATTAATAACTCCAAAATGTAATCAACAAATGACTGAAAAAAAATTATGCAACAAATTACCCGGCAGCATAATTTTTATTTTCTCATGAAAATGATTTTTTCCTTTTTTGAATATGTATGAATTTTTTCAGAAACTTTGGTGTTTCTGCACATTACTCAAGTACAAAAATAGCGGAGGATCAGTGGAATATGGCCGTCTGTACCGGCACGGGTTTTCCGTAGTTTCCTCGTGTCCCCGGCAAAAGCGGTACAGTAGGGGAAACCGGGGCAAAACGGGGTACTGGGACAAAATGGGGACATGTACCCCGTTTTGCCCCAGATGGTTTTTTTTAATATCCTTGCAAAACCAGTGCCAATACAATTTTGGTGTGAAATACGATGGATCTATGCTTTCGGAATCGTTTTAGCAGGTTTTCTTGCTTAGCGTCCCCGTTTTGTCCCGGTCCACGGGAAAACCGGAGCAAAACGGGGACATGGGGCAAAATGGGGACCCGTTTTGCCCCAGATGGTGTTTTGTTTTTAACCCTTCAAAACCGGTGCCAATACAATTTTGGTGTGAAAAACAATGGATCTATACTTTCGGTATCATTGTAGCAGGTTTTATTTATTAGCGTCCCCGTTTTGCCCCAGGTTCCCCTATAGGTAAGTCGGCTACGGACGGACTGGAAGTTGGGTAGCTTAGCTGAGTGCGGGTAGAGAGTGCTAGGCAGAATCGGGATGGGGTTCCGCAAAAACCCCGAAGGCTACACCCCGGAAGAATGGAACTAATATAAAAAAAATATATACCTATTAAAAAAAACCATCTGGGGCAAAACGGGGTACATGTCCCCATTTTGCCCCAGTACCCCGTTTTGCCCCCGTTTCCCCTATATATTAAAATTTATATTAAAAAAATATTAATACGATCTTATAAAAATACTACGCTCTACGGGTATTTAAGAAAAAGTCGAAAGCACTAGTCGCGAAGGTTTTTAATTTCTGCGTGACGCAGAGCTCTCCGGTTAACGAGAGACGAAGGTTGAGAGGGAAAGGGAGCGAAAGGGAACGAGCCCAGTGAATTTCTGCAGCAACGATCTCGATGCGAGAAGGCAAGCCCAACCCCTCCGCCTGGTTTCATGCACGCGGTGCAACTTGACCCCGATAGGAGGGCCTCAACTCCCTCGAGCTCGCTCACTCGCCAACTGGTCCTACCTACTCTAGTTTTCCCCGTTCCTTACCGAACTCCCACCCACACACACACAGACTCACGCATACGATATCGCCGTACCTTCGTGGACTGCAGCTTTGCTCTACCACCCTGACGAGAGCATCGCGTCTTATCCTGCGCTCCCGTCCCTACAGCTCTCGCGAGCTATCTCCGAGACAAGATGTGCATTAATATACCAAAAGCCATCTCTGCAGCCCCAGCAAACCGCTCTATTTGGTGTCTGAGTTTTTTTTTTTTTTTTTTTTTTTTCCACTGCAGTTTTCTTATTTTTAGTCCCAACTTTGCCATTTCAGATCGCTTGGAATTTTACTCCGGTGTGTCATCATTTTTATAGAAAAAAATCGTTTTTATAGGATTGAAAAACGAAAAACGATAGGTTAATTTTTGAAGATCCAGAAGTTTTCGTGGTCATAATGATGGAAGAAAAATTACACGATCGAGCTATCTCCGAGACAAGATGTGCATTAATATACCAAAAACAGGCCCAGCTGCTCTGCAGCCTCGGCAACCCGCTCTATTTGGTGTCTCAGTTTTTTTTTTTTTTTTTCACTGCAGTTTTCGTATTTTTAGTCCCAACTTTGCCATTTCACATCGCTCGAAATTTCAGCCCGGTGTGTCATCATTTTTATAGAAAAAAATAGTTTTTATAGAATTGGAAAACGAAAAACGATAAGGTTAATTTTTGAAGATCCAGAAGTGGTCATAATGATGGAAGAAAAATTACACGATCGAGTTATCTCAGAGACAAGATGTGCATTAATATACCAAAAGCCATTTCTGCAGCCCCAGCAACCCACTCTATTTGGTGTCTCAAAATTTGTCCCCATTTTTTTTTGTCAGTTTTGCAGTTTTCTTATTTTTTTAAGTCTCAACTCTGCCATTTCACATCGTTTCGGATCTCAGGCCAGACTGTCATAATATTTTTTTCATCACTCGGTGCGGAAATACCCACTTTTCCGCCCGCTTCGCGTGCGTAAAACCGCCATTTTCGCACCTTGTGATGAAAAATTTCGTACATCCCTCGTGCGAAACACTTTTTCTAACTCGTGTGATTACAGCACTCGTTAGAAAAACGTTTTTCGCCCTCGTGGAGGAATATACTACTTCTTTAAAGAATCCATTCTCAGAGAATTTAAAAACGAACGAAAAGGTCCTTACAGATTTTTTTCCCAAGACGATAATTTCGTCGCTACAAGTTGCCAAACCTTAATTTTTAAAGATGCACAAATTTTCTATATGGTATCTCAAAGATGTTTTCCTTTTTACTTCCCCTCACCCCTGCACTTTTCTTAATTTACTCTCAACTGTGCCATTTTTCCATCGCTCCGGATCTCAGCCCAAGATGTCGCAATCATAATAGAAAAATTGCACGGAAATACCGTCAGAGATGAACTGCCAACGAAAATAAATCCTCCCGTAAAATGAGTGGAAATTTAGTTTAGGAGAATGAAAACAAAAATTGTATCTTTATTTATTTTTTCCGAATTTTTGTTCGTTACGGCCGTTTATAGCTCACAGGGTCGTATCGCCATTTACGGAAGTGTCGCGTCGAGTGGCGGGCGTCAATGAAAGCTTGTCTCCGCGCGGGGCTCGAAGGGAATAATTTTCGTGGAGGAATATACAACTTCTTTAAAGAATCCGTTCTCAGAGAATTTAAAAACGAACGAAAAGGTCCTTACAGATTTTTCTCCCAAGACGATAATTTCGTCGCTACAAGTTGCCAAACTTTAATTTTTAAAGATGCACAAATTTTCTATATGGTGTCTCAAAGTTTTTTTTCCTTTTTACTTCCTTTCACCCCTGCACTTTTCTTAATTTACTCTCAACTGTGCCATTTTTCTATCGCTCCGGATCTCAGCCCCAGGTGTCGCAATCATAATAACTGCCAACGAAAATAAATCCTCCCGTAAAATGAGTGGAAATTTAGTTTAGGAGAATGAAAACAAAAATTGTATCTTTATTTATTTTTTCCGAATTTTTGTTCGTTACGGCCGTTTATAGCTCATAGGGTCGTATCATCATTTACGGAAGTGTCGCGTTGAGTGGCGGGTGTCGATGGAAGCTTGTCTCCGCGTCGGGCTCGAAGGGAATAATTTTCGAAGGCGTTCGTAACTCGTGCCAGGAGTAACCCATGAGAAGCCATGTCTCCGGAGGCCTCCCGAGGCCGGTATTTAGGTCGGGTTCCGCGAGAACGACACGAGCCGACGATGACGACGACGTCGACAAGGAGGAGAGTCAGCCAGGTCGCGAACGAGCTTCAAGCCGGTCGATAAAATTCAATCCCCGGGACTTCAACGAGGCCTCCTGCCGGCCTCCCAGCTGCGTTTCCCTTTTCCCTCCCTCGCCGAGAACTATCTCAGTCGATGATTCACATCATTTCTACCGAGACATTTTTTCATAATATTTTTTTATAGTAATTATAATAAAACTGGCTATCTCAGGGTCTAATTTTAAGACACTAGTTTGAACTTAAGATCGCAGTTTGACCTGAACTGCATTGCTTGCTTAAGTTTGATCTCCAGTTCGGACTTAGGCTTGATCACAAGTTCGAACTTAAGTTTCATCTTAAGTTCGCGCTTGATTTTGATCTTAAGTTCCGGCTTAAGTTTAATCTTAAGTTCGAACTTGAGTTTGATCTTAAATTTGGGCTTGACTTTGATCTTCACTTCGGGCTTGGCTTTGATCTTAAATTCGAACTTAAGTTTGATCTCAAGTTCGGGCTTAAGTACGGGCTTGAGTTTGATCTTAAGTACGATCTCAAGTTCAACCTAATGTCTTAAAATTCAAGCCTCAAGCCGTTTCCGACTTATAGTCGTTTTAAACTATACAAGTCATTAAAATCACATTTCTCGACCTATTAGACTATTTTGAGAACGCTTACACTAAAATACCGAAAAAAAATTTCACGATAACATAGTTGCTTCCTCTACGAGGAGTCAATATTACTAATAACAATAACAATATGATTTTCCGATGTTTTGGAACATTCGGGATTTCGGGACTTTGATTATTGTAGAATCGTTGATGCACGTTTTTCGAGGCTATTTATGAGGATGAGAGATGTAACGGGAGATAAAACGTGAGGGGTCGAGACGAGAAACGAGGTTGTTGTGGATGCTCGTAGAGACATATAGTCTATATATATATGTGTGTGTGTATAACTACGTAAAATGTACGTGCCACAGAGAGCCCGGACTCTCCCGTGTTCCTCGACCTAAGCATTCGTCACAGTGGCCGAGTTTCTCCATCCCACTGTTAAGCCAATCTACCCCTACGTCGTCGCTGCAGATGCACGCCCTCGGACATGACGACCACCGTCTCGAACCCACTTTAAGGCTCCGTGCAGGTCACGTTTTTTGTCAGGACAATCTGTACGGATCGGTGCGCCGAGCTTCGACTTGCCCCATGAGCTCATCGTTTCGCTCGTAGGAAACGCCCCGGTCAACTCACACCCTTGTTACGAGCCTTAAAAACAGAATCTTAAAATAAAATTTGCTCGCGGATAATAAAAATTCTTATTACTATTCATAGTATTAATAATTTAATTATTAATAATAACTTTTGTGATATTAGAGACACGCCCAAACATTACTTGAGGCAACTCTCCGTGATGATTGTATGGATTTGTAGTAACTTACTGCGGTGTTAAAGTAGTTGGTAAAATTTCGTAAACCCGCATATTCCGAAGATTCGGACCTTCTTGCGACGAGAATGCATTATTCTTACGCAATAAATACCAATACCAATAATAATAATTTGTATTGTTTTTTATTATTATTTTGATTATTATTATTATTATTATTATTATTATTATTATTATTATTATTATTATTATTATTATTATTATTATTATTATTATTATTATTATTATTATTATTATTATTATTATTATTATTATTATTATTATTGCCAATAAAATGTGTGTAAATAATAAAAATTCAATGAATGTGAGTTGTTCGTCGGGGAGAATTCCGCCGTTAATTCGCCGTGCGTAACCACTGTGTTCGCCGGTAATGCGTGAGCGCGAGAAAAGCTCACCGGAGGAACGGGGTCAGCGAACTCCACGGGACTCTCGAACGAGTCCCGCTGTATCCGGAGATTTGTTCCTCGTACAGAAACTTCCGAATGAATCAGCCTCTTAGACCCGGAGACCAACACGGATATCTGCTGACCCATGATCTCCCGCTCACCGTTGCACGCCTCGAACGTGCAAACTTCGGAACGCGAAAACGCTGACTCCAAGTCCGATCGAACGGGGAATGCGCTTCGATGTGGTAACGTGAAAAATAACACTTCGCAATAACGACAACAACAAAATTTTATCCTCACGACGGAATTCCTCTTTCAGCTCGACTCCCGAGCAAAAGCAGAGGCGGGTTTTTAATGCTGCGCCGAGAGAAGGATCTGATAGGAATTACCATAAATCTGGTAAAAACCGACAGAACTTTCAGGTAAATGGGAACTTCAGCAATGTCGTGGCAACGGATTTGGTAAAAAAAAAAAAAACAGGTCGATTTTCAACTTTTTTTAATAGCGATGTGGGAACATGAAAATTCACAGAAAATTTTACATTATGCACCGGACTGAAAGTTTTCATGCACAAATTGCTACATTAAATTTAATGTACAATTGTGATGAAAAATGAATACATTTTTACAGTGAAATCAGAGTAATTTATTAAAAGTAAAGTATTTCTATAGTTTTTAATATAGAGGTGCGTTAATTGTTTATCACATAAAAACATCCAGAACCAGTCCATTAAATTTCATATAAATTTTTTTACAGTGTAACGACAACAACAAAATTTTATCCTCACGACGAAATTCCTCTTTCAGTTACACTCCTGACCAAAAGCAGAGGCGAGTTGTTAATACTGCGCCGACAGAAGGATCTGATAGAAATTACTATAAATCGGGTAAAAACCGACGGCACTTTCAGGTAAATGGGAACTGCAGAGAAATCCTGGCAAACATTCGTATTAAGGCATTAGAATAAGGATTTGGACCAAGAAACTAGTCGATTTTCAACATTTTTTAAGACGGGTATTAGACGGACAAGGTCCGGTTTTTGCATACAGTTTGTACTAGGTGTTATAATTATTATAAAATTTGAGTTTTTTTAAATTGAAAAATATCAATTAATAATATATTCGACCAATTGAGTTAAAATTTTGACGGATCCTTGATTCAAACATCTTCTATGTAATAACCGGATGGTTTAAGAAAAAGTTAATTTATTTGTTAATACAAAACCACAAAAAAAACGATGAAAAGAACAACCCAAAATCTTTGTTATTAACAAATAAATAATTTTTTTTTTTAAATCAACCTGCCATTAGATACAAAATTTTACAATCAAGTCTGTCCAAAGATACAACCTGTCCCGATTTAAACTCAATCGGACAAATAGATTCTGAGACACGATGTCAGTTGTTAATTGTTAACAAGTCAGTTCTTAATTGATATTTTGCAATAAAAAAAAATTCCCAACACCTTGTCAGTGCATGGTGTGCCATGTTGCCTGATCGGAATTTACCATACGACTTGGTAGTTTGTCGAGATGAGCTTTTCGGCATTTACGGGGGTGAGAAATAAATAAAAGCGACGGAAAGGAAAATATCGGGCGTTAATTAATATCATCAGTGGCACAGCCTCGACCAACAGCTGAGGAAAACCCTCGCCTCCCTTTCATCGCCATGCGTTGCTGCTATCAAACCCCCTACCGGAGTATTTCTTTTCCCGTCGCTGCTGCGTATTTTTTTAATGAGAAAAAATCCCCTCCGATGCGCCGACTTTTTTTTTTTTTACTTCTCTCCTTCGTCCTTTTCTCCAACCCTCGCTTCGAGGCGATCTCTCAGAGATTACTACACCCTGCTCGGGGAACATTATGCGGAAGGATGACGCCCGTAGAACGCGGAGGAGAATATAAGAGCCTGGAAGTTGTGGTCCGAAGAGGGAAAAAAATAGGGTGAGGACTTTATTGTTCGGTAAGTCGGAGTTCGATCGGTCGATGAGAAATCCTTGGAACGTCCCTCCAGTTTTACTTGAATGAACTCAATAAATCGACTATATTCAGTTAAAATTCAAGTTTTTTTTAATTTAAAAAAAATTGAAAATGGTGAAAATCGTGCTCTAATAGTCGGAGTGAAACGAAGTTAAGGTGGTCCTTGCGAATGGTGTTCACTTCGCATAAGTTGCAGAGAAATGAGAGGGAATTCGATACGCTTCTCTATAGTATAAAAATCTGAAAAAAATTAAGCATCGTATTAAAAGATTATATTAAAAGGTGCTGAAAGGATTAATTTTGCATAACAATAATTCCAAGATGTTATTAACGAGTTGATGTAAAATAAGAATGTTCAACAAATCTCCCAGAAACCTAACTTTTTTTATTTACGAAAATGATTCGTTCACTTTTCTGAATACGTATTAATTTTTTCAGATTTTAAAATCCACTTAGAATTTTGTGGCTTTCCATATTTTTCTGTATAAAAAAAAAACCTAAAGTGAATTTAAAAGTGAACAAATTCACACGTATTCAGAAAAGTGAACGAATCATTTTCATTTTAAAAAAAGTTAGTTTTCTGGGAGATTTGGTGAACAATTTTATTCTTCATAAATTTGTTAATAACACTTTGGAATTATCATTATGCAAAAATTAATCTTATCAGCACTTTGAATATGCTTGATTTATTTAGATTTTTATACCATCCAGAAGTGTTCGCAATTCCCGCTCATTTCTCCGAAACTTATGCGAAGTGAACACCATTCGCAAGTACTACCTTAAGGATGCGGAGGTCGCAGGGACGCGCCGGCAGATGGCGCTCGCTGTTGAACTCACTCGAAAGTTCGCGCTCCTTATCGCAGCCAATTAATCTATGTTTTCAGTGCTCTCGGAACGATTCCTTTTATTCCTTGGTGTTTTCTTTTTCTTTTTTTTAATCTTTTTCTTCGCCCGGCGATTTTAGCGCTGAAAAGAAGAAAGGGGCTCCGATGATGGGGGCGGAGGAGGGAGCAGTGAAAAAAACTATCAGGAAGAGAAATTCCATTTAAAACTTAACGGCTCTGAGCCCTCAGCGGGTAAGTATAGAATAAAGCATTTCTGAGCCGATGCCTTCGCGTACTCCGCTCGATAACGACGTTACCCGCGGTTTCCTCGAGGATATCTCTCTCCGTGCGCGGACCCCACTTCGCTCCACCGGCACTCCAACTTTTTACGCTGGGGAGACCGGGTGGGGGCAAGATGGGGTAGCTGAGAAACAAAGACCGTTCGGACGAAGCCGGAGCTAAGGATTGACTGTTTACTTTAAAAAAAAGAAGCATTTAATTCATGAATATTCTTCGGAGCATCCGAGAAAAATTGCGGGTCGGGGCAAAATGGCCCACCGCGGGAGATGAATTTTCTCATCTTGCCCCATGGCAGTTACAGCATCCCCATTTTGCCCCGTACGTACGAACACCGTGCTTCATGTTAATCGAGCTACCCCAAGTGTTTCAATGATTTTTGCTACAAACAATGTGGTAGTCCATTTTGCCCCGTGTGTGTGCTTCACGGAGTCCCATTTGCCTCATGTTCCCATTTTGCCCCGTATGAGCATCGTGCTCCACACTACCCCAGACACTGCAAGAGTTTCAATGATTTCTGGTAAAAAATGTCGTTGTCCACTTTGCCCCATGTGTGGACTTTACAGCATTCCATTTGCCTCGTGTTCCCATTATTGCCCCGGATGAGCATTGTGCTTCATACGGGGCCATATTAACCCAGCCCCTTGAAGTCTTTCATTGACTTTTCTAAGAAAAATTTGGTACACCATTTTGCCCCATGTGTGCGGTTTGCAGCGTCACATTTGCCTCTCGTTCCCATTTTACCGCGTACAAGTATTGTGCTTCATACTGGACCATATTACCCCAGCCTCTCGAAGTGTTTCACAGATTTTTCTAAGAAAAATTTTGTACTCCTTCTTGCCCCATGTGTGCGCTTTAGGGTAACCCATTTGCCGAATGTTCCCATTTTGCCCCGTATTAGCATCGTGCTCCATGTTACCCCAGTCATTTCAACCGTTTCCATAATTTTTTGATACTCCATTTTGCCCCCTGTCTGCAACGTACAGCGGATCCATTTTCCCCGACCATCCCTCTATATTCCCGTTCGCAGCTCGCGATGAGCGTCGGTGTTTGTTTTCGCTGGCACGAAAAAAAAGAAGAAAAACGTGAAACCTTTATCGGTGCTGGCGACCGCACGAGTTTTCAGTCCCGGCAACGCCTCTGTTTGTTCCACCGCGTCACTCCCGCTGCGATCTAATCCCGGCCAAGTTATCCGGGGTGAAAGAATTCTTAAAGGTCACAGGGCAAAGGTATATTTCCGGCTGTGCCAACGTCACTCACTTTGCGCCGTGACCACCGCGGCTTCGATTTCTCTTCGCTCCTGCTCCTCTCTTCTCTCCTCCGCTACGACTAAGCTGAGCGGAAACTGAGAGGCGCGCTTTTTTTGTAGGATTTGGAGCGGAGGAGGGCTTTGAGATTTTCCGACACCGAATACACTGTCTCTCTTTTGTGTCTGTATTTTTTTTTGGTATTTTTTTTAGTGATAATTGCTTGTCGGTCTCTATTATTTATCGCGTTCATTTTTTTTACCATTTATAATTAATTCAGGTGCGATTATAGTTTTAGGTTATTCACCGTTACGATTATGCTCAATTATAATTTATTTTATTGTATAATTAAGCTCATTATTATTTTATCATTTTTTGAAATTACGTTTTATTTACTTATTTATTTGCATTCGTATTATTATTTTTTCCATTTATATATGCCCAGAGAACATCCGCTCTTGACGTACGATAAATCGCTCACCCACTCGTGCATTCTCGAACCCCCGTCGCTCCGCTGCCTCGTCGCTCTAAACCGATTTCCCTTCGAGTCCTCCGACGATTTTACCGACGGCGCACACCTGCAGCTCCTGAGATAAGAATTTTCTCACGGGATCGACAACTCGTGATAGCTTTTTTTTCGTCAGGGCCTTCAGCATGCAGTCTCGGAAAGGATATCTCAGCTTTCTTCGACAGAGGGAGGGTGTGAGGGGTGGGGGGGGGGAAGTGAGTTTGCACTATTGCATCTCGGCACTTTAGGGGTAAGTCAGTCGATCGAGCAAATAGGAATGAAAGCTTTGTTTAGTCTGGACGATTGAGCCAGACGCGTCGCACCTGGGGCGCCCTGACGACCTTGCCTGCTCGAAGTGATCTACGGCCCCGGCAGCAATTCACCATTAAATTCAGCCTGAGTGTACAAACCGCTCGGACTCGGGACCGTGAGACGACGAAAATCGGTGAGCTGCGAGTCGGGCTCGCCGAGCCCTCCATTTCACTGCTGCTCCTGTACGTATATATATATATATATATATGTCTGTGTGTATACGACTGGATCAGCTGCTGCACCTGTCGTCCCTCGTAATTTAATTCTACCGTTCCACTTTCTTGCCCGATGCCCGAGAGACCGAGGCGAATTTTTCGTTTTTTTCCAATCCGGGGTCCGAACTGTGAAACCGAGTCGGAATCCTTTATTTTCATATCGGAGAGCGGAATTAATGCGAATTTCAAATGCAGATTCGAGCCGATCAACATAAAAATAAGTTTAACGAAAAAAATCGTAAAATATGAATTATTAATTTTATGCCTGTTTTTTTTTTTTTTTTAGGGAATTTATTGAAACTTTCACAGTGATTCGGTCACCGAAAGAATCATCGAGATTCACAGTGAATTTCGCGTTTTTGAGAGCTGATACGAATTCTTTGATTTCTTCAATTTTTTTTACCGGAAAATTAACTTTAAGAGAATTCCAAAGACGGAGGTAAAAACCCACCTTAAAAAATCATATACATGAATCGGAGAATAATTAGAAAGAAAATATAAAATCTTGATTCTTCATTGTACGGTTTTTTTGAGTTGTATTCAAATCTAAAAAGCTGAAAATTGAAATTTTCATATCGCTTCCTCATAAAAGTTGAAAGTTGTAAGTTGAAATTTTTATATCACTTTCTCATAATGGCCCTTTATTCGCAAAGCTCCTTCTATGAGAAAGCATTTACTATATTTTTGGCTTCCTCATAGAGGAAGCTTTGCGAATAAAGGGCCATTATGAGAAAGTGATATAAAAATTTCAACTTACAACTTTCAACTTTTATGAGGAAGCGATATGAAAATTTCAATTTTCAGCTTTTTCAATATCAACGTCGTATTTAAATTTTAAGCAAAACTGATGGCCGACTCAGGTTAAAAACCAACCTTACGCTTTTGGTCAAAACGGCTGTCGAATCTGTACTCCAGACGAAAAAATACATAGAGTATCATAGAGTATTCATCGGGAAGCAAAGAAATTGCTGTTTGAAAATACCCAAAATCACTCTTTTTTCAAATTTTAGCTATAAAAATGCCCAATAAACTTTTTCGTTAGCCGTCACTCCGGGATTGTATTAAAAGTATTTTTTCACGCTGATCACGAATCTGACACTTTTTTTATTCATAGATCAATATTTAATACGGAAAAATGCGTCTTGAAAAAAAAAAAAAATTTCATGAAATTCAAAAAATTCAAAATGACATAAAATTTAAACGGCTCGAACGATTTTCTTGAAATTTTAATGGGATCATCGGGTGATCATATTCCATCTGTGTACGCGTTTGTAGCCCGATAGCTAAAAAATTGCGAGCGCTACGGTGCGCACAGACTTTTTCGAAGAAATTAAAAATGGCGTACAAAAAAAACAACTGAACATTTTTGGATGAAATTTGGCAGAAACATTGACTATTAACCACACAAGCTGTATGCAAAATTTCAGCCTGATCGGTGGAGGCGTACCCGAGATATAACCATTTGAATTTTTCGCGTCTGATTCACACACACACACACACACACACACACACACACACACACACACACACACACACACACACACACACATACATCCGGACATTTTTTCTAAATGTGATTTTTCGATGTTTTGGAACATTCTGAACACGTTTTCATTAAAATCTCGAAAATTTTTTTTTTCACCATCACAAAGCTTCCTCTATGAGGAAGCAAAAGGTTAAAATTCTGGATCTGTCGGGTAAAAAACCGACAGACTCGGCCAACGAAATAATCTCTGCGGGAAGCATCGACGATTTTTTTTTCCGGAGACATCGCAGAGATACGTTTCGATCAGTCCTGTAATCACAAAACCTCCATCCTCTTTTTCCACTCCCTCCGGCCCTTCGACCTCCCCAGCGAATTCGTTGACGCTCAACCCTTTCCTGTTTCTCTTCGCTCAAATCGAGCGAAAGTTCGGGCCCCTCGCTCGTACTTTTTTCGGTGCCGACTCGAAATTTAATGATTTCTAAATTAAAGTATTTATCAAAATTAACAAAAATATTTACTTAAACCAAATAAAAATGTACCTGCGGGTGCTCGTCAAATACATTGCTTTTCTAGATGCAGTTCGAAATTTTTAATTTATTCAATTTTTTACACCGGAAAATTGATTTCGAAAGAATTCTCAAGACAAATATTACTGGAGGTTAAAATCCGAGTAAAAAAAAGCATAAACTGAGAAATATAAATTATTGGGATTAAGCAATGGGCGTTGCCATTCATTCGAAGGTGTTATTTGGTTGTCCCAACAAAAAGCTTGTTTGGATCGACAAAATTTTGAATCGATAGAAACAAATAATAGTTGAACAAAACAATGCTTTATTTGTACCGATTTTCCGAATGCATCGCAGAAATACGTTTTGATCAGTTCTGTAATCACAAAACCTCCGTCCCGTTTTGCCCCACTGTCCCATTTTGCTCCACTCCCCCCCCCCCCCTACATGAATTAGCAAATAATTTTTAAAAATATACAATCTTGAACCTTAATAGTTTTTTTTACCCTGCTTTCAAATCCTTTTACCCGACAGATTCGTCCGACGGAATAATCTCAGCCCGATGCATCGACAGAGTTCATTTCTTAAATTATTTTCCGAATGCATCGCAGAGATACGTTTCGATTGGTTTTGTAATCACAAAACCCCCGTCCCGTTTTCCCTCCCCCCTCGCCCTTCGATATCCCTAGCGAATTCGTCGGCACTCAACCCTTTCCTCTTTCTTTCCGTTCAAAGCGAGCGAAAGTTTGCCTTCCTCGCTCGCACGTTCCCCTCCATGTTTACATCTGCCTCGCTCCCTCTCGCAGTTTACCTCGTTCGTCCGAAATGCGCTACGTAGGCGAGCCACAACTCCGAGCCTACACTAACATTAATGGCCCTGGATGGTAACCGCCATTCGTGCTCACCGGCTCTCTCGCCGCTCCGCTCCTCTCGCTCTATCGCTGGATCATTTCGTACAGTATCCCGTAGGCAACGGGAATCGATACCGTCGCTATGGAGACCCAGGGCTTCTGCTCGACGTACGAATATATACACACGGAGAAAGAGGATAACACCGCTCGATGCTATACCCTTCCACTTTCAATGTACCCTTCGCAACAACATTTTTTTTCCTTTTTTTATCTCCATATTTTCTTGTTCTGTTTCCATTTTCCTTTCTTTTTTTTTTTTTGCAATCAAGAAAAATCCCGCCGCGCAGAAATTTGTAAACATTTTCGTAGTTATGGCACGGGTATATTCATGGTAAAAGAACGGTGCTGTTTATTTTTCATATGTTTGGTTTGTTTTTGTTTGTATTATCTTGTTATGTTTCCGCTTTCAGATTTTTTTTTTTTTTTTTCAATGAACAAAAATCCGCGGCTCAGAAAATTATAAACATTATCGCAGTTATAACACGGTAATATCATGGTAAAAGAACGGTACTATTTATTTTTCATATCTTTGTTCGCATTGTCTTGTTATGTTTCCACTTTAATTTTTTTTTAATCTGAAAAAAGTCCGCTAAGAAATTTGTAAATATTTTCAGTTATTCTCGAATAAATTGTGTGAATGGTCGGATCGGTCGATAAAACAGGGCGAAGAATGGTTCGATTTTGAAGAAATAGAAAATAAACATAAGGACAAATTGACGAATCGATTATTTCTTTCCGTAAATATCCATGAAAGGAAAAAAAGTTCTCTCGTTTTCTTCGCGATTCATAAATTTTAACAAAAAAAAGCTGTAAATATTGCCCGCCCGATTTACGGTAAATCTCTCCGTTCAGAAAGAGAACAACCGTACAATTTCTTCCATTCCTTTTTTTTACAGGGACTTCCCGCGCAAGCCACCCGGTACATGTGTCGAATATTATTTCAGCCCGAGCTCGTGAAAATATTAGGGGCTAAAAGTCCCTCGCGCCGCCTCGGAAACCTTTCTCCCTAGTCTTTTGTTCACCGGCGTTTCGGTGAACGGTCTCGAGCGGTCGGACTAACCGTCGAGATACTCCACTCGGGAACTCTCCGACCTGACACGATGGTCACAAAAACACACAGAAAAGGTCGTCGTGTAAAAAAAAAACATAAATAAAAAAGAAAAAAAATCTACCATCCGTTGAGTTCTGTGTTGTACCCAGAAGGCTGGTCGGTGACCTTGGCTTGACCGCTGGCTCTGCGGGCTGAGGCTCTGCGGAAAGAGGTCAATATGGACCACCATTTGTTTTGTTTACTTTTTTCCCCCTTACATCGGATCGCTATTTTTCTCCACCTTTATATTCCACTCGCTCTTTAACGCGGAAAGACTTTAGTCTAAAAAGAAAAATGAAAGGAGGTGGCGAGCCAACTCGGCGAAACCTTTGTCGAAGAATCACCGGCTATTCGATATAGCCAGCAGCGGTCGTCGAAGCCAGCAGGCGGATCTACAGAATTCGAGGGGTAGATCAGTGCCGTCGAACCCTTCCCCCCCAACCCGCCCCCCTCCCCCTCGCGGCGTCGACCCCTCGTAAACTCGACGACCTTGAACCCCTACGAGCGGACGTCGCGCATCCTGTGCGCCCCGCGCACAACCCCACCCGTGCACCTATACTCGAAGCTTCGAACGAAGGAATGAAAAAAAAAGGGAAAGTGAGGAGAAAAAAAATACAAGAAACCAGAAGCAACGTACTGAGAAAGGAGCGTGTACACGCTCCGCAGGGTTATCTGAACTTGGCTATCGGCGCGCTCGAACTTGGCCCCGAACTCTCACTTTTTCATTAATTTCCTCCTCCACCTTTTTTTCTTTATTTTTTCTATCCGATACACTAAATTTATACTATATTCATTTTTCTCTAAATTATTTATTTATATCTGTTATTACATTATTGTATAGTATATGATAATATAGTTATTACTATTATTATCATACTAGCGGTTATATTGGCTCGAGCGCTTCGCGCGCTCACAGATCCGTGAGTGTCGGTGGGAGTATCTGTGAGTATCCGTGTGAGCATCTGGGAGTATCTGGGAGCATCTGTGTTAATACTTGTGTGAAAATCTGTGTGAGTATGGGAGTTCTGTTTGAGTATCTGTAAGTATCGGTGTTAGTGTCAAGTTGACATGAACTTTGTTATTATGTAGATGTATCTCTGAGTAATGTAGATTATTATGATTATTGTTTTTATTAAGAGTATTGTCACGCTCCCAACTGTAGTTATATTCCTTGTTATTGTACTCTCGACGGCCGATCCAGCCGATTTTATTTTTTTGTACCGGTAAAATAAAAGAAATCTTACAACTGTTAAAATCCTCAATTGGAAAAAGCGTATTCATTATTGTTATCCTTATTGTGATTTTATTATTTACTGAATCGATTTATGATTACGAGTCATGCGTGGAGCGAAAAAGAAACGAAGAGGAATAGTGTGAATTACTGCCGCGTACACATATGGTAACATTAACTGTTAGCCGGGAGCCTCGGCCAACGAGAACGGGCTTATATGAGCGTGCGTTAAAGCCCCCGGTGTATCCGGTATCGTTCGTAACACACCTGGCCGCGTTGCAAAATATAACTCACTTGGAGTCATAAACGTGCTGCTCCAGCCACAACACACCAGAGTCGGTCTCCGGACAGCAACCAGCCGGTAGCCTCGAACGTTCGACGATTTGGAATCTTTCGATACTCCCGAACGCCCGAGATTACGTTTCGACTGAAGATTCAAGTCACTCCCGGGAGGCTTGGAATTGAATCATTAAATTAGCAATTTTTTTTTTTTTATTCCCTACGACAAAAGACGACACCTGTTTTCACGCATCTAATTATCGCACGATCGACTTTCCTTCTTCGCCTCTCTTTTTTTTTCTTACTGTCCCTCCACTTCCGCTTTTTCGCGCACCGCACGTTAGTTATTTCCCTTTTTATTACACCCTCGACGGTCGTTCTACTGGATTTTATTTTTTCAATGGTAAAGGTAAAGGAATTCTGACGAGCGATGAAATCCTCAATTTTGTAAAGCGTATCGTCTCTACAGTTTGCTTATAATTTTCAAAGATACTGTAAAACGTTGAAAAAAATGAAATTCTGTTTTTGGGTGAAATTTGCCTGAGCGTTATTTTGGAAAAAGTGTTAATATTTATAAATGTATTATTCATTTGACTTATCGAGCTCTCTCTGGTTACTGATAAGAAGACTTATTCGAATTCTGCGTCCGTTTCACGCGGTTTTGGTAGCGCTGAATTCCATACATAAGCAACTAGTCGCCTGCGGCGCTGACCGCGGCTTCGAGCCGAATCCCCGTATCTCGATTGACTGACAAAAGCCAATCAGGAGCATCCGGACGGACGGAGAATCCGGAATACGTCTATCGAAGTCGATTCGATGACCGGAAAGGCGATGCTGAATCAATAAAGTCCTCCCTTCAATGCCAAAACTGTTTTATCGACATTTCTAACACTCGAGCAAAATTTAAAAAAAAATAATAATAAATGCTCATAAAAGCTTGCAACGAATTTGGACATATTCTAACTTTTTTCCTCATCTACCGAATTCCATCGACATATACACTCCTGGTGTCATAAAATCCTCTTTTCTATCCCAAAACTGCTTTACCGACATTTCTTGCCATCCACAAAAAAATAATAAATAAATGCCCTCAGTTCGTAAAAGCTTCACACTAATTTGAAGCTTTCCTTAATTTTTTCATACAGAATCCCATCGACGTTTACACTCCCAGTGTCATAAAATCCTCTTTTCCGTCCCAAAAATCTTTTACCGACATTGCTTCCGCTCCAAAAAAAAAATAAATAAAAATAAATATCCCCGGCTCGTAAAACCTTCTAACAAATTTGGACCCATCGACGTTTACACTTCCGGTCTCGCAAAGCCCAAGACATTTCAAAGAATTAACCACTTATTGCCTGAAATCGCGAAAGCATATCATGATTCTATATAAACGCACGGTAGTACGTCCGGTTGAACTATCTGAACTATCCGAATGTGTAAGTCGACGTATATGCACGGATCCCTCGGAGAAACACAAAGCGCCGACAGCCCGGGGCGTCCGAGCCCACGTGAGACAATCCACACCTGCGACCGTCGGGCGAACGGACGCCCCACAGTCTGGTCGCTTCTTGCACTCGAGTTCTGTCGCGGATAATTTATTCATATCAGCGAACAGCGTTTACGGGAAACAGCAGGAGAACTGGCGACGGCTCGCGATATATCAAGCCGGCGAACATCCGTCGCGATATCGATGTCGTAGAACGATTACACTTTTTATTCCCGAGACGTCGCAGCGATCGAAACTTTGCGGCAGTTTGTTGTCATAGGGGCAGAAAAAAAGTCTTACTTTATTTGTTCAGTGTCAACGGGCATAACCATTTACATGGAGATAAGGACTTTTTAAATTTTATTTATTTATTTTTATTCATGTTTATTATTATTATTATATATCGAAACGAGTCGCTGCGGTTCAAATGGAAAATGTCAAGCCCATTATGCATACAAGCTGCACTAAAAATAAAACATACATTCAAAGACTCCATATATACAACTTGCCAGCAACTCGAAGGAATTATCAGCGAAGAAATAAATTAAGGTATTTAATTTTGTGTATCAATACTTAAAATAATATAAATACAAAAGAAAAACAGAATCTGAAGGACTTCGGTCGTTAGGCAATTGGAAGTAAATGTGTGATTTAAGTTTGTTATGTATCAAAAACTGTTCCATGATATGTCAATAAATTCAGTACTACTGCGATTATTACGATTATAATTATTATAATATAATAATTATTATTTTATCGACTGCTATGGTGTTTATATGTTTTTCATTTTTTGATATGAAAATAAAATGTAACTGTTGGAACAACGAATCTAATGTTACAACAACATTCTAATATTAAGAGGAACGAACTAATAGTCTGCGGGAGAATCAACAAGAGCAACTCGAAAGAATGATCAAGGAAGAAATAAACTGACGAATTTAATTTTAAGTATCAAAACTTAAAATGATATTTTTAAAAAAGCAGAAAAATCGAGGCTGAAGTACTTCCGTCGATGGCCAATCGGCAGCATACATGCGATTTAAGTTTGTTATGTATCAAGAACTGTTCCATCATATGTATCGTCAATAAATTCACTACCACTACTATTATTACAATTATAATTATTATAAATAATAATAATTATATCAGCCACTGATCATGGTCTTTACTTGTGATATATTTTTTATTAGAAAAAAAAACCAAAAGTAATTAAGCACTTGGAAAATCGCCCTCTAACAGTCTAATATTAAGAGGAACAAACTAATAGTCCGCGGGAGGCAAGACAGGGGGGGTTGAAATTAACGAACGGAAGAGCGAACCCGGCAATTGAATCAATTAAAGCGATCCTCCCCGGGGCGGGCCTTCCTTCTTCCTTCCACTACTCAATGCGCCGAAGATAACAAGCATAAGTATATATATAAAGACTAATAGCTCAGGGCTCGAGCGATATCTTCGGTGCGATAGTTCGATTCCACCGCGGCATTATTCGTTTCCCTCACGACCGCCGTCTTCCTCCCGAGTGCTCAATCGGTCGTCACCAAACACACCTCCCTCGACCGCTAAACCGGCGGGTGTCGGAATTACGAGCTTTCCAATAAACCCCGAGAAGGCGGCTCGATCGATCGTTGGATATCTCTTTCCCGCGATGTCGGAACGTTAAGAAAATAAAACGAGTGTCGTGGAGCGAGGAGGGACCGGGAAGAGAGAGGGAGAATTGCCCGCGGTAATAGCCAGCCACGGGACCGGCGCTATTGTCTCCATGATTGCATTAAATTTACGCGACTCTCTCGGTTCGCCGGTCGGGCTCGTTCCCCGGCGTCATTTTTATCTTTCACTCACACTGCGCGCCGCGTCCGACCCGGGCTTATCGCTCGATGTCGCGAAGTCCCCGGGCATTAAACACGAAGATATGATTTAAGATCGTCCAGGAATATCGAGAGAAGCTTTATAGAGTCAAGATCTGCTGGTTGTCGCAGGGAGCGAACACCGAAGCTGTTCGAGGATCGCGTTGTCTTTATTTTTTTTATTTATTTATTCATTTTATATGAAATTTATTTATTCGTTTTATTTTTTACATTTATTTATTCGTTTTATTTTTGACGTTTATTTATTCATTTTATGTTTTGAATGTATTTATTTATATTACTTTTTGAATTATTATTTATTGCCTTGTGTGATAATGTGCGCTTTCCCGACGCCCCTAAAGACCCGACATATTTCTCACGGCATCGTAAAAGCAAAAAAAAAATTAAATGTGCGCGACGAGACTATGTTCGAGGGGGTTAACGAACCTTCGATCCGGTAGCGAGAAAGCTGTCCGAGAGAGGATTTTTCGGGGAAGAAAGGCAAGAATAAACATTGGCCAACACACGTCGGTGGATAAATAGGGTAGAGTGCAGCGAGTGGTTTCGTCGTGCCCCGGGACATCGGACTCACTCAGAAAAAAAAAAATGCATGTGTGTACGCCTGTGTGCGGACATAGAGAGCCGGAGGCTCGCCGGACTCGCCAGAAGCCGAGCGAGAGGAGGAGTCGTGAATCTCTCGTGGGACAAAGAAGCGATCCGGCGTCCCGGATTTCTCGTCGTTCGACTGTAGCGCCGCCCGCCGCTACGTATATCCACCGTGTACCAATACCCATCGGTGGGGGAAGGAGGGAGGTTGGGTTTGAGCGCCGAGAGGATTCTCAAACCCGTAGAGCATCGACAAAGAAAAAAAACAAACCACTAAAAAAGAAAATAACAAGGAACACGGTAGGTGAGCATAAGAAAAGGAAGGACAGATATACATGTATATATATATGCGGACTCCCCCGCGTCGCCTCTCGCGCCGCTTCGGTCCTTGACTTCGTGTTTACAAACCCAAGGAGGCTCTCCGTATATATAGCTGCCTCAGCATCCCATCAGCTGCATCTGAAGCCGCAACAGTTCGCAACCATCGCTTCTCAGGTACACACATATACATATACATATACATATACATATACATATACATATACATATACATATACATATACATATACATATACATATACATATACATATACATATACATATACATATACATATACATATACATATACATATACATATACATATACATATACATATACATATACATATACATATACATATACATATACATATGTATTTATTTAAATGTATGGGGCATTCTACGTCAAATCAGCAGCCCATCGCCAATGTTTTAGTAAGACGTTGTTACTGACCCATAAAGGGCTCGCGATGTTTTTCGATTAATGATTTTTCAACTTTTGGTTCGATAATTTGTGATTTTTTTTATTATGTCAATTGTATTCGGGTGGTATTATTGTAAACTTCAGAAAAATTGAAATCCATTGATATTCGAGAAATGTATGACCGATTACAACAATAAAAAATTCAACTTGGAAATGAAAAACTAAAAACTTGCAAGAAAAATAGTAAATGTTGAGATCCCATTATCGGGTGGTGCTTGAAAGTCGTATTTGAAATCATAGGATCAGTGTGAATCCTTTGAGATAAAAAAGGCGTTTACTGAATAGGTTTTTCGAGGATTCAATAAATTCACTGTTGGTAAAAAAAAATCTGATAAAAATGCCTTATAGATCGGTAAAAACATCATAAAAAAAAATGAACATAAACGACGGTGAGCGATATGGGCTGCTAATTTGACGTGGAATGCCCCATTGTGTGTGTAATACTGAGAGCACGCACACGAGAAATTCGAGTCTCGTTTTCCGAGGAAGATCTTTGCGATAGGGTAATAGTGAGTGTCGAGCGGAGGGCATTGAGACGGCCGCAAGGATGCGCACTCGGTGGCTCCGAGTGTGCGGTGCGATCGAGCCGGGCTCTTTCTCTCTATCTTCTATTTTATTTCGTATTTCTTTTATTACTTTATTTCCTCGTTCTCGCCCGAGTCGTTTGAGCGCGAGAGGGAGAACGGGTTACTGGCCCGATTAAACGTACCGACCGAAGAGACAGGACGTCTTTTCCCCGTGGCAGATGTCATGATTTGTGTGTGTCTCTCCCCGGTGCGCGAGGGCATGGCTCGGTCCGCTCGCGCTCGGTCGGAGTCGCTCGATTCTCATCCGTGTATGGACCATTAACTTGACGACGATGTTCATGAAAGACTCAGAGACGATGGCTTTTTTTTCTCGCGTCTTCCTGTTGGATCTTTCTCGGGGGGCGGAACGAGACGTTGGCAGGTATACCGGATCCGTTCCCGGGACTCTCTCCGCGGTCTCCGTGCATCGCGTGAAATTTTATTTCTTTTATTTATTTTTATTTTTTTCTTTGCCTTTAAGGCCTTCGGGCGAAGAGGCATTGTGCCGGCGGCCGCCTGCGGTCGAAGTCGCGGAGGGAAATCATATACGGTTGTATACGGAGACGGACAATGGCCGAGTGTCCAGCCTGGAGAAAGAAAAATGGCGCGATCTCCCTGACCTTTTCGCTGGGGTCGCGTAACCCCGGCGTCGCTGCCGGTGCTGACCGCTCGCATCGGTACGGTGCAAGACGAATGAGAATTGCAAAACAATCACATTTAAAAAAGGGGTAAACAATAAAAAATGAAAAATGTAAAAGAGAGTATTAAAATACGGAAGAAGTTTTTGAAATGCAGAATACATTTTTTTGTAAGGAAATAAATACCCAAAGTAAAAAATAAATTTTTAAAACACAAGATGAATTTTGTATTAAAAACTAAATTTTTTAACTGGAAACTATGTTTTTGAAATAGAAACTAAATTGTTTGAATAAAATATAAATCTTTTAAGTAAAAAACGTGACTTGGTTCGTGTGAACGCAGGAGCGCATTGACTCCGGGTGCAACCGGATGTTTGGTCTATAACAACAATAATGCCTGCGGGTAGTCGGCCGCTGGAACGGTGGAAAACCTGGCGGAGGTGAAGCACACAACTCGGCTCCGAGCGTTAAAAGGTGCCGAAGGACTGTTGCAAAATTCACGGCCCCGTCGAAACGACCGATTTGCGAAAGTGTCCGAACGTGGTTGCCACACTCGGTCGGTGCGGGCAGCCGAGGCTTCAATGAAACTCGTGCGGCTGCGCGAAAAAATTGCGTTTGCAAACGCAACGCGCGTACGCGCACAGAGTACGCGGGATACCGTTGCAAGCCGGTAATACGTATTGTATTTCCGTTACGCCCGTGCGATGTAATTAGATACACGGGAGGAGGAAAACAAGCAACTTATACGTCGCTGTTACACTTCCTGCGACGGCCTGTCCGGCACGGTCTTTGTTCTCGCGACGCTCAACAGTCGAAAGCAGTGCGGGGCGATAAAAATTTACGAGTTCAGTGGTGGACCTTTTTTTATTATGTTGTTTACAAAAAAAAAGTTTGAAGTACAAGAAAAAAAAAAAAAAAATTGCATCGGCCGGGAATCGAACCCGGGCCGCCCGCGTGGCAGGCGAGCATTCTACCACTGAACCACCGATGCTCATGTTTAGTGCAAGGATCGAGCGCCCGAGATAACGTGACTCGAACTGTCGAGCCTTGAATGGAATTTTCTTTTCTTCTTTTAGCGCACTGACAGAGATTGAGCTTCTGGGTCAACGCGTAGCCTCGTAACGGAGATCTCTCGAGGAGCATGCGAACATCCACCGAGGGACCTGAATTCGTTATACGGGAGATGAATAATTTCTCACAATTTCGGCGTCACACCAACATATATATTATATATATATATGGGCGGTGGAGATTATTACATTCATGTCACGTTCCGCTATCACAGCGAGATATTAGCGTAGGTTGTTAAGGTAGTCTTTGCCGGTACTGTTTACTTGGCATAAGTTTCAGAGAAATGAGAGGGAATAGTAAACACTTCTCGATGTTATAAAAATCTGAAAAAAAATCAAGCGTATTGAAGATGCTAAAAAGATTATTTTTACATAATAAAAATCCCAAAATGTTATTGACAAATGTTATTAAAAAAATCAGGTTTCCGGGAGCTTTGTCGAACAATTTTATTTTTCATCAATTTGGTAATAACATTTTGGAATTATTATTATGCAAAATCAATCTTTTCAGCATCTATGCTTGATTTTTCACAGATTTTTGTACCATCCAGAAATGTTTGCAGTTAAGGTAAACGTACCAATGGCGGGACATTTAAGGCTATATCTATCTTGCAACCTAATTTTCGCTATCATGTATCGATCATTTTCGTAAATAGCGGTAACCAATCTGAAGGTTAGTGTTACGTCCCGACGAGCTCTCGGCGAGTTCGCGCTGAGGGAAACGCAACGGCGGTCTCTCTTTCGAGTCAAGGCGTTGGCCCTTTACATCAGGGACGGAGACCTCGCCTAACACTGCCTTGGATATGCACGATGCGTTGAGAGGATACTTGAGACTTCTTAGCCCCTCGCACGTAGTAGAGCATGCAGAACAAATGTAGACTCGTTGATACTATTTAGTACTCACGGAAATTGTATTTTATTTTCTCGTAGCTAGGTGTACAGGTTCTCGTACTACAATCGACCAGACTATGTCGATTACCGAAGACTTAGCCTCGCAGGGCTATCGAACAGAGTTTCGTCGTAGAGAGCTTTGCTCGCTCTTCGGAGTCTCGTAGATTATGTAGCAGCTCGGTGGTGTCGGTAGGAATAACTGATTTGAGCGTAGCGCGTACGCTTTTTATACTAGATCGCTCCTATGCTACATATGGAGATATTTTTAAGACAATCTTTCTTGGAAAACTAGCTTTGTGGGAGTCGAAGTGCGTATACTGCGATTTTCGGGTGTCATTGCGGTACGAAAAGCACCGATATACAATTGGCACGGGCTTAGCCCATAGGAAATAGAAAAATAGAACTCCCGCATAGATGCGACAGTTCCCCTATGTTTATTTGGACCGGCAAAGTGCCGAGGGATATACAGTTCCACGTAAGCGTGCATAACTCTATGGAGTGTGTGGACCCGTGACAAGAAGCTGTATATATAAAAAGAAATGAATTGCTTTCTAGGCAGTAAATTACGTCGAGATGTAACATTAGATTGTCTAGTTTTCAAAACACATCCATTAAATACTTTTGCAATATATTGAAAAATGTTTATTAACGAAAATTCAGTGACATGTAAATGTACCAATGGCTGGACAGCTATTTTCGGGGTAGTCCCGATGTTTGGACACGAGATGTACGTATGGCTGGACACTCATTACCATAGGCGGTACCATCGTACCAGCAGCGTTCACCATAAAAAGGGTCGTGAGACATTCTTTTTCGTCTCCATTCACTATTTTGTACACGGCTTTCGCTCCCTTTCGTACAATTACGTGATCTGCTTTGGGGCACAACATAAACGCAGTCTCATCGCAATTAAAGACTCTCGTCGGATCGATGTCTAGCAAATTCATTGCCGTCAGATGCGCAGAAACCTCCTCAAACCAATTTTTTAGTTTTTCTTCGGTAGCCGATGCACGATTGTAGGTGAGATTCTGAGCCACTCGCTCAGACAGCTGGGGATGTCTCCTACAAAATCCATCGTACCAGTGTCGGCCTGGCCGGTTGTTGGTGAATGGGTTCTCCCTTTTCAGCTCTACCATTAACATTTGGACGGAGTCAAACAGCTGGGTCTTGGTAATTGGGAACCCTTTATCAGCGCAATGGAATATCCACTTGATGAGAACATCTTCTTCGTCTGGAGTTAAAACAGAGGCTGGACCAATTCTTGCATTCAGCGGATTAATCTTTTTCACCTTGTTGTACACTGTACTCTTCGGCACACCAAAAGTTTTACTCGCTGCCCTTACTGACACTCCTAAGCGTACTGCATCCGTAGCTGCTTCGACAGCTGCTTGTGTATATGGCTTTGATGAAGCCATGGATAGTTTTTTCAACTGCGATACCTGAAAAACAAACTTGGTAAAGCAAAACAATTTCATCACCATCATCAGCGAAAGATCATTTGTCGCATGGATTTTTTAAGACTTCAAAGCTATCGAAGGGTATCGCAACCTTTGAAAATTGTATTGAATCATGTTTAAGATTACAAAACTTATGAAGATGCTTCTTCTTATCATTTTATTTACGAATTTTATATAAACCTGACTTCTAGGTAGATACAAGGGAAACAGCTATGAAAGTTTCAACATAACCTCGAAAATGTGAATATTATGCAATCGCCGTCGTGATTACATATTCGTTTATAATTTAGGTTTATAGGAATTATAAATGGAGTATCTCGTAAGTTTACTTACCGATGATGATTTCTTTATCCACGTATTCTTCTTACTTCGCGTACTACACTATAAAATACTCGACGTTCAAGTGGCGAGGATTGCGATAGTGTCCCGGCTTCCGGTCTTAACGATTGCGCACGCTCGTCCCAGGAGTTGGACACTTTAGTTGGACTTGGTACAAGCGTGAAATCGGCCGGTCCCAATAACGGGACACGAAAATTATATACTTTAGAATATTATTACACAAATTGAGACGTTCATTTTATCAACTTTATGACCTTCTGTACAAGAAACTTTCATTACAAGTCGCGGAAACAAAAAAATAACAGCCGGAAAGTGTAAAAAAAAAATGCGCCGTTCCTTAGCTGATCGGCTTAGAGATGTGCTATAATGGGTCAAGCGCCACGGGTTCAATACTAAACCTTCGATATAAATCTATTATGTTACACTAAATAATATAAAAACGTTTCCCGTATGTCAGTCACACATCACAGATACCATTTCAATGGTTACATATGACATTATAACAATTATACCCTTAGCAATATTAAATGTTTGTCCAAGTGTCCATTAGCTGGGACCTGTCCAGCCATTGGTACGTTTACCTTACCTCTCATTTCTCTGAAACGTATGCGAAGTGAACACTATTCGCAAGGACTACATTAAACGGGACTGCGCGCCTGCAACGCCGAGGACCGGGGTTCGATTCCCCGACGGGGTAGTTTCTTTTTTTTTCAAATTCGTAATTTTTTTTTCCATTTCTTCGTTCCTCGCTATGTGTTCAATCAGAACGATGCATAGTGTAACGGAGATCCTCCATGGGCAATATGCAGCACACAATGAATCTCTGTTCGCGCATACACGACACTGAAAGAGCAATGAAATGCTAACGACCGACTCGTTGAACGTAAGCCAAGTAGACCGCGCACAGAAATTCCTCGGGAGGCCCTCGGATGCATAGACCATCTGTTATTTCACGAGTTTCTATACGCGCTACGGTGGGGGTGACTGACATATTTTCTTTTTCTCGTCGTTTTTGCTTCGGAATAAATGAAGCCTTTGATGCAAATAAAAATGTTCGAGATTTTTATAAAAACGTGTTCGGAATGTTCGAAAACATCGAAAAATCATAATTAGAAAAAACGTCCGAATACATGTGCGTATGTATGAGTGCATGTGTGACTCAGAAACGAAAAATTCAAATCGTTGCAAGTCGAAGATACCTAGACCAATCAACCTGAAAATTCACACACAGCATGTGTGGTTGACACAATGTTTCTTAAAAAATTCATTTTAAACAATGTCAATTGTTTTTTTTACACGATTTATCATTTATTCAAAAATGTGTGCAATTTATACAAAAGTCTGTGCGCACTCTACCAATTTTTCAGCTATCGGCGCAAAAAGTTGTACACAGTTGGAGTATGTATATATTTAATTAAAAACAAAAATTTTACTAGAAAATTACAATGCAATTTCGTGTAACTGTAATATGAACAGCGTTCATATTAATATGCAAACAAAATTTGTTTACAGTGTCCATACCCAAAGAGCAATAGTAAATTATTTTTATTTAATATAATATCAATTGTATCATTTTTAATACAATGTACAATTGTATAAAAATAATAATAATAAAATAATTTCATATTAATTTTTGTATAGGTGTTTCAAAGAAAAATAAAGCCGCTATCTTGACTCTTTCCAGCTGCTATTCCAATTTCCTTCACCGTCAGAGTGAAACTGGTAAAAAAAAATGTTTCCCCGTACATTGGACCGCAGTTAACTCGAACTGGCAAGTAACATTGTGTTCTAGCGGTCGGAGAGAATTCTCCGCTCAAAACTTGATTGCACCTTCGAGCTCTTCAGCCTCATTTTCCTCCCTATTTGCACGAGCCCGAGAAGAACCTTTTTCGCTCTTCCCACAGAGTTTCCCTCATCCGCCCCAGAAGCCCCGAGTTAAGCTCCGAAAACCCGCTCTCCCGCTGCCAGTTCTGAACCGGAAGTTGGGATCCACTTCGGAAAAGCGGTGAAACATACACAGTGCACCTACACAGATAACCGAACAAGTTCGCCACGAGGCAGCCCATCTCGCTCGACAACAGAAAGCTATCAGGTAGTTTGTTTGCGTTAAGAAAATTTACGTTCCAACCACCCTTGGCGCGCCTTGGATGGGGGCGCGCAGCTGGGGGAAAGGGGGAGGGGGTGCATAGTTGGAGCGGCTATTGGTGCCCCTTATTCCCTAGCTCTCTGTGCCCGAGGATGTTGTAACGGCTTTTCTTATTCGCCACCGAGCGCCTCGACCGAAATATCCCGTTCTCACCCCCGGGCTCGAACTCGCGCCCGACAGAAGCGCACTACACATGTATACAGTAGCGGTACACTTCGGGCAGCACTTTCGGCGCTCAGGTGGAGTTCGCCGTGGTCCGGGAACAATTAGATCTCGGTCGCTGAATAATAATTGCTCCTCCCCCCCCCCCCCCCCCGCCCTAATTTTCACGAGACAATGGACCGAATAGTTTCGTGAAATTTTAATCGAGAAGATTCGGCGACGTCGAACTCAACGCGCATCGAATGAGTCGGGTGCGACACAAACGTATACGGGATTGTCAACGACTTTTCAATTATTTTTCATTTTAAAGTTAAACTACAAAACTAAAGATAAGTAAAAAAATCGTTGATAACGGAATTGTTAATAAAAAATTGTTATCAACAAATTGTCAGTAACAAAATGGTCAGTAATTTGTCAATGACAAATTGTTCATAACAAATTGTCAATGACAAATAGTTCATAACAAATTGTTAATGAAAAATATTAATAACAAATTGTTATTAACAAACGGTTAGTAACAACTTGTTATTGACAAATCGTTAATAACAAATTAGTCAAATTATTTAAATGTTTTACGGCAAAACGAAACTTACAAGAATGTTGCGCAATTAACAAATTATTTTTTCTTTGTTTACTGTGCGAGGAAGCAAGAAAACGGATTTGTGCACAGAGAGACGTATTCGCTCGTGTGCGGCGCTGTAGCCGATTAGAAATATGCTGACGTTCGCGAGCTGTGCTCACCGGGTCCGATTCCGTCGGGCGACACAAAGCGCTCGCGAAGTTGCGAGCGTGGGGAGGCGAAGCACGAGCGAAGAAGATACCAGCACTCGACAGGCTCGACGAGCAAACTATCCGGTAATTACGTAGAGCTCCCGGTTTCCATTGTTCCTACGTGCGCACGAGGAGAGAGCCCGTCGGTGTGTCGGGAAGCTTGTGTGTTCGGCAGGAGCGCGTGTCTGAAAGCAAGGTAATAGGCACGCGAGCGCAGCGGGAGAGCGCCTCTCCTCGCTGAGGCCGACGGCCGTTCAGGACGACAAAGAAGACGCCGGATAAGCGTGCTCCTCGATATTCCGTACCCACCAGTTGCGGACCGAATTTCAGCTACCCTCCAAATAGCTGGGATCCGGTTACCGGAAGAAAGGCTTTTCTTTTGGCGATTAAAAAAATCTAGGATGATTGTTATAATTAAGTCGTCATCTGGACAACTAGTTATAAAAATAAATTAATTAAAAAATGTATATAAATGTACTTTTGGCGTCGATATTCCGTACCCATCAGTTGCGAGATGAATTTCAGCCACTCTCGAAATAGCTGAGATTACCGGAAGAAAGGTTTTTTTTAACAATATATCTAATCTGATTGTCATGATTAAGTCATAATCAGGATAATTATAATTAAACTTTTTTTTAAGTATATAAAATTTAAAAAGTAAAAATAAAAATGTAAACGTATTTTTCTCCTCGATAATCCATACCCAAACAGTTGCGGATCGAATTTAAGCTACCCTCCAAATAGCTGGGCTCCGGTTACTGGTAGAAAGGCTTTCCGTTTGGTGATAAAAAAATCTAGCCTGATTGTCATGATTAAGTCATAATCTGGATAACTAGTTATAAAAATTATTTAATAAAAATATATATATAAATGTATTTTTATCCTCGATATTCCGTACCCACCAGTTGCGGGCCGAATTTAAGCTACTCTCGAAATAGCTGGAATTCGATTGCCGGAAGAAAGATCTTTTCAAAGGTTTAATTAGCATAACTGTCTATAAATTTATTTTTAAAAAAGTTTTTTAAATAAAAGAAATAAAAATATAGAAACGTAAATGTCAAATAAATGGATACGTAGAAAGCACAATGCTGCGCAAAGTTATATGCATTCATCCATATTAATATCGCGGGTTCAGTGGTCCCGTCAGTCTCGTCGGCGTCGAAGGGTCGAAGTACTGCTCAATTATTGTTTCCAGCGGAGAGCCGCCCATGAGGGGAAAGATATAGAAAGTATATAGAGGGAACCAGCGAGGGAAGAGGAGAAAGCTTGGAGGAAATTAAAAAGTGTCGAACACGTGTATGTGTGCGACATCGCATATATATATATATATATATATATATATATATATATATATATATATATACTCGCTAGGAGAAAAACTTAACGTCACGGTGGCCCGTTAACGAGTTCTACGACCTCTCTTCCTCACTCTCCTGCTCCTGGCGCGACCTCATAAATGATCGGGGTCTTCCGTTTCTCCTTCGAAGAGCTTTTATTTATTATTATTATTTTTTTAAATTTTATTTTGATTTTTTTCAACCCTTTTCCCTGCCCCATGTGTATTGGCTCCTCTCGCCTATATCGCCTATGTTTATTGAGAAAAAGAAAGAAAAAGTAAAAAAAAAAAAGAATCGTTGTAAAAAGTCTGTGCTGACAAACCCGAGGCGGAAGAGTGATTAATGAGTTTCCGAAGGTTATTGCTGTATACTCGCCGCCATTGTTGCTGCCAACGCGCGGAAACTTTTTTTCCAGTTCCATCTAACTTCAATTTTTCACCAAGTTGAGTTCCTTTAGTTGTTGGATCGTTGCCTCCCTTCCAATGTCGATTTATTTTTTCTGTGCGATGCTTTACAGGAACTTTGCCTAAAGTAAGAAATAATCACCAACTTTTCCTCTCTCGAGATTTAAAAAAGTTACCAAGAACGAAGGGAAATCTTCTTGCTTCGAAGATTTAGCGATACGACGAAATCCCTCACTCGCCCTCCATCATCATTTTATGTTCAAATCTTTACTTTTCATTTATTTTCTTTTCATTGCTGTCTTCATTACCATTGTTATTATTATCTTTATTTTTAGTTGCGGTGATTCACTTTAGGTCTATTAATATTCCTTTTTTTTTCTATCCTCCTGTATGCACTGTAAAAAAAATTTGTGTGAAATTTAATGGATCGGATTGGAAGATCTTGTGCAATAAGTGGTATATTAAAATTCATGTACGATTGCGATGAAAAATTAATGTAAAGTGTATTAAAAACTTTGGAATTTCTTAATTTTTAATAATGTACTTAAATTTTACTATACAAATACTTTAATTTTTATAACTTACTTTAATTTCAATGAAAAAGTATATTAATTTTTCATCACAATTGTACATTAAATTTAATATACCAATATTTGCATAAATACTTCCAGTCCGGTACACTAAAATTACAATTTTTTTATACAATGTAACAAAAAGATCGTGGACTTTTGGGGACAATAAATTGTTGCAAAAAGTCCAAATTTTTTTACTTTCTCCCATTCTACCATAAATCACTTAATTCCTCGATTCATTCATCCAATTGCCTCGAGTCCACCGTATTTCAGCCACGCTCAATACTTCTTCACAAACCGAAGCTTAAAGTAGACTTTCACGCCGTTTAAAAATTTATACAATCACAGCTTTTCTTAATTCGCAAAAAAAAAAATCGCCGCTTTTTATCCCGCGAATTAAACTCCCGACGATTCCTCGAGTATACAAACGCACATATAGCTATACGTCGAGGAACGAGGTCGGGGGAAAGGATTAAGGTCGCTGGCCAAGGCCGTCCCGAGCTCCTCGCGTATACAGTTACCATACGCTGTTGCTGGCCTCGATGCCTGCAATGCAATTCCACTCTTAGAGACTTTGCAGCGCGTATACAAATAACACACACACACATATACGTATAGATATATATGTATATTGTATACAATAGTACGGTGAGCGTGCAAAGTACTGTTTGCCTCTGCAGACCGATGTTGTGCTCTCGGCTATCTGCGGTACCGAACGGGGAAGGGACTGAGAGAGCGGCGCGGGCTTTTAATTAAATTTACGACACATTATCGTATCGCAAACGATCGCGATCGATGATAATGCGGTGGAAGTGTATAAATCGATCGTCGGAGGCACGGCTCGTTAGCCGACCGGGAGGGCCATCGTCGGAGTGTCTCGTGAACCAAACGAGCCTCACCGAATCGTACAGCAACGGATCTTGTACATAAATATAGGTATAGGTATGTATCATGTAATAGTTCGGCAAGGAGGGGCGAGCGGGCAGCGCTCGCGACGAGCGAACCAGCGTCCGAAAATCCGATACTCCTCCTTCCACTGTTATTTTGCATCCTGCCTACGCTTGTCCTCGTATAACGATCCGCAATCACTGGTTGGATGAGAGATATATTTTTTTTTTTTTTAGCGGAAGTTCAATTGACGCTCATTATTCACGGGGGAAAAATATCGACGGGGGAGCAGGGAAACGTGAATAAGGGTTATTGGTACGGATTTGGAAAATAGGCGAAAGAAAAAAAAATGTCAATACTACAAATTTCTTTAGGATTTCTTAAGGATTTTTCTTAAATTGGAACTTCGATTGGCTCTTATTATTCACGAGGGAAAAATATCGAAGGGTGGAGCGGGGAAGCGTGAATAAAGGTTCTTGGTACGGATTTGGAAAAAAATTGCGAAAAGTAAATGAGTAAAAATGGAAATACTAATATTTCTTTCTTTTCTAAATTTTTTAAAAGATTATTAAAAATATATATTTCGCTCATTAATACTTGAAACAGCACACGTCGCTGAAAGTCCGTCGAGTGTCAGAAGAGTATGTGAAATACCGCCGTCGGTAATAAAATCTGTAATCAATTCTCGAAACCATCCTGACAAATTTACGTCCAAAAGTAAATTCCTACAGGATGAATGTATATCCGCTCCACCTAAGAATCTCCTTCAAACCGAAAATGGTTCTCACTGGCTGAAAAAAAAATTAATTACAGTTTTTGTTACCGACCGGGTCCATGCCCGGTCTTTCCTAGTGATTTAATTCCTTAAACCGCAAGGCTAACTTGCTTTCCTCCTAAACATGAATACCGACCCAGAAAGTTGCAAAATCTCTAGTTACCGACCGAGCACGGTCAGGAAAGTCCGTTGCGCATCGTCTTAAGTTCCCTAACGAAAAGTTCCACTGTTTTAAAGGGCAACCAAACATCAATTTATTTCTTTAAAATAAATATATATTTTTAAAAATAAATATAGATTTTAATCAAATAAATCTTTATTTGCGGGGCGCCCATCAAATAAATTATTTTTCTGGCTGCCGGGTGGAGGGAAGAGAGTAAGCATACACGTATATATAACGGGTAGCAACCCGAGGCCCAGCGCACGACCCCTCTTCGTTACCGACCGAGCGCGCTCAGAGAAGTCACTTTCGCACCGCCTCAAGGCCATGTGAAAAATGTACCACGTGAAATATGAGTGCGAGAGAGACAGATGCATTTTTCGAATGAATGCCATTTAAAATCGGTTAACATTTCGTATAAAAACGGAAGCATCACCGGACGCGGTATTAAATTGTACATCCGCTAATGCTTTGCTTTTTTCCCAAAAAGTCTACAGTCCCTGAATCGCATTCGTTACAGATTTTGGTTACCGACTGAGTCGTTTCACATGTCCTTAAGGGGAATCGAAACAGCCGCGCGTGCGAGAGAGATAGTTGCAATTTTCAAATTAACTTCATTCAATGGTGCTGATTGTTTAGAGAAAGAAATGAATTCGCCGGAAGCGAAATTACCGTGCTCCAGCTCGAATTTGCTTTTTCCCAAAAAAAAAAAAATGACCCTTGAAAAAAGTTCATTACAGTTTTCATTACCAACCGCGATGTTTCACTTCCCCTTAAGTTCCCTTACGGAAATTTCTACTGTATCGGAGAGGGGTGTGAGGTGGAGGGGGGAGGTGGAGGGGGTATACACACACGTATAACGGGTAGCATCGACCCGAGGCCCGGCGCACGACCCCTCCCCTCTCGCCCCCGACGCCGCCGCCCGTCCTGGACGACCATCGCGCTTTGGCGCACTCACCCCTGCTCTCCGTGTTGCTGCCCTGCTGTTGCCTCCCGAGCGCGACGCCAGTAAACTCTCCGTCTCCCTCCCCTCCACGGATTCCGAACCCTGTAGTTTCCAGCTAGGCTTTCTACCCTGCCCACTGCCGACGGTCTGGCCGCCCGGCGAGAGAACCAGCGCGGCCTCGTTACAACTTCGCGTCGTTCTCGTTTCTCCCCACTGTCGCCTCTCCGTCTTAGCGCGCGTTGGGCAATCCCGGCCGGCGGCATTGTTTCGATGCTTCGCCCATCGACGCACGTCCACCACCTCCGTACCTGGCCTTTGATGCTTCGGTATTTATGATACTTTAAGTAAAAAGGCACGAAAAGAAAAGAAACGGAGATCCATTTCTTTGGGAAACTTGATGTGGAGGTAATCGATAGCTTCTCAGGAAAAACAATCGCTGAGGCGTTGGATGGACGAAGAATAAAATGTAGCGTCGGACTTGGCTTTGGTTTTTTTTTTATTTATTCTTTTTTACGCCAGAAGTTGGCAATCTGCGCTTTTTAAACGCTGAGAATTAATAACGCTCGAGTAGTTTACCGATGCATAAAGGCAAAGAGGTTGGGGCGCGGGAGGGGTGGGGGTATCGACAGAATCGTTAACGAGCGGGCCTTTTGAATGACGTAGGAAACCTCTCGACTGTGATGCTCTTTATTGCCATTTGCTGCGTTATGTAGATGTATATCTATAGTGCAGTAAATTCGTATATAATAATGCTTTATATATATATATATATATATGTATATATATATATATATATATATATATATATATATATATATATATATATATATATATATATATATATATATATATATATATTTATATTTATATATGTGTGTGTAAAGGGTGTTCATTTCACGGGAAGAAATTTTCGTGATATATGTATAGGGGAGAGGGGCAAAATGGGACAGTGGGGCGAAACTCAATTTTCCAATAATTTTTGGACGCCCCATTTCACACCGTCGACACATACGGATTTTCTGCCCCGTTTTTCTCCCGTGTCCCATTTTGCCCCGCTCTTCTCTATCACGAAAAATAAAATTATTATTATTGTATATGATTTATTTTTGGTGAAATAAATATATATGGGACATTCCATGCCATTTCGACCTGGGTCTAATCCTTCACATCTTGGATTGGGCGCGCGATTTTTCATGTGACTGAACTAACTCTCAAAAGCCCTCAGATAAAAAAAAATTGTTTATAATTATTTACGATTGAAAAAATAAATTTATTGATCGCCACAATTTAATATTCTGAAAAGTCTTGTGTCATATATAAAAAATGTTAAGATTCGAGCCGGAGTGGGCCCCACTTTCCATTTTCTTTTCTAATCTTTTTTTATCAAAAACAGTGAAAAAATTAGAAGAAAAGATCAGCTTGACGCATTTTTATGATTTTTCCCAAGCGTTCTTTTTTAATCTCAACAAAAAAACTTCGTTAGTCGTAAATAACCAAAAAAAAAATAATAATAAAATAAATATAATATATGATTTCTTTTTGGCGAATCGAATATATATTTATCATGGAATATATATATGTATACATATATAAACTTGCAATGACTGAGTGGTTGAAGGCGATCGAATGCAACACACTCAGACGGCCTTCGGAATAGCGAATGAATCGCTATTGCAAAGAGGTTGACAGAGAGTCGTAAGAAACGTCGAAGAAACACGTGGAGCGGAGAGACGGGGAGGGGGGGGGGGGTAGCGAATGGGGAGTGGGAGCAAAAGACAGCGGCCCGATTCACGATACGAGTGGTAACGCGATCGAGGATGCCGGAGAGGCGAAACTGCAGCGGACGCAGCGGGCAACAGCGCAACACAACAGAGTCCCTTTCCCTTTGTTTTCGACTTTTTCCACGACCTCGCTCCGCTCTTCTCGACCACGGACCCGAGCACGACTTCAAAGGAGGGCGGGGAAGGGAGGGGGAAGGCAAGAGTCGTTTCTCACGTCGTGTGCCCCGTTTCCAGCTCCTATCGCTTTCGATCGTTCGTCCTTTCGACGAATCGTCGAAAGTTCGCCGAGTCTTTCTCTAACCGTGGCAGAAGATCTCCTCGACGTCCCTCGACAAAGGCAACGACAATGGAGGACGAAGAAAAGATCCAACGATCAAAGATGACGAGTATTCTGGAGGCTGCGCTTTTCGCTTAAATATTTTATTTTTGATAATAAATAATTCATTTTTTTCGTACCCAAATATTCTAGAGATAGATGCGAAAAAAAAATCGCTTTCTAAAAAAAAAAAAGCTTTACCGGCGCTAAACATAAAATTGTTCGTGAAATAAAATTGAAATTAAACCGCCGAGGAGGTAATAATGAATAATAAAAACGTTACCGCACTGAAGAATTTTTATTATAATATAAAATCGAAATTGAACGACCAAGGAGGTACTAAAAAATCAATAAAAAACTACCGGTGTTTGTGAATATTCCGCGACGGAGGTTCACGAAGCTCCGCTCGGATATCGAACGATTACAAATGACGGGGATTCTGGAAGCGACGATTTTCATTCAAATATTTTGTATTTGATAATAAGTCATTGATGAATAAATTTTATTCATACAAAAATATCCTACAACTGCATGCGACAAAAAGAAACAAATACGCGTTATAAAAAACAAAGATGTACAAAAAAGCCGCACAAAAAAGAATGTAGAATCAAATAAAATTGAGATTAGATCGCCGAGGAAGTAATAAAAAAATTAATAAATCAAAAAACTTTCTCGTACTAGACAAAATTTTTTTAATAACATAAAATTGAAATTGAACCCCCAAGGAAGTAATAAAAAATACAAAATAAAAAACTACCAGAGTCTGTGAATATTCTGCGACTGAGCGTTCGCGAAGTTCCTCTCGGATATCGATTCCGGGTGGGTAGAATTCCACTTTTATTTCGAGCTAAGGAGCGAGAGAGCGCGCGGGGGTTTCTCATTGAAATACTTTATATCGATAAACAAATATCTCCGTCGAAAAATATCCCACAGCAGAATGCACAAAAAATCAAATTCACTATCAAAACAAAAAAAAAAGAAGAAAGCTTCCCGCACTAAACAATTTTTTTTTAATCATATAAATTTCAAATTGAACCACCGAGTAAAAAAAAACCCCAGTTAGTGAATATTCCGCGACGGAGGGTTCGCGAAGTTCCGCTCGGATATCGATTCCGGGTGGGTAGAATTCCACTTTTATTTCGAGGGAAGGAACGAGCGCGGGGTTTCCTCGACTCCCCTGGCCGTAGTCTCTCTCCGGTGTAGTTCCTATACGCCGGTCCGTACAACGCCGCCGTTCCTTCCTTTGTTCCACGCCTCGCTCCCGAGCCCAATCTTGCCTTATAAGACTTGTTTATTTATGTACTTTCCATCTTTCTTTCTCAACTCTCCTGCACTCGGCTCTTCCTCAAATTCTTCTCTTCCCCCCCCCCCCGCCCCGTTATCTCAAATACATATATAGATATGTTATCTACGTAGACGTAGTCGTCGAACCCTCGGAATCTCTTCATTCTCTCTTTCCCCCCCCCCCTCGAATCTCTTCCATTCCATAGCTCTCGTAGTGCCTTTCGTCTCCCCGCACTGGCGAGACTCGAGCAACGCGGGCTGGCAACCCTCATACTCCGCTCTGTGTATATATATGTATTTTTTTATTATATATAAGTATATATCGATGGGCGGAAGTAAAAAGGGCGTATGAAGCGTCTGTAAGGCGCGTTCATACGCCCTTCTGCTATTGGACTGTCGATATTTATGTACATATTATATATATATATATTGTGTGTAACTAGGTGTATTTCTACATCTCACTTTCGCGGCTCGGTTGCCGTCTGTCTTCACGGACTTCTTTCCTTCCGCCCACGACTCAAGGCACTATTTTTTATTCTTTTATTTATTTTTTTCTGACGTCCATCTTCGTGAATTCTGGATGCGGCAGTTCCGCCACTCCGCGACGCGACGATCCTGTAGCTATTTTCATTTTTTAAGGTACTTTTTATTTAAAAAAATGTAAATGGTGCAAAGTAATTGGCACTTCCTCATTTATTAAAATTTTGCGCACAGCTTACTGTATAGAAAGGAAATTATAATAAATGAAAAAGCCTTGGCGCAAATTGCTATGCACCATTCTTTTAAATTTATGAAAACCAAGTTATTTTTAAAAACCAATGATAATATGAATATATATAACTATATATTCATATATATAATAAATATACGTTTTAATTATGATGTAAAATGAGAATGGCATGAAGCGTAGTTGCGGCCCTGAAAATTCTGAAGCTCGCGATTATACATTTTTCGTCAAAGATATACCCTATAAATAAAATGTTCATTATTCGTAATTTCTACACCAGGTCTGGTGTATTTTTCTAAATGTGCTTTTTCGGCGTTTGGAAACATTCTGAACACGTTTACATTAAAGTCTCGAAAAAAAAAATTTCATGAAAACAAAGCTCCTCCATGAGGCAGCAAAATAATAAAAAAGTTCTATTCCTAAAACGGTCTCCTCGCTGTATGTATCATCGATGACCCTGAGGCTCTCCGCAGACGGATAGATGGAAAGAAAAAGCTTTCAATGCCTCGAGGAAGGTCGTCGAGTGTGCGAGGCAAAAAAAAAAGTTGATGGAAGGGAAACGCAAAGGAGCATCAAAGAGGACGAACCTGTGAGCGAGATGGGGAAAACTTTGCTAGGGACGATCGTCGTACCTTAGAGGGATATAAATAATAACAATTCTTGGAGAGCGTGTAATTAATTTTCGGAAAAATAGTGACTCGGCGGGTACGAGGTGGGGAACGGAACATAAATCACTGAGGGTGACGAATATCTCCCGTGAGTCAGGGATTCCGTTGGTTGCACTTTCGCGCGAAGTGCGAGCGAGGCTCTCGTGTTGCAGCGCTGCGCGGTTATAGCTTGGATGACGCTCTCTTTCGTCATGGCCTGTAGGTGTCCGGTTTGTTCGATATACTCGTTACGGTCCCGTTTGCGCTCGTGCTCTCCGCGGTGAGACGATGTTTTTATTCATGAAACCGTTATTGAATAAAAAAAAACGTTAGATAGAATTAATACTCGGTATTAACTCCTTGACCGGGTCGAAGATGATATTAAAAAATATATAATTTAAAAAACGTATATCGACACAAATATAATTTTTTTCATGTATATAAAATATGGAAAAAGTTCAATATTTTTATCCGAAAAATTTTAGCAAAATTTTGTGTCCATCGATCCACGAAAATTGTTTTCTCAAACGCGCGAACCGTAAATTTCGATATCAAAATCGATGTCATTTTTTTTCTTATACAATTTTCTTTATTCGTCGTCGCCATTGTCGAGAATAGTCGAGAGACATTCGTATGGCCGTCCGATTTATCAAACGCCACGATATATTCAATATACTCGTAGAGTCCGGTTTGTCCCGCGTCCTCGGTCAGCGCACGGCCAATACAAACGCGCGCTCTCGTTACGCCGGACGGACGCGCGTGACGTCGAGTAAGATCGACGAGCAGCAGTTTTAGAAGAACAAGAACCGAATGGCTCCGAATGAAAAAATACCCACCGGCAATAAGAACAAGAAATAAGTATAAGATGAAGACGCTGAAGATGACAAACAATATCGCAAGAGTGGCCGAACGGGGAGAGTTAAGGGGCTGCGCACCTTCCTGTTTTACCGACGAAGCGAAGCAATTTCATAGAATCGACTTTACATCATCAATGTACTACGCACATGTTTCAAATTTTACAAGGCCGTAAAACTGCCTTCGGCGTGCACTTGACTTTCGGCCGAAAACGTCCGAGAAATGAAGAAAATCGGATATTATCGCGATAAGATTGTCGCGGAATTCAATATGGCCTCTCAAAATTTCAACGGCATCTGTTTTGTAGGTTACAAAATATTCTGGAACTCGCATACGTAAAACAAGAGTGGAAGCAGATTCTCTGGAGTTCCCCGAATATTAGAAAATCGTAACAAAGTCGATTACACATAAAAAGAAATCCATGTAAAGTTTATTCTACATTTACGTTTAGCGTTCACTTGTGACAAGTCATCAGCTTCGATAAGAAGCGCATGAATGTAGTGTAGAGCACGATGTGGAGATGCCGCTGTGTAAATCGTCATACTTCGTTCATGCTTTTTCGCAAACTGTAATATTCGATTTTCTTAATTCCTTGTATGTTGTTAATAAAAATTGGACTGCACGCCGAAGCGTTTATGTGAATATTATAGTTCTCCACGATTTGAAGTATATGCAAAATAGGTTAAATGGCGTTTTTATCTGCTCGCCTAGAGCAGTTAGAAACGCGTCCAGCATCTCCTTAAGGTGATGTGCTACTTTTCGTGCCTGCAGAGAGTGACGTAAGTGGCGCTGTACAGTCCAGTGTACTATAAATACTTGGCCCATGCGCACATCGGGCCTTTACTTTACGCACGCTTCTCGTACTTTACACACGCTGCTCCTACTGTACGCGTGCTTCGCGTACTTTACGCACGCGTCCCGTATTTCACGCACGCTTCTAGTACTTTACGCACGCCGGCTGTACAGCAGCACAATCAGCGAGCACGGAGTAGCACTTCTCCAGCATTCGTTACAGAATATTTTATGAGACTGTGAAGTGAGTCGCACTTCACAGCGTGCGTATACAGGTCGCTTTCCCTATTTTCAGTAACAAATCGCTTTCCCTATTTTCTCCGTGATGGTTGATGCTTTGACCAAAGTCAAATTAGGTTTTAGTAGTCAATAGATATGAGTATGAAAACCTAATTTGCTTTTCCTCGTCGTATCAATAATTTTGGAAAAAACAGGGAAGACGATTTGTTACCGACTGAGTCTGTAACACATGCCCTTAAGGACATGTAAAACGACTCAGTCGGCAACCAAAATCTGTAATGAATGCGATTCAGAGACCATAGACTTTTCGGGAAAAAGCAAAGCATTAGCTGATGTACAGTTTAATACCGCGTCCGATGATGCTTCCGTTTTACCGAAACGTCAACCGATTTTAAATGACATTGATTCGAAAAATGCATCTATCTCTCTCGCACTCATATGTCACGTGGTACATCTTTCACACGGCCTTAATGCTCGGTCGGGACGGACAATAGCTTCGCGGGCTGGCAGTGACAAAGCGCCGTTCCGACAAGGATGTAATATCGTACAGCTAGTAACCGTTCGTGTTGCCAGCGCCAGCGGTAGAGCCATGAGAAATCGAGCGCCGCTTTGAGAACTACCGGAGAAGGGAAAGGGCAAGAGACCAGCGGGCTCTCTCGAGCAGCGGCAACGGCAGCCGCGCGGGAATGAAGAGACGAAGAAGGGACGAAAACAAAGAGCAGGGGCGGGGGAAGGGGACGGGTTCTGATGATGCTGCTTCTCTTCTCCTTCGCCGGGAAAGCGGTCTTCGTTGCGTGCTGCCCGAAGTGCCCAGCTCGTTTCTCTCGTCATTTCTGTACGTACAGGCTACGCACGTTACACGATCTCTTTGTCCCGACGTCGGTGACTCCGCAACATTGACTATCCTACATCTTTCACGTATCTCGTTCTTCCATAGATTTTTTTTGTTTTTATTTATTTTTTTTATTTTTTTTTTGAACCAACGGTGATAAAAAGATATTCCTCTGTACTTCTTTTCTTTCTCTCGCTATTTCTTTTTTTCTTTAGCATAACTGATAAAAAAAATATTCCTCTGCACTTCTTTTTCTCACTCGTTATTTTTCGACGTTGCTCTTACGTTTATTTATTTTATTTTTTTTAACCAAGGATTACAAAAAAAATATTCCTCTGTACTTCTTATATATATATATATTTTTTTGAATGAGGCTTCGCGGCCCAAACATTTATTTCTGTTTTTAACCAAGGATGATAAAAAAATATTCCTCTGTACTTCGTTTCTCTCACTCATTATTTCTCGACGTTACACGTCCGTTTATTTTTTTTTTCTTTTTAACCAAGGGTGATAAAAAAATGTTACTGTGTACTTCTTTTCTTCCACTCGTTATTTCTCGACGCAGCTCTTCCTATTTTTTTTCTTTTTTGGTATGAAGCATTGCGGCGCAAACGCGCGGTTTTGGGTAACGAGTGTACGTCGATGTAGCGTGTGTGGGGTTATCGTGTGCGGGGCGGTAGAATGAATTGTTCGAGCGTGCAAGTTCTCGCTCCCTTGGGAGAGGTGAACACACGCGCGGATGCGTATCACGACTGCTGAGACGAAAATTTAACGCGCGACGTTACGTAGTTTGCGAAACTCGAGAATTTACGAACGCGCGGGAACTTGCGCCGACGGCTATCCGATCACCGGGGACCGGCGCTCGTTTTGTTATTGGATGAAGGCTGACTCTCGAAGATTCGCTCGGTTTTTGTAAAATGAAGGCAGTTTTTTTTTCTAATGTCTACATTCGTAGGTCGACGTTTCAGAAACCCCAAACAAAATACTATTTCGTCGCGTAGGCTCAGCAGGTAAACATATACAATATTATTATGACATAATAATAATAATAATAATAATAATAATAATTTATTCTTTATGCTTAAGATGAGAATAAATTTTTATCTACGAACGACAATATCTTATGATACTATCTTATTATTACTATTACTTTGATACTATATATTTTTTATCTGAAGGTAAACATGTATTCTTATCTTTACATATCTTCCAAAGGATTACATCCGCGTTTATAAGACGAAAAATTATGTAATTTTTTCAAAAAGACTCAATGACATTATTATTATTTGTATACTATATATTTTTTAATCTAAAGATAAATATGTATTTTTAATCTTAATATTTTTTTCGACTAAATCCGATTAAAACGATTACTTAAATTCGCGTTGGTGAAAAAAATGTATATATATTATGTAATATTGTTAAAAAGACTCACCGTCCGCAGATTTCTTGGACGTGCCGAATCCGGCGGGCGGTCGCCTCCATCCCCGCCAGTTGTTGATGAGCGACTCGGCCTCGCTGCTCCAGCTGCAGAGCGAGTCCTCCTCGAAGCGGTCCGAGTCCTCGAAGGAGAATCTATCGCCGGGATCGACCCAGTCGAGGATCGGACGGACCTGTCCGGCATCGTCGGCCGCACCGGGAGCTCCCGCACCCCCGGGCCCGTTCCCACCGGCCCCGGCACCACCAGCTCCCGCTCCTCCAGCGCTTCCACCCACCACCACGGGGGACCGAGCCAGGTTGCCCGCCAGCTTTAATTGTCGTGCGATCTATCCGCGACACGATGGACAGCAAAAATGCTGGACAACGCGCGCTTTCACTTCACCGTCGGCGGATCCACCACAGCAGCCTCGCTCCCCCCCCGCCGCCCCCCGCCCCCCGCCCCGCCGTCTCGAATATCTACCCACGTTGACCGAAGCGCGTTCTCACCTGACAATAAGAACAAACGCACTTTTTAGTCAATCGATGTATGTAGTTTCATTTTATTAGCTTGCACGTGAGCTTCCGGCGATGTCCCGGGCATTGCCAGGCTGACAGAAAAATCGCGAGATCTCAACTCGAATGGTAGTTTTGGAAAAAAAGTTGGAAATTGAAATTTTCATATTGAGTTATCATGAAAGTTGGAAATTGAAATTTTAATGTCGCGGCCGCACAAAAGTTGAAATTTTCGTATTGCTTTCGCGGAGCTTCATCTATGAGAAAGCATTTTCTGTGTTGTTGGCTTCTTAGGAGACTTCGCGAATAAAGGAACATTATGAGAAAGCAATATGGAAGTTTCAATTTTCTACTTTTATGAGGAAGCAAAAAAAATTGTGATTAAAAAAACATTAATAAAAAAAAAATTAAAAACATTTGTTGAAAAAACGATTATTTTCAGTTTATTTTACAGGACAATATATCGACAGTGTAATTGTCTTGTTTGCACAGAAATCTATTTTACATTCCGGACGTGGATTCAAATGTTATCGTGTTTCAATTTGAACGAACGACGCTTACAGCGATATGCTGTCAATGCCTGGGACATGCACTCGGGATAATTTCCATCCAATGAATAAAATACTCCTATGAACGATATAGCCAATTAACGGCACGCACCGCCAGATAACGAATCATTTCGACGTTTAATATCGTTTAACTTTATGAGCTGTAAAGAGTTTCTGTCGATGTCCCAGTCATTGGGAAAGCTAACCGAAAAATCACGAAATTTTAACGGGAATAGTTCATTTTGTTATTATTATTTTATTTTTTTAAAGAAATAAAGTGTAAAATATTTGCTGACAGTTATTTGTTACATTGTATTTAATACGATAATAAATCGACAGTGTAATTGTCTTGTTTGCATACCAAAAAAATCTATATTTAATTCCCAACGCGCATTTAAAAATTATCGTGTTCAAATTCAAACCGACGACGCTTGCAATGATACGCTGTCAATGCCTGGGACATGCACTCGTCGGTACAATTTCCATCCGACGAATAAAACGCATCTATTAACGATACAGCCAATTATCGGCACGCGCGTGCGATCGCCGATAACGAATCACGCGTAATTGCGACATTGAAGTTCCCACGTTCGACTTCAGATCGTATCCGCGAGAAAGAGAACAAAAAATTATATCTATATATATCAGCTGGATTCGCAGTAATTGTATTCATTTCAGTGTTTCGTTACGCGCCTATCAACGGGGTCGAAGCCTTTCACTCTGACGTCGCCCAATGACATAATGCAAATGGCTTTCACCTCTCGACGAATAAAACGTCCCTCGTTCCCTCCCCAATTATCGCCAATTTTATTCCGAGACTCTTCGTTTTATATTTAATTTTTCACTACCGGTAACGGTTTTCTTCCATCTCATCAACGCCCCCCCCCCCTCCCCCGTAAACGTAAACAGTAAACTTAACTGAGATATATTTGACGCGCGATATACTGCAAAAAAAAAAAAAAAAATCGTAAGCAATTTAATTACCGGATTGGAAATTTGTATGCAAAAACAGGTATATTAAATTTACTGTGTAATTGTGTTGAAAAATTAATGTGCAATGTATTAAAAACATTGGGAATGCTTTGTTTTTAATTATTTACTTTAATTTTACTACTATTAAAGTACAGTAATTTTTTATCCCGATTATACATTAAATTTTATTAACGGGACATTTTTGCATAAAAACTGGTAAATTTTTACATATGTAAAATTTCCTGTGCAATCGTGATGGAAAAATGTATGTTCGGTGTATTACAAATATTGGGAATACTTTGTTTTTAATAATTTACTTCAACTTCGTTGGAAAAGTGGATTAATTTTTAATCATAATTAATTGTACATTAAATTTAATGTACAAGTTTTCGGATAAAATCTTTCAGTCCGGTACATCAAGTTTACTGTTTTTCTACAGCTGTACGTAAAACGGTCGTGTATCGAGAGACCCGCATTCCTCGTATTAGATAAAAGTTCGGACGTTAAAAAAAGAGCGTCTTGGAAAGTCGAGATCTCGCGGGCAGCCGATGGATTTAACGAGCCATAAGTTTCGATATTACAGGCGTTCAGTGTCTGTGCTTCGTATGCAGGCGTTAAAAGTCTGTCCGTTTACCCGTTCTCGTCTATCGGCACAAGCGTCAACGCGCGACATAAGAAAACAGCTGATCCACGTTTGCGATAAAATTATTGATTTTTTTTTCACCCGAACGCATCGCCAGACAATGGTCTCGGTTTCCCCGGTGTTTAATCGCCGGCCTAAGGCGCGTGACGTTAGTGAAATTACGATAAAAAAAATTATATATACGTATAGGTGAACATTTTTTTGTTTATATTTTATTTACTTATTATTTTTTTATATACGTATAGCAAAATGTCTAGATTACTTCATTGAAAAAAACTGAACGTATATGTACCATTTCCGAAAAATTTAATGTGACTTTAAGTCGGGAGGAAAAGATGATGAATTTACTTAATTCAAACGGCGTTGAAGGGGCCAAAGCACTCTCCTATTTTTTATCAGATGCCTGAAACTTACAGCGTCGCTGTTAAATGGTTAAGCCCGTCTAAAATTCTAACCTATGTCAAATTGTAAGCTATGCAACAAAAACAACCTCTGCATTTTGAGTCTTAGTACTCGTATATATGAATAATTAAACTATTATCATAATATGTATCTTTTCCAAAATAGCACAAACCAGTTAATATTTTTGCAGCTTCATTACGATTAATGTTTTTCTAGGTTAAGGTCATCCGCCATAATGCAAACAAACGATGGGCGCGTAAAAGTTAGGATAAGCGAGTTGAAAAATGGAGCGCTCAATTGACCAGTCTGAAGCGCCCGAGCATCCTTAGAAGCGTCCGTTTACCCTTTCCCGTCTATCGACACAAGCGTCAACGCGCGACCTAAGAAAACAGCTGATCCACATTTTTGCGATGAAATTATTGATTTTCTTTTTTTATCCGAAGGCATCGTCAGACAATGGTCTCGGTTACCGCTGTATTGGATCGCTGCTCGTCGCCCGTGACGTTAGTGAAATTACGATAAAAAAAAAAGTATATATATATATATATATATATATACATAGATATACGGGTATGTATACGTAGGAAAACGAAAGGCCGTACGCGATGCAATCCGATTGCCGTTCCACGAGCCTAACACGTAAGGCTCGACTCCCAGCCGTATACGCGCCCGCAGTGCATAATGCTGCGTGTCTACAATGGCAGCGAACGATAAAAAAGAAAAGCGAGAGAGCTCGGGAAAGAGAGAGAGCGAGGAGAGAACATATGGGCATCGCGAGGAGAATAGTACAAGCGGAGCAAGCAGAAGGACCTTGGCAGGTCGACAGACTCGCGGAGTAGGAACGTGCGACGACCCCGAACTATAATGCACACCAACGGCCGAGCGCGCAACATAGATGGGATATCTCATCGAAATATCGCTCATTAGCGAGCTATTTTGTTCGCTCTCGCTCGAACCGTCTCTCCCGAATCTCGTGAAATATTTGACCCTATGTAACGCACCCGCCTTTACAACTGCATACACCCCTCCCCCCTCCCCCCCTTTGTCTTTATGTTTTCTTTTTTTTTTTTCTCAAGTTTCGATACTATGTTGTCGCGTTTGTATTTCTCGCGAGCAGCTTACCTCTTGGCTCGAACCCTAACGTGTTCGAGCGAATACGTTTCTCACTGCACAGCCCAACACATCAAGAGTTGCACGGGAAACTTTTCGGAGACACACACTCGCACTCGATACAGAGGGACAGCTGAGTCGTAACCCGCCAGTTTATATATTTATTTATCGCTTCACTCTACGCGCGAGTCATCGTTAACGGTCGCTGTCACGTTTGGGCTACCAAGCAGTCGACGACTGACACGCGAACACGCAAACGTCGCCGCGACTCGCCTCTCGAGTATTTTCCGCACAGAGAGAAACGAATGAGAGTCCTTTATGCACGGGCTTCAACGGCACTACCGCACTTGACAATTTTCCTCTATCCAACCCCATCGGCGACAACAACAAATATGGCGAGCGGGGACCTCCGCTCCGCTGGCTGGCTTGCACCTCGATACGAGGACGATGATCGACTGAACTCGTCAGGTAGCGCCACCTTCGTCACCCGCCGCTCTGCTCTGCTCTCCCCCACCCTGTCGCTCCGTCTCTCTCGCGCCGCCGCCGCTCGAGGGAAAAACAACGACCTTCGGACGAGAAAACCCCTCGCGACAACCACGACACCGACGCCGACGCCTCGCACCTCTCGAGGCGAAGAGTTTCGCGGCTCCGGCCGCGACGGCGCGGCCGTCGCTCGGTGCGAAGCTTCCGTGAGAGGTCGCTAGCGATCAATGTTATTTCAAAGTTTCGATGTTTTATTTACGGCAATTTTAGCGATACACCTATTCGATCGGGACATTTTTTCGTTTTCTTCTTCGCGTCTGACAAATTATTTGAATCTTTTTTATCAGGGGAGCTGAATATTTTCGAGCTTTGCTATATTTGATAAGCGAAGCTTCGAGATTGCACGTTTGGCCTCTTAAGATTATCGCTCGGCCCGAAGCTTCCGCTACCGACCGCGAGAGGTCACGAGCGGTCTGTATTATTTCAAACTTTCAATGTTTCATATTTAACATGATTTTAGCGATAAACTGATTCGATCGGCACATTTTTTCGTTTATTTCTTCACGTCTAATAAAATATTTGAATTCTTATCTGGGGAGAAGAATATTTTTCAAGCTTGTCGAACATTTTTGATAAACTTAGTTTCGACACTACGCGTTTGGTCTCTTGCGATCTTTGCGCGCAGGAAGCGGTCTTCCTTTTAAACTTCCTGTTTCGGACGGGCTGTATCCGATCGCTCGCAGTAGGTAATATTTCGCCGTATTTATTTGTAAATTAATGACAATGTCGGGAAAATAATGTGTTCGCGGTGTACAGCTCGTTAGCGAGAATGATTCTCCGTTGAACAATCGACCATTCGATTTTTCGCCGACGGGATGTTCGTGGATAAAGATAGGACGATTCGACGAGGGCTTCATGTGTTTTTTTCAATGGTGGCTGTCAGCAGATTAATCTAACCTAACGCTCGACCATCGACAGTCTTCGCGAGGAATTTACCGGAGAGATTTTCAACGGCGCTCGCAATTCGATTCCGAGGACTTTTGCGTTCTCGATTGGTCATAGTTAATGAAAAGTGAAAATAAATTGAATTTTTTCTTTTTTTCAGTAAAAAAAAATGGCACCCAAACGAGGAAAGGTTCAGAAAGAGGAGGTCCAGGTTTCCCTGGGACCACAAGTGCGTGAGGGCGAAATCGTCTTCGGCGTTGCTCACATCTTCGCCAGCTTCAACGACACATTCGTACACGTGACCGATCTGTCCGGAAGGTGAGAACTCTCAAATCTTGGAACCTCCGTTTTGGAGTCGCCGCTTTTTGTAACTTCAAAGATTCCAAAATTTTTTGCTGCGTTTTACTCATGAACATCTTATGTTTCAGGGAAACGATTGCCCGAGTTACCGGAGGCATGAAGGTGAAGGCTGATCGTGACGAAGCTTCCCCCTACGCCGCTATGTTGGCCGCTCAGGTATACTTTAGGACATTTTTTTTATTTGTCCAAATTTACATAATTATGAAATTCAACACTTCATTTTATTGTGTCTACACGGTAAAGAAGGGTTCTACCTATAACAAACATATTTGTGTTCTCAAAGGACTACAATTTCGTTTTTTTTGTTTGCAGTAAATCAGTAAGGCAGTTATGGTTTTTTAGCTTTAAAAAATGATAAAATGTAAAAAATGGTAACGTTGATTGTAACGCTGAATGTACGAACCTTTTTTACCGTGTAGACCTTCATTTTACTATATGGACACAGTAAAGAATGTTTCCACACTTACCAAGTATATTTTTTGTTTGAAAGGGCTACATTTTTTTCTCATCGATTTTACGATTTTTTTGTTACCAGTAAATCAGTAACTCTATGCATTTTTAACTAAAGAAAATGGTAACTATAAAAATGTAACTATATAAATTTAACTATAGAAATGTCACGTTAAATATGCGAGCCTTTTTTCCATCTAGATTGGCTTCCTTCTTCCAAAGATAGACTCATTAATTAACTATACTTACTCATTATTAATGATAATTAGCTGTCCACGCTCCCCTAGCGGCCAGATCTAAAAAAGCTATTCTGGTGTGTTTCCGAGTGGTGGCACATAAAGCTACTCTTTGGAGATGAGAAATTGAATCTTAACATGTACGATCTCTTAGAATACGGAGAGTACATTACAAATTCATAAAATTAGCTCTGCTATTCCACCCAATAAAGTATATTTTTTATACTTATCTCGTCAACGATTTTTTTCAGGATGTTGCGGAAAAGTGCAAATCCCTCGGTATCACAGCGATGCACATCAAGCTCCGAGCCACCGGTGGCAACAAGACGAAGACTCCTGGACCCGGTGCTCAATCCGCTCTTCGTGCTCTCGCCCGTTCGAGCATGAAAATCGGCCGCATCGAGGACGTAACTCCAATTCCTTCTGACTCGACTCGCAGGAAGGGTGGTCGTCGTGGACGCAGGCTATAAGCTATCGCACTCTTCGTGTGGTTTACTGCTTTGCAAAAATAAACATCTAAAAAACATTAAACGAAAATCATATTTCAACCTATCACCATTTATCAGTTTCGCGCGTTTTCTCGCCAAACGACCGAAGTAACCATTTTTCAAATGTTACGAAAAATTTGTCCATTGCTTGACTTTTGACCGGCAGAATCTTAACCGTAAACTATCCCGTGCCCCAAATTCTAGTTTCATACATGGGTCAGCTCACGGAAAAACAGCTATGCAATAATATAATTCTAAAAGATATAAAACGAAAATCATATTTCAACCCATCACCCTTAATCATGGTTCGATCCGATCGATTCGAACGGACTTCCTTTCGAACATTCTGAATACGTTTTCATAAAAATCTCGAAAACATTTTTTTTCATGAAAACAAAGCTTTCTCTGAGGAAGCAATAGAAAGTAAACGACATTTCATCCCATCTCCATTTATCATAGTTCACGTGTTTTCTCGCCAAACGAATCGTAACTCCGATCGGGTCGACGAGACATCAGAAACACTGTACTAGTTTCAGTCGAAACTTTTATTACAATCCGACCGATCAATGCAAAATAAATCTAAAGCTATGTGTTAACCGTTAATTAAGTTACGTAAAAATATAACGTGTGCAGTATATTATCGGTTATCGCGGGAGAAATTAGTACAATTTTCATTCGATCTTCGGTACACTCCGATAGCGGATCATTCGACGTGAATCGGTCCACCGATTTTGTCGAGAGTGAGATACAGCTTGACGCGGAGATCGAGCTTTTGCGGTGCTTTGTGCTCGAGAGTAGCGATGGTGTTGACATAGCCGTGTTGCATGACGAATCCCACGACAATGGGCTCGTCGCGCTTATCATCGTCCGGCGTGCGCGGTGTCACGTGAAGCCGTATAACCGCTCTGTTTCCCTTTCTCCAAACAACCAGCTTAGGATCATCCTGGAAGCTGTAAGAGTCCGCGGTGTCGTCGTACTCGGCCGTGTCGTCGCGGGGCGGAAGTATTAACGAGCTGTGCGGCAATGTTATATCAGCGCTGAGCGCGACCTTGATTGGCTTCGGATCTTCGATCACGGACGCTTGGCGGACGACCGAGGGCATCAAATTCGGAGATTCGCACCCCTGAAAATAATCGATCGTTCGATTATTTCAATAAACAAATTTTGCTTCTCATAGACGGAGTTATGTTTTCGAGAAAAAAAAGCACGCAAAGTGATTAGCATGATTTTGCATAACTTCCTCTATGATTAATTTCGACGTTCGATTTTGGCTTCCTCACAGAGGAAGCTATAATTAATACAATTTTCACCAAAAAATAAAATAAAGGAACATTGTGTGAAAGCGATGTGAGAATTTAAATTTACAACTTTCTTTGATAGTATTTTTGAATTAAGTATTTAAAAAAAACACCTTTTTCGTAACGTAAAAAATATCAATATCTCATAAAATTAAGACCGTTCAAATTTACTCCAGAAAGTATTGTAGGAAATCGACAACTCAAATTGCGAATTTCCTACAACAAATTTAGCGTTAAATTATGACGGTTTCAATTTTATGAGATGTAGACATTTTTTCATGTCTCAAAAAAATGTGCAGAGTAATTTGGGCATGGTTGCCTCATTTATCACAATTTTTTGCGCATAGCTTCCTTTATGAAAAAGCCAAAATTGATCGACGAACTTTCGCAACGTGTAAAATTGTAGTAAATGGGGAAGTCACATACAAATTACTTTACACGTTTCATTATGTTCCTTCTTTCGTTAATATTACCAATTGCATATTCTCGCGTTTTAGTTCTTCGACCTCGCCGGCCGCGGTGGTCGTCGTGGGCGTTGTCGGCGTATCGAGTGGGAACAAAGTTATCTGAGTTTGGTGTTGAGTCGGATTGCAAAACTTCAGCAGGAGCTCGCTCGTTTTTCCGGCCTGCAGTGGCTCGCACGTAACGATCCGGATTTCCGGCACGTGATAGCTGAAAGTATCGACATTCAAATATTAACGCACGACTCGACGAATAACGGGGCAAGGCCGTTATTTAAACGCCGAAGAACATTGCTTGCTCGTCCGGATACTCACAAAGCCGCCAATTGAATCTTGAATTTAATGGATTGCGGACAGTACTCCGGCTTGCTGACGTTGTGCTCGCACGCCCTACATCGCTGCGAGCTCTTAACCAGAAATTGCTTGCGCTGCGGACGCAATTCGTTTATCCCTTCGGCCTGTACGTCCAAATGATTCAGCCGTTGCTCCAGCGTCGTAACTATTTTATATGAAAAATAAAATAGGATTTAAAAAACAAGAGAAAAAATGTTCAGGATAAATCCTTTTAAATTCGATACAATTCAAGGATATCCTTGAGAGAATCGCGAGAGGGAAAGAGAACACGAAAATTTCCCTTCCATTAAGAAAATTCATCGTATTTATGCTCGACCAATTAGCGGCCTTTAATTGCGATAGAACAGAAACTGATGGTTAATTGTATCTCGAATTCGTACTCTTCGTTACGTCCAACGGTTCGGTGAATATTCCTTCCGGCAGATCGTCAACGTCCTCGGACGCGACGGAGGGCGGCGGCTGATCGGAAAGTTGCCACTTGGTCTGCGGTATCGGCGGTCGACCCGCGCGCTTCCGTGCCATCGCCGAGGTCAGTCCGAACTTCTCCTGTTACGCAAAGTGATAGAACAAAATTATTGACTCCGTAGATATTCCCTCCATCGCTATTAACCGAAAGAAATGTTTAAATAAAAAAATAATATACAAAAAACATTAAAATATAAAATTAAAAAATTAAGTTATAAATTTAGTAAGGAAAAAAAAAATTGAAAATTATCATACAAATTGCAGGTATGAACGCTTGTGATGAAATTTCTTGCGTTCGCTCTGTTGTCTCTCCTTGGAGGCGAGTATCTTGTGGTAGTCAATGAGGCTGTTGATTCTGGCTGTGTGTGGATTCTCCTGTTCGGGCCAGGCGCCCGTGGCTGCAAAAGCGCTCAGATTAGTACGGCCGAAAACAAACAGCGTCCCAGCTGTGTCCTACCGACAAACTGATCAGGAATTCCAGCATCTCTGGAGGTCCATCTGCACAGCGAGCAGAACAAGTAGTAGACTTTTTTGGGAGTAGCCTTGACATCCTCTCCGGGCGCCGGAGCAGCAGGCCTCAAAGGCGCGTGTCCGGCTCGAGTGGACAGCGTTTGAAAGCAGCAGGGACAGTTGAAGCAGTATGAACATCTGAAATATAATTTTTTCTGCTGTAAATTCTATCTTCAATGGGGAAATCTTGACTGACCTAAACTCACCTATTTTTCTTCAGCCGCACTTCCGTCGAGGGTAAGTTTTCCAAGCAATTGGGACAGTAATATGTGTCGATCTATAAATAATTAGAAGCGTTTTTTTTTGTAAAGAATAGGAAATGTCCTACATAGTAGCTACACCGTTTGATGATTTAAAAAAGAGTCTACTGATAACAATTGATGAAATATTACTTGATATTATGTGTCTATCTTCAACAAATTGTGATTTTTTTTTTCAGACATGGTAAATGTACGAGGTATACCGTTTGCCGATAGAAAAAAAAAAAAAAATGTCTATATCGACGATTGGTGAAATATTGTTTCGATATTACGTGTCGATCTATAAAAAATTCGATTTTTTTTGGCTACGAGCTGGTACCGTTTGCTAGTAGAAAAAAAAACAGGTCAATCGACAACAATTGGCGAATATTACCTCGATATTTCGGGTCGATTTATAAACAATCGGAATTTTTTTTTGTCAACAACCTTTAATTTTATTACCGCTTTATTACCGCTCGGTAATAAAAAAAAAAACGGGTGTACCGACAACAATTAGTGAAATTTTACCTCTTGACACACGCAATAACCACATCGGATTTTGAGGCAGTGGCGACAAAAATATATTTTGGATATGGGTTTCAGTGAGTTGCAGCTGCAGGCGTAGCGCACGTAATCCGGTTGAAATAAATATGCCATGATTTTGTTCCTTCTGTCACGATTATCACATTTTCTTCTAAGGATTTGACGTTTCCACTGGCTGCCACTGTCCGTGCGGTAGCCATGACACATCCATTAGAGCTCTTGTACGGACTCGCGCCCCTCGCGTTTCCGGTTCGCAGTTCGCCGCGCGATCTTCGAAACACAGCGAAAGAAACTACGAGGAAATCTACATAATGATAAATAAATAAAGCTCGTGTCGATTAGACGCTCCCATCGATACTCACACATCCTCACACATACTCAGACACTCGCATACCCATTTAGCACAAAATATTTTGAAATCATTTGAAATCAACATAGCCGCCAGTTACAATAATAATAATGTCCGAATATTTGATTGTTCGAAGACAGTCGCTTAAGTCCGGCGTTCGTCCGAGGCGGCCGTTTTTCCACGTAAATTAATCCACGAACGACGAATGGGGTTGTTGCGAGGTTCGTTAAAAAGTTACTCGGAATCGCAGACTAATGTTTTTGAGAAATAATTTTATTTAAGTAACACTTTGCGGTATTGTATTGCTATCGGCCCGAAAAGAAATCTCCCTCAAAGCCTCTCGATACGCATAGTTTTCGATAATGCGCGACGTCCGACATGCGACAATAAATAATTTACAAATTATTCAGATCCGTGAAATCTCTGCGTTGCCGTACGATGTAGACAAACTGTCCCGTCCATTGAATTTATCTAATTATCCTATTGATACATTTTTTTTTTTTGTAGAAAAAAGGACCAACAAATTTTTATCGACTAGACGCTCGAAATCAGCCTCTTCCTTGCCTCTCCACCGAGGCGTCGAGAAGAGTGTAAGCCGGCGCGTAGGACGGTGAATCTTCTGAGTTTCTCAACTGAGGATTTGGCGTTGTTGTGGCTCTCGAGCCAAGGCTCGTATATCCGTTGTCGTACAGCGAGCAGTAAGGTACTTTGTGCTTGAGCAAGAATTGCCAGACTTGGTTGTAACTCCAGTCCAGAATTGGAAAAACTCTCATCATCTTGGGCCAGCCTGGATCGGTGAATGAGAAAGCTTCCAATTTATCGGATCCGGGATCGCCTCTACGCGTACCCATCAGACCCGCTTTCAAAGTCTTTCTCTCATTCTGCAGCGCTTCCAGAGCCGTTTTTATCGGCTTCTTCTTTCTCACGAGCACCAGGCCGTAATAGCTCGCCGCTTGGTCGACGAAAGCTTCGACCTGGAAGAGAAATAGTAGTTGCAATGAATTAATTTATTTAGTAGTTGTAATGAATTCATATATTTAGTAGATGTAACAATTGCGAATTGACTGAAGCAGACTAGCAATGGTTTTCTATTTTAAAAAAAGGGCTAAAAAATGGGATTCTTCGGGCCCAATATTTAATAATTTTTCAGTGTTTTAGTTTTTCTGTCTTTATACACGAAGTTAGTGACCTAATTAATGAAATTTCATTGATCAGTTTTCATTTTTTTGTTGCTAGAGAGAAAGATATTTATGAAATTTGACTTATTCAATAATCCAGCAAATTTGGATCTTGGAATCTTTTATGGTGAAGAGTTGAATGAAAATCACCTCTGGAAAGGGGTCATGAGTTACATAGAGATACACAGGTGACTAAGGTCAATTGACAATGGTTTTTTACTTAAAAAGTAAGATGTTTTGGTCCCAATAAAAAAAAACTCAGTGCTTTGCACCCAAAATGAGTGACCTCATTAATAAAAGTGCATTGCTCAGTTTTCAATTGTTTTTTCGCTTAGAGAGAAAAAGTATTTATCGAAGGATCTTGGACTTTTCTGTGCCAAGGAGTCAAATGAAAATCACCTCTGGAAAGGGGTCATCAGTTACGTAGAGGCACACAGGCGGTGATATTTCTTTGATCTTAAACACGGCAGCTGCCAAGTGGAGAACAGTCGTACAATCCTTTCCTCCATTGAAACTCAAGAATATCTCATTAGCTGCATACCTTTAACAGAAAACAAGTCACAGATAAGTTACACATTAATCCTTGAAATTATTGAATATAAAAGTTGCAAAAAAAAAAAAAATTGCTATTTTGGGGCTCACTGTTCGTAGCAACGATCCAATATTTCGAGAGCGTTTTTAACGTGCGGCTGATCCTCGCTGGTTTTCATCACCTCTAACGCCTGCTCGAGAGTGAAACGACCGTTAAGTACCATGGCCAAGAGCCGAAATTAACGGTAAACTGCAAGAAAGATAAAAAAAACGAATGAATTTTTTTTTTTGTTTTAACACCCGAACGAGCAACGTTGACGCGAGACAATTGTGTATGACGCGTTCGTGATTTATAGTTCGTGAGAACGATTAGCGTTAAAGTCGTGAGCGCGGCATGTCTCGGGAAAATTATTGTGTTCCACTAACCTCGCGTCGCGATGTAAAATATTATGTCAGAGATTCCTACGATAATGTCAAAGCGTGGAGATGATACCGAGCTCGCGTGCTATTTTGCTGCATCCTGTAAAAATATAAAATTTCCGTAATCTAAGATTACGAAATAGTAATGGCTCGATTCGAAAAAGTGTTTGGCGGAGATTAATCGTCGGAGAGCCTCCGGCGTGCCCGAATCCTGACGGTAATAATCACGCTGTGCAGGCATCCCTGACGGTAAATAACCGGAAGGAAATACACGGACGCACTGTGACACTCTCTATATCGAAAAAAATTCGTATTTTTCATACTTTGTACTCTGTACTTGAAGTATTTTTTGGTACTTTGCCCAGTTCTGATTATTTTCATTAGAGTTCACGTAATTAACGGTATTATTGGTAATTTATGGTCTTCTCGTTCGATCGAAACATAACAGATTCCCGTATTATCATAGCAAAATACTAGATTACCGTTTCGCGTTGATATCACAAAATCTTCCGCCAAATTTGTCGCGGCGGCAATTCGGAGTTTGCCACGACTCAATGAAATATCGACATCTCGAACATTGCAAAAGCGCGAAAAAATTAAATGCCGATTGGGTTTTTGTACGAATATTAATCGGACGCCAGTTCATATGTATCTTAAGTTTTTTGTGTACCAACCCAAGGGACGAGATAAATTGCCGACGCTCGATCCGCCCAGTCGTCGGTAATGCAGATACTTGCTATTTCTAAATCGATGCATATTCGCCAAGCGCCACCGCTACATGTTCGTAGGTCGAATCGCGTCTGATAATTTTCGTATGAATTGATAGAACTGCCGCATTTTTAGACACTTTTATTCATTTTTTTATCACTTGATATTGTACAATAAATCGTCGTCTCGCATGAAATTCCACTATATCGGTTTGTTTCAGTAACATTTTTCTGAAACCAATTTTCTGAATGCGGTGTCAGATAATATGTTACTGGCACTAGAAATGCATGAGTACAATGGAGTTGATTCATCGTTGCAGGATCTCATAAAAAAATGCCTATATCAGCAGATAATAATAATAATCTTAGTGACTTCTTGGGTGGAGTATCGTCAATGGCCGTCTCCGAGGCGTCTCGGTCTGTCCCCTCTTCTAGGCACACTGTAACAACTGCGCTGTACTATATTGTGGGCAAACGTGCACGGTAACACCGGCGCGGGAGGACAGATCGAGAGATTAGTCATGGTACTTACGGAATATATGACACATCGCAAGGTGTTTCATAAGACAGCGTCTACGACGTTCTGCATCAATGGTCTCCGAAGCGAGTACAACTTTTAACGCGCGCCAGAGACTCTAATGTTTTTATTTTTATTGTTCTGACACACTTTTTTTTTCTTCATTGCCGTCTAACGGCCAATATTTTTTTTGTGTATGTGCAAGGTTTTTCTTAGGAATTTTTTGTGAGGCTAATGAAATGGGTCCTGAATGACCTTGACCTCTCCAATGCCCTCTAATGTTCTCGGAGTTCGAAATTTCGACTACCTGTTGATCTTCCCGATCCGCTATTGGTCACGTGACCTAGATAAGGCTCCAATAGTCAGGCGTTGTGGCTATTCTTAATAAATAAATAAATCCAATCATCGAGTAAAACCTACGACCATTTTTTAATAGTTATCTAGGAAAGAAAAGGAAAAAATAAAAATGAAAAATAAAAACCTTCCTAATAGCGGAGTAGCACGGACTGAAGGTCTCAGGTCGATGGTCCTTTATCAATCTATATAATTATCCATAGGGATAAAATTTAGCATAAGATATATGTGAAAATAGGTATCGCATTGTCAATACATTTTCTTTTCACTACTGCTAAATGAATCCGATCCTTTATTGGTCACGTGACCCGGATGACCCTCGAAGAGTCAGCGTTGTGTTTATTCTTAACCTAATCCCGGATTACTTTCCGTATAAATTTTCGAACTGACTCTCGGTATTCGGCTTGTGGTTACTTTTTATTTTTCTCGTCAAACATCTCAAACATAATCTTCAAGTAGCCATCGTCCAGTCTCGCTGCAGATGTTGTTTACCGCCGAGTTTCGACTTCAACTGATCGAGCTTGTTTGTACAGGTGGTTGAAATTTCTTCGGAATTCGATATCGACGGAGACGAGAAAAGCTTGCAGGTGGCTGCAATTGACATTGATTAATTTTTGTCTACAGAATATACGGTATCGATCGAGACGAGATAGATCTCGAGTAGTCGCAGGTGATCGATAGAACGCGGATCTAGAATTTAAAAAATAAAAAATCCTGACTCTAAACAGACTGTGCCACTCGCGAAAATAATCCCTGAGTTGATCCAACTTGGCACAGTGTTCGTTTTTGTAGGAACGAAAAATATTATGTATTTAATTATTTGTCTATTAATTAATTAATTACTTTATTGATTTATTTATTCATGTATTTATCTTTTTTTGCATCCTCTTAGAGGAAGCTTTGTTTTTATATATTTATTCATCTAGTAGTAGTAATAGTGGATGTATTGACAATATGCCAGATGATACAATTTTTTGAACATAGCATCATATAACGTAGATTGACGTATATATATCGCCAATTGGCCATCGACCAAAGTCCTTTAGCCACCGGTTTTACATAATTCATCAACATTTTTGTACATAGTGTAAACGGGTGGTTGACATTTATTTCTTCTGTTAGCTGCTTCGTTGTTCATTATATCGAGCTTCTGGAATATTGTATGTGATGGGCGATTAACTCTGCGTATTATGGTTTCACCGGTTTCTATACACAGAGGTTTTATATTTTCTAGTTCCATGGTAGCGAATCTTTCTGTAAGTTTTTAAATTCTTATTACCATGGATATGATGCCTGCTTCGTATAGAAGAGTATTTCGGGGGTTGTTAAGCCGCTTTTCAGGATTATTCATATATATATCTAATTTTTTTTCAACATGACACTCGAATGATCGAGATAAATATATCGAAATAATCGAAATCGTGGTGCCACTTTTCGTAGCCAATCGGGATAGTCCGTTTCATTAGCAAACTGTTGTTTCTATTACTATAAAACTGCATAGTTGCGACCGCGACGTCGTAAGCGATTTCAGAATTATATTCCCGGTCTATCGTCACCGATGACTAATGTTGATGCTCGTGCATGAATTCCGGCAATCTTGCGTGTCGATTCACGGTTATCTTGTTTCGGTGATCGTCACTCCCGGCCAGTTTCTTGAAACATTATGAAAAAAAAGAATAATAATAACAATAACTAGAAAAAAAATATATCAAGATACGGGCGAACGTAGGTTGGTATAGCACAGTCCTACGGCAATCCGTCGGCAGGATCGCCTGTTAGAGTCGCATACATCCGTTTACGTTCGCTCCCACTGTTGACAGTCAAAAGATAATCTCCCCTCCCCTCCCCGATCGCTCGGTTATGTTGTATCAACTACGCTTCGCCGGGTCCGCACGGTGAAGCTGACCGGCCTGCCGCAGTCAGAGCTGGAAAATCCCCAGGGAACTCAGCGGCAAGCTGGCCAGCTTCGACGCGGGTGCACGTCACAGTGTTGTTTTATGTGCCACGAGCTAGTTCACGCTAGACACAGACTCTGCTATCGCCGCCCGTCCGAGCACCACCTTAAATCGTGCTGTTATGTGTGGCTTACATGTGTCGATCACGCGTATACACTATTTTTATTTATACGTGTGTATTACTTATGTGTAGACGTATGTGTGTAACGCGAAAAGTGTAACGCGATAATAAAGAGATTATCGATCGTCATCGCCCGTGCAGACCGGCGAGTCGAACAATTTCACCGGCATGAAATAACAGCGGGCAGTTCGTTTCGGCTGCGCTACTTTGTGCCACAAGCGTCCGGTAGGACAATCGATGATGACCGGCGATCCGGAACGAAGGACTTGGTGAGTCGAATATCGCGTCGTCAGGCCATTTCTTATTAACGGCTGGACTCCCTCGGGCTTCAAATTCTTCTTTAGCTTGTACTTTGTTATATACTGGTCGCAGTTTTAGCCGAAAGATTGGACGATTTTTTTTTTTTAAGTTTCAATGAGTTTGAAGTTAATAATGGTCAGATTGGCTTTTTCTTGATTTTAAGGAAGTTGGGCGCTTCATACTGGTCAAATGAGTGGTACATTTTTTACGTTGTTTGTACAAACTTTCACTCATCTATTGATTATTGTCGCGTATCGTTATAGTGGTGATTACAGTGGATTGTTGTTGTAGTGATTATAGTTATAGTGGTTATTCGTATTAGAGTAGTATTGTTCACCTAGAAAAACATTAATTGCAATGGATTTGCAAAAATATCAACTGTTTTGTGCTAATTTTTTTAAATTACATATTCGTTCAATTTTTTTTTCTAAGAGTAATTGATAATTTTTGTTCCATTTTGATGTAATACGGCTGATTCTCTTCATTAAAAGATGCTCTCCGAATTCACAATGTAGATATTCAATAGTATTTTCCGTTTAAATATTACAGCCGGTTTTTATGAAGGAATTTCATCGATGGACAAACAAAAGTCAGTCATTTTAAAACGGCTGGACTGATGACTCTTCCTCGGATTATAATTTATACGGTTCAGTGCAGTTCGGTTCGGTTTATATACGGTTCGGAATTCTAGACGAGATTGAACGAATTTTTTTTTTTTAAGTTTATTGAGTGGAAAATAATGACGAGATGGTTTTCTTGATTTTAATCTGGCGTCGTAAGAACCGGTTGATTTATTATTTTCAATATATGTTTTTTTATCGAAAGATTTAGGAGAGTTAAATCTGTTTTTTTGCTTTGTTTGTCTGGTGTAAGCGAGAACGTGGCGAAGTTTCTCGAGCGCTCGTGAACTCGATAAACAGGAGTTTGGGTCGCGCGTTCGAAGCCGTCTGGACTCATAACTGAAGCTCGCCGAGACGTTAATCGTCCAGGAAAACGGAAGTTTGAACTATATTTATTGCGTTTCAGTTCGCGCTGGTCGGCAATCGTACGGAACACCGCACACACATTCACTATTTCGTATAAAATCATCGTCAAGTTATTATTATTTTTTTAACATACATTTTTTACATTTCTATTTCAAAACTCTTACATAACTTTGCACTGTATTCTCATTCGTTTAGCAACTTTTCGAAAAATGTGTGAACAGTTGTCAGCTCTATCAACACGATGTTACATTCGATGCAATTGTATTTTATTTTTTAAATATAAATTCCAACATTTCTATTTCGAAATTCTCAAATAACTTTATTATCGATATTCTCATTCTTTCAACAATTGATCGATACGAAGATTGTGAAAAGCTAAGCCCGACGGCACATTGTATTGTATTTTTTTTTTACATAAATTCTAACATTTCTATTACACATTCTTAAGTAACTTTATCATCGATATTCTTATTCTTTCAACAATTTTCCGAAAAAAAAACATTTGTGAAAAGTTAAACTTGGGCTGGTCAGCGCGTTGTTTTGCCTCTGCCAACAAAAATCGTACATTGTATGGCCGACGCAGTGGTTATCTTAGTCTTAGCAGGTTCTAAAAAAGACGTTAAAAAAAAGGACACCACAGCCAAACGACGAAATGACGACTTGCAGTCGAGCGAGAAACAACACTCGTCGCCGGTCTCGTACAATACACGAAACTATAATTATCGTGCTTGAGTATCGGAGGGAGCCGAAAACGTGGGCCCGAGCCTCCACCTATCGGACTTTGAAAAACGTCGATGCTGTAAAAATAGATCTATTCTCGAGAAGAGTTAGCCGCTCGTCGCTTTCGAAAACTCCTCGATCTATACCTCTGCTCGGTTGCTTCTCCGCCTCGATCTTGTCCGCTCATTGTGGATGGAAGTCTCTTGTAATATGCGGTTCTAACGCAGCACGGATAACTATTGCTTTTTATCTCGCCGATATAGCACGTCTCTCGAGCTCTCACAATCAGCTATGTACATATTACACCGGTGTAATTTCAGCCGCTGATTCGTAATCAACCTCACCGTCAATGAAAACTATGCGTTAAAAATTGTCTGAAACAGAATATTTGCACGTGGTCCGAATTTTTTATTCAACATTTTATTTTATATTAATATTTTCTTTTTTATTAAATGTTTTTTTTATGTTAAAAAAAAATCGAATATTTTTTTTTACATCGTTAGGTCAACGTTATGTGGACTGTTAAATAGCAGAAAGAGGTAACGCATATCAGTTCACATATTAAATTATTTACATTCGGGGTTTTCTCTCTCTTGCTTCCGCATAGAGGATGGTTTTCGTAATAAAACAAAAATTCTGTAAATACAAATTTCTGCACCGCTTCCTCATTACACTCGGACCTCGATTTTTGAGCCCTCGGTTTCACCACGGCCGATCGGTTTCGCCACGGAGCGAATATCGATCGGCGCAGAAAGCTATGGGCCGTGCTCGCCAGTTGGTATGGGCGGGGCATGCGCAACCTCGATTTTTGTAGGTGTGATGCGGATTCGGTCACGCCGCTGTGAATGAAGTCGCGTCAAATCACGGAGCATGTTCCATGATAAAGAATAATCCGCAATTATTTTTACTTCCTCGTAGAAGAAGCTTTGTGAATACAAAAAAAAGAATTATGAGCAAGCGATCAGAAAATTTTTATTTGCAGCTTTAAAACAAAATCACAGACATCACTTTTTTTTCGTGGTTTTATCGTACAGGTGGTTTTATCGGATCGCCGTTTCGTCGAGTCAATGAAACTCTAAAACCAGGGTTTCCTCCATTAAATCGCAGTTTGTTATACGAATTACCCAATGTCAATTACATCGTCAAAGCGAGTATAGATACGTGTTTAATTCACCGTACGTCGAATGAGAATTCTCGGTATAGAATGCCGCCTAGAATGCTGGCGCATGGTGGAACGGAGATTGCAAGTGAATTAATATATACGAAGTGGGGGATTTATGGCTGTCCGGAGAGAGGGAAAGAGAGGTCAAGGAAATTAATGCAGGCGGTGGAGAAACAAACGCAGGAAAAAACAATAATAATAATAAAGATACTAGCGATCTCAGCAATTGTGATGGGATTTTCTAGTACCTGTTACGCGAAACATGGCACAGTTCCAGCAGATAACCGGCGTCGACAATCAAGCTAAAAGTCGCACTGGCATCAGCTCATATTTTAGGGACCCCAATTAAAATAACCTGTCGAATTTTATCAACAAAACAAATTTAACAATTACTGCGAGTCCCAGCTCGGGTAATTTCTTCTATCAACTCGTAATAAAATCAAATTTATGTCTCATACAAAAAATAAATGCAAAAATTACCTTCTTCCAGCTCGCTTAATTACTGTTTATCAATATTAAGTTTGAATTTCCATCTCCGACAAAAAAGACAAATAAAAAATAATCTTCATCTCCAGCTCTCGTAATTTTTTCTAATATTGACGAAAACATTTTACTAACACCTATAAAATGAATTTATTTCTCTATATAAAAAACGGAAACGTATCAATAACGACATAGTCGACGAGCAATGTTTTTTCTCCCCCTCCACCGCCCCTGGTACGAAAGTGAAAGAGCAGGTGCGATCCGAGCCTCGGCCGAGGTTTATGATAGATTCTGTCCCGAGTGTATTCCGATCCGCAGCGTTCGGTCCTCGCGCGGCAGCTCGTCGAAGCGGCGTAGTCGATCGCGAGTCGAACGTCGTCACAGGCCGGCGGGGGCGTCGTCGGTACACACGCCTTCGCGCACGCGCACTCGCGGCTCATTTCGAAAAATACACGAAACAAACAAACCCGGAGAGCCGCACCGTTGGTCGCGAGTGTCGTTCGGTCTCGTTGCCTCATCGGAGAAATTTGTACGTCGATGTGTGTATACGCGAGTGGCGTACACACGCGAGGACGGGCGCGACGGCAACGACGGACCGAGGTTAACGGAGGAAGACGACGCGGAGAGAACACGGGACGGGACGGTGGGACACGCCGTGATCGCCGCCTCGCGAGCCTCGAGCGTTACGGACGCCTTTAGTCCATGCCCGCGCGCGTCATCAACCGGCGAGCTTTTTCATCCACGCGTCCTAGACCAGCGCTCTCGTAATGCGTCGATCAAAAGCGTGAAATTTTTTTATGAACCCATCAAATACATCTGCACAGATTGCTCGAGTTGTAAATTTCGTTGGTCGGCAATAAATCAGCGGTTTTTCGAGGCGAAGAAGCAAAAGACCTTTTTTTTTTAATCAAAAAGGTGAATTTTTGTTTATGAACTCATTAAATACGTCTATGTAAATACTTCGAGTTATACGTTTTGTTATTCGTCAATAAATCAGCGGTCTTTCGAGGCGAAGAAGCGAGAGGCCTTTTTTTTCTACTTGGGAGGGTTGAGCGTCGACTGTGCGCAAACTTACGGTCGCGAGCGAGACAACGACCTTGGGAAACGATCTGCGCTAAATATCTCCTGAGGGTTTGTTTTTTTTTGTTTTGTTTTTCTTTACCAGTGGTTAGGTGAATTTATTATAGTGTGGAAACGTTTCGATAATATTCTCGGAAATTCTTATTTTTTTGTATATGGTTGTGCGTGCTGATTTATTGGGAATGCCCGTTCGAGCTCTCGTTGCTATTGTAACGTGACATTCCGTGAGATTTTCGCGAGGTAGCATGCCGGGAGAGCAACAGGCTAGGGAGAGGCTATCGAGCGCTTCGTGCGATTAAAGGTGAGCTACATTTGCCGGCATTTTTTTTTTTTTTATTATTTTTGATTATGGATTTAAGTGTAGATTTTGTTAAGCTCGTTGGGTCGATTGGCTCGATATTGGAAAAGCAGGAAAAATAGACGGGACAGTCGAACGTCTTTTGGAACTATTTTCTTAGCGAAAAGGTAGTTCAACGTTTCGTCGGGAGTTTAGTGTACGAACGAGACCGCTCATCGTCCGAAAAATAACAGTAGTGACCGGAAGCACGTAGGTGATGAAAGTGTCGAGAGCGAGCTCTCGCACGTTTGGCATACGTGCGCTGCGACTCGCGATGACGTAAGTTAACGTAAACAGATTAATTACGCGTAGAGTCATGTCGAGACGAAGGCCTCAATGATCTCGAGAAAAAATAGGCCTATTGCGACGGTGATGAATTTATGCAACTTCCTAGAGCAAGAAACAGTTATCTCGAAATGATAAAATAAAAATGACGACATTGGAATTTCGTTATCAATCATTGGCGGATAAATTACTTTTAAACGATTCGAAACTGATTGAAATCAATTTTTAAAAAACTCATCCCATTGACCCCAATTATTGGGTCAATGAGCCGACAAATTTTTGTTTTTGTATTCATTTTTCAATGGAATTAATTTTTTTTTATATAACAAATATAATTCGATAATTCTGCTATCGCATCGTAAAATAATAAATCGAAATATGAACTGTATTACTGTATCTTCCGTAAATGGTTTAGAATCTTAGATCAAAAATAAAATGATAGTATAGCGTAATCAATACATTTTTTTTTACTACCGCGACTAAAAAAAATTAATCTTCCCATTCACCCTATAATTCTCAATTGAATCAATTTTTTGTTGTACAATAAATACCTATAATATGGGGATGTACAGATAGGCCGACCTAGCCGGCTAAAATATTTTAGCCGGCTAAACCGGCTTAGCCGGCCAAACTATGAAATCCATTAGTCGAATAAGATATTTTAGCCGGCTACGTCGGCCTATCTGTTCAGCCCTACTATAATACAATATTTCTCCAATCGTATCGTGAAATAATAAACCGCAATATAATACTACATTACTCCACGACGGCGAAAAAACGTATTTCCAACGAGTGTGAATTTGCAGCACGAGCCGAAAGCGAGTGTTGTAATCACACGAGTTAGAAAAAGTGTTTCGCACGAGGGATGTACGAAATTTTTCATCACAAGGTGCGAAAGTGGCGGTTTTACGCACGCGAAGCAGGCGGAAAAGTGGTCATTTCTGCACCGAGTGATGAAAACTATATTTTTACCTTCCATAAATAAACGGCTTAGAAAAAAAAATAAAAAATTCTTCTTCGGAAGTACAAAAAAAAAGTTTACGTTTCACAATCGACGAGCGGTATCGACTGTTCGAGCCGCGAGCCTTCCACCGATCTGACGATAATTCTAATCGATATTTTTCCCGACGAATGTTTCCTACAATTCGTTGCGTCACGCTGACCAGCCGACACTTAAAAATTTTCCGTTCCATCAGAGCTTTCTCTGCGCTTGAGATTCTCCGCACGGACTCCCACGGATAACTTTTGTCGGCGGATTAATAGCGACGATTTATGCGCGGCGTCTACGCGAACGTGACGCACACCGTAAAATAGATTTCCCTCGTGTAAAAAGGTGGGCTAACCGGCGGCGGGACGGCGAGAGCAATTGTGTCCTAGTCGTAACAGCGCGTCCGTCGATCGTCGGGCGTGTCCCTGAAGATAGGACGTTACCTCGGAGTCACGTATGTTAATTATAACGCTGTCACGCATAGCCCAGTAGACACATGTAGGGGCGTCCACGCCCACGAGTCCACGAAGAGCGTCCGAATGCGGCGACGTAGTTTTCTCTGAAGTAACTGTAAGGTAAACGTACCAACTGGACGCGTCCCGGTCAGTGGACAACTGGCCCGCAGACTTGAGGTAGTCCTTGCGGCTCATTTACATCTCTACCACTCACAACTCTAGCCGATAACGACTCTACCAGAAAACATCTCTCCCCAAACAACTTTACCGTATTAGAACTCTACCAAAATCTCTACTGGAATGGAAATGAAACTCTACTGGAATTGGAATGAAACTCTACTGGAATTGAAATGAAATTCTACTGGAATTGAAATGAAACTCTACCGGAATGGAAATAAAACTCTACTGGAATGAAAATAAAGCTCTACCGGAATGGAAATAAAACTCTACCGGAATGGAAATAAAGCTCTACCGAAATGGAAATAAAACTCTACCGGAATACAAGGCTAGCCACGGTAGACTAGACGGCAGATTAAACGGTATTACAATAAAACTCTACCGGATCGTCTGGCCTTGTATTCAGGTAGAGTTTTATTTTTAATCCGGTATTTTTATTTTCGTTCGGGTAGAGTTTTTTACTTTCTGGTAGAGATTTTGGTCGAGTTCTAATATGGTAGAAATGTTTTCTGGTAGAGCTGTGAGTGGTAGAGATGTAAATGTGCCGTCCTCGCGAATAGTGTTCACTTCGCAAAAGTTTCAGAGAAATGAGAGGAAATTGCAAACACTTCCGGATGGTATAAAAATCTGGATAAATCAAGTATATCAAAGATGCTGAAAAAATTATATTTGTGTACTGACAATTCTAAAAAGTTGTTAACAAATTGATGAAAAATAAGATTCTTCTACAAATGTACCGGAAACCTAACTTTTTTTTAATGAGAATTATATTCGTGTATTCGGGATTGAATATTCGTTCACTTTTCTGAACACGTATCAATTTTTTTAGATTTTTTAAATCCATTTTGAATTATTTTTTTATATGGGAAAAATGACCAGAAAGTTACGAAATTCAAAGTGATTCTTAACCTTACTGGTAAAATCATTCGGTCGTTTGCGGAGAAAAAAAGGAAAACCAAAATTTCTCTATGAAAATGACAAGTTCGAATCGCCCCGTCCCACCCTTCGAGTCGAAGTCGTCGGGTCAGGTAGAGCGCTAATGGGTCACCGGTAGCGAGACATCGGCTTCGTTTCGCTGGGAGCGTTCGTTGCCACCGATTGCGTAACCCGACAGCGCCAGCCACGCGGTTAACGCGAGGTGTCCTGAAGCACAGTGCGTACCATTGTAGGGTGTGCGCGCAGCTGACGGTTGGCGCGCAGGCGCAGGTACCGAATTGAACCGGTAGCGTAACGGAAAATTTGATAGGACATTTTACATATAAAATATCCACGCAGGACATTCGCCCTGCAGGTCTTTATTGTTATTTATTATTAATTATACTTTATTTAGTTGTTTTTATTGCTATGATTATATATAACGGATTCGGAGAAGGAAGTAAACATGTTGATTGGCCAATTATCCGTGCGTTTCTTAAATGGCATCTATGTTTGGCTAGTGCGCAGGCGCAGGTACCAAAATTGAAACGATAGCGTAACGGAAATTTCGTTAGGAATTTTCGCGTACAAAATATCCACGGCAGGACATTTGTCCTTCAAGATATGTCTTTATTGTTACTTAAACTTTATTTAGTTCTTTTTGTTATTATCATGTTAAAAAAAATAACAAATTCAGAGAAGGAATTAAGCATGTTGATTGGGAAATTATACGCGCGTTTCTTAAATGGCAACTGTGTTTGGGTGGTGCGCAGGCGCAGGTACCAAAATTGAAACGATAGCGTAACGGAAATTTCGTTAGGAATTTTCGCGTACAAAATATCCACGGCAGGACATTTGTCCTGCGAGATATGTCTTTATTGTTACTCAAACTTTATTTAGTTCTTTTTATTATTATTATATTTTTAAAATAACACATTTAGAGAAGGAATTATGTTGATTTGGCATGTTGATTGGCCAATTATACGCGCGATTCGTAAATGGCAACTGTGTCACACACTGTCTTAATTTCGTTCGACTTAATTATTAACCTCTCGTGGGCGAGATGACTCGCATAGTCGCATCCTTCTTGTTTTAAATCGATCCAGCTCCACGGAGCCATGCAATCTTCTCGCGAGTTGCTTTTCGCAGCGGGTGTTTTCGTTGGGTCACCGTGTGGAAAAAAAACCAACGACAAACAAAATTACCTCACGCCCATTATATCGATTACATTTTAAAGCGTGACGTACGGAAAAGTTTTTTTTTTTTGCATGAATCTAATCCCAACTCGTGCAATCGCTCCGATACGTACATGCATAATCGTCGTACGTGGCAGTCATGCGAAGAACATTTAACCGGAAGACGAAGCAATTTTGTACATTTTATATAAACACCTCTACTTACTTCGACTCGAAAACTCGAAACGTCTCGATAGTTTTTTATAATACGTTTATACCGAAATAATACGCAATTCGCGTTTCTTTTTTACGATCAATGCCTTATCATTGATTCGAAATGTTTTATTATAAGACATTATGGATCACCGATGTACGACGACCTCTCGTATGCTTATTTTACATTAAATACCTTTCAATTTATTCATGTAAAACATAAATGAAAAATTAATAAAAAAAATTGTACATATAATTTTAAAAAATATTTTTTTTATACGTATTTTCAATGGTATAAAATTGAGTCGTAAAAACTTTATGACCGTGGCCGATCGATCGAGCGTTGTAGGGAGAGACACATGAAATAGCGTTGACGTCGATGAACGATCGCTTATCGTGGCCCCCGACCAGATACGAGATAGCACTCGAAATGATAACGCGAGACCGAACGATAAGGAAACCGCGATTCGGCGACCAACGTGTGCATGCGGCAAAAAACCCCCGCATGCACTACGCGCCTCAACGCGGAACCCGCGATGTGCAACGTATCACGGAGACCTTCATTCATGCGTCACACACTCGAGCATGATAAACGATCGCGTTTTAATACATAATGCGGAGGAAAAAAAAATCGTCTGAAAGAAGAATTATTATCCGAAACGTGCGCTAATAATTGATTCATGATACGAATCTCGAAAAAAATAATAAAAATAAGTCTTCCTGAATTGACTGTTGAATGAAAAGTCCATCTGTATCGGAGATCTGACACCGTTAGTATTTGAAGAGATAAACGATTGTATGGAATAGGAAAATCACGAGTGCTGCAGATAACAACAATAATAATAATAATGTAATATATATAATAATATAAAATACACTATTATTATTATTGTTACTATTAAAGATTCAGCAGAAATAGTAATCTCAGAAAAATACAAGTTAATCCATTAAAGAAAAATGCTAGGAAACCGAATAGAGAGGAATTAATTATGTGCACGAATGCTTTCGTCCTTTCGGTTCGGAAAGTACGCCTGTGCAACTAACCACGTATACCTTCATTCATGCGTCACATACTCAAGTGTGATAGGCGATCGCGGTTTTTAATACATAATACGGAGAAAGAAAAAAAAATGCTTGTGAAAAAAGAATTATTATCAGTAACACCTGATAATTATTGTTATTATTATTGGCCGTTATGGTGGCTCGCGCACTTCGCGCGATCGCAGTATGTATGTAAGTACCCATGTGAGTATCCGCGTAAATATCTGCGAGCATCCGTGTGTATCCGCGTGAGTATCCGTGAGTATCCGTGAGTATCCTGTGAGTATCCGTGGGAGTATCCATGTGAGTATTCCTGTCAGTATCCTTGTGAGTACGCATGTGAGTATCTGTGAGTATCCCTGTGAGTACGCATGTGAGTATCTGTGAGTATCTGTGGGTATCTGTGAGTATCTGTGGGTATCTGTGAGTATCTGTGGGTATCTGTGAGTATCCGTGTGAGTATCCGTGGGAGTATCCGTGTGAGTATTCCTGTGAGTACGCATGTGAGTATCTGTGAGTATCTGTGGGTATCTGTGAGTATCCGTGTGAGTATCCGTGTGAGTATCCGTGTGAGTATCCGTGTGAGTATCCGTGTGAGTATCCTGTGAGTATCCGTGGCAGTATCCGTGGGAGTATCCGTGTGAGTATTCCTGTGAGTACGCGTGTGAGTATCTGTGGGTATCTGTGATTATCCGTGAGTATCCGTGTGAGTATACGTGTGAGTATCCGTGTGAGTATCCGTGTGAGCATCCGTGAGTATCCGAGCTTCTGTAAGTATCTGAGTATCTGTGAGAGTATCTGTCTGAGTATCCCTGAGTATCGGTGTGAGTGTCCAATCGACATGAACTTTATTATTATGAGTTTTTTATCGTTATTATAATTATTATTATTGATTCAGCAGAAGTAGTAATCTTATCAAAAGACAAGTTAATCCATCGGTCTCCGAGTAATCGTCCGTGTGAATAAAAAATCAGGGAAACTGAATAGAGATAAAATAATCGTGTTTCCAGAATCGTTTCGTAGAACCACTTTTATGGCTGCGATCGAAGTTAGAGATTTTGTCCGTTCGTAAAATAAAATCGATGAATTTGTTTTGTCCTTTTTTTTTGCGCCGGCGAAGAATACGACAACGATGCCGAGGAACTTGTTTTTCCTCGGTAGAGGAACTTACCCAACCGTGTTAACTGCCCGTCGTAAAATGAAATGAGGATTTACCGTGTCGAGGAAAATCCTGGCGGGAGTTTGCGCGGCATCGATAAACCGAATTCTCACGGCTGACTCATCTCCTGTACACAAATTCACCTCGGCAACTTGGAATACAGATTGCCGATATTATCTTCATTCTCGCGAAGACACGATCGGTTACGTAGAGTGAGGAGCTTTTCATCGATTTTTTATTTTTATTTATCGATCCAGTTCATTTCTTCGGTAAGGAGCGGACAGTTTTCCGAATGCAATTTATTCCATTTGAAAACATATCATCCTCTTCGTGGACAAAATACAATAAAATCGTTCCAATCGCGAAACAGATTATAATTTTTGTTTTTTACCTAACTTAGAATTTTTATTTTTATTCAATACCATTTTAATACATAATTTTATTTCTCATCAAGCGGTTCGTCAAATTTTCAAAATCACATGACCCGATATCTTTGTTTCCAACTTTAGTTAAAAAAAAAACCGTAAAAAAAGCACCCCATATTTTATTTTTTCAATATGACAGAATTTTTATTTATTTTTTTCAATCCAATGCAGTTTCATTTTATTTCCCATCAGTCCATTAAGGTCAAATTTGCAAAATCACATGACTCGACTATCTTTGTTTTCAACTTTTGGTAAAAAAACAAATTTGCAAAATCACATGACTCGACTATCTTTGTTTTCAACTTTTGGTAAAAAAACGTAAAAAAATACCCCCGTCATTTCCCGCATATTATAACTTTTTAAAAAGTGCGACAGAATTTTTATTAATTTTTAAATATCAGATACCGTTTTATTTTATTTCCCATCAGTCCATTAAGGTCAAATTTGCAAAATCACATGACTCGACTATCTTTGCTACCAACTTTTGTTAAAAAAAACACCCCGTCATTTCCCTCATAATACGGTAATAGGAATGCTCTACAAAGTCGAATAGAGTGCGAGCGTATAGGCGAATCGGTCTTGTGCGGAAGTATCGACGTCGTTGAGGCCAATGGAAAATTGATTATAACCGGGGAAACGAACGCGTGTGCGAACGGCCGGCAGAGAGCCGGAGGTGGGTCGTGTAAAAGCCACCCTTCGTAATGAACACGAGTGGCGAGCACCGAGGCGCCACATGGTTCGTTCGGCTGGCTGGGAAATCCATTATAGCCGGTGAAAGCGCCAGGGTGGAGCGGCGTTGTAGGAAGGAACGACGGAGAGGCGCGTGAGCGCGTTCACGTTGCGACGCTCGTTGGATTATTACGTTGCGCCGGCTCTGATCCTATATAGGTGGGATAGCGTTGGCGGATGGATTATGCCCGCGAATAACCCGCGCTGCGCCACCCCCATGACCGAGTTCCGCACCTCGACCAGCGCAACTACCGTGCTCCGACGCGACCGACCCCTGTTTACTCATGTGCCGGCGTACGGCACTCGTTTGAAAATTAATACCGCATCGAAACGTCTTACGGGTACTCGTAGTCATCGACTTATAATATATATGTGTGTGTGTGTGTGTGTGTGTGTGTGTGTGTCAGGCATTCCACCATAAATGTTCATGCTCTGACTCCAACCCTAATTTTTATAAGGATTTGATTTTTATAAAAATTTAATTTTAAAGTGAACGAAATTATGCATATTTTAAAGGAATTTTCTGATCAGACTAAAGTTGTTTTATACGACGTTAAAGTGGAAAATATCGTTTTTCATCAAAGTACCATACCAAACGTTAAATATTGGTTGCGGTGTAATTACCGATTTGATTTTTATAAAACTCGATTTTTATAAAAATTCAATTTTAAAGTGAACGCAATTATGCATATTTTAAAGGAATTTTCTGATCAGACTAAAGTTGTTTTATACGATGTTATAATGGGAAATATCGTTTTTCATCAAAGTAAAATACCCAACGTTAAATATTGGTTACGGTATAATTACCGTGGCCAATATTTAACGTTTGGTAATTCACGTTGATGAAAAACAATGTTTTACACTTTCACGTCGTATAACACAAATTACATTGTCCAGAAAATTTCTTTAAAATGTATTAAAATTAATTTAACAATTAATATACTCGACGGGGTCGACCCCTGTTTACTCATGTGCCTAGGCATAGGGTTCTGGTTTGAAAATTAATACAGTATAGAAAGATGTTACGGGCACTCATAACAATCGAACAAGTTTTTATATTATTATTATTATTATTATTATTATTATTATTATTATTATTATTGTTATTATTATTATTATTATTATTATTATTATTATTTCAATCTTCGGCCCGAAGTAATCAATTTTTGTTATTGCCTTTAATAATTAACGTATGTTTACTTTCGGCGTATAATCAACGCGATTGAGAGAGCGATGTTGCCCTCTGTAAATTATCGCCGCGGCAGGACGTGACGCCGTAACGCTTGCCACTCCTCGTCTGGAGTAGGTATTTCTCGTATTACGTCACCTTGATGAAACTATCGAGTAAACGCATGCACACGGGCACGACACACACACACTAGGCGGTATATTCGCATCGATGAATCCATCGGCGAACACGAAACGAACGAGTCTGGTTTCCGTTGTCTGTGCAGTTGCCGAGTGCATCGTCCGATGCATTTGATCGTTACCTTAGACATGAATGCCTAGAAGAATCTTATTTCACATAGCGTGGTATAAAATAGAGACAATTTACGCCGCCCATTTGTTACTTCGGTTTCCAACGGAATTAATAATTTTTTCGACCTCCGTTACTAGTATTTTTTTTTTAATTTCTTAAAGAGCATTTTTAATGAGGGTGAAAAAAGAGAATCATGAAAATTTAACATAGATTGTTTCGTTTTGGTGTTGGCCGAAAGAAAGTTGTTCAAAGACGAGAGACGATTTTTTGTTATTACTATTTTGATTTTCCACTATCAATCTCATTGCGATATACATAAAAGCTTGGCAATTAATCATTTACATTGAGTACATAAATCATAATAAAAAAAATGTTCCTCCTGTTTTCGGATTGTTAATTAATTCGATCATTATTAAGCTCATTGCAATAAAAATACTTATCAATTAATGTTTTAGAACGAGTACATAAGTTACAATAAAAGAATGTCTCTTGTGTTTTTAGATTGCTAATTAATTCGATACCCGTTGATATTCATTTTTTCTAATTTCCAAAAGATAATTTTTAATAAGAGTGATAAAAAGGGAGGCATGAAAAATTTAACGTAATCTGTTTCGTTTCGATGTCCGGAAAAAAGTTGTTTAAACACGAGAGACGATATTTTTTCATTATTAAGCACATTGCAATAACTTGGCAATTAATCATTTACAATGAATTACCAAAAAATAAAAATAATATTAATGATAATGAATCGATTGATAATAAAAAATGTGTGTCTTTTTGGTTACAGAACGAAAGGATTTCTGTCCGCGAAGCGATCGAAGGGAATCTGACGAAACAAGGTGGAAAAAAGCTCGATCGAGGGAATTGGATTGTCACGTTCGATAACAACGAGACGCGACGTCAAATCTGAGACAGAATCTTATCGGCAGTTATCACGAGATTGGGTCATGTCGCCGGATAAGGAGAGGATACCGCCTACAATGTGCACAGGCGAGATCGAAGTCGATGCCCTCGGATCTCCCGAAATCGGCGAGATCGCGGATTCCGGAGTAACGAAGAGAACCGGAAGCTCGCAGAACGGAATTGCGGAGACGTGCGAGGACGTTCCGAAGAAGGTCGAGTACATACCCAGGATCAAATGGCCCGATCTCATAGTTCAGATTTTCATTCATGCGGGATGCCTGTACGGTTTCTCCCTGCTGTTCACTCACGCCAAACTACTCACATCTCTTTGGGGTATGTATCGAGTTCGTTCGGTCGTCCGAACCAATTAATATTAAACATTGTAAGAACTGAAATTTAAAAAAATTAATTAAATTTAAAAAGATTATTTAAAAAAAATGTATTCCTTTTTTTATTCACATCGTGAAGTATGATGACAAAAAAGGTGGTTGGAGATAATAATAAAAAAATATAAGTCGTTTCGCGATAAACGGTGAATCGGCGGAAAAAGAGAATTGTCGTACGCCGTCACCTTCGGTGTGTTGGCCGACTTGCGGCAGGTTTTCCGGTAAATTTTGCAAATCCTCGAGATACGATACAACGACGACGCGAATAGAGTATCCAACCAATAGACATTAACATTGTAAGAAGTTAACATTGAACATTTAATTAAACATTGTAAGAACTGAAATTAAAAAAAAAATTAATTAAATTAAAAAATATTATTTAAAAAAAATTGTATTCCTTTTTTTATTCACATCGTGAAGCAAGATGACAAAAAAGGAGGTTCGGGATCATAAAAAAAAGTTGTTTCGCGACGAACGGTGAAACGGCGGAAAAAGAGATTTATCGTAGCTGCGACGTCGCCTTCGGTGTATGTCGGCCGACTTGCGGCAGGTGTTTTCGGTAAATTTTGTAAATCCTCGAGATACGAAACAATAACGACGCGAATAGAGTATCCAACCAATAGACATTAACATTGTGAGAACTGAACATTGAACATGGAATTAAACATTGTAAGAACTGAAATTAAAAATAATTAATTAAATTAAAAAAAAATTATTTAAAAAAAATTGTATTCCTCTTTTTATTCACGTCGTGAAGTAAGATGACAAAATAGGTGGTTGGAGATAATCATAAAAAAATATAAGTCGTTTCGCGATAAACGGTGAATCGGCGAAAAAAGAGATTTATCGTAGCTGCGGAGTCGCCTTCGGTGTATGTCGGCCGACTTGCGGCAGGTGTTTCCGGTAAATTTTGTAAATCCTCTAGATACGATACAACGACGACGCGAATAGAGTATCCAATGTTGCCGGCGCACGTATTAATATCCGTGACACGTATCCCACGCTTCGGATTTCTCGGGATTCATCCGACTGGGCGACTCAAACGCTTTTCCGTCTGCGCCACTTAAAATACAATTTCGGGCACGCGTGCTCGATCCAGCAAGCTTGATCGATTAAAACGGAGCTTAGAAACACGGCTGTAATATTGCACGAATTCTTCAACACGATTTTCGACTGATACACCGTATCGGGCGCAAAAAACGAAAAATAACAGACATTGGCCATAGTCGATTGCACGCATGACATACACGATCGGACGCAATAATTTATGGTAAACTATGACTAGAATATAATTAACGAGAAAAAAAATTTGTATTTTAACATTAATAACAAATTTTAAACGCGAAGGTCAATTGCATGCATGACTTACACGATCAGCAGTAATCATTTATGCTAAACGATGGCTAGAATAGAATTAGCGAGATTAAAAAAAATAAATTGTGTCTTGAAATTGATAAAATGTTTAAAAAGCGAAGGTCAATTGCATGCATGACTACACGGTCGGAAGTAATAATTTATGCTAAACTATGACTATAATGAAATTAGCGAGATTGAAAAAAAAGTTGGGTTTTAAAATTGATAAAATTGAAAAAAGAGAAGGTCATTTTTTGCACATGTTCATTCTTGGGACCGAACCCAGAAGAGCGTATCTTCAGTACATATAAGAAGGAAATACGTCTTTCTGATTTTAGTAATCCGATAGGATTTTTTTAATCACCTTTTGGACTTTCGCACCGCAGTTGCGTCCTCATTAAGTCATTCAGTCGTCAAAGTTTTTATTGCATATGAAATAAAAAAGAACTCGCATCTGCTGTACAGTTGGGAATTACGATAGTACTATGCAATTCAAATGTCTCAGTGTCGGGAATGACCGTGCAGAAAGAAGCGACAGAAGTAGCAATTATTTTATCACCAATATTTCTGCAGAAAAAATTTAATAGAGATTCGAAAAAATTCGTCAGATTTGCAAGTCGCTGCGTTGAATTTTGTTAAGTAGAACATTGGTTTTTATATCAACAGTTTTTATTTATTTATGTATTTATTTGATTAATAAAGGGCTGGGCCCAATTACAGGGACGATGGGAAACGCATCGTCCAGTGAACAACGTGAGAGAAAGATCCGTCGCATATAAATTGTAAAAAATTCAAGCTAGTACAAACGAGAAAAAAAAATAAAATTAATTGCTATGTGTAAGATATCCGTCACTTATAGAATGCACAAAAATCGGACAAATACATAATATACTATAGAATACATCAGATAAAGAAAAACAAAATTAAGAACATTTTTCATAATTCAATTAATTAATAACCATCTATAAATAAATAAAGAAATAGCAATTTAAATCATTTTCATCATATGATAGTATTTTCTTTGCTTGACTTTATCATAAAAAAAATTAATGTACTAGAAAATATAGTAAAAAATCGATCGGCATTAAAGGGCAGGATTTTTCTAAACAAACAATTTCTCCAATTCAAGTAATTAATAATTATCTAATTATCGTATGAATAAATAATGATTCAAGAAATTCAAATTCTACAATAGTATGTTTTTTGCTTGACTTTATCGTGAAAAAATTAAGAATTAAGGTACCAGCAAAAACAATCAAAACTCGATTAACAGTAAAGGGCAGTTTGTCGCATTAAGGACAGTTGACTGTGCACGCCCCGACATCGACTCAATGCCATAAGGGCGCGTCGGCTGTGTTGCGAGCATAGCACATACGCCCTTTTGGCGCCGGACGATCGATGCGATAAACCTACGAGCACTTTGCCACAGAAGTAAATTCCTCTTTGTTCACGATACAATAGCTGTCGAGACAAGTGCGGTGTGGAGCATCGGTCATGCTATAATAAAAATTTACTGGATATCTTGAGCAGGGCGAGACGCAACGTGGTCGAACCCTTCCAATTTTTTTTTATTTTTTTTAGTTTCTTTTGTGGGTGAAAGTAGGGCGAACCAGGATGGCCGCAAGGCGCCGAGACGCCAGGCGCCACGAAACGAATAAATACCAACCCCTCGTTCGCGGCGAGGGTTATTCCCAAATACGCACGAACACTTCGGGGAATAATAAAAAAAAGCATAGGTCAACTGAGACGTGGAAGGACGAAGGAGCAGCGAGTTTTCTTATCAAAGCTCCGATCGCTAATTCGACCTTCAATCGAAGGCCGTTACTGTGCCGGAGGGGTCACACTGGAAACGAACCGAGCTCGAGCCTCGACTCCTTCGAAGTATTTCAATTGCTATTAATCATAGTATTTCATCAATAATTTACAGTTTGCCAAACGGGGCGACAAACACTATAATTCATTTCTGAATAATAATAATAATAATAATAATAATAATAATAATAATAATAATAATAATAATAATAATAATAATAATAATAATAATAATAATAATAATAATAATAATATACATGTATATTATCATATGAAAAAATGCTCTAAATAATCGCTTCGATATTAAAACTCCCCGATATCGTTTCGAAGACTATACCCGAGCTGGTAGTGTAATTGCTGAACGGTGACCTAGTTATTGCAACAGTGCAATTTCGTTTAACGTACGCACATCGGTTCGAGCCTATTGCATTCAATTTATCGAGTTGAATTCAATGAAAGATTGCTTCGAACGTCTCAATAATATATAGCTAACACATGGCCGGATAAGAAGAAATTTTGTTCATTGATAACTTATCATATACGCTATACACGAGTGTCGGTAAATACGTTTTTGGCCACATCGACTCGACGAGACAACGTCTTTTTCCGTCGTAGATAAACTTCTTCTTTATTCTATACTTTATTTCAGCTTAATTACCATTTTTTACTTTTTTATCATATTCTACTTGTAACTTATATTTCGATAAATACAAAATCGATAAATATTTTTATTAAATTCATTTCTAATTAAATTTTTGTTTTGTAACTTTAAAAAAATATATACTGTAAATTAATGTATGGGATTGTTTCAGCATTTTTGACGATCTACACGACGGGTTTCGGAATCACCGCCGGTGCTCATAGATTATGGTCCCACAGAGCTTACAAGGCGAAGTGGCCTTTGCGATTAATACTCGTTCTTCTGTTCACCGTAACGGGTCAGGTACGACGACTCTCACTCATTATTAACTTAACAATTCACGCAGACAATGTTAATTCACATTAAACAATGAAGCCATCATTAATCATTAATCATACAATTTTTATTCATTAATTAAGAATCATAAAATTTTTAATAATTAATCATGAATCTTACAATTTTTAATCATTAATCATTAATCATAAAATTTTTATTTGAACAGAGACACGTGTACGCGTGGGCACTCGATCACAGAGTCCACCACAAGTACAGCGAGACCGATGCGGATCCTCACAACGCGAAGCGAGGCTTCTTCTTCGCACACGTTGCCTGGCTCTTCACGACTCCCCATCCGGAAGTCGTGGCCAAGAGGGAGGCCGTCGACATGAGTGACCTCGAGGAAGATGCAATAGTCATGTGGCAGAAGAGGTACGCTCATTGTAATATTTGATCCGTATAGAGAAAATATTCTCAAACATTATTTTTACAATTTTTTGTTTCTTCAATTTTTATCGTCACTCAATGTTCCATCGAATTAACATTTTTTTTCACGACGCAGGTACTACATACCTCTTTTCGCACTACTGGCAATCGGCGTACCGGTGATGATTCCATGGTACTTCTGGGACGAGTCCCTGTGGGTCTCCTTCTGGGTCAACTTCAATTTTCGTTTCTGCGTCACACTCAACATCGCATTCTTCGTGAACAGCGTCGCTCACATGTGGGGCCAGAAACCCTACGACAAGTCAGTCTGCGCATACGTATTTTTATTAAAAAAAAATTTATAGATAAAATGCATTTTTTATTTACGAGCGATCCTCTCTCACAGGCACATCTCGCCAGTGGAGAACGTCGTCGTTTCGATAGCCGCCCTCGGCGAGGGATGGCACAACTATCACCACGTTTTCCCGTGGGACTACAAGACGGGCGAGCTCGGCGATTACTCGTTCAACATAACGACCGGCTTCATCGACGGTTTCGCTCGGCTCGGCTGGGCCTACGATCGAAAGTACGTCTCGCCGGAAATGGTGAGACGTCGGGCGAGTCGCTCCGGCGACGGCAGTCACGTATGGGGCTACGGCGATCGGGATATCCCGAAGGAAGATCGCGACGAGCTTGATCAGATGCTCGACACGAAAAGCCTCTAAGCTGCGCGAGATTTAAATTTATCGTTGTCGAATACAGACCAAAAAAAAGAGGTGAACCAAGAAATTAAAAACGACGATCCTGTCGTTATAGTATTTAAAGAGCCGATTCAACGTTCGCGTACTTAACTTGTCGGTCTGTGCGAAAAAACATTGTCGTCGTTCGGTATTATTATTATTTTTTTTTACTTTTAATCGAGACACGGATTGCTCGTCGATTCACTCGGCTCGACAGCGATCACTCGCGGAGCTACGAGCTCCAAAATATTCTGCCGCGAATAATTTTCTTTTCGCAATCTACTCGTCACCGCTATTCAAATTTATTGTACCATTTAAGCTTCGAATGTTGTTACTCGGCGAGTGGATTAATCTTTCGAGTCGTCCAACTCGACTGTCGAAGGGAAACTTAATTTCATCGAGAGCGGTCGCGCGTAACAAGGGCCGTGAGAGAAACGAATGAAACTCAACGATAATTAATAAGATACAATCACTGGAGGGACTTTTCGATGCAAATTTGAAATCTAGAAAATAGCATATTTCCGACCAGTAGAGATAGAACACGCACCAATGAAAACGGTAAAATATTTTTTTTAATGCCGGTGATTTATTATTATTGTTATGTGTCTCGGTTAATAGTTGCCCGAAAGTATCTTAGCTTTTCGACCACGAAAGGCCGAATATCCCCTCAAATTAAGAACGATATAAATTTGCACGCGATACGCGAAAGTATTTTTGAGAAACGCTTTTTTTTTAATCGAGACCTCGGTGGGAAGCTGAACCGTCGGGTCTAGTATTTGTAAAGCTTGTGAGCGCTGAACAGCTTCGTTAAAAATATATATATATATAATAATGGTTGCGTCTGGATACGCGCCTCTTCCGCATTCGATGTAAAAAATCCTGTGATCGTTTATGTGTGTGTGAGCAAGATTCCAGGATCTGGCCCAAATATCGCAAGGAACAATGTAATTTCCGCGCACTTTAAGCTATGTCTATGCCGAGGGCATTTACCTCATAACGAAGAGAAATACATACCTTTGTACTGAAATATCGACGATAGTATAAAATAGTATATTATGCCACAAGGGAGGAAAATGCACTTCCTCCCTTGTCACATACGATATTTTTTTCCGACTTCATTAAAATAACCACATTTCTTGCGTCGCAAAATCGCCATATTCGCCAATGACCATTACTCCCCCGGAAGTAATAGAGCTTCCAGAGGGAGTAATGAGCCCTATTACTCCCTAGGGAGTAATGGAATTGTACTGCGCATGCGCACAGGTTATTAATGGTCATCGGTCAATAATAGAGTATTTTACTTATTTTAGCGAAGTCGGGAAAAAAGAAAAATCAGTGTGCGGACTCCTCGCGAGACCGGTGCCTTTCCGCCCGAATCCCCTTATTGAGAGAACTTTTGTAAATAGGGACGAAAGAGCCAGTGCGTAACGGACGATGTAATGAGAAGAGGGTAATAAGTAAAAGAGATTGATTTGATTGAACAGTTGAAAGAATAAATATATTAATATATATATTGCAGATACAAACGATGCGAGAGTCGTAACCGATTCACTCGACGAGGCAATTCCCTTAAAAATAATAAAATAAATAATACTCGATACGAATCGATGCACAGTGTTTCATAAAACTCAATCACGGTATTTCATTCGTTCTGTTGGACATCGGTAGTTGCTAGAACCAGGTTGTTGTTCAACGTTTATTCCGGATTGGCGTTTTCGAGGGAAACCTGATAATTTTTTTCTCGCGCGTTTATATATCGTGGTAAAATTTGTGTTCGTCTCAGCGTTTGCAATGGACCAACATTAAATCTATTTGTACTCTATCTATCTGCAGTTGAAAGGCCGCTTGCCATCATGTATACATCGTATGCAGTAAATGGCACGGAGCAGGTTTGTCCTTTTAATCTGCATACTTGATTGTACAATTGCAACATTGACACGCATCTTCAACGCCACGAACCTCGGTCACCGAGACGGGCGTGCAAGCCTGTAGGTTGAACGCTAAGATTTTCCGTCTTAAGATATGGTGTACACTGCTGTTCATAAATACCTGGTTTCTCTGGTTTTTTTAGCAGCAGCAATTCTTCCGTGACATATAAAATTTGTTACTATTACAAATTATTCTTTCTCGGAGGACATTTGCTGCAAATACACATTTTTTTGCTGTTACAACAAAAAGAACTCAGCAAACGCACTTTTGCTGTCATGACTAAAAAATGTTTCTCCGTGCGTATTTGCGACATATTATAATTTTTTTAAATCCGGAAAGTGAGCGCCATTGCTGTTGTAGAGTGGAGAGAAAAAAGCGAGTCGATATTGTAGCGTCGTTCCTTAATTTATTATGCTAAAATATTTCCAAGCTCGGTTCAACTTCAGAGGAATTCCTCTCTTAGAAAAGACATGGCACTCGAATGATCGAGATAAATACATCGAAATAATCGAAATCGAGAAGCTAGTTTTCGTAGCCAATCGGGATCGACCGTTTCATTAGTAAGATGAGCACACCTAACTTAAAAGACATTAAATAAGCGCGAGGGAAGCGAGCGCGTTGTTGCTTTATGAAGAAGAAAAAAAAATGATTTACTCGAATGCACTTTTTTTTTCTTCCACAGTTTAACGTCATCTCTGCACACTCGACATTGTTCGTCCGGGAGAGCGCTGAGTGGGAAGAGGTTCGATGATGAGAGGGTTTGAAAAATATATGCAATATGCTCGGCCCTTCCTGAACGATTATATTTAATGTCGACAAATTTATTCGACGAGATAATTCCGCCGAGGGTGGGAACGGTCAACTCCGCTTTTTGCTCGGTGATCGCGCACCGCGTCCCCTTGCCAATTTTTCACAATGACCCTTGTCCACCTATTCCAGCCCCACTACCGAGACACATGTAATCGGACTTGATTATTTATCCAGTCCGCGGAAAAAAATATTCCCAGCGGCTCGATATTTTGCATACGCGTTCGACCAGTCGTCTCGACCGTCCGGAATTAAGGTAGTATAAACGTATAGGCTGACACCACGTAAGATTCATAGAGAATAGGCTACTCTCTGTTATTTCTTTATTTTTTAAATTTTTCCCGCCCAACCCAACGGTATCTTACACGAAAATCGTGTCGAAGTATACGTGCAATATTACAGCCGTCTGTCTCAGCTCCGCTTTAATCGATCAAGTCTGCTGGATCCAGTCCACGTGTCCAAGATTGTGTTTTAAGATAGTATAAGCGTATAGCCTGACACCACTTACGATTCGGAGAGAATTGCGAACACTTCTCGATGGGATAAGAATCTGAAAAAAATCAAGCGTATGGGAGGTGTTGGAAATATTGATCTGCATAATAATCATTTTTAAATGTTATTAACAAATTACTGAAAATTTGTTCAACAAATCACCCGGAAATATACCTTTTTTTGTATGAAAATGATTTGTTAATTTTTCTGAACACGTATGAATTTTTTTTTTCAGAATTTTGTCTTATGTTTGAAAATTGGGCTTTAATTACATTTTGAGCTGTAAAGAAATTCAAAAATCGCACTTTACGAATATTAGACAAAAATTTGAAAACAATTCATACGTATTCAGAAAAGTTAACAAATCATTTGCATAAAAAAAAAGTTATGTTTCCGGGGGATTTCTTGAACATTTTTTTTCTATAATTAGTTGTCGATATTTTGAAATTATTATAATGCAAAGTCAATCTTTTAAACATCATCCATAAGCTTGATTTTTTCGGATTTTTACCCCATCGAAAAGGGTTCGCAATTCTCTCTCAATTCTCTCTGAATCTTACGGGGTGTCAGTCTATACGCTCATACTACCTTAAGGGTGGAAATAACTGTAATAAATTCTACTAGTGACGAAGAAAATTCTGTGTGGCCCTGCGAACCGCAACGGTCCCACCTGCGCGACTCGCTCCTCCGGTCGGATCAGGTAAGACAATAAAAAATATGTATCCAATGACAATAAACAAACCGACAACAAATTTCGTCTGTACTTGAATAATATTTTCATAATATAGTATTAATAATAATATGAATAACATTAAAAATAATATTAATAGTAGAGCTGAAGGACTCCGATCGATGGCCCATTGGCAATGTCATTAAAAGCGACGTAACAACATCAGCATATAGAGAAATGTATCGAAAATTGTATGGATCATTAGATATTGTCAATAAATAACTTTTTACTACTACTATTATTAATAGTAATAGTACAAGAATTTAATGGACATAATGTTTACATAAGTAAGCGGATGTTTACAAGTATCTCGATTCTATTTTCCTTTGCCCAATGGGCCATCGACCGGAGTCCTTCAGCCCGTGTATCACATATTTGTCTGCTTGTTAATTTTTGTTTACGAGGAAGAGTGTGAGTGCGGTGGTGTTGTAAATGATTTATTCTGGGCCGATTGTATGTGCACCATATATATTATATATGTGGATTATATGTGGAACATACTCCACAACGCATAGTCACAACTATGCGTTGTGGAGTATGTTCAGGATTTCTGCTATTGAATGCGTCGAAAATTTGTGTTTGGGTCTTGCATTTGGAGAACGAATATTACATACTCTTGTAATAGTTTTTAGGTGTATTTTCGTAAAGTCAGAACTTAGGTTGTTGATGCGTTCCTTTACCGGTGGTTTTCTGGAAGTTGCGTATAGTAGAAGATTTAAAGGATTGTGGAGGGCGTTGTTCGGATGTCTTATCTTAGTGAGTTTTCTTAAGGCTATTGTTTCTGCGGAGAGGATGTTTTTTTTCGCTGGGTTGTTGCAGTTTAGAAAGAGGGTGTATCCGTATTCGAGTAGTGGTCGGCATATGCTTTTGTAAATTTTTGTTGCTTTTTCTATGGTGATCCGTTTGTTATGGAACGTAATATTGCGAAAGTGTCCAGCTCGAGCGATCGTTTTCGTTTTGGTGTAATATTGATAATATTTTTAATAATATTAATAATACTAAAATGAGTCCATTACTCCACGAGGGCGAAAAAGTGTTTCGCACGAGGGATGTACGAAATGTTTCATCACAAGGTGCGAAAACGGCGGTTTTACGCACGCGAAGCGGGCGGAAAAGTGGCCATTTCCGCATCGAGTGATGAAATAATATTAATATTGTTTCCCGATAATATTTTCTATCGACGACGCTGAAAAGGCCCTATTTCATGCCTGCAACGGTGGTGGAAAGTGTCCGATTCTCGACGAGCGGGAGGAAAAGTTTCACTTTCCATCCCCGTTGCGCTCGCGCATCAAACTTCACATTCTGTGAAAAGACGCTCTTTCCTCCCTTGAGGGATAATATACTAATTTTATCTCCGTGTGTTTCAGATACCGAAGATTTTTTACTTCCAAAATATCGAGATAATTGAGACGCATTTTTCAATAAGGAAACGACAGCCCGGATAGATCATTTTTGCGCGGGAAAAAACAGAAATGGAAGTCGGCGCGCTAAGGTCTGCCCGCTTCGAGGTTTCCAATGTAACGAAGAGAACCGGAAGCTCGCGAGCCGGAAGTGTGAAGACCCGCGAAGAGGTTCACAGGAATTTCCAACCCAGTATAATTTGGAGCGCGCTCATATTTTACAGCGTCCTTCACGCGGGTGCCGTCTTTGGTTTATACCTAACATTCACTAGCGCTAAATTGCTGACGTCGCTCTGGGGTATGCAACCAATATTTTACTATCGTGCAACCTTTTTTGTTTTTTTTTTGTTTTTATATCGTAAAGCTAAACAATAAATGTATCTAGAGCTGGCCTATCGGGATAAGAAACATAAAATCGTCTTCTGTTATTTGCAATGTTATTATTATTATTGTTATTATTATTCAGCCTAAAAGTTGAATATCACGGTTATCCAATAGTATTTTCGCAATCACAATTTTGGGATTTCCGAGGCTTAGATTAATTCAATTCATTTAATTCCCGCCCGAAAGCCGGCAACGACCGAGGACGTTTCTACATACGATTTTCCTAATTTTCACGAGTCTCGTCTACAAATAAATATTAATGAATCGATGAGCAAAAAAAATACAATCGAATAATGAAAGCGCGAGTCTCAATTGCGACGACAGGCGGGTCGGATTGAATAGTTATGGATGTGACAAGTTGCGAATAGTTTGCGAAAACAAAAAAAAAAAGTAGGATGTGGGGTCGTGTGAACTGCAGCGGGAAAACAGCCGCAAATGCGACACGAGGCAAGAGCGCAATATATAATCAACATTAATTGTCCTCGGGCGAATTCGTAACGATGTCAACTTGGCAGCGGACTTTACAAAATGAAATTTTCTTTCTTCCGTTTCTTAAAGACTTTCATATGCGGTTGGTTGAAGTAACATTTTTTTTTCGTTTCTCGTAGCGCCAAAAAAAGTAAAGGACTTAAAAACAAAAACGCATCCACCAAATTCGGCAGGACTCAAAAATCTGACGGTGGATTTCTATAGAGAATCGTGTGTAGCTGATTGTAGTGAAAGAATTTCCCTTTGTAGTAACATGAAAAAAGTTACAGACATTATCAATTTTTAAAAACACAAAAAGTTCGTTCAAAATGCTTCAAATTTCAAGTGTGTACTTTTACATTGAAAAAAATATATCAACGACTCGAGTAAAATTCGCTTGCGGGCTGTCAAAGAAAGAATTGTTCAATTCTCCTTTGAATTCTTAGAATTTCATACTGGATTGAAACGATAAGATGCTTTAATATCATATGGAATTGAAAGAATTTAAAGTAGAATTGAAATTTAACAAAGTTTTCTTTGGCAGCCCGCAAGCGATTTTTTTTAGCCTGTTCAATTATTTGCTGTATTACTTTCACTTGTAATACTCAGTGGAACGCAGTAGTATTTATAGATTTCAGAAACGACAATTTTAAAAAATTGATTTTTTAAAGTCGGCTGCCAGGTTCACATAGTTCGGATCGGTATGGAATTCGATCAAATGCAGCCACCCAGCTGCAACGTTAGATCAAAGAGCTGATCGGACAAGAAGAAATTCGTTCTGCTTATTTGACGAACGCCAGTGTGGGTAAGAGCGATTGTGACCTTATCGACACAACAGAAAAGCGCTTTTTGCTTCCTCATAGATGTTTTCGTAAAAAAAAATTTGTTGAGATTTTAGGGTCAGAATACTGAAAATAGTCTGAAACGTCGAAAAATGTGATTTTTAGTTGGCGTCCCGATGTGTGCGTTTTTTCATTAATCTCCTACTTTTAATACTCTTCTGTTCGATACGTGTTTTTAATAATAAAGTTCGTCTTTGTATGTTCTGTAAAATATTTGATTTCGGTACTGTAAATAAATTGAATTTACTATCGTTTCAGCATTCTTGACAATCTACATGTCGGGTTTGGGTGTCACTGCCGGTGCTCACAGATTGTGGGCTCACAAAAGCTACAAAGCAAAGTTGCCCTTGAGGCTTATTCTGCTCTGTCTCTTCACTGCATCGGGCCAGGTATTATTATTTCTAGGAATTATATTAATATCAATCTTAGTCGTCACATTGATTAACCAGCCGATTTTATGGTCATTATTTTCTTATAACACGCAAATTATTATTACAATTAAAACAAAAGTTCATCTTTCGCATTTCTCGCTAACCGCGTTCGTAAATTTTACGACATTAATTTCGCGACGGATAAATGAATTTTATGAAAAAATAGTCACGTTTTTTTTCATGATAAAACAGGGACCTGCATTCACGTGGATACTCAATCATAGGCTCCACCACAAGCACAGCGACACCGACGCCGACCCTCACAACGTGAACCGGAGCTTATTCTTCGCTCACATCGGCTGGCTCTTCACGACTTCTCATCCGGAAGTTGTGGCCAAGAAGAAGGCCATCTACATGAGTGACGTCGAAGACGATCCATTACTCATGTGGCAGACCAGGTGAACTTGCAGAATAATATTTTACGTGTAACAAAATATTCGTTAACATTATAAATAAAAAAATCTATATATTATTACTCGAGTGGTAAGTAATTGTGAGTCGGGTCATAAGCGCCCCCGTATTTCGTATGCACGTGAGCAATAGGCGACGAAAAACTCACCGACAATTAAGGCCTTATATACGCGATTTCGCCGTTTTTCGAAGGTACTTTAATAGACGCGGTAAAAAAAAAATGACGCACATGTTGACAAAAAATGTTTAGAGATCATTTATGTACATGGTTAAGTATATGTAAAAAAAAATTAGAAATATTAACAAATGGCGGAGATATTACATGATAAAGTTGATGGTGAAACTTCTCGGCATGGGTGTCTGAAAAAAAATGAACATATTTATACTTGCATTATGAATGTATCTTCAGTGTGAACCGACAATATTTTTGTTTTTCAAATTATTATAATAAAAATTCGAAAATTAAAATTGATTTACTCAATTTCCTGTCGGTATTGTATTTTTTAATAAAATTATACAGCTTTTTGCACTTTGTGTACAGCTTAAAATATTCCTAACCATTCAGGCTAATGGAATCAAAAGTAATTACAAAATGAACATTTTTGAAATTTTTCGCGTATATACGGCCTTAAATCTGGCACCAAATTTTCAATCGACTCATAAAAATTTGAGAAAAAAAAAATTGTTTGCAATTTCTTCTTTTTACCGCTTTTCGACATTTTTCTAGACGAGTGGTAATGCGTGAACCTCGGTGAGACTTTCAACTAAATAGCGTATCGCTTGTATGCATATTAATTTTTGAAAAAAAAAACAGTTTGCAATATTATGTATGCAGACATTTTTAAATTTCGTTTCGCAATTTAGGTATTACTGGCCTCTTTTCGTGCTGCTATCTATCGTCGCACCGGTATCGGTGCCGTGGTATTTCTGGAACGAGCCTCTGTGGATCTGTTTCTGGGTAAACTTCAATTTGCGTCTCTGCCTCACGCTCAACATCACCTTCACCGTTAACAGTATAGGGCACACTTGGGGCAACAGACCCTACGACAAGTGAGTGTAAATTAACACCGGTAGATTTCTAAGTATGAATCAAAGATAATTTATAACAGAGCTGGGCAAAGTAACATAAAATACTGTAAGTACAAAGTATCATAAGCAGTTGAAGTATAAAGTACTTTTATATGGGAAGTATAAAATAGTTTTTGTGCTTTTACTTTTCTAATTTGCACATGGCTTCCTAATTGATAACAATTTTGCGGACAGCTTTATGATTATTTTCTCGCTCTGAACCTGAACCGGCCAGTCGTGTTGAAAAAAGTTGAACATTGAAATTTTCATATTGCTTCATCATAAAAGTTGAAAATTGAAATTTTCATATGACTTTCTCAAAATGTTCCACTATTCGCGAAGCTTCCTCTATGAGGAAGCCAAAAATACAGAAAAAATGCTTTCTCATAGAAGAAGCTCTGCGAATAATGGAACATTGTGAGGAAGCCATATAAAAATGTCAATTTTCAACATTTATGAGGAAAGAATATGAAAATTTCAATTTTCAACGTTTTTTGTACAAAATCGCTAACTGAAGTTTTCATAATACGTCGTTTCAAGCTATTTTTAATATATTCTCCACTTTCTTAATTTAAAAAATGTCATAAAAAACGCGTGGCGAGGAACCTCTTCTTGTTTTTTTAATAGAATTCAAAAAAATAAATTTCCCTTAAAAATACGCATATTGATAAGTTTAGACAAATAATTATATATTAATAGAAACAGGACATCATGCTTCTCATCGAGTATCCGCAATGCGAGCGAGTACTGAAAAAGTACTTGTACTTGGTATTGGGAATTAAAAAAAAGTATTTGAAGTACTAAAATTTGAAGTACCGAACAAGTACCCGGTACTTCAAGTAATGCCCAACTCTGATTTATCATTTTTTAACTGACGATTGAGTGCAAAATTAATTTGTCTGTTCGATCGGTTTTGCAGGTCGATTTCCCCGGTGGACAGCGCGGTCATGGCGGTAGCTGCTTTCGGCGACGGCTGGCACAACTATCATCACGCCTTTCCGTGGGACTACAAGGCGGGCGAGCTCGGCGATTACAAGTTCAACGTGACTACCGCGATTATCGACGGTTTCGCGCGGCTCGGTTGGGCGTACGATCGAAAGTCCGTCTCACCGGAAATGGTGACACGTCGGGCGACTCGCCTGGGCGATGGCAGTCGCGTCTGGGGCTACGGCGATCGGGACATTCCCAAAGAAGATCGCAGCGATCTGGATCGGATGCTCGACCAGAGAAGCCTCTGAACTTGGCGAAGATTCCATCGCAGAGAGAACCGAAAAAAAGCAATCATTAAAGCGATTATTTGATAAATGGCAACGATCGCTCACGCAAATTTTAATGTAATTTTTTCCTCGACATTACGAATGCGAATGTTCTCGATAGTGAATAACACATTTTAATTATGTGCGTCCGGTGGGAGAAACTATATAGCTTGTATATCGACTTCCGATACACTCGAGTATGCTCGAGTTAAGTTTCTTGTTTTTCTTTTGCTTTCTTATAGTTTGTTTTCATGAAAAAGATCAAATAAATTCGTGATTAAAATTTTTTTAAAAGTGTTGAAAATGTTCCAAAACATCGCAAAATCATAATTCGTGTGTGTCAGACCCGAACAATTGAAACTCTTATAACTTGAGAACGACTTCAGCTATCAAGCTGAAATTTCTGAGGTAGCCAGCGAGCTAAATCCTAAATGTTTGGTTACAGTTTTAACAAAATGCTTTCAGTCATAAAAATGTTATGCAGTTTTGAACTTTGTTTAAAAATGTCTGTACAATTGCTGACCTATGAGGCTAAAAAGTTGTACACGAAGGAGCTACTGTCGACCGATGATCCGTAATTGATTTTGCGAGGATCGATCGAACCGTTTAAATTTTATGAGATTTTGCATTTTTTATTTATACGTTTTCGTGAAATTCCAAAAATTTTGTAATTTTTATCTGACGCGAGTTTCCGTCTCAAATCTTGAGTTGAGATCAAAATAAGTGGCAGATTCGTGATGAGTGGAGAAAAAATACATTGGAATGGCCTAGAAACGACGAATTAACTATTTGTAGGAAATCCTAGTGAATATTGAAAGAATTAGTGATTTTTTTGTATTTTCAAACGGCAATATTTTTCAAACGCGCTTATTTTCTCTTACCGACAAAGCTTCCTTCACGGGGAAGCCAAATAATGAGTGAGAATGATTTTACCCATAAGCTTCGGACACAAAAGTAGATTAGATGAGAAAGCTTTGTGAAAATCTCGAAATTCGAGCTATCTTATTTATTATTTATTTTTCTCACACGAGCCTCGGTAATTATAATATTAAGTATCACTGGCACTATTATTGTTATCAGCATTGCGACACCACTCGACAGTGTTGAAATCAACGCCTCAACGCCTCAATTGTCCCTCGATTGTCCCCACTATTTCATTTAATTGTCACAAAAAATAAAATAAATAATTAATCGATGATAATGGATACGCGATAAATATTTACTAAAAATCCGACCTTCACCCTCACGTAAGTCCTCGTGCGTCGTTCGACACGCTCCTCAAGTGTATAAGTATGTTGCATTTTATTATGTCATTAACTTCCTTAACGAATAGCAAAAAAAAAATGACATATCGAATGATCATCCTTCATTTTTACACCAGCCTGCATTGTATTTGTTTGGCCCTTCACGTAAAGATTCCTTGTTTAACGAGGACCCAGAATTCTCCAAGAAGCAACCTTCGAACGATTCGAATAACAAGTTGATGTGCTCAAAAAATGGGTAAAAATTCGCAGATCTTTCTTGAAGTGTCGTTTTTTTCGATAAAGCAGAAGAAAATTTATTACAATCATCCGTATCGTTTTTGTGCTTAAAAGAAGGCTTAAAAGAAGGTCGTTTGCGCTCTGCAAAAAGTCCCCTGCACTCGAAGGGTTAACGCCAGAGATATAATAACAGGTGTAAAGACCGCGAGGAAATATTCTAGAGCGTCTTGTAACACCGCGCGTGCCTTCGAGCATGTCTCCATGGTTCGGACGAAAGGGAGGAAATGACGACGAGAAATACGATTCGTGGATAATGAGTGAGGTCGCGCGGAGTCAAGCTAAACGTCTTCGATGAAGCTTTGTTGTAGTCTCTGCCAGTCTGTCCACCGGTTTAACTCGCTCGCCCATTCGCATCAGGTAAGTCGAACTAAAATATCTAAATCCGTTGTTAAACCCCCTTTATCAATAATAATCTTTTATTGCAACAATTTGATTTTTTTTCACTTGCGCAACGGTTTAATTGAATTTAGTTGTTCTCTTACTTTATTTTTTATTATTTTTTCACAAACTTGTGAAAAAACACACAAACGTGTTAAGTTTTCACAAACTTGTGTCGATGAGGTTTCTTCATTTTTTAAATTTTTATCGAGTCGTAAAGATCGCAAAGAACGTTTTTTTTTTAAGCTGACACGTTGGTCGACGATCGCCGAGATGTCGGAAGGAACTGAACCGCGAGCGGCGAAAAGGGACTTCCGCTGGCTCGCCGTACTTTGGTACATTCATCTTCACGTTCTCGGCCTCTACGGCATCTTTTTGGTCTTCACGCAAGCTAAATGGATGACCGTCATCTTTCGTAAGTGGAATCAGCCTCTCCGAGAGTGTTTTTTACAATTAAGTTACTGCAACTATTTTACTCCACATATTAAAATTCTTCCGGTAACTCAATTTTTATTTTGACAAATTAATTACCCGACATTAAAATTAACCCTTTCATAATCCCGACGCTGTCCCCACTTTGCTCGGTCGGTTGCGTTTCTCACCTATGCGTTAGCGACTGCGATAGACTCTACACTCCCCTCCCATTTTTCCACAACTATACTTTTTGAGACGTTGGGTCATGAAAGGGTTAACTGTTAATTATCCTTTTGTATTTATGATTTTGATGAATTATTAAATTTATTATTGACCGGATTTATAATTATAGTTTTAATAATTATAATTATTATTTTACATGTATTATAATATGAACTAATTACAAATTCATAATTATAATTACAGTTATAAAGATATAATTTTATAAAAAAAACTTACTTTATGAGGATCGACCAGGTTTGAGGAACGTCTTTGAGTTACAAGCTTTCATGAATTTTCAGTTGTTCTGACGATTTTCGTTGCCAATCTGGGCATGACACTCGGTGCTCATCGGCTCTGGGCTCATCGCACTTTTGAAGCTCAGGGACACATAAGACTCTTCCTCATGCTGGCTCAAACCCTCGCCGGCGTGGTAAGACTATCGAAAAAATAATCGAATATAATTTTTTTCACTTTTACTCCAATGAGCTCGAATACTCCTCTGTTCCGGTAACGAATTATTACGCAACAGTATTGTGAAGAAATCCTAAAAAAAAAGAAGAAAAAATGTTATCGCCGCAAGATAAGGAATAATTGACTGATTTATTGATAACTTCAGGGTTCGATCTACGACTGGGTGCTGTTTCACAGAATCCACCACGAGTACCACGGAACCGAAAAAGATCCTTACAATCACAACAGGGGCTTTTTCTACAGTCATCTCTTAAGCAATCTCGTGACGACGCATCCGCAGCACGAGGAAATCGTGAAGTCCATCGACATGCGTGACGTCGAGCTGGACGGTTACGTCATGTTCCAGCGCTTGTAAGAAATTGTATCGTTGAAATCTATGGAGGTAGCTGACGCACTAAATTTTCACTATTGCTTAACCAAAGTCTTGTGCGTTTGTTAACAGCAACGGAAGTCGATTTCCATCACTGCGTTTTTGCAAATACATACAACTGATAAATGCAAATTTCCGTGACGATAAATTTTCGTTCAGATTTATTCAATGAAGAATCCAATGAAGAATCCTTACAGACTGATTTCAATGGACGACGGCGCATTTTGTTCCTCAAAAGTTGCTCTGCGCATTGACCGAGGAGATTTTTTTGTTTTGGTAAAAAAAAAATGGCGACATTTTAATGAAAACATGTTCACATTGTTTCAAAGCGACGAAAAATCGCATTTAGAAAAAAAAACTTTGGTATGTGCTTTTTAAAGCTTTTATAAGCATTTTAAGCGTTTCTAAGCGTTTTAAAACGTTTCTGACCCTTTTAACGCGTTTCTAAGCGTTCCTAGTTGCAGTAGCGTTACTTTTGCAAAAATGGGAAAGGAACGCAGATTCTGATTAACGAGGAGGTTTATTAAAATATCAGCGTTACTTTTACGAAAAACTTAAAGTAACGCTAAGTTTGAGTGGCGTTAGGAGAAATAAGATGAGTCACGTGAGCTTTGTGTCACTTGCATTTTTACGCGAAAGTAACGTCAGCATCACAGTAGACACGGCGGAAAGTTTAAGAAACAAAATGGGCCATTATGCATTAAAATCGGTTAAAAAATACAGATTTTACTTTGAAAATAAAAACCAAATAAAAACGTACTGTCTTGGAAATTCGCATTTATCAGTTGTTGTTCTTGCAGGACGATCGTGATTGATGTTTATCTTGGTGCACTGATGCAAATTTTATAGAACCCAATCGGAGTAAAATAGATTCAAAATGTTAACTCAGTCTCTCTTGCACTAGTACGTGTTCAGCCTTCCCTTAAGCCCAGTGATTAATTAGTATATTACAGAGCTGGGCAACACTTTAAGTACCGGGTAATTGCTTAGTACTTCAAATACGTGCTTGAAGTACTTTTTTACGATTTCAAGTATCAAGTACAAGTACCTTCTGAGACTACACGCTCGTATGGCAAATACTCGATACTTGATACTTCGAGTACTTGACACTTCAAATACTCGACACTTTACGAACCCGAAACTTCAGATACTCGATACCTCAAGTACTCGACGCCTCAAATACTCGTCACCTCAAGTACTCGATACTTTTAGTGCTCGATACTTCAAGTGCTCGATACTTCAAGTGCTCGATACTTCAAGTGCTCGATACTTCAATTTCTCTATACGTCAATTGCTCGACACTTCAAGTGCTCGACACTCCAAGTGCTCGACACTTCAAGTGCTCGACACTTCAAGTGCTCGGCACTTCAAGTGCTCGGCACTCCAAGTGCTCGGCAATTCAAGTGCTCAACACTGCAAGTGCTCGATACTTCACTTGGTACTTGTGATATTTTGTACTTTGTACTTGGAGTATTTCTTGGTACTTCGCTCAGTTCTGGTGTATTACGCTACAAGGAAGAAGATAGCTCCATTCTTTGTTTTATTTTTCTATTAAATTTTTTTTCTTTATTATAATTTTATGGTTTTCTTTTTTTTTATATAGATTTCATTGGCCTCTCTTCATCGTCATCAGCCTTCTGCTGCCGATGAACGCACCGGTACAATACTGGGGAGAGTCGCTGTTGAACGCCTTCTTCATCCTCGGGTTTCTTCGTCTGGCGATAACAGCCCAACTCGCCTGGCTCATAAATAGCGCGATGCTCATCTGGGGCCTCAAGCCCGGAGACAAGTTAATAACCATTTTTGATACCGGTAGCTTGCTATTTAGACTCTTCTTCCGAATGCCAAATAGCCACGGTACAGTCATGATCGACGATCGGGGCCTCCGCACCCTATGATAATTGAAGATAAACCTGTAAAAAGAAGAAATTAACAAAAAAGCTCAGTTATAACGCTTCGGTTTCCCTCAATAAATCGAAAGGTCTTCGTGCCGCTTCGCAGTCTCGTAAATACGTTTTTTTTTAATTCCGCCGAAACGGACTTCCGTAGAAGTTTTAATCCCCCGATGGTCTTAAGCTAGTCCTTGCGAATATTTTTCACTTCGCATAAGTTTCAGAGAAATGAGACGGAATTGCAAACACTTCTCGATGGTATAAAAATCAGAAAAAATCAAACATGTCGAATGTCCTGAAAAGATTAATATTGCATGATAATAATTCAAAAATGTTATTAACAAATTGATGAAAAATAAGATTTTTCAACATATCTCCTGGAAACCTAACTTTTTTATGAGAATGATTCTTTCATTTCTCTGAATACGTATGAATTTTTTCAGAATATTTTGTAATATTTGAAAATTGCGTTATTTCACAGCTTGAACATAGAAAACCGCGATTTTCAAAGAATAAAAAAAATTCTGAAGAAATTCATACGTATTCAGAAAAATAACCGAAGCATTTGTACGTAAAAAAATAGTTAAGTTGCCGGGTAATTTGTTAAACAATTATTTTTATCGTTAATTTGTCAACAAAATTTAAGAATTATTACTGCATAAAAACAGTGTTTGCAGCACCTCCCATATGGTTAATTTTTTTCAGATTTTTATCCCATCGACAGATGTTTCAATTTTTCCCTGAAACTCACGTTTGGCGGGACGGTACCGTTCGGACTACCTTAATTCCATTTCTATTCGTGCGCAAAGTAGTAAACGATGAGGTCGTTTCCACGCCAGATGGAGTCGCGCATATCTTCTCTGCTTGACGATTATGATAATCCATTTTTTTTTTCATACACTAATGCATTACCATTCGTTGTAGATTTCCGGCCGACGACAACAGCGTGTTCATCGTGACGAAGTCTTACTGGCTCAACTACCACTACCTACTGAGCTGGGACTACAAGAGCGGTGAATTTGGATCATACGATTCGGGCTGCACGTCGATTATCCTCGACTTGTGGGAGTCCCTCAAATGGGTGTCTGTTCGGACAACACCGTCGAGCCAAGCCATCAGGGATGCACTTTACAGCGTCGCGACGAACAAGAATCTCACCATCGACGAGGCACTTGACAGTGTTAAGAAAATCGCCGAGAAAGATGCTTTGACGCTTAGAGTGACGTACCGTCATTGACCGATATGCATAATTTGTACCACTTAAAGCAATTACAAAAGTCACTTTTGCACTTTTCCATTATACATCGCCGCAAGGCTGTTTTTTATTTAGATTAAACGATCGATTTGTCGATACGAAAGAACGCTTTCGACGCACGAGAGACGAGTTTTTTCTTCCCTTGTTTTTTTTTTGCCTTACGGAATTTTGTGAATTATAATTAGGTAAGTTCGATTTCCTTCTCTCAACTTAGCGTTGGAGTTACATTAGTTTGCACACACGGTAAAAAATAATTATAATTTTAATAGAGGGATTGGAAGTTTTTGTGCAAAAACTGGTACATTAAATTTAATGTCGATGGTGATGAAAAAATAATATACTTTTTCAATGAACTTAAAGTAAATTATTGAAAATAAAGAATTTCCAATGTTTTTAAGACACTGAACATTAATTTTTCATCACAATTGTACATGCATTTTAATATACCAATTTTTGCGTGAAAACTTCCACTCCGGTGCATTAAAGTTCATTCAATTTTTTTACCGTGCAGAGTATGCGGTTAACGCGTAAAAAAAATGCACGTTAATAATTACAAAGGTGCATAACGAGGGCATAATATTGTACACGCGAAATTTTTTTTTTTTAATAACACACGCACTGTACGATGGATTTGCGATATTTCGTTTACTGGAAACGAGTCCTAAATTATTTTGTACGAAAAAATTTGGTACAGAATGAAATAAACAAAATTACATTTCGATATTATTTTGAAGTGTATTATTTTTTTTATGTTAACCTTTCCGCACAATAGTTCAGATTTTTTTTTTTCATGACCAGTTTGAATTCCCGACGATTGCTCGTTCATCTTTGAATTTCCGAACAGATTTTACGTACACTGTAAACAAAATTAGTATGAAATTCAATGTACTGGTACAGTTTTTGTGCATAAACTGGTATATTAAATTTCATGTACAATTGTCATGAAAAATTAACGTACAGTATATTAAGAACATTAGAAACACCTTACTTTTAATGATTTACTTTAATTTTACTATAAAATTACTTTAATTCCAATAATTCACTTTAATATCACTCTAAAAGTCCATTGAATTCTTCATAACTGCACATCAAATTTAATGCACCAGTTTTTTGCATAAAAACTTTCACTCCGGTACATTAAATTTACAATTTTTTTTATTAACAGTCTGTCGCAGTGTCGCAAATTTTTGGTGAACAAATAAAAATAGCTTGATACGCGAGGGTTCATAAATAAGATATTACACACACACACACGTGGATACGCTTTTACTTCAAAATATATATATATTTATTGAATATTTTATTTCAAATACCATTAATCGTGTGTATGTTCACTGTATAATACACGGTACAAGTAGTGTATAATGATGTATAGCGTTAATCAACTAATTCGAAGACGCTGCATTTTTTATCGGGTTATTCTTCGAGCGTTTCGCGACCAGCACGACATTCAACTCCACCGAATTCTTCGATCGTTTTATTTCACTGTTGTAATTTTTATTTTTTTCGTTTCGTTTTGTAATTCTGACTTTTATTCTCGTCGTAATCGGACGCTCGAAGTTTATGTGCGCAACAACTTTCGCGAGACCGCATGTAGTTGTTGATTTTTATTTTATTTTTTTCTTATTCTCGAAATGTCCTTGCCATTCAAGCCTGCATCGTTACATCGAAAATATCGAGGGGCGGGGAATGAACCGAAGTAACAGCGTCGCGTTTATCCTCGGGGAGTGCGTTGGAGTCGCGACAACGAAACCAACGATAGATGCAATGTTATAATTTAATTTTTTTTTTCTGTCTAATTTCGGAAAATTTCAAAGGGGCGGTCTTGGCAAAGCCGGACGTACGGAAATTTCGATGAGTTTACGAAACAAAAAATTTGCAACGATCAGCGAATCAACGTTACCTTCGACGTTACCTAACTTAAAGTATATAAATATAAATAATCGGAGAAACACTCGGGCCAGATCGTTCGTCGATCGACGGCGTGTGAAATATACACCCGAGAGCTTCTCGCGCATGCGCTTAAGATATTTCCGAAATATTAAATTAAGGGCGCCCAGCGATCCATCGAGAAGCTAAAAAGTTTCGTTATTCGGAATACAATGAATCCGGCGTGACATCCGCGGATCGCGGAGGCGCTTACCTCTCCGTAACGTCTGTACACAGTAAAAAAAAAGACTTGTACCTTTGACAAACTTTTTTTTTGTCCACTAACGTTCGAGATCCTTTCATCGTTAATATTACGATAAAAAATATTTGTGAAAATCAAACATTTTTTGTTGTCTAATTAACGAGGAAATAATCGAGGACTTTTCCGGACAATAAAATCTATTGCCGCGTACCTATGTTTACTGTGCACTCGTAATCATCATTAATCATCAGTCGTGTACAATCATGGCGACACATGACGGGGATGGGCCGATTCTCATACAATATAAACCTAACGTTCTCTCCGCGAGTATCACGGTTCTCGTGGAGAAAAAAGAAGAGAGAATTAACATATATATATATATATAAAGAGAGAGAGTGAGAGAGAGAGAGTGAGAATGTGTGTTTTTATGCGCGTGTGTAAAACGGGACCAGAAGAGATCGTCTCCCCCAATCGCCGCCCGAGCACTTAGGAACTAGATAATTTTGCGGATCCCTAATTGCCCGCATCTACTACTAATAATAATAATAATAATAATAATAATAATAATAACATCTAAGGTCCGCGAAATCCTACAAACTCGTTGAAGTGTCGAGTGTCTAACGAGGAAAGGTGCGAGTGGCGTCTTTACATAGTGGTGAAGAAAAGAAGAAAAAGTAACGAAATGTTATAAGAGATGGTGAGCGTGACGATCGGCATTTTTTTTTAACTTAAAATTGACCGCGAATATTTGTGGAAATATTTATATGTGTGTCTGTGTGTGTGTGTGTGTGTGTGAGAGAGAGAGTTTTTGCTTAGCAGTCGTTGAGACGGGCCGAGTATAACATTACGCCGAGCGGAGAATTTCGATTGTCTCCCATATATTTTTTTTATATTATAGTTATGTGTAATATGCGTTTATATGTTCGACGAGGCCGTCCCCGATGCTCCACCCGACGGTCGACCGTGGATACACTTTTCGTTATGTTTTTTTTTTTTTTGGTTTTCTCTTTTTTTTTTCAAAATTCATTTTTTTAAATGATGAAACACGATAGCAAAATTGCGGGATTCTTTGCAAGGTCGCTTGATGCACGAATAAATATCCTAATCCTTCTTTCCGTTTTGAGGATATATCAGTATCGCGGAGTCCCGCTCCTCCTGGGGCTGGTCCTTGTCCCCCCATCCCCAAACCTCGTGCGTACCGTCGCCGGTTCTCTGCACTCGCGATCTTATTATGTCGGTCGAGACTCTCTTGAGATCGTAAGCCCAACCGATCCACGCGAAGAAATCCACGAAGGCCGTTGTCGTATTGTATGTGTAATTTCCCAGTTCGGCGGTCTTGTAGTCCCACGGGAACACGTGGTGATAGTTGTGCCATCCTTCGCCTAATGCCATTATCGCCACTGCTTTGTTCTGCGCCGGATTTATGAATCTGCAACATTTTATTTATTGTTTTATTTTTTTAGTACAAGGCACATTTTTGCTTCCTCACAGAGAAAGCTTTGTTTTGGTAAAACATTTTTTTTCGGGATGTTAATGAATGTTCGAAAAGATTGAAAAATCGCATTCAGAGAAATGTCACGAACTTACATTTGAAATTGAAGAAATGTCTACAATTGAAACTTTCACATCGTTTCGTCATAATATCCCTTTATTCGCAAAGTTTCCTTCATGAGAAAGCCACAAATGTAGAAAATGCTTTCTCACAGAAAAAAGGATGTTATGAGGAAGCAATATGAAAATTTTAATTTACAACTTTTATGAGCAATCGATGTGAAAATTCCAATTTTCAACTTTTATGGGCATACGATATGAAAATTTCAGTTTATTACTTTTATGAGGAAGCGATATGAACATTTTTATTTTCATCTTTTTATTAGAAAAGAATTGAACATTTGTCAAAATTTATTGTCCGTCAAAGTCCGGTAAAATCTACGAAAAATTTCGATACAAAAAAAATCCTCTAATAATGTACTAAAATGAACTCACTTGTCGTAAGGCTTTCCACCGAAGAGATGGGCCGCCGAGTTGACCAACCACGTCATATTTAGCGTGAACACGTAACGAAGAACAGCCGCGATGAAGAAGGAATTCCACCAAGTCTCGTTCCACAGATAGACGGGAGCCATCGTCGGTAAGACGATGCACATGAGTGGCATAAAGTAGGCATAGTGACTGCAATTACGAACGAAATATAAATTAAATAAATAAAAAATAATATGCAACTTTAGTTCTTCTGCCGGATCGAGGGTGAACTCACTCTCGTTGAAAGGCAAGAATCGGATCGGTCTCGAGGTCGCTAATTTCGATTCCCTTTCCCTTAGTGATCACGTCCGGGTGTTTTTTGCACAGTAGCCAGCCAACATGGGCGAAGAAGAAGCCTCGTGTCGCGTTATGAGGATCGGCGTCGGTCTCGCTGTACTTGTGATGAACTCTGTGATCTCTTGCCCACTCGATTACGGTGTTCTAAGTATGAAATAAACAAACAATTAGAACTAAAATTTCAACTAAAATAAGACGATAATTTTAACGTTTTTTTTCTTTTTCTATGAGCATCGTCGCAGTGCCAAGTTGACGAGATTTCCCCTTAAGCACGCGTCGGTAACATAAACTGCCATTGATTATTTTTCACGAGTGCCAACCATTTCCGGTTAGAAGCAATTTCTTAGGCGAAAATCAATTGAACTTCGCTTAAGGTAAAGTGAAACTTCTCCGAGGGTAAAACAGTTAGGAATTTTTCAGGTTGGAATCGTCGCGTACGATTTACTGTCGAAAGTGCATTGCTTTTTTGTTGAAAAGTGCATTGCTAAAATGCAATGAAACTTTCAGAATAGGCGTAGAATACGCAAACGCAGTCTTTTGTTCTCGATTTTTTTCCTGTAATCGAAAGAAAAAAAGACAGTGTAATTAGGATCTTTGTAAGCAAGTTTGGTACCGCCATTTTGCGTAAAAAATGTATCTATTTATCGGTAATTATCGACGCGATCACATTTCCCACTTTTAACGTTATTCTTGTAACGAAATCTGATCTCGCCCATACCAAACCGTGTATTTTCAAATCGCCGAGTTTTTTCTCTCTCGTTATTTCGATCATTGTTACAGTTAAGAAAATATAGCACAACTTTGCAAATTACAGATTTCCCGTGATTATAGCACTGAAAAATCGAGAACGACGGACTACGTTTGTGCACTCTACTCTTATTTTGAAGGTTTCATTGCATTTCAGCAATGTATTTTCGAGAAAAATGGTATACCGAAGGCGGCGATTCCAACCGCGGAAAATTCCAAACTGTTTAACCCTGGGGGAAGTTTAACTTCACCTTAAGAAATTGCTTCTGACTGGCGCAGGTCAGCAACGTCAAAAACAAATTTATTACAGTTTTCGTTACCGACCGTGGTAATTCCAAATGCTCTCGAAGTTGAAGGCAGTGAATCTTCGGTTTCGAAGAAGACTTAGAATCATGGATAAAATCTTAGTTCGGAAACTTAGATTCACCTGGAATGCGATGGTGTTGAAGATCATGAGTATAAGTTTCAGCTGCCATGTTGCCTTGTACGCACGGTGAGCCCATAATCTGTGAGCTCCCGCCGTGATTCCGAGACCGGAGCACTGGTAGAGAATGAAAGCTGGAACGAGAAAGACGTGGGTATTGAATCGTTACACGAAAAAAAAATTCCACCAGATGCAAATAATTTTAATGCCAATTTTACGATAACAAAAAACATATGGCACATAGTTGCATAAAATTGTTAACAATTACCACCATTTGGCAGAACAAAAAAAATCTCTTTCTACTATAAAGACACCGGCGCGGTCGATAAAGAATGCCGGTGGAAGATCATCCTGGCGAACAATTCTCACCGTACAAATCTACAAATATTTGGCGGTTTGCCATTGTTCGCGGTTCAACAAGTCGTTGTCTCGAAGCCCAAGTGTACCAGGCGGAAGAGCTTTGTGCACGGAAATCGACTATAATCGACGGTTGAATCGGTATTTAACGTTTATCGTTACCGGTCAAGATTTACAGCGGAGAACCGCGATATCGTTGATTTATTTTTCAGTCTCCGCTCCGATCTCAAATCTCAACTTATCGTTCCGCTTATGGAATATTATGGTAAATATTAACCCAGATAGCACGGAAATATTTTTGAAAGGTTTTGGTAATATATTTCTCTTTAATATTGGAAATATTTTATCAATATTACAAAATATATGCGAAGGGTTTTAAAAATATTTTGATAATATTTTTTTGTCCGCTCATAGGTCTTACATTGAAGTCTCCAATGCAAATTGCATATACAAGTACAAATATGAAATTAAAAATATTTCATCACTATGTTACAGACATATTTCGGATGTGTTAAAAGATTAAGCATGTTTCAGAAATATTCAAGACACGTTTCGTTGAACTATTCTGATGGAATATTTCAAAAAATTATCATCATACATTTTACAAATATTTCGTGCTATATGAGAAATATATTTTTAAAACCAATCTATGAATCTCCACGTGTTTGAGTATGCGAGACCGAAACAAAATAACTTACTATTCGGCTTACGTAAACGTAATATCGATACTTGAAAAAAAAAAAAAAAACTAAACGACGAAACGACACGTGTTTGAGTATGTAAAAACGAAAGATGATAACGGTCAGCTCGGTCTCCCGAGCGATCAAAAAAAATTATACAACAAAAAGAGTGAACTAGTTATTTGTACCTAATATAACGGTGGCGAATTTTGCTGAGGTGATTGCGAGGTAAGCTCCGTATACCGCGCCGACATGAAGAAGGGCGAAGATAACGATGTTCATCCAGACAAGACGTCTTCGGTACTCGACCTTCGGCTTTGGTGGTTCACCGGGCTGTCGGGTTTGAGATCCTTCGACGGTCTCGCCCTCGTACAACACGCCGGTCGGCGCACTCGTTACATTCGGTGCCATGTTATCGTCTTTCCTGTAATAAAAAAAATAAAATGTTAATCGACATCCAAATTCTTAAACGATCGAAAACCAAAAAAATTCTTTGACGATCTATTGAGCTGGCGGACTAAAAATCTAAATGGAGACGGTTGAAAGTGCATTCGCGATGAGACTCGTCCGGTGACGCGCAACTTTGTACCGCTCGTTGTTATGTCACGACAAAACTGTAAGATGCGTCGATGGAATCGCGGATGCGATTCGTCACGAGGCGCGTTCGTGATTTTATAATAAAATTACGAGCCAGAAACGGGATTTGGAGGCGGAAGAAAATTAAATAAGAAGAAACGAAGATGCGTGCAAGCGTGCATGCGAATTGGCTGCACGCTCGATATTTCGATTACGTAAGCCGCATAGAAATATTGCCCAATTTCACGATAATGCATTTGTCATGTGAATATTTAAGTATCCCATTTTCAATTCTGTCTGCGCGTCTTTGTATCGTTGCATAACAATTTGCAACAAAAGGAAAGAAATATATATATATATATATATATATCGATCAATCAATTGACTACGTGTTCGAAATACACGCGTTCCAACTGTCGTATTATTAAGGAAGAGCCGGTGGTTTGACGGTGAACGTTACCATGCAGAATAGCCGCAATGTTGTCGCATCGCGCGCTGAGACAATTGAATCGTTATCGTCTATGTAACTCTTGCGGGAAAGAGTTTTTTTTTTTTTGCGCTTCTGGACTGAATGCGACGAGCATAGACAATCGACTTAGCATTTGTGTTGACTGACGATGAAATTAGTAGGAAAACGTGTATGCGATGTTCCTCATACATCGACCATTGTACGAACTTGAAAACATCGTGAGTTTTTGTTTTTTCATAAAAAGTCGGTCGGCTCGTTATCGCGTCTTTTGGACTCCGTAAATACGTCACTATTGGTTTGAAAAGCTCATTTTTCGGGCGAAAGTGACGTCATACCAGAAATACGTCACATACGGTTTAAAAATTTCACTTTTCGACCGGAAGTGACGTCAGACTTAATTACGTCATCGGCACTGCTATCGTACATCAGTCGTTGTGACGCCCCAAGTGTGAAAAAAGGCGTGCGTAAGATACGCTGAATCGAAAAACAGAAACGGCGCGACGATGAATTATTGATGCACAAAAAAAGGTTAGCTTGCAGTATGCTAATTAACCCATTGAATGAATAAGGAACAACCGCGACTTCCGTGTTCGATAGACTCTGAGTGTCTTTTCGTAAAGCTCGTAAGAACACGAGCGGGAAATTGCTTTTTCTCCGTAAATGTTTGAGCCGAGAACAAGTGCGGCAATCACGATAGAACATTAGCCTCGATGTAAACATTCGTTTACATCGTATTACATTGTTTCTGTTTCCGCGATAAATTTTAAACCCTTTAAAAACTCAATTTAGCATTGAAGCATCAGAAACAAAGGGGGCGTCCATTCAGCCTTGATATCTTCTCGCGATCGGAACGCTCGCGGTTCAACCAACTGTATAACTTTGGGTTGGATTCGGATTGATTTATAACAATCTACTCCAACTCAACCGGTCGATTGGTGCGCCAAACCAGCTCTGATTCCAACTTTCTGCAGGCTGGTTTTTGGCTGATATTTCGAAACCAGCGGTAATATCAACCGTTATATGTGTTGGATGGAAAGTTGGTTTACAGTTGGACTTTCCCAAGACAACGCAACTTTCGACTCTACGTCGCGAGCACAGATTGCCCTTAGGTGGAAATCGGCTTGTTTTAGGAAAATCAAACCATAAAGGTTTGGGTTGAATTCGGATTGTTTTGTAACAATCTACTCCAACCCAAGTGGTCGATTGGTGCGCCGAACCAACTGTGATTCCAACCTTCCGGAGGTTGTTTTTTGGTTGGTATTGAAAAACCAACCGTAATACCAACCGTTATATGTGTTGGAAGGAAAGTTGGTTTGCAGTTGGACTTTCCCAAAACAAGCCAATTTCCGACTCTACGTCGAGAGCACAGATTGCCCTTAGGTCAAGCATGGAATTCGGCTTGTTTTAGGAAAATCAAACCTTAAAAGTTTGGGTTGAATTCGGATTGTTTTGTAAGAATGTACTCCAACCCAAGCGGTCGATCGGTGCGCCGAACCAACCGTGATTCCAACTTTCTGGAGGCTGGTTTTTGGCTGATATTTCAAAACCAACCGTAATACCAACCGTTATATGTGTTGGATGGAAGTTGGTTTACAGTTGGACTTTCCCAAAACAACCCAATTTCCGACTCAACCTCTACAGCACCGATATTTCTTGATTCAGGCTTGTAATTTAGGTTGCTTTAGGAAAATCCAACCGTGTAAACCAACCTCCTATCCGACAGATAATAACTGTTGGTATTGCGGTTCGTTTTTGAATATCGCCGGAAAATCAACCTCGCGAATCGTTGTGTTGGAATCGGAGTTGGTTTGGTGCACAAATCGACCGGTTGGTTGTCAGGTTGCTTCCAGGTCGTTCGGAACGCGAGGGTACTCGCCTCAGACAAGTAATGCATAGGCACAAGTTGAAAAAAAAAGATAGAACCCACTATTTAAACTATATATATATATAACAAAAAAATTATTTAAACGGATGTCAATTCCATTTCGATCCTTCCAGTCCCGATCGTCCATCGGCGTATAATTCAATTTATTTTTACATTCCGAGGCTCCCTACGTCAATCTATCGCGCTCGGAACACCCGCGATCGCGCTTTGCCGCACCCTCCTCGACGGCTCGGAGTGCACCATAAAACAGATACACCAAGATCCAATCAATTTCCTAATTTATTAAACATAATATACTCTCGTCTCTCGAACAATTTCCGCAATAATTTTGATCCTTCATTTTTCAAAACTACCCACTAAAAAAAAAACTCTAAAATCAATCTTCCATCGTAAAACAGGCCTCTAATAATACAAACGAAAGAAATAATTTAATATAAAAAAAAAAATTCGTGGATCGCAGTGGAAGTAATAAAATAAGTTCCGATAAAAAATAAAAATAAAAATAAAAACCGATAAAAAGCTCTCCTCGTGTCACCGTCGGCGCCCGTCCATTGTACGACTCCGAACAGGTGTGCGTATCGAAGATTCTTATCGACGTCGACCACAAAAATACCACGGAGGCCTCGGCGTGCATCAAAGCGAATAAAAAAAAAAAAAAAAAAAATCTCAACTGCGCACGAGACGATAGGAGAATAAAAAGAGAGGAGGCAGTGAATAAATAAGCAACGAGCCAGCGACAAGGACAGCGCTCGCAAGGTGCAGAGGACGTACGGCCCATCTTGAAGCGTCGGAACGTTCGATATCTCGTGCTTGCCCGACGTCGACGAGCCCGAGGACAAAGAGGAGGGCGATTCGTTGTTGGTGATCGTTGAATTGGACGACTCGCCGGTGGATTCTTCCGGAAGTTTTGTCGAGCTTCGACGCTCGCAGTTTCGGCTGGAGGTCGAGGCGACCTCGTCGAACAGAGCGAGCGGTATACCCGGGTTCATCATGCCTTCCGACCAAAGCTCTCCTCACTCTCCGCAAACTCGCGAGTCCCGATGCTTCGAGAAAACTTTTATTCTTTTTTGTTTTTTCGTCGCAGCCCGTTTAATTTTCGCTCGACGAGAGATCCCTCGAAATATTCGCTTTTAATTGCCTGCGAACACGAGCATAACAAAGTTATTTTATTTATTTATTTATTATTTTTATTATTATTATTTCAAATACGCAGCAATTGCGAAAGTGGAGATGCGACTTGACGCAACCGGCCCCGTCCGCGCGGCCTATCGACTGCCGGTCGGATCCTTCAGACTCGTAGAGGATCGCCAGGCGCAGGCCCGCGCCGGGACGCCGTACGTCCCTTCGGCGCTTGTTGCCGCGGCTGTTCGCAACCTCACTCACGCTCCATACTTTCGCATAAGGACGTCGCCGACGCTCCACTTCCATTTCGCTACAGACCCGCTTCCTCGCCTCTTCAACCCTTTTGCTGCCCTGTCCCTTCCGATCCGCCCCTGTTCATACATACATACATACATACATACATATATATATATATATATATATATATATATATATATATATATATATATATATATATATATATATATATATATATATATATATATATATATATATATATATATATATATATGTACATACATATATATATGTACATATATATATGGAAGAACGGGGCAAAAGGGGACATCCAAAAAAGATTGGGCAATTGTGTTTTGCTTACCGCGCCGATTTGCGCCACTGTCTCCTTTTGCCCCGCTCTCCCCTATATATGTGTATGTATAGGTGTATATGTCACGGTTATAGACATAGTGATATTTCGCGGTGCAGGCCGCAGCTCGATATCAACATAACGATGTAGCCGCGACTCTCTATTAGTGTGTGTAATTTAACCCCTTCAACGTCCTGAGACTCTCCTGGCTCCCTTAGACCTCTCCACCGCCTGTGCCCAAGAGAATTCGGAGCCGCCCGCGTTACGTGACTAATGTACCCTACTTCGTTAAAAAATTTTGTCTCATTTCGGAGACTGCGAAAGTTCGTAAACACGGAAATTTTTTGAATTATATTCCTCGTTTTTCAAAAGCGCGAGCTCAGGGGGCTTCGTGCGATTGGGAATGTTTTTTTTTCTTTTTTAGAGTTTTTTTTTAAGATTCTGGAACGGGCAGAGCGATTCCGACGATACGAGTCGGTATTGAGGGGCGGTTGTTTTATTTATTTTTTTTTTCCTTAACGTGGATTTTTTTTTGGGTCGGATAGTTTGCGTAAAGATAATATTTTAGAGTTTCTAATGGGAAAATATATATTTATTTAAATAGGATATTAATAATTTTAGGAAAAACGTTAAAACATTTTGTTTTATTTCACCCACAGCGAAAGTTCGTATACACGCAAAAAAAAATTAATTACATTTCTCGTTCATCAAAGTCACAACGTCAGAGAGCTTCGTACGATTCGAAATGTTTTTAAAAAATGTTAAACAGCGAAAATAATGTTTCTTTGATAGGCTCGTTTAAAGATTTTGACACGAGTACAGCAACAAAAACACCAATCGGCATTGAGGAGCGATTTTATTTCTTAACAAGGATTTTATTTTTAGGTTGGATAGTTTGGGTAAAAATTAAACATTTTAGAATGCCTAATGGGAAAATATTTCTTTTTAAATATGATAATAAAATAATAAAAATTTTTAATATAAAAAAAATTTAATAAATAACAATAATTTCATGAAAACGACGAACGTGGGTACTTTTGCTCAGAATACATAGTTGATGTATCTCGTACTCGATCTGTTCGCGCAGATAGATTTGGTAATTGAGATCCACGGTGAATGCAATTGTCCCGCACTCGCGACGCATCCGCGACGATAATTCGTTCCCCTTCCATCCGTTTCATGTCTGGAAGGGGAAGCGATCGAGCGTGCGGTAAAATCTAATTCAAAGCAGGAAGTCAGTACCCTTGATTACAATCAGCGTCACGTACAGCTTGTCAACAGCTGAACAATCATAATCGGTATTGCATTCACACGAACGAAGAATGAGAATAATTCACAAAAAAATCACTGATCCAGATTCTTCATATGAAGATAATTTTTTTTTATATTTTAAATTATTTAATTGACGAATATTAATGGATGGATTTATCTTGTTCGTGCATTTACTTTGAAGCCTACTTCAAGTTAACCTGATCTCTCCTTCGCTCAAATCACAACTTTATTTTTATTTAATTTTATCAATTTTTGTTTAAGGTAGTCCTTGCGTCATGTCTGATGCCGCCTAAGTTTGAGAGAGAAATAAGAGGGAAATACAAATACTTCCCGATCGGTTAAAAATCTGAAAAAAAATTAAGTCTATACAAGGTGCCAAAAAGATTGTTTGTGTATGATAATAATTCCAAAATGTTATCAACAAATTACTGAAATAAAAAATTATGCAACAAATTACCCAACAACCTAATTATTTTCTCGCTGAAAATAATTTGTTACTTTTTTTAAATGCGTATGAATTTTTTCAGAATTTTATGTAATGTTTGAAAATTGGGTTTTCTTTATATCAAAATTTGTTAAAAATCGCAATTTCCAAACGTTACATAAAAATCTGAAAAAAAATGCATAGGTATTCCGAGAAATAGCAAATCATTTTCGTAACAAAAAGAAAGCCCAGCTTGCCAGGAAATTGGTTGCCCAATTTTTATTTTTCATTAATTTGTTAGTAACATTTTGGAATTATAATTATGCAAAAACAATCTTTTCAGCACCTTCCTTGCATCCGATTTTTTTTCAGATTTCTATTCCATCGAGAAGTCTGTGTAATCTCTCTCATTCCTCTCTCGAACTAAGGCCGCGTCAGACATTACGCAAGGACTACCTTAATTAGAGTACATCAACATTTTTTTAAATCACAAAGAAAGAAAATCAATTGTAGCATAAGGAGGACTTCAGTTGATCGTTGGCGCCGTTCGAGAGTGCGCAAGTTTGTGGACCCGCGAGTCGGGTTTCTATTGGTGAATTATTCTTGGAAGTCGACGGACCCGCGCGGCCGTCCCGACGTCTCGACGACCGGTTGGGCTTCCTCCCCGTGTCTTTATCTCCCGCGCTCGTGTAGTAACGTACGGACGCACGAGGAATACCCTTGCCAACAATTCCGCAGCGCTCGTTACCGTGTTTATATATCCCTTTTACGCTCTCCGCTCGTGCGATTAACCCTGGTGCGAGGATAGCCTTGGCTTCGATAACGGGCGCGCTTGCCGCTCGCCAATGACCCAACGATCAGCTGCTCGTCACACTCGCATGCTCACTTCGAGCGCCGCATGGCCCGAGACAGTCAACGACTCGCAACTATCTCACGACCGCGAACTCGCGAACTTGCCACCGTTTCGTTGGCACGTGCATCGTTCCGATCTAACGCCACCGACGTCGACATATCGCAATTGTGTATATTTTTTAAAAATACTGTTAACATTGCCTGAGGTGAAGTGAAACACTTTCTCTTTCGCTCTCTCTCTGGCTCCACCGTAAGACCAATGCCGCTATCTCTCTCACACTACCGGCACATTCATTTCGATAACCGTTTTCGTTCACGTCGACATCTGTTTAGAAAAAATAACAACCCACTGTGCACGAATGTAAATATGTATCTCAGCGAAACTGAAACACACATTTTTTTGTGCGGTCGCTAGTAATATACATTTTTGAAACAAACTCAAATTTCCGGGAAATTGAAAACTCAAGGACATTGGGTGAAATTCAAGGACATTCCAGGACTTTTTCAAGGACAGGCAAAATTCAAGGACAGTTCCAGGACCTCAAGGACTTCAAGGATCGCTGGACACCATGAAAAACAATCTTTTTTGGACTCTCCGTACGCTTGATTTTAAAAATATTTTTATCCCATCGAGAAGTGTTCGCAATTCCCCTCTCAATTCGCTCTAAGCTCACATGGGGTCGGACTGTCTGCAGGTACTACTTTAAGAGGAACTGTACTGAACGCCGTTTTGAGACCGCAGTCCGACGAGGAAAATGTAAACTGTCTTAACACTCTGTTATTTATCGGATCATTATCGTGTGTGATGACGTCTCACGAAAACTTGCCGAACACGCGAGTCCTCTTACTGCGTGATAATAACAAATGTGATATCACGCGTGCTGTTACACGCGGCTTACATAAATTCGAAGTTATGTAATGCTTTCTCGCCACGGGCGATAAGTAATCTTACCTCGGTGAATACTTAACGGGGTTTCGGGCATTATAGTCGCGAATGAACTTCGAAAAAATGAAAGGAAAAAAATTTTGAATTATGAATTATGAATTACGAATTATAAATTATGAATGATGAATTATGAATAAATGCTTAATTTATATAAGTCCACAAGTACATTATGTTTTTTTTTTCAATAGTATATCGGATCTTTGGCACCGCAAAGCAAATTTTTCTATGATTCTAAATAATTCCTAAAGCTTCGAAATTTCTGCACGCTTTTAACTTTAAGCTCGAAGCAATGAATTTTCTACGAAAAGTTCCTCGTCATTCCAACTTTGATAATTTTATTATTTTTCAGCTGGATAGTTTTTTGTTTTCTGATCAATTCTTGAGGCGATAAAAGGAAATAGGAGTCTCGACTTGCTACCAATTCGCGTCATCTTTGCGTGCGTAACCCATTTTTAAACATTCAGCAAACAGTAACGGAAGCTCGAATGATAATCTCGCGCGATATTCCAACGTCGCGCGCGTTTTCGTGCGCACGCGCGTGCGTGTATGTAAGCGGTTACGAATACGATGATCATAATTTACGGATATAAATAACACTACATCGGAAATTGGAATTGCTCAGTATGACTATTAACAAACGAATTGATCAATTTATGACCTGACGGAGCGTCACCGACCGGAAGTCTCGACCGGTTGAACCCTTTAACGGCCAAGTCGCTCAAGCGTTGAAAAAAAAAAATTCCTCCGAACTGCTTGACATTTTCTTAAATCAAAATATATTTTTTTAAATGCAACTTTTATTTTGTAATGTAAAATGTATGTATATATTTTTTTACTGCTTTCTTGACGGATGTAAAACGTATCGAAAATATTTAAATCCGATGAAGAAATTAGCAATAACAAAAAAAAAACGTTACTGCAATGCACAATGAAATTTATAAAAACAACTTTGACCAAACCTTGAAATCGAATTGGCCGGACAATAAAATCCCGAGCAACCGAGTGAAATCGATTTTGATCGCGGAGTCGTCGTTAAATGACATTCTCAATTACACGCGGAATTCGAACGGAGGTTATGGAACGTTCGGTAATTCGTGGCTATCGGATCGCACGACGATTACCTAATCCGTGATTCATCGTTTAATGAGACGGCGGATTGCAGATGAAAATAAAAAATTAGCCTTTCACAATAAGACGCTGCGAATTCATTAAAATTGATTGATTATTGATTTATTGAATCGAATCGGCACGACAGGAACGGCTTTGAAAAAAGAAAAAGGAAATCAAAATGCGCAACCCAGATTTTTCGTGCTGTAAAAAATACAGCAATATCTATGAAACAATGTAAATGGATTTTGTTTTGTTCGAATAATGAATATCCATCGCCCGCGCAAACTGATTATATTAAACGTTAATTCGCAAAACAAATTATGCAGAATAATTTCAGTTTTCTTTACAATCCGAAGTTCCGGTTCACGAATATCAATTGTCAGCTTGTCGGTCTACCCTGCTTAATCGGTGAAAAAAAATCCGCGCAGACCTTTATCACACCGTACAAAAAAATTGTCAATTTAATGCAACGAACTGGGAGTTTTTATGCGAAAAACTGGTACATCAATAATGTACATTTCTGATGAAATCAAAGTAAATTATTTCTAAAGTTTTTAATATACAGTACGTTAATTTTTCATCACAATTGTACATAAAATTTAACTTTTATAATGAACATATATATAATAGAGATAATATACAAACGAAATTTAATATTATGCATAAAAACTTCCACTACTCAGTACATCAAATATCACACAACTTTTGTTTTTTTACATAGTACACTAAGCCATAATTAAAAAAATTATGAACGGACAATAATTGCAGATTTCATGAAGATCCGAAGTTCGAGTTCACCGACGTGCCCTTCAAATTTGCGCGTAGACGGTCGGTGTCTCGCAGTCGCCGGATCGAAAGAAAGGCGAGCAACGAACAAAAATAAAAGCCATGTGAGCATCGATTTTTTTGCAGGCACGCTCGTGTGCGAGCAGCCAGGCCTCGATACAGCTGTGTCGGCGTCGAGAGTCGGCAGAGCGTGGTCGCGCGATTCACGAGCAGGGCTCAGCTGAGTTTCGGCCGGCCAATCGTCGACGATCGCGCTACTCGCGCCACCTGATTCCGGCGAATCCTGAGGGCCGAACGGAACACCCCGCGGCTCGTGCTCTCCTGCCGCAAGGCGGGCGGACTCGCCCGGTTCTCCTATCATTGTGTGTGCCACGACTGCTCGCTTCTCGCTCACGCAACCAAATCTCGATAGCCGAATTCAGTCACACACACGCTCCGCTAACTCTTGCCCGTCCGAAGCTCGAACCACAACGGCGCTATTCCGCGTAGAATAAAAACCAACCGTAGCCATTTCGTTCGAGAATTCCTCGCTAAACTTTTCGAAAAACTAACCGAGGTTAATTTAAGGTAGCCCTCGCGGATAGTCTTCACTTCCCGTAAATTTCAGAGAAACGAGAGAGAGTCGCAAACACTTCTCGATGGTATAAAAATCTTTAAAAAAATCGAGCAAAGTAATCAAGTTTAATTTTGCATAACAGTAATTCGAAAATTTTATTAACAAATTTATGACAAATAAATCGATCAACGAATCTCTCGGAAACCTAACTTTTTATTATGGAAATGATTCGTTCAGTTTTCTGTATACGTATTAATTTTTTCAGATTTCTTGAATCACTTTGAATTTTTTGACTACACAAATTTTTTCCCAGATAAAAAATTCAAAAGTAATTTAAAAATCTAAAAAAAATTCATATGTAATTGAGAAAAGTGAACGAATATTTTTCTTTATTTAAAAAAAACGCAGTGTCTACTCACACCGACCCGTGTACAGTATTATATCGTGACGGCCAAATTCAACCGCCAAATATTCATAAATATATCTCGATCCCGTGGCACGGTTTGCTCGCAAGTAAACCGACAATCCGCGGGACGGTATATATAACAGTTTGGATTACAGCCTTATCACATCACAACAGCCAAATAACAACCAATACATTGAGGTTGAAACTTTAAGACGAAGTGAAACCCGTTCTCTGTTGCTCTCTCTCTCTCTTTCTCGCTCCACCATAAGAGCAATGGCGCTATCTCTTTTACACTCCCGACTCTGTCAGGTGACTTCACTTCACCTTAAGGTAAAGCTAAACGGCTATTTTCCCAAAAAATCTCCCAAATCGGACAGAGGATTTTGGATTACAGTTCTTGCTACCACCGAGGACTTTTACATTGCCTGAACATAAACAGGACCCCATTTTCGTAGGTTTTGCACTTGTCAAATAATCCCCAATTATGTTTGATCCCGTCATATCGCGTCCATACGGTATAACTTCCAAACTTTCGCAAATAAATCGGGATCCCGTGATGCCGTGTATATCCCGTGATGCCGTGTATATCGCGTGATACGCTATAGTTTTAGCCTGTTCGCGTTTTTATAGTAAGCGGGTTTATACTTATTTCCTTTTTTTCTTATCTTCGTTTGGTATACGGTATAACTTCGAAAATTTCGCAAGAAAATCGGGATTTCGTGATACCGTGTATATTCCGCCATGCAGTGTATATCCCGTGATGCCGTGTATATCGCGTAATACGGTATAGCTTTAGCCAGTTCGTGTTTTTATAGTAAGCGGGTTTATACTTCTTTCCTTTTTTATTTTTTTTTCTTATCTTCGGTTGGTTTCTTTTTTGTTCTGTTGCGTTTAGTCTTTGTTTTTTTTTTTGGGTTTGAGTTGTATTTCACTGGGGTATTTTAATTATTCGTCGGTCAAGTCGATAATTTCTCGTAATTTCAATGTCGCACACGTTTTACTGTTGATTATTTAGTCTTTCGGTGGATTGTCCTGTCATAAAATGTATCGAGAGAGATACTTCGATTCAGGCTTTTGTGTCTTCGAACTTTCACTATTCAAGTATTTAATCCCGCCCTTCTGGTACTTATATCGTATACCGTGCACGGCATCGACGGTATAGAAACGCGATGAAATCAAATTCTACTTATACTGTGCACGGTATCGTGCACGGGTCGGTGTGGATAGCAATGTAAAAAAAAAGTTAGGTTTTCGGAAGATTTCTTGAACAATTTTATTTTCTACCAATCTGTTAATAACGTTTTGGAATTATTATTATGCAAAATTAATCTTTTCAGCATCTTTGATAATTGATTGTTTTTTCAGATTTTCACACTATCCAAAAGTGTTTACGATTCCCTCCCATTCCTCAGAAACTTATGCGTAGTGAACACTATTCGCATGGATTATCTTAACAAAATCGGAAATTCATTGTACAATGAAGAATTAGACTCGCATAATCGATCGATCGAATTCTAATGCGGGCGCGCTTCGCGGACGTCTTTTTGTTTTTGCATTTCCCGTCTTGTCTTATTTGCATTCTACTAATATCGTTGGAAATACACGAAGTATCCAAAATGTATTTCAACACAATTTTTTATTTGAAAAAAAAAAAAAAAAACAAACAAACAAGAATTTATTTTAGAAAATATTTTTTAGATAAAACAAATTTATTTAAAAAAATATATACATACACATCTCGGCATGGTAGGAAACCTCTGTGCCTAGATATTTTTTTTTTATCTACTGCTTACAGAGCAGCCACGGTTTCTCGACCACGCGACGAGACGAGTCTTTCACAGATCACCGGTAAGATTGATGTTCCGCTGTGTGTTTAAATCCCGGCGTTTTAAAATCCGCTTTACTCGCAGCGTGTCGCGGCCCCTTCCCATTATGCATGCGAGGAGCGATGATGCACGCGCGACGGGAGGAAGACCGAAGCGGGCAACGAGTCCGCAGAGACAAGAAGGTGCCGACCGGCCGAGCCATCCGCCGAGCCCGCCGCGTCATTTCAAGCCTTCGTGGCACTGTGTGTGCACTTGCGGAAACAAAAAATAAGCGCCGGTATAACAACAAGCCTCGTCGCACATCTCACGTTTCCGTCAACCGCTGTACGCAAGCCGGCCGGTCGGGTGAGGGAGGGGGGGGGGGGTTTGTAAAAAAAAAAAAATATCCGTTGCATCATCTCGGGTCGACCGATTGGGTCGACGCGCGCAAACACGTACGTGGCGAACGCGCGACCATTTACTCTTTCTTTCTTCCACTGTGTTATTTTTTTTTCTTCCACTGTGTTACCCTCTCTTGTTCTCTCCGGCGGCCACGTAGCGCACGCGTTACCGTGGTTACCCGGAGAGCTCTCGAGCGATCAGGCGATCCCGCGACCACGTATAGGACTCCCATTCGCCGAGCTGTACCGGACGATCACTTTGCGCTCTCTTGCCGGTTACGCATTTTTTTTCTCCCTCGTCCGATGCGCGTTCTGAGAAAACGCCGAAGCTTCGAGCGATATTCAATGTCTTATCGGAAGGTCTGAGAATTTTTGTTTAGTTCTTTCTATTTTTTTTTTGCAGGATACGAGGTAATCGAATTTTGTGTATGAAAGCCGCGATTTTGTGTATCGATATCGGCGGAAATATGAACTTGCGATTTCAGACCTGCAAAAATAATTATCTTTGCTTATTCTCATTATGATAATTCGAAATCATCAACTTAGAAATTCTTGGCGATTAAGAAAAAAAAAATTAAAGTTACAATAATTACCATAATTGTCTATATTGAAATTTTTATATGCTTCTGTTCCATTCTCTTGAGCCGTCGATATCGCCCCGATAGGTACTTTATAAGCGTGATTCTATATCGACATCCACGTGATAATTTTTATCCAATGATTCGATGGAATTTTATTAATTAAATTAATTGTCAAAAAATGGTACATAGTATCGGCTCAAGGGTGCTCATACACGAGTATGAACGTTGCTAAATCCGATCTGAATCCTCAGAAATTTCCCCGAAGCTTTGATATTTAATGTTATATCGGAATGCCCGATGATTTTTTAAAATAATTTTTTAAATAATTTTTTGCACCATACGAAGTAATAGAATTGAATATAAAAGGCACCATTTTCTATATTGTCAGAGGAGAAACATGAGCTTACGATTTTACTCCTACAAAAATAATTATATTTACAAAATCTTGTTATTACAATTACAAATCACCCATTTCCAAATATGTTATTAAAAATATATATATTACAATATCACAATAATTTTTGCCCGACGATTCGACGTAAATGTTATGCAATTAAAAAGAACCAAAAAAATCTTCCATAGGATCGTCTCAAGTGTGCTCGTGTATGATTTTGAACTTTTGGAGAATAAAAACCCGTGCGTAGTCGCGGCTTTCGCGAGTGGCGTGCAAAGTGTCGCGCGCATGCGCACGAGCTTTTCCTCTGACCTCGACGACCTTGCGCGCGGGGACCTTGCCTGTGATCTCGTGTACGTCTTACAGAGCCCGAGGCGGAACGCTGCTTTGTTTTAATAATCGTTTCATCGATTGTCAATTCGAAATTGCCTAATGAAAAACATTACATCACGCCTGTCAGCAAATAACGCAATAGATCGACAGCGTCAATCCGTCCCGAGAATTACCGTACTGAATGAATTGTATTGATACTGCAGTGCAGTAAAAAAAAAAAAAAAAAAAAAAAAAGAAACAGCTCGTCAGGCTTAGCAAAGTGTGAGCCCTGTGTGTATAGAAAGTAGCATAGACACTTGGGTCGAGGATCAGCTCGATGCGAAGCGCTGATTCGACGTCTCTATTATCTCCGAATCTTTTAACCCTCCCCGCCCCGCCGTCGCCCTCCAAGATCAAGTCGACGTACGACCTTTCGTAGAACATCACACCGTTATCACGCGTAATTCCGTTCGCTCTTAACACGTCATCGCGCCATATTCAGAGGTCACGGACAATTCACGGTGGAACGCTAATGATTGAATAATAATAACCAACGACGAATAATAATTATTAATCAACGTGCCTTTAATTAATTCAACGATTGTTGCGCGCGTTTGTGGGAATCGATGCGACACGTGCGCCTCGGATTTGGCATTTGATAATAGTCATTTATATAGAATAATATAATAATAGTCATTTACCATACTAGTGCGGTAAAACTTTTTCTGGCGAATGTGATTTAACGGCTCGAGTCGACAGCGAGTGTTGCAATCGGACGAGTCAAGAGAAAGATTTATCGCACGGGTGTCCCAACAAATTTTACTTCGTGAGGTGTGAAAATGGGGGTGTTAGGCGAAGCGTCCGTAAAACTGCTATTTCTGTACCGAGTGAAGTAAATGTCTTTGGACATTGTGAATTATTCGCGGATATCCACGTAGGAACTATTCGCTTATCTTTAAAAGTAAGTACATGGACGAAGTACATTGAAGTGATAGTTATAGGCTTGAAGTTAAATGACGTGATGGGTTTTCTTTTTTTTTTTACTACAATCGGTCTACGATGTTCGTGTCAAACCCGCATTAAATCTTCGCGTATTTAATTTACATCCGTGATTTAAAAAATTCTTCTCGCCATTGTAACATCAATTATTCGCGAAAATCCAAATGCGAAGCATTCGCGCACCTTTAAAAATAAGTGCACGCACAAATCACATCGAAGTGACAGCTAAAGGTTTGAGGTTGAATGACGTGATAGGATTTTTCAGTTTTTTTAATTCCAATCCGTTTACGATGTTCGTGTCAAAGCTGCATTAAACCTTTGTCTATTTAATGTACATCCACGATTTAAAAAAATTCCTATCGACATTGTAACATCAATTATTCGCGAAAATCCAAATGCGAAACATTCGCGCACATTAAAAAATAAGTACACGCACGAATCACATCGAAGTGATAGCTAGAGATTTGAAGTTGAATGACGTGATAGGATTTTTCATTTTTTTCATTCCAATCCATTTACGATGTTCGTGTCAAAGCTGCATTAAACCTTCGTCTATTTAATTTACATCCACGATTTAAAAAAATTCCTTTCGACATTGTGACATTAACTACTCTCAAACATCCACGCGTGAACTATTCGCCTACACTGACGAAATACACAGAAACGATAGTTGTAGGTTTGATGTTGTTGCATGACATCATAGCTTTATTTCTTTTTATTTTACGATAGATCTGCGATTTTCGTGTCAAAGCTTCATTAAACCTTTGTGCATTTAATCTAACTGCGATGCGTCATGTAACGGTGAGATAAATGTGCGACGCGCTGCCTGAGAGCTTGGCGGCGCATCATCGTCGGGGTTTTCGACTGGAGAACCGGTCTTTGAACTGTTGCGGAAGGACGGGATCAAGTTTAACAGATAATTGCGCGCGTAACGCGCGCCGACCCGTGTCCCCGATGGCCGCGCTATCCAACAGGCGGGGAGGGGGGGGGGGGGCGCGACGGAAATGGAAATCTACATATGTACGTATAATAACTTTCTCCGTTCGTTCAAGGTTCTTCCGTCTGTCTTCGATGTTTGCCCGGCGCATGTACACTGGCGCACACAAGTGATGCACGTGCGTATACGTTTTTATGTACATATATTCATCGGGATTTTGCATACATGGACAATAGAGAGTCGTCGCAACGGAGACTGTTTAATTGATCTACGACCGGAAAAAAAAGTTTAATTTTTCGATTTGCAAAATGACGTGTCATTTTTCACTATTGCAATTCTTTTTCGCGAGAAGCGTTCCCATATTTTCGAGAAACATAAAAAAGCGCCCGAAGCTTGCGTAAACTGTTGCGAATAAGAAATTTATAACGATATTCAATTCATGAGGCTTGGAAATAACAATAAATTAAATGTTTTAAATACATGGTATAATTTAGCGATTTGAATAATGGCGTGCCGTTTTTCACTACTGCGATTCCTTTTCCGTGAAATGGATTCGCATATTGTCGAGAAAGATAAAAAGCGCCCGAAACTCACATAAACTGTTGCCGATAACAAATTTATAACGATATTTAATTCATGAGGTTTAGATAAAATAAAAATAAATGAAGTTCGTCGGTGTATATTTTGACGAGCGTGCAACGACGCCAATTTATCTCATCTGAATATGCGATGGATTGCGTCGTTTTCTAACAAAAAATAGTACTTTGTATTAAAACGGCCTGACCGATGTTGAGCACGGGAAGAGTTACCTCGCAAGGTCGCCCATCAAATTCATTAAATTCGCATAATTTCGTTTATAAACGGATAAAAATATAACCGAGAAAAATAACTTTGTGTTATTGCAGTCGCGTGCAATTGGGTAATAGTAATGTACGATATAGAATTCAGTCGCAATAACAAGATATTGTGTGTCGCAACTAAAGCAATTATTATTATTTTTATTGGTTTTATAATGATAACATTTATAATTATTTTTTGTACAAAGGAATCTTCCGATGAAGTTTGTACCTGATATTGTTATTCGAGTAGAATGAGAACCCGTGAAACAACTATCATTGCTCTCATCGTATCATTTTTGGGCATTTTTTCAAAGTTTTTTTTATGTTTTTAATTTAAAAAAAACAACACTTCGGGAGAAATCTGAAAAAATCCCCGGAAATGCAGTGTTGCATATAAAAATAGTAAAGCGACAAACCATAATGAAATGATTTTTTCTTTTAATATTTTTCACCGTTTTTTTTTTGTTTTTTTCGAAAAAATTAGAAATAAATACAAGATGAAGCTTCTCACTGGTGCTCAATTTTTTTAAAATCTTTATATGTGTCATAAGATTTTTCAGATTTTTAATTGTGGCGATCAATAGTTGATTATTATAATCGCTACCAATTATAAACAATTTTTTTATCCGAGTGCTTTTGAGAGTTATATAAAAAATGGTGCCTCCAATCCAAGCTGTGAAGGCCTATATATATATATATAAACGAAGGTTTTTCTTTTAGCGAACTTCGAATGAATTAACTGGACGGAGTTGGACCGTTCACGCCGGGGGTTCGAACTGCAATTGCGACAAATCAATTTGATTAAACGGCGAGACGAGAATTTATACAAATCAATTTTCGCAACATCCCAAGATCGTTGGCTCTTTGCTGAGGAATTTGTCGAGAGTCAACGAGAGACCTGATTAACTGATGAAAAAAATAGAAGATTTAGCGTCAATGTCGATGCCAAAGAAAAAAATTTGCTCGGTCATCCTGCCTATCTGTTGCTTTATCGAATAGCCGTTTTTTTTTGCTTATCCATATATGAGTGTACTCGCTGCTCCGAGTCACTGTCAGTGGACTCTCTTCGCGTGGAATCAGAATAATTACACATCGTACGTTTCCCCCAGAGATAAAAAAACATTACCGAGGAGAAAAAAGAACACGCACTGGCGATTGTTATTAATTTTTTTCCACTGCACGTAAGTTCGACAGAGAACTTTGTAAACAAATTGCTTGCACAACGACTCGCGCTCTCCGGAACGATAAGCTCCGTGGGACCATTTCGCAAATTTTATTTTATAAAATACAATAAAGGATACAATAAATTGAATGAAATTAAGTCGAGGCGCGGCATGAAAGAGAAAACCTGGTTTACCAAAAGAATCTAAAGTTCATATTTTCGGGTGATTGTGTTATAGTAACTAAACTGTAACGGATGCCGTTTAGAGACCGCAGACATCGAAAAAAAAAAATGTCGTTCACCGTTTCTCTAAATTCCAGGCCGAACAATAATTTTTTTTTTTTTTCCTCAAACGTCTGAAAGCGGCATTAATTACAGTTTTTGTTATCGACAGTGGTACTTTGCATACTGTTCAATATTAAACATCATGAATAACGAAATCTGCTCAATTTTAAATATGATTAGTGTCAAAATCTGTTCAATATTGACTGTTAAAATATGTCGTTTAATACGCAATAGACGTTTCTTAATTCGTGGAAAACTTGACTTGCTGAAGCGCCGCGGTTAGTAACATTGTTCGTACGCGACGATCGGCCGAGATTAAAAAAAAAATATAATAATTTTCTTATTCCGAATGCAAAATATGGCAAGCGAAGCGGAGAAGGCCATCTCCTTTAACGAGGAAACGCCGTTCAGCCGGAATACGCCGGCTCGACAAAGGACCAATCTGCCGGTCGAACGAGCCACTCGTCAGGCGAGCAGCATCGCCGTCGTCTCGCTCGTTCGTACAATCATACATACAATCTGTCTATCCACTCTGTACACTCCACACACAGGACAGTCGCCGGGACGGACGACGCTGCTCGGCCCAATGAGCTACGAACATTCAGTGAAATATGCAGAGGGTATCGAAAAAAAAAATGCACGGACGATCATCACTGAGAAGTTCCCCCTCTCTCTGTCGCGAAAGCTTTGTCAGAGCGAACGAGCAAATTCGAGAACGTTCGGAGACGTCTATTTGGCCATTTTGCCGAGTGCCACGATTTAGTGGAAAAGTCAAGCTCTTTCGTATTACATTCTGCGTTCAATATTTATTTTCAAGAAATTTATTTTCAAACATTTTATTTTAGTGTAATGTTCGACTGATTGTATATGCACCTCCCAACATCGACGCGCAAATCCTGCGAGCCCGTGGGTAGATCGAGTAATATACACACGTATACGCGTATTAAATACAATTCGTCAATCTACTCTGCACAATATACAACACAGGGCGGACAAGATTTCTCAGCTCAATGGGATACGAACATTGAGTGAAATATACAGAGGATACCGGAGAAGTATATATTTATATACATATATATATACACATACGCACAATATCACTAAGAACTTCGCCTTCTCGCTCGCAAAAGCGAGCAAGCGATACAAGTTCGAGAACATTCGAAGCATCGATTTAGCCATTTTGATAAGACTTAGTGGAAAAAATCGAACTTTCCATACACCTCGGTCCAATTATTTCAACGAAGGTGACCGAGAGCTCAATTTACGAGTCGAATATTCTGAACATTTCTAGACAATGTGTTTTTTTTTTTTTTTTTTTTTAAACAAAGTACACATCTCTGATAAAACGCAGTTGAGACAAAAGATAATAAAATAGAAAAAATACATTTTTGCTTCCATAGAGTAATTCTTTTTTTATACCAGTAAATTTTTTTTTTAACCAGTAAATGAAAATTTCAGATTGCGATGTTCGACTGGTTGACCATGAGCTTCGATGTAGACTCGCGGCCGTGCGAGCCGGGTGTAGATCGAACAATATACACACGCATACGCGAACCCGAATCAGGCCGACAAAAAAAAGTCAACGCGACCGAATAAATATGATTGTAAGTCCGTGCCTGTTATTATGTAAACAGATCGAGGCGCAATTAACTGTTCGTTCGTCTCACCGGCTCGCCGAGTTATTCACACAACAGCGGCAACGCACGGTGGTAATCGAATTTTTGTTTCTTTTTTTTTCCGCTCGACCGCATAAGCGAAGTTATAACGGTGTCACGTTAGGCTTTGAAGAGCACGTACGGTACGTTATATGTATAAAAAAACCGCCTCGGTGCCGGGAAGGCAATTTCGGACGTTCTTTACCAACGCCATAAATTTTAACGAAATTGGTGAAAAAAAAAAGTAAGAAATATTTTCGCCAGAAACTTAACGTTAGTTAAAAATCTCGAGCAGTTGTTCGCGCAGTTTTTCGGGGATAAATCGTAATGTCTGTCACTCACCTCTGCCAGTTATCTTCTCCGTATCGCCTCTAGCGACGAGTCGTAGTTTCGCCAGAAAAAAAAAAATAAAAAATAATCCCTAGGGTAGACCGGCTTCACGTGTAAAGAAACGTCTGTACTCCTGTTCAGCAAGCTCCGGATCCGTGCGATTCTTTCCCGTCCGATATATCGCGAAATATTCGTTCGTTATTCTCTGCGACGTATAAATAGCTCGAGGCACTCGAGGCTCGACGAAGAACTTAGGAATTGTCGCTCGAGAAAAACTTCGTATCGAGAGGACGGCAACGGGTTTTTCGTTTCTTGTGGAATCGATGCGAATTTTTCAACAGGCACGAATATTCAGGGGAACAGCTCCGGTCGGACTGAAGACGCCGGTAGCACGAGACAGATTAAATAGGGATTCGTTGGTCGTCGTGGTTCGGCCGTGTTCGGCCACGCTCCGCAGCGCCTCACCTCGGGGCACTCGCACGTTGCATGCGAGACGTCGCCGACCCATCGGATATAAGACGACGTAATAATTCGGGAGAATTTTCGTGCACGTAATGTCATCATGCCGTTCTGCCTGGTCGGGAGTGAGAATTGGCGGAAAAATTTGTTGATTTCGATTATCATTTAAAAGATCGAGGTAAAAAGAGAATGTTTCGATTAGGAGACTCGAAATATCGCGGTACGGAACAACGGGTGTTGCATCACCTGTGGGTTAAGGGCTTAAAGACATGTGAAACGACTCAGTCGGTAACCAAAAACTGTAATGAATGCGATTCAGAGACCGTAGACTTTTCGGGAAAAAGCAAAGCATTAGCGGATGTACAATTTAATATCGCGTCCGATGATGCTTACGTTTTATCCGAAACGTCAAACGGTTTTAAATGGCATTGATTCGAAAAATGCATCTATCTCTCTCGCACTCATATGTCACGTGGTACATCTTTCACATGGCCTTAAGGGCATGTGTTACAGACTCAGTCGGTAACAAATCGCCTTCCCTGTTTTCTCCAAAACGATTGATACGACGAGCTAAAGCAAATTAGGTTTTCATACTTATGTCTGTTGACTACAAAAACCTAATTTGATTTCGGTCGAAGCATCAACCATCACGGAGAAAATAGGGAAAGCGATTTGTTACCATCGGAGCATCGATACGTGTGTGTCACATGCCCTTAAGGGGAAGTGAAATATCGCGGTCGGTAATGAAAACTGTAATGAACTTTCCTCAAGGGTGCTAATTTTTTTGTGGAAAAATCAAAATTCGTGCCGGATGCACACGGTAATTTCGCATCCAGCCCGAATTCATTTTTTTCTCCAAAAAATTAACACCATTGAATGAAGTTAATTTGAAAATTGCAACTATCTCTCTCACACTGATGACCCCGTCACGTGACTTTCACTTCCCCTTATGGGCCTCGTGATACATACTCAGTCGGTAACAAATCGGTTTTCCTAATTAGTTAATTTAATTAGTTTTTCATGCATCTATACATAGCCTACGAAAACCTAATTCACTATCGTCCGAAATACTGACAGTCGCGGAGAAAATAGGAAAACTTAATTGTTACCGACTGAGTCTATATCACATGACCTTGACCATACAGTACAAGGTGGGTTAAACAGTTGCTGTGCGAACTCGACTTATGGACCGAGATAAACTACTATAATTAACCAATAAGTTTAATTATTGTTATAATTGACCTAATCAATTTTTTGTATAATACTTTTAACGTAATTAATTAATTAATTGATTAGATATGTATTAATAATCGATGGCAATTAATTTCGTACAACGTGTTGTTGTAAAGCATAACGCATGTCATCGTGTACAGTCATCGCAGGTACGAAGTGCAAAACACTATAAAATAATGCAGGAGATTATTCGTTCGATGATGCGAACAATTGACAGTTGCGAGCGGTATTGACCCTCCGATGCTAAGCGGAAGATCCACATGACGATACAATAGCACTACCGGAAATTCACGCCACTCCCGAATATGCATGTACGCTTCTATCTATGAATCATTAAAGTTCACCGTCGTCAGTAATGTTCATAACACACGCGCAGAGCGTCGTAACAGTGAATTCTTTGCACAAAAATTATACATTTTTTTTGTTTATTTAAATTCATTGGCACAGTTGTATGTCATTTAGGCCCGATTTGCAGTGTATTTACGTGAAGATTAGGTCAATCGTGAAGCTTTATAATCACGGTCAACGTCAGTGACGAGCGCGATTACGAAGTATACAGCCCGCGCGTGCACGTAAGACCAATGCGTCATTTCAAGATGAGCAATGCGCACGGTGCAATACACGAATTTTTCGTAAATAGTGGTTCTAGGCTTTAAGATCATGTGAAACACTATGGAGTTCGAGAGAAATAGCATCAGTGATGCTCTCGGCGGATGGAGAGAGACAGGCTGAGAAAGTGCTTCACATCACCTCATGTGAAGGTGAAACACACGTATCGATGCTCCGATGGTAACAATTCGCTTTCCCTATTTTCTCCGTGATCGTTGATGTTTCGACCAAAATCAAATTAGGTTTTTGTAGTCAATAGATATAAGTATGAAAACCTAATTTGCTTTTGCTCGTCCTATCAATCGTTTTGGAGAAAACAGGGAAGGCGATTTGTTACCGACTGAGTCTGTAACACATGCCCTTAAGGTGATGTGAAACACGTTCTCAGGCTGCGTCTCTCGCTCCGCCGAGAGCGCCACAGAGAATATCTCTGTCGCACTCCATAATGTTTCACATCATCTTAAGAGGCGCTACTAGGCCTTCAGAGGTGAAAGTCACGTGACCGCGTCACGAGAGTCCAAAATGTTATTAACATTTTCGACTCAAAATTCTCAATTGTATTGAATTAACAATGTTATTAACAAATTGATGAAAAATAAAATTCTTCAATAAATCTCCCGGAAACCTAACTTTTTTTATGATAATAATTCGTTCATTTTTCTGAATAGGTATGAGTTTTTTCAAATTTTTGATTCACTTTGAATTTTGTGACTTTCTACATATTTTCCTCGTATAAAAAGAAAAAATTTCAAAGTGAATTTACAAATTTGAAAATTGTTGCCTTATAGTCGACAAATTGGATCTTACCGGAGCTTCCTATTAGTTCAAACAGGTAAAATGTGATATAAATTATAGAATATTAAAATTTTCGACCCCGAATGTATTTCAATGAGGTCACTAAAAAAAGTAACTAACCCGTTTATTACCGGGGGGGGGGGGGGGGGGGGGGCAGGGGGCGAAGCGGGTGGGTGGATTGAATGACAAAGCGAAAAGTGCCGCGACGAGCAATCTTCATTGCCGATGGAGGTCTAAACATGACTTTCGATGAACCTTGTCGTTACCCTCGATTACAGGAAATAGTGAAATGCTGAAATAACCCAACAAAAAAGGGGAAAAAAAAACTAAACTGTCATTGGCAATGCGGCTGACTTACGAATGCCAAGAGCATGCTCGATACATGACTCGCAGATAATAAAATCTGAACTCGAAACCTTGCACAAAGATAAGACCGTTTAATCTGTCTTCGCCTACCCGGTAAAATTAAATTTTATCAGTCGACCCCGACGATGGACCGTGCGTTTTAAATCGTCCTACACTCTGATTCATGATACACTTCCCCACCCCCATTCTCTGTAAGCCTATCTTTTTTAAAGGCGGCGTTCCATGTCAAGTCCAATGGCTCAAAACCCTGACCCGCTTACATCATGCTGAAAGTTCGTGACTTTGTAGCAATTTTTGCTACAAAGTTCGTGATGTTTTAACAATTTTCGCTTCCTCTTTGAGGAAATCATAACAAATTATGGAGAAAAAATTTTTTTTGAGATTTTAATGAAAAGGTGTTCAGAATGTTCCAAAACATCGAAAAATCACCTGTAGAAAAAATGTCCGGATGTATGTTTGTGAATCGGACGCGAAACATTCAAGTCGCTATAACTCGAGAACGCTTCGACCGATCAAGCTGAAAGTTCACGCACAGCATGTTAATGGTCAATGGTTCCGCAAAAATTCATCCAAAAATGTTCAGTTGTTTTTTTTTTTGTAGACCACTTTTAATTTCTTCGAAAATGTCTGTGCGCACCTAGCATGAGTGCTAGGGGGAATCGGGATGGGATCCGTAAAAACCCAGAAGGATTTAAGGGTGAAAAATGGAACAAATATATATATATATAGGTATAATATTTTGGGCCCTTTGACTTGACGCGGAATGCTCCATACATACTCATATACATATATACATGTATATATATATACATATACATATTATATCGAAAAGTTCTTGCGCCTACGCACCCAAAACGGGAATCGCCGTTTAGGAATCAAAAGGGCGTAACTTTTGAACTTTAAACCGGGACTTGAGTCCTTTTGACCGTCGCTCATCGATCTTACGACGAAAATGACAGAGAGGCGATGGAAAAGTGTGTCGTTTCCACGAGCCGGACGATGAAGCACGATCATAGCTGCGCAAATAATATTGTATTCTTACACGCGGATCGAAGTTCGAAAATGATTTTCCTATCGAGACGAGGTGGCGAGCGTGACTTTAAGCGTAGCTGTTACAGCAGCGAACCAGCGCGCAGTGGCACGGGCTGTCGTGCCCGAGGAACGCCCGTACGACTTGTCTGTCGCGAAAATTGTACTGTAACGCCGGTAGACACTTGCCGTGCCACGGTTCGAGTGCACCCTTTGTATCGGCATTAAGCAATTTAGCAAGTAACGAGGAACTTACAACCAACAAAGGAAACTCTGGACACACGTATAGTTTGTAGCTAAACCGAGGATGCTTTTGCTCGGGTAACTTTTCGACGTATATTTTCAATTTTTATTTTTATATCACTCGGTGGAAAAATTACCATTTTCACACCTTGTGAAATAAGACTTTGTACTCGCCTTCGGCTGCTCGTGCAAACGCATACTCGACAGAAAAAGTTTTTTCGCACTCGTATCAAAATGTACTATTGCGATACTAGTGCGAAAAAGCGGTCTTTTCGACGAAGGTTGGTAATCGCGAAAAACCTTCATTTTCCCACAGAGTGAAATAAAGTCCTTTTTTAATACCAATGCAAAGGGCTCTGGGGATAAATTCGCAATGCAAAGGGCTCTGGGGATAAAAAGGGGTACAGTGGAGGGATATTTTTAAGCGATTTTTATTATAGAATTTCACTAGGGTCATCAAACCTACGCCGAGGGAAATTGGATGGATAGATTCGTTTATTTCGCGTTCTGAGGACCAGACTGAAAAAAAATGCTGGCGGGCTGTCAATGACAAAAATTGTTATTTCAACTCTACTTTCAATTCTTACAATTCCATATGACATTAAAAACACGACGGCAAGACTGCCAAGGTGACATGTTATCGTTTAAAACCCATATGCAATTGTAAGAATTGAAAGTAAAATTTTAAATAATAATTTTTTTCTTTGGCAGTCCGCAAGTGAATTTTATTTGTCATAGATTTTTTTTTCAGTGCAAGAACACCGTGCATCAAAATGCAACAAACCGGGCTCAAGCATAGCAGATCGCGCAGAAAGGAATACAATTCAAAGGTACCAGAAAATAAAATAATGACATAATAATATGCAACATGGTAACAGTAAAAATAATATGAATAATTGTTTAAGGTAGTTCGAGCGGCATAGGCGCGCCAAACGCGAGTTTCACGGAAAAATTCAAACATTTCTCGCCGAGATAAAAGTCTGAAAAAATCAACCATATGGGAGGTGCTGCAAATACTGTTTCTGTGTAATAATAATTCCAAAATGTTATTGTCAAATTGACAATAAAAATAATTGTTCAACAAATTACACGACAACTTAATTTTTTTCCATAAAAATGATTCGTTTATTTTTTTGAATACGTATGAATTTTTTCCAAATTTTTTGTAACTTCTGAAAATCATTTTTTTTCTATGTTTAAGCTGTGAAAAAACGCAATTTTCAATGATTACAAAAAAATTCTAAAAAAATTCATACGTATTCCGAAAAATAAACGGATTATTTTTATGAAGAAAAATAATTAAGTTGCCGGGTAATTTGTTGATTAATGATTTTTATCTTCACTTTGTTAATAACAAATTGGAATTATTATTTCTCAAAAAGAATCTTTGCAGCACCTCCCATATACTTGATTTCCTTCAGATTTTTATCCCATCGAGAAGTGTGTGAAAATTTCTCTGAAACTCACGTTTATCGGGACTATACCGCTCGGAAAACCGCAAAATGGAATAATATTTTTATGAATCGATCTGATCATCTTTCAGTCGACGATCGACGTAAATCGTCGATATTGAGTAATAATTAAAAATCGAATGAAAATACATTATTCCGTTGAGCATGTCGAATAGAGGTTGCAACAGTATAATCGCATAGCTCGACGAGCGAGTAAAAACGTCAATGCAGACCACGCGACGGCGCAAACAGACATTGTACTGATTTAACTATTAAGTCGTGCGGTTGTTGATATTCAATGAGTCAACTCTTATTGTTCGGAGTGGATAGAGATCAGAGAATAATAACGCGTGTGCAGGTAACGAAAATATACATTTTTTGTCGCATTCATAACGCGTGTTACGGAAAAATACATAGGATAATATCGTCGTTAGGAAAAACATAGCGTGCTTTGGGCTTTTCGTAATTATACGTGAATATTTTTTATATACATTGTAAAGTTGTTTGTTTATCCCAATTTTCAAGAAACCGGGCGACTCCGTAAGGCCCCGATTCTTCCTTTTAAGAAATTTCCTCCTAGGCCTTGACAACTATTTACCTAGTGCACTATTCTGATACTATTCTGTGGCTCTCGGCGAGTTGAGCACTGTATGCTGTGCGCAACAGCGTCGTGCACTATCGTTGTATGCGAACAAACTCATTTTTCGCCCGGAAGTACATCACTTCCGGTTTGAAAATCTCATTTTTTGACCGGAAGTGGATACGTCATTTTCGGTCTGAAAATCTCATATTTCGACCGGAAGTGGATACGTCATTTTCGGGCTGAAAATCTCATGTTTCGACCGGAAGTGGATACGTCATTTTCGGTCGGAAAATCTCATATTTCGACCGGAAGTGAATACGTCATTTTCGACCGGAAGTGACGTTATTTCTGAAAATACTCCCTTTCGGTGTGAAAATCTCATTTTTCAACCGGATATTGCGTCATACTGGAAATACGTCGCTTCCGGTCAAAAATCTCATATTTCGACCCGAAGAGACGCCATACCGGAAACACGTCAGTTCCGATTTCAAAATCTCATTTTTCGATAGTAAATTTCCTTTGATATTGCTGAAAAAACGTAATAAAAGAAAACGTAACTTCCTATGTGAGGAAGCAAAATTTCATTAAAATATAGAAATAGAAGTATCGTACGATGCAAGTACGTACAGAATCGTGGGAGAATATCGATCGTTAACCTTGACCCCTATGCGAAGATTATATTCCAGCGGAATATTTTCCCATGTGCAACTATCTTAAAGCCGAGCCGTTAATTTTTTATTTCTTTTATTTTTTTTTTCTTCGAACGTTGCTGATTCAGCGTCGTCTTTCTGAACTTCCCCGGCTTCCCCGATAACCCAAGACGAAAGCGTGTACAGCGGCTGATCTAAAACACTTTCCGCGTTTTTATTCGACAATTTGTAACCGACGAATTGACATTTCGACCCTCTTCGTTATACATTCTCCCTCGTCCGACGGTTTTCTGTCTGTGTCAGTGAAGTTCCTTTCTTTTTTTTCTTTCCTCATAGTTTCAATACAATTGAGCCGACAGCTCGTCGCTCATCAACAATCACGTGATAGCCGCGAGGTTCGTGACAGTGGACGCAAATCGTCCGTCCAAACAGCTCGAATAATTCATTTCCCTAAAGCGAACATGAATATTCTAAGCGTTTGATTTTTTTATGAGCGATGATTCAAGAATTCAAGGCGCCGGAAAATAGCCGATGCAAATGGAGTTTCCGACTGATTCGACGAGCCCGATATGGTGTAAAGGTTGCCGAAATGTTGCGAAAAAATAATGAAAATGCAGATGCGAAATGTAGTAATAAAAAAAAAAACAACGAAATAATACTCGTAACTGTACCGAAATCGAACAATCCGTCGAACGATAATTACTTCCGAGGTAGTCATGAAAAATTCATAGCGACGCGCACCCACGACAAGGCCTCTTAACTAATCAAAGCTCCGGACCGCATTTAGGCGGACCGGACTTTCGCCCGAAATCGAGAAATCAACGTATCACATTAAATGCCCGCTGCTCCGAATTATGTGGGAATTAATTAAGTTTCGACATCAGGATTATCGGCGAAAAAATCCTTTATTTCTACAGTTTGAACTATAGGACAGTTGTAATTTCTAATAATGAAAATCTTCTCTTTGCGTCCACAACAGTGGACTCAAATCGTCCATCCAAGCAGATCGAATAATTCATTTCCCTAAAGCGAATATGAATATTCTAAGCGTTTGTTTTTTTTATGAGCGATGATTTAAGAATTCAAGGCGCGGGAAAGTATCCGATGCAAATGGAGTTTCCGATTGATTCGACGAGCCGGATATGGTGTAAAGTTTGCCGAAATGTTGCAAAAAAATAATGAAAATGCAGACGCGAAATGTTTTTAAGTTACTACATAGTAACTTAAAAAAAAAACGAAATAATACTTGTTACTGTACCGAAATCGAATGATCCGCCGAACGATAACTACTTCCGAGGTAGTCATGAAAAATTCATAGCGACGCGCACCCGCGACAAGGCCTCTTAACTAATTAAAGCTCCGGGCCGCATTTAGGCGGACCGATTGTCCTCGGACTTTTGTCCAAAGTCAAGCAATCAACGTATCACATTAACTGCGCTCTGCCTCGACTTGTGTAGGAATTAATTGAGTTTCGACATCAGGATTATCGACGAAAAAATCCTTTATTTCTAGAGTTTGAACTATAGGACAGTTGTAACTTCTACTAATGAAAATCTTCTCTTAGGAAGACATTTACAGGTTTTTTTTAAACATATTGTTTTTGGGTTTTTAATACTATCATTGACACTCTTTTCGTTCGATGCTACGTGTAAAAAAAAAAATGTTCAGGGTGAAACAGATGCATCTTTTCTCAAATCAAGGATTCGAGGACTTTCGATCGGTCGGTTAAAAAATTCACCGCCGATCGGGTCACTTGTAGGCAAAAAAACAAAAATCACACAAACGTCGACACATCCGCGGAAGAAGTTGAAGAGATAAATTTAATGAATTTTTTTTTTTTTGTAATAATTACGATTTTTGTGTAATCCACGACACGTCTAGGCATATTCGTAATCAACAAACTACGCTCCGTTACATCGATTGGAATAATTCATCATCAGAGCCGAATAATTCGAGAAAATTTGCGTTAGAACATTAGCTGAATTTATATATATAATATATTTTTTTTTATTCAGGAAGTACTCGAGCAACTAGTCATCGGCTCCTATTTTTGTAAATTGCTCGAATTTCGTCGAATCTAAAACGTCTAATAATTGATTTTCTCGACCTACGGACTCGCTAAGATCTACGAAGATAATTGTTTAGTGTTGTTTTTGGCCGTCCTCGGTCTGACTTACGCCCCACACCGGATGAGTACCGTCGCCCTTCTTCTCGGCAACTTTTTTAATCAGGTTATCCGAGGCGGTCTTGCGATCGTAAGCCCAACCGAGCTTCGCGAAAAAATCTATCCACATCGTCGTCATGTTCAGGCCGTAATTACCAAACTCCGCCGCCTTGTAGTCCCATGGAAATACGTGATGGTAATTGTGCCAACCCTCTCCCATACTCATCAGCGAGACGTACTTGTTCTCTGCTGGTGAGATTGTCCTGAAAATTTTTTAATATAAATTTCAAATTAATATTATTACCTAAATTTCGTGAATTCAATGTTACAAATTCAATTTTATAAATTTTATTTCATGGATTCAATTGTATGAATTTCGTTTCATTATTTGTATTTTTTATTGACCGTAAATGATTCGAAATAAAAAAAAATGCAATTTTATTTTTTTGTTTTAGGTTGGACTAACTTGTCGTAGCTTCGATATCCCCAGATGTGCGCGAAGCTGTTCACTGACCACGAGAAATTGAGGAACATCACGTAACGTATGAAAGCCTGCGACAGTATTGCGTAATACCAGTCCTCGTTCCACAGATAGACGGGAATGATGACCGGCAGAACGAAGCACACGAGCAATTTCAATAGACGAAAGTACCTGCAAACATTGAATATTATTCTCAGACGATATTTCTTATTTCATCGAAAATTGGGACGATGCAAGTATAAACCGAAGGGACATTTCCGCGCTCGGCGTATCGACGATAGCGCCGATTCATCGAGCGGAGCCGATACATAATTTTGCGCAAGCGCCTTCCTCGGATCGGCAGCGTGATCTGGCCACCGATTGACCCGAACGACCCTAGCGGAACTGGTGCAACCATGGATTCGGAGTTGCATCGTAGTCTCAGTCGCACTAGGGTTGACTAGACATGCAACTGCGAGTTGCAATGACTATGACTAGACTCTGGGTAAATGAGACATATCGCTTTGTTCAAACTTTCAACCATTGTGCAACTCTGTTTTGATGGACTCGAGCGATCCTTATGCAACTACAAATCAAATAAATAATACAACGATGGTTGCAAGGGTTACAGGAAATGATACATACAACGATGGTTGCAAGAGTTACAGGAAATAATACATACAACGATGGTTGCAAGGGTTACAGGAAAAACGCCGTTAAAATAATAGTTAGACGCGAATCTGGAGCAAGTCAAAATTCTGAACATTGTGCATCAGTCTATCACACCGGTCTAATTGAGATGACCGTCGGCAGACTTCGATAAGTCTGCCGACGGTCATCTCAGTTCCGTTAGGGGATTCAGCCTTATCGACACGTGTCTATCCAATTTTCTACTAAGGATAACTGTGCTGAAATTTCGGATAGAACGTCACCGTAAGAAGTATTTTTTAATTCACCTCGAAAATCTATGATTTTTGGTTGTTCGTAATTATGGACTATAAGCTTCAATTCCTTCACTACGAGGCTTAGGAAACTAAAAAGCTTAAAGAATTGTACATCAATTTACACAGGCGTGTATGAGAGCATGCTGCAGTAGAGAAATTTTACAGTTCTTCATCGGGACGTTTTTTGAAGTAATAATTACTTTATTAAAATCAAAAGAAAATTGTTAAAAAATTTTAACCAATAGATTGATCCGTTGATTGATTTCCGTGTTAAAATGTCAGATAGAATGTCACTGTAAGAAACATTTTTTTAATTACCTCGAACGTCTATGATTTTTGTTTGTCTATGATTATCGACTACAAGCTTCAATTCCTTCACTACGAGGCTTTCGACACTAAAAAGCTTAGAGAATTATGTATAAATTTTCACAGGCGTGTACGAACCCATTGAGCATGCTGCAATAGAGAAATTTAACAACTTTTTCATCGGGAGTTTTTTGAATTATTAGTTACTTGATTAGAATCAAAAGAATATTATAAAAAATGAAAATCAATACATTGATCGTACAATAATCTACAATTGTGTCGTTAAATCGTGTTGATTCTTTTTTTTTGCGAACTTTTCACAAAATCGAACAACCGGATCGGCGAGAACGTCGCTCATGTCTATCTGACGACCTCGTCTCAGTACTTCCGGATGCTTTCTCATCATGAGCCATCCGACGTGGGAGAAGAAAAAGCCACGCTTGCTGTTGTGAGGGTCGGCGTCGGTCTCCGTGTACTTGTGATGCACTCTGTGGTCTCTCACCCAGTTGAAGATGGAGTTCTATAAAAAAAAAAAAAAAAGATTATGTATAAAATAGATTAAATACATATAGATTAAAATAAATATATTATTCATAACATCGAGTTCTATAAAAAAAATCATAAAAATATATACTTTTAAAAAAATTTTATCAAAGCGACGCAACGAGAGCCGAAACTTCTCGGCATACTCTTCTCGGAACTGCCAAATATACAAACTCCGCGATAGTCACACGAGAGGCTCGTGAAAGTTCCTGATCGAGACAAGGGAGCTTTGTCTACACAAAGGCGAGCTGATGTGACTCGGAGGGCTTCGTCGTCATCGATCGGACGATCGATGAGAGTTCTGGATCGAAACCGCGACTTGTGCAGTCAAGCTTGTCGAGCAGACTTATTATAATATCGTATTATTTGACGTTAGATGCTGAGATCTAGGCTTTGTCTTTCGGTTGTGTTCGATTTAGAAGATAATCGAGATCGTGAGATCGTATACGATCGAGCATACCGGTGCTCTCGCAGTCGGTAACCGTGATTTCCGGTTTTTTTTTTCACCGTCCGGCTGTTTTCGTTCATACACACACGAAATATTATAAATCATATTGTACTGGACGTACTGAGATTCTGTCAAAATATATATTTCGCAAGAATATTTGTAACATTTATGAGTAAAATGATTACTTGTCGATAATTTGCAAATAATGTTCGATCGAGTAAGCTAGTCGTGTCGATCGTGTTGATCCGCGATAAATTTGAAGGCTTCTGATCAATTGGTGACGAGCGAAGCGATGGATGGGTAAAACCCGGTACACGCAAATAATTGCTATCGATATTAAATACCTATTTTGTTATTCGAAACAAAGGAACAATCTTGAGGAAAAGAAGCGACAAGCGAGACGTTTTTCGACCCGGCGTAAGATACGTCTAGGCACGAGATAATTTCGATCTGGCGGAAGATACGACTACGAACAAAAGTCCAATGATTCGGATCGATTGAGACAATTAGTCTGCATATCTCCGTTCGTTTCCGTGCAAAATGTGTTTATTATATTTTTATCTGCTATTCATGACGTCAATGTAAATTTCGAGCTCTATATTGAAACAAAAATTCGCTTGCGGGCTGCCAAAGATTTTTTTAAAATATCAATTCTACGTTCAATTTTTACAATTCCATATGATATTGAAACGATGGCGGCAACGCTGACAAGGCGACAATCTTACCGTTTCAATTCCGTATGGAATCCTAAGAATTAAAAGTAGAATTGAAAATGTTTTTCTTTGGCAGTCCGCAAGTGAATTTTACTTGAGTCATTGATATTTTTTTTCAGTGTACTGTTCTCTCCACCTGCAGATCTACTGGCAGATTGTTGTGGCTAAGGCGCTTTCGCCCCCGCTATGGGACTATGGAATTTAGAAACCGGAGGTTGAAAATTCCTCAGATTTACCGGAAACAGGTCACTTCCGGTTTGAAAGACGCATTCTTCGATCAGGTGTTACGTCGTACCAGTAATACTTCATATCCGGTTTGAGAATCGCATTTTTCGATCGGAAGTGACCTCATTACTTGAAATAGTACGTCAAACCCAGTTTGAAATTCTCTTTTTTTAGACCGGAAGCAACGGCATACCGGAAATACGTCACTTCCGATTTGAAAATGTTATTTTTAGACCAAAAGGAATGTCATACCGGGAATAAGTCACTTCCGGTTTGAGAATGCCATTTCCTGAAAGTAAGTACCAAAAGTGAAGTCATACCGGAAAAAAGTCACATCCGGTTTGAGAATGCCATTTCCTGAAAGTAAGTACCAAAAGTGAAGTCATACCGGAAAAAAGTCCTTCCGGTCCGAAGGTCACATTTTTTTAGACCGGAAGCGACGTCATACCGGACATGCATCACTTCCGGTTCGAAGATTCCAGTTTTGGACCGGAAATACGTCCAGGATGACTTCACTTCCACTTCAATATTTGGCAAATATAAAATAAAAAATTTAAATATCTCGAGAAGCAGGGCAAATAATAATTTTAGCATTATTGATGAACGCCTTCTGTTGACTACGAAGAACCATCGAATAAATAAAATAACGATATCAAACGAGGTCCGTATTACCTCGAGGTGGATAAAATAACGATATAACGAGGTGGGTATGTTAGGAGGAAGTGAAAATACCTCGCCAGCGACGAGAAAGCTGATGAGCAGAACAATTCTCAGCGGCAAGGTGGCCTTGTAAGATCGATGGGTCCAGTAACGATGAGCACCTCCGGTAACTCCAAACCCGGCGGTTCCACACAAGAAGCAACCTTGATAATGGATGAACGACGATTTATTCGTAAAAGCGATAAGTGGAATTACAAAAAAAAAATAAAAAAAATAAAAAAAAGATACACTATATAAATGTCTTGTCGAGCGGATGCCATCTTACCCCACAGTGTCAGCAACTTGTGTTCCAATATGGGATACGTAAACAAGCCGTACAGCGCTATGGCGTGAAATGTAAAAATATGGACGACGTTTGACCAAATCACCGGAGTCTTGAAGTCGAACCATCCTTCGTTCTGCTTCTCCGTCACCGAGCTCTCGACCGCATCCTTGTCCTCAACGTCTTCGCTCCGGATCGCGAGATCCTTCAGATCGTCGCTCGTCTCGTCGCGCATCGTCTCGTTCGGCGGCATTTTTTTGCTGTTAGTTTCAACGCCTGAAATATTAAACGTGTCTTACAGCATGTTCTCATTTTTTACAAATTTTTTTCATTCATTTATGTTTTTGCAAAATAAACTTCCATTTTGAAAAAAAAAAATTTGGATACAACTCGTCAAATTTTCGTGTTCGTTTAATATCGAACATGAAAATTCGACGAGTTGTTACTTCCTTTAAAAAATTAAATTAAAAATTTAAAAAATTAAATAATGATAATGACGTCAATATGAATTAATTGCATTGCATCGATAAGAAATTTCATCGATCTATATTTTAATAATAATAATTATCATTATAATAATGGTAAATTTGAAAATGCTCCGCACAGTTCTCTCGCCTATGCCACAGTGTGCGATACCTATAATTACACCCCGTATAATTACGAAAATTATGCACAGGGGACCTGCGTCATTATACCGGGAGTATAATTTCTTACGATATTTCAAAAGTAGAGACCCCAGAATTCATACGATTTTAATGAGCCGCAGATTATTTTCTTCGTTGGAAGATGCTCAAAGAAATTACCGATCTACATTTTTTGTATGTCTCCTCCGTTCCCACACAGCACGAAATACTTTGATACATTTTAGATACATTTTATATCTTTCAAATCTTACGAAACATATGAAAATAATATTTTGAAATATTCTATCAAAAAAATTCCAACGAAACCTTTCTTAAATATTTCGGAAAGATATGTTAAATACGCGCACGCGCTACGCGAACGGAGCACGTGATTTAGGACGGTTTCCCCGAAAATGCGTAGATCGCGATCGCCGCGTTCGAGAAGGGATCGAGGAAGGCTGTGGTCGCCGAACGATCGATGAGCGAGGTACGAGAGAGATTTTGTCGAGCGATAACGTGGTCGTGAGCGAATTCGTGTGGAAAACTATTACTTTCTGTACCATGTCGAATAATAAATATTGATTCTGTTTGGAGTGAATTGGACGATCGATTGAATAGAGCGAGAGACCCGGCGACCCTTTCCTCCCAACCCGAGACCCGAAGCGCTCAAATCGGTGCACGCTTTAACACATACATAATCCTTCAATAAATCTGAAATATTTCTGAAACATAGGGATAAAATATTTTTGAGATATATTTAATTTCACGTTTCACCGAAATACTTTCACGAATGTTTCCGTGGTAATGCGCGTGTTTGTATTCGATTTTGATTGGCATATTTCACATTTCGTTGAAATGTAAAAAAAAGAAAGTTTCAGCGAACCATTTCTGAAGCATTTCAATGTAAGATTCATGGAAATGAAAATATTTTCAATATCTTTTTAAAACACTTCACAAATATTTTTCAATATCCATAAAATATTTTCATCATTTCAAACATATTTACGTGTTATGTCGGTTAGTTAAAAAAAGTTTACCCCATCGTATTACATTATTACATTATTTAATTCCTCAATAAAAAAAAACAACAACAACAAAAACAAAACAAAAATGCACATTTAAATTCGCACCGTTGACTGGACCGAACGGCGTTCGGGGAATGGTGAATAAACACGAACCAGGTCAATAACACTGACGCGTAGTTTTAGCCGGTGCCCTTACCGGCCGATAAGTCACGTACCAGCGAATTGTTGCATGAGTTTAGTATCAATTTTTACCGCTATGGTTTCAGCGATCACCTGACTCGGCGAAAAAAAACTCACTCAGAGCTCATCGATTTACTCCCGCGTGCCACCCCACCACACGATACGCCGTCCTCTGTTTCGATCCAAGGTTATATCGAAGCTGTCGTAGGTCAGACTGCATGCCAGTCCACGTGTACTCGATTATTTTGTTTTTCTCTTTTTTCTATCAACACGTCAATGGACTTCTATCGAGCGCACAATTGATTATATGCGTTTAAGGTAATCCAGTCGAGAAGGGGTCGGCGATGTTGGTCCACGGAGCTGAGCTTCGGTCGTGCACAAGCCGGAAGTACGGATTTTATTTCTTCACTCGACTGTATCTAAAAAAAAAAAAAAATGTAATAAAAAAAATGACTAAACGATAAATGCAAATTTTGTTGAATTCTTAATAGCTCTTATGATCTTTTTATCTGCATCTGTTTTTCCAGCAATTTTCCCGCAGCATTTAATTTTTTTTTCTTTTTTTTTTGCTGTTTTTATTTACTTATTTCGAGACGTCGCCGAGCCGTTTCCGCCCGGTCTCGATGCCGACGTCAATGTTGCTAACGGCAGAGATCAACTTTTTTTTTGTCGAACCGGTCCGATAACAACACGATTTTGCTCTCTCTCAATCGACACCGGGAGACCGAGCTTCGTCGATTGATTTTTTCATTTTTAGATGCGCGAATGCAATAGCCTGAAGCCGTGGCGAGACGCCTCGCGCAAACCCCTGGAAGAACGGTGGCGCCAATTTCGACCGTTCCATTGCGTGACTTAAGCCTATATGCGACACTGAAAATTTGTACTCAATTTTGTCGAGTAATATCTTGAGAATTTTTCTTTCCATTTCTTGTTACTTCATTTCCGGTATAAATCTCAAACTTTCACCGGAAGTGACGTCACAGAGATTCTTTTTGTAATTTCCCTCAGCTAAAACTCACTTCCGTTGGAAAACTGAAATTTTCAAAACCGGAAGTGACGTCACGATTTTTTTTTATATCTGGAATTTATCTCCAATGCATCCAGCGAGTGGAACATGTGCATTAAGGAGGTCGCAGCGCTTCACAATAGTCAGATTAGTGCTACATTTTTAAGTTGTTTATACAAACGTTTACACATATATTGATTATAGTAAACGGTTATGTGTATTACAGCACATGTCCTTTATTTATAAAATCAAATTGCAATGGATTTGCAAAGATATTTACTGTGGTTTGTGTTAATTTTCGTACCTTTCGTAAACATATTCGTTCAGTTTTTTCAAAGAATAATCCGCAATGTTTCCTTGATTTTGATGTAAGGCTCGTTCTAGCACAACACTGACCTAGCGCAACAATATTTTTGAAAGGTTCAAATAATATTTCTTTGAAATACTGAAAACATGTTATCGAGGGTAAACAAATATTTGGGAAATATTTATAAAACATTTTGAACTATTTTTTTGTCCGCTCATCTTCATCTTCTTGAAATCTTAACATTGAAAGGGTTTAGAAATGTTTCGTTGAAATGTATTTTTAAACATTTCAGCGAAATGTGAAAAAGTGCAGTCCAGTCCAATTTGCATACACAAACCCGCATGAACACGGTACACACTCGTAGAAATATTTCCGTGAAACATGAAATACAATATATTTAAAAACATTATTTTCATATATTTCATGAATATTTCGTAAGACTGGAAAGATTGAAAGTATTTCTAAAATAATTTCAAAATATATCGCGCTATACGGTTAATGACATGGAAGTGGATAAAAGAACGTGTCCGATCATAACAATAAGTCTCCAATGCATTTGGACTTAACCTCGAGTGCAATCAGCGATAGAGGCGAATGAAACTAAGGAACATACGACCATTTATCGAATCACCGTTTTCCCGCAGCAAAACGGTAATTCGGTGCTCGGCTTTTTGGGAACTTTAAACGCTCGAAGTTTAAATATTCAGCAAGTTCGACGACAAGCACTGCATTTCCCGGCTGGCGAGTCTGCGCGCGCACAGCGCTTTGCCGGCCAATACCGACGGGGGAGAAACATCATGGCGTCTTCCCTCCGTAAAGTAATTGTGTGATGATCGCGTCGTGTGTTTGACAATAATCTCCGGGTACCGAGGCGAGAGAAGTTTAGCTATTAAAAAAAAAAAATGGAGTGCATCGTGGCCAGTGTCGATCACATGCGATTTGACATCGAAATAGCGTTGGACGAACAGTATGGAGCGCTATCGTTACCTTTTACCGGCATGGACAGTAAGCGAAACATTTAACTAGGAAACTCAATTTGGAGGTTATATTTTTCACCGAGACGTTCTACTTTTTTAATTATTAAAGAATCCGCGCTGCCATTGGCTATAAATTCGCTACAATTCCGTGTCCACGTGCAATTTTTGGCCCTAGAAATATTCGACGGTTTATCTGTGATTTAATTTTTTGTTCCACTATTTCAGAATCCATCGCTGCGGTATGTCAATTTTATCCGAGAGGAACGTGCACGAAGGGCGCGTCGTGCCCTTTCAGGCACGTCCGTGGCGACAGAACGATCGTGTGCAAACACTGGCTCAGAGGACTCTGTAAAAAGGGCGATCAGTGCGAATTTCTTCACGAATACGACATGACCAAAATGCCGGAGTGTTACTTCTACTCGCGGTTCAGTAAGTTCGGTCGATAAGGTCGCATGTAAAGTATTTTGAGATTTCCTTCTTGAATTCGTCTTAAATTAACATTAACGTGCGTTCGATCGCAGATGCCTGCCACAATAAGGAGTGTCCGTTCCTGCACATCGACCCCGAAACTAAAGTGAGAGATTGTCCTTGGTACGACCGCGGATTCTGCAGGCACGGACCTCTCTGCAGACATCGGCATGTCAGGAGAGTCCTATGCATGGCTTACCTGGCTGGGTTCTGTCCAGACGGTCCCACTTGTAAATTTATGCAGTGAGTACAGAAATCGGCAACAACTAAATTACGCTCGTTTCACGCGATGTGAAAGAGACTCGGTCGGTAACAAGAACTGTAATCAGTTTTTCTTCGTGAGTCTTCGACATTTTTTTTCAAAGGGAAAAACAAAGATAACAATTCAAGCGGCTTCCACGCAATTTGAAAGAGACTCGGTCGGTAACAAAGACTGTAATCAGTTTTTCTTCGTGAGTCTTCGACATTTTTTTTCAAAGGGAAAAACAAAGATAACAATTTAAGCGCCTTTTGCGCGATGTGAAAGAGACTCGGTCGGTAACAAGAACTGCAATCAACTTTTCTTCGTGAGCCTTCGACATTTTTTGTCGGAGGCAAAAAAAACAAGATAAAATTTTACGCGCTTTACACGCGATTTGAGACAGACTTGGTTAGTAATGAAAGCTGTAATAAATTTTGCTCCCGTGATTCTTTGACGTTTTGCGCCAAATGCAAGTTATCATCGTCCTCATCCAACAGTCGAGCAGACGCGGAATATATTTGGTCTTTCGCAAAAAAGTGTTGCGGCCTCGCAGAAAGATAGATTACAGTTTTCGTTAACGACTGAGCCTTGAGACAATTTTTTGTCGTAGAAATAATATTAAATTGCACGATATAAGTGGACACGATTTGATGTTAACAAATTCTTCATTTCGGGGCTACACGCTAATATATTTTTTATCACTGATCACGAATCTGCCGCTTATAATTATTATATTCGTAAACTCAATAATTAATAAATACAAATCTTCCGTAAAATTCAAAAAATTTAAAATCTCATAAAATTGAAACGGTTTGATCGATCCTTGCATAATTAAGTCGAGATGTTCCTTCATTCCCAAAGCTTCTGTGATAAAGCATTTTGTTTATTGTCTGCTTCCTTATAGAGGAAGCTCCGCGAATAAAGCAAAGTTATTAGATTCATAGGAAAATTTCAATAATTAACTTTTTTCAACGTCAACCTCGTGTTCGTCTGTTATGCAAAACGCCTGGCCGATTACGGTTTTGCGCGAAAAATGCACCAAACTTGGGCTTCAATTTCTCGGATCTGTGCATCTACTTCCTTTTTAACGAAAATACAGGGCCTTAGAAAAATATTTTAAAAAATCATTAACTCAATAATCCAAAATGAACAGAAATTGATCAACGAATATTTTGAACTTTCCAGTCCACGCTTCGAGTTACCGGCTGTGCAGGATATGCAACCGAAGGAGGGAAAGAAAGTGATGATAACGTGTCACTTCTGCGGCGAGGGTGGCCACAAAGCGATATACTGCAACAAATTGCCGTCTGAGGTGAGAGAAGCGCAGGCCAGACAGGAGCAGGAGGGCGGCGGTTCGCACGCATCTCACTATCACCACATGAATATGCACAACGGTCCACCGCCGCGTGGTCCTCAGAAGCCGCTGGAGGAGGTCACCTGTTACAAGTGCGGCACGAAAGGTCACTACGCGAACAAATGTCCGAAAGGTCATCTGGCGTTTTTGAGTCACGCGGGAGGCGGAAGCGGAGGCGGGAGCGGCGGAAACCAAAATCCCGGATACAGAAGATGAGCTTCGTTTGTGTCGGACTGCGACACGAGAGACACAACAATTCTTGTATGTTAACATTTTTACTTTATTTTTCTCTTAAGCAAATAATAATAATAAAAAAAAATAAGAATAAAAAGAAAAGAATTTTACAACTCTCGTTCGTTTGTTTAATTAATATTGTTCGACTGGCAAATATATATGCATATATATTTTTGTCCGCATCTTCGTTACGAGCTTGTTGCTTGAGCTTGTTGAAAAATAGATCGAAAAAAAAAATAATAATAATTGCCTTGGCGACTCGCGTCGCGCGGCGCTGCTAGGCAAGTGTCTTCGATTAGTCTGCCATATAAATAAAATATGGTATGCGCCACACTTCCGTTAATGTATATAATCCCTCCCTCAAAAAACAAGCGGAGTTATCGGAAGCGTCGCTCGAGAATCTCATAAAAATTAACAGTTAATACTCTTCTTTCATTTAAAACAAATGATCCGATGACCCGCCTAATGGTGTGTTGTGTGCCTGATAAATGATTGAAAATTCAATAATGGAAGTTGAAAGTGATGTTTGATGAGTTTTAAAGTTAAACCGACGTTCGACGCACGTTCTTTTGTTCGTAGCAAAGTGGGAGTTTTCTTTGCTTTTATCTTTCGTCTTCTGCCTCGAGATTAACGATACTGAGAGGCCTCGCGCGGGTTCTCGCAATGACTTTTTAAAAATCTTATTAAAATTACGAAGGTTGCACAATGTACGGAACATTCAGATGTCGTATGTGTGTGGGTGTTTTACGAAGATCAAACCGGTGCTATAAATGCGATAAAATTAAAACAAGGCGTTTAATAAAAGGAGGTAATCCTCTGAACCGGGCGGGAAGGAGCCGCATTATTTTGCCGAAACCTCAATCGACTGAATCGACGTACGGTCGAAAATCATGTGTCTGGACATGTTTCCGCATCGTCAAAATGCAGAAACTTTATTCTTCCAAATTGTCAAATTTCCAAAACTTTATTCGAATCTTCATTTCAGCGAACTTACTCTTCGGAAATGGTAGTTTGCCGAACGTTATTAACCCAAATCGTTATTTAACCGAACGTCATTTTGCCGAATAATAATTTCACCGAACTTCATTTGTCCGAATCCTTAAAACTCCAAATATATCAGGTCGTCGAATCGTCACTTCTTCCAAATCGCCAATCAAATAATCTAAATAATACTTTCGGACAATTACTATATCCAAATTATTATTCGGAAAAATGACGTCCGCTTAAATATTCGAAGTAGTAAAGTTTTGGAAATTCGACGATTCGGAAAAGTAAATTAAGTTTCAGGAGTTTGACAACACGGAAGTAGTATGTTCGCACCCGTGTGCGGCGAATTGCCCAGAATCATTATCTTCTGAGCGTTGATGAACGACAGCGTGCCGCGTCCGTCGTCCCGCGACTCCATAGCGCTCGGGTTGGGAACGCCCACGACTGTTCACATCGTTGTTTTCCAGGACAATTTGTACGCCCCGCTGAACAGAAATACCAAAATGATCGACAATTTTTTTGGCAAGTCGCTTAGCTATCAGATTCCCGTACTGGCTGCCCTTCTAGGAAGTTTTCGTCGCCGGAAGGTTTATCAGCACTCCAGCTTTAAATTACCTTTAATTACCCAGTCATCGTGAGTGTTCTTCATGTTCTTCACTCGCGACACCGTCACGGCGGTTCTTTCCCACATTCGCTCTCCATGTTCTTCGCTCTCGGCGGTTTCTTCCCACATTCGCTCTCCATGTTCTTCGCTCTCGGTGGTTTCTTCCCACATTCGCTCTACCAGCTGCGCCGACGATATCAGAAGCTTTACCAGACGCAGCCCGAAAATGGGATCGCTCGACATCCTTCGTCTTAGCTGCAAAAAATCCGTCCAAGTTTTAGCCGACGTCCCAGGGTGTTCCTGGACGAGTTTTTCGCTCCTCGGCGGATACAGACTGGGTGTTCTCTTTTTTTTTTATTTCTTCAAATCTCTGGCGCAGTCCGAGTTATTCTGACATTCGAAGTCTTGCTCGTCCTCGTCGTCCGAGGACTCAACATCCGCGTCGCGAACTCCCTCCGACGTCGTTACTCCGCGATCTCGTCGGCGCGCCCGACGCGGCATTTTCCCATACGATTTTCGGCCGATCGAAGTTTTGGCAAAATAACGTCGCTCCGGGCTGGGACTAGCGTGTGCCTCATGGAAAAATACGTTTTGATGAGTAAGTTACGTGTCGTACATACATAGAAACGGGAGTTTGTGTATCGATCAAGTTTAACGACCTTCGTTGACTGCTACCGTTATTAATGATATCCGTTTGTTATTAAGTATCGTTAGAATTTCACGCTTTACGTGTAAGTACTGAAAGTAAAACGTCGAAGATTTAATAATCGTTAATCGTATATCAGTTCGTCTAAAAATCGCTCCCTGCTGTTTTTTTTCTCTCTCCTCATTTCTATTTTTTTTACTTATCTTGTCCCTTCGTCTCGGATAATCCCGATAAAACTCTCCAGGCAGTAAGACCGATCAATTAATCAACAACTATACACTAAGGACAATTCTGCGTCAGTTATTCTCCCGTAATTTCATTACCGAGCCATCGCGTGCATTCAGAGCAGTCTCGCGGATCATGTCGAGTCGTTTTCGATAACCTCGACGTAATTCGCTGGGAAGAGTCCGTAAGTGCCGTCGGGTCCGAGGCCTTGCCACCAGCCTTCGTCGATGGCGTCGATGTGAGTGATTATGTCGCCGGGATCGAAAGTGATCTCCGTGTCGTCGGCCGCTTGGTAATCGTAGAGCGCCCGCGCTTTCATTCCCTCGTTGTTCGGGTCGAAGTAGAGATACGGCTCGCCGCTCAATTGATTGAACAATTCCGTCTCGGCGTTGTTCAGGCTCTCTTCGGTCGCCTGCTCGATGTCAATCGCGCTGTTCGATTTTATTTCGGGCTCTTCCTTCTCGGGGATCGCCTGAGTCTCGACCGGCGGTTGAGCCGGTGGAAAAGAAATCGGGCTCACCGGCGCGGCGTGGCTCGTCGGTTCCACCGGCTTGGCGATCTCCGCCGGCGCGATTTTCGCCACCGGCGTTTCCTTCGGCTGACTCGCCTCCAGCGCTCTCTCGGCGTTTCTCACCGGACCGTCCTTCGCCTGGAATCTCTGGTGATGAACGGGCTGCAAGCTTTGCCTCATCTGCCCCGCCGACGTGTTCTGCTCGAAGACCGCCCGGGCGTTTATCGTCCGCTGGGCGATCAACTGCTGAGCCTCGTTGCTTCGCTGCCGGCGCAGCTCCTCGCTCCGCGACTTGTGCTCGTCCTCCGAGTCGCTGCTGTTCTGGTTTGCCATTATCTGCTGGTTTCGCAGGTTCTTTATCTCCTGAGCACGCTGCTCGGATTTCTTTTCCACCGGCGCTACCTTCTCCGTCGAGGATACCTGTGGGAATGTGTGAATAGCTGTAATTCAGGTCAACGATGGATATTTTTTTTTTTTGAGAGCCTTGCGGATAATTTACCTGCTGCTCCCTGAGCTTGCTCGCCTGCTCCTCGCGCGATCTGGTCTCCAACTCTAGCCTCTGACGATCCTTCTCGAGACGAAGACGCTCCTGCTCCACTCGCTGCTTCTCCTCGATCTCTTCACGCTGCCAGAATCTGTCGCGCTCCGTCGCGTTTATCTCTTGCTCGGGTATGACTCTGAATTTTTTTAAAAAAGTAAATTAATCTCTTGACTCTGGCGTATTTTTTTTTTTACGGATGTTGCGTAAAAAATATTCTTGTAAACACGAGTATTCTATAATGGTCTATTAATTTCATTTAAAAATCCTTTAAGATCCTTCAAAATCCTTTAAATCCTTTAAAAAAAACGCGGGAAATTTTGTAACTTTTTTGTTGTTGGAGTTTCCGAAAATCTGTCGCGATAAAATGGACTTTTTAATTCGAGCGGCGTTGTTACCGGCGACAAGTCGTTCCACCAGGTTTTAAATCTTTTGACTAGCGTATTTTCTTTTACGTACGTTGCAGAAAGAAAAAATTCTTCTTGGGACGAACTATTCTATAATTATCTATTAATTATCCTTAAAAAAAACGCGGGAAATTTTTAAACGTTTTTTTTGAGTTTTCGGTAATTCGTCGAGATAAAATCGGGAACGAGACTGTGTCGATTAAAGCGGCGTTGTTACCGGCGATAAGTCGTTCCGACCGGTCCCGAGTTGCCCCCGTTTTCGCCGCGCGGTTCGTTGAACTTGTACGCCGATCCTGTAGCTCGCGCCAATTTCTCCATTATCAAATCCACCTCGACGTCTTCCTCGGAGCGCGCGTTCACAGTTATGTGAGCGCCCTTCAGCAATTTTTCTATGTCTCTTATGTGATTGGCGCAAGTTCCTTTTCTCACTATAGGAGCCCCTTCGCCTTGCTGGTTAAAAAATAAAATAATATAATAATAACAATCCATGAAAAAACAACGAATATTACAAAAATTTCAGGATAACATGAGTTTCCGCAATTCTATGTAGCGGATTTCTGTCTAGCTCACCCAGTTGATGAGCACGCATTTCGGCAGACTCGTCTTAGTGTCGATTACTCTACAAAAGGCGTACATTATGTGTCCGCTGTTGAGCTCATCTATCATTTCCTCCAGGCCTCCGGTGCCCGAACCCACCACCTTGAGATTGTTCGTCTGGCCCTCGTAGCCGAAAACGGCCCTGCAAAAAAATATTTAGAAAAAATTATAGTTAGGCAAATACCAAGCCCGAATCGCTGAGGATGCTCCAGACCGATTCTCGGCCCGTTTTTAGTTTCTTTTTCCTATTTTCTGTTTCCTTTCTATTTTTGACTTGTATCATTATTATTGTTTAAATCTACAGAAACTAAGTTTATAACTTATAAAAATCTGCACCTAGGTAAATTGTTTTGGTTCAATTTTTGTTTCATTTCTGTTTTTATTTTCCACTCTGCATTGGTTCTGTCGGCTCTCGCTTCTAACAATTCTGTGCTTATTATTATGTCCAATCACGCGTAAAGATGGTACATCTTGTAATACTGGTTGGTTCCATGAACTTAATAAATAAATAAATAAATAAATAAATGATCAAGCGTCAGTTTTTAAAATCATATAAAATCAACTACAAGAGATTGTCCTGGACAGCCAAAGGCAAGCTCGGATCTTCTTTAGAATCCCAAGAATCAGTTCTGCCCTGGCAGAGAGATCGGTCCAATACCTGTTAACTGAAGTCTCAAACAGGATCGATCTCTCTCACGTGTTTGACGGACCAATTTTGACTTATATACAAGCTCGCTATCTACACGGATTATATTCTACGAACAACCATTTGATAATTTGTTAATTTATTCTTGGCTGGATTTTTTCTTTATAATCAGTAGGTAATAAATCATAAATATTGGAGCTCTTGAATAATGAACTACAAAAAGTAAAAAGTTAAAAACAGTTAAGCAGAGCTGGGCAAATACCACAAATACAGGAAATACATATTAAAGTAGCAAGTATTTGAAGTACTGACCGATGGGTAGTTCTTGAGTACGTATTGAATACTGGCAAAACTGAATTGCTAAAGTTTTGAGTAGAGGCGCTGACTCAGTTTGATACTTCACTACGTACTTCAGTACTTAATGTATTTGCCCAGCTCTGCACTTAAGCTTACGACTTACAAAAGTTAAAAGCACTTCAGTCCGCAACGCACAAATTCATTCGACAATTAGCATGAGACTTGAACTCTCTGACATTTTATTGTCAATCGCCTTGCCTACTCGTATCTTAGCATAGCTATGTTTGCGATTCTTCTGAAGGCTTCAAAAGAGGAGCCGGTAGAACTCAATGCCGAGAATTCATTACCCAGGCTGACCATTTGTGAGATTGCAGAGTTATCAAATCTCTTCACAAATTTCTTCTGTCAACCTTTTTCTCTGTTGCGATCTTCTATTTTTTTGCTATCTGGAATACACTTAACTAAACGCAAATCGTACTTTCTTCTTGTATTTTCTTTGTAAAAGAGTTTGTCTCATAATCTAATAAATAAATAAATAAGCTGCAAAACAAAATTTCACTCTGCATCGTCCGTTGTTCGGCAAACTTTGTGTACGGCGAATCTTCGCGAACATCGAACGGAATGTTTTGTGCGAGATTCGACGTTAGATTGCGTATCGTATCGGAATCCAACGGAGAATCTCCGACGCGGATTGTATCGCGGTATCGGAGATAACGGACGTACCGGAGACACTGTTGAGAAAATTGACAAATCAACTCACCAATTTACGGACGATTTGTCGTCGACGACGCCGTGCCAGGCGGCAACGAGCGAGTCCTTGTTCTTCGTCAAATTAACCGACATTGTTATCTGGCGCGACGAAATAATATTTTTAAAAACATATGCGAGTTAAGACGGTGTGTAAAATCAAAGATACATCCTCGCGGGTGCTGAACTATCTTGGGTTTTGATGTTTGATAGGCGTATTATCAGCGACTATCAAAGTGCGTGCGGTGAGGGCCCGAACACCGGAGTGAAGTTGCCCGCAGTTGCCTGCGCGGATATTCGTTTGACCGTGTACGAAATACCAACCGGGAAAATCTGACTTCTCATCTCTCGCCGACGTCTAGGGAGTTTGTCGACTGATTTTTATCGTACGCGCTTTCCACCCGAGGATTCTCGTGTACGGCGTGGTTTACCCGAGGATTCGCGTGTGCGCATCCAGCACGAATTCGTTTTATCCTCAAAAAATTAGCACCCTTTACCGAGTTTCCACCGTGAGTGAAATCGGGCCAGGATTTACTCTGAACTAGTGGAAAAATTCTGGTAGACTAAAAATTCACTTATGGGATTGGCTGTTGTGTAGAAAGTTTCGAATTAACTAGAATTTTGCCGCTAGTTCAGACTCGTTTCAGTCCGTTCTCAGTCCCGGTGGAAACTCAGTACTTGAGAAAAGTTCATTACAGTTTTCATTACCGACCGCGATTTTCCACTTCCCCTTAACGAGGAGGTTTATTAAAATATCGAAACATCAGCGTGACGTTAGAGGAAATACGATAAGTCACGTGAATTTAGCGCTTTAATTTTTACGCAAAAGTAACTTCTGCGTTACTGTAGACCACGGTCTTGCAGACCTGTAGACACGGCGTAAAAGCTAAGCTCCCGGTACTTGGCCTACGGCATAAAACCGGACAGAAGGGAAAAGAAGAAGAGAGCTAAGCTCGATTCACAGCCGCCTTAAAACCCCATCTGTATGAAGAGAGTGTCACAGGTCTCCGCTAGGGGACGTGCCAACACCGGTCTAAAAAAAAAAAACCCCATCTGTATAGTATACAAGATTCGGATGCACAATGTTTCCCTAACCCAGTTTCTGTCGTAAATGAGTTTTGGTTGAAATGAATTCGGCATAAATGATATACCGTACAACCTTACATTAATTAACGGTTGTATTGGCGTATATATTTTGATCGTTGGAACTTAGCCTTGCGGAATAAAAACAGAGAGCAGAAGAAGACATCAATCGAAAAAGATTACATCGCGAGGGCAACGATGAGCGACGAGGAGACTCTACTCGGCGAGGACAGAGACAGGGTTTGTAGTTTAATTATTTATGTTTCGTTTCTACATCACGATCGATCAAAATCCATTCTGATAAGTTGTAAGAAGCGAATCGATGAAAAATTAAATATTGTCATTGCAGAGCGAGATTCGCGCCGAACTGTCGCAAATGAGTTTCGAGGATCTGCAAAAATTGAAAGAAAAGTTGGGCTCGAAGGTTTATAACGAAGCGATGTTCGGTACGAGGAGAGTGAAGAAGGTGGATTACAAGCGCGAGAACAAGAACAGACCGCGCGAAATGTCGTCGAAAAAGACCGTGTCGCGATTCAGGGAAGTCGTGCCGGTGAAGAAAAACGTACCGCGCGATCCTCGATTCGACAGTCTCTGCGGCACGTTCAACGAGAAAGCTTTTAAGAATGCGTACAGCTTCGTGAGCAAGCTGAAGGAGCGCGACCTCGGAGCTCTGAAGGAACAGCTGAAGGACGCCGAAGATCCGAAGGAGATCAAGAAGATAAAGTATCTCATACAGAGGATAGAAAATCAGTTGAGGGAGGAGAACAAGCACAAGGAGCGCAAGGCGAAGGAGCAGGAGGAAAAGCAGGAAATCGTCGGAGCTATAAAAAGAGGAGAGAAACCGGCGTTCAAAAAGAAATGTGAGTCTATGTCTACATCGGCAGGCGGATTAAAAAATGAATTTTGCGTACGTTCGTTGATTTGAGTTCTATAAAAAATTCTTTTTTGCAGCTGAGAAAAAGATCTTGGATCTTGTATCGCAATACGAAGAGCTGAAGAATTCCGGCAAGTTGAAGAAGCACATACAGCGAATACGGAAAAAGAACATAAGCAAGGACAGGAAGAAATTTTCTAGCATCGATGCTTAGCTTCGATTCGTTTTCATTTTTATTTTTTTTCATAGGATACTTCTATTCGTGTAAATAATAGTACATTATTTTTTACTAATAAAAATACGAGTTTGGAGACAATGTTTGTCTTACTTTTTATTGGCTTCATTCCGTCGTTGTTCAGAAAGAAATGGGTGTTTGTCTTTATCGGCAGCTCGATTAAGAAGCGAACTTCGTGTACGTTTGTTGGTTTGATTTTTACAAGAAACATTTTTTACTGCTAGGAAAAAATCTCGGGTCTGGTATCGCATTACGAAGACCCGGATATTAAGGGAAGTTTAAGAACCACATACAGAGAATATGGAAAAAGAACATAAGCAAGGACAGGAAGAAATTTTCCAGCATCAATACGTAGCTTCGATTCGTTTTCAATTATTGTTTTCATAGAGTAGAACGATACGCGTAAATAAGAATATATTTTTTTTACTAATAAAAATACAAGTTTATAAACGACGTTTGTCTTACTTTTTCTTGGATACTCGGCCCGATTTCATGGATGATAATAGAGGATTTCAGCTGCAGCTTCCGGCGCTCATTTTCGGTCCCGAAATTGAAGTTGCGTAAAAAAATCAAATGCACTCTCGAAGTCTACTGGAGAGATCTTTTAGTAGACGAAACTTTCGTTTATCTTAAGTGCAAGGCAGAGATGGGCAGTACTCGAACTACCGAATACTTGTTTGGTACTTCAAGTACGTAAAGTATCAAAATACTTTTTACGATTGCAACAAGTACTTTTTAAGTACTGTCCAAACTTTTAAATAACTATAATTTTGAAGAGAATTTATTTTTAAAAATTGATTTACACCAAATTCCATTACACAAAAACGAGGATTCCCACTTCTCGACTTAAAAAAAAATCTTTATAGAAAACATTTTCGGAATATTTTCTATAAGTTCCGAAAATAAAATTCTATGGATTGTGTTTATAAGAAAAATTGAAGAATAGATTTAAGAACGGCCTCAAAATCGATTTTGAGCAATCCTTCAAGTACTTGTGACCCTTTGTGCTTTGCACTTGAAATTTTTTGTACTCTGCGCGGCTCTGGACCAAGGAAGCGATTGAAGGTACGGGAAAGGTAATTTCAAACGATAGTCTTATTAATTATGTATTTTTTATTTAACATCAAAAGTAATGACACTTGGGTTGGACAATGTCTCTCGTTTCCTCCTTAATGTATTTATGTGTGAAAACAGAACTTATCGAATAATCATATGAAAGAAATCGTCAATCAGAAGGTATTATAGATAGGTGGATAGAGCTGTGTGCATGTGTTTACTGGGTGTACGTGTGTGTGTGTGTTGTGTTTCTCTGTGTTACATCGGCGTGTAAGGTGTCTCGTAGGTTTTCTTCTTATTTTTTTTTACTTTTCTTTTTTTTTAACGTGTGTTTCTGTTACCGTGTGTCTTATGCGGGCGCGTGCGCTCTCGTGTGTGACGGTGGTGTGTACATGTGGCGCTGAACAAAAAAACTTTTAAAGGGCATAGACCCGCGTATCAAAGGCGTCCCCATCGAGCGGATCGCCCTTGTGGGTCCCCAGTCACGCACGATCTGTATGTCCGTCTTCTATTATTTAAAATATGTACAATATTAATAAAACATTATTCAATTTTTATTTTAATCATTCAATGATTCTGTCGCGTGTGGCGGACCGAGCAGGTGCGACGTTCCCCCTCCCCCACCCCTAATTAGATATAATCTTTTATCGTGACACCATAGAGCTTCATAGGTTTTTTTTTTTTTTTTTTTTTTTGGTTTGTTTATATCGCGTGCGTGCTTACGTGCCTGCCATATCCGGAGCTTTGCGCGAAAACGGCGTGTAATTTTTTTTTTCTATTTCCTCCCAATGCTTTCTTGTTCATCGGCCGTTCGTGTTTCGTGCTTCTTTTTTTTCCTCGATAATATCCGATTACTCGTCGAACGCGTAAAGGCTCGCGTTTCTCCTCGCTAAATGCAAAACGGAGCGATCGTAGCGGCGTTTTTTTTCTTTTTTTTTTGCGTATCGCGAGATCGTCCGTGAATTTCAACATCGACACGACAAAAAAAAAAAAAATTAAGAAGGAAACCGCGAAGCGAAAGAAAATTATCACATAGAAACGAAGCGTCGCGACAACGAACTACCGAATTGTTTTATTTTTATTTGTTTTTTTTTCTCTTCGCTATATATATATATATATATATTTAATTCAAGTGAAAATTGGGACGTAACGCGACGCGTCTTGGACGCCTTCCGTCGAGCCGGATGATAAGTCGGGCCCGGTCTCGGGCGATCGCGCGGTCTTTGCGACAACCAACGAATCCGTCGATGGATTCACCGTAACGCAAGGACGACGCGGATTGCGTCGCGTCCCAGCTCAGCCCGCCGCAGATCGTGGTCTTAGACCGAAATCTCCCTACACCTTTATTTTAATTTATTTATTTTTGTTTTTTTTTTGCATACTTCTGCTTCATTTTTTTTGTTTCGCTTATACGTACTTTGTTTTTTTTTTCTTCAACAACACGATCTAGACTAACCATATATAATAATTACATCTAATAATATCTTATTGTAACATGTATTATATTATCATAATTATTATTATTATATTATCGTTAATATTTAAATTATTAGCCTAAAGTGTGAGGCGGCGCACGACGGCAAAGCATTTTTTTTTCATTTTTTTTTTTTTTTGGGCTCCTACGCCCCCCGGCACGGAACACCCTGTCGACAACCGCGGAACCCTCCTTGTTCTTTTTTTTTCGTTACATCATTCACGCGCGCGTTTTTCTCGCACTTACGGAAAAGAAAATAAAAAAAAATTAATAAGAAAAAAAAACAGAAATATTACATCATAGCCGGAACCCTAATCGTTCACCGTCTCGCAATACGGCCTCCGTGTCTCGATCGACCCCCAACAACTTTACGTCATTTTTTTCTCTTCTTCTTTCAAAGATTCGCGCACGGAGATACGCGACGACAAGAGCGAAGCCAAAGATCGGTGGACACTCGGAGAACCGTGGGAACTGCTGTTTTAAAATTATTATTATTAATATTATTATTTTTTTATAACATCCCGTATCTATACCGTACTTTTTAATCTCTTTCCCGTCCCCTTGACTCGCCACCGTTCCCGGTTTTTTTTTTTTTTTTTTTCGTTTCGTTCCAATCCGATCGGGACGCTCGCGCCATCGAACGCGTTCCTCTAAACGCGCCCCGAGATAGGCGGCAGTTAATATGACGGCACTTCACCCCTCGGCGGAAAGTTCGCACAGCCCCTCGCGAGCGAGTAACAGAAAATATCGGAAGAGCTGAGGAGTCCGCGCTATTCCCGGCGTTCAGGGAGAACGGTGACGGAAGAACGTGTGTGAGTGTGTATGTAAGTGTGTTTGTGTGTAACTGTTCGATGAGAATTTTGCCTCACGCGTGTGTGGGTGTTGGAAAATGTATCTCGTATTTTTTTTTTTTTCGTGTGAGTGTAGTTTTTTTTACGAGTGGTGAGTGAGAGAGAGAGGGAGAGTGTGCGTGTGGACGCGTGTACGACACCTCGAGAACACCTCAAATATGAACACTTTGGGCATTTATTTGGGACTTAGCTGCCGGGCGATAATCGTGTCTATCATTTGGTATTTTTTAATTATTATTTTTTTTTATTTTTGAATCTCATCGCTTTCTCGTCTATACGATCGCGTAAGATACAATGCGAACGGTTAATGCGTCAATCGTGTATTCGTATACGATCTAGGATCAAAACCCGCCCATCTACCCGGCTACCGAGAGTCGCGTGTGGCAGGCCTTTAAGTCACTTTTTTGTTATTTTTTTTTGCAAGGAGCGCGCTAGACGATTTTTTTTTGCGGATACCGTTGGGCTGAGAACAGGGCGTTCGACGTTCCGGGGCAATGATTTAAAGCGAGCTTGTCCCGCTGTGGCGTTTCTTTAAATCTATGAAAAAAAAACTAAGAGAATGAATGTTTTTTTTTGTTTACCTTTATTTTAGTTTTCGACTACTTTACTGGTTGTTTTTTTTAATTACTTTTTTTTTGCTTTTTTTTGTTGTTTTTTTATCGTTCGCCATCTAGCTCGTTTTCATCACCTACGGCTACATTCTTCTTCTCGGTTTTTCATTTTTTTTTCTTTTTTTTTCATTATCCTCTTTTTCTCTACTCTACCGTACCACCCCGCCACTCACTTGTCGTCGTTCTCTTCATACGCGGCACAATCGTCGTCGTAATTCGTAATTCATCGTCAACCCCTGCTTTGTAATTTCTTATCCCGCCAGTTTCTGCGAACATCAACCGAGACGGCAAACTCTCGGAGCGTAATCGTCGGTTTGATCGATAACATCCTCATTATTTGTTTCGTGTCCTCGCCCCCATTCTCGCGATTATTTACTCTCCCCCCCCCCCCCCAACAACCACAACTTGCATAATTAAATAACGTGTTCTTAATTTAAAACCTCGTTAGCTGTTAATGATTTAATCGCTAATATTTATACTATTCATCGGCTTTACATCTCGCACCCACCCACGTAACACACGAATCTCAACAGTTTTTTTTCGTTTTTTGTTTTTTTTTGTTTTTTTGTTTTTTATTTATTTGTTTTTATTCTCTCGCGATTCTTTTCTCTAACTGCGTTTACTCGTTCGTTTATTTCCTTTTTTTTTAATAATCGTTCTTCCCATATGTTCTCACGAATTCGCTCAACGACTCTTTAAACTCACCAGCCTCACGTCCTATCAACAATCTGATCGAAGACTCGACTACAGAATATACGCGATGCGATCCCGATCGTAGCTAATCGGCTAAGACTTCGAAAACGAATGATATTTTTTCTTTCTTTAATAATAATGAATACGCGCATGTTTTTTTCCCTTTACTAGTTGTCTTTATTGTAACTCCCTTGTTCGACCAGGGCGTGCCAATCTAGCGTACTGATCTTCCCGAATTTCCTCGCTCGATTTCATTCGCGTTGCGCGAGTTTTTTTTTTTTTCTTCACGCTCGTTTCGATTAATTCGTCGTTCGACGGAAGATTCTTGGTGTCACGAGACGTCTATGTGCACTCGAGCTTCTCGCATTGCCCTCTTTTTTTTCTTTGCACTAGCGATTAACCGTCATCTAGTTTTGCCCGTTATCCTCGGTCCTTCCTTTAAACTAGGGCGTGCCAATCTAGCGTAAGTGTTTGGTAATTTTAAAAAAATTCATTTATCCTCATCCTCGTGAATCGCTAAATAACAGATCTCCACGGAGCTTTCCCGGTGTCACAAGACGTCTAGGATTATTCGCTATTAGCTCTCCCTTCCGCACTCGTCGCCCACGCGCGCTCCCGTTTCCTCGATTTTCGTCAGCCATGTGTCGCGTAAAACTGTATTTTTGTTTTTTTTCGGTCTTTAAGGATTTTTTTTGCTTTTTTAATAATTTTTTATCGTAACGCAACTCGATATAATTATCGTGAAATCTATTCGCCTAGAACTATTTGCCGGATAATGTGCCGCCTAGGCTCACGCGTTACGAAATAATAATAAAATAAAAAAAAAAGAATCGAGGGCATATTTTTTTTAATATACCGATCCACGCTCGTCCGCCCACGATCGGTCCACCAGTCTCTCACCTCGCGATATCGCCATCCCGTATATCCCGGCAATTGTTTGTTCTCGTCTTTTCGTTATTTTCTTTTCTCCTATATATATATCTTTTTTTTATTTTCATTAACCATCTATTACCATTAGGCCCGTCTTCCGCCCGAGACTCCTCCGCATCGATTCTACTCGGCTCGTCGAACAGCACTCGTCGCACTTTCTCCAGCCATCCCCGCGATCTCCGACCAAACTTCAAAGCCTCTCCCTCTTCTCTCTCTCGTGATAAATCCGTCTCACCCCTCACTCGTAAAACACGATAAACGTTCGACCGTCGATTAAAGGGCAGTGACTCTTTCCCCACTTCGTATCCGCCTCTTAACAGGACTATTCGGCCTCGGCTCGGCAAATTCGCCAAGCTTACGACCGAAGCATCTTGCAACTTTGTTCGGTTGGTTGTTGATCAGTCGATGTTTTTTTTTTAATGCTTTTTTTTCGTTCTTTTTTTCGGAGCATGTGCCGGGAGAGGAATTATAGAGTATTGTTAATGAATATCGGGCGTTTCGTCCGTGGTACTCCAGGGGCGCCTTCGAGAGCATTTTTGATCGCTCGATGCGACGCCGGAAAGACATGATCTATCTCTAGATATCATTTTTTTTATTGATGTTTTTTTAAAATTATTTCTCAATAGTATACGACGGCGTACCGATCCGGGCGCATCGGCTTCCGAACGACGCCGAAGACCCCGATGGTTACACGCGCAGTCCTGGTGATGATGGTTGTGATGATGCTCGTCGACGACCTCTTCTCATTTTTTTTTCTTCCGTCGGTTTCTCGTTCCGTCTTCTTCCGTCCGGGTTTTTTTTTTGTACGCTCATTCCGCCCATCCGGTAATCCTCGTCGTGGTTAGTCGTCGTTGCGATCGATGCAGTAAACCTAAAGCCATGCTTTTGCGACTCCTCTAACGGCGTTTTAATTCTTCGTCTAATACAGCCTTCATCGCGACAGTACGGATAGATCCAGTAGCACGCCCCGTGTAAAATGTGTGTATGTGAGTGGAATCGTTACTTCCATCTGTGTGTTACCGCGTGGGTATGCAGCATATCTCTCGCTTGTTGTTCTTGTTCTTGTTGTCTCTGTTGTAGGTTGTTGTTGCTGGTATTATTGTTTTTTTTAAATTTTGTTTATATAGATTTTTTTTGTTTTGTTGTTGTTTTTGTTTGTTTGATCTGTACGTGTCGTGTTTAGTAGTAAGTTTCTTGCTCGAGCCAGCCACCGGGGTTTCGGCGGAGGTAGAATCGTCGAATCTCGTCATAGACGAAAATTGCGATCATGAAGGGAATTGCGGGTAACCACCAGACGAATCTGTAAACGAGGAATGCAGAAATATATAAATAAAAATGTATTAAAAAGACGAAACATTTTTGGAGAGATTAAATATAGAAAAAAATGGAAAGGTGATTTTCGAGGTTTGATTGGATGAAACGTACGACGAGCGGGAAAATGTCTGCATCAGACTAAATAAAGCTTTGCCACAGATAAAATTCGATGTCATGCAAATATGTTCAGGGTCGTCGCGAAGAATCGGTTACACAAAAAAAAGTATTATGGTTTAAAATACGAAACAAAAAAACTATGTTGGGATTTGATAAATATCGGACAGGGGCGTTTATTTTTTTTCTGGTGGACATAAAATTATAAGGAAATTGGAATAATGTTTTATTGGGGCACGTCGTTCTTTCGCAATACTCACTTGAGCGGGTACATACGAAGACCCTTGTCCATGCCGGGCGTATAACTTAGGAAAGCGGCGAGGGCGGTTTCAAATATAATACCGAAGTTGAGAGCCCAATTTCTCATTCCTTGATGGACGATCGAATTACGACGTGTTTTGCACACGATCAAATCGGCCCACTGGACAATTACAATCGACACGAAGAACGCGGTGTGGCAGGTGAATTCCAGCGATTTGCGGTCCCTGTATGTCTGTTGGCAAAAAATAAATGAACATTTTTTATTTTTGAACAAATATTCAAACTCGAAAAATTCTAAAATATTTCTGATCGAACATTTATTCTTATTTTTTTTAGACTTCGATCTCTTACCCATTCCTGGCCGTAGCTGTCGGTGAGATCGTTGATGGCCTTTGAATCCCATTGCTTTCGGATACCGAAAAGATACAAGGGAAGAAAACCGTTCTCAGCCATGATCACGAAGTAGACGAAGAAACCCGCCGCAGCCTGAATCATGCCGATCTGTCCGTACGCCATGGAGATAAGCCTGGAGAGATGATAAAGAAGAAAAAACACAGCGTTAGTTTGATTCTGAAGTTCGTCGAATGCTAGCGGTTCTAATCTATAATCGGCGAACACCGTCGATAGACCTGCTTTTACTTAAAACTTTCTTTTTTATTAAATATCGTACAATAAAATTTTGCATGAAAAAATTAATAAATTTATATTGAAAAATGTCTTCGTTTTTTTATTTTTCTTTTTTTCTATTTTTTTTTTATGTGAAATATTCGAATACGAAAGTCAGATCAGGTCGATCGTCCGTGCGGCAATCTACTTAGGCGTTCTTTTTAATCGCGTTTTTTTTTCTTCTCAATCTGGTTAGACATCGCTCAAGGTGTGTACTCTTTAATTAGCAACTATGGATAGCCTATCATTTTTTTTTCTGTCGTTAGTTCGAAAGCGAAGGACAAACGGGTTAGATCAAAATGCGGTTACTTACCGAACCGAACGGCGATGGCTAGCGCGCGCTTTTTTTTTTTCTTCAATACATGCCACACCGACGACACACATTGCGATCGAGTCTCAAGGCGCACTTTTTTAAATTTCTCATTATAAATGTTTAGACTGAATTTTTTTTTTTTTATCGTACAACCGCAAATCTCGTGCTCGCCTTGAAACTCGTCGCGAACAGACAGCGATGCGGAAGTTTAACACGGAAGTTCAAGGTGCAACCGTCTCGTGCGTTCGGTCGAAATGGAATATGATTTTTGATTATTTTCCTTTTTTTTGTTTCTCGAACTCTGTTCCAGGCTCAAGATATTTTGAGGTTGACGAATGAAAGAGCTCGGGGACTTCTGGCTGGTAGAACAATTTTGCAAAATTGCTTGCTCAGATGAGAAGATAGTACAGCGAAGAAAGATTGGAAGTGTCAGAAGCTTTTTTTTAAGGATTGCCTCGGAAGCCAATCATCCGTTTCCACACAAATGGATTTTGGAGGCGATGCAACCTCATAATTTAGCTTTTTTCAACGCGACAAAGGTATTTAAGGTCGGTTGTTTATTGCGATAACCGACTATATACATTTTTTGTTTTTCGACTTTACTATTCAAAAAAATGTGACAAAAAAATATATATGAAAAAATATATATAAAAAATATATTTTATGATTTGTTTTCCGAATCGAAATCTAAACTGTACAATTTTTTTTATTTATGTGCAAAGCTCCATTTAACAAAAATCTTGCCAGCATCGTATTTTTTACCACCGGATGTGCAGAAACGGACGCGAACCATTTAGCGGAAAGATACAAGATAGAAAGAATAGCGAGAAAGTGTGAGAATAGCGGAAGTTCGTTAAAGGTGTACGCAGCGCAGCAATCGAGAAATTTTTTTTTTTTTTTTTTATAGTTCAAAACACTTGCATAGGCTGTGTTGTCATGCTTCTTTGGACTCGTTATGCCGCTCGGCGAGTCACTTTTTTTTTCTTTTTTTTGCGAACGCTGTGACCGGTACATTGTGGCGTGAAGAATCTCATCTAAACACTTTTTCATCCAGACTAAGAAAACTATGTATCATTTATTCTCTCTCATATTCCAAAGCGTCGATGCAACGTTTCTATTTTTTTTTCTTTTTTTTCTCTTAAGTGCTAATATAATAGATTCTAATCAGTGAGAGACTAAAGCATTCTCGGCATTCTCAACATCGCAACCCTACTGCAGCGGCGTTCCTCTGTGCTACCATTGACTAAATCCTAAGTAATGAGAGTGTCTTGATTTTAAGGTGACTGATGATTTTTTTTTATATGTTGTGATTCGTATAATGTTTATTTTTTTTTTCTTCAAACTATTACGTTAAGTGTATATATTTCGTGTGTGCGTGAAATTTTTTGTTTCTATGTGCACGTGCGTCGCGCGTTGACTGCTCCGAGGTCTTTTTTTTCTACCCTTTCGAGAAATATTGATATTGATAGTAAAGATGCGACGGTCAACGCGGGTCGACGCAATGCACATACATATTACGTATGAGTCGTGCCGTGCGTGCTCTAGAGGCCAAACAGACCGAATTAATGGGGATAATTTGAAATTAGATGTGTGCCGGCCGAACGATTGAAATACTAGAAAAATCAAGAATGATCGATCACTCGATTATATTTAAATTAAAAAAAAATATTATTACAATGTGCGCTAATTAATAAATTATTGTAAAAATACATGTCTCGGGACAAATGAGATACATTTTTTTCATCCGCGAGAGCAAAGGTCGTAATCGGTGATTTGCTTAACTTTGAAAAAAAATAAAACACCGTTAACGCGGTAATACGACTATCAGAGTTAATCTCGTTAACCTCGAATAAACTCTACAAGCAAATATGACAAATATGACTTTGATAGCGTGAATTAACAAATTGAAAAATGATCTTGTATTAACAAATACCAATGCTAGGTAATGATTTTGCACAAATGTATCGAATAAAAAATTGACTTCGCCGACGAAATGATTTAAGAATTAAAAAATAAGATAACTATCTTGTATCAACGAATATAAATCCTCGGTAATTATTCTGCACAAATGTACCGAATAAAAAATTGACTTTCTTGACGGAAGGATTTAAGAGTAAAAAAAAGTTACAAAATTAAATAATGGTTAATAAAAAAGAATTGTTCTTTCAGTAGTTCGGCCGCGAGTGTGTACAAGCGTCAGTGGATATGTACTGAGTGTAATCACATGATTTATCGTTGTCAGTGACGATAATGGCGGGGGGTTGGTTGGGGGTGCAAGAATTTCGTTGTATGTTCGGTGGGTTAGTTAGGAGACCCACCTTCGGTTCACTAGATTGTCTCTGTAAGGATCGCGGGGCTGCCGTTTCATAATGTCCGACTCCGGTGCCTCGTAGGCTAGCGAGATGGCCGGCACCTGCCATCCACCCATAATTTAGAAAGTGTGACGAGAAACGACCGAGTATACGGTGGTGCGAGCGAATAGAGAGATAGATTATAACAGTAGTAAAAGTATAAACATTTGCATAGGTGTGGGCTGTGGTTGGGCGGGGGGAGTAAGAGAAAGATCAGCAGCGATAGTCGATCTCTTATTTTTTTTTTGTCAATTCTCGATCATCTTCAAAAATCACGAAGCTCCGTTGTTGCTGAACCGCAATTTTTCAATTAAATTTATCTCATTATTTTTCCCGAAGTTTAATCGAATACTCGCGAAAAAATTCACGGATACTATTTCCACTTTTTTCTTTCAATACAAATTTTTGAAAAATTAAAAAACATTGGTTCGATGAAAAAATATTAAATGAGCGGTTTAGCGATGGTCGTGAATCGCTCGATCGCTCTGCTCGCTGCGAGATCTTAAGCTTGCACCAGTGCCGGATCAAAAAAATTGATCTATCGATTACCAAAAATAATTATCGACGTCCGTATAGTCTGCATAAAATTTGGCAAAAAAATTTCAATTTTTCGATTTTTCAATCACTCGATTTTTCAATTTTAAATTTCTGGCAGATCGTAACGACGGCGCAATTACGATTAATCCAGCACTGGCCCGTGGGTAATAAAGAAGATTAGCAATTCTGCGGCAATTTCGGTGTAACTCCGAGATAAGCTGAACACGGACTGCGCACCATAGGAGAGATACGAAATATGCTCCAACACCAGCGTAGATATGGTTGTGATAAATCCAGAAAGCACTCATCTATATAGATATATTTTTTTGTGGCAGCCGATTAAAATAGTTGACAAAGCCGAGTTTCAAAGCTGTTTCAAATTGATATGAATGAAAAAAGGTAAAGAAAGTAAAAAAGAAAAAATTTGGTGCGTGGTCGGTGTTTATCCGGTATAGTATAAGTAGCAATGCTTGAGAATTTTTCGCAGTGCGAAATATCGTAAGTAAATAAACACGTCGCAGCTTTATCATCTTGCAATCGCGTTCGACTCGCCACCATAAATCCAGATTGTTGTTGTTTTTTTTATGTTTTTTTTTCACGTTATAATGTGTCTTATCGTCTAGCCGAGGCCCTCGCGTCCTTTCCTTATCCGCTACAGTGACTTTCTCATATCACGTGCCAATGACAGTGCCCTTCAAGAAAGTTGCGGTCGCAGTAGTGGTAGAAGGCAGCAGCAAAGGCGGCGCATTACAGAGAATCAATACCAAATGTGAAGAAATTGATGTACTTTTTTCTTTCTTTTTTTTCATTCGATGATCAATGCACGAATCACTATTTTCTTTTCGATCTTTTTTTTCTCCTCTGAATTGTAGTTATAGAGTAATTAAAAAAAGATTATAAAACTGCAAGAGAAAGAATCGATAATTGGCCTAAAAGTAAAGAAAGGTGCCTTGCGGTGACGAGAATAAGTATGTATAAAAGTAAATCGGTAGGTAAATAGTAAAAATAGTGACGGCAAAGATTGTAAGGCGGCAGCTGCGACAGTGATTAAAATAGTAACTGTAACAGTATTCAATAAGTATAATCAATAAAGTATTTTGGCTGTTGTTGGAGTTGTAGCTGTAGTAGTTGGTTGCACTTGTGATTCAACACGAGTAAGCAAAATATGTAAATCTTTTTTTTTTCTCTCGATAATTCGTCGCTGAGTAACAATATCTAAAACAATATTTAGGTATATACATTATTAGACATGTATGGGCTAATTTCTCAGTTTACCTAGCTCTAAATGATCTAACAACGAGAATGACGGTGGGAACGCAAGTGATAAATTTCCGTTTTGATTTGTTGTTTCTCCTTCGAATTTTGAGATTTTCCGATCAAACTACTATTATCAACGATTCGACTAATTTTTTTTTTTTTTTTTGCAAAATTGTTGATAGTCACGTAATTTCTACCTTTTCTACCTTCTACAGTCAAATATCGAGAATTAAGTACTCAACGATGAATAAAAAAAAATACAAAAAATATATATATATATAATATATATTGACGATATTCCTAATAGTTTCAACTAAACAGCAGGCTTATGAAACCAACAATTTCGCAACAATTATCGTTAACTCGCCCACGACATTGTTCTTACGTGGGTACAGTGGAATAACGCGAGGAAGTATGCAGTACATATTCATCACAAATATATACACGACAAACGGTGAAATTTTCAGTCATCGTTATTGTTTTTTAAAAATTATTTCGGCATCTCAGAGCGAGGCACAGCGACGTGAAAAAATTGGCTGGTGGCGTGATACACAGGCAGGATATTGAGGGAAAGAAGATGAAGATAAGACGAATATTAGAGATAGAATCGAGTGAGATAATTTCAGAGAGAGAGAGAGAGAGAGACAGAGATAGAGCGAGGAGCGATGCGATAAATAATAAATCAAGTGAACAGGATAATATGTAGTACGATAATAATAAAGATGCGTCACGTTTTTTTTTGGGTAATCAATGAACACATGCTGTAAACACGACTTTCAAACTCGTGTGTCGAACGCTAGCGTCGACGTTCTCGAGAGCGATGAATTTTTGGGCAATAATGAAAAGAAGAAAATAATCATAACGATAATAAAAAGGAAACAAGATTTATGACGATAATTATTGTAATAAACGATGATATATAGGTGGCATAACTTCATGAAAGCTGAGCTCGAATAACGTAAATAATAATGAAGAGTAGTTTGGCTTACCTTGTCGTTAAGCAAACGGTTTAAATTGGTGAAGAAGTAATGACCTTCGTTAATTTGCCAAGTCGGCCATCGCGTCACCTCGATAACACGCATTTCTTCGCCGTCAATTACACGCACGCGAATATTAACGATTTATTCGAGAAATCGCTGTTTTGAAATACGAGATTTATTTTAAATTACTATATTTTTATTAAATTTTTTTTTTTTTGATCGAGGATTTTTTAGTGGTGCGATCGAGGAGAGGCTTTGGCGACGTATCGGAACGGCACTCAGCCGAATAAGTAAGTGTTCAAGTGAGAAAGAGAGATAGAGATAGATTATCGATAAATCCATTATCATTTTAATAGATAAGAAGACAAATTTGCAAAAATCGGCATCAACGTGTGTGTCTGTGTTCCCTGCAACCATACGCCAGGGCGTCCTCGCATTGCTTCGCGATTTTATCATTGTTATTTCTATTTTTACAAAAAAATGTATATCACGTGCGTTATTATTTATTTTTTGCGCCAAATTTTTTATCGATCAATTCGGCAAGAAATTTGTTGTGGTATGGAAGCGCGATGTGCGAAGCAATGCGCGCACGAAATCAATGGCAAATAGAAAAGAAAGCCGTGACCAATAGCTTCCACCTGCGACGGGCGTGATCGACTGTAACGAAGAATAAGCCCTCGCGAGGCGTGTGTGTGTGTGTGTTTGTGTTTCATAAAAAGTATTCCCGCGTACCATAACTAAGCCAGAATCAATAGTATACTAGTATAGTATAATACGAGAGATAGAGAGTCGTAATCTAACTACTCGAGTATAACCAGTAGAATTAAACAAGAATTTTGTACTATTGCAAGGTCTGCTGATTTAATCGTTGGCCGACGCGCCGATGAGCGTTTCCTCGAAATCGTTGCAAATAACATAAGATATTGGACTTAAGATTATCACACAAAAAAAAAATAAAACGAAACCATTTAAGTAAAAAGAAAGAAATTGCGGATTGTGTGATTAGATATAAAAAATACGATTATAAAAATATATATATAATTGTGCGAGTCGATTGTTCGAGAGAAATAAAGTGAATCCTTTTTTTAGGACCTATTTGTGTGTAATAAAAAAAATGATTTCGAGAAGAGGCCACGCTCGCTTCGGCAACGTTTTTACGACCAGACTAGAGCCTCGACCGTACAACGCGGCGAAGATTTCCGTATGTTGTGATGTGTTTACCTTTCGTTAACTAGCTTGTCAGTGAAGGGGTTTCGTGGTTGGCGCTTCATAATATCACTTTCTGCCTCCTCGTAGGCTAGCGAGATGGCGGGTACCTGACGTGACATTATCAATAAGCTCAATGAGAAATCTATAATAATAATTGTAAAAATAAAAATAAAAACGACAAAATAAAAAAAAAAGAAAACAATAGTGTTTTCACCGGCCGAGTGTTTTCTCCGCGACGTGAGAGCTGACATCGCATGAGCGACGAACGTTCAGAACTTCATATATATGTAACACCTCTTAGATCACGATCTACTTTTCCGCCTTGAGTTATTTAGAGCTTCGTTCGCTAGAGAGTCGCAGGAAGATCCTGACCTCATATTTTTTTAGTGCAATATTGTTAATTAACACTTCGAGTCTCGAGAGCTATCGTCGTTGCCCAGGTCAGGGATTGCAAGGCCGACCCGTAATACCGAGATCTTCGTGGTTCCCTTTTTCCGTGCGAATTATGCCTTCCATACGTGGCTACCTTCAATTTTTTTGGTGGCTTATCGTACCGATTTACACAGTAAATATAATTCGGTACATTCGGGATACGAAATTTCGTACAAATAATTTTATAATACTCGGTGTGAAAATTGAAGTTTTACGCACGTGTGCGCAAAACCCCCATTTTCACACCTTGTGAAGTAACACTTGCTATGATACTCGCGCGAAAAACTTTCTTTTTTTTTTTAGTTTTATCGCACTAGTATCGTAAATTATTATTGTTAAACAAGTGACAAACTCGTTCGTTCAGTATTGAATATAAAAACCTAGCCTTTTATTTAAGTTTGTACTCTTGTTTGTAGAACCAGAGCCGTATTTTGCGATTGGAAAATTATATAAAATAAAAAAAACTGTGGACGTTTGTGAACAACAAGTTGTTGTAAAAAGGACGATCTTTAATAATTTTTGGACTTTTCCTTCCGGATAAACATTTTTTGCGTACGGAACTCGGTATTGGGATCGCCTTTGGACCCTGTTTTTTATTTGTCCATAGCACGGATCTCTTTTACTGTTACTTTTCAACGATCAATCTATGGCGACTTTTCATCTACTTTGTGTTTTGTACAGGCTATCCTGTCGCTTCTGCAACTGCGCTTTGCCCGAATGATTTCCAATAAATAAATAAATAAATAATTATTGAGATTTCATGATGTTTTGAGCGCAGCGTCGATAATCAGCTCTCCGTCGAGGGACACGAATGGATGAAGCACGGAGGACAGTGGCAAACAAAAATAAATAAAGATCAAACAAATCGATGCTTTCGATATTGATGACGGGTTGTGATGAGGGTCTGACACGGTTGTGAATGGTGTGGGAAGTTTTTTGGCAACGGGAATTGTTTTTTTTTCGGGACCGTTGGATTTCTGACGTTGCCAAGTGTTTCGCACGTTTGACAAAATCCAAACAATCGTGGAATTCACGAGATAATGCCGCGAGTTTTTCCAGAACTCCGGGAGCGTGAAATCGTCGATAAGAAAGATCACTGAAAAAAAGGGGCGCGGCTGTGCCTTCTCGACCACGAGATTTTCAGCCACACGATCCTTGAGAAAACAGAATAAAATCAACGCTGCTCACGAGCGCGTCTCCGTCCTCTTCGCCTGGAAAAAATTTACCTGGAAATATATTTGACAATGAAGAAACAGAAAAATGTTAAAAAATGAAAATTAAATCCTTCGACGAAAAGGCTACTGCGCTCTACCGGGTCTCTCTGTCTACGCCGATAGCTGTAGTCTTCGAATACGGGAGCCTCTGCGTTGCTTACGTGAAATAAAAAAAATATCAACATTTTTCTGGCGAGTGAAAAAATACGATCGGGTCGACGCCAGCGGGGAAAAAAGCGCGTCACGTTAAGTCGTACTCGGGCGTGTCTCTAATTTATCTCCGAGCTAGTTTACAGCTGGTTGAACCTTTCGTTGACGAGGTTGTCGTGCCATGGGTCTCGTGGACGTCTCTTCATTATGTCCGACTCCGCCTCCTCGTACGCCAGCGATATCGCAGGTATCTGACAATCATCATTTCGCTATTTAATTTGCACCAAACATAGAGACGAAAATCGAAGAGTCGTGATTGATTGTTTCCTGTATACATTTTTTAAAAAGATTAAACGTTCAGCCGTTAAACAAAAAAAAACCGTACACGTAAATTCGCACAAAAAATGTTTCTCTGTAAAATGGTCTGTAAAAAATAAATTTCATTAAACCTTCGATCGGCTCGGATCGAACTTTCCGAAATATTTTTTGACTTTCGAACGGTCCGCTTGCGACGAAATTTCGGAAAGATCGAGACGCCCGACGAGGGTGCGGGGAGGGGCAATTTGTGTCGGGGCGTTTCTCGGCGAGACTCACCATGTCGGTTCCCAGATCGATGCAGAGAATGGTGACGGTTCCCAGCGGCAGCGGGATGTCGCAGAGGATGAACGCCAAGAAGGGCGAGATCTCGGGAATGTTGGAGGTGAGGGTGTAGGCGATGGACTTCTTCAAATTGTCGAAGATGAGCCTACCCTCCTCGACGCCGGTTACGATAGACGCGAAGTTGTCATCGAGCAGAATCATGTCGGCGGCTTGCTTGGATACATCGGAACCGGCTATACCCATGGCTACACCAATATCCGCTTTCTTCAAGGCTGGCGAATCGTTTACACCGTCACCTGCAGTCATCAATCGAAACGTCATTTAGTATATTTAGTAAATCTAGTAAATTTAGTAGAAAAAAAATCTGTTGTACTTAGGGATGTGGAAACACTGATATTTTAATATTCCGTACGATTACCATAAAACACGATAGTTTTACTGTATTATAATGCAATTTTTCTCTCAACATTTTGTGTTGTGAAAATATGGTCACAAAAGTTCCCCGTAAATTTACTCCAAAAAGTGGTGAAAATCATCTATCCAAAATTTGTTGGTAAATTCACAGTCAAAACATATCAAATCTACCAATTGAATTGTGACATTGCCGGTTGAAAAATGGTTGAACTTCACTCAAATAGTGGTGAAATTATCGGTAACAACAGTTTCGGTGTTGGTAAGATTACGGTAACATTTTTCGAAAATTCCCACAGATTTTAAATCACTATGAGACCGTATGCTTTCTTTTTTATCAATGCGGTAATTTTCAAAGCGGATCACGTCCGGATTTCCGCGGTAATGAAAAATACGCTAAAGTTACCGGTCACATCTCCAGCTGTGCTCGGGGCAGTGCCGATCGCGATACAATAAAGAGGCACGGTAAGCTACGGGGGAAACAAGGTCGATTTTGTTCCTCCTTACCGGTTACGGCGACAATGGCACCCATGCGTTGGCAACCTTCGACGATGATGAGTTTCTGCTGTGGCGATGTACGAGCGAACACAATTTCGGTGTGATACCTGAGAATCTCGTCGAGTTGGTCGGAGCCGAGGTCCCTGAGTTCGCCACCATGAACGACGGCGGCCTTTGCCTCACGGGGGTTCACCTCCGAGACGGGAATGTTCAGTCGCTGGGCAATATCCTCGACAGTTTCGTTACCTGTTCCAATCAAACGTTTCACAGTGAATTAGTTACTCATTTTTTTTACTGTTCGATGATGAAGCTCGTAAATTTGTTTCAAGATGTCATTTACCTTCAGAAATTATGCCGACGGATTTGGCAATGGCTTTGGCAGTGATTGGATGATCGCCGGTGACCATGATGACCTTGATACCAGCTGAACGACACTTGGCGACCGCGTCGGGCACTGCAGCCCTCGGCGGGTCAATCATAGACATGAGTCCGACGAAACGGAGATTCTCGCACGGGAAGTTCGGGTCGTCGCTGTTGAACTTGAAGCCCATCGGGAACTTGTCGGATGGCAGAATAAAGTCGCAGAATCCCAATACCTAAAACAGATCACCAGCGCAATAGTACGAGTCATATAGAGGCATGATTTTTTTTTCTTCTTTTTTAGGTATGACTGTAAAAAACTGTAAAAAAAATCACATGAAATTTAATTAACTGATACTGGAAGTTTTCATGCATTAACTGGTATATGAAAATTCAAGTACAATTGTGAAGAAAAATTAAAGTACAGTATGTTAAAAGCTTTTCAAATACTTTACTTTTAATCATTTACTTTAATTTCACTCTAAAAGTCCATTATTTTTTTATGACAATTGTACATTAAATTTAATCTACCAGTTTTCGCATAAAAACTTCCAGTTCGGTGCATTAAATTGATAATTTTTTTATAGCTTATATATAATCCTTTCACTTTATAATAATAATATTACAAAATGAAACATAAGAATAAAAAATTCCTTGAGGATATCTGCATGACGTCAAATTTCATCTGTAGCAAATCTTTGTCGATACACTTCTTTAGGGGGGGAAAAGAAAATCTTCGTAATAATATTTCTAATAATTCTTCGTAATTCTTAACAATTAGAAGAATCATTAATTCTTCGTAAAATTCTATGTGACTCGACGAAATTGACTCTCGTGCCGATAACTTCAGGGTCATGAAAAAAAAGAAAGATCAAGTTTAAACGTACACGCTCGCCGAGTCCACCGAGTTCGAGGTAAGCATTGTTGAAAGCCTCCTTCATCTCCTCGTCGAGAACCTTCTCCTTGCCGCCGATAAAGATGGTCGAGCATCTGTCGAGGATTCTCTCCGGGGCTCCCTTCATTACGAGCAAGTGGCGAGGATCGTTGGGATCGTCGGATTCGTGAACGGACACCTGATACTTGTTCGTCGAGTTGAACGGCACCTCGCATACCTTCTTGTTCTTCTTGCGAATTCCCATGACATCGCCGAGAGCGAGTTCCATACATTTGAGAAGAGCAGCCTCGGAAGCGTCGCCGTTGACTTCCCTCTTGAGAATCGGTTCGCTGTCCTGGCCCGGCTTGAATTCCGCACGGTTGCAGAGGGTGGCGATCTTAGCGAGCGCCTTGAATCCGGGGCTCGTTCTGTCGTACTGAACGCCCGACTGGTCCTCGGTGGTGTCGGCCTCGATGATCTGATTGTCGAACCACATGTGAGCCACGGTCATTCTGTTCTGCGTAAGCGTGCCGGTCTTGTCCGAGCAGATGGTCGACGTCGATCCGAGGGTCTCGACGGCCTCGAGGTTCTTAACGAGACAATTCTTCGAGGCCATTCTCTTGGCTGTGAGAGTCAAACAGACGGTGACGGTCGCGAGCAGACCCTCCGGCACGTTGGCGACGATGATACCGATCAGGAAGATAACGGCGTCGAGCCAGTGATAGCCGAGGATAAAGGCGATGATGAAGAATGTCACGCCGAGGAAGACAGCGACGCCGGTAATCAGGTGGATGAAGTGATGAATCTCCTTGGCGATCGGCGTCTCGCCGGTGTCGAGTCCGGACGCCAGACCTGCGATCCTTCCCATTACTGTCTGATCGCCGCAGCATATCACGACACCCTTAGCCGTACCCTCGACCGCGTTCGTCGAGAAAAATGCAAGATTCTTGGTTTCCAATGGATTCTCGTTCGTGAACTCGGGCGATCTCGACTGGGGCTCCGATTCGCCGGTAAGAGAGCTGTTGTCGACCTTGAAGCCTCGTGACTCGATGATCCTGATGTCGGCCGGTATCCTGTCGCCGAATTTCACCTCGACCACGTCACCCAACACGAGCTCCTCCGCTCTCAGCGTCATCTTTTCGCCCTCCCTCAGCACCGTTGCGAACTGCGGCACCATGTTCTTGAACGATTCCATAATCTTGCTGGATTTGCTCTCCTGGTAATACGAGAATATACCCGTGACTATCACGACCGCAGCGAGTACGATGCCGAGATAGAGATTGTCGTCGTTGGGATCCTCGCTCATCGATGCGTTGATCGAATAAGCGATGAAACATAGAATCGCTCCTATCCACAGCAACAGGGCGAAACCGCCGAACAAGTTCTTGCAGAACTTTACCCACTCGGGCGTCTGCCTCGGCGGCGTGAGAGCGTTCGGTCCGTCCCTCTCGAGGTTCTCCTTTGCTTTCGCATGGCTAAGGCCCTGTTGACAAAAACAAATTGCATTTCGTCAATAATTTCATTTAATCTAATTCAATTCAATGTCGCAATACGACTATGCAGAGCTGGGCAAATGCACTAAGTACTTGAAATACCAAGTTCGTGAAGTACCAAGTTTTTGAAGTACCAAAGTCTTGAAGCATCACGTTCTTGAAAATACTAAATGCTTGAATCACCAAATTCCCGAAGTACCAAATCCTTGAAGTACCAAGTTCGTGAAGTACGTACTGAAGTGCGAAGCACTTAAAGTACAGAGGACTGACGTATTGAGTTCTGGCAGAACTTAAGTGATGAAGTTCTAAGTACTCGGTGCTGACTCGGTACTTGATAATTTAATGCGTACTTCAAGAACTTATTGTATTTGCCTGGCTCTGCTACTATGTAATTTGAACAACTGACTACTGGGCGGCAAGGAAGAGTTGGAATGGCAGTTAGAGAATGGAGGAAGTGGGACGATGAAAGTTACGGGATGGGAGGATGTAACAGAGGAAAGCTTTACAATTACCGAGTTTTGTGGTAGAATAAGCCGTTGGACAAGTACGGAGTGCACGAAAAAAGGGGTTTTGTGAAGAAAGCGTGATCAGGCACAGTTCACAATGGGCGAAACGAGGAAGTGGAATGACGGAACGGGGAGAGTAAAAAAGTTGTGGCCCTGGGAAACTTTACAATCTACCGAGCTTTGTGTTGAATAAGCCGCTGGTAAGGGCTACAATATTTTCTTTCTGGAGATTTAGGATGGGATTTAAAAGACCGTACACGGGAATAAATCTACTACTACTATGTATTTTTTATATCGTGCACTCGAAGATTCGTTTTAAATATCCACTATGCGTATTGAGACACAGTTTTAATCAATCTTAATGACGCTGGATTAAACGAATATATGATAATATATGATGATAAATTAAGTCTTTTTATTTTTGCTTTGTATGAAACATGCCAAAGTATGAACACTGTCGCGCATATACTTTTTTTTTTCATTGACTATTTGAGTAGAAATACTCGAGTAGAAATTAGCTCAGAGAAGTAATATAAGGGCAAGATTCTTTTTGGTGATAGCGAATGTCTATAACTAAAAAGAATCTTTGTTTTGTTTGGTCAATAATTTGGACAGCATTTGTGTCCATTGAGATTGCAAGGGTTAAATCACAACTCTGGGAAAATTGTGAAGGCAATAAAATTCGTGACCACGATGATGTGAGTTCCGAATGCAAACGCGAGCTTTGAATGTAAAAATTGTTTTTCGTACGAGTAAAAAAAATTCTGTATTTTATTCGTTGGTCTTTCTATAAAATTCATTTTTTTCAAGTAAATAAATGTTTTAACTCACGTTTTCTGGGTGCGTCTGAAATCTCTGGTACAACTCCTCAGGAGTGATTTTGTGAAAGTCGATGTCCAACTCCTGCTTCAGGTCATCCAAATTGTCCCCCTTCCGCTTTGTTGGGGTCTTCCGCCGCGACTGTATCACGAAATTAGAGAAACAGAGTTTAGATTTTTAAATATCAAAAATTCGAGAATTTTTTGTTCCGAACGAAGAAAAAATTCTCGTGGAACTTTCATGCATGTCAGTCGTTTCCCGTCTCTCGGGTGAGTTTCAAATACACGCGGGCCCAATTTCTCCACGCCGTAGCAAAACCGAGAACGAGACTCGAGACCGGCCATGTTACGCCCGACGTCGCAGCGGATTGGAATTAATAAGTCACTCCTTATTAACCCCCTTAATTAAAACGAGTCGGGCGTGCGTTCTTGTCTCCGTTTCGTTGGCTCAGTTAGTTCGCGTGTTTCACTGGTTCGACTACCGAGTCTTGTACTCTACTAAATATTCTACCGGCTATCCAAAAAAAATTATTGTTAATTTTCCAAAAGCTTACAGCATCGTAAAAAAAATAAAAAAAATTAATGAAGTAAAATAAAAACACTAGCAGGAAAAAAACGTCCGCTAGCTCGCTCATCAAAAGCTCGTACAATTAATTCACTCTAGGACAAGCTGCGTCTATAAAATCGAATGAAACATTTTTAATACAAAATAAAGAGAACCAAGTCGAAAGTTTAACGTTTGTAGCAAGTAGTCCGTGCTAGTCACTCCGTTCGTTCACTTTTATATTAGTAAATATTAATGAAGCCTTCGTAGTTGTGTTAATTAATCCCCCAACCAAAAACCTCGGATGCAATTTTTTTTATTAAAAATTGACCAAAGGGCATCGATCGCGGTGAAAACGCCTGTGAAATCGTGAGTGTGCGAGAAAAATTGTTACACCAGTGATTCAACGATAGTGTTTTTCCCCAATTACCGGATAGAAGGACAGAGATCACAGCACCAGGTAAATTTTCTGCGATAGAAGTACGATTAAGAAAGCGACAACGCAATGAGAGAAACATTATCGAGAGAGTCTTTCGGCGACGAAGCAGTACATTTTACGTACGGAAATAAATATTATATATATAAATATATACATATATATGTTTGAGCGGTGAAATATCATAACTTGAATCGACATTGAATCAACTTTCGTCGAACCGGATTGAAAGACGAGGGGAAGAAAGATCGAGGAGAAATGAATTATTTTCCCGGCAGTGTAAATTTTAAAAAATAATGCAGTCTCTTTAAAGGCGTGTAAAATCGTGAGCGAAAAAATTGTTAGTTTTTTTAGCAGAATAGAGACCAGGACTCGAAAAATTAACGAAGTCGAGAGATATAATGAGCGAAATGTTACCGAGAAGGTGTTTCAGCGATGAAGCAGTACATTCTATGTACAGAAATAAATAAATAAACACACATATATATATACATATATATATGTATATATATATATATATGCACGGTTCGGAGGTGAAATATCATAAATGTGGTCGAGATTAAATCGACTTTCATCAAGCCTGATTGGAAGACGAGGGAGAGGAGGGAGCCGTGTATGTGCCCAGATTATATTCCGATACACTGTCGAGGGTATCGCAGGGGGTGGGAAAAGGAGTGAGGAGCTTGTTAGTCGGGTTATCGAGCGTGATAGGTCAGGGGGTTGCGTTCGTGGGAAAGGGCAGGTATAACGGAACGGTTGCTGCCCCGCTCGATGTCGCTCGAATTAGAAACTCGGTTTTAATCCAAGGCTGCGTTAGATGGAATAAGCTCTTGTCGGAAAGGAAATCGAAAAAAAAAAGAAAGACACGGAAATGGAAAATAGTTTCCATTGAGGAGTAGTTTCTTTTTTTTTCGACATTTTTCTTTAACAGAATTAGACGGACTGTAAGACGGATCGATCGGAGGAAAAGGAAGAGCTTAGAACCAGAAAGAAAGAGCCGTGATAGTTTATTGTACAGATTGTCACAGCGTCAGAGAAAATCACCCACACGGAAACAAATATACGTCGGGTGTGTCGAAAATACACATCGAAAAATAATAACCGATAATATTAATGATCATCAATAATTTCAGTAATCAATCATTTCAATAAACAATAATTTTTAAAATCAATCATTTCAAGAATCGTTAATTTCAATAATTACCAATTAATTAAACTATTAATATCAATATTTTGGCTGAAAAAAATATTACTTTTAGTATATATTTTTGGAATATATTTCTGGCGATTTGCGACTCGAAAAAAATATATAAAACTTGTGTGTTTCATACAGCAAAGATGAAAAAAATGTTGAATTTTATATAATTTCGAATGTTTTTTTCGCATATATTTTATTTCCGTGGGGGGAAAGCAAAGAATTACCGAAGACCCTCGAAGCGACGATCTCTCCTGAGGGGACAGAAGAGCGAGAGACAGTTGCGATATTTCTCGAGAAAGAAATTCGGAGATAGGTAGATTGAAGCGGAAGAGTCGGAATATCCGAGATTGTGCGACACAATAAATTCGAGTGTTCCGTTCCCGATATCGAGAATACGGAATTAAAACAAAGAAAAAAAAAAGAAAACGATCGATCGGCCGACAGAGCTGCCGATTGACGACGATCGCTCCTCTATACCTTGTACATTCCATCTGCCGTTTTGTTGTCGTCGCGAACGTTCGGTAATGTGGCGACCCGGTACGAATCTGACCGGCCATGCTGTAAAAAAAAATCGTGCCAAACAAAAATAAAAAAATGTGTTCGAGACAAAATTACAAAAAAATTAATTAAATAATAAAAATAAATAAATTAAACAATAAAAATAAATAAATTAAACAATAAAAATAAATAAATTAAATAATAAAAATAAATCGATTAAATAACAAAAAATAAACATAAATTGAATACGGAGAGATGAGTAAATGGGCAATGACGACGAGGCTATGACTTCCCTTCGGACTGCCCGTTGTATCGATGCGGGACGGAGCGATTGATCGAACTTGAATAATGAAAACGTTGACAAAAAAAAATAAATAAAAAAAAATAATGGGTGTGAAGAGCTATTTTGTCGATGATCATTGTAGAAATACGATCGAGGTCGATCTTTGTGACCACCGATCTAGTCCGACACTCCCAGGATTGTTCCCGATTTCAAGTGCAACCTCCAACCAACGATCCCATTTTTTTTAACGGCACAGTGCGAGAGTAACAAAGCTCGCTCTAAACGCAGCTTCCGCCGAAGATTGAAAGGCGAGAAACGCGTCATCGTGGTATTTGTGTGCGAGTTTCTAAATAGGACGAGAACGTCCGAGGTCGTCCTTTGTGCAAATGCTAATCTAGTAAAAGCGTAGAGTACGTGCTTTTTTTAATTCACGAGTCTCGTAACGAAAATCGTCGTGGATAACTATTCGATCGGTTTTCACGTAAAATGTTGTCCATTTTACTTAAATTGATGGTCGTAATAAAATAAAATAAAAATGATGACTAAATGAAAAATGACTATAATAAATTTAGTTGCTTATTCATTTATTATAATAAGTTTAGTTCCTTACTTATTAATTACAATAAGTTTAGTTACTTATAAATATATTGTAATAAATTTAGTTGCTTATAATTTGTTTTTGGTAATGTTTCTTCACTTGACGATTAAAACCTAAAAAGCCTCACGAATATCGATGACGCATCGATAACATAACGATGTATGTGAACATCGAGGGTTATGCCATTTTCGCTTTAGACCAATGAAATTAATTATCTTTCCGGCGACGAAGATTAAAAAAATAAAGCAGCTCTGCTTTATTTTTGCCCAGCCCAGCTGACGAAAAATGGGTCCACCGTGTGACTACTTTATTTGGACAATTAAATGAGATTCGTTGACGATATTGTTTATTTACAGTTGGATTGATGGCTATTAAAAAAGTTCGATCTCCTGGAGCGCGATAGACGTGCGAGTTTTCATTTCGTTTTCTTTTAAGACACAAATTCGACATGAATTTTGTGAAAAGAAAATCAAATAAAATGTATTGATGAAATTTTCAATTAATTCTTGGAGAGCTCTGCGAGAAAGTGAAACGCAAGTGGGCGAACGGAAAGATCCAAACCTTGGCCCCTCTTTAGACTTCGTTAAAAACACGCCCGAGTGAGACGAAGGCAACATTTTTCTTATTTTTAAATTGTAACTAATTCAAAGCCCAATTTGAATTTTGAAAAAAAAAAGAAAAAGGAAAAAGAAAAAAATGCTCGCGTCTCCCGCGACTGCTCGCTGTTCAAAAGATTCAACTCTTGAATAGCGAGCAATTCAACCATCAATCGAAAATTTCATGAACAAATTTTATCTATTTTCCCAAAAATTCAGTCGAATTTGAATCTAAAAAAAAAAATAAAAAATAAAGAATAAAAAATATGACAAAAGCTCACGTCCCAAAATACCGGACGAATTCTCGACCGTAAATCGAATAGGTCGACTCTCCCCGTCGGGACGTATCTGCGACGAGGACGATTGCCGCTCCATCGGGCGCGAATCGATCCGACGCAATCACGACCGATTGTTTCGCTCTTCCTCTGCCGCTCTACCCAGCCTTTCCATCGCGCGTCCAGGTGCGTTTCGCCGCACGCCCGGCGCTCTGATAAGGTCAATCAGAATTGCGCACACCGAGCCGTTATTATGCAGCTCGTCGCCGTGCGCTTCGGTTATTATACAGGACAGCGTGGAGCGGAGGCTTCGGCACGGCGCGGGCCAGGAGGCTAAACCGATAACGGAAAGCTTTCATCGCTCTCAGGAGCGACGCAGAGCGAGCCTAATGGAACACGGAGCTTCGAGCGCCCCGTCCGAAATTGGCTGTCCGGCAGGCAATCGGAGAACTCCAGTTGATTAATCCTTTGACTCGTGGGAAAGAGAAATCTAATCAATTCCGACCGAGGAACACGACGGGAGAAAAAAATAAAAATGAAGCGGTGACGACGATTTTATATATTGTAGGGATTGAAAGATGTGATGTTTTTTTGTTAGGTCGATTTCATACGGAGTCGTGGCGAACAGAAATTTAATCAATCGCCGCCGAGCACTGCGACGTCTCTCGTGGATTAAAAAAAATGCTCATCTCTGCGAAATGAACGAGAAAAGTAAAAATGAAGTGGCGACGATTTTATGTTTTGTGGGGATCGGAGAAGACTTTTTTGTGCTGACCGTCAGGTCGGCGTTGCACGGACGAAGATGGAACAGCCAGGACAGTAAAATTGCAGTAGTGCAGCCCCGCGCAGGTCGGCCACGCTTCACTGCCCGAGCCGCAGGCAATCCCCATGAGTAGTCGCGGTCCGCGCGGTGCAGACTTTAGGGCCGAGGCCGGCTAAGTATATTGGGATTGGTCCCGACTGCCGTGCGGGCAACTGGAGCGCTAAAAATTTCAGGACTTCTCGGGCACACCGCAAAGTCCATTTCCCGGTCGGCACGCTCACTCCGATTGGCTCGGGCGATTTCTGAGTGCGCTGCGGCATTTCGAACAAAAGAGCTGTTTTTCGAAAAATCTATGTTATTATGTATTATAACGAAATAATTCAGACAATCCGGAAAAAAATGCGGGATGACTGCGGGACGACTGCTCTGACGACTAAGCTACGCCAGATCGCTACACACACTAACTCTGAATTGTCCTCATTAATGCCATTTTTCGCCTCGTTACACTCTAAATTTGATAAAAATAAATAAAAATTACGGTTTTGGTGCGGAAATGAAAAAGTTAATTTTATAAAGTTGAAACGGAATTTCTATTCTAGAAAACGAATTTATATGTTGGAATACGAATTATATTTTAGAAAAATCTATCTCATTATTTACAAATTGAAAAATCATCGTCTGCAAGTGATATCGACAGAGAGGTGCGGCTGTTGTTTTTAAATTACTTTTTTCGTTTATCTCATCCAGTGCCGCTTCAAGGTGCCTCTCGAGACGAATATTGGAAAGTAAGAGCGTAACCGAACGATGCCACAATTCTATTATTCAGCGAGCTTGCGAATTATAGTATAGACAAATATATCTCATTATTTGAATACGAATTATATTTTCGAAACCAAATTCGTATGTTAAAAAACGAATTTATATTTGAAAAAGTGAATTTATATTTTAGAAAAGGAACTTATATTTTAGAAACCGAATTCATATTTTAGGAAGAATCTATCTCATTATTAATAAATTTGAAGGAAAAAATGAGTTTTTGTCTGCGGAAATAAAAGTATCTAATTTTGTACCTCAAAAATGATATTTTCACGTACATATTCGCGAAATAGGCTCAGAGCGTTCGATTCAATTGCAACGGTAGAAATAAATTAGAAAATTGCTTTTTTTTAAAATCTGATCCAGCACCGCTTCGAGGTGGCTCCCGAGTCGAATATTGGAACGTGAGAGCATAACCGAATGATGCCACGGCTCTACAATTCAGCGAGCTTGCGAGTAGATTGATACCCATGAGTGTTCCAGTGTGTCACGTTAGACGAGAGACGAGGCTGACTCACGATCGTCGCGAGCACGAGAAACTCACTCACTTGCCAGTAACTGTGCGTGGGACGTGATTGCCACCAGAGCTACTCACTGCTGCTCAGGCGAATCGTCGAGGAAACTTTTATTTATCTTTCCACCCACAATATAAACATCATATCCTTTATCCATTCCTCGATTCCTCAATTTCCTTATTTTATTTTATTTTCATTTATTTTCAATGAAGAATAAAAATAAATAAAAATAGCCATTTAATCGAAACTCAACGTTTGCCTCATTATTATTATTATTATTGTGTACGAAACTTATTAATAGGAACCGCAAAACTTTAATTATAGCTGTGATGATTAGAGTTGTCTAAGGTGTAAAAAACGTACATAAAAACTGAAAGTTTTTATAAACGTTAATGTACGGTGGATTTTAGAATTGTTAATGTACGGTACGTTAAACACTTTAGAAATACTTTACTTTTAATAATTTACTATGGATGTACTTTGGTTCCAATAATTTTCTTTAATATCACTGTAGAATTCATTCGCTTTTTATCGCAATTGTATCCAATATTTTTAACAGTGTATGATAATAAAAAGGTGTCAATATAAAATTGTCTTAATGAATGAAAAATCGTATGATAGTAAAATGCTATCGTATGTTATATAATGACGATAAAATGATAATAAAAAGGCTATCGATATAAATTTTTGATGAACGATTCAAAAATCATTGCGAAAATAAAAAAAGAAAAAGAATGACCGAGAGTTAGAATTGTTTTCTGTTTTTTTTTAATTTCTCTTGCACAACAATGGATTCGCGACGGACAGTGCATTTAAACTGTCAGTCATTTAATATCAAATATCAAAGTACATCAACTTTCCTCACTATATTTAATGCACGAGTTATTGCATAAAATCTTGCTCTCCGTTACATTAAATTCCCAATTTTATTTAACAGCATATAATATTCCTTTAAAATGATATTTTTTTGATATAACAATCAAAGGCTATCGATATAAATGTTTTTTAAACGAATACAAAATACTACGACAGTAAAATGCTATCGCATGTTATAAAGCGACGATAAAATTTTATCGAAATGAATTTTTTATGAACGACAGAAAAATCGTTGATAAAAAAAAACGAAAGAAAAAAATGACCGAGAGTTAGAATTGTTTGTTTTTTTTTCATTTCTCCGGCGCAACAATGGATTCGCGACGGACAGTGTACATAAAAACGCGAAGCGAAGGTTGATCGTACGAGTTCTTTGTATCGCTCGCCATTGTGTGCGCACAGACTGTGGCTTTTAAAAATAGAGCAGCCGAGTTGTTTTAATGCAGGAGCCGAGGTGAAACGTTATAATGCGAGGCCCCGGAGGTAACTCCCGTCCGCGAGTGCATATACGTCAGAATTAGCGAAGAGTCAAGTTTAATCGAGTTGCATGTAACGCTGGTGGGTCGTCGCCCCAGGGGAGGCTCTCGCGTTTCAACCCCCCTACTAAACCCACCTAACCTATTTCCACTCCCCCTCCCCCTCGCCCTGCTTTATCGAGAGACACACTCCCCCGTTGCCACGACAACCAGTTTGCGCATAAACTCGTGTACACAAAGTTTGATACAAGGCACGTAATTGGATAACCGATCAATCCAGAAATCATCCGTCAATTACAACCGGATTTCGCGAGTTAATTGCACACTCGGACGACTCTGACACGATCGATAAGTTTAATTAATCAGAGTCCTAAAAAAAATTGTCGAGGTTATTTTTATCACGAATAATTGTAATTTTTAGGTCCTCATAGAAGAAATTGCATTTAAATGTCGTTGAAGTTAATGTCTTTGGAGATTTCGGAAACGACTCTATGTATTTCATATTTTCGTACGAATGTCTTTCCGCAGTTTTCATTATATTAAAAACAATTTTTTTTTTCTCCCACTTGAATAGTATTTGACTTTCAACGTGCCAGTAAGAATAAAAAAACGCATAATAATACACTCGGGAAAAAAATGTGACTGAACACATTTCCTCCACAGATTCGTAGCGTCTTGTTCGACGATCAAAATGCTTGATACAAATCTTTTTAAAAAATCGACTGATCCTCAGATTCCGGACTTTACCGATCTAAAATAGTTTCCGGCGCTTGAAGCCTCACATGCATATTTCCTTCTCCCGCTCGGGTAGAACTGCTGCCCTGCCGAAAAGACACAAAGCCATATACAATTTTTTTTTTTTTAATCATATTTTTTTCAAGGGTGGAACCGTAGCAGAGTCGATGCAGCGACGGCGCCGACGACGAGTTACGCGCCTCCTGACAGTCGGCGCTTACCTCAAGCAAACCCATATACATACATGACAGATATATATATATATACACCTATATAGGGGAGACCGGGCCGACCGGGCCGGGGGGAGATCAGGCCGACGCGGGGCGTAATGGACCATCCTAAAATTATTAAAAAATAAAAATAAAAACTTGAAAGGAAATGTTTAAACATAAAAGCATAATCAACAACTTTATCGTTGATAGGTACAAGTAGGAAAACGTAAAATGTACGGATACAGGCGTCGGCTAAAAAAGAGTGAACAATTTAAGGGTAGCCCGTTTCGCCCCAGAGGATTTTTTTTCGGGAGCGTTATAAAACCTGTGAAAATATCATTGTTGGATAGCAAGCAATAAATTATGGTTTCGGCACCGGTGTAGCCGCGTTATTTGCTCAAGGGGCCCATCTCGCACCCGTCTGCCCTACTTATACATGTGTACGTATATACACACATCTGTTTACATACATGTATACATAGATATACACACATCTGTTTACATACATGTATACGTATATATACACACCTGTTTACATACATGTATACGTATATATACACACACCTGTTTACATACATGTATACGTATATATACACACATCTGTTTAAATACATGTATACATATATATATATATATATATACATACACACACACACCTATTTACATATAGTGTGTGTACGAAGATCGCCGAGCGATATAGAGCAACCGTAGGAGAACCCTCGGAGCGGTCGATGGCGGAGGGCGTCTGCGCATGCGCGCCGCGGAAACCCGCCACCCCTGACCCGAGCAACCCCCGGCGCGCGCCCCTCACGCCCTCCCTCCCGCAGCTCCGGCGGCCCTTCCCTCGCAGCCACCCGCACCCTTCATGGATCAATACCCAACCAGGCCACCTACTCGGGCTCCTCCGTGCGTTCCAGCCGCTGCTGCCGTCTCTGCTGCCGTTCGGTTGTGTGCACCCAGCAGCGGCCCTCGGGCCCTGCACCCCTCAGCGCCAGACTGTCGTCCCACACCCCCGGCGCCAAACACGCTCGTGCGGTTTTTCCACCCCTTCCATCCACCTTTACACCCTTAGCTTCCTTCTTCAATTTTTTTGGTTTTTTTTTTTTCAATTGTTCTTTTGTTTTTATTTTTTTGCTTTTCCTTTCTATTCGACACATCTCCGGCGCCAAACATGCTCCTGCGGTTTTTTCACCCCGTGCGTCTGCGCTTCCACCCTTGACTTCCTTTTTCACTTTTTCGGCTTTTTTTGGTTTTATTTATTTTCTTTTTTCTTTCGTTTTATTTTTTTTTTGTTTTGTGTTTGGTTCTCCTCGCGCATTCCCGGCGCTGAAGCTGCTCGGGCGGTTTTCCCACCCCACCCATCTATTCTTCCACCCTTAGTTTCTTTCTTTAGTTTTTTGGCTTTTTTGACTTTTTTTCCTTTGTTTTGTTTGCTATTTTTTTGTTTTTCTTTCTCCTCGCTCACCCACGGCGCCAAAGCCGCCCGGGCGGTTTTCCCACCCCTTACATCTATTCTTCCACCCTTAACTTCCTACTTCACTTTTTTAGTTTTATTTTCTTTTTTCCTTCGTTTTGTTCATTTTTTAAAATTATATCTTTCTGATTTTCATTCATATCTCGCACACCCCCGGCGCTAAACGCCTTCGTGTGGTTTTCCAAGTCGCTTTTTAGCCAAGTTGAATTAACGGTATGCTAGCAACGTTTTAGTTTTTCTTTTTATTAACTCCATTATATCTTTTTGGAATATTTAATGACGAATGTATTTTTTTTTATATTTTATTTTTCATGGCAAGTTTTTATGGAGACATTAAATGTTTCATCCGCATCAACTTCGAACCTTTCGGTGTAACCGGGAAACGCGCTTTTATCGCTATGCTAGCTTCTCGTACAAACGCGCACGGCGCTAAAGATCGAATCCTCTAATTTATTTAATATATTTTATTGTCCTGAAAGTTTTTTGTTATTTTGATTGATGTCGCGTGAAAAACACGTGAAAATTGTGACGACTTCTTTTAGTGAATTCGAATTAACGCTATGCAAGCTGCTTTTTGGTTTTTGATTCTTTTATTGACTTCATTATATTTTTTTGGAGCATTTAATGAAAAATGCTGATTTTTTGTATATTTTATTTCCCACGGTAATTTTTTATGGGGACATTAAATCCGCGTGAACTTTGTACCTTTCGGTGTAACCGAGAAACGCGCTTTTATCGCCATGCCAGCTTCTCGTATAAATGTGCACTGGGCTAAAGATCGAATCCTTCCTGCACTTTTGGCTCCGCGCCCAGGCACGTGCGAGACACTCTGCAGACTTATTATTCCCGAGATAGCAGACTCCGCGCTGTACATATTTTATATATATATATATATATATATATATGTATAGGAAAGATCCTTCTCGACCCACATAATCCAGGAGACGTATTGCTTGCAAGGAAGCGAAGGAAGTAGATAGCGAGACACACTCGATCATCGTTCATCCTTGCACGCCCGTCTTTCACGTTTTCCTTCCATAAGAACTTTGATCGATTCCACGGATCTTCGGCGATAACGAGCGAACAAATCAATCTTGTCCGGACTGATCGACAGTCTCGAAGATACGAAATCAATTTTAGATACGAAGTTTTAAAAAATATTCAAAAAAATGTATGATGAATATAAGCACGAAAAACTTTTTTCTACAATGGTTTGTCGGGAGAGTTAGAAGAACGGCAAAATCTATAGTTGCATCGCGATGACTAAAGTCCTATCGCAGCGATAAGAACTACAGTGTGCTATTGGGGTGAATCAAATTGTGTGAAAAAAGTTCTCTTTCAAAATAATAATTTTCAATATTTTTACAGCAAAAGTATTGAAAAATCTACGATGAATATAAGCTCGAAAAAACTTATTTTTATATAATGGTTTATCAATAGAGTTAGAACCACAGAATCCACAATTTCGTACCAACGCCTAAAGTGTTACCGCAGCGGTAAGAAGTAGAATGTGTTATTGTAGTGAATCAAATTGTGTGAAAAAAAACTCCACTTTAAAAATATTGTTTTGAAATATTTTTGCAGCTTAAATATTTGGAAATACGTGAATAATATAAGTTCGAAAAACTCTTGTTTATAATGGTTTTTTTAATAATTAGGAGAAGAACCGCAGAATCCATAGTTTCGTACCAATGCCTAAAGTGTTACCGCAGCGGTAAGAAGTAAAGTGTGTCATTGGAGTGAATCAAATTGTGTGAAAAAAAACTCCACTTTAAAAATATTAATTAAAAATATTTTTGCAGCTTAAATATTTTGAAATATATGAATAATATAAGTTCGAAAAACTCTTGATTATAATGGTTTTTTTTTTATAATTAGGAGAAGAACCGCAGAATCCATAGTTTCATCCCGATGACAAAAAGTGCTATCGCAGCGTTAAGAAAGTAAAGTGTGTTATTGGAGTGGATCGTCCAGTGGCCCGAATTGGAAGTCGGCTAATAGATTTTCCCGCAAGGGGGCGGAGTTTGCAGTTCGGAAAAGTTCCAGCATCAGAAAAGCGTATCCGGTATGAGGTCCGGGTCTCCCCATGTTGGTCGTAAAATTCGCTTCGGTGGAGCAAAGTGCCGGAGTGCTCGAAGCGACCCCATCTAACCCAGTGCTGAAGCGGCACAGATTTTAAGGGTGTGGGGAACGCATCGATACACCTCGGAAAATCTGCGGTTTTTTTTTTCTTTTGGGCATGGGATAGATAAAAAATAATAGAGCATGTGGAATTTACGATCTAAATCGATACAAAGTATGATTGGATGAGACGAGGAAAAATAGTATCGAAGGGGGCGACGGGAAATTTATCTTACGGCTGGATACGAAGCCTTTAACTGCCGGAAGCATTTTTTTCAGTGAAAAACTTTTTGTACGTGTATCAGAGAAACAAACTCGGATAAACAGACATCAAAAATCGGGACCGGATGATCCGAAAAATAAAAATATTAATATTAATAATATTATATCTTTATTATTTAATTACAGTAGACTTGTTAAAATGTAAAAATCCCTTTATACATTTTAACAAGTTAGTAAATCTTTTAGGATTATTTATATAAAAAAAAAGAAACAAGAAAATAATTCACACTTTGTACGGTAAAAAAGAAAATAGTTGTTTGGAGTAGAAAACAAACGGTAAATCGTTGACTAGTAAATTGCTAAATCACTAGATAATGATACTATCATTATACTGATCATATTATTATATCAATGATAATATAATATTTTATTTTGACCGAATTCGGCTTGCGTGGCCTTTTACGTGACCTGGGAAAAAATAATTTAAAAACTTTAATATGCCTTCAATTCATTTATCGAGCAACACGCGTGCTCGTCGAGTTTCACTCCCTCGATTCTTTGTCGAGCCTTAGACCAGCAATATACTGTTTTTATGGCGATGACACACGCCGGCCATTCCTAAGGTGTATCCCCCCCCCCCCCCCCCGCAATATCACCTTGACTCATTTTTATCGAACGAGCACCGAACTGTCAAAGCAGCGTTTACTTTTCAACCTTCGGTATCGGCCATACAAAAACACTGAATTTAATATATTTCGAATATATTAAGTTTCATATTATTTTAGTAAAACTTTTTCATGTAAAAAATGAAATATAAAATAAAATGTGGGAGGAGAACTTTTAATTTTCATGATCTTCGGAGGTTAATAGAAAAGCCCGGAGTTTACAGTTCGGCCGAAAGCCTCGCTGGCCTTGCATGCCTCCCATACTATGTGTACGCATACGTAACGCCTGTTGTACAAAGAAAACGTAACTTAAGAGCACGGCATGCACGAGCACGAGGCGCGCGCGAACGGCAGGACGTTTTACGAATTGGGTCAAGAGGGAGATTGGCCGTTTAAGCTGGAGAGCACGGGGGTGAGCAGGCGGAACCGAGAGAGCCGGGCGTTCGCGTCTCAATCGATTGAGAGCATTATAAAAAAAAAAGTTTATTCCTTCGCAAGTCGCATTCGAAAAAATGGCAAAAAAAATTACCTTCAAATAATTTCATAAATTCTGCGATTCCGAGAAAGACAAAAAAAAATGCTTCTGAAACGTCGTGAACTTTTGGTGATCAAAATTGCCCCAGAACTGTCACCGACGAAAAAAATCGTACAAATTCAATAAGTATAAAAAAAAATTTAACTGTCCTTCACAGTAAACCCTCTTGTGGATTTTTTCGCTTACTCTTCCGCATTCGAAAAAAATGGCAAAATAATCGAACAATAATTGCATACATTTTCCATGGTACAAAAAAAAATCTCAATTTTTTAAACATCTCGAACCTTAAATACACAAAGTCGCCCAGAATTCCCACCGATAAAGAATAATATAAAAATACAATGAGCAGTATTAAAAAAAAGAAAGAAACAAGTCGCATTCGAAAAAATTCAACGAAAAGTTAACAAATTTTCCTATTCCGAAAAAAGATCAAAAACTCCATTTTTGACCGTCTCGAGCCTTAAGTGAGCAGTCGTCCCAGAATCCTCACCGCCAAAAAATAACATCAAAATTCAATAATCGATATAAAGAAAAAATAAAATAAAAATAAAAACATTAATTGCCTTTCACATTCAACCCTCTTCTCTTTCGTGCGGTCGGGCGTGCGGATCGTCGGTAAATCGAATTTCTCGTTGACCGACAGAACGAAATTGCTTCGTATTCGCGGAGTCTCCCTGCCGATAATTAAAAGCGAAGAATCCAATTGGGGGTTATTGGCCGAGGCGTTTCCTATGCGCGGTTTACGAGCCCGGAACGGATATAGTGCGGCGATGCACTTGTCGTCCGCGTTCGCGTTCTCGGTCGCGTTTGTCGTCTTGTGGGGAACGAGAGCGCGTGCAACGGAGCACGAACGGACTCGCGGATGGAATGCGAATCAATTTCATTCCGACTTCGTCCCCATTGGTCCGGATATCTCGTTCGCACACCCACTCTGTCGCCGTGCGCGCATCCGTCCCAACGCTGATACGACTTTGCACGGTTAATCACGTTCCCGACGTGCATCATCTCCAGTCGATTCGTCCGGTCGCGTGCCAGAAAAAAAAAAAAAAATGCGTTGTTATGAAAATAATGCGCGACGGCCGTGAGCGAGCGGAAGTAAACAAGTTCCGAGCAACTGCGCATTAAATCCGGTCCCAACCTCGGAGCAAGAAATTTTCAATAAAAAAATTGATCCCATGAATGAATTACTGGGAGTTTCTAAAAAATCTATAATTACTGAAAGTCGCACATTTTCTCGAACTGGGTATGAGAGTAATAATAATGATTGTTTCGGCGTTTCGAGCCAATGCGTTACTTGTTTTAAGCCCAGCTCGACAGACAACATGAAAATCTACAGAACCGAGAAAAAAAGTGTTTCACTTATTTAAGATCCAGCTCGACAGATAACATGAGAATCCGCGGAAACGAAAGAAGAAAAAAAAGTGTTTCACTTATTTAAGTTCCAGCTCGATAAATAGCGTGAAAATCTACGGACAAATTTCCAACAAAGAAAAATCGATCTTCTAAATAAGTGACTAAAAAAGAATTCACAAAAAATGCACACTAACTGAAAATCGCAAATTTTTCGAAAACGGCTATAAAAATAATACCCATAAGATTTCGTCGGCATTTCGAGCCATCACTTATTTTAATCCCGGCTCGCCACACAACACGAAAATCCACAGAACCGAAACAAAAAAAAGTACCTCACTTATTTTACTTGCAGTTCGATGAATACCATGAAAATCCATGAATAAAAAAAAAATAAAAAATAAATTGGGTCGGATTTGCCGTTAACGTCGCAATGTGAAACGCTGTTCGGGAAATGGTTCGGATGCGGCGGATTATAGTCCGGTTTGAGGAATATAGGTCAGGCGAGCTTTGGAATTCCACAATGTCCCTCCGTCGAGCGAGTTCCACGTATATACTTATGCGCCTATGTGTGTCTACATATGCGTGTATATGCGTGTGTGTGTGAGTGTGGGAGTGTGAGAACGGGGTTGCTATAGTTCAGGACCCCGCAGTTCGCAGAGCCGGTGGATGCTGATGGCTGGCATTGCGGTACACAATTGCATAATGAACCGGTACAAAAGGGATCTAGGCTGGCTTGACAAAGGACCCGTTGGATCGAACGGGTTCCCGATGAGCCGCGCGCCGTATCGTGGGTTCATACTCTCCCTTCCGTCTTTCCCCTCTGCCAGTCGTCTTCGTGGAGGCATAAATGCACGACGTCGCGCATTGGTAGTATGCACGAGCGATTATCATATCGCGAGATGAGCCCAGATGACACCGGTTGGCGTTGGTTAGTTGTCCGGATAAGGAGACCGAGATCTTGGGACGGAGATTCGAGCCGACAGGGACGCGGAGTGATGCTGGGATACTGAGAAACGATCGACGCAGGGCGATTTGACAATTCGGATTAATTCGATGTAATTGCAACGGGATGCGATTATGATTTCATTGGGATTGTATTGTTGGGCATTGTGAAAGGTCGTTCTAATGATTGTTTGAGAATGATCGTGAACTTTCACAGGGATCGTGATCTTTCAGAATGATCATGATCTTTCGCAGTGATCGTGATCTTTTACAATGATCGTGATCTTTGACAATGATCGTGTTTTTTGACAATGATCGTGATCTTTTACAATGATCGTAATCTATTACAATGATCGTGTTTTTTGACAATGATCGTAATCTATTACAATGATCGTGTTTTTTGACAATGATCGTAATCTATTACAATGATCGTGTTTTTTGACAATGATCGTCATCTTTGACAATGATCGTCATCTTTTACAATGATCCTGATCTTTGAGAATTATCGCGATCTTTGAAAATGATCGTGATCTTTGACAATGATCGCGATCTTTGAAAATGATCGTGATCTTTGAAAATGATCGTGATTTTAACAATGATCGTGATTTTAACAATGATCGTGATCTTAACAATGATCGTGATCTTAACAATGATCGTGATCTTAACAATGATCGTGATCTTAACAATGATCATGATATTTTTACAATGATCACGATCTTTCACAATGATCATTCGGACAATTTTAATGATCACGATCTTTCAATGACCTTTTCGATAATTCCAATGATATTTCTGATCACTCTAATGATCTTTCACAATGATCTTTTTGACCATCATGATCGTGCCAGTCATTGGAAATTTCATTTACTTTAAAAGCGGAGAAGAAGTTATATTGCATACAGTTTTTTATTTATTTTTTAACGAAAAATTACTACCCAAGCATAATAATCCGTGGATGAGATTTCTTATCAGTCTCGACAGGAATGTAGCTTACAATTGCACGAGCTCGCGCGACTCCGGAACGCCGGTTGTGTATAGTAGACTAGATCTTTATCTAATCTCCGTGACAGTCAATAATAAATAATAAAAATAAAAAAAAACCGCGCGTGATAATTGTACTCGGAAATAGAACGAATTAAATATACCAGCTGGAAAGAGTTAAAATCGTCGTGCATTTTTTTTTTTTTACCGAACTTATTCATTTGATTCTTTGTATATCGACCGGCGGATCGTTAAAGCGTTCGTGTATTTCGAGACTTTTCTTTTTTTTTTTTCCTCAAAATGGATTCTTTATTTTATCGAAAACTTAGCCACGGAAGGGTAAAAAAATGTATCGTGAATTTAGCGCGGACATGAGCAAGGAAAAACGAGGCGTTCGCGATCACTAACGTACGTCACTAACGCGCTGCAGGGCGACGTGGGCCAATGACCGGGGACTGCAGCGACAACGCACAAGCACCCCCCGATGGGAACGGTTGGTTCAACCGAAGACCCATAAATGCCTAAGCAGAAGTCTTTGAAGGTGGCAATTAAATCGAACTGATTTTTTTGTTTTCTTTTCTCGATCCTCAACACACACATATATATATATATATACACCTATATAGCGGTTATTTTGTTTCGTAAACTTTCTCGGTATTTTCGTCCTATATAATCAACAACAAGATACCTGAAACTATTGTTTCCGCTTTGTTTTTTTTATGCATTCTTCTCTCCAGTGGCGCACAATGCAACGGGCATTGTCAACGATATCCGAGAACTCACGGTCGAGTAATTCGAGAAGGGTATTTAACATTTTTGTAAGTTCGAGCAAGAAATTAATTTTTTTTTAAAGCTAAAATTCTATTTCAAATTTAAAATTTAAAATGTAAAATTAAATTTAATCTAAAATTATTACTTATAATGTGTTATCGTTGCCCGCGTCATCGGATAAGAATTGGAGACTATTTATTTATTTATTTATTTATTTTCTTAAAATAAATTTTGAATCATATTTTAATTAAGAGGAAAATGTGATTGAATATTTTCACAGTTTCCTATCGCACGGGAATCTGTGGAGTGGCGATAAGGATCGAGTTGGCAAGAGGGTGGAAAGTGAGTGTCGCGACAAAACCGTGTTTCGCGGAGAGCTCGCGAGAGTTTCGGATCTCTCGAGTGGTTCGCCGGCAAGACAAGGAAGATTCGAAACTCTCCGCGGCCGAGAACCGACGTGACGAAGTGGATTTCCGTCCGCGTTCTCCCGCGAGGATCGATCGACGAGAGCCGAGAAAGCCGAGCATGTAAAACCGGCGAGGGGTAAAAAATGGACGGCGGAGAACGAACGAGTGAAAATACGGAGGCAGAAAAATCCGAGGGAATATTTATTAATACGGAAATAGACTCGTTACCTGACAAATTGGAATGTCGGATTAATTATGAAATGGCATCGGCGACGAAGGTCAACCAGTATATGTCACGTGACTATAAATAAATAAAGTTGTACACAAGACGTCACGCGAGAAATCGCGCGGACGGGAGAGCCAATTTTATCAACCGAAAGTCTAAAGGTAATTGAAAAAATGAAACATATTTTTTTCACTTAAAAAAAAACATCTAGTAGTCTGAATGGAATGTAATTTATTACCTTCAATTATTAATGGATTACTTGCAAAAGTGCAGATCTGTCTGCCCGAGATAAAAATCCTAACTTATACAAAATTATAACAATAAATAAATAAATATTTGTTATCTCGAGATACACAAATGATCATTAATTGATTTGTTTCACTCAGTCACTCTCCATGATCTCTCAACCGCGTTTACATTTTCATATTTATAGAAATTTGTTTCTCGAGTCAAATGTATACAAGCCGCAAAATTGCAAATTTACCTGCCCGACATAAAACCCAAAACTTTTCTAACTGTTACAGTCGAACATTTTTATTTTACATCAACAATACCTAAATAATAAACATGCGTTCCCTCGAGTTACACAAATGATCGTTAAATGATTCGTTTCGCTCATTCATCCTCAATGGTTCCTCAACCGGGATTACATTTTCATATATAAAAGAAATCCGTCTTTTGAGCCGAATGTAAGTACCGCCTTGAGTCGACTCCACCGAGATATAATACGTGTATAATTATATATATCTATAAATATGTGTGTGTATATACACACATATACATATACATATACATATACATATACATATACATATACATATACATATACATATACATATACATATACATATACATATACATATACATATACATATACATATACATATACATATACATATACATATACATATACATATACATAATCTAGTAGAGTTCTATATAATAGACGAGAAACAAAGCCGGGCGAGACAAAAATGGAAGTTCTATCATGACGAATCGAAATTGTAAGATGAATTATAAATAGGGTACGATCGATAGGTGCCCCAGGAGGCGGCACGCTCCGGGCGCCATCTAGTCTGCGACCCTTAGTCCGTCTTCGGCTGTTACTAACCCCGCCAGCCGCCTCTGGAACCAGCTGCCTCTTCTACACCGCTCGGCCACAAAGCGCACTATATATGTATTTTATTTTCTCTCCGTCTCTGTCGCACACTTCCGCAGCTCCACGAACCTCGGTTCCGCATGTACTTCGTTTAAACGCTCCATCGCGCCCTCCTCTCTCACCAGCCGAATTAAAACTCGCGCGTTGCCCGTTGGCGTGCATTTATGGATTTCCCAAAATTCGGGCACGACCGACTTGTCGATGCTAAAGTAAGCCCGATAAATAGCACGAGTGTATTCGTTTTAATAATTTTATAATTTTTAATCATTTTGGTGATTTTAATCATTTTTATAGTTTCAGTAGCCTTAATAATTTCGATATTTTAATAAAGTCCGGCGCATATGCGAACTCGTCGATGCTAAAATAAAGACGATAAATAATCACACGTATTCGATTTAATCATTTAATAATCTTTAATAATTTTGATAACTTTGATGGTTTTGATAATCTTAATAGTTTCAATAGTCTCAATAGTTTCGATATTTTAATAAACGCCGAAATTAAAACTAAAATTTGAACACAAGCGACTTGTCGATGCTAAAATGAACTCGATCATGAATAATATACGCGCATTCGTTTTAATAACGCAGTGATTTAAAATAGTTTCAATAGTTTTAAGAATTTTAAGAATTTCAATAATCTTTATAGTTTCAATAATTTTAATAGTTCCAGTATTTTTACGATTTAATAGTTTTACCAAAGGCCGGGTCGTATACGAATTAAAATCAGAATTTGGGATTCGGTGCAGTCCATTGCCTAATAGTCGATAAGCCCGCCCCGGAGGCTCCCAGAGCGCGTTACGTAACGCGAAATATTGAACCGCGAGAGAGAGGTAGCGAGCGTGCACCGCTACAACACCGAGGCGGAAGAGATATGGAGCACGGACGAACAATGTTATCGTTACGATGCCGTAGGGATGATTTATCGGGCGATTTTATCGATGTTGGATTACACACTTCTACTAAATCTGATCCGAAAAAACATATCCGATGTCGCACGTATACGACCCACTTTAACGACGGGGTTTCAACGCACTTTGAGCACTTTCCCAATATTTTTTTTACTTTTATTTGTTATACCGTGTAACACTGGATTTATAACACGGACGATGTTTATTTTATTGGCACAAAAATCACAGCTAACATTTTTTTTTTATGATTTATCCCACTTAGTCCGAGGCAGTTTATCGACGATTTCACAGCCGCAATTAATTCTCCAAATTCATACACGGCCGACTGAATATCTAAAAATTTCAAAAATTATCTACTTTAATTTAAAAAAATAAATAAAATAATATAGAAATCTGTATTAAACGATCCATTATTTCGATGTCAGGTAAGCAAAGTCGTGAACGGTGTCGGAGACGCCAATTGTACACTATAAATCGACGAATAATTCACTGCGCCAATTAATTCTGCAAATTCATAAAAGACCCACTAACTATCCGGAAATTTTCAAAAATCATCGATTTCAGAGGAAAAAATAAAAATAAAAATCTGGCTTAAACGGTCCATTGTTTCGAGGCCAGAACGGCAAAGTCGTGAACGGTGTCGGAGACGCCAATTGTGCAATATAAATCGACGAATAATTCACTGCACTAATTAATTCTGCAGATTCATAAAAGACCCACCAACTATCCGAAAATGTTAAAAAATCATCGATTTCAGAGGAAAAAATAAAAATAAAAATCTGGATTAAACGGTCCATTGTTTCGAGGTCAGAACGGCAAAGTCGTGAACGGTGTCGGAGACGCCAGTTACGCAATATAAATCGACGAAACGAGGGGAGGCAATAAAACTTGCCGGAGAAAAGCTACACTTACATTGGAGTGTCTCGCAGCGGAATGACGTAAGGGATTTCGTAGTCCACCAGTGGAATAGGCAGAACGGTTACATCTTTTTTTTTTTTTTTCTTACGCGTATATGCGTGCTCGTCCGTGTGTCGGAGGCGAGACGGAAACGTAAGCGAGCGACGATCGTCGGTAAAATTTCAATGAATGGAAAACGAGGCGGTAAGGGCCTCTTAAAAGGAACGACCTTATCAATTGACTGTACCGTCCTTGGTGCAACGTCACGAAACGCATATCTGTACGCGCCCGCTTAACCTGTGTGTCTGTGTCGGTGCAAGTGTGCGCGAGTCGTCTAGGTGTGACGCTGTACGCGTAGAGCGCGTAACACCGAGCTAATGCTCACGGCTCCGTGTAATATTTATATTGAACACAGAGAGGCCGAGAGTGGAGTGCTCGTAGGCTGGTTATTAGCCGGTGGTCAAACTACGCGAATGCGAGCACCGACGATTCCATTTGCAACCTCCACTTTTCGATTCACATTTGTCCAATGGAAAAAAATGATTTTTAGAGAGGAATTCCAGGATTGGATTTTTTTAATTTATTTTTTTAGCTAATTTCTACGGTTCTGCATGATATTTATATTGAAGACGGAGAGGCCGAGAGTGGAGTGCTCGTAGGCTGGTTATTAGCCGGTGGTCAAACTACGCGAATGCGAGCACCGACCATTCCGTTTGCAACCGCCACTTTTCGATTCACATTTGTCCAATGGAAAAAAATGATTTTTAGAGAGGAATTCCAGGATTGGATTTTTTAAATTTATTTTCTTAGTTAATTTCTACGGTTCTGTATGATATTTATATTGAACACAGAGGCCGAGAGTGGAGTGCGCGTAGGCTGGTTATTAGCCGGTGGTCAAACTACGCGAATGCGAGCACCGACGATTCCGTTTGCAAACTCCACTTTTCGATTAACATTTGTCCAGTGGAAAAAAAAAATGATTTTTAGAGAGGAATTCCAGGATTGGATTTTTTTAATTTATTTTTTTAGCTAATTTCTACGGTTCTGCATGATATTTATATTGAAGACGGAGAGGCCGAGAGTGGAGTGCTCGTAGGCTGGTTATTAGCCGGTGGTCAAACTACGCGAATGCGAGCACCGACCATTCCGTTTGCAACCTCCACTTTTCGATTCACATTTGTCCAATGGACGAAAAATGATTTTTGAAAAAAGATGTTTTTTAGAGAGGAATTCCAAGATTGATTTTGTTTTAATTTATTTTCTTAGTTAATTTCTACGGTTCTGTATGATATTTATATTGAACACAGAGGCCGAGAGTGGAGTGCTCGTAGGCTGGTTATTAGCCGGTGATCAAACTACGCGAATGCGAGCACCGACAATTCCGTTTGCAACCTCCACTTTTCGATTCCCATTTGTCCAATGGAAACAAATCATTTTTAGAGAGGCGTTCTGAGATGGAATTACTTTTTTGTATTTTTTTTTTTTACTCGGACCGTCCGTTGGAGTTTTTTTCACCGATAGAGCATTTTATAGAGAAACCGGTTTGAGCTCAACGCCATACTAGAGATGTTATTTTTTCGTTTTTCTTTTTTTAACACGAATTTCTCCGTAGGGCGTGTCGATTCGACGACGATCGTACATAACGCGGCGAACAGGTCGACAATATTTTCGAGTCGAAGAACATGTTTTTTCTCCAGAACATTGTTCGAGTCAACAACAGAATTTATCTATATTTAAAAAATAGTAAGCAAAAAAAATTTTTTTTTATTTTTTATCTGGATGAAAATTTATCGTTTTGAGGGCGTGAACGTTCGGGAGTGCAGAATATTTCGTCCGTGTATCCGCATTCGATACCGGGACGCGAGTTAACGTCGGCTCATTTTTGTCATGAATAGAAAAAAAAAAATCCTATGGAGCATTCCAGGGAGCGGATAAGCGAGATTTTCTATCCTAGAGATTAAAATAGGCTGAGAGACAGCGTATGCAGGAACGGCGCGCGAGCTTGCGCGCGGGAGGGCGGACAGGGGGGGGGGGAAGAGGGGGTTTGGTCTTCGGGTCGGAGGTTGAAGAGGAATCGTCGCGATTGCCGACGCGCGCAGGATTCAGCACACCGCTGTTTCCGCCAGAGAAAATCACTAGGTCCATTCGCGTCGCATATTAAGAATTTTTGTTCTCTCTTTTTATATCAATTTTTTTTTTCCTCCTCATCAATGCAAGCGCGTCGGCGCGGCGAGTCCGCGCTGTTTCGTAACGTCCCGGACAGCTGACCGAGCCGACAGAGTACACCGGACCGTAAATAAGATCTTTATTTTTTTACGTTAAAAAAATGTTTTTTCTTAATTTTTTATTTCAATTTTTTTTCCTCCTCATTAATGCAAGCGCATCAGCGCGGCGATTCTTCGCTGTTTCGTACCGGACAGCTGACCGAGTCCACATAGTAAACCGAAACATAACAAAAAAAGATTTTTTTTTCTTTTTCTTTATGTAAGAAAAAAATAAATATATATATTTTTTTTATATTATTTTTTTTTTCTCCACATTAATGCAAGCACGTCGCAGCGGTGACTCTTCATATTTTCGTAAACTCCCGGCCAGCTGACCGAGCCCACATAGTAGAGCGGACCGTAAGAAAAAATATATTTTTTTTTTCATAACGATTAGAAAATAAAAACCATAAGACTGCGATAAGGAGGCGAAACATTGCGGCGACGAATCTGCGGTCTACGAAACTTCCGTTTGGCAGTCGGCGGGGCTGCCCGGAGTAGGCCGACCGGAAGTCGTTTCGCGAATCGTTAAATGCATCGCTTCCTCATCGGCAGCCCGATCGTCCCGTTTCACCGCGGGACTCTTTGTTACCGAGGGCATTTAAGCTCGAAAACTGGATTCTCAATTCACTCGAAGCTTCGGATTGATACTTTTTTTGTTTCATTTGTTTCATTGTTTTATGTTCATTTTTTTTTTTTCGTTCACTCGACAAAGGATCTCTGCCGTTAACGAAGCGCCCGAAGCAGCCGCGGCGCGCATGCGCGCAGCCCCGAGCCAAAGAACCAAACGCCGTCCGGACGGAACCAAACGGAATTCGTGAAAAAAAAAAAAAAATTGCTCTTCCGGTAACACGTAAGAGTCCTTTTGTGAGCTCCGACAGTCCGCAGCGACCTTTCACGAATTTCGTTTTTTTATCCTGCACCAAACAGATACATTAATATATTGATATATTTATACAAATATAAAAATATATTTATAATTTTGATGGCTCTTCCGGCAACACAAAAGAGTTCTTTTGCGAGCTCCGGCGAGCTTTCACGAATTTAATTTTTTTTCTCCTGCACGAAACAGATATACCAATATATTGATACATTGATACGAATATAAGAATATATTTATTATATGTATTTTCGTTAAATCGTGGGGCGGCTGTCGTTACGCCATTGGCATAATAACACGCGCACTCGATTTTGCACCTCGGTGGAGATTGATCGATTCACCAACGGTCGCCGGGGAGTTGCCAGCCCCGCTGTGTGCGAAGACTTCGGAACTCTCGCTCGCCCAGCGAGCGGGCGGAGCTTCGACGATCGAGCGGATCCGCTCGTCACCGGGAAAAATCGTTACTCTCACCGTACCGATTTCGGAACTCCATGAATTCGTAACGCTTTTTTTTTACTGACGATAAGAATAGAGAGCACGGATCGCTTCGTACTCGACCGACCAACTCTACACATCCTTGGATCGATGCGACAAAAATAACGATAATAATAAATTTTTTTTCACTATTCTGCACATCGCTCGATAATATTCCTCAGAATCTTCAATGCGGTCGCTCCTTCGTCACAAGTCATCGGTCGCACTGTCGTAAAAGCTTTGCACCTCACCTTCGTATCGAATCCAAAAAAAAAAAAAACTAAACTACCGTAGAAAAAATTCCGTAGAAAGAAAAAAGAAATGTTCAACTCTAATTATCCAAGCAGCCGAAGCACTAGGACGAAACGAATTCTCAAAACTCTGCGCTATTATTCGGTTCGTCGGGTAGCAGCGAAAAGAAAATCTCCAAACTCCCCATAGTCTAGGCTGGAGGAAGAAAAAGATAACCGGAACTAAGTTCGCAGGGGGCGGCAAGCGTCGTTAAGAAGCCATTCTAAACAAAAAAATCCTTTGCACCGATCGTGCGCCTATTTTTTTCAATATAAGTTTTTTTTTTGAATGCTAAAGGCTATTTATTGAAAAAGTTACCATGTTTATATCTCGCGTGACGTTCGGGGAAGCGAAGAGATAGCTTCTTCAACCGCAGTGAATGTACGAAGAAAGCTTCGAAGCTTCCTTCCTCTCTTCACGGTGTACCGGAAGTATCGACACTGACGGAGACGATCACTGCGAAGCACTACGGGTTTATGCGGGCACGACGGGAGAGGAAGAGAAACGAAGCGAGCCGGAGAGCGAGACGGAAAGTAGAGGAGCCGAAGGAAGAGAGCCGAGATATATATCGCATATATATTATATATATATATATATATGGATACGCGGAAACTAGATCGAGAGAAAGGGAGCAAGAGAGATAGGTGGAAGCCGGAGCTTTCCGAAGTACCGCGACGGGTTCGACCCTTCCTACTGTCCTTCTCTCTCTCCCTTTCTATCTTTCCTGCATTTCTCTATATATATACGTATATCTGTCTCGGCCTCTCGCTCACTCCCACCCTCTTTTTCCCTCCCTCGATCGAAGCCCCTCTTTAGCAGCGCTACCACGAGCGCACCACATCGTCCACCGCCCTCTGGTGTCTCTCCCTATATACGTATATATATACGTTTCTCGCACACTTTTCTCTCATTCCTCTCCCTCCTGCCGACCTCCCCTCTCGGCCGTTATTCAGCCCTTTTGCACTCATACTCTACTTTGTATCTCGGACTTGTGCTTTTCCCTTTTTTTTACCCTAGACTCTCTTTACTCAGACCAAGAACCATGCCACTCAGACATTCGGCTGTTTTGTTACCTTTCTTTTTAGGGCTCTTTTTTTATTTGCTTTCTTTTTTTCTAGTCTGCCTCAGTGATTTATTTGTATTTTCTTTTTTTTTGATAGAATGAAAGGTAGGGTTTTCTTTGACTCGTTGCTCGTTCGAAGTGTGACGGATTATTTTTTGCTTTGTGGTTGTTATTTTTTTATATATAGAGAGCTTTGCGGATTGGAAGTTTGCGCACTGACCGGCTCGAAAGTCCTTGCAAAAATCACGACTTCGTTGACTAAAGCTTTTGTCCCGGTTTGGACGAATCTTTTTTTGATTAATTTAAGTTCGAGCTCGTGGATAAGTTTGCTCGTACCGGGCGGCGCGGCCGGAATTGAGACTGCTTAACGATTGTCGGATTTTGGGCAAACAGTCGCGCGCACACTCGTACCTATCGTCAGCCCCCTCCGCGCGTCGCTCGGACTCTACACAATCCTCCGATTTTTTCGTCCCAGACGGAAAAAATAGAAAATAAGAATTTCACGTATTCTTCACTGACAATTTTTTCTCCGGGCTCAAAGACCGCTTTCGCTACTTCCGCTTGACGAAGACGTTTCCCGTCCCTTCCTCTCAGCCCCCTCGGATTCCTTCTTCGACACACCTCACTCCTGCACGACTCACATTATATTTTTTTGTTCTTTTTTTTTTCACTACAAATCATCACTCGTCAATCACTAATACTCGTCCATCCATATATTCGCCTACTTTATCTATCTAACGCGACGCCCCATCCGACCCTCTCGCTCTCCCACACAGTCCCACACACACACAGACACTCGTTCTCCAACCCTCGCCCCGAAGAATTTTTCACTCTGACATTTCCCGCTTCGAGCCGAACAAAACATTTTCCCCCAAAGCTCATCCAGTAACATTCAACATCGTGACTCTTTCAACAAAGAATTTTAAAAAAAAGTCAACTCTGTCAGAGTTTCGTAAACGTCAGTCTCGAGCGAGCCTTTTTTTAAATCGTTAATTTTCTTTTCTCTAATTCGTTACTTTCTCTCTCTCGCTCGCGCCCGTCCTCAACGTATCTCTGGTTATGTTTACCCTCGGATTCCCTCTCAGTGTGTGTGAAGACAATTCTTTGAAACTTGCAACCTTTATTTTTTGGTCTACGTTTTGTCTGTCTGTAAGAGAGAGCGTTTGTGAGAGAGATTATCGCACAAACCTTGTCACCCATGGCTGCGGCGTGCGGTGTTCGATGTGAAAGAAGTTAGCGGCGCGGCTTCGGGTGGACCAGAGACTGACTGGCGTTTCGTGTCGTCGAGGACTGCCGGCATCATCGACCCGTCCTCCCCACCCGCGCGTCGACGCGCGCCTCTCTCGCTTCGGCCGTTAACGCTGTTTCTCGCTCTCTCTCGCCAACGGAAAATCCCCCTCCCCTCTCCTGCGCGCGATCGTCCAGCGGCGCGTTTCTGTGTACCCCGTTTAGTGTCTCGCTCGCGCCAACGGGCCTTCGGGATTCTCCGCGGCCCGATATAACGCCTTCCGCACCCGGCCGGCAGCGTCGACCCTGTTCTCCCCTCCCCTCGCCCCTCCGCGCATCCCCACCGGCGCCGCGGCCGTTACGAGTTGCGCAGAACGCCCGCGCGCACTCCGGCGCGCCATTGCTATCTCTCCCACTCTACGGGATAATCCGGCACGGGCGGAGGAGAGAAACGATCGCTCTTCGGCTAGCCCTACGCTTACGGGACTCGTCGCACATCGCTCCTGAAACGCGTACCCCCCGCGAATATACACGCTGGGATCGCCCGACGCGCATGCGCGGACCGCTCGACGCCACACCGCCAGCCACAGCCACCGGCTAGGCAACAGTGGCTTTCAAGCTCTCCCGTGCACCCCGGCGAACGGGAAAACGAGGTTGCCCGACCTACGGGCCTTTTGAGACCCCCTGCCGAGCCATGAACGATCTGTGTTACTGGGCTATATAACCGAGAGCTAGCGAACTACCCGACTGACGGACCGACCGACACAGAGTCGAAGTCTCTTATTTTTTTTTCTGCTCGCTTTTCTTTATTTACCTTTATTTTATTATTTAGGGAGGGGGTCTTCGACGGCTCGACTTTTATGGCTGGAGAAGACGTCAGTGACGACGCGTCGAAGACGTCACTGTAATGCGGATAAAGGGATGTATATGTGCCGAGGCGGCAGAGAGGGGAATTGATGGGAGATAAGTGTAATGATAAAATGAACGTTTGACGATAGGTTGAGGGCACTGCATAGCGAGGGAAGAAAAGTGGCACGGCTCTCTGCGTGTGAGGATAGGTCAGGGTAGAACTTCAGTCGTAGCATGTCTCGCGACGTATAGCCTCTCGCTCGCGCGCTCGACGGCCGGGGGAATTTTATCGGGCATCGGCTCGACGGGTACGGGCGTATTATCTTTTTCGATAATAATCTTTCTTTTTTTTTCTTTTTTTTTTTGCCATGTTTATATTATATTTATCGAGGTAAAAATAATGGTGTTATGGAAATAAGTAATATTACGGCGTTTTGAACGATTTCACGTCGTGAGCTCGTACGCTATATCGGTACACTTTAATCTCTATATCTATACATTTTTATTTAATTTTTCAAATAAAAATGCACATGCATAGATTTTACTGTACACATTACTTCCGGTTCCCAGTAATAATTATCTTAGAATATTAATTTTATGCCAAATATGGAATTATTAAATATTATTGCAAAACAAAAAAAATCTCGCCTCCTTTCCATTAATGTTTTTAATCAAAATTAAAAAAAATATATATGTAATAATTAAATATTTTAATAAAAAATAAAATTAGACCGAGAATCTAATAAAAGAAATACCGTCGATTATCGGGCACCGAGTCGAATCCTTGGCGACCTCGCGGACCCGCAAACAAAGTCTTTTCGTCATCTGTATCTATACATTTTTATTTAAAAGTTGCAAATAAAAATGCACAAACATAGATTACTACTTAGAATTATCTTAGATTACTGCATAGATTACTATTAATAATTATCTTAGAATATTAATTTTATGCCAAATATCGAATTATTAAATATTTTTGCAAAACAAAAAAAAAGTTCTCGCCTCCTTTCGATTAATGTTTTTAATCAAAGTTGTGAAAAAATGTAATAATTTAATAATTTAATTAAAAATAAAATTACACCGTCAATCTAATAAAAGAAATACCGTAGATTCTCGGGCACCGAGTCGAATCCTTGGCGACCTCGCGGACCCGTAAACAAAGTCTTCTTTACGCCGCCCCAATATTTCCCTGCATAATATCCTCTCCAATAAGCTCGTCTATATCCATGCAATTCGAACGGCAATTCCAGTCGGATCTATCAAGTGCAAATATGCATCGCACCGCAGTGCGTGAACTCGACAGTCCGTCGGTGTGATGCAACGTCATTAACGCCATAGTCCGTTGCGACGATCCGGTCCGGCACTTAATACAAGGAATTTTTTTTTCCTCATGGTCATTGAAAAGCCAAGAGCACCGAGAGCGCTTCGCGGCCGCAACGTCCGACGATAAAACTCCTCAAGTTAGCGGGGGAGTCGAGAGATGTCGACGAGAACATTCACGTGGAGATGAGGAAGTGACTAATTTGATTCTGAAACTAATGTGTTCTTGAAAGCTTGTTTAAGCGAGAATTAGTAAGAAACCGGTCTTGTTTGGCCGGTAAGGAGAGCGGGGCAACTTTGCGTTTCCGGTCGCGCAATATAACGATCTTTACGTCACACTTTTTTTTCTCGACTTTTTCTTATAATTTAAGCCCAGTTTTTTCTTTTTTTTCTCGATTTTTCCTTTTTATTTAAGCCCAGTTTTTTTTCATTGTATTTTACGAATTTTGGAAAATTATTTTTTTTTTATATATAAAAAAATGCCGCATTCGGCAAAGCCATTTTTCAGGGGCAGATGTATATTTCACGCACCGAGAAGTCCGTCGGGGGCCGCACAGAGGCAGATGAAAGTGCCCTGCGACGAGAGAGGCGCAGCAGAGAAAAGCTGGCAAACGTACCATTTTACGATGAAAACGAAGCGGAAAGACGAGTTGAAAGAAGGAAAAAAAGCCAAGCGACACATAAAAGACTCCGGGGAAAAAAAAGCAAATGGTAGGCGATCCTTCGTCGTTCGCGCGGAGGAATACTCGCGAGATGCATCATAGCGTGCGGACGGCCTGGCGTTAATAGACGTTCGGATAAATATGAGAACGGCTGTAACGTGTTTCGATGCCAGGAAAAAATAAAATATAAAATATAGCAAAACGCGAAACTTGGCAGACGAGATGTCGAACATTAATTACCCACCGACGCCAAGAAAAAAAGTAGCCTAATAAAAAAAAAAGAAATTAAATTAAAATTAAAAAACTTATCCGATTAACAAAAATTCGTGATCCATGTATGAATATAAAAAGAGCATTTGTGAGCAAGAGTGATCGCCTTTTTCATGCATTTTTTTTTCAACGTTGCGACTGCAATGTGCAAAAAAAATCGCGAGCTGCTAAAGCGGGAGGCTTTCAGTGAGAAAAAAAAGAAATTGCATTGAGAAATAGCGTGCCACGCTGCGTCTAAAGAGTCGACTCTTTAGACTAGGCACACGAGATGTCGAACATTAATTACCTACCGAGCCCAAAAAAAAGTACCCTAATAAAATAAAAAAATAAAAATCTTATCCCCTTAACAAAAATTCATGATCCACGTGTGAATATAAAAAGAGGTTTTTCCATTAATTTGACGCCGACAAAATGAAAACCCTTAAAAAAAAAAACAAAATGTACCAAAAATAATACCTTATCCGATAAAAAATTCATGATCCATGTACAAATATAGATAGAGCTTTTTTCATTAATCTGCCGCCAAGAAAATAAATACCCCGATAGAAAAAAAAATCTTATCCGATAAAAAATGCGTAATCCATACATGAATATAAAAAGAGCTTTTTTCATAGATGTTTTTTTTTTTCTACACCGCATTATCGCGAGCCGCTGAAGCTAGGAGGCTTTCAATGAGGAAAAAAAATTGCATTGAGAAATAGTGCTCCATCCACGCGAGTCGACTCTTTAGAATTCGATTTTTCAATATGCATCCGCAAACTTTTCGATGTCGGGCTTGCATCCGCGAAAGTTTGTCTTTCATGTAACGTACGTACACGCGAGAGGGTGAGAGTTGGCACAGGCGTACAATACTAGCGACCCGGTGTGTACGTAGTTTTGTCCGTAGCTGAGAAAGCGGGGGAGCGCATAAAGGCGATACGCGGGAGATATTCGATTTCAAAGCCAACCGGGTGCTGCGGCTTCGTGTGTGCACTCTCAGCCGGCGCCTCAGCGCGCGTTATACGTTCCCCTCGTTTCGCCTCCGCGCACTCCGCGGCCAAGTGACGCGCTCGCCAACGTCATACCCTCTTGACTATGTAACCGGGAGACTCGTGTGTGTATTGTATCGGGAAGCGAGGCTTCTGACTTTTAGCCCGAAAGCTCCGTTTCGCCGATCATCCAGATCGCGTGTCAACAAGAATCGAGTTAATTTTGCTGTATCGTTTCTTTTGGATTTTGCTATCAACTGTCGATCCATGTCAGCGCTGGGCGGCTCTTAAAGTACCGGGCACTCGCATGGTACTTCAAGTACTTTTACGTACGTTAAGTGCAAAAGCACTTTTTCGTACGTGAAGTACAAAATCACTTTTTCGTACGTGAAGTATAAAAGCACTTTTTAGTGCTTGAAGTACACAAGTACTTTTCAGTACTTGAAGTACCCAAGTACTTTTCAGTACTTGAAGTACCCAAGTACTTTTTAGTACTTGAAGTACCCAAGTACTTCTTAGTTCTTGAAGTACCCAAGTACTTTTCAGTACATGAAGTATAGAAGTACTTTTCAGTACGTAAAGTACGCGAGTACTTGTCAGTACTTCAAGTACCTTTTTAAGATTGTGAAGCTGCTAACTTGATCCCGATAGCTCCATTCCTTGGATCATCCAGTCGCGTGTCAACAAAAATCGAATCAATTTTCCTTTATGTATAAGCATTTTTTTTTTTTGCCTCGCGCACTCCGCCGCTGCCTGACGCGCTCGCCAACGTCGCGCTTGTCAACTATGTAATCGGGAGACGTGTGTATATTGTATTGTGTAGCGAAGTCTCTGACTTTTATTTAATGTAGGTTTTATATTTCGTGAGCCATCCAGATCGCATATCAACTAGAATCGTGTTTTCAACAAGAATCAAATCAATTTTGCTTCTTGTAAAACATTTTTTTAAATTGAAAAACTTAATTTCTCCGAAGTAATATTTTTGCGAACTTTTATTAACAAAAGTGTCGAGCCGTTCGGAAAAAATCTTAATATTTTTCATGCGATGAAAAAAAAAATCTATATTTATCATCGGACCTCGTGCCTATCTCGAAAAATCCGCATTGTCCTCGAAAACCAACTGAGCAAAAAATCCTATTAACAATGATTTCAATTATAATTATGATAAGTGCGCCCTAAAATTTTTCGGATTCGCGACGAGTTCCGAAAGCACGCTGGCGCTATCCCGAGTTTGCCTGTACACATCCATCGCCGTAGTACGTAAGAGGCGCGCTCTTCCCGCAACTCGGACAATTTGACCGATACAATGAAAAATATTTATATTTTTCATGCGATGACAATTTTTTTATATTTTTCATGCGACGAAAATTTTTCTATATTTTTCATTGCACCTTGACTCTACCTCGAAAAATCCGCATTGTCCTCGAAAACCAACCGAGCGAAAAAGCCTGTTAATAATTATTTCAATTATAACTATCATAACTGCGCCCTAAAATGTTTTGGGTTTCCGACAGCGGATTGGCGCTATCCCGAGTTTGCCCGTACACATCCATCGCCGTAGTACGTCGAGGCGCGCTCTCCTCGCAACTCGGCCAATTTGACCGATGCGCGAGAGTTACGCAACGGAGGACTGGCCTTGCGCCAATCTCGTCTATCGTTCGAACAACCGCCGGGCCTGTGCAGCAACGTACGCGGAACATAGACGATACACGTGAAAAAAGTGTGCACGCCCCATCGTCGTCGCTCGACGCTCCCGACGTCGTCGTTCGCTCCTCGATGCGCCGAGTCTCTGTCCTACCAACGAGGATCACGCAACCGCAGCCCGAGAGGCGAACCGGCGCGCAGGGCCTCGAGCTTCCAGCGAGACGTCCGAACGCAAGTACCGACTAAAGCTGCTCGCACACAAAACTACGTACGGAACACAGACGGGCCGTGCCGTATCCACACAGTCGCGATTCGCTGATGCTCGCTTATTCGTAGTTTTGTGTGCGAGCAGCTTAAGGTTGTGCTTGCGAATGGTGTTGATTTCGCATAAGTTTTAGAGAATGGAGAGGGCATTCTAAACACTTCTCGGTGGTATAAAGATATTTAAAAAATCAAGCGGATTAAAGATGCCGAAAAGATTAATTTTGCATAATAATAATTCCAAAATGTTATTAACAAATTTATGAAAAATTTAATTGTTCAACAAATCTCCTGGAAACATAACTTTTTTTTAATGAAAATTATTCGTTTATTTGTCTGAATAGGTATGAATTTTTTCAGATTTTTAAATTCACTTTGAATTTTCTGACTTTCTACACGTTTTCCCTATATAAAAAAAAACTCAAAGTGAATTTAAAAATCTGAAAAAATTCATACGTATTCAGAAAAATAAACGAATAACTTTCATTAAAAAAAGTTATGTTTCTGGGTGATTTGTTAAACAATTAAATTTTTCATCAATTGTTAACAACATTTTGGAATTACTATTATGCAAAATTAATTTTTTCGGCATCTTTAATCCGCTTAATTTTTTTTCATATCTTTATACCATCGAGAAGTGTTTACAATGCCCTCTCATACGGATACGGCTCGGCCTGTCTGTGCTCCGTACGTAGTTTTGTGTACGAACAGCTTGTGAGGGCAACACGCAAATTGTCGTCGCGGCTCGATCGCTCTCGACCATCACCGACAGCGACTCCACGCTACTCGATCCTCCTCAAGGGAACGCAAGGAGAGTCGCGGCAGGTCACTGCTACCTCGACGCTATTGCAGTAATGGACGAAGATAAAAAAAAATTATTTACAAAAAATAAAGTATTAAACATTTTTTTTATTGACTTTGAAGCAGTGTAAGTAATTGCTTGCAATTGATTGTTGTGCGTGGATAGGATAAGAGAAATGTTAAAACCTTTTTATTGTATCGTCGGAAATCCGAAATGTTGCAAATTTTCTTTGTGCAATTTTCTTTCTTAGGACTTATTTTTATTGCGGATTTCAGAGGCAACGCCGTTTCGAAGAGTTTGTAAATTTATTTCATCATCGACAGCGATTTCCTCGTCGATCCTCCTCAACGGAACGCAAGGAGAGTCGCGAAAGGTCACTGCTACCTCAACGCCGCCATTGTAGTAATGGATTAAGATTTTTAAAAAATCTATTTAGAAGAAATGAACTATTTAATTTTAGTTTTTTTTTAATATGCTTCGGACAATAAGAAAATCGTTAGAACATCTTTATTGTATCGATGGATTTTCGATATGTCGCAGATTATTTTTTAGATGTAATTTTTGTTTTTATTGCGGATGTTACACGCAACAGCGGTTCGAAGGGTTTGTAATTGAATTATTTTGTATCAATTGATCGAAATACCGACTTTTTAAGCGTCATCGCTCTTGCACGAAAGACGTTTGTCTTTCGATAAAATTCTCGGGGTATCAATAGTTACAGGGCACATAGTCTTATTTCACATTGTATACAATGCGGTAATTGGAAACTTCGTGGGGAAACTTAAATGGAACGGCGCGTTTATCTGTACAGTGTTATACTCCGGCGTTTTAGTATCATTCTCGGGATCGTCTAGATAAAAGGTCAAGAGTGGCCGGCATAGTCCTCGAAATCTCGCATCGGAAAACGAATTTTGAAAGTACATCCGATATTTCATTTTTATTCATTTATTCATGTATTTGATCAAATAAAATGACAAGGGCATTTTCTCGGAAACAATTGTACACATCTCATGAAGATGCTTCGATAATACCCAGAAGTGACCTTGAGGTTTTACTACCAAGAAATATAATTATTTCGCGAAACCAGTCAGGCGAGCACTAAAAAGGAAATTATTTTATTGTTATTACAATTTCTTTTCTTATAAAATAATACGTAACATTTTTTTGAAAATAATTACACACATCTCGTGAAGACGTTTCGATAATACCCGCGAACGACCTTGAGGTTTTACTAGCGCCGAATATAATTATTTCGCGAAACGAGAGCCGAGCCATCGTTTCAAGAATTTTTTTTCTCTCCGATACTCGGAAACGACCGCTCGCCCCCCCCCCCCCCCCCCCGCCGCTTCGCCCCTCCCGCCGCGCCGTTCTGCTCATTCTCGCGCAGTTCAATTCGAATGGAGAGTCGGTGCTCCAGAGCGGCGAACGAGACGAGAGGCCTGGGAGCGGGATGTACGATTAATTGCAACCAAGGTCTCTTCAGTCCTAGTCGCATAGCGCAACGGCGAGCCCCGTGGCGAACAATCCCATTCTCGAAATAGCTTTCGAATTGGAGTTTATCAGTAATAATAGCCGGTTCGCTCGGTAGACACAATCGTGATATATAACGGAAGCCGCGACCGGCTAGAAAGTCCCCGATATTGCGGACACTTTTTGGCCTCACGGCCCAGTTCAGATGAGTACCAAAACTCATTAAATTCTTTGACGAAGAATACATTTTTAACGCAGAGTAACAAAAAATTATATCGATGTGTTCATAAAAGGAACAAAAAATGTACTAAAAAAACATTATTTCTATCACGTTAACACACTTAAAATGTTTTGCGTACATTAAATTTGTCGATACGACTTGCTTACTTCTTTCCCTGTAAATCATTATCGACGCCTCATTATTGACGTTAATTGACCTGCACGATTAAGTAAGTATTTTTACGGGTATTTTTCGCGCGGGCGGATTTACTGCGCATGCGCGTTTCGATATCATGTTAAAAATTGATTTCACGGACCATTTTCGGCGTTAACCAATCCACACGATTAAATAATACTAATTTACGATACTAGTGCGATAAAAGTTTTTCCGACGAGTGCTGCAATCACACGAGTAGAAAAAAAAGACTTTCGCATGAGTATCGTACCAAATTTTACTGGACAAGGTATGGAAATGGCGGTATACGTCCATTTTTATCATTTTACCGTTTTTGCCATTCATGCCATTTATGATATTTTTACAATTTTTGCACCGATTGTAATAATTATTGGTACGAGTATTTTCAATCACCTGTGAGCGATCGACGCACGCGTGATCCAACAGACTTATAGATCGCTGACGCCGTATTGCCGCGCATGGGCGTTTCGCCATCGTGCCAAAAATTGATTTTACCGTCCGGAAACAAACAGCTAGCGAAGAGAGGAGCGTGTCTAGTGCATTGCCTCGATAAATCCGTCGTACTCGGAAAACTGAGGATAAATAATGAAATGCCAAGTATAAACACGTCCGAGGGAGCCCAAGTGTCCTCCACAATAGAATCAATAGACCGGAAGTGCTTTCCCTCGCTATCTCCGCGTCTCGTCTACGTAAATACTACCCTCGCAGCTACTGTCTATATGGCACGTCGCTTGGCAAAGTTTCCAACAGCCGAAAGACGCTGACGTACATTGTTGCGATAACCGTGAGGAAGATTCGTTGCGTGTCAATTTTAAAAATACCCCGGCACGCCCACCGTTGCGTCGACCAAGTATCTAATTTTGTTTCGATAAAAATAAGGCTTTTTATTTTTTCATAAAAATTTGAAAACATTATAAAAAAAGAAAATATTTTGTCAGCCGAAACCGGAAGTGACAGACCCACGTCCGTTTCTACGCTCACGGTGGAATCGTATTGAGCGAATCGGAGATCTATGGTAATGCGCACAAGAATGCGAGCTTAAAGACAGGTGAACAATTAAAAAAAAATAAAAGATAATATTTTGTAATATAATATTTTATTATTATATTATAATAATAATATTTTATAATATAATACTTTGTAATAATTTGAATAAAAGATAAGATATGAAGAGAATTTATGACCATTCATGGCGTGTTAGACCTATATTTTATTCTAGTTCAAAACATTTTAATTTTAATTATTAAAATAACCCGCTACACCCACCGTTCCATTGACAGAGCATCTGAATTTGTTTTGATGAAAGAAAGATTTAAAACAACAACAAAATTGAGAATAAAAAAAGTCTTGTCACCAAACCGGAAGTGATAATAATCTTATGGCGGTTCCTACGGTCGAGGTAGAATCGTGTCGAGTGAATTAGAGTCCTATGGTAATGTGCAGAAGAGTGCAAGTCCAAAGACTGGTGAAAAAATAATAATAAATAGAGGATAAGGTATAAAGAGAAAAATTGACGCCCATTCACGACGCCAATACGAAGAATTGCGATGAAACGACTAAATACAGGAATATTCCTTGCGTGAGAATTTAAAAAATAAACCGGCGCACCCACCGTTGCGTGGACCAAGTGTCGAAAATGGTTTAGACAAAAATAATTCCAAAGAAAAAAATAAATGGAAAAAAGAAATTATGAAAATAATAAATCTCGCTACCAAACCGGAAATGATAATAGACCTATTTCCTACCATCACGGTGGTCTCGCGTCGAGCGACTTAAAGTCCTAAAGTCCTAAAGGACACAAGGGCGCAAGTTTAACGACCGGTGAAAAAAATTAAATAATAATAAAATTAATAGAGGATAAGATACGAGGAGAAGAATTGATTGACCATTCACGACGCGGATATGAAGAATTGCGGTGGAGCGACAGCTCGGTCGTCAGAAACGCTTGGCTCTGGGCGTCTCTGTGTTTGTTGGCATGTCGAGAGGCCCGCCGAGGGATACGAGGGACGGGGCTATTAGCTCCATTCACGGTGCTAGACCTTTATTAAATACAAAGGCGCAAGGTCCGCTGCAATAAAAACACAACTAATGTGCACAACATCGCTGGATTGGCCGTGAAGAATATTCAAAAATTACAAAAAAAAAAAGATTAACGACTTCGTATCTGAAAGTTTTGTGAATTTATATTAAAATCGGTAGTACTTTACGTGTTTTGCGTTACATTAATTTACCAATAATGAGTATCGGTAACGAATACAAATACATAGTTAAAAAAACAATAATTATTGATAACCATGACAACGTCAAATATTTCGACTATCACACCGCTGATAGGCGGTAAACCATGGTCGAAAAAGTTGCATATGACGTACAACCGATGAATTCTCGATCTGTTTTTAAGGGTTATTAAATTTCTATTTTATTTACTTTTCCTCATTCGAATTTGTAGTCCAGCAGCAATGAATAATGTAAAACGCACCCGGTGCACCGGGTCACCATTTTTGACAATGTGTACAAAAGAAAAGTTACTAATAACTATCATATTGTAGAATATTTCAACTATCACTCTGCTAACACGCAGTAAAAAGTCGAAAAATTTCCATTAAGCCGATAAACGCTCGATCCGTTTTTTATTGAACCTAAATAGCCTATACGTGTCAAAGAGTTATTACATTTTTATTTTATTTACTTCTCCTCATTCGAGTTTGTGGTCCAGTAGCAATGAATAATGTAAAACGCACCCGTTGCACCGGGTCACCATTTTTGACAATGTATACAAAAGAAAAGTTACTAATAACTATCATATTGTAGAATATTTCAATTATCACTCCGTTAACACGCAGCAAAACTCGAAAAATGTCCATTAAGCCGATAAACGCTCGATCCGTTTTTAATTGCACCTAAATAGCCCATACGTGCCCAAGAGTTATCAAATTTTCATTTTATTTACTCTTCCTCATTCCAGTTTGTGGTCCAGTAGCAATGAATAATGTAAAGCGCACCCGGTGCGCACGGAGACCGGGCGAAGTCTCTTCCCGGGCTCAGAATTTTCGATAATGTTTACGCGCGCTTTGGTTCGAGGAGAAGCGAGCCCGGCACAGCTGACGCCGAAGTCGTGCCTGGCGCGCCGCGTGCACGCTCTTTCCACTATACTCGTCCGGCCATGCCCACGTATACGTCGTCAGGAGCGAATAAAACGCGTGTAGGTAGAAAAACGTGCGTCGCACTGTATTATCGACAACAGCCGCTCGCGTACACACAGAACTCCCGATTGTCTCGGGTACACAGCAGCTCGGGCCAATCTCCCGAAGAGCCCGTGCGTTTACCAGCCGCTGCGGGTTGTTCGAGTGATTCACGCCTTCGCCGGTTCAGTCCGGTTCGGGCGCTCATTCATGAAGCCGAAGCGGCCGGAGCACCGGATCGAACCGGAAGATCGGCGACCGGCAGTCTGCGCGCGAGCGAGTATAAACAGGAGGGGAACGACACGATACCGTATTTCAATCGCGAGGCCGGCTAAGACGGAACCCCAGCTCGGATCCGATCCGAGTGCGGATTGTCGAGTCACTTCGAATTCTTTGTTTTGGTTTTTTTTTTACGATACTCGAGGCGCGTGACCTTGAAAGGGGCGGAAGGCTGTAGCGGGCAAGGGAGTCGGCCGGTAAGGCAGGGATTTTTTTTACCGGCAGTCAGAGATCGGCTCTCTGTATGGGAAGGGCAAATCGAGGCATCGAGGATTAAGGTAAACGGCCCAGTTTGTGAGACTGTCCCAGTTTATGACAGGGGGACTTCTAGCATAGTCGGCTTTCCCCTGCCATTTAATATTCAGCCAATGGGTAGCGTTTGGGGAGTCACAAACAGCGACAATTGGTTCTCCTTGTTTATCCGTATGATTTTACACGCTATGATTTTACCTTACTGAGAGCAAAATTGGAGAGTGATGTATCATATTTGGCTGGTAACGTGACGGCTTTTTTATACAAATTGTTAGTCTTCTTCAACGATGCATTTATTCATTTATTTTTTTGCCTACTGACGCAGTGATCAACCGCTCCTTTAACATTAACTCTCAATGTCGTGCGATATTTGTCGTATTCGTTTGGGCGCAGAGTCGACCGAATAAGAATGGGATTCTAAATTCCTACATTTTAGAGTCTTATTCAACGATGCGTTTTTTGTTTGATTTTTTTTTTCCTACTGTCGCAGTGATCAAGCGCTCGTTTAATATTGATTCTCAATATCGTGCGATATTTGCCGTATACGTTTAGGTGCAGAATCGAGCGAATAAGAATAGGTTTTTACATTTCTACACTTTAAAATCTTATTTAACGATTTGTTTGATTTTTTTTTCTACTGACGCAGTCATCAAGCGCTCGTTTACTATTGACTCTCGATGTCGTGCCATATTTGCGTATTCGTTTAGGCGCAGAGTCGGGTGAACAAGTTGCTGCAATGTTTTCAAGCTGTAACGAGGTGTGCGAGCTGTTGCCTGCACACCTCGAGAGCGGTTATGCTCGCGCTGTCCGGTAAAAGACCGGCGCTAGCTCGCACGGGATTCCGGATCGAGCCAGATCGAAAAACCGCGAAACTCGGCCGAGCGACTCTTGTACGACTGACAATCTCCCTCGGGCTCCCGTTGGTACATTCAATAACAAAGATTCGCCAGTCGCGATTACCGAGACGTAACTCGAGCCCGCGTCACATGATACAACACTGGCCGCTGAATCAGTTTCTCGGAACGATCCCTCGGCCAGATATTTAACGTACGGTGTAAGTTATATATCGAGATACGAAGAATCGGGACGATACTTCGTATCTCGATAAAATTATGACGAATTTGCATAACGAAATGAAAATTATTTTTCGCTGACCTGACTGATAGCGATATAGTGTAGTGTTGTACAGTGGTCAGGGCGTTTCTGACAATGAAACATGTACGATCAAATAAATATTAAATATTACCAAAATACGTCCACAGTAATTTTTCTTCCAGTCGATAAACAGGAGAAAATAAAATCCCGATCCTGATCATTTCAATGATGCACATACACAAAACAGCGTCTAATTTTTCATTCATCATAATCATCGTCCCAAAAAAAAAAAAAACCGTAAATTACTCCCCCTCATCACAATTTTCCAGAACGACCCGAGTCCTCGACTCCTAAAACATTATTCCCGTGAAATTAAATCCCGGCCTCCTTTCGACCGGCTTCCAGCCTCGAGTGCATTCGAAAGGACCCTCAGTATCCCGAAACACGATCAAAGGAGTCTCCCAGCCCCAAACTAGCAAAGGTGTCGCTGACGAACGAGACTCGACGAGATGTCCAACTCTCTGAAGGTTTCACAGATTTAACCGAGCGGCTTCTCGTTGGGTCGAGTCTCGCCAAACGTATAACGTTTTCGCGTCTCTTCAAGGGACGATCGAGCCGGGGAGGGGGGGGGGATTTGAAGGGGGAAGAGGTAGAGCGAGCCGGGCGTGTGTCCTCTCAATTTCACTGAGATTACGGGAAATCCCGTGAAGAGAAGCATCCGGAAGCGCTTTACGGATTCAATTCGTCGCTTTCGAATGGGGTCGCGGCCGATTGAGCTCGCTTAAGTACACAGACCGCGTGCATCGAACTGCTGGCTCTGCCACTGATGCCCGTCATCCGGAGAGCTCCGAGAGACGGTCGTGCTCTCGTCTGCTCCTCGTGCTCTCTTCTGCGGCTCGCGGCACCCCCGATAGACATCTAACACGCTTTTCGTTCGAGCTTTCGTCAGCACTGCCATTCGCGCATCGGACGGGCTCGCTTTTCTCATTCAATTCTTCGTCGCGGATTCGATTCGTTTAATTTGTCTGGCGGCTCGTCCGGGAATTTCGTCGAAGCAAGGCTGCATGCGCAATTCGCAGGACCGAACGGATCTTTATAGAGACTTTAATTTTTTTTACCGGATATTTAAAGTTTTGGTGAGAAACTTTCTTTTTTTATTTTTATTTTCTTTAAACTCGGTATTGTAAGAAGGACTAAAGTTTATAATTTTTTTTTATATATAAAAATAACGAGTGTTAAATTTGAATTGTCTTAGAGATGCGGCCGGTTGTATGAATTCGAGAGATTTTTGTAAAAAAAATATCCTACGCTGAAAACTTAGATATTATTTTCCTCAAGCGCCGAGTTAAAACCAACGGGTGAAAAAACCTGTTACAAGAATCCTCTTACAAATGTCGGAGAAGACAGTTTAGCAACGAAACTTTAAACATGCGGACAAAAAATGCAATTTGAGAAACTTTTTTTTCCGAGATTTTTTTTTCTTTAACTCGGTATTACAAGAACGAAATTCATTCACCGAACTGATTGCTGCGCGGATGCTGTGAATAGTTTTTATTTCAGGGTTGTTTTAGGTCGACGCTTGCGGAAAATAATATGCAAATATTTCTCGTAACATTTTTTTTTTTCAATGTATTTTTTAAACAGACTAGAAACAACGCGCTTGCTACTCTCGCGCTTATTTCATTTCTTTTAGGTTAAGTGTGTTTATCTTACTAATGAAATGAACGATCCCGATTGGCTAGGAAAATTGGCTTCACGATTTCGATTATTTCCGTACATTTATCTCGATCATTCGAGTGTCGTGTCTTTTTTAAGAGGGCATGTCTCGAATTCGCTTGCCCGAGCAGATCTGTATAGAAACTTCCCTACTTTTTTTTATAAAAAAAATAAAAAATAACTTTTTTCGCGGCTATTTAAAGTTTCGTTGACAAACTTTATTTTGCCGACATTTTTTTCTTGAACCCGGTATTACAAGATGGGCGAAGTTTATTCGCCGAACGTTTCTCTACGGGAATGCTGTGAATAGTTTTCTTTTTTTTTCCACGGTAATTTTAACTCACCGCTCGAGGAAAATAATATGTAAATTTTTCTTTTTTCAATTTATTTTTTGTAGAATTGAGTCGAATAGTTTTGAGTCTTTAGTTCGGCGCTGGGGCTCGATATTAACATAGTAATTGAGAAAAGTTTTTTACTCTCGGAATATTTTCCTTTCGGTAATTTGAAGGTGGAAGGTAGGGATAAGGGAAATTAAACTGAGGGTCTCCCGTTGTCGCGATGCGATGCGACCCCTTTGAGAATTTAAACAGCGCATTTATCAGGGATGCCTTCGTAAAACTGCAAAGTTTCCATGAGATAGCCCGAGCAGTTGCGAAGATATTAATTTTTAAAGTTGAGCGATTTTTACTGTAAGCGAAATAGTTCATCGCAGAACGTACAGAATAAGTAAATAGAAATTATTAAATCTTCCGCAAACACCAATCAATTGATAAATCTCGAGAAAAAAAAATAAAATAAAAATACAAAATCGAATCAACATCGAGATTGTCGAATAATCTCGAGAAAAAAAAATCAGTAATAGTAGAAAATTGTTCTCGCCATTTCGGTAAAAAAATTCAGTGAAACTAAAACTCGCTTTCTACACGCTGCCTACGGCGTAACGGCGTCGCGACAGCCCCCGCCCCGCTTCCAGGGAAAGAGAGCTGTGGCAGAAAACCTCTCTTTAAGTCGGTAAAACTTAAATTTTCTCGTAGGTTGGGTAATGGCATGCCTCGAAGCGTAAGTAACACGGTCCGTATCAACGACCAGGCAGCCGTCGGATTCGCTCGCGGTCGATCGGACTTTGCGGCAAGGGCTTTCGGAAGGTTTGTTATAATACGGAGAAATGGAGTCCATTACTGTCGATTCACTCGAGCCCGAACCACCTTTTCGACGATTTCAAAATATCGTTTTTCACTCGCCTGCCATAAAATCATAAAACCATTGTTACCAATAACTCGACTTTATTTTTAATTCCCTAATTTATATATACTATATATATATATATATATATACTAGGCCTTCTGGACGTTGCACGCTTCGTTGAATGCCTCCAAAACTTACTCAGAATAAAAACCCCCCTCGATTCACCCTCGCCGTCCTCTGTAAGGGGACTTAGGATCGAATTTCAAGACGTTAGTTCGAACTTTAGATCGAAGCTTGGCCCCAACTTCATTGCGTGCTTAAGTTTGATCTTAAGTTCGGACTTCAGTTTGATCTTAAGATCAGACTTGAGTCTGATCTTGAGTTCGATCTCAAGTTCAAACTAATGTCTTAAAATTCGACCCTGAGAGAGGAGGAATTTGAAGGATGACCAGAGAGAAGTTTGCGGGGAGGAGGTAGTAAAATCATAAATTCATTGTGACCAATAACTCGACCTCATTTTTAATTCTTTATATATACATATATATATTCCTAAAAAAATGTCCTCTAATTCGACCATATATCATTATGATCGAACTCGAGGAAATATTTTTACGATTTTTACCTTGTTTTAAAAAATGTTTAACTTTGTTTAAAAAAGTGATGTAAACTACGTCGATAATGTGCTTAAAAAAAAATCGGTCCCATCTCCTCATTCCGCCGATCGCGAGTAACTCGGGTCCAGGCCTTCCGATACCGAGAAAACGAGCCGTCGGCGATGAAAGGAGGAAGAAACCAAAGTTAGAGAGGACGAAGTTAGAGGATGGCCGGAGAGGAGTTTGGGGGAGGGGGACGGGTTCGGTCGTTCGGAGGTTGACGAGACGGTATGGCGACCGGCAGAGCGCGGAGCGTCGCGACACACGCCGATCGATCCCGAAGGAAACGAGCCCACGGCGGTCTATCGGCGTGAGAGCTAGCCGTACCGCGTTTCCGGGCGCCGCACCGTACTGAAAACCAGTGACCCCGATCGCTCCGTCGACCCCCCACCCTCGCCCGCCCCCTCCCGGCGACCATTACAAGCCGATGTACACAGCACATGCACACATACGACGAACGACATGTGCAACTATAACTGTATAGTTGCTAGGGCGCACGTATCTATAAGTATCCCAGGCAGGCTGCACGTCGCATCTTACGGCAGCGCTTATCTGTCCCGTACTCGGGAAGACCGTATATATATATATATATATGTAGCGTCACCGGTACGACACTAAATTTATTTTTGTTAATGGAAAATAAAAATCACTTAAAATTTTGAAACATATTTATTTATTTCATCTTTTTAAAAAAAGTTAGTTTGATTTGCGAAAATGACAAAAAAAGATTGAAGTCGAATTTATCGTAATTGATTTGAAAAGGGGTTTTAACTGTATAGGTGCACGGGCGCACATATCTATAAGTATTTCGGGCAGGCTGCACGTCGCATCTTACGGCAGCACTTATCTGTCCCGTCCCGGGAGGACAGTATGCATATATATGTAGCGTCGCCGGGACGACACTAAATTTATTTTTTTTATGGAAAATAAAAATCATAAAAATTCTGCAACATATTTATTTATTTCATCTTTTTAAAAAAGGTTAGTTTGATTTGAGAAAATGACAAAAAAAGATTGAAGTCAAATTGACCGTCATTGATTTAAACTTCGTTTTAACTAATTCAAGTATCTCGGGCAGGCTGCACGGCGCATCTTACGGCAGTGCTTATTTGTCCCGTCCTCGGGAGGACGATACATAAATATATATGTGTAGCGTCGCCGGAGCGTGTGCCACCAAAAGTCGAGTGACTTTTCTGTCACAGCGGAAATCGAAAAAAAAAAAAAATTGAAAATATCAGGAGGGAAATACGGAAAAGAGTAGCAGCGCGTAAATTAAGATTTTTTTTTACTAAAGGCAAACCTGAATCCGTATTTTTTTCTATTTTTTTTATTTTTTCTTAATTTTAGTCAACTGTTCGACTGACCGGGTTTCTTCACAAAGAACTGTATATTATAATTTATTGATTATTGTCTTTTCTTTTTAATTCCTTTCGCAAACTTTGATCAGAGGTAATGTGTAGTTTTTTTTCAAGAGGTTCAACAATGAATTATGAATTTATTTCATTTTATTTTTATTACATTTATTTTATGCCGCAGGGCATCGTTTATTAATCGCGAGTTATTGAGAATATCGAGATAATGAATTTCATTCTATTAAAAGTGATCGCTACAGGCGCGAACGATATATGTCCATTATTACGGATACAGGCACAGAGGCGTCAGAGAACTGATTTTAGGATAGTGAAAAATGAAATACGTTCGAAGATTAAGATTTAAAAAATCCGTCCGTCGAAGAGTTGACTACATAGTCAAATCTTCGACGGACCGTGTTTTTCCATAAATTTGTTGATTATTTGTATTTGTAAAAGGTGTATAAACAAATAAATATAGACACATTCTATTCTAAAACAAATATAGACGTATTCTATTCTATTTGTTGATTATGTGTTTTCCATTCTTTTTGCAAACTTTTATCGCAGGTAATGTATATTTTTTCCATGAAATTCAACGATGAATTAGGAATTTATTTAATTATAATTTAATTCAGTTTTTTTTTTGTTTAATGCTGCAGGCGATTATTAATCGCGAGTTATCGAGATAATGAATTTCATTGTATGAAAGTGAACGCTTCAGGTGCGAACGATACACGTTCATTATTATGGACAGAGACGCAGAGGCCTCAGGGAACTGATTTTAGGATGGCGGAAAATGGAATGTGTTCGGAGATTCGGCTGAACCGCCAGGGAAATTCTCTTGAATAGTTACGAGAGCATAATATATAGTGTATAGTGTCAAGTCGACCTTGACACGTCCCAGCGCCACGCATACATGCACACACTGCTCTCTCGGCCTTCCCGGTAAGTTCCAGTCGGCTCTGGAGATCTCCGTGACCAATGGCGGCCGCATTACGGTCTCACACGTATGAGCGACGGAACAACGTTGCATATATATATATATATATATATATATATATATATCGCTCCGAGTCTCTCGCGTAGCGTTAGAGTCTTTGACTAGAAGTACTCTCGGAGCGCGTATACGAACGTCGTTATATTCCCGAGGGCTCGTTTCTCTACAACTCCACGTGGCCATTAACGCGTGTAACCAACCTGTCCTCGACGCTTCCTCGCTCGACCAGTATACTTTATATATATACATACCTATATATGTATATATATGTATATATATATATATAAAGCAAAGCGGGCTACATCGTCGCTCTACCTACGTTCGTCTCGTCTTGTCTTCTCAAGGGCCTCTAATAGACACTCTCGTACACTACTTCGCACCATACTGGAAAGCCCCCCCTGCTCATTGTCACCTCGAGTCTTATGCACACTCCGGAATTCGTCACACCTCTAACAAAATATATAGAATAGAATAGTGTCGTTTTATTCGTGAGGCTAATGTTTGATATAAGAAAATGATAACAAAAGGTTGAAATCGATTAGTTCACGATTGAGATGAAATTCAATTTTATTTTTCTGAACAAAAAAAGAAGTTTTTTTTTTTTACAAAAATGAAATACTTAAGTACTACCAATACTACTACTGATGCTAGGAAACAAAATACTTAAAATTCTGCAAGATATTTTCCGTCAACTTTCAAAAAAGGTTAAAATTTGATTCAGCACAATGCCAAAAAGATTAAAATCAAATAATTTATTATTGATCTGAGCTTAGTTTTGTCTTCCTAAATAAATTAAAACAAAAAAACAAATGTACAAACAAAATTCCATTGGATGTCGAAAGTCCGAAAGCTCGTATATTTTTTGTCGACTGTTTTGCAGGAGTCTCTTTGGACGTGCCAGAGTGTAATACGTGCGCGGAGAACCAACCAGGAAGGAATTTTCAAAATTTTCGACAAAGTTAAGTTTTCATTTTTACTTTTTTTATGTTAATTTCCTTGCGAGCGTGAAAGACAATGCTAGCTCGATGGATGTCCGAGTGTGTGTTTCGCGTAAGGTATTGCGGGTAGCGCGTATAGACTTTAATACAAGCGTCGAAAGCGCGTGGTGACCGTGACTGTATCTGCGTCGGAGGAAGAGGCACATTACGCTCAATCTACGTAAGCACGGGCTCCGTCCGACTACTCTCCGCCAACTCGTACTCTGATGCGGCGACGGCGGCGGCGACGACGGCGGAGCGGCTGTGTGACGAGTGACGACCGCGGCACTCGCGACCTGCCACCAAACGTTTTGCCGGTGAGTCACGCACCGCTGGAGAACACACTGGCCCGGCGGAGAAAGAAGAAGAAACCTCGTGGTCTTGCTTGCGGACCTTTAAAGACTCTCGCGCGGCCTCGGCCGCGCGCCGACCGTCCTCGGCCGGAAGATATCGAACGCATCGAGGAAACAATCGACAAAAAAGACCTAATTGAAAAATCTGTATTAAAAAAAAATTATTGAAAATTGAAATTTTTGTATCGCTTTTTCATAAAAGTTGAAAAATGAAATTATTTTATCGCTTTCTCATTAAAGTTGGAAATTGAGATTTTCATATGGCTTTTTCATAATGTTCGTTTATTCGTGAAGCTCCTTCTATGGGGAAGCATTGTCTGCATTTTTGGCTTCCTTAGAATTTTTAACGCCCGATTCACACACACGCATACGTCTGGGCATGTTTCTAAATGTGATTTTTTGATGTTTTGTAAGATTCTAAACACGTTTTCATCGAAACCTCGTTTTTTTTTACCATAACAAAGCTTCCTCCATGAGGAAGCAAAATGATTATTTTAATCTAATTCTGATGCTCTAAGTAGTCCCAACTAAATATCTTCCCCATTTTCGTTCGGTTTTTTTTTTTTTTTTTGTAATTTTAAATCGTTTTTTTTTTTGGTTCCTAATCGTGATAGAAATGTTATATTTATGAGGGCAATTAATGGTAGAATTTATACGAGTACATTCATTCAAATGTAACGTTATTTTCTTCATACCATTTTGTCATTCGCACTTCCGAGTCTACAATAATAATAATAATAAAAATAAAAAAATCTTATAATTTTTTAAATTTATGAAAATGTGAAAACTCCGTGCTTCAAACGTCGAGGGCGCGCGAGGACAAAATCTGGCACCGATCTTGGTCCTTTATTAAAAAAAAAAAATTGCTGCTATCGCACTTTACCGTGCTGAGCGGGAGAGTTTCGTATGAATTTTTCAAAGGCCCCAAGGCGGCGTCCCGCGAAACGGAGGCGCAAAGGAGTCGTGAAATCTCCCTCGCTCGAGTAGGGTTCCAGTTTGGACCGTGATCCGACTGATAGAAAATAATCCGTCCGTTCTTGACGCCTGAATGGATTAATGTACGAGTCGCAGGCGCGGATCTCCGAGTTGCCCGCACTGGTGGCAACCGGAATGTTTTTCTCCGTCGGCGAGTTACAGCACGATTGAGACACGTGCAGGATCCATCTCGGTAGGTGTCTTATGTCACGGGGGCGTTATTCCTCCGCTCAACGCCCGCGTGGTCCAACAATCGCGTTAAGAATCAGCGACGACAGAGTGGGGCGTCGCGAGCCCCTGGAACATCCATTCCTTGAGCACCGCGATAAATCATTCGCGATCAATACAAAGTAAACAAAATTCTGTTATTGTATCTATCAACATTTTTTTTTTATTTCGGGGCAATTTTTTTTTTGTTTTTTTTTTAGATTCAAAACAATTTTTTGAAAACATTTTTTTTTTTTAAGCCTTAGCTACGGATAAAAAAATGTAACTAATTTGTAACGAGTTTGCTCCGAAGCACTGTTCCAGTAAGCAGGCGACGTTAGGTATGCTAATTACAGACAAAGTCGCCTCTTCTCTCGAAAAGTGTCTCGCAGACGCCCTTATGAATATCCAAACTGCGCCAAGAATGTGGCCTCGCAAGATCGAACGAGATACAGCTGTTCAATTTTTTTATTTATTTTTCTTTCCAACACAATCTATTTTTCATTTGTTCAATATTATTTTTCATTCGAGACATATAGTCTAAAAAATCGCATTAGCCGGGAATGTCCATTCGACGAGCATCGCAATAAATTATACACTACAAATACGAATTGAAAAAAAAAAAAACACCAAACAAAACTTCAATCGGGATATACACAAAAAAATGCGTACCCTTTCTATTTTATTCTTTATAGAGGAAACGACTTAATGTACACAACATTTTTCTCGTTTAATTCCATCCCAATTTGCCTTAAAGCCTAAGCGTTGCAGTCCTTACCAGCGTAGGCCGAAAAAAAATTACTAAAATCAATAAAATCATCTAATTGATCTCCGTACATTTTATAATCTCAGTATTGCACGAAACTCACGGTTCTTGAACTCAATTAATTAAATTAAGTAATAAAATAAAAAGGGTAGGATTTTTTTCTTTTTTTTCTAATTAAATGGGAAAAACACCCACACACCAGTCGATCGCTTCGACGAATCGGTATCAATTTCTTATCGGTGCGCGTGGGTGACATCCATCTCGCCGTTCAAGGCCGGACGGTGGCTCAGGCCTTGGGCAAGTGAACGTCTGGCAAGTGAACTCGACTGGCGTTCGTCGCGATATGTTCCATCTTCTTAAATTCCAGATTCGTCGTCGAAAATCTAGTTTGAAATTTACTACGCATTTGATATTTAGCATTCGGAATCTGAAATTTTCGTTTTTTTTTTTTTTTTTTTCATCTTCATCTAATGATTCGACTTCATATCTTCAACTTGGCATGAAAACTTTGCATTATAGAGAAATCGTACATCAGAATTTTATACTTACTTTACATCTGTAATTTGGCATTTTGCAATGAAACTTTTAAAAATTTTATAAAAAATTTGTATTCCTTTCCGTTAACGTCTTTCAAATACTTGGGCTCCGGATATTCTCACAATCATTCTTAGCGTCGAATTTTAAGACCATAGTTTCAACTTAAGATCGCTCTTGAGATCGAACATAAATCGAAGTTTGGCCGGAACTTTATTGCGTTCTTAAGATCTATCTTAATCTCGGATTTAAGATCGAGCCCTAGTTCGAATCTAACTTTGTTCTCAAGTTTGATCTTAAACTCAAACTTAAGTTGGAACTTAAGATCAAACTTAAGATAGATAGATCGATCTTAAGTTCAAATCAACGCCTAGAAAATTCGAGCCTCAGAGTCGAATTTTAAGCCATTACATTGACCTTGAGATCGAATTAAGATCAAACTTGAGTTCAAACTAATATCTTGAAATTCGATCCTTAGAATTCCAACGTGGAGGTGTAAAAATATTTTCTATTTTATTGTTAATCGGCCCAAAAAGTACTATAAATACAAGATAAGTATTTAAGTATTTAAAATATATATTTTAAATCCTATTTAAAGTATCTGAAATAAATCATGTGTTTACAATACTGCCCAGCTCTGAAGTAAACGTGCCCGAGTGCAGGCGAACTTACGCATGCACACATCGCACGGACTCTGCGCGTAAACGGCACGCGCATTGCACTGGGAACGAAGGGGACGCATCAGCTAAATGGCCTAGCGAAACGTTTACCTAACAGCGTCGAACTCCTGGGACAAAGCGAGTGGGCGCGCGTACAAGTTTCGACACAGGAACTACCAGTTATCTAGTTTAACGATAGCCCTCGTAATTTTCATCGCGGACGAGGAGGGGCACGCTCGAGAAATGCGAGGCGAGAAACGAGAAAATCTACGGTACTCGAGAGCTCGGGCTTCTCGAGACGCCGTTTCGGAATAACGAAGGGAATTTAAATACACCCTTTGCACGGCAAGCGCCGTCGAAAGAAAAATAAACATTCCCTTCACTGAAAATTTTATACTTTTTTTTGGGTTAAGAAATGGAATTTAAGAAAAGGGCAAGCAACAAAAATGCAAAGAGTAAATTAATGATGCTGAAACTTATTTTACTCACAAATGGAATCCTGCGAGATTCAACGGAAGGACTAAGGCAACGAAGACTGTTTCATTCTTTTATTCGTGGGTATCGCTTTTTTTGGAAAAAAAAGTTTAGATGTTTGTTTTTAATTGCACTGAAATTTTAATAGATAAAATAAAAGAATTTTTTTTAACCCTATCATTATAGTTTTAACTACATCATTATAGTTACAATTTTTCAAAACTGTAATCTCCCGAAATGTCCCGAAATGAAAAATAATGCAAAAATAAATGGAGTTGAAAATAAATAAAACAACATTGGCTGTAGCTCTAGTTGTATAATAAAAGAATTTTTTTTTTACCGTACCAATACAGTTTCAATTTTTTAAAGCCATGATCCCAAAATTCCAAAATATTTTAATCCAAAAATATCTTAAATGAAAAACAATGCAAAAAGTGTTCGCAAAAAAGAAAATGAACAGCTGTAGCTGCAGCGCTATAACAAAAAATTTTTTTCAATCGTATCAACACAGTTTCAATTTTGTAAAGCTACAATCTCCCGAAAAGTCTTAAATGAAAGATAATGCAAAAATGGTGTTGAAATCTTTTGTGCAAATGCACAGCTGTAGCCGTTCGATCTTACATTAAGGAGGCGACATTATTGGCGGAGTTTGGACATTCATGATTTGCGAGATCCTTTCTGAGTCGAGAGGGAGGAGTCGGCTTCGTCTGCAATTAGCATACCTAACGTCGGCCGGGTACTGGGCCAGTGCTGCGGCGCAAGCTCGTTGCCGGAACCGGATCGAGGTTCAGGCGCCATTACGTTGGACCAGTGTACGCGCTCGTTCGCGTTCACGACCGTGTGTGCGCCAGCAGTCGGTTAGATAACCGGGCGTTTAAGGGCCGACGGGAGAAGAGAGCCTCGGATGTTCATATGCAAGCGGTCCGGAACTCGCTGGATTGTTTATAACGGCGGCTACCGTTGCGGATTAACGACGAGCGGGGATAGATGCAACACATGTCGAGGTCACGATTTGCCTTCCGGTTATTATTCCGAATGCGAATCTATTAATCACTGGTGCACGCGCAGTTTAACCCTTCAAGAACCAAACTTCATTCCCGCTGAAAAATAAGAAGTTTTTCGACAACTCCTCGACGCACTTTTCATGTAGAAAATTATAAAAATCATTTTCTATATGAAAATTATTGAAATTCTTTTCTGTATAAAAATCATCAAAACTATCTTCTATAGAAAAAATTATAAAAACTATTTTCTATAGAAAAATTAAATATTATTGAGTATAAAAAATCTGTGAGGAAAATTGTACTTTGCGATCGGATATGATGTTTGCAACCTGGCAATTAACGCGAAGCTGGTATAAATGATTACGCAAGCTTTCGTAGGATGCGAGTAAATTATATTTCCGTGTAACTCGAAACGGGTAATCCGGGGCGGGGGGGGGGGGGGGGGCGATGACGGATAACTCTGAATCCGATAATGTATTATAGAACTCGACTCCCGAGACAGCTCGCAGCCGGGCGGCGTCAAGGCTGGGGCGAAGTGGACGGGTTAGATAACAACTCTGCGATCGAGGGCGTCTTCCGTTACGAGTGCCCTTTCGACGAGCTTAATTTAGTAGCTCGGAAATTAGTTAATTTTTTTTAATAATAAATAACCGTTATTATACAGTTCAAAAAATTCCTCATTTTTCCCAAACTATAGAAAGAAACAAAAAAAGATTATTATTCGAGAAAGTATGCGAACTAAAACTATTCTTTTTATATTCATCTCCATAGTTTCTTATCAGTACAATTTATTTTTTAATTAAATGCAGAAAATACAAAAATTTAATATCCTGAAGTATCGCGACAATGAAACGTCTTCTCTTTCTTACCAATAAAAAAGCGGTATGCTAAAACGATAATCGGGAGGTCGAAAAAATCACCACTCCTCCCAAACTACAATAAAAAACATATTTGGAAAAATAATTTTACGCGAAAGTATTCGAACAATGATTATTATTTTTTTTTTAATATCAATTTGCATGTTGTTTATCAGTACGAATTTGTAAATACCGAAATTTAATATTCAGAAGTATCTACGACTGTCGAACGTCTCAGTCGTGTCCATTCTTCGGCCACGAGACGATTTTCGCTTGAATCGATACCTCGGAAAAGCGCAACGACAACAAAGTGGAATTCATTTCCTAGCGAAAGCAGCAAGGAAACACCGAAACTGATTCGCCTCAGTCTTTCCGCCGGTACGTCCGCCCGTTTACCGTCTCTCGGATGCGAGAGACGAGAAAAATGAAAATAAAGATAGAATTATAAAAAAAAAGTAAAGACGGAAGCGTAAAAGACTCGACGACGACACGGACGAGTCGGTCGACTACGACGAGTGTTCACGGCGCTACGCGCGACACGCGAAAACAAGTTTAACGTAGCGGTAACTTTAGTAGCGGCTTCGTGTCGAGAATGACCAGAGACTTTAACCGAGTGTATCTGGAGTAAGCGGAGTCTGCAATAAGCTCGAAAACTACGGAAAGTTGGCATTATACTTATTTTAATTTTTATTATAATTATATTTTTTATTTTTATATTAAGTATTTCAGACTCCTGAAATACGGGTTGAAAAGTATGCAAATATGAAGAATCTAATGAACGAAAGAAAAATCGTTCGCGTAGCTTCAGGCCGAGATAATACAATTTTTTCCCGTACTTCCATACCGCCTTTTTTTGTCCCAGTACCAAAGTTACTTAATTAATCAATGTTGATTTTACTAATATCAAATAAATTAATCATCCGAAAATTATTTCCAATAATAAATGAAATTATGGTATTATTAGTATTATTATGTTTTTTTTTTCAAGTATCTCAAACTCCGGAAAAGTATGCAAATAAGTCCCGTACTAAAGTTACTAAATCAATCAAGTAACATTAATTAAGTGATTACGAAATTAATTCATTATCCGGAAATAATTTAAAAAATCATTTCCCATTATAATTCGAATTATGGGTTTTAAAAAAGTAATATTATTTACGTCTTTTTTTTTCAAGCAACTCAGATTTTATTAATTTCATTAATCCCGAATTAATTGACAATCCGAAAATTATACAAAAAAAAAAAAATGTCCGATAACAAATAAAACGATAGTTTTATTATTATTATAAAAAAAAAAAATTATCGTAATTTTGCCCCTAGGCCAAGTTAGAATTTTGCGGCTTCGGTAACATTCCGTAAAACTTGTTCGCAACAGGTCAGTAGGGCCAAGGACGTCGTCAAAGTCGAAGGGTTATGCGTGACGCGCGAAAACAACTTGGGCGTAGCGATAACTCGAGCGGTCGAGAGTTCGTGACGGGGGAGATGAATCGCCACGGGACACCGGAATTTCGCACCATGCCGACCTATTTGGACAAGCTTGTGAGCGGTGTCTATCTTTCTTCCTTTTTTTATCGACAGATATTGATGAAAGCTCGTGATCTACGGCTAATGCGGCTCTCAGCTTTTAGCCACACTATTATTTACGGATCCCATAGGTCCGTCTTCGAGGAAAGGGATAACGGCCACACTTCTTTTGCCAAGTGCTGACGGATTGTGGACACTCAATCTAATCAACGTTTGGGAAGTGGCTCGACCAAAAAAAAAAATATCCCTATCTTTTCGACAAATTAGTCTCGTTTGTTAGGTGTGGCATTATCGAGCTTTATTACCTCCCAGTCGACACATGAAACGCTCCCGTATAAACAAGGTTAATTTATTTTTTTGGAATTCGGTAAAAAAAAATCTCTATCTTTTCGACAAATTAGTCTCATCAGTTGGGTGTCAAATTATCGAGCATTATTACCTTCCAGTCGACACATTAAACTCGGCGCCGTATAAGCAAGGTTAATTTATTTTTTTGGAATTCGGTAAAAAAAAAATCTCTATCTTTTCGAAAATTAGTCTCATCTGTTGGGTGTCGAATTATCGAGCATTATTACCTTTCAGACGACACATGAAACTCGCTTCGGTATAAACAAGGTTAATTAATTTTTTTGGAATTCGGTAAAAAAAAATTCCTCTTTTCGACAAACTAGTCTCATCTGTTGGGTGTCGAACTATTGAGCTTTATTACCTCCCAGTCCACACACGAAACTCGGTTCCGTATAAACAAGGTTAATTTATTTTTTCGAAATTCGGTAAAAAAAAAATTCCTCTTCTCGACAAATTAGTCTCATCTGTTGGGTGTCGAATTATCGAGCTTTATTACCTCCCAGTCGACACATGAAACTCGGTCCCGTATAAACAAGGTGAATTTTTTTTTTTGGAATTGGGTAAAAAAAACCCCTTACTTTTCGACAAATTACTCTGTTGGGTGTCGAATTATCGAGCTTCGTTACCTCCCAGTCGACACATGAAACTCGTTCCCGTATAAACGAGGTCAATTTATTTTTTTGGAATTCGATTTTTAAAAATCCCTATCTTTTCGAAAATTAGTCTCATCTGTTGGGTGCCGAATTATCGGGCTTTTGTGTGCCGATCCACCAGTCGGCACACAAAACTCGCTTACGTCTAAACAACGGCAATATTTTTTTATAGTACTTAAAAAAATGTCTATTCCTTATCCGGAAATGATAAAAAAAATCATTGCCGATTATAACAGGAATTATAGTTTTTTTATGATTATTATTTTTGTCTTTTCTTGATCAAGTATCCCAAATTTTATTAATTTTATTAACACCAAATTGATGGATAATCCAAAAATCCTTTTTAAAAAATTACATCCTATAGTCGGCACATAAAAATCGTTCCCGTATACACAACGCTAATTTTTTTCCCTACTGCGATATAAAAAAAAACAAAGAATTTTCTACATTTTCGACAAATTACCTTCATCTCTTAGCTGTCGAATTATCGCGCTTTATTACCTCCCAGACGGCACATAAAAAACCCTCCCGTATAAACAACGTTAATTTTTTTTCGGACTTAAAAAAAAACATAAAAATTAACCGACGTCAATTTCCAGGGCCAAGGGCGCGCGAGGGCTTCGGGGAGCGTCGCGCTCGCGTACGGGGCCAGGATCGATAACTGCATCGGTCGACACTGGCTGTTATAGTTATCGTGATTGAGGGCTCTCCAGCATCGACGACGAAGTATCGCGATTTTTCACACTGGTTTCAAGCTTTATTTTTTTTTTCACTACCATTACACATACTACATTCAGTTATTTTTTTGTAAAAAAAAAAATGTTGAGTGAAAATAATAGTGAAATTCATTTTTTATTGTGCATTCAAAGATTTTTTGCTGTAAGGGTGAGGCGGAGCGAGGGAGGTTGTGTAGAGCTTTGGTCACATACGTTCTATTCGTGTATGTGCGACCGAGCCAAGAAACATTAATTGAACACCGATCGTTAGTCGGTTACCAAGTGGGAAAAATTGCAAATTCTATAAATGGAATTTGCCGTTTATATGCTCTGCAGAATCTATATATATAAGTCGCGGGAAAGAACCTTTTATTGGCACGAATTATTTATAGTTTGCGCATGGGACTACAAAGAATTTTTTTATTACATCGGGTATCGTGCAAAATATTGTTTATTAATTTTTTTAATTTTCATTTTCAATAATACCATTTTTTGCCTGTTATGGCTGAACGATGTTTCTCCGGAACTTCGAAGTATCGTAAAAATCTATGTGACGAATGATCGATGCGAATTTGTTGATCAATTAATAAATCAACAGATCTCGATTTATCGGAGTTTTTAACACTTGTTGATTTCATACGTGTTCATTTTTCATTTGAATATTTGTTCATTCTTCCTCCTTGTAATGAATTTTTTTATTTATTTTAATTAACTATATACGTTATTGTTATTGTCTTGGCATAAAAAAATCTCGGGACCGAAAGGTGGGAATCTTTTTTTCCTGTAAGTTTTCTCTGTTCGGAAGTGGGAAAAATTGCAAATTTTGTATATGGACTGTGCCATTTATAAGCTTGGTAGAATCTATGTATACAGGTCGCGGGAAAGAAGCTTTTATTGGCATGGATTATTTATAGTTTGCACATGGACTATAAAGAATTTTTTAGTACATCCGTTACCGTGCAAAATATTATTTATTGAAGTAAAAAAACTTATATTTTAAAAATAATAAAATATGTTCTATAATATGACATATGAAAGATACTTTTTGCTTTTTATAACTGCACAATATTCGGCCGGAACTTCGAACTATCGTAAAAATTTGATGGATGCTCGATGCGAATTTTTTGAGAAATTAATAAATCAATAAATCTCTGTTTTATCGTGATTTTAAAATATATTTGTTGGTTGATTGTCTCTGTATTAAAAATAGGTTACCACGCAAAACACTGTTTATTAATCTACAAAATTTACATTTTTAATGATAAAATATGTTTTCCGATGATAGATAGTTTTTGCTTTTTATTGCTCGATGCAAACTCATTGAAAAATTAGTAGATTAGTAAATATCTGTTTTATGGTGATTTTTTAATACATTTATTGGACGATTGTCTTTGCATTACAAAAATGTTCTCGAGGTTGAAAGGTGTGGATCTTTTCCTCCTGCGGGTGTTCTCGTTTCTCTCTTGGTCGTTGAAAGGCCCTTGAGAGAGTTAGTAGCAGAGGCGAGGCGCGGTAGGATCGATCTCTCGAAACGGTAAAGGACGGTTAAAGTGGCCTCTCAACTATTCTCACCGGACCGATTCTGCCACAGTAATTAAGACGAGAGACTCTCTTTAAATCTCTCGTCCTCACCTCTCCTTGTTTCCCTCTCTTTCTCTTCTCTTGCTTGCATCCCAGATTTGCTCGAATAAGTATTTAATTCTTCCTCTGTTAATCCCATACAAATTGTGTATTTTGTTTGTTTATTTTTTAAATTTCACCCGAGGAGGACAAATATCACAAATCACTATCGAACTACAAGTTTCACGTGCAAATATAATTTTTTTAAGCGTTATTAATAATTACCATGTTTCTAATTTTTTGAATATACTTTTTCACGTACAAATTTTGATTTTGATATCAAAGGTCAAAATTCCTACGTGAAATTTTTTTTTTCTTAAGAGTTCAGTAATCTTTAGATTGCGCAACTGGCTGAAGTCTCCGAGGTCGTCATGAACGGTCGTCAGACTGAAATATTAATAAGGGTAAAGGTGGTCCAGCCTGATTACCACGTGAATCAATGATACATGCACGGGGCCATAGACACCACCTTTGTCCTAATACGCTCCATGCATTTTTTACCAAATACTCGTTTCCCGGTTAAACTGTAGTAAAGTCGAAACTTCGGAATCCACCGGAGAATAAACTACACTCTCAAATACCAAATTTCGTTTTTCCTAGCAATAACATTTATATTTGTAATAAACTGTAAAATAAAAACAGTGCAAATGCTGATCCCTAATTTGTCCCATACATTTTTTTTTACCAAATACTCGTTTCTCGGTTGAACTGTAAAGTCACCTAAGAACAAACTAGATTCTCAAATACCAAATTTCGTTTTTCCCAGCTATGACATAAAAAAACAAAAAGAAAAAAAAACCGCTAAAAATTCTGATCCACCCTGTAGTCGCAGCAGAAACCCTCAGTTTAAACATTTCCACAGTATCATCATAAAAATGAATTCCCGCATTGGAACCGCCACCGGCGCTCCAGATGCTAACCCACGCCTACGGGCGCGAAAAAGATGCGTGCATCTCCGCCAGTAGTAGACACACCATCCACAGTACATAGTACATAGTACATAAGTACACAGAGCACTGGCATAGTAGTCGCTCCGTTCGATGCTGGATCTCGGGGGCGCCGCCGGGGAAACTTTCGGGTGGCGAAGAGGCGAGCATCGAGATAGGTGGCGCTGCTGCGCGCGCACGATTCCTCCGCTTCGCCGTCCGTAGCGCCAGCTCGGGGTTTGTGTACATCGGCTTCGTGGAAGGAAATGAGGAGAGAGCGAGATAGCGAGTCTCCGACCGTCCGAAGACGTCAGCTTGCGCCAGGAAGCGTGCGAGAGAGAAACGGCGAGCGGTGAAGACGTGTTGTGTAGGTGCGCCGACGGAACGACGGACGGGCGGCGCGGGGAGGGGGGGGGGCTTCCGAAAGGCGCCGCAGGCGGCGGTGGTGGGGGTTGTATCGATCGCGCCGCACTGCGGGGCTTTATCCCCACCACCTCCGCCCAGCTTCCGCCCGCTGGATGGCGCGGCGAGCGCGACTCGCCGCGCTTGGTACGTTCACTTCCAAGCCTTGTCCTCTCTCCCCCCCCCCCCCCCCCCCGCGGGCTTCTGTTCAGTTCGGTCGGCGGCTTCCCCTGCGGCGCCGTTGCCCCTCAATCCCTTTTTCTCCGACCCTTATTCCCTTCGATCTTTTCCTCACACCACTCCCCACACGTGAGGTAATGCTCTTCCTACGCCAACCCTTTTTCCCCACCCTAAAAGCGCCAGTTTTGATACTCCATCTTTTCTTGTATACGAGATATGTGCACTGTTAAAGTAATTTGCTAATTTAATGTAGGCAGCATGAAATTTGTTTACATTGTCTTGCTTTAATTGAAGTTTGATGTGCTTTTTTTTAAGATGAAATTACCACGAAATTGAAAAATCTTTTACTTGAAATTTAACAACACTTTTCGTTGAGAATATAAATTTTATTGTGAAATTTCAAGGCACGTGTGTTTGAAATTTCAGGAATTTCTACGTCCCTTGCTATATTCCCTTCGATCTCTTCCTGATACTGGGGTAATGTTTTTCCTACGCCAATCCTTTCTTCTAGAAGCACTAGTTTTGTATTGTAAATATACAATACTATGTGTATTGTAAAAATATATTGCAAATTTGATGTACTGCAACTTGAAATTTGCTTACATTATCTTATATTACTTAAACATTGATGTACCTTTTTTTTGTAAAATAAAAATACGAGATATTAAATTTATGAATCTTTTGCTTGAAATTTAAAAAATTTTCATATAAATATAAATTTTACTGTATAATGTGGAACGCACATATATTTGAAATTTCTCCCACCGTTATTCCCTTCGATCTCTCCCTCACATCACTCTCCACACGTGAGGTAATGCTTTTCCTACAACGCCAACCCCTTTTTCCCCACTTTAGAAGCGCCAATTTCGATATCCCATCTTTTCTTGTATATATAGATATAGATTTGTGTGTTGTAAAAATAAATTGTGAATTTGATGTACGCAATTTCCTTACATTAGTTACATTCAGTTAATATTGACGTACTTTTTTTTGAAAGATGAAAATACCAGATACTAAAATTGCAAAAACTTGTGTTTGAAATTTACAAAAATCTTCATACAAATTGCACAGTGAAATTGCAACGCGCCTGCGTTTGAAATTCTAGAAACAGCTTGTGTACAAAAGCCTCCAATACCGTTCATTCATTTTCAAACAATTTTTTTGCAGTGTATGTAAACACACTGTAAAAAAATCGTAAATTTAATGTACAGTTTTCGTGAAAAATTAATGCCATTTTTCATAAAAATTAAAGTACTTGTATGGTAAATTTAAAGTAAATTATTTTAAAAAAGTATTTCCAATACTTTTAAACACTGACCATTAATTTATCATCAGAATTGTCCATGAAATTTAACATACCAGTTACTTGCATTAAAACTTCCCCTCTGCTGCATTAAATTTCGTACAATTTTTATTCACAGTGTATATTTCATGTATGCCTTATGGCCGATCTGACGCTTTCGCAAGCCTCGAAGTTCCAGCGGAGCTCCTCTGGACCACCCTTATCATTTTCCGGATCTCTGGATCTCTTAATTATGGACGGACGAAAGTTTAATTGGAATGGCTGTTACCTCTTTGCGGCGGAGGGGGGGGGCTTGGGCGGAGTAAAATGGGATAGTTTCGTATTGATTTTCCTCTTCTACGCTCTGGTATTTTTTTATTTATTTTATTTCATTTTTTTCATTTTTTTTTGTGTGTGTTTTATGACAATTTAATACGACAGGTCAATTGAAGGATGCGTTAGGTGTTAATATTTTTTTTTTCTCGCGCTGTATAGGACCGAGCTCCCCCCCCCCCCCCCCCGCTCGCGCCACCGGCGACTTCCTCCCCTCCGACGGTGTAAAAATCCTTACCGCGCTCCCGTACACCCCGTCGCGGCACGGTTCGCCGCGCAGGAAGCTCGGTTTCCCCTGTTCGGCTTTGTCGCTCCAGCCATCCTCAAGCTCCGCCGCTATATGGGGCCTGGAAACGGGCTACTTCCGTCTCTCGGTCAGTCAACCCCTTGGCAAGAGTCGAACCTCTCACCCCCTTCCCGAGAAACCCCCACTCGACTCTACTCTTCCGGGCCCTACGACAACGCAAACCCTTTTGAGACCCTTACGAATACAAATTTACTATGACCCTTGGCCCTCCCCCCCCCCCCTCTCTACTCCGCCTTTTCCCCAGTTCCCAACTTATTTTCGGAGAGGACGTATTATATATTTTTAACAGTGTTGAAATTCTTTTTTAATTTTTTGCACTGGACTGGAAGTTTTTATGCAAAAACTGGTACGTTTATAAATATGAAGTTATTTTTAAGACTGTTGAAAAAAATTGTGAATTTAATTCACTGTACTGAAAGTTTTTATGTAAAATCTGATAGGTTAAATTAAATGGACAATTGACGAGACGGTGATGAAAAATTAATGGGCTTTTGCAGTGAAATTTAAAGTAAATTATTGGATTTGAAGCACTTATGTATTAAGATTAAAGTGCATTATTAAAAGTAAAGTATTTCCAAAGTTTTAAATTTTTCATCACAGTTGTACGTGAAATTTGGTATACCAGCTTATGCATAGAAACTTCCAGTACCAGTACATAATATTTCATACGAATTTATTTTCTTAGCGTATTTACAAAGAAAGTACATCTAATGTACCGGACTAGAAGTTTTGAAGTAAAAACTCGAACATTAAATTTAATGTACAATCGGTGATGAAAGATTAATGGTATTTTACAGTGAAATTAAAGTAAATGTTGGATTCTCAAGTACTTGGAAAAAGTACTTGGGAGATACTGCAAGTACAAAACATATATATAGACTAACGCCATAAAGGCGAACATACTATGCTTGTACACAGGTGGAATTAGGCCATCGATATATATTAATGTCTATATACATGTATATATATGTGTATGTTACTTTTAGGACTGGATCAGTAGGATGAAGAAAAGAGGATTCCATTCCTCGCCCGTGCCAATTTAACGTGTGTAGCGAGGAGCTTTTTATTGCATCAAAGTAAGATTAATGGAGAACAGAGAAGAAGCTTGCGGGATTCTCGGAGCTTCATCTAAAATACATGAGATCGACCCCCCATGCGAACAATACACTGTGACATCGCTTCACGCCTCTTGGGCAATTCGCTTCGCGAAAATTCGCTCCCCGAGCTTCCACGGGACAAATGACATCGGAATATATATTCAAACCGAGTGACCGCACCGTGTGACACATATTAACAACTATTCATTCACAAAACGCCAAACTTTGAATAAAATTCATAACGATATGTCACGTATTTATTTCATAAAATTTCCAACGATATATTATGTATTTGTTTAATACAATTTATAACGGTGTAATTAAAAATATATAAATAAAAATAAATTTAGAAAATGTACGAATATAAAGTATTACGTCTTCATTTAATTAAATGAATAACGATGAATAAATATAGATTTTTTTGAGCTACTATTTTTCTAATAATTTCTTAATAACTTTTTGGCATTATTATTATGCAAAATCAAAGGTATTGACATAATTAACACGGCTGATTTTTTTTCTCATTTTTGGCATGTCGTGAAGTACTGAAATTTTGATTTTTTTTTATACGGGAAAAACGTGTAGAAAGCCAGAAAATTCAAAGTGAATTTAAAAATCTGAAAAATTCATAGGTATTCACAAAAATAAAGGAATAATTTTCATTAAAAAGAAAAGTTATATTTCCGGGAGATTTGTCGAACAATTAAATTTTTCTTCAATTTGTTAATAACATTTTAGAATTATTATTATGCAAAATGAATCTCTTCAGAATATTTAATACGCTTGATTTTTTTCAGATTTTTATGCCATCGAGAAGTGTTTACAATTCTCTCTAAATTCTCTGAAGCTTATGCGAAATCGACACCATTCGCAAGGACTACCTTAAGGACAACAACATTCCTCCAGATATAGAGCGATTAATTTGGGTCGTTGTGCCTAAACTCGTGCGACAAGATTTCCAATCTAAGTTAACGATTCGACGCTTCCGCGTCGTTCGATTCGTGCGAGGGATTCGTGGCAAAATGGATAACCGACCTCTGCGATCAATTTCCGCCCCGCCCTTGCCTCTTTGAGTATTTACATTGCCGCAACATTTTCGAATTCGATCTGCCCGAGCGGTTCCCCGTTCGCGAGAATTTCCCTAGTCGGAAATTGTGCCGAACGGCGAGAAACCCTTGCGGTTTCTCCGCGCGGGTAAGGAGAGCTTCGTCTTCCGACCCTCGACCATACGTGGCTCGTAACACGAGACTCTCGCGACCCCGGCGTGATGACGCAGTACTATTCTCCCTCGAGCCGCAACCCCACGCTCGATTTTGTCTCGGTTTTGCAATCGCTCGAGAAAATCTTAACGCGCCAAAATCCCCGTTAGGATTTTCGAACCCTCGACCAAATTTATGATGCATAAGAAATACGTGATTTTTCGAAGGCGATTCCTAACGGAATTGCCAGCCGCACGCCTTCGACACGAATCGGTTCCTACGGCGATGACCTTTTTTATTTTTATTTTTTCTCAATTTTTTTTAGTAACATTTTGTTTTTATTATTTATTATTTTATCTTTTTATTATTGATTATTATTTTACTTTCATTATTTTCATTATAATCGTAATGTAACAAAATCCCAGCTAGGATTTTCGACCGTTCTAAGAAATGTATGATACATGATTTTCCGAAGACCTAACGATATTCCCTGATTTTCCTAACAAAATTATCACCGCACGATTTTCGACTCGAATCGGTTCCTAGAGCGATGACAGTTTTTTTTTTTATTTATAAGTTATTAAATTTTTTTTAGTTACTTTTATTGTAAGCTTAAACGATAAAAAAAAACCTGACGCAAAAAGCATATTGTATTTTGGCGATTACGGCCGAAGATCGACTGAGCTGTTGGAAAATGTTTTATTTATTTTTTTCTAGTTTTTGCGCAGAGTAAAGCCAGTAAATGAACAGTCACCAGTGAATGGCCAGCTATCGTCGAAACTCGTGCATAAAAAACGTTCCATCACTCGATTTGTCGTCCGCTTAACTGCTCATTCATCGGTGACATCGATCTCGTACCAGCCGATGTTAGTAATTGCCGAAAGAATTTTTGTATTTGTATGTTTTTTTTTCATTTTTTTTTTTTTTACGGTGCTGATAAAATTCCTCGAGAGCTTCCAGACGCGTGTAACAGCCAATGACGTCACGAAGAACACCTTCGACATTTTCGGATTAAATTATTATTATTTTTCTTAACATGGATTTTTTTTTATTTAATTTTTTTATTGCTTACTGCTCAAGCAAGCGAAATTAGTTTCTCGCTTGCGGCTCTATTTGTGTTCTATTTTTCAATTCTTTTACGGTGCTGATAAAGTTCCTCGAGAGCTTCCAGCCGCGTGTAACAGCCAATGACGTCACGAAGAACACCTTCGTCATTTTCTGATTAAATTATTATTTTTTTTTCTTAACATGGAATGTTTTTTTTAATTTTTATTTAATTTTCTTTATTGCTTTCGGCTCAAGGCAGCGAAATTAATTCCTCGCTTGCGGCTCTATTTGTGTTCTATTCCTCAATTTTGTTTTCTGTTTTTTTTTCTATTCACCGATTCGACGATTGTTCGATCGGATAGTACGCTCGCTCCCTATTCGAGTAAACTTACTCCCGCGTAATTGGAACTTTCACCGAACAAGCTCCCAATTCGGCTTCTGGCGCTAGCCGAATTGCAGGAAAGCAAATATTTCGTTTTTCAGCCCGGCCATTCACGACCAAACCCCTCCGGCCCGGTCGCGTTACCGGCCTCACCGGAATTAATTATCGGATCTTGTTGAAAAATTTAATTTCTCACCGTAACCGGTAATGCTGCGAAATTTAATTAAATAAGTTGAAATCCGCTCGACGGATATTAAATTTCTTTTTTTTCAGAACTCTTATAAATTGAACACATTTAGCGGCGATTATATTTTAAAAAACGACACGCAATCATCATTATCCAAAAAATGGAAGTTTCGAAAACAAATTTAATTAAATTCGAATTACGTTTTTTTTAAATAAAATTGTTTACGTTTAATACGTTTTCATTTTCCGAGTAAAAATCAAAGTTTTTCGAACCTTCGTCCACGCCCCTATTCGTCGCACTCGCCTCGTCGTGTTAGTGAAACAAATATTTGCGCGGCGTACTCGTATAAATTAAGCACGTTTAGCAGCAGTGGTGTTTAAAAACAACTCGTAATAATCATTATTCAAAAGATGGAAGTTTCGAATAAATAAATCAAAAGTAAAACAATAAAATTGTATACAAATGTTTACCTTTCCAAATTGATTCAAGGAATGTTTATTTTCGGTGCAAAAATCAAAGTTTTTCGGACCTTCGTCCACGCCCCTATTCGTCGCACTCGCCACGTCGTGTTCGTGAAACAAATATTTGCGCGGCATACTCGTATAAATTAAACACGTTTAGCAGCGGTGATATTCAGAATCAAGTCGCAATTACCTTCATCCAAAAAAAATCCAGTTACAAATTTTTTTTTATAAAATTAAAAATAAAATTTCATAAAAAAAGTTTACTTTTCTAAATTGATTTAATAAATATTTAACTTTCGTGTCAAAATCAAAGCTGAAATTTGTTTGTTTCATCGAATTTTTTTTTCTTACGAAGAATTTTTCCGATCAATTTTTAATTAATGAAAATAAATCTGGGAAAATATCGTTCCGACGGCGAGATAATTTTTACGAACGGGGAGAGAAAGCCCTCTCGACAGAAGTGGATAAATCGATCGTTAGAGAGTATCCCAGTTGTTCCCGCGAGGAATCGAGGGGAAATGTAGATTTACGCGTCGCGGAAGCGATTGGAACGGGGAAAAAAATAAAATCGTGGGTTTAAGGTCCGTATGCAGCGTGAAGCGACCGAAATCGAGAGCATCGATCAAATTTCGCGTCGGAGTTAGCGGGCGCCTGCGATAACTATATATACACCACTTTTTCGTTAAATCGAAGGAGGGTCTTCGGTACGTCGCGCAAATATTTGTTTCTCATCGCGGACATCGTGCGCCACGCGACTCGGAGACTGCCCGTGATGCGACGAGGCGAATACGACGAATAGGGGCGTGGATGAAAGTCCGAAAAACTTTGATTTTCGCACGGAAAATAAATATTTATTAAGTCAATATCAAAAAGTAAACATTTTGATAAAATCATTTTTTTTTCGAAACTTTTGTTTGTCGAATATTCGTTTCATTAATACGACGTGGCGAGTACGACGAATAGACGAAAGCTGAAATTTTTAATTTTTTAATTTTATTGTTTTTCTTTTTTCCATTTATAAGATTTTAACTTATTCTGTATTGCCGGAGTGAATGCGAGCATCTTTGCAGCGAATCTCCTCGAGGTGCAGAGAGAAAAGTGAATTCCCAAGGGTAAATAACCTTGGAGCTCGCTGGGCGTTGGTCTCGTCGGCCGAGACTCTCCGCAAGACTCGATCGCATTCCTCAATTTTAATCACAGAGAAATATTTCGCTGTTCCCTCCGGCGAACCGGAGAGTTATTAATTATTCCAATGGCGAGACTTACATTGCCCCTACCGGTGCGATTCATCCAATAACCAACCCGTGATGAATCACTGTACGTACGGACAATCCCGCAAATAACATAAATGGTTCGGTGGACTTTAGCAGAGAAGCGACTGAAATCTCGCGTAATTAGTCGCCGAAGGGCTGCGCGGGTTTTACAACTTGGGACCGTTGTAAGACGACGATTTGTTTAAATTTTGTCGTGACTTTACTAAGAATTTTTTTTCTTATTGGTTCAAAATCTTCGTACCAGAATATAATTTTTTTAAATGAATTCATTAAGTCTTTATTCGTATTGATTATGTATAAAGGTGTCCCCATCGTGCATTCCCATAGTAAAACAGCGATTTCTTTAAGTTTTTGTCGCGACTGGACTGAGAATCCTTTAATTTTTATTTTATCTGTCTATTCTTTGTTCCAAGTGCAAAATCATTACGCCGAGAAAAATAGATTTAAGTTAATTCATTAAATTTTTAACAATACGACTTATACTGCGCAGAAAACATGTGCCTCGACCTTGTGAGGTTCAACGGAGAAGAATATTTGAAGGGATAAAGAGCGTTAAAAATAACGTGAAGTTTTGTCCCTAAGGTGAAGTGAAAGTCACGTGACGTAGCCAGGAGTCTGAGAGAGATAGTGGCATTGGTCTTAGGGTGGAGCGACGGAGAGAGAGCAACAGAGAACGTGTTTTACTTCACTCAAGGACGTCTTCAATGTTTATGACTAAAAAAAAATCGTACAAAAAGTGCCACGAGTTTGATTATCTGTAAAGCTGTTCCCCAGATCCAAAAGTAAGAAACTGCAGACTTTATATTTGAAAAAATGTATATTTCCCACTTTCCAAAAATTCAATCCCTCCTGCAATTTTTTTATATTCGGCCCCAGCATGTTTTCAAACGATCCAACCCCGGAATAATCTGCAAAAAAAATTATGTACCATTTTTTATCTTTCAGTGGTGCAAAATAAAGCCCTTTTTTGCCTGCATTTGTCGCGGCGCCCACCCGACGAGTAAAGACTAGGCCGAGCGAGATTAAATCGAGGTGTACTGGGCCTACGCCAGAGAGGTTTATACTGCAGGTACACACGAAGAAGGCCCGGCGCCAATCGGTGCCAGCGCGGCTCTGATCGATCCGCCTGAGATCTCGGCGGCGAACGGCGGACCGGCCGGTTCGCCGAGGCGCTCTCTCCCGTTGTACTCCTAGTCGTCCTTACTGACTCTCTATCGCCACTATCGTTCCGACCGATCGATTTTCGGCCGGCCCGCTGTGTGCTCTATACCGCCGGACCCGAACTACCTCCACGGAATATCCACACCGCGCGGTGCGTTCCTTGAACGTGAATCGTCAGGGCGAACCCGCCGCGGCGGTGCGGCGGCTTCGTGGTTGTCCGTCGCCGATCGGGCGACACGCCCGATCGACCCACCCAAAATTTCTTCGACCAAATATAATTTTTATTTTATTTATTTTTATTTATTTTATTGTATATTTTTTTCGTCCATTTTCGAACCGATCGAGCGCAGCTTGTGATTCGTTAATTTCGTTGGAGGGTCGGTGTAAAATAATTTTTTAATTAGTTTGGAAAAAAAAACAAAATTGAATGAACGATTTTCCGTGTAACTATTTAGGTCGGAAAGTGCGCGGTTATCCCTGCGGGTTTAAGCGTGCTATAGGTGTAGATCGGGGGAAACGCCCGGTCGACCCACCCAAAATTTCTTCACCCAAATATATTTTTTCGTTATTTTTTTAATTTATTTTAGTTATATATATTGTTCGTCCGTTTTGGAACGGATAGAGCGCAGCTTGTAATTCGATAATTTCGTTGGAGGGTCGGTGTAAAATAATTTGTTAATTAGTTTTGAAAAAAAAAAAACAAAATTGAATTAACGATTTTCCGTGTAACTATTTAGGTCTGAAAGTTCGCGCGGTTATCCCTGCGGGTTTAGGCGTGCTATAGGTGTAGATATAGTTCGCTCGCTGTATCGGCTTGAACTTCCTGGCGGTACTTATTCTATTATGATTAAACTACCGTCTCACGCTAAGTGACCGTGTAAATATGAATTTAATCTGTCAGGGGAGTCGAATTTCGCAACGACACGTAGAACTTTCTTGGGATTAATTTTGTCGTTTATATTAATGTATTTCCGTCCGGGGAAATTAAAATGTTTTGCTGATTTATCCCGCTGCGGGGGTTGAGATCGATAAAACTTACTGATAAGCGCGTCTTACTTAATGGAAGAGCAATGCACTTGTTCTGGCATAATAACTATTAATTCGTCACAGCTTAAACATTAAAAAAGCAATTTTCATTATTGACGAAAAAAATATCTATTTAATTTAAAATTTACAATTATGTAATTTTCCGCTGCGCCAGCCCATTGTCATTCGTCGTTGTATGTTTGCTTGCCTCAGAACACGAATAAAGCAACACTTTTCTATCTGTAATAATTTTTTAAACCGAAACCTTTTGCAGTGCTTAAAAATAATGTTGTGCCCGATAAGTGCACAAAAATAATTTAACAACGAATTTTGTCATTGATATTAATATATTTTCGGCCAGGGAAACTAAATTGTTTTTCTGATTCATCTCACCGCAGGGATTACGATTGATAAAAGTTACTGATCGGTACGTCTTAATTGATGGAAAAGTATTGCAGTTGTTCTAACATAATAACTGTTAATTCGTCTCAGCATACAAAAAAATCGCTTTTAATTTTTCACCAAAAAATATCCATCTGCAATAATTTTTTAATCCGCAACTTGCAGCAGCGCTTGAAAATTTGTTTTCCTACTCTCCGGAATTAAACTCCCGGTCTTGTAATAAGGCAATAAAATTGTTTAAGACGGAACACTGTGCAGAGGTCGGACGGAGAACTAAAATGAAATTTTCCCTTCACAATCGAATCCGAGAGCTTTTTTCCTTTTTGTTTTCATTTCTTTTCCTCTTCGGCATTAAAAAGATAGTGGCTATTTGCACCGCGCTCTTTTCTCGTTTTCCCGACCTGTTCGCCTACCGGCGCAGCTCCTCGAGACTGGCCGAGAGGCTCGTACACGAGCAGGGGTTGCAGCGCGGCTCGGCGTACACCAGACCGTGACTAGAACCATGACGAGCGCGTGCTCTTCGCGCAGGCAGCCCTGCCCGTGCCGAGTATAATTACCGCGATGCGAGAGCGCCTCGGCGATGGAAGAACCAGAGAATGAGTGGCTTTTTTCTTTTTCCTCGTGTGGCGCGCTGCATAGCAATTTCGTTGGCTCGATTCCGCGAATGCTTTCGATGGTTTCGGCAGTAAACGACTGTTTTGCGATCTAACGGGCGATCGGAGAAACGCGACGAAAAAAGGATATTTCAGAACTGAAGCTAAAAGGATTTTTAAAAAATAGCATCACAGTCTTCATCACCAACCGCGGTACACGACCGCGTATCGTATAGTAATTACATGTCCAGTGTATCTTTTAATTTAATTTTCATCACTCGGTGCGAAATGGCCACTTTTCCGCCCGCTTCGCGTGCGTAAAACCGCCATTTTCGCACCTTGTGATGAAAAATTTCGTACATCCCTCGTGCGAAACACTTTTTCTAACTCGTGTGATTACAACACTCGCCTTCGGCTCGTGCTGCAAACTCACACTCGTTAGAAAAACGTTTTTCGCCCTCGTGGAGTAATGTACTATTATTTGACGGAATTCTCCTTTTACAATCTCTTCAGATGAAATCCTATTTTAGAGCTCCGACTAGTAAATTATATACCAATAATAAGTACTAAACTGACCTGAAAAAAAAAATATATATATATATAATAACGGGACGGGCTTACGCGCGGGTGATCTCGCGCTTGACCGCGAGATGGCGAGTCGGCAGAGCGCTTCTCGCATGCGAAGTGCTGCCCGGCCGCTATAAACACTCGGCCTACCCGATCCTCAGCGACCTTTTCATTCCGACAAGCATTGACCACAACTTCTCGAGGTAAACCTCGATTGTTGCCTCAGTGTATATTTATTTTGCGCACAGTAAAAAAAAGTTTGTACCTTCTACACAACTTATTTGTCCACGTGACCTTTGACCTTTGAATGAGTGGCTTTTCCCCCATCGTTCGGCGCTATGTATGGCAATTTCGTTGGCTCGATTCCACGAATGCTTTCGATGGTTTAGGCATTAAACGACTATTTCGCGATCTAACGAGCGTTCGGAGAAACGCGACGGAAAAAAGTATTTTCCCGAAACGAAGTTTAAAGGCTGGAAGCGAAAAAAATAACCCATACCGGATGTCCTTACTAATTTATTTAATGTGTTTCAATCTCGAAAAATTGTTACGATGACTTTTGCTATTAAACGAGAGACTGCGCCATGTTGGTTTGTCAAGGTGACCTGCGTTTCGGAACTAAAGCGCCACGACTAACCCAGTTTCCCCGAGACTTTCGTGCCCCGTCGGTGTCTCCCTTTGCTGGTACGACTCAAACTCCGAGTCGTAAATAACGCACTCGCTGGATCACTTCATTACTTGCTCCTGATCTTTATTTGCGGACACTTCGCTTTCAACTTGTTTGTAGATCGACTCCATTGTGTCGATCAGTTCTGCTGTGCGATCTTATTTTCAAAGGGTATTTCAGCACCCGTGAAAATAAAATAAATAAACTTAGCATTAGAGTATTCATTACCGATTGCGGTGCTTGACCTCGTATTGTGTCCTCATTAAATGTCCAGTATATCTTAGTAAATAAAAATTACATATATATCAAGATATACTTAAACGAAAGTTTAAAATGTTTAAAAAAATCAGAATTTTCTGTTTTTTTTTTGTACTTGGAAAGTTTTGAAAAAATTTACGAATATAGTTCATAAAAAATGACTTCCTCCACAAATATATCAATTTTTTCAACAAACATATACGGAACATTTAATTCAAAGTACAGAACAACTGACGATGTTTTGTTTGTTTTTCACGTTGATCGACAAATATTTGTGTTTCACCCCTCGCCCGAGCGACCCAACAGCGCCCACGCCCGGTTGTAACGTGTGCCCGAAGTATGCAAATAGAAATTCCAGCCGCAGACGAACGGGGGCGAAATTGAGTCGGCCTGAGGGGATGTTGATGTTGATGCCGACGATACAACGGGCCGCAGGAATTAAAGGGGTTGAGAGGAGTGAGCCACGGTAACCGGAGAATAGATTATTTCACTTTCTCGCTGTCCGCTGTGTCTCTACCGGTCTCACGCAAATTCGAGCTTCATGAGCACTCGGTAGCGCGAGAACAGAAGCAGGCTAATACGATTGGAGTCAGTCCGTATATAAAGCGCGTCAGCACTGTGACACGATTCGAGGTCGGAAACTGAGCCGAACGGGGCGAATGAAAATCCTGCATAACATACGGGGCATTCCAAGTCAAGTGGGTCGGCCCAAAAGCGTGACTCTCTTAAATCTAGCTGAAAGTTCGTGATGTAGTAGTACTATATAGCGTGAGTGTCTGGATGTTTTTCACATTTTTATCGACTGTCGTTTTCAAATTAGCTGATAAACGTGTCGATATTAAAAATTATTTTATCTGTGAAAATTTTGGTCTTACAACAAAACGTCTTGTACAAAAAATATGCGTTTTTTGATTAACTATCTTCGTAAATTTTTTCTCAATTTTTCAGGTACGAGAAACTTAAAAAAAAAAAAAAAAATCTTATTGTTTGAAATTTTTCAGCAAGTATGACCGTGCGTTTTGCTTAAAATTTCACAGACTGTTTTGTTATTAGTGTGCAACAACAAGTGTATATTTTGAAAATCTGTTGGGATTGCTTTCAATTTCTGCAAGCGTCTAACCATTTTTTTATACGATATATGGATCCTGTTTTCTTTTTATTAACTATCTTTGTACATGTCTCAAAAAATTTCCGAGCACGAGAAAGTTAAAAAAAACGATATACAGATATATCATATTTAAAAAATGGCTAAACGTCTGCGGAAATTGAACGCAATCTCAACCGATTCTGAGATTTACACATGTTGTTTTACACTGATATAAAAAGATTGTGTAAAATTTTAAGCAAAAAAAAAAAATTTTAAGCACAGTCATACTTGCTGAAAAGTTTTTAAAAATAAGAATTTTCTATTTTTTAAAGTTTCTCGTATTTGGAAAATGTTGAAAAAATTTCCAAAAACAGTTCATCAAATGTAGCATCTTTTTTGTAGACGACATTTTTTTCTGTGAGACCAAAATGTTCACAGATATAATAATTTTTAATATAAACACCCCTATCTGCTAGTTCGAAAACGAGATCCGATAAAAATCTGAAAAAAATTCTAGGCACTCACACTATACAATACTACAACATCACGAGCTTTCGTCTTGATCTAAGACCGTCAAGTTTTGGGCCGTTCAACTTGACGTGGAATGCCGCATATACGTGTAGGTGGACGCCCCAACATATGTATATATACTTTTTTTCGTCCCGCATTGAAAAACGACCGAGTGAGTTATTCGATGCGGAGATCCACGATAGGAATAAAAAAAAGCTCGTCATCCCTTCGAAACCCTATGATGATGGTTACACGCTAATACATTCGTTCGCAAGGGACATTAATCTTTTTGGGGATTCCCCTCGTGAATCCTCTCTCCGTTCTCTGCCTCTGGCACGGCTCTGGGCCACCCTACGCGTGTCGTGTAATCCTCGACGATTCGCAAACTCGGGACAAACTCTCCTTGGCCACGCACATCGCTGCTCTCCGCGCGGCGATTTGCCCAGCCCGGGAGATTGCGATCGAGGATTCTCTGGAGCGCCGTGCGAACCCAAGGTCATCCGTAGATCCGGCGAGCCGCTGTTACGGCTTACTGCAGTGTGCTTATTATTTCGTTACTCTTGCACGATACTTCCGTCTAACCGGAAGCGGAGGGACGTGTACCGGAAATGAAATTTTGGTTCGTTTTTTTTCTTCTTTTTTTCACAACTTTTCTCAGTGCGATTTTTTTGGCTTTTTTTTTATCTTTTTGGATTCTTTTGAACCGTCGAGGCTTCGAGACTCTATTCAGGGGCAAATCTCTCACGGCTTTATGAATTGCGTGCAGCGATTTATTATTTTTATTTATTCATGGGTTTTTTGAAAATAATGTTATCGGGTATTGAAAAATCCAACAAAAATTTAATATCGATATTTCCCTATAAGTACCGTATAAACTGTTTTCTTTCTTTTCTTTTAAAAATATTTTTTTAATTAACAATATAACCAAAATATAAACAAAATGTATCTATTTAGAAAAAAAAAAAGTGTTAATTTTTTTTATGTATTAAAAAAAATGAATTTACTTATTTGTTAAAAATCTATTTATTCGTTCAATCGCGCATTGGAAAAGCTGGAGAAATGTTGTTTCGATATTGCGCTGTATTGATCCAGTATTTCCGGTACGGTTATTAGTCGGCAGCTGACTTGGAATAACGAAGCCTCGAAAGGATCGCGATTATTAACGGGTCTCTACGTCTCTCTGTATCCGCCCCGTGCCCCTTGGCGTCTCCAGCGACGAAATACCGAGTTCATCCGTCCGATCGGGCCGCTTTTAATGGCAGACTTCCTCGAGATCGCGGAGCCACGAGTCACCGAGGGGTCGACCCACGCGCCGCTCACCGCACGGGGCAGAAAACCGCCCTGAACCGCAGCGCGATTCTCGTAAGTTCCGATGAACTTACTTACACCGGCGGAGCAAACCAGAACGGTCTCGCACTTTTAACCGGGCCAGATTACGGCGGGAAGTCGAGACGAAAAAAAATGTACGAAAAAAAAAATCACTGCATAACATTCGAGGAAGATAAATGACTGTACGATAAAACAAAGAAATGAAAATTACCTAATTATGCGGAGACTTAGACGAAGCGGTACGAATTAATAGAAAAATTGAAGAAAAATAATTCTACATAAAATTCGGGGAAGATAATTAACTTTACGATGTGGTCGGAGTTATTATTTTTTTTTATTAATTAAATAATAAATAAATAAAAATTTACTGCTCACGCGGTGCACTATTAAAATGTTTGCAGCGGGTGTTTAAATCGCATGCAGGAAAATATAAAATGTGAAAGCGCAAGCTATCGAACGGGTCACGAACTGGAACGAATTGATACAATGAAGCACCTAAAAACGTGAATCGTGAAGACCAATTGAGGGTATTCGGATCATCGATCAATTTTACGCTACGATTGCGCTGAGGAACATTTTCGATTGGAAATTACATTAATGCCAATAATATCGCAATTCACGACTGGATGGTGTTAGGAAAAAAAATCATGTCTTTTGTTTTTTTAAGTTTTTAACCGGTAACGCGAAAAATCCGCCAAGACACCAATCCATGCTCAGTCGGTAATAAATAACTTTTCCTATTTTCATCGTACCTGTTAATAAAAATTGTTGACATAATGAAATGAGGTTTTCTTAGACGACAAACAGATTCATTTATTAAAAACCCGATTTTGCTTCTGCCCAAAACATAAACAGCCTCGGAGAAAACAGGAAAGCCATTTTCAAGTGTCCTTAAAAAAAAAGCTCTACTGCAGATTGATAATAAAAAATAAAAAATAAAAAACACGCATAAAAAACTTAGTTTACTGTCGATGATAAAAAAATAGTAATTCTGTCACCGAAGCCTCGGTTCAACAAAACGAGTATTAATTCGTATTGTTCCTCTCCACTAAATCAATTGCACAAAAACCCCGAAGCAAGTCATAAAAATCCTGTTTACTGTCAATCGTAAAAAAAAGATAGACGATTCTCGTGAACCAATAAATTATAGTTCACTAACCGGAACGAATTGATACAAACAAATCATAAAAACCCTCTTTCTTGTCAACACTAATAATAATAATAATAATAATAATAATAATAATAATAATAATAATAATAATAATAATAATAATAATAATAATAATAATAATAATAATAATAATAATAATAATAATAATAATAATAATAATAATAATAATAATAATAATAATAATAATAATAATAATAATAATAATAATAATAATAATAATAATAATAATAATAATAATAATAATAATAATAATAATAATAATAATAATAATAATAATAATAATAATAATAATAATAATAATAATAATAATAATTCCCTCAGCTACGCCCGAGTTTAACAAAAAAAATTAATACGTTTCTGTCCGCCAAATCAAATGGAATTCGAACCAGAAGCGTCGAGCTTGCTGAATCGCGCTTGCACATATTCCAAACTCGAGTTTGAGATACCTCGATCGTTCGAGGTCGAATAAAATGGAGAAAAAAAAACCAAAAAGCTTGCCCGCGGAATTTAGGAGGGGGGGGGGGGGGTGAAATAAATTGAGATGGGATGGAGAGAGCGCGAGAGTTGAAAATTGAGAAGGAGGGAGAGGAAAATATGGAATAATACGCGATATGAAGCGAGGCGTGGCTATCGGTGCGCACGTGTGAAAACTCCTTAATGTCCTTTGCATGGAGCCCGCGCGCGTCTGGTCCGCTTTGCCCCCCCATTGGCCCGCGACCTCTTTCCACTGTCGGAGTCGTCACTCGATCGATGCACTGCTGAATGTTCCGCCAGCAAAAGCTCCTCGCCTACCAAGGAGAACGAATGAGAGAAATGGGGAGGGGGAGAAAAAAAAGCGCGCGAGGACCGTCGCGAAAGCGAGGCGACAAAAAGAAGCTGCATGAACGATGACGTAACGAGGTAATCGTCAATGTAAAGCAGTGGGGAGGAAAAAAAAAAAAATCTTTTTCGAAAATTTTATTCATGATTTTCGTCAAAGCCATTTCTCGATACAAAATCGGATGAAAAAGGGTAGGAGGGGGGGGGGGGGGGGGGGACGAGAGCGAGGATTTTCGCAGAAACGAGGCGAAAAAAGCTGGGTGAACGATGACGCAACGAGGTAACCGCCAATGTAATATAGTGGGAGAGAAAAAATCTTTTTCGAAAGTTTAAGTCATGATTTTTGTCAAAGCCATTCGTCAATACAAAATCGGATGAGAGAAAAGGGGGAGGGAGAAGAGAGCGAGGATTTTCGCGGTAAGGAGGCGAAAAAAGCTGGATGAACGATGACGTAACGAGCTAACTGCTGATGTAATAGAGTGACAAAAAATATATATATATATATATTTTTCGAAAGCTTCATTCATGATTTTCGTCAAAGCCACTTCTCGATACAAAATCGGAACGCGCCAGCGTTAAACACGGCCAGTGACTTCCGGTTCGATTTCGACGAGTTAACGCACAGCGAACTCGCAGGACAATGAAATTCGGTACACAGAAACAGTAGGGAGTTCAATCGACACAGCCAAAATCGATGTCCAGCGGGCGAATGGATGCATTGCGCATTCGATTTGCCCCACGGCCGGAGAATCATGAATAGCGCGATGATAAATTCACCGTGTACGTAGAGAGGCGAATACAAACGGGACGGGTGTGCCGGGACACGAGAAACTACTCGCTCAACGGACCGACCCGACTGCGGCCCGAGCGATCGATCTACGGTGTGGGAATTTTTAATAAATAAATAAAAAAAAATATATATAATACTATTGCAATCATTGAGTTGCACGAGATTCAATTTTAATCGCAATTGAAACGATGTTAATTATGTTGTTCCTAATTTTATTGTTTTTGCTCAACTTTAAAATCCGCAATTAAAAGTGTTCGTGTTTGTTTTAAAATTAACAAATTTATATACGATTAAAATCATCGAGTTGTACGAGATTCAATTTTTATCGCAAATACAACGTTGTAATTTGTGTTATTTCTAATTTGCTTTGTATTTTTTTTTTGTTCAACTTTTAAATCCGAATTTTAAAATTTTCGTAAATTTATCGAGGACCGTATTTGTTTTTTTGTTTTATTTCCTTAAGGTGTGGTTACGTGACGCTCTGACTGTGGTGTACTAAAGACCGTGTGAGACGGTGAACTATCGATCTACGCCATGGAAATATTTAAAGAAGAAAAAGTTAAAAGAATACAAATTTTATAAAAGATTAAAATCGTTGAGTACGACGAGTCAATTTTTATCGCATCTGAAACGATGTAATTTGCATTGTTTCAATTTTTTTTGTCAACTTTTAAATCCGCAATCAAACATTTTCGTAAATCTAGCAGGGATCGTGTTTGTTTTTGTTTTATATTTTTTTTCTCGTTCGGTTACGTAACGTTCCGACTGTGGTGTGCTAAAGAACGTGTGACACGGTGGAGGTCACACGCTAGACAGGGTTGTGAGTTATGTGAGGCCGCGGAGGGTTAACGCGTCGATGGAGAGGGACAAATAGGCAGGGAGGGAGATAATGTCAGTTAGTCAGGAAACAAGCTCTGTCAAAGAGCAATCCGAATGTGCAGTAGCGGCGAGTCGCGTCGATTGCGGGTCGGTACGCTCGCACCGGCCCTGCGCGTCCCCCTGACACACATTGACTCGTTAAAATAACGACATAATGGCTAATTTAGCGATAATAAGCGCGAACCGTATCGTTCAAATTAGCGTCGAAGGTGAGACGAAGCGAGAGCCTGCCTGCCGCTCCGGCCACTGGACCGACACGGGACTCGCCTCGCCACGAAGCTCGAGCAGCCGACTCTTACGATTCTTCGCTCGAGGCGTGCCCAGCTCCGAGGCACGTTATTTTCCGCTCGAGGCGCACCGTAGCGCCATCTAGCGGCGCGCACGCGCAGCGATACGCTAACCGACTATACAGCACTGCCCCGAGCACACCTGTTTATATCTACGCGAATCGGTGCTACAAAATAATTCTCACTAGTTCGCTTAACGCGAACTAACGAGTGCATTTAATTGTCGGAATATTTGGTCCCTACATCGATTATGTGGGAACCGAGAATAAATTTCTATAGAATTTGTGTACGATCGATAAACGATGGGCGTACGAACTGTATATTGTTTTCCGCTTGGAATAATTCGATTCTATCTATATATAGATTCTTCTTCTTCGAAAATCGATAAATAGAGACGGAAGAGATGTAAATATTCGTTGGATCGAAAATAAGGTTTTTTTATCGGATTTTTTTCCCAACGAAGAATTTAATCATGAAATTATATTCATACAATACAGGACTGCTGTGTACTCGTGTGTTCTACGCAAATCGGTGCTACAAAATAATTCTCACTAGACCGGCTGACGCGAACTAACGAGTGCATTTAATTGTCGGAATATTTGCTCGGTAGATCGATTATATGTGAACCGAGAATAAACGTCTGTAAAATTTGTGCGCGATCGATAAACGATGAACGTATGAACTATATATTATTTTACCGCTAGGAATAAATCGAATACATCTATACATAGATTTTTATTCTTCTTTAATCGATAGACACTGACGGGAAAGTTATAAATATTCGTGAGATAAAAAAAAAGTTCTTTTTATCGATTTTTTTTTGTTTTCGACGAAGAAATAAACTATGGTATTTCATATTTATAGAAGACAATTTTCCAGGATTTTTTTAATAGGAAATTTCAACTTTATCGAAGTCGAAGATAACCGGGGGAGATCGTAATTCCCGCTGATTTTGTATGCAACCATTTTGCTGCTTCGCAAATGAAGCGGAAAATTTCTTTAGGATTCCATACAGTTTTTATAGAATTTGTGTACGATCGGTGAACGAAGTGCATATGAACTATATATCATTTTCCGCTGGGAATAATTCGATCATATCTATATATATATATACATGTATATATATATATATATATATATATATATTTTTTTTTTCTTCTAAAATTGATAGGCACAGACGGAAGAGATCATATAAATATAAATATTCATTTTAATGCATATAAATTCGTGAATATTCATATAATTATATGAATAATTCATAGAAATATTAGTTGAGATAAGAAAAAGTGCTTTTTGATCGTTTTTATTTTTAGCGACGAAGAAGTTAACTACGGTATTATATTAATGAACGAACATTTTTCGCGGATTTCTAAAGAGGAAGTTTTAATTTTATCGAAGTCGAGGATAAGCTCGGGGGATCTTAATTGCCACCGATTTTTTGGATGAACTTTTCCCTGCCTCACGAGTGATGAACCGCAAAATTGATAACGGATAATTAAAAGGATTGAGATCGCGATGTTATCCGTCGAGCAGAGACTTTCGTTTACCGCACGACGATTAGATCGCGACCACGTGCCGTCGTTTGGCGCATCTTCGTTCCCACGTTTTATCGTCCAGACGCATTATTTTCAAGGCGATATTAATATCGTGCCAAATCGAACTCCGTCGAACCGAAAACTTTGAACCCTTCACTGCAATCGTAACATACTGCAATTTTTTTTTAACGATTCGAAGAGATTTCTATTCTTTACTGAAAATATCAATTTTCAATACAAATTTCAATTTTCAATAAAGATGCCAATTTTTCACAGAAATTGTCTCAATTACTTATTGATAAAACGTGCAATTTTCGATGCTAATGTTTAATATTTATTATTACAAAAATCCCAATGTTTTGTCTTTGACACCGAGAATTCGAACTACCCAGCGCGGATGTAGAAACGCTCGAGTGTCTAAAATTTTTGTCAGTGGAAATTTTTCATTCGATCTTTACTGGTTGCATATTTACGCTACAATAACAAGTACTAAATCGATCGAGGAGTCGATCGATCGAGCACAGGACTGAAACGTGCGTCGCTCGTCTGGCAAGCGATTGTCAAGGTTATGCAACGTATAACCTTACCAATCGCTTGCCGGACAAAAATAGTATAAAACTAATAAAAAGTAATGTAATCGTATAAAAGTATAAAACTAATAAAATAAAATAAAATAAAAACAAACATAAACACATCGAAGGGCACCGTCGAAGCTTTCACCTTCGTAACGTTGGCCCACAGGTGGAATGAGAGCCTCAGGCATTTTTTACATCTCACGTGTGTAAAGAGAATTCTTACTTCTGTTTTCATTGCGACGAGCGCAGTAACGGAGAAGACGGAGAGCGCCCAGGGCGTGGTTTGCCGGTCGCTCGTGCCACGCCGCTCGGACTTACCGATAATTTCTAAAACGATCCATCGATTTTCATTTCCGCACCGGAGGATCGAAATTTCAAGTGCACACGAGGTACAACCTCCGTCAAAAATCGAATAATGAAAAAAAATATAAATAAATAAAAATGTATAAATAGATAAATATTTATAAATAGATAAAAATTTATAAATCAATAAAAATGTCTACCATTCATAAATACGATCGCTCGTGCCACGCCGCTCGAATTAATCGATAATTTGTAGGACGATCCAGGGATTTTCATTCCCGCACCGAGAGAACTAAAACTTCAAGTGCACGCGAGGTACAATCTCCGTCAAAAGTTGAACAAAAATATCTGCAATTCGTAAACACGGTCGCTCGCGCCACGCCGCTCGAATAGATCGATAATTTCCAGAACGATCCACGGATTTTCATTTCCGTACCGAGAGAACCAAAACTTCAAGTGCACCTGAGGTACAATCGCTGCGCTAAAAGTCGAACAAAAATGTTGACAATCCATAAACACCGCGCTGGAACTCTTACATGAGTCTCACGTCAAAAATGCCCCTTAGTAAATCTTAACCTCTACGCCACATCTCTCCCTCTACATCTCTCCTACGGTCGTTCGAATACCGTATGGATGATTAAGGAAAAAAAAAAAAACACGACTTACCTCTGAATCGAGTTGGCCCTTGGACGCCATCTTGTCAACAACAATAATGGCCGCCTAGTCTGTGTACCTGTTCAACTTCGAAAATTCTTCCTTCTCCCGGCGAGAGACGCGCGCGAAATCTTTTCCACACGCCACTTCACGTAACACAATCTTATATAAATATGTGGATCTCTAGGATAAGTATATATGTATACTGCATTCACAACAGACCGGACAGCGCATCACCGAGCGGCGAGTCGCCCGATGTTTATCTACGGAATTGACAAGCCCCTCTATAGGTATTTTTAAGTCCTTTCAACAGCGAGAGTGTAGCCGACTGACACACGCACGAAACGCCCGTGAAGAAAAACGTTTGTACCAGCGCTTATAGCCACTGTATTCTCGCGACTGAAAGTCTCCCGACACACTCTGACGATACTATTCGCTTTCGCGCCTCTCCCCCTCCCCTCGCCGCTCTTCGAAACTATACTACAGCGATCTCCGGAGCTCTCGCGACTCTCTGTGCGTGTCTCTCCGGCTGCCTCGCGTGACGTCACCGTTTCGAACGTCCTTTACGCACCACGAGCTTACGAGCATGCCACAAGCGTGCGCCTCTTCCTCTTCACTTGCCACTGCTTGCCACAATAAACTCCACTCGGGGCCCCCCCACCAACGTTACTACGCCGAGCTACTCAACGGTGACCCAACAAGTCCCTTTCTCCCACCATTCGTCCAGCGCACCGCGGCGCCCTCTCTCGCCTGTCGCTCGAAGTTACAGCAAATCGCGTCTGCTACACTCAGCGGACAAAAAATATATCGTCTGTTCTATTCCGACGTCCACTTATCGCCTCGCACGCCGACGGTGCTGTGTGCATTAATGCTGCTGCCGCTACTGTCGATTTTGCTCGCAGGCTGCCGGCGACGCGCGGATAGATTGCAATCGCACGCCCATGACGAACTTGTCAGATATCGCTCCTCGATGCCATCCAATTAGAACGCGCTCGAGTACGCATCGATAACACTGTTGCTCGATGCATAATACCGAGCTCGAGAGACTGCTGACTGGAGTGGTAAAAAAAAACATTGCAAATTTCTAAGTAACGGACTGGAAGTTTTTGCGGAGAAATTGGTACATTGAATTTAATGTACAAGTAAATAAAGCAAGTTCATTTAAATTAAATAAAAGTAAATGATTTATAATTACAGTATTTACAACGTTTTTAATACACTGAACATTACTTTTTCATCACAATTGTATATGAAATTTAACATACCAGTTTTTGCATAAAAACTGCCAGTATGTGTACATTAAATTGCATACGAATTTGTATACACTTTATCGTTTCTTCGCGGAATAGATCATTCGATGTTTATTTAACTCGCTTTAACGAATATTATGCGCAATACTATAACATCACTGAAGATATCTGAGTGACATCAAATTTTATCTTTGGCGAGTCTCGGTCAATGCACTGCTTTAGGAAGAAATTGTTTTTAAATGTCCGATTGTACAATTTTATTCTCTAAGTGAACGTCCCCGAGCGAACCCAGGTTGCAAAAAAACATCTGGTACAAAAAAATTATCCAAATTACACATGTCCGTCCGGATGGTAACTAAGCTATCGTACGTCCAAAAGTTAACTTTTCGAGTGGATCGTAACTTTCGAATACCCTCCAGACGAACATATGTAAATGTCTTTTGGATAACTAATTTTTTTTTTTTGTCATTTTTGAAGCGAATCTGCGACCGACTATATATTAGGCACAGGCTTTCTGCAGTTTCCCTGTGCCTTTAGTCGTGAAACTAAGGCGAATGCGATACACTAGCACCTCGATTTCGGTCACAGCGGCGGGCCCGGCTCCGCATCACACTTAACAAAATCGAGGTTACGCATGCCCCGCCCATAGTAACTCTCGAGCATGGCCATAGCTTCCCCCTCCACGGGCCCCGCCGATCGATATTCGCTCCGTGGGGGAAACTGTTGAGGAAATCGAAGTCTACAGGGAGGGTGGGGGGAGTCTGCATCCGCAAAAATGTAGCGGCCGGCTACAGAAATGGATAAAAGTAAATAAATAAATGAGGACTAGTGATTACTCATCAACCGAGCCGACTTGCTATAAAGAATTCATAAGTAGCTTCACGCACAATACAGATATAAAAAATACAAAGAACAAAAAAAAAGAACTAATTTTTTTGCGCTAACCTGGGCAAAGCACTGTTGTTGCAACTTTATGAAATTTCGTCTCATGCAGATATGAAGCCTGAAAGTCCTATACTTTTTCAGTGCAAGAAACGACGCGAATGTTTTCCAATAATTACATTAACAACGGCGCTTGAGGACTTATGAAAGAATAGAAAGTAGCTTGTTTTTGGTAATGACTTCGACAGGACTTTCTTTTGTTTGGTGTGCGGACTAGTGCATAAGCTGTACCGACGTTTAGCCGCTCGTTGGGTTACAGCACGAGGTCTCTTCGCCACGCTCGACCCCAAAGGTCCGAAGGGTCCTCACTAATTCAGAACGAATTAACCCCTGGTCGAAGCACCGCTGGCCGGCTCCTCATCTCTTCCCGCTATTCCCGCCGCGTATACGGTAGTCTGTATATATGGTTTCTATGCTATAACATGTCTGGATGTATTAATCACACAGGCGCATGCACGACTTTCACGAAAATCTACCCGGACCGAAATTCCCCGTGTACGCTAAATTCGACGACGCTATTAACTACTGTGACGGTAATTTACCCTTTACCGCGTTTCTGAGTGACGGAACGTGATTCGTGAATGCTGTATTATGTATAAGCGTGTTCTTACGTGTATAATATACTTAGCGTGTATAATTAATGTTAGGTGCAAAACTACACTGTTAAAAATACTGCAAATTTAATGCCCCCGACTGGAAGTTTTAATGCAAAAATTGGTACATTAAATGTAATTTACAATTGTCATGAAAAATGAATGGACTATTAGAGTGAAATTAAAATTCATTATTGAAATAAAAATACTTCTATAGTAAATTTCAAGTAAATTATTAAAAGTAAAGTATTTCTAAAGTTCTTATTATACTGTACGTTAATTTTTTATTACAATTGTGCATGCATTTTTAATATGCCAGTTTGTGCATAAAAACTTCCAGTACCAGTAAATTAAATTTCATATAAATTTTTTGTACACTGATTGTATAAGATGATTAACTGTATAAACGTATAGCATTGGCAATAAATCTCTTTTACTATTACCACCAATTTTAACAAACGTGAAAACAATTTCAAACGCTGACCGCCTTTGGCGACACGTTTGAGTTATATAGGAGTGTATTTATTTAGTTACTTTTAGGATCTTCAAGCGCGTCGCCGGAGATTTCGACGTGTCGTAGTACATTATTACCCGCTCGCGTATCGCCGCTACGTGTGCACGACAATATCACGTAGTAGCGTTACTGGGGCGTCGTGAAACGTGGAATTCCGATGACGTGACTAAACAATGACCGGTTGCATCGGTGGAATGCCACTCGGTCTTCCTTTAGTGAATGATCTGCGTTGCAACTACCGGAAATCCCTATTATTACCCGTACAATTATTATTACTACTATTTTTTGTTCCATTATTTGGAAAAAAGGGTTTAATGAAACAAAGTAAATTTCTCAGCCGACAGGAACGAGAAATAGAAAAGTCAATCGGCAGATCAATTGTCCTTTCGCCATGACATTGGGACATTGGGAAGTTTTCTCGTTGTTTTGTTTCGGAGGCGTTTATGGAAATTAAACTGTAATAAAAAACAAGCCATTATGGTGGCTCGCCCGCTCGCAGTGTCTATGAGTACTGTGAATATTTATGAGTATCCGTGAATGTCTGTGAGTATCCGTGTGAATATTTATGAGTATCTGTGAATGTCTGTGAGTATCCGTGTGAGTATACGTGAGTGTCCGTGTGAGTATTCGTGAGTATCCGTGTGAGTATCTGTGAGTATTTGTGAGTATCCGTGTGAGTATCCGTGTGAGTATCCGTGTGAGTATCCGTGTGAGTACCCGTGTGAGTACCCGTGTGAGTACCCGTGTGAGTACCCGTGTGAGTACCCGTGTGAGTATCCGTGTGAGTATCCGTGTGAGTACCGTGTGAGTATCCGTGTGAGTATCCGTGTGAGTATCTGTGTGAGTATCCGTGTGTGTATCGGTGTGTGTATCCGTATGAGTATCCAAGTGAGTATCCGTGTAAGTATATGTGACTATTTGTGAGTTCTACGACCTGTCTGTGAATGTCTTTCAGTATCCGCGTGAGTATCCGTACGAGAATGTGTGAATTCTGTGAGTCGGCCTGAGTACTGTGTGAGTATCTATGTGATCATCTGTGAGTACCTGTGGGTATCCGTGAGTATTGGTGTGAGTGTCCAATCGACATGAACTGTATTATCATGTAGATGTTTGCAAAACAAGTAACAAAGAAAATCGTTCGATATATGTTTACGTGCGTTAGATAAAAAAAGGTGCATCAAAATGGTGTCTCGCCGGAAAAATTTCCATTCGGGCCAGCGCGAATGACAAAGGGGGACAAACGACTTCGGAATGGAATTAGATCAACGATCAATCAGAGCGGGCAATGGACACGGGTATTACAAAGTTATTTGATTGGCTCGGCGGTTGGCAGTTGTACGATAATTCAATTGACAAAGCGAGCGCTGCGGCACCTCGCGAGCGAGTGGCAGGAATCGAGCGGTTATAGGTTATGTTCGCCCGGACCCGTTCGGAAGTTCTCTCTCCGGTCGGTCGAGCACCAAAATCTCAAACTTTTCTCGTTTCAACGTGTATATACACGGGAGACTCGACAACATGTTCGATAAAATAATCGTAGCGGCAGTTGCGCCCCCCCCCCCCCCCTCCACTGGCTGCTAGAATCGCGACTCTTTCGACCTTTCCACGCGTCATCGACGTTGAAATACAATTTCGAGAGGTCGGACCTCTCGCGCGAGACCGAACAAAAAAACTCGTTTCACGACGGACCAATACAAACATTTCTCCGGAAGGAAATTATTGATCAACCGCGGCTCGATGATAACTCTGTCTTAGGCAAACAGACCAACGTTATAATCGTAGAATATTACATTTGACCGGGGCAAACAGCAACTTCTGCAGTTAGCCAGCCATTCGAGATTGAGTCGGGTCTGCACAGCTGAGTCGAGACCCGAACGGTGCAGTTTACTATTCACTGAGTTTTCGGTATTCACTTTGAAACCCGCGGTAAAACAAAGTCGGCTGACGACTATGTTGAACAGAAACTAAAAACTTGCATCTTAAAACCTCGTTATAATCGTTATAATCGTTATAATCGTTATAATCGTTATAACCGTTATAATCGTTATAACCGTTATAATCGTTATAATCGTTATAACCGTTATAATCGTTATAACCGTTATAATCGTTATAACCGTTATAATCGTTATAATCGTTATAATCGTTATAATCGTTATAATCGTTATAATCGTTATAATCGTTATAATCGTTATAATCGTTATAATCGTTATAATCGTTATAATCGTTATAATCGTTATAATCGTTATAATCGTTATAATCGTTATAATCGTTATAATCGTTATAATCGTTATAATCGTTATAATCGTTATAATCGTTATAATCGTTATAATCGTTATAATCGTTATAATCGTTATAATCGTTATAATCGTTATAATCGTTATAATCGTTATAATCGTTATAATCGTTATAATCGTTATAATCGTTATAATCGTTATAATCGTTATAATCGTTATAATCGTTATAATCGTTATAATCGTTATAATCGTTATAATCGTTATAATCGTTATAATCGTTATAATCGTTATAATCGTTATAATCGTTATAATCGTTATAATCGTTATAATCGTTATAATCGTTATAATCGTTATAATCGTTATAATCGTTATAATCGTTATAATCGTTATAATCGTTATAATCGTTATAATCGTTATAATCGTTATAATCGTTATAATCGTTATAATCGTTATAATCGTTATAATCGTTATAATCGTTATAATCGTTATAATCGTTACAAACGATATTGTTACAATCGTGAAATATTCCATTTGTTCAGCGCAAACAGCAACTTCTGCAGTTAGCGAGCCACTCGAGATTGAGTAGGGTCTGCACAGCTGATCCAAGCCTCGCACGGTGCAGTTTACTGTTCACCGAGTTTTCGGTAGTCACTTTAACGCCTGCAGTAAGACAAAGTCGGCCGTCGACTATGTCGAAGAGAAACAAAAACATTAAACCTGAAGACTTCGATAATCTTCGGATAAATAATTTAAAAGCTCGTCTATCGAAAATTCATAAAATAAAAAAAGTACTGCGGGCATACTCATCACTCATCAGATATTCGACACTCTCGCATCACGAAAAACGATAATAATAACGATAATGTACTTCACCGAACGGTGCCGAATTCAAACCCGAAATATATTTCTTATATCGCATGACGCCTCCACTCGGAGCGTTTCCTGCATAATTTATCTTGTTCCTTTATAATTCAAGCTAATGCGCGAGTTACCCCGAGCCACCAATCCCCCGGAAGATGGACGTCGAACGGAAACAGTGTAACCTGTGCTGCGAACATTCCTAGAAACGATCAAGGCTTTGACGAGCAAAAAAACCTAGATCGCACTTTTTTTAAAATAGTTACCGAACATCGCTCTCATTAAATCATTAGTTTCCATTTAACTGGTCGGGGCGATTTGTTCGGATCGCCGGTACGTTCGAAGCCATCGCTGAGAGTGTCTCCCCGTAAGCCAGGCGAGTCCGATCGATGAGCAGGGATGTGGGTCAGGCATACGCCCGAGCCCCTCCAGGATTTCCCTCTCGTCCCTAGCTGCGCGCCTCTCCGGCTCGTATACGTGTGCACCATTATCCCCGTCCACGATCAAACCCCCGCATTTACCTTACCCGTTACCCCCGAAAATTCTTTCGCTGTGTGTGTCCCGCGTATCGTTTTTTTCTGTACACAAGCCTACACTCGTGAAATTCCGTATACACGTATATACAGACATCTACTTCAGCTATGGCGACACGACGAAATTTGCCACGATTTTGTTCTTCCCCCGGGGCACATCGGGTCATAAGTATTTTTATCCTGCCACATTATCACAATACAATTGCATTGCAATGTTTACGAGCCGCACGGTAAAAAGAGGTTTGCAATTTTACGAACATTTTTTTATTACCGTTAACAATCGTATTTGCAGACACGACCCAATCAAATTTAGTAATGATACAAATAATAATGATAAACGAAACTAAATTTGCCACGCTTTTGTTCGTATTTTGGGACCCATCGGGTACACGGAGAAAAAGAAATAGTTGGATTAAGCAAATGCGCGGTGACATACGTTCAAACGTGTATTTGGTTGGTGCAACAAAAATGTTTGATTCAATCGACAAATTTTGAATAAATTGAGGCACATAATCGTTTAACAAAACAATGCTTTATTTGTACCAAACAAATAACAGCTTTCAACGTATTTCATCGCGACTTTTGCCTAATTCAACCAATTTTTTTTTTTCAGTGTGATAAGCATTTTTATCCTGACACGTTATCATAATACAATCTCATTGCAATGTTTACGAGCCGCAAGGTAAAAAAATAGGAGATTTGCATTTTAACAAACATTTTTTATTACCGCTAACAATCTTATTTAAGAGTAATAACGATTTAACAATCGTTATTACGTAATCAAATTTAATAATAATAGTAATGGGACAACATGACAAGTGTTATAAAATTATATTACGAAAAGCCTTCGCGGCAGCTCCTGAGAGTGACAAAAATAAATAAACTGCTTCTGCCTGTAGCCGCGAGGTTATATCTTTCGGTGGACGCGTGAATCTCCATTATGCGTATTGTCAGCTAGATGTTAATTGTGGATATTGAGGGACAATCGTAATTACCGTGGAGCGGTAACTGAAGACGCGACAGTCGCACTGGCAATTTAATCAACGGTAGAGTTGACAGACGACGCAGTGTCTACACGGGGACGCAACTTAGAGAAATAGAGAATTCAATTGTGCGACCGGCGGGCCCGTCGACGAGGAGCGACACGGGGGGGAAAGGGACAGGAACGACTCAAACGTCGGCAATCTCTGCGGGAGAGATACGTTTTGGCTGGCGCTATTCACGAGATCGCCGTTTTATTGGATTCCATAAATCTCACGGGCATATATTCGGTCGTTTATATAAGGCTATCATATCGTGTCCCGGCACATTGACGTTTCTATTGTCAACTCTTTTATTCGAAAAAAAGTTACGATGTTTTTTTTCACTACAAAAAAAAATTCTTATAGCTAAAACGCGTCTTCGAAGATTTATCAGGATTCGAGACGGTTTGGTCGTTTGTTAATATTCGTAGAATAACATTTTCGATATGAGGCTATCGGATCGCCTCCCGACGCACCGATGTTTCTACTGTCAACACTTTTATTCGAAAACAAAGTTACGATGTTTTTTTTCACTATAAAAAAAAAGATTCTTATTATAACTCACAAATGTCTCTGAAGATTTACCAGCATTCGAGACGGTTCGTTCGTCGTTAATATTCGTAGAATGAATTCATCGATATAAGACCCATCAGTATCGTGTCGCGGCCCATCGACGTTTCTATTTTCAACTCTTTTATGTGGCCATGTTTTTGTTCCCTCTACAATAAGGAATAACTGTTATTATAGCTCAAATATGTCTTCGAAGATTTATGAGCAGTCGAGACGGTTTCTTCGTTTGTTAAAATTCGTCGAATAAAAATTTCGTCTACTGTTTTTTTCGTTCCAACGAGAACCGTGCTGAAACCGATCCTACGTTGACCTCTGTTCGTTCTTCACACAGAGCTCGCCCGTCGTTCGCTCGCTCCCTCGCTCTTCTTTGTCGAACCTTTCATTACTATACATATTCCAGTAAGCAGCTCACTCGGGTCTATTTGCGAACGAATCGAGCACCACTTTGTACCGTCGTTATCGCACGTCTTCTCTCACTGATACTTTACATCGAGATCGGCGACTAAGACGGTATGTTTTTTTTTAATTATTCGCAATGTCTATCTGCTTTATCTCGGACAACTATTTCGACAAGTTTTTTCGAAGTTAAAAAGTCGATACAACATCGAGCACTTTCCTCGTTATCTATGCGTCACGAAAAATGTGTTTCACGGATTGCAATTTTCATAAATACATTGTCACCGAAAACATGAAACATCGTTTGACAAATTGGTCAATCACTGGACAAATTTTCATCGAAAACCTAAAATCGCTTGCCAAATTGGAGAGCAAGTAATAAGCGAATATAACATATTTAATTAATAATATATAAACATCGATGAAAATAAATAACACTTTCATCGAAAACACAAAATCATTCGCGTAATTGGAGAGTAATTCATAATTGAAAATAATATATTTTCTTAATTAGTTACATTAAATAACTCGTGTGAATCGTTTATTCGTGATAGTTTCGTTTGTCTCAGGTATTTGATCATTTGTCGACGACTTTGGCGTTGAGCTTGAAGCAAGAGTGGACTTTGCCACTGTTGTCGACGAGCTTGAATTGCAGGGCCACACCGACTTTCGGGTATATTTTGAGAACGGGCATTTTGAGATTGTAAGTCACTGCCTCGCCCGCGTCCAGCGGACACTCGCCGTTCTTGATGGACTTGCAGGCGTCCTTCTGAGGCAGGGGATAGTTCAGCGTCGCTCCCAGGGCGGTGGCCGTGACGTCCGGTTTCAGATTGTCAGTGTCAGCGACTGCGAAGAAAATTACACATTTTAAATAATCTTTAATAAATTAATTAAATTAATAACAGAATTGCATCGTTTAAAACGACTATAACGCGGAAACGGTTTTAGGTAGCCGGTTGAAATTTGGTACACTAGAAGAGTGGTGACGTCCCTTCATTCAGTGCCATTTTTACAAAGATTGAGGCCTAATTGGAGACTTTACGCGATTTTGAATTTTTCGAAGGAATCAGATTTTATAAGTTTTTTTTTAAGTTACTAAATTCTGTCAAAATAATACATTTTAATGACTTTAATTTTATGAGATGCAGATATTTTTTTTATGTTACGAAAAAGAGGTTCAAGATAAATTTCACATGGTTTTTCGATACTTGACTCAAAAATATAATTTAAAAAAGTTGAAAATTGAAATATTTCATGTTGCTTTCATATAACGTTCCTTTATTTTTATTTTTTGATGAAAATTGTATTATAATTATAGTTTCCTCTATGAGGAAGCCAAAATCGAACAACGAAATTTATCATCGAGATAGTTATGCGCAAAACCGTAAAACATGAGGAAGTCATGTGTAAATCACTTTGCACGCTTTTTTTCGATGCGATAACGGAAATCAAGGTAACTTTAATTCGACAGGTATTTTAGAAATCGCAAAATTTATCGATCAGTGTAGTTATATATCGGCTGTATCGATACGCGGAAAAGTAACTCACCGACGACGAAATCCCACTCGGCAACGACGTCCGTACCACGTCGGAAGGGACAGGGCTCGGCGGTGCATCCTTCCACTCTCAGTTGCAGCGGGGCTGGTTCCCCGTTATCGCAATGCCTGAACGGCGTCGAGGCGAGGGTCGCCGCAAGACAAAATGCCGCGATAACGAATGCTGAATAAATATTAATTAATATTAATTGATACATTTTTTTATTATTTAAATAATACAACATTAAGCGATGATGCATACAACCCGCACCAAACATGATGATGTACTTGTCTAGTACTTTAAGCACGTTTTTTTTAGTCCTTCGAGTATTTTATTTACGATTTTAAGTGCCAAGTACAAGAACTTAAAAAAACCAAATTACTTTTCACCGTTTTTTTTAAAGCCTACACAACGCTTAGTACTACGAACCTAATTGCGAAAAGTACTTGAAAAAGTACTTGAGAAATAGTTCAAGTACTTGTGATACTTTGTACTTCGTACTTTAGTATGTTTTGGTACTTTGCCCAGCTTTGATACATACATTCAAACACCCCACACATACATCTGATCAGCAACTCAAAAGGATAATCAATGAAGAAATAAACTGATGAAATAAATTTTAATTATCAATTCACGCCCTCTCTAAGGTGAGATAATGATATAGTAAAAAAAAGAAAAAAACCGCTGCTGAAGTATTTTGATCGACGACCGATTGGCAGTATATATGTGAATCTATTGGTATAAACTTCGTCAGGATATGTTATGTAAGTAAATTAACCCCATGTATATATCTGGCAATAAACTGCTACTGCTACTAACGGCCGGATTTTAAGACATTAGTTTGAACTTAAGATCGGAACTTAAGATCCGTTTGAACTTCGGATCGGCACGAACTGGCGTGCTTAAGTTGGATCTCAAGTTCGGATTTAAGTTTGATCGTAAGTTCGGGCTTGAATTCGATCTTAACTTCGAGCTGAAGTTCAAACTTAAGATTAAACTTAAGCACGAAATCAAGTTCAACCTAATGTATTAAAATTTGACCCTAAGTAATACAAGTGAATCGAATACGATAGATTGATAAGTAGATCATCGCTAATAACTGACAGCAGAAGTTTGAGACATTTTTAGGCCTCAGGTCGACGCCCTTTGCCAAGCTGAAAAATTATCATTAGGTATAAAATTATTATAAGAACATAACTGTATAAATGTTAACTTTGGCAATAAAATCTCTTTTACTACTACGGTAAGTCAAATAAAATAGCTCACCTTTGCTGGCAATCATTTTTGTCGGATAGTAAAAAAGTTGAAATCGAAGAGCTTAAAATTTGCCCGTGCTCGAATCGTCTGAATCGAAGACTGTCCAAGACCGGACGCTAAAAACCCATTATATATTGAGGCTATTTTCATTATCTAATCGGCCACCTGTGCGCTGGTCGATAAGTTTCGAAATCTACGACATCGGCCGTAAGACACCTGCATCCTCAGGAGAGAAAAAAAAATTATACAATTTGTTGTTTTATAAATTGACCGGTCGACTGATAAGTCCGAAACACCGCTCTCCGCTCGGCATCAATCCTGATCGTTCTCATCGGCAAACTACGTCGGATGAATGAAACGAAAAATTACGTATTTTTGTCTTCACCTCTCGCTATCTCGCATATCGTCCGGTTCACTCTACCGCACGTGCTCGACGACCAGACGCATCTTCTTTTTTTGTTTTCGTCTAAAACTTAATCTTTTGTCGCTTTAATACGTTGTCGTGACATCTCGGATTCCAGGGTACACAAGAACGCGACTGATTTATAGCCCGACGCTCTCGAGCTTATTGTAAAATTATTAAGCGATTTTCCGAATCGTAAAAAGAATACGATTTTTTTAGCATACATATTTTTTAGTAACGTTTTCGTTAAATATTTCTTAACAAATTTTTTATTAAATATATTTCTTAGCAAAATTATTGTTAAATATTTTTTAGTAACATATTTATTAAAAATGATGATAACATTTTTGTAATTATCCGACGTTGCGAAATCTCAATCTCTGACAGAGGCATAAAAGTTTCGTTCGTTATCTGAGGACACCTAGAAATAAAATTTTCATAGTTTTCATTGCTTCAATTTATTCGGATCTATCGCTACGTCTAAACGGGGTGCCCCGTGATCGTTCCGTGTACTTCCCCCGACGAATCGCCGATTACTAAATTCTTATTACTGTACACCTGGTCTGGAAAGCTACCACTCGTGTGCTGATAATCTTTACTGAAGTGTTGATAAAAGCGTTACGTATTTTCGAGTATTTATTTCGAAAGCAAAAAAAAATTCCCACTTCCAAAACCATTGTACAAAAATATCATAGAAGCAATGAAAAGAATAAAGTGTTTGGCGAAGAAAATGTTTACGGTTTTCCTCCAGTGGTTTTATTTGTCGAAGTCACTATCTCTATGGAGAAGGCACAGCACATATATTTTTATGGTTCTCTGAGTAATAAATTAATACATCACGATGCGGAATTTTCCGATATAGAATTATTTTTTTAATTAAAACAATATAAAAATAAAAGCTATCCGTACAAAGTCTTGGTGGGGAATTCGTCTAATGTTCGATGATTTTTTCACTCCGTCTCGTTTTTCATTTCCACGCTGGAAAGTCCTTTCGGTGTGGTGTTCGAATTATTACGATTCCTGCAAGCTTCGATCTTGGCTGCGGTCGACAACCTGTGGCAGTGTCTTGCATCCGATCCTTCAGTATTCCCGGCAAATCCGCTGCCCTTCCACACAGGCATCTGAACGAACGACTCGACCAATCGATCTCGCAATGTTGTCGGTGCGATCTTGAACAGGGTGTGATACAGCTTGTATCGCCAGGGCTCGCACCTGTTGGTAAGGGAGCAAAATAATTTTTAGTAGTGATCAAGCAAAGCAAACGATACAATTCATCTTATTATTCGCAATTCGAAAATATATAAACTAATTGTGATTGCGATTGCGATTGCGATTGCGATTGCGATTGCGATTGCGATTGCGATTGCGATTGCGATTGCGATTGCGATTGCGATTGCGATTGCGATTGCGATTGCGATTGCGATTGCGATTGCGATTGCGATTGCGATTGCGATTGCGATTGCGATTGCGATTGCGATTGCGATTGCGATTGCGATTGCGATTGCGATTGTGATTGCGATTGTGATTGCGATTGTGATTGTGATTGTGATTGTGATTGTGATTGTGATTGTGATTGTGATTGTGATTGTGATTGTGATTGTGATTGTGATTGTGATTGTGATTGTGATTGTGATTGTGATTGTGATTGTGATTGTGATTGTGATTGTGATTGTGATTGTGATTGTGAAAAAAAATGTCAAGCAGCCACTTTTATAGTTTTCAGCGTGGACAGATTGAGTGAAGAGAACTCACTTGTAAACAGGTCGTGGATTCCTGTCGAGAAGCGCACCCTCGAATTTGTCGTAGACCGTCGGGTTCATCAGCCTCAGGGGTAGATCCGTCGGTGCCAAATTGGAAAGATAACTCGCGTATCTCGTGAAGTAATCGCCGTAGAACGATCTCGTTTCCTCGCTCATCGCGCACTCCATCGCCTCAAAGTGGGCTCGTTGTTGCGAGAGTAAGTTACTCTCGCGTATGAAGGAACCTGAGTGAAGCGGATCAAAATAAAAAAAATTGAATTAAAAATTATATATATATATATAATGCATATATATTTTTTTGGTTCAATTTTTCTCATAACTGATATTTAATGTTGTGCTCACCAGGGACGAAGTTCACGACATCGACACCGTACTTCTTGAGCTCCACCCTGAGTGCGGTTGACCATGCACTCAGGCCCGCCTTTGTCGCCCCGTAGACCGCAACCCCCGGCAGGGGTTCGCTCGAGCAGTGGCTCGTCACCACGATTATCCTCGCCGAATGGGCTCTTATGGTCGGCAAAAAATGTCTCGTCACTCTCATCGTACCGAGAAGATTCACCTCGATCTGCAGGCTCGCCTGTTCTTCAGTTTGCCACTCGAATTCACCGAAGATCATCGAGCCTGCGTTATTTACAAGGGCACGCAGAACTGCGAATTTTGAAGATATATTATACAATCTATAATGATTTCTATCGAAGTTATAGTTAAGTTAGATAAGTTAGTTATAATTCGAAACTAACTTAGTTATTACTCAAAGTTAAATTAATTATTATTCGAAGTTAAGTTGGTTATTGTTCGAAGCTAAATTAGTTATTATTCGAGATTAAGATAGTTATTATTCGAAGAGATATCAAGAGACGCGGCAGCGTCTCGACCCCAAGTTATTAAAAAAAAATGAAATTTTTATTAAGTGGGCCGCTACTACGGTGTTATACGAAAATATTATTTATATGATCGATATACCAATTTTTCATTATATTAAAAAATTAATCCATCAATTTTGCTTCCTCATAGAGGAAGCTTTGTTTTATTTATTGATCTATCAATTGCACTTGGCAATCATTTTTATTCAATTCTTTCAAGTGCATTATTCAATTTTTTATTTTTATTTTTGTTGCAGATGAAACTAAGTTGTACTCACCGAAGCCATGTCGATCGAGATACTCGCTCGCAGCGGTGTGAAAATTTGTCACGCTCTCGCGACTCGTCACGTCCAGTGGATGAACGAAAATTCCATTCGTCTTCGATAATTCGAGGGCCCCGGGACTGTCCTTTCTGTGCACAGCAGCGATGACTTTCAGTCCGACGGAGCTCAAGTGCAGGGCGAGACTGTAGCCGAGACCAGAGTCACATCCGGTCACCAGGACGACTTCCGTGTCCTTTGGCTCGTCCCGGACTGCAGTTGACCAGGCGAGATTCCTGATAAGTCCTAATTTCGAAATCGCAATGACAAGCATTAAGACACCAGACATTTTTACGCTTTATCATTTGATGTTTAATTTACAAATATTTATCAAAGGTTTATTAATACGCGCGATGGGAACGATCGAGTTAAATTTAGCTCGACGGATTCATTTACGAAGTTTTTTCGCTGACGTTGCAGGGCGTTGAATGACGATGACGCCCACAAACACCGTCACCACTGCAAGGTGCGTGTCATTATTAAAAGCATTGAACAGAAATTAAATAGAATATTAAGACACTGGTCGAAAAAAAAATTATTTTTTATCAGACCAGTCTGCAAATAATTTATAATAAAATATTTAAACAATATGAAGCGTGTCGATTAATGAAGTATATAGGTTTATTGAAAATAGAAAAAGCGTTACTTGTGCAAAAAAAAATTATTTATTAGAACGGTCTGAAAACCATATATTATAATTTAAAAAAAAATTAACCATGTCGATGAACGAATTATATCTCGTTATTGAAAATAGGAAAGAGAAGTATTTGCTTGTGCACAGAAAATACGACCTTTCTGTTGCACTCAACAGATTTTAACGCAAACGAGGAAAAAAAATGATTTATTAGCAAACCGGTCTCTAAATAATATTTAGTAGAATATTTTTAAAAGGTATTTGCTTGTGCACCGCAAATACGACCTTTCGATTTCACTGCATAATTTTTTTACACCCACCGTCATCATTGCAAGGTGTGTTATTATAAAAACTGTTGAACTGTTGCATGCCCGAATTATATCGCGTTATTGAAAATAGAACAAAAAGTATGTACTTGCGCGCAGAAAATACCGACCATCCGATTTTACTCAATATTTTTTTTCCACGTGGGCGACGTAAACTTCGGCTCAACAATTTTTTCACATTTTTATTTGCCGATTTTTTTTTATCCAGCGAGGATTTACTCACCGTGGGCGAGGATGAAAAGAGATGCAGTGACGAACGTGCAGCCGCATCCGAAATTCCACAAGTAAACGAGCCCTGCCATGCAGCTGAGCGCGAAGCACGTTGCTCTCGGGTTCGTCCTCGCCAAGCTTCGCATTTCCAGGTATAGTGAACTCGAACAAAGTTTCATCGTTCTACGTTTTTATTTATAATTATTTATTTATTTATTTATTGATAATCTGCAACCCAGTATTAATTTCTTTTTTATTTACTGATAATCTGGACGATTATTTATTTATTTTTTTATTTTTTTTAGTTTATTTTTTTAGAAGACGAAGCTACCGGCTTGTTTTACCGAAGATGAATGTCCGGCCGAAGGGCAGTTGCCGCGAGAGTTCGAGGAGTCGCCCCTCGCTCTCCACCGTTCCGACTGCAAATGCCCCGTGGATTGGGCCCCCTCGATCTCCGCCGTCGAGTTGTAGTCGTTCGGCTGGAAATCCTGGCCTCGAAGAGTAATTCCGTCTCTTCCTCGCCTCCCACCGTTAACTGGCTGCAGCGACGAACTGCACTTCTCTGCCTTACTCCCTTTGACTGCTCTTCGTCACATCTGCATTTCTCTACTCTCTAGAGAAAAATTATAACATTTTTGCCAATCTTTGTATCCGGAATATTTTTACACTGGCTACTTGGATATAAAATTTGATTGGATTGGATAGAAATTGCTATTTGGATTTTAAAAAAATAGTTGAAAATTTAACTTTTTATATCGCTTTCTCATGAACGTTGAAATTTTCATATCGCTTCCTCATGAAAGTTGAAAATTGGAATTTTCAGATAGCTTTCTTACTCACTTCGATTACTCATTTCCATTTCTCCATTCTCCGTAGAAAAATGATATAATTTTTACCAATCTTTGTATAGTAAATACGTTTATGCCGGCTATTAGAATTTAGACACAAAAGAAATGTTCACTACGAATTGTTAGTATCAAAGTATTTGGAGTATAAGCAGCACTTAAGTTTTACCATCTACATTTTTTCCTATATTTATCTAAACTTATTATTTTTGTCGATAATTATCTTCGTGAATCGTAAGTAACCGACGGAAAACCTGGTATTCGGAAAAACTGATACGATTACAAGATTATATTAATATTTTACTCGAAGTAAAATAAAAATACCTCAGTTAGCAATGAGTTTTCCTAGTCAATGAGATTCCCTTGTGCGACGTTATCGAATCGAAAAAATCCGTGTCTCCTAGACGCAAGACCCTCGAGGAAGCGGATTGTTCGAACGAGGCGCCTCGGAAGATAGGACGAGAATAAATTTCAATAAATCTCAGCTGTGCGCGGGTTTCGGAGAGTCCCGAGCCGATGGCTGCGATTAGAATTTTAAACATCCTGCTACAAGGTGCGGAATAAATTTTTAACGGAACTCCGAGCTCTCGAGATCTCGATCGTTTGATTATATCCAAAGCCCTCCGCTCCGTGGAATTCGGAAAACAAGCCGGTTTCCATTACTCATGAGATCGTCGAAGTCGTTGCGTCGCAATCTTCAAATGCTACGCGACTGAGTAGCATCGAGATTTCCGGATCATGTTTAAAAAAAAATGTTTATTCGGCCAATTCCGAAAAAAAAAATTTTACTCACTAAGCTTCAAAATGAGAGTTCTTTCCGCCGTAACTGAGTTGCTGCGAAGCGATCTTCAAATTTTGCGCTACTGAGGAGAATTGAGATTTCCGGATCATGTAAAAAAATACGTGCAATCGTCCAATTAAAAAAAAATTAAAAAATACAAAAAAACCCAGTGAAACTTTAAAATCGCAGTTTGCTTCTTCGGTCATCGAGATGCTGCGTCAAGATCTTAAAATGTTACAAGACTGAGGCTAATCCATTTTTCCGGATTGTGTAACATTGTTTTTTAATTTAAAAAAGCCCCTCTAGAACTTCAAAATCAATTATTTTCTCCGTGTAATTCGGGAAACAAGCCAGTTCTCCACTAGTTCGTCGAGTCGTTGCCTCGCGATCTTCAAATGTCACGCGACTCATGAGACGCGAGATTTCCAGATCATATAAAAAAAACCTTTAATCCCTTTTAATCCTCCAATAAAAAAATATATTACCTTCAATCCATCAATAAAAAAAACATTCCCAAAATTTTAAAATATGATAAAAATATTTATCTTTAATTTCTGTCTCTTCTCTTGCACCGCCGCGACTACGAATAATCCCGATTCGCAAGGTTGGCCGGAAGTGACGCTGCCCACGGTCGACATACTCGCAACTCCCCGACGGGACGAGAAGCAGCCACGCAAGGAGCTTTTCTGCTACCAGTGCACAGGCGACAATCGCGATCCTCTTCCCGTTTGCGACGAGAATTTTTGGTCTCAAGCGACGGACATCGAGAAAGAGTCGTTTCTCGTACGTTGTCCCGAGGAGAGAAACGACTACTGCGTGAAGAAGTTGACGAGGGGTTACTCGTTCGTCCACACGTCGAGGGGCTGCGGCGGAGCACCTCGAGAAGACACGGCTTTGGTGCCCCAAAGTCCAGGATGCGCCACGTACGGAACCAATCATGTCTCGACGATGTGTCTTTGCACGACGAATCGTTGCAACTCGGCGATCTCCTTCATTTACACCGAAGACATTTTTCTTCCGTCTATAATCGCGTCGTTCCTTGTGGTTTTATACACTTAACCCTTTGAAGCATATATATATTTTTTTTTTTTACGAGTATGAAATTTCGAAGGGAGCTGGACAATAGTTTAAACACGTGATATGTTTTAGGTGTTTTAAATGCTAAATATTTTCTCTGGTATTTAAAGCAGTTTTTGGGACAATCTCGAGTATAAAATACAAAGTATTTTTAGATCCACGGCCAGATTTGAATTTAAAGAATGATTGTAGGAATATACGGAGCCAAAATACTTGGAGGATATTGAGAGAAAGGAATAAAAATTTAATGTAAAATTTTTGAAAGTTTCATTGCAAAATGCCAAATTTTCATACGAAGTAAATGTCAAATGGAAACAATGTTAAATTTGCAATGCAAACAACATATCAAATCGAAAATATGGAAAAGTGTCAGATATTTAAAAATATCGGATGCGAAACTAAAAACAAAAAGTTTGAGGTGAATATAATGACAAATGTCGAATGTGAACGAAAAAAAATTAATGTCAAGTGTGAAAAAGAATGTCAAAAATGAAATTTAAATTTTATTGACTTTTATGAAGTATTTTAGGAAGTATTCCAATGAAGTACAAAAAGTATTTTGTATATTCAGAATTTTACAATATTTTGCCCAACACTGGTTTCAAATACATCGGTCGGTTATTAATGTATTTTTTTCTGAATTCAAAGCCGTGTATCGTCTGTGATAAACCGTGCTTCAAAGGGTTAAACAACGAGCCAGCGATTTAATTAATTCGTTAACCATTCGCAGTCACCTCGGGTAAAATTAACCAGGGCCGATCATTTTCAAGAACGGTTTCCAAGATAAGGTCAATTTTACTCGGTGTCATTGCACAGGATCGTCCCCGAGACAAATTTTTCTCCACTGCGAGTTCTTCGTCAGGCTCGATAATTTTCCACCAATTTGCAGGATAGGCTGAATTTTTCTCAGTTTCACTGCGAAGGGTCGACCCCGAGACAGGCGATAGTAATTTACGATACCAGTGCGATAAAATGTTTTCTGTTGAGTGTTGCAATCACACCAGTTAATAAAAAGTTTTTCGCACATGTATCGTAACGAATTTTACTTCAGAAGGTGTAAAAATATAGGTTTTACGCACGCGATATTGTATATGGAATTTAGGAATCCCACTCCCATGGGATTTAGGATTTTCGAAATCCACTTCCATATGCCATGAAAGCCAAAATCTCAAGAATATAACATATAGGAGTGATTTCGAATTTCGGATTTTGTAAACGGTATTTGTATGCGCTATTTTCGCACCGAGTGAAGCAGCCGATTTTTCTGCACCGCGAGTTCTTAGCTCTAGGAACAAAGTTCATTGGAACGCCGAGGCTTGAACGTCGTATATATACAGATGTATATGTATTGTATATATATTACACAAATCGGTGAATTTTTACAAGTAAAGAAAAATATACAGCTTAAATAACTAAAGCCGCGGGGCACGAAACGCCGCGGTCTCGCGGGTAATCGCGTCTCACGCTTGTATGCTATTTTAACGATTCTCGTGGTAGGAATGCACCGTATCGTTGCGAATAAAATTGCTTCGTGGAACTTAGGATATGCCTTTTTTAGTTTGTTTTTTTTTTTTAGCGACCTTTACCGAGCTCGTCTCTAGTTCGCTTCTTGCTCGACGTTTATGTTCGGATTCGCGTGTAAATTGTACGACGGATCGCCGTCCGTTGCCATTCTGCCCAGCCACGAGAACAGAATTATTATGAGAATGAAGACGAAGATACCGAAGGCGCCAAGTATCGCGTAACGTTTGTACAACGAGCCCGAGTTGTTTCGGCGACGCGGCGGCGGACGCGTTATTAATTTCCACCAACGGAGAAACCACTCTATGGCGGACTTTCTCTGATACTTGTTCTCGTCGTGGTCGAACGATATGTCCTTCGGGTCGTCGTAAGCCTCGAAGACTTTTCTCGCCGTCGGATTCGACGTCGCCAAATTCGATTCCATGTTCACGACCGAGTACGGCGGACCAAGCTTTTGACTGTTTACGCTCGCGCTGTTTACGCTGGCGTTCTGAACGTTCACGTTGCTGCTGGCGCGGGACGTCGCTACCGATGGAGTCGTCGTCGTCGTCACGTGATTCTGATAAGACGGGCTCTCGATCGAAGAAACTTTCGGCTCCTGGATTGGCTTCTGTTCTCTGTCGTCGTTCAGCTGGGAATAAAAAATAAATCAATAAATTATTGAGTCGTCAAACTGGTAAATCGTTGCGGACGTTTTATGAATTTTTATTTTACAGTAAAATTCGTTACTTGAAAACCTCAATGATTCTGAAAAATGTTTACTCGCTCAATGACAGTTTTTAGTGCATTTTTTTTTTTTTTTTGAGAATGAATATTTAAAAAAATGTATCAAAAAGTATCTGAGCAAATTTTTTCATGGCAAGTACTTGGATCGATAATAATAAAAATTAAATAAAAATTATTGGTTCGTCAATCTGGTACAATAATTGCGCTCGTTTTATCAATTATTTTTACCCTAAAATTCGTTACTTGAAAACCTTAATCATTCATACTGAACAAACTTTACTCGCTCAAGAATAATTATAATTGCGTTTTTGCAATTTTATTTTTTTCAACACATCTATTATCAAATAAAATGACCGAAAGCCAATATTTTCATGGTAAATACTTTTATAGACAATAAATTTGAAAAAGAACTAATTTTCACCTATATATGGTATTTCGAACCGTGCTACCAAATTTACATGACCCGTGTACGATTTACGAATTGAAAACTAAAAATCTTACCAGCGGCAAGCCGAGTCCGGCCCGAGCCCAGTTTACGCCAGCCAATTTTTCTCTCAAAACATCAGCGACTGGCGAAACAAGATTTGTTTCAGGAAAGATGCCGGAGTGGCAAGTGGGACAAGTGTATCCCGCAGGAGCGGTCGTGGCTGGTAAGTTTCTTGCGTAGGCGTCTATGCAGGGCCAGTGAAAGACGTGGTAGCAAGTCAGTCGTACACAGTCCACATTCTTCAGGGCTTCGGAGCACAGAGTGCACACGGGATTGCAGTCGCTGTCTCTCAGCCATTGGAGATAAGATTGCACCACACACTGAACAGTAAACAAACGATACATTATCGTATCAGCAAAATTTATCACATAATAAAAAATAAAAAAAATATATGAAAAAAAAATACTGGTTTCTCTCTTGAAACCTTTAAAAGGATGGTAAGCACAGCTGTACTAAGATATGAGTAGACAAGGAAATTTGGAATACAATATGAAAAAGTGAGCCTAGCAAACGAAAGTCTCATGCTAGTATCGAATCGATTCAAGCATTGTAAATTTAAGGGATTTTAACTTTTGTAATTCTGGTATTAAAGTCAAGTCAAGCTCTAAATTACTTTGCGGGCTTAAATATTTTTAACGTTTTGCAACGTTTATAATTCGTTTTTCAGGAGTTCTGACATTAAGAATTTATTATATACCGATTGCAAAGGAGAAACCGTAATTCTAGTGTTTAAATCGATGCCATTGCTAAAGCTATTCGTGCGTTGTGAGCTTAAGAATTTTAACTTTTGTAATTCGCGATCTCAAGTCTTTTTAACGTTTTTTAACTTTTACAATTCGTTGTTCATGAGCTCCAATGTGCAGGATTTATGACATACCGATATCAAAATGAGAAATCCATCGAGGTAATAAATATTTCAAAAAGATTAAAATATAAAAAATCGACGAGGCTCACCTTCGGATGATTCGTCACCATGCAATGTTCGCAAACATTGACGCGATGCTCGAAACAAAATTGGTTCGTAACCTTTCTCTTGGGACACTTGCACAGGCCCATCTCGCTTCGCTCCCCGTAGCGAGACTAAGGCAAAGTTTGTACCAATATAAAGTTTGTATTATTTTTGTCTCCTTCCAGTTTATTATCTACGAAAAACTGCGTAGGTTCATCGGCGGTCACTGGGATAATCAACGGAGGAGATCGGGACTCTTAAGTCCGAGAGAAAACTAGCTTGCCGATATATTTATACGCGGAGCAACCATATTCGACGTCGTTCGACAGGCCACGTCGTCCGTCTGACAATTTTCAGCTGCCACCGAGAGGCGATCCATGAGAAAGCGGAGTGTTCGATTCGAGCTTCCGATTCGCTGGACCGCCGGCGGAATTGCTGCACGCTTCATCCGCTTCCAATCGCGAGTTTCGGCAACGAAAATTTCTGTCTGATGAATGTCTGATGAATAAAGATCTGCTCGAGCAGGCGGTTAATTATCAGTCTTTGAATGCATTTATGTGTTTTGCCGTTCAACTATTGTACTGTAAAGAATAGCGATTGTCCCACTGTCACTGCACAGTGAGTCATCGATTGTACGAATATACCGACAGAGTATGTCTGTATTAAACGAATATACCGATAGAGTGTGTCTGTATTAAACGAATATACCGATAGAGTGTGTCCGTTTAATGTCCGTATGAAAGTTGTATTGCATTTTAGCAATGCACCTTCGAGAAAAATGGTAAACCGTATGCGACGATTCCAACTGGGAAAATTCCTAACTGTTTTACCCTCGTGGAAGTTTCACTTCACCGTAAGGTGAAATGCAACTCCTCGGTCGGCAACAAAAACTGTAATCCAAAATTCTCTAATACGGTTAATTTTTAGGGAAAAACACGGAAACGGTAAACAATGCGCAATAATTCTGCAGTTCCCTATTCTCATCATTTTTCCTAAAAATAAACGTTTTGGAAGATTTTTGGGTTGCGAAATTGCAGTTATCTCTTTCGCATTCATAGTCGTTACATTTCGCCTTAAGGTGAGGTGAAACAGGCTCAGTCGGTAACAAAAACTGTAATGAATGTCATTCGGAAATGGTAGACATTTCTTGAAAAAACAAAGTCTTAGCGGGTGTAGAATTCAATGCCGCGTCCGATGATATTTTGCTTTTACCCAAAATGTGAACCATTTTTTCATGGCATTGATTCGAAAAATGCAACTATCTCTCTTGCACTCATATGTCACGTGGGACATGTTTCACCTCGCATTAACAAATATACCGACAGAGGTTGTCTGCATGAAGTTATTTCGATATACATAGTGTCACAGTACGTCCGTGTCCCTCCCCGGCTTCCTTATTCACGGACAAATACACTCACACTCACGGGATTTCGTGTTGGTCGAACCAACTGATCAACATGTCGGCGATGTGTCGTTCCCTCTTGAATGTCGGGAAAAAACTTTTTTTTCCCGAGCTCAGGAGAAGTATCAGCCTCTCGCCTGTAACCAATTTCAAGAAAAGTAAGTCGAGACATTGAATGAACAATCGCTAACTGGACGACACAATTTTCTTGCATCAGTTATCACTTTATCGTTCGGCTTAACCTACAAATTGCTCGATGTTTTTAATTTTCCTGTTCGCCCCAAACGTTAATCAGCTAACTCTGGTATTTAATTGTACGCAGTAATCGAAACGAAAGTCGGAAACACACTGACCATAGAGGCAGAGATCACGCCTGATCCAAACCAGAGTCGTCTCCTTAAGAGGGAAAACAACGGTGCATGTCCGCTGTGCTCCTTAGGCTTGAAAGTAATGCACACGGTAAGTTGTCGACGATTCTGGCGAATGCATTTTTTTATATTAATTTTTTATTAATTTTTTATTAATTTTTATATTATTTTTTATATTAATTTTTTATTAATTTTTTATTAATTTTTATATTAATTTATTGAAAGTTTCCTTAATGGCATATTTTTGTGCAGGATGTTCTTATTTTGAGCCAATTTCTGAGGCCGGATGGCTGCATACTGCCTAGGAGAGTAACACGCTTATGCTCCGTACAGCAAAAAAGACTGGAAAACTTGGTCGCCATGGCACAGAAAGCAGGTTTGTTTTTGAAACTGTATTGAAATTATTTCTTGTTGCCGGACATCCATTGATATTTAAGAGGCAGATGAAAAAAAAAAATGTTGCTGTTCAGAAGAGTAAATACTGTGCTGAATCTATGTGATGAAAATAATTGGACCAACTCGACATTCCAGGTCTGATGCCCAATCTCAACCCTTCTTGGAGCCACAAAGATCCAAAGAAGAGATATCAGTGGAAAAAATATAACGTATACTTCGACGAAAGGACTATAAAGGCAAAATACAGAAGTGTTGCCTGGCGGGAAATATAAACTGTAAAACGTTAAATAAAAATATACCTCGTAAATACCACAATGATACGCGTGTGTGATACACGCAAAATAGTTTTGTTGTATGGCAAGGGTGTAGGAAGGGAGTTCTCGCCGAGCGTGAAAATGCGGTACGAGTCGATGGCGAGTGCGGCATTCACACGAGTCAGGAATCCCCTTTCTACAACCATGCCATTTCACATTACTTTTTTTCACATTATTTGTTTTTGGCAAGTGTGCGCAAAGTGCGCACTTTTCGCGCACTAGTGCGAGGAAAAAAAAGCGTATTGCGTTTTTAGCATGCGCAGAAAAAGTGCCTTTCTGCGCTCACTTCACAGGAACGGAAAGCGGAATTTTACGTGGATGCGTTAGGAAAAATATTTTTAACGCGAAGCGTCCGCAAAAACGATTATTTCCACACCTTGTGAAATAACATTCTGTAAGATACTCTTGCGTAAAAGTAATTTTTAACTCGTGTGATTGCAACGCTCGTCTTCTATTTGTGCTGCCAACTCACATCCGTCAGAAGAAGTTTTAACGCACTAGTGTCGTAATGTACTATAATATCCCGAAAGAATCATCATAAGAATAAATAATGCCTCGTACAGGAATTTGTCTTACCGACGTGTCGCGTTACATAGACCTAACAGATAACGCGGGTATCCATGCCGCCGATGAGGCAGCTTTAAAGGAGATTGGAGCGCTTGACACGAGCTAAATAAATGCTACATTTTTGAAGTCGTTTGTAATAACTTTTACGCATCTATTGATTATAGTGGATAATTCCTTGTATTAGAGCGGATGTCTTTAACGCAGAAAAATATTAATTGCAATGGATTTACAAAAATATTAACTGGTTTGGCCTAACCCAGATGGACAAAAGACGGCACTGCGACGGAACGGTGGCGGTACCAATGGTACGACACCCGTTTCACGGCTCGTTTTTCTATTTGCGAATTTTTTAAAAGGTACATATTCGTTTAGTTTTTTTTTTTTTTTTTTTTTTTTTTTTTTTTTTTTTTCAAAGAATAATCCATGATTTTCGTTCGATTTTGATGTTTCACGGCTCAGTCTCTTCCTTGAAAGATGCTCTACGAATTGACCGTCCAGATATTCGATATTATTTTCCGTTTAACAATGACAGCCTTTTCTTTATCCATCGATGAAATTCCTTTATAAACAGCCATAATTTTTAAGGGGAAAATACTATCGAATATTCAGAGGGTGAATTCGTGGAGCATCTTTCAAGGAAGACAATGAGCCGTGAAACATCATAATCGAACAAGAACTACGGATTATCCTTTGAAAAAAAAAAAAAACTGAACCAATATGTACCTTTTTATTCAAATTAGCCCAAACCAGTTAATATTTTTCCGCTCTAATACAAATAACTCCACTTTAATCCATCGGTGCGTAAAAGTTTGTACAAACGACTTTAAAAATGTACCACTCATAAGACTACTGTGAAACCCTCAAACCTCCTTAATCATTTCCTTTGAAGTATTATCCGATAAGTAGTATACAAAGTTTGTTTGAAAACAAGAAAACGCAAAGTCTTATGGTGACGGTGTGACATTCTTAACGACTAATGTCTCCATCGGGCTATAGGCCTATAGCCTCTAAACTTGATGGGCTATACAGTTATAAAAGGCTATATACTCCTAATAGTCTATAGCCACTATAGGCCTGCACGACATCAAATTTCATTTCTCGTAAGTCTCTATCAATGCACGACTCTACGAAAAAAAAAAATCACTTCCAGAATTTAATTCTCCCGGAACTTCTCCGAGCCTAGTTTCTTCAAGGCAAAACACAGCCGTTATAGCTTCATGAAATTAAGTCTCGCGCTTTAGGGCGATCCACCCAATCGCATCAGCTGATGGTAATGAGCGTTTCAACACCCATACATTCCGTCCGCTACACAGTCCGTGAGTCTCGGCAAAGATTCTCTGTCGATAACTTAATTCGTGCGTAAAAATTTGATGACTCCCAGCGTTGCTCCCAGCCTGTAATGTGAGACGACACAGAGAATCATTGCCGGGCATGTAGCGGGAGTGTGTTGCGTGTACAGTCTGCGACTGCGATAGTAGAGACCGGTGGAGACTGGTATATAGATATGCGCAGAACCGCTCGCTGCGCGGTATCGTCGTCCACGGACAGAGCTCTGTCGTCGGGATATTTTCTCGTCACGGTGCAACAATACGTTCCGGTACGCGCTGGATGTACAACGATTCGGAATAAAAGTCACACGCTCTACGAGGGTACAAGGCCGATCTAGTTTCGACGTTGCTTCGTGTCCAGGTGAGACGAACAAAAAATGGCCGAGAACGAGCACAAGGCGATGGCACTTATCGCCGAGGCGGAGAAGAAATTGGGCTCGTCAAAGGGTTTCTTCGGCTCGCTATTCGGGTGAGTTCACATATCGATCGCGGCACGAGTGGGCCTGACCGCACGATCCTAAACACGGAGATAAATGAGCGATCTGTCAACGTCAACATCATCGACGCGACCAATCTATTGATTTATTCTCATTGCCGACGATATTCTCACGCTCTCTCACTCCTTAGGTCGATACTTTCGAATGCGCGTTAATCGAACTCTCTCGCTCATCGAGTGTCCCTAAATACGCAGTAAGAAAAAAGGAAACTTTCTCCTCGTATGATCGTCGCGTATTCGTCGATCGTGATGACAGCGCCAGATTCTTTTTTTTTCCTCGTATCCACGTTTGAGTCATACGATATACGCGACATTTATCGCGAGAGACGCAATTTTTTTGCGGATACAAATATTGCCAGATGTCAAAGTTCGCGCAAGGCGGATGGCCCGGTCGTTGCGAATGTTCCGGTTATCGTCGGTTTGTGCTTTGGCTGTGGCGAATTCTACACTCAGAGCACACCCCTGACGACTAACGCTCACTGGCTAATAACTGCACCATCTAAATTAATGTTGAAAAAATTAACATATTTAGGAACATTATTATTATTTTAATTTTAATTCTTATTTTAAAAAAATTACAATAACAATGACGAAAAATGAAAAAAAAATATTGTTTTTGAAATATTATTTTGTCATTGCTGTGGATCGTCAAAGTTCGTGTAAGGTGGTCGGCGTGGTTGTTGCCGGTCTGTGGTTTGGCCATGGCTAGATCTACACTCAGAGCACACCCCTGACAACTACCGGTCACTGGCTAATAACTGCGACATCTAAATTAATGTTGAAAAAATTACCATCTGTAGGAACATTATTATTATTTTAGTTTTAATTGTTATAAAAAAAATTACAATAACAATGACAAAAAATGAAACAAATTATTGTTTTTGAAATATTATTTTGTCATTGCTACGGTTCGTCAAAGTTCATGTAAGGCGGGTGGTACGGTTGTCGCTGATGTGTGGTTTGGTCATGGCTAGATCTACACTCAAAGCGCACAGCTGACGACTATCGCACGTCGGCCAATGACTGCAACATGCACATTAGAGTTTAAAAAAAATGCTATATATATGAACATTGTTATTAAGTTGAAATTATTACAACAGAAATTATTATAATTGTTTTTTATAAATATTATTACTTTGTCGTTGCAGAGGATCGTCAAAGTTTGAAGAGGCGGTAGAATGTTACCAGCGTGCGGGAAATATGTTCAAGATGGCAAAGAAGTGGGCCGCCGCAGGCTCGGCTTTCTGCGAGGCTGCCACGCTTCACTCCAAAGCCGGCAGTCGTCATGACGCAGCTACCAATTATGTTGACGCCGCCAACTGTTACAAGAAAACTGATCCAAATGGTGCGAGAGATTTTCTTACACATATCTGTATAGATATATGTATATATTTTCCTCGTTATTTATTTACTTAATTATTTACAATTCTAGAACAGGCTGTCCCTGTACATGTTCACATGAAATTTAACTTAGCTTCACTTAGTTAATGAGATCCAGATTATTATAAGAGTTACACTTCCTTTCTGTGAAGTTTCATAATAAACAATAATAATTTATGGGACCAGCCCTTTTATAAAGAAAACGTTACAAAACGTTTTTTTTTTGTTTACATACTGACCAATGCATCGATTTATTCCAGAGGCGGCCAGTTGCTTATTGAAAGCCATAGAAATCTACACCGACATGGGTAGATTCACAATGGCGGCTAAACATCATCAAAACATAGCTGAAATGTACGAGAGCGAAGCGGTAGATCTCGAACGCGCCGTTCACCATTATGAACAGGCCTCCGATTATTTTCGCGGAGAAGAGAGCATCTCCTCGGCTAACAAATGCCTCCTGAAAGTCGCTCAATACGCGGCGCAACTCAAGAACTACGACAAGGCGATACAAATTTACGAACAGGTGAATTAATCACATATTTAAAATGAACTCACAAACGAGACAATTAATTTATGAACCAAACGATTAATTTGAACACTTTTGAAATGAACTTAACGCAGTAACACCGCGGATTCACCCTCTAGTGTTTTTCCACATTGAACTGCGATGAAAACCTAGCACACATATAAATTTTAATACCTTCGATTTCTTGTTCACAATGTTTCGGTATCTTTCAGGTGGCATCGGCCTCCTTGGAGAGTCCACTATTGAAATACAGCGCGAAGGAGTACTTCTTCAGGGCAGCGCTCTGCAACCTGTGCGTAGATGTGCTGAACGCCCAGCACGCGATCGAACGTTATCAGGAGCAGTATCCGGGATTCCAAGACTCCAGGGAGTGTAAACTCGTCAAGGTAATCGATTCCAGGCGAAACGAACATTTCCATTATTTTTTTAAGTAACAATTTTATAATAATGAATAAATTAATAATAAATGAAAATTAAAAAAAATGTAATAATAACGAATTGTTTGTCGCATTTCAGTCGCTGATAGAATATCTGGAGGAGCAGGATCTCGAGGGTTTCACCGACACCGTAAAGGAGTACGACTCGATCTCCCGGTTAGATCAGTGGTACACGACGATGCTTTTGCGCATAAAGAAGCAGGTCAACGACAACCCGGATCTGCGCTGATCGGTCCTGCTGCTGCCGCGACAATGCGTCCTATCGTCGGTACTCTTCCTCCTATCCCGTGTGTATTCTTCCTTTTTTCGAATTATCCTCTCCACAAAGTTTATCAAGTAGTATATTATTGTCTTTTGAGATATCCTCATCGCCACCTCCCTCGGCCAGACTCGATGCATTTAACAATGTTTACGCCCCGGGCGTTGTGCCCACCGACGATCGCCTTTCTCCCATTCGTGCGCCGCGTTACTCGTTCGAATTCCTACCAAAGTGCTGACACGTCTTCAGCGATATGTATTATCGTCTTAGAGCGAAAAAAAAACCTTGTTTTAACGCCTCGAGTTTTAACGTCGCAAGAAAGTTGAATACCGGAGGGTCGTCGAAGATTACTTATGTCGGAACTCGTCAAAGTTGATCGGTTATTAAAATGACTAAATGTATCGCCGGATCGATGAATCTTGGCGTGTTATGCACATCTGTACGTTACTTTTTTGTTTTAATTTTTACTTTTATTTTATTTTTTTCTCCTTCGATCAGCGAGAACGAGACGAGATCGGCGATACCGGAAAAAAAGAGTTTCGAGAGCAAGCTATCGCATACCGTGTAGGAGTGTCTTTTAAAAATAGGTTTTTGGTAACGATTGAATCGCACCATTATTTATTGTATATCTGCTGGTGTAATTAATTTAGTTTATGGTAGATCATAATCGTTACGAATATCGTAGTTAATCTAATCGTTAAATTAATTAAATCACTGCAAGAAAAAAAATAAAATAAAAAATAAAAATAATCATGAGGGAATAATGAAAGCGAGAAAAGAAAAAAAAATCGTCAAGGAGCTTCGAGCTAGCGACCGTGATATTCGCGCTTCAATATATATATATATATATATATATATAGCGAAACAGAAAGAAGTTGGAAAAAATATCGTCGCTCTATTCTTTGAGAACTGCGTGCAATAATTATCGCCCAGTGGTTGTTTCACTGCCCGATACGATCGCCAACGTCGTACGGAATTAAGCAGCTACTTAGTCGATTAATAAAAAAAAACTCGAAGATATAAACCGAGAGCCGAAATACACTTCGACTTACGTGTAAAAGTTTAATCGGTTGAATAAACAGCCTTTAGCGAAACACACACGCGGGCCTCCGAGAACCCGTTAGATTTTCTTCGGAGGCGATCTTTGAATCTGCACTTATCTGCCTACATCGTACAAGAATCAAGAGTGAAATCATTGCATCGAACACATTTGAAAAAAAAAATGAACAGCAAAAAAAAATTAAACAAAAACAACAGGTTAAAAGTAACGTTAAAAAACAAATTTTTATTCGTAGAGAAGTTATATATATCTTCGGGCTATAATTAATTATGAAACATAATTAACCGTAGATTTAACATCCACGTGCATGCATACGAAACAATTATGTATTAACATAAAAAAAAACCCACACACGTATGTAACCGGTCATACACAAATAAAATCATAAATCGAAATTCATCAAAGCGCATGGGCTCGAAGCTTGCTTTCCCGTGTCTTGAATGTTTTTTTTTATTTTTTATTTTATTTTTTTATTTTATTTTTTTATTTTTTGGAATGAAATATTATTTCAACGACAATTCGCGATCGATATCAAAGTAACAATTTTCCTTTATTCAACTCTTATTCTTTACAGCCTCCTCGACGACTCGTAGTAGCTCTTGAAGATTCGGCACGTCGGCTAGCGACTCGTCGATGGAACGTATCTGCAAGTTGACCAGAGGGTCGAATGTAAAAAAAAAGTTCTTCAACGTTTACATTTTTTTTATTCATACCGTTTCCGCGTAGCTTCGCACGTCGATCTCCAACTGTACGCGAATCTTCTCGTCGTCGCTTATACCCTGGCTCTCCGACAGGGACACGCCCGTGGATTTGTCCCGTATCTTCTTCAATCTTCTCAAACTCTCCTCCGTTTTTTGTACAGATTGAAGCACGTCCTTCACCGACGAGAAATATCTGTGTAGCATTGAGAATTGATCATTAAACAATTCGACGGTCTACCGTGACGGGGACATTGTTCTTCCCCGACTATAATAACCACATTCCTTGTGTGCAACACGGTCGTAAAATCGCCTATTATTCACCGATGATAATTATTAAGGTGTGCGCATGCGCAGTACACTGAAAATAAATTGTAAATTTAATGTGTCGAACTGGAAGTTTTAATGCAAAAACTGGTATATTTAATTTCATGTACAATTGTGATGAAAAAATAATGTTCAGGATATTAAAAACATTGGAAATACTTGTTTTTCATTATTTGCTTTACCTTTACTTTAATTTCAATGAAAAAGTATATTCATTTTTTATCACGATTAAACATTAAATTTAATGTACCAATTTTTTGCATAAAAAATTCCTGTCCGGTGCATTATATTTAGAATTTTTTTACAGTGTTGGGAACTTCTTTCGTAGCGTGATATACTATTGTACGATACTCGTGCAGAAAGCTTTTTCTTCACTCGTGTGACTGCAACACTCGCTTTCGGCTCGTGCTGCAATCCCACGCTCGTCAGAAAATTGTATCGCATTAGTATCGTAATTCAATATTTTTCAATCACTCACTGCTCGGTCAGCGAAGATAACGTCAGTCGCAGCCAGTGGCTGACGGCGTTCGGAGCAGTTTTTTTGTACTCCGTTTGAAATTCAACGAGATGGCTCAGTGCGTTCTTCACGTATCCGCAAGGCTGCGTGGGCTTTTCGCGCATCGTTCGTCTAAAAAGCCGAGGAATGTCGCTGACTTGTTTCAACTTTGGAGCACTCTGGGCCAGAAGTTCGGCGACGATGTTTTCCGTTATCATCGGCAAGGCTTGTCCCAAGCTCTTCCGCGACTCCTCCAATGAGTCTGAAATAACATCGTGATAATTGTATTAAAAAAAATGTATTTTACATTTTTCGATCGATGCCTCACCCTCCAGTAACTTTGATATCGAGGGCTTCACGCTCTCGAGCTTCGACTTCGCAACGTCCAGCAGCGACGGCAATCTGCCCAACAACTTTTCTACGTCGTTGTGCAGACAGACTAAAAACTCCAATCTGCTCGCAGGTTCGGCCTCGATGATGTTGCTGGCCGTCGGTGCAGACGCCGATGGCCAAGACTGCAATAAAAAATTATTATTTGATTTATTTTACGGATTTATCATTTACAATCGTAATATAATATATAAAGAAATTCAAAATATTAGAACTTTGGAGTAGCAAATTATAAAAGTCGACAAAGTTAAAGGCTTAAGTTTACGATTTATAAATATTTGAAACACTTAAGTTAACGATTTGTTAACGTTAATAACACTCCACGCGAGACTTGCTTGTGACCAGGCCTCGGTTTTCTATTTTATGTTATTTTATATATTTGGTATTTTTTTGCAAAATGTAATTTGATCGATTAATTTTCCGAAAGTGAGGTGTATTTCGTTTTTCTGCAGAAACCGATAAATTCTGGAAGTTGTACGAATTTCATCGATGTATTACGCCAAACGCCGAACGAAATTAAAAAGTTTGCATAGCATATTTGCATACTGTTGCACTATTCGCACATGTATATCGACGTTAAAAGGGCTTAATAAATAAATAAATAAGTAAATATAAATATACGTGCCTGTTTCAGGGCATTTTGACACCAAACATGGTACCTCGAGCTGATTTGAAGACCGAGCTTCCAAAATCTACGAAAAAATGGTGCTTTAAAATTTAGTATTTTCTCAATTTGGTGCACCAAAAAATAAACAAATATTCTCACTGGTGAAGCAGTTGAGGCAGAAATATTCCGTCGGTCCATATCTTCGCGAGACAGTCCCATGTGACGCACGTCGCGTGCAGCGAATAGTCGTCATTCTCCGAATCGCCGAAGCCGCTTTTAATCGATGATGGCGATATCGACTGGCAGAGAATTTCCTCCACAGTGCCCGCGATCTCCTGATATCGTATTTGAAAGTAAACGGGTAAATTCCATTTCTTCATGAACTGTTTGTACTGAGGATGAGACTTGAGGAGCGACAGAGTCTCGGGTGAGTCACACTTCGTTTCCAGTCTCGATAGAAAGTCCAACGTCTCTATATAACGCTGTAAACGGAAGTTTACAATTTAAAGATAAAAATGAATCGTCATTTACAGGCGAACAAGTTTAACTTAAGTTGGAAACGGAAGTAAAATTTAAAAAAACGTTGAATCGTCATTTATAGACGAGCAATTCAATAACTTACGCTGGAAACTTAAATACAATGAAAAAAAATTAATTGTCAACCATAGTCGAGCAAGCTAATAGCTTATACTGTAAACGAAAGTAAAATAAATGTTTAAAGTCGTCATTTATAGATCAACAATTTAGTAACTTACGCTGTGAAACAATTCGGGATTACCCGGTGCGAAAATGGGTTTCAAATAAAGCTCGATTCTCTCCTCGACTTCTGGCCAGAAACTATTCACCAGAAAGTTGAAACCTTTGACCGAAGTCCTTGGGAAAAAAAATTCATGTTTATAAATTCGAAGATTGAACAGTGATTATTAGCGAGATCGTAACCGAGTCTGGTAAATCGCGAACCTATCGTGAGACGATGTAACGTCGAGGAGCTGCTTGATCTCCGAGTTGAGAAAATTCAGCAGCCTCTGATAAATCCCTTGAAGACCGAGAGGCTCGTTCTGAAGGTTTTCCTCGAGGACGACGTTCTCCAGAGCTGGACCGACCACTCTTTTACGAACCAACGTCTCCGCGTCGCCGATCTTGTCCAGTGTAACATAAATTTGAAGACATCGCACAAGCTGCTCGGATTCGCGGTTCTTTATACAAGTGACCAGCAACTCCGCGAGGTTGTCCATCAGACGGCCGTTCAGCTCCTCGCACTTCTGCGAAAACACGTAAACGTGTACAAAAAAAAATTATATTAAAAAAAAATCCAATCCAGTAATCGAAATTCCAATTTTCTCCATCGGTCTTATTTCTTATTTTTTAAATTTTTTCCTGTACTTTTGTGTATTCAGGGCCAATGTTCTCCTTGCATCTGGATGCGTGAAACTTCAGCTGGTTGAACTCGGTCGCCGCGCGTTCCAGCATATCGGGCTTCAGCGTACAGGTGACCAGTATCTGCGACAGTTTAGTTATGGACTTGTAAACTCTGCCCAAACTGTGAAGACTCTGCTTGCGCTCTCTGATCCGCCTGTGCTCCTCCAATCCCCGAGACATCTCGTCGGTCGCGTCGTCCAGGGCTTGTCGAATTTGCTGCAACAAATTTGGCCATGAGAATCGCAAACGTTACAGAAATTACAGAATTTACAAAACATTAAAATTACATCGCAATATTGAAATATCATTTGTCGTTGAGTTTCAATATCAGGTTTATCGTTGAGTTTTTCATTAGCCTTTCCTAAGTTCTTTCTTTCATTATTGATGTTATTTCTGTTATGTTATGCTTATATTTTTTGATATTAAAATGTTAGTTATTATGTATAATGTAGTGTTGTATATTCAAATTTAATAAGCCTCGAGTTTTCGGTTCGCAACTTTGAGTACTGTGTAAAGAAATTACTCCGTCCATAAAATAAAATAAAATAACAAAAATTATAAAAGTCCAGGGCACAGAGAGCACCCGTCGGAAGATCCAATTTTTACCATAACTTCCTCTCTCAACTGTCCCAGCGGTGTCTCTAAGTGACTTATCGCCTTGTCCAGCCCGATGAGATTGCTGGACAGATTTACAAAGTCCGCGTAGTCTTTGTTGATGAGCTCTATCATAGCCGATCTCAGGATCTTCAGGTAAACACCGAGATCGTCGCGCATAGTCTCCAAGCTCGCATTGCCCCGGTGATCGTGCAGAAAGGTATCGACGTCGAAATTTGGCTGAACAAACAAAAAACATCTCAATCTACTTATTTATTTTTAACAAAAAAAATTGTTTAATTAAAAGAATTGAAAAACAAAATAAAATTTTCGAGTACCTCGACGAAGTCGTTTCCGTTGAAGCACAGATCGCTCGGGGCGCTGGGCGGAACGAAATTTCGTTCCGACATCGTCGAACGGTGTTGTATCAACGCGGCTATTTACTCAGTACAATCCATCGTAGATTGGTTGACGGCATCGAAATCCTCGTCGCAGGTCGACGTGACACTGACAGCGAGATCGCTCGCTGAAAAACTAGGCGGAGAACTGGCGGCTCACTCGAGACTTCGACAGCGCTGTTGATTTTGCTTTACCGACGGAAAAACGAACATGGACATGCGGAATATTGTGTTGTTTTTTTTTAGATACTACGATTGACAATGGCATTCGCTCGCGACGAGCTGAACGAGAACGTCACTGCCAGTCTGTGACACACCGGTCGACAGCTCGAGAGCCTCGAGAGTAAACATCAAGATTAGACGAAGTGGCATACGTGGCAGTGTTTGGGCTCGCTCGAAAAGCAACAAAAAGCGGAAACTATCGCTTCGAAAAACAAACGACGACTCAACAATTGGAGTTGCATTGATGGGTAATCCGACTGCTTTATCCGATCATTTTATTGTTGTTTTTATTTTTCTCTATACACCTATACATTCTTCCTTATCAGAGAGAATTGTTTCGGGCGATGCCGACAATCTTTTTATCGTTTTCTTTTTACTCGAAAAGAATAATTTATCGTGTAACGATATTAATCTTTTGTCGTGGAAAATTTTCAGGCGATTGACGGGATTGCGGCTGGACGCGAGGAAATAATGCCAGAGAAGGTGAAAATGGGAAAAATGAGAGCATTGATACTCGTGGGAGGATACGGCACTAGGCTGCGCCCGCTTACTCTGAGTCGGCCGAAGCCCCTAATCGAATTCGCCAACAAACCTATGCTTTTGCATCAGATAGAAGCTCTTGTGAGTATTTGCATTGGTATTTCTATTGTGCCCTGGTTCGAACTATGGGTCAATAATTGTGAATACAATGAGATGTGGTTATCAAGGAAAACAAATAACCAGATAATAACAGAGACAGGATAGGGTTTACATGAGTAGTGTAAAAAAAAATCGTATGAAAATTGGTATATTAAATTTCATGTACAAATTGTGATGGAAACATGTTCAGGGTACCAAAAACATTGGGAACACTTCAGTTTTAATAACTTACTTTAATTTTACTATCTCATTTACTTTAACTTCAATGAAAACGTATATTAATTATATATCACAATTGCAACATTAAATTTAATGTACCAGTGTTTGCATAAAAATGTTCAGTCTGGTACATTAAATGTACAATTTTTTTAACATTGTACACGAGTACACTTAAAACAAAAATTCGTTTGAAATGTAATGTACCAGATGGGACATTTTTATGCAAAAACTGGTATATTTAATTTTCATGTACAATTGCAATGAAAACATTGACATTCAGGGTATCAAAAACATTGGGAATATTTTAATTTTTACAATTTACTTTAATTCAAACAAAGAAGTAAATAAATTTTTCATCACAATTGTACATTAAATTTACGATGTTTTTTAGTGTACCAAAAAAAAATTCGTACGAAATTTAGTGTTCTGGATATGACGGTCCCATATTTTGAGTTAATACTTTTACCGCAGGAAACTCAAGTTTAATATTTTATCTAGACTCCCGCTAATCTTTCTACCGTCAGCACCTTCCGTGCGAACGTTCACGCTCTCACGGTAACGGTCCAGCCGCTGCACCCGCCACGTGCAAGCAGCGGCCGTCTTATCGCGCGTAAGAATACTGTGTCACGAGCAGCAATAAGCGAGGGCCCTGCTTTCACCAGGCCCTTCAATGCAGTTCAAATCTCAAAACCCCGACGCTGTAAGACGTTCGCTCTCCTTTCGATTACTTGCAATAAAATTCAATCAAAGTATTTCAGCACTACATTCATTATTACCAAAACCTCCTCGACCATACCTGACAACCATCACATGGACTGGAAGTTTTTGTGCAAAAGCTGGTATATTAAATTTCATGGGCAATCGTGATTAAAACATAAGTGTTCGGTTAATCAAAAACCTTGGCAACACTTTAGTTTTTATAATCTACTTTAATTTCAATGAAAAAGTATATTAATCTCGCATCACGGTTGTACATAAAATGTAATGAACCAGCTCTTGCATAAAAACTTTCAGTCTCGTACATTGAATTTACAATTTTTTAAAAGTCTAGCAGAGACTGAAGAGGGTCGAAATGATTTATCATCGAGACTGTTGATTTAATTTACGATTTTTTAATTCAAGGTCGAATCGAACGTGACGGAAGTCGTGCTCGCGGTGTCGTACAGAGCCGAGGAGATGGAGAAGGAATTGGCCGAGGAGGCCGAGAAGCTGGGCGTGAATTTGGTGTTTTCGCACGAGACCGAGCCGCTGGGAACTGCCGGGCCGCTCGCGCTGGCCCGCGAAATATTGTCCGAGGGGAACGAGCCATTTTTCGTACTGAACTCCGACATAATATGCGACTTTCCGTTCAAAGAGCTCTTGCAGTTTCACAAGTCGCACGGCGGCGAGGGTACGATAGTCGTTACCAAAGTCGAGGAACCCTCCAAGTACGGCGTCGTCGTTTACGGCCAGGACGGTCAGATCGAGAGCTTCATCGAGAAACCCCAGGAATTCGTTTCCAACAAAATAAACGCTGGTAAGTTCGTACATACGAAAATTTATTTATTTATTTTTTTTTTTACATTCAAACTTGCTTCGGAAGACTATTTGGTCTACAATTGATTTAATTTAAAAAATATATAATCTTTCCGTTAGCAAAGGCACTGACTTATGTCCGATCTATATTCTAGGTATGTACATATTGAATCCGAGCGTACTGAACAGGATAGAACTGAGACCGATGAGCATCGAGAAAGAGGTGTTTCCGCAAATGGCCGAGGACGGTCACTTGTTCGCCATGGAATTGTCGGGCTTCTGGATGGACGTCGGACAACCCAAAGACTTTCTCACCGGTAAAACAAGAGAATTCGTTATTTCCTTTTTTTACTTCATTCGAAAAAAAAAATTAAATACGAAGTATTAAATGCTTTATGATGAATTTTTTTGTTTCGAATTCGAAACAAAAAAATTAATTAAATACAAAACATTAAATGCTTTATGATGAATTTTTTTTTTGGTCTCGAATTCTTTAAAAAAAGAATTAAATACGAAGTATTAAATGCTTTATGACGATTTTTTTTTGTAAAAGGAATGTGCATGTATCTCGCTTCGCTGAGGCAAAAATCGCCGGAGAAACTTTATTCCGGGCCGGGTGTTGTCGGGAACGTGTTGGTCGATCCGACTGCGAAAATCGGCAAGGACTGCAGAATCGGGCCCAACGTGACGATCGGGCCGGGCGTCACGCTGGCGGACGGATGCTGCGTAAAGAGGACGACCCTGTTGAAGTCCTCCACGGTTAAGGAACACGCGTGGCTCGAGGGGTGAGTCCGACCCGACGAAATACCTCGATTATTAGATCGAATTAAAAAAAAAAACGAAAAAAAATTTGGGATTTAATTGATAAATAGGAATTCCTTTTTTTCTTCCATTTAGGTGCATCGTCGGTTGGCGAAGCGTAGTTGGCCGCTGGGTGAGAATGGAAGGCACGACGGTGCTCGGCGAGGACGTCATCGTCAAGGATGAACTGTACATAAACGGTGGCCAGGTTTTACCGCACAAGAACATCGGCGTTTCGGTGCCGGAACCCCAGATCATCATGTGACCAAAGTGGACATCAAAGTTTTCTGGAAGAAACACGAATGCGCGTTAATATTTCGATAATCTCTTATCGACGAAAATTGACTGGTTTTTTTTCTAAAAATCCGTAATATAGGTTTTCTCATGTACCTTATTCGAAATAATTAATTTTTCTGATCGATATTTCTTACCGACGAAATTTGAGTCTTTTTTTTTTTATTCAAACATTTTCTCACGTACCTTATTCGAAGTAATGAATTGTACGATGATTTCACACGAGTCGTATCGGCAATCCTCGTACGACCACAGCAGCCGCGGTCATGTGCTGAGTGCAGACTTCTTTGGAATTCGCGACCGCTCGCAGCATTTCCGGTTCGTTTGTGGACTCGTGGTCGGCCGTCGACGAAGTTGTGAATTCTGAGCGAAAAAAAATAAAATTATTTGGTCCTCGTCGAGGTTAAATACTTGAAATTTCGTGGAAAAAGAGTGTGTGGTTTACTGACTCAGTGTACCACTGGCCCACTTGTTGATGTCCACGTCGGACCAGGGCCTGGTGGCGGTGGATGGAATCCAATCGCTCATAAAACGGGCCGTCATCCTATCGATATCTCCGTCCGTTATTTCCCAGAGCGTCCCCAAAACGCACGGGCTGCAAAGACCAAAATTACCGTCAGTCAATTAGCTTAAATCGGTAAATAAAATTAACCGAACGATCCGACGAACAAATCCATCCACGCTTCGTTCAAATGACTCATTGATTTAAAAAATGCGGTTGAATCAAGTAAAAATTCGGGTAGAGACCTTTAAATAAACATTTTGTTGGTCCAACCAAACATTTTAATGTCACAAAACTATTTTAACGTCTCCAAACTATTGTAATGTCTCAAAACTTTTTTAACGTCTCAAAACTATTCTTATGACTCAAAACCATTTGAACGACTCAAAACTATTTTGCTGAAATCATAAAAAAAAAAAATTGCTGAACTCTAACCGATCTTTTAGCTGCAAATTAACGAAATATTTACTTGAAAGTCCCTGCCCGAACCTTCAGTTGACTCAACCGTATTTGTTTTAATTCAGCTTTCTAGCCGGCTTACCTGCAAGCCGTCATGTACCGATTGGATATCCCAATCGGTGGAAACCGCCCGCCGACGGGCAAGAGTTTCACGCTGCTGCAGCCGAAGAGCAGCGCGAGAGCTCGTACTCTGAGCTTCTCGATCTGATTTCCCGGCAGGTATTGAATACCACTTCCGTGACCGACGTACATGAGAATATCGTGATCGACGAGGACTTTCCCGAAGCTCGTCTCGTCCGGCTTTGTTTTGTACGTCCCTCGCCAATTCGGGATCCAATAGTCAATAAACAACTTCATACGCTGCTCCGTTCTGTTTAAATCGCCGCCGGGATTGACGATGAACGACCCGACCTCGTCGCTTATCTTCACGACCTTGCAACCATTCACCATCGTGTCTTCGTGCTCTTTGAACATCGCGTAAGCGACATGAAACGAGGGGAAACGCGTGACTGGGTGGTTGGTCAGTAAACTCATAGACTCGAATGGGATTTGATCTAAGATCTAGCAAAAATAAAAAATAAAAAATAAAAAGTCAAAGAAAAATAAAAATTGTAAAATTATAAAAAACGAAAGCATAGCATGGTAAATTTATTACAAGCTTTTCGAACTCACCTCGTCGACTATCAATATCAGTGGCTTTCTCTTCTCCGTGCGCAGATCATTTGCGCTAGACAATTTTCCGAATATCGAAAATATCACGTTGGATGCGAGTTTTTTGTTGTCGGGGAGAACCTGCACGACAGCCCGCGCGATCTCCGCTTTCGTTAAGTAACAGGCGCTCGTGGCGATTTTTCGCAGGAGCCATCTGGATCGCGGCGATATGTTGGTTCTGCAAGAAAAATGAAAAAAAAATCTCTTTGGAGCTTAATGAGAAAGTTAAAATTTTAAATCTCTACTGTTATTCTCACATAGACAAATCGTCCGCTATGAGCTTGTCGATCATGGCTCTCATTTCCTTGAACAGGCGAGAATTTTCTGACGAATCCGCCATGAGGAGAATCCTCCATTCTCTCAGCCACTCGTTCTCCACGACCATCATGGCAACCTGCAATGCAATAAATTACTCGTTATTTTTATTTATAGCTAATGTCATTCGGTCGATTCTCGATTCGTATGATGCACAAATTTTTAAAAAATATATGTATTTAATTGATATGACGGATTTCTCTTTTACAGTAAAAATATAATATATAATAAATCGTAAATATTAGACCTCCAGAGAAATGATTTATAAAAGTTCAAAAAGCTAATAACACTCCACATGAAACTTGCTTCGTTATTTTTTTTTATTGTACCTTTTCTTTCCTAAAATAAATTTAATAAATATTATACATTTTAAAAAATTAATTAAATATTAAATGTAAAAATTAATTAAAAATTAATTTAAAATTTGAAATAAAAAAAAAACCAAAGAAACTGTCAAGCAAAGTTTTAAACATAATTTCAAACTAAATTTCATTCTGCAGAATTTGTACCTTCATGCTAGAATTCTGCTTAGCTCTCATGGTCCAGTAGTGCACATTGGCAGCATAGTATTTCTCCAGGTCATCCTTATTGTTCTTAACGATCTTCAATATCTCCTTGACTGCGTCGTAATCGTGGCTCACAAGTGCCGGTATCGTAATGCAAATAGGATCCGGGGCGTTGGGTCCCGTGGGTAGCACCGTTACGTGCAGAGGGCTCATGGAGTTTATGGTGGAACCGTCGGGACTCGCCAGACCGGAGGAGTTCCACTGAGAAGTAAGTTGTACAACGTACCATTCTACGCTTGAAAAAGGAATATTCATAAAGTAAAAAAATGTAATCCTTCTACCATTAAATTGAATCTTTTTACCACGAGGAAAAAAAAAGAAAAAATCCAAAATTACCCTCCGGTAGTTGGGAAAGTTTGTTTCTCAAAGCGTCGCCGATCTTCGTGGTCTTCGAGTCGAGTTTCATAGCATCGGCTTTCAGCCCGGCTTCCTGGGGCGCATAAAATTTGTTTCTCACCTCGGTCTTCTTGTACCTGTGAATGACGCTCGAGTGGAGAAAAACGGCGTGGGATTTCACGAGGTGTCCTATAGCGCCGATTTCGTCACCTTCCTGCAAAATTCAAGTGGGAATTAAAAATAAAAAACAATTTATAGTAACAAAAATTTTGATGACCCCGGAGACTAAATTTCATAAATTTATAACGGCTGTGTTTCGCATCGTGCAAACTTCTCCAGGGAATAGATATTCTCCACGTGTGTTCACTAGACAGTCATTCAATGCTTTTAGGTAGCCAAGAGTAACATTTTAATGTACGAGTAGTCGATTGATGAGAGGGCTCCTGTCTATTTTATAATCTATTTAATTATCGATTCATAATTATTTTGAGTAATTTAGTGTTATTATTTTAAACCTATATACGTCTAAAGGGCAAAAGAGAATTCATGTGACAAAACACTAAATTGCAGAAATTTTTGAAATGCACTATACCGTTTTTATCTGTAAAAGGAGCAATGCATCAAAAAGGATCCTGCACTATGCCTAGCTAACAAACTCGGGAATTTCACAATGGATCAATCAAGTATTTCTCTTGTATGTTATTGATATTGATATTGATAATTTATTAATGGATTGCTCCTTTTACGGATCCATTAGGCTTTCCTAAGGGCTTCTTTCTATATTTATAAATTTCATGTTGTTGTAACAAAAAATGTTCGTTAGTATTGTGTATGTGGTAGTATTGTATATTCAAATTTTATATGCCTCGTGATTTTGGTTCACAATTTTTGAGTTCTGTGTAAAAGAGTTACTTGGTCAATAATATAAAAAATACTTACAAATGAATAAATTAGGTGAGTTACATTGGATTAACTTCATTACAAGATAGACAAAAAATAGAAGAACATGAGATCATGGGAGCTTCTCCTCCAGTTGACTGATTACTCGTATTTAAAAATATTTGCATATATAAATATTCATGTTATATTATATTCTAAAGATTATTTATATGTGTAAAAGAGCTGTTGATCAGTAAATAAATAAATAGTAACAATAAATAAATAAGTAAATAAATTATCTACCAATTAATTATCAGACTCATTTTAAAATGACTCTGAAGGTATCTGCATGAGACTAAAATGCGTCAATTCATAACAACTGTGTTTTGCATCACGCAAATTTTTTATGCGTAAGTTCGCGGAGAATAAAATACTACGAGCTAACAATGTTTTTTCCTTCCTGCAGCAGTGCATTTACAGACACTCGTCGAAGATGAAATTCTATGTCATCCGGACATCTTCAAGGTCATAAATTTTGTAATTTTTGTCAGATGGACGCACCTACAGGTCCGCTAAAAAAATAGGCAAAAAATAGAAGATGGGTAGATGAGAATAAAACATCGGATCATCTAAGCTTTTCCTGCAGTCGACTGATTATCCGTACTTAAAAATATTTTTATATCGATATTCTAAAGACTATTTATATATGTAAAAGGGCATTGCTCGTTGATCAATAAATAAATAAATAAGTAAATAAATAAATAAATAAATAAATAATCAAACAATCGTCAGCCTCACATTGAAATGACTCCGATATTTGCACAAGACTGAATTTCATCAAATCATAATGTCTATCTTTTGCATCACGCAAACTTTGCTCAAAAAATAAATTTCGAACAATTTTTTTTTTTTTCTTAAGACACTGAATTTACAGAGACTCGCGGACGATAAAATTCGACGTTGCGCAGACGTCTTCTGGCTAATGAATTTCGTCGTATTCGTCGGGTGGACGCACCTGCAGGCAGAAGAGAGCCTTCATCCTGTTCAGGCTCGAGTACTCCGAGCCGGCGTTGACGGTCCTCGTGCAGGAGACGTGTTGTCCGACTTCGGCGGAAAACACCTCGGGCGGCTCGTCGCATGACCTCGAGTCGTCCTCGACTTCCTCGACCTTGACGCACGAGCGAGACGACTTTTCGGTGAAATTGTCGTAGCCCAATACTCTCGGCACTGTGCTTTCCTTTCCGGTGGCGATTCGTCTGACTCGCTCGGCCGTTATCGACAATTTCCCTCGCGACATATCCATGGACGCGAAATTTTCCACCAACTCGTCGCACATTTCGCGCTCCGTCATTCGCGCGTCTCGCGTGCGGGCGCGAACTGCGTGCTCGACAGTTTTGTTGACGAACATACCGAGCTTACGCGAAATCGTGGCTCTCACGCGATCTCGTCGGTGCAAACGACGTCGTGCCTGCTCATCGTGCTGTTTGTAAACACGTACCCGATCCTCGTACGGATTATTCAAAATCAAAATTCGTAACGCTCGTCCGCGCCGTGGAACACGCAGTTGCGAGATAGGCTAGTTTGGTCCAGTTTTTTTTTTATCGTCGACTCTGACGAGAACGTCGACAAAGTGAATTGAGAGAAATAAAAGAAAAAACGGCGGCATCTCCGAGTTCTGATTGGCTAACGGTGGTGCTGGAAAGTTCGCGGTGCCGAAAAATTGCGAGCGAAACGTTGAGAGAACGGGACAAGTTTTGCTTGTTTGTTTGTTTAATAACTGAGTTGAGACAAAGGTACGGTTAAAGTTAAATTGCATACGATTTCAACTATCTTTGAGGGCAAAGATCTCTCTGGCGTGTCGAAAAACTTGTCCAGAAGGAAACGGCGTTGTTGAGCCGATAAATCAGCGAGTTACGTTTCGACCCACGTGATTGGCCGATAGGGGTGAATTTTTTTTTTTTTTTTTTTTAGTAACCGAGTCGAAACAAAGGTACGGGCAAAGTTAAATTGCATAAATTGGTATTCTGCCCTCGGCACAAAACGATAGGAGGGAGGAAGCAGAAGAAGAAATCGCATATAATTTCATTATCCTCGAGGGCAACGATCTCTGGCTGTTTGAAAACTTGTCCAGGAGGAAACGGCGTTGTTGAGCCGATAAATCCGCGAGTTGCGTTTCAACCCACGTGATTGGCTAACAGTGGTGCAGGAAAGTTTGCGCAACCGCGAACTTGCAAGCGAAATCGTTGATTTCTTACAAGTTCGCGACTTGTTTTTAATAACAGAGTTAAAACGAATGTACGACCAAAGTTAAATTGTATAAAATTACGGTCAAAGTTAAATTCGGATTTAAAAAAAATCGCGAAGTTTTTATAAACTTCTTTGAAATGTATTATTTATTATTATTATATAATTTATTATTCCGAGCTCTGAATTATAATTTACTGTAAACTCGTTGTAAAAGGACAAATCCGTAAAAATGAATTAAATTAACGTTTCACGTATCTTTGAGGGCAACGATCGAGCTGATGGACAAACTTGTCCAGAACGAAACGGCTTCATTCAGCCGACGAATCGGCGAGTTCCTTCCAACCCCCAAGACACGTTTTTCAATACTCCTAATTATAAATAAAAATTACTCGCAAAATCAATCTCGACCGTGGAAAATAATCGTCAAAAGAAACAGGAAAAAGAGCATTGTCAAAAAATATCGCTTCGCAATCGACAGCGACGACTCCGTCTCCCATGCGAACCAGCCCAAAAAAGCGCCGCCTGGCGAGCAATCCGCGCATCGAGTCGTCGCTCTACAGCCCGCTTCGCTTAATCTCCGGGCGTCCTTCTAACCACAAGATGGCGTACGCCGTGCGACGCTACTTTTGACGTTGATGCGAGGGGGATAATAAGAAAGAAAAAAAAAGTCCCGAGGAAAAAAAAAACTCGAGAAAAAAAAATTTCTTCAATTAAACCTCAAACAAAATTGGGGGGTCCTCGAGGTAGTTCTCCAACAGCGTTAACTCTCGCGTTGGAGCCCGTGAGGTCGCGATAACTCGTGGGTTTTTTGCTCGAGGCGGAGAGGAGAATGCGGTTGATAGAGTTTCTCGGTAGCCGCTTACGTCAGCCAATCAGAATATCTATAACGACAAACGCAAATCGTACGGGAGGCACGAGGACCCGCTATTGGCCAGTTAACGAGACGACTATGGCACCGTGATGGAAGAACATGGCTGCGACGCAAGCCGAGAGCCAACAAAACGATGTAAAGCTGAGCGAAACAGTGAAATGCATGCAGAAACGTTCCCAAGTCAGTGGTAATAGTGCTAGTGTTAGCGTTAAGCAGCAGCTGGATAAAGAGCCGGCCGATAAGGGTTCCCGGGGCGCGGCCCAGCTGCTCAAGTATGTGAATCGGGACGGGGACTCAGGTTTCGAGATGAGTCAATATCGCGAGGACATTGGCGGACACACCGCTGGCGAGGTCAAGTCACCCCGGGAGGTCGTACAGACGACTCAGGAGACGACCGGCAAGCAGGAGGCTCACGACGGTGCGAGTCACACGCCTCACTCGGTTCACCCGTTCGGGCCAAGCGTGACGAGAGACTTCGCCGACGAGTATGCCAATAAACCGAACGAGTACGGATCAAAACAATTGTCCGACTATCCGGTGAAGCAGCAGCAACAGCAGAGCCAGCAGCAGCAGCACGCTCAGCAACAGCAGCAGGATTATCCAGTTAAAAATACCGATTTTCCGGGCAAACAGTTGGACTATCACGGCAAACAGTTGTCGAACGAAAGCGAAAGAGTGCATCCCTCGGACATGGACGATCACTACGCCGTGTCAAAGATCGAACCCCGTCTGGCCCACATCGGCCCGGGTCCGGGCAGCTTTCCCGCTCAGCCGAGATTCCTCTCCGGACAGAGCATCTCTCAGGCCACCGGACCCACCCCCACCCTCAATCAACTTCTACAGGCCACGAGCTCCGTTCATCGGTTTCACGCCAATTATCCCGGCATCGGCCCGGAGTCGTACCAGCAGCCCTGGCCTATGCAGAGACCACCCGTCGTTCCACCTGTTTATCCGCAGCCCGGGCAGCGACCTCCCCAGACGGTATACGCTCGTTATGTCTTATGGAGGATGTTGTTCAGATGTTTACGGGTCGTCATGGAATTGGGTTTTGACGACGATGATTTTTTTTTTTTTTGGTTTTTTTTTTATGAGGGGGTTGGGGCGTTGAGGGTGGAGGCGATGGTGACGATGAAAGTATGCCGGACTTTTGGAACGTAGCGGTGACGAGCGTCAATCTTGTCTGGGAGCTACGATTTTGGCTTTGAGATCGTTGAAGGATCACTGTAAAAAAAATTAGTAGGATATTTAATGTACCTGGGTTGGGAGTTTTTATGCACAAACTGGTATATTAAATTTCTGTTACGATTGCGAATGAAATATTAGAGTAGGGTATATTAGAGATTTTGAAAATTCTCTGCTTTTGATAATTTACTTTGATTTTACTGTGAAAGTACTTCGGATCTGATCATTTCCTTTAAGTTCACTGTGAAAGTCCATTGATTTTTCATTGGGATTGTAGATTAAATTTGATGTACGAGGTTTCACAAAAAAACTTTTCAGTTCGGTGCATTAAATTTACAATTTTTTAAAACATTGATGTTGCTGTAATGAAAAATTTGTATGAAATTTTGATGTGCCGGACTAGAAGTTTTTATGCGAAAAGTGGTATATTAAATTTCATGTACAAATGTGTAAAAATGAATGTGCAGCGTATTAATGACATTGAGAATACTTTATTTTTCAATAATTTATACTTCAATTTTACTATGAAAGTACTTTAATTGGAATAATTTACTTCAAATACAATGAAAACATATATTACTTTTTCATCACGATTGTACATTAAATTCAATGCATAAAATTTATGCAATAAGTTTTGCATAAAAACTTCCAGTCTGACACATGAAATTTAGAATTTTTTTTCAACAGTGATGGACAAATTTTTGCCGCAGCTTGTTCTGGAGTACATTGTAACAAAAGCAGTAAACTTAATGTACCGGACTTGAAGTTTTTATGCAAAAAGTGTTGCATTAAATTTAATGCACAATCGCGATGAAAAGTTAATATACTTCTTAATTTAAATCAAAGTAAATTATTAAAATTAAAGTAATTCCATATTAAAATTAAAACAAACTTTATTAATAAGTAGAATATTGCCTATGTTTGTAATCCGCTGAACATTAATTTTTCATCACGGTTGTTCATGACATTTATTATGCCAGTTTGTGCTCAAAATTTCTAGTTCGGTGCATTAAATTTCGTTCGAATTTTTTTTACTGTGCACACTGATTTATTATGCACATTTCTGCATTGATGTAATATCAAAAGAGTACGTCGCAGAAAACGATGTCTGTCCCGAATATTTATTTATTAATTTATTTGATTGTTTAGACGGGAAAAAATCCTTGTTACAAAAAAAAAACAACTTGTTATCTATTAAATTTGATGTAGAATAGTATAATCGGAACTCCAAAATTAACATTCAAAAGAAAATCTCAAGTCTTCATCCACCCTGACCAATACGCGTAGCATATGACGATTAATATCGATGAGATTTATGTTTACGTTAATACAGATTTAACATTAATGTAACATCAAAAGATTCCGTTGGAGAAGAAAGATATCCGCTTCGAATATCGATGAGAACACATTTCAAAGATTGATTGACGCGAAAACAAAGTTTCTTCGATGATTTCGACGATTGGTCAGAGAATTGTATCCCAAAAATACAAAATTCGGACAAAACATTGGCCAATCACTTCCCGAAGTTATGTGGATGCGAGGAAATCCTTGAAATATTTCAAGCCCATATTAGTCAAATTAATTATAACGTAATGTACATTAAGTCGAGTTTGATCTTCGACCGTTTTTCATCGGATCTTTATCTATTTATTTAATGTATTTACGGGTACTGCCCTTTTACATGTTTACAAGTAGCATTGCAGTTCATAATAAGGAACAGATCTTTTAAACCTTCGTATAAATCTTCACGTAACATTAACGCTTCCACCTACAATAGTGTAGATAAATATAACTAAAAATGTTAAAAATTTTGTATACGAATTCGCAGGGTTCGCCGAGGCTTCATCCCGGACCGGGTGGACCGAGTTCGCCGACCCCGATGCAATATCAACCGTACACAGCGCGTTATTCATCCCCGGCGAGGCCACACTCCCCGTACAGTCACCACCAGGTGAGTTTTCCACATTGAAACTGCCTAAGATCTCACGAACATCGTGGCGAACGATCCCGTTCTCGTGTCTGACGACGACGCTCCTTTCCACCTTTCAGATGAACTCATACGCCGCGCAAGCTGGTCATCCATCCACCTTGTATCCGGAGCAGCGAGGCTGGAACCAAGGAGGACCGCCAAATCCACCGCCGCCGCCTCCCAATCAAGCGAACTCCTCGAGTCAATCGCCGCAGCGCGCCCTTTCGCAATCACCGGCACCGCCACCTTCCGCGTCGCCCCAGCCACAACAACCCGGTCAACCACAGGTACACATCAATATCGACAAATTTTTTTTTTCGTAATCTCGGTTTTTTTTCTGGAGTTAACAAAAAAAAATGTTGCCTCTAACTCGAACGTTCGATGTATTTTCCAGAATTTTCATAATATGCAACGATCAACGACCCCTAATACTCAAGGAATCGATTCTGGGGTGAGTAACTCATTTGCGCTTCTGCGCTCCGCACACACCCTCGGACTTTCCTCGCGAATCCCCTGCGAAATTAACGCTACGAGTCTCTCGAAGTCTTTGGGAAGGAAAAGTTAATTCCGAATATTAACGCCGAATGGCTGAAATGAGCCTTCGGAGTTTCTTCGCGAATCTGCTCTGCAACGAACGCGACGATTCTCTCGAAGTCTCGCGAATTAAAAAATTTCAAATATTAACTCCGAGTGTCAAAAATTTGCTTTCGGAGTTTCTTCGCGAATCCCCGCCGAAATGAAGGCGACGATTCTCTTGAAGTCTTTGGGAAGGAAAAAGAAATTCCGAATATCAACTTCGAATGGCAAAAATGTGCCTTCGGAGTTTCTTCGCGGATTTTCTCTGAAACGAACGCGACGATTCTCTCGAAGTCTTTGCGAAAAAGAATTCCGTATATTAACTCCAAACGGCAAAAATTTGTCTTCAGAGTAGTTCGAGGCACGCTCGACGTGAATTTATTTATTAATTGAATTCCGGGTTTGCACTCAATTACAAGACTATTGTAAAGTCATCGAAAGTCATCCACACCAACATATAATAAAAAATGGCCAGAGTACAAGAATAACGTCTTACATAAAACCGAACTTAACTTACACAGGACAAAGCTTATTAAAATTAGGTATATTGCAACTTTTCCGCGTGCCGATTCGTGTTAAAACGCTTTAAGGTTTCTGGCTCGAACGCGAAGCAACGACAAAGTAGCGACTCGCGGAAGAAAAAAAAATGCCAAATATTAACTCCGAATGGAAAGAATTTGCCTTCAGAGTAGTTCGAGGCCTGCCCAACGTAAATGCAACGTTTACGCGTGACCATTCGTGTCAAACGCTTTAAGGTTTTTCGCGCGAAGCAACGACAAAGCATCGTTCTCACTCCGCCAGGGACAATCACTGAACGTAATCTGAAAGATGTACACTAATGAAACGCCGACGTAGCTCGAGAGTCACTCGCCGGCCTTCATTAGTGCTCAAACGATTCCGTTAATGACTTTTCCTCGGGACAGTGTCGCCTGCGAAACGATTTCTTTGCTAATTGATACATCCAACTGCCAAAGACGCGGCAACTCTTCTCCGTTGTCTTCCCGCTAGCGATATCGTGTTTCGTGTAGTCGCATTTTGTCCGCACTAATATTCTTATAAAAAAAAAAAAAAAATCATTTTTGATCTATTAATCTCGGGACCGCGTTAAATCCAACACCTGCCGATAAGTCGTGCGTCCCGTCGCAACAAAAGCAATTCTTAACCCTTCACCTACGGAATCCTTGTTCAACGAGGACCTTCAATTTGCGAAGACGCAACCTTCGCACGATTCGAATAACAAGTTGAAGCGCTAAAAAAAAAATCTGTAAAAATTCACAGACGTACCTTGAAGTGTTGTTTTGTTGGTATCACGGAAGAACGTTTATTACGAAAGTTCGTATCGCTTATGTGCTTAAAAGAAAGCATGGTCCGTCCTTGAAGGGTTAAGGCGTGAAGGGGTGAAGGGTTAAGCGATTTAACAACATTCCTCTTAAAAACCCGATCGTTTGCATCATTCTCATTACACAAAGTGAACATGGCCTGTCTATGCAATCCAAATTCCACGTAATCGAGGCGATTCTTTATTCTTTTCATAATTTTTTTTTTATTCCTATCCTGATTCATATGAGAATCAACAAAATCCGATAGACCTCGATCGGTCGCAATCATTCTCGTTACACTACAGGGCGAACATGGCCTGTTTATGGAATAAAATTCCAACGTAATCGAGACAAATCCATTCTCTTGTTAAAAAAAATCCTTATCCTGTATTCCACTGTTCCCGGATTACCTGGGTTACGTCTTTTGCCTTCGCAACTCATCTCACATCCATATTTGTTGCAGCCTATCAGGGCTCGATAACAAAAGCGATTCTTAAGAGATTCAACAGAATCCGATAAATCTCGATCGGTCGCATCACTCTCGTTACACTAAAGGGCGAACATGGCCAGTTTATGGAATCAAATTCCACGCAATCAAACGAATTCTCTATTCTTTTCATAAAAAAAAAATTCTATCATGCGTCCCATCATTCGCGTATTACCCGTACTGCGTCTTTTCCCTCTCGACACATCTCGCATCAACATTCGCTGAATCCTACCAGCCCGCAGTAACCAAAGCGATTCATAACAGATTCAACAAAATCCGATATAAATCTCGATCCGTCGTATCATTCTCAAAACCCTAAGGAGCGAACATGTCCAGTCTATGCAATCAAATTCCACATAATCGAGGCTATTTTCTATTTTTCCATTAAAAAAATGAAAAAAAAAGAATGGCCTATCGTGCGTGCGAAATACACGCGTTGTCGGGCCGCGTGGAAAGATAAAAAAAAAGAGAGAAGAAGATCGCAAAGAATAACGTCACAGGGATAAACCAAGCGAGCGTGAGAGAATAAGAAAAAGGGAGATAAAAAATAGCGAAGCTATCGTCGGTGGGAGTTCCACAGGCGAGGAGGGGCCGGAGGGGAAAGCGGGTGAGCGGGGCCGCGGGAGGCTGCGGTAACGGAGCGTTGTGTCGGCAGAGGAGGGGAGCATAGAGAAGAGCCCTCGACCGGCGGGGTGGGGAGAATCGTAGAAGGGACCTTCCACTATAGTTCGATTAGGGCGCGAGTTGCGCGGCCGCCGGAGCCCCAGATATTAGCGCCTTCCCTCCGTCCTCTCTTCTCTCTTTCTCGCCCTTCCAGTCCACTCGCCGCACATGCGAGAGAGAGTTTTCTCGTGCAGCCGTGCGACGGCCGACAGCGAGTGAGGGGAGGGGAAGGACAGAGAAAAGCGACGCTGAGGCACGAGCAGAGATCTGATCGGTAAATGTTACCGGTAATGTTACCGTAAAAATACAGTACGTGACCGCTTCGAAGATTACCACATTGGTAATAAAGTCGTGTAGTCTCATAGTGATTTAAAATATCACCAATACGCGATGAATTAAAAAAAAAAGTGTTACTGGTAATTTCACAACTACAAAACTGAAATTTACGATTTTCCAACCGGTAATGTTATATTTAAATAGGTAGATTTTATACGTTCTGACGAGGAGTTTATGAAATATTTCATGACTGGTAAAGTTCACACCTGGATAGATGATTTTTACCACTTTTTCCGGTAAATTACGAGAAACTTATGTGATCGTATTTTCAAAACGCAAGATGTTTAAAAAAAAAATTACGCCATAATACGGTATTTTTACGGTAATTGTACGAAATATTAAAATACCGGTATTTCCAAATTTCTGGGCACGAGTAGAGATGTGGGTGGTAAATGTGACATGTATTTTTTACCGTATTTGTAAAAAATCACGGTACGTGACTGCTTTGAAAATTACCACATTATTACATCGGCAATAAAATCGTATGGTCCCATAGTGATTTAAAATATCACCAACACGTGGTGAATTTTCAAAAAAATTTTACGGCAATATTGTAAAAAAAATGTGTCATTGGTCATTTCACGACAAAGGTGAAGTTCCAATTTTTCAACCGGTAATGTTATATTCAAATCCGTAGATTTTATACCTTTTAATGATAAATTACTAGAAACTTCTGACCGTATTTTCACACACAAGACGTTGAGAAAAAAAAAATTACGTCATAATACAATAAAACTAGTATTTCTACGGTAATTTTACGGTAATTTTACGAAGTATCAAAATACCGGTATTTCCACATCTCTACGTGCGACGGCCGACAGTGAGTGTGGGGCGGGGCGGGAGGGGAGGGGGAAGGACAGAGAAAAGCGACGCTGTGGCACGAGGCGAAAAGAGGGGGAAGGTTACAGCGTGGATTTTCTAGAGTGGGAGTAAGAGAGAGGGAGTGATGGGCGAGAGAGAGAAGGTTGAAAGAAGAACGGTCGACGTGTAGTCGACGTCGGGTCGTCGAGGCGAGCCAGCGAGAGAGAGAGAGAGAAAGGGCTTCGGCAGCGTGCAGCAGAGCGAGCAGAAACAGCGACGGGTATGTGAAATGCTGGCGGGATATCGCGCGGCGGGGCTCGTTCGTGGCGCCCGAGGGGAGAGAGAAATTCCCCCTCCCCTCCCCCCGATTTCTCCTCTCTGTTCAGTTTATCTTTCCGTCTCTCCTCCTCTCTTCTTATTCGGCTATATTCGGCGCCACGTTTCGTTCCGCCTGTCATTCGCTCGCCGGATATCAAGCGGTCTGTCGACGTCGCTGCTGCCGCTGCTGCTGATGCTGCTGGCTTGATCCTTGAAACATCGGAGATGTGTCTCTACACTGTTAGGAACAGAGCGCGGGACGGCCCGAGAGAGCTCTGCAAGCTTTCGATCGGGCAGACGAGGGGAGAAACTCGTAATCGATTTTTCCTTCGGACTACCCTTGTATATACATACATATGTATCTATAGATATATATATATATGTATGTATATATATACATGCGGGAGTTTTCGATTTTAGTGTTCGCCATATACGTACGGTGCGCGCGCTTGAGAATTTGGCGGGAATATTTTGAATGGAGATTCTTAGGGAAATTGTTAGATGTCGAGGATTGTTTCTGTTTGAGTTTTCAATCTGAAACACATAAGTTTTTCAATCTTTGGTGACGAGATCGGGCAGACTAGGGGAGAAACTCGTAATCGATTTTTCCTTCGCCCAACCCTCGTATATGTATATATACATATATGTATATATATGTATATACTCGAGTGGGAGTTTTTGATTGTAGTTCGGCGGATACATCGGTGCGTGTGCTCGAGAATTTGGCGGGAATATTTTGAATGGAGAATTTCTTAGGGAAATTGTTAGATATCGAGGGTTCATTTTGTTCGAGGATTAATTTTTTTTATCTTTAATGACTTTGATGAACAATTAATGGGGCGGTATATATATGTAGTAGTTTGTTTAGTCTCGGAGGTTAGGCAGGAGAGACACTTTATGTTTACAATGTTTTGACTAGCGTAGTTTTGGTCTCTCCGCCGCATGTAGATTATGCGATCGGGCGATAAACGGCTTATCAATAATAACAGAGGTAAACGCTCGGCCGTATCGATGTCACGCGAGTTTGTTTTCATTCATAAAAACAAATGCTATCTACGAGCGTTGTAAACGAGCTCGAAACTATAAATATCGTGAGTCATCGATGTGCCGAATGGGAAAACTTCGGCGTGTTTAATTCATCCGTTTTTATCGGAGGCTGCATTCGAAATGAATTTCTAATACGTTTGACACATCATACGTAACATCATGTTTTATTGTCCCACTTTTCTATTTCTTCTTTCAGACATTTTTATCACTCGTTGCATTCGAGATACATTTCATACATAATTATTTCACACATAATTATTTCACATATCATTTTTTTAAGAATCCTGTAACGTCACTTTCGGGTTGGAAAGCTTACTTTTAAACCGGAAGTGACGTCGCGCGGAAAAATTATGTTGTGACATAGTACGGTAAATATGTCACTTTCGGTTGAAAATTGAGATTATGAAACCCAGCGTGACATTTTCCAAAATGACATCACTGGCGCTCGAAAATCGAGATTATGAAACCGGAAATGACGTTTTCCAAAGTGACGTAACTTTCGGTCGAAAATCGTGATTTTGAAACCAACAGTGATGTTTTCCAAAATGACGTCACGTCCGGTCGAAAATCGAGACTTTGAAACCGAAAGTGATGTTTTCCAAAATGACGTCACTTCCTGTAAAAAATCGGGATCCTTAAACCGCAAGTGACATTATCGGGACATTTTTACTTGTTTTTCTCTGGAATTTACCTTGAATACAGTCAGCTGACATAATCGGATGAATTAAGGAACGCGCGGTTTTATTGAGATCTTTAATAATTTCGATCGACGTATCGTCGCCTCGAGCGAATTATTAAGACCGAAGTAAATATTCCGGAATCCAGCCAACGCGCCTTTTCGAAATAGCGCGGGGTTTTTATTCCTCGCGTCGTTTCGGTCAAAAATTCATTCGCCTCGCCGAGCGTTGCCGAGCGCGGCCGAGCATTGCCGAACGCTTGCCGCGCCACGAAAGAACGCCCTCCCCGCTTCGGACGCGAAATCCCAAAAGCCCGAAGTCCTCTCCGCGCCTCGGTGTAAAAACGGGGGGCCCCGCTCGCTGGCGGCTCTGTGTATCCTCGAGTTTGCACGGAGGGTCAAACCCAGAGCGAACAAAAAAAAAATAATAATTTTCATCTCGTCGATAAACCTTCGACGAAACAAACCCGACCGTCGTTCTCTTCCCCCCTCGTACACTCTCCGATCCGTCCACCAGCCACGATTACAAATTAACAATAAAACACTGTTAACATCGAGAGAAAAGAGGGAAACAAAATAGAGGAAGAAACGAACGAAAAGCGGCGACGAGCAACACCCTGGGTTATCGAGCTATCGATACACCATGCGCGCTCTCGAGTGCTACGGCGGTGGCTCTCTCGCCTACGGAGTGGCGTGAAGTGAAGTATGCTAGCGGTATAACGTGTATATATATATATATATATATATAATATAATATATATACATATATACAGTGTGATGCGAGGAGCGTCGGAACGGCGACTACGGGTGTTACGACCACGAACGATAGGCAGGATGTCAAAAGAATCGGGGAGAGCTACGTGTACCGCGTAGCAGGACCAAACGAACAAGGATAAAAAAGCACCTCGGGCCTCGTTGCAGAGATTAACGGAAAAAAAAAACATTATAAAAATTGAAGGCAAAAAAAAACACAACCGATCGAAATTTTTCCTCGACTGCTTCGTGTGAATCTGTGAAACGAGTAGGAACAAAAAAGAAAAAAAAAAAAGATTGCGAGATTCTCCGTCGTATGTTTTCGGGTGTGCGGGACCGCGGCCGGTGGGCGTAGTGGTGACTTTTTCCAATTTTTTTTTTTCTTCGACATAAAATATCCACTCTTCTCTCGGTGAACGGCTCGCGGACAACACGCGCACGGTCCGCGACGAGTGTGTGTGTGTGTGCGAGAGGAGGGAGACGGACATAATCCTCGCTCTTTGCGCCGATAAAGTGCGAGCGGGTGCGCGAGTGTGCGTCGCGTTTCCTGTGTGCGTGCGCGCGCGCGTGCGTGTGTGTGAGTGTGTGTGTGTGCGCGCAGAGAGAACACAGAAAGATAGAAATAGAGAGACGGAAAGTATGTGTACGATCGTCGATGCCGCCGCGTGCGAGTGCCTCGTTTCCGTCGTCTCAGGATGTGTCTCGAAAAAAAATCTGCGGCATCGACTTTTGTCCGGGACGTTCGCGCTCTCCTGCGGAATCGCCAGGCGGAGTCAGTTAAATTGAGTACGTGCTAAATGCGCAGCTAGCCTAGGGCTCTCTCGGGGCCTAGCCACGGGCCTCTCTCCGATGCTCCTCTCCGCAACAAAACTCTCCCCCGACGCTCTCGACGTTACAAACGCTCTCCGGACTATCGACTGAGCGAACCCAACGTAACAATCGAACGCGGACATTTTCGCCTTTTTTTTTTTTCCTCTCTCCCCACCTTGTTTTCAATATAAATATACATTTTTCCTCGAACGAATCGACGAGGCACGGGATTACAGAAAAAAAAAATAATATATATATCGAGTACATTTTCATTCGCAAGAGTCTTCTCGAGGCCGCGACGATGGAAAGACGGTCGACGTGTGTCGGGAGGATTGTTATGTGCGCCAGGCCAGTACGTCGGCCGCGAACGTCGTTGCCATTTTGTATCTCCGTAGGAAAAAATGTTATGTTAGAAAAACATACGAGTGCGGAAAGGTAAAAGGCTTCGGGTTTTTTCTACTGATATTCTTTTTTTTTTTTTTTTTTTTTTTTTTTAAACAATCGTCGCGAGTTTCAACGACGGGAGTCGCTTCTAACCTATGCCGTGCGAACGGCGAGACCGTGTGTGTACGTGTGCGCTTCGTGCCCAATGTTTTGGATAATAAGGCGAGGAGCGCGATCGTTCCGCTCGCCGCCTGGGCGTAATACGACTCCCTCTCCGACCACCTAACCTAGCAGATCTTCTCGTCGTGCATCTCGCGCGCGCAACGTACGACACACGGGCAACGAGATCTTTCGTCGACGTACGCGTTAGACGGTTTTTCATTCTCGAACCACCCCCCTCCTCCTCACCCCTCCGGCCGTCCTTTTCATTTTCCTTCCTCTCTTCGGTTTTTACTTTTGGCACTTTCGGGGTTTTGGTCGCGAAGCGATTCTCGGCAGGGCGAGAGATCGAGATCGCGAGAGAATCCGAAAAAAGACGAGATCGTCCAGGCGGATGCGGAGGTTCGTGGAAATATTTATGAAATCATTATTTCGTTCTTTTTTACGAAAAAATTATAATGGATGGGACGGAGCTGTGGTTTTTTCTGGTGGCTTCGGACGCAGCGGAGGAGTGACTTTGTTGCTCCGGAACGGCACGGAGAGCTGCGAACTCAGAAAGATCCACGGCTGTCGTGTGTCCGGAATTATTCTGTTTCGTGGATTTAAATTGATAACAATTTTTTTTTGTTAAATGCGGAAACAGTAAACTGCAAATGGGACGGAGCAGTTGGGTTTTTTTTCTCTGTTCTGTACGAAGCGGAGGAGTCGGACTTTGTTGTTCCGGAACTGCGGACGAAGAGCTGCGAATTTGGAAGATACGCGGCTGTAGAGTTGTCCAGAATTATTTGGCTCTGTACATTAAAAAAAAAGACTATTTTTTTATGTTATTATTCTTTGAATGTAGAAACGAATCTGTGAGTGGGACGAAAGATTTGTGCTTCTCTATTTGCTTTGAATGGATCGGCAGGGTAAATTGGTTGAAATTGGGCTTTCAATTAAATTGGCTGAGGTCGTTCCGTAACTGCAAACTTAGAAAGATCCGCTGTTGGGCGTCCAAAATTATTTGGCTCTGCATTTTATTTTTATGGTAAATTTCTCTTTTCTGTGTTCTTTTTGCTTTGAACGAATCGGAGGAGTAGATTGGTTGGAACTGGACTTTCGATAGAATTGGCCGACTAGCACTGTTCCGTAGTTCCGTACAAAAACCTGGGGATTCAGAAACTCCCAGCTCTTCAGAGAATTTTTCATGATTGTGATTTATTAAAAATTTTATTTTAATTCATCGATTTCATTTTTTTTAATTTTTGTGTTTCAGGAACTCTCTGGTCAGAACAGTAACGACAGTTCGAATGGACCTGCCGGTCCTGGGACTCCAAACTCCCAGGGGATGAGGCCTACCCCTTCGCCTACTGGATCTACTGGTTCTCGGTCAATGTCCCCCGCCGTTGGTGAGAATTTCTCCATTTTGTGATTTTTCTTTAACCCTTTCGGATGGTCGACCTCGCCGAGAGGTCGAGAACATCAAAAATGGAAAGTAACAAATTAATACAATTCTGTTAGTTCTAATTAATCGTGATTTTTTTTTTAGGCCAACAAAACGTTCAGATGCCTCCTCGTCCGTCGAGCAGTCAATCAGACGGTAGCGGCCCAGCACGCATGAGTCACTCTCCGATGACTACTCAAGGTCAGCGTTTTTTTTTGTTTCTTCTTCGCATCAATTTTTTTTCCTCAGAATTTTGCGAAACTTTTTTTTTATATGGAGAGAAATATATTCTGAATGATTATTTTCTGATTGCGCAGGAGGTTATCAACAGCCCTTGGGGCCTTCGCCGCACATGCACAGCTACAAGCTGAACAGCAGCGGTCCAGGGGTCGTTCAGCCGGGACCGGGGCCGGGCGGTCTGGGAGTTATCGGCCCTATGGGCGGCGGTATGGGATATTCGGGCGGCGGAGGGGCTGCGGGACAGCCTGGCGGCTATCCTGCCCAGGGTAACTACCCGCCGCCGCGGCCGCACGTCCAGTTTCCCCAGGGTTACCCTCCGCCTACGAATTCTCAGCCCCCTCCGAACAACCAATATCAACCCGCGAGACCGAACAATATGGTGCAATATCCCCCGTATCCGGTACGTATGACGGTTAAAAAACAAAAAAAAAAAAAAATTTTGGCAATTTTTTTTTCCCTGCTCGAGCCCAGACACTCGTTCCGTTAATTTGTTCATTAATTTATTTATTACATAACATTGCATAGGTCTATATAATATTTAGTATTCTATATAAGGATTCTGTAATAATTGCACAGCAAAGAAAATGCATATTCAATGTAGCGTACTCGAATTTTTAATGCAAAAACTGGTATACAGTTCAATGTACGATCGTGACGAAAAATTCGTATACTTTCGCAGTAAAATTCAAGCAAATTGTTAAAATTGCTTATTAAAAATGTTAATTGTTAAAGTATTTTCTACAGTTTTAAATATACTGTACATTAATTGTCCATTGCAATTGTACATTAAATTTAACATCGCAGAATATGCATGGAAACTCTGATTTCGATGAAAAAGTATATTCATTTTTCATCGCAGTCGCACATTAAATGTAATCTACCATAAAAGCTTCGCTGCATTAAATTTCAATTATTTTTTTCACAATACACGACTATACGAACTCAAAGATATCTGCACAAGACTAAATTTCATAAAGTTACAACGGTCGTCTCTGCATCGCACAAACTTTGCTCGGGGAAATTTAGCGAATAAAATTTATTTCGAATATTGAGAGAATTTAGGGAATTCAATTCTACAAGTGAACAATTTTTTTTCGTTCATAAAGCAGTGCATCGACACTTGCCGAAGATGAAATTGGACCCCGTGAAAATACCTTTATAGTCAGAGGACTCTCGTTGACGGGTTCGTTGAACTTGTTTTTCGTTTCAGCATAAAATGGCATTCAACAGCGTACCACCGGGTATGCCGCCGAGTCCGGGTCCCCCGCAAGGTTACGGCGGTGCTGGTGGCGGGGGTTTGGTGCCCCCGAGCACTCCGGGAATGGTCGGGATCGGGAACATGGGACCGCCGGCCAGCTCGATGGGTCCGCCGCCTCCTTCGCCAAATCACGTGAGCAATCAGCCACCCCCGCCGACGAGTACCGCGGTACCACATCCACATCCTCCAGCGGCGACACCACCGCTCAACCACGAGGGTAGTCCGATGCCACCGCCGAGCACCACTCCCAACTCTCATCCGGCCCCGGCACAAACTCCCACCAGCCACAGTTCGGCTGACCTCGGGCCCGAGACTTCCAACGACAGCGGCATAACTACGACGGCGTCAGGTAAAGTCACGCCGAATTTACACTTGGATTAACCTCGAGACAGTCGAAGTTAATCTCGGATTTATTTGCTCGTCGCTGTTCAGCGAGTTTGACTTTTACTGGTCGTGAGAAAAGTCTTAAAATTATGTTTGTTTCTTTTTTTATAAATGAAAGGAGTTAATCGTCAATTTGCAGGCACAACGGCTATCAATGTCACGTCTACTTCGAGCGGCACGGTGACGTCGGTGATAACGACGGGCCCGGATGGCACATCCATTGACGAAGGTTCCCAACAATCGACGTTGTCAAACGCATCGGCTGGTCGGTTTATAAAGAATTTCGTATTTTTTATTGATTTTTATTACACTGGAAAGTGTTTCGTTACGAAGGCTGCGTTAATTTCATTCAAATTGCATTTTTGGAGGATGTTAAGGTAGCTGCACGAAACACTGGTCAAACGAGTACTAAGTTTTCACGATTGTTTGTCCAAAATGTTGTAGATTTATTAACAATAATGGAAGTCTTTATTAATGCATGGGTTCTCTATCAAGGAAACTATCGATAACGACGTTTTAGCAAATACATAAACTGACAAATGGCAATTTGAGGAATACGATACATTTCCTTTGAGGTTTTTCAAAAAAGAATCCTTATATTGCGACCAATTTTATTGTACCGCGGCACATTTTGTTCTTGACACGTTGTTCTACGCATTCACCATTTTTTTTTAAACAGTTTCGGCCGTTTACAAATGAAGGCAGTTTACTATCAACGAAATTTGCATTTACCACTTGTTCTTGCAAGACCATCGTGATTAATATTCCTCTTGGTTGACAACACATGCAATAATACAAGTCTTCAATCTGGGAAACCAACGATGTTTTTGCAAATACATAAACTGACAAATGCCAATTTCCATGACAATACATTTTCGTTGAGTATTTCAAAGAAGAATTCTTATTTTTCAACCGATTTTAATGTACTTCGGTTCATTTTGTTTCTCAAACGCTGCTCTACGATTTCACCGAGTAGATTTTAAAAACTATTTTTGGCAGTTTAAAAATGACAGAAATTTGTTTATGGGGAAAAAAAATTCACCGGCTAAACAATGGCTCGAGTTGTCAAACGACCAAACCCATATTAAATCTGCTTGGCGAATTCGTAGAGCAAAGTTTAAGAACGAAAATGAGCCGTGGTACATTAAAATCGTTAAAAAAATACCGATGTTACTTTGAAAAAGCGCAACAAAAACGTACTATCATGGAAATTTACATTTACTACTTGTTTTCTTGCAAGATCGTCCCGATTAATATTTCTCTTCATTGTCGATACATGCAATACTACAAATCGACCTCCCCTACTGTCAATAAATGCATACAATTTTTGATAAACAATTGTAAAAATTTAGCACTCATTTGACTACTGCGCCACGTAGTTGTTACCATGATAATCAATACATAAAAATATATATATTTTGGACAATAAATATAAGTCGATATGACTAAAAATTGCAGCTTCCGGTGAGGATCCCGCGTTCACGCCAAAGTCTCGCAAGGATATCATAGGAGGATATCACAGTCACCCGGCTACGCCACAAAGTACCGTACCATCGCCCGGAGCCGCTAGCATCAATTCTATTCACGAAGAATATCCCGACATAAACAGTCCCAGCTGGCCCCGCACGCCCGCCAGCCCGGTACGTAATTTTTTTTCTCTCACCCCAGCTCTCTGTCTTATTTATCTATACAATAATCAAGAGAAAAAAAAATCGTTTTTTAGACTGAATTTGCTTCGTACTTCAATTATATCTTCTCACTATTGTCTCGCATGCGTACAAGAATAATTTCAGCAACTTGTCGATGCTGAAGCGTGAAAAAGAGAGCAAAAAAAAAAAATTTTACCATGTGTATTATTGTATGAATATGGATTTTCAATATTTTCGTGTTTTACAGGTGTTTAACAGTCATGTGCCTCAAGACCCGTACAGATCTAAGGTTATTTTTTGATTTTTTTTTACGATAAAAATTAATCGCTGTAAAATGCCACGAGGAATGCCATTATAGACGCTTAGTCGCTTCGTCCGTACGATTCGTCGTTCCATTTGCACTTCACCTATTCTCGTTCGTCTTTGCTAACAATTTTTTGCTAACACCGACCATAACTTCACTGGCTGAATAACCGATCGTACGTTAATTGAATAGAATAGAGTAGAATAATATAAAATAAAATCAAACAACACTATTTTATTTTATTCTATTCTATTCTACATTAATCGTTTAAGAGCTTACGCCACAGCAAATGGGTAAAAACCTATGCATATTTCGTGATTTTTGTTCTCGGTAAATATACGCTGTATCGATTTAAGTTTTTAGGGTGGAGGAGGATATATTAAAGAATATTTAGGAATTTTTGATTCCTCATAGTGGAAGCTTTTTCATTCAATTTTGTTGTTATTATGTATTTTTTTTATCGGTCAGCGTCAACAATTTTTTTTCGTTAAGTTCCTTTGCGCTTTACCCGATTTCAACTTGTCATTTCATTAAACACAAAAAATGTTTATTGTTTCTTAACAAATTATAAAGCGGTCCTTAACGAGGGACAACAATTGACAAAATTGCGGCCATTTGAAAATACGTTGATTTTTACCCATTTTTCAACACTGAATAATTTTTTTAAAGTATGAGACCGTTAAGGACTAAAAAATCTGTTGAAGTATACCGGTACGGATTTTCATACAAATCCATCAAGTCATTTTTAAGATGTCAGGGATACCGATGTTTAAAATCACGTTTTGAGACAAACGCGTTCAAAGTTCGGCCGCTGCTCGGGCTTTCCGTGCAGCTCCTCATAACGGTCTTTAACTTTTGTAATTCGTTGAATTTCGACATAAAAATTTAACACAATATTCTTGACACCATAAACTATTAGGAAAAAAGATCGAAATTTTACTGTGGCGTAATCCATTTAACTGATCAACGGTAAAAGTCGTCATCGACGTCGTGCGAATTCCGATCGCACGGGAAAATTTGTAAAATCAATTTTCCGCACTGATTCAAACAGGTGTTTGAATTTTGAGGAATACCTCGAGTGTGCATGCTGACAGGAGGGCGAGAGATTCTGGATTCTTTACGAGCAGTAAACGTTGCGTGGCCGCTAAAGAAATTATCAGAAATTCACTACCGGCAGCGTTTATTGATCGTAAAAAAGAAAGTTCTTTAACGATTCACTTTATTCCTCGAAGGGTTCTCTTTAGTTTCTTGTTAAACGTGCATGGTTCATATTATCATGGTTTTATTATATCGTGTCGGATCGGCGCGCATTTCGATCGCACGGCACGACCTCACGTTTCGTAATCGACGGAACAACAAGACATTGCATGACGCATGTATCACCAGTGTACGCACACGAACCTTAACACCTAATCTATGCCCAGGTTAAATTACATCGTTCAGTAATCCGCTGAGATGGGTAAAAAATAAATATTGCACATAATATAATTTTTTATTTTAATTTTTTTATTTAAGTTTTTTAATTACATTTCTATCATTCATCAAATCTTTGCATTCACTGATCCGTAATGTGACAGTTTATCCATCTTTTTATAAATCTTATGTTATCTTTTATATCTCAATTTATTTACCATGTTTTTACATGCAAAAATTATCGTTTGCTCGTCTCCGTTAGCTCGAAAGTTTTTTCCCAAATTGTCGTGTTGCACGTTTTCCCGTCCGACAATGTACAAATTAATCACCTCCGCTAGAAATCATCCGTCGCTCGATCCTCGGCTGTATCGAAGTTTGAAGGATGGAGGGTGAAAGGAAATGTGTTGATAATCGTCGTTTACAGAAACCGGACAGTTTGGCAAAGCTGTACGAAATGGACGACTCGATGGAACGAAGAAGTTGGTTGGACAAATTGGTAGCATTCATGGAGGAACGAAGGACGCCGATAACCAGCTGTCCCACCATCTCCAAGAACCCCCTTGACCTCTTCCGTCTATATATCTACGTAAAGGATAGGGGGGGCTTCATGGAGGTATGCAAGGTGCAGTGTAGTTCCATCTAGCCCTCGGTGTCTTCTCGTTTTTTATCTCGTCTGTGTATATATATATTTATATTAACATTTTTTTATATATTTTTTTTTACATTTTTCTTGCTCGATGTTATCCACGAGGTGTCTCGTAAAAATTGCTGATAAGATTTTTTTTTATTTGTTTTTTTTTTCCAAATTTCCGTGTTGTGTATGCGCGTGGCTGGCCGCGGGGCGGCGCGACGGTCGTGTTCGTCGCTGAGGCCCGCGGTCTGGGACACCTCGGTGACGCGCTTCTTTATTCGTTTGAACGCACGTTTTTGTGCATGATATACAGATATCTGAATTTTTTTGAACGTTCCGTTTAAAATAGTTTATTTTCTTCCATGAAAAAAAAAAGAAAATTACGAAGAAAAAAAACATGATCCGAAACGAAAACGAAGAAAATGCTCTTAATTCATCATTCTCTTGAAGTAGTTGTACTCTCGACACTCAAGGTGTTTGGAAACACCGTGCAAACTACGAACCCCTGGGTGCTAAATGGAATTATTCTATTGTTCAGAGAAGATAAAGATTTTACGATAATGTGTCAATGCGATGACGGTAATCTATTTAGAATATATATAGCATTCTTCCGATGACTAAATTGTTGCATGAGGTTTTCCGTTTTTTTTCTCTCTATACATCGCGAAAGAGATTGCAAAGAAAAATCGTCTCTATGCATATGCATACAAAAAAAAATTAAAAATCAAAGTCACTTTCGATTCTTCTTTCGAGTATAATTTGACGACAGTCTGTCAATCGATTTGCGATTACCTGTTGTATGATTTTTATTTTCTTTGATATATTTCGAGTTTAAAAAAACATATATATTTTTATATATTATTTTTATATTTGTCTTGGATTCTTGGAGTATTTAGATGAAAGTAGATTGGTTACCGATAGCTCTAGAGGACTAAGACGCTTTTCCATAGGTCACGAAAAACAAGACATGGAAAGACATAGCAGGTCTTCTGGGCATCGGCGCGAGCAGCAGTGCGGCATACACGCTGAGGAAGCATTACACGAGGCACTTGTTGGCGTACGAGTGTCACTTCGATCGAGGGGGCGTCGACCCGCAGCCGATAATCAATCAGGTCGAGGCCGGCTCGAAGAAGAAGGGCGCAAAGGGCACCGCGTCGGTGCCCTCGCCAGGCAAGTACCCTTTTAATTTTGCCTTTTCCGCCGGACAAAAAAAAAAACAACATTTCTTTTCCACCCGATTTTTCATCCCGTGAATCCCGCATCCTTTGCCACAAACGTTCCGGCGTTAAATCGAGGGGCCCCGTTTTTTCGTCTTTGCAGGGTCTTCTAATTCCCAAGACTCTTTCCCTGCAGCCGGATCGAGTAGCGCATCGATGGACGGCTACGGCAATTACCAGGGCAACTACACGGCTGGCAACCAGGGCGGACCATCCTCCGAGTACACACCACCGCCCCCGAGGCCGCCGAGTCAGAGCAGCGCCCCCTCGTCTCATCAAGGTTTGTGGAAAAATTCGTCGATCGTCGCCCAGCCTCTCGATCACGGTAGAAACCTTTCCGATAAAATTTGCCGACAGAAATGCGATCGTTTTCGGAGCGAAAGTAAATGTAAAATATCGTTCGATGACTCTGACGATACACCTTCAAAAAATGTCCATGACTATCTAACAGAGCTGGGCAGTTTATTTTTAAAAACTTAGTTTATAAATAAATTCCATAAAAAAGAGAAGGTGTCGCCTTTTCGTTTTTCTCATTAAAAAGATACGATATCGTTATAAACTTTTTTTGGTACTTTTTATGAAACATTTTATAGATTTTTTTTTTGTTTATGAAAAAAAGTGAAGACGATAAAAAATGCCGTCAAAACGAGGAGTTACGAAAATTTCAGTAAGAGATTTTGTAGAATAAATTTTTGCGGTAAACTTTGACCGTTTAAATTTTATGGAATGTAAACATTTTTCAATGGTTCGAAAAAAATGTGCAATGTAATCTGCACATGGCTTCCTTATTTATTACAATTTTGCGCATAGCTTCTTCTGTGAGGAAGCCAAAATCAATCAACGAAGTTTCTCACAGAGAAAACTATCCGCAAAATCGTAATAAATGACGAAACCATGTGTAAATCACATTGCACCTTGTTTGTTGAAGTCTATACAACGCTTAACGCTACGAACCTAATTGTAAAAGTACGTTGAAAAAGTGTTTGAGAAATACTTCGAGTACAAAAAGTACTTGAGAAATACTTCGAGTAAAAAAATTACTTGAGAAGTACTTCGACTACAAAAATTACTTGAGAAATACTTCGAGTACAAAAAGGGCTTGATACTCCAAGTACTTGACACATTTTGTACTTGAAGTATTTTTTGGTACTTTGCCCAGCTCTGTAGAATTTCATACAACAAATTTGAATCCGAAATCTGAATCCGCCTGGTATTTACGAGAATGTTCGATTTTTCAGGGATGCAGCAGGGAAATTATCAGAACGCCGGCTCGTATCAGAACTACCCGCAGGACCAGTACATACGGCCGCCCGGAGCTTCGATGAATCAGCAGGGAGAATTCAATCAACCGTACACGCCACGATCGCATTATCCGCCGTACGTGCCAGATGCCGATAGGTAAAGCGTCGCGCTTTATTTATTTTTTTCCCCAAGCCACGTTAAGTGCAATTCGATTGGATCCTTGAAATAAATTATTGTGTTTAACTTAGGGGGTACCCGGGAGGCAACATTCCACCGAACAGCGCCGGTAGTCAAGACATGTACAACAGGTACAGCGGCGGCCAGCAGCCGGCCGGATACCCTGCGGGAACATCACCCGGTGGTCGGACCACGAACTACCCCTCCGCATCGCAAAGTCATCCACCGAACGCGCCCCAACAGCCATCCACGAGTCAACCGTCTTCGCCCGCGCAGTCGCCAGCAACGCCTACGTACTCTTGTCCACAGGATTATTATCGGCAGGAACAGGTTTGTATTTTTTGGTATTTTTTACACCACCGACAAATATACTTCGTTCCTCGGATACCTAAAAAAAAAATATTGACTATTTTTAATAAATTCTTTTACATTAACCTTTTGAAGCACGGTATTACCTCTTTGAATTCAGAAAAGAATGCATTAATAATCAGCCGATGTATTTGAAACTTCGTACTTGTAATAAATCAAAAATAAAATATATGCTTCAAAGGGTTAAGACAATGCGTTCTGTGTGCGAACTCAGTGATATCGAAATTAAATAATACTTATATTAGTTTTTTTTAATTTTTAGTTTATCTTTGTTTTTCGGTGATTTGCGATTTGTATATATCGCATGTATCTCGTACTATGGCTTACCAACCAACTGTGTATTTTAGGCGACAGTTTTGTCCTGCCGCTCCTGCAATTTGGCTCTGCCCGTATCCATGCCAATAAATGAATAACTAAATAATATTTAATTTTTCAGGGTGGTTATGGAGCGCCTGCAGGCAGTCAGATGTACCCGTCCGGTGGAGCGACAAACAAAAATATGCCGCCCCCGCCGCCGGGACCGACACAACCGAGACGACATCCGGATTTTGCCAAAGACCCGCAGTATCCTCAGTATAACCAACGACCGCCCTATCCAGGTTAATAATTTCCTCGATGGATCGCGAAAATCTTTTTATCTCGATGAAAAATTAAAAACCAAAGAAACAAAAAAAAATGATAAGATTTACAAAATTTGTAAAATTTATTCGAGATAAATTTGACAAAAGGGAAAAAACGAAAGAAACAAAAAAAAAATTGGATGATTTAGAAAATTTGATACTTGAGACATTTTTTTTTATCTCGTTGATACAAAAACGAAAGAAGCGAAAAATAAAAATAACATTGCACGACTTAACGAAATTGGTTAAATTTCGCAGGCTGGCCAGGCACTACCAACCAGTATAACAGCGGTAGCACGAACAACAGGGTTCAGAGCTATTCGAGTCAGCCAGCCCCGCCGCAATCTCAGCCGCCGCAACAGCCACCGGCACAGCCTCCGGTCGCCGCTGCACCTTCCGCATCGCCGACAGTCTCAGCTCTGACCAACAGTCAACAGTGGGGAAATCAACAACCCGCGAGGCCATCATCGCAGCCGAGCATAAACGCTATACCGCATGCACCACCGCCGTGGGATCATCGGTACCCGAATCCACCATCTTCTCTGTATCCGCCACCGGGATCGCATCAGGTTTGTTTTAATTTTTTTAATCATTTTTTTTGTTCAGTTTCTTATGTTCCGATATTCGAGTATGGACTCGTAAAGCGTGCGTTCTTGAATGCAGTTCTGCAGTTGTGCAGCTGAAATCGGCTTTTTTATATTCCAGTCTCTGTTCGGGGTTTAGTTTTGACATAAATCTGCTCTGATAAACGTTCTTTTGTTGTCAAAATCCATCAAATGTATCTCCCGGAAAGAATCGGATGTAGCGCTGATAATTTAACAAAACCCACCCGAATTCGGGTATATTTGCAATTTATCCACATGAAAACGCAGCTGAAATATGCCTTCTTATATTCCAGTCTGCTCTTCCTTCGGGGTTTAGTTTTTATACAGATCGGCTGTGAGCAGCGTTCTTTTGTTACCAAAACGCACCAAATGTAACGTTGGTAATAACAAAAACCCACTAGCAGTGGAGATTCACAAATAGAGGAAGGCGTAACTGAGCAGATCTGCATTTAAGAACGCATCCGAATAGCTCCAAGCTTCAGCTTCGAATTTATTTATAATTTTTTTTTCTTAACATACATCGATTTCTTTTAGGTAGGCAATCGTTGCCAAAGCTCGGATCGTTTATTAATTCACACCGTTATGAATTTTTCAGAGCCAACTCAGTATGAATCCGATGATAAATCAACAACCGACACCCAAGAGAGAAATGACATTCCCTGCCGACAGCGTCGAGGCTGTTACGCCTTTGCTGTACAAGAGGCGCAAGCTTGCCCGCGCGGACGTTGCACCCGTCGAGGCATGGCGCATAATGATGGCCCTGCGCTCAGGACTTCTCGCCGAGAGTTGTTGGGCTCTCGACGTCCTCAACATACTTTTGTTCGATGATTCATCCGTAAGTTCGCCACGAATTAGCCAATCTTCTTTAAAGAATTAGCCACAAAGCTATCCTTATCTCTTCCATGAAAATTCATTAAATATCTTCTGCATATGAGGCGTTCCACGTCAAGTCGAACCGCCCAAAACCCTGACCCTGAAAGTTACTGATGTTGTAGTATTATACAGTGTTGGTATCCGGAATTTTTTGCAGATTTTTATCGGCTCTCGTTTTGAAGTTAGCTGATAGGCGTGCTAATATTAAAAATTATGTCTCAGAAATTTATGGTCGTACAAAAAAACTTAGTGTACAAAAAATAAGGAATTTTTTGAATGAACTATATTCGTAAATATTTTCAAAATTTTCCAAGTACAAGAATCTTAAAAAAAAGAAAATTCGTGTTTTTTTTAACATTTTCAACAATATGACTGTGCATTTTGCTTAAAATTTCGCAAAATCATGTTGTTTATTGTGGAACAATATGTGTAAATTTCAAAATGGGATTGCGGTCTGCAGGCGTCTAACCATTTTTTTACAGTACCTATAAATATATCTTACTAAATAAAAATTGTTAGACGCCTGCAAAAATGGAACGTAATCCCAATTGATTCTGAAATTTATACGTATTGTTTCACACTAATAAAAGAACATTCTGTGAAATTTTAAACAAAATGCACAGTCATACTTGTTGAATATTGAAAAAAAGAATCTTCAATTTTTTTTTTTAATACCTCGTACCTGGATAATTTTGAACAAAATGTACGAAGATATTTGATAAAAAATCGCATCTTGTAGACGACCTTTTCTTACTATCAAAATTTTCCGAGATATAATTAATTTTAAATACTAACACGCCAATCCGCTAGGTTGTAAACGAGAGTGTATAAAAATCTGAAAAAAAATCCCAATTACCTACCCCATACAATACCACAACATCGCGAACTTTCAGCTTGATCTAACAGACTTCCATCTTGGTTCGCAGAACGCCGGATGCATAGTCCGTTTAATTTCAACCTCCCTTCCACAATCGCACATAATCGCTTCAGAATTTTTCCTCGTCAATAATCATTAACATATCGTTGTCCCACAGGTGAGTTACTTCGGACTGACTCATCTACCTGGCCTGCTCGACGTTCTGCTCGAGCATTTCTCGCGTTCGTTATCGGACATGTTCGAGTCGTCGACCGTCGAGGAGGATCGATACTGGGGTCAAACGCCGGACGGTCCGGAGGTCGATCTCGGTATAGTGACGCGTCCGATAGACGCTGAGGATCGTACAAAGTTGTTAACTACCTCGAACTACACCTTCCTGTCGCGACGGGGAAGGCCGGTGAAGATGATCCCTCGCGACGACGATCTCTTCGTCCTCGACAACCGCAGACAGTGGGATCACCAGGACTGCGATACGGACGTCGAGCCGTGGCAGGTCGACAGTCACGCGACAAAGTACATAATGACGTGCTTTCAATCGGAGATCGGCATAGCGCCGTTCGCCCGACACCTCAGGGACGAGAAGCCGCCGTTGCTGCAGAAGGAGGTCGACCACGCGGAGTCGAAGGACGGCGACAAGGACGACGACGCCCAGCCGGACAACCTCGAGTCGTCGAGCAAGTACGGCGACGCGTTCGACAAGCCGAAGGAGAACGGCGAGCGCAAGCAGCAGCAGCAACAGAACGACAAGAAGAAAAAGACGAAAACACTCAGTGACGTTCTCTCGAGGATCAAAAAAGAGCCCGTAGAGATGAACGACCTCGGCAGAGAATTGTTCGAGAAGAAGAACGACGGCGCCAAGAAGGACTGCGAAACGGACAGCAAAGCGAACAACAACATGGGCGAGCATTTCGTTGAATTCTCGAAGGTCGACGAGGACTCCTTTCCGACCCACAACGGTCTATCGGACTCCACGAGTACGATAGACTCCGATAAGCGCGAGATCAAGCTCGAGAACGACGAGGAGAGCGAGACGTGCATCGCCGCGAGCGACGACGCGGAGGGACCAAGATTGAAGATAAGAGACCCAGCCGGCACGCTCAAGAGGAGACGGATAAGCGACTACGAGGACGAGAGTTACTCGAGGGACGAGGCCAGTCTCTATCTCGTAACCGAGTCGCAGGACAGTCTCGCCCGTCGCTGCGTCTGCCTCTCGACGATACTGCGAAACTTGACTTTCATACCCGGCAACGAGACCGAGTTCGCGAAGAACGTCACGTTTCTCAGTTTGCTCGGTAAGCTCCTGCTGCTTCATCACGAGCATCCCGTCAGAACGCAGAAGACCCGCAACTACGATCGCGAGGAGGACGCCGACTTCGCCGACTCCTGCAGCAGCCTGCAGGGCGAGAGCGAATGGTGGTGGGACTTTCTCTATCACATACGCGAGAACGTTCTCGTTATGGCAGCTAACATCGCCGGGCAGACCGACCTCAGCCAGCATCCGGAGGAGATATCGAGACCGGTGCTCGACGGTCTTCTGCACTGGGCCGTATGCCCCGCCGCACACGGCCAAGACCCCTTCCCCACCGTTAATCTAAACTCGTCCCTCTCGCCGCAGAGACTCGCCCTCGAGGCGCTCTGCAAACTGTGCGTCACCGAGAGCAACGTCGATCTCGTCGTCGCGACACCGCCTTACTCGAGGCTACAGAGACTCTGCTCCGTACTTACGAGACTCCTGTGCCGCAGCGAGGAGCAAGTATTGCGCGAATTCGGCGTTAATCTATTGCACTTCTTGTCCGCCGCGGACAGCGGCGTCGCGAGGACGATCGCACTGCAGACACCGTGCGTCGCGCTACTCGTTGCCTTTATCGAACAAGCCGAGAGCAGCGCTCTCGGCGTTGCCAATCAGCACGGCCTCGCCGCCCTCCGCGACAATCCCGAGTCAATGGGCACGAGCCTCGACATGCTCAGGCGGGCGGCCGGCACGCTGCTGAATCTCGCTAGGCATCCCGACAACAGAACTTTACTGCTGCAACACGAGTCACGACTCCTAGCGCTCGTTATGAGCCAGATACTCGATCAACAAGTTGCCGCTATCGTCGCACGTGTTTTGTTCCAGTGCTCCAGGGGTACGTAACTCGTCGGGTAAATTGCGTCGCGCGCGCGCTCGCGCGGTTATGAAAAATGAAATGTTAGTTTCGCAATGAAATTATACGCAACGCCCGCCCCGACCCTCCCCGAATTTGCCCCCCCTGAATAAAGAGAGATGATTAAAGAATAATGAAAAACAACAACAACAAAGATCGAAACGATGAAACGGTAACGAAGAGACGAAAAAAAATATATAAACACTCGAGAGTTACGGACATACCGTGGAGGTCGCGAGTGAAACTAACTGCGGTGAAAACTCGAAAATAAATAAATAAAAAGTGAGAGAATTAAAAAAAATAATAATAAATGATAAAAAAAAACGAACAAACGAGTGGATGATTACTCGTTGCCCCCCTTGGCCCGGACCCCCCCACACCCCCAAAAAAGAACCCTTTGACTCCTTCCACCAGGAAGCCCCGCCCTCCCCCCCCCACTCTACCCCCCCACACACAAGCAGTGCAGTTGTAGTTTTATATCGAGTTACGGAAATAACAAATAAATAAATAAATAAAAAAAGGTAAAGAATAATTAAAGAAAAAAAGAATAAATGCTAATTATCGGTGTTAGCGCATTAGGTATACGCATCGGTGTGTGGTGTTCACCATTGGGTATACCTTCCATTTTGTGAATTGGAAGAAAAAAAAAAAATAATATCGATAGTGTAAGATATTTCATAGTTAATGAAGATAAAAAACAAAAAAAAAAACAAAAAAATGACAAAAAAATACACAGATTAAATAAGAAAAAAGTAAGAGACTTGAAAAAGCGAAACAGCATCTGCATAATAATATATAAAGAGAAGTAAAAAAAAAAAGTAATGAAACAAACAAAACGAGCGAAGGTGACGATGTTGACGAGGAAGATTTAAAAAAAAAAACCCAGAATGAAAAAACTGACAAAGTAAGAAAAAATACCCAATTGACACGACGAACCTCTGATGGTGCGACACGGAATGAAAACAAAAAATTATAATCGAAGAGAATAAAAAAGCAAATGGATAGATCGACGGAGCCGAGAGAGAGTGGGAGAACGATTGAAGGAGCGTCGATGAAACTTGAAGGCGACGATTATATAAATATTATTAATAATATAATGCAAATTTTTATATTTGCATGTTTTTGTGCTGTAATTAGCGAGTAATTAAGATATTTTGTAGATAACATACACTTCCATTGAATCTTATTCGATTTGCGTCTCGCTGATTAATTGAGCGGACGCGAGTTGTGCGCAGACGCGGATCTAAGCGTGGGCCGCTGATTCACTAAAGTCTCACCTTTAGAAAGAAAAAAGAAAAAAAAACCGACAACAAGCAGAAAAACAATACCACAAGGAAGAATTAGAGAAACGAGCGTTAGGGAGAGAATGAAAGGACGAGAGAAAGATGAGAGAATAAAAAAAAAGAAATATACACATTAAATGAAACGCGAAAGATTTGACGGAGCGCGCCGGCGAGAGGAAGGCGTCGGCGTTGCTAAATTGCGAAGAAGATCGAGAGTGCGAATAGAAGAAACAACACAGACAAAAAAAAAGAATATTAAAAAAGAAATGAAAAACTGATGTGTGATACGTCATTGCGCAGAGAGGGGAGGTATCGAGGGGTCGTGCGTGTATGCGAGATTGCGTGTGTGCGTGTGAGAATGCACGTGAGTGCTTGAAGGATGGGGATTCGGTGTAACAAGATAAAAGGGAGTGGGGACAGTGTCTGTAAAAACAAAACAAACAAAAAAAATAAGCAGTTCAGGGAAGTAGGCAAGCGATTATATTCACTTGAGTAATTAAAGAGAAGAAAAGCAAACAGAAAAAAAACAAACAAAAAGGAACACATTAATTTACTTCTTTCTTTTTTTCATACAGTTTCTCGATTCTTTTGTAAGATAGATTGTGACGAGGGGGGAGTGAATTGCGTTCGGGGAGTCGATGATCCGAAGAGGCTCGCGATCGATGGGAGACGCTTTTACTTATTAACGATAAAAATCGGGCTCCAAGATATTAAAAGTCGACTCGGCGTATATGAATTTCGATCTCGGACGGGGGAAAAAAATTAAAAAAGTAAACAAACGAGAAACAAAAGAAAAAAATGAAAACCACATTGAGGCGAAGGCGTATGAAAGTTTGTCTATAGAAATCCACGCAAGAAAAAAAAAATAAATAAAATAAATTCGCGGTCTCGCCGTGTGTGGTTTTATTATATATAAACGGTTTAATTACTCGGAACGAGATTTCGGAGTATGTACATGCTTTAGCGATCTTTACACGTTTCAACGCTCGTACATGACTGAAGAAATAATAAATAAATAAATAAATAAAAAAAAGAAGGAGACAAAAAAGGGGAAAAAAGATTAGAGAGATAAAGTGAGAAAAAGAAAAAAATACGACAACGCTGGCAGAGAGTGCTAGATTTTACTTGAATAATTGATTATTATTGTAATTACACGAATTAATTATTATTGTAATTACACAATCTCACGGAGAGAGGCGGGCGGGCGCGCGGCAGTCGCGCCCGCCTTACATACACACACACACATACAGGAAAAAAAATAATGTATGTATATATACGCTACATCTTGCAATCTTTACCTTTAAACAAACCAAACGTCTCTGGCCATCGAACGGTGTACGTAGTTTTTTTTTTTAATTAGTTTTTTTTTCTTCTGATTTTTTTTTTTAATCCTCATAAACACTTTGACTCGACTGACTCGTCGACGAACGAAAGGAGGGGACGACCTTCCGAAAAAAATGAGATACACAAAGAAAAATAACGTTTCATCGTTGTTTCTTTTTTGTTTCGTTCTTTTTTTAATTTCTTTCTTTCTTTTTTTGGTTCAAATGCGTTTAGTAATTGTTGCGGGGGGGAGGTTTTTGTCGAGCGTGAACGATCTAGAGCTAATCGAGGAGAACAAAACAAAAAGATGAAAAAAAAAGAAATCCCATTATACGAAAGCAGAACACTTTCCCTGAACCCGGCTTATCCCCAGCCCCAAAGTATCCTACTCTATAGACATCTTAATACGTGTAGCTCTTAAATTATTTACTTTAGTTCGAGTGGAGATGCCTGTAAGTGTAATTTACTAAGACTTTTTGTAAATAAATTATGAAATAAACTAGATGTACTTTATCCAGAAGGATCTGCGATCTGAATAATATTGGGAAGGATGGATATGAAAAAAAGACGAAAAAAAGTATAATTTCGAAGCGCTAGCCTTGTCTTTATATATATATATATATATATATATATATATATACACACACACATATATATATATATATATCTTCTCTTTTTACTTCATATTTTTTTCGCAATCAATGGCAAGATGTATTCTGTAGGGGAATTTAATGAAATATACATCGATCTGTTGTAAGTTGATAATTCCGCCGTTTATGCACCGAATCGTGGACTAATGCTGCTCTCCATGTTGAGTATCATGGCAGTATTTATTTTTCGGCACAGCCACTCGAGGGTCGTTGGGTCTCTGCTCTCCAGGTACCAGTCCACCGACGGCGGCGATAGACTCTCGTTCTTTAACATTTTTTTTTTACATATATAGATCGTTAACATTTGGTCATGGAAAAGAAAGAAAAATATTCTGTTAATAAACCGATGAACGTTCCATGCGATAATAATAACGATTGTTAAATACAATTTTTCGTTACCTTGTTCACGTGAAGTATCAGCTTATTGTTTTCCACGTGCGGAGCATCCACGAGCTCCTTCATCTCCACTGACCATGCTATCGTCCACGAACCCCATATACATCGCTTCTCTATCAGATATATTCTCCTATGAAATACAAAAAAAAATTGTTCGTGTCAGAGCTGGGAAAAGTGCCAAAACCTACTTTAAGTACAAAGTATCAAAAGTACTTGGAGTATCAAATTCTTTTTGTACTTGAAGTATTGCACGAGTTCTTTTCGCAATTAAGTTCGTAGCGTTAAGCGTTATCTGGGCTTAAAAAAAGTTGCAAAGTAATTTCGTTACGTAAAATTAAATTTAAAGTACCATGACTCGAATTGGAAAAAATCGTCAACTGAAATTTTTGTAATTCGTCGTTTTGAGGCTACTTTTAATCTATTCTTCACGCTTTTCGTCTTAAAAAACAAAAAGCGATAAAAAATATTTCATTAAAAAAACGAATGGGTCCCTTCTCCTCCCTTCTCGTTTTTCTTAACAGAAGAAAAACAAATTCTCGATACAAATATGCTTATTTAAATGTTTAGACGGATAGTGATATATTAATAGAAATAGGATGTCACGATAGTCATCGAGCATCCACAATGCAAGCATGTACTTAAAAAGTATTTATACTTGGTACTTGAAATCGTAAAAAAGTGCTCGAAGCACTAAAAAGTACTTGTACTTGGTAATTGAAGTCGTAAAAAGTACTCGAAGTACTCAAAGTACTTGTGTACTTCAAGCACTTACGGTGAAGTACCAAACATGTACACGGTACTTCAAGTACTGCCCAGCTCTGGTTTGTATCACTGATCATAACGTTTGGAATATATATTTTTTTATATTTTATTATGCTGATCTTACTGCAAAGATATCATGGCTAAGTGCCTTCCGTCGTTCGAGAGAGCCGCGTGCGCCCAGTACGTCTCCACGTGCGTGTAGTCGCTCTTTCTCAGGGTGTTCAGCAGATGCATGCCCCTCGCTTTGTAAGTCGAATATAATTCGACCGCCTACGGAAAACGGCCCAAATTTTGTTTAAACAAATATTATTTTACTGGGGCAAAGTCAATGGTTTTTTTTTTTTAAATTTACCAAGTACGGATTAATGTAGCGCGGAAAGCGTATACGCGATACGAAGTTATATCCCATTTCTTGTGCCCTGAAATAATGTTATTTATAAAACCTTGGTATTCACGTTATCGTAGAGATTTTTTAAAAATATATAGATAATTTTTATAGGCATTTATAATGCCCTATAATTTATAATTTATTTCTTTATAATTATAATTTAGAATTCTCTCACCTCTTTATCGTGTCCAGTATCAAACCAGGTTGAATCTTCAGTGAATTTTTCTCATCCTCCCTTTGGGTCAAGCCGAGAATCCCTTTGCCGAGCGCCTTCAGCGAATACCTTAATTCCTCTTGGTGGGTGTCTGAAAAATTATAGACTTTTCATATCGATCACGAAGTTAAAAGACGCGCGTTATGATAATCGCCTTAGTTCGGATTTACGTACTGTCGGTCGGTTTTACGATCAGACCCGACATTTCGAGCTCGACGCCGATCGAAAACGAACAATCCACCGAAAGAACGGACTCAGGCGTTTCCGTGCTCTCGAACCGCGACAGTTTTTTCTGTAAAAGTTTTCGATTATTATTATTTTTGTATACAATTCGATTAATACGCTTTTTGTTTGTCTATAAAAATAATTTTACGTGCCTTGATGCGCGACGCGTCAAAGTCGGTGATGTTGAAGTTTAGAATGCAAGCCGGCTGACCGTCCATCGAGGTGTAGCCCAGGAGGCAGGAAACGTCGTAACTCAGCCTCTCCGCTGTCTCGTCGCCTTGAATAATTATCTAATCGTTTCGGAATAAAAAAAATGATTAATAACGGTCGAAGAATCGAGACGAAATCAATTTTTTTTAGTGACAAATTTGGCTCACTGTATCTGGATCATAAAAATAGTCTCCGGGCGATTTGAAGTTATAACTGTAAGGATTGCCCAGCACGGTCATCGACAGAATTAAAACGTTGAATTGGTGCTTTATCTCGGTGCTGTAGCTCCGCAATAATTCTAACAATAATTCTTTATTGTCCATCGTGACGCCACATTTGTCGAAGTAAGGTAATCTGCGGACAAAAAAAAATGAAGTTCAATGATTAATCACTGTTGAGTATTTCTCGATGATTATCGATTGTAATGATGTATGGTTGTTGTTTTTCTCAGGTCACCTGAATTCGGCGCTCTTCAAAAACGTTCCTTTACAAGCGTAATCGAATATCGATCTGATCAAGCTGCAATAATCCGTCGGATCTGGATTGGCGATCTGTGCTTCGGCGGAAGCCAATAGCCTTACGTGTAATTTCATCGGTGAAATGTGAACATATTCCAGCACCGTTTTTCTCTTAGTGTCAGGTAACTGCGGAAAATTAAAGATTGTCGTTTACATTAGTATTACTCGATGAAAATAACTCGATAAATCGATAAAAATAAAGGTTTCTCACCTTGTCGTTAGTACCAGGCAGAGGAACGTAAAAGTTAGACAGATCCGATTTGAGCCTCGAGGCGATCGAGTGCTTCGTCTCAATTTTCTTCGGGAACAGGCCTCTGACGAGCTGTATCAAAAACTCTTCTTGCAAATCAAGATGAAATTCTCTAATAACTACATTTATTTTTCTGGAAAAAAAGAAAAATCAAATTCGTACGTTAATTTCCTTCCACCAACAACACCCTCGAGTCGATGCCAAATTGAATATTGAACTCTTACTTGTACACATCATACGTAGCTTTTCTCTGCTTGAGAAAGAAAAATTCTATGGCATGCTTCAACTTCGGATTTCCAGCGTAATTGGTGAAACATTTTTTCGAGCCTGGTCGTAAGACTATAGGGAAGATGGCTTCGTGGATCTGATTGTCAATCTGAAACAATTTCAAGAATCAAAAATTAACATACAATATTATATTATATTTTTTTTTGAAAGTTGTTTGTTTGGTTGTCCCAATTTTTGTAAATCCGGGTGATTCCGTATGACGTTAGGGGGTGACGTTATACGGGAAATACGTCACTTCCGGTTTGAAAATCTCATTGCTCGACCGGAAATGACATCATAGCTGAAATACGTCACTTCCAGTTTGAAAATCTCTTTTCTCGACCGGAAGTGACGTCATAGCGGAAATACGTCACTTCCGGTTTGAAAATCTCATTTCTCGGCCGGAGGTATGACTGAATTTCCGGTTTCTGAATACCATTGTCCATAGCGAAGGGACAGATATCTCGAGCCACAAGCCTGTTAGTTCCAAGCAGCAAGAAACTTCTTTGACACGCTTACCTGTATTCTATGAAAATTTCCTTGCACATAAGTGAGCGTGTCGGATTTTCGTATATGAAGCCATATGCCAGGCGAGTAGGTGCGTCGTAGTTTTCCAAAGAACGGCTTGGTCATATGCATCTTCACAAAGTTCACCTACGATTGTCGTTAAAAAAATTACGTCGGAAATTCGATCGAACTGAGATCAAGCAATGTCGATATAGAAAAAATCTATATTGAAGATCATTACGTCGATGAAATTTTCAAACTGCGCTTCCGCCGAGGCGCTCTTGTACTTGTCTTCCATCCACGCGCTCAATTCCAACGTGAGGGTCTTCCAGCGTTTTCCTATGTCGAGTTCCCAGTGCGCTGCCGAATCCGTCACACAGGCGTACGCGAGCTCTCTACTTTTGTGGTCCTGCATCGACGATTCCACGACCTGCAATAAATAAAAAATAAATAAATTTGTCCATATTAAAAAGATAATGATAATAATATTTTTCCAGCAAGTGTGGATGATTGATCTGTACAGAATTGCACTCACGACACTCAGACCGATACCCGCGAGCGCGCAAAATATTTCTCTCCTGCTGCACTCCGGATCGACGATACTCTTTGCTTTGAGAAAAATATTTTCGTCCTGAGTAAATAACAGTACCCGCTGTTTCTTCTCTATATAACTAATCCAATAAACGACTGCCCGATTCTTTCGAACTTTCTCCACGTTCGGCGCGTCGTTCTCAGCCTCGCTGTCCGTGTCGTCGCTGCTGCTGCAGCCCGACATCGAATTCGCTGACGTCGAGAGCCTCGCGTCCTGCGAGAGCTTCTTCACTATCGGCGTCAATGGGGATCGTCGGAGAGTACGGAACGTCACGATTTCCTGACCGTAGCCGTCCTGTGAATTTTTTATTTATTCATTTATATATTTCTTTCTCAAATTTTATGTATGGGGCATTCCCTACCATTTCGACCTGGGTCTAATTATTCAAATCTGAATAATTTGAATCTTTAAATTTTGCATATATTGTATATTTTGTGTATACTTTTTTGTGATATGGCACAAGATTTTTCAGAATTTGTTCAGATTTTTAAATTATGGCGATCAATAAGTTTATCTCTTTGATCATAAATAATTATAAACATTTTTAAAAAAATCTATTAAAAAATCTGAGTGCTTTTGAGACTCAGTTTGGTCCTATAAAAAATCGCGGGCCCGAACCAAGATGTGAAGGATTAGACCCAAGTCGAAATGGTAGGGAATGACCAATATTTTTTAAATTTCATTGCGTTTCAATCGATTCAATTACTAAAAGGGGGTATTTGGAATACACATTGGAAGTACCGTATGAAACTGTGCGGTGTAACCCTTGGTTTTGCTGTTGTAAACGTTCCAAACGAGTTCTCGGCTCTCGGTGGGATCATCCCACGTGTAAAGTATACTCTGGAACGGGCTGAGCAGCGCTACCTGGCCCAAATTAATTTGATTCATTTTCAGGAACAAATCATCGCAGAGATTGTCGACTCTGACCGGCGCGTCGCCTGACTGGTACTTTTGGAACGTAACGATGAACGGTGAGTTGTTTCCTCCCGCCACATCGACGCACAATGCCGACTGCGAAAAAAGTCATTTTATTTAAAGAATCGAATAATTTGCGTTAAATTAAATAATTTTTTTTTTTTATTCTCACACACCCCATTTTCCATTCTCAGAACGATTCTTCCGACTTTTGTGACGTCGAAGTGCTGCGATACCAGTTGGCTGCTCTTCCACTTCAGACGCATTCTCATCGATTCCGTGTAAGGCCAGAAAGCCACACCCTGAGCCGGCAAAAGATCGTTCCACAAATCCGCGTCCTCGTTCTCCTCCATGAATCTCAGTGTCCTCTTAGTGTCGTTTTTAATATAAAAATATGGAAGAAAAGTAACTATCTTCGTGAACTGTGGCGAAAGATTCGACGTTGCGATCTCGGCCAATATACGATATTTTCTCTTTCTCTCGAGATCCTTGCAGGCTATAAGCGACATCGAACTTATAGCGTCGAGACTGAACGGCAATGACCAGTCCGACTGGTGAGCTTTCACCATTATCAATTTCTTTCGATTCTTCTTTTGCGAAAATACTATCAACTCCTCGCCGGGTATGTCCACGGTGTTGGACAACGATTCCTGCAAAGAAAACAAAAAATCACTTCGACATAGGTTGATTCTATACGACGCTGAAGATATCTGCGTGACATAAAATTTCATTTTCGGCGAATCTTTGTTAATGCACGACTTTGCAAAGAAAAAAAAATGGTTCGCTTGTGGAATTTTATTCTCTAAGTGAACTTTATCTGCATGACATTAAATCTCATCTTCGAGAAGTCTCTGTCAATAAACGCCTTTAGAAAGAAAAATTGTTCGACTATAGAATTTTATTCTTTAAGTGAATTTCCCCGGGCGAAGTTTCTTGGATGGAAAACATAGCCGTTGTCACTTGACGAAATTTAGTCTTGTGCAGATATGATTTAATCGAGATTTGTCCAACTGTGGATCGTCGGGTTTCGATATTTCTCACTTGAATTTGAAGCGATAGGCCGGTCTTGTTTATTATCCAATATTGAGCGTAGATAACGACGGTCCAGCTCGTTGCCTTTTTCAACTCCACGCAGAGCACGAAGGGCTTCGACGAATCGGAATCGCTGTCGGAGAACATCTTGACGAATCTTCTCTCGAGCTCCGCGTTCAGCTTGAACGTGCCGGTCCACTGAGTTCCCAGATAGTTCTGAATCTGTAAAAAAAAAAACAAAAAAAAATCATCAAATAGTTTAATCCAGAAATAAAATCATTATTTAAAAAAATGTTTACTATTTTATTTTTCATATTCCATTATTTATTTTTTGATCATTTTTTATTCTACAACTTACCTTGAAAATAACAGCCGAATCGCTGTCGCATTTCAACGAATAGACGTTTATTCTTTCGCCCGGCTCGATTCTCACTTCGTACTCTATAGACGGCACGCTGATGTCCATGACGAACGGCAATTTGTTGTCGAACGATAGAGGCGGTACGACGGTTATCACATACTGCGGTACTTGAGAATTCGTTCGAACGAATTTCGGACTCTCGGCGCAGGCCACTTTGACGCCGAACACCGAATTGCTATTTTCCTCTTTCGATACGCAGTATATGTCTTTGGCCAAGTGAAGATTCTCGCTCAATTCTCTCCAGCATATTCCTCGCTCGCTGACTTGGTACTTGCTGAAAAAATATAAATAAAAAAAAACAATTTTTTTTTTTCATCGTTAAGTTTGTTAAAAAAAATGACTCACTCCAAGTGCACGGGTAGAACGTGTATAGGGAAGTGATAGGTGATGTAGAGAGGAACGTTGTAAGTGTCGTGAGGTTCGACGACGGTTATCCTCATATTGTCGTCGAACGGATTGAGAGCCTCGCCGACGTGTGGGAGCTTCAGTTTATCGACCAATTGCTTCTTGTAGTAGAGCCCGAGGGCGTAGGAAGTTTCATTACGTATCTGCAAAAAAATAAATAATTTAGAGTTTAATTTCATTAAATTTTTTTTTTCAATTTCTTAGAATTTCCTTTTTCGGGGAAGAAAAAGATTTCATGGGATACTGACCTGAAGCGGAGAACGAACGGAGATCATTCGATGAAGATGATGATCGGTCGAGACCTCGACGACCAAGTGATATCGAACTTCGTGCTTCGCCGGTCTCAATGCCACGAGCTTGTATCCTTGCCACTTTGGACAGTACAGCAAAGATTCGTCGAATCCTGTCAATTTCATAATTTTTTTTCGTTTTCTTAATGCGGCAAAATTGTGAAGAAATTTTGAAAGATAACGATAACAGAAACGTTACCATCTATGAGTATTCTTAGGCTCTCCTCGGTCAGACTTTTATAAATTTGCATCGGCGAATCGTCGGTAAACATGACAGGGGTGCAGAGAGAATTCTCCCGTGTATTGTCCTCTTGGTCCGCAAATCCGTTCTCGATTGTCGCCGCGATCATTTGGCTCGTGTCAGCGAGGTTGGGATAGAGCTCGGTTTCGGGACTGCTCGGCGCGCTCGCCGGCGATTCGGACGTCAGATATTCCCGAGCAGCAATCAGACGTGTTTGATTTTCCCCGGCGGCCTGGAAAGTCATGAAAATTACGGATAATTCGTTGTTAAAATTTCACAAAATTTTGTTTCATAAGATAATTGTGCCGTAGCATCGTTAAGGGTGCGTTCTTGAATGGAGTTCTGCTCTGTTCGGTTAAAGCTGTAAATATTCAATAAATATACTGTAAAAATAAATTGTAAATTTGATGTACTGGAACTTGAAAATTAATGTATAATTGTGATAAAGAATAAATATATACTTTTTTATTCAAATTAAAGTTAATTATTGAAAATAAAGTATTTATAACTCCCAGTCCGGTACATTAAATTTACGATTTTATTACAGTGTTCCAGAACGTACCCTAAATATTAAAAGTGTATTTTTTTAAAAGTTCAAACCTCGTCTTCCACCCGCAACTCGATTCGACTGGGATGACCGATGCCGTTCTGGAGGCAGAGCTTACCAGCGTTTGTCACTATTATCGGAATACCGGTTCTACTTTTCGAGAATGTATTCAATATTGTCTCAAAAATCGAAATCGTGTTCGGTGTTATTGTGAAGTTGATCTTTTCCTCGGCGCTCACGATAACGTACGTCGTAAGAGGATCGCCTTCGACAGGGCAATGCACTTCCGCCGAACAATCTGGAAAAAGTGGGAATTCTTGGTAGAAACGAATCAATTTTCAGTACAGTATTTTCTGGAACTATATATTTTTTAATTCTCACTCGTCTCGACAACGTGCTCCGGTGTCAGTTCCAATCCCTCGTCCTCGTACTTGCTCGACGCATCCGAATCGCTGTCTTCGTCCTCGCTGCTGTCCTTCGTGAACAGATGACTGAAGCTTCGCGCCAGTTTCTCGGATCCCTCGTCGTCGTTCGAGTCCGAGTCGTCCTCCTGATCGAAAGTGTAGTCGGGACCTGAGCCGAAAAATATAATAAAATAACATTCCATTCAATTACTGAATTGATTACTTAATTAATTTCTTCATTATTATAATTTTAATAGCTATTATATTTTTTATAATTATTGTAATTTTAATGATTGGTATAATTTTTTAAATTGTTTTATATAATTGATATATTTTCGTACGATTGATCTTCGAGGAGACGCTGAGATCCGGACGAATGAAAATCATATCCTCGTTGTTCTCGTCTTCGCTGTCGAAGTTCTCGCCCTTCTTTCGTTTGGGCGTGCCTTTTTTAATTTGGTTCGAGGAAACGGGGCAGCACGAGCCCAATCTGTAGGCCTCCGCCTGGTACACCTGCCGGAACGAGTTGTCTTCAAATAAAAAGTCTGCGACACGAATGATATTTCGAGTCTCACCTTTATCGAAAGTTCCCACGGAACGTAGACGAGATCGTCTTTCGTCGAGAGCTCGATCAAAGGCTCCCAACTTCCGCGGCTCGCGTTGTAGCAGAAGGCGTGGATCTTCATGTTCGACTCGATCTGAAATCTGTCGTCCACGGAATTGAACGATCCGCCGATCTCCATTTCACACTTGATCATTGGAATCCTCTCAATCGTGTCCTCCATCTCCAGGAGCACGTGTATAGGCACGGGCTTGAAGTTGAAAACTTGAATCTGCGCGGTTTGATCGTTGGACAAACGCCGTTTGTTCGGGATGTCTAAAAACAGTGTCACGAAAGATACAAAATAAAAAATTGAATGATTTTTGTAAAGATTGAATGATTTGTGTAAAAAGTGAAGTATTTTCAAGCAAAAATTTGAGCAGTGTCAAACCACTTACATGGCTTGATTTCTCTGCATGGCACGACGAATACTTTTTTCGGAGACCACAGGTCCACGTGCGTGCACGAGTCTTGAGTGCCGCTCGATCCGTCGAACTTTGTGTCTACAGCTTTGAAAATACCCGAGGCTTCTTTCATTATCTGAGAAAAAATATGCTCATTTTTTTCTCCATAAATTCAAAGCTCCGATCTGCAGATTTTCGAAGATTCGTCAACAATTTTGAAGGGTCGTGAGAAACTCACTTCGTTAAGTGTGTAGACGATTCCAGGCGAAATATGAATGTTGACGGAATTAACGTCAACGTTCATCTGCACTCGGTTATCCGCTTCGACTTCCTTCATGGAAATTTCTACATCGCAGGGACGCAATACCCATTGGGGCAATTGCCTACGGTAACGTTCCTGGCTTTTGCTCTTGGCGAGGAGATTGGAAAGCGAGCACACAACCGATGACGAACCGGTGTGCTGGCTGCTCTCGATTGCCAATTCCGTTTGTATGAGTATAGCGTGGGCGTTGCTTGCCGTCAAATCGCCGAACAGAAGGATCTCCGGCTTTCGAATACGAATCGACAACGATGTTCCTGGATCGAAGAACGAAACCATCAATACAACACATTGCTATTAAAATACGAAAAAAGTATAAAAATTCATAGAAGAGCAAACCTGGCATGTCCTGCGGTTCCTGCGGACTTTCCGGTTCTTTGAAAACGCACACCTGTAAGAAAAATGCGAGTTTAAATGTAAGTAAAAAAATGCAAATAAAAAAATGTATGTACCAAAATTTAAGTACAAAAATTCGAGTACAATCATTTAAGTACAAAAATTTAATGTTTTCCTCGGAGCGGCGACTATTTCGATTTATTACCGGATGATCCTCGAACGCATCGTTAACGACTCCTTTCTCGACCCTCTCGTGCGGCAGCGAGTCGACGAAGTAGCGAGTCAGCCGAAGTAGAAAAGGTATCGAGAGATTGAGTCGAGTCTCCTCGACGAGCATGTCGATGCATCGATCACCGGTCGGAGCTTGCGTGAACGTGAAGTCGAAGACTGGCGGCTCCGAAACTGAGATGCAGGACTCGAAGTTCATACCCGCCGATTTAGCCGGCGACTGAATAATCCTGTAAACAATATAACGAATAATAATAATTTTAACAGTATCCTAATTTAATAACGTTACGATTATATACGAACTTTCTGATAACAGCCGCCTCTTTCCGCGTGTCCTCGAGAACGCACGTTCGCAACGAGACTTTAATGGTCATGCTTCGATTGCTGTAGAGATCGAAAGTAACAACAACTTCGCCGAAAGTCAACTTTCCAAGACCGTTGTTCAAATCTCGAACGGGAGAGCTCAGGACCTTGGATAAGAAAACAAAACAAAAAAGTTATATTTCTTGTAAAATTAATGTATAATTATAAAGATTATTATTTATTCCGTCGACGAACTATCGACGACGACTCGTACGATTTGCTTCGGGACAGTGTAGCGTAGGATAATTGACGCTAATCTATAATTCCAAACTAAATGAAAGAAATAATAACAAAAAAAGGAATCTTACGTCAACAAAATACCAGTGTGAGATGATTGAATTAGCGTTCTGAAGCCAAAATGCGATGTCTCCTAGTGAATAAGACAGACAGTGTTAAGACACGATGCTAAAATAAATATACGAAAAAAAGTGAATGCCAGGCGAAAAAAACGTTATCGATAAATTAATAACTAAAAGAAAATTGGTGTGAGGCGAGGCGGACAGTCCGGATGGCGTACCTCGTCGGTGTCGGAGAAGAGATTTAGCTGCAATCCGTCGAACGTCAGCTTGGTGCTGATCTCGCACGACGGCTGTTCGTCCTGACTGAAGAAAGCCTCGAGCTTTTTCACCATCGCGTCGTCGATGTTGGCTCGAGCGACGCTCGGTTTTCTAGCGCTCTCGTTTCTCCCCGCTACGAGATCGTGCTCGGCGTGAATCTTCATTATATTGTCCTCCCATATGTTGACCATCGAGGCGAAATCTTTCTGTCCGAGATTTATCGACAGCGGATCGACCGAGCCGTGCACCTCGAAGAGGCCGTAAGTCTGGAAGCCCAGGATGCTCCGAAACTCGGTGTTTCTCTTCACGTCCAGGCGAATCTGTATCGGCTCGATTATCGGCTCCTGTCAACGAACGATGAAAATATTTTTTGTTACAACGAAAATTCTGTAAAATAATAAATAATAAATAATAAATAATAAATAATAAATAATAAATAATAAATAATAAATAATAAATAATAAATAATAAATAATAAATAATAAATAATAAATAATAAATAATAAATAATAAATAATAAATAATAAATAATAAATAATAAATAATAAATAATAAATAATAAATAATAAATAATAAATAATAAGGATGGCGGACTTGCCTGCATCTTCAAAACTCCAGCGAGCGTCATGATTGCTCTCGATATCGTCATCGAAGTAAGTTTTACCAAAATATTATCAATTATCGACACGTGAGTGTCGACGTTGCCGGCGTCCTCCGGTTGGCGAGACTTGCCGTTCTTCTTGAAGAAATTTTCGATTGTCAGAATACCTGCGATCAGAACAATTTCGTTTCACGTACATCGTGCAGAAAAAAGAAAAATTGAAAAGACTTTAGTTTCGGAGTAGAAAAGTATGTGGCAGAAAAAAAAGGTGAGCTCGTACCCGTGTCGAAGACGAGCACGCTGGGATTGTCTCGATTCTGCGGGAAGAGGAATGTAGGCCCTTGAATATCGATGGAGAGATGAAGCTTCGTTGCGCTCGTGCGGAATTCGTCGACAGTTTTTATCAACAGATTCTTCAACGATTCGATCGGCAACGCGGCGAATAGACGGGCGAACGGTTGCATGAAATACTGCGAATAAATAAATTGGAGGGCGTTAAAACGACCAACAAAAATTTCGATGCAGTTTTCATTTTATACACTAAAAAAAATTGTAAATTTGATGTACCGGGCAGGAGGTTTTTATCCAAAAACTGGTACATGAAAGTTAACGTACAATTGTGATTCAAAACTAATATACTTTTCCATTGAAATTAAAGCAAATTATTAAAAATAAAGTCTTTCCAATGTTTTTAATACATTAAAAATTAATTTTTCATCACAATTGTACATGAAATTTAATATTCCAGTTTATGCATGGAAACTTCCAGTCCGGCACATTAAATTTACCATTTTTTTTTACAGTGCAGTCACGAACGTACCCGACACTGAATTATCATTTCCGAGTGAAGGACACAATTTATCTTTCCCACGGAAAGCTTGAAGGAACCGTCGGACTTCACGTCGTCGCGGCTGCTTCCGATGTCCGAGCACGAGTAAAGTTTCGGCGAATGTCTTACGTACTTCAAGTCGATCACTCCGTCTTCGTCGGTCGTCAATACCTGCGATTGTTTAAAAAATAGTAATAATAATAATATTAACGATGAATGAGATCAGAAGCGTTGGTACAATAACTCACTTTAGGATAGAGAGTTATGTCTCGTAAATCGTCGATCACCAGACCGCGCAAGTGCGCTCTCAGTATCATTCTCTGATTGGCATTGTATATGCAATCGCTCTCGGCCCCGATAATTCTGACTTCGAGAAAATCGGAATCCTTGTCGCACAATCGAAGAACGAAGGAGTTTAATCTTGCCGAATAACTCAGCTTTATCGCACCTGCGAAAAAATAAATAAAATAAAAATATGTCCGTTCGATACTCGTTTTACCTCTTCTTTCAAATTTCGGCTAAAGTTGTCGTGAATAAAAAAAGGCAAAAGGTTAAAATATGATTTCAAGATCTTACCCGGTGGCACGGGCGGATCATTCTCCTTCTTGTCCAAAAATCTGACCGCGTATCGAACAACGGCGATCAGATCGAATATCTTCGTGTAACGCAGCCTGAAAAAAAAATTAAATAGTTTCACTGCTCAATAAATAAAAAATAACAAAGAGTCAGTGCCAGGCATCGCACTCACGTCATCACGCTGGACCAGTAGTGCTTTAGTTTTAGGAAAGCCTGACGATGAAAAACGACGTTAAGATTCGTAATATTCAGCACGAGGGATTGTTCGATGCTGCGGAAATGGGACTTGAAATCGGGACAGTCCGCTTTTACCTGAAAGGGTTTATAAATTCAGTGGAATTAATATATTCTGTATTTATATATTTTTGTGGATCGTTTAGGTTTCTCACAACGATTGGTTTTTTTTTAACACACCTTCCGGTAAGACACACTGATGACATCGTACGATCCATCGGTGGATATAAGCTCGAGATAAGACCCTGTAATTCCTGCGTTTGTTTTGTCGGCTAGGACTATGCTCCCGACACCGAACTGAAAGGCAGGCCCGTACTCCATTATCGCCGCCTCGAAGTACATCGTGCACAGTCTCAGTACCAGGTACGGTTTCTCCCTGCCGTCCGACGTGGTCACAGTGTGGAATGATAACTGAATAGACACAAATATTACGTCTTTATAAAATAATAATTTTCTTTGAACTCCGAAAAAAATCTTCAGATAAAACAACAATTATCCTTGAACCACGAAAAAAATTATTCAAAATATGCAAACTTGTAGAGAACACAATAATGTTCTTTGACCTCCGGAAAAAAGGGTATAAAAATGTGCAAACCTCTCCGATAACGATTCTGAGCAACAGATCGACGTGATTGTGCGGCGATATATTGTCGTCGAACCCGGAAAGGTTTATCGATCGCATCCACTGTTCGAGGTCCTCTTCGCTGAATTCCGAAGAGATTACACTCCTGAAAATCAAATTAATAGTCAGTTAAATTTATTTGGGTTTTGCGATATTTTTTTTTCTTCGATATGTTTTACGAATGTCGTTTGAATTTTACCTCTCTGACTCGGTGACGATGCACGTCGGTATGGCGCTCGTACTGTACTCAGATTTTTCACGACCCATTATAAACGACGACAGTGTTATGATCGATCGCACGCGCGTCAGTTCCTTGGAGGAGAAAAATACGTTCTGCTCCGTTTCTTCGCGGACTCTCGTTAGGCTCGTGCGAAACTCTTCGATGTCTCGGGGCTTTGGTATCCACATTTGGTTCAGAAACACACAGACGTACCAAAGTTTGCCCTTTGATAAATTAAACTTTACATTGGAGAACGAAACGTTCAGCTTCATTCTAGAAAAAAAATATAGAAAGGTTCAAGTTTGTCTTTAAAATTATGAAAGATTTATTTTTAAAATGTTATACGATCGTGTATAAGAGCTACCTCGGCAATAGACGATAGTCCGGCTTGATGCTGCAGGATAGAGTTACGTTGGCTTGAATTTTTGGCACTAAGTGACTTTCCGAATCTTTCCACTTTCGAGACTCGCGCCAATCGTCACCTGTAAAACGTTTTTTTCTTTAATACGGTATTCAGTTTTTACTTGAGACAAAATTGATTTGCAAAATGTATTTATAGTGGGAAAAACGTACCGGAATGACAGAGGAGGATTTGTCCGTCGGTCCAGACTAAGTGAAGGCGATCGTAGAGCAATTCTTCCAATTCCATCAGCGTCGCGTCCTCGAGCTGCACGTTTATCGCTTGCAGCTCGCTCTTGAAAGTCATTCTGCCGAGATCGACGAGCAAGATATTTCCACCTCTGAGAACAAATAACGATCGAATTATAATAGGTTTCGTGAAATTTTTCGGGAGGATGGTCTTTATTGTACGATGCGCTGTTTACGAACTCTTGAAGCGAACCGAGCTCCGGGAAAACTATGTAGGGTCCCTTTATGTCCAATTTCAAATTAATTCTCAATCTTCTCGAAACTATTGAGTTGAATAAATTCGTTAAACTCTCCTTGGTATTCTGATAAACGTCGTGAACGCTCAGGGCGAAGTGTTTAACGTGCGCCTTGTTGCGTTGAAAGAACATTCCGATTTCACGAACGGCGTGCTGAAAAGCAAAAAAAATTTAATTAATTTTTAAAAATCATGCTTAAAAAAATATTTTTTTAGTCAAAATATATTACACTGTGATAAGTGACTTCGAAGGCCTCCAGTCTCACTGAAATATCGTAATTGAATTCCGCAGTCGTTGGATTCTTCTCGAAGTCGATGGCCAGAAAATTAGCGAAAACGTTGCCTACAAATTGCAACTGTCAGGTAAAAACATATTCCTGTTTTCCGGTCTTAAACACACAAAATTTGGTTTTCCGATTCTAGTCGTCGGACGTAAAATCGGATATAAAATAAATTTTATTATTTTAATAATTGAATAAATGTAATCTGTTAATCCACCTGTTAAAATATTATCGGCCGTCACCAGGGGAATCAAATCACCCTCGATCGATGCCCCCTCGATAACAAAACTCTCGGCCCGCGCCGATATCTTGTAGGCTGACAATTCCGGACGCCTCTCGATACTCGCCAAAAATTGCGTCACTGTCATCACGAATATTTCGTGGTCCCTGCTGAAGAGGCTCAGGGACCAATTGGCCAGAGTAAAGTTGTACTTCCGGTCTAAAATTATGCAAAGCAAAATTAAAATTCAATATTAAACATTAAAAAATAAAATAATTAACAATGAACATTTTTTTAATTAGACATTAAAAATATCTAAACATTAAATATTTTCAAAATTTGCAAATCAACAAGTTTGTTTTCAATTTAAAATCTTTCAAACTACGAATTTTCATTTTGTATTTCGACAAAGTTGCGAAACTGACGTACCTATGTGTTTGGGCACTTTCTCGAGTTTGAATTTAGTTTCCAAGTCGTTGCTGCTATTATTGACCGGTGGTTTTTTGTTCTCGGGACTGACGGGTTGCGTGGAGGACTCGGGAATCTTCTCGCAATTTACGATCAGTCTGAGATCCGAGCCGGGCCCGGCCTCGACGGTAACGCACTCGGGTGTTCTCTTTTTCAGATCTATCTTCGCGTGCTCTCGTGCAATTATGATGTTCAGTGTCGTGAGAAAATCCTCGTACTTTTGCAGATCCAATTTGAGCTCGGTGTCGTTCGGACGCATCAGTGTGTGCATGTAAGTCTCCTTGTAGAGCCTGTAATTTTTTCTGTGCGCCTTGACGTACTCCCATGTGTAAGGCCGTACGTTGTGCTCGAGCACGGCGTTGCACGCGTATCGCCACCAGGACTTCCGGTCCTCGCTCACTGGCCGGATCGGATGGCTTTTGTGATGGAGCCTCGACCTGCAAAAAAAACGATTTATTATAATTTGAAGAAAAAAAGTATAGAACAACTATGTGCAAATTACTTTGTTACTTCTTTCGTAAAATAAAAAAAATATCTACATCTCATAAAATTAAAACCGTCAAAATGTACACCAGAATTTATTATAGGAAATCGCAAACTGAAATTTGCGATTTCGTCGTTTTAAGGAAATTTTTAGTGTATTCTTTATCGCTGATTACAAAACGATAACTGATTTTACTCTTTGCGTGATATTCCTTCATGAGGAAGCAAACTTAATATAAAAAATCAGTTTAAACAATTGGTTGAAAACCTCTCGGTAGATCCCTGCTGATAAGACTCCCAAAGCTGGCACAATGTCGCGAACTGACCGTCGGAAAGCTGCATCGCTACGTCCTGCAAAACCACGTCGACCAACATACGAGAGACTTGTCCCTCGGTGCTTTTGTTAACGATCACTTTGATTTTTGTCGTGAACGGTTTGACCACTGAAACGAAAAATTAAAAAACAAAACATGAATATTTTTTCTTTTTTTTCCGGATATGGAAAACCGTTCGGAGGATATTTGTAATTAGCGAATTAATTATGTTTTTACAAAAGTGGAAATCCTTGTTGTTCATTCCGAAGATCTGGAGCGAACGATTCATTATGGCTTTCCATTCGAGGAGTTTTGAAAATTCCCACTTTTCCGGATAGTTTTGGAGCGATGGCTCAGCGTAAGGATCCATGTATAGGCTCAGCGATTCGGCGCGTATCAGCTGATAAACGGAGGTCGATGTTATTGGTGTAACACCGGGTTTCCATTTGCTGTGGAAAAAAAAAATAATAATTTTTTTTTTCTAAACAGAATGCGTTTTCTTGTAATATGTAAAGTGAACGGCGAAAACACTTACTTGTTCGTTGTAGCCATTGAGAAACTCTGCACGCACAGGCCGCACGCGACTTTCCGGTCGGTGAAGGCCTCTTCGTATCTCACGTGAACGTTGTTTACTGTTATTTGGAAATTCTTCACGACTGAGAGCATGAGACTGTCCAAAAGGCCGGCAGGTAGACCTGGACATTTTATTTAAAAAAAAAAAACAATTTAGTAAAAAAACTAAAAATGTATCGTACGATTTGAATTTTGAAAATTTTCCCGCCTCGACAACACGAAGGAAATGGCTGATTTACAATAATCGCAGTGGCAGCGACAATCGCACAAACTCGATGACGATTTTTTTTATAGCACTTTACTAAAAAAATAAAAAATGTATCATTCGAAATTTGAAAATTTTCCCGCCTCGAGGGCACAACGGAAATGGCCGATTTACAATGACCGCAGTAGCGACAGTTCACACAAATTCGATGACGATTGTATTTTTTTAAAACAGTTAAGAAAAAAATTAAAAATTTATCATTGTGCGATTTGAAATTTCAAAATTTTCCCGCCTCGCCGTTACGAGAAAATGGCAGATTTACAATGACGGCATTTTCAGCGACAATTCGCCCAAACTCGATGACGGACTTGCGTTAATTTTTTATGTTCGTCGCTCAGTCGGCCGCGCGCCTCATAGCGAACAGATGACAAAAAAAAATGTTACCTGGTCCCAACAGTCCTTCCCCCTCGAGATCCTCCAGAACCTTTTTCTTTGCTGCTCTCATCAGTCTTTTCTGTATTTCGGGATTGTATCGTCCCGAAGTCGCGGGCACGGCGACAATGTAAATATCCTACGAATAAAAATGTTATCACTTTTACCCCGCGAAAAAAAACGCAATCGGCAATTATTTTTTTATTACAAAAACTATTTTTGTTTATTAATATTTACTAATTTATTACATAATGAAATTAATAATAATAATAAAATTAAAAATATTAAATAAGATGATAAAATACAAAACATTATCTTATTTAATGTATTTTTTTAATAAAAATAAAACCTAAATATGAATAAATATAACTAATGAAAAATATTTTTATATATTTATTAAAATATTCGTTCCAATTTACCTCGATCGATAAGATGATCGGTTGAGTGAATAGACCCGTCCATGGTATTTTCAACGAGACTTTGCCGATAATGCCGATTTCGACTCTGATCGGCAAACCGAGTTGATACTGTGTGACAATTTTCACAAAATTATTGTCACGTCCTCTTTTTTTGTTTCTTCTCAAATCCGCATCGCACTAAACACGTCCGCGATCGACTTCGAAGTGAACTTACCAATGCCTCGGGTTTCAATTTGAGATCTGTCAGATAAGTTTCGCCGGAGAATATTCCGACGTTGAAGTGTTCGGTGTCGAGATCCTCGACATATCTGCCGAGCAGCCGATTGAGGAACGCCGCGACTGCACCCTCGAACATGGCTCGGTTTTTCTCCTTCTATACTTTTTCTTATTAAAAATCTCGGGAAATTTTTTTGTTCCTACGAATCTAACCTGACAACCTTTGCCTCGACCGCCGCCATAACCTCACAAAAGTGATGTAGTCCACTGCGAGAAAGCAGGTGGCTCATGCGCGATAGCTACAGGCTTTTATTGATTTTACTCGTTCGCTTGTGTGCGGCTTTCTCGTCTCCCTCTGGGCGAGGATACGCGTTCGTGCAATTCGCAAAGCTTAGCCCGGCTCGATACAAATACATTGTCACATCGGGAGAGCTCGAAAGAGGTGGAGGTTGCTCAAGGCTGCTGGACCGAAGCGCATCTATCGAGAGGCTGCGAGGGGAGGAGTTTTGCGGAGTTTTACTCGGCGACTTTGTTTTTCCTTGCGGGCGAAGAAATTAACATAATTTGATGAAAGAAGAAAAACTTTTAGATACGATTATTGGGAATTTTCGAAGGATGTGCCGGAGAGCTGTTTCAGCTCTGTCGTCAATCGAGGGACGAGAGTAATCCATATTTTGTGGGCAACTTGTTGCTCGAGCCTCGGCCAGCTGTGAGGTAATCGATTGGTCGGATTCCGTCCTACTGTCTGCTTTCTCCGCCCCCTCTCTTGAGGTCGGATTATCGTACGGGTTAATACGTACCTAGCGACAATGAGGAATTTGATAATCGAGGAGGCATATATTCACGCCGGATATTTAAAGGAGAGGGAAAGTGATAATCGGCCAATGGGAAAGTAGGTCAGTGGGAAAATCGGCTAACAGCTGACGAGGATTCCGAGAATACCGAGAGCGAAAGTGAAACATTGGTCGATTGGAAACCGGATGACTTATTGTTGTACACTTTTGGGGGGTTAGTTGCGTGAAGGATCGTTCAACAAAAGACATTATTTTGCCATCAAAGTTTATCTTCTATACGCTATTACGTGTCCTATACACTATAAGCTATTCCATACGCTATTACGCAGATCCGCTATTACGCGTCTAATATTGTAAATATTGAGTGACCAATTGCTGTGAATCGTTTACACTGACTACACGAAAATCTTTCATATAGAATACAATTTTTTTATAGGATTGGAAGAAAGTCTTTCATACAATTGACGCATATTAAATATATAATATATGGTCACCGGTTTGGTTACGGGTATAAAACTGGTTTTTGTAGAATCAACGGTTAACTTCGCACCATTTGGTACTGTAGAAATTCAGCCCAAGTCGCTTACCGACGGACGATAATTTGTTCATTTACAAACCTCGATGATACAAACGGTCACCAACCTAATAGAACAAGATCTCACACGCACATTTCATTAAACGTGAAACTAATCGAGGCAAGTTGTCTCTTCTTAGTCTTATATATGCATTTATAATAAATACCAGGTTTCAACGAATCAGCTCGAAGTAATTCATACCGACAGGGGCAACAAATGGTCTGATAAGCTTTACGGGAGGACGAAGGTCACACAGATACCCCATGTAGAAATTCTGCCCGAATTGCTTACCCACGGCCGATGATTCGTCGGTACTGTAGATTCCTCCAGCCCATCGGATTTGTCCTAGGGGCAATTCCGTGTGAGTCGCCTTCTTTCAGATAAGTTGCTGATCCATCACACACAGAGGGTGCAACTTTAATCGCGTTCAGCGCAAGTGGGGTTCTTCCACGAGCCGTATAAATGTTTTTATTAGTATAAAAGCAGTACATACGTGAAACTTAAAGTGCCTAGGTTTATATGTTATATGTTATATGTTATATGTTATATGTTATATGTTATATGTTATATGTTATATGTTATATGTTATATGTTATATGGTATATGTTATATGTTATATGTTATATGTTATATGTTATATGTTATATGTTATATGTTATATGTTATATGTTATATGTTATATGTTATATGTTATATGTGAATTCCAGGTTTCAAAGAATGAGCTCGAAGTAATTTAAAGCGACGGAGGCAAAAAATGGTCCAATGAGCTTTGCGGGAGAAAAAAAAGGTCACAAGACCCCCCTATGGTCCGTGCCGACTGGATTTAGGAGATCCGCACGATGCCTTGACGTGTGCCGGACAGCTGTTGTTACCGCTTCGATTCGCGCATGAAGTGCCCTCGCGCACTCGCCCAGAATTTCATGAAAACACACGTTGTCCTAACATGTAAGAGGACAATTGCCACCGCCCGGTTGAATCAAGTTAGCTGTATAACGGCCGCCACCACATCGTTCTCGCGTCGTGCACGCCGCTCGAATCAATCACGTCGCCTGCACTCCGGGCACACATGCCGCTAATGTGCTCGCCCGGGACGAACATATAGCCACCAGCCACGAAGAGTTTGGAGCACCCGAAGAGAGCGAAACGGCCACCGCAGCTTCCACCGCCTAAGGAGCGAAGGGGCTGTGTGTCCAAAAAAAAAAAAAAAAAAAAAAAAAAAAAAAATGGTTGGGAACAACGAAATTGCGGTTGACTCAGCCTCTTCGTGAGGCATCTCTTTGATGTAATATTCATCAACCTACCGTTGAGGTTCACCGAATATTTTTTTTCCACCGTAATGATGTAATTGAGTAACTTGACTCAAATTAAGATAATCTCGATGTTAATTAATATTTTTTCTTCGCACCGGGGAGACATTATTTTATTGACAATATTTCATCGGAATATGCAATGAAGTTTTGTGGAAAAAAAAAATATATGTTGTCCACACCGAAATTTATTCAATTAATCTCTTCCGTTCATTTCTTTATCGTGTTTTCTCATAAAGCTCCGTTATGTTGAAAAAAAATTTTCGAGATTTTTTTAATTTTCACGGTACCGACATAATTGACTAATTATCCTCAAATTAACTTAATCAAAGACACCAATCAATATTTTTTATTCCCTCAGGAAAATATGACTTTATTGACAATATTTCATCACAACATGCCATGACCTTTCTAAAAAAAATAATTTAAAAAATAAAAAATTATTCGGACACAGCCACGTGGTTCCATTACTACGTGCGGAAGTGTGTTTCACGTCCGCGGATACAAATAGCGACTAGTTGCGGCGGGGGAGATAGGGACATAGCAAAAGAGATTCCGTCGGCGCACGGATGTCCTGGCCCGCATAATTATCGAGTCCATTTTTTTATTGTGTTTTCTCATAGAGCTTTGTTTTATTGAACAACAAAAAAATGTTCGAGATTTTTTTTTAATTTCACCTTACCGACGTAATTGACTAATTATCCTCAAATTAACATAATCAAAGCCGCCAATCAATATTTTTTATTCCCCCAGGAACATATTACTTTATTGACAATATTTCATCACACCATGCCATGAACTTTTCTAAAAAAAGAAAATAAAAAAAAAATAAAAAATTATTCGGACACAGCCACGTGGTTCCATTACTACGCGCGGAAGTCTGTTTCACGTCCGCGGATACAAATAGCGACTAGTTGCGGCGGGGGAGATAGGGACATAGCAAAAGAGATTCCGTCGGCGCACGGTTGCACTGGCTCGCATAATTATCGAGTCCATTTTTTTTTATTGTGTTTCCTCATAGAGCTTTGTTTTATTGAACAAAAAAAAAGTTCGATATTTTTTATTTTCACCTTACCGACATAATTGACTAATTATCCTCAAATTAACAAAATCAAAGCCGCCAATCAATATTTTTTATTCCCCCAGGAACATATTACTTTATTGACAATATTTCATCACACCATGCCATGAACTTTTCTAAAAAAAGAAAATAAAAAAAAAATAAAAATAAAAAATGATTCGGACACAGCCACGTGGATCCATTACTACGCGCGGAAGTCTGTTTCACGTCCGCGGATACAAATAGCGACTACTTGCGGCGGGGGAGATAGGGACATAGCAAAAGAGATTCCGTCGGCGCACGGATGCCCTGGCCCGCATAATTATCGAGTCCATTTTTTTATTGTGTTTTCTCATAGAGCTTTGTTTTATTGAACAACAAAAAAAATGTTCGAGATTTTTTTTAATTTCACCTTACCGACGTAATTGACTAATTATCCTCAAATTAACATAATCAAAGACACCAATCAATATTTTTTATTTCCCCCAGGATCATATTACTTTATTGGCAATATTTCATCACACCATGCCATGAACTTTTCTAAAAAAAGAAAAAAAAAAAAAAAAAAAAAATTTATTCGGACACAGCCACGTGGTTCCATTACTACGCGCGGAAGTCTGTTTCACGTCCGCGGATACAAATAGCGACTAGTTGCGGCGGGGGAGATAGGGACATAGCAAAAGAGATTCCGTCGGCGCACGGTTGCACTGGCCCGCGTAATTATCGAGTCCATTTTTTTTATTGTGTTTCCTCATAGAGCTTTGTTTTATTGAACAAAAAAAAATGTTCGATATTTTTTATTTTCACCTTACCGACATAATTGACTAATTATCCTCAAATTAACATAATCAAAGCCGCCAATCAATATTTTTTATTCCCCCAGGAACATATTACTTTATTGACAATATTTCATCACACCATGCCATGAACTTTTCTAAAAAAAGAAAATAAAAAAAAATAAAAATAAAAAATGATTCGGACACAGCCACGTGGTTCCATTACTACGCGCGGAAGTCTGTTTCACGTCCGCGGATACAAATAGCGACTAGTTGCGGCGGGGGAGATAGGGACATAGCAAAAGAGATTCCGTCGGCGCACGGATGCCCTGGCCCGCATAATTATCGAGTCCATTTTTTTTATTGTGTTTCCTCATAGAGCTTTGTTTTATTGAACAAAAAAAAAGTTCGATATTTTTTATTTTCACCTTACCGACATAATTGACTAATTATCCTCAAATTAACATAATCAAAGCCGCCAATCAATATTTTTTATTCCCCCAGGAACATATTACTTTATTGTCAATATTTCATCACACCATGCCATGAACTTTTCTAAATAAATAAAAATAAAAAATGATTCGGACCCAGCCACGTGGTTCCATTACTACGTGCGGAAGTCTGTTTCACGTCCGCGGATACAAATAGCGACTAGTTGCGGCGGGGGAGATAGGGACATAGCAAAAGAGATTCCGTCGGCGCACGGTTGCACTGGCCCGCATAATTATCGAGTCCATTTTTTTTTATTGTGTTTCCTCATAGAGCTTTGTTTTATTGAACAAAAAAAAAAGTTCGATATTTTTTATTTTCACCTTACCGACATAATTGACTAATTATCCTCAAATTAACATAATCAAAGCCGCCAATCAATATTTTTTATTCCCCCAGGAACATATTACTTTATTGACAATATTTCATCACACCATGCCATGAACTTTTCTAAAAAAAGAAAATAAAAAAAAAATAAAAATAAAAAATGATTCGGACACAGCCACGTGGTTCCATTACTACGCGCGGAAGTCTGTTTCACGTCCGCGGATACAAATAGCGACTAGTTGCGGCGGGGGAGATAGGGACATGGTGAAAGAGATTCCGTCGGCGCACGAGTGCACTTGCACGCATAATTATCGAGCTCGGCGGGTACGTGCCTCGTCTCCGGAGGATTAATTAACTCGTTCTGGCTGCCGGACACGGGCTCATTACGCGGCACATCGAGGCGCTGTTGGCCGCCCGGAGTCTGCACATCGTACAGTTTTGGTAACTATATACCTATCCGTTCTACCGCGCATAGTTACCGGACTATGCATGACTGTGCTATGCGCCAGTGTAAATAGCCTCTGCCACTGTACACGTGCATATTATAACGTTATCGCTGCTTCTCCATCGTCCGCTCGTGCATCCAGACCGAGCGCGCAGGTATAAGCCTCCGCGGTCGTGTTTCCTCCTCTGTCCGATGCGCACCGTGCGAACCCCGTTCATCCCCTAAGCCCGACGGACGGCGTTCATCCGCTCAGCCGTAGACCACACCTGTCCACCTTCTAAGCGGCTGGACCATCAACTTTTGTGCAATTAATGCACGCCGCTCGAGCACTCTTCCGGCCATCAAATTTTCCGCCCCCGCTCGCGATGGATTTTCATTCGGCTCGTAAATTCCGTCTCGCTTGGAAAACTTCGCGGAAAAGCGACCGCGCCGTTATGCGCGATTTATCGGCTGAGATTTAGGCTAAGGAGGGAAAACGATCAATTTCGAGTGTCCGATGTTTGCTTTAAAAATCAGGAGAGCGTTATTCCATGTACTTTTTCGCCCCGAGCGCAGAGCCGGGTTTCTGAAATTCTAGTAGCGATGCCAGTATGTTTAACTCTAACTTTAACTTTAACTTAGCATTGCTCAGTATATCTATATATATGACTTTAGGGTTACTAACTTTGCTGGTAGGAATTCAGGATCTTGGGCCAGATCTGGCAAAGTGAAACGCGGCATTGGTTATGTTTTCGCGATGAAATTTAATCGGTGAGCAGTTTTGCGTACACGCCAAACATGACATTGACGTCAAAAAAGTTGATAATAGAAATTTCCGTACCGTTTCCTCATAAAAGTTGAATTTTTGAAATTTTCATATCGCTTCCGCATAAAACTTGAATTTAAAAATTTTTGTATCGCTTCCTCATAAACGTTGAAAATAAAATCATGTCGCTCTCTCATAATGTTCCTCTTCATTCGCGAAGCTTCCCTGAGGGAGCTCAAAAAACAGAAAACACATTCTTATACAAGAAGCTTTGCGAATAAAGAAAAATCACGAGAAGGCGATATGAAAATAAAAATGTTTAACTTTTACGAGGAAGCGATATAAAAATTTCAATTTTTTTCCTTCATATAATTCTCGGCTACGCTCGTTTCATCCCCGAAACTCGCTGGTTCGACGATAAATTTCGATTGTTCCATGCAGTTTAAATTATTTTTTAATTCTATTTCTTCCCCGCTCACCCGCGTTCGTCCCCTAAAACCTGTGGTTCGTTCATACTCCACCTTCTCCGGCCCATCAACTTTTCCGCAATTAACGCGCGCCGCTCGAGCACTCTTCCGTCCATCAAATTTTCGGCACCCGCCCGAACGAATTTTCGGTCCGCTCGTAAACTATCTCTCGAAAGCTCACTTGGAAATCTTCACGGGAGAACGAACGCGTCGGTCATGATCGGTGTTATCGTCCGACAGCTGCTCCGTCGCTGCGGGCGATTTATCGGCCGCGATGCACGTCGACGCAAACCGATAAATTTCGATCCCATGTACTTTCAATTATTTTTTAATTCAAATTTTTACGTTCGCTACACCGAGCGGTGGGTGTGGAGTGAGGATGGGATCAAACCCGGTGCATTGTATAATGAGTAGCCGCGTCGAGGGACGATGTCTGTTGGGATTACGGCGGGTGCGGGATTTCAATCCGGTTGCGATTCCCGACGTAACGAAAACGGTCCGATTGGACGTTTTCGCTAGCGACGGGCTTGCAACCGGCACCGAATACTTTAACAATGCAAATTATGGTAATTCGGGAGTCCCATGGCCTGGTACAGTGCAACGCGGTGCGCGCAGGATAGGGGAGGACGGGGCAAAATGGCACAGCGGGGCAAAACGGGATTATGGGCCAAAACGCAATTTTCCAATAACCTTTGGAAAATTGTGAAACGGGGTTGAAAATCTGGGTGTATCGTTGGGACAAAATGGGGCATCCAAAAATTATTGGAAATAGTTTATAGGAAAGTGCGTCTTTTCAATGAGGGGGAAGTTTGAAATTGCACTTGGGAAGGTGAAAATGCACTTCCTTCCTTGTCGGGAAAAAAATATCGTAACATTTTTGTTCCCGCCTTCGTGAAAAACCACATTTCTTGCGTCGCAAAATCGTGATATTCGCCAATGACCATTCCCGCCCCCCCCGCCCTGGGAGTAATAGAGCTTCCAGAGGAAATACCTAATACTCCCTAGGGAGTAGGGGAGACCGGGGCAAAATGGAACAGCGGGGCAAAACGGGACAGTGGAAGGCAGAACTCAATTTTCCAATAATTTTTGGATGCTCCATTTTGTCCCATCGATAAATCCGGATTTTCAGACCCATTTTGCCCCACATACCACCATCGTCACCATCCACAAATTATAAGAGAATTGCGTTTTGTCTCATTATCCCGTTTTGCCCCGATGCACCATTTTGCCCCGCTCTCCCCTAATGAAACTGTACTGCGCATGCGCACAGGTTTGCAATGATCAACGGTCAATAATAGGCTTTTTTCCGCCCGTATTGCATGCAAGAAATGTGGCTATTTTAGCAAAGACGGAAAACACTGAGTTTTGCCCTTGCTGTCCCGTTTTGTCACACTGCCCCATTTTGCCCCGTTCTCGCCTAGGAGAGACAGGGCCGAGAGATGCGCCTACGTGCGATAGAACGACGGAGGATTTACTTAGGCCGACGCGAGCGACCAAGTGCACGAGTGGGGCGGCTTGACAACGATAAAAAAAAGACGAAAATTAGGGGCGGATGATCCGAGTCTCGTGCTTTCGGGAGATAAAGGGATGGGTGTTCATTGGTCTATGGACGAGAGGCGGCCGATAATTCCGGAGGAAAATTTTATCGTGGCTGGGGAAGAGTCCAACGTATCAATGTAAAGACATTCGCGAATCAAATCTTATCTCGATAGGTGGGCTTCATTTTTTTTTTTTGGACCAAGAGTAATCTTAACAGAACGTCGATTGGGTCGTGTCGTTCCATCGCAGTTTTGGCTTCCGTATTGAGGAAACTATGTTCTTGAAATGTTATCTCATGTGTATTTTGGGAATTTGTGGATTTGATCGTTGGTTTTGATGTTTGCGCTTTTCCGTTGCGGATTTGTTTGTTGGTTTGAATGTTTGTACTTACCCGGTGTGGATTTGTTTGTTGGTTTGGATGTTTGTCGCGCACAAGCTGAGGCTGCTTTTGGAGACGCGACGGCTCGGTTTTTATAGGATATGGAATTGAATTCGGAAGTGCGAATTCAATTCCGTATGCCATATTTCCGAAAATTTGGATTTCATGGCGTATCGAAATGTTCGGAAATGTGAATTCGATTACATATGTTATATATTCGAAAATTCTGTTTTCATAGCATATGAAATGGATCACGGAAATTCGAATTCCATTCTATATGCCACATTTTCGAAAACTCGCTTTTCATAGCATATCGAATGCACTGAGAAAAAGGACAGAATTTCCTGTACCATAATGACTAGTTTATAGATAGATATAGATAGTTTCTGATAATCGGTTAAACAAACTATAATTGGAGTGGCGACCATGATTTAGCAGTTGATTACTACAATATAATAATCCAATTATTATATTGTAGTAATCAACCGCTAAAAGATACGTTGAAAATATCCTCAAAACGTCGAATCACGAAATTTTCACTAATCGAATTATAAAAAAAATTTCCATAAATTGCCGCCATTAAAATTTCATATCAAGCAGACCAAGCTTTCCCACTGAGACAGCCAAAATGGGTCAATGAACTTTCCCGTGGAGAACGCTATTTTCAGAACGTTAAAAAATATGGAATACCCTCAATTAACTTTGCATATATAAATACCCAATCGCGGTCACAAGACTTTTCAGAGCCGGATAACGCGATGCTAGTTAACAAGGGAAAGCCGAGAAGAAAAACCAGCCGAAAACATAGAGGAGAGAATGTCACGCGAAGGGAAAGTCTCTCCTCCTCGCGATCGGAGCGCAGCCATCCGGAAGAGAGAAACAGAGCCGCGAAACTTGGTCCGTGCGTTGCTGCTTCCTGTAGCGAACCCACGGATTCGGTAGTCGTGGGTGTTGGGCTTCCGAGACTGTCAGACAGGGGCGGCAGGGGTATGACACGATCCCCTCGCTTTCTCCCTTCGGCGAAGCCCCGTCCTCTCGCTATCATGACAGCGGACCGTGATGCTGCCGTCTCGCCCCCAATCTCGTGCGATGGGTAACCATGACGGGACATCAAGCCTTGACACCCGGTGTCGAGGGTCACCCAGGGATACGCATTGGCGTCGCCGTATGACGTTTCCTGTCAACCGGAAGTGCGAGCGGAATGGATATACGGATAGCGTGTCCCTGCAGCGCTGGCGCTCCGCCTATACGAAAATCATGATTTAATAATCCGAAAATAAACAAGCTACTCGCGCACGATGAACTCCGAAGGGACACGCGGGCTTTCCCCTTTGATTTCGATTTTTTTACAGTTGGGAGTGGAAAAAATATATATAAAAAAAGGGAAAGGAAAAATTACTTCAAGTATCGATTATTTGGATAATGCTGGAGATTGAATCGATTCAATAATCAATATTACATTTGGTAGGTTGTTTTATTAGCTGATTGACAACAAAATCACATGATTTGATAATCCGAAAATTTGATATCGTTTTTTTTACAGTTGGGAGTGGAAACAATATATACAAAAAAAGGGAAAGGGAAAATTACTTCACGCATCGATTATTTGGATACTGTTGCAGATCGAATCGATTCAATAAGCCGAAAATAAACAAACTACTCGTGCACGATGGACTTTGAAGGGACGAGCCTTTCGTAGATTCTTTCTCTTTTGCTTTCACTTTCACACTTAGTAGTTGAAAAAAAAAATTAAAAAGGGAAAGAAAAAATTACTTCACGCATCCATCAGCCGGATAATGTAGTAGATCAAATCGATTCAATAATCAGTGATTCCATTCAACAGATCATTTAATTTAATTAATACGCTTATATTATCATATATAGCTGTTTGACAACAAAATCATGATTTAACAATCCAAAAATTAACAAGCTCGTCACGCTCGATCGATTCCGAAGCGACGAGCTTTTTCCCTTGCGATTTCACCTCTCCATTCGCTAGGTGAAAAAAAAAACATATAAAAAAAAGGAAATGAAGAAAATGCCTCCACGCATCCATCATTCGGCTAACGTGGAAGATCGAATGGATTCAATAATCAATGATTCCATTCGGCGGATTTGTTTCATTCGCTGATAGACAACAAAATTACATTGGAAGAGCCCGGAGGGCGGGCAGTTCGCTCGCGTTTCCACCGAGCGGCTTGCACCGAGCGGAGAACGGGGATGCGGAATGAGGGTAGGAGGATGATGCAAACACCGGGAGATAGTAGAGCGGGGTGGACGAAGGTTGATGTCCGAATGTCATCCGGGCAGCCCGGGGGTGTAGCGCTGTCTGTCGATGTCATCGGCGGCGGTGCGGAGGGGCCGAGTGGAAATGCCTGCTATTGACAAGTGCGCATGAATAACGTTAATAATAATAAATAATGTGCCGGGCATCGCTGATATAACGCTGCTTCTCGTCACGATTTGCGACGTGTACCGCCTCTATCAGACTGCTGCCTGATTGTGTACCCCGCGAACCGTTCAAATTGCTCGAGCGTGATGTATTATAAAAATAATGCATCACTGCAAAAGCAGCGAGCCCGCGTAGAGTTTCGACATGGGTGGTGAACACTGTAGGAGTTTCGGACTCGGCGATCGACATCGATGAATATGTTGGTAAATTTCATCGGCGATGGGAATGGAGTCGGAGAGGTCTTTTTTATCAACGAAATAATTTGGGGGGGGGGGGGGGGAATGAATAAATTTGATCATTATTCATTATCGGCGCCGATTCGTATTGGGGTGGATTATCAGTCGAGCTGATAAACTCCTATCGTTGACTCGCTCTCACAGTTAATAAGACGTTCGCAGGGGAATCGGTTGGAAGACTCAAGGAGAATGGGAAATTGGAATAGGACTTGGGATAGGAATAGGGATAGGAATAGGGATAGGAATAGGGATAGGAATAGGGATAGGAATAGGAATAGGAATAGGAATAGGAATAGGAATAGAAATAGGAATAGGAATAGGAATAGGAATAGGAATAGGAATAGGAATAGGAATAGGAATAGGAATAGGAATAGGAATAGGAATAGGAATAGGAATAGGAATAGGAATAGGAATAGGAATAGGAATAGGAATAGGAATAGGAATAGGAATAGGAATAGGAATAGGAATAGGAATAGGAATAGGAATAGGAATTGGAATTGGAATTGGAATTGGAATTGGAATTGGAATAGGAATAGGAATCGAAATCGGAATCGGAATCGGAATCGGAATCGGAATCGGAATCGGAATCGGAATCGGAATCGGAATCGGAATCGGAATCGGAATCGGAATCGGAATCGGAATCGGAATCGGAATCGGAATCGGAATTGGAATTGGAATTGGAATTGGAATTGGAATTGGAATTGGAATTGGAATTGGAATTGGAATTGGAATTGGAATTGGAATTGGAATTGGAATAGGAATTGGAATCGGAATTGGAATTGGAGAATATTTGCAAAACCGAGAGGACAGATCGACGATTGTTTCGAGTAGTGAATTAAAGATTTATCAAAATATTGACTCACGCGAATGTAATTTAATCAAATGACTGATCTACACGATGGACTATGAAATGGGGTCCAACATACAACTGCAATATTTTGGCAATTTGTTACCTGACAAATTACATGAGTTACATGTAACTCATGTGTTACATGCGAGAATTCTGCATTAAAAAAATTGTGTGTTTTGATATCTTTCTTTCTTTGAGGGAAAACACAACAAGACAATACCGTCGCACTCCGAACGAAGAAGTTGATATTTCCTCTCTTAATTGTTATCCAATTTCCTCAAAAGTTACGGTGCGGAAGGTAGCGTTACAATCGAGATGGAACGCCTCCGCAGCCAAAGTTAGAGTGGAAATATAGTGCTTCTGTGACTTCGAGACATTTATGGAAAATAGGATTGTGGCGCCGGATTAATCCACGCAATGGACTCTGACAGTTTGAAACAACATACTAAGGTAGTGCAATTATAACAGTTACGATATTATAGCAATTTGTTATCCGACAAATTATTCAACGCTGCAACACTCGACGAATCCAGTAGCTTTCACATCGAGGAGAGAAATCCATTCTTTTTCCTGTTACAGGAGTGGATTCGGCATCGGAATAAGTATGATTTTACTTGTTTCTTTGCTTGAGAGAAAATACATCAAGAAAATAATCCCAGATTCTGAAACGAGAGGTAAAATGTTTTTAAAAATTGTAAATTTAATTAACGGACTGGAAATTTTTATGCAAAAACGAGTAATTTAAATTTAATGTACAATTGTGATGAATCAGTGACATACTTTGTCATTGAAATTAAATGACTTTTATAGAAAAATCAAAGTAAATTATTAATAATTAAGTATTTCCAATGTCTTTAATACACTGAACATTAATTTCTCATCGCAAGTGTACATGAAATTTAACATACCAGTTTTCATACAAAAACTTCTAGTCCGATACATTAAATTCCGTACAAATGTTTTTTGTGATATACAATTTAATGTACATTAATAATAAAAAATGAAAATAATGTTCCAATTATTAAAAAATAAAATAAAATAAAAATAAATAAAAATAATAATATTAAAAATAATATATTTAAAATAATATATTATTTTAATAATAATATTAAAATAATATTATTATGTTCCAATTATTATGTAAATTATTGAAAAAAATGAAGTATTTCCAATGTTTATAATTCACCGAAAATTGATTTTTCATCGCAGTGAAACATGAAATTCAACACACCACTTTATGCATAAAAACTTCCAGCACCGCAACATTGAATTGCATACGAATATGTTTTTTTTTTTCATTCCACATATTTCTTCTCTCAATTGCGATCCGATTTCCTCGGGAAGCTACGATGCCGAGGCCAGCGTCGCAATCGCCATGGAGCGGCTCCGCAGCCAAAGTTAGAGTGGAAATATAGCGCCTCGGTGTCTTCGAGACAGTTACGGAAAATAGGATTGTCGGGGCAGCCAGACGAGCGAAGAGCAAACATAAAGGATCGGTGTGAGAATTAGTTGCGGCGTTGTCTTTGTACGCGTCGATGATGACAGGGGTTGCAATCCCAAAACCTTACCCTCGTACTCCGGAGGATCGTTTCGTCCTCGTTTCGCCGACGCTCGCCCGACGGAGTCGGAACGTTTCTCTATCGGACGGGAGTGAGGTTTTAGAATATACACCACCCCCATGCAGTGTCGAAGAGGGCGTCGTCGGTTGATGGAGTGAATGGTATATCGCGGCAGCGGGAGAGTCATGGCCATTGTCGCATTAATGGAATCGATTGCTTGTTCAAGCGGTCGGCGCCGCGGTGCCCGGGTGACAAACGCTCCGCTTCGACGAATCCGAATTGAAACTCGATTGTCTAGCGGGATGCCACAAGTTTCAAACTCGTTAGCGAAACCCCCGCGACGAATAACGTTGCAGATTTTAATCCTCGCTCGGAAAATTATTGAAGAATGATAAAAGTATTTTGTTATTTGAAATAATAATGAGAAAAATAATTTGAATATAAATGGAAAGGCGAGGAAAACGATAATGTAAATCGGAAGTTACTACGAAACGGAAGAGTGTCAGTTTCAAACTCGTTAGCGAAATCCCCGCGACGAATAACGTTGCAGATTTTAATCCTCGCTCGGAAAATTATTGAAGAATGATAAAAGTATTTTGTTATTTGAAATAATAATGAGAAAAATAATTTGAATATAAATGGAAAGGCGAGGAAAACGATAATGTAAATCGGAAGTTACTACGAAACGGAAGGCTACGAAACGGAAGAGTGTCAGTTTCAAACTCGTTAGCGAAACCCCCGCGACGAATAACGTTGCAGATTTTAATCCTCGCTCGGAAAATTATTGAAGAATGATGAAAGTATTTTGTTATGTGAAATAATAATGAGAAAAATAATTTGAATATAAATGGAAAGGCGAGGAAAACGATAATGTAAATCGGAAGTTACTACGAAACGGAAGAGTGTCAGTTTCAAACTCGTTAGCGAAATCCCCGCGACGAATAACGTTGCAGATTTTAATCCTCGCTCGGAAAATTATTGAAGAATGATGAAAGTATTTTGTTATTTGAAATAATAATGAGAAAAATAATTTGAATATAAATGGAAAGGCGAGGAAAACGATAATGTAAATCGGAAGTTACTACGAAACGGAAGACTGTCAGTTTCAAACTCGTTAGCGAAACCCCCGCGACGAATAACGTTGCAGATTTTAATCCTCGTTCGGAAAATTATTGAAGAATTATAAAAGTATTTTGTTATTTGAAATAATAATGAGAAAAATAATTTGAATATAAATGGAAAGGCGAGGAAAACGATAATGTAAATCGGAAGTTACGAAACGGAAGAGTGTCAGTTTCAAACTCGTTAGCGAAACCCTCGCGACGAATAACGTTGCAGATTTTAATCCTCGCTCGGAAAATTATTGAGGAATGATAAAAGTATTTTGTTATTTAAAATAATAATGAGAAAAATAATTTGAAAATAAATGGAAAGGCGAGGAAAACGATAATGTAAATCGGAAGTAGTGCTCCGAAACGGAAGAGCGTATTCCAAGTAAGCCATGAGTTTCAAACTCATCAGCGAAAACGCGGTCGAATAACGTTGCTCATTTTAATCGCACTCGCAAAATTATAGAACGAGGGTAAAAGTTTTTGGATTAAAAAAATAATAATAAAAAAATGGAAAAGCAACGAAAAATATCATGTTAAATCGGAAATAAAAATACCATCCATCACCCTCGATCACTACATGCTTCGATGATTCTGCAGACTTCCATTTGCGCCTAACCGATTTCGCACATTCCTCGCAGGATTAAATGTTGTGATGGCAAACACTGCTTATACCGAATTCGATATATCGATTGCTAAGAAACGGAAGAGCTTAACCCAAGTTAAAAACTCGTTAGCGAAACCCCCGTCAAACAACGTTGCAGGTTTTAATCACACTCGCAAAATTATAGAAACAACGATAAAAGTTTTTCCAATAAAAAAAACAATAAAAAAAAATGAAAAAGCAATGAAAAAAATATTTTTTTTTCCTTGCTTTTCCACTATTTTTTCCCAATTCACAAATCGAAAAAAAATACCATCCATCAGCCTCGATTAGAATTTGCACCGATGGTTCTACAGACTTCCCTTCACGCCCAACCGATTTTGAACATAGCGCTCAGGAAAAAAAAAATGCTGTGTCGGCAAATATTGCGTATACCGAATTCATTGGCGTGAATTCACGATAGACGAGGGTATCGTGCGCTGGAAGTCGAAGACCCACCATATTGTGCATACAAGACTAAGGTCGATATATCGACAGCCAAGAAACGAAAGGGCGTAACTCGCGTCGTTTTACACGCTAAATGGTGTCAGATACGCCCTTTTCTTTCTCAGCATCTCGACGTGTGTATAGCTGGCTCGCAGGTACGCTGTAGTTTGTGGTTCGTACACTGGTTCAACAAGTCGGAGAAATCATACTGAAACTGCTCGGTAGATTTTCCCAAGCATAAAGAGTAACCGCGTGCACGCGGCCGTGTCACGCTCAGACATTAAGCCAGACTCTGTTGCAACAACCGGTGAACACGCTTTACCCTCGCGTGGAGTCATGCACGTCAGGAACACACTTGCTAGGTGCTCAAAACCCTCCGCGGCTAATGCATCTGGGTCTGTGTGTTATCTACGAGCTAGGCTCTGGCAGCTCTCTCAACATGGATCTGGTACATTGGAGCCACTGATGCGCGCATATCTCGGCAGCCGACGTGTGCACAGCTCGCTTGGAATATAGAGTATCGTCTGAGTTACGTAAGCTCAGATCGCGTATGCCCTCTTCTCTTTCGTTATTATTATCTTTTTAGCGAACGGGCGCCTCGCGCTCGAAATGCGTCACTTCCGATTTGAAAATCCCATTTTCCGACCGGAAGTGACGTTATACTGGAAATATGTCGTTTCCGGGCGAAATATGAGATTTTCAAACCGGAAGTGATGTGTCTCAGGTATGACGTCACTCCCGGTCGGACAATGACATTTTCAAACCGGAAGTGACGTCATACCGGGAATATGTCCTTTCCGGACGAGAGATGAGATTTTCGAACCGGAAGTGACGTCATACCGGAAAGATGTCCTTTCCGGACGAGAGATGAGATTTTCGAACCGGAAGTGACGTCATACCGGGAATAAGTCATTTTCGGACGGAAGATGAGATTTTCAAACCGGAAGTGATGTGTCTCCGCAGTGACGTCGCTTCCGGTCGAAAATCGAAATTTTGAAACCGAAAGTGACGGCATACCGAAAGTACGTTACATGCCGCCGAAAATGTTTCCAAACCGGAAGTGACCTCATACCGGAAATACGTTACTTGCTGCAGAAAAACGTTTCCAAACCGGAAGCGATGTGTTTCCGGTATGACGTCATTTTCGGTCGTCAAATGAGATTTTTAAACCGGAAGTGATTTCACACCGGAAAAACGTCACTTCCGGTCGAAAAAATGAGACCATCAAACCCGGAAGTGACGTCATACCGGAAATATGTCACTTCCGGTAGAAAAATATTTCCAAACAGGTTGTGACGTATTTCCGGTACGTCACTTTCCGATTGCGCAATTGGAAGAATCGACAATTTTCCAATCAAGCAACCTCATCAATTGCTCGACACCAGAAGAAGCACTCCCCATATACCGTCTTTCTTTTGTGCCGAATTTCCTGTATACCGATTCCCAAATTCTCCACCAACTAATTCGAAACACCAACAGAAACTCTCCGTGAATCCGCGATGAATTCGCCATTCGGCTTGTTTGACTTGTACGGAGAGAACAGTAGACACGGCAGGGAATTCGGGATTCCCTTCGGGAAGATCGTTCCTGTTCATCGTCTCATTTCCACCGGCAAGTCATCCATCGTCCTCCCCATTCATACCGCGCCTTCTTTGGCTTCGAGGAATTATCCTCCGTTCGCTACTCAGACTCCGCGTTAATGGAGAAACTCGACGGGTGACGGGATGCCATTAACGAGAAATTTTCTGACGCCGAACGGGAACCATTACATCATAGCCGGTATAACTATTCCAACATTTCGGCGTGTGAACGGGCGCACCCCTTTGGAGCCTTGCGCTTCCCCGCCGACGCGTCCCTCCCCTCGCGTGTCTCTCGCACGACTCCACCGCGTTACCGTTCTCCCGTTGCCGTCGACGTACTTGTATGGGCACCGTCTGATTCGAACCCGCTCGGGACTCGATTCCTTCCCTCGCCCTCTTCGAATCACGGAATTTCTCATAGTCGCCTCACATCGAGCAATCTCCCTCGGGACTGTCGCGTTTGTTGTCGGTGTGCTTTCGCACTTGCTCGTCAATCGCCTCCCAGGTATTCGACGATTGAACGGAGACTCGACAATGGAGCTTTGTCGAGGACGAGATGGTTGGCAACAAATGAGAGCGATAATTTCGCTTCCCAAGTCAACAGGCATTAATAATTGGCGCAGCAATTTCGGCAACTGATGGTAAATAAGTGTTGGGATTGATATGGCATGTGGGTTATGATTTTGCCATATCGGTAGGGTCGGCGTTGTCTATATGCGGGCTGAGGCGGAGATCGCAAAATTACTGCACTGTTAAAAAAAATTGTACTTTTTATTTACTGCGATTGGAAATTTTTATGCAAAAACGGGGACATTCAAATTTAATGTTCAACTGGCGAAACTGGAAAAATTAATGGACACTGAGAGTGAAATTGAGGTATATTGTTGGAATCAAAGTAGTTTTATACAAAAATTGAAGGTACAATATTTGTACCTTTGTTTTTGATATACTTTATTTTTCATCATAATTGTAAGAGAAAGTTAATATACCAGATTATGCTTAAAAATACACTGTAAAATGAAATTGTGAATTTTATGGAGCGGACTGGAAGTTTCTACGCAAAATCTTGTACATTAAATTTTATGTATAATTTTGGTGGAAAATTAATATAATTTTTCATAGAAATTGATGTAAATTGTTAAAAATAACGCATTCTCAATGTTTTTAATACAAGCATTAATGATTCACCACAATTGTACATGAAATTTAATATACCAGTTTATGCTTAAAAACTTCCAGCCTGGTACATTGAATTTCATACAATTATTTTACATTGTGCATCGTTAATCAAAATTTTTAATTTAATTAACCGGATTGGAGGTTTGATACAAGAACTGAAGCAGTAAATTTAATGTGCAATTTTGATGAAAACGTGATGGACTTTAAATTCGAAATTAAAGTAAATTATTGATTATTAAAGTAAAGTATTTCTAAAGTTTCTAATTATACCTTACGTTAATTTTTCATCACAATTCTACATGAAATTCAATATACCAGTTTTTGCCTAAAAAAACTTTTACCTTGTTACATTAAATTGTATATAATTTTTTTACAGTGTGATAGAGATCGTGAAATATCGTTCGAGCTTTAAACAAGATATTGGACGCTTACACGGAGACCTCACAATGGAGCTTTGTCAGTTATTCGATGGTTGGCAACAAATGACAGCGATAATTTCGCTTCCCACATCAACGACCGGCATAAATAATTATTGCAGCAATTTCGCCAACTCTAACGATAAACACCTGGCGGGATTGTTATGGCCCGTGTGTAATGATGTCCTACAAGCTGGCTCCCATAAATGGTGGCGATGCAATAAACCACTGATGCTTGACATCGAGGATGTACACGCGGATTATCCGTGAATGTGCGTAGACACACCCGTGATGATTACGGCGACGACAAAACATCGTCTTCGTGCTATATCAACCGTTGAGAAACAAAAGGGCGTAACTCGTATGCTTTAACGCCGAAAATACGCCCTTATGTGTTTAGCCGTCGAGAAATGCATATATATATATATATATATATATATATATATATATATATATATATATATATATATATATATATATATTGTATGATATCGTCGGACAGAACTTAGCGCTGACTAAGCCGGTGCGGAAGATATACCCACCAGCTCGAGGCCGTGCAGCAGCATCCGGGGCGGCGGTTCCTCTATCGCCTTGCAAGAGCTTTGCTCGCGAGAGTTCTCGCCCGCTCTTATCCCGAAACACGAGGCGCGACAGGAAACTTTGAATGCACGCGAGTTCCGAGAGCTCGGCAATGTACCTTCTGTGTCTCGTCTTGCTGCAGTCCGTACCTTGTCTCACCGCAAAGGATCGGCATCGCGCTAACATCAACGACCGCTTCGCCTGAGATTTCGAGGGAATTTATCAGCAGGATCTCTTCTCGATGCTCGAGTAGACATTTAGTCAGGCTGCCGGATATATATCATCTGCCACATATCAGGGATCGATAAGGCATGCGGGATCGGGACGGCCCGATATTTGCCAGATGTGGGGTAAACCAGATGGGCCGTATCAGGCAGATTGGGCTGTCTGAGATGATTTGACCATATCAGGCAGATTGGGCTGTCTGAGGCTGATTCTACCATATCAGGTTGATTTTTTCATATCGGGCGGATTTTTGCCATATCAGACCAGTTTAGTCATCGGGTTGATTTGGCCATATCAGACCAGTTTAGTCATCGGGTTGATTTGGCTATATCAGACTGATGTAGTCATATCGAGTTGATTTTGCCATATCAGACTGATTTAGTCATATCGGGTTGATCTTTCCATATCGAACTGATTTCACTATATATGGGGCTAATTTTATTATATCAAGTTGATTTTGGCATATAAAGCTAATTCTGGTATATCAAGCTGATCTCGGTATAGCAAGCTGATTTTGGCATATCAAGCTCATTTTGGCATATCAGGCTGAATTTGGCACATCAGGCTGAATTTGGCATATCAGGCTGATTTTGGCATATCAGGCTGAATTTGGCATATCAGGCTGATTTTGGCACATCAGGCTGATTTTGGCATATCAAGCTGATTTTGGCATATCAGGCTGATTTTGGCATATCAGGCTGATTTTGGCATATCAGGCTGATTTTGGCATATCAGGCTGAATTTGGCATATCAGGCTGATTTTCCCATATCACGCCAGCTTAGCGTTGTCGATATCCAGGCCAAGCCGGATATCGCAAAATGAGCCCGGTTGAGATTGGGAAATACCGTTCGAGCTTTACACAAGAGCTCGCGAATCAATGAAGGAGTTCAATAAAGGGTCTCGTGGACAAGCGGGCGAGATATTGAGAGCGGCAAGAGTCTAGGTACCCCACCTCCTACGGTGGTTCTTTGTGCCTTTTCGTTATCTCGGGTAATACGATATCGCCGCGTTCCGGCTCACCACGCGCCGCGATACACGAGAAAGAAGGATCGTAAAGATGAAAGAGCGAAGGAGCAACGAGTACGTGACGCTCCCTCCAGATTTCCTTGCCTTTTCACGAGGATCGAAAATAATGACGCGCGGGAGCAGTGTGTGTGTAGAGGTATAAGAAAAAAAAAGCAGGATACCACTATGGAATCTTCATCGGTAACCCAAGACGCGGAGATTCATTACCCTTTTCTTCCCTCGTGCGTTTTTTTCCTCCGGCAAACCTTCGTTCTACCGGGTGGTTGTACCTTCATTGTTATGCAATAGATATGCAGTGAAACCGAAGAAACCCCGGATAGATGAAACCACGGTTCTTCCGAATGGAATGTCATGATTTTTTTTTCTTTCTAAGAAGTTCCAATTCAGTACATATGATTTTTTACGTAACCCTTTCAGTTCTAAGGTTCCACCTTATAAAAAATGTAGTATTTTCTGATGTGCGCGGTTAATCTGCTCTAAGGATAATCCGCTCGAGATATACAGTAGATATATCATATCGCAATAGATATGCGGTGAAACCGAAGAAACCCCGGATAAGTGAAACCACGGTTATCCTGAATTAAATATCATGATTTTTATTCAACTTTTTTTTTAAACAAGTTCACTTGTAATCCTGTACATATGAATTTTTACGCAAACCCTTACGTTGCAAGATTTTATCCTGTAAAAAAAAGTGCTATTTTCTTATCGGCGCGGATAATCCGCTCTAGATGTACAGTAGATATCATTTCCTATCGCAATAGATATACACTGTAAAACAAATGTGTATGAAATTTAATGTACGGGTACTGGAAGTTTTTATGCATAATCTGGTACAATAAATTTAGAGAACCATTATGATGAAACATCAATGTATAGTATATTAAAAACTTTAGATATACCTTACTTTTATTATACAAGTACTTTCATTCCAAAAAGTTACTTTAATATCGCAGCAAAAGTGCATTCACTTTTCATCAAAATTTAATATTTAATTTAATGCACAAATTTCTGCATAAAACTTCCGGTCCGGGACATTAAATTTATAATTTTTCTAACAGTCTACAGTAATTCCTTAGAAAACCCGGATAGCTGAAACTACCGTTAATTCGAACGCCACGATTTTTCAATTTAATAAAAAAAAAAAAGTTCAACTCCAATCCAATCCGTATGAATTTTTACCCACCCTTTAATTTCCAGTTTTCCATCTCATAAAAAAAGTACTATTTCCTCATCCTCGCGTTTAATCCGCTACCGGATAATCCTCTGCCCGGTCAATCGGCTCTCCACCCTACAAGCCACCGAGTTTCGGTCCGTCCTCGCCTAAACAAGAAATATGAATCGCCTTTCAATCAGCGATCTCCACCGCGGAGCTGCATAAACCAAAATTGCCCCCGGATTCTGAGATTCAACAGATTAAGTTGATTGAGTTGCTCCGTCGGATCTGCAGAAAATCTGTATACAATTCCCACATGCATCCGCTCTCACAGCGCCCATACGTGTATAAGCATCGATAAAATGAATGAGATTCGTATCAATCGACGCGTGGATAACGTTTCGCGTGGTCGTGTGTGCAACCCTCGCTCGCCCTTTGTCGAGGAGCTCCTACGTTCCTACGTTCATTCGTTTGCAACTGGTACCGCAGGCCCCCTAGAACTGCACTCGGTGGTCCGACCGTGGTCATGAATGGCTTCAAAGGCCACTGCGCCGCCAGCGCAAAAGGATGTACTTTGTACGTACATACACGCGTTGACCACACGTTCGCGCATCCACACATTCTCTGCTTCCCCAGCCACGGTACTCGCAATGCCGACGCTGATCAGCTCGCAATTCTAACGACCGTTCCTACGGTAAGTGCCCGAGAGATCGATACGGGGGTCAACGTTGTACCGGAAGGTAACTGGAAGTGATGGAGATTACTTATGTAGAGCGACGGCTGGCCACGGTTTCATCCTCACGCGACGACCAGTACCAATATCGTACGGCGGCGACCCACCGTTCTGGCTCAGGCAAGGGGAAACGTGCGGCGTGCTCGGGATCAGGTTAACTGTATGCAAAGGCGTGTAAGGTAAAAGGCCCAACTTAGGACACTTCTACGCAGCTCTGTCACTTTAAGCGTGTAAAATCATAGGGATGGACAAGGAGGACTAAGTGTCACAGTTTGTGAGCCCCCGAACGCGCGCTATCCATTGGCTGTATATCATATGGTGGGGGAGCCGACTACGCTAGAGGTACACTGCTGTTCATGATTTCCTGGATTTCCTTGCGCCTTGCAGATGTTGGATGTCTCGCTGGATTTCCTTGCGCCTTGCGGATGTTGGATGTCTCGCCGGATGTCTTGTTGGATGTCTCGCCGGATGTCTCGCCGGACGTCTCACCGGATGTCTCGCCGGATGTCTCGCCGGACGTCTCGCCGGACGTCTCGCCGGACGTCTCGCCGGACGTCTCGCCGGACGTCTCGCCGGATGTCTTCTTTGGCATCTTCAACCCTATAAAGATATAGAGCAAGATATCCAGGAAGATACAAAATCAGAAAAACCAGACATCCATGAACAGCAGTGTACCTCTGTCACAAACTGGGACAGTGTCACAAACTGGGCCATTTACCTTATCTGTTTATGCGCTATAAAGTGGCTTAAACGTCCCAGTGGCCGGACTAAGGTTCTATGCAATAGAAACAGAAATACGACTGTCCATACATGTTCTGGGACTGGGACTTCTCCCTCAGGTGTGCGGCGACTGGTGCTTGTACCTTGAGCGAGGAGCGCGACCGCGAGGGCGGAGAAGAACAGGTATGAAAGGGGCTTTTACTCGGAGCAAAAGCTTTCAGCGCCAACCGGGCTAGAGCAAACATCGGTAACAGATGGAAGCGCGTTCGCTGTAGGTCTCTTTCAGCTATTGCCGCTCCGTAACTCGTCTATACCTCGTTGCTTCGTTTGGTTTCTTTCTTTCCGGGGTAACTACCTGTTTTTTTTTCTTTTTTTGTTGTTGCTTTATTTTCTTTTGCGCTGTTTCTCTTCGGCGCCGCTTTGCACGCTCGTTTGATCGCTCACTTTTGTTCTTTGCTCGAGGCTGCTCTCTCTTTTGGATCGGCGATAACGGCGCGACGATCGTCGTTGGGTTACTCGAGTAGCCACGATGGCGATGAGGAGAGTCCGTGGGGTTGGTAATGTCCAAGGGAAACATCGCGGTAGCGCGACTCGTGAGTCTTCCTGAGTCTTTCTCGCTATCGTCCTTTCTCTGAGATCTCACTGTTTACCTTCGCGTACTTCTAACCGCATGTCCGACCGAGCGTTCGAGCGAATTCCGATCACGTGCGGACGAGGACCGGCGAGGGGGACCGAAGTACCAGAACCCACTCTATTGTTCTTCAATGTCCGATTAAATCTCTTGTCGTCTGTTTCTCGTTGCGCTTGTCGGGATAGTGCGGGGAAAGACGTCGGGTGGGTCGGTTGGTTGGTTATCGGAGATTTAGGGGTTTTTTTTTTCATTAACAGGGTAAAAGTGGCGAGAAAGGGTCAAGATGGTAAGACGGACGAGTGCGTTGGGACATAAATTGCCGATTTGGAAAAAGATCTTAAAATATGGAAGACGTTGAATGGTTATCGGAGATTTAGGGTTTTTTTTTTTCATTAACAGGGTAAAAGTGGTGAGTAAGGGTCAAGATGGTAAGATGGACCAGTGCGTTGGGACATAAATTGCCGATTTGGAAAAAGATCTTAAAATATGGAAGACGTTGAACGGTTATCGGAGATTTAGGATTTCGTCCTTTTTTTATTAAGAGGGTGAAAGGTGTGATTACGGGACGAGATGGTAAGATAGACCAGTGCGTATTGACGCTATTGCTGATTTGAAGAAAATCTAGAAATAGGTTATCGGAGGTTTAGGATTTAGGATTTAGTCAAATGTGTAGGTGGTTATCGGAAATGTAGGATTTAGTAAAATAGGCCAGTGGGTCTTGAAACAAATGCTAATTTGAAAAAATAATGAATAATCAAGCGAGACAGCGGGTGGGTGGGCGATTGGTGATCGGAGAGCGACTCTGTAGATATTCTATAGGAATGGATAGATTCTAGGCCGAAAAGCGTTAAGTTCGATCTTAAGTTCGAATGTGCGTACGAACTTCGTATTGAACTCGAACTGCACTCGAGTTTGCGTTCAGATTTGAGTTCGAACTTAAGATCAAGCTTAAGATAGATCTTAGATTCGAACTGCAGTTCGATCTTAAATTCGAACTTAGGACAGACATAAAATTCGAATTTAGGACAGATTTAAAATTCGAATTTAAGATAGATCTTGAGCACACAATGAAGTTCGGACCAAACTTCAATCTTGGTTTCTGTCTCAAGAGCAATCTCAAGTTCAAACGAGCGTCTATAAAATTCACCCCTAACTGAACCTCCCGTAGCGAAGTTTGTGCTTTGCAAAACACGGCCGTTACAACTTACCAAGATTTACTTTCACGCAGATACCTTCAGGGTAATGTTCCTTCACCCAAGTGGAATTCGACTCCCATAGCGAGAAGATGTAGACTCAAACTTTTTAGTGGCGCGTATTAGTCACTTTTATCCCAAACCTCTTCGACCGAAACGACAAAATCTTCTCATCCGGCGATGGGAATAAATCCGGTATACGAGCGAGCGATAGTTGCAATATCGAGAGACGAAACTCCGGGGAGCCGCAACTCTCGTCTAGCCCATTCGAGCGGTTATGCCGCACGGTATAAATTTCAGGTGGCGCACACGGCTTATCATACGCACATACACACGCGCGCGCGCGGTTTCGGTTCGATCGGGCGGGGTGAGGTACATACGTGAGCGCCCAGGAGCTTAACTTAGACCTCGTATCCGCACATAACCGTATTAAACGGACGATAAATCGTGACGTAGGGTAGATTATCCTGTACACGCTGGTGCGAGAACTTCATTACCGCTTCGTTCGGTCTTGCATAAACCATTTAACTCGAACTCCGGTGGTTTCCACCGGTGGCTTCGCCCGAGATTGGCGTATACCGGCGTACCCCGCGCCTCCGCCTCCGCCTCTTCTCCTCCGGTATGAAGTCCGCGGTGGACTCCGCCGTGGAGGAACAGGAATGGTGCACCTCCCCGCAGGGCCACTAAATCTGCTGCTAATCGAGCTTCCGCTGCCAACCGAGATTTACGTACTTCGACACTGTCTCGTCCTGCCACCCCAAACTCTCCCCTCTCGGGCTCATACTATCCCGACGGATTCCCGATATCCGCACGTGTTACGATCACACCTCGCGGATTTTCTTCCGTGTCATTATTTCGCTGAGGATGGCGCGGAGGGAATTTTTCGCTGATAAATTTGTCTCACGAACGTGCTATGCCTGCACCTAGACAAATCATTTATTTATGTAAGTCGTGCATAAAAAGTGCTGCGTTTCGTGCCTGCCGGGAGTGGCGTAAGTGGCGCTTTACAGCCAAGTGTAATATAAATAGCTGGCATGTCCACATCCGGCTGATTTTACTTTGCTGCACGCTTCCTGCACTTTACACACGCTTCTCGTACTTTACGCACGCGTTTCGCACTTTACGCACGCTGGCTGCACAGCGCCACAATCGGCATGCTACGTACTTCGACACTGTCTCGTCCTGCCACCCCAAACTCTCCCCTCTCGGGCTCATACTATCCCGACGGATTCCCGATATCCGCACGTGTTACGATCACACCTCGCGGATTTTCTTCCGTGTCATTATTTCGCTGAGGATCGCGCGGAGGGAATTTTTCGCTGATAAATTTTTCTCACGAACGTGCTATGCTTGCACCTAGACAAATCATTTATTTATGTAACTCGTGCATGAACAGTTCTGCGTTTCGTGCCTGCCGAGAGTGGCGTAAGTGGCGCTTTACAGCCAAGTGTACTATAAATAGCCGGCATGCGCACATCCGGCGGATTTTACTTTGCTGCACGCTTCCTGCACTTTACACACGCTTCTCGTACTTTACGCACGCGTTTCGCACTTCACGCACGCGTTTCGCACTTTACGCACGCTGGCTGTACAGCGCCACAATCAGCAGGCACGGAGTAACACTTCTGCATTCGTTAAAGAAAATATTATGCCATACTCGTGCGCACTCGCCGCACGGACACCACCGAGAGAGCGACTCACTTCACAGCGTGCGCCTAAAGTTCGCTTTACCGCACTTGTATCGCGAATTACTATTAACAGGCGCACAGCATTATAATACTAATTTAAATAAAATAAATAATTATTCGATTCGAATAAATAATTATGTAAAATGCATAAACAATTGTTTGAATTGAGTAAATAATTGTTCGAATCAAATTATCGAATTATCTTAGAAGAATCTCTCAGATCTATTCGGTTGAAATGACCTGCGCGACATTAAGACCCTCTTCTATTTTCTGTCAAACTGCTTTAAACTTAGGTCTCCGCTCTTAACAACCTGATAACGAATTTTTTATTTTCTTTAAGGCGTTTTTCCTGACAAACTTTCCGTTCTTGTTTTATTTCATCTATCTATCATATTTTTATATTTACTCTCACTCTACATGCATAATAAATACTCTATTCTATTCTGAATCGAGGAAACAATTATTTCAGTCGAATAAATAATAATTTTATCAAATAAATACTTATTCGAAAAGAATAAAAAAAATGATTAAAATTAAATAAACAATTATTTTCGTAGCACCCATAAAATAATTACACCGTCTGTAAATACCTTTCCTCGATCGTCCATTCCGAATATCTCGCGGCGCGCACCGAGGGGGGGCGACGTAGAAAAATATTGGTCGAATACCCGACGGAAAGGCCGTGTGACCGGTCGCGAAGCTGGGACGGCAAAATCAATCAGCCGTAATGATGGCGTTTAATATGATAATGGGCATGAGCCGGAAGTTCGTTATTGTAATAACAGAATGAGTTCTCTTCCGCGAGCCCGGATACTCTCTCCTCTCTCCGGTTTCCCCATCGGTAAACGCCGCAGCCTCCGCCGCCGATCTATCTCGGTCCGCCCTCCGCTCTTCCCCGCGATTGATTTATTTCAATATAAGTTTCGTCAAAGAAACGCCCGAAGAGTCCATAAGCGAGACGGAGGAGGAGGCGGAGGAGTTCTGGAGGGTTTCCCGCTGACGCTGCCGGTCCCGCTATTAAAGCCACGGCGGGAACGAATAATGGTCAAATTCCTCACCGTCCTCTCTAGGCATCCGGCCAGAAACTCCCCGCTCTCCCCCCCCCCGCCCGCCCCCCCCCACCCTCACCACCCAAAACCCATATTTCTCTCTTTTTATTTTAATTTAATTCGCGGAAAGTTTTATCGTGACTATGTATACAGTTATAGACTCGTTGGGCAGATGTATAAGAAGCGGCGATTCTATAATGACACTCGGGCTATTCCTCGGGAGTCCGCTACGGTTATACGATTGAAAACTCCGCTAGTGGAATTCCCAATCGTTTCCGTTCGAATCAACTATTAATGCCGAGAACCCAAACCCTTCCTCGGGCAACTCCTCGAACCCGGAAGATCGTCCGAACCCAAATGAACTTTTCCGTTAATGAGTTCTTTAGAAAAATTTCCAATCCCCCCCCCCCACCCACCCTTTTCACGACCCCCCCCCCCCCCCCCCCTGTCCGCTCTGGTGAAGGGCCGAGAATGAACAAGGTCGGCGAATAATTTATAACGGGGGACTGTAAAAATATTTTTCATCGGAACTCCTCGGGCTTTGGATGAATAACGTTATTATTCCCCTCTTCACTCCGCCCCCCCCCACTCCCCACCCCACCCACTCCGAGACGGCAAAGTTTTCATCTCCTATGCGCGATTCCTGAGGCAGCTCACTCAGGATCTCTCATCGACCATCGTCGAGACAGCGCGGAGTGCTTGATAAAATATTTAATCGCTATTCGGGAATGCGCCTCTTCGACTCCATTCGCGAGGATAAAATAACAGAAAAGGATACGGCGTGTATCGAATGGGAGAAATGGAGTGCGAGGAGGCGGAGCGGCGGGGGAGGAGGGGCGAAATGCGATAAGCGTGTACCTTCTGCTCTTCGCAGGATGACGAATCCTTTGAAACATTTATTTGAGGAATTTGGTACGTTTTTTAGGGAAAGAAGCGAAACGAGGCTCGAGCGACGGAAAGGAAAGAGACCGATGGGACAGGAAAGAAGAGAAGTAGTTTCTATGTTGGGTGAGCGAAAAAATAAAGAAGTCGGAAAGCAAATGACTATGAGGAATGGTTGGAGGAAAATGGGCTGAAGGAAGGTCTGTTTCATGAGCAATTCGGTACCTCGGAGGGTCAATGAACTTTTCATCGGCCATCGTCATCGCGAAGAACAAGACGCAATTGCACATAGGTTTGAGGCGCGAAGAGCCGAAAATACGGCTTTATGCAAAATAGAAGCAGAAAAACGTTGGAGAACGAATATAAAAATGAAGAAGCCGAAAAGCAAATTACTGTGAGGAAGGCTTGAAAAAAAAAAAATGGGCTGAATGAAGATCTGGTTCATGAGCAATTCGGTACCTCGGAGGGTCAATGAACTTTTCATCGCCTATCGTCATCGCGAAGAACAAGTCGCAATTGCACATAGGTTTGAGGCGCGAAGAGCCGAAAATACGGCTTTATGCAAAATAGAAGCAGAAAAACGTTGGAGAACGAATATAAAAATGAAGAAGCCGAAAAGCAAATTACTATGAGGAAGGCTTGAAAAAAAGGGCTGAATGAAGATCTGGTTCATGAGCAATTCGGTACCTCGAAGGGTCAATGAACTTTTCATCGGCCATCGTCATCGCGAAGAACAAGACGCAATTGCACATAGGTTTGAGGCGCGAAGAGCCGAAAATACGGCTTTATGCAAAATAGAAGCAGAAAAACGTTGGAGAACGAATATAAAAATGAAGAAGCCAAAAAGCAAATGACTACGAGGAAGGCTTGAAGGAAAATGGGATGAATGAAGATCTGGTCCATGAGCAATTCGGTACCTCGGAGGGTCAATGAACTTTTCGTCGCCCATCGTCATCGCGAAGAACAAGTCGCAATTGCACATAGGTTTGAGGCGCGAAGAGCCGAAAATATGGTTTTATGCTAAATAGAAGCAGAAAAACGTTGGAGAACGAATATAAAAATGAAGAAGCCGAAAAGCAAATTACTATGAGGAAGGCTTGAAAAAAAGGGCTGAATGAAGATCTGGTTCATGAGCAATTCGGTACCTCGAAGGGTCAATGAACTTTTCATCGCCCATCGTCATCGCGAAGAACAAGTCGCAATTGTACATAGGTTTAACGCGCGAAGACGCGTTAACCTTATGTACGCGTTAAACGGATGTCCAGAAAAACGTTGGAGAATGGATATAAAAATAAAGAAGTCAAAAAGCAAATGACTATGAGGAATGCTTGAAGGAAAATGGGCTGAAGGAAGATTTGGATCATGAGCAATTCGGTTCCTCGGAGGGTCAATGAATTTTTCATCGCCCATCGTCATCGCGAAGAACAAGACACAATTACACATAGGTTTGACGCGCTAAGAACCGAAAATACGCCTTTATGCAAAATAGAAGCAGAAAAACGTTGGAGAACGAATATAAAAAGCAAATGACTATGAGAAATGCTGGAAGGAAAATGGGCTGAAGCAAGATTTGTATCATGAGTAGTTGCTCTTCGCAGGGTGACGAATTATTTGAAACATTCACCTGAAGAATTTGCTCTATTCGAGGGAAAGAAGCGAAACGAGCTCGGAAAGGAAAGGCCCTGATAGGACGGAAAAGAAGAGAAGCACTTTCTATGTTGGGTGAGCGAGCGCCGATCGGGCTTTCCTCGTCATCGCGCATGACGATGCGGCCCAGCAACCGCAGCCGGTAGAGGCAAGTTGCAGCAGTTGATTGAGCCGTAAAAAAAAAAGGAAAATAAAAAACGGGGGAAGAAACGGGAGTAAAATCTTGAATCAGATTTCAATCTTCATGAAAATTGCACCGATGGAAGAGACGCGACCAATCTGCTCGTGCACCAAATTTCAACTCGCTATCTCGAGCCGCTTCCGGCTCATAGTTGTTTTAAACGATGCAAAGTCTGTCACACACATACACACATACATCCGGTTGATTCGGACTATCTTAAGTACTCTGACATTAAAATCATTTTTATTGGTATTTTATTAATCAAGCTCAACAAGAATACTCCCACTTACAGGGCTTCGAGATCTACAAAGTAATGTATACAAAATGAAAAAAAAAAAAAAAAAAATGGAAAAAATGCTACACATAGATTTATATTGAATATCACGCATTCGAGTAAATTACATAATATTATTAATAAGGAAATGATTTAAATTCGAACACAGTCCATATAAAGGCAGCCTCATCTGCGCATTTCCGCAGGGGAAAGTCGGACAAAGCATTCCTCCGACTCATTACAAGTCGCCGATGAGACGGGAAAGAAGAAAAGCACTTTCTCCGTTAGGTGAGCGAGTCGACAAGTCGCCGATCGGTTCTTCCCCGTCACCGTCCATGACAATGCAAGCCAGCCACCGTTCGCCGGCCGCTGCAGGTTACGGCGGTTGATTGGAGTGTGTAGGGGCTGATTGTCCGGGAACGAAAGAGTGCGGTCGCCCGTTAATCGACCTCGACCGATTACCGAATCGGTGGCCGGTTCGCAATAACGATACGCGATTGGGAGAAGAATTGCGATCGGCGAGCGTTCCCAACAGTCTCCTGTTACATGTGGGCCTAATTCGGCTTACTTGTGCCCATACAGCTCATACTGGTACGTGCACTCGCGGCGAAACGGCGAAGCGGGATTCGTTTGACGACTCATCCTCGTCCACGAACTGGATGTGCGACGTCGCGCGCACACGCACGGCCGTGATGTGTGCGCTCTGCTGCCAACAGGCCGGAGAGAGCGGTACGCCCAACGTCCCGATTAACGACAACGAATGCTAATGGGTCGGATGAATGAATTTACCTCCATTTAATTAATTGGTCTTTAGGGCCCTTTCGCGAAGCCCCCAGAAGCAACGCAGCAGCGGCGAGGCTCTTTCTCAGCTTCTTGGCTCTTCCGCTCTCCGAGCCACTAAACCGTGACTCACTCCCGTACCGAAACGTGCGAGGCCTCGAAAATATGCGTTTATGCAAAGCAAAAGCCGAAAAAAAATGTCGGAGAGGGAATAGAAAAATAAAGCAGTCGGAATGCGACTATGAGGAATGCTTGAGGGGAAAGGCACACAGAAAAATAATTTAGTTGACGGGCACGCGCGAACAAATATTTCATTGGTTTAAATAAATATTTTAATTGATTTAAATAAATATTTTAATTAATTAAAATAAATATTTTAAGTGATTCAAATAAATATTTTAATTGATTCAAATAAATATTTTAAGTGATTCAAATAAGTATTTTAATTGATTCAAATAAATATTTTTAATGCGGGCGTCCGTCAGATAAATGATTTTTCTGGGTGTGGGCTGAAGGAAGATCCGGATTATGAGAAAATCGGTACCTCGGAGGGTCAATGAACTTATCATCGCTCGTCGCGATTTGCGAAGAACGAGACGTAATTGCACGTAGGTTTATCGCGCGAAGAGCCCACAATATGCGTTTATGCAAAATAGAAGCAAAAAAAAGTTGGAGTACGAATATAAAAATAAAGAAGCCAGAAAGCAAGTGACTATGAGAAATGCTCGAGGGAAAATGGGCCGAAGAACGTTCTGTATCATGAGGAATTCGGTATAGGAATAACTTTTCGTCGCCCATCGTCATTGCGTCATAGGTTTAACGCGCGAAGAGCCGGAAATGCGCCGTTATGCAAAATAGAAGCAGAAAAACGTTGGAGAACGAATACAAAAATAAAGAAGCCGCAAAGCAAATAATTATGAGGAACGCTTGATTGAAAGTCGGCTGAAGGAAAATCTGGATCATGAAGAATTCGGTACTTCGGTAGGTCAATGAACTTTTCATCGCCCATCGTCATCGCGAAGAACAAGACGCAATTGCACATAGGTTTAACGCGCGAAGAGCCGAAAATACGCCTTTATGCAAAAGAAGCCGAAAAACGTTGGAGAACGAATATAAAAATAACGCAGCCAAAAAGCGAATGCCTGTGAGGAATGCTCGAGAGAAAATGGGCTGAAGGAAGATCTGCATCATGAGCAATTCGTCATCGCGACGAACAAGACGCAATTGTACATAGGTTTAACGTGTCTGCTTTAATAATACACTGCTTTAGGAGGTAAAAGAACTTGTAGAATTTTATTCTCCAAGTGAAGTTTGTGCGTTGTAAAACACAGCCGTTGAAACTTGACGAAGTTTAGTCTCATGATGATATCTTCATCATCATGAAAAACGTTGGAGAACGAATATAAAAATAACGCAGCCAAAAAGCGAATGCCTGTGAGGAATGCTCGAGGGAAAATGGGCTGAAGGAAGATCTGCATCATGAGCAATTCGGTACCTCGGAGGGTCAATAAACATTTCATCGCCCATCGTCATCGCGACGAACAAGACGCAATTGTACATAGGTTTAACGTGCCTGCATTCGAGTCGTGACCAAACTGAAGATTAATCCTGGCGTCCCAGAGAGCTTCGTCCATCTTACTTCCGCCCATTCTTACTCCCGATTCCCGTGTCTGCGTTCTGGCCGAGGGACCCTTGAAAACGTCGAAATTAAATTCCTCACCAGCACCGGTTTCCCGCAGCCGGGCGACATTCAGCCGGCCGGGAACAACTTCTCATCCTGCACCGCTCGAGCTACCGCTGGTTTTGCGCTACTTATTTCCCACAATTCTTAGCATTCGGGGGGGCACTTCTCGTCGTCGCGGAGCCCCGTCCGGATGCCTCGGCTGGCTTCGCCGCGTGGGACAGCCTTGAACGAGGGGCGGTTCCGGTGGCGCCGACGGAGAGCCGATTTCTTCACCGGCCTCGGAAAAGAAAATAGGAAAAGAAACCACCCCGCCAATGTCTTCTCCACTCTCGCTCGGTGAGTCTCCGGTTTTACCTTTTGTTCTTTGCCAGCGTGGCATGGGGCGCTAAGTTGCCCGGACAACGGGGCGGCCGCCCATTAAGCTCAAAAAGCCTTCCTCGAACTCTCTTGAGAGAGAGTTTCGGTCGTGAAACTCCCCGACAAACAGCGTGACTTTGCGTTGCTGAATGAGTTCTCCATGATATCTTGATCAGAGAGCGCGACGTATGAGAGTTTGGCCATGCACGAACAGTCGGGACGGAAGGAACCAAAATGCATCTCGCCGTGCCGAAGTTGATGACTGATGACTGACCTTCGAAGCTGGTAAAGTTAACTTTGGCTCATCGACGTAAATTCCACCTTCACTGATCCTGCAGACGGATTCCTCGTTATCTTTGCAATGTTTGTTTGGGGTTATTTTAGCTCCTCATGCGAGCGTTGCATGGGGCACTAAGTTGCACGGACAACGCGGCAGTCGCACATCAAGATTGCAGTCAAAAAGCCTCCTTCGAACATGACTCTGAAGATATCGGCATGACATCAAACTTCATCTTTGGCAAGACTTTGTCAATACACTGCTTTAGGAGGTAAAAGAACTTGTAGAATTTTATTCTCCAAGTGAAGTTTTTGCGTTGTAAAACACAGCCGTTGAAACTTGATGAAGTTTAGTCTCATGATGATATCTTCAGGTTCATCATCAAATTTCATCTTTGGGAAGTCTTTGTCAGTGCACTTCTCTAGGAAGTAAAAAAAATTGTTCCCTCGTAGAATTTTATTCTTCAAGTGAAATGTAAAACACAGCCGTTGAAACTTGGTGAAGTGTACTCTCATGCAGATATCTTCAGGCTCATCGTCGGATTTCATCTTTGTCAAGTCTTTGTCAGTGCACTGTTTTAGGAGGAAAAAAATTGTTCATTTGTAGAAATTTATTCTCCAAGTGAACTTTTTTGAGCGAGGATTGTGCAATGCACAATACAGATGTTGAAACTTGATGAAGTTTACTCTCATGCAGATGTCTTCAGGCTCATTATCAAATTTCAGCTTTGGCAAGTCTTTGTCAGTGCACTTTTCTGGGAAGAATAAAAAATTGTTCACTTGTAGGATTTTATCCTCCAAGTGAACTTTTCTGGGCGAAGTTTGTGCAATGCACAATACAGATGTCGAAACTTGGCAAGTTTACTCTCATGCAGATATCTTCATGAGATCTTATCAAATTCCCGCTTTGGCAAGTCTTCGCCCGTGCACTTTTCTAGGAAAAAAAAGTTGTTCACTCCTAGAATTTTATTCTCCAAGTGAATTGCAAAATACAGCTGTTGAAACTTGGTCAACTATACTCTCATGCAGATATCTTCAGGCTCATTATCAAATTTCATCTTTGGCAAGTCTCTGCCAGTGCACTTCTCCACAAAGAAAAAAAGAAAAAAAATCTTCACTTGCAGAATTTTATCCTCCATGTGAACTTTCCTGAGCGAAGTTTGTGTAATGCAAAATACAGATGTTGAAACTTGATGAAGCTTACTATCATGCAGATATCTTCAGGCCCATTCCTCGAACTCTCCCTCGAGAGACTTCCGGTCGTGATCGTGATATTCCCCGCCAGACAAGGTGACTTCACCTTGCCGGATGACGTCTCTATGATCTCTTGATCAGACGCCATGACGCATGAGAGTTTGGCCGTGCACGAACAATCGAGCCGGAAGGAGTCAAAATACATCTCAGCGTGTTCAAAGTTCATCGTTGACCCTCTGCGACACGCAGGAGCGACTGGGTGAGTTCACCCTTGGAGTATCGACATAAATTTGAATCTCGAATGAATGGAAAGTTTCTTCTGACGCGAGTCTCGAACCGAACGGGATATCGATTTGGGTACATCCATGCGCGTCTGTACGAACAGGTTGATGTTCCACCTAGCGGAAGGGCCGTCTCCGAGGCAAGTGAGAGCTTTGATCGTTCCACCTTCACTGGTCCCGCACACGGGTTCCTCGTTATCTTTGCATTCAGTTCGCACCTACGTGTATCGGGCTCCATTATGGCTCTACCTGTTCGTCCGTTCTCGTTTCTAACGGACGCATTCGCCTTTGACGTCTGCCATATCGGACGCGCTCGGATCATCGGGCGCCGATCGTTTGGCTTTTCATCGGCGTACAATATATCGGTCTTGCGGGTTTCGCTGGGTCGCTTCAACGAACGGTATTCACGAACATTCGGAAGCGCCCGAAGCTTTCTCGGGACAGCGAAACGTGTTCTGAAAACGTTCGATATCTAAGGTGAAGATGCACAGTAAAAAAAGTTTTGTACTCTTTACAAGTTGTTGTGTATTTGATAAGTTTCCGATCACTGACATTCGGTTCCAGTTTTATAAACAAATTGCCAACTAAAATTGTCGATTGACATGGGAAATAAAAGGCCGGGTTTGTATATGAGAAGCTGAACAAATGAGTTTGTCATTTATTTAGCAAATTTTTTTTTAGGAACTTCGTATTCTGATTTTATGAAGTTATTTTTTTACTGTGTGCCAATGCTCGGATTGTTAAGAGTATTCCAAGATTCCAGCAGTTATTAATTGGTTGAGAACATTTTTTTTTTAGGCAATAGTTGAAATCAATGTCTAGCTGACTGAATTTCCAGTTTTCAAAACACATCGATTGATTACAGAAAGGTGAATATTGTTTTTAATTGCGGAAGAAAATAACAAGAGAGTCTTAATGAACAAATCTACGGCAGCGCTTTTTTGACACGTACCTAGGGGAGAACGGGGCAAAATGGCACACCGGGGCAAAACGCGATAATGAGACAAAACGTAATTCTCCAATAACTTTTGGATCGTGGGGCAAAACAGGATTGAAAATCCGGATGCATCGTTGAGACAAAGTGGGACATCCAAAAATTATTGGAAAATTGAGTTCTGTCCTCATCGTCCCGTTTTGCCCCGCTGTGCCATTTTGCTGCGGTCTCCCCTATATTCGGACACTGTAAGTCCCAATGTTTCGGACAATCATTGATTCCGAGAATTCTGATGTACGAACTCAACTAGTTCATACCAACAAAAATAATGTTTTTGTCATTTATTGATTAAATCATTAAAAAAAATTGTAACTATGCGAAACAATACTGAAGATAAGCAACCTTCGCAGCTGGCTAACCCAATTTCTTCGAACTGTCCGATTATCGGGTCGCTTATCTAGTAATGCATATATGTACGCATTTCCGGACAGTTTTACCAAAATACATCATACATCGTTTGTAGATACGATTACAAGTGTCGAATAGAATTTCAAATACTCAAATTCGGAATAAATCAAATCTGCATACGAGTCTCGGACGACTGGGACGTGTCCCAGCATTGGACGTGTCCGAAAAAAAATTGTAATTATGCGAAACAATACTGAAGATAAGCAACCTTCGCAGCTGGCTAACCCAATTTCTTCGAACTGTCCGATTACTGAGTCGCTTATCTAGTAATGCATATATGTACGCATTTCCGGACAGTTTTAACAAAACGCATCATACATCGTTTGTAGATACGATTACAAGTGTCGAATAGAATTTCAAATACTCAATCGGAATAAATCAAATCTGCATACGAGTCTCGGACGACTGGGACGTGTCCCAGCATTGGACATGTCCGAGTGCTCTTACCTTATATAAAGCGGCGATTCCACTCCGGTACTCATAAAACGATGATCACCTAAAAAAAAAATAATAATAATAAAAAAATCGTCATAACAAAGCACCCTCTCGGAGGAAGCAATAAAGAAGCTACAAAGGAGTCGCCAGTTGGTGCGCGTTGATCTCAAGATTTCGACTCGCCGTCGAAACCGCCGACCCGTCCCAAGCCGCCGGCTTACTCGGCGAAGTTATTTTCTGAACCCTATCCGACGGCGATGATAGGGGCGCCGAATCGATCCTCTGGAAGGTTTCCGGTGCGGTCGATCGGCGAGCCATGCCCGTTTCCGTAGGAAAATTTTCTGCGGACCGAAGCAGGAAGAAGGTCCTTTTCCTCCCCTGGCTTCATACCTCCGGGGATTATTAACGATTATCGGGCAATACTTCCAAGGGCGGGTGGGGGGCAGGGGGAGGGGGGATTCAACCCAACATGAACGCGGATTAAATACGGGCGCGTTATTAACCGCGCTTCGGTGAGCCCGATATTGAATAGCAGAAGGGCCAGGAACCAGCCGGCGAAAATAAACTCCCGGGGCTCCCGTGCGCCGGCTAGGATTCTCTCCCTGCTCTTATCATACGAGCATAACCGGAAGTCGAATAATTTATATGTAAAAAAATAGCTGCAAAGCCGTCAGCACTGAGAAAATGGTCGGTATTTGCTGGAAGAACGAATAGTTCCGAGGGGGAAGTTCTATATGGATAGTTTCTGATAGAATATGTTCAATTGGTTAAACTATAATTACGGTTGCAACCATGATTTTTATGTCATTGTGGTAACTATAAAAAAAAAATAGTTTCCGTTGGGAACTATTTTTGTTTATGGTAAAAAGTCGGAATCGTTGCTTTTACTATGTCATTTTTTGTCAGTGCGAACTTTCGATACGCCGCGTTTCTTACCTTCATCTTTGGTGGTGCATTGAGAGAAGGATCTGATAGAAATTACCATAAATCTGGGAAAAACCGACCGAACTTTCAAGTGTATGGAAATTACAGCGATGTCTTGTCAAACGTTTGTGTTAAACTTAACACATTCAGCTAGAAAATATAGTAATTTTCGCTCTATCGCAGATATTACCCGAACATTCCGTCATTTTCGCTACGATATAATCGCTTCTTACACCCAGAAAATAATGTATTTGACGGCCACCGCTTATTTGGTTTGAGTTAAATATTTATTTGATTTAAATAAGTATTTAACTCAAACCAAATAAATATCCTATAAAATTCTTACCCGGATACGCGAAATTTTGCGAACCCGCCTGCCCGGAAAAAATTACCATATGTGTTGGGTAAAAATTGCCATGGCCGTTGTGAAAATTTCACATATCGCTAGTGATCGCACGTGTGTACTATATTGCTTGCTCGAAATTTACCATATGAGCTGGGAGTTTTTCCGAGACCCTTCTCTCAGTATATAAGTGACGAAAAAGAAAAAAAAAATGTTACTAATAAATTTCTTCTTGATGCACGCTTGTGTATCTTCATCGTTCCTTCTGCCGGCTTCATCCGCTCAATCACGTAATTACGCGCATTAAAGTGAGGGCAGGCTGCGTTAAGTACACGGCTCTCGGTTGCGCTTCTCTATAGGTATCGATTTAATTTCCGAATTTCCAGAGGGGAAGGGGGGGGAGGGTGGGGGGAGGCGAATTACCGCGGTCGAACGAGAATCGTGTGCGCGCGTGCGAAACATTTTACCGAGCCACACGGCATTGAGAGTGCGCTGCGATGCCGATGCCGCTGCCAGCGCCGGGCCGATGCCGCAATTCGGGGCCATTAGCGAAATTAGTCGGGACGTCGAGGAACTCGCGTCGGCAGAGCCACTCTGGCGTTTTTTTTTACTTTACTCTTTTCTTTTTACTTCGACGATGCATCGAGGCTCCTCCCCGCCTCGGATAAAAGGTGATATTTACGGGACCACTTTGGTCCAGAAAAAAACGAAGGACAATCATTTCCGCATATCGTATAAAAAAAATAAAATTTATCGATCCTTTTCGTTCGACTAAACTGTGAGGTGTATTTTACACAAGATTATCTCATCGGCTTGGAGACAAGCAAATGTGAAAAATTTCATAAAACACATACTTCACTCATACCAAACTTATCGGGACAATAATTTGCGCATTTCGTAATAGAAAATTAAAAAAAAACATCGATTTATGCTTTACTTTTGATTAAACTGTAAGATGTATTTTATGCAATACCATTTTTACTGGCTTGGAGTCAAGCTAATTACACGAAATTGTACAAAAAAAATATCGATCGATGCTTTCTTTATTTCATTAAATTTGTTTAAATTTCATTTGATTAAACTAGGCGATGATTTTACGCGAGACCATTTGATCGACCTGGAGACAAGCCGATGCGCCCGATTTCATAAAACCCATATCAAACTCATAGAGATAATAATTTCCGCATATCGTATAAAAAAATAAAAAATAAAAAAACATCGTTTGATCCTTTTCATTTGATCAAACTGTAATATGTATTTTACGCACGACCATTTGATCGGCCTGGAGCCAAGCCAATGCGCCCAATTTCATAAGACTCATACCAAACTCACAGCGACAACAATTTCCACACATCGTATAAAAAAAAAAGAAAATAATCGATCGATCACTTTCATTTGATTAAACGGTCCGAATTATTTTACCCAAGCCATCTTATCGCCTTGGAGACAAGAAAACTTACAAAATTTCATAAAACTCATACCCCGTTATCGCCTCCACTTCGCTGGAGCTGGAGAGCGTCTCGTCCGCGAGAGGTCGAGCGGCGCTACGTTGCTCCATAATAGACACGGTGAATAATAAATTTACATAGGCTATTCCCTCTGACGCAAGCGGCTCCGTATGTCGGGACGAGTGTGCGTTACGTGCGCGGCAAGAAAGCCCCCTCACGAATGTATTGTAAAGCCAGTTTTTTTATTTTTATTTTTTATTTTATTGTTTTGCTGGCGACGCCGGCGAGAAAAAAAAAGAACGGTGGAGAGTGTCAAGGCGTTTAAGAAAACTCCCTAGCTATAACTGTAGTATGTAATAGATGTCGTTGGGGCTATATCTATACGTGTGCGCCAAGCTGGCATTATCGGTAGAGTGTGGGCCGTGAAAAGCAGGAATAGGCGCGGGCGGTCGGTTAGGGTGTGTCACGCGGCGACTCGATCTTCCTCTCACTGCGGAGACACACGGAGCAAAGAGGAGAGGCAGAGAGATACGTGGTGCGAGGGACGGTCGCGGCATCGATCTTGTCTATTCGGTAAATACGGAGGGCCGTGTCTCGTCGCGGGGCCATTTCGATTTTACGAGCGATCCCGCGGAAGCGCGACGCTGCAATCTCGGAGCCAAAGCGCGCGTTATTATATCCTCGGTCCGTCTCCGGACAGATCCGAGTGCGAGTCAAGCTGAGGGGCTCTTCGTGAATCCGGAGACCAGGATCAAATCGGGTGTTCGCGTGTATTTGCGAATTGGAGAGTTTCAAGCGAGATACTAAGATGCTGGAATGTGATGTCGCGCATTCCAAGCTTGAGGCTAAGCTGCTGAAGTGTCTCTTGAAGCATCCCAAGTTTGATGCTGGAGTGTCTTCTCCAGCAGCCCAGGCTCGATGCTGGACTGTGTCCTTCAGGATCCAAAGCTCGATGCTGAGATGCTGGAGTATGTTCTCCAGCATACCAAGCTCGATGCTAAGATGCTGGAGTGTGTCCTCCGGCATCTCCAGCTTGATACTGAGATGCTGGAGTCTGTCCTCCAGCATCCCATCTCAATGCTAAGATGCTGGTCTGTGTTCGCCAGCATCCCAAGCTCGATGCTGAGATGCTGGAGTGTGTCCTCCGGCATCTCCAGCTTGATACTAAGATGCTGGAGTCTGTCCTCCAGCATCCCATCTCAATGCTAAGATGCTGGTCTGTGTTCGCCAGCATCCCGAGCTCGATGCTAAGATGCTGGAGTGTGTCCTCCGGCATCTCCAGCTTGATACTAAGATGCTGGAGTCTGTCCTCCAGCATCCCATCTCAATGCTAAGATGCTGGTCTGTGTTCGCCAGCATAACAAGCTCGATGCTGAGATGCTGGAGTGTGTCCTCCGGCATCTCCAGCTTGATACTAAGATGCTGGAGTCTGTCCTCCAGCATCCCATCTCAATGCTAAGATGCTGGTCTGTGTTCGCCAGCATCCCAAGCTCGATGCTGAGATGCTGGAGTGTGTCCTCCGGCATCTCCAGCTTGATACTAAGATGCTGGAGTCTGTCCTCCAGCATCCCATCTCAATGCTAAGATGCTGGTCTGTGTTCTCCAGCATACCAAGCTCGATGCTAAGATGCTGGAGTGTGTCCTCCGGCATCTCCAGCTTGATACTAAGATGCTGGAGTCTGTCCTCCAGCATCCCATCTCAATGCTAAGATGCTGGTCTGTGTTCGCCAGCATCCCGAGGTCGATGCTAAGATGCTGGAGTGTGTCCTCCGGCATCTCCAGCTTGATACTAAGATGCTGGAGTCTGTCCTCCAGCATCCCATCTCAATGCTAAGATGCTGGTCTGTGTTCGCCAGTATACCAAGCTCGATGCTAAGATGCTGGAGTGCGTCCTCCGGCATCTCCAGCTTGATACTAAGATGCTGGAGTCTGTCCTCCAGCATCCCATCTCAATGCTAAGATGCTGGTCTGTGTTCGCCAGCATACCAAGCTCGATGCTGAGATGCTGGAGTGTGTCCTCCGGCATCTCCAGCTTGATACTAAGATGCTGGAGTTTGTCCTCCAGCATCCCATCTCAATGCTAAGATGCTGGTCTGTGTTCTCCAGCATACCAAGCTCGATGCTAAGATGCTGGAGTGTGTCCTCCGGCATCTCCAGCTTGATACTAAGATGCTGGAGTCTGTCCTCCAGCATCCCATCTCAATGCTAAGATGCTGGTCTGTGTTCTCCAGCATACCAAGCTCGATGCTAAGATGCTGGAGTGTGTCCTCCGGCATCTCCAGCTTGATACTAAGATGCTGGAGTCTGTCCTCCAGCATCCCATCTCAATGCTAAGATGCTGGTCTGTGTTCGCCAGCATCCCGAGATCGATGCTAAGATGCTGGAGTGTGTCCTCCGGCATCGCCAGCTTGATACTAAGATGCTGGAGTCTGTCCTCCAGCATCCCATCTCAATGCTAAGATGCTGGTCTGTGTTCGGAGCATCCCAAGCTTGATATTAAGATGCTGTGTCCTCCAGCTCGATGCTAAAATGCTGGAGTGTGTCCTCCAGCATCTCAATCTCGATGCTAAGATGCTGGAGTGTGTCCTCCGGCATCTCAAGCTTGATAATAGGATGCTGGAGTGTGTCCTCCAGCATCCGAAGCTCGCTGCTAAAATCCTCGAATGTCTCCAGCATCCCAATCTCGATGCTAAAATGCTAGAATGTGTCTTTCAGCATCCCAAGCTTGATGCTAAGCTGCTATAATGTCCCCGTCAGCAGCCCAAGGTCGATTCTAAGATGCCGGAGTGTGTCTTCCAGCATCCCAAGCTCGATACCAGGATGCTAGAACAGCATCTCAAGCTTGATGCTAAGATGCTCGAATGTCTTCGTCAGCGTCCTAAGTTCAATGCTAAGTTCTTTCAGCATCCCAAGCTTAATGGCTAAGCTGATAGAATGTCTCCGTCAGCAGCCCAAGGTCGATTCTAAGATGCCGGAGTGTGTCTTCCAGCATCCCAAGCTCGATACCAGGATGCTAGAACAGCATCTCAAGCTTGATGCTGAGATGCTCGAATGTCTTCGTCAGCGTCCTAAGTTCAATGCTAAGACGCTAGACTAACTGCTCCAGTTTTCGAAGCTCGATGCCAAAATGCTCGAATGTCTCGACCGCAGCATCCCAAGCTCGATGCTAAGCTGCTGGAGTGTCTTCTCCAGCATCCCCGGCTCGATGCTAAGCTGGAGGAGTGTCTTCTCCAGCATCCCCAGCTCGATGCTAAGCTGGAGGAGTGTGTCTTCTAGCATCCCAAGCTCAATGCAAAGCTGCTGAAGTGTCACCTCCATTATCCCTAGTTCGCTGCTAAGCTGCTGGAGTGTCTCCTTCGGCATCCCAAGCTCGTTGCTAAGCCGCTAAAGTGTCTCCTCCAGCATCCCAAGCTCAATCCTAAGACGCCGGACCTTGTCCTCCAGCCTCCCGATGACGATCCATCGCCCACGATGGGCACAAGCTGCACTCCCGACACTCCACCACACCAAGGAAAACTAACGAAATTAACGCGAATGCCACCAGAAATAACTAAACCACCTGGCATTAACACTGTGCAGTGTTACCAGCGGAACAAGGGAAACGAACAAACGAGCATTGCCACTGTTATCCTACCGCCCGAGCCCGGGAGCGTCGTATTTGCATCGGCTTACGAAACGCTTCGAGGGCTACGTAAACGTTTCATGCATTATGGAACGAGGAAATCTGAATTCCGAGTCGACGGTACGCGACGGCTCGCCGACAGGACAGATATAGATTACAGAACTGAGTACGAAAGCCAGGATAGCTCTCTGATGCCCGACGAACCGCCGGGTACAACGGCCCTGTCCTTCCTCCCTCTCCCCCCGGTCGTTCCTTCTCGTTTCTCTCTCGCCCCGAAGCCAAAACTTCCTTTCTTGCTGGGGCGCCCCGAGGACGACGATGGAATTTAATTCGGTATACGGGGGAGACTTGTAAGCTTCGCGAGGGTCTCCGGGGCAATCGTCACTCAACAAACCACCCCCTGGCCTTCGAGACTCTTCGCTTTTCACCTTCTTTTCCTCCCCTAATTTACTCTCGCCGACCCCGCCTCGCCTCTTCGCAGCGATTGTGTAACTTTGGCCCGTTCTTTTTTTTTTCCCATTCGCGTACTCGAACCGCGAATATCGGACCCTCATACACCGCATACACCGCCATTTCTCTCCCTCATCCCTTCCAAGAAAAACGCCTCCGCAGCCGGAGCGTCAATGCCTGCGAGACACGAATCGAACTTGTTCGTTTGCACTTTAAAATTGGTTTCGCACAATCTCGAGAGAATTTTTTTTTTTTTTTTTTATGGGAGAGCGACATCGAGGACATTTGCCGTGATAACAATAACGCCTCGCAGGTTCGCCTCAGACCCGATGGGATGCAAAAAAAATATATAACGTCGCATTCGCTCCGGCGCTCTGTCGTCTCCGCTGCTACCGATTTTTTTTTTCTTCCCCAAGAAACGCTTTTCTCTCTCCTCTCTCGCACTTTGTCACGGTTTCATATTTCCTCCGACGAAATTGTCGCGCGACACTCATTTCTCGTCCTCGTCCTCGCTGTCTTAACAATCTCATCGAAACGAGAATGTAGCGCCAGACACCAGACAGAGTAAAGTGGTATTCGCACGAGACTCCGGCGACTTTTATGTACAGCCCGCCGCGACGGAGTTCAAGGGAAAATGCGAGTTTTCCCGACTCGGTTTCCCCGGCTGATCCCTCTTTGCTTCCTAATATACACCACCTTACAGCGTCTGTCTTGTTGTTCGTCCACTTTTTTTTCTCCCTTGTATCATTACGCATCTGTTCTTTGTGTTTCTCGTGCTACCTTGTTTGTGTCTTCTTTCCGCTGGATGGCCGAGAGAAAGTCACCTAGGCGGTCCGTTGTATTATGCTTTAAGGGTTTTCCTCCCTGCAGCTAAGAAGCTGGAACGGCGTCCGATGCTGCCTTCATACTCGTGAGATTGTAAATACCAATGTAGCGCGCACGGAGATCTATGATAATTTCTCGTCTCCGATCCTACGGTGAAGATTCTGTGATTTTTTTAAACGAGGAAAAACAATGAGAAAGCAATGGTGAAACTTTAATATTTTCTGGGTGTTTTGTTCATGATTATTTTCACAGTAGTTACTACTGCGCTTGATGACGTTAAAGACCATTTGTTGACGTAATGAGTAGCAAATTGATGTGGCTCGGGCGACTCGCGCTTTCGCTATGGACTGTGGAATTTAGAAACTGGAAATACGTCACTTCCGGTTTGGAAAACACATATTTGACCGGAAATGATGATATACCGGAAATATGTCACTTCCGGTCCAAAAATGAAACTTAAAATCCAGAAGTGACGTATTTCCGGTATGACGTCGACTCCGGCCAAAACATGAGATTTTTAAACCGGAAGTGACGTACTTCCGGTATAAGATTACTTCCGTTATTTTTTTATTTTATTTTATTTTATTGATATAAACGGGTAACGCCCTTTCTACAATTTTTCATACATTTTCGAGCGTGCGAGTGTTTGAACAATCGTTGAATACAAGTAATAATGGTCTAAAATGATATTAAATTAGCGGGTCTATCGCGACAATTTCTCTTAAGTATCGTATCAAAAGCCGCGGTTGGAGCAAGGCAGTCCGGACAATGCTGCGAGGGACTCCAAAAATCTCTTCAATAATTGCCTCGCTTACCTGAACTCACGCGGAATCAGACTGAAATGCTCATAATTCGTTCGGTACGTAGGAAGCTGGAATGACGTCACTTCCGGTCGAAAAATGGGATTTTGAACCAGGAAGCCACGTATTTCCAGTAAGACGTCACTTCCGTTAAAAAAAATGAGATTTTCAAATCGCACTCTGAACAATTGGTGCAAAGAAGCAAACAACTTTCAAAAATGCATACATAAGATTCGTAATTTCCCTCGACCCTCATTTCTCTTCTTCACTTTTCCTTTCATGTCTTCATGATGGCTTCCTCACGAGCGATCTGACATGAATGGACTATACGAGTCCAAACTACGTCCCTAACAGCTGTAAAGAGTCAACGGCCCGTCCAAATATATGTAGATATATATACATATATATATATATATATCCGTATATATATTCCCTCGACATCGGAGTGAAGGCGAAGGTGTTGAAAAAAAGTAAGATAAAGCTCCTGGGGGAGAGTCGCGAGCCAACTGAACCGACGCTCCATAGTCGAGATGCTACAAGGTTGGTCCTGTCGTGCGCATCGTCAGGTGTTCGAGACTGTCACGTACGGAGGCTGCACGGCAGAGCGAAGAGTCGGGGATATACTTCGTGAAGCTCCTCCCGGAGATGCAATTTCCGCTATTTTTACCCGAAAGCTTCTCGCGCTATCCCGCCGGCACGTTCCTCAAATAAAGCGAGCTTCCACAACTGTCTTGTTTCCTTTCATTCTTTCGCCCCGATGCTTTCTCAATGCCCTTCGAGCTCTCTGCGGACACGTCGGAGAGTTATTCTCTTTCCTCGCGCGTGTGGGTGCGGTTCTGTTACACTCGGCGCTCGCTCGCGGTCCTCGTGTGGTCGGAGATATCGGTAACGAGTCCCTTTATCCTTCCGTGTCAAGCTCGACCCGTGGACCAAGGCTGGCGACAGCGTGTGGACGGCGAGTACTTACATCTTTTTTTGCCCAACCCCGTCCGCTTGAGGGAATACGTCACAGATCGCCGTTTCTTAATGGTGGGGGGTGATCGGGGCATGTTGCTAGCAATGATTGAGGCCCAGGTATCTATTCATATACAGGTTCGAAGCTCCTTCAACTCGTAATATCTTCAAAAATATATGGGCACACCTCGATTTTATTTTTTTAACGCGTCCGTAATAATGTTGTAATGTTATTTAAAAAAAAAAATATCTAATACAGTAGTCTGGAAACATATTCATATACAGGTTCGAAGCTCCTTCAACTCGTAATATCTTCAAAAATATATGGGCACACCTCGATTTTATTTTTTTAACGCGTCCGTAATAATGTTGTAATGTTATTTTCAAAAAAAAATATCTAATACAGTAGTCTGAAAACATATTCATATACAGGTTCGAAGCTGCTTCAACTCGTAATATCTTCAAAAATATATGGGCACACCTCGATTTTATTTTTTTAACGCGTCCGTAATAATGTTGTAATGTTATTTTCAAAAAAAAATATCTAATACAGTAGTCTGGAAACATATTCATATACAGGTTCGAAGCTGCTTCAACTCGTAATATCTTCAAAAATATATGGGCACACCTCGATTTTATTTTTTTAACGCGTCCGTAATAATGTTGTAATGTTATTTTCAAAAAAAAATATCTAATACAGTAGTCTGGAAACATATTCATATACAGGTTCGAAGCTCCTTCAACTCGTAATATCTTCAAAAATATATGGGCACACCTCGATTTTATTTTTTTAACGCGTCCGTAATAATGTTGTAATGTTATTTTCAAAAAAAAATATCTAATACAGTAGTCTGGAAACATATTCATATACAGGTTCGAAGCTGCTTCAACTCGTAATATCTTCAAAAATATATGGGCACACCTCGATTTTATTTTTTTAACGCGTCCGTAATAATGTTGTAATGTTATTTTCAAAAAAAAATATCTAATACAGTAGTCTGGAAACATATTCATATACAGGTTCGAAGCTCCTTCAACTCGTAATATCTTCAAAATATATGGGCACACCTCGATTTTATTTTTTTAACGCGTCCGTAATAATGTTGTGATGTTATTTTCAAAAAAAAATATCTAATACAGTAGTCTGGAAACATATTCATATACAGGTTCAAAGCTGCTTCAACTCGTAATATCTTCAAAAATATATGGGCACACCTCGATTTTATTTTTTTAACGCGTCCGTAATAATGTTGTAATGTTATTTTCAAAAAAAATATCTAATACAGTAGTCTGGAAACATATTCATATACAGGTTCGAAGCTGCTTCAACTCGTAATATCTTAAAAAATATATGGGCACACCTCGATTTTATTTTTTTAACGCGTCCGTAATAATGTTGTGATGTTATTTAAAAAAAAAAAATCTAATACAGTAGTCTGGAAACATATATTTTTTAAAAAAGAATGTTGCTTTTCACGCGGCGCCATATGCAGCTCATGCTAATTGACACAATTTTAAGTTCATGTATCTCGGAATCCATGTAGGAAAAAAATTATTAGAAATTCTTTTAAAAAACGTTATTCATTGCTTTATAACACTTGTGATTTTTAGTTCCAAAAGTAGAAAAGTCGTTGTGTGACGTATTCCCTTAAGGCGCTGCTGCACGCAACACTGGTCATCCGTGTGCTAATGTTGGCAATTGTTTATTCAAAAAGTGGGGATTTTATTAACTGCGAGGGAACGATTCGGATTACTGCAGTGGTTCTTAATAAAGGAAATTATTGATAACGATGTTGCAGATGCATGGACTGATAAATGCAAATTTCGATGATGATACATTTTCGTTGAGTTTTTTAAAAGAGGAATCCTTATTTTTTAATAAATTTTCTCAAACGTTGCTCTGTGAATTCACTGAGTAGATTTTTTACAATAGTTTTGCCCGTTCAAAAATGACGGCAGTTTATGTATGGGAAAAAAAAATTTACTGGTTAAACAATGGAACGTATTTGTCAAATGGTTACCTCTGGAAAAATTCTACTTGGTAAATTCGTAGGGTAAAATTTAAAAAATAAAATGAGCCGTTGTACATTAAAAAGGGTAAAAAAATACCGATATCACGTTGAAGAAAACCAATAAAATCTTACTATCATCGAAATTCGCATTTAGCAGTTGTTCTTGCAAGACGATCGTGATAAACATTTCTCTTGATTGATGACACATGCAATAATGCAGAACAACCTCCTTTAGTGTCATTAAATGCATACAAGTTTGTATAAACGATTGTAAGAATGTAGCACTCATTTGACTAGCGCGCCACATTACCTTAAAAGGATCGTTTCGATCAAATTTGCTTCATCGCAGTCGCCGATAAATCGCGAATCTGTGATCAGCACCAAAAAATACATTACACTCGTCTCTAAAACGATTCATAAAAATAAAAAAAAAAATTGAAAATGCGAATTCTTGCAATAAATTTCGCCTAAAATGTCGCTCAATAAAATGTTGTATGACAAGCACGAGTACGCCTCTATGAGGAAGCCAGAAGCAGTCATCGAACTTCCTCGCAGACGAATCTACGAACGGTGAAGAACGAGGCTGCAATTTGCAAATTACTTTGCTCCATTTTTTCCTTTCTTACCCCTTGTCTTGCCCTTTGTCTTACCCGGCCAGGGGCGATTTCTTCGGTCCGCGGGAAATTTGTTTACTCCGTCTTCCGCATCAAGGCGAAAGCGAGGGCCGAGCGGAAGTGCATAAATCTCAATTCAGTCTCGCTATTTTGTGAGTCATCGCGAATAGAGGAGGTCGTTTCGGGCGCATCTCTTCCCCACCCTATTTTATTTTCCTTCATCTTAACGGTCGTACCGTCCTCAGGGCGTTCCCCTTTCTCTATCTATCCGCTTCTCCCCTCAGCCTCATTTACTACTTCGGCATCGTCATCCGCCTCCCCCGTGCCATCAAACAGCGATTTCTCGATACTTCTCGAGGATCTCGCCGATAAATGCGTTATTCTCGAGCGTGTCGCAAATTCGAGGAACGAGGGTTGCGCCTCCTCCTCGGAAGCTCGCGCGCTCGCCGTGGCTCCTCGTATGTGTGCCGCACAGTTTCTCGTTCCTTTTGCTCCTCTCGGCATCGCCGCGGCGGGGTAATGATTCGTGCTCCGCAAGATCCAGCAAACCGGAACGAGAGTGATGACGCACGCTTTCGCTTGGCGTTCCACGTTGTGCATTTATCGTATGAAACTCGTCCCTTGTATCTGTCTCCTTCGCCCGGTTCGCAATAAATATGAGTGTGCACGTGGGCTCGACGCTCCGCCGAGCGTATTATACCGCACTCTCCGCGACATCCGGAAAACGGAAGCGGGCCGCGATATCGGAAGCCGAAAATCAAGGATGACGAGAGGATAACGATAAATATGACGGCACGAGGGGATGTTCGAGAGATCTTCAATGTCTTCGGGAAAGTCACGGAAGAGTAATGACGACGTTATTGTACTCAGGCTAATCTGCACTAGTATCGGATCTATCAGGCGGATTGAGAAGTTTCTACGCTATCGACGATTTATTTTTATTTTTTTCTTCCAATTAACTCGGTGAAGCACAAAAGGAAAAAAAATAGAAGTCGCCTTGTAAGGAAGATCTTTTATATAATAAATGTCTGTTACTACTGCTCCTAATTAACTTCGATTTCAATGAAAAAGCATATTAATTTTTCATCACAATTGTACAATAAGTTTGATGTACCAATTTTCCCATAAAAACTTCCAGTCTGGTACATTAAATTCATAATTTTGTTCGTTTGTTGTTTTACTGTGAAAAACTGTGAAAATATAAAACTGTGAAGATATCATTGTTGGATGGCAAACAATAAATTATGCTTCTGGCAGCGTCGTTGCCGCATTATTTATTAGGCGGCCCATCTCGCCCCGGTCTCCCCTACTTGAAGTACAAAAAGTGTGTACTTCGAGCTCGTGCTCGAAGTCCCAAACAAGTACCCGGTACTTCAAGTATTGCCCACCTCTGTTCCACTCAGTCTAATCCACAGCAGTATCGGCCGCGGCGCCGGCGAATCGAGAAGTTCCCCCGCAATCGACAATCCAATAGATTGCCGCAGAACTTTTATTTTATTTTTCAGACAACTCATCGAAGCACGACGGCTGCTTGACTCTCCGGACATTATTCCGCTCCATTTTTCACCAACGACCCGGAACGATTCTCGCGGAAAATAAAATGTTCATAAAAAAAAAAAAAAAAAAAGAAAAAGAAATCCTCTCGGTGCGATTGGCGAAGAGGAGGATCGTGTAATGTCATTGTGTATGCAAATTGCAGTCGTCGCAGTGGTCACAATTTTTCATTTATTTTTGTTCCCCTGACAAGGAACATCACTCCGGTCTCCCGGATTTTTATCCGAAACTCGACCGCGCCGTGTTGGCCCCCACTCTTTATTTTTTTTCAAACTCGTCAACCACTTTTGTGTTATTTTAATTTTTTCCTCAAATTTCATCTTTTTTTGCAGTGTTTATTTTCACGCCTCCACCTACGTTAATAACGCTCGGAGCGTCTCTTCCTAATGCCTCGTGACGGACGCTTCCAGAGTGGAAATTAGTGGACTTCCCTCCGCCGCCGAGTCTCCTCTTCGTCGCCCACGTCCTCGTCCGCGGCCTCCGAACGCGTGGCCTTTCGTCGTTCGCCGAAGGACTCTGAGGAGAGGGTCACGTTTATTCGGTTAAAAAAAGGCAGAACCTATGGAAATCGGTGGATTCGTACTGGGCGAATTCGTGGAGCAAAGTTTGAGAAACAAAATGAGCCACGTTACTTTAAAATCGGTAAAAAAAAACGGATTTTACTTTGAAAACACCTAATAAAAAGTACTACAATGGAAATTTGCATTTGCCAGTTGTCGTTCTTGCTAGACCATCGTGACTAACATTTCTCTTCGTTGATGACACATGCAATAATACAAATGAACCTCGTTTACTTTCAATAAATGCATAAAACTTTGTATAAACGATTACAAAAATTTAGCACTCGTTTAACTATCGTGTCACGTTAACTTAAAAGAATCGTTTTCATCAATTTTGCTTCCTCACACTCGCCGATAAGTTGCGGATTCGTGATCAACAGGAAAAGTGCATTACAAACGACCTCGAAACGATCAACGAAAAAGAAAAAACAACAACAAAACTTCGAAAATTCGAATTTTTGCAATAAATTTTGCCTAAAATGTTGCTCAATAAAATGTTGCATGACAAGCACAAATACGCGATAATACACACAGAAAAATAATTTATTCGAAGAGCCCCCGCAAATAAATATTTATTTGGCTCCAATAAGTATGTCAATTGATTTCAATAAACATTTATTTAAATCAAACAAACATTTATTTGCTCTTTGCCCGTCAAATAAAGAAAAAAAGAAAAAGAAAAAAAAAAGACATTAGAAAATAAAAGACACAACGCCCACGTCCTCGTCCGCCGCCTCCGCTGATCCGCGGCCCCCGGGCGCGTGGCTTTTCGTCCTTCGCCGAAGGACTCCGAGGAGAATCGCGTTTATCCGGTTAAAACAAAGGCGAAGGCATGGAAACCGGCGGATACAGGGAGGAATCCGCGCATAGCGCGGGCCGCCTCGGCCCCCGGCAGGGCGCGATACGCCGGCCGCCGCGGCACCTACCGAGCGCGCCGCCCCCGCTCCACCGAGGAGCCGGAGGGCATTTGCATTATTGAAAATTTATGACTGCACCCGTCTCGGCCAGGGTGCGAGGGAGAGGAGCTCTAAGGGATGAACCGCTTCCGCCACTTCACTTTCAACCCCCGCGCCGCCCCTCCGCCTCTTCATTCTTGCCGCGCTCCCTCATCCCTGGCGTGGAAATGGATTATGCATTATCTTTCCGGTACGTGGATCAGCGTTAGCCCAAAATTCGCGGAGGATGCTGGCACGCTGCTGCTACACTCTCCGTACCAACCCCCGTCCGCCCCCGTCGCGGCCCCCGCTCTTCTTCAGCTTTCTTCCCGGATCCGCCGGGAGTGGCCGCGATATTCACGGCGGCCTTGCCGGGCCTCGCATGGAACAAGTTTTAGGGATGTGTGTGTGTGTGTTTGCGTGTGGGCTTTCCGGCGATGCCTGCGCATAGAGGGAGAGATTTACAGCAGCCCCTCCGGCGAATGAGCGAATATTTTTCAGGAACGGGCGAGAGGAGGGTCGGTGCGATATCCGGCTGGCTTCCTTGACGAGTAGCCCGCGTACCTATTTAGTCACGCGACACGGAACGAGCGACCGCTCCTCGGCGTCGAACAACTCTTCGCGGCGGCGGCGACGAACGACCGGAGACGAGAGAGCCCGATAAATTATTTTCAAACTGCCTCGAACTTTCCGAGACAACGGAAGAGGTTTGGACGGTGAGGTGGACCGTGGGGGGGGGGGGGGGGAGGGTTATGACACTAAATTTTCCCGAACGGAAAAGGCGATTGCCTGGGTTTATACTTCACCGTCTATTTCAGTGCCTTTGCTACCGTAAACTTGCTCGCGAGTCAAACCTGGTGGGAGCGTCACACGGGGCCGATACTGGCAGAACGTCGGGCCGATACTGGCACAACGTCGATTTGAGGTAGGTGAGACTGGGGCAAAATGGTACGGCGGGACAAAACTGAACGGTGAGGGCAAAACTCAATTTTCCAATAATGTATTTGGATGTCGCATTTTCTCCTAACGATACATACGGACTTTCAAACCCGTTTTGCCCCACGTACCACCATCGCCACCATCGAAAAGATATTGGATAATTGCGTTTAGTCTCATTATTCCGTTTTGCCCCACTGGGCCATTTTGCCCCGCGCTCTCCTGTTCTTCACGCATCGTGTTCACTCCGCATAAGTTTCAGAGAAATGATAGGGAATTGTAAACACTTCTCGATAGTATAAAAATCTGAAAATAATCAAGCATATTAAAAGTGCTGAAAACCTTTATTTTGCATGTTAATCATTCCAAAATGTTATTAACGAATTGATGAGAAATAAAATTGTTTAACAAATCTCCCGAATACGTAACTTTCTTTTAATGAAAATGATTTGTTCACTTTTCTAAATACGTATGCATTTTTTCAGATTTTAAAATTAATCTTGATGTTTTTTTTTTTTAATATGGGAAAAATTAATTTAAAAGTGCATTGAAAAATCTGCAAAGATTCATACGTATTCAAAGAAGTGTACGAATCATTTTCATTTTAAAAAAACCGTTACATTTCCGGCACATTTGTTGACCAACTTTATTTTTCATCAATTTGGTGATAACATCTTAGGATTATTATTATGCAATAATTAATCGGTGTAGCCCCTTTAATATGCTTGATTTTTTTAAAGATTTTTATACCATCGCGAAACTTATGCGAAGTGAACATTATTCGCAAGGCCTACCTTAATCCGGGTGGAAGTCTCAGACGGGGCCGATACTGGCGCAGCGTCGGCCAGTGTTCGGCCAACGTTGGCCAGCACCGGTCCTGCATGTCATTCCCAGCATAAAAGCTCCAACCTTTTCGTGAAATTTCGCGCTTATTCGCGATAGATCGCTGTAATTTTGCGAAAGCGGACGAAAACATCTTCGCGGCGATTTCAGTGCAAGCGCGTCTTTCCAAATCAGCGCGATAATTCGTCAGAGAGGACCGTGCACGGCCCTCGGGGAATTCCGTGACTAAAGCCGGCCGGCGTTAATGCGAAACCTCACCCTCGCCGGGTGAGAATGCCGCGCAAGCCGCGCTCGGCCCGAGCCCACGGTGGTGTACTCTATGGTTACAGCTAAAGTATAACACTCTGGCAAGTTGACAAACCAATCCGCACCCGGTGCCAAGGCGCCGTGTTCCTATTTGTACTGAAAACAAAAACGCTATATAAGCGGGCGAGATTTTCATAACGCGCCCGGCGCGGCCGGGCTGAAAAAGATCCCGAGGCCTCAGTACACATATTGCCTTGTTGAATCTGAGAATTTTTTTTCATAACATTTTTTTCCCGAAGAACTCATCAGTTTCTCAAATTTTTAAATAAATTGTAAATTTAATGTACCGGACGGGAAGTTTTTGTGCAAAAACTGGTACATTACTTTTAATGTACAATTGCCGTGAACAGTTAATGGCCTTTTAGAGAGAAATTAAAATAAATTATTAAATGTAAAGTCTTTCTAAAGTTTTTAATATACTGGACGTTGATTATTCATCCCAATTGTCCATGGATTGTTATTAAATTTGACTAAATTCATTGCAATTAATCTGCTGACTGCAAATCTTCTGTAATACAAATAACCATCCACTATAATCAATAGATGCGCAAAATGTATCAACAGATGTGCAAAATGAATGCGCAAATGCACTCATTTAACTAGTGTGCAGCGCTCCAACCTCCTTAAATTGTTCTAAAGGAAATGACATAATTCACAGTTTACTATACGCTCAAGCTTAACGAGAATTCACTCGATTATCGTTTTTCCCCATCGTTTCATTCGCGGCTTGAAAAAGATCCCGATGCGCTTGTCGCACTACAGACATTGCTTTGATGAACCTAAGTGTCGCATTTTTTGAATAAAATTTTAGTCGTGAAGAAGTCGTCACTTTCCCAAACAGTTTCCATCCATCCATACGCAACGTGCCGCCGTTTATTAAATAGCTCCGTTGGAAGCGATGTGATTCACAGTTTATTATACGCTCGGGCTTAACGAGATTTCCCTCGATGTACTTTTTTCTCCCCCTCATTGACTCCCCCATCAGCGTCGGTCTAGTGCGCGGTTTGCCGTCCGACACGAGGAAACGAGGATGAGCTCGTATCCCGGTGGAGTCGAGCGACGCTGTCGCAGCGGTAAATGTGTCGTCGGCTTCGAGACGTTTATCGCGCTACACGGACCGAGGCGTCTCATTTCGGTAGCCCGTCGGGGGAGAATAGCTCTAATGCCATGCAGCTAGGAGTCTCGGGTCGCGAAGAGCCGCGGGCGAGGAACCCGTTAAATATAGACCCGATGATTCTAGTGGCGGTTCGGAAGATCTTATAGAGAGAAGGTCGACGGGCTAAGCCAGATGTAACGTTTCACTTCCGTTTTGTCGGGGCGCACTTGGAGCCGCGTCTTCCACTCGTGAGAGGAGCTCTCCGGCGACGGTATTTTCCGTTCCTCCTCCTTTCCTCGCCCTCTTCCAACATCTATTTTTTTTTTGTCATTTTTTTTCCTCCCCGCTCGGGAGTCGCGCGAAGGCGATGTCAATGACGACGGACGGGGCGGCTGCCCTCCCTCGAAAATAATTGCTTTAATTGGAGGACGAATGCGTCAGGGATGCCGATGTCAAATGGCCGAAATTCGGAGTTTCAAGGGTGCGGAGTTTAACCGATGAAGTCTGAGAGTCTCACTTGAGCCGGACGTGCGCGCCCGGAGAAATTGAAGCTACAGAGTTCTCGTGTCAAACATTTCCATCTCCGGTCCCGAGGGCGACCGGAGCTTTTCTCGTTCGGTCCCCGGGAGAAATAACTTGGGTTGAGGCCATCTGGCGGTGAGGTCCGCTGGTCGATGGTCCAATGTTGGCGTCAGATCGGCAAACCGACGATTGGTCGATATTCGACCGAACATTGGCCTAAAATCGGCAGATCAATGGTTCATCAGTTCATGCATCAACAGACCAACGGTTGGCGAATTGACATTCGAGCGAACATTGGCCCAATATAGGGAGACCAATTTTTGGCCCCAAATCGACAAACTGTGAGGTCGGGATATAAATCGGATAGCCAACCGATACGTTAAACTAAACGTTATATTTCGGCAAAGGATAATACAGTTGATGAGGTCATCTTTTTGACATGCAACGAACAACTGACTCGAGCGGATTCTCCACTTCCGACGTTCGTTTGTTTAACATTTGAGGGTTGCACATCCTTCAAAACCAAAAAATCGGCCGAAAATTTGCCTAAAATCGGCAAATCAATGGTTCATCAGTTCATGCATCAACAGACCAACGGTTGGCGAATTGACATTCGAGCGAACATTGGCACAATATCGACAGACCAATATTTGCTCCCAAATCGACAAACTGTAAGGTCGGGAAGTAAATCGGATAGCCAACAGACACGTTAAACTAAACGTTATATTTCGGCGAAGGATAATACTGTTGATGAGGTCATCTTTTTGACATGCAACAAACGACTGACTCGAGCGGATTCTCTGCTTCCGACGTTCGTTTATTTTACATTTGAGGGCGACACTCCTTCAAAACCAAAAATTCGGCCGAACATTTGCCTAAAATCGCCAAATCAATGGTTCATCACTTCATGCATCAACAGACAGACATTTAACATTTCCGGATCACACATCCTACGAAACCAACAATTAGCGAGTCAACACTCGGCCGACCATTGGCCTCAAAAATCACCAACGATTCGCAAACCATGGCCGACCATTGGTCGATGCTTGGGGCGTTGACATCCTTACGTCAATTCTGCCCCCCTGATCGGCCGTTTTCGTTCAATCAGCGAAACCTCCATAGCATCCACCTTTTCCGACCGCCACTTTGGACCTTCGCCCATCTCCTGAATCGCAAGTCCCCTCATCTATTTACCATACGCTCGGGATCGAGCTCGTGACCCGGACGCTCCGTCCGCGGTCTCCTGACACTCCGGATTCTTCCCGGACCAACTTTTAGACCACCTCCATCACTCCAAGGATCCTCGACAAGAGCCTCGCGCTCCGCTCCACTAACTCGTCCGAAACATTGGAAAGAGATTACAAAAAAAAACTGTATATACGGAACGAGATCGTGTTTGCTTATTTTGTCGTAGGAGCCAGTCGTTTGTCAGCGTTGCAACCTATTTATATCGCGGGGAAGCACTCGCGCGCCTCTTGCCAGTGCGGTATTATAGTAACGTATATAAGTTTCACGGGGAGAGCGCCGAGCTCTCACGGTGACAAATGGCCGAGCACGTATTCCGACGAGGCTCTTTCTGGCTCTCGCTCTCTCTCTCTCAGACACCCTCGTGTATGCCGGCCAGTTTAGACGTTACAATCCCGCAAGAGAGCTCATGGTTATCGGGGCATCACGATGGAACACGACGTGCCAAAGTCCAATCCTCCGTGTACCACGGGTCTACGACTCGCCGCTCCGCGGCATCAAGCGGGAGCCTCAAGGGCTTGAGGATTTCTTTGGTGGAGAGAGAGCGAGATCACGAAACCGAGAACATTTTCGCCCCCGCGCATCTAAATCTCGTTCGTGAAGCTTTTTACGCTTCGCTTTAAGTCGTCTCACTCGTCTGTCCGTGTATCCGTCTCTGGCTCGCCCCCGAGCTTCGCCGACGTCGTCCTGCTCGCACTCGGGGCTTGCATCATTTCGAGGCTCGAATGCGTCTGGCCGCAACATACGTACCCGTCTGTCTATAAAAGTGTCAGGGATGTGAAATCTTACAAACATGGGCGACACATATCTCTTCCTCTCTCTTGGGCATTCTCAGGTTCGGTAAGTTATCGCGATATCACGTATTTCGTTTGTTTTCACGGGATCAGACGGTCTTAGGCTTGGTAAATCCTGCAGGTAGGGACGGAGTGGGGCAGATTGGGTCACGTGGTGCTACGAGCCATGTTGGGTTTCTCGGATGTCTGGGGTGCATGAATTAGGATTTTTTTTGTAGTTGGTCAGTTAGCTAAATTGCGTTTTGTCTGACCTTAATAACTTGGATTAAGGATCGTCAAAAATATGAAAAATAATGATAGATTTAGAGCGCCGGATAAAAAAAAAATGCTTCATGCGTTCGAAAAATGACAAAGCTGACCTCACTTTCTTAAGCGACCCAAGTTCTTGGTCATGATAAAACTGTCGGGGATGTGAAATCTTACAAACACAAGCGACAAATATCTCTTCCTCTTTCCTGGGCAATCCCAAGTTCGGTAAGTTATCGCGATATCACGTATTTCGTTTGTTTTCACGGGATCTTGGCAAATCCTGCAGGTAGGGACGGAGTGGGGCAGATTGGGTCACGTGGTTCTACGAGCCATGTTAGGTTTCTCGGATGTCTGGGGTGCATAAATTACAATTTTTTTTTGCGTTGGTTGGTTAGCTAAGTTGAGTTTTGTCGGACCTTAATAAATTTCGTGTAAAGATCGTGAAAAAATATGAAAAATAATAATAGATTTGGAACGCTGGACAAAAAAGAATGCCTAATTCGTACCAAAAATGTGAACACTAACCTTACTTTCTTAAGCGGGCCAAGTTTTCGATCATGAAGGAACGATTAATTATCGATACGGCGCTATAAAAGTGTCAGGGATGTGAAATCTTACAAACACAGGCGACAAATATCTCTTCCTCTTTTTTAGGCATTCCCAAGTTCGGTAAGTTATCGCGATATCACGTATTTCGTTTGTTTTCACGGGATCAGACGGTCTTAGGCTTGGTAAATCCTGCAGGTTGGGACGGGGTGGGGCAGATTGGGTCACGTGGTGCTACGAGCCATGTTAGGTTTCTCGGATGTCTGGGGTGCATAAATTACGATTTTTTTTTTAGAGGATCAGTTAGCTAAATTGCGTTTTGTCGGATCTTCCCAAATAGACATGTGACGGCACAGGATCTACTCGGTGCTAGCACGGGTACGTACGTCGTGCCGGCACAATGCCGTCAAGTACGTCCGCATGTGACGATATTGTGACGGCACGGCGTTTTGATACCAAAAGCTGCTTGTACAGTTACAGCTTGGCGTGGAGCTCCACCATCTTGACATGAAGCTCCACAGTGAGCTGGAACTGTGCAAGCAGGTTTTGGTATCAAAACGCCGTGCCGTCACAATATCGTCACATGCGGACGTACTTGACGGCATTGTGCCGGCACGGCGTGACGAACGCACGGCACGTTTTTCTATCTGGGTTAATAACTTCGATTAAGTATCGTCAAAAAATATGAAAAATAATTATAGATTTAGAGCGCAGGATAAAAAAAATGCTTCATTCGTTCGAAAAATGAAAAAGCTAACCTCACTTTCTTAAGCGGCCCAAGTTCTCGGTCATGATAAAACTGTCAGGGATGTGAAATCTTACAAACATAGGCGACACATATCTCTTCCTCTGTCGAGCAGGTTAGATTTCTCGGAGGTCTGCGGTGCATAAATTACGAAATTTTTTGCTTTGGCCAGTTAGCTACATTGCGTTGTGTCAGACCTTAATAAACTTGGACTTCAGCTCGTGAAAAGAGCCCGTCAGCGTCCTACGGGCCCGAGGGGCAAGTTGGGCGGGTCCGCCCACCAAAGTTACAACACCGTACGGAGTCAAGTGTGAAAATTTGTTTAAAAAAGCAGTTTTTTAAATTTAATCCTCTGCACAGATGTTTCCAAATACGTCTATAGGTATTGTGCATACTTCGCAGCCGGAAATATTTCAACTATAAATGCAACCGATTTTTATAAAGATTTCGACTTTTTAGTCAAAATTGCGATTATTTTTACGCAAGTTACGATTTTTTTTGCGTTAGCCAGTTAGCTAAAGTGCGTTTTGTCAGATCTTAATAACTTGTGCTAATGCTCGTGAAGAAATATAAAAAATAATAATAGATTCGCAGCCCTGTAAAGTAAAAAATGCTTTCTTCGTCGGAAAAATTAAAGAGCTAACCTCACGTTCTTAAGCGGCCCAGGTTTTCGGCCATATAGATTAACGATCCATGCATCGCTCAGTGCCTTGAGGTCCAATGTACCATTTCGCCGGCAGTTAATAATTGCATTATTTAAATATCTCCGATCTCTTTGCAGTAATTATTCCGGCTTTATTGTATGCCCGAAGGCTCTATAGAAATCGATTATGAATGGCATTTTTTTATTATACTATTCCGGTAAGAGTAATAATTAATTAAAATAAAAAAGTGACCCATTGTGCTTCACTCTTCCCTACCTCAGCAACGGTTCTTCGTGCCGCTGAGTGCCGGCGCTAATTAAGTATTTCTTCATCTACCGTATTTAATGTATCAATCACGATAAGCCCGGGACTCTTTTGATTCGAGAAATTCGATGTGAGTGGCTCGCCCCGTTCCTTCGAGGAGCGGTAAGGAGTAATTTTAGAGGGAGGCGGATGCCTGCATTAGGAAGGCATTAACGCGTCACTTCGTGAAACGGACAGGAGCGCGGGAAGAGCGAACGACGAAACCCCGCTCATTAAAATTCCATCGGGCCCGCGGTAAGCCCTTTTACTTTTTTTTTTTTTTTTTTTTTTTTTTTTCCTACGCCCATCTCGCTGTTCTCCACTCTTCTTTTCCACGTCGCTCGATGCTTTCTTTCTTAAACTTTTTTTTTCTTCGGGTTTCCCATTTACGTCACGTCATAACCTTATGGGTTGTTCGTTAGAGTCATGTATGAGCGTAGATATTTATCATACGTGCGAGTGCTCTGGAAGCTACTTTGGTTACTGTGCAATCGTACCACATGTCCGGCCCAGATCTTATCCACTAATTGATCCGACTCACAGTGGCTCGGAGCAGCGACGTCGATAAATTATATTCATGAGAAATCTTTGTAATGGCGGTCCTGCAGAATTTCTCCGCAATCGACTGTTTCCTTTACAAAGCGACTTTGCATGTTACCAACATAAAATATTGCAAACAATTGGACGACAACAAACGTTATTTAGCCTCAGTTCTCTGAATCCAAATTTAGCGACATTCTATCCTGGTCTCTTCCGCCTCAAATGCCGGGTACGTACCCATTTTATGGGCTTATTATTACCCTTATGGGTTGTTCGTTAGAAACATCTCTCAGTTCGGAACAGCGACGTGGATAAATTGTTTTCATGAGAAATCTTTGTAATGGCGGTCCTGCAGAATTTCTCCGCAATCGACTGTTTCCTTTACAAATCTTTGCATGTTACCAGCATAAAATATTGCCAAAAATTGGATGACCACAAATGTTATTTAGCCTCAGTTCCCTGAATCAAAATTTAGCAACATTCTATCCTGGTCTCTTCTGCCTCAAATGCCGGGTACGTGCCCATATTATAGGCTTATTATGGGCCTTATGGGTTGTGCGTTAGAAACATGTCTGCGCATTCATCATGACTGCGAGTGCTCTGGAAGCTACTTTGATTACTGTGCAATACCACATGTCCGGCCCAGATCTCATCCACCAAATTATACGAACCACAATGGTTCAGAACAACGATGCCGATAAATTATATTCATGAGTAATCCTCAATGGCGCTCACGCAGAATTTCGGTACAATCGATTGTTCTCTATAAGTCGGATCACCAAGTTATCAAAATGAAGTGTTGACAGAAATTGGACAAACCCAAATGTTACTTGGCCTCATTTTCTGAAACCAAATTTTGCACTTTCCTATCCCGGTCTCTTCTGCCTCAAATGCCGGGCACCTACCCATAGCCTTATGGGTTGTTCGATGTTATGCCGATAAATTATATTCATAAGAATGTCTCAATGGCGCTCATGCAGAATTTCGGTACAATCGATTGTTCTCTCTACAAGTCGGATCACCAAGTTATCAAAATGAAGAGTTGACAGAAATTGGACAAACCCAAATGTAACTTGGCCTCATTTTCTGAATCCAAATTTAACAACTGCCTATCCGGTCTCTTCTGCCTTAAATGCCGCGTACGTACCCATAGCCTTATGGGTTGTTCGCTGTTATGCCGATAAATTATATTCATGAGAAACTCTCAATAGCGCTCACGCAGAATTTCAGTACAATCGATTGTTCTCTATAAGTCGGATCACCAATTTATCAAAATGAAGAGTTGACAGAAATTGGACAAACCCAAATGTAACTTGGCCTCATCTTCCGAATCCAAATTTAACAACTGCCTATCCGGTCTCTTCTGCCTCAAATGCCGCGTACGTACCCATAGCCTTATGGGTTGTTCGCTGTTATGCCGATAAATTATATTCATGAGAAACTCTCAATAGCGCTCACGCAGAATTTCAGTACAATCGATTGTTCTCTATAAGTCGGATCACCAATTTATCAAAATGAAGAGTTGACAGAAATTGGACAAACCCAAATGTAACTTGGCCTCATTTTCCGAATCCAAATTTAGCACTTTCCTATCCCGGTCTCTTCTGCCTCAAATGCCTGGTACACACCCATAGCCTTATGTGTTGTTCATTAAAGACACGTGTGCGCGTAGACACTCACCATGCGTAGGAGTGTTCTGGAAGATACTTCAGTTTTTGTGACTTCACCATTACTGTGCCATTAGACACCGCATGTCCGGCCTAGATCTTATCCGCTAATTGGTCCAACCCACAGTGGTTCGGAGCAGCGACGCCGATAAACTATATTAATGAAGAATCGTTAATCAATTTATTTACATAACAATAATAATATACAATAACATTCAACGGCGGTCCTGCACAATTTCTCCAGAATCGATTATTTCCTTCCCGAATAGCCCTTCCGTATTACCAAAACAGAACATCCCCAGAAATTGGACCACCACAAATGTTGTTCAGCCTCGATTCCCACAATCCAAATTTACGAATTTTCCGTCCTGGTCCCTTCCGCCTCAAATGCCGGGGTAAAATGTATCCGGAGCTCGTCGGCCATGTGCCCTCGTAGCGTTTACTCGCCACACGATAGAAAATCGTCGAGCACGCCGGACAAGGGACGTAAATTCGTGTGGTCGTCGGGAGAGTCTACGAGCGCCCGCTCGGCCACGGAACGCCCACGCGCGTTTACGAATTCGCGAGCGTGTTATGCAGAAACCTGGTGGCGAAGACGCCCCAGCTCGAGCAACGCGAGCTTCGCCGGGAGACGCGGGTATATTGCACGGTGCAAAAGCCTGTGGGGAGGGATTGTGGAGAGGACGCAGCCTCGTAAAATCGCGCGGCGCGCACACACAGCCCGGTTATTACAATGTGTACAGAGCCGGGGAGGAACAAGCCGAGGGCCAACGCAGGTATGGGACATGCACGCGATAGGTCGCCTGCGTATACGTAACGTGCGACCGGTGTCTCGGAGATAGCCGGAGTCCGAGAGAGACTGTGGACTCCACGAGCGATCATCCTGATCGTAAAGATCCATAGTAGAGTAGTCGCTCGACGCTTTACTCGCTGGGCTTTTAGCATACGCTTGAATATCGTGTGGCGAGCGGTAGGTGGAAGTGCCTTGGCCGGTACGTTCCTCGCGGTGGAGATCGCCGAGGCTCGAGGAAACAAGAGATCCCGGTTGCTCAAAGTTCTTCTGGGAGGAAAGACTGCTGGAAGATCGTTGGTGCGCGCAATGACGGAGCGACGATTCACGCGGACATTGATTCAGCGCTGAGGGTCGCCGGTGAATTCTTAGGCGAAGGTTGGTCTATCGGGCCGCGTCAGGTGCGAATTTGCTGTTGAGCGGAAGTCGTTGGGAGTCGGGAAAAGATTGGTTACAATTTTTTTACCGACCGAGCTCGACGCTTTACTCGCTGGGCTTTTAGCATACGCTTGAATATCGTGTGGCGAGCGGAAGATCGTTGGTGCGCGCAATGACGGAGCGACGATTCACGCGGACATTGATTCGGCGCTGAGGGTCGCCGGTGAATTCTTAGAGGAAGGTTGGTCTATCGGGCCGCGTCAGGTGCGAATTTGCTGTTGAGCGGAAGTCGTTGGGACCCGTGAAAAAATTGGTTACAATTTTTTTACCGACCGAGCTCGACGCTTTACTCGCTGAGCTTTTAGATCGATGTGGCTCGAGGAAATAAGAGATCCAGGTTTTACTTTTTTATAGTAAAATAAAAGTAAATTATTGAATGTAAAGTGTTTCTCAAATCTTCTGTAAACTGTACATAATTTTTTGTCACAATTCTACCCGCAATAACACACCAGAATATGCATAAAAACGTCTCACACGATTTTTTTTTTACATTCTACTCGATATCCGCGTCATATAAAAATTTGTTTTTGACCGGAAGCTCTTGGGACAAGTGAAAAAAATAAATTCAAAACATTTCCTGGCGCGAGCAATCGGCCGATCAGTGATAGATCAAACCATTTTATCTTTCCCTCGGACGAGCATAACAAAAAAAAAAATGGAACTCGCATCCGGATTTCCGAGAGAGTGGGGAGCTCGAGAGATCGCGGATCGTGAAAGACCGTATCCAGCGTGTTTGCCTGTGAGCAAGCAACCAGAGACCGCACCGACTGCTGCAGTTTCTGCTTTGCTGCCGGGCTGCTGTTGCTGTTGGCGGCCAGTGGTCTCCAAGTACGCCCACTAAATCACCGGACCGAATTCCATTTGGCTTTCGGGGCCTCTCCGCAGAGTCAACAACGTATTTACCCGTCCATTTGGTCCTTTTGCGGTCGCAGTCACACACAGAGCCCGATCCTCCAGCCGGTCCGCTCCCTCCTCCGCTCTACCGTGTCTGCATGTGTGTTTGTGCGAGGGTGTGTACATATGAACCGGTCAATTCTCTTCCTTTTTTTTTTTTTTTTTTTTTTTTTTTTTTTTTTTTTACCGTGCCCGATGCTTCGCCACGGCATTGCCGGCGTGCGCTCGATCGAACCTGCCGATCCCCTCGTGCCGCACGCTATGCCACGACGATGTCTTCAGCCCGGGATTATGAATATTGATAATACGCCGGGTAGCCGAGCAGAGGTGAGGAGAGACGAGAGGTACGACGGAAGGATAAAAAACTATGAGATCAACGTCCACGCTCCGCAATGTAAATATTTTCCGTGGAGCCCGAGCGAGCGCGGTTCGAGGCGTATCTCTTATTATGCCTGGATGTGTGTTCCACTCGACGGAGTCGCGGAAGCGGTAGCGCTCTCGGGACAAGCAGGCTTACTCTCGATAAGGGCCGTGGAACCAAAGTTGTTAAGCTTTTAGGGAAAATAATATCAACTTTCGACACCTCGAGAGAATTGCAGAGGGGGATGTGAAGTAAAGTTAAAGGTAAGTTGGAACAATTTTTTTGGACCGGAAAACGAATGCAGTAACTCGTATGAAAAATGCGGATCAGCGGCTGATGGAGTAAGGTCGATGGCTCGTTGGCGATAGAAATGTACACTGTAAATCCTCTTTTGAGCGTATCAACGTCCGTATCGTAATACCAATTTACCGACAATTTTTTAACGCTGTCTCTTCTATAGACTGTGCAGCCGCGGATGGAAATTTCTGTGATAATTCAAGTCGGCTCGTATGATTTAACTTGCAATCGTAGCCCGTCAATTTTTTGCCGGATGTACCAGAAAATCAAATAACACGACTTTACTGAAAATTTTCTGACGTTATCTCTTCCACAGTCTGCCACCGCGAATAGGAATTTCTGCGATAATTCAAGTCGGCTCGTATGATTTAACTTGTAGGGCATGGACGGCCGATTTTTTGCCGATTGTACCAGAAACGCTATAATGCGGCCTGAGCGCGAAGAACGCGGCGCTCGGTCGCCGATACGTTTTGTCGAAGATTGCAATGCCGCCCACGCGTGAATCACTCGGACGGCGTGTTTGCCAAGCGCGAAAGCGCAAAGTGGGATAGAACGAGATGTGGAAAGACCTGAACCGCAGCGTGGAGGAATCGGATGGAGATTGTATGACTCTCGGCTAAGCTGGCGGTGAATGCGCGACGAACGGGTAAGAAGATGAAGAGGAAGAAGAAGAAGAAGAAGAAGAAGAAGAAGAAGAAGAAGAGAAGTTGGGAGCGAGGAATCTCGTGGTCAATGGCTCTCCGGGATCTGTGGATAGATTGCGGAAGGGGGCTCGAGGGCGAAAGGGAGGCTCAAGGGTCTGACGCCTCGGGTCAAGAACGAATATGCATCGTTTCCCGAACGACCCTATGTGAAATATTCAAATCGATAGCGGGAACTGCCTCACGACACCGGGCGAACATAAATATCGGGATTTTTTGTGGAGGGTCGTGTCACTCCTTCCTGTCATCGAAGATCTCTCGCCGCATGTTGCGCTGGGCGATCAGGCAAACAGGCAAACAGGCAAGCGGGCGATCAGGCAAACAGGCAAGCGGGCGATCAAGCAGGCGTTCTATGCGACGGAGGTGTGATCAGGCAGACAGGGAATCAGCCGGAAAGACATCAGGCTGACGTGCAATCGGACGGATATGCAATCTGGCTGGCGGGCAATTCAGCGGACGGGCAATCAGGCAGACAAGCCATCAGGCGAACGCGCCATCCGAGATACATGCCATCAGGCCGGTGCACTAACAGCCGAACATACGATCAGGCGGACGTTCTATCCCGCGATCAAGCGGACATTCAGTCAGGCAGGTGGGCAATTGGGCTGACGGGCAATTAGGCAGACAAGCGATCAGGCAGACACGTCATCTGACAGACATGGGGTCTGGCCGGGGGCTATCAGATGGATATACGATTGACAATCGGGCGAGCAGGCGGATATACGATTGGCAATCCGGCGAGCAGGCGGATATACGATTGGCAATCCGGCGAGCAGGCGGATATGCAATCGGGCGATCAGGCGGATATGCAATCGGGCGATCAGGCGGATATGCAATCGGGCGATCAGGCGGATATGCAATCGGGCGATCAGGCGGATATGCAATCGGGCGATCAGGCGGATTTGCAATCGGGCGATCAGGCGGATATGCAATCGGGCGATCAGGCGGATATGCAATCGGGCGATCAGGCGGATATGCAATCAGACAGGCGGGTAATCGGGCGGACGGGCAGGATTCCTTAGTCGGGCGGTCATGGAAATCGTCGGCAATGTTTTGATCATGGAGAGAATCGCCTGGGTTGTCTGGTATAGATATGGTCTCCAGTCCTGATCCTCTTTGGGCACTCGCAGAAGAGCGCTGCGCAATGCTGCGAATTAAACTACATTGACGCTGACAATACCGTCGGCGACAATAGCAGTGAAATTGACGAGATGCTCGTCCAGCGAGCGAACGACCTGGCATCAGTGGGTCTGATCATTTGGCTGTTCTTTCCCTCCGAAGCTCTTCAAGCAGCGCAAATCGCAATTCAGTGGACGCAGTTAGAGTGGTCGAACGTTCGCCGGAAGTCGACGCCGGTAATAAGGGAGAACGCCGGGCGCCCGGACAGAGAGACGAGAAGAGCAATGTGTAAGTACCGGGAGTAAAGGGTCGGAAGAAGTATGGAACGAAGAGGAGCCAGCCCTGGTGGGAGACCGCAGAAGAGAGCAACGGAGGCACTTGTCGCAATAAAACGCTGCCCGAAGGCACCTCTTACCCCTCTCGCGCTTTTGCCCAAGCGCACCGTTTTAACTACCAGACAAGACATTCCCACCGTTGGCGATACGATCGCGGGCTGCGTATACCGCATGAACGCGTCCCTTCGCATCCTCGCAACATCGCGCATGGCTTTCTTGTAACGGTTCTTCGTCATGATTGTTGCCATCACATATCCGATTAATAAATACGTTTTATTTTTATTTTTTGGTAATATTTTTTTGATACTTGGAACACATTTTTTTAAACATGTGAAATACGTGTCATTGTCATTTATGTGCATCTATTAATACTTTAAAAGATGCACGGAAATGACAATGACACATATTTCGCATCTTTAAAAAAATGTATCCCAAGTAGGTAATTTGGTTATTTGTTTATTTGTTTTTACTATCATATTTTCCCGTATCGTTCGTATGACTATAAATAGTGTGAACACGGTGTGTCCGGCCCTTTCAGTTTAGAATGTTTTATGTACAATTCTCACAACACCTCTGTAGCTTATACTGTATTTCTCCGAACCTCTCTCCGGTGATGTCCCACGCATAAAATTTCATTCCGATCTCGGAACATAAATTCAACGGACAATACTCCTCGGGGACTCGAGTCTCTCGGCCGCTATCTTTCTCTATTAACACCCAAAAGTATATATCACTCGGCCCGTCACCGAGGCGATCGACTCGACAAGTAACGCACGTTGATGCAAATCGCCCTCTCGGACACACTGGACGGAACGGCGTTAAACGCACTTCCTGCATCGACCCACCCATGCTGATTCACGCTACCGATAAAAGGCTATGTTTTGATATAGCGCGTAATCAAATGTATATGATCGTCAATTGCCACGGGACACTTACAGCGGTGAAGTATGGCAAACAAGAAAAGCCTTGTGCGCGCATGCACGCTTTATACGATCTTGGACGACTCGGCGACGATTCCACCATGCTTGTCCGCATCTTCGCTGCTGCACTCAAGATTTTTTCCAAACAATTCATGAAATCGGCTGATCGTTGGAGGATTGTAATCGAGCGTTTATTAATGATTTAACCTAGCGTGTTCCGATCATTTTACAAGTGGACGTACACCGTCCGTCAATGATGACTGGGTTTCTGATTTTTCTGTCTTGGCTGGATATTTTGCTCGCTGTCTTAACAGCATCGAAGACATCGACCAAGACTGGATGTTTTTCCAGATGTCTTGCTTGATATCTTTGGATAATGTTCGTCCAATAACGTTCGATGCTTTAATGGAATCGAAGATATGAAGTAGGATATCAAGCAGGACATCAAGGAGGACATTAAGCGGAACATCAAGCGGATACTAAACAGGACATCAAGCGGGAAATCTGGCAGGGCATCAAGTACGACATCAAGCAGGACATCAAGTACGAGATCAAGCAGGACATCAAGCAGGTTAAAAAGCAGAACATCGAGCAGGACATCAAGCAGGACATCAAGCAGGACATCAAGCAGGACATCAAGCAGGACATCAAGCAGGACATCAAGCAGGACATCAAGCAGGACATCAAGCAGGACATCAAGCAGGACATCAAGCAGGACATCAAGCAGGACATCAAGCAGGACATCAAGCAGGACATCAAGCAGGACATCAAGCAGGACATCAAGCAGGACATCAAGCAGGACATCAAGCAGGACACCAAGCAGGACATCAAGCAGGACATCAAGCAGGACATCAAGCAGGACATCAAGCAGGACATCAAGCAGGACATCAAGCAGGACATCAAGCAGGACATCAAGCAGGACATCAAGCAGGACATCAAGCAGGACATCAAGCAGGTCATCAAGCAGGACATCGAGCAGGACGTCAAGCAGGACATCAAGCGGGACATCAAGCGGGACATCAAGCAGGATATCAAGCACTATATCGAGCAGGACATCAAGCAGAACATCCAGCAAGATCGGATGTTCTGCTGTATATCTCGCTTGATATCTTTGACCCCGTTAAAACATCGAGCAAGATATACAGAAAAGTCAGACATCAATGACTGGCAGTGTACAAAACACGTTAACAATTACAGTGCTCGCGTAGGCTAGGATTACAGTGCAGTGGATCTATATTAGATCTTCAGTAGAAAGCAACTGGCATTCTTTACCTCCGTATAATCACTCCAGCTTCAATGCGTTATTCCGATGAGGGTCAGACGTTCTCGTTCCTAGAATCAATAACGAGGAATTAATGCGATTCCGAAGAAGTTCGCGCAGCCACAGCGGCGCGGGAATTGATAATGCGCGGCTGTTCGCTCAGCCAGGTTTTTTTTAATCTTTTCTTTTCTTTCTTTTTCAGCGTCATTGAGAAAAGATCTGCTAAATGGCGCCGCTCGCCCAAGTTAGCGCGGAACAGCATCGAATTATGTGGAATGCACGAGTGAGCGTACGTGCGATGCCTCGGTACGCATCTCGGCGCGGTCTAGACTAGAATTTACGCTTGTGTGTTTACACAAAGGTACCAATGTGTCGTGTAAGTGTACCAGGGGATTGCACGTGCGGTCAACGTGGAATTACACAAGGTTTATCGCTTCCCGTCGCAATTGTCGCGGCACGGCTCCAATGGTCGAGGATAAACGATACTTTTATTGACCCTGTTACCAGCTAATTGCGCTGGGTCGCCCACCGGGGACGCGGCAGCAACGGCGGAGAGCGACCGTCGCATTGCTGCTACACACGCGGCTTCGGGACGGAAGCCGCGACGCGAAGGAAGCTGCGTTTCTTAAAAATTAAAAAAAATTAAACAAACATTTCTTTGCTCCGAAAGTAAGACAATTTTTTTTCGACGATTGTTTGGGGCGACTTTTTCTCTCCGGTTCCCACAGAACGTCTCTCGATGCATTCTGCGATGGGCAGAAAAAATCTGCAAAGTGGAAAAAATCGGTGATACGGATGCACACACGGCTTCGGGACGGAAGCGGCGAATAAAATAAAATAAAATAAAATAAAATAAAATAAAATAACATATTGTGCTGAAGCACTTCAGCCGATGGCCCATTGGCAATGTCAATAAAAGTGTTGTAACTACTACATAGAGAGATGTATCGGATATTGTAGGGACTAATTGATATTGTAAATAAATACACTTTACTATTAAAATAAAATAAAATAAAACTTCCTTTTCTTCGACAGCAAAGACAATTTTTTTGTTCTACTGGATACTTCACCGTGACTTTTTCTCCTCGATTTCCACGGAGCCTCTCCCGACGAATTCCGCGCCGTGCACGAAAAAATCTGCACAATGGTAAGAAATCGGTGAAACGGATCGAACGTTTCAAAAGAAGAAAGTCGCTGAAGGTCTATCGACGAGCGAACGGCGCGCGAGTCTTTATCGTGTCCCGGAGTTGAGAAACGTTGACGATAGCCTGGCCAGGATCGAGACGCGAGCCTCTATCAGCGTTATCATTTTTTTCTTCTCTCCGCGTACCTGCCCGGAAGCGTGAAACGACGCTCGAACGAGTCGCAATCTCTCCGCGGAATAAGAGGAAGTCGACGCACCGTATACGCGAGCCGTGCCGACACAGTGTCGGTTGGCAGAACTCGGAGCTGTTTATTACAGAGAGAATTATAAGTTTATGGTTCGGGCCGTTTTGTCGCCGCGGGAGGCTAGTTTATGTAAATTGCCCACCACTCGAAAGCTCCTTAAAATGCCCGGGCGATATTGCCGCTCCCAGTCCCCCCCCTCCACCCCCTCCCCCCTCCCCACCGTTTATATACTACGCTACTGTGCGCTATGCTGTAAACTCCGGCTGAAGTCTATTCGGGCTATAGTATTGCCTCCTGTTTCAACGGCGGTGTTTCGCCTCCCTCCACCTCGTATAGTTTCCAGCTACTTGCATGCCCGCCTGTTCGCCTGTCTCTACGTAATGGCATGCAAATCTCGGTTGGTTCCGAAAGTTCGTTATAACAAGCTCCGAGAGCTTAAAGAGCGAAAGCTCGTCCCGAGGCAGAGGGCGCGATGGAAAAAAATAATTTACGCGAGAGCGCGTTCACGCGTGAGCACCTCGAATCGACGCAGCCCTTCGGCTGTCCGAGCGGCAATGCATCGGAAGAAAAGTTTGTGCGGCATAGGCGAGAACTTGTAAATTTGCAAAAATTGCACCCGTGCTCTTAGAGACTGTGAGGAAAAATCGTGTGAAATTTAACGCATTGGAGTGAGAGTTTTTATGCAGAAACTGGTATATTAAATTTCGTGTTCGGTTGTGATAAAAAAAAATCAATGTACGGTGGTTTGAAAACTTTGGGAATACTTTATATGAATATACTTTGAGCATTTATTTTTAATATTTTTTTTACATTTCACTGTGAAAGTACTTTTATTTTTATAATTTACTTTCATTTTAATGAAAAGTTATATTAATTTTTCATCAGAATTGTGCATTAAATTTAATGTACCGACCGGCAATGCATCGAATGATAAGTCGGTGCGGAAGAGGCGAGAACTTGCAAGTGTGAAAAAATGTTACCTGTACTCTTACACATACAGTAAAAAAAGTTTTTACTTTTTACAACAATTTATTGTCCACAAACGTCCACAATTTGTTATTAGTTAATATTCCGATCGCACGATTCGACTCTGGTTTTAGGTACAAAAGTACCTACAAACTAAAATTGTTAATGACTGAGGAAACAAAAAGGCCAGGTTTGTATATTCAAAACCGCGAAAACGAGTATGTTACTTATTTAACAAAATTATTTTTGCGACATTTCGTATTCCGATTTGACGAAACTATTTTTTATTGTACACTTCGTCGCGCATTCTTCGTGCTCTTACAGTCACCAGAGGCGAAGAAAAAGTGTCTAGAGGAGAGCGGGGCGAAATGGGACAGCGGGGCAAAACAGGACCGATGGGTAAAAATGGCCCATCCTACAATAATCGTAAATGTGCATTTTTAAAAACGTTCCTAAATCTGCAATTTTCCACTAATTTTAGGTCCCATTTCGCTCCATGGATATCCCAATTGTCTGTCCCATTTTGCCCCGCTCTCCCCTGCCTTTCGGATCTACGTTGCATATTGCCATGGTCGTTAGTCTTCCTCGCAACGCGCGATACCGATGATCCGTACGAGAGTGACGAGTGGCGAACGGTACTTTAAAACCCCTCTGGGAAGCGCGGCGCACGCCGCAGCTGAAAGGCTCAACACCGCACAATTACCGACGAAAACCAACATTTCACGTTCGACGCCCCGTGGTCAAAACCCCTTCCGCGCCATTACTCCGAAGCGACACATACTCCCGACACGTGGCCGCCAACTAATGCAAAACAACACGAAACGACACATTTTATTTTTTCATTTTTTTTACCCAAAGCCCTGCGGAGTCGTAGATCCTTCGCGGCGCCGTTTTCACCGATTTGGCCTCACGCAGCACGCGCCGCAGGGCGACGGGAGCAATTTCCGGTTCGGTATATAAATTTTCGTATCGATTCCCGTCGGCCCTCGCTCTTTCCGCGCACCCGTTACCGACGCACACACACACACACGCGAGCCGAATGGAAAAACAGTGACGCAGAAAGACGACGAGAGTTTCCAGCGCCAAAAAAAAAAAAGAAAAAAAAAAAAAAAGAATGGTCGGGTAGTTAGCGAGGGATGGAACGGAGCGGCGAGGGGGCGAGAAGAGCGCACGTGAATCCCCGGCAAAGTCGGAGATTTATATACTAACGTGAGTTCTGAGTTTCCCCCCGTTTCGTTGATGCGCGCCTCTCGCTGTTCCGCATCCGTCGGTCCGTCCGTCCGTTCCCTCGTCGATTTGTTCGGCTGCCGAAGAGACACGGAGGGGTTGGGCAAATGGGATAGACAATGATCTGGCGAAGGGATGAGACCACTTGCTCCGTAGGTGTCGGACGAGGAGGGAGTTACGGGACAAACCCGAGAGCGCCGCCGATGGCCGAGGAAGCCGGAAGATAAAGTGAGATGGATCGAAAGTTACGATAATTAGAGCGGAATGGAAAGCGGAGGACCGGGAGCGATGGAGACGCTCGCACGCGCTGCCGCTATCAAATGGATATTAATAGTTCTGCTCGTGGAGGAGGGCCGCGCGATCGCTGATTACGCCGTTATAGCTGTTACCCTTGATTAAGGCCCGTGTCCTGCCGCCTCGGCTGGCGGAGTTTCTGGCCTGATCTAATGCGCGCCGCACGCCCTAGACACGTATTTTTAACTCCCATCTGCCGCTAGGCGAAAGCCGGGAGTTGCGCATCATCCGGTCGAGTCTCGAGGCTGTGTTAAAAAAATATAGAGTGTACTTGGTAGGGTTTTAAAACATTGAGTCCGGAAGATCGGCTCTTCAGCGTCGATGCCGGGATGTCTGACGTGCAGAAAAACGCCACGCGCGCATGCGCAGTAGCGTAGGTTCCGACTGAGTCAGAAAAGGAATTGACAAATCAATACAATAAGTCGATAAATTATATTTTTGGTTTGATCATCTTTGCAGGAAAGTCCCAAACTTGCTTCCAACCAAGTCAAGAAAATAAATGATGGATCAATATGATAAATCGATAAATTATAATTTTGGTTTGATCATCTTTGCAGGAAATCCCCAAATTCAATACAAGGAGAAAACCTTTGCATGCAGTTTATCACGGCCAAACGAGAGTGCAGTGGCCATCAAAGTTCACTTCTTACATCGACGTGAAGTCGTTCGGCGTATCGTTCGGTTGATAGTCCACGAATTTGTATACGGAGCCTACTGATACGATTTAAAATCATCGCGTCCCAAAGATCGGATCCTCAGGATTGAATCAAGGACGTCGGACGCGCAGAGAAACTCCAATATGGCCGCTGCTGATGGCGGTGCATGTGCAGTAACTTCTCTTCCGGCCAAATCAGACCAAAACATGAAGAATCAATATAACCATTCGATAAATTATATTTTTTGTTTGATCATCTTTGCAGGAAATCCTGGAGAAGAGAACCTCTGCCTGCAGTTTATCACGGCCCAACGAAAGTGCAGTGGCCATCAAGGTCCATCTTTTACCTCGACGTGAAGTCTCATCTCGGCGTATCATCCGGTTGATAGTGCACGAATTTACATGCAGAGCCTACCGATACGGTTTAAAATCATCGCGTCCCAAAGGTCGGATTTTCAGAATCAAATCGGGGGCGTCGGACGCGCAGAGAAAATCCAAGATGGCCGCTGCTGATGGCGGTGAATTTGCAGTAACTTCTCTTCCAACCAAATCAGAACAAAACATGAAGAATCAATATAACCATTCGATAAATTATATTTTTTGTTTGATCATCTTCGCTCGAAAGTCTCAAACTCGCTTCCAACCAAATCAAGAAAATAAATGAAGAATCAATATAATAAATCGATAAATTATATTTTTGATTTGATCAGTTTTGCAGGAAATCCCCAACTCAGCTGGAGAAGAGAACCTCTGCCTGCAGTTTATCACGGCCCAACGAGAGTGCAGCGGCCATCAAGGTTAATCTCTTACATCGACGTCAAGTCACTCGGCGTATCATCCGATTGATAGTCCACGAATTTATATACAGAGCGTACTGATACGGTTTAAAATCATCGCGTCCCAAAGATCGGATCCTCAGGATCGAATCAAGGGCGTCGGACGCGCAGAGAAAATCCAAGATGGCCGCCGCTGATGGCGGTGCATGTGCAGTAACTTCTCTTCCAACCAAATCAGAACAAAACATGAAGAATCAATATAACCATTCGATAAATTATATTTTTTGTTTGATCATCTTCGCTCGAAAGTCCCAAACTCGCTTCCAACCAAATCAAGAAAATAAATGAAGAATCAATATAATAAATCGATAAATTATATTTTTGGTTTGATCAGTTTTGCAGGAAATCCGCAACTCAGCTGGAGAAGAGAACCTCTGCCTGCAGTTTATCACGGCCCAACGAGAGTGCAGCGGCCATGAAGGTTAATCTCTTACATCGATGTCAAGTCACTCGGCGTATCATCCGATTGATAGTCCACGAATTTATATACAGAGCTTACTGATACGGTATAAAATCATCGCGTCCCAAAGATCGGATCCTCAGGATCGAATCAAGGGCGTCGGACGCGCAGAGAAACTCCAAGATGGCCGCTGCTGATGGCGGTGAATTTGCAGTAACTTCTCTTCCAACCAAATCAGAACAAAACATGAAGAATCAATATAACCATTCGATAAATTATATTTTTTGTTTGATCATCTTCGCTCGAAAGTCTCAAACTCGCTTCCAACCAAATCAAGAAAATAAATGAAGAATCAATATAATAAATCGATAAATTATATTTTTGATTTGATCGTCTTTGCAGGAAATCCGCAACTCAGCTGGAGAAGAGAACCTCTGCCTGCAGTTTATCACGGCCCAACGAGAGTGCAGCGGCCATCAAGGTTAATCTCTTACATCGACGTCAAGTCACTCGGCGTATCATCCGATTGATAGTCCACGAATTTATATACAGAGCGTACTGATACGGTTTAAAATCATCGCGTCCCAAAGATCGGATCCTCAGGATCGAATCAAGGGCGTCGGACGCGCAGAGAAAATCCAAGATGGCCGCCGCTGATGGCGGTGCATGTGCAGTAACTTCTCTTCCAACCAAATCAGAACAAAACATGAAGAATCAATATAACCATTCGATAAATTATATTTTTTGTTTGATCATCTTCGCTCGAAAGTCCCAAACTCGCTTCCAACCAAATCAAGAAAATAAATGAAGAATCAATATAATAAATCGATAAATTATATTTTTGGTTTGATCAGTTTTGCAGGAAATCCGCAACTCAGCTGGAGAAGAGAACCTCTGCCTGCAGTTTATCACGGCCCAACGAGAGTGCAGCGGCCATGAAGGTTAATCTCTTACATCGATGTCAAGTCACTCGGCGTATCATCCGATTGATAGTCCACGAATTTATATACAGAGCTTACTGATACGGTATAAAATCATCGCGTCCCAAAGATCGGATCCTCAGGATCGAATCAAGGCCGTCGGACGCGCAGAGAAAATCCAAGACGGCCGCTGCTGATGGCGGTGCATGTGCAGTAACTTCTCTTCCAACCAAATCAGAACAAAACATGAAGAATCAATATAACCATTCGATAAATTATATTTTTTGTTTGATCATCTTCGCTCGAAAGTCCCAAACTCGCTTCCAACCAAATCAAGAAAATAAATGAAGAATCAATATAATAAATCGATAAATTACATTTTTGATTTGATCAGTTTTGCAGGAAATCCGCAACTCAGCTGGAGAAGAGAACCTCTGCCTGCAGTTTATCACGGCCCAACGAGAGTGCAGCGGCCATCGGCGTCCATCTCTCACCTCGGAGTGAAGCCACTCGGCGGTCCCGCAATGAATGTGCCGCATCCCCTTGGGCGACTTGAAGGATAACTTACCGACGATCCATCAAAGTGAAAGAAAGTTGATCTTTGAGATATATACGAAGTCTCCTCGCAACACCTCGCGCAGTACCAAAGTGTCAACAGGACGCTCGTCAAATAACCGCTCAAAGGTTAGACGAGGGGTGAAATCTTTTGATCGTTGCTCGTCTGTAACCGCATTATCGAGCCGGGGCGAATTTCTCCGGGGAAGTTTTCGAAGCCCCGATGCGAAACTTCGATGTCCAGGATTAAACGAGGTGGACGGAGGTGGCTCGCTCGAGTGCGATTCTGCGGGTTAGTCTCTTGAATTCCTGCCATCTGGACAAGTACGATGAGGGCTCCCAGGAACGGCCAAGGTGGCTTCGGGAAAGCGACGGGAAGGAAGGAAGGAAGGGGAGGCGTAAGGGACGAGAGTGAGGATGGCTCAAGAGGGCTCTGCCGTTTCACGTCCTCGTAGAGCTTCGTCCAACACTCGACTCCTGCGATCTTAAGCTCTCACCACCTGCCCTGCAGGAACTATTGTGCAACATTTTCACAGAAAAACAAACAATACAAAAACAATACCCACTCAAAAACCAGTGGACTTCCGTCATTTCCGGGACGGTCATTTCTTGCCCTTCCGCTTCAAACTGGATTAGCCTTTCGTTAATCAGTTCCACAGAGTAAAAAAATAATTACGTAAAATCTGAATACCATGTTTCGTAAAAATAATGTTGTTAAATAAGTAACAAACTCGTTCATTCAAGCTTGAGTATACAAACCTGTCATTTTATTTCTCGTGTCATTGGCAATTTTTGTTTTTACTTTTGGTTGTAAAACTAGAACCGGATGGTGCGATTGGAAAATTAAGAAATAAAGAATTGTGAATGTTCGTGGAGAATAAATTGTTGTAAAAGGCACACACTTTTTTTACAATGCGTCCAACAATTTCAACACTTTTCCACCCTCCCCCACCTCGCAAGTATCTCTCCGCTTCGGGATAATAAATGATAGTTTGTTTGCCCTCCGGTTGGGCGATCTCGGGGATGCGTGAGCCGGCAGAGACGCGGGGAGGGAGACAGGACGGGGTGCGAATCGCGACCCGGTGCTTTTCTCCTTAGCGTCGAGAGATAAGGTCGCCCCTAGTCATTAAGGGGTCATTAACGGGCTATGCTAATAAAACCTCCAGAGACACTTGGTGCGCGCAGTTTGCAGCATCGATCCTATCCACCTATATAGGTGAGAGCGGGGCAAAACGGAACAGTGGTTCACAACGCAAATTTTCCATCTTTTGTGAATGTCCCATTTTGCCGTTTTGATACATCCGGAGTTTCTGCTCGTTTTACCCCGCTGTCCCATCCAAAAATCTTTGGAAAATTGCCTCTTGACTCACTGTCCCATTGTGCCCCACTGTGCCTTCCAAAAATCATTGGAAAATTGCATTTCGCCCCACTGTCCATATTGCTCCACTGTCCCTTCCAAAAATCATTGGAAAATTGCATTTCTCCCCACTGTCCCGTTTCGCCCCACTGTCCCATCCAAAAATCATTGGAAAATTGCATTTCTCCCCACTGTCCCGTTTTGCCCCACTGTCCCATCCAAAAATCTTTGGAAAATTGGCTCTCGGCTCACTGTCCCATTTTGCCCCACTGTCCCTTCCAAAAATCGATGGACAATTGCATTTCGCCCCACTGTCCCGTTTTGCCCCACTGTCCCTTCCAAAAATCATTGAGGAATTGCGATTCACCCCACCGACCCGCTTTGCCCCACTGGCCATCCAAAAATCATTGGAAAATTGCCTTTCACCCCACCGTCCCGTTTTTCCCCACTGTCCCATCTTGCCCCGCTCCTCCTCACACGGTTATACCGCGGATGCGCGGAACGATGGATAGTTTCCATAGTTAGGATAGTTGGTTGCAACTGGTCCATTAATCAAAATTCAGAATGCTTGTAACTAAATAACCGTTGAGAATTTCACCGCGCAAGAAGGGCAAGAAACTTCCCGGATCATCGCGCAGACGGTGCACGGTGAAGTTGCAACACAAACGCCTGCAGCGGCGTTGCGCCGACCGCACAGCGTTCCATATAGATCGAGGTGTGCTGAATTCCACTCGACACGTGGTTTTTATCATGATAGCCGGAGGGTCGAGAGGATAGAGAGCATACCTACCCTTTGAGGGCGGCGATAGCGGGAGAGCGCGCGGCGACAAAGGGCAATAAGCGATAATAAGACTTCAATGGCTCGCTCGCCGGGCGTTCACGGATCGTTCGGGCCGAGGAATGTCAACCGCGTAAAGTGGCCGCTGTCGCCGTCGCGTTGCGGCCGGAGACCGCAAACCCCCCGATCGCCGATAGAGAATGCAGCAGCAGCAGCAAAAGCAGGAGCTGCAGCGACGGCCGCATTGCCAGGACCGTCGGGCACCGTGGACGGCACTCGTGGCGCTACGTAGTTGCGGTATCGCCGAGAGAACGAGGAATGAACGCTCACAGCCAACCCTAAATACGACCGTAAGAGCAATATCGGCAGAGCAGCCACATGGAAGAAAGTATGTGCGATATATGGGAAAAAATCTCTCACATACCGCATACGTCTTCGATGATAACGCGTGAGGGAAACCGGACGGACAGATTCTCTGTGTAAAAGCATGTGGAATAAAGCCTCTCTAGACTGTAAAATTTTTTTTTTTGAAAATTAATTAACGGTGCTGGAAGCTTTTTTTTGCATAAACTGTTTAGTTAAATTTCAAACATGTGCGGTGCAATTTTATTCTTGATTAAAATTTTTGTAAATTTCGGAAAAAAGGTTAAACATTTTTATACGTGGTATTTTTATTTTACGAAAAAGTAGATTCATGCTCATCAATTAGTGTAAGTAATGTAAGCAAATTTGAAGTTCGAGTGTACTAATTTGCAATTTATTTTCAAAGTGTAGTTTTATTCAGGGAACATGCCTTGGTGCGAGTTTCCAACCTTTCGAAGGCTAATCCACTCGCTAAACACGCTAGATACGGGCGCTGAATATGGAAGAGTGGAAAATGTAACATATGTTGTGTGCAAAAGCGTGCTGAATACGCATCTGTAGTTTTAGTGACGGAACATGCCGTGGTGTGAGTGGATTTCCATGCTTCGGAAGTTCCAACCTTTGCAAGGCTAAGTACACTAAATTCGGACGGAATAGCAATATCGAGCGAGCAGCATAGGAAAGAAGGTATGTGCAAGATATATGAAAAATATTTGCACATAACCCACACATCTTCGATGATACCGCGTCGTAACCCACACATCTTCGATGATACCGGACATGCCTCAGTGCTCGCGAATTTCCAACCTTCGGAAATTGCCAACCTTCGCAAGGCTAAATACACTAAATACGGGCATAGGAACAATATCGAGAGAGCAGCATAAGAAAGAAAGTATGTGCAAGATATATGAAAAATTCTTGCACATACCCCACACATCTTCGATGATACCGGACATGCCTCAGTGCTTGCGAATTTCCAACCTTCGGAAATTGCCAACCTTCGCAAGGCTAAATACACAAAATACGGGCATAGGAACAATATCGAGAGAGCAGCATAGGAAAGAAAGTATGTGCAAGATATATGAAAAATTCTTGCACATACCCCACACATCTTCGATGATACCGCGCGATCCAATTCCGAAGAACATATTCTGTGCCAAAGCATGCAGAAAACGCCTCTCTAGTTTTAGTCACGGGGCATGTCCCCAGATAGAAAAACGTGCCGTGAAGCGCGTATCGTACCATTGGAACCGCCACCGTTCCGCCGCCGGGCCGTCATTTTTCTATCTGGATCCTGCCGCGAACCAATTTAAAACCCTGGGTTTCTCTGTTCAAAGAAGCCACGATGGGATGCCAAAAAAGCCGGAAAGTGCGGAAGGTACGATTCCGCGTCAACTCCCCATGAGTCATCCTCCAACAGGATATGACTCTGCAAATTCACGATGGCGCGTAACATCCATCGATAATTCATTATCGAGCCTCCCTCGTTCGCCGCTGCAACGGGTCTTCCCTGCCTTCGATTGATTTCCAGCCGTGGTGTAGTTTCAAGTTTCCCTCGACCGACGAGCGACCCCATAGAAGACCAGAAATTCCGAGAATCGCGACTTCTTCCGGTGCTTCGATCCGCACCGAGCCATCAATGCAGAATCCACCGGCATTGTACTCTTCGATTCCCAGATTCCCTTGTTTTCCCTCATCTCCATTCTTCTCGATCGCTTTCCCTTCCACAAATCCGCCTTCGCACCCGCCCCGGTCCAGCCGTCACGGCCGCCCCGTGGAGGAAACTCTCTCCACCCTCGTTTGCGATCCTCGGACTAAGTCGAATTCGATAGTCAGAGTTGGCTCATCGATCTCTCAGCCGGGCTTCGCCGGTAACGAGCCGACACCGGAAGGATCGTCGAAGTGCACACCGAGCGCCCTTCCGCCGGCCCAGGTTGACTTCGTCCACACTCTGTCTGCGCCCACCGATGCTCACTTCCCCGGACTGACTCATAGATCAACCCGCCCCGGCCATCTTGTCCTCCGACACTCGAACGACGACTTTCCCCCTCGCGAGCCCTGCCAGGGGGACGAGACCGAGAAGGGAAAGCGAGGCAGCCGGATAGAAATAGATCCAGGAAAAAAGAGGGAAAGGTCAATTCTACGGGAACGACGTAGCCTTTCTCTGTCCCCGTCCAGAATCGCTCGAGGGCGAAGCTCCGTCCCTCTTTCTCTCCGGCTTAAATCCTCCTCCACGGGAGTATCGCGGGACGACTCTCGACCCGTCGTTACCGGCGTCTCCGTCACTCCCGGCCCGAAATCGGGCTCACCCTCGACGTCCTCCTCCGCCCCATCGCCACATAAACCGTCGTCTATGTATCCAACTAATGCACGCCGTACATACGAGTTCTCCCGTGGGTCATATTGATTTCTCTCACAAAGGTCAGTTTACCCGGTGTTACGAGACTGTATCCATCCTCGTGTATACACAATCTTCCCTCTCGCGACATTTCGCGCGCGCAAGCTGACAGAGAAGGGCCGGGACGACGAGTCCTGGGCGGGCTGGGACAGCGGGAAGGCTTGAATTTCACACGGGGAAGGCGACGGTCTGAGTCCTGCGGTGTCGTCGTCAGCGCGAGGAGCCTTCACGGTAATGCACGTTTGATACAGGCGGAGGTTGCGACGTCACGGTTATCGAATTAATTCAATGCGAGATGAGAGACGGCGAAGTACGTTTGTCCTGCAGGCTCGTCTCTAATGACTTCATTGTCCCGAGTCCTTTGGCTGTATCGTGTCAGGTAAGTGAATTATGCCGGATTTACACGGTGCGTTTATCGTGGTGGCTCGGATGTGGAACATGCAGAGGCAGCTTGTACAACGCAATTTGTGTTATATGGCTGTGTGCGGTGTGTACGGGGCGATGGTAGGGCGGTCTGTGTCACAAGGGTGTTTAGGATCCGATCATATCAAGATAATTATGTCGTAGTCGCCGAGCTAATTGGACCCGACCGCAGGGACACACGGAGCAGGATGGCCCGGCCGCAACTGTCCCAGGCAGAATAAGGTACCTACGCTGTATCCATATGTGGCCTAACTTGCAGTACGTTTGCTTCCCCGCTACTGGCAATTTCACGCGGTTAAGCTGGGTAATACGCCCCGCAGAGGCGGTGCGTCTATACGGGCGTATTACCGATCCGTTGGATCCTCCGTGCCGGATACTGCGCTCGTCAGGCCGGACGACCGGACGCGAAATCCGTGTGTGCTTTATTGCCGGAGATGCAGACGTACGAGTCTCCGGCCAAGACGGCGTGGGCCAAAGACACATCTTAAATTTAGAGATAGATTATTTTCGTTCGAGCTGGATGGCGCACGAGCAAGTATGTTACGCGGGTCTTGCTGGGCTTCGTGGAGGTTGGCGAATGTGGGGAATTTGGGCAGCTACAAAGTTTGGGCTTGCATCCCCTACTTCTGGAGGTAAATTCTACTGAGAATAGGAAATTCCACTTCCGGGGTTGAATAGGTAATCTGAGGGTCGAATTTTAAGACCTTAGATTCAACTTATGATCGCTCTTGAGATCGAACTTAAGGTCGAACTTACGATTGAATTTAGTTCAGACTCGAGTTGGAACTTAACATCAAACTTAAGCACGCAGTGAACCGAAGTTCAGACCAAACTTCGACCTGAAGTTCGATCCCAAGAGCGATCTTAGATTCAAACTAACGTCTTAAAATTCGGCCTTACACGACCTTTTACAAAAGCCTCACAATAACATGTTTTTCACATATGTCGTGCGGTGGTCGATACTCCAGTAACGAGATAAGAGGGTCCATATTATCGAATTAGGGTTGGTCTATGAACATCAAGGAACCTCATGTGATATTTTTATAAATCTCATTGAGAGCAAAGTGTGACACTTAACAATACCGCACCGTTGTCAATACAAGTGAGTGAACAAATTTATAGATTTGATTCAATCTGCATTTGTATCAATACGCACTGGTCCATCTTACTCCTTAAGTCCATCTTCACCCCATTCACCCTATCTAAAAATTCATGACATCGCAGGTTTGTTCACAAAATCAAATCGTCTCGAGCGACACATCGCATACCATATGTCATATGCAATAATGCTCACAAAATAATGGTCGGAAGTCAGAAAATAAGATTCGCCGGCTGGCCGAGCTGGCGTTTGAGGACCGGGACACGAGAGCTCGTTGAATCGAGTTTGAAATAGCACGCATCTTTCGCGCTGCGGTCTTCGTCATCGACGAGGACGGACCATTAGGCTGTATCGTACATCGTTCTCGGTCCCTCCATCGCGTCTTCTTCAGCCCAGTTTCCTTGGATCTCTCGCTCCGTCCCGTTGGCCTCTCGTACGAGCGGGCTACAAAGATTCCGCGCGCTCGTACATTAGTCGGCGAGCGAACACGAAAGGTCTTATCAAAGAGGATCCAGCGAAAACGGAGTCACCCACTTGACAGTCGTACCCTCTTTTGGCCATCGCGCGGTCCAGACCGGAGCTCCGGGAGACCCTCGAACGGCCTCGAGGCGACTGTATTACGCGCGTTTCCCGTTCGCCTGCCGCTCTCTTCCTTCTCGTTTTATCTCTCGCCGGTAGTTTCGGAGCGAGAAGTTAAAGAGACGACTACATCGGCTGTTGCCTTCTCAGAGTTTGTGCTCACTGGCGGCAAATCTCACTCCGACCGAACGATCGTCGTCGTCGTCGTCGTCGTCGCGTCTCTCACTCGTGCATGACCGAGCATCTTCAATCGGGACGCTGTGCGGCAAAGCGACGCGCATCTCCTCAAGTATATCTCGCAGAAATACTCGACTGCGCGTAGCTGAAAACCCGGACGCGATAGATCCTGCCTATCAGACATTCGTTTTCGGTGGCTTTGAACGGTGCTTTTTGGTCGTCTGCGATGCGTCCTTTCAGTCTGGTCTCTTGGCGGAACTACTTGAGAAACTTGTACAGAGGATTTCAGTAGCGCGTCGATTATAATTCTCTCGGCAACGTGTTATTCTGCACCGACGACTTTTTCCATACTGCAATTTCCCTTTGCCGTTCATCCAATCTGCGTTATTTTCGCGGGTGATCGTCGGCAATTTGGTCGTTGCCTTCTCAGAGTTTGTGCTCACTGGCGGCAAATCTGACAACGACGGAACGATGATCGTCAGCGTCGCTGGAGCATCTTCGAACGGGATGCTGTGCGGCAAAGCGATGCGCATCTTCTGAAGTACCTCGCAGAAATACTCGACTGCGCGTAGCAGAAAAGCCGGACGTGACAGATCCTGCCTATCAGACATTCGTTTTCGGTGGCTTTGAACGGTGCTTTTTGGTCGTCTGCGATGCGTCCTTTTAGTCTGGTCTCTTGGCGGAGCTACTTGACAAACTTGTACAGAGGATTTCAGTAGCGCGTCGATTGTATTTCGACGACTTTTTCCATACTGCAATTTCCCTTTGCCGTTCATCCAATCTGCGTTATTTTCGCGGGTGATCGTCGGCAATTTGGTCGTTGCCTTCTCAGAGTTTGTGCTCACTGGCGGCAAATCTGACAACGACGGAACGATGATCGTCAGCGTCGCTGGAGCATCTTCGAACGGGATGTTGTGCGGCAAAGCGATGCGCATCTTCTGAAGTACCTTGCAGAAATACTCGACTGCGCGTAGCAGAAAAGCCGGACGCGATAGATCCTGCCTATCAGACATTCGTTTTCGGTGGCTTTGAACGGTGCTTTTTGGTCGTCTGCGATGCGTCCTTTTAGTCTGGTCTCTTGGCGGAACTACTTGACAAACTTGTACAGAGGATTTCAGTAGCGCGTCGATTGTAATTCGACGACTTTTTCCATACTGCAATTTCCCTTTGCCGTTCATCCAATCTGCGTTATTTTCGCGGGTGATCGTCGGCAATTTGGTCGTTGCCTTCTCAGAGTTTGTGCTCACTGGCGGCAAATCTGACAACGACGGAACGATGATCGTCATCGTCGCTGGAGCATCTTCGAACGGGATGTTGTGCGGCAAAGCGATGCGCATCTTCTCAAGTACATCGCAGAAATACTCGATTTCGTGTAGCTGAAAAGCCGGACGCGATAGATCCTACCTATCAGACATTCGTTTTCGGTGGCTTTGAACGGTGCATCTTCAATCGGGATGCTGTGCAGCAAAGCGGAGCGCATCTTCTCGAGTACCTCGCAGAAATACTTGATTTCGTGTAGCAGAAAACCCGGACGTGACAGATCTTACTTATCAGACATTCGTTTTCGGTGGCTTTGAACGGTGCTTTTTGGTCGTCTGCGATGCGTCCTTTTAGTCTGGTCTCTTGGCGGACCTACTTGACAAACTTGTACAGAGGATTTCAGTAGCGCGTCGATTATAATTCGCTTGCCAAGGTGTTATTCTGCACCGACGACTTTTTCCATATTGCAATTTCCCTTTGCCGTTCATCCAATCTGCGTTATTCGCGGGTGATCGTCAACAATTTGGTCGTTGCCTTTCCAGACTTTGTGCCCATTGGAAGCAAATCCGACTCCGCCGGAACGATCATCGATGTCGTCGCCGGAGCATCTTCAATCGGGATGCTTTGCAGCAGAGCGAAGCGCATCCCCTCAAGTATCTCACGAAATACTCGACCGCGTGGAGCGGAAAATCCGGACCCGATAGAAAATCCTACCTATCAGACATTCGTTTTCGGTGGCTTTGAACGGCGCTTTTTGGTCGTCGATGGAGTCCGTATTGTCTGCGATCCGTTCACTTCGTCTGCACTCTTTGCGGAACTACTTGACAAAGTTACACAGACGATTTCAGCAGCCCGTCGATTACAATTCTCTCGGTAAATTGTTTCCGTAGTTTTTTTTCCATATTGCAATTTCCCTTTGCCGTCCATCCAATCTGCATTACTCGCTGGCGATCTTCGGCAAATTGGCCGAGACTGCACAGAATCGCGTTGTCTAGCCGCGATCACGAAGGCGAAGCGCATCTCCTCAAGTACCTCGCGAAATAATCGACTGCGCGTCGCGGAAAATCCGGACGTGGTGGATCGTACCTATCAGACATTCGTTATCCGCGGCTTTGAACGATGGCTTTTGGTCGTCCGCTGCGTCGGCATCGTCTGCGATCCGTCCGTTTTGTCTGGACTCTTTGCGGAACTACTTGACAAAGTTCTACAGACGATTTCTCAGCGGCGCGTCAATTATAACTGTCTCGGCAGATTGTTTCCATATTTTTTCCGTATCGCAATTTTCCTTTGTCGTCCATCCAATCAGCGTTATTTGCTCGCGATCGTCGACAATTTGGACGAGACTGCACGGAGACGCGCTGTCTAGCCGCGACGACGAAGACGAACCTCGCGACCGATCCCTTTGACCGGCATCAAACGGATGTCTAGTGGTACAAGTTTATTCTAGTGGCGAGTCTGTTTTCCCCTCATCTTGACGAATGATATGCAGATACAGAAACCCTCTCGCCGTCCCTCTCTCGTTCTCTCCTTCGGCATTTATATTCTTTTATGACGGCCGACAGTCGCAAACTTTGCTTCAACATCGCAATTATAATTCCCCGACTTCTCTTGATTTTCCCGCGCCCTCAATCTCTCTCGCTCGTCGCTTTTTCACTCTTCCCTTATCCGCAAATGGAATTAGAACGGGCAATTTGTCGTTTTCGCGGAGGGGGCCCGAATGCATTCCGCAAAGCGAACGCGCATCCACCCGGTACGTCGGAACTTGGAACCAATCCAAAAGATGCGCATCTACCACCAACACAGTGTCATCGACATTTTTTTTTCTTTCTCTCCTCTCTTTGATCCACCGCGCCTCTCGACAACAACCGCAGCGCATAGTTCGACTGAACAATCCTCATCCACATTTTTATCATTATCATTATCATTATTTAAATTTAAACCAAACAAATATTTATTTGGTTTATATAAATATTTTTTTGCGCGTCAAATAAATTATTTTTCTGGGTGCGTTCATCGTCGAAAAGGGAATTTATGGAAAATTGCCCGTTCGGATTGTACACTGAGAGAAGGATCTGGTAAAAATTACCAATCAACTAAGAAAAATTACCATAGGACATAGTAGTGCGGCGCCAGAGCGCCACCTGTGGCAGAAAGTCTCAGAATTTCCAAGAATTTTTACCATAATATCTAAGAAAAATTCTTATAAATCCGGTACTTCCTATCATAGGTGTCGCCCTAATGCTCTACCACTATGTGCTATGGTAATATCTCTCAAGTGATATAAGGTAAACCGCCCGGTTTCCGCCATCTTTAGGCCCAGTTTTCGCCATCATTAATTGTTACAGGGAACATTTTATAAAAAATATACGTATCATGGCATTAATCAAGAGTAAACTGCTCTTCAACATGCCGTCAATTTAATTTGTATTTAACGTATACCCTACTTATTATTAGTATAAATTGCGATTAATGGCGGTAACTTGGTCAGTGGCGGAAACTGGGCCGTTTACCTTAGTAGTTTTTCCTACATCCTTCTCTCAGTCTAGGGGACAGTTGCAATGATAATTTCCACAGTGGATCGCGACACGCAAACTTATCGGCGAGACCTTCCAATATTCTTTTTGCTTTCTCTTTTCGTCGTACGTGAAGCCTCCGGTCTCCAAGACCGCGCGACGGGAGTCCCGTCGACGACAGGCGCGTGCGGGAGCGAGAAAAAGCTCGGGGAACGAATCTCTAACGGGAATCCGGGAGCTCCGCTCTGAGCGAGGATAGGAGAAAATAAATTGAGGCGAAAGCGTGCGCGAGTGAAAGAACGAGCGATGGGCGTCTGTTTGTCGAGGGACATCACAGCGGCAGCCGCAGTTTGTCAAGGAAATTACCCTCCGGGCTTCACTCGCGAAATACAAAAATTCCGTGCCGTCTTCGCTCCTCGCCATCTCTCGACTCTCACATTATAATGTATATATATATTTATCGCTCCCATATTTTCGCACAATGTTCCTCGTCCTCCCCGCTTCTTCACCCTTCTCACCCCCCCCCCCCCCCCCCCCAGGACCAGATGACGTTTGTTTCCCGAAACTCTTGACGGATAAGCAAGCGCGCGCGAAGGAACTGATGGCTCCTGGGCTAAAGTGAGCGATAAGTTTCGGTGGCCCATTGGGTTTTGACGGCGTTGCGTCGGACGGATTCCCTCGCGACCAAACGAAACCAAATCCTTTGCAGAGACACTTCACGCGGCTCGAGAACTTTTCGCTCAGTCGGCGCTGCCGAGAAATATGCGTGAATTATTTGGACATCCGGAAAAGCTGAGTGAATTCCCGCCGGGTCTGGCGAGTCTCCGAAGTCAAACGGACTTCTTCGTCGTGTAAGGGAGCGGACCGGGTACGTGGGAAAAATATCTTCAGGTGTGAGGATGATAGTGGTGAATATGGACCACTTTGGGCCTGGATCTTCTACCTGGAAATTCTTCGTGAAATTTGAAGTCGGTTCATAGACACCACTTTTATCCTGCTTGAGAGTTCGTTAGTGCGTGAGGAAGAACAGCACGGAAAGAAAGCGCGCCGATAATGTGAAACAAGAACGATGGAATTGAAGGGAAAAATATCTTTAGGAGTTGGATAAGAGTGGTGAAGATGGAACACTTTGGGACTGGATCTTCCACTCTCGGAAATGAAGTTGGCTCATACACGCCACTTTTACCTTACTTGAAAGTTCGTCCGCGCGTGACGAAGAACAGCTCGGGAAGAAAGGATGCCAATAATAAGAAAGAAGAACGATGGAATTGAAGGGAAAAATATCTTCAGGAGGTAAGATAAGAGTGGTGAAGATGGACCACTTTGGGCCTGCATCATCCATTTTCAGAAACGAAGTTGGCTCATAGACACCACTTTTACCTTACTTGAAAGTTCGTCCGCGCGTGACGAAGAACAGCTCGGGAAGAAAGGATGCCGATAATGAGAAAGATAAACGATGGAATTGAAGGGAAAAATATCTTCGGGAGTTAAGATAAGACTGGTGAAGATGGACCACTTTGGGCCTGCATCTTCCATTTTCAGAAACAAAGTTGGCTCATACACGCCACTTTTACCTTACTTGAGATTTCGTCCGCGCGTGACGAAGAACAATTCGGAAAGAAAGCACGCCAATAATAAGAAAGAAGAACGATGGAATTGAAGGGAAAAATATCTTCAGGAGGTAAGATAAGAGTGGTGAAGATGGACCACATTGGGCCTGCATCTTCCACTCTCGGAAACGAAGTCGGTTCATATTCACCATTTTTACCCGTCTTGAAAGTCCGTCCGCGTGTGACGAAGAACTGCACAGGAGGAAAGCACGTCGATGCCGATCGGAAGAATTACGACAAACAAGAACGAAGGAATTGAAGAGAAAAATATCTTCTGGAATCAGGATAAGAGTTGGTGAATATGGACCACTAAAAAGTTTGGGTCTGTATTTGTCACTCCCGATAAAGAATAACGAATGAAGAGAACCAAGATCGAATTAATAGAACGGAAAAATGTCTTCAGGAATCAGAATAAGAGAGTCGTGAATATAGATCACTAAAAAGTTCGGTCTGCATCTTCCAATCCCGGAAACAAAGTCTGCTCAGACTCGCCGCTTTTACCCTACTCGACTTGGTAGGCGCGCGAAGAGGCAGAGCATGGGAAGAAAGCCGATGCCGATCGGACGAATAACGTGAAACAAGAACGCAGGAATTGCGGGAGACCGATCGTGATGCACTGTCGGCTCGTTATCTCTTCGAATCGGTGGCGCGACGCGCCGCTCGGATTAATGAATGTACGCCTGCGAATCCTGACCCGCCGCAACTGCGGTCAATCGTGTCTTTATCGGTTGGGTCCGATAAACGGTTTCGCAAGTGACTCTTCGCTCGGCGTCCTGCGACCACCGCGCGCAATTGTTCCATCGATGCTACGAGAGTATTTAGTCATGCGAATGATTTACAGTATCATCTTTACTCGTACATGCAAACCGCATTAAGCTCTTATGGGAACCACGTTCCTATCTAGGCAGATCGTTCAACGATTAATATCGAGACGTCCATGCGCTGGCTACGACGCATGCGCAGTTTCTTCCTTCAAACTTCCTTCAATGCAGACACTCTGTACATCACTTTGCGAATTTGCGATCTGTGTCGGGTTTTACGTTTGAGCAATTTGGACTTTGGACTCGCATAACTGATTCGATACGAACGCAAAAAAAAATCGAGCTTCGAGCTATAAGTCGTGAAATATTTGTCACGAATTTTATACAAAATTCACTGTTAAAAAAAAATGATAAATTTAATGCTCGGACTGGAAGTTTTTATGCAAAAACTGGTGCATTGAATCGACCGTAAAATTGTGATAAAAAATTAAGCTACATTTACAATGAAATTAAAGTAAATTATTGAAAGCAAAGTATCTCTAAAGTTTTTCATGTACTGTACGTCAATTTTTCATCACAATTGTAATTGACATTTAATACACGAGTTTATGCGTAAAAACTTCCAGTACCGGTGCATTAAATTTCATAAAATTTTTTACAGTGCTTGGCATTTTATCTGATAATCAAGGACGTACTCGTACCACTCTTAAACACTCCTCGATATTCAGTCCGCGCACTTGCGTGCTTTAAATAAACAAGCGGACGGCACGGAGAACGATCCAAAGGACGACGGAACGGAGGACGGACGAGAGGTATATGGTTAAATATGAAAAGAATTCGCGTTATTGTTTTTGAGACAACGCCGATGAAAGAGAATCTTGCCGTGAAAGGAGTATTGTTCTCCCAACGACACGCCACCCAGCCCGAGAGCGTCTCGCATATCGCAGCGAAAGTTCCCTCGACGTCGATGCCGATGCACCATCTTCGCGGCTGAAGAAATATTCACGACTTGTCCATTTTCTTTGCCATGGAAACAGTTAAAAAAAATCATTACGCGGATCGCCAAAAATCACTTGACCCAATGAATGACCGCGGTGTAAGGTGAATTGCCCAATTACTGACCACCTAAGCGCCGCGTGGCATTGAAAATGAAAGAAGATTGTTAAAAATAGTGGAGGTATTGAATAACTGGTATTACAGAAAAGTTCAGAGTCTTAATTAAATAAAACAAGTAACATTTTATTATTTTTGACAATTTTAAAAAAATAGTAAACACGAAATATACGCACTATTGTAAATGACCCGATTAGTGTCTTATAAATTTGTCATACAGCTCATATAGTGACCTAACCAAGGCCCAATTACTGACTTATGCTGTCTTGAAACTATGCCCGATAAGTGACCAAACATAACCAACGTGCTCATCGCGTTGACTGAAATTCGGGGACAATAATCGGGACACACGGCGTCTCCGTAGACTTAATTCTGAGCCACGTATTTTCGGTCGAAAATTGTAAGAATTGAAATAAAAATTAAAGACACGATTTTTTTTCCTCAGCGTAATTGATATTTTTTTCAGTGTACGCCGGACACAAATGGAATTTCCTATCGTAGATAATGAGACTAAAGTACAGAAATTGGGCAACGGTCAATAGCTGGGCCATTCACTTTACCGTAACATTGCACCGTGGGTAAAGTGACCGAAGCGCGAAGCAGAACGAGAAGACAGAAGGAGAAAAGAATTCAACGTATAGCTGAAGCGGAACAAAAAAAAAAAAAATTGAATAAAAAAGAAGTGACTCGTTTCATCGGAGCGACGAGGCAGTGGCCATGTCAGCGAGCATACGCCTTCCCGTCTCCGGAGCGTATAATTAATAATCCGATTAATCAGGCCCATCCATGTCTGTGTGGACTTTTGCCGGAGGAAAAGAAAAAAAACGTCGTCCGGCGGTCCTAAAAACGAGCTGATTTATGGTAAGCCCGGTATAGCGATACGGTATAGCGGAGCAAACGCCGTCAGAGTGAAGCGTACGCTCGTCGGAACGCGAAACAAAATCATGTTGAGCATGACGAAGCGCGGGCGGTGAAAACGATAGAGCCGAAGGAGAAGATGAGAAGAGGAAGAAAGGCAAACGCGAAGAAACAGAGTGGAACGAGGCTGGGATGGGGAGAAGATATGCAGTCGGAAGATGAAGAAGGGAAAAACGATAAGGTCGAGCGATAAATCGAACGCCCTCGACTGCTGGTCACCATCGTTTACATCCTATCGTTAATGGGAGTCCGCGCACAATGCGATGCAAGATCTTGCACATAAGTGCGCTGGGGATCGCACATGCTGGAATCCGGATCACTCCAATATCTTCCATGATTTCAACAAAGATTCCTTTCCTCGTCCCATTTTTTCTTATCCGAACCCAGAAAAATAATACATATGTATTTGCGGGCGCCTGTCAAATAAATTATTTTTCTGTGTGCAGTATCTGCCCATGTAATCATTGCGCAGAAGAGAATAGTTTTGTTCGCACAGCGCAGTCACTTCTCAAACATCTTGCGTTCTCCACCTTTCCATCGTCGTTACAATTCTCATACTCGTTTTATCAGAAAAGCATTCTTTTCTTGAAATAGAGATGAATCAATAATTGTTGTTTTTTGCTCCTAATATTTCTGATCGCAGATCATCACTCCAACATCTTTCTCGATTTCAACAAGGATTCCTTTCCTCGTGCCTTTTTTTTCTTATCCCTCGCCTGCGCTCCTCATTTCCAGAGTACTCTCCGCAATGCACGGCGCAGTCACTTCTCCAACATCTTGCGTTCTCCACTTTCCATCGTCATTACAATTCTCATGCTCGTTTTATCAGAAAAGCATTTTTTTCCTTAAAACAGAGATGAATCAATAATTGTTGTTTTTTGCTCCTAATATTTCTGATCGCACATCATCATTCCAACATCTTCCTGGATTTCAACAAGGATTCCTTTTCTAGTGCCTTTTTTGGCATCCCTCGCCTGCGCTCCTCATTTCCAGAGTACTCTCCGCAATGCACGGCGCAGTCACTTCTCCAACATCTTGCGGTCTCCACATTCCATCGTCATTACAATTCTCATGCTCGTTTTATCAGAAAATCATTCTTTCCTTGCAACAGACATGTATCAATAATTGTTGTTTTTCGCACCTAATATTTCCGATCGCACATCATCATTCCAACATCTTCCTCGATTTCAACAAGGATTCCTTTCCTAGTGCCTTTTTTTTCTCATCCCTCGCCTGCGTTCCTCATTTCCAGAGTACTCTCCGCAACGCACGGCGCAGTCACTTCTCCAACATCTTGCGGTCTCCACTTTCCATCGTCATTATAATTCTCATGCTCGTTCCTCTCTCCCCCTCTCGTCGCAAGTCGAATCTTTCCATTCGCCGGTCGGTTTCAGGCGTGCAAACGACTGAGGACCGCAACGACCGCAGCCACTCACCGTCGGCACGGGGCTCATTGTATTCCGGTTTGACCAAACTCTCATCTCGAGACGACGAGCACCGGGATGCTCTGAGAGGAACATCGTCTACCTTGCCGGCCACTCGACATCGTTCAAAGTGAATATTCCACCGGTCTTCGATGTGTGCGCACCGAGTCTCGACTTCTCATTCTCATTCTCCTTCCATCCCCACTCGCTCCTTTTTTTTCCCCTCATCCCGTAGCTTTGCCGCCTTCTTCTGCCTTTTTTTCTTCTTCTCGTTCACGTAGCACACCGACATTCGAGTGGATGTGAAGAAAGACCTCTCTGGGACCTCGTTCTCGTCTATTAATCCGACCTTTTGTACGGGCTATCGATCACTCCCTCGGCACGCTGGGGGTTCCCTTCTTCTTCTTCTCCGTCGCGGTTTCCACTTTCGGTCCTTACTATATATTTTCCCTATACATATGTACATACACACAGCGCTGTATCCACATCGTCAGTCGCTATACACACATACAGTAGAACCCCGATTAACCGGGATGCTCGGGACCGGGAAGAGTCCCCGGATAATCGAAATTCCGGTTAATCCGAACTAGACAGCGAAAGTATACAAGTCAATAACGGCTAATGATACTTGCAATTAATGGCACTACTTGCAATTAATTGGTAAATTGTGTGAACTAGAGTTTAAAGCTTTGGATTTTTTTTGCACTAATAGTACGAAAGCTGGTCTGTTTTTTGGAAGTACTCAGTGACTTTGGTTTGCTCCGAGCATTAAAAAAAAACCTCGGAAGACGCACGGTCAATCCCACGCCCGTTAATCGAGGTTCTACTGTATATATATATATATATATATATATATATATATATATATATATATATATATATGTCATATGATGTTTGTCGGGACATTTTTAAGGGTGTATTTTTTATTGTATACATTGATCGAGGAGTTCATGCTGAACAAAACCGTCCCCGAATTTTATGTTTGTATGGGTTCTAAAAGAATATATAAGGGAAATAATGCGTAGTGCTAGTTGTCGGGACTTTCCTAGTAATAGATATCATCACTAAGCAAGTCCCGACAACTAGCACTACACATTATTTCCCTCATATATTCTTTTTCAGTCAAGACTCTCTGAAATATCAGTAGTGAATTCGAATTGAGGACATATAGGCGCGAAAAATAGTATTTCCAAAGTATTAAAAGTTGGAGTATAGGGGAGAGCAGGGCAAGATGGAACACTGGGGCAACAATTCATTTTGCAATAATTTTTGGATGTCCCATTTTGTCCTAACGATATATTCGGATGTTCAATCCTGTTTTGCCTCGCTCACCACCACCGCCACCATCTTTGCGTTTGGCCCATTATCCCATTTTGCCCCGCTCTCCCCTAAGGAGTCTATCGTATTGAATTCATACATATTAATTAATACTTCGAATATTCACTACGGGCTTATGTTTTAGGTACCCAATGTGCGGGTTGTAACTGAAACTAGGTTGAATTTGGTTTGGGGTTAAGTAATTCAAAACATTTTAAAAATAACATCCGTAAATTGTGAATATTCGAATCTTGAGGTCCCTTTCTATTTTATGATTAAGGATAGTACGATGTTCACGTCTTATTTTTCGGCGTTGGCAGACTAGCAGTAAAAATAATTTCATAACCGCCGCGGTGAAGGCGATAAGTCCGTAATTTAGCAGCAAATGCGACTAAACAACGGTATCCTAGAAATTTTGGTAAAATTAAGTTGTATGTTCGTAAAAATTCGTCTTGAATGTCTCGGTATACACCGAGACCTGACTTTCAAGAAGAATTTTGTGGTTATTAAATGATTTTGACTGCTTGTCTACCAACTAAGAAAAATACGGCATGAACATTGTAATAACCGAAATCATAGAATAGAGAGACCTTAAGTTTCAGCAAGCAATTAATTCATTCTCTGTTCTTCATAAAATTTAATGTTTCAAAGAAATTATAAAAATCATACCATTTTTTGGGTCGGTTGTATTACAAATGCAATTTATAATATTTGTATTGTGGCACTTGTCAGGTATTTTTTTAGAGGCGTACTGTATGTCATCGGGACACTTGCTGCTTATGGGGACAGTCCTGACAAGCTTACGAGCCGAAAACTTACTCTCAACATGAATTTTGACGAGTGTCTGGCTTTATTTGACCAACATTTTTAGAATAACGTTGTTTAGTCGCGTTTGTTACTAAAATACCGACTCATGACCGTAGCGGATATTAAATTATATACATTGTGGCACTTATCAGGACTTTTTTTAGAGGCGTACTGTGTGTTATCGGGACACTTGCTGCTTATGGGGACAGTCCTGACAAGGTTCTTATGAAACTTGAAGTGCATTCATATTAGTTTTAAAAAGCTTACAAGCCGAAAACTTACTCTCCAGACGAATTTATTTGACCAACATTTTTAGAATACCGTTGAAATAAAACTCTACCAGAGTTTTATTTTAATTCCGGTAGAGATTTCGGTAGAGTTCTAATACGATAGAGTTGTTATCTGGCAGAGTTGTGAGTTGCAGAGATGTAAATGTCGGGTATTTTAGTAGCAAACCCGACTAAACAACGTTATTCTAAAAATGTTGGCCAAATAAAGCCTGACACTCGTCAAAATTGGCCTTGAGAGTAAGTTTTCGGCTTGTAAGCTTTTTAAAGCAAATATGAATGCGCTTCAAGTTTCATAAGAACCTTGTCAGGACTGTCCCCATAAGCAGCAAGTGTCCCGATAACACACAGTACGCCTCTAAAAAAGTCCTGATAAGTGCCACAATATATATAATTTAATATCCGCTACGGTCATGAGTCGGTATTTTAGTAGCAAACGCGACTAAACAACGTTATTCTAAAAATGTTGGTCAAATAAAGCCAGACACTCGTCAAAATTTGTCTTGAGAGTAAGTTTTCGGCTTGTAAGCTTTTTAAAGCTAATATGAATGCGCTTCAAGTTTCATAAGACTCTTGTCAGGACTGTCCCGGTAAGCAGCAAGTGTCCCGATAACATACAGTACGCCTCTGAAAAAGTCCTGATAAGTGGCACAATATATATAATTTAATATTCGCTACGGTCATGAGTCGGTATTTTAGTAGCAAACGCGACTAAACAACGTTATTCTAAAAATGTTGGTCAAATAAAGCCAGACACTCGTCAAAATTTGTCTTGAGAGTAAGTTTTCGGCTTGTAAGCTTTTTAAAACTAATATGAATGCGCTTCAAGTTTTATAAGACTCTTGTCAGGACTGTCCCGGTAAGCAGCAAGTGTCCCGATAACATACAGTACGCCTCTGAAAAAGTCCTGATAAGTGGCACAATATATATAATTTAATATTCGCTACGGTCATCAGTCAGTATTTTAGTAGCATCCCGACTAAACAACGTTATTCTAAAAATGTTGGCCAAATAAAGCCTGACACTCGTCAAAATTGGTCTTGAGAGTAAGCTTTCGGCTTGTAAGCTTTTTAAAGCAAATATGAATGCGCTTCAAGTTTCATAAGAATCTTGTCAGGGCTGTGCCACTAAGCACCATGTGTCTCGATAACATACAGCACGGGACTACAAATATGCCGACAAGCCTCAGATTACAAATATTACAATTGCATTTTATAATAAATCAGGCCCAAAAGTTTGTATGATTTTTATTAATTCTTTGAACCATTAAAATTCATGAAGAACATAGAATGAATTAATTGCTTCCGCAATGAAACTTACGGTTTATATATTTTATGATTTCGATTATTACGATGTTCATGCCATATTTTCCTTCGTTCCCCATTTAATAACCACTACTGTGAAAACCAAGAGTTAGTACGATGTTCGGGCTTCATCCTTTTTCGTTGCCCAACTAGCAATATAAATAGGCTTCTCGGGTGTACATTAGTATTTTGTGCAAGAAAAAATGTCCTACACCATAAATTTTTTAAACAACTTATTTTTCTGTAATCCATGGCAGATTCTGATAACATGAATGTTATTGCGTTTTCTGGTACTTTTTGCAGACAGGTTAAACCAAATCTCGATTTTTCAAATATTTAAGGATTGCCACAAAGAAAGATATGAACAATAAGGAGTTGTCAAATTTGTTTAGGAAATAATGGTATGCTACAGTATGAAATTCAGCAGCGGTCATCTAGTCTCATCACGAGTGTAGAAGATCTTTTAGATAGAAGAGTTTCGTTCATTTGCTTTTTTAAAAGTAATAATATTCTTGCCAGGATAGGTATAGAATCGGGACATAATACCTTATGTCCCAATGTTCCGAAAAACATCGAATATTCAAAAATCGTTAGTATAAAGAAAGGTATTTGTCGAGACAAGTCCCGGTATCATACGAAACCTAGTAACAACCGCGTATCCCGATGTCCTGGCAAACATCAAATAATGTAAAGTTGTAGTCCGTATAAAGAAAGGTGTTTGTCAAGACATGTCCCAATATCATACAAACGTAATAAAAAATTGTCAGGACTGTCCTCGTAAACGGCATGTGTCCCGATAACACGCAATGCGGTTGTAAAAAAGCCCTGACAAACACCCATTGACATATATATATATATATATATGCGTGTGTGAGTGTAGTGCTATATCCACATCGTGGGTCCATTCGACCCTCCCCTGCGAAACCGCAACGTTCCTTGTGCATTAATACCGTCGGACGTAGTGTGTACACACCATACTGGGACGGCGGTACCTCGATCCCAAAACTCCCCCGTCGGTTCGGGCCGAACTTTCGGCAGCGCGGTCCCGAGTCTCAGGTAACGGTCGCGGTGGCGGTTCCAGAGGTATTCCATATGGAACTCCTACATGGGTGGAACCTTCACGCTGCGCGACCAAAAAAAAAAAAAAAAGAAGTATCGCGCTCCTTGTTCACGACCGCGGGAGGCACTCGTCGACCAGTTATTCATTAAATTGATTACCGCGGTGGGGCGGAATGGACCCTCGGGACCGAGCCCGATGACCGAACGACGGTCATAAAAAAGGGATTATAATGCGTGTGCGCACTCTCTGTCGATTCCTTCGGGTCGTTTTATCAACGAACGATTGCGTTTTGTACTATCTGTGGGCAAATATAAGATCGAAGAATTGCGCTCCTTGCGCCTAGGACAATAGTTAATTTGACAGGCGCCCGCAAACAAATACACACGGAGAAAAAAAAATGTTGGGACAACAAGAATTTTGATGCCATAACTGACTTACCTGGTTAACATAAGGACAACAAAATATTTTGCTGTGCCAACAAATATTTTGCTGTAGCAGCCAAATATATTTGCTACCACGACAATAAATTATTAACGATCTACATTATGTTAGAGAAACAGAACTATTTTTCTCCGCGCATATTTAATTAAGATAAATGTATATTTCATTTAAATAAACATTTATTTGAATTATTATTAGTAGTAGGTGCGCTTTATTAGTCTCAGTAACACATGTTGCGGTGGAATTGCGTGTATACATGTGTGATTAAAAAAAAAAAATCCCTCAGGCTAATGGGCATTTGAACGAGGTCCTTCAGCCCGTATATTTATATTCACTGATGGAATGCCTCATGGATATAAATTAAAACCTTGTTTGTGAATAAGACGATCCACTCAATTACAATGTTAAACTAATAGCTTGAGCTAGCGCGTTCGTGGCTCTGATACATTTTAATCCATTGCGGAGATTATTTCAAAAAATAGTGCGTGTTGGGAATTTGCGTTTGGAAACATTGTCTGCTGGAAGCTTTCTAAATAGCGGGATGATAGATTCTAGATGTGCAAAGTTCACGCTGCAATTTATTTATTTGAATTAAATCAAAATTTATTTACGGCTGACCCTTCAAATAAATAATTTTTTTGAGTGTCTTCATGATCGCAGGACTCGTTCCTCGACCAGTTATTCATCAAATTAACCACCGCAATGGGGAAAAACGGATCCTTCAGACTGATTTCAATGACCGAGCGACGATAAAAAAAAATCATTAAAATACGCGCGCTTACTTTCTACAAATTCCTTGCGATAATTTAATCAACCAACGATTTCATTATAACGCTATCCGCGCCTAATCGATGTTATAGTTACCGTCGATATCCGGCAGTACGTATGGTCACGGTATCCGCGGTCGAGCCGATAAGTCTGCCGTCGCAACGACAAACGTATGGGTCTTTCACCGCGGTCCAGTAGCGATTCTTCCGACAATCGAGTCCCAAGTCGATCGAGAGCGATAAGGACATTGTGCGGACGTCGAGCGTAGAAGTGGCTGTTAAGAGCCGAGGGGAGGCCAAGACTCCCGAGGGTACTTGTGCTCTCATTCCTGCCGATAGCCAACTCAATTTTATTTTATTTTTTCCCGATCTTTCTCCTTCGCTCATTCTGGCAACATGCCTGTGTCGTATCCCGAGCTCAACGAGAGTACCGAGTGGTGCTGCAGACCCGTTTCATTGTTGGCTTCGGGAAACATTGAAATACACGGGAACGTCGTTGGGCATTGAACGGCTGCATGGGTAAGTAGCGAAGGCTTGCCGGGCGGCTTCTGTCTCCGTCCGGGCTTCTCCTCCTCCCCCGGTTTACGTACGGTCCCGTACTGGCCCGCGGTACATAAAGCCTGTTGCACAAATACGTCCCGCAGCGGCAGATATTGCAGGCCGCTCGACTTACAGGACGTTCGAACGGGCGTTCGAAAGTGAGCATGCACAGCGCATGCGCCGTTGCTCCCGGCGCCTGCGCCGACGCGCGCATGCGCGGTTGCCGCGCTGCGCAGAGGGCGGCGCGCACGTGTGGACGCGCCGGGGCACGCACGTGCGGGACCAACACGCGCGCAGCGCACGCACGCACCCCGGACAGCTCCCTTTCAGAGCCTCCGGGACATCCCCGCGTGAGGCTCTCGTTTCCGTGTAATGACTCCGTACGCGGAGCGGGGTTGTTTGGGCCAATTCACGGGATTACTCGAGCACGGGGCCACGACTATTGTGGACAGTTGTCGCGCGCATGTGTGTACACCGGGTAGGCGAGATGAAAAACGCTTTTTAAAAATATATACGTGCCCAATTAGATCCCGAGCGCGGGTCGGGGAATACGAGTTAAACGGGGCGAAGCGACGGATACGTCATTGTAATGGGTAACTGGTTTGGCTTTGCAAGGGAGTGCGCACAGTAGAATGTCGCTTATCCGGCGCTCGATTAGTATTATTCGGCGTTTTAATGGTATTAACGGGAACGGGTTGGCAGACTCTTTGGGACAATAAAGCTTGTAGAAGGTACGAAGGTTTTTTTACTGTTTACCTCGGATTAACGAGGTTTCGCTGGAGACTGATCTGAATCCGGTCAGGCTTTGATGAATTTTTTTAATTGTGAAATTGATATTTTTCAGATATTTTTTAATTCTCTTTATGACGTTTTCGATGGGAGCTTTAAATCGATTTGAGGTCCTTCGAGAATGGGAAAACTCGATCTTGGAAATGATTCACGGGTCACTAGTTTGGTTTTAGATGTGTTGGAGTGTAAACAGTAGAACCTTGGTTATCCGGCGTTTGATTAGAATTATTCGGTGTTATATTAGTATTAACAAGTTTGTAGACTTTTTGGGACAAAATAAGCTTGTAAAAAGTGCAAATGTTTTTTAAGTGTGTACTCTAATCGGGACCTAGTCTGGTTCTGATGCCTTCTTCTTATTGGGAATTTGATGTGAGCCGATAAAGTCCTGATATATTTTATTTCTTTTCACAACCCTCTCGATGGGACATTAAATCGATATAACACCGTTCCGAATAGGAAAACTCGGTCTCGAATATGATTCGTCTGGTTTCAAATGTATGGGAGTCTGGTTTCTCGTCTGGTTTCGAACGTATGGGAGTGTACACCGTAGAACCTCGCTTATCCGGCGTTAGGTTTACTAATCGAATGTCGGATAAGCGAAACTCTACTGTGTGTCAACGAGAACAAATTTGTAGACGTTTTGGGACGAAAAAAAAAGCTTGTCAAAAGTGCAAACGTTTTTAACTGTGTGCCTCAGATAAACGAGGTTTCATCGTACTCTGATCGAAACCTGGTGACGATGCCTTTTTTCCCTAAACAAAAATGATCAAGCAACGATTTTTCCATTTTTTAGTAACTTTTGGAAAAACGCGAAAAAAATGTATTGTTTAATTTAAAAAATGTAGTTTTGTTATTTAAATTGAAAATATTGTGTTGGGAGTAAAATAATTGCTATATTCGTGATCAGCGGGAAAAATGCGTGGGTTATAAGCTTGAAACAAAAAAAAAATCGATAGAACAACGATTTTTCACTAAATTGAAATTTTCATATCGCTTGCTCACAAAAGTGTAAAATCGAAATTTCCGTACTGCTTTCCGATAATGTTCCTTTATGCGCTTCATGTATGAGAATGCATTTTTAGTATTTTTGGCTTCCTCACAGAGGAAGCTTCGCGAATAAAGGAACATTATGAGAAAGCAATATGAAATTTTTAATTTTCAACTTTTACGAGAAACTGATATTACCCGATATATTTTCTGACATTACCTGATATATTTTAATTCTCTTTACAACCCTCTCGATCGGAAATTAAATCGATATAAGGCGGCTCCAAGTAGCAAAACTCTATCTCGCACATGATTCAGTGAAGCTCATACGCAAGTTTCGTTTCTCCAGGCTTAATACTCCACCGGGTTGATTTAATACCAATTTGGCAGGGCTCAACGGACAAGTTTGATACAGTGCAGGTCTACACATCCGTTGGATTTTTATCGTCCCGCTGAAGGATGTATTACATGCGTGGATTAAATAGCGAACCTTTCCTTCGCGAATTTTAATTGAACCGCAGCATCCCCCAGGGGTCCGTCTCGGTTAGCTAAGGGAGAACCTACGAGCCCGACGGGGTGCGGAGGGGGGCAAGGGATGCGAATTTTCTTCGCGTAGTCAAAGCCAGAAGGGCCAGCTGGGGTTCGGTAATACGCATCGTAGCAATACACTGGTGAAACTACTCGACATCGGATCTCGAGTCAAGACCGTGAGCCACCCCGCATGGAACTCCTCGATTCCAACGCTGCACACTATAATATACCGGCCACCGGCTTACCGTACAGTATAAAACGCTTTTAACATGCGACTTGAAACCACCATATGCGACCCGGCTTTCCTCTCTCATTGTGTCACAGTACGTTTTTCATTTTTTTTTTTTCTACATCGCAGTCCCACGAATAGGATCGTAACTCAGGGCTCGCATCTCGATACTCGTCGGTCGTGGCCGTAAGAGCGACGAATTTATTTCTCGCGAGGCAAACTCGCGAGAAATACGGTAGGCGTCCAAGGTGAAGAAGGGCGGAAGGCGACTCTATACAAGCAGGAAAAATGCCACGACCCTTCGGCTCTTACGCAAACGAAAAGAAAAACTTCTCTACAATTCAAATTTGTTATTTTTATTTTTTGTATATTCAATAAACGCGCATTATAGGTCCATTTGCAGCACTTGCGGTGCTTCAATGCGCCTTAGAAGGTCTGTCGAATAAAAGAGTGAAAGTGAAGACTGTAAAGAAAAGAATAAAAAAAAACGTACCAAAAAAAGAAAGTAGCTCAAATACCGTTGCGCGAGCCTGCCGGGGCTCGAATTCGGGCTCACGGTATCGTGTTTCCGGAAGTCTCCGTCGCCCTCCGACGGTAGACTCGCGGCTAAACAGCGAGAGGGTTGTGGCGGAAGCTGCGTTTGGTAATGCTATTAATTTATTTAACAAAACGTATCGTGCTTTTGTGCGGGAGCGACTGGTTCCCACGGGAAATACGAGTCGGTTCGGAGCACACGAGGCAATGGGAGCTCCGAGAAGTGTGCGAGCTGTGCTAGCGGCTTACCAGGAGCTCTCCGCACCAGGGCCTGTCCTGGTATACGCCAATCCACTTTCTTGGTATCGATAGATTGCAAATGATGAAAATTTCGCGCCAAGCGAATTCGCTTGGGACGAAGCAATTTCGCTGTCGAAAGGGATATTTTTGACCTAATACACTGAGAGACGGATCTGATAGAAATTACCATAAATCTTGTAAAAACTGATAGAACTTTCTACGTATATGGGAAGTATCCGAATATCTTGTAATTTCTGTAATCCTGTAATTAAAGCAAAAACTGGCAGAACGTTTAAGTGTATGTGCACATTCTTGGCATCGATAGATTGCAAGTAATAAAAAATGTAAGCCAAGTACTTGGGATGGAAGGATTTCGCTACCATATGGGATATTCTCGCTCTAATACACTGGAAAAGGTTCTGATAGAAATTACTATGAATCTGGGAAAGACTGACAGAACTTTTAGGTATATGTGCACTTTCGTGGTATCGATAGATTGTAAATAATAAAAAATGTACGCTAAGTACTTGTGACGGAGCGAATTCACTGTCAAATGGAATATTCTCGTGGTATACACTGAGAGAAGGATCTGGTAGAATTTACCATAAAGCTTGTAAAAACTGATAGAACTTTCTAGGTATATGGGAAATATCCGAATATCCTGTAATTTATGCTAGATTATAAGTTCTTACTAGAAAATATTACTATATCTTCTAATAAGCCGAAAATTACCATTTTACTAGTACAACTACTAGGGGAGAGCGGGGCAAAACGGGACAGTGGGGAAAACGCAATTTTCCAATAAAAATTTGGACGACCCATTTTGCCCCATCGATACATCTGGATTTTCTGCCCAGTTTTGCCTCACAGTGCCATCTAAAAATTATTGAAAACTTGCATCTTGCCCTACTGTCCCGTTTTGCCCCGCTGTCCCATTTTGCCCCGCTCTCCCCTACTATCGGTGGCGTCGCGATCGCGGACCGTTTGTTTTAGGTTCGTAGGTTATATCGGTACATTATGTACAATACATTTTTTTATGTATACATACATAATAAAAATTTGATCAACAAGATTCTCAGTTTTAATCCAAAAAATTCTTATCCAGATAAGCAACATTTTTCCAACCCGCCATCCGGAAAAAAATGATCATATGAGTTGTGTAAAAATTGCTATGGCCCGTATGTGAAAATGTCACATATCGCTGGTGGTCGCGCTGGTGTACCATGTTGCCTGGTCGAAATTTACCATATGACTCGGTGGCTTCCCCTCGAGATCCTTTTCTCAGTGTGCAGCTGCCTCACTATACAATTTTTGTTTCCGATAAACCACCGTGCGACCTCTGAAAAAAAAACCCCACTAAATATTTTATCGCCAAACTTTTATAATGTAAGTTTTTCGCCGCGGTGGAATTCACCTCCGGGAACGGGAGATACAGGTTGAAACTTCTTAGTGTCCCATATTCACAACTTTTACGTTTACCACTTTCACCACTTCCGCCTCCTTCGCAGATCCTCGGAGAAAACATGCTTCCGCATCCCCGCGAATCGGCAATGTCTCAGCCTGACGATTTCATCGCGGCGAATGCTCTTCCCACTGTGTCGTCATGTTCTCCTTCCTCGCCCTTCCGGACGCGAAGACCCACTGATTACCCGCCGGGAGGAGACAGTGCTTCGCCATTAGTGCAATTTAATCCTCGGGGATGGGCGCCCCTTAATAACAGGTTCGTCCTATACAATCTCTAATACGCGACGCTCCTACCGCCAAAAACGAAGGAGCGAAGCGAAAGTGGAACGAGCGCGCAGCGCTCGGAGCAACCACAAGAAGAAGCGGAAGAAAAAAAAAGGAAAGGCGGATCAAACAACCAAAAAAACAAAAACAAGAACGTAGCGAACAGTGCAAGGGTCGCCGCATAAAAGGGGAAAAAGATAACGAATCCTCCGCGAGATCAACAAGAAAGGAGGATAAAATCAATCTCCCGAATTCTACAGGAACTTTGCAACTGCCCACTTAACTTCCCATCCGTTTCGTCGAATGCCGCAACGAGTGGCTTTTCGGCGAGTCTTCTCGTGCCCGTGTGAAAATTTCACATATCGCTGCACTGAGAAAAAGGATGGTATTTTTTACTATACCAATAGTTCTCAGGTGGAACGTCTATATGGATAGTTTCTGATGGTACACATTTAATTCGTTAAATTATAATTATAGTTGCAACCATGATTTTTTGTCACTGTCGTAACTATTAAATGTAAAAGTTCCCCTGGGAACTATTTTTTATGGTGAAAAGTCAGTATTGTTGATTTTACTATGTAATTTTTTTCTCAACGTGTTGGTCGCGCTGGTGCACCATGTTGCCTGGTCGAAATTCCCCATATGACTTGATGGTTTTCCCGAGATAATTCTCCCAGTGTGCAGCTGCTTCACTATATAATTGTTTTTTTTTTCAGATGGACCACCGTGCGACCTCTGAAAAAAAATCCCACTAAATATTTTAGCGCCAAAAAAAAAAAAAAAAAAAAAAAAAAAAACAAGAAAGTATCCAACCGCGCAAGAGTTGCCTCATAAAAGTGAAAAAAGATAACGAAACCTCCCCGAGATCAACAAAAAGAAGGCCAAAATCAATCTCCCGAATTCTACAGGAACTCTGCGACTGCCCACTTAACTTCCCATCGGTTTCGTCGAATGCCGCAACGACTCGTTTTTCGGCGACTCTTCACCGATCTCTGCAGCGTCTCAATTAATGCTCGGCGACGGAGATCCTTGGCTGGTAATGGTTGAAAGCCGTTTCCGGAAACACTTTAAAGACGGTGGGTGCGGGGCTGGTCCATGGCAAGTTGAAACTCCTCGAGCAAAAGCCTCGGAACTCCGGTCGACCGATACTCCGCTAATTGTAAAACGCTCCTTTCATCCTCCGTCCCGTGCCAGTAATCTCCGTCCTTTTTCTTCCGAAGCGCTGCGTCGGTGCTCGAAAAATCGGCGGACCTCCTCCCGAGAGTGGGAAGGAAGGAGCCGGCACGGGGAAGAATAATGCCGGATACATGTCGTGGCCGCATGTTGGAATGGCCGGCGTTCAAGGCTGGCGCCAGCAGCCGCCCTCACCGAACAGCACGGATACTCCGTGCAATGTAGAAGTTAAATGCTGCGGCGCTGTGCCCATTACGCCGCAGCGCCATTAGTTCCTTTCTCGGTCTCGGTTTTCACTCAAATTTCCGGCAGCCTGGAGTGTTCATACCTGCGCGCAGAGCTAAACGCGAGATAGATCTGTGAGAAAGGCCGGCGCGCACCTTCTTGCGACGGCAATCAACGCACTCCGGAAAGCACTCTGGAAGGTCTTCGGTTTATCCTGTCGACGACATCTTTCCGATATGAGGAGAAGAAACAACAGTATGAGGACCAATGTATTTTACAAGGGTGTCTTTCGACGGTGTAGTGGAAAGGGACTTGAAAGGAAAAAATCGCGTTAGAGTCACGAAGGGATGCACTTGAAGTTCTTTACTTCCGGACAGGATGCTTCGAGAGTCCACCGTCTCGAGGGTGCAGTTGGTCGCAGTTGTCTGCGAGCGCCTTAGACAGCCTTTTGTGCTTTACTTTGTACCATCGCTCGCGGAGCAACCTGCCGTAAAACTTTGGATTGGATTCGAGTTATGTAACGTAACGATGTGCGGTAACTCAACCGGTCGATTGGCGTGGCAAGCCAACTTTGGTTCCATACTTCTAGGGGTTGATTTTTGGTCGATATTTCGATATCGAGCGTAATACGAACCGTTATAATGTTTCGGATAGAAGGTTGATCTAGGATTGGATCTTCTCAAGCTGGTTTCGACTGTAGGTGGAAAGCAACGAAAGCGGTGGTTCGCAATTGGGAATCGAGTTCTATGGGAAAAATTCAATCGTAAACAAACATTCTATCCGACACATATCGGTTATATGTATTATGGTCGGTTTTGAAATATCAACCAAATTTGGATTACTGTTAGTTTTGAAATATGGACCAAATTTGGATTACGGTTGGTTTTTATATATGGAAGAAATTTGGATTACGGTTGGTTTTGAAATATGGACCAAATTTGAATTACGGTTGATTTTGAAATATCGGCCAAAAATCACCCTCTGGGAGGTTGGAATCAGAGTTGATTCGGCGCACCAATCGACCGATCGACCGGAAAGCGGGGCATTTTTTTCAGATTTTTTCAATAACGTGTCGGTCCGCCTCAATGCATCCTGACGTTGACCACCTTACGCCCATCATAGCGAATCGCGCTTCCGCTGCGGGTTTCCTGTGACGCGCTGCAGCCGTTCTTTTGACGATTGGATCTTCGGGAAGGTGGAACATCCTACATCGGGCGTTAAGGGATCAGACCGTACAAAGAATTCCTCGGAATTCATTCCGTCGACGGCCACATTCGGAGCGGGGCTCAGCCATCGGTGAAGAGCGGAATCGAAGGGTACGGCTAGACGTTCGTGAGGGCTTCAGGTATGCACATTAAGTGGAGACCGACACAAATGCACAAAATGCTCTCACGTACGAACCACGAAGGAGAAGCAAGAAACCCGCCACGCAGATACGAATGCAATTTGTTGCACGATTCTTCGCGGAATAACGTGGGTACAGGGCTCTGTGATTATCTCGGAAGGGTCTCGGAACCAAAACGCGAGTCGGGTCGATCCGGGGGGGGGGGGGGGGAGGGGCTTTGCGGGGGTGGCGCGGCCGCTCGATCTGTATAGAGAGAATGGGAGGTATTAAGAAAGAAAGCGAAAGTGAGGAAACGAGGAGATCGCATTTGTGAATTATAAATGGTATGGGAAAGTAAAAATTATGGGCGAAAGGTAGAACGAGCTCTCGAGCATAGTCGGGAATATCATTCCATTCTAGGCGAAACGCGACGAGCGAGGGGAGGGGGGGGGGATGTAATCTGATAGGAAACGCGGGGAGGCCGAAATTGCTAGGTAGCGCGAGCGGAGCCCGTACAGGACACGGTCACATAGTAAACCTGTGAGACTCCGGTTCGGGAACTGCATGTATACACACCACCGAGAGAAACCACAGCTTTCAGAAAAGCAACGTATCATTAGGTCAGAGCGCAACTGCCTCGCATTACCGCGCGTCCCTCCGTGGAGGATGCCAATCTCGAGTGTACCATCTTGCGTGTATAGTATATCAAGAGTATATATTATAGGATATATCAAGAGAGGCGGTAGTGTCCCGACGCCAAGTTCTTGAAAAAAGCGATCTTTTTTAGGTGATGCTACCATGTGTGTTTACTCCAATATGCCGGAAGTGGAATCTTGATTCTTGATGAACTCGGAAGCGAACATCGAATTAGAATTCCGAAGACACTTTTACTGTATAATTAGGACAAGAGCTTTCCAACGCGCGAAGTTGTGATCAAATCCGTTCGGCAGATGCTGAGATAAAGCCATCGTGGCCGGCACGAGGGCGAAATCATTGTAAAATGGCGTTGTAGATGCGATAAGTGCATTTGATGTGAGGTGATCGTATCTCTTGTGCATGAGCGTAGTAGACACGATCAAGAAATCAATCAAAAAATATTCGCCAAAAATCTAAAAACTGTTAGGCCAAATGCGCAAAGATCGCACGTTGAGTATTCTTCAGTTGTATCAGCATCATAGTTTTGAGGTGCGATTACAACCAGGTATGCTTTTTTTTTAAGAGTAATAGCAACCATTTTTGCACGGTAAGCGTGAAAAAGTGATCACATTAGTATTAATTCATATTCATATTCTTTTTTATACTTCAGTTCTAAGTTTGTTCAGCACTAATTGTTATCGCTTGTATTGCAATCGTACTTAGGGGATTTATCCCAGTACTAAATAAAGTTCTATCTATCTATCTATATTCCTGCTACATCAATCCCAACACGTACACTTGAAGTAGACATACGTCTATAAAGTTCCGTCTCATCGGCTAACGTGCATGCGCATTGCTTAACCCTGTATAAGTCACACCTCTATCCCCACTCCTCGATGCTACCGTAGCAACGCGTGGCCCCCACTCTGCGTCCGTTAGTCGCGTTTCGGCGCGATTTCGGGTGGTGTGACTAATAAAGGGTTCAGCACGTGACAACGTTAACCGGGCGATCGATGACAGACGTCGCAGCGCGGTCGGTCCCATAAGTTAAGACGATAGAACATGTGCAACGTCATATTTTAAGCATCCAGAACTACATTACCTCATGCAAAGTACATTACGTTACATCACTATTATCGAAAGTTTTTCTCGGAGAGTTGATGGATTCGCGTATGATAATCCAAGTACATTGTGAAGAGTAGTGTGCAGGATGGTTCTTGCTCAGGTTGTCTTGTTAACTTGGCCGCGAAACACTACCGCGTCTCTTGATCACTGCATTGAATTGAGCATGGTGAAATACGACATGGACGTACGTAGCACCTTAAATAAATATAATCACTGTGTCAGATAAATCAAGACCACTCATGGGAAAATAAAAATCAATAAGCAGGCATAAGTGACTCCTGTGAATTCAGGAAGCCCCCGAGTATATGTCATTCACATTTTTTTTTTTGGAGATGAAATCAGTGTTGCCAGATTAGCCATGCAAAGTAACCCTAAATTGATTTCGTGCTCCTCTAAGAATCCCTTAGAAACCAAGTTACACCGAGTCAGTTACGCAGCGGCCCGTGCATATCCAATTGGAGATATGTCTAAACGAGAATGATTGTATGTATGAAATGGACGATAATGAGAACACGCGTAAGCATGAAACCTCCAGAAAACAAGGCAAACCAGCAAATAGTCTGATAACCCCGTATAAGTCGAATCGTACCAAAACGGGACTAACGGACACCAAGTGAGGCCATGCGTTCTTAGGGTAGCGCCTGAGAGTGGGGATAGAGGTCTGGCTTACAAAGGGTTAAGCAGCTGTGTCAGTCACTGCCCGGCACGTATTGTCTCACGTGCCGAAATGGCCCCAAATTGTCGGAAAAATTTGCTTATCTGGCAACACTGATTGAAAAATCTTTCATAGAGCCGGCAAGAGCCGATCAGTTCCAGACCCACGGCAGGTTAAATTCGGTGGTCCCAATAAACATCGTGTAACTCACAGCGCTGAAGTTTTCCACTGACATGACGTATATCTTTCCAGCTGTTATGCAGCAAGGCTCAATACTCGCTCTTATAAGGAAAAGAATCAGCTTTCTCGATCTCAGGGACATCATGTGCCATCTAGAGCCGTATCTGCAGGATGTAAGAAATGATTCACTTTTCGTTTGGTTTAACCTTCTGGCGATTATATTTTGGATTCTGTACGCACGCGGAGTACGGAATAAATGAACTGGAGTCCATTATCCAGTGACCGGGTAAGGTGTTGCAATAGAGATGAACCACTTGAGCGACGCCGAAAAATGCCCATCTTATAGTGTCCACACTGTTATCGCGCGACATAATCGCCTGCGTAAAAATTATCAAAAACTATACGAAAGAACAGTGGCGCAAAGCTAGTCGATTACCTACCATATAACCAGTGGAACCCATACTGAACATGCTCATGACTACTACGGCAAAGAGCTTCCACTCACACGTGGACTCCATGGTTTTTGTGTACCTTTGTTAAGGAAAAATGTATAGATAGAATTGTTTTAACGGTTGTACATATAGTGGAATCTCTCACATGTTACATTGCACATAGGTTACGAAGACAAGGAGTGGGGAGAATCTGAGTGTCCCAATTCGACTGGGCAAAGGGGAGAGGAATTGCCTCACGAACGTCATTGGCACTTCACGGACTTACTTATTTTCGCATTAAGGAACATGTGAAAGATTCCATTGTGTACCGTGGGCTTTACACATTTAAAAAAGGTATGCTCATTTAATAAACTCGCAGGCACACAATATTTTTTTTCTGATTTTACAATTTTTTTTTGTCAACGAGAACAATTTCTTAGTTTAAAAAATTAAGAAAAGAATAAAAGTTAGACGGGCAAGAAGTGCTTGTTAAATGTTCGAACCATTTTCACCATGTGGAACTTCAGCATCGATAGCACTACTTACGCTGTGATGGCCTTATGATTCTTGATGCAAGATATAATTTCATGATAATGGATATCTTCGTGGATATTAGGCTTGAGAATTACCGCAGTGACTTTATTATTGTGTGCGACATTATGCAGATTATATCTGTAAAAAAAGTCGACTACAGTTAGATAATCAAATGATAAATTGTAATATCTCCACTGCATATCGACGAATCGACTGTATACTATATTAGGCTATTGATCAGGGTCTTGCAGATACATCAAATGGAGGTATTTGTATCTAGCCATAACAAATTCAACAAGCATCCCATTTAGCAAATATTTGGGACATCCAGTTTAACATATCTGGATCTATACGGTGGATTTTAACTCTTTATAGGTTACACCTCTATCTCCACTCTTAAGCACCACCATAGGAACGCGTGGCTCCCACTCCGCTTTCGTTATCCCGTATCGGTACCATTGCGGGTGGTGAAAATTTCATTTCACGCCAATCAAATTATTTCATTTTACGCCAAATTTCAAATTACACCATTCCCAAAACGAACAGATGGTAGGATATTTCACATGCTTACTACTCGGTTCCCAATTACTGCGTATTCAAATTCTAACGCGCGAACGGGAGGACCTCACGAAGGTGATTGACCCTTTACATGGGTTGCTTGCTCCCGTATTAAGTAACACCTGAGCGATCCCACTGTATAAAGCTTCGAGTTTTTAATATCTTTTTTTTATATCAGTTGTCAATATTATTTGTCAATATCATTTGTCAATATCATTTGTCAATATCATTTGTCAATATCATTTGTCAATATCATTTGTCAATATCATTTGTCAATATCATTTGTCAATATCATTTGTCAATATCATTTGTCAATATCATTTGTCAATATCATTTGTCAATATCATTTGTCAATATCATTTGTCAATATCATTTGTCAATATCATTTGTCAATATCATTTGTCAATATCATTTGTCAATATCATTTGTCAATATCATTTGTCAATATCATTTGTCAATATCATTTGTCAATATCATTTGTCAATATCATTTGTCAATATCATTTGTTAATATCATTTGTCAATATCGTTTGTCAATATCATTTGTCAATATCATTTGTCAATATCATTTGTTAATATCATTTGTTAATATCATTTGTCAATATCGATAGCATCACCTCAATATTTCAAACATTCCGCATACATGTTGTGCTAGAACCATGTACAGTGCATCCACTGCCACATTAGCTAGAACGTGATAGAGAAGGCCGATGGTGATTGGAATCAGAATGTGGTAGAAGTGGTCGTCCGGATCGACGATGAAGTCTGTCGGCATAAGGTCAAGTCTCCTACGTGAATAGTTCAATGGTGCTAAAGCGTCCATGATTTTCGGTGCGAATGCCATTGTTATCCAAGTTAATACAATCGCATGCATCAATACTGTATCGAGATGGATAAATTACAATATTCCAACAGATTAATAACTTAAACGTAATAAGAGAATATATTTTTTTTAACCAACTGAAATAAAATATAGTCCAGCGTCTTCCTTTCTCTCCGTATTTCTCAAGAATATTTATTTGCGGCAACTTTCGCATGTCGTCCCAGTATTTGTGCATTTGATCACAAAGTTTTCTCATCTTCAAGAAATAATATTGAATTCGGATGATTTCTGTTTAGATTGATCAGCACAATTTTCGTCTTTCTTACCTTCTGAGTATGAGCTACGCTGTTAATTAGCTTGATGATGCCCATTAGGTTCAGTTCGATAGGTATTATACACTCGACAATGAAATTGAATTCGCCCGATCCCCTCATTATTGCTCGCATCTAAGTGCAATGGATTTAATGCAATACTAGAATTATCGAAACCGAGGGCGAGAGAGAAATATGTGTTTATTTTTTGCGCGGAGACCAAAGTCCCCAAAGTGTACCGTGAATACAAAAAGCAGCCAAGGAAAATACTATTCAGAGAAGCGTCACAAAAAATGTACAAAATATATGAACAAGGCACACAATGTTATTAGTGGAATAGTTCAATATTTTGACCTTCTACCGGTCGGACGTTTATCCTTTAGCGTTAGCGGTTTCGGTCTAGTTTCCCTCACGTTCTGACCAACCTGAAAACCACCCGGTCGATTGGTGCGCCAATCCAACTCGGATTTCAACCTTCAAAAGTTTAATTTTTTGGCGCTATCAAAAAACCAACCGTAATACCGATTGTTATATGTGTCGGATAGGTCGTTGGTTTAGGGTCGCATTTTCTTGAATCAACCCGATTTCCAACCCCGAGCCAAGAGCTATCGACAAAGAGCAGGAAATTGGGTCTTTTTGAAAAAAAAAAAAACAATTGTAAATCCACTTTCTATCCTAAATATATTACGGTTGGTATTACGGTTAGTTTTGACATATCAACCAAAAACCGACGACCAGAAGGTTGGAATCACAGTCTGTTTGGCGCACCAATCGACTGGTTGAGTTGGAGTGGATTGCTCCAAAAAAATCCAAATCCAACTCAAAGTTTTACGGTTGGTTCGTTCGCGAGGGTTTGGCTGTTCCGACCAGCAGAGGGTTAAACAATCGTTACTGTGGAAACCGTAATGAAGCCTACCTGACCTACCATAACGATAAAGCTAACAATTAGTAGACCAACCACCCTAACGCGTTTTTGATTGAAAGGCTGACTTGGCCACAGGCCGACGGCACAGAGTATTCGTTTATTGAACGCGTGGTATCGCTCATTATAGAGGTATCTATTTTTTGAATGAATATCGTCCGAGCTCATCGTCGTCTGTATTTCGTTTTTCATCACCGCCCGCGATATTTTTATATTATGCGACACAAACTCCTCGTATATGACATTCGTACTACGATCCAGAGTAATCGAATAACGAATGCGAAAACGATGCATGCGAAAAACAATTTTCACATTCGGCGGAAAGAATTCGCTATTCACTTCACGGTGACCGAAATAGGCAAATTACACCGTTGAAGCCTTTAATTTGACCATATAATTGAGCGTAGGGTGGGCGTAAACGTCGCGAATAATATCGTATTCGACTATTTGCATAGTTGATGACGGTAGCGACTGGTGTTGAAATAATGCTAGGTCTATGAACAATACGTGTAAGTCGATAAAATGCCGCTAATAAATAGCGGTAAGAAGACATAAGTCGTTACTTAATTATGACATGGTTTCATGCACGTTTTCGAACACCGTTCGATAAGAGATGCATTATTACCTTATTACGTTATTACGTTATTACGTTTGATCGAAACTGCACGGCGGCTCTAGTATTAGGGACAGTCAGTGCAATCACATAGGCGTTACGACGTTCCTACCCATCGCTTCCTTCGGAGCTCGCCAGCACACATTGCAGTTCCTCCGTGCCCGCCGGCCAGTTAATACACATATATAATATACACACGTTCGAACGCGCATTTGGTTATCGAATTATCTGTAAATCGCTCGGATTAACGGTAAACCTTGGCAAGACGCAGCTGACGTGAAAAAATATCGAGACGAACGACTTGGGAGATCTTCCGGTGGAAGAGATGACCTGCATGAGCGACGAGAGGGATGAACATTCTGCTAAGTCAGACTCTACGATGCAACATGCATCGTAGACGCATACAATTATATCTTATATATATTTTTGGAAACTGTGCTATTGTTTGTTAGTCTGGATGTTGTCGACGCTCGCTCCCCGTCAGCTGAACTCTCGTTTCGGTGAAGCTGACCTCCTTTTTAGTGAAGCTCATTGGAAAACATACATTGCATACTGTATAGACAATATAGATTTTCTCTGTGTATGTTACGTGCCAATAAGTTTTTTTTGTTAATTTATTATTACTAAAACAAATGGTAACCAAGTGGTAGCAGTAAAAGTGTATTTATTGACAATATCAATCAGTCCATACAAAATCCTCTACATTTCTCTGTGTAGTAGTTACAACACTTTCAATGACATTTCCAATCGGCCATCGACTGGAGTTCTTCAGACCTGATAACAAAATTTATTTCAAAACATTATTCGGAGATAAAAGCAAACATGCATGCTCACTCGTAGATGCTTGTATATATATATATATATATCGTATATATATTTTGAAAGATTGTTTGTTCGTCAGTTTATCCCAATTTTCAAGAATTCACTGGGTCCAGAATAGTCATTTATATGTTGAAAATAAATTATATCAGGTGTATTGTTCTTGAAGAAGGACCATCCCCATTTATCCCCGATATTTACGTTCATACATGCTCACTCGTAGATGCTTGTGTATTCATGACTACAAGAGGGCCCGGCCGATACATCAACGGCAGACGTGACGTTGCGTATATGTCATTATTCTCATATACAAATTACCATTTAAATAGTCGAAAGCTTTCTTTACCATTGACCCATTAATCATGCCGGTGGACCCGGGGATTCGGTTCAAGAACCGATAGTTTATCCATTGTCTACTTTATATACATAAATGCATTTTATGGTATCTACGAATCGAGAAATATGTGTTCCATGTAGTATATCATCCGAGCTTCGGGGCCCCTTCGTCGGCCACTTGGCTATATCCAGGTACGCGTAGGTTATTGTATAGTAGTTTATCGAAACCGGTAGATACACCCTGGATAGTCGTTTACGAGTTTCGAACTCTTGTTCTACCCGATTCTGGACTCATCCGCTCGTAACTCGAGTGCCGCCGCATGATCTTTATGCCTGTGGAAAGCAGCGTTCACTCTCTACGCATGTTTGGGTGGGCATTCTATCGGGCAAGGTGATTCGATCGAGTTTACGATCGAACTGTGGTCATTACATATACCAGTGCCAGCCACGCAGCTCTTCGTGTCTCGGCTCGCTCACAGGGATACCGAAGATTTGTCGTACAACTAATCGATTTCAGTAGGCGACCATTAGTGTATCCCTTCCTATTTCATCATCGCTCTCGGGCATCCCTTCGCTTTCGATTCCAATATCTTTAACCAGCTAATATCTGATTAATGGCCAACAACTCTAGTGCCCTTAGTGTGTCGCCGTCTGCGGGAATTGTTGTTGGAGGAATCGTTGTTGGAGGAATTGTTGTTGGAGGAATTGTTGTTGGAGGAATTGTTGTTGGAGGAATTGTTGTTGGAGGAATTGTTGTTGGAGGAATTGTTGTTGGAGGAATTGTTGTTGGAGGAATTGTTGTTGGAGGAATTGTTGTTGGAGGAATTGTTGTTGGAGGAATTGTTGTTGGACGAATTGTTGTTGAACGAATTATCGTTGGACGAATTGTCGTTGGACGAATTGTCGTTGGACGAATTGTCGTTGGACGAATTGTTGTTGGACGAATTGTTGTTGGACGAATTGTTGTTGGATGAATAGTTGTTGGACGAATTGTTGTTTGACGAAGTGTTGTTTGACGAATTGTTGTTGGACGAATTGTTGTTGGACGAATTGTTGTTGGACGAATAGTTGTTGGACGAATTGTTGTTTGACGAATTGCTGTTGGACGAATTGTTGTTGGACGAATTGTTGTTGGACGAATTGTTGTTGGACGACTTCTTGTTGGACGACTTCTTCTTGAACGAATTGTTGTCGGACGAATTTTTGGTGGACGAATTGTTGTTGGACGAATTGTCGTTGAACGAATTGTCGCTGGAAGAATGGTTGTTGGACGAATTTGCTGCTGGACGGATTGTTTTTGGACGATTTTTCCGCAAGTCGTGTGACGCCCAGCCAGAGTCTCGAGACAGTGCGTGATTCCAGTTTCCCAACAGTCGATACAGCAGCATTTCGTCTCATTTGGAAAAAAAAGAGACGACGGATACCAGCATTGCATGCGACTTTTTTTTTCTTTCTTCACTTTTCTTCTTTCCTCCCGTCTCTTTCTCTCCACCCTGCTCAGCCGAGTCTCTACCCCGATGAAACATTCTCGAGTTTCACTGCATGACCAGACTCACCGAGCGAGGAAAAAAAAAGAAAAAAAAAGTGAAGAGACTCCGAACGAGAGAGACCCCACGTTGTAACGCAACACGACCAACGGTGATTTTCCTCTCGAAAATTAATGGACTCCCCGGGTCGAGGGGTAAGAATATTTTCCACGTGCTTACTGGCTCGCTCGCACGCCCTACTCGACTTTTTTCCAATCTTGCTTGTCTCCGTCTTTTTTTCTTAATATATATATATATCTTCCAGCAGGGATGCGTATAACGTATGGGAGGGATCGAGACTTGCTATATACGCTCCCGATATTCCCAGAATATCTCGAATTTTTCTCGACTTATCGGCCGGACGAAGTTAGCCAGCCGGTGGGCCGTCGTACGTCAAGATAGTCCTTCGTTTCCTTTTTTTGTGTACATTTTTTTTACCATACTTCGTCTTGTGTTTGTACTGTTATTGACTGCACGTGAGATTATTACAAGCTATGCCAACAAGCGTTTGTGAAAAAAAATGCATTTTTTCCCCGACTTTACTAAAATAACCACATTCCTTGCCTGCAACACGGCCGGAAAATCCCCTATTATTGACGAATGATCATTATCAACCTGCGCGCATGCGCAGCACTGTCTTATTACTCCCGGGAAAGTAATGATGGTTAGTGGCGAATATGGAGATTTTGCGAGATATCACTGTAATAAAAAATTGTAAATTTAATGTACCAGACCGGAAGTCGTTATGCAAAAACTGGTACATCAAAATTAATGCACAATTGTCATGAAAACTTAGTATACTTTTTCATTGAAACTAAATTACAAAAATCAAAGTACTTTTATAAGTACTTTTATTTTTTCATCACAAATGTACATGAAAATTAACAAACCAATTTTTTTACAGTGTTAGTTACTTCAACGAAATTGGACAAAAAGTATCGTACGGTGCACGGATTGGGGCGGGTTTTTACCTCGTGCAATTTCTGTTCACGCTTCGCTCGGGCAGCAAACTTCACCCCAGGAAAAAATCGCGCGCTTCCCTCCCTTGTAGCATAATATGATATTTCACCATTCATAAAAAAATATTTGGTATCAAGTGAGCGGTAAAATAACTTAGCCTCATAATCCAGGATTTACTCGGCATGTAGGTATAAGCTACGGGTACGCGAGATCGCATTCGAAGAGAAAGAAAAAAAAAATGTTCTTTCACACGTTTCGTAATTGTACACGTGGTGTTGAAAACGATTTTTATAAATATAATCTTCCATCGTCATCGTCGTAGTCGTCCTGCGTTCCCGGCTTTTCGGTCGGCTTGGCAGTGAAAGATAATAGCTCATAGCCCCGGGCACGGTTTACCATCATGAGCGAGGTCTGGGCTGGATCAGGTTGGGACGGTCGATGCCTCTGACGCAGTTTAAAATTCCTTTCCCAACACTTTTATTGCTCGACGAGCACACATAGACAGAATTCCTCCGGAATTCTATAATAAACCTCGCAAACCCTTTATTAAACTCGTTATTACTGTCATTAATGAGCGCCGGCGTAAGTTTATTGTTCCCAATGCTGCGCTAATAATGCGGTCCATGGGTCGATCCGGGAATCGTGGTGCGTCGAAGATTTCTTTCCTCTGCTTCCTGGCGGAGGAAGCTGGTTTTGTAAAAAAAAAAAAAAAAATCAAGGTTCGTCGAAATACTTAGAATAGCGTAAAACGTCGAAAAATGCGACTCTTAGGCTGGCGGCCGGATGTGCGTGTCTTATGAGAAAGCCAAAATCAGCCCGATGCTGCGCTAATAATGCGGTCCGTGAGCTCGTCCGGGAACGATGGCCCTTCGAGGATTTCTGTATTTTGCTTACTCATGGGGGAAACGATTCTTAAAAAAAAAATCGAGATTTTTAGTGTCGAAAAACTTGAATAGAGTGAACGATCGAGAAATGCGATTTTTAGCTGGCATCCGGATGTGTGTAAGTGCGTGTGTCTATGAGAAAGCTGCAATCGCTCGATGAAATTTCTTATAGCGGAATCCATGTACAAAACGAAAAAAAAAAAATTAGGAATCAATGTGCATATTACTTTGGAACTTTGTTTTAAATCTGGAAATCCATCCATTACAGTTATTTGTATGAACTTCATTAAGAGTGACGATTCATTTGGCAGACTCTGATCGTTCCGATCTCTCACGGAGCTTGTTAATTTTCGTAGTTCCGCGATGTAAGTGATGAAGCTAAAATCGGTCGTCGAAATTTCTTATAGAGAAAGCCATGGCTCAGAAAGGTAAGAAAAAAAATTAGGAAACATTGTGCAAATTACCTCACCACTTGTTTTAAATCTAGAAATTCATGTCTTACAGTTATTTCTAGGAACCTCACTAAGAATGGTGATTCATCTGGCAGACTTTGATTGTTCCGATGTCCGATGTAAATGACAAAGCCAAAATCGTTCGTCGAAATTTCTCATAGAGAAAACCCATGGCTCAGAACGATAAGCAAAAAAATTAGGAAACATTGTGCAAATTATCTCACCACTTGTTTTAAATCTAGAAATTCATGTTTTATAGTTGTTTCTCAGAACCTCACTAAGAATGGTGATTCATCTGGCAGACTTTGATTTTTCCGATGTCCGATGTAAACGACAAAGCCAAAATCGTTCGTCGACAATTCTCATAGAGAAAGCCATGGCTCCAAACGGTAAAAAAAAAATTAGGAAACATTGTGCAAATTATTTCACTACTTGTTTTAAATCTAGAAATTCATGCCTTACAGTTATTTCTAGGAACCTCACTAAGAATGGCGATTCATCTGGCAGACTTTGATTTTTCCGATGTCCGATGTAAATGACAAAGCCAAAATCGTTCGTCGAAATTTCTCACAGAGAAAGCCATGGCTCAGAACGGTAAGAAAAAAAATTAGGAAACATTGTGCAAATTATCTCACCACTTGTTTTAAATCTAGAAATTCATGTTTTATAGTTGTTTCTCGGAACCTCACTAAGAATGGTGATTCATCTGGCAGACTTTGATTGTTCCGATGTCCGATGTAAACGACAAACCCAAAATCGTTCGTCGAAATTTCTCACAGAGAAAACCATGGCTCAGAACGGTAAGAAAAAAAAATTAGGAAACATTGTGCAAATTATCTCACCACTTATTTTAAATCTAGAAATTCATGCCTTACAGTTATTTCTAGGAACCTCACTAAGAATGGCGATTCATCTGTCAGACTTTGATTGTTCCGAAGTCCGCCTCCATCTGGCGATGCTGCGGTCCAGGAAAGCATCGCGGAGCTTGTTGTTCTTCGTAGTTTCGCGATGTAAATACGTGCCATTGCATGTCATTAGGGCCATTCGGGAAGCCGACAGCATTTCCGACAGCCGACATTCGGCCGGAGGCAAAACAGACCTCCACGCTCCGGAGGAGCGATAGATCGAGGGCGATCGCGACGAGCCCACTCGATATTATGGCCCTTGCGACTCCGCCAGTCGAACACGTGGGCAGCGGAATTTCTTTCGCCCGGAGAACGACTGGACGACACGTGTTTTCTACGGAAACTTCACCGACCGTTCGAGAACAGTTCGAGAGTCGGGACAGAGCTACGATTGTGAACCCTATGGCCGGCAGCCTTAATAACTTCCTCCCAGTTTCTCAAGAGAGTCACGTTCTCGATGGAAACTAGCATACCGGTGTTACCGAACGGAGGAGGCACGGCGAAGCTTCGACTGAGGATACGCAGCGAGCCGTTCGGTAAGGGATAATGACCGCTCGAGCACGTGGCCAGGTCCAGAAAAAAAATCAAACAGTTGTTACCGCAAAAGTTGCAATTTTTTTTTAGGTTCTTACTCGGAGCTAAATGTTCTATATTTTAATAATTTGATTTCTAAAAAAAAATTGATGTGGTGCAGTACTTCTAAATTTCGTAGCAAGAGGACTTTTGATAAGTTTTCACTTTTCCCACCCAAAGTAGATTGAATAGTGAGAAAATAATTGTTCCCATTTTGCGAAACGATCGGGAGAAAAAAAAATGAAACAGTTCTCACCGTAAGAATTGCAATCAATTTTTTTGAATTCTTAGAGCAAAATGTTCAATTTTTATTAAACATGCTACACTATGTTTAAGTTTCGACTAAGCAACATTCGACAAACTTTTCCTTTCCCCTCCCTCCCAAAGCAGATTTAATAGCGAGAAAAAAAAGAAATTGTTACCGTTTTGCGAAACGATCGGGGAAACAATTCTCCGCGCGAGAGCAGCGATACATTATTTACATCCTCACTTGAAGGCAAGTATTCAATTTTCAAAAAATTTCACTCCTAAAACAAAAGTAAATATGATACACGATATTCAATTTTCGGATTTACACCACTTTCGACAAGCTTTCACTTTCCCATCCCCCGAAGCAGATTTAATAGCAAAAAAAAAAAAAAAAAACAAAAGTGTTACGGTTTTGCGAAACGATCGGGGAAACAATTCTCGCCCGAGATAAATATATAGCCGGAGTGTAATCGGCGTGAATTGTATCTTAACACATCGTTCGAATCGTCGTTCCGAGATAAAAGCGCGGATATCGGGTAAGTGTTATGGAGAAAGGAGAATTATTTATCGTCGGAACAGTAGATCGTTGAGTGCATTTGCCCTGATCGTGTATTAGATAACTAAATCGCTCGATAGTGAATTGGATAGTTTGCTCTCAATCGCAGATTCAACGTGTGTACCCCAAGAGCCCATAACCACGGTACGAAATGATACGGGAGGAATAGCGAGCGGTTACCGTCTATGCCGGGTATCGGACAGACCCGATCGGAATAATCGCGCGGCGGTTCGATTATCCGCTCGCTGTGGGGCGGAGGGCGTGGTTCGCGAGTTAGTTCTCCCGAACGTCCGAGCTCACCGATGAGCGGCTGAGGCGGCCGGGGGGGCGGTGGGGGGGGGGGGGGGGGTGAACGTGTATACCGTAGAAAATTATCGTGAATTACGCGAACCGCGGAGTTTCCCGTGTTCACGAGACTCCCGGCAACAGCTTGCGCAATATTCGCGTGATATCGTGCCTCCTCGATGCGGTAGGATCAACGATGTGCAAGCCGTTGTCCTCGTAGAGAACAGGAGCGAGCATCGATTTTTAATGCCTCCGGGATTAACCGGCCGTTTTGAGCCAGCGGATGGACGGTTAGACCGCGGAGTGCAGCATTTTTTTTTTTTTTTTTTTTTTTTTTCAAAATAGGATTTTTTTTTTACTGGCTTCATACATTTAGCCTCGAAGCTTCGTATTGTAAAATAAATCTCGGTGTAGGCGTTCGTAATGTCATTTTTGTGGTAGAAAAAATGTTTGAGCCCCGAAGCATCGATTTCCGTAGGCGAAAGGATTTTTGCACTGAATTCAAACGGGAAAACGTCATTTCCCGTTTCGAAATCTCAGTTTTCTGTCGGAAGTGACGTCAGACGGGACGCAACGTCACGTCCGATTTAAAAGTGACATTTTTAAACCGATAGTGACGTTTTTTCCGTGTGACGTCACTTTCGGTTGATAACTGAGATTTTGACACCGGAAGTGACGTTTTTTCCCGGTGTAACGTCACTTCCGGTTGATAACTAAGGTTTTGAAGCCGGAAGTGACCTTTTTACCCTGTGACGTCACTTCCGGTTTAAAAGTTACATTTTCAAACTGGAAGTGACGTTTTTTCCCGTGTGACGTCATTAACTAATATTTTGAAACCGGAAGTGACCTTCTTTGCGTGTGATGTGACTTCCGGTTTAAAAATGACATTTAAGTTAAGTACGGTTTAAAGAGACATTTTCCCGTGTGAAGTCACTCCCGGTTGTAAGATAAGATTTTCAAACCCGAAGTTGCGCCAGAGAGAAAATTTGTTATTTTCCTCTGGAACGTATCTCGAACGCAGCCAGTGACAGAAACGCGTGTGTTAAGGAACACAATATCCGCGGACCATGAGTCTACGGAATGGAGCACAAACTCCGGTCCCGGGCTCGGTACATGCGCGGCGATAACATTCTTCCTCTAACCAATATGTTGGCTCCGACTCAATACCGGGCTCGGGACGATACCGGCTCGAGAACCACGCCAGTACAACGCAGCCCCGCCGATGGTTACATCTCACCCGGCTACGCTCGCCGGAGAGAAGAGTTGCGATTGAAATCTCAAAAACCGAACGAGCATTCCTGTCGTCGGTCGATTCGTCCCGGAACGTTTCACGGATTTTCCGAGAATTTTTTTTTTTTTTTTTTTTTTTTTTTTGAGGCGCACAGATAGGAAGATATAAAGAATCGGATTATAATTGGACAACAGGTGGAAGCCAAGGCGCTCGTACTTCGTTGCGTCACGGACGACCGCAGCACATCAGCGGGCAGGAGGTGAATTTTATTACGAAAGTATGATGGACAAAGATGAAGCGAGGATCGCCCGGGCACGATCGTTCCTCCAAGGAACGATGTTAGTTATAGTCACGAAACAAGACGAGCCCGAAAGGTTCTGGTCGTAAGTATGCGACCGAGGGATGGATCGCATGACCGGGCAACCCCCTGCTGATCGGCAGCCTGGCGGACCAGACGGGCGCGGAGCGCGGTACCCTCGGACACCCCTCGAAGGGAAAGAGCGAGTTATGTATAAAGACCTCGGAAAAAAAAACGGTCATGCCGCCGGTCATCCCTGGGCGGCGGGCTTCAAAAACCAGTAACTACCCTTCTCCCTTCGGCTCACTCAGCAGTCTCGCTCTCGGCTACGGACATTATTTTTTATTATTCTTCCTCTCTGTTCGTTGCCCCGAGAGCGATGCCTCGTGTTTTCACGAAGGGAAATAAAGCGGGGCTAGGCTGTGTGAAAAAAAAATGAAAATTAAAAATTTTGTTAAAAAATGGATGCTGAAAACAGAATTCGCTTGCAGCGAGCTTAATTTTTTTTTTGTTTCTATTCTACACCCAGAAAAAAATTTATTTGACGGCCACTGTTTATTTGGTTTAAGTGAAATATTTATGTGATTTAAATAAATATTTTTTTTAATTGAGTAGATAGTTACTTAAATGAAATAAATATTTGTTTTAATCAAATAAATATTTTTCTTAAACCAAATAAACGGTGGCCGTCAAATACATTTTTTTCTGGGTGTACTTTCAATTCTTAGAGTGTATAGCATTAGTTACATTAATTGAATATTAATTTACTTTTTTTGTAAAATTACAATACCAGATTTTACAGTTATAAATCTTTTGCCTGAAATTTACAAAAAATTGTCATTCGAAATTAAAATTATACTGTTAATTTGCAAATTACATGTGCTTGAAATTTCGGGAACTATTTATTTAAAAAAGCTTTCAATACCGTTCATCAACTTATTAACAATTTTTTTTTACAGTGTACAATTCCATATGAAATTGAAAGGATGACGGCAAGACTGTCGAAGTGAAGTGTTATCGATTCAATCGCGTATGGAATTGTAAGAAGTGAAAGTAGAATTGAAATAATGTTTTTTTTTCTCTAGCAGCCCGCAAGCGAATATTACTTGAGTCATTGATATTTTTGTGTTCAATGTATGTATGTAACGAGCGATGAATAAACGTAAAAAGTAACGTTAACATTTATGAGATTAATAAATTTCTATGCTATCAGAGAGATTGTAGATCGCTATTCGAACGCTCTACATTTTTTTTTTAGTTTTTTCCAATTTTTCGTAATGGGAGAAAAATAATCCTGTTTGACCAGCGATTTACGTCACAATCTCTCCGATCGGCGACCTTAATGGACTGTGTCGAACATGAAATAATGCGGAGGTAGGCTACGTAAAAAAATGTACGTACGTAACGAGTGATGAATAAACGCAAAAACCCACTTAAAAAATGATGAAATAAATAGATTTCTGCGCTATGAGGAAGATTACACTATTCCGAACGTTCCACTTTTTATTGTTGTTTTTTCTCCAATTTTTCGTAACGGGAGAAAAATAAGTCTGTTTGTCCGGCGATGTACGTCGCAATCTCTCCGATCGGCGACCGTACCGTAACGGACTGCGTCGAACGGTCTCGCGAACATGAAATAATGCGACTCTAAAAAAAATTTTTAAATATAAAAAAATATCTCGACCTAAAAAAAAGTATTTACGTAACGAGCGATGAACAAACGTAAAAAGTATCTTCAAAATTGATCAAATAAATAAATTTCTGTGCAATCACTATCAGGAACGTTCGTATACATTATTCGAACGTTCCACGAATTTTATTGTTTTTTTTTTCCAATTTTTCGTAATGGGAGAAAAATAATCCTGTTTGTCCAGCGATGTACGTCGCAATCTCTCCGATCGGCGACCGTACCGTAACGGACTGCGTCGAACGGTCTCGCGAACATGAAATAATGCGACTTTTTAAAAAATTAAAAAATATATAAAAATGTCTCGACCTAAAAAAAAGTATTTACGTAACGAGCGATGAACAAACGTAAAAAGTATTTTTAAAATTGATCAAATAAATACATTTCTGTGCAATCACTATCAGGAACGTTCGTATACATTATTCGAACGTTCCACGAATTTTATTGTTTTTTTTCCAATTTTTCGTAATGGGAGAAAAATAATCGTGTTTGTCCAGCGATGTACGTCGCAATCTCTCCGATCGGCGACCGAACCGTAGTGGACTGCGTCGAGCGGTCTCGCGAAATCATATACCTATATTAATACTCGAAGAGCTGATATCCCAGGACTGGACAAATATTATGGAACAGTTTTCGTCTCGCCTCGCCGGACTCTATCTCGTCCTCTCGTTGCGGGGCAAATATAAATTCCTATTTTGTCCGATCTCCAGTCCAGAAACTCATGCGAGCGGAAAAAAAAGGAAAGAGACGAGGAGAAAAGAAAAAAAAAAATAAGAAAATGGAAAGGAATGGTAAATAGATCTCAGGAGAGACGTCTTCGTCGACGTGTTATCTTTATTTGTTTCTTTTTCCCTCCCTTTATCTAAATCCAAGCAAGTCTGACCCTCGTCTCGCGAACAGCTGCGGGCGTTAAAACCACGATAGGACACTGCATACGATACTACAAACGTATTATCGCCTCTTAATTGGACGACGATAATCGGTGACGATTTTTGTTTTGTTTGTTTGTTTGTTTTTTTTTCTTTTTTTTATAATGCGCGTTACTGATAAAGTCTAAAATAAAAATGTTAGTATTCGGAAACGATGGTGCTGCATTTGTGACGAATTGTTGATGAGAAATCATGCGTGTAGCGTTAATCACGTGCCGATCGGAGCGCCCCCTGAAAAAATGGTTAACACAAGCCTAATTGTTTCCAAGTAATAGCACGTTTATCTCCCCTCAATTGGACGACGATAATAGGCGTCGATTCTTCAAAAATTGAGCCCATTAACGACAAAGTTAAAAATAAAATTTAAAGTATTCTCGTAAAATTGTGCGTGCAACAATAATCCCGTACCGATCGGAGCGCCCGCTGAAAAAATGGTTAACACAAGCCTAATTGTTTCCAAGTAATAGCACGTTTTATCTCCCCTCAATTGGACGACGATAATAGGCGTCGATTCTTCAAAAATTGAGCCCATTAACGACAAAGTTAAAAATAAAATTTAAAGTATTCCAACAATAATCCCGTACCGATCGGAGCCCCCTCTGTAAAAGTGGTCAATACAAGCCTAATTGTTTCCAAGTAGTAGCACGTATTCTCTCCCCTCAATTGGACAACGATAATCGGCGACGATTTTTAGAAAATTGAGCCCATTAACGACAAAGGTAAAAATCAAATTTAAAGCATTCCCGAAAAATTGTGCGTGCAACAATAATCCCGTACCGATCGGTGCCTCCTCTGTAAAATTGGTCAATACAAGCCTAATTGCTTCCAAGTAGTAGCACGTATTCCCATCCCCCAAACGGACGACGATAATCAACGACGATAATTTTTTCCAATTGCCCCCACTAATGACAATCAAAAATAAAATGTCAAGTATTCCGGAACGATCGCGCTGCTTCCGTGACGATCGTTAATGAACATTCGTGCGTGCAGCCTTAATCCCGTGGCGATCGTTGCGCCCTCGGTGAAAAATGGTTGATACAAGCCTAATTGCCTCCAAGTAATAGCACGTACATCCGAGCGAGCCGTTCGCTATTTGTTCTCGCATTGTTTGGACTGTGCGAGAGGATATCGTGTAATGCAGCACGTAATCGTTGACCCGGGAAAGGTCCAATGATGCGCATTACCGGGCCGGCCAGTCGACGAAGCTCTCTCGGTATTTGCCTTTCGGGGCCATAACCAACGCTCGCGGGTTAACGAGAGTCACGTCGCGAATTTCAACCCGCGATATTAAGCATAGAGGTATATTTGATTACAGTTTTGCTAATTGCGCCTCCGACACCGTTCACCGCCGGTGACGCGGCGGCCCCTTTCCACCGTCCATGGCCGCGGAAAGGGGGGCCCCCCCGCACCCTTTCGCACTCTCGGCCGCGGCGCTCGGTCGCGTATACAATCCTCCGGCGAGCACACAGAGCACAGACGCCGGACGCGCGTGGAAATGAACGATATTAAATTATTCTAGCTAAATCCACCCGCAGACATAAATTGACACCGAACAGATAGAGAGCCGCGCCGCGGGCAAGGGGGGGGCGCGCGAGGCACCGCACGAGTGGTTTGGGGGCCCCGGCGTCGCGGCGGTGGATCGACGTCGGATTCGCCCTGGCGCCCGGGCACTCACTGCAGCAGGGGAGGGCGGGGCAAAATGGGACAGCGGGGCAACACCGGGCGGAGAATCGGGATGCGTCGATGTGGCCAATCGGGACGTCCTAAAATTATTGGAAATTCGCGTTTTTAAAAAAACATCTTTTGAAAAAAGGCATCTTTTTAAAAAGGAAACTTTTTAAAAGAGGCATCTTTTTAAAAAGGTATCTTTTGAAAAAGGAAACTTTTTAAAAAAGGAAATTTTTTAAAAAGGCCTCTTTTTACAAGAGGCATCTTTTTAAAGAAGGCATCTTTTTAAAAAAGTGATCTTCTTTAAAAAGACATCTTTTAAAAAAAAGCATCTTTTTTTAAAAGGGATCTTTTTTTAAAAGGCATCTTATTTTAAAAGTCATATTTTTTTTAAAGTCATCTTTTTGAAAAACGTCCTAAAATTACTGGAAAATTACATGTTTAAAAACTTCCCGAAGTTATTGGAAAATTGCGTTTTTAGAAACGCAATTTCCTATAATTTTAGGACGTTCAATTTTGCCCCATCGATGCATCCCGATTGCCGGTCCCGTTTTGCCCCGCCCTCCGCTATGCACCGTACCGCCGATCGCGCCCGGGGATGAGAACGGGCGCGAATCCCGAATTCGGCCCGACCGTCCCTTTCATGCCTCTCCGGCGTTCCGTTAAATTTATGTTATTAATGGATTTGTTTGCGGTGCTTGCTGCAACGGCCAATATTTATTCGTTTCGGGGTATGGGCGGATGTCCGACGATTCGACGTTGCGACGGGCATCGAGGCACACCGGAACAACTCGCGATACTGCGATACGCTCGCTCCGTGAAATACTGTATTAAAATAATATCGCTGATGGATCGGAAGTCGCAGTACACGAAGTTTGTCTTCGCATATATATATATATTGTTTTTTTTTTTTAGAATTGCAAAATGGTCTCAAAACGACGAAATTTGCAAAATTAAGTTCACAATTTTGAATAATAAACTTTGCCGTAAATTTTAATGGTTTCAAATTTATCACATGTAGATTTTTCTTTGGTAGGAACAAGGTGTAAAGTAATTGCATTATTTGTCCAATTTTGCGAATAGCTTCCAATTTTGAGAAAGCCAAAACCGATCAGCTAACTTTCATGGAAAAAACAGAAAAATTGCGATGCGCAAGATTCTAATAAGATGCCCCGTGCGAATTACTTTGCACCTTTTTCTTTTTATTTGCAACGTTAAAAAAGTACCTTTTTCCAAGGTAAACAGCTCCGACATTCCGTTAAATTAATGTTATCAATGGATTTATTGGCGGTTGCGAAGTACGCGAAGTCCGTCAATCTTGGAAATTCGATATTTTAAAAACTCGAAATTTTAAAAATTGACCATTTTCAGGGTAGGAAATCCCATGTTAAATTTTGCGAAACGGCACTTTTTTTTCAAAAAATTTCGAGATATCGAATTAAAATCTTGGTGTTACTCAAGCTCTGCACGCGAAGTACGCGAGGTTAATCCACGAAGTAAATTTATCTTATCAATGGATTTATTTGCGTTAACTCAACCTCAGCACATGAAGTACACGAGGTGCGTTTATCTTGGAAAAAAGGCTGAATTTTATCGTAAAAAAAAAAAATAAATCCCAATTCCAACAAGGAGCGCTTGTCTCCGTGCCCGATGGATGGTCCGCTGGTCCGCGGCGTGAATAAATTTAATGCGATTTCAACGGATTTTGTTGAATAAAAGGAAACCCTTTTTTATATATTTTTTTTATTAACGGTGTAATTCGCGGGGTCTTGCCGTATAAGTGAATGCACGGATGGGTGAATACCAAACCGGCGGAACAATAGAGATGGCTGGTTGAACCTCGTCGAGTCCCTCGTTCCATCGCTTCGCCATGGAAAACCCGCCGGCGCGCCGGTCGACCATCGCAAAATAAATGGCTCGCTCGTATTTATTTGGTAGAAAATGAATTTATGCGCGCGGATTAAATAAACGAGGTCGTGAACCAGCACAATCCCGGCTCTCGAGTGCATAGAAGCGGTCGGTGGTGTTTACGGTATGTGTGCCAGCGGCCGCCGCACAGTCTCCGATTTCTGGACCCCTCCGGGTCGAAAAGAGCCCTACATAGTGCAACTGCCCTAAACCACCCCCTTTGGCAAAACTACCCTCGCTCCACGATCTCTTGTCTACTTTTCACTTCGTCCCCACCCCGCTCTAGCCTGGCTTTTCATTTCTTTTTCAATCTCGCCACCTTTCATCGGGGAATCGATTTTTTCGCTGGGGCTTGATATTCTTTTCTTTTTTTTTTTCTCGAATAGAGCTGTCCGTTAAACTAGCAATGTATATGGAGGGCGAAGGGAATAATGTCGAAGGTGGCCCGGGGGATCGCGAAATTCGGGGCAGGTGTTGCGGGGTGAGAAGGTGAGCTGATTATCCGTGTTTGCCTGCAACCGGAGCGTGGCCATACAAAGTGTGAGGGCATCGAGGTACTTGACGTTAAATTTTCATGCCTCTGGCTAAAGTCTCGAAGCCCCTTTGTATGGTATCATATGGGACCTCGGGTCGTATTGGAGTGGGGAGAAAGGTAAATCGGTTTTTAAGAAGCGATAGTATTTAAGGCCACGTTTCTTTTAGCGACTTTCTTGAAAGAGTGATGTTTCGGAGGGGGAAAAAATTATGCAAATTAAGTTTGCGAGCCAACCTGCAGTGGACCACGAGATAATTTAATACGACGAGGGAAATTTAAAAAATGCGACCGAGCACCTTTGTATGGTATCATATGAGACCTCGGATCGTATTGGAGTGGGGAGAAAAGTAAATCGGTTTTTAAGAAGCGATAGCATTTAAGGCCACGTTTCTGTTATCGACTTTCTTGAAAGAGTGATGTTTCGGAGGGGGAAAAAATTATGCAAATTAAGTTTGCGAGCCAACCTACAGTGGACCACCAGATAATTTAATGAGACGAGGGAAATTTAAAAAATGCGACCGGTCACCTCCGACCAGATAAGTTAACATGACTAGGTACATTTGTAAAAAATAGGACCGAGCACCTTTGTATGGTATCATATGAGACCTCGGATCGTATTGGAGTGGGGAGAAAGGTAAATCGGTTTTTAAGAAGCGATAGTATTTAAGGCCACGTTTCTTTTATCGACTTTCTTGAAAGAGTGATGTTTCGGAGGGGGAAAAAATTATGCAAATTAAGTTTGCGAGCCAACCTACAGTGGACCACCAGATAATTTAATACGACGAGGGAAATTAAAAAAATGCGACCGTTCACCTCCGACCAGAGGTGACGTACGGTGGACCACTAGATAAGTTAACATGACTAAGTACATTTGTAAAAAATAGGACCGAGCAACTTTGTATGGTATCATATGAGACCTCGGATCGTATTGGAGTGGGGAGAAAGGTAAATCGGTTTTTAAGAAGTGATAGTATTTAAGGCCACGTTTCTTTTATCGACTTTCTTGAAAGAATGATGTTACGGAGGGGGAAAAAATTATGCAAATTAAGTTTGCGAGCCAACCTGCAGTGGATCACCAGATAATTTAATGAGACGAGGGAAATTTAAAAAAATGCGACCGGTCACCCCGACCAGATAAGTTAACATGACTACGTACATTTGTAAAAAATAGGACCGAGCACCTTTGTATGGGCCTCGGGTCGTATTGGAGTGGGAAGAATAGTAAATCGGTTTTTAAGAAGCGATAGTATTTAAGGCCACGTTTCTTTTATCGACTTTCTTGAAAGAGTGATGTTTCGGAGGGGAAAAAAATTATGCAAATTAAGTTTGCGCATTGCCTTCTCGGCGCTCTTTTTTTATCATCGCTCAGAAAGCTGCCTCCGAGAAGAAGCCAACTTCGGTCGACTTTCTCGCAGAGGGGCTTCGCTAACGACGGGAAGAAACAAAATGAGGACTCTGTGTGGAAATTTACGTTGCATCATTTTTTATTTTTTATTAATTTTTTTTTTTACTACTTTGTCGCGATCTTACGTTTGATGACACGGAATGTCTTGGCCGGCGGAGCAAGTTCAAAGGGAAATCGTTATGTTTGCTTAAAAGTTCGAGGGTTCAAGTTTTGCTCTTCACGGCATAATACGATCACACATAATCGCGAACGATCAGAAAGAAATTAGGACGCAATGTGGAAATTTACTTCGCATCTTTTTTATTTCATAATTTAAAAAAAAAGTTTTTCACAGCCTTCACGACGTTATGTCTGATAAGACGGGATATTTCAACCGGCGGAGCAAGCTCAGTGAGAACTTGTCATGTTTACTTAATGGTTCAAGTTTCGATCGCCGCGACATGCGCTCACACATACTCGACGAGAAAAAGAAAAATGAGTACGCAATGTGGAAATTTGCTTTGCATAATGTTTTTTTTTTTAGTTTGTCACAAACTCCGCGGCATATATACGCTTACACATACTCGCGGATGACAAAATAAAAAATGAAAACGTAGTGTGGAAATTTTGTTTTGCGTCATTCTTCATTTAAATATAAATTTTAAAAAATTTTATTCCAACCTTATGCCCGATAAACGGAATATTTAAACCGTCGAAGCGTGTCCATTTAGAGCCGGTAATGTTTGCTCAAAGGTTGGAGGGTTCAAAATTCGCTCTCTGCCGCGTGTTTGCTCTCCCACATACTCCACGAAAAAAAAAAAAAATAAAAAAAGAGGACACAATCTCGGAATTTACTTGGCACAATTTTGCTTCTTCATAGACGAACCCTTTTCATTTAAAAATCAGTGTTTTAAAAAAATTGTTATCCCAACCCTAAGCCCGATAACACGGGATATTTGAACCATCGAAGCCTGTTCAGTTAGAGCCGGTAATGTTTGCTCAAAGGTTAGAGGGTTCAAGATTCGCTCTCCGCGGCGTATGTGCGCTCACACATAGTCCAACAGTTTCTATCGTGTGTACCTAGAGCCTTTCATAATACTATAGTTAGCCGGTCGCTGCTTCTGCTCTGCATACCTGAATCCTCTCAGCGGAGTTTCCCTATCTCTCCGCTCGGATTCGAAGGTAGACGTTATATACGACCCACTCAAGGTCTCAAATATTCAAGAGAGTACCGCCTCCTACGCCCACGAAGCCCCGTCTCGCCACGCGGCCCTCGGACGATACTCGAAGCTCCGCAGCATCACGGATCTAAGCAAGCACGAGGCATCCGAAGCAGCCCAGCATCCGCGGGGCTCCCACCATTCCTATCCCAGTTTTGCCCTCCTCCACATTCAACAGCCTAGCAGCGCCGGCAGCCGCAGCAGCGGCATCATCATCAATGCGTTCGTGTGCTCTCTCGTCCCTACCTCTCTCGCTATATCGCCACCGCTGCCCTCCACAGCTATCGCTACCACCACCACCTCTACCTCCGACCAGAGGCTACCTACAGTGGACCACCGGATAAGTTGACGGATTCGTCATCGACGCTTTCGTGGACTCTCTCGTCCCTACCTCTCTCGCTGTATCGCCATCGCTGCCCTCCACAGCTATCGCTACCATCGCCCAGATAAATCATTTATTTGACGGTCACCTTTTATTTGGTTTGAGCAAAATATAAATATTCATTAATAAAAAAAATATTCATTAATATAAATATTCATTTGATTTAAATAAATATTTATTGGATTTGAATAAACATTTATTTGATTTAGATAAGTATTTACTTAATTTAAATAAATATTTACGTAAATCAAATGAATATTTTACTTAAACCAAATAAGCGGTGGCCGTCAAATAATTTTTTTTTCTGGGTGCACCACCACCTCTACGTCCGACCAGAGGCTACCTGCAGTGGACCACTGGATAAGATAACGGCATCATCATCAATGCGTTCGCGTGCTGTCTTGTCCCTACCTCTCTCGCTGTATCGCCAGCGCTGCCCTCCACAGCTATCGCTACCATCGCCCAGATAAATAATTTATTTGACTGTCACCTTTTATTTGGTTTGAGCAAAATATAAATATTCATTAATATAAATATTCATTTGATTTAAATAAATATTTATTGGATGTGAATAAATATTTATTTGATTTAAACAAATATTTATTTGATTTAGTTAACTATTTACTTAATTTAAATAAATAGTTACTTAAATCAAATAAATATTTTATTTAAACCAAATAAGCGGTGGCCGCGAAATAATTTTTTTTTTCTGGGTGCACCACCACCTCTACCTCCGACCAGAGGCTACCTACAGTGGACCACTGGATGTGCTGTCTCGTCCCTACCTCTCTCGCTGTATCGCCATCGCTGCCCTCCACAGCTATCGCTACCATCACCCAGATAAATAATTTATTTGACAGTCACGTTTATTTGGTTTGAGCAAAATATAAATATTCATTTGATTTAAATAAATATTTATTGGATTTGAATAAATATTTATTTGATTTATGTAACTATTTACTTAATTTAAATAAATGTTTCCTTAAATTAAATAAATATTTTACTTAAACCAAATAAGCGGTGGCCGTCAAATAATTTTTTTTTCTGGGTGCACCACCACCTCTACCTCCGACCAGAGGCTACCTACAGTGGACCACTGGATAAGGTAACGGCATCATCATCAATGCGTTCGCGTGCTGTCTCGTCCCTACCTCTCTCGCTGTATCTCCACCGCCGCCCTCCACAGCTATCGCTACCACCACCACTTCTACCTCCGACCAGAGGCTGCCTACAGTGAACCACCGGATAAGTTAACGCGACAAGGTAATTTTTTTTTACATATGACTGGGCACCTCGGAGCGAACGCAACCTACAGTGGACCACCGGATAAGATAGCACGACAAGGTAATTTTTTTGAAACTACAATTGAGGAGCTCCGACCAGTGGACGACCGGATAAGTTGACACGATAAGGTAATTTTTTTTTAGCTAATTAAAAAAAATACAATCGAGGACGTTGGACCAGTGGATCGCAAGATAAGTTAAGACGAAAAGTAATTTTTTTTTAAATATGACTGGGCACCTCGAACCGAAGGCAACCTACGGTGGACCACGAGATGAGTTAGCCCGAGAAGGTAAATTTTGAAAAAATACAATCGAAGATGTTCGACCAGTGGATCGCGAGATAAATTAATACGACAAGGTAAATTTTAAAAAATACCACCAGACATCACGAAAGGGTAAGATTTTTTTTAAATACGACCGATGGCAACCTACAGTAGACCACCAGATATAGTAACACGATCAGGTAAATTTGAAGAAATGTCATTGGGTACATGACGGGGAAATTTCATTGGGTACATGACGGGGGAAATTTGAAAAAAATACGATCGGTCACCTCCGACCAAAGGTAACCCACGGTGGACCACTAGATAAGTTAATATGACCAGGTAAATTATACCGAGCACCTCCGACCGAAGGCAACCTATACTGGACCATCAGATAAATTAACGCGGCCAGGTAAATTTTTTTTAAATACGACCAGGTACCTCGTTGGCAAGGACGTCGATGCACCCAGAAAAATAATTCATTCGACGAGCGTCCCAGATTTAATTTTTTAAAATATTTATTTGATAAAAATAAATATTTATTTAATTAAAATAAATATGTATTTAATAAAAATAAATATTTATTTTTGGGTTACTCGCCAAATAAATTGCTTTTCTGCGTGCGCACTCAGTGGCGTAGCGGAGCAGTTGACTTATCCGGCCGTACCTCATCGGCCCGGTTGCCGGGGCGTTAACTTATCCGTTCCTCCACTGTACAACCGCCACCATCAGCGCCTCTAGCCCGGCGCCCGAGAGCCGAGGGCTCCCCAACGTTTTCAAGCTCGAGTCAGTTGGCCGCCATGAGCCGCGCTCGACTCGACGCTCTATGTCGACAGGGCTAGTTTTCTCCGTTTCACATCGTGCGCGCGATAATAATATATTCGTCGAACAAAAAAAAAAAAACAACAAATAAAAAAAATTACTAAACCAGTTTCACAGTAAATTTAATCATCGATGGAACGAAAAACAAAATGAATAAATAAAATAAACAAAAACTTGTGAAAAAAAACAGATAATCCTAAATCATCGATATAGTCATTAAGATACAACGAAACTTTGTTTTCTTTAATAAACATGAAAATTTAAACGACATTTCGTCGTCCAGATTCTCATAAAAATAATAAAAATAATAAGAATTTTTTGAATAATTTTTCGACTTCGAAGTGCAGTTTTCATTGCTCGACGGAAATCAACTCTCGAAGTAACGATAACGACTTAAAAAAATATATATAACAATAATAATAAAATAAACCGACGACCATATTTACGTATAATTTTTTTTTCAATTTAAAAGTATAAAAATTCGTAAACCGCGATAGCGCGCCGCGCGTCGACGGGACCGATCGCCGCCGCCAGTAACGGTACAGCGGTGTAAGCGAACTGTGATAACGCATGGTGAGAGTGCACAGTGGGGAATAAAAGTGTCGCGAAAACGATTTTTTAATGGATATCGCATCGGTTCGATCGATTCGACTCGTAAGTGTTCAAAAATTTATTTCACGCATGTACGTACGGTGCAGACAGGCGTGTGTGTTTCTGGCATTGATACGCGCGGTGAATGCGCGGTTTGTATGTTTATTGTCCCGCTATTGAGTTACGCGCATTAACGCGCATTTATTCGTTGACGCGAGACGCCTCGTCAGCGGCAAATCTCCGCTTAGTCGTCGCCTCTCGGCGATCCCACGAGCGCGAAGAACTTTCACTGGGACTCGTTAGCATGCGAGAGAGACCTCTTGCGTTATTCTCGCAATAAAAGCGAATATAAGAGCCGTGGAGAGGAGAAATAAAAATAAAAAAAAAATGAAGAGGAAAAAAGAGCGGAATGAACGCAAAAAACGTTAAACGTGCCACGAGCCGTAAATTATTCTGTTCCCGCGACGTTCGTGTGTGTGGCTTTAAACGCTTTAATGGGATTTTCAATTATACCAGTTCGGTTTAAATATCCGAGTGGAATTCGAGCCTCGGTTTAATTGGGATTGTAAATTATTCGACAGGGATCGTTTAGCGGATAAATACAGTTTCGAGAAAATTCAGCCCGAGCGGTTCGTACGAGATTCTGTGACGGATCGTTGGACATCTATGTTGCATATTTTTTTCATGATTTGTTCACTTTTACCCCGGGCTATGATCGTGGCTCGAGGGAATCGCCGGTACGCGACGGAGAGATAAAACGCACGCTTCTGCCCTGTCCGAAATTCTAAGGAGAAGACTAAGTGTCGAATTTTAAGACGTTAGTTTGAACTTTAGATCGCTCTTGAGAAGCAACTTAAGATCACTCTTGAAACGGAACTTAAGATCGCTCTTGAGATGGAACTTAAGTTAATGGACTTAATGGACTCAAGTTCGAAGTTTGGGCCGAACTTAATTTCGTGCTTAAGATCGAACTGGAACGACAACCGAATTTCTGTCCAGACTTAATGTCGAGCTTAAGATCGAAGTTTGGGCCGACCTGAATTTCGTGCTTAAGGTCAAATTGGAATGACAATCGAATTTCTGTCCAGACTTAAGGTTGAGCTTAAGATCGATGTTTGGGCCGAACTTGATTTCGTGCTTAAGATCGGACTGGAACTACAATCGAATTTATGTCCAGACTTAAGTTCGAACTTAAGATCAAAGTTTGGTCCGAACTTAATTTCGAGCTTAAAATCGAACTGGAACTACAATCGAATTTGTGTCCAGACTTAAATTCGAACTTAAGAACCGACCTAAGCACGCAACGAAGCCCGGGCCAAACATCGATATTGAGTTCGATCTCAAGAGCGATCTTAAGTTTAAACTAAGACTTTAAAATTTGACCCTAAACGAGGAAAGAATAAAAAAGTAATTTACAGAGTAGACCAGCAATAGGACAATCTTGCCCGAGGAATGGCGGGCAATATTATAAAAATACATATATTTCATTGAATAATCAATTAAATGTAATTACATTCAAGAATCTGAAATCATTATTTCAGATTAAAACAATTTAGGACAAATTATTCACCGCCATCGTTTAGCGGATAAATACAGTGTCGAGAAAATTCCATTCACATACGAGCAGATCGTCCGAGATATTGTGCCGGATCGTTGAACATCTATGTTGCACATTTTATGTTGCACGTTCTTCTCCCCTATTCTAAATTATATGAAAAACACTGAACAAGAAAACAATAAAAGAAAATTAAGTTATCCGCGCAGCGGCGGGCAATATGAATAAAAAAAATGTAATTACATTTAAAAATCTGAAATCATTATACCAGATTTTTTAAATTAGGATAAATTATTCACCGCGACCGTTTAGCGGATAAATGCAGTGTCGAGAAAATTCCGTACGAGCAGATCGTACGAGATATTGTGCCGGATCGTTGAACATCTATGTTGCATATTTTGTGTTGCATATTCTTCTCCCCCATCGTGAATTATATAATGAAGTATATAATTTATGATAGGGGAGTTTCCTCGCTTAGTAGCGAGGACACAATAAAAAAGACAATGGCCGAGACTACCAGGACAGAGTTTCCCAGGAGCGGCGGGCGATATGCATTTAACAAAAACGTAATAACATTTAAAAATCTGAAATTATCATTGCAGATTTTAAAAAATGTTGAATAAATTATTTACCGCGGATGTTTAGAGGATAAATACAGTTTTGAGAAAATTACGTACGAGCAGATCATACGAAATATTGTGACTGGTCGTTGAACATCTATTTCGCATATTTTTGATGCATTTAATTCACTGCATTTAATTCACTTTTAAAGACGTTATTAGGATAAATACAGTTTTGAGAAAATAGCGTAAGAACAGATCGTGCGAGATGTTGTGTCGGGTCGTTGAACATTTAATTTGCATATTCTTCTCCCCTATCCTAAATAACATGACGAAGCCCAAGGGTCGAATATTAAGACCTTAATTTGAACTTAAGATCGCTCTTGAGATCTAATTCAGGATCAAATCTCAGTTCGAACTTGATTTCGTCCTTAAGTTTGATCTCAAGTTCGAACTTAAGTCCGAAGTCAGATATGATGGTAATAATTTCGAACTTAAGATCGACCTAAGTTCAAACTAATAAGAAGCGATAAGAAGATATACAATAAACCTTATCGCCCTCCACGTTAATCGCATTTGGGATCCAGATATTGATCTTCTGCCTTAAAAGCATTCCAGTTCGAACTTGAATTCGAACTCGAACTACAATTGAATTTGAGTTCAGACTTTAAGTTCGAACCTAAGATAAATTTTAAGCACACAATGAAGTTCGAGCCAAACTTCGATCTTAAGATAGATCTCGAGAGCGATCTGAAGTTCAAACCAACGTCTTAAAATTTTACCCTAAGCGAAGAAAAAATTTTAAAAATAGACAATGACCATTTTTTAAAAATGTTGCATCTATGCTGCATATTCTTCTCCCCCATCCGAAATAGTATGAAGAAGGCTAAACGAGGAAACAATAAAACAGACAATGACCGCAATGACGCGCAATACGAATAATAAAAATGTAATTACATCTAAAAAATCCGAAATCGTTATTATAGATTCAAAAAAAAAATATATATATATATATATATTAGTTAAGGCAATTTTTGTTTCGATCTGCTCCGAACAGAAAAGTGCCGTAAATTCCGCGTAAAATTTGAGGATCCCGCGTCTGTGGGTCTTTCTCCGGCCCTCTCGTTGAATTTAATTTCCGAAGCACGACGAGCCGCGAGGTAACTGGCGTTCGCGTATGGAATATTTATCGTTTAACTCCGCCGGCTCGCAGTCCCCGGCGTAGGTGAAAATATCGCGGCTTAAACTTTGCCGCGGCGTTGTAGTCGGGGCGCGAGAAATCCGCCTCGCCACAAGCGGATGGCTAGACGGAGGTGCCCTTACACAGTTCGCACTGTCTGCTCGTATAACTTTACGTAAATCTTCGGTGAATTTACGAGTTTTTGTTTCCGACCTCCTACGCGGATAGGGGAGAAGAATAGCCGTGTGTCTTATCCATTCGCCGCGTACTCGCGATTCCCGCGAGCCACGAGCGCAGCCCCGGCTAAGTAAATGTGAATAAAGCATTAAAAATAAGGCTAAGTAAAAGTGAATAAGGCATCAGAAATAGGGCTAAGAAAAGTGAATAAAGCATCAGAAATAGGGCTAAGAATAGTGAATAAAGCATTAAAAATAAGGCTACGTAAAAGTGAATAAAGCATCAGGAATAGGGCTAAGTAAAAGTGAATAAAGCATCAAAAATACAGGATACAGATTTTCTTAAAACGGTATTTATCCGCTAAAAGATCGCGGTGAATAATTAATTCTATTTTTTTTTTACCTGGAATAATGATTTTAGGTTTTTGTATGTAATTACATTTCATTTTAGTTCGTATCACCCGCCGCGCCCCGCGCAAGTCTTTTTTATCGTAATCTCTTTTTATCTATTGTCTTTTTTATTGTACTCTCACTTAGTCTTTTTCGTATATTTTCATCCTAGCAGTCCGAGGTTCAGAAACTAAATTCAACTAAAATCACCGAAAAATAAAATTAATTTTTATATCCTTACGTAAAGAGCAATATATAGAAGCAGATGTAAAAAGTGAACATTTATTTTATCGAAATAAATAATAATAATAATAACCAAACTTGGGGAACCGAGAAAAACCCGCAGACGCGAGATCCTCAAATTTTATGCGAAATACTGCACTTTTTTGTTCCCAGTAGGGCGGAACGAAAATTGCCCTAGTAATAAACTTTTTTAAATCTGTAATAATGATTTCGGATTTTTTGATGTAATTACATTTCTTTTTAGTTCGTATGGCCCGCCGTTCCTTCTATAGCTACTCATCTCGGTCATTGTCTTTTTTATTGATTCCTCGTCTCAGTCTTTTTCATATGACTTCATCCTCGCAGCCCGAGCCAGTTTTTCCTTCGCCACTGTAATTACATTGTCCGAAGTACATAACATTCGCTATCAAAACACCCCCCCGTATTTATCGACGAAGCCGCGCCGGCGACGCCGAGCCATGGTTCGGCGTGTTCCAGATACGACACTTAATTTACCAACGAAGCGATTTACCGCTGTTTTAGAGCCAATCAAACGATTTTCCGTTCGAAGACCTAATTTTCTCCCGGACAAGCTACGTAGTCTTTCCCAAATTTTACGCGGAACATCGGAGTTTTCTCTTCGCAGTAAACCGGAACCAAAATTGCTTTTTGAATATATTTTCTAATATATTTTTTAATACATTTGTTTATATTTTTTTTATCAATCAAGTCGTCTATCGATTAGGAGGAACAGCTGAATATCATATAATTGAATTGCGAGCTCTCGAGTCTAGAAACGCTATAAATAACGTGCATTTACTTTTCCTCGGTGTTAAATTAACAGGTGAGTTTTACGATGGAAGTTCAATAATTATTGGTATTCGCCGCGGGAGATACGATATTGAAATGCGCTCGCTCGGAACAGAACATTTTCAAAGTGGACATCTTTTTTGTTTTTTTTTTTTACCTATCTCGATCGCCGCCCGGCGCGTCCCAATCGTTAAGCATAAACATATGCAAGCCGAGCAGCGCCGTATAATAATCACCTTCGCATTTTCATCGCGTCCGACCATTTAATTATAATTAACCAGCCGTTCCGTTCCGCGCTCCCGACGCCAGGCCGGTTTTCCAACATCCGCTCTTCAATTCTCATCGTTCCCTATATAGTACAGTGGCCAATTCGCCACGAGCCCGGGGGGGAATCGTAGGCCACGAGGGTGAGCGACGGAGACGCCGCGATTAAATGAATAAAGATAGAAATAGAGCGTGGAGCACGAGTGGAGGAAAACCGGTGTGAGCGTGCCGAACAGGAAGTTCCGCCGTTCGTGACGTGGATAACAATAAAAAATAAAATAAAAAAAAATAAAGAGAGGGAACTCGATGTCTCTTCCCCGCAAGCTGTTCCAGCTCAACCGGCAAAGACATCGCGCGCCGCCGCTCGCCTCGACATCGCGCTTCTACCGCTTTTATTTATTTTCCTCTTTTTTTTTTTTCTTTTTTTTTCCGTTATTAAATCTTCGTTACGGAGACAACTGTTATGAACGGGGATCGAATAAAACGAGAGGATCGAGCGAGAGGGGGATTTTGAGATGAAATGTTTTCGCGCCGTCGAAGCAATTATACATCAAGATCGATCTCGTTGGGCATCAACAGCGATCAAAGATGGCGGCGTTGTCCCTGCCGCTTCAAGACTTTGAAGCACGCGTTGAAAAGAGTCTTTGCGATTTCAGAGGATATCGGTACGAAATACTCTTGTTCTTGTGTGAACATGAAGATTTATGAAGAATTTACACATGTTTACATAATTACGGAAAACGCTTGTTCTTATTAGAACATGAAGATTTATCACGAATTAAAACATATTTACTAAACAATTATAGGTTATGTCGATTGGTTTAGTCTGATAAATTATACATAATGATCACGAATCATCACGAATTAAAACATCTTTACTAAACAATTATAGGTTACTTTGACTGGTTTAGTCGAAGAAATTATACATCAAGATCAATTCTATTGGGTATTAACATGGACCAAAGATGGCGGATTTGTCCCAGCCGTTTTAAGATTTTGAGGCTCGCCTTCGAGAGAGTCTTTACGATTTCAAACTATATCATTGCGAAAAACGCTTCTTCTTATCTGAACATAAAGAATTATCATAGATTAAAACATATAAAAAAAAATAGGTTAAGTTGACTGGTGTAGACGAATCCGCCACATGTCTCGCTGCATGTGATTTGCAAATGCCACACGCATGATTTCACAACATCGCCTCCGCACTCCCTGCACCGAATAGATTATATTTCAATTCCAGATAGACTCCGCAGGAACTCGAGCGGATCCCATGCCTAAAAAATCAGATAGCGCGCAAAAACGTGCCCAATCGATGTACGAAGAAGTCCGGCGCTGGGAACCTTCGCCCCTATCCGGCATGCCCTATCGGGCATCGGATCGTTCTCGGGACCCCACGAGAGTCCTTCGTCGAACATCTAGAAATTCGTCTGAGACGCCTTGTCTCTCGATATCTCACCGAAGCGATCCAACTCTCACGCGTGACTTATCGAGGTACGATCTCCGGTTCGCCATTGGTGTTTATCCGATGGGAATTCGTACACGGAGGATCGGGGCCGGTGTGGATGTTGCGAGCTGTGAGAGGAATCGAATAGATTCCCGATGGTCCCTCCACGACACGGCGAGGTGGTACCATCGAGCCAAGGCCCGACCTATTCGGTGGCACCTGGCACGCGCAAGGTTAACATCTGCGCGTGATCGGCATCTCTCTATCCGACGGCGTGTCAGTGCGGAGACATTCGAGGAAGATTTTCCCCGATGTTCCATCGTGTTCCCGTGCTCTCCCCCGTTGCACAGCCGCCACACAGGGCGCGGCTACCCGGCGACTTTTTCTCTCTTTTTTTCTTTTTTTTTTTGCACATTATTCGTTCGCCGTGAGAACTTAATTCTACCTGTGCAGCATTCTGGGCGGCTGGCGCATGCGCGACGAATGGAAGCATCCGACCCAATTCGGGGGCCAAAGGGATCGGCATTCATCGACGATAGCACGGCGGAATCGATTGAAGAATTCTTCGGGAACCGAAAGTCACTTCCGGCGAGTCCAATAATATTCGAAAAATTGAAGTGGGATCGTTCGGAAATACTTGACAGCGCTGTGACGATTCACACCGCAAATGCCGACGTCGTTTCAATTGCTCAATTTTTTTACTTCGATTATGGATTTTGAACTTCGATTAGGAATTTTGAACTTCGATTATGAATTTTCAACTTCACTTATGAATTTTTAACTGCAATTATGAATTTTCAACTTCAATTATGAATTTTCAACATCAATTATGAATTTTCAACATCAATTATCAATATTTCTATTTCAATTATCAATATTTCTATTTCAATTATCAATTTTTCTCTTTCAATTATCAATTTTTTTTATTTCAATTATCATTTTTCCATTGCAATAATAATTTTTTCAAGATCAATTAACAATTTTTCAATTTCAATTTCAATTATTAATTATTCGATTTCAATCACCAATTTTTCAATGTCAATCGGACTCCCTCGTCGTGGTGTTGTAAGCTGTATTCGTACGTGTACCGATAGACGGATTTTATGGATTCTTCAGCGAGCGACTCAGCAAAACCCAAGATACTTGAAAATTGAAGATGATATCGTTGGTAGAAACACGACAGCGGTGTATCGATTCATGCCGCAAGTGTCGACGTCTTTTTCAATGGGACACCCTCATTCGTGGTGTTGTAAATTTTATTTGTACATGTGCCGATAGAATGGACTCGTTTTCTGCACGTACCAGCAGGAGCTGCAGCAGCGGCAACGGCAGCAATTTTCGCCCTCGTTCCCTCTCGACGCCCAACGAAATGATTTACGATTCAACTTACTCCCTCGAGGGGACAAAGAGGGTAAAGGTGCGCGCTCCTTGTCGTGGCTCCGCGCTGCTACTGGTCCATGGAGGATGCTGATTTATGCACGTGTGTGCGGGGCAGTAAAAGATGTATGCACGAAGAATCGGAGGCGAAAGAGGGTGGAAGCGGTTCGACGACCAGGCGATGTACCGATGCGTAACTGGAGTCCATTCGATTTCTGTGTCTCCGGAGCTTCAAAGAAAAAAAAGAAAAAAATCACTCAAGCGATTTGTAAATCGAGACCGTCGTTGAGTCGATGATGAATCCGTTTTACCGCTCGATTGAACTTCAATATGGAGAATTATTATTATTATTATTATTATTAATATTGTAAGGACCGAGCGAATGAATAACGCGCGTATTTGGTTTTGGAGCGGATATGGTTAACAACGATAAACGTTAATTATGCCGATCGCGTAATGTCACACGTCTCAGTCTAGACTGTTCTATGCGATGATCGATCTTCGATCGAACGTCCGTTCGCTCGTCTCTCGTCAAACCTAACTAATATCGTTTGGATTAACGAATAGTCAGCTACATATTTGATACAATATATTTACAGAAAGGACGTATCAACTTTTATAATCTGCTTTATAAAATATAGATCTGATGTCACGTGGACATATGCGAGTCGAGTCTGTTTTTAAACTGGTTTATCGGTTAAGAATGGGAATGAAAGGATATAATTTGGAATAATTTAAAAAACAAAATAATAAAGAAAGTATGAAAAAATGGAAATTTACGAATGCTGCGCTTCGAAGAGTTCATCTCAGAACGTAAATAAAAAAATTCATTCGGAATGCAGTAAGGTAATGTGTACGAATAAAACTTCGAGGATAACGCCGTTTCCTTGATCAATCGTTGATCCTCGCTGCTGCTGGTCCATGCAGAATGCTGATTTATGCACGCGTGTGCGGGCCAGTAAAAAATGCATGCACGACGAATCGGAGGCGAATGAGGGTGGAAGCGGTTCGACGAGCAGAAAACATACCGACGCGTAACTGTGGTCCATACAATTTCTGTTTCTCCGGGGCGTAAAAGAAGAAAAAAATCATTGAAGTGATTCGTGAATCGAGACCGACGATGAACCCGTTTAACTGCACCGAAAAGACTCGCGTGCACTCCAATATTGAGAACGAAAGATAAAAATGATAGAGAATGATATAATAAAAAATAAATAAACCAAAAAAATAAGCAAAATAAAAAATAAATAAAATGAAAAAGAAAGCATCCACGAATGAAAATTCTGCTTCGAAGAGTTCATCTCGCAAAGGGTAAAAAAAAATTTATTCGGAACGTAGTAAGGTAATGTGTACGCATAAAACTTTGAGGACGAGGTCGGTTTCTTGATCATTCGTCCGCTCCTTTTACAGCGGAGCGTCCGTACAGTCCGTATATTTATATCGATCTCTTTGACAGACAATAAGCATCCAAATAAAAAAAAATAAAAATAAGCGAAATAAAAAATTAACAAAATAAAATAGAAAGTATCAAGAAATGAAAGTTCAAGAATTGCCCTTCGAAGAGTTCATCTCGCGAAGCGTAAAAAAATTTCATTCGTAACGCTGTAGGGTAATGTGTACGCATAAAACTTTGAGGATGAGGTCGGTTTCTTGATCATCCGTCCGCTCCTTTTACAGCGGAGCGTCCGTACAGTCCGTATATTTATATCGATCTGTTTGACAGACAATAAGCATCCAAATAAAAAAAAATAAAAATAAGCGAAATAAAAAATTATCAAAATAAAATAGAAAGTATCAAGGAATGACAGTTCACGAATTGCCCTTCGAAGAGTTCATCTCGCGAAGCGTAAAAAAATTTCATTCGGAACGCTGTAAGGTAATGTGTACGCATAAAACTTTGAGGATGAGGTCGGTTTCTTGATCAATCGTCCGCTCCTTTTACAGCGGAGCGTCCGTACAGTCCGTATATTTACATCGATCTCTTTGATAGACAATAAGCATTCAAATAAAAAAAGCGGAATAAAAAAATAAAAAAATTAAATAGAAAGTATCGAGGAATGAAAGTTCAAGAATTGCCCTTCGAAGAGTTCATCTCGCGAAGCGTAAAAAAATTTCATTCGGAACGCAGTGAGGTAATGTGTGCGAATAAAACTTTGAGGATGAGGTCGGTTTCTTGATCATCCGTCCGCTCCTTTTACAGCGGAGCGTTCGTACAGTCCGTATCTCTATATCAATGTCTTTGATAGACAATAAGCGTGCCGGGATGGAAAGTAATATCGATTCCCGAGTATCGCGTCTGTATATCGATGTGTGATATATGAAGCTATAAAACGAGTATACGAGAGCGTATGAAAAACCACGACGAACAAAATACTGTGCGTCGTAGAGAGGAGGAAGCTGAGAAATGAGGGCCACCTGCAACGCTCGCATTCGAATCCAATCGTGATACAGTTTCTTGCTGCAAAAAACGACAGTACGCTTCTGCGAAGACCCGGTGGGTGGTATTGTCTTCCTTTGAAGAGAGGCTGGCCTTCCAGTCAATATATTCCTGGCGGATCTCGATGTAAAGGAGTTTCAAGATCGCTACGGATATCGCCGGTCAGATATGAAACCGTTTGATCCGAACAGGATGATATCATTTGTTAGCGGAGAACGGCTCGGAAAAAGCGGCACGACACAGCATATATGCATATATCTGGAGCACGAAAAAACGTAGGGGAGGGCGGGAAAAAAGAGACAGTGGGGCAAAACGGGACGTCCCAAAACTATTGGAAATCCGCGTTTCTAGAAACGTTTTTGAAAAAGGAGTTTTCCTATAATTGTAGGCCGTGCTATTTTGCCCCGCTTTCCCGTACAGTCGACAAATGTGTGTGAACATATGTACATTAAAAATAAGTCATTTTTTTGCGCGAAAATATATATATTTTAGATATTCGCTTGAATATATACGTAGCACATATCTCGTAATATATGATGTGTGTGACAAACATATATGAGTATATGGGCATTAAAAATAAGTACTTTTTTTGGGTGACAATATATATACACATTTTCTTAATTTGCTCGAATATATCCGCAACATACATTTCATAATATATGAATTATAAAAAAAAATGCCGTGAAAAAAATATATTTAATAAATGCGAAAGGAAGAATGCTTCTGGGAAGCCCCGATGGGTGGTATTGTTTTTCTTTAAAGAGAGGCAGTCAATATTGCTCGTGAATTTCGATATAAAGAAGTACCAATATTGCTGCGGATATCGCCGATCTGATATGAAGCCCTTTGATACGGACAGAATAATATAATATATTAGCGGAGAACAGCTCGGGATGTTATTCAATTCCCTTTTACAATGTCCAAGCTTCTACAGGACTCACGATAGATCCATTTCATTTTTACTGATCGATGAAACACAGCTAAAAAAAAAACGTTACAACAAAACGTACGTATACGTAGAGCCGCACGAAATAAAATATATCTTCCAAACACATATGAAAATATGAGCACTAAAAATAAATAATCTTCTTTCCCGAAAAGCTCTTTTTATTTCAAAATATAAAAATATGAATTTATTTACTTAATACATGAAAAATAAATTTCACATTTTCGCAAACAAGTGTTTTTTTTTCCATGTGGCTATGCATGTGCCTGCGTGGACCTTGGTATGAAAATTCTTGCGAAAAATTTCGTGCCTTCCTATTTGCGTGATGACTGGCGCCGAAAAGAGAGGAGGCAGTCGCGGGCTCGTTCGGCAACGAGGAAAAAGGAAGAAAGAAATTGAGCTTTTATATAACTCGTGTAGCGCGTGGAAAGGGAGGCTCGATGGTACGATCAAAGGCTCGGTTCGAGGTCTGGATATTATATTCGTTTTCGCGGAACACGAGACGTGGCCCTTTGCAGTCTCGTATAGCGCATTACCGGTACCGCGTTTCGCGACCCCGCGGTTCTCTCGTACGCGGCATTACGAGGAGTAATAGCGATTTCAGGAAGCTCTTACGATTACGAGCTACCGGTGCGTCTGCTCCGGGCTGGCGTACGTGCCGTGCTCGCCGGTACGCGCGTTTCGCTCCCGAGGAATCGTCGGTGGAAAAAGGAGAGCCGAGAGCCGCGGGCCTCGGCGGAGCGGAGCAACTCCATTAGAGGGCTCGCGAACGGGCCCTCCGCCGGCAAACGTCGGGCTGTTGCGCCGCCGTGCCTCCCCGCCACCTCGTTTCTCGATGCCCCTTTACGAATCCAATTTCACGGCTGCTGTTCGGTATCGCCCGATACCGCTGCCGGGATCCGGCGAGATAACCCAGGTGAGATTGGACCGTCGACACGGCAACGGGACAGCATCGGGAGGCTCGTGTGCGAGACGGGCGCTCAAGCCGGTGCCCGCCCGACTCCGGCCCCGAGTCGAAGCCAACATATCGGCTGGAGGAAAAATTTTATCTGTGGGCGGAAAAATAAAACAAGGACTCTGAGGTCATTTCCGGTTTGGAAATCTCACTTTTAAACGAGAAGTGACCTCGCGAGAATTTGTTTTTCGACTCCGTTGTGAGGTCACTTCCGGTCGAATGATGAGACTTTCAAACCGGAAGTGACGTATTTCCGGTGTTGTGTCACTTGAGGTCGAAAAGTTAGATTTTCAAACAGGAAGTGAGATTTTCCCTTGTGATATCATTTCGGGTTTGGAAGTAAGTTTTTCGAACCGGAAGTAACGTAGGGGAGAGCGGGGCAAAATGGGACAGTGGGGCAGAACGGGACGGTGGGGGGAAAATTTAGTTGGCTAATCATTTTTGGATGCCCCATTTTGTCCTACCGATGCGTCCGGATTTTCAACTCCGTTTTGCCCCACTCACCACCACCGCCAGCATACAAAAGTTATTAGACAATTGCGTTTTGTCAGATTATCCCGTTTTGCCCCATTGTTCCATCTTGCCCCGCTCTCCCCCATTATCGGTATGAGGTCGCACTTTTGATCGATAAATTTGATTTTCAAACCGGACATGCCATTCCCCGTTAAACATCACTTCCGGTTCGAAAGTCAGGTTTTCAAACCGTAAGTGACATTTTCCCATATGACATCACATCCGGTTTGAAAGTGAAATTTTCAAACCGGAAGTGACATTTTTCCTTATAACATAACTTCCGATTTCAAAGTCAGACTTCCAAACCAGAAGTGACGTATTTCCGGTAGGTCACTTCCTGTCGAAAAATTAGATTTCCAAACCGGAAGTGGCATTACAGACAAAATTAATAATTTTTATCCACCAAGCAGTGGCGTAGTGACATAAACCAGTGCTTATCAGTGCTCGGAATAGCCGTCGGCTTTGCTCTGGCTACCTGCGTCGGCCGGAGTAGGGCCCGATACGGCGTTTTGGCGTACGGCGACCAGTGCGAAGAAAAGAACATCTAATGAATCTCACGCCCGGTACACCCGAACCGCGCCATCCCGTCCGCCTCCTCTCGAGAAACCGGGCTGAAAAGCCAAGAGTCTCGAGGAGCGTTTAATATTCGTTCCTCGCCACCCGCCGAGTGGAAATGAACGGACCAAGACGAGAGAAGGCAAAAACTAAAATGAATAGCCACGGCGTCGGTTATAGCGATGTAACGGCCGAGAGTGAAACAGCAACGTGAAAGACATTGGCCCGATACACGGCCGGTGCTGGGCCCGGCGGGCATTAAATTTCAGAGTTGAGGCCGTATCTCGAATAATCTCGTATTTAGATTCTTCGGTAGCGATAAAAAAAAAAAAAAAAAAAAATACTCAAGTTTCCCCTGGCGAGGCTGACCCGTAGCGAAGTTATGCGGCGAACGTGCCTGCCTCGCTCGTGTGTGCTTCTGACGTCGAGCCGGAGCTGCCACGCACCGTGCGCGCCCGGAGAATTGTCCGGGCCGACACCTGGCGAGGTTTTCCGCGTGTCTCTCCGTTCCCCCATCTCACATTCGGCTGTGGTTTTGTAACGAGCGGCGGCACATTCGTGGAATATCTACGAATGAAACGGAGAAAAATAAATTTAAAAAACACCTATCTGTAGGTAATCTTTGAACGGAATATCAAACGAATCAAACCCATGAGGATTTAAGAGACACGGGAAAAAAAAGAAAAAAATATCCCACGAAAAATTTATGTCTTCGTGTAATTTTCGTGCGGACGTGCGGCGACGTGTGTCGAGGAGATTGAGAATAAGGAAAAAAAAAATAGACATTTTTGGGCGGAGATGCGCAAAGAAGAGGTTGAGATGATTGTCATTGGCGAGGTTTTCCGCGCGTCTCTCCGTTCCCCTATCTCACATTCGGCTGTGGTTTTGTAACGAGCGGCGGCACATTCGTGGAATATCTACGAATGAAACGGAGAAAAATAAATTTAAAAAACACCTATCTGTAGGTAATCTTTGAACGGAATATCAAACGAATCAAACCCATGAGGATTTAAGAGACACGGGAAAAAAAGAAAAAGATATCCCACGAAAAATTGATGTCTTCGTGTAATTTTCGTGAGGACGTGCGGCGACGTGTGTCGAGGAGATTGAGAATAAGGAAAAAAAAATAGACATTTTTGGGCGGAGATGCGCAAAGAAGAGGTTGACATAATCGTCATTGGCGAGGTTTTCCGCGTGTCTCTCCGTTCCCCCATCTCACATTCGGCTGTGGTTTTGTAACGAGCGGCGGCACATTCGTGGAATATCTACGAAGGAAACGGAGAAAAATAAATTTAAAAAACACCTATCTGTAGGTAATCTTTGAACGGAATATCAAACGAATCAAACCCATGAGGATTTAAGAGACACGGGAAAAAAAAGAAAAAAATATCCCACGAAAAATTGATGTCTTCGTGTAATTTTCGAGCGGACGTGCGGCGACGTGTGTCGAGGAGATTGAGAATAAGGAAATAAAAATAGAAATTTTTGGGCGGAGATGCGCAAAGAAGAGGTTGAGATGATTGTCATTGGCGAGGTTTTCCGCGCGTCTCTATTTCCAGATCTTCTATTCGGTTGTGGTTTTGTTAACGAACGGCGGCAAGCACTTTCGTGAAATATTTACGGAGGAAACTGACAAAAATTAAAAAATTATTAAAAACCCCTATTTGTAGAAAATTTTTGAACGGAATATCAAACGAATCAAACACATCAGGATTTGACACGGGAAAAAAAAGAAAACAAAAATCCCACGAAAAATTGATGTCTTCGTGTAATTTTCGTGAGGACGTGCGGCGCCGTAAGTCGAGGAGATTGAGAGTAAGAAAATAAAAAATAGAAATGTAAGCGCGGAGATGCGCGAAGAGGAGGTTGACATGATTATCATTGGCGAGCTTTTCCGCGTGTCTCTATTTTCACATCTCATATTCCGTTGCGGTTTTGTAACGAGCTGCGGCAACAAGTACTTCCGTGAAATATTTATGGAGGAAATGGACAAAATAAAAAAAAAAAATAAGAAACAGCTATCTGTAGGAAATTCTTGAACGGAATATCAAACGAATCAAACCCATCAGGATTTAAGAGACACGGGAAAAAAATAAAACAAATATCCCACGAAACATCGATGTCTTCGTGTAATTATCGTGAGGATGTACGGCGCCGTGTGTCGAGGAGATTGAGAATAAGAAAATTAAAATAGAAATGTTAGCGCGGAGATGCGCGAAGAACAGGTTGACATGATTATCATTGGCGAGCTCTTCCGCGTGTCTATTTCTCTATCTTATATTCGGTTGGGGTTTTGTAACGAGCTGCGGCGGCAAGCACTTTCGTGGAATATTTATGGAGGAAACGGACAAAAATTAAAAAAAAAAAAAAAAAAACCTATCTGTAGGAAATCTTTGAACGGAATATCAAACGAATCAAACCCATAAGGATTTAAGAGACGGGGAAAAAAAAAAAAAAAATATCCCACGAAACATTGATGTCTCCGTGTATTTTTTGTGAGGACGTGCAGCGCCGTAAGTCGAGAAGATTGAGAATAAGAAAATAAAAATAGAAATGTTAGCACGGAGATGCGCCAAGCGGACGTGGTATTAAACTTAACACATTCTGCTGGAAAAACACGGTATCGTATGTTACATAGTAGAGAGCGGATTTTCATCTGGTATGATTTCTGCACTCACTTCGCTCGGACAACAAACGTCACACGGAGTGAAAATCACGCAATTCGCTCCCTTGCCGCAGAATAAACTATTTTATATCTGTTATTGTACGCCTAATCTACTTGCTCTTGGACACACATCTAAAGGTCTTTTTTTTATGTGCATAAAAAAAAAACAAAAAAAATTCTCACCAATTTCATTTCTTAGCCCAAGACTGCAACCTTCCATGATCGACTGGAGGGGCCTCGCTCTGCCCTGCACTCGAACTTAAAAAAAAAAGAACAGAAATTGTGCAGGAATATTATCCGATAATTCCGATTGACAAAAGCACCGTCTTACAATTTTAGTAAAAAAAAAAAAAAAAAAAATCACGTTCGGTACAATTTCTATGAACATCTGTACCTCTTTGCTCTTTTTTTATGTGCATAAAAAAAAATTCTAACCAATTTCATTTCTTAGCCCAAGACTGCAACCTTCCATGATCGATTGGAGGGGCCTCGCTCTGCCCTGCACTCGAACTTAAAAAAAAAGAACAGAAATTGTGCAGGAATATTATCCGATAATTCCGATTGACAAAAGTACCGTCTTACAATTTTAGTAAAAAAAAAAAAAAAAAAAAAAAAAAAAAAAAAAATCGGTACAATTTCTATGAAAATGTGAAGCCGAAGCCCTGTCGTATTATGCTCCGAACACCGAGCCGCACCGAATTATGCTGGTGCATTCTTCGAACGCGTCCTGGAGATTACAGCGAGACGACACGCACACGAGATGATGGTAACCGTGTCAAACTCCACCTTTTTTTTTTTTTTTCTCGAAGTATAATTGGTGGTCCCGAAGGCCCGATAGGGGACGAGTGTGCCGGGATATCGCGTGACAACAGGTTCACTCGGTTACCATAACCGGTCGAAAGAAACATTCTGTGCGCGAACCCCGGTCGCCTCCCTTGATCGTCGGAGCTTTCGCTACCGGTTTTGGGTATCAGCCTCGGGTTCGCCTCCTCTTGTTCATCTAAAAATCTTAAGAATAAGGATCTCGATTCGGCTGATGGCCGGCATAATCGCGCATCCGCCGAGCCGGCATCGTCCGCATTCTCATATTCCACTCATTCAACCTTTTCGCTGGTTGCACATTTCATACCGCCGTATCCTGTACAACGATCCGCATCACTCGAGATGCCCTCACGAATAATAATCGTGTCAACCTCCCCTTCGTGCATCTCCGCGCTTAAGATTTTTATTTTTATTTTTTATTTTTTGTTCCTCATCTCGACGAAGTACGGAGCCTCACGTCCTGACGAAAATTAGAGGAGGACATCGATGCTCCGTGGGGAATTTTTTTTTCCCGTGTCTCTTAAATCTTCGTGGGCTCAATTCGTTTGATATTCTGTTCAAAGATTTCCTACACGCTGAGAAGAGGACCTCGGAAAACTACCAAGTAGGGAAGAGCGGGGCAAAATGGGACGATGGGGCAAAATGGGACTGCGGAAAAATGCAATTTTCCAATCATTTTTGGATGCGAGAGTGGGGCAAGACGGTGCTCCAATAATGATCGGAATATTGAGTTTCGTTAGAGAAACAGAAAAATAGTTCTGTTTCTCTAACAACATGTCGATCGTTAATAATTTATTGTTGGGGTAGCAAAAATATTTGGCTGCTACAGCAAAATATTTCGTTGCCACAGCAAAATATTTTGTTGTCCCTATAACTAGGTAAATCACTTATGGTAACAGAATTCTTGTTGTCCCAACAATTTTTTTTCTCCGTGTATGTTCGTCGAGTATCGACTTTTTTCGATTTCGTTAAAGTAACCACATTTCTTGTGCGGCAAAATCTCCATATTCGCCAATGACCATTCCCCGGGCGTAACAAGCTTCCGTGGGCTTTTACAAGCTCTACTACTCCCTAGGGAGTAATAAGACAAACTGCGCATGCGCCCAAATTAATAACGATAAAGGGGCCAATAATAGGCAATTTTACGCCCGCTTTGCACGCAACGAGAATCGTTATTTCAGAGACTCGGAAAAAAATGTTTTATTACATTTAAAGGCTTTTATTGCAAACTTGAACACAGTAGATTTTTAGCACGGTGCTCGAGCGAGCGTCACGAGTACTTCGGCAAGTAAAAAAAAAAAAAAAAAAAAAAATCCTCACCAAAATCTTGGGCTCGAGATGACAATGGCTGTACCGTGTCGCCCGCCGGGCGGTAACGAATTCCATGGGAGTTGTTTGTTGCCGAATGGGCGAGATGCCGAAAGATTAAGTATGAAAAGAACAGTCGGGCGAGTCGACGACCGCGGGAGGCTGCTCGGGAAGCCATCGTCAAGGACCCTTTCGGCTTTGTGGCTTCTCGTCCACGGGACATTTAGAATGGATGATGGAATGAGAAGAAAAAAAAAAAAAGAAGTACTCAAGCGCTCTAATCACCTCCTCGTTGATTATGCGGTCATGCGTTGCGCGCGGCGGTTGCACAAGAGATGACGAACGCGACGCGGAACGGAACCACCCCCCGGGGTCGTCGAAAAATAGTGGAAAAACAGGACCCTTAAGGGAAACGATGGTTAATTCGGATAGTACTAATTCCGGGTCTATGATTCCTCATACAAGACACACTCGACGGGCTCTCGCGACTTGATAATACCATTGTGCCAAGATTTTGTCCATCGAACCGTGCGACACCGAGGAGCTTGTTAAAATTCTGGCCATAAGGCCGCTGCACTTTGTATGCGGTTTTTTATTTCCAGTTGCGCGCTTTACACATGCCTCTGGATTTTTTTTTAAGTTTCAGCCGCGCGGAGCCTTGAACTCTCGGGAATCCGGGGTCACGGAGGCTTTTGTATTCATAGTTATTCAAAATAAATATCGGACCTGCCTTCGGAGGGTGGCTCGGAGTATCCCGGGTAAAAACTACTTGACTGTGTTTTGTATTTTTCTTTTCTTTTTTTTTTGGTTTTCTTTGTCGATCCCTCAATTTCTCGGACATTTATTCGATATTCGTTCAACATTTGTAAATCTTGGGCGTCTAAATTGTCGATACTTGTACGTTTTTCAAGGCCCGAGTAAAACTGTCTTGAGTCCTTTTATTTGGTTTTGTTTTCCTTTTTCAACCGTTTAGACACTTGCACATTTACACATTTACACATTTACACATTTACACATTTACACATTTACACATTTGCGCATTTGCACATTTACACATTTGCGCATTTGCACATTTGCACATTTACACATTTACACATTTACACATTTACACATTTACACATTTACACATTTACACATTTACACATTTACACATTTACACATTTACACATTTACACATTTACACATTTACACATTTACACATTTACACATTTACACATTTACACATTTACACATTTACACATTTACACATTTACACATTTACACATTTACACATTTACACATTTACACATTTACACATTTACACATTTACACATTTACACATTTACACATTTACACATTTACACATTTACACATTTACACATTTACACATTTACACATTTACACATTTACACATTTACACATTTACACATTTACACATTTACACATTTACACATTTACACATTTACACATTTACACATTTACACATTTACACATTTTCACATTTACACATTTACACATTTACGACGGTGACATGGTCGATGTACTTGTATGTCTTCACTCCGCAAACAGACACAAAGTATCCCATGTAAAACTACTTGACTGCTTTTATTTGTTCCTATTTTCCTTCCTTACCACTCAAAACAATATCTCACACATTTATTCGCCATTCGTTCGACATTTAAAAACCTTCGACAGCGAAATGGTCGATACTTGTATATTTTTCACTCCGCAAACCAGGCACAAAGACAAAGATCGTGCGGGATTCTGTCCAGACCGGCAGAGTCACCGAAGGATCTCGAGTGCCATGCACGTTGTCGAGGACCCTCGAAACGTACGCGCGTCCTCTCGAGGGTTCGTACCGGCCTCGACCCATCTCAAACGATCGATTCCCACGAGAAAGTTTAAACCGGTCCTCGGCGAACGAAGTCTTTCACGAATTCATATTTTACTCCGCCTCTCCGCTTCGCTCGTCTTTCAACGAGCTTCGTGTTACTTCGCTCTCCGTTCTGTTTCCATTCACGACAAATGCAGCATGAAATCCGCCATGTGTCGCGGCCCACTCGGCATACGCGCGACACAATGCTCGATGTGTCGATTTTTTTTTTTTTAATCCTTTGAGTATCGAACACCGACTCGCACAGTTTATAAATTGAGTCCTCATCCTGGAGGATTATACCGCTATTGCTGAATCTGTGTACCGCCGTGGAGAACGGTTGCCACCGTTGCGGATGCAGCTCGAACGACAGCCGGGAGCGCCGAGGCAAGAGAGAAATATTTGTAAACCGGACAATATTTTTTTTTTGTTAAATTAACATGGAAAGAATTGTGGATGTTTGTGGACGAGAAGCGTTGGTGCCGATTTTACTGTGTAGAAGCAAATTTTTACTTACTACAATAATTTCACGCAGAAAAATAATTTATTTGACGGGCGCCGCACAAATAAATGTTCATTTGGTTTAAATAAAAATTTATTTGGTTTAAATAGATATTTATTTGGTTTAAATAAATATTTATTTGGTTTAAATAAATATTTACTATTTGGTTTAAATAAATATTTACTATTTGGTTTAAATAAATATTTAATTTAATGAATTAAAATATGTATTTAATCCGAATAAATATTTGTTTGCATGTGCCCGTCACATAAATTATTTTTCTGGGTGTTATTAATACAGCGAATAAAGTCGCCGGAACTGCTGGGGTCGCCCACTTGACGATTTACCGACTGACGCGAGATGAGAGGTTTTTTTGCGCCGACAACATTCCGTTGCCAGTAAGTGCGATCATGGTTGCTTGGACGAGTCGTTCGGAAATCGTTGTATCGATGTGCTTTTGCATTTTACGCGCAAATTTTTCAACCGGAACTATATCGCTACAATCGCAAGTTTTTCGCGGCCCACTCGGCATACGCGTGACCCGATGCTCGATGTGTCGATTATGTATTTTTTTTTTTTTTTAATCCTTTGAGTATCGAACACCGACCCGCACAGTTTATAAATTGAGTCCTCATCCCGGAGGATTATACCGCTATTGCTGGATCTGTATACCACCGTGGAGAATGGTTGCCACCGTTGCGGATGCAGCTCGAACGACAGCCGGGAGCGCCGAGGCAAGAGAGAAATATTTGCAAACCGGACAAGATTTTTTTTGTTAAATTAACATAAAAAGAATTGTGGAAGTTTGTGGACGAGAAGCGTGGGTACCGATTTTACTGCAAATTTTTTCTTACTACAATAATTTCACGCAGAAAAATAATTTATTTGCCGGGCGCCACGCAAATAAATATTCATTCGGTTTGAATAAATATTTATTTTAATTAATTACAATATGTATTTACACCAAATAAATATTTGTTTGCAGGTGCCCGTCAAATAAATTATTTTTTCTCGGTGTTATTAATACAGCGAATAAAGTCGCCGGAACTGCTGGGGTCACTCGGCATACGCGCGACCCAATGCTCGATGTGTCGGTTATGTTTTTTTTTTTTTTTTTTTTTTTTTTTTTTATCCTTTGAGTATCGAACACCGACTCGCACAGTTTATAAATTGAGTCCTCATCCCGGAGGATTATACCGCTATTGCTGGATCTGTATACCACCGTGGAGAATGGTTGCCACCGTTGCTGATGCAGCTCGAACGGTAGCCGAGGGCGCCGAGGCAAGAGAGAAATATTTGTAAACCGGACAAGATTTTTTTTTGTTAAATTAACGTGAAAAGAATTGTGGACGTTTGTGGACGAGAAGCGTGGATACCGATTTTACTGCAAATTTTTTCTTACTACAATAATTTCACGCAGAAAAATAATTTATTTGCCGGGCGCCACGCAAATAACTATTCATTCGGTCGATTTACCGACTGACGCGAGATGAAACTTTTTTTGCGCAGACAACATTCCGTTGCCAGTAAGTGCGATCATGGTTTCTTGGACGAGTCGTTCGGAAATCGTTGTATCGATGTGCTTTTTTCAATTGACATTTTTCAACCGGAACTATATCGCTATAATCGCAAGTTTTTCGCGGCCCACTCGGCATTCGCGCGACCCAATGCTCGATGTGTCGGTTATGTTTTTTTTTTTTTTTTTTTTTTTTTATCCTTTGAGTATCGAACACCGAGTCGCACAGTTTATAAATTGAGTCCTCATCCCGGAGGATTATACCGCTATTGCTGGATCTGTATACCACCGTGGAGAATGGTTGCCACCGTTGCTGATGCAGCTCGAACGGTAGCCGAGGGCGCCGAGGCAAGAGAGCCTTTCGGTTGTCGAGCCGCCGCTGTACACAAGAGCCGGTAGATGGGAAATCTCTGTTCGCTGACTGCGCGTGCCTCCATTACGGTATCCTTCGAGGATTATTCCACCTCGTGGCACCGACAATTGCTCCTTCCAGGCTCTTGATCGCCGGATAGCGAATACAGCCGCCGAAACCGCCGGCATCGCCCGCTCGAGGATTTAGCGGCTGATGCGAGATGAGAGTTTTTTCTTTTTTTTTTTTTTTTTTTTTTTTTAAGGAGACAAGATTCGGTTGCCAGGAGTGCGGTCATGGATTCTTAGAGGAGTCGATCGGAAACTGTTTGATTTACAACTATATTGTCAGGGCCGCAAGTTTTTCACCATGGCAACAAATCGTTTCGCTTTACGCAGTAAAAAATACTTGGACATTCAAGTTACTTTTTTGTGCAGAAATTTCCACAATTATTTTGATGTTGAGTTTACAAAAAATATTTTAGAAGAAAAATTGTTAAATGAACAGAATTTTTTTTTAAAGGGACAGACATTTTTGTTAAATGAATAGATTTTTGTTGAATGAACAGACATTTCTGTAAACCGGATAAGATTTTTTTTGTCAAATTAACATGTAAAGAATTGTGGACATTTGTAGGCGAGAAACGTCGGTAGCGATTTTACTGTGTAGAAGCAAATTTTTCTTGCCGCGGCAACGATAAATTATTAATACAGCGAATAAAGTCGCCGGAAACGTCGGAGTCGCCCGCTCGACGATTTACCGACTGACGCGAGATGAGACTTTTTCTTGCGCCGACAACATTCCGTTGCCAGGAAGTGCGATCATGGTTTCTTGGCCGAGTCGTTCGGAAATCGTTGTGCCGATGTGCTTTTGCATTTTGCGAGCAAATTTTTCAGCGAAAACTGCATCGCTATAATCGCAAGTTTATCACGTCAGCAGCAAATCGTTTCCACGCAGAATAAATTATTAACGATCGACATTTCGTTGGAATAACAAAATCATTTTTCTCTGAGAATTTCGCTATCCGGCTGTTCTACTCGGAAAAGTACTGCGATAAAAGGAAACGCAGTGAAAGTAAAAAATGGCCGGGCACAGAGACTCATTATAAAAAACGATAAGTGAGTGCTCCATTGACCTGCCTTGCTCCCGAGTTAAAGAACAGACACTGACATGCGATAAGGCGATGACCGGTCGTGTCCACCGATTAAAAGTCTCTTCGCTGAAAGCGAATCCGACATCCGCGTTCCATTTCGCTCCCTCGTTCGCCAGCATCCGATTCAGTCCGAGACAAACCTAGGAAAATCTGAGCGACCCAAATCGAACCCAAATTCGCGATCGGCTCGTTCGCGAATTGCAAACCTCCAACGGCGTCTTTTTCGCCTCTACGCATCAACGTTTGCCTGTTATTTATCACCCGACCTGGCAACGAATTTTATTTCGAGCTCAGTGAGCCAGACTGTAAAAAAAAATTCTTATGACATTTAACGTAATAGTATTGGAATTTTTAATGCTTAAACTGATATATTACATTTAATGTAGAATTGTGATAAAAAAAGTTAACGTAATGTCTATCAAAAACTTGAACATTACCTTCTTTTAATAATTCACTTTAAATTCACTGTAAAATTTCATTGATTTTTAATCACAATTGTATGTGATCAAAAATGAATTTACCAGAAAATAATAATTTTCATTAATAAAAGTTATGTTTCCGGGAGATTTGTTACGCAATTAATTTTTTCGTCAATTCGTTAATAACATTTTTGAATGACTATTATGCAAAATTAATCTTTTCGGCATCTCTAATAAGTTTAATTTTTTTCATATTTTTATACCATCGAGAAGTGTTTCCAATTCCCTCTCTCAATTCTCTGAACCTTACGCGAAATCAACACCATTCGCGAGGACCACCTTAAGTACTTCCGTCGATTCTATGCTGATCGGTTACCCGGACGTTCTGCGCATGCGCCTCAGCGACGCGGTATCGGTCTTCCCCGTTCCCGAACTCACCGTGGGTACAGACGTAAATTTTTCCGTCACGGTTTATGGTATTCCGAGGGGACACGAACCCGGCGACACAAACTCGGAATCCACAACGTGTGCCAGCCACTCGTGCAGTCACGGAAAGACCGCACGCGCGCACGCACACTTGAGGACTCAATAAACGTGTAGTCCACCGACTCGCTGTGTCACTGCAACGAGTGGAATTCAAGAACTCGCTCGCCTCGTATTCTATTTTAATCGCTCGGGGTGGTGGAGAAGGGGGGGGGGAACGAAGGGGGGAGGGGGGGGGGGGTTTAGAAACTAAAGTAGAAAGAGCGGTGAGAATCCTGAGATTCCGAAATAAAAGGATCGAGGGTAAAATGTCACCGGAGCAACGCTCGAGGTTAATTTGCCAGTTTTAACTCGCATTCCAGCCAACGAGTTTATTATTCCCTGTGTACGAGCTCTCCCGGTTTCTCTTCCTCACCGTTAACTTGATACATTATCCGGCCAATTAGAGTCACTCGTCGAATCGCAATAAAACACGACCCCTGTCTGAAGCTTGTTTACGGTAGATCGCATTTACTTTGGATAATGTATACGAGCGGTGTAGATTAACGTGGAAGCCGACGAATTCGCGCGGTATCAACTGTTTTATGGCATGCTGCGCAGCCCCGAAGCGATCTACGGAGTGGATCGGGATCGAAGGAGCGGATTCCTGGGTCATCGATCGTATTTACTTTGCATAATGTACGTGCGGTGTAGATTAATGTGGAAGCCCATTAATTTTACGTTGTGTAGACTGTTTTATCGCCTGCTGCGCAGCTACAAAGCGATCTGCGGAGTGGTTCGGGATCGAAGGAGCGAATGCCTAGATCATCGATCGCATTTACTTTGGATAATGTATGCGCGGTGTAGATTAACGTGGAAGTCCACGAATTTGCGCGGTATCGACGGTTTAAGCGCATGCTGCGCAGCTCCAACGCGATCTACGGAGTGGATCGAGATTGAAGGAGCGGCTGCCTAGATCATCGATCACATTTACTTTGGACAATGTATGCGCGGTGTAGATTAACGTAGAAGTCCACGTATTTGCATGGTGTAAAGTGTTTAAGCGCATCCTGCGCATACTGCGCATGCTGCGCAGCTCCAGCGCGATCTACGGAGTGGATCGAGATTGAAGGAGCGAATGCCTAGATCATCGATCGCATTTACTTTGGATAATGTATGCGCGGTGTAGATTAACGTGGAAGTCCACGAATTTGCGCGGTATCGACGGTTTAAGCGCATGCTGCGCAGATCCAACGCGATCTACGGAGTGGATCGAGATTGAAGGAGCGCCCGCCTAGATCATCGATCGCATTTACTTTGGACAATGTATGCGCGGTGTAGATTAACGTAGAAGTCCACGTATTTGCATAGTGTAAAGTGTTTAAGCGCATGCTGCGCATACTGCGCATGCTGCGCAGCTCCAGCGCGATCTACGGAGTGGATCGAGATTGAAGGAGCGGCTGCCTAGATCATCGATCACATTTACTTTGGACAATGTATGCGCGGTGTAGATTAACGTAGAAGTCCACGTATTTGCATGGTGTAAAGTGTTTAAGCGCATGCTGCGCATACTGCGCATGCTGCGCAGCTCCAGCGCGATCTACGGAGTGGATCGAGATTGAAGGAGCGGCTGCCTAGATCATCGATCGTATTTACTTTGGACTATGTACGCGCGGTGTAGATTAACGTAGAAGCCCACGAATTTGCATGGTATCAAATGTCTAAAGTATGTTGCGCAGCTCCAAAGCGATCTACGGAGTGGATCTTGATCGAAGGAGCAGATACCTAGATCATCGATCGTATTTACTTTGCATAATGTACGTACGGTGTAGATTAATATGGAAGCCCATGAATTTTCCGTTGTATAGACTGTTTTATCGCTTGCTGCGCAGCTCTAAAGTGATCTACGGAGTGGATCGGGATCGAAGGAGCAGATGCTTAGATCATCGATCGCATTTACTTTGGATAATGAATGCGTAGTGTAGATTAACGTGGAAATCCGCGAAATCGCATGATATCAAACTGTTCAAGCGCATGCTGCGCAGCTCCAAAGTGATCTACGGAGTGGATCGGGATCGAAGGAGCGGATGCTTAGATCATCGATCGCATTTACTTTGGATGATGAATGCGTAGTGTAGATTAACGTGGAAATCCGCGAATTCGCATGATATCGAACTGTTCAAGCGCATGCTGCGCAGCTCCAAAGTGATCTACGGAGTGGATCGGGATCGAAGGAGCGGATGCCTAGATCATCGATCGCATTTACTTTAGGTATTGCACGCGCGGTGTAGATTAACGTCGAAGCCTACGAATTCGCTTGGGATCGACTTGGTTCTATCGCATGCTGCGCAGCTTCAAAGTGATCTACGGAGTGGATCGGGATCGAAGAAGCGGATGCCTAGGTCATCGATCGCGACGTTCCATGACCCAGATCGTTCTCGCTTCGATCAATCGGCGAATACCGGTACGGCTTTGTGTATCGTGCGTCCGTGTGCCGATCGATTATTTCGCTTTGGTTCCATTAATTTAGGAACATGCGACGGAGCAACGGTACGATCCGGAGACCGAGATCGGAGACCAAGGAGATCGGGAGCTGATGAACGATCGCGACTCTTGATCCTCGAGGCGATCCAGCCGAAGATCGTGGCTCCGCACTTCGATTACACCGTTTCTACCGAGTCTGTAACAGAGATTTCCCCAAATACGCTGAGTACTTGAAGTACGCATTGAAGTACCAAGTACCGACTGAGTACACCCAGAAAATTAATTTATTTGGTTTACGTAAATGTTTGAATTGATTTAAATAAATGTTTGAATTGATTTAAACAAATATTGATTTGTGGGTCGGCCGTCAAATGAATTATTTTTCTGGGTGTACCCGATACGTCAATTCGTGCTTTTCTTTAAAAAAAATTCTGTTATTGTAAAAAAGTTATCGAAACTATTTTCGCGGCCGACTTCGATTCCGTTCTATCGGAAATTGTGGATAACCATTCAGTTTTTTATTTTCCACATTCTCCCGGATATTTCAATCATTCTTTATCGGAATACGCCGATGAAGGTTGACGTTCGCAATATATATATGTACACGCGCCTTCGATTAAAAGCGACCATAGAATGGCTTTTAATCGGAAAATATTCGTGATCGAACACCCGTCGACTTTGGCCGGAAATAAACGGCGTAAGCGTGCAATGCGGTAAATCGATTATTCATATTGCAGAGGGCTGGAAGTGCCCTCGCCGTAACTCCGAAACGGTAACTTTAGAAACGTGCTCCACGGTGAAGTTCCCGAGTGGAAACTTCGCTTATCGCGTGTAAAATCCGTCACACGGAGGGTCAACTTTTTTCAACTGCCTTTCAATAATTCTCCAGTCAATTCCCCACCGTTTTAACTTTGAAAATTCGAAAGTGTTTTTTTTTTCTCCCCATTAATAAATGTTATCAAAGAGAAAAATTGTCCCGCGCTCGATCGCTGGCAGGGCAATCGAGCCGAACGATCTCTCATACATTTCGGCGAGTCGCGCCCGGCTCGCCGCGATAATAACTCTGGCATTCGGGGAAAATCGCTCGGAGCCAACGAGCCGGTAAACGATTTCTCGACGCACTGCTATCGCCGAGAGAGAACTGGTTGTGGTTTATCAAACCGCCGGCCGTCGCAATGCCCGCCCGACTATGCGGTCTGTTATGGCTTGTAAAATATAACACAACCGTGCGATATAATAATAGTAGAGTCGGGACACGCTGACCCGCGTAAACATTTTTTTTGATCGACGAACCGCCGACGATATCGCCGTGCCGTATCGTAATATAGAGAGTTTATCGGCGAACTACAGGGCAACGCACAAAAGAAAGAAATTACCCTCGTCATTATTTCTGAGTTGTCAGTGAAATAGTTTCTGGCTCGTCGATACGAAATATCCGAAGGTTCATCGTCACCTTTTTTATTTTTATTTTTTTACTCGCGTGGAGAACTTACCGAATCAATTAGCGTTGCGCAACTTTTTTTTTTAGGGTAAAGAATTCATGAGCGTATCGTGCAGTCGCGGTACGAAAGTATCGGACCGGCCAAACCGGCGTTAATAGGAAAGCTCATCGTAGCCGGTCCATTCGATGGTTTTCATAATTGACAGAACGGAATTTTTTGAAAAATTTGGAAAAAGAAGAGAAATTTTTGTAACATGAACAAAAATTTTGGTAAAATTAACAGAAATGATTGTAACATGAACATAAATTTTTGTTAAATGAACAGAAATGTTTGTAACATTGACAGAAATTTTTGTGAAATGAACAGAATTTTTATAACCGAAATTTTGTAACATGAACAGAAATTTTTGTTAAATGAGTTGTCAGTGGCATAGTTTCTGGCTCGCCGATACGAGATATCCGACGGGTCATCGTCACCACGTTTTTATTTTTTTTTAATTCATGTAGCGAACTTATCGAGTAAATTATCGTTGCTCGACGAAGTTTTTTTTTTCTTTTTTAGAGTAAAGAATTCACGAGCGGCGTATCGTGTAGTCGCGGTGTATAATACGACACGAAAGTATCGGACCGGGCGAGCCGGCGTTAATAGGAAGACTCATTCTATCCGGTCCCTTCGTTGGTTTTCATAATTAAAGGGCCGACTATAAATTACCCGAGCCAGACGTTATCGGATATCGATCGAGCGGGCGAAACGGGCCGTGGTAGCGGCCCGTTCTATATAATCCCTCCTTCGCGTTATACGACGAGGCGCTCTTTGCTCGATCGGATTTACTGCTTTCCGATAACACCGCGGCCGCGGCCCTCCTTCACTTATTGCCCTGCACTTTTACAACTCGCCCCCCCCGTTCGTCCGCGCTTCTGTCTATTCTCTTCCTGCAAACGGCATCCCGGCCGATATTAGTCTGGAGATCTTTCTCAGACTAGACTTTTCCCTCTTTCAAGCCGAAATTACTCTATCCATTTTTTTTTTTTTTTTAATGACAACGCGTGGCGTTATTAACAAACTTGTCATAATCGGCACATTTCTGGCGAAGAAAGAAACAGTTAAAAAATTCCACATTTCATTGTACAAATAAATCGCGTATGGGTTAAATATAAAGGTTTTAACGGGGCGAAGTTTGCATTGATTAAAAAAAATAATATTGTTTCCTGATTATTTTAAAGGCATCGATAATAATTTTTCTTTTACTCGTTCTTTTATAACAAACCTTCATCGCTTTTTCAGCCTTCGTCCGTGCTCCTGTCTATTCTCTTCCTGCGAACGGCATTCCGGCCGATATTAGTCTGGAGATCCTTCTCAGACTAGACTTTTCCCTCTTTCAAGCCGAAATTACTCTATCCAATTTTTTTTATTTTTTTATGACAACGCGTCGCATTATCAACAAACTTGTGACAATCGCTACAGTTCTGGCGAAAAAAAAGGTTTAAAAATTCCACATTTCATTGTACAAATAACTGGTGTGTGGGTAAGCGATACAATTTTTAACGCGGTTTGTGTTGATAAAAAAAAATAATATTGTCTCCCAATTACTGTAAGAACATCGATGATAATTTTTTTTTCCATTGCTTTTTTACAAAATGTCATTGACACTGCGCTGTAATAACGTTTTAACGATCAGCCGCGAGGAGTCTGGAGATAAAACGCCTTCTATGGACATCCAGTCGTCCGCTGATCCGTCTCTCCCATCCCGCTTTGATCTCCTCTCGCGTCCGATATTAGTTTGGAGATCTTTTTCAGACGAGAATTTTTCCTTTTTCAGGCCCAAATTACTCTATTCAATTTGTTTTTTTTTTTTTACAACAACGTATTAACATACAAATAACAAATTTGCGATAACCGACACAGTCTCCGAAACAAATAGTTAAAAAATTCCACACATCATTGTAGAAATAAATCACATATGAGTAAACAATACATTTTTTAACGCGGTAAAGTTTGCGTCGATAAAAAAAATACATATACATTTTTTTTCCAATTATTGCACGAACATTGATGATATTTTTTTTCATCCCTCTATTTCAAAAATTTCATCGATGCCTTGCATTTTACCGATCAGCGGCGAGGAGCCTGGACATGAAACGCCGCATCTCAATTTTAACAAACAAACAACCTTGCGATAATCGGCAACATTAAAAAAAAAGAACAGTTAAAACATTTGCACATCTCATTGAAAAAATAAATCACCTATGAGTAACCGATACATTTTTCAACGCGACAAAGTTTGTGCACATGAACAAAATTCATATTGTTTCCCAATTGCTGCAAAAAAAAAATAGATAATAATTTTTTTGAACGCATTTTTTTTAAATTTCATCGACACCCTGCGTTATAATTCCGTTTCGTCCATCAGCGGCGAGTCGTCTCGAGGTAAAACGGCGTCTGCAGACATCGCGTCGTCCGCTGACCCGTCCCTTCCGTCCCGCTTTGATCTCCTTCTCGCCCGGCCGGTCCATTAATCAGCCTTCTAAATATACCCAACATAGTGCACCGAAGCTACAACATTTGTTTCTACTTTATCCGCAGGTTCTACGACTGACGTAGGGAAGCCTCAGGCGACGTACTCGGTGAATCCGCGAGGAGCGAACGAGCCGAAACAAAAGACTTTCTCGCCCGTCGTCGGCGCCGTCGTCGTCGTCGCCGTCGTCGTCGTCGTCGGTGGATCCTCGACCTCGCTCGTTATAAAATGGACGAATGACCTGTGCGATCCGACGCGATGAGGCCGAGATCGTGCTCACTGGTAGTTCTGCTGTTCTGCATGGTCTTGCTGACTGGACCCGTTCGTTCCTTCACCGCCGAGGAAGGTGAGTTTTATCCGCGGTGTTTACCGTTCGGTTAAGGTTTAGCGCAATTAACCAATGACGAAGGAGTATCGGAGCGTGAAGCGCGATGTGTAAGGTCGCGAAGGGTAGAGTAAAGAGAGCAGCGAAGATGGCCAACGCTGTAAGATGGACCAGTGCAGCTCGAAACGGAAGTGGCCATAAGAAGAAAAATTCTAAAACTTAGTTTACTTACTTGTATCGATAATGATGAGGTCTTTAAAAATTATACATTTTGCCTGCAACGTCACTTACGGTTCGAGAATCTTAGTTTCAAACCGGAAGTCACGTCATACGGGAAGATGTCACTTCCGGTTTGAAAATCTCATTTTCCGACCGGATGTGACGTCACGCCGGAAGTAAGTCACTTCCGGTTTGAAAATGTCATTTTTCGACCGGAAGTGACGTCTTACCGGAAATACGTCTCTTTCGGTTTGAAAGTATAATTATCCAGAAGGACATTACGTCATACTCGAAATATGTCGCTTCCGGTTTAAAAATGTCATTTTTTTTTTACCGGAAGTGACCTCTCAGAGGAGATGCGTCGCTTCCGGTTTAAAAACGACCTCTCAGAGAAGATACGTCGCTTCCGGTTTAAAAACGTCATTTTTTTCGACCGGAAGTGACGTCCAAGAGGAGATGCGCCGCTTCCGGTTTAAAAATGTCATTTTCCGACCGGAAGTGACCTCAGAGAGGAAAGTAAAAATGTTTCTCTGCTAATCAGTCGCGTAGCATTGACCAGAGCTCATCAGCACTCGGAAGACCGTCGGCTTCGCTTTATTCACCACTTTTACTCTACCCGCTCCTTTTTTTTCCTTCCTGACAAAACGACAAACGAATACGAAGAAACAGATGCGAAAATTCGAGAGTCCGTGAAAAAAATCTCGGGTTTTAGGGATGAGAATGGAATTAGCTCATGGTAAAGAAAAAAAAAAGATCTCCCGAGAAAACGAGAGACCCGAAGGGTGGGACTTAACGGAGCGAAATGGAGAACAGAGGCTGAGGAATGCCGGGAGAGCGAAGGGCACGCGGGTCGTTACGTTTGCCATTTAACTTGTGCCATCCCTGTAATGAGCTCTTAACGATGCTCTCCGCTCGCCCGATCGCCGATTCGAGTAGGTCGAACTCTCGAACGGGAAACTTGTGCCCCTTGCGCGACGCTCGGTACTCGGTATCCTCGATACCGTGTGGGTCTGCTCGTCGCTACCCACACAACCACACACCGGTGTATCACCTTCGGTAGCCGATCTTGGTGTTTAACTGCACACGGCTGTACTGCATTCGTTGCCGGGGCCCAACGTCGTTTCCGAGCTACGTGCCATTAGATCGTGAGCTTTCGGTTTAATGCAGGGAGCACCGGCTTCGGCGATCCGCAACGAAATTAGGTGTCATTGGGATCGCAATTTTTTTAACGAGTCCTCGAAGAATTTCTGCGAACGGCCGTTCGGACAAATACTTTCGGAGAACTTTCGCACGTCAGGGTAATAAAAAAGGTAATTAAAAAAAGATACAAAGTAACGCATGACTCTCTCCGTGAGAATGTTCGTTCGCCGATTTTGGCTTCCGTACAGAGAAAGCTTTTTTTAGTTTAAAACAATATGTATGTATAAAAAAATCCGAATTTTAATGTAAGATTATTCAAAATAGTCTGAAAAATCGAGGAATGTGATTAATTGGAGGATTTAGTTGTCGAGCTCGAATTTTGAATGTGAATGGATTATTATACATTCAAAAATTATAAAATTCACTTCGGATAAATACTCTTGGAGAACTCTCGCACATTAAGTTGATAAAAAAGGTGATAAAAAAGATTTAAAGTAATTTGCACATGGCTTCCTCATTTTTTACATTTTCCGCATAGCTTTCTCTGTGAGAAAGTTGGTTCACCTTTAAAAAAAGTTCATTTTCGGGAAAAAAATTACAAATTTTAGTCTGAGAGTACACAAAATAGTCTGAAACGTCTGTAAATGTGATTAATTCGAGTACCGAGCTGTTGGGCTCAAATTTGGAAGGTGAACGGATACATACAATTTTTGTTACGGTCGAAGAAATCCTTCTCTGATACCAAAACGACGAGTATCGAGTCTGCGCAATGAAATATTTATCGGAGAATTTATTAACCAGAATATAACGCGCCGACGCCACTGTTGGTCCCTTGACGGAGTGTCCGAGCATCGTAATAATTATCATCGTTTAATAATTACACGGCGGCGTCGTAACGATGGCGGGAGTACACGATCGGGAGACCGCACCTCGAGAGCGTCTGATGAATCTCTCTCGCCTGTGGGATGCTCGCTCTCGCTGTTTTACCCGGAAAGGGGATGAGGCGAAAGCGAGCGAGATGGAGATCGAACGGTCCTCGCGCGGTTTCCGATGATGGATCACTCGTCCCTCCGGGCGACCTTCGGGGTTCGATGTTCCGAATACCGAGGGAGGCCCGCGGGATCCGCGGCTAACTAATTATCGGCGTCGCCTCGCGCTCGCGCTCTCGTGACGAACGATTCGAATTTTTTTTTCTTCTTCATGTCTCCCCCGTTCTTCGCACTTCGCGTTTCCGAGGCGAGTAACACCTATAGGGGAGAGCGGGGCAAAATGGGACGGTGGGGTAAAACGGTCAGGGAGGCAAAATGGGCTGTGGGGCAAAACGGGACAGTGAAAAAAACGGTACAGTGGAGTAAAAGGGTACGGTGGGGTAAAACGGGACAGTGAGGAAAAACAGTAAGGGGGGGAGGACGGTACGGTGGGGTGAAACGGGACAGGAATACAAAACGGGCAGTGGGGCAAAATGGGAATTTTTGGATGCACCATTTTGCCCCGATGCGTCCGGATTTTATGCCCCGTTTTGCCTCACTGTCCCATTTTGCCCCGCTCTGTTCTATGTATCGATACATTGTACAGAACGCGACCTCGTCAAAATTTTTTTTCATAATTCACTCAGAGATTGAAAGGGTCGATCTTGATCGCCAAAAAAATGTTTACATTTAATTATTTTGTTCTTACCGATTACACCTTTTAAGATATTACATTTTACACGTAACATTGTATTAGAAACGAAAAACCCGAGTTAGGCGGCTTGATGGAAGAAAAATAGACAGAGCCATAGGGGGAACTTGGGGAAGAGAAACAAAAAAAAACTCCTATTGCCAACTTAGTACAATGCTTTACGCTATGACGAAACGTTGATAATAAGCGCTCAGGATCCCGCCCCTGGTTCCCTACTATTATGTGCTGTGCTAATATCTCCTAAGCGATATAGTCATATTTACAAGATCTCTCACACGGTGAAAAAAAAAAAAAAATTATTGGTCCAACAAGAATTTTGATGCCATAACTCATTTACCTGGTTAACAAAATAATGACAACAAAATATTTTGCTGTATTAGCCAAATATTTTTGCCGCCACAAAAATAAATAATTAACGATCCACATTTTGTTAGAGAAACGGAACTATTTTTCTCCGTGCAGTGTATTCAAAACGATCATTTCCAAGAATGCCTTCGTCGAGGCATATTTCACGAGTTTCGAACGACTTGACGGGAACGATAGAATCGCCGCGTAAATGTGCAATTTCAATTTTTTTTTTTTTTTTTTTTTTTTTTTTCGAACGTGAAACTTATGCACACGAAAGAGCGAAACGCGAGACGGGCGCGAGTTCGCGGCGCGGACCTCACGCACAAGCACCGTGGGCCGCAACGAGTTAAGAAGGAAGAACGCTCGCGGTCGCGTAATCGAACCCGTACATATAACGTATAACCAACCACTATACTCGCGTATCTTCCGATAACTATCTAAGGTAAATCGCGATAGCGGCAGCGAGCGCAGGGTAACCGTACGAGCCAACTTCGCTCGGCGTATAATTGTATGCGGCGTACGCGGCACCGTGAGACTGCCGCGTGGTGCATCGGCTGGACGAACGCGTGTGCCGTCGGTGAAACGAGCGTCGTACACGTTTAACGCACGTTAATAATAAGCAACGGGGCACACACGCGTCGTTATCTCCGACTCGGATGTACCTAAGCGGGCACATGTACTCATTGTTCGACGCCGGGCGGAGATATCGGCTATTCCGATGACTCTATGGGAAAATATGTTATTAATATGTTATTAAACCCACCCTCCCTCCCTGCACGATCCGGCATCGGAACGGAATATTCGAAAATGATATGTTGCGGCAAATTGCATATCTACACATAATTAATGCACCATTAATGTAACAGTAACTGGGCAAATTTATTAGTGGGTAAGAAGTTATGTGGTTTGTTTCGAAGGGCTGGTTATGTTAAATGGCTCGCGATGGGGTGTAATAGATAGGATCGTTGAATTGCAGTTCGAGAAGAAAAATTAATAGAATTAATAAAATTGATAAAAATGAACACATTCATGAAATAAAAAAATAAAAAAAAATTGATTAAATTAATCGATGCTAAAGTCTGTCGCAGAGATAAACGAGGATTGTGAAAAAATGAAAAACGTTTTGAGAGGTTATCGGAAAATATTAAAAAATACTATGTTGCCGCAAATTAAATATTGTCATATAATCAATGCAACGTCAATACAACAGTAACTGTGTAAATATGTTAATGGCGAATAAGTTATGTATTTGACTTTAAAGGGCTGTTTATGTTAATTGGTTCGCTATCCTGAATTATGATTCAGGAACGAAAATTAATAAAATTAATAATTAATCAAATTAATAGTAGTAAATGCGCTCTATTAGTCTCAGTAATACATGGTTCGGTGATATTCCGTGTATACATATGAGATTTTTGTTTGTATTTATTTTCCCCTGAAGCTAATGGGCCATCGACCGAGGTCCGTCGGCTCTCTAAAATTAATACTAAATCAAGTCAATAAAATGAATAATAAATCAAATCAGTAAACCGAATAAGAAACACAATTAATAAAACTAATAATAAACAAAATTACGAAAATTAATAAGATTAATCGATGTCACAGTCCGTCCATCGGTGAACGCTGACGGTGAAAAACCGAAAAATGTTTCGGAAGGGTTGGATCGTACGGGAGACACGATAAAAAAAAAATGCGACGCGAGAGCGTATGCAGCAACTAGATCGGTTTTAACGAGGTTGACTCGGGCGACCGAATATCGCCGCTCTCGTTATTTCAGCCCGACGCGATCATGCAAATCGTTAAGAGGGCATATCGGCGGAATTTTTGTCGCCGTTACGGTAAGGCGCACCTGTGCGACTTACCATCGAGACACACGGATAGCCCGGAGCGATGCGCCGCGCACCGTCCGAACGTGAAATTCCCTCCGCGAAAAAATGCAACGAGACGGTGCACTCCTCGGGTCGGTGCACTTGGGGAGGCTCCGGGCGTCTCTTCGCTCGCGAATCTCCGTCGGTGCTTCCCGATGCCGCCGGACTCGAGGCAATTATTGCCCGGTTGGTTCCGCGCCGAGCCAGACAACCAGCCCGGGCTCTTCTTTCGCCGAGAATACAGAGTAACTATGTACGCGCTATATAGAGGCCGGATGGTTATGCAGTGCCGCGGCCGGGCTGAAAGAGAAGAACGCGTTGAACGGCGAAGAACCACTCGAAATAGTCCAAAACGCCGAGAAATTTGAATTATTCGAGCCAATTAATTATGTAATAGTCAGTTCATCGAGTGCGTTTTTTTAACGAGTCCTCGAAGAATTTCTGCGAAGTCATTCGGTTAAATACCTTCGGAGATTCTTTGCACATTAAAGGAGTTAAAAATTAATATATAAAAAAAAAGCAAAGCAATTTGCACATAGATTCCTAATTTTTATGGCTTTTGCGCATAGATTTCTCCGTGAGAAAGTGAAAAAAAAAGATGCACAGCAATGTACCTATGGCGTCCTCCTTGTTTTGACATCTTGCGCATTGTTTTCTTACGATTTGCCCTTGCTCATAAAAAAACTCTCTTTCCGTAAATAAAAAAAAATCCAAATTTCAGTGTCACTGAAAATAGTCTAAAACGTCGAGAGTGTGACTAATTCGCGGAGCTAATAACGAAGCTCAAATTTAGAATCAAATTTAGAAATCGGCGATTGCTATATTTCTCGGAAAATATATTTAGACCGGATTATTAATATATAATAACTGTACATATTCTATTTATAATCCAATTTATACATAAGCCGAGAACACAGCGTCACTATCTACGCGCTGTGTGGCTGAAGGAGAGGAGCGCATTGGACGAAGAAGGACACGGAGCCTTCCCTTTATATCTGACCAAGGCGCTGTTACTCTCCCTCATCGTTCCTCGTCGTCCCTTCGTGCGGGCCCCGCCGCGGAGCCGCGACGCGACCGGCCGCGGGTTTGCCAACCCGACTCTGTAGCACGGCCGAGCATCCTCCGCCTGTTTCTATTTATATACATTATTCTCCCTTGTTCTTTCCCGTATACCCTGTTGCGACGAAAGGTCAGGTCGCGTTTAATTATCATAAATCAAACGCGAAGCCGACCGCGTCCGCGCGGCACGGTCACGCTTAACCGGCGTCATTATTATATTCCCGAAACGAGCAAAAAGGAAGAAGGGAGACTCACTTGTAACGCGAGTCGAGATAGCGTGCGGCCCGTTCACGGAACGAGATAAAGAGGCACAGCCTTTGCATACGTGAATTATGCTCCGCGAGGTGAGAGATAAGACTTTTTCTTCAGCGGATTGACGCGCAATGGGGCGGGACGTTTGTCACGGTGACTTTTCAGCGGACTTTGAGGTCCGCTGAAAGCGGACTTTGACAATGACCCATTTTTTGTTATCTTTGGGACGAGACAGTTTTCTGGTATTTGCAGGCGGGTTGTTGTGGAATTTTTTAAATGCGCTGCTTTAACGTGTACATTAAAGCCCTGTGAGTGCGATGCGCGCATTATTTTTTGTTAAATGAGTAGAATGGAATCATTTTCAAAAACTCGGAAGCTTAATGTTTCGTTCGTTTTGAGGAGTATCAACAATTTTTTTTCTTCGCTATAGCCGCGTTGGTAAAAAATTGCATTTTTTTTTAACGAATTTTAAAGAAAATTGCTGAAGAATCCGAATGTGATTTTCTGCTGGCTGGTCGGATGTGAGTCTGTCTTTGGAACTGTTTTAGCGTACGCATTAAAGCCTTAAGGATGCGATTCTCCCGTTATTTCATTTTATGAAAACTGTAGAGCTTAACTATTAATGTCTTGTCTGAAGCGAAACGTTCCGTTAATCTTGCCCAGTATCAAACATTTTATTCTCTATTGCAGTATCACTAAAAAAAATGAAACAAACATTCTGACCAAATATAAAACAAAATTGCCGAATAATCCAAATGTAATTTCCTGCTGGCTGCTCGAGCTTCGAGTCCACCCATTAAAGCCTTATGAATGCAATCCACCCATTACTTAATTTTAATCCACAGAACTCATTAATAAAATTTTTTCCAGAAGCCTTCCATTCATCTTGACCACTCACAACAATTTTTTTTCGCTATTACCATAAGAAAAAAAAAAAAAAAAAAAAAAAAAAAACCAATAAAAATTCCCGCCCAACTGTGAAACAAAAAATTGCCGAATATTCCGAATATAATGTTCTGCTCGCCGCCCGCTCAGCGAGTGCTTCCGCGGGTTTCTTGCATACATTTCTTCGAAAAAAAAAGTCTTTTGACGATGATCGACCGCGAAGATACACGCGGCTTATCCGCGCAGGATATCTGGTTCGTAATAGCGCAATATGCAAATGCCGGACGGATTCGGCAGGCAGGGGTCCGTTAACGATTCCCGAGGGATAGGGCATCGATATCGGAGCCGGCAAAGCCGCTACCGCAGCACCCGTGAACGACCGGCAGCGAGCGGGGGTTGGAACGGGGGCCGCACGCGAGGCGTCGTATCTGATTCTGTTATTCGCTTAATTACACGCTTTAACGTTGCAGGGCCGCCGTGCCACGGTCGATTCGTATAATCCTCACCTACTCGCGTTTCTGCCCGAGGCCCCGAGGCCCGTTTTCTCTCCCTCGCGGCTTTAACCTTAGCCCTCTTCTTTCTCGCTTCGAGCCCCCCCGCGCTCCTTCGCCGGGCCGATTCTTCCTCTCATAACCCGCTCTCTTATCCCGGCCCGTGCTCTCGCGCAATTACCATTGACGGTTTTAAAACCATAATCTTTATTATAGCAAAACTGCGGAGGTATGAGCGTGTAAGCCCGAGTGCACACAACGCGATCGGGCTCTCGCGGCGCGAAACCCGTTTTCCACGCTAATGCACGGCCGGCCGGGGGCCGCGGGGGACGGCCGGAAGGGCCGCGAACCGGGAGACTAGAATACGTGATTTAACGATGCAATCGTGCTCGTAGGAAGATAATGCGATATACGTATCTGGAATAAAATATAGTCCGTGAAATCTGTGCGAAAGAGGCATTTGTATAATTCGAAGGCCAATTTTGTTTTTCTTCGGAGGTGGAGCGGGGAGACGGGCGAGGGGGAGATGATGATCCTGGGTGGAGAGCCGATGGTTAAGTCGGGTTGTGTCGATGCCACTGAGGTTGAAAAACGGTACACTGTAAAAAAAAATGTAATATTAAAATTTAATACTATGTACGATTGTGATGGAAAATGAATATACTTTTTCACTGAAATTAACGTACAGTAGAACCTCGATTATCGGAACCAATTGGAACCAGAGCTCGTTCGGATTGACGAGAATTCGGATAACAGAACAGTGAAGCTGTGTTAAGGGAACCGGGAGACTGGAATACGTGATTTAACGATGCAATCGTGCTCGTAGGAAGATAATGCGATATACGTATCTGGAATAAAATATAGTCCGTGAAATCTGTGCGAAAGCGGCGTTTGTATAATTCGAAGGCCAATTTTGTTTTTCTTCGGAGGTGGAGCGGGGAGACGGGCGAGGAAGAAATGATGATCCTTGGTGGAGAGGAGATTCTTAAGTCGGGTCTGTGTCGATGGACTGAGGTTGAAAAACGGTACACTGTAAAAAAAAATTTAATACTAAAATTTGATACTGCAAATAAAATTTAATACTATGTACGATTGTGATGGAAAATGAATATACTTTTTCACTGAAATTAATGTACAGTAGAACCTCGATTATCGGAACCAATTGGAACCAGAGCTCGTTCGGATTAACGAGAATTCGGATAACAGAACAGTGAAGCTGTGTTAAGGGAACCGGGAGACTGGAATACGTGATTTAACGATGCAATCGTGCTCGTAGGAAGATAATGCGATATACGTATCTGGAATAAAATATAGTCCGTGAAATCTGTGCGAAAGAGGCATTTGTATAATTCGAAGGCCAATTTTGTTTTTCTTCGGAGGTGGAGCGGGGAGACGGGCGAGGAAGAAATGATGATCCTTGGTGGAGAGGAGATTCTTAAGTCGGGTTGTGTCGATGCCACTGAGGTTGAAAAACGGTACACTGTAAAAAAAAATTTAATACTAAAATTTGATACTGCAAATAAAATTTAATACTATGTACGATTGTGATGGAAAATGAATATACTTTTTCACTGAAATTAACGTACAGTAGAACCTCGATTATCGGAACCAATTGGAACCAGAGCTCGTTCGGATTAACGAGAATTCGGATAACAGAACAGTGAAGCTGTGTTAAGGGAACCGGGAGACTGGAATACGCGATTTAACGATGCAATCGTGCTCGTAGGAAGATAATGCGATATACGTATCTGGAATAAAATATAGTCCGTGAAATCTGTGCGAAAGAGGCATTTGTATAATTCGAAGGCCAATTTTGTTTTTCTTCGGAGGTGGAGCGGGGAGACGGGCGAGGAAGAAATGATGATCCTTGGTGGAGAGGAGATTCTTAAGTCGGGTCTGTGTCGATGGACTGAGGTTGAAAAGCGGTACAGTAAAAAAATTTAATCTAATTTAATGTACGATTGTGATGAAAAATGAATAGTCGTTTTGGTTGACATTAAAGTACTTTTATAGTAAAATTAAAGTAAAAGATGACAAGTAATATACTGAACATTAATTTTTCATCACAACTATACATGAAATTTAATATACCAGTTTCTGCACAAAAACTCCCCCTACCAGTGGTTTTTTCACGTCGTAGATCTAACTGGAATTTAAAATCTTTCGACATAGATCTGGAATATCAGGTCATATCTGGAATGAAATGTAGTCCACGAAATTCCCGTGAAAGAGCTATTTATATAATTCGAACAACAATTTTACTTTCCTTTGGCGCTGGACCGCGGCAAACGGGTCGTACAAGAAGATGATCCTGGATGGAGAGCGGATTAAGGTGGAAAGGCGGTGCATCCAACTGAAATTTGATACGTCGACTTAGATCTGGAATATCAGGACATATCTGAAATTAAATAAAGTCCATGAAATCCCCGTGAAAGAGTCATTTGTATAATTCGAACAGCAATTTTCTTTTCCTTTGGCGCTGGACCGAGGCAGACGGGCTCGGATGAGAAGATGATCCTGAATGGAGAGCCGATTGTTCCGTTGGGTTGTATCGATTCCACAAAAGGTTGAAAGGCGGTAGATCTAACTGGAACTTAATCTGTCGACTTAGTGGCTCGACACCGTTGCCACGAGAGCGACTTTACCGGATCCCCTCTTCGGGTAGCGAAGCTACTGTGCATTGTGTAACCCTCGTACGCGGATCCGTTCGAGATGTCTTCGTCACGCTTGACGAAACCGCCGACGGGGGATTCCCCGCTGCCTCTGAACTTCCCATTCAACCTGCCTACCTAACTAACGGTGCAGATTCACTGAGCGCATCGAGTGGGGCAACACGAAGGTTGTACCCTTCGTGCCGCATTCGCTGCACACACACATGTGTGCATCACAGTGACACGCCGTCTTTTATAGAGATGTTTCCGTTTCGTTATCTGCATCGTATTCCGGACAGCCCAAGATCGACATGAACGAAGAAGAAAAAACACTAATGTTTTTGAACGATTATAAAAACAGTACCTTGCGATATAAGAGCGGAAAAGCACTAGTGCGAGAAAACTGTGCACATGTGTTGCACACACACGCGTGCATCGAAATGATACGCGATATTTTATCGAGACTTTACCGTGTCAATATCCACGTCGCATTTCGGACAGCACAAGATTGACAACGACTCTCAGAAAAAAAAAAAAAAAAAAACACAAATGTTTTACCAGAAATTAAATTTCAATTCGGACAGTTATAAAGATAGTATTTTGCGATACAAGTGCGAAAAATTGTGCGCATGCGCAGTATTTTTTTCGCGCACCTTGCCAAAACGCGCCACTTTGCTACACTTTACGGGCACGAAAAGTGGAGGTTTCCGTGGATGCGTTAAAAAAAAAACCTTTCTCATTCAATGTCTTTCTCGGAAGCAAATGTTAGGGAAGTCCGTCAGAGTTGCCTCGGCACGGTGCCATACTGCGGTCTAGCTTATTTCGAGGCTCGTTGGGTTGCACCCGAAACGAGGAGTCACGAACCGAAAGGGCCAAGGAAGCCCTTGTATGACTTCCTGCACGCACGCGGAGGCAGCCTCTCCATCATTCTAACGTGTTTCAATGTATATACCCGGGTCTCTTATCCTCTACGACTTTTTTCTCGCTCCCAGCTGCAGCTGATTATATGATCGTGGGATTCCATCGAAAGGTTTCCCGAATTCAAGCTCGGAATGTTAAACATGGTAACGGTGTACACTGCTAGTCATTGATGCCTGGTTTTTCTGGTTTTTTTTTCTATCTTACTGAAAATCTTTCTGGATGTCTTAACGGAATCGAAGATATCAAGCAAGACATCAATTCTTGCCGGGTGTCCCGTTCGATATCTTCGACACTTTTAAGAACATCGAACAACATATCCAGAAAACCAGGCATCAGCAGTAAAACTGCCTGTCATTGATGTCTGGTTTTTCTGCGTTGCTGGATGTCTTGCTGAATGTCTTAACGTAATCGAAGATATATCCAGTAGGACATTCGAGAAAGCTGGACGTCTTGGCGGACGTCTTGGCGGATATCTTGGCGGATATCTTGGCGGAAGTCTTGGCGGACGTCTTGGCGGACGTCTTGGCGGACGTCTTGGTGGACGTCTTGGCGGACGTCTTGGCGGCCGTCTTGGCGGACGTTTTGGCGGACGCCTTGGCGGACGTCTTGGCGGACGTCTTCGCGGACGTCTTCGCGGACGTCTTGGCGGACGTCTTCGCGGATATCTTGGCGGACGACTTCGCGGATATCTTGGCGGACGTCTTGGCGGACGTCTTGGCGGACGTCTTGGCGGACGTCTTGGCGGACGTCTTCGCGGACGTCTTGGCGGACGTCTTGGCGGACGTCTTGGCGGACGTCTTGGCGGACGTCTTGGCGGACGTCTTGGCGGACGTCTTGGCGGACATCTTATCGGACGTCTTGGCGGACATCTTGCTCAATATCTTTGATCCCCTCAAGACATCGAGCAAGATATCCAGAAACCCAAGCATGGATGACGGGCCCTATAAGATGGATGATGAGGAAAACAAGGATTAAACTAAGCCGAACACTGGGCTCCTGCGCTGCGTCAGGAACATAACCTACCCAGCATAAGAGCCCAGTTTTTGGGGCAGATAAACCGGTGTTACGAGCTTCCGGTTCTGCGTTCTACGAGTCCCAGCAGTAGTATCGAACGTCGGAAGGCTAACTATCAGGGCTCACGGTAACTAACGACAGCGCGTACTCGCAACTAAGACGATCGCACCCGGTGATTCACCGAGCCGAAGCAATCGCCTTCGCCCTGTAGCTCTGCCACCGCAGTACACACACGAAGAAGATTATCTGCAGCGGTGGTAGACAGTTTAACCACGCCTGCCGAATCTCACCCTACATTACAGCACCGCCCCTCGCCGGCATTATCGTTATGAACGAGGCAAATTACCCAAAATTACCATGGGAATTCCCAAACCCGTTCATAGAATCTCGATATCGAACTTGGTGCAGCAGAAGAACCGCGGTTAACTCAAGCGCCATTATTGGGCTGCACACGCCGCTCGGAATCGATTCTCATCGGATATGTGTTGCGCCCACCAACGAAAAGCCTTAACTTACCAGTCGGTGTGGTCTCGTTCTCAGTTCCAGAAGTCGAGGATGCCGCGGAGGACGAGGAGTCGTATCTTCTCGAGGACGACGACACTCCGTCGGCCACGATAGCGAGCGACACCGAGCTAATTTCCGAGGGCGGCGGTCATCTTCCGGTCTTCCTGACCGAGCCTCTCGACGCCTTCGTCGTCAAGAGCAAACCGGCCACTCTCCGATGCAAGGCCGCCCACGCCCTGGAGGTTTACTTCCGGTGCAACGGCGCCAGGGCCGATGAATCCCAGCAGCAGGACTTCGTCGATCCTCACACCGGCACGAGGATCGTCGATTGCGAGCTCAACGTCACCCGCGACGCCATCGACGAGTACTTCGGCAAGGACAAGTTCAAGTGCGATTGCATCGCCTGGTCCGGCTCGGGATCCATCAAGAGTCAAACGGCCACCATCGATGTTGCTTGTAAGTATTCAACGAACGATAAAAAAAAGATCATTGCATACTTTCATGAGTTTATGACTTTTAAGGGCTTAGGGCACAGTAAATGGGTAAAAAGGCACGCGTATTTCGGGTTTTTTTTTTCTCGGTAAATACACGCTTTGAGGATTCAATTTTTTTTAGGGTGGTAGGAGGATATATTAGAGAACATTTAAGAATTTTTTCGTGCAGTTTTATTGTTATTATGTATGTTTCTTATCGGTGGGCGTACATTTTTTTGTCGAAAGTTCGTCGGCGCTGACCCTGATTTCGACTTGCCATTTTATCTGAAATAAATTTTTGAAATTTTTTCTTGAGGGATGATACATAACGCGGTCCTTGATGACAGGAACCAATAAAATAAATACATTGGCAAAATGGCGACCATTTAAAAACAAAATCGATATTTACCCATGTTCTTACACTTTGAACCATTTTGCAAAATTACTTTTTATTATTATTTTTTAATATAAAACCGTCAAGGACTAAAAAATCTGTAGAAGTAAATTGATAAACAATTTCATAAAAATCCATCGAGCCGTTTTTACGACGTCAGGGCCACCAATTTTGAAAATCACGTTTCGAGAAAAACGCGTTCAAACTTTCGGCCGCTTTCGGTCTCTAAGTTTCGTAATTCCTTGAATTTCAACATAAAAATTTAACTGAATATTCTTGACACTATAAATTGTAAGAAAATAAAATTATTATTTTTTTTTTATTTTACTGTGGCGTAAGAAATTTCTCATTGATCGCTCATTGTCAATTCAGATCTCAAGAAACAATTCGAATCGCCGCCTTACTCGGTATCGGTGGAAGCCGGCCAAGGCACCGAGCTCAGGTGTTTGCCACCGGTCGGCGTGCCGCCTCCTCGTGTGTACTGGCTGAGGAACGGCGCCAATCTCGATACCGATGCCGATACTCTATTCGTATCCAGCGAGGGTCATCTCCTGCTCGGTCAGGCGAAACTCAGTCATCAGGCGAACTACACGTGCGTCGCTGAGAACATCGCGGCCAAACGACTGAGCACTCCCGCCAGCATAACCGTCTACGGTTAGTATCGTAAAAAAAAAAAAAAAAAAAAAAACTATTGTGTAGACGGCAGGAACTTTAGTACTGTAACTATAATTTATTGAATCAATACGGAGAAACAAACTATTCTGCTGGAGCAAATTTTTCACGCTGGCAACAAATTTGTTGACCGTCGCAACAATAAATCGTTAACGATCGAAATTTGTTTTAGAATAAATCGTTAACGATCGATTTTTTTCTCTGGAATAACATTTTTCCAAATTACCAATTTCTTTTTTTAATAATTTTTCTCCGTACACGATGAGTCGATCGGTTTCTCAGTGAGGGTCGGAAAATAATCGCATCCAATTTTGGGTTCTCATGGTAATCTGAGGCTGGTCATTGTAGTCTGCGTGGTTGGATTATCACTTCAGAAAAAAATTGTCGAGACCACAAGAACTTTGTTGCCATAACTGTAATTTATTTACTCAATACGGAGGAAATTTATCACTCCAGCAAATATTTTTTGCGGCCGCAACAATAAATCATTACGTCTCCGTGCAAGATGAAGTCCAATTTCCCAATGAAAGTCGGCCAATGATCGCATTTAATTCTGGAATCTTTCTGGAATCTGGTACACATGATCACGATAAAAAAAATTCTTGGTACCGCAAGAACTTTCTTGCCATTACTACAATTCATTTACTTAATACGGGGAAGACAAACTATTTTGCTGGGGCACATTTTTTTTTCTGCAGCAACAATAAATCATTAACCTACAATTTACCAAGACGCAAACTTCCAACGATTCGTATAACAAATAGTGCTAAAAAAAATCTGTAAAAATTCACAAACGTATCTTGAAGTGTTGTTTTATTTCCAATGCAGAAGAAAATTTATTACGAATATCCGTATCATTTTTGTGCTTAAAAGAAATCCCCGGTACTTAAAGGGTTAACGACATTTTTTTTTTTTTAATAACAAAATAATTTTTCTCCCTGCACGATGAAGTCGTCCGGTTTCTCAATGAGAGTCGGCGAATAATCGCCATTAATTCTGGTGTCTCATAGTGAACGGAGGGTGGTCATCCTGGTCCACGTGGTCGGAGTGTCACTCCAGATGTGCCAAAGGCGGACAGAAGAGAACTCGGACGTGCACGAATCCTGCGCCCATGAATGGCGGACAGCCGTGTCTCGGTCCGGCTCAACAGAAGACGGATTGCAACACCGCGTGTCCCGGTGAGTTATTAAATTTTTAACACAAGATACGGCCAAGACGCTCGCGATTCCCGGGCGAAGCGGAGTCCCTCGACAATGTCCGAGATTAAATTCACCCAGCCCTGAGAGCGTTGCTCCGCACGCTCGTCATCTCTCCGGGAAAGCGAACACTTCACCGGCAGCGTCATCGTCGCTCCTCGTGGCGAACAACACCGCGTCGTGCCCGCGACCGAGCGTGCCGCGATATTTCCACGAAACGAGGATTTAAAAGACCTAGCGAATAGTGTACAGTAGAGCCGCGGTTAAGTTATCCGTGGGAAGAATTCGCTCAATTTTCTAATCGTGTAGGTGGATATTTTTATCATTTTTTTTACTGACCCGGCTAGTAATCCGACGTTACGGCGATGATAAGAACAGTTAAGGGGCGTATAAGATTTGCTTAATTTTGGAATCGCGAACATGACTATTATTTGTATTTTTTTTTTTTTTTTTTTTTTTTTCTATAGACTCGTCCAGTAATCCGACGTTGAGGCGATGATAAGGACAGTTGAGCCGCGTATTAGAATTGCTCAATTTCCTAATCGCCCACACGACTACTATTTTCAACACATTTTTTCAATTTGACCTTCCCAGTAATTCGATGTTACAACGATGATAAAAACAGTAGAACCGCGTATAAGTTATCCGAGGGGCGAGTTGGCTCAATTTTCTAATCGCGCACATTGTTACGTTGTAAAAATCAATTGTAAATTGAATGCACACGAAATTGAAATTTGCTTTTTGTAAAATTAAAATACCAGAAATTTACAAAAAGTTTCAACAAAAATTAAATTTTTACTGTACAACCCCAACGCACATGTGTTTAAAATTTCAGTAACAGTTTGCGCAAAACAAAGCTTCCAAGACAGTTAATTAATTTCCAAAAAAAAAAAGTGTTAGTACACCGTACATTCCTCATAAATTTTTTTTCAATAAACCCGCCCAGTAACCCGACCTTACAGGGACGATAAAAGCAGTATAAGTTATCCGAGTTATCCGCGTATGAGTTATCCGAGGGGAGGATTCGCTCAATTTTCTGATAGCGAACATGCCTTCTATTTTTATCAAATTTTTTTCAATAAACCCGCCCAGTAATCCACCGTTACAGCGATCGTAAAAACACCCCTACGAAAATCTATCTTAAAGCGCTGTGCTGGTATAACTTGAAGCGGCTCCGACTGTACAGAGTTAGAAGACGAAGCGCTATGATTTACGGCTTTCTCTCAGGCTGGAGAGCTCGCGTGCCTGTCCTCCCCTTTGGCCATCGTCCTTCCAAGCACCCTTCTATGTGTGCCCTCCCCCCCCCCCCCTCGCCCCCCTGAAGACAGACCTACCCGGAGTATGTTGTGCACGACGAGCGTTCGCGCACGTTCGGCAACGATCCGCCTGAGAATTTATGGTTGGACGATCGCGGCACGTAACCGGTAAAAATATGACGAACAGGTGCGCCGCGTGATGTCTTCGGGCGCAGCACGCCCGGAGACTCTCGGGGTTAGATAGAGACGCTGTCTCGTTTCACGTATTGTGCGGAATTCCAAAAGTCCCCACGAAACTTTATCGTCCAAAGATCAACTTTTGATTAAAGTTTGATAACGATGATCTTGCGATTGTTCGATAACGATTATCTTATTATTCTTGTTCGTTATCCTTTCTATAATTCTATAATTCTTGTTCGTTATCCACGCCCGGAGACTCTCGGGGTTAGATAGAGACGCTTTATCGTCCAAAGTTTATCGCAAACTTTATCGTCCAAAGATCAACTTTTAATTACAGTTTAATAACGATTATCTTGCGATTGTTCGATAACGATTATTTTAACCATATTAACCACAAGATAATCGATAGATTATCTCATGGTTGTTCGTTGACCTTTCACGTAGGGGATCCTTGCTTAGCGAGGACCTTCAATTTTCCAAGCGGCAATCTTGGGACGATTCGAATAACAAGTTGATGTGATAAAAAAAATTTGTAAAAATTCAGAGACGTACCTTGAAGTGTCGGAAAACAATTGATTACGAAGATCCTTATTGTTTTCTGCTTAAAAGAAGCCATGGTCGTTTGCTCTCCCCACAAAGTTTTCCCCGTACCCGAAGGGCCAACTTATAATCATATAATTATTGTTCGATGACGATTTATCGCATATTGTAAAGCACGATTCGTTACTCATGCGTACACTGTTTGTTTCGTCGTTGTTGATTTTACTTAAAAAAAAAAAATGCTTTCTGTCGCGTCGCACACGCTTAACACGGAACAGCCGAAGTTCTCGAGGAATTCAAAAATCCGATGGGTGAGTCTCGGTGCACTCGTTGTCGATGTGCATAATTGTTTAACCATTTTTTCATCATCCGTTTAACCCTTTGAAACATCATTTTTTTTTACAAGAATGAAGTTTCAAATGCATCGGTTGGTTATTAATGCATTTTTTCTTAATTCAAAGAGGCTTCAAAGGGTTAAGAAAAAATGAAATTTTATAAAAATTAGAATGTTCCAGTTATTAATAAAATGATTTAGAACAGTCGTTTGTCTGGCGCTTTTTGAAAACACATTTTTTTTTTTCATCGCTGTCTACAGTTGTCGACGGCGGCTGGTCGAGATGGTCAGCCTGGTCCGTATGCGGGAGCGATTGCACCCACACGAGGAAGAGGACATGCGACGAGCCTTCGCCGAGTCACGGAGGACGTCCCTGTCCGGGCAGGGACATCACCGTCGGAAACTGTACAGGCGGACTTTGCAACGGTGAGTTGGACAATCGTCACCCGGCGAGACATTGATTAGAGTAAGAGTGGTGAACATGGGCCGAGGGGGTAAGATGGACCAGTGCATGTTAGCCATTGTCCGCTGACGTCATACCGGAAATACATTGGAAAATGACATTTTCAGACCGGAAGTGACGTTTTGTTCGTGTGACGTCTCTTTCGACCGGAGAATAAGATTTTCGGCTTAAAAGTCAGAGAATATTTTCAACTTTTCTCTGGAATGTATCTCGCAGCCAGTGACAGAATTGGGTGAATTGGGGCACATCGAAAAGTGGGTAAATGAACGCGGTAAAAGGACATTTGTAAAAAAAAAATCCCTAAAAACATTTTATTGCCAGGCGTTTGTGAAGAGTGTTTTCGGGTGCTTATTTTTTTCACCGAAGTAGGATTAGCCAACGGGAGTTGGATATACAGGCACGAACGTTTTAGTGGTCACTTCCGGTTGAAAAAAGGGATTATCAAATCGGAAGTGGCGTTTTTTTCAATATAACGTCCCTTTCGGCTTAAAATTAAGATTTTCCGCTTAAAAGAAATAATATTTTTTTATGTTCTTTTGGAATGTATCTCGAATGCAGCCAGTGGTAGAATCGGGTGAATTAGGGCACACAGAAACACGGGTAAAAGAATGTATATTTTTTAAAAATCCATAAAAACATTTTATGGCCAGGTCTTTGTGAAGGGTTTTTTTTCGGCTGCCTATTTCTAGCGGGAATAGGAAATACAGGCTCGAACGTTTTAGTGGTCACTTCCGGTCGAAAAACGATGACGTCTCTTTCGGTCCAAAAGATAGATCTTCCGCTTAAAAGCGAGAGAATATTTTTAATTTTTCTATGGAATGTATCTGGAATGCAGCCAGTAACAGAATCGTGTGAATTCGGGGGTACAGAAAAGTGGGTAAAAGCAACGTTTATAAAAAAAAAAAAGAAAATCCATAAAAACATTTTATGGTCAGGCGTTTGTGAAGGGTTTTTTTTCGGGTGGATATTTCTTCCACACAAGTGGGATTAACTCTCGAAAGTAGCAGATCCAGGCCCAAGCGTTTTATTGGCCCATATTCACTACTTTCACCCTATTAAAAAAAAAAAAAAAAAAAAAAAAAAATGTCTGAACATGCGAATGATCGTTCGTTTTTGTGTTTTTCTCGTATGTTTCCAGTCGGCCGAGCGAAGATGGGCGGAGCTCAATTGACCGAAGAAGGTAGGTGTCTACTTTCCGGCTCGTCAATCCATGTCCCCGTCTCTGACCCGGCATAAACAACGTTTAATCGTCCCGTGTGAGCTCACCCCGTGACATATTCCCGCGTGGCAATTTCTTTCTTTTTTTCCGTCCCGACACCCGGACAGGGCGTTATTTTCCTCGGGGAGTTTAAACCTCCCGGTATACATCTTCCTCGAGGCGAGAGTGATGAGACTACGTATTCCCATGTATTATACGTGTATACACATGTCCGGGAGCTTTATTCGCTCACGCGCGAGGAGTTCAAATTTGCCCAGGCCGCCGTTGCTTGCACGCCTCCGTCATGCCTCTTTCCCTTCGCTGTTCTACCCCGTGCTAAATCTGGTAGGTGTACGGTACAAATACATACATATAGATTTGAACGAGGAAAGCCCCTGAAATGCACGACCAGCTCCCGTGTCCCCGCGCACACTTCGCCGAATTACCGGACCAGTGATTGGCCAACGGCGCCTCCGCACTCAGAAAAATAATTTATTTGACGGCCGCTCCGTAAATAAATATTAATTTGGTTTAAATAAATATTTGTTTGATTAAAATAAATATTTGTTTGATTGAAATAAATATTTGTTTGATTGAAATAAATATTTGTTTGATTGAAATAAATATTAATTTGCGGATGTTCGTCAAATAAATTATTTTTCTAGATGCGCGCATTCGGTTAAAGCGCGGGATGGCCAATCACTGTGCGGACTCCCCAACAACCAACAATATTTCTTTTAACAACATACATACAGATTCGAACAAGCTAAACTCGTGAGAAAATGCACACAGTAAAATAGTCTTGTCCATTTAACAAACTATTTTCGCCACGAATGTCCACATTATTTTGTAGTTAATCTAACAAAAAAATATTGCCAAAATTATGACACATTTTTTTTTAAATGAACAAGATTTTGTTGTAAAATTACCATGAAAAGAATTATCGACGTTTCTCCACAAGAAACATTACTGCGTATTTTACTGTGCACGACCAGTCTTCGTTCTCCCCGCGTGCACGCTTCGCCTTATCGGCCCAGTGATTGGCCACCGAAGGCGTTTTGGCACACCAGTCATTGGCACCCTTGCCTACCTCTCCGTCCAACCGGATTCGCACAGTTAAAACGCGGGATGGCCAATCACTGTCCGGACCACCCTGAAACCAACGTTATTTACTTTTAATTACCGTAACGTTTAATAATCGATGTACCAACCGATCCGGCGCTGCGCCCGAGTGCCCATAAGCATGCACCCTAATTGCCGGAGCGACCCTTCCCGATATAAACAATCGGAACAATAGGTGGGCACTACAGCGAGATCGGAAGGAGGAAGTCGGTTCTCCGACTCTCCCTCTCTTTCTCTCCTCTCGCCGACTCGCCTCTCGCAAGGGTCCTGCTATAACCCATCCATCCACGGGGGAGGGAAAGTATATAGACAGGAGAAGTCTATAGAGAAACGCCGGTCCGTATCGACCCCGGCGCATCAAAGTTGCACGCGATGTACGCTGCTCGTTCCGCACACCCCCCCGGAGGCGAAATGCCCGAGCGAACCGCGCGCGCGGGGGTGGCTTTAATATTGAAGAAAATTATGTAATCGGTGGGCCGGACCCGCTTCACCCGCTCTGCTCACCCTAGACCAGCCCTCCGCAGTCCAGACTCCGCGTCTCCAGAACCGGGGGGAAGAATTGATCGTGCATGCAAATAAAGTGCCATTATCGTTCGCCACCGCGCTCGTGTGGGTCGCCCCCACGTACGGGCGTTCGTCTGCGTTCGACGAAAATGTGTGCACCACGGAGGTTCGTGCTTAATGTTCACTACACGGAGCGTACGAGTACGTTGAGTAGGTAGGAGTACCGGACTTATAGACGCGACACGGCAATGAACCAGGCGCTTGGTCCCGAGAGCATTGAACTTGAACTTGTTACCGGCTCGGCGTCTGTCTTAATGGGCGGGTCATTAAGGGGACTTATGTTGGGACCTCGGAAGATCGGTTTGCCCTTTTTTTTTTTAGAAAACGTAGTCACTGTCCGCGAGTCTTCGTCATTTTTATATTCTTTCCCACAGTTTCATTCGACTTTTGCCATGCGCCATTTTTTCTGCTTTATTTCTTATTCTGTTTTTACGCGAGTAGGTTAAGCAGGTAGTAGTACCGGTGTATAGATGTGATGCGGTAAGGAACCATGCGCTTGGTCCCGAAAGCATTGAACTTGAATTTGTTAGGGCTCCGTGCCTATTTTAATAGCAGAGTCATTAAGGGAACTTATGTTGAGACCTCGGAAAATCGATTTGCCCTTTCTTTTTTTAGAAAACGTTGTTCATACTCCTCAACTCTTCGTCATTTTTATACTCTTTCCCACAGTTTCTTTCGACTTTTGCCACCCGCCATTTTTTTTTGGTTCTATTTTTTATGTTCTTTGTAATTGCAGCTAACAGACAAATGGACGTGGCGCTCTACGTCGGTTTGACAGTCGCGTTCGTCGTGATCGGTGGCCTGACGTTCTTTCTGGCGAGGCTGTTGAGGCGAAAGGGTCGGGACCACTCACTCTACTCCATGGCTCGCAACGGTGAGTCCTTAGATATGATTCTCCGACGACAACGCGCGAAATTTGAATCTTGGAACGCGAGGATAACTTTATTCCCGCAAACTGTTACGAATTCGTGAATCTCGTGATTGCAGAATTTCAGCCGGAGTTCTTTCCGGACCAGGACAAGAAGCAGAGTCTCCAGCCAGACGTGACGGCGACGACGGTGCCGGCCTGCTACGAATACCCGTTCGATCCGAAGCTCTCGCTGTCCCGTTCCCTTTCGGAGCACCATTACGACGTTCCTCATCTGTCGATAGCACCGCAGCCCTCCCCGATGTCACCGACCCCGAGCACCTCGACCCAGGAGTCCTGTAGCGACAAGCAGATCCACTCCGACAGCGAGAACAGCGTGACCAGCTCTTACCCGTCCTCGGACTCGACGTACAACGTCGCCTCTGAGAGCATCAGGTTGCCGAAGCTGGAGGCGGGCAACGTTGCCAGGGCAGCCGTTAACACACGAGGTGCGCTGCTCGTACTTCCGGACTCCGGCATCTCCATGTCCGTTCCCGAGGGAGCCGTCCCTAAGCCACTCAGGAAGGAGCTGTACCTCGCTGTCCTCAACGAGGATCGATTCAGGCCGCGTCTACCCGGTGAGCCTCGACACATCCATAGCTATAATATTCCCAAGGACTTGGAAGCCGGAATCTCACAAACGGTCACCCAAATTGTTCATCGAACCGTCGATGGGCCTCGGTCAGAGTCCAGTTTCCACTATCTAGGTGGGGTAGGTCTGGTCGCCGGTCAACATCCTAGCCAGAACAAACCCTACCTGAGTAACGTCATTAGTGCATTACCGCGTTGATTGACCAGCTCCAATGCGATTATTGCTGTTCCAGTATTGTTTTCACTCATCTAGCGTCATCATTAGTGTTCCATTTATCATTCACGGGGTATCGACGAACCATCCCGTATATGAAACTCTTCATTTCCATACATTTATAGCAATACTATTCCCAGGTAATGAGAAGTCAGAATCTCACAAATTGTTCATTGAACCGTGAATGACCGTCGGTCATGCATGGCTACACTATTTCCAAGAACTTAGAAGCCGGAATCTCACAAACGGACACCCAAATTGTTCATCGAACCGTCGATGGGCCTCGATCAGAGTCCAGTTTCCACTATCTAGGTGGGGTAGGTCTGGTCGCCGGTCAACATCCTAGCCAGAACAAACCCTACCTGAGTAACGTCATTAGTGCACTACCGCGTTGATTGATCAGCTCCAACGCGATTATTGCTGTTCCAGTATTGTTTTCACTCATCTAGCTTCATCATTAGTGTTCCATTTAACCTGTCATCCGTTTACCGCAATCATTCACGGGGTATCGACGAACGATCCCGTATATGAAACTCTCCATCTCCATACATTCATAGCTATACTATTCCCAGGTAATGAAAAGTCAATCTCCCAAATTGCTCATCGAACCGTCAATATAGTCGTCCTATTTCCACTGCCTTGGTGGGGTAGGTCTGGTTGGAATTCAACATTCCAGCCGAACCAGACCCAACCTGGATAACGTCATTCCCGCATGACAGCGGTAATTGAACAGCTCTAACGCAATTATTGCTGACCCATTATTGTTACCACCGAAGCTGGGCAAATACCCTGTGTACTTGTAGTTCATATTGAAGTATCAAGAACTTCGAGTACTGAGCGCTGGGTAGGTCTTGAGTTCCCGGCCGAACTGAATTGCTAAAGTTCTGAGTGCTGGGTACTGAGTGCTGGGTACTGATACTACAATACGTACTTCAAGTATTTAGTGTATTTATCTAGCTCGCAGCCATAGCTGTCCATAGGTATTCATAGTTATCCATAATTATCCATATTTATTCATAGCTATCCACAACTCCCCATGATTCTCGATAGCCATGCATAGCTATCTATATCTATCCATAGCTATTCCCAGGAAATTACAAGCCAGAAGCTCACGAACGAACGCCCAAATTGTTCATCGAACCTTCGATGGGCCTCGGTCAAAGTCCCGTTTCCATTACCCAGGTGGGGTAGGTCTGGTCGGCGGTCAACATCCCAGCCGGACCAAACCCTACCCGGCTAACGTCATTCCCGCATGACCGCGGTAATTGAACAGCCGTGACGCGATTATTGATGTTCCATTATTGTCTTCACTCATCCACCGTCATCATTAGTGTTCCATTTAACCTGTCATCCGTTTAACACGATCATTCACGGGCGTAGCGTCGAATCGTCCAGTATATAAAAGTCTTCGTCTTCATTGTTCGGTCTAACGACACGCTCCTCCATTCCCCGCTGGCATTTAATTCGTCGGTTATGCGTGCCCTTTACGCTTCGACAGTTAACTCCGATGCGCGCCCACTGTGCGTGTATTAATAATTCCTCATGCGGGTCTCTCACGAGCCAGTTACCGCGTGTCATTTTAATTTCGTTCCGTGACCTACGACCGGTGCTTCCGCTACGCCCGTGGAACGAATTAATAACATGTTCGGAGAGTATAAAAAAAAAAAAAAAATGATCCCCGAATCATGAGTCGGAGGCTTTTGAGGATCAACCACACCCCGCCAACGGGAACAACGCGATAATTTTATTACGGATAGATGCCAGCTGGAAGCGTGCGCAGCCTCCTCCTCGCACGATCTTCCGCGGCGAAGCGTGTGTTCCAAACTGAATTGGGTCTCTCGGTTGCCTGGAACCCACCCCGATTCGATTTTGTTACGTGCCATGCCGCGGGGGTTATCGAGGACGCTTTTTTTATTCCCCGGATTCGCTTCGACGAGCATGTTGCCCGACGACTAACACGACTTTTAGGCACTTCCTGTATAGCTTCGTCTCTCGAGGCTTCCAGGCTTTTCCGTCGCTGCCGCTAACCGTGCGGCGAGAGACCACCTAAATTCCACCGTCCCACCTCTCGTGAGCCGTAGCGAAAATCAGATTACCGATCCGAAATCTAATAACACGATATTGAGGGCAGGTATCCAAGTTAACGGAGGAAAAAACAGGTGAATTCCGGGATTTTTTTCTCGATAGCCATCGACTCTATCGCATCCGGTTTTTTTTATTGCTAATAACACACATCAGGCTATCTTGAGGATTTGTTTTGATAAGCTTATCGATAAGCTTTCCGATAAGCTTTTTGATATGCTTCTTGATAAGCTTCTTGATAAGCTTTTTGATAAGCTTTTTCATCGATTTTTTCATTAACTTTTCCATCGTCTTTTCCATCGACTTTTCCATCAACTTTTCCATCAACTTTTCCATCAACTTTTCCATCAACTTTTCCATCAACTTTTCCATCAACTTTTCCATCAACTTTTCCATCAACTTTTCCATCAACTTTTCCATCAACTTTTCCATCAACTTTTCCATCAACTTTTCCATCAACTTTTCCATCGACTTTCCCATCAACTTTTCCATCAACTTTTCCATCAACTTTTCCATCAACTTTTCCATCAACTTTTCCATCAACTTTTCCATCAACTTTTCCACCAACTTTTCCATCCCCTTTTCCATCAACTTTTCCATCAACTTTTCAGAGGATTCTGGGACCCGAGGCGCTCTTATAGCTGTTTCCATATGAAATTTACACACAATATTGTTCACATTTCAAACTTTAAGAATGCCGAAGAGAAAAACAATGTGACCTATTTTTAAAAATTCCACTCAGTTACCTGCTCTCAGCAGTTTCTCATCCCAGAATCCAGCTTCTCACGAGAGACCAATCCAACCAGATCCCAATTGACGCATCATTAAACATAGATTTTCAAAATGTATAGCAACCGATTCAATCGATAATCCTCTTCGACGTTAAAGTAAACAACATTGTTAAATTTTAACGCAGACGGAATAACCCAACTCTCGGCCGTCGTGACCTGCGGTCCGTGGAACGCGAGTTTCAACAAGCCCGTGATACTGCAGTTCGAGCACTGCGCGATGCTTCACCCCTCGACATGGGAATTGAGCGTCTGGGCAACGAACGATCTCGATGCGGAGGAAACCGCCGCTTCGCAGGGTTCAAAGGATCAGCCGATAACGTGGACGAGGGTCTTGACTCTCGGTAACGAGACCATCAATACCCCACTGTTTACCCAACTGGACCACGCCGAGGCTTTCATAGTGACCGAGCAGCTGCGTGGCTACGTTCTTGCCGGTCAGAGCATCGACGGCGCGACGGCCACGAAGCGGCTGCGTCTCGCCCTCTTCGCCAGCCAGACCGGTCAATGTTCCGTCAGGGTTTACGCGATCGAGGACACGAAGGCCGCGATGAAGACGATCGTCGATCGGGAGACGCAGGTCCGAGGCTATCTTCTCGACAAACCCAGGACTCTGGTCTTCCAGGACAACGGCGAGCCGCTCAGGGTCAGCCTGGAGGAGGTCGGCAACGAGTGGCAGAGCAAGTCGCCCACCGATCGCCAGGAGGTCAACTTCCGGGACGTCTGGAACTGCCAGGAGAACACCGTGCACGTGACCTTCGGACTGGAGACGGCATTCGGCCCGTCGACGACCAGGAGCTACAAGCTCCAGGTCTCCCAGGGCAACGCCGACGCTCGTCAGGTATTCAGAATCGTCTACGACGGAGCCAAGCAACTCGTGTCGTCGGGCAGCGTAACGAGACCTCTGAGGGAAGTCACCGTCGTCAGCAGCGGTCATGCCAACAACGCCACGACAGACTCGGCGGCGATGAGACCCTTCCGATTCACCAGGTCCCTCAGGAAACAACTATGCCAGTGTCTCGACCCACCAAACGCCCTCGGCAACGACTGGCGGATGCTCGCCCAGAGACTCCAAGTCGATAGGTCAGTGACACTAGGATTTATTTTTGTTGACATCTTTTTTTCCTTTTTTTTTTTCGTTTGTTAGATTTTTTTGGAAAAATGGTATGTTTCGAAAATTATGAAATTGTAATTATTAATTATTATGATATGTCGATGATATTAAAGGTATAAGGAACTGGTCGACTAGGAAAAAAAGTCTGAAGGGTGCTTTAGCCCTTTCAGATTTGTGTGATAAGAGGGGACCCTTGTCAGACAATATTGTTTTTGGTTCGTGTTGACGTGAAACATACTCGTGCCATATTTCATTGAAATCCTTCGATAGGTCAGGAGCACTCAGATTGATTTTGGTTGATATCATTTCTTTTTTAATAAATCGTTTTTGGAGAAACCTGCAGAATGTATTTCGAAAATATTAGACTGGTGAGGAACTGTTTGTTTACGAAAAATATATATATATATATCTTAAGGGTGGTTTAGCCACCTAAGTGGCTGGATCTTTGTCAGACAATATTGTTTTTGGATGGTGCTGACATGAAACATATTCGCATCATATTTCATTCTTCATCAAATCTGTTGTCTGTATATGGAAATCAAAATTTCATTATAAATCTTTCGCTAAACTTGGCCCCCTCTTTCACTCCCTAAATACTCACCTCTCAAGATAAAGAAATACGTGTCTTTTTTCGAGGTCTGCGACATATATAAAAATTACTTGGGCACTTGGGAATTTTATCTTGCGATGTAAAAACCCCATTACAAGACCCCGGAATTTTCTCAATGTCCCCATCCAAGGATACTAAAATACTAAACTCACGAACCCGTTTACAAAAAAAATGTTACGGTTGCTCAAGCCGCCTGAAGGGTTGGACCCTTCCCAGACAATATTGTTTTTGGATCCCGCTTACATGAAACATATTCGTGCAATATTTCATTGAAACCTGTTGAGTGCTCCAAAAGTAATCAAAATTCCATTATAATTTTTTCCTCAAACATGGCCGCCTCTTTCACCCCTTAAATGGTCATCTCCGCCCATAAAAAAATATCTCTTCTCGATCTCCGCAATATACATCAAAATTACTTGAGCGCTCTGGAATTTTACCTCGCCACCAAAAAGCCCCATTGGAAGACTCCGGAATTTTCTCAATGTCCCCACGCGAGATACCAATCTTGCATGATTTTACCGCCGTACCCGCATCTCTCGATTCCCATGAATATTAATGTATATTTTTTTTAACGATCGATCGCCAGGTATATCAATTATTTCGCGACGAAGGCCAGTCCGACGGAGCACATCCTGGATCTGTGGGAGGCGAGGCACCGCGAGCCCAGCGCGGTCACGGATCTGCTCAATCATCTCAGGGTCATGGGAAGAACCGACGCTGCTACGATACTCGAGGCGCAGCTCGGTGCTTGGCTCTAAGCCCGGAGCGCCACTAAAAAAAAAAAAAAATAAATAAAAAATAAAAAAAAAAATGGAATAAAAAATAAAATAAAAACCGAACTTAGTGCCACGAATCACGAACTCAATAAAAAAGCGATAATCGTCGGCTAGTGATAACGGGACAGTGACTAAACTATCGAGAGCAGTGCATGAGCTCACGCGACCAGTGAATCTCAATCGTCCGAGCAGTGATCGAGAGACGACAATTTACGAACTCGTGCGGCAAAGCCTTTGAGAAAAACTATCGCAGTCCGCGAGACGAAGGGAGACGTTCGAAGGTAACGAAAAAAAAAAAATGACAAAATAAATTCCAAGGGACATCGAAGGCGGCGTCCTAACGAAACACTGCCTTAAACGCTTTCGACGCAACAAGGGGCCTCGTGCTCTTGTTCTTGAATCTGTAAATATAGGCCTCGCGCGTCGGCGGAGCAGCCGGGATGGAGAGCGAGAAAGAGTCGGGAGCGTTACATAAAAGCGAAAGAAAAATAAATTTTAAAAAGTAAATAAATTCTCGAAGAGAACTCAAAGACCCGCTTCCATCCCGGCTGAGCTGACTCGACGCTGGCGAGCCCGGTCCGTTAGAATAGTAAACGAGATAAACGAAAAAAAAAAAACAATAACAAAAAAAAATAATCGAAAATTTAATCAGAAAAAAAGACGTGACGATTAAAATTAATAAATAGAGGACAGAGAAAAACTATATGCATTTAGATGGATATATGTACATATAAAAGACAGAAGCATAGTAAATATAAATATACACTGGCTGAGGAAACGAGGACCTTCGTTGACGGGCCGAAAACCTTTATTATAAAGGAGTAACGGTAAGGAAATACGAGATGATGAAAAAAAAAAAAAAAATGAAAAAAAACGAACGATGACGAAGAAAATAGTCGAACGGTATTGCGGAGTATTGTTGATTTGTTATGAATATGGGTAATGTGAAAGAAGCAAAGAAATCACAGCTTAACACGCAACACCTCATACACACGCACACACACACAAGAACACGAATGCACCCAGAAAAATAATTTATTTGATTAAAATAAATATTTATTGAAATCAAACACATAGTTATTTAAATAAAATAAATAGTTATTGAAATCAAATAAATATTCATTGTAATCAAATAAATATTTGTTTTAATCGAATAAATACTTATTTGATCGAAATAAATATTTATCTGCGGGGCGCCGGTTAAATAAATTATTTTTCTAGGTGTACGCACGAGCACGCGCACACGCACACGCTGGATTTCTGCGAATCGTGCCAAAATCTCATTGGACTGAGCCCGTGGTCCCAGGGGATTTTTTCGGGCCTAAAAGCGGGTGGGAAACCCCAAATTCTGTTTACGTCGAATTTCGTATATTTTTGTTATGTAAACTTGAATTACAATTAAACGGTACTCGACTCATTAAGTTCGATACTTTGTCACAAAGTCGACGATGCCGCGAGTCTACTAAATTTAGTGCGTCTATCATATAGCGAATGGTATAACAATTACCTCGTTCGGAATCTCACGCAAAACGATTACGAACTCGGCTGACAAGCGGCGTTACGTATTCGCACGATATTAATTTAACGAAGATTTTTTTTTAAACAAAAAAATAAAATAATACAACGCGTCAAAGTTTATTTGGAAGAATTGTATATTTGTTACTTTCAACGAATAAAATATTCTTGTATACCTGATGAGAAAACATATATGTACACGCACGATTGAAGATTATTTCGCTCCGATAAAAAAAAAAAATTATTTTCACCCTTTTTTTTCATCTTCGTCGAACGTCATACTTGCAGAATGCTCGATCGGTGAAGCCAAGACGTGAGGACAAGCGATGGAGAGGCTCGTACAAGAGTGTCCGGGCATCGGATGCTCGGATCGATCAGCGACAACCTTCTCGCGTTGTTCTCTCTTTTACCGTTTCCAATAACGCTTCTTCGAAATCTCAGTCAGCGAATCGAAACCCCCAACCACTTCCTCCCCCCCTATTGGTATTGCCGATATCTTTTTCCCGCGCCGCTTCTCCGACGTATGGGAGAGCGGGGCAAAGTGGCACATCGGGGCAAAACGGGATTATGAGACAAAACGCAATTTTCCAATAACTTTTTCACAGTGGCGATAGTCGTCCTTGTGGCAAAAGGGAATTATGAGACAAAACGAAATTTTTCAATAACTTTTGAACGGTGACGATGGTCGTTCGTGGGGCAAAACGGGCTTGAAAATCCGGATGTATCGTTGGGACAAAATGGGGCATCCAAAAATTATTGGAAAATTGGGTTTTGCCCTCACTGTTCCGTTTTGCCCCACTGCCCCATTTTGCCCCGCTCTCCCCCATCTGTATTATATGACGTGTCGGAGAAGCCCCGAGATTTTTCCCTCTATGAAATACGCTGTAGGGTGTGCAGGTAGTATCATCGAAGTCGCACGAAAGACGTAGCTCTTCCAGTTCCAAAGCGACGGGGGTTGGGAAGGTGTGTTGGAGGATGAAAACTCCGCGCTCATATGGAAGGAAGAAGCGTGGCGGTGACAATGGAACTCGAGCGTCGCAATTTCGGGATGTCGATAGCAGTCGCGCGGCGAGATCCGTCAACGCTCGCTATACTTCACTCGCTGTTATCCTTTTTTTCCCATCTTCCTCCTATCTTTTTCTTTTCCACTCGACTCTCTTTCCAGCCATCGCGCACCATCGTCTCTGCGCGAGTCGCGCAGAGACTTTCCCTCCTCCTCAGCCAACACTCAGTGGTGTCGACGTAATCCGCTCTTCGTCCACCACTCACCGATATCGCGAGTTTCGATGCACCGTCACGAAGGTTTCAACTAAAGAACAGTTGAAAGAAGCACCGATGAAATTTCTAATTTTTAAGTTGAAAGGGTAAGTGGCGGGTTGATCTACTTGCCAGGAGCTGCCAGGATTTCTCATGGAAAGAAGTAGACGCACCGAATATGGCGTCAATTCACGCTTCTTTAATTTTTGTCTCCTTGGAAGTCGATAACAGTTACATTCATCAGTACAGTTCATTCCAGAGCTGGGTAAAAACCCTAATTACTTGAAGTGCGCACCGAAGTGTCAAGTACTTGAAGTGTGTATTGAAGTAGCAAGTACTCGAAGTACAGATTGAAGTAGTAAGTACACCGAGGAAAAGAAATGGTTGGATTAAGCAAATGCGCGGTGACATACGTGCAAGGGTGTATTTTGTTAGAACAACAAAAATGTTTGTTTCAATCGACAAATTTTGATTAAATTGAAGCAAATAATCGTTTAAAAAACAATGCCTTTTTGGTTCGAGACAAATAACAACTTTCGGTTAATCCACCCAATTTTTTTCTCAGTGCAATTGAAGTACATATTGAAGTAACAAGTATTTGGAGTGCATATTGAAGAGGCAAGTATTTGAAGTACATATTGAAGTAGCAAGTACTGGAAGTACGTATCGAAGTAGCAAGTACTCGAAAAACATATTGAAGTTGCAAGTACGTGAAGTACGTATTGAACTAGCAAGTACGTGAAGTACGTATTGAACTAGCAAGTACTCAAAGTGCGTATCGAAGTAGCAAGTACAAAGTGCTTGAAGTACTGAGCGTCGGGTAGTTCTTCAGCACTGAGGTACTGAGTACCTGCAGAACTGAATTGCTGCAATTCTGAGTTACTGTGCGCTGACTCAGTACTTGACACTTCAAAACGAACTTCGTGTACCTAACTTTCTAGTCGCCCAGCTCTGGTAGATTCTACTTCGTTCTCACTTCGCGCCGCCGTTCGCGATGTAATTCGGGCTTCTACCTAAATTCTCTCTTCTAACTAATCTCCAACCGAAACCGAAAAGTTGACCGAAGCACCGATGAACTTTCCAATCTGAGAGGATAAAAATACCGGATTCCTCCACTTGCCATGAGCTGCCAGGATTTCTCGCAGAAAAAAGTGCACGCACCGAATACGGTGTCAAATTACTACTCATTCATTTTTTTTTCTCTCTTTTTATCCTTGGAAGTAGATGACACGTACATCCATCAGTGGAGTATATTACACTTCGTTCTCACCTCGCGCCGCCGTTCGCAATGTCGCCCGGTTCCCTCACCGCGATTCTCCGTTGCGTAAACGTAACGGAATGCGCACAAGTGTTTTTCAAGTGGTACAGCATGTTGCCGGTCGGAAGGCTAAGTGCCATAAAAATAGCTCGAGCGGTTACTTCCAGCCGTGGCATGGGGACGAGCACTCGTGTCGATAGTGTCTGGCTCACGTGGCGCGCGATAGCCCGAGACCCATCGGCACGTACTCGGCTTGCTTCTCGAGCGTGCACCGAGCACTTCGCTAGTGCTCCCGGGCTGTATAGCCACCAATGAGCGAATCCACCCCCTTTCTCGACCGGCGTTTGTGTGTGCCAGTATATCGCCTGCCACGAGCATGGAGGCGGCCGATATGTCGGCTGCACGCATGTCACGTATATACGCTTTCCGTGTATAGACCCAAGAGCTTTTGTTTCGAATTCAACAGATGGAAAAGTTCTTTTACACGGTTCCTTTTTTTTTACTGTTCCGGCAACTAGTTGGAATAAAATGTAGGGCTAGATAGGAATGCCGAGAGGCGGTTCTTCAGCGAAGGCACTTTCCGGGCCTGGGACGCCAGATAAGTCTGGTTGAAGGAATTAGCAAGCCAATCGGGACTGCGGAAGGTCTTGGGAAAGTTCTTTCGCCAGGTTCCTTTTTTTCATCATTCCGACAAGTAGTTGGAATAAAATGTAGGGCTCGATAGAAATGCCGAGGGATTCTTCATCAAAGGCACTTTCCGTGCCTGGGATGGCAGATAAGTCTGGTTGAAGGAATTAGCAAGCCAATCGGGCCTGCGGACCGTCTTGGGAAAGTTCTTTCGCCAGGTTCCTTTTTTTCATCATTCCGACAAGTAGTTGGAATAAAATGTAGGGCTAGATAGAAATGCCAAGGGATTCTTCATCGAAGGCACTTTCCGGGCCTGGGACGCCAGATAAGTCTGGTTGAAGGAATTAGCAAGACAATCGGGACTGCGGAAGGTCTTGGGAAAGTTCTTTCGCCAGGTTCCTTTTTTTCATCATTCCGACAAGTAGTTGGCATAAAATGTAGGGCTAGATAGAAATGCCGAGGGATTCTTCATCGAAGGCATTTTCCGTGCCTGGGACGCCAGATAAGTCTGGTTGAAGGAATTAGCAAGCCAATTGGGACTGCGGACCGTCTTGGGAAAGTTCTTTCGCCAAGTTCCTTTTTTTTTCACCATTCCAACAAGTAGTTTTTTTTGGGGTAAAATTGTTTATTGTTTACCTTATACAGATCTTCATTAAGAGACTACAACATACATAAAACAAAAGCCCACAACTCATAAAGGTTAGTACAAGTGTGACTGTCAGATGCTCGCTCATAAATAATATTTATTGTGGAAAATAAACATAACGATAATTATCTGGTATAATTAACTGTGGGTCGTCAGAAAATAAATAGCGCAAACATTGCACTGTAAAGAAAACGAAAATAAAGTCTGAAAAAAACCTTTCCACAAGTTCCAACAAGTAGTTACAATGGAATGTAGGGCTAGATCGAAATGCCGAGAGGCGGTTCTTCATAGAAGGCACTTTCGGAGCCTGGGGCGCCAGATAAGTCCGGTTGAAGGAATTACCAACCCAATTGGGCCTGCGGACTGTCTTGAGATGACACCGGTCTATAAACGGTTCCGTGTGTAGTCCCAAGAGCTTTTGTTTCCAATTCAACGGATCGAAAAGTTCTTTCGCCACGTTCCTTTTTCACAATTCCAACAACCAGTTGGAATAAAATGTAGAGCTAGATAGGAATACCGAGAGGCAGTTCTGCATCCACGGCACTTTCTGGGCTTGGTACACAGAGAAAAAAAAATCAATCGAGTCAACAAAATGTGCGCTTACGGGTGGCGAAACAAATGATTTGTTGATCGAAAGAAATACCTCGCCGATCGAACCAACAGGCCGTCGAATCAAATGTTTCTTTACATACTACGACAATTGTTTCGTTCGATCAATCAATAATTTGCTTCACCACCCCTAAGAGCTCATTTTGTTGACTCAATCAATTTTTATTTTCTCAGTGTACTTCAGCTAAGTCCGTTTGAAGGAATCACCAACCCAATTGAGACTGCGCTCCGTCTTGCGATGACACCGGACTATAAACACCCTCTTGTACAGTCCCAAGAACTTTTGTTTCGAATTCAACAGACGGAAACCTTTTTTGGCAGGTTCCCTTTTTTCGTCGTTCCGGCAACTGGTTGGAATGAAATGTAAGGCTGTCGAGAGGCGTTTCTTCCTCGAAACCACTTTGCGGACCAGGGAGTCCGGGTCGAGGCAATTACCGACCCAATCGCGGCTGCGGACCGTCCTGGAATGACACCGGAAGCCCCCTGGTTCGCCAAAAGCGCGCACTTAGATAAGAGCCTCCCGGTCAGTATTGGGCAAGTCTGGACCACCAGCGCCAGCCTCTCGACCGCCGGCGCTGGTGGTCCAGACAGAGAGACTCACGCGGAGATGAAGAGGCTCACACAGAGACACGGAGGCACGGTGAGAGGCGGTCTTCGTGCAACTCGAAAATTAACTTTCTCTCGCTTTGATAAATCGTCGGTAAGTTATCCTCTTAGGTGCCCACGAGGATGCGGTGCATTCGTCGCGGCGGTGCTGAGTGGCTTCGCTTGGAGGTGAGTCGTGGACCCAACTGCAATCTCGTGGGCTGTGATTACTCACAGCCAGAGATTCTCTTCTCCTGACGAGTTTGGGACTTTCCAACTAAGGTGCTCAACACAGAAATATCCTTTATCTATTTATGTGTCGATTCTATATTATCTTCGGACTGTTGAAACTTTAGTACTATAGGTCTTTTTTTTTAAAGGACATTTTCGGGTTTCGTTGACCAATGAGAATGCTGGATCTTAAGGGTGACGTCATTCCTTTTTTAAGCTTCTTGGCCAATCCGCTCTGCGATCAAGATCGCTTCGGAAGATCCATAAGATCGATCTTTCGGGCGCGATGATTTGAAGCTGCTTTACCTTATACTGGTTTATAGATCGATCGACCAGACGAGAATCGTGGCAGATTATGGAGATAATAGTTATTGCAGAAACGTCATTGGGCATTGAATTGCTCAACGCAAAAATATTCTTTATCGATTTATGTATCGATTCTATATTATTTTCGGACTGTTGAAACTTTCGTACTATAGGTCTTTTTTTTAAAGGCCATTTTCGGGTATCGTTGACCAATGAGAATGCTGGATCTTAAGGGTGACGTCATTCCTTTTTCAATCTCTTGGCCAATCCGCCCTGCGATTGAGATCGATTCGGAACTATCACGCTAATGTCGTTTAGGAACACAATTACTAGTTTTGCGATCAATATACTCAGATCCGTTGGCCGACGCGGGTTTCTCCCAGTGGCCAGACTGGTTCCCACAGCCGTCAAATTGTAGAAGAAGAAGAAGAATATACTCAGATCGACGCTAAACTCGCGCGCTCTTTCATTGCTCGATCGTAACGACACGATTACAGATACACGATAAAAAATAGTGAATATTTAGCGGTCTGGTTTAAGATCGAAGAAAAACCGAGGCAATAACAGTGGTCCGTATTAACCACTTTCACCCTAACTATATGCTCGTTCTCAGCCTTCCATAAGGATCGATCCTTGGGCCGCGACGATTTGAAACAGTTCCACCTTATACAGACTATAAATCGATTGACTAGACGAAAATTGTGGCAGATTATTGAGATAACACAATTTTGCAGAAACGTCATCGAGCACGACTGCGCTAATGTCGTTCTGGAACACAATTACTAGTTTTCCTATCAATATACTCAGATCAACGCTAAACACGCGCGCTCTTTCGTTGCTCGATCGCAACGACACGATTACAGATACACGATAAAAAATAGTGAATATTTAGCGGTCCGGTTTAAGATCGAAGAAAAACCGAGGCAATAACGGTGGTCCGTATTAACCACTTTCACCCTACGTATATTCTTGTTCTTAGCCTTCCAGGCTCGTCTCGATGGCCGTGCCGAAGCGAAGGCAATTACGTGCTCCGACGCTCGACGTTATCGCTTCTCCTGGGCCGCTTGATTTCCTCCAATCTCATTCTTTTTTCTCTCATTCTCCATGTGGCCGGCTCCCTCTTTCTCCGCGTCTGGCCTCCGCCGTCCTTTTTCACTCGCGCTCCCGTTTTTCTTTCGCCGCTCTCCCTCTATCACTCTCGGCGTCCCGGCGCCAATGTTTCGCCCTCCACTATACATTTTCTTCTTTTTGGCGATTTTTTTTTTTTTTTTTTGTATTCTCTCTCCTCTCGCTACCACGCTTTTTCATTCCTCTTTTGCTTTCGCTTTCACCGACAATCGATGCACGAGGTCTCGTTCATTAAAGTGTCAATCCAGTCTCAAGAGGGATCCCAAACCCTCGCCTCCCTTGCCGTCCGATCGGCATCGCCCACGCTCACGGATTTCCGTTTTCATCCGCGTACCTCGCACCGATGGGGAACTTCGCCGAATAGAGCGGACTCCATTCTCGGCGAGCATCAACTCTGGCTGCACCATGACGACGAGAGACCAGACCTTATTTTTAATTAAATTTCGTATTATTTATGTCTCAGCGCGCTAGTTGCATTTTTTTAGACAATCGCCTCTCGCTGATTCGTCATTGAATCGTTTCACTGGCGGAAATTTTGATAAATTAACCGGGTTCAATTGCAAGTAATTTTGCGGGTTTTTCGACTCTACGGAAAGCTATTCACTGGATAGGAGCTCCTTAACTCGTGAGGATTCGGATAGTTTGTCCGGGAAGCAATTTGTAAAGTGCAGCAGCGTTTTGGGCCGAGCAAACCGGACGGTATTGAAGAAAGTGTGAGAAAGCGCGTTTCGCTCTCAAACACGAAGAGGTAGTTCGCTGATAGGGAAATTTGCCGAAGAGGTAGTTCGCTGATAGGGAAATTTGCCGATGTGCCGCCCTGCCTAGGTTTTGCACCAACACCAGCCTCTTCATTATACGACAAAATAATAAAACAATTCGTCATTAAGTTGTTTGACTAGCGCAAAGTGGCGACATTAAACGGGTTTAATTAGCGAGTAATTTTGGAAATTTTTCGACCGTGGGGAGAATCCATTAACTGGATAACAACTCCTGAACTCGTGAGGACTCAGATAGATTTTGTCCGGAAAGCGCGAGAACAATTTGTCTCGAGCTATAGAAGAAAGTGTGAGAAAGCGCGCTCCGCCATCAAACACGCAGATGTACTCTGGCGATGTGTTTGCGGCTTGTATGATGCGGTGCGAAAGTGTGCAAAAAGCGCGCTCCGCCATCAAACCCGCGGATTTACTCTGGCGATGTGTTTGCGTCTTGTATAATGCAGTGCCCCGTCATACAACAAAAAGCGTTATTTTACTTCCTCTATGAAGAAGTAAAATAACACAATAAAACTGGCGTACAGTTGTGAAATTAGCAACGTCAAATTGCGAGTCATTTTGGAATATTTCAACCGTGTCTAATTTGTCTCGAGGTATAGAATAAAGTGCGAGAAAGCGCGCGCTGCCATCAAACCCGCCGATTTACTCTAGCGATGTCTTTGCGTCTTGTATAAAGCAGCGCCCCGTTATACAACAAAAAGCGTTATTTTTCTTCCTCTAGAAGGAAGTAAAATAACACGATAAAACTGGCGCACAGTTCTGAAGCTAGCAGCCTAAAATTTCGAGTAATTTTGGAATATTCCAACCGTGAGGAACATCCATTAACTGGATAACAACTCCCTCACTCGTGACGACTCGGATGGAGCTTGTCCGTAAAGCGCGTGAGCAATTTGTCTCGAGCTATCGAAGAAAGTGTGAGAAAGCGCGCTCCGCCATCAAACACGCAGATGTACTCTGGCGATGTGTTTGCGGCTTGTATGGTGCGGTGCTCGCCGCCCCCGGTTTTGGGATCGCACTGCCGCTGGCGGTTGCCACAGCGAGCATCAACACCAGCCTCTTCCACCGCCCGCTGTTCGTTATAACTTGGACGTGGAATATATACGCTTCTGCGATTGTTGACGACGTCGTCTACGCCACGTCCTAATTATATACGCGTCCTCCCTAACTAACCTTATTTGCGGCAACCCGGAGAGTCTCCCACCGCACCCCCGCGCCTTCGTCCGCGCTGCCATCCGCCTCTGCCTCCGACAGACTTCTGCATGGATGACGCCGATTTAATTGCGACTTGTCCGAGCCTGGCCACCTGAAAGACCCTTCTCGCCCGGAGAATTTATCGGGGTATTCTCGGAAGGACGCATGAATCGAGTTCATTTCGTGTGACAAAAAGTCGTCGCCGAAAGATCCGACCGGGCGAACGAACAGATCGCTGGAAGGGAATAGTGCGATCGGGTTTAATGGAAATCCGGTACGTCGATGCTTCTATGCGAACGCATTTTTTTTTTTTTTTTTTTTGTACATCGTCTATGAGATCTTGAGAGCTCCAGTGGAATAGTTCCAGTCTTGGATCGTAATAAACAGCCGAGGAAAAGGATACAGTTTTTTTTAGGTATAAAAAGTGTGTAAGCTGTTGCTAACGAAGCCGCGGCTGGTGAACGCTCGGCGCCGGTTTAAGTTCCTGGTCCCCGGTCTTTCGACCGAACAGATCGCTGGAAGGAACAGTGCGATCGACTTTCATAGAAATTCGGTACGTCGATGCTTCTATGCAACCTCTTATTTATTTTTTTTTTTCTTCACATCGTCTACGAGATCGTCGCAGCTTCAGTCGCGAATCGCAATAAACAGCCGAGGAACAGGATACAGTATATTGTAGATATAAAAAATGTCTAAGCTGTCCTTAACGACGCCGCGGACGGTGACCGCTCGGCGCCGGTTTTTCGACCGAACAGATCGCTGCTAGGAAAAGTCCGATCGACTTTAATAGAAATTCGGTACGTCGATGCTTCTATGCAACCTCTTGTTTTTATTTTTTATTTTTCCTTACATCGTCTACGAGATCGTCGCAGCTCCAGTCGCGGATCGCAATAAACAGCCGAGGAACAGGATACAGTATATTTTAGATATAAAAAAATGTGTAAGCTGTTCTTAACGACGCCGCGGACGGTGACCGCTCGGCGCCGGTTTTTCGACCGAACAGATCGCTGGAAGGAACAGTGCGATCGACTTTAATAGAAATTCGGTACGTCGATGCTTCTATGCAACCTCTTGTGTGTGTGTTTTTTTTTTTTTTTTTTTTTTTTTTTTTTTTTGTGACATCGTCTACGAGATCGTCGCTGCTCCAGTCGCTGGTCCCCGGTCTTTCGACCGAACAGATCGCTGGAAGGAACAGTGCGATCGACTTTAATAGAAATTCGGTACGTCGATGCTTCTATGCAACCTCTTGTGTGTGTGTTTTTTTTTTTTTTTTTTTTTTTTTTTTTTTTTGTGACATCGTCTACGAGATCGTCGCTGCTCCAGTCGCTGGTCCCCGGTCTTTCGACCGAACAGATCGCTGGAAGGAACAGTGCGATCGACTTTAATAGAAATTCGGTACGTCGATGCTTCTATGCAACCTCTTATTTTTATTTTTTATTTTTCTTTACATCGTCTACGAGATCGTCGCAGCTCCAGTCGCGGATCGCAATAAACAGCCGAGGAACAGGATACAGTATATTTTAGATATAAAAAAATGTGTAAGCTGTTCTTAACGACGCCGCGGACGGTGACCGCTCGGCGCCGGTTTAAGTTCCTGGTCCCCGGTCTTCCCCCCAGTAGCAGGAAGACCGCGACAGCCCAGCGAGAGTAACGACGCCCGGTCCCGTTCTTTCCGCTCTCCACCCGTTTCTCGTTATTTCTGTTTTTCCCTTTTACCCTCCGCCCTGCCACTTCTTCTCTCACTTTCCACCGTTGTTTTTTTTTTTTTTTTTTTTTTTTTTTTTTCGGTTCATCCGCGGAATCGGGACGCCAATGCGCGGAGGTTAATATTTCACGTGCACGGGCTGTTCCGGCGTCGGAGAAAATGGAAAGGGCGAAACTGCTCCGGGTCCTCCCGCCGGCTCGGGCGAGGGAGTCCTCGCAGCCGTTCTGGTCTCATTTTCATGGCGAAGCCGTCCCACCCGACTCCTGAAGCCGGAGCCTGAGCGCCGGGCTTTTCCTGCGGGAGCGCTCTGGAACAGTCGAGGTCGCCTCCCCGATAGTGTTCCCGAAGTTATGAGGCACCTTCCGCCGGAACGAGCGGCGGACTACCCGCGGCGTGATTTACAACTCCACCCGGAAGGGCTTCTTTTTTTTTTTTTTTTTTTTTTTTTCATTCAATAAAATCATCGCGATCGCCATAAGTAACCTATCGCCTCTATTACTCTCCTTCCTGCACACGCGCCCATATGAATAACACGCAGCGCGACGATGCTTTACGACAAGAGAGTCAACGATTGTTTTCCGATAATGCGCATACGATGTGGACGTTGACGACAATTGTCTCCCGGATCATTCGTTTGATCCTGGTAAAAAGATTCAATATCAAAATATTAATGATTAATTATCAACTAGACTGTAAATAAAAATTGTTTGGATATTAGTGAAGAGTGTTGGAAGCTTTTTTACATAAACTACTTCTGAAATTTCAAATTCATGTGCGTTGCTATTTTACAGTATAATTAGTATTTTTCATGAATTTTTTTGTAAATTTTAGGCAAAAGGTTTGTAATTTTAATGACTGGTATTTTTATTTGACAAGCAAAGTACATCAATGTTCAATTAGTGTTAGGAATGTTAGCATAATTTCAAGTTCCAGTGTATCAAATTTACAATTTATTTTTATAGTTAATAATAATAATAATAATAATAATAATAATAATAATAATAATAGTTATTATTATCAAATTATTATTATGTTGGCCCACGCGCTTCGCGCACTCGCAGTATCTGTGTGAGTATTTATGACTCACACAGATAGATACCTGTAATAATTTGAGTATTTCTGAGTATCTTCGTATCTGTGTAAATCGATATAAACTCTATTATTATGTAGATTATAGCGAAATAATTCAGACAATCCGGAAAAGAATGCGGGTCGTACTGGGCCGGGATTTGAACCCGGGACCTTTCGATTGCCGGTCGATTGCTCTGACCACCGAGCTACGCCAGGCCGCTACGCACACCAATTCCAAATTGTCCTCATTAATGCCATTTTCGCCTTGTTACAAGATATTATTATTATTAATATTATTATTATCTTAATGACTGATCATAGCAGTTGATAACCGAGTCGCATTGCTTCGGGGTATTACATCACAAAAAATCGGAAGTTTTTGCAGAAAGTTTGTTATTTTATTGTCCTCTGGTCCAGTCGAGCTCAAAGAAAAGATACAGTAGCTTCCGCGTTCCGCTGGTCAGCGTTGCACGCTTTATTTCCTCGTCGGCGGAAGAAACGAGATCCATGCTGGTCGCGATAGCTGCAATGGGATTGTGAGTTAAGGCAAAAAAAAGAGGAAAAAAAAAACGGACAAAAATAACGACAGAACTTGGCACGTCCGTCGACAGTAACGAAACGAGAAATGGAGAAGGAAGAGGAATCGTCGAATCCGTACAAGTAAAGGAAAAGTGTGACGGCATCGACGATAAAACCCTGGGGCGAGCGAAGGAGCGACAACTGCGTCGATCAAGCCTCGGCGAGGGTGAAGAAAGACCATCGTCTCTTTCGCATGGTCGGGAAGTTCCGGACGCCGATACGTACAAACGCCTCCCCCGATTGAAGGGCGGAAAGAGCGAGGAAGCCGGGCGAGGCTCGAGCTCTCGAATCGGATGAATCGCGAGGGGTTGCTCATCGGGTCGATCATTACCGTACTCGTCGTATAACACGGGGACAGACGGAATCGAACTTTACACGCGTGAAAAAAGCTCCCGCGCGGTGGGGAAGTGCCTCGGCTAATCAAAGCCCCGAAAAAGAGGAAAAAAAGGCCTCGTTGGTGGAGCCAATTTCAGCGCCAGACGAGAAACTGGTTGGCCGGACCACTTTCAATTGGTAGAGTAATTAATTGGTTTGAAACCAACTAATTTGTTGAAAGTGACATAGAAAATTTTTGGCTAATTAAAGTCCCGAAAAAGAGGAAGAAAAAGGCCTCGTTGGTGGAGCCAATTTCAGCGCCAGACGAGAAACTGGTCGGCCAGACCACTTTAAATTGGTAGACTAATTAATCGGTTTGAAACCAACTAATTTGTTGAAAGTGACAAATAAAATCTTTGGCTAATTAGAGCCCCGAAAAAGAGGAAAAGAAGTCCTCGTTGGTGGAGCCAATTTCAGCGCCAGACGAGAAACTGGTCGGCCGGACCACTTTCAATTGGTAGACTAATTAATCGGTTTGAAACCAACTAATTTGTTGAAAGTGACAAATAAAATCTTTGGCTAATTAAAGTCCCGAAAAAGAGGAAGAAAAAGGCCTCGTTGGTGGAGCCAATTTCAGCGCCAGACGAGAAAATGGTCGGCCAGACCACTTTCAATTGGTAGACTAATTAATTGGTTTGAAACCAACTATATATAACTATATATAACAGTGCACAGTAAAAATGTTTTTTTTTTAATTAAAGAACGGTATTTAAAGCTTTTTTACATAAACCGTTTCTGAAATTTGAAACACATGTGTGTTGCAATTTTACAATAACATATTTATTTTCAATTAACATTTTTCTAAATGTCAGGCGAAAGATTTCTAATTTTAATATCGGGCATTTTTATTTTACAAAAAAAGTACATCGATGTTCGATCACTGTAATTAATGTAAATAAATTTCAAGTTTCAGTAAATGAAGTCTACAATTTATGTTTACAGTGTAGAGTCAATTTCCGCGCCAGCCGAGAGGCTGCTCGTCCGGGCCATTTTCAATTGGCGAACTAATTAATTGGCTTCGAAACCAACTAATTTGTCGAGACCGACAAATAAATTCTTTGGCACAGCCAATTTATCGTCTGGCTCTGGAGGGCCACTAAAAAGTTGGCTCGGCAAGTCGATACCTCTTTTCCAGTGGCCGGGCGGAACTCTCGGGAACTGGAGCGAATATACGGATCGACGGTCAAGAGCTATACCAAAGTTAGAGATTTATGGCTTTCCCCGTCCTGCACTGTTAACGACTACGACACCCGGCTAGGTACGCTGTGGATGAAGATGGAACGGAAGACTGATAAAAAAAAAAAAAAAAAAAAAAAAAAAAAAAAAAAAAAAAACAGAAATATCCGTACAGCGGGAAGAACGACTCGAGGCATTAGAGGGAAACGACAGTCACGTAGCGAATCGGAAATTACGATCAAACTTTCGTGCAAAAGCACACAAACTCACGCACTCGATGCATCGCTATGTGTTGTGTTACAGACGATAAAAGCAATAATAGCCGTGCGAAGAGGGCGCAGACGGGGAAAGTTGAGAGAGCGCGAGCGTTCTTGAGAAAATCCTCATCGCCCGTGTGTCGTCAGGTACTTAAGTTCCATGCAGCATCCTCCAGCATCGAGCGGTATTGTCAAGATAAGAGGAAAATCTTTTACTCCACTCGTCGGTACTTGGAGGAGAGAGGCGAAGGCTCTTCCCCGCCAAATGTTTCGAGTCGAGTGAAGTCTCTGAGCGGACAAGTGTGTGCCTATTGTCTGCCGTTGTTTCGCCGGTGTTGTGTGCGGAAATGGTGAAGGTTTTTCTTCTTTTTTTTTTTTTGCCGCGAGAGAAGAAGAGGAAAGGGTAAAACCATGGCAAACAGTATAGCGGTTCGGCACTGCCCCCTTAAAAGAATAATGCAACGATCGTTTCACCACACTCTCCGCCTCGCCCTGCCGCTCGTAAGTACTTGCGCTACCATAGCGACTGCCGAGCTGCAATGCCGCGGAAGTAAAACCATCGGAGGCTCAAATAAACGTGAGAAATTGTTACATTCGCTATTCTCGTCATCGAGTCTCTGTTTTGCTTTCTCTGATACTCATGACGTACGAAGTATGCAAGGAAACTGTACGGAGAAAAATGGTTTTGTTACTGTAAATTGTTAATGCTTAACAGAATCTTGATTTTATTATTGAATTCATTTTTTTTTTAACGTGATACCATTTTCGTCATTAAGTCTCTGTTGCTTTCTCCGTAGCTCGTAACTTGCAAGGTATGTGAGGAAAGCACACGGTGAAAAATGGTTTTGCTACTCCAAATTATTAAAAATTACCAAAATGTTGACATCGTTCGTAAATTAAATTTTTTCAACTTTTTATTTTTAACCTTATATCATCCGATCAATCTGTTTCCGATCAAAGCCCTGTAGTAGCAGCGAGAAGTACTCGACGCACTCCGGAAATACCTGCTGCATGTATCCGGCGTAAAAAATTGTAATCGGCGCCGTGTCTGGCGATGGATTTTTTTTTTTTTTTTTTTTTTTTTTTTTTAACAGGAAGTAGATTCAAAGATAAGTAGAGCCCCATGCGACGCTCTCGAGTGAACGCCGTATGTGCCCGCATGGAGATACGCCTGCACGTATCCGTCTGCTTCTCGTAGGAAAAAAAAGGCTGGATGATAAGGAGATGGGAGCGCAGGTGGCGTACGGGAATAGCAGGGAATTTCTATTATACCCGGAGGAGCATCTACTTCCCTCGCTTCCACGCGGATGTCTGCCGGTTACAAGAATCCAATAAAGCAATGTGAAAAACGATCCGAACTTCACCGGCACGGGCTATTATTTTGCGTATTTTTTTCTCGCGCTCCTCAACGCCTTGGACAATTTACATTCTGGATCCGGCACGCTCGTCATGTTTAGGCCTATACGTTTTTCGCGCAATCGCGACCGAGGAATGGACGATATCGGGAGAGCCGAAAGCTCTCATCCAGGCGATGACTCGTCGTCGCCCGGGTGACGCTTTCTATATTGTCTAATATTGTGTAATATTGTATAATATTGCATAATAGTGTATAATATTTTATAATATTTTATAGTGTATAATATTTTATATTGCATAATAGTGTATAATATTTTATAATATTGTATAATATTTTATAATATTGTATAATATTTACATGTTTCCAAACCATTTCGATTTTGCACAATTCGATTACGCACATTTTTTTGATCGTATACATTACCGCTGTCGATGTCCACTGACTGAGAAAAAGGATAGTATTTTCTACTATACCAATAGTTCCCAGGGGGAACGGCTACATGGATAGTTTCTGATAGTATACATTCAATTGGTTAAATTATAATGATAGTTGCAACCATGATTTTTTGTCACTTTCGTAAATATAAAATGTAAACGCTCCCCCTGGGAACTATTTTTTCCCTCGGTAAAAAAACAGTATTGTTGATTTTATCATGTCATTTTTTCTCAGTGCTCCGAAGAACATCGCACGCCAGTAATGTAGAATTCCGAGCGATTGGCGCAGTAAAATAGGTACTAACTCTTTCTTGTACACAAACGTCCACATTTTTTTTCTTTTCGTTTTACCGAGAAAAAGTTCTTTTTATAAAAATGTGTGTTTTATTTTACAAAAATGACTGTTAATTTTACAAAAATGATTGTCAATTGTACAAAAATGATTTCCAAGTTCACAAAACGACCAATATAGCGATGTGAAAAACGATCCGAACTTCACCGGCACGAGAGTACGGGATATTATTTCGCGTATTTTTTCTCGCACTTCTTGACGCCTCGGACAATTTCCATTCTAGATCCGGCACGCTCGTCATTTTTAGGCCTATAAATTTTCCGCGCAATTGCGACCGAGGGATGGAGGAAGTCGGGAGAATCGAAAGCTCTCGCGCGAGCGATGACTCGTCGTCGGGTTGGTTTCGGGTAGGCGTTTACGAAAATTTACGTCGCCAAATGAAAATATAATGCCGCGGACGCGCATACCGTTCGGCGCGAGGGTGAACATCCTTGTTCCGAAGATCGCACCGTATAACGGGACCGTCGTAGCAAAGTAAAAGGGACGAGAAAGAGCGATCGCCACCCCTTCTCAGCGGGACGTCGAGACGCAATCTCTTCTCGGCGCGTGTGTATCTCCACCCTCGATACGGCAGTCGAGCAGGACCGAGGACGACGTGTCTTTTGGGAGCAAAAGGTTCATTATAAATCACGACGATGTAATACCAATGCCCTCGAGAGAAATTAGGCGCCCGGGCTCGGCAAGAGAGGATGCGGTGTCGATGTTAATTCAATAAAATAAACGTCACCGCGAACAATCGAACGTTATCGGGGGCCCTTCTTTCCCACAGATTTCGAGACGCACCGTCCACGCGCCGATACATTTGTTCGGTTTTTTCAGTTTTTTTTTTTTTTTTTTTTTTTTGGGTTCGTTTTTAACGTCGACGCTCTTAAGAAGACACGGATGTGCATAATTCGATTATGCATATTTTTCGTTTTACAAAAATGTTTGCTCATTTTACAAAAACTTTTGGTCGTTTCACAAACATGTCTATCGATTTCCAAAAATATTTTTTAATTTTCCAAAAATGCTTGTTAATCTTCGAAAAGTGTTTGATAATTTGATAAAAATGTTTCTTCATTTTTCAAAAATGTTACTTCATTTCCCAAAAATGTTTCTCATTTCCCAAAAATGTTTCTTCATTTCCCAAAAATGTTTCTCCATTTTACAAGCATATTTGTATTAATGGACAAGAAAATAATTGCGGACGTTAGTGGCTGAAAAAAAAATGATTTTAAAAGTACAAAACTTTTTCACTATATGTCTTGGAGTCAGAACCATGGAATCAAATGCCCATCCAGATCGACACCCGTTACCACAGTGCCGATTCCATACGAAGAAGAAAAGCGACTGCGGCGTTCCCCGCGCAAGAAGCACGCCCGAGGGCTTAAGAAGCTGCAGAAAAGTGCGAGGATCCTACAGTGCAAACGGGCCGCAGTGCTTACTTGCGGGGAGAAACACGCCACGCGTTCGGCCCGTCGTGACTGTGTATTTTCGAGCGTTTACTTAAAAAAAAAAAAAAAAAAAAAGATCGAGCCGCTCGGCGAGCGAGCGCAAAGAAAGATGCTGGAAAGAAGCGAAGGAGAATAGGCGAAGGCTGGGGGGCAGAGCGACGGCAGGAGAGTCGGGAGAGCCCATGCGAGAGCGCACCACGGCAGTGGAAGCAGAAGTCAAGGGACCACCCAGGAGTCGGCTTCCCAAATCGATTAGGTCGTGCGGCGCCGGGGAACGAACGAGAGCTCCGCTCCGCACCGAGACAACTTGGTTCACCGAATCCGACGTTCTTCTCGGCGGCCGCCGTTCCTCAGGGCCTCCGTCCGTCTCACTTCGGGGCTACCTCGGCGTCATCCCTCGCCGCCGCCCTCCGCCCGTGTTCGCCGAGGCGGCCTCACCGGCGAGAATCCGGTCGCGGGAGCCGCGGAATCACGAGAGGCACGACTCCGGTCCTCCGTGTAAGTGTCCGCGGCCCGGAGGAGTGTGCGGCATCCGTCGAGGAGTCCGGCGAGGAGTGCCTCGTGCAGTCCCAACGGCGGAGCAACGCTCTAGAGATGTGCGACATCGCGGCTGCGAGGCAACATCCCTCCGGAGCGGGTCGACTTATAAATAAATCCTAGTTCCGATCGACTCTTTCGCTACCATTCTTCCCCGCCGCTCTTAGCTTTGTGCACCTGGACTCTGGAGACGGAAAAAAAATGCCGGTAATTGTTTGCTTCCTCAGGGAGGAAGATGTGGTTTTGTTTAAAACATTTGTAAAGTCCGGACCGCAGGATTCTTCGACTGTGGGTCGACTTATAAATTAATCCTAGTTTCGATACACTGTCCCGAGGATTGATCCTCTTAGTTTTATGCACCTGGACTCTGGTGTCAGGAGAAAAAAAAAAATGCCGGTAATTTTTTGCTTCCCCACAGAGGAAGCTATGGTTTTATTTAAAGAATTCGAAAAGTCCGCAACATCCCTCAACAGCATGTCGACTTGATGAATAAATCCGACTTTGGATACGCTTTTTCCCGACGATTGACTCTCTTAGTTTTGTGCACCTGGACTCTGTCGTTGGATGACGAAAAAAAATGCAGGCAATTTTTTCGCTTCTTCACGGAGGAAGTTATCTTTTCGTCAGAAAAATTCGAGATTTCAGTGTACAACCGAGCTTCATGTTATATCCTCGTTATAGGTACAACAGTGTCGACCTATCGCAAGCACATGCCCTTAAGAGGGCATGTGACACACACGTACACTGAGAGAAGGATCCAGTAAAAATGACCAATCATCTAAGAAAAATTACCGTAGGACATTTTTTTTTTTTTTTATTGAAAAGTACCAACGTACAAAAATAATATAGGGCTTTGGGAGTCACTCTGTCCCATCAAGCCATTTGCTCATCTACCGTAGGACATAGTAGTACGGCGCCAGGGCGCCACCTATGGCAGAAAGTGTCAGAATTTCCAAGAATTTTTACCATAATATCTAAGAAAAATTCTTTTAAATCCGGTACTTCCTACCATAGGTGTCACCCTAACGCTCTACTACTATATGCTATGGTAATATCTCTCAAGTGATATATTAGTTTTGTACTAGATCCTTCTCTCAGTGTATCGACGCTCCGATGGTAACAAATCGCTCCCTATTTTCGCCGTGATGGTTGATGCTTCGACCAAAATCAAATTAGGTTTTTGTAGTCAATGGATATAAGTACGAAAACCTAATTTGCTTTTGCTCGTCGTATCAATCGTTTTGGATGAAACAGGGACGGCGATTTGTTACCGACTGACTCTGTAACACATGTCCTTAACGCACTTAGACTCTGGTATCGAAAGAAAAAAAAATGCCGGTAATTTTTGCTTCCTCACAGAGCAAGTTATGCTTTCATTTTACCATCAATTCGAAAAACCCGGACGACAAGTGTCTCGTGCAGTTTCCAACCGCAGATCGACGGTCTCCTCTATGTGCAACATTATCAGTTCGACGCAACAACCCTCAACAGCGAGTCGACTTATAAATATAAATCCTACTTTCCATACACTCTTTTCCAACTATCACCCCTTTCAGTTTTATGCACTTGGAACTGTTTTCGTTAACAAAAAAAAATTCAAGATTTCAGTGTACAGCCCAGCTTTCGCTTATATCCCCATTATAGGTACAACGACTTGCACCGCCACCGGGAACAAGGAAAAGTGCGGAGTACCTACCGCGGCCCATCGATCCTCGTGAACGTCCAATTACTCCCAAGAAATATCGTCTCTCTCTCATGACGAAGTTTCCGGGACGTCAATCGGAGCTAACGAGGTCGCAGCGCGGATTATCCGCCAGTGTCAAGCCGGTCCGTCGCACCGGGAAAATGTCTTCAGGACCCGGAGGTGGGTACGACCGAAGGACGTCAGTTAAGCGGCGCACGAACTTGCGTCATTATTGATATTACGTTACTACCAATCGCACTTTCCTCCTCCCTCTCAGTCGCAAATCCAATTGGGTCTCTTCGCTCGGTGTCAAATTTTCACGATAAAAAAAGCGATTATTCCATAGAGTTAAAAATCTGACGATTGCAAAGCTTTCTCGGTTGATTTAACGCTCAAAAAGATTCTCCCTGTTCCTCGCGATTTCCGACAGTGCTTCGTTGCTCCGGAGTGCCAACCCTTGCCATCTTCATCTCCCTCTCGCGACCCTTTCGCCTCGACTCGTTCGTCTCTCGCTGATTCTCTTACTTGCTCTTCCGATTCATCCTGTCCGAAGGACGTCAGTCAATTCTTCTCTATGGTATAAACATCTGACAATAATCGAGCATGTGAAGAGATTAATTTTGCATAATAACAATTACAACATATTATTAACAAATTGATGAAAAATAAAATTGTTCAAGAAATCTCTTGGAAGCCTCATTTTTTTAGTGCAAATAATTTGTTCACGTTTATGAATACGAATGAAGATTCTCAGATTTTTAAATTCACTTTCAATTTTTCTTTATATGGGAACAATGTGTAGAAAGTCATAAAATTCAGTGAATTTAAAAATCTAAAAAAAAGTCATACGTATTTATGAAAATCAACGAATCATTTTCATTAAAAAAAAATAAGGTTTCCAGACGATTTACTGAACAATTTTATTTGTCATCAATTAGTTAATGACATTTTGGAATTATTATTACCCAAAATTAATCTTTCAACCACCTTTGATATGCTCGATTTATTTCATATTTTAGTACTATCAAGAACTGTTTGCAATTCCCTCTCGTTTCTCCGAAACTTACGCGAAGTGTACGCCATTCACAAGAACTACCTTAATCAGCGCACGAACTTGCGTCATTATTGATATTGCATCAGTACCAATCCCACCCCCCCCCCCCCTCATCAACCCAATTGCCACTCTTCGTCCGGTGTCAAATTTTCACGACCAAAAAAAAAACCCCCCTAATTATCCCATAAACTTAAAAGTCTCACGATTGCAAAGCTTTCCCGCTTGATTTAGCGCTCAAAAAGATTTTCCCTGTTCCTCCCGATTTCTGACAGCGCTTCCTTTCTCCGGAGTATTAACCCTTGCTATCTTCATCTCCCCCTCGCATCCCTTTCGCTCCGACCCGATCCTCTCTCGTTGACTCTCTCGCTCGCTCTCCCGATTCATCCCGTCCGAGGGCCGGCGGGGATCTTCGGGGTTAGAGCGGGACGGGGTAGTAAACCGGGAATTACGCCGAGTGCCAAAGAGAATTGCCAGACGTTCGACGAGGGGTTGGAAGGTCTGAATAATTGATGGGTATCGCTGACTGGCGACGGGGGTATCGAACGGAAGCCCCGTGATAATTAATTCACGAGACGGTGGAAATAGAAATAGCATGGAATCGCTCCACCGCCGTCAGCTGTGCGCTGCCGGCTAGAGAATGCCTCGCATATAACCCGAGATAAAGAGATGAGATAATGGAGGGAACAGTGGACGAAGAAAACCCCCGAGGTGGAGGTATATGTGGCTCCTCAAAATCCATCAATTATGCAACGCCGAAGCCCTACGACGGTACTTATGGCTGCGGTGTAGCGTTACGTATGACGAATATAACCGCTTCTTTACCCTTTGCCCACCGCTCGTCCCCCCCGTCCGCCACTTATGGCCACAACAACATCTTTACAATGGCGAGCCTTTACTCGGCTCACAATAAAAATAATGCATTCCGCGATCGATGCTTTCTACGGTGTAATTTTGTTGCGGGACATCGAGTGCTCTCTTCCGGCCCGAGGGGCAACTCTTTCATTAATTTGCTCGCAGTTGTAGGGTTTTCCGTCGCGCGGAGTTAAGAGGCTTGATTGCGACAGGTAATTTCCGAGAGGGGAGAACGGCCTGGTTGATCATACTATTACGGTTTGCAACTGATTGATTGGTTTTATGCAACTGATTGATTGGTTTTATGCAACTGATTGATTGGTTTTATGCAACTGATTGATTGGTTTTATGCAACTGATTGATTGGTTTTATGCAACTGATTGATTGGTTTTATGCAACTGATTGATTGGTTTTATGCAACTGATTGATTGGTTTTATGCAACTGATTGATTGGTTTTATGCAACTGATTGATTGGTTTTATGCAACTGATTGATTGGTTTTATGCAACTGATTGATTGGTTTTATGCAACTGATTGATTGGTTTTATGCAACTGATTGATTGGTTTTATGCAACTGATTGATTGGTTTTATGCAACTGATTGATTGGTTTTATGCAACTGATCGATTGAGTTTTGGAAGCGATCGATTGGTTTTTGGAAATGAGCGATTTATTTTTGGAAGTGGGTGATTGGTTTTTGGAAGTGATCGATTGGTTTTTGGAAGTGATCGATTGGTTTTTGGAAATGAGCGATTGATTGGAAGTGAGTGATTGGTTTTTGGAAGTGATCGATTGGTTTTTGGAAGTGATCGATTGGTTTTTGGAAATGAGCGATTGATTGGAAGTGAGTGATTGGTTTTTGGAAGTGATCGATTGGTTTTTGGAAATGAGCGATTGATTTTTGGAAATGAGCGATTGATTTTTGGAAGTGAGTGATTGGTTTTTGGAAGTGATCGATTGGTTTTATGCAACTGATCAATTGGGTTTATGCAACTGATCGATCGGGGTTTCGTAACTACTCAATTCGTTTTTGCGACTGACTAACTTGCTGCACCCAACGGATGAATCAGTGTATCGTCCGGCTATAAGAACGCTAAGAAGGTAAGTTGAACGAGCCAACATTTTTATCCAGTGCGAGCATCCACGACGTCGTCGCCGGTAGCAAAACTTTTTCTCTCCTCTTAGCGAACCGGATAACAATAAAATATTGATAACATCATCCGGCTCACAATAAAAATAATACATTGGGCAATCGATGGTTTCTCCGCTTTAATTTTGTTGCAGACCATCAAGTGCTCTTCCAACCCGACAGTCGCTCCTTCATTAATTTCCTCACCGTCTCAGGGTTTTCCGTCTCACGAAGTTACAAGGCTAGATTGCGACAGGCAACTTCTGCGAGGAGAAAACCGTCCTCTCGATGACGCCATTGGTTGTTCGACCGATCGATCGGTTTTGCAACTGACTGATTTGTTACGCCCGACCGATGAATTCCTTGGCACGACCAATCGTATCGTCCGACTTCAGGAACGCGAACAAGTTACTTCAGCCAGCCAATCTTGTTTTCCCCCTGCGAGCATCCACCACGTCATCACCGATGGTAAAACTTTTTTTTTCCCTTTTAGCCAGCCGAAAGACCGATCACAATAAAATATGTACGTCTCGCTTGCGTCATAGCTCAATCATTTCTATAGTAGCACGCGTGCTATTTCGTAAACGTCCAACAAAAAAAAAAAAAAATTCTCGGTACATGCTAGTTTGCCGCAATCGCAGGGCCGGCTGGATATATAATATCGCTTCACCCTACTCGTCATTATATTGTCTTGCCTCCCGTCGTACAACGGCGCGAGTGACGTACTGGCGCAACACTCATTACAGCCTATAGACAATATACTTCAACTCTTTCGCAACTTCCGCATCTATTTTCTCCCGCCAGTGACGTAAAACATCCACGCTCTGCCCTATTGATTGTGAATTTATTTTCTCTACAAACCTAAACCGCTACGCGCAAGGGCCAATTCGAAAACTGCACCTTCGCTATCCTCCGCATCCGCCTAGTTACTTCCTTTATATTTTTGGAAATTTAACTGGAAATACGTCACCTCCGGTTTGGAAATCTCTTTTTCGAACGGAAGTGACGTCGTACTGGAAAAACGCGACTTCGGTTTGTAAACCTCATCTTTCGACCGGAAGTGACGTCGTACCGGAAATACGTCACTTCTGGCTTAGAAGTCTCATTTTTCGACCGGAAGTGACGCCGTACCGGAAATACGTCACTTCCGGCTTAAAAGTCTCATTTTTCGACCGGAAGTGACGCCGTACCGGAAATACGTCACTTCCGGCTTAAAAGTCTCATTTTTCGACCGGAAGTGACGTCATAACGGAAATATACGACTTCCGGTCCTAATTAGCCTGAAAATCCAATTTTTCAACCGAAAGTGACGAACTTCCGGTATAACGACACTTTCTATTTGAAACTCTCATTTTTCTACCGGAACTGACGTCATACCGGAAATGTGTCACTTCCGGTCGATAGAAGAGATTTTCAAACTGGAAGTGACGCACTTCCGATATGACGCCAATTCCGGTTTGAAGATCTCATTTTTTCAACAGGAACTGACGTCATACCGGAAATACGTGTTGAACCGTACGTTCCTACATGCTCAGAATTCTTTTTCATCGTGGATATGCCCCGAGACTGTGGGTCACAGAAGTCACAGCGCGAGCCGGATTTGACGTTGCTTTTCTCAGAAAGAGAGCGCAAAAGCTCGAGGGTACGGGAAGCGACGGAGGGTTCTGGAGTTATGCGGGTCTTTGTGCTTCGCAAAAGAGAAGGAAAGAGACAAAGGGGCGAGGAGGAAAGTGAAGAAAACGGTGGGAGACGAGGCCGCGGAGAAAGAACTACCGGGAACGGTGGCTCATCCGCGTGTACGAGAAAGATTATAGGGTTTCGAATACGAGGGAGAGAAATAGCGAAGGCGCGGATGGCGGATCTATGGGAAAGGGGCAGAAAACTCTCGGGATATAAAGCATCCCCTCTTTATTCCGTCGTTTCCAGATACCGAGACGCATGATTCATATCCGGATGCTCGAGCCAGCGGCGGGGGGGGGGGGGGGGGTGGGGTGGGGTTGAAACTAGACTGGATTTTCTTCCGCATTGAAGCCAAAAGCCGTTCGCAATCCTGTTCGCTGCTGAATAGGAGAAAGAGATTGGCCCCTGATGTCCAACGGATCTGGACACGATGACGATGACCGACATAAAAAAAACATATATGCGAGAATATGTTTTTCGCGAAATTTTTTTATACATTATTCATGCATTACGTTAATAAAAGTAGACAGTGAAGAATAATTTCGTAAAATCGGTATAGGAATTTTCGTAAAAATAAATTTGGTGAATAGGTGAGAAACTTGTTTGTTCGAGTTTGTATATACAAACCTGTGCTTTTGTTTTTATGTTAGTTGTTTGTATTGTATTTATTTATAAATTGCGGGATTGAAGATAGAGAGTAAAAAATAATTTTGTACAATCGGAATACGAAGTTTCGTCACAATTATTTTGTTAAATAGGTGACAAAGTCGGTTGTTCAGATTTGTAGATACACACCGGTACTTTTGTTTCCCGTGTCATTGGGAATTTTAATTTGTAGTTTCGTTCGTAAATCTGGAGCCGGATGGTGCAATCGGAAAATTAACAAATAAAAAATTGGGGGCGTTTGTGGACGATGAGTTATTGTAAAAAGTAGAAACTTTTTAGACTGTATACACTATCATAACGAGTTATATAAACGAAATTAAAGCTGTGAAAATAAATTCTTAATTTAATATACTGGGATTTGAAATTAGCTTACATTACTTACATATCACTATATAAATACATTAATTGAATATAAATGTACTTTTGTAAAATTAAAATACCAGATATTAAAATGACAAATATTTTGCCTGAAATTTACAAAAACAGTTTACTTAAAAAAAAACATACTTTTCACGATAAAATTGTATATATAATCTGTATTATTACGAGAATACACGTGACGATTATATCCAAGAAAAAAAAAACACAAAATATATTTTTGCGCGAAAAATAGGATATAAATTTAAATATAAATCTTTCGCATATAATTTTGTTTTCTGTGCGGGGATGATTGGTGCCCGTGAGCTGCAGATGATCGTCGAGGAGCCATCGACGATCGTTCACGCTCAAAGTCAGGGTAACACAAAAATCCGATTCGCCCGAGAACGAGGAGTTTCGTGCCACGGATTTTCCCCATGCGGAAATATTGACGCATTCGCCCGCAATAAATAAAAAAAGGCGGGGGCGGGGGTCGAGGGGGGCAGGGGGAGGGGGTTGAGGGAGCAGGGAGTCGGGCTTTCGGATGAAACGGCGGAACACTGGACGGACTCTCCTTCTCGACCATTAGGACTAATTTGCGTCAAATCGCATCGGGCTTTCGCAGTTTCCAGAGGGGGAGAAGAGGTGCACACGAGGGGTCGAACGAGTGTCGAACGGCGAATTTTATCACCCCCTATCCCCCCCCCTCGGGGACGCTGTCGCCGCCGGCATGCGTGTCCTCCCTCGCAGGGGGTTTTCGCCTCCCGACCAATTCGTCCGGATTGCGAAAGTCCGAGACGTGAGAATTGCAAATTGTACCAATTTCGGGCGCAAGTGAACAGGCGCATACTATGTGTCGCGTGCAGGAAACGCCTTTTCTTATCGCGAGGGCACACGAGCGACGCATCCCTCGCGCTGGAGTCGAGAGGTACGAGAATGCGTGATTCGAAGACCGAGGGAAATCAACTTCTCCGGAGTCGGAGCTAGAATTTTGCCGGTAGTCCCATCGGCCGAACGGTCGTGCGGCCGAAAATCGTATGCGTCCGAACGCACTTTTTCCGAATCGTCAAACTTCCGAAAGTTTATTTTTCCAAATCGCTGAACAGGCGAATCTTTATTTTTTCGAATTGTCAAATTTCCAAAACTTTACTCTTCCGAATTGTCAAATTTCCAAAACTTTACTCTTCCGAATTGTCAAATTTCCAAAACTTTACTCTTCCGAATTGTCACATCTCCAGAACTTTATTTTTCCGGATTCTCAAATTTCCAAAACTCTCTTGTTTCGAATCTTCATCCAAGAAAACGTTACTCTTTGAAGATAGTAATTTGCCGAAAATTCGGATGAATAAAGTTTTAGAAATTTCATAATTCGGAAAAATGGAGTTTCGGCATTTTGACGATTCGGAAAAATAAGGTTTCGGAAGTTTGGCGATTCGGAAGGTGTGCGTTCGAACACGTACGATTTTCGGTCATACGTCGATTCGGCCGATTGAAGTTTCGGCAAAACAATGTGTCTCTCTGCGGGGTGAATGAAATTAGCGCGAACTGATGAAATCCAACAACTCAACTCGATCCCGTATTGATCTTCCTCCTCGCCGGGTCGCACGGCGTATCGGATGCAATCGGGAAGATCGATGCGAGGTGGATGAGGACGAGTTCGCTGAGATGTTTGTGCACTGCTTGGGCAAGAGCGTAGGCTTCATGAGACTGACCGGTCGCTCATTTCCACCCACTCCGGCGAGTGCGAGGGCGGACAGTAGTGAACGAGACATCGCCGAGCGACGGAGGAACGAAGTATGCGACAAACCGTCCTCCTCGGTCATCCTCCGTATCGCCCCGAAAATCTTGCATCGAAATCCAATGAGCCTGAAGAGATGTGCGCGAGACACAATTTCATCAAGTTATAACGCCTGTTTTTTTTCATCGCAAAAACTTCCCTCGGGGAAGTGCATTTAGAGCAGCGGTTCTTAACCTAGAAACCCCCATTTGGGGTAAAAACGGTCAATATGGACCGACGGTAAAATGTACCAGGCCTGGTGGAAGCAAATGATAATTAAAAAAAATTAACTTCCTTATCTTGAGACTTACAGTCCGGATTACCAAGAATGCAAAAAAAAAACGCGTAAGATGGACCACCGAGCGAATATTTCCTTGCCGAGTGCGAGGGCGGACAGTAGTGAACGAGACATCGCCGAGCGACGGAGGAACGAAGTATGCGACGAACCTCCTCGGTCATCCTCCGTATCGCCCCGAAAATCTTGCATCGAAATCCAATGAGCCTGAAGAGATGTGCGCGAGACACAATTTCATCAAGTTATAACGCCTGTTTTTTTTCATCGCAAAAACTTCCCTCGGGGAAGTGCATTTAGAGCTGCGGTTCTTAACCTAGAAATCCCTCGTTTAGGGTAAAAACGGTCAATATGGACCGACGGTAAAATGTACCAGGCCTGGTGGAAGCAAATGATAATTAAAAAAAATTAACTTCCTTATCTTGAGACTTACAGTCCGGATTACCAAGAATGCAAAAAAAAAAAACGCGTAAGATGGAACACCGAGCGAATATTTCCTTGCCGAGTGTGAGGGCGGACAGTAGTGAACGAGACATCGCCGAGCGACGGAGGAACGAAGTATGCGACGAACCTCCTCGGTCATCCTCCGTATCGCCCCGAAAATCTTGCATCGAAATCCAATGAGCCTGAAGAGATGTGCGCGAGACACAATTTCATCAAGTTATAACGCCTGTTTTTTTTCATCGCACGAACTTCCCTCGGGGAAATCCACTTGGAGAATAAAATGCTACAAATTAACAATTCTTTTTTTTTCCTAAAGCAGTCCATTGGCAGAAACTTGCCGAGGGTGAAATTTAATGTCAAGCGGATATCGTCAGTGTCATAATTGAATGATCCAGAAGATATCGGCACAAGACTAAATTTCATCAAGTTATCAACTTTCATCGGCAGAGTGCATTTGGAGCAGCGATTCTTAACCTGGGGTCTGTGGGTCCCCAAAATACACGGGGATTGCCTGTGGAGCCCCGAGGTTAAGAACCACTGATTTAGAGAATAAAATTCTTGAAGTAAAGAATTTTTTTGTTTCTAAAGCAGTCCATTGACGGAACTTGGCGAGGATGAAAATTGATGTCATGATATCGTCGGGGTCATCATTGCATGACCCAGAAGATTACACAAACTTCTCCAGGGGAAGTTTACATAGAGAATAAAATTCCATAAGCGAAGAATTTTTATTCCTATAGCCGTGCATTGATAGAGCACGGCACTTGGCGAAGATGAAATTTGACGACACGCGGATGTCTTGTGAGTCATAAATTCACGGTGTGAGATCGGAGGTGCACTCAATATGGAAATCCCTCATATGGGGTAAGAACGGTCAATATGGACCGACGGTAAGAAGTACCAGGCGTGGTGGAAGCAAATGGGGATTTAAAAAAAAATTCCCCAATTTGTGAGTCAAGGTCTGCATTACCAAGAATGGAAAAAATGCGAGTAAGATGGACCACCGGCGACGTTTGGGGAAAAGAGCCTAAAAATATTTAATGGCCAGGTTTTTATGAAGAGTTATTCCGGGTAGCTGTTATTCCTCCCGCCGAAGTGCGATTTACCTCGATATGGAAATCCCGCATTTGGGGTAAAAGTGGCGAATACGGACCGACGGTAAGATGGACCAGGCCTGGTGGAAGCAAATGAGAATTAAAAAAAAATTAACTTCCTTATCTTGAGACTTACAGTCCGGATTACCAAGAATGCAAAAAAAAAACGCGTAAGATGGACCACCGAGCGATGTCTGAGGAAAAAACCGTAAAAATATTTCATTGCCGAGTGCGAAGGCGGACAGTAGTGAAGGAGAGATCGCCGAACGACGGAGAAACTAAGCATACGACAAACCATCCTCCTCGGTCATCCTCCGTTTTGTCCCGAATATCTTGTATCGAAATGCATGGCAAAAAGAAATCGCGGTGGGTCATCGAACGTAGGGCTGTACAGATAAGCCGGCCTATCTGTACAGCCGATCGAGGGTAAACTCGATATAGAAATCCCTCATTTCGAGCAAAAAAGGTGAATATGGACCGATGGTAGGATGGACCAGTGCGTGGTGACACAAGTGAGAACTTAGAAAAAAAGTGAATTGTCTTAATTTAAGGCTCAAGGTCTGAATTACTATGAATAAAAAAAGCGACTGAAATGGACACTGTCCGACGTCTGGGGTACAAAGTCTAAAAATATTTCATTGCCAAGCTTTTATGAAGAGTGCGTTTTACCTCTGGAAACAACAGACACAGCCATAAACTTTTTAGCGGTCCATATTCACCACTTTTACCCTATCGACATTTCTTTTCTTTTTTTTGTTTTTTTTCATGCACTTCGTTATTTTCTTGGAAAAAAGGTCAACGGTCTTAACCTAAGACTCGAGGTCCGCATTACCAAGAATGCAAAAGAGAGCAACCAAGATGGACCACCAGCGCCCAACTCTTGACGAAAAAAGCCTAAAAATATTTCATTGCCAGGCTTTTACGAAGAGCGATCTCGGCTACCTTTCATTCCTCCCACCGAAGTGGTATTCAGCGCCAAACTTCTCAGTAGTCCATATTCACCCTACCTTTTCTTTCTTTCATCCAATTTGCCATTTTGCCGGAATTTGACCTGTTTTTAAGAAAGGAATTTGAATTTGACCTGTTTTTAAGAAAGGAATTTGACCTGTTTTTAAGAAAGGCCATGTTCCCGCTTGCCAGCGTTTCCTCTCTCGTGTCTCGTCTGTCCGGAGTCGAATATTTCATTGCCAGGCTTTTATGAAGAGTTCGTTTTATCTCTAGAAACAATAGACACATCCCCAAACTTTTTAGCGGTCCACATTCACCACTTTTACCCTATCGACATTTTTTTTTTCATTCAATTCATTATTTTCTTGGAAAAAATGTCAACTTCCTTAACCCAAGACTCGAGCTCCGCATTACCAAGAATGCAAAAGAGAGCAACCAAGATGGACCACCAGAGCCCAACTCTTGAGGAAAAAAACCTAAAAATATTTCATTGCCAGGCGACCTCGGCTACCTTCTATTCCCCCCACCGAAGTGAGAATCGGCCCCAAACTTCCCAGCAGTCCATATTCACCCCACCTTTTATTCCTTCCATCCAATTTGCCATTTTCTCGGAATTTCTCTTCTTTTTAAGAAAGGCCATGCTCGCGCTTGCCAGCGTTTCCTCTCTCGCGTCTTGTCGGTCCAGAGCCGGACTCCCAAAACCGCGAGGACGCGCGCTCGCGCGCAGCCCGTCGGATGCTTAGATGGCCCGCGCGACAAATTCTCGCTCGCGCCGCTTCGTAATTGCGATTTATGAGCCGCAGGCCAGCCGCCATCGTTGCGGCCCGACGTGAGCGCATTTAATGGCGTGTTGAATAACGAATTTATACGCGGTGGGAGGAGAGAGGACGCGGTCGGGGCGAAGCGGCAGAGTAAAGCGGGTTCGAAGCCGAGCGCGGGCGGAAGCGCGAGGAGGACGAAAAGCGAGCCCGGGAAGTGCGAGCGCTCTTGGAGGACACACGTTCGTCTGAAATATAACCGGGCGACGTTGGGCTCGCGACAACGACGAACGGCCCGCCGAGACGACGATACGCGGTGGATGCGGTTCACGAAAAACTGAGCCGCGCTATGTGGCGGACGTGTTTACGGCTCCAAAAATACGAATGGCGGAGCTAAGGCGGCAAGGCTCACATCTTATGTGTACCCAACACTGGCGCACCATGTGCAAATGTCTTCTTCTCGGTTTCCGAAGCCTAAATAGAATCGCGGCAATATCAAAAGGACCGTCCATCCTAAACTGACAAACTTACGTCATAATTACACTTTTATTCACTAATGTTTCCTTACAGAGTTTAAGACATTTCATATTTTTGGCGTTTAAGACAAATCGTACTTTCGTTTTATTTGAGGTAGTAGTTGCGGAGAGCCTGAGAACGCTCGAGTTCGGAGAGAATTGAGAGAGAAATTGCGAACACTTGTCGATGAGATAAGAATCTGGAAAAAGTCAACCATATGGAAGGTATAGAAAATATTAATTTTGCATAATAATGACTCCTAAACGTTATTAATACATTAACGACAACCTAACTTTTTGTTTTGATTATGAAAACGACTTGTTAATTTTTCTGAATACGTATGAATTTTTTAAGAATTTGGTGTAATTTTTGAAAATTGCGTTTTTAGTTAATAATAAAACGTAATTTTACAAAGTTACACAAAATTCTGAAAAAATTCATACCTATTCAAAAATATTAACAAATTGTTTTTGTATAAACAAAAAGTTAAGTTGCCGGGGCATTTGTTGAACAATTTTTTTTCATTAACATTTTGGAATTGTTATTATGCAAAATCAATATTTTCAGCACCTTACATATGATTGAGTTTTTAAGATTTTTATCCCATCGAGAAGTGTTCGCAATTCTCTCTCAATTCTTTCTGAACTCACGTGGGCTCAGACTGTCCGCTAGTACGACTTTCAAAAAAATCATATTTCTTTATTATTCAAAAATAACTAAATTCTTTTCTAATTCTGATGTTTTTTTCTAATCCTTATATTTTGATATTTTAAATAGCATGTCAGCCATGTCTGCTCACTCAGAAATCAGGAGAGGTGAGAGACCGAGAGCATTTTTTTTTTTTTTTTTTTTTTTGCATAGGAATTCCGGTGAACTCTTTGGTCCTCAAATCGATCAGTCTTCCGGGCTCTCTCGGGGCTTCCATGCTTCTTCATTTCCCGAACGTTTTACAATTCTCGTCACTCTCGTACGACGAGCGACAGCTGTGACGGTCCTCACGGTGGCTCAGGCTAAGCCGGTCGGCCAAATCCGAACGACGTTTCTAACACTTCTCGTTCACTCTAATGGAAAAAGCTCCCGTTCACTTCGGATGTGTTCCGCGGGAGAGCGAGAGAGCTTTACACGTTATAAACCCACGCCGCAGAATTCACTGCGGAAGGGAAAGCGTTGACGAGGCTCTTCGTCTCTTCGGAGGGATCTTCCTTGACTGCCAAGCTATCTCCGGATGGTCATTCGAACGGTCCATGGATTTACGAATCAAATATAAACTCGAAAAAAGAAAAATAACAACACACCACCTCCGCAATTTCGGTATGACGTCACTTCCGGTCGAAAAATTAGGTATTCAAATCGGAATCGACGTATTTCGCGTATCACTTCCGATCGAAAAATGCGATTTTCATCCTGGAAATAATGTATTGCCGCTATGACGTCACTTCCGGTCGAAAGATAAGATTTTCAAAAAGGAAGTGACGTATTTCCGGTGTAGCGTCACTTGCGGTCGAAAAATGAGATTTTCAAATCGGAAGTGAAGCACTTCCGGTATGACGTCGATTCCGGTCGAAAAATGAGATTTCCAAACCGGAAGTGACGTATTGCCGCTGTGACGTCACTTCCGGTCGAAAGATGTGATTTTTAAACCGGAAGTGACAAATTTCCGGCACGACGTCACTTCCAGTCGCAGAATGTCGAAAAATGAGATTTTCAAATCGGAAGTGAAGCACTTCCGGTATGACGTCGATTCCGGTCGAAAAATGAGATTTCCAAACCGGAAGTGACGTTTTGCCGCTGTGACGTCACTTCCGGTCGAAAGATGTGATTTTTAAACCGGAAGTGACAAACTTCCGGCATGACGTCACTTCCAGTCGCAAAATAAAATTTTCCAAACCGGAGGTGACGTCACAACGAAATTTTTGTAATTTCACAGGCGACACAAGCGATGTGCCGTTTTTCTAATTACGGCGGAATTCCACCCGTGCTTACTTTCCTAATTGACGCAAGCTTCCCGGCTGCATTGTATACGAGCTAGTTCGTATAATATTTCGATAGACCTGAAGTAGTCGCATGAGTTACGGAATTTAAAAATCGCCTCGCCACTTTTACCTCGGCTTAATCGCAGATAAAATGGGGGGATCGTTTTGCCGCTGTGACGTCACTTCCGGTCGATAGATGTGATTTTAAAACCGGAAGTGACAAACTTCCGGCATGACGTCACTTCCAGTCGCAAAATAAAATTTTCCACACCGGAGGTGACGTCACAACGAAATTTTTGTAATTTCACAGGCGACACAAGCGATGTGCCGTTTTTCTAATTACGGCGGAATTCCACCCGTGCTTACTTTCCTAATTGACGCAAGCTTCCCGGCTGCATTGTATACGAGCCAGTTCGTATAATATTTCGATAGACCTGAAGTAGTCGCATGAGTTACGGAATTTAAAAATCGCCTCGCCACTTTTACCTCGGCTTAATCGCAGATAAAATGGGGGGATCGTTTTGCCGCTGTGACGTCACTTCCGGTCGAAAGATGTGATTTTAAAACCGGAAGTGACAAACTTCCGGCATGACGTCACTTCCGGTCGCAAAATAAAATTTTCCAAACCGGAGGTGACGTCACAACGAAATTTTTGTAATTTCACAGGCGACACAAGCGATGTGCCGTTTTTCTAATTACGGCGGAATTCCACCCGTGCTTACTTTCCTAATTGACGCAAGCTTCCCGGCTGCATTGTATACGAGCCAGTTCGTATAATATTTCGATAGACCTGAAGTAGTCGCATGAGTTACGGAATTTAAAAATCGCCTCGGCACTTTTACCTCGGCTTAATCGCAGATAAAATGGGGGGATCGATATCTCGGCGAACCCTTACCTCTGCAACTACCATGAGGTAGCTGAAGCGAACCGTGCTTTCATACAGTCGACGCAGATACGCCCGGAGCAACAACCAGCGGCTCTAGTTTTCGATTAACGCAGGATACATCCAGTCACGCGATATTCCGCGGTCCATCGTTCACTGACATGCGAGGACTTAGCGCTAAATCATCGCGGCTCGTCATTAATTACAGAAAGCGAGAGACGCCGCCCGTCCCGCTCGCTCCCATCCATTCACCGCACACGGTACGGACATTGTGCTCTTGTGTATTGACGCGAACCCTGTTATCGGCATCCCAAATTGCGTTACACCCGAAATACCGAACGGACATTCGTTTCGGTGCGGAGTCGGCACATCATGGGTGGTTTGCTAACGAGCATACATTACGATTTTTTTTTTTTTTTTTTTTCAAACTCAAGGCCCACGAAAACTCCCACTAGCGGTTCGTTAATTTTCGAGGTTTTTTTTTTTAGCGTGCGCTGGTACGAATCCGGAAGTTACACTGAGAGGAAGGTCCAGTAAATATGACTACAGTATAACCGCCATTAACCGGGAGGCTCGGGACCGAAGAATCCTCGAATAATCGAAAGTTCGGTTAATCCGAACTAGACAGCGAAAGTATGTAAGTCGATAATGGCTAATGATAGAACTTTATTTTGACTCGTTACAATGTCATTCGGTACAATTTGCACTTAATTGTTAATTAGTGTGAACTAGAATAATTTGGATTTTTTTTTCGTTAATAATACATAAGCTAATTTTTTTTAAGTACATAGTGAGTTTGGTTCGCTCCCAGCATTAAAAAAAAACCTCGGAAGACGCACGGCTAATCCAACCCCGGTTAATCGGGGTTCTACTGTATGTCAATAATGGCTAATGATGCAACTTCATTTTGACTAGTTACAATAAAATTTGGTATAATCTGCACTTCATTGTTAAATAGTGTGACGTCGAATATCAAGTTTTGGATATTTATTTTCATTAATAGTACGTAAGCTAATCCTTTTTTTAAGTACTCAGTGACTTTTTGCTGCCAGCATGAAAAAAACCTCGGAAGACGCACGGTTAATCCGACCACGGTTAATCGGAGTTCTACTGTACATCGCTTGAGAGCGACATAGTCATACAATACAACGTGTTAATACAACACGTTGCGTTGTATTAACGTAATCCTGTTATCGGTGATCCTGTTATCGGCATTCCAAATTGCGTTAAACCCGAAATGCCGGATGGACATTCGTTTCTGCACATCGTCGGATGATTTACTAACGAGCATACAATATTGCGATTTAATAAATTTTGAGCCTCAAAGCTTTCGCCCACAAAAACTTCCACCAACCCTTCATTAATTTTCGAGCTTTTTTTTACAGAACGCCGTACCCTCGCGAAACCGGAAGTCAGTCAATGGAACCGGAAAGCCACATTGTGCAGCGCTTGCGTATTGACTCGCACCCTGTTATCGACATTACAAATTGCGTCACACGTTTCGGCACACCGACGCCACTCTTGATGTTTTACTAACGAGCATACAACATTGCAATTTAAACATTTTGAGACTCAAGACTTCCACCCACCAAAACTTCTACTACCTGTTCATTAATGAATTAATTAGCTAAATTCTATTATTTATTATTTATTAATTAGCTAATTAATAAATAATTAACTAAACTCACGAAACCGAAAGTCAGTCAACGGAAACGTAAAACACAGGTCCAGCGCGACTTCCGCTGCGCACATCGCGCAACCCTTGTGTATCGATACGCACCCCATTATCGGCATTACAAATTGCCTCACACCCGAAACGCCGGACGGACATTCGTTTCGGCACATCATCGCAGCCCTGGATGGTTTCCTAACGAGCGTGCAACATTCTCACTTTTTAATTCGCAAACTCAAGCACTTCGCCCACAAAAACTTTCCCTACCGGTTCATTAATTTCCGAGCTTTTTTTCCGAGTCTCTGCCCTCGCGAAACCGGAAGTTAGTCAATGGAAACGGAAAGCACAGGCCCGGCTCCGGCGCCCACATTGTGCAGTGAGGTAGAATCCCTCGACTTTTTGCCCGGACTTTCGCCCGGTCCTTGGCCGTGTGTAACATGTAGATGTGCCGCCCATACACGTACCTAAGTAACTATACGAGAGAAGCGCTGCTGACTTTCGTTTCTCTCTTTCGCCCGGCGGCAACGCGCCCATCGTTCCGTCTTTCTTCGGTTCTTGGGGTGACTCGCGGTCGCCTCGCCGGTTTCAAGTTGGTTCCCAATTCGCCTCCGCTCCCCTGCCCGGCGGTTCGCTCGTTGGCCGAGATTCTCAGTTCCATCCCAGACACGCTGCCTGGTTTCGTACAATGGCCAGAAAGCGCGCATTGTCTTGGTGGTTTATCGCTTCCTTCGATTGCCAAGGAACACGCCCGCGAGTCGAGTCGCCTGCCGGAGCCGCGGCTGCTGTCGCCGCTCTCTGGCCAAGGAAAACCGAGCTAAGGTAGGGGACGAAGCACCCAAACCCGGAGACAACGACCGGGCGATGCCGGACCGACGGCGAGCTGCACCAAGGCGGCTCCCATTGCGGCTCCCGCTGATCACGGTTTCTTCCTTGCTCCTTTCTCTTTCGATGTCTTACTCGTGCTCCGGCTCTTCGTGCATCCAGCACTGCGAAATTCCGTCGCTATAAGCCACTACGGCAACTCACGTTGCATCGGCCAACCACGACGTAATTATGGTGCTGCTTTGTGGCACATGCACTCTCTGCATGAAAATGAACGCACCGATATGGTAAGATCCTGTGGATCTACAGTGGAACACCGATCAAGCGGGGTGGTCGGGACCGAAGAAAACGACGGATTAGTGAAACCATGGTTGAAGAGAATTTGGTTTCATGATTTTTTTATTGCTTCATTTTGAGAAGTTTAATTCTTATATAGAGCTCTTGTGTAAGTTCTTATGTATGTAGAGTGGAATTCTGATTAATCAGGATGATCGGACCGAAGAACTTCCGGATAAGTGAATTGAGAGTTAATCCGAATTAAGTTTCATTATTTTTTTTCGTGACTTTGACAAGTTCAATGCCAATATGATAAGCTCTTGTGTATGTAGAGTAGAATCCCGATTAACTAGAGTGCTCCAAACCGAAGAATCGATGGATTACTGAAATCACGGGTAATCAGAATTAAATTTCATAATTTTTTTTTTTTTTGTATTTTAACAAGTTCAATTCCAACTCAGTACCTATGGATTCCAATTTGCCCCTTCAAAGCGATGTGACACCCTCTCCGCCCTGCCCAATCCGGGCTCAGTCGGGAACAGAAACTCTGATTAATTATTTTTTCCCACGTATCCCCTCACCTTCCATTTAAAAGCAAAGTACCGCGTATCTCAATCTCGTTTGTGTCGACACGGAATCGCAAATCAGCGATCGCCTACACGACCTCATGAACCCATGAAATCCAAAAGGGACATGAATTCGCTTGGCGCGAATCCGTTTTGATCCAAAGGGCTTACTTCGAGCGCGTTGCCGGGAAATCCGAGCCGGTTGCGGGCATCCCAGCCTATTGTTCAAGTTTCTCCAGCAGGCGCATACGTTACCACGCCGGCGAATATAAGCTCGCCGAAACCGCGTTGCGAGGGTGGCATCCAGCGCAGTGCGAATTCGAATTGTCGTGAAATTTAATTGGGAATTTTAGAATCCCTGGGCGACGGAACGCAGCTTGCCGGTTCGATCGCGAGAAGCCACTTTCGCGCAACAGCCGGAAACGTGTATACGCCTCGAACCCGAAACTTGTTCGTGGCTCCGGCTTGGTAAAGCATGGTTGGCTGCGACGCCACACAGGGAGGATGGAGGCGAATTCACCGATTCGCAAGCCCGAACCAACAAAAGTTTAACCTTTGTCACTGCATCAGTCGCGGGCGTCGCTCGGGGTTTTCCCGTATCAGGCAGGAAGGCTCCGGGACGTGGAGTTCCGCAGGGACGCCCAGCCATCCGCAAAATTACGTTGTTTATGGCGAGTCTCATTCCCGAAGCGTCACACCGATATTTGCATTGCGAGGCCGCGAGGTACGAGCGGCGGAAGTGGCTCAGCGAAGTGAATCAGCTTAACTTTGTGGACCACCAAAGCCGAACCGCTCACCTACCGCTGTCGGTTTTATTCACCGGGGCTAATTACAATTATCAAACCGTGCGGTTCGTTCCGACCTCTGCGGCTTGATTGGACCCGCTAATTCGCTCCCGAGCCTCGAAGCCACCTCGCGCGATCGCGGATCAAAAAACAAAAAAAAAATCGAACACAAGAGAATTGATTGGGATGATTCTTTAACAACGGCGCCAACCCCTTTGCCAACTCATGCACGATCTGCGTAATCAATGAGGGGCTGCGCCGGAGCGCCCTTTCACCATCTTCCGATATGCGCTACCGCGCTATATTACACGCTTGTGCTAACTATCTGCGTTCCGTGCCAACCGAGGTGCTGTAATACGGTATGGAACACGGTGCGATAGAGATCCGTCGCCTGTAATTTCGTGTGTTCACAATGCCTCGACTGATTAGGTCTCCGCGCTGCTGCTTTACACATACGCGTGCACATAGCAAAACGGGGTTCTCGCGTTCTCGGCATGTTCCGTGTAATCATCGGACGGATACGAAATGGATGGCAAAGCGGGCCTCAGACCAGTCGGGGGATTCGCGTATGTGTGCACTGTAAACTATAACACACGTCATGGTTCTACAGTGGCAGTGCGGATGGTATAGAACAGCCATTAATAGTCTGGCTCTATGCTGGCGACCGGAGCCGTGGGGGCTCTCAGTTCGCTGTACAATGCTCCTATAATGAAATGATTACAGGTGAGCGCGCCGCGGAGGTGGTACGATTCGCGCCAGCCGCATGCTCCGCTCGCTTATCGCACGGATTTCCTGAGGTGTGCGATCGTTCTCGTCGCTCATGCGTGGTTTTCTGTTCGACTGGATATCCTGCTCGGTGTCTTCTGACGGGATCGAAGATAACGGGCGAGAGCAAGATATCCAGAAAAATCAGGTATCAATGACGTGAGGTTTACTCGTGGTCCGCTTTGCCATGAACCGATACTCGTCCGATACTCGGAGACGATGTTCCTGGGTTTGTTGGCGCTATGGATAAGCAACAAGATCAGCGATCGCGCGACCGGATCGCAATTTTTGGCTCCTGTTGCAGAAGTGTGCCAGATCGTTGGATATCTTGCTCGATGCCTTACCGGGATCGAGGATATCCAGAAAAAGCAAGAATCAATGACGTGTGGTTTACACGTCGTGCGCTTTGCCAAGAACTGATATACTCGTCCGGGTTTGCTGGGGCAATGGATATGCCACAAGACCAGCGACCGTGCGATCGGATTGAAATCTTTGGCTCCTGTCCCAGGAGCGTGGCAGATCGCTGGATGTCCGGCCCGATGTCTTAAGGGGATCGCAGATATCCAGAAAAACCAGGTATCAATGAGGTGTGGTTTACTCGTAGCTCTCTTTGCCAAGAACTGATATACTCATCCAGTATCCGAAGACGATGTTCCTGGGTTCGCTGGAGCCTTTGATATACCACAAGACCAGCAACCATAAATCCGGATTGAAATTTTTGGCTCCTGTTCCAGGAGCGTGCCAAATTGCTGGATATCTTGCTCGATATCTTAACGGGATCGAAGATATCAAGCAAGAGCTAAATACCCAGAAACACCAGGCATCAATGACGTGTGGTTTACTCGTGGTCAGCTTTGCCAAGAACTGATATACTCGTCCGATACCCGGAGAAGATGTTCTTGGGTTTGTTGGCGCTATGGATATGCAACAGGCCCAGCGATCGTGGGACAGGATTAACATTTTCGGCTTCTGTTCCAGGAGCATACCACATCACCAGATATCCGGTTGCTCGACGTCTTAACGGAATCGAAGATGTCAAGAGCAAGATATCCAGAAAAACCAGCCATCAATGACATGTGCCTTACTCGTGGTCCACTTTGCCAAGAACTGATAGACTCCTTCGATACCCGAGGAAGATGTTCTTGGGTTCACTGGAGCCATGAATATGCTATAAGACCAGCGTTCGTGCGACTGGATAAAAAATGTTGGCTCCTGTTCCAGCAGCGTAGCACATATCACTGAATATTTTGCTCGACGTCTTAACGGAATCGAAGATGTCAAGTAAGAGCAAGATATCCAGAAAAACCAGCCATCAATGACATGTGCCTTACTCGTGGTCCACTTTGCCAAGAACCGATAGACTCCTTCGATACCCGGAGAAGATGTTCTTGGGTTCACTGGAGCCATGAATATGCTATAAGACCAGCGATCGTGCGACTGGATAAAAAATGTTGGCTCCTGTTCCAGCAGCGTAGCACATCCCTGGATATTTTGCTCGATGTCTTAACGGAATCAAAGATGTCAAGTCCGAGCAAGATATCCAGAAAAACCAGTCATCCATGACATGTGGTTTACTCGTGGTCCACTTTGCCAAGAACTGATAGACTCCTTCGATATCCGAAGAAGATGTTCTTGGGTTCACTGGAGCCACGAATATGCCATAAGACCAGCAATCGTGCGACTGGATAAAAAATGTTGGCTCCTGTTCCAGCAGCGTAGTACATCACTGGATATTTTGCTCGATGTCTTAACGGAATCGAAGATGGCAAGTAAGAGCAAGATATCCAGAAAAACCAGTCATCTATGACATACCATCCATGTGGTTTACTCGTGATCCACTTTGCCAAGAACTGATATACTCGTCCGAAACCCGGAGACGATGTTCCTGCGTTTGCTGAAGCCATGGATACTCTATAAGACCAGCGACCGTACGACTGGATTGAAATTTTTGGCTCATGTCCCAAGACCGTCACAAACTGTTATTAATTACACAATGATCCGATAAATCCCAAACCTCGACAGGTCGTAGGTCCGATCGTTACGGACTTCCAGCCGTCACTCTCTTGTCCCCAGGATCCTGTCGTGTCATCGTTTGTCCACTGTCAATCAGCGAGCGCTATCGGTCACCCTATTGTTCGCCCAGCGCGAACACAATGCCTCGCACGCGGGAACCTTTACAGAGGCATAAAAACTCATGTTCCACAGATAGTGCGTCCGCATGGAAGAAAGGGGCAAAGAAAGAAAAGAAAGAAGAAGAAAAAAAGAAGATCTTTCGTTTTTCATCCGCAGGAGCTCGCGGAGACGTCTTGAGTTGCAGAGGGGAGAAAGAACGCTCTCGGTTACTTCCCCGCTGTTGCTACTCACAGCATGACAGAGGCCACCTTCGCTCCGTATAATGTACGTATATATACGGTAAAAATGCCAAGGGTTGCGAAAGAGAAGGCATAAACTGGAGGATAGAGAATAGGAGAACGGAGGGAGAATAGCCGGGAAAAATGAGTGGGGTTTCCAAGGAGGGGGAATAGCTACGTTGTCGTCATCGGTCGATGTCTGGGCCTCCGTGAAGGGAGGAAGTGGAAAGAAGCCGGCGTATCTATGCCGGAAAGTGGAAGGGTGCCCTTCCGTCGTAAGATTCCAATGCTCCGAAGGTGGCTATGTTCCGTCGGAACTGGAAGCGTGGGGAGGCGAGGGTGGATCAATTGAAGGTAATCCCTCGAGTAGAATCCTCCGCTTCGTTGAGCATAAAATTCTTCCCATCTCCTCCGGTCCTGAGCAAGGAGGAGTATCTCTCTCGGCTGCAGCGGCGGTCTTGGCCACGGAGACTCCTGTATATCTACCTACACCATATATCCATCTATCCGGATTGGTATCTATCCGGCCGGCCAGCGTTTCCAGGCATCGGTCCGTCGATCCTGGCGAGCGCGAGGCTGACTTGATCTTCTTCCTCTTCTTCCGCCGTGTTCCACCACGCGGTACCCGGCTCGTCTGCCCTCTCGTTCGCGTTTCCGTGCCGTCCGCCCGAGCGTCCTTCTCGCACGCTTTCTAATCGGTCCTTATCCCTCGGCGAGAGGGATTTCAGACGATGGAACGGGGAGGCAACGCTCCAGCTCCTTAATTCGAGGCAATTACACTGGCGGCTCCACAATTCAATTTCCAACCGTCTTCCACCGGCGGAACGGAGGTATAGATGGATTTAGGGTGGTGCAAGCGATAGCGGCGCCGTAGATTGCGGCACAATGCAAGTTTAGTATGATTGTGCGTCTAGCTTTATCCCGTTGCGGAATTTCGTACATTGGACTTCATTAGCGACTGGTCTGTTTCACCCAGAGTCGGCTCCATTCGGATCGTAGTGACACTAATGAAGCGCCGTGGTACATTGATGTATCGGGTTTCTGTGGCCAGAACTTAGCCGAGGTGTTACCCTTTATGGAACTTCTCATCAATATTTTTTGCTATAATTACTGTGGGAGTAAGTTTGGTCGCTAAGCTGCCAACCACTGTGCCAGGTCAGAAATGAGCACGTGCCGAACCCGCACGCACCAAAAACCAGTCCCATTCTCACTCATCCGCTTTCTCGCTCATCCAACCACTCACACTCTAACGTTCTCACTCGCACACTCTCACCCTAATCTCGCACACTTATCTATCACATGGAGTCCCACTCTTTTATCCCTAGACAAAGGCATTCTCCCTCTTTCTAAATCGTACAAGAACCGTTCTCTCTCTCTCTCTCTGTCAGTCACTAGTAAGAAGCGATCTTCTGTTCTTCTCTCGCACACCTATCTATCTCATACAACCTTCCCTTCCATCCCTAAACGAAGCAGTCCCTCTATCTCTTTCTATTTCACTCACTGGTGGGAATAGTTAGTTGTATAGCAAAGGCGTAGAAAGGGAGTTCTTGACGAGTCTGAAAACGCCGCACGAGCCGAAGGCGAGTGGGGCGTTCACACGAGCCAGGATTTCTTTTTTTCTGCTCCTGCCATTCACATAATTTTTTCTAACGGATTCACGAAAATCACGCTTTTTGTTTTTGGGAAGTGTACGCAGAAAAAATACTATTTTGGGTTTGAACGCATGCGCAGTATTTTTCCCGCACGCGATGCGAAAAAGTGTGAAGTGTGCCTTTCTGCGCACACTTCGCAGGAACGGAGAGCGGGATTTTTCGTGCATGCGTTCGGAAAGGACTGGTATACAAGGACCGTCAAACCTGCTGCATCCCCGAAATCTGCAGAGCGCGAGCAAGGCTCTGCTACGAAAACTCTACGAAAATCCTGCGATGCAAAGTCCAACGATTAGAAGTACAAACCAGAAAGTTGGCTCAAAACTTTAAAGCACTTGTATCCACGTAAACCTTGTTAAAATATGTATATTGTGAGGATTCAGGTAATCCTTGTTTATCACCAGAGCGTATAGTCAGGGATGAAAGAGATCGCACCGAGTTCTTGTTCTGTTCTTGGTCTGGTCTTATGCATGGATATGCACAAGACCAGCGACGGTACGATCGGATGAAAATTCTTGGCTCCTGTTCCAAAAGAGTACCAAACTATTATTAATTACACAATGATCTGATAAATCCCGAATCTCTACACCCAGAAAAATCATTTACTTGACGAGCCCCCCGCAAATAAATATTTATTTGATTTTTATGAATTTTTATAGAATGTAAATAAATAGTTATTTAACTCAATAAGAATATATATTCAAACCAAATAAAAAAATAATTTGCAGCTGCCTGTTAAATAAATTATATTTCTGGGTGTAAAGATCGTAGAGCCAACTTGTTGGGAGTTTGAGAAATTTGGTACACCGGTCGTTTTCCCACAGCAGCTCTATGCGGATCCTACAGGCATTATTGAAGGACCAAGAAACATTGAGTATTGCGAATGATTACCGTGGTCAGATCTTCATCGGAGCTTGCGCCGAAAACAGGTCATTCTTTTTCATACCCAGAACGTAGTCAGGAATGAATGGAATAGCATCGAGTTCCGTCGTCCAGTTTGCCGGAAGTCGAGGGGATATATAATGATCCGCGAGTGACCGCCGGGCCAGGGGCTGAAGAGCTGACGGAGCCATTGGAGACCGTGACAGGACTCTGGCCGGAGAGATCGGTGGTCTAACGACAATGCCGTCACGGCACTTCGCAAGAAGTGACGTAGAGAGTGTGAGCTCCTATATGGTTGGAACGTACGATAGCTCCACAGAAAAGCGGAAGAGAGATAGAGGCGACGGATGGGAACGTGGGTGTGAGGTCACACACAACGCGCACGCGACGTTAAGGAGTCGCGTGCGGACAGATCGTCGAGGTGACCGAGAGGGATATTCACTGTCCCTTGAATGTGAAGAGGGCCGGCGGCTTGTCGACGCCGTCCCCTAAGCGTCGTCCATTCAGCGGCGGTTCCTTTGTCATGGAAATCGAAAGGATGACTTCGTCGCTCCGACGCTATCATAACACGCTATGAGTGCGTGTTATATTCCTGGTTATGTGCCTGGTTTTTGTCGGATATCTTGCTCGATATCTTCGATCCCTTTGAGATATCCACGAAGACAAAAAACAAGGTATCAATAAACCGCTGGTCGTTTCGTACCATTACTTGACCATTCCTAAGGTATGATGACGCCTGTCGGTTGAGGCGGTATGCGAGGGTGGAAATAGTTCCTGGTCCTAAGTAATTAGCAAGAACCGCGCGCTATGAGCACGTGTTATATAGTTCGAGTATGTAGAAGGACCGTCATTGATACCTGGTTTTGTTCGGGTATCTTGCTCGATATCTTCAATCCTAAGGTAAGATATCAATCTTGACAGATCCTGGACCTGGATCCTGAATCTTAACAGTTCCCAGATTGGAAGACCAAACCAGGCCTCAATGACGTTCGTACCAAGATTCAACCCATGCCGAGACATCACCGTCTGGCCCCGGAAATCTGGCCAACGAACGGTGGACGCGATATGCGAGGGATGATGAATATCTTAACGGGTCCTGAATCTTAACAGTTTCCAGATTGGAAGACCAAACCAGGCCTCAATGACGTTCGTACCAAAATTCAACCCATCCCGAGACATCACCGTCTGGCTCCGGAAATCTGGCCAACGAACGGTGGAAGCGATATTCGAGGGATGATGAATACCTTAGGGTCCTAGACCTGGATCCTGGATCTTAACAGTTCCCAGATTAGAAGTCAAAAAAGCAGGCATCAATGACGTTTGGGGCGTTCCGCACCAAGACTCAACCCTTCCCGACACATCACCGTCTGGCCCCGGAAATCTGGCCAACGAACGGTGGACGCGATATGCGAGGGATGATGAATATCTTAACGGGTCCTGAATCTTAACAGTTTCCAGATTGGAAGACCAAAACCAGGCCTCAATGACGTTCGTACCAAGATTCAACCCATCCCGAGACATCACCGTCTGGCTCCGGAAATCTGGCCAACGAACGGTGGAAGCGATATTCGAGGGATGATGAATATCTTAACGGGTCCTGAATCTTAACAGTTTCCAGATTGGAAGACCAAAACCAGGCCTCAATGATGTTCGTACCAAGATTCAACCCATCCCGAGACATCACCGTCTGGCTCCGGAAATCTGGTCAACGAACGGTAGAAGCGATATTCGAGGGATGATGAATACCTTAGGGCCCTAGACCTGGATCCTGGATCTTAACAGTTCCCAGATTAGAAGCCAAAAAAGCAGGCATCAATGACGTTTGGGGCGTTCCGCACCAAGACTCAACTCTTCCCGAGACATCACTGTCTGGTCCCGGAAATCTGGCCAACGAACGGTGAACGCGATATGCAAGGGATGATGAATATCTTAACAGGTCCTGAATCTTAACACTTTCCAGATTGGAAGTCAAAAAAGCAGGCATCAATGACTTACCGGGCGTTCCGTAACAACACTTCCCGAGACATCACCATCTGGCCTCGGAAATCTGGTCGACGAACGTTCGAGGGCGGTATACGAGGGACGAAAAAAAGTTCCTCTTCCTAAATAATTACCGAGAGTGCCGTCCCCCGGCCACTTCTCGGACGGCCGGGGGTTCCGCGCCTCCGCGGATCCGTGGGATCTTCATCGCGGCTCTGCGGTCCATCCCGCAGGACGTCCTGCCAGTGACCAGCTCGCTCGGATCCCCGCACACAAGCATCAACCGACGAACCACTCTACCCAGAAGCGGGTTCTTAATAAATCCCCAACCATCCTCCACGGCCACGCACACCGCAACGACACACCTATACCTCTTATCCCGTAATCTGCTTTTTGCGGAAAATCACATTCGCAATCAGAGCTCTCCGAACGAAAGGGACCGAGCCGTGGGGTTGCGAACCATATCAAAGAGGTTCACGCGTCGATGGCTCGTCGAGCAATTATATTCGTCTCTCGGCCTGTGACGTTCAGAATTTTCCCGAGCTCCGAAAGTTTTTTTTTTCATCTTTCCGTCTGCTTGTAGCAATGCAATGTGGCATTCGGTTCGGGCTAACGGTCTTGTGCTGATGCTAGCACATACAATACCACCAACCGCGCCTCCGCCGCAGTCTCGGGAAAACTTTCCTCCCTCAGCTATCTCTCCTTATCATCGTTTTGCCTGTTTCCCAGCGACTGTCCTCGTCCTCCTCCTTTATTTTTGTTTTTTTCCCCCGGGAGAGATCCTGGTATTTTTTCGCGGGCTCAGCCGAAAAGTATGGAACAAGGTGGGTACGGCACGGTGGTCGGGGCTACATGGGGGTTGCCGCAGGCCTGAATACCTATAGCTTCGAGGCAGCGGTAGGTGGGTAGCCCTCGAGCACACCGCAGCTTCTTACCTCGATTTCCTCTCCGCCTCCTCTTTCGTCTCATACTTCCGTCTCCGGTTTTCATTCCTCTTCAAACCGCCTCGTCTCGGTTGCCCGCCGGTATAGTCATCTATTTTCCGGTTTTCCTCGCCAGTTTCTCGCTCTGCCAACGCCCGAGCGTAGCCACGACGGGAAGACGCAACTTTCACCATCAATATGGCCAAGAGCCTGAGAGAGCCCCTATTTCCGAGTTTCCACGTCAAATATTGACCCAGGGATTAACGAGTGTGGTTTCTCATCGAGTCTGGCAGACAAGCTGCCGCTGGCTGCCGCTACGGTCGCGTCCAAGTGAGCGACCGAACCCGCGAATATCTCGCTTCTGTACCACTATAGACAACCGCGAGACCTCGCAAACCGCGTCTGCACGAAGCGCTGCCAAATTTCGCGAAGACATCTGGAATATTAACGAAGAGATCGGAACTTTTAACGTCAGCCGATAACTCGGAAACGGACATAATACTTTGTTTCAACAGGAAGTTACCTCTTCCTGTTGAAGTGACATCACTTTCGGTAAAAAAAGGTGATGGTCAAACCGGCTGTGACGTTTTTCCCTGTGACGTCACTTTCGGTTGAAAGCAGATCTTCAAACCAGACGTGATGTTTTCCCATATGACGTCAGTTCCGGTCAAAAACACGAAATTCTTAAAGCGGAAGTGACTTTTTGTTAAAATTTCCGGTTAAAAACAGATTTTCAAACCGGAAGTGAAGTCAAAAACTATTTTTTTTTACCGGAAGTGGCGTTAATCTCTATGACGTCACTTCCGGTTGAAAGCAAATTTTCAACCAAGAAGTGACGTTACAGAGTACTGTTTAAGTTTTCACGGGAAAGTATCTCGAATGCTGACAGGGAAAGAAACGTGTGAATTAGGGAGCACAGGAAAGTGAGTAAAAGAACGTGTGTGATAAATCTCAAATATATTTTTAATTCATGCGAAATGTAGCCAGCGAAAGAAACGGATGAATCAAACAACGCGGCTGATCTGTCTGAAAATAGTGGTCAGAGAATAGTCGACAGTCAGATTCGAAACCTGAAACTGTACGATAGGTTCGGCAAGAGTCGAACAAGGAAGTGCAGTAGTACAGCAATACGGTTGTTCAGACTGAGTCTATTCAAGATACCAGTCGGCTTTAATAGCTAATACCAAACTATACAACCTTTATTTTATTTTTTGTAGTTTACCGCACTGAGGAAAAATTCGCTTCCGGGCTGCCGAAGAAAAAAACAAATTCTTTCAATTCTACTATCAATTCATACTCTGAGAGGAAAATCGGGGATGGAGCGAACACACATGAGAGGTGGAGCCAAACAAATATAATTGGCTCAATGACGATTTAGGTGGCTTAACCATCGAGAGGTTGAGATAACAAGATAAGATTGGCTCAACCTCTCAGTGAGGTTAAATACAGCGAAACTCACGGTGAAATTGGATCAATAGATCTCTTCGAGGCTGAGCCAACCTCAGTGAGGCCGATTGATTCAAATTGAGGTCGAATCAACCTCAATGAGGTCGACTGTTTTAACTTCACCATCAGTATCGCCGCATTCAACCTCACCGAGAACTTGACTCAAGCTTATGTCGTTAACTCAACCGCTTGGTGGTGGAGCCACCTAAATCGTCATTGCACCCAGAAAAAAAAATTATTTGACGGCCAACGTTTATTTGGTTTAAGCAAGATATTTATTTGATTTAAATAATTATTTATTTAAATTAAGTAAATAGCTGCTTAAATGAAATAAATATTTATTTAAATAAATAAATATTTATTTAAATAAATAAATATTTATTTAAATAAATATTTACGGTGGCCGTCGAATAAATTTTTTTCTGGGTGTGAGCCAACCATATTCGGTTGGCTCGAGCGCTCATGTATGTTCGCCCCATCCCCGTTTTTACACTCAGTCTACGATATAGAAACAGCGACTGCAAAACTGTCAAGGTGATACTTTATCGTTTCAATCCCGTATAGAATTGTAAGAATTGAAAGTAGAATTGAAACAATTTTTTTCTTTGCCAGCTCCCAAGCCGATTTTACTTGAGTCGTTGATATTTTTTTTTTTCAGTGCGCTGATTCGAACGATTCGTGGTTTACAGCAATCTTCGTGAATCGTACAACCCGCTTACAACGAGTTCGGTCAAATGAATTTCAATGGAGAGAAATACCGTCATCGGTGCCGCGTTCCCTTCGTTGAAAATGTTATTTAATTGAGTCAGCGGTTTCAGGTTGATCCGACAGAGAGTTTCGGTGGCTTTGGGAAAGCCTGGAAGCGAGTAACTCGTGGAAACGTGATCCACTGTCTCTGAAACTCGAAACGATGGTGGAGAGTCCGCTCGTTCGGTCCCCCTTCTGCACCCCACAATGCCGATTCGTCGACAGCGCGGCGCGTCGAACTTGTTAATTGTAGGTATAAACACCATGGTTTCCGGCTCTGCGAGGTCTTCTCTGCAGCCCCGTCCGCCCTCACTCGCCAGTTCTCCGGGGCTCGACCGCCACCCCGTTTTATAACGCCAATAGCGTTTTACAGCCCCGACAGTGTCATCCGCCACCCTCTCCGCCAGTCCCTTCGACGCCGAACGAAACCGAATTTCGGTACTCCGCGGGGCATTGTCGTCGCGCGGTCTCGTCGATCCACTGATACGATTCGATATTATACGAGCCCGCTGGCGAGACTGACTTTCCGAGTCCCGTCGCTTTTCCATTCGGCGAAAAGACTCGACTCGCACTATCGTGTTCCCATGCGTTTTTGTAATTCGCAATGAGCTCTCGCGAGAAAACATTCTCAAGTTTCCTACGCCAATTTTCGTAATTCTATAGTAATGATTGTCATAATACGAGATTCGATATTATACGAGCGCACTGGCGAGACGGATGACATTCGATGTTATACGAGCGCACTGGAGAGATTCTGACTTTCCGAGTCTCGTCAGTGAAGAAATCGACGCACTGTAATCACATACCATGCGTTTTGGTAATTTGAGCTTTTACGAGAAATATTTACAAGCATTCCACGCTAATTTTCGCAATTTGGTAGTGATAATACTAATTATTAAGTCATCGAATTGAGGGACTCCGCGGGGCAGTTTCATCGCGCGTTTTCGTCGATTCACCGATGAAATTCTTCGTCAGTCAATTTAGTTATTTATTTATTTAACTCATGCATGAAAAGTGCTACTTTACGTGCCTACCGAGAGTGGCGTAAGTGGCGCTTTACAGCCAAGTGTACTATGAATACCCGGCGCATGCGCATATAGGACCGATTTTACATTGACGCACGCTTCTCGTACTTTACGCACGCTGGCTGTACAGCGTGCGTAAAGTACACAATCACCAGGCATGTTGTAGCGCTTCTTCTGCACATTCATTACAGAAAATATTATGCGATACCAGTGCGGCGTAGTAAACATCATACGCGTGTTCTGAAGTAAGACTCACCTCACAACGTGCGTATAAAGTTCGCTTTACCGCACTAGTATCGAAAGTTACTATTATTTAACGGGTAGACACTTTTTCCAGGCCGATATAAACATATCGGCCAAACATGATAATCTCACTAAGAAGAGTCTTATAATCATGAATATCGCTTCGACATTATGTCGATACTATATTATACACTGAGAGAAGGATCGAGTAAGAATTACTATATCGCTTGAGAGATATTGCCATAGCGCATAGTAACGGGGCGTTAGGGCGCCACCTATGGTAGGAAGTACCGGATTTGTAAAAAAATGTCTCAGATATTATGGTAAAAGTTCTTGGAAATTTAAGACTCTCCGCCATAGGTCGCGTCCTGACGCCACAAGGGAGACCGGGGCAAAATGGCACAGCGGGGCAAAACGGGACAGCAAGAACAAAACCCAATTTTCCAATAATTTTTAAATGCCCCATTTTCTCCCAACGATACATCCGGACTTTCAAACCCCTTTTGCCTCACTTACCACCATCGCCACCATCCAAAAATTATTGGAGAACTGCGGTTTGTCTCATTATCCCGTTTTGCCCCGGTGTGCCATTTTGCCCCGCTCTCCCCTACTACCATGTGCTATGGTAATTTGTCTTAGATGATCGGTAATTTTTACTACATCCTTCTCTAACTGCACGCGCGCACTGGCAAGTCTTGCTTTCCGAGATTCATCGCTTTTCCATTCGGGGAAACAACTCGGCTCTCACGCAAGAAGCTCTTACGGGACGAAATTCTCAGGTCTCCCACGACAAATTTCACAACTCCATGCTAACAATACTAATAATAAAGTAACGATGAAAAATTGGCGTCAGCGAAAAGGAAAGAACGGTTCGCCGACGAAAGACGCAGTCTGAGGACGGAAACGGGTCCAGTTTCTGTCTTTAATCCGTATCTCGCCTTCACGCCTGGATGGCCGCCGTCGGTGTCGGAATAGTTATTAGACGAAACTTTGTTCCCGGTCTCTTCTCGGTCTCTCCTCATCTTCTCTGTAACCCGGCACCGCGGCGCCCTATCGCCACTTCTCCGGACACTCGCTCGCGAACTTTGGGACGTCTCAGACAGACCGTGAAATCTGTCCTTTGCTCGCCGGGGAATTTCACACCGCTCATAACGTCGGGTGAGACGTCGATTTTCGTCTCGGAGTCGTTTCCCGTCCGTCTCTCGCTTCTCTCCCGATCTTTCTCGCCGCTCCGTACCTCCAATTTTGAGGCGACGGCAGCGGCCAAGTCTCTATCACTCGTTCTGCAGTTTCTCACCTTTTGTCCGTCGTCGCACGGAACGCCCGAGACAATGCGACCTCCCGAAGACAGTCGCTATGTCGGGAACCTCGAGAATCGAGAGGAATACGGTGTCGAATTGTAGAAACGTATAGTTAAAGTGATAGAGATTTCTACCGTCGGTGCTATTGTAGATAACTGGTTAAACTTTTTATCGAACCTGAAATTAAGTTTCAGCCCAAATATAATATTGATGAGAATTCGCTGAGGCAGTTGCCATATCGGAACCCTCAAGAATTCGGGAAAGTACGGCGTCAAAATATAGAAAAGTATATTTAAGGTGATATAAAGTGATATATATATTTAAAGTGATATAAAGTGATATATATATTTAAACTGATATAAAGTGATATATATATTTAAACTGGTATAAAGTGATATATATATTTCTACGATCGGTGCTGTCGTAGATTACTGGCTAAACTTTTCATCTAACCTGAAACTTCAGCCCAAATGTAACATGATCTTATATAACGTAACGAATATAGAGATGAGGATTGAATGAGACACGCGATATGACAAGGATCACGGGAATAGCTCGGTATGACTAATGAAAAAAATACAGATTGTCGATTGACGAGATGATTAAAGTCTCGATCGGGCTTTCAAAGACAAACGTTTGACAGTTCGTACTGAAGATATATAGTTGTATTTCTATCCGCGCCAAAACCAAATATGCGTGTTGTTGATTTTACTTGGTCGTAATAATAATATAATATAATATAATATAATATAATATAATATAATATAATATAATATAATATAATATAATATCATATAATATCATATCATTCACTTTTGTGACGTTAGCCAAGAGAAACATTTTAAAAGTCGGCTAATGCGAGGATTGGTTACCATGCTCCTATCTACTTCATGAATTATCTAGTTGCGTTACATGTATCGTTACCAATTTAATTCAATTTATTGTTATTCATTCAATTTCATAAATACTCCGAAGCCAAAACTCAGCACACACGACTGCAAGCTACTTACACAAAATAATTAAAATGTACTATTTGCTTTGGATCCGTAGAAGGAGCAATCCGTTAAAAATTATCGATATCAATATAATATAATACAATTTCAGCACGGGAAGCAACTGCCTGTGAAAAGCACCAGCTGTCAATCCAATTTCATTGCAGGAACGTTGCTAGCTTTCGTACAGCGTTGTTCGGCACGAAACCGGCCGAGCATTCGGTACACGCTCGTCTAGTGTGTTCCTCTCGTCGTACCTTCGCTCTTATCTCTTTCACAAGGTACCCTCCGTGCTCCGTAAACATTAAACTCGGCTCTCTTTTTCTCCGGAGCGTCCGTCTCTCCTCCGTTGTTTTCTCTCGTTGACGACGATTCTTACTCCGGTAATTTCGCCCCGGCTCGCTAACCCGCCGCCGTTCCGCCGTTCTCTCCCCTCCGCCGGCTCAGTTTAATTAGGCTCGCTTCGAGATATCGCAAGATCAGCAGCTCGTTAGCATGTTTTAATTGGCGGCTCGCCGTGAGATCCTTACCTACGATAGCGCCGAGAAAGAGAGAGCGAGGGCGTACCGCGCTCAACCGGCACCAGTTTCCAAAGCGGTGCACCGGACTCCGCGGTGCATCCCCGTCGCATACACATAACACAGAAAACTGTTGCCACTGAACCGGCACGATGTCCGCGAGCTCCCGCTCCGTGACAAGCTTGCACAGTGAAATCGGTACCGACGTTTCGTGTTCACAAAAATCCGCCATTCTTTGCTTACTGAGTTTGCAAAAATAAAAATAAATATTTAATGGTTTACTTTACGGAAAATGACGTTTCATTTTAATTACAGCAAACTTTTTCATTTTAATTACAGCAAACTTTTTCATTTTAATTACAGCAAACTTTTTCATTTTTGTTACAGCAAATTATTCAAAATAAAGTGTTTTGCAATGCTTTTTGATGGACCGAACATTAATTTCGAAACTGTTGCTACTGAACCGACACGATGTCCGCGAGCTCGCGCTCGGTGACGAGTTTGCACAGTGAAATCGGTACCGACGTTTCGTGTTCACAAAAATCCGCCATTCTTTGCTTACTGAGTTTGCAAAAATAAAAATAAAAATTTAATGGTTTATTTTACGGAAAATGACGTTTCATTTTAATTACAGCAAACTTTTTCATTTTAATTACAGCAAACTTTTTCATTTTAGTTACAGCAAATTATTCAAAATAAAGTGTTTTGCAATGCTTTTTGATGGACCGAACATTAATTTCGAAGCTGTTGCTACTGGACCGACACGATGTCCGCGAGCTCGCGCTCGGTGACGAGTTTGCACAGTGAAATTGGTACCGACGTTTCGTGTTCACAAAAATCCGCCATTCTTTGCTTACTGAGTTTGCAAAAATAAAAATAAAAATTTAATGGTTTTCTTTACGAAAAATGACGTTTCATTTTAATTACAGCAAACTTTTTCATTTTAGTTGCAGCAAATTATTCAAAATAAAGTGTTTCCAATGCTTTTTGATGGACCAAACATTAATTTCGAAACTGTTGCTACTGAACCGACACGATGTCCACGAGCTCCCGCTCGGTGACGAACTTGCACAGTAAAATTGATACCAACATTTCGTGTTCTCAAAAATCCGCCATTATTTGCTTGCTGATTTTACAAGAATAAAAAAAAATGTTAAGTGGTTTATTTTACGAAAAATGACGTTTCCAGGTTTTCCAGAATTTTTTTCCTGCCATATTGTAACGGCGTAAGATTTGTAGATCTGATGTGCCGAACTGGAAGTTTGTATGCAAAGACTGGTACATTGAATTTAATGTAGAATCGTGATGAAAAAAAAACTTTTTCATTTTAATTACAGCAAATTATTAAAAATAAAGTGTTTCCAATGCTTTTTGATGGACTGAACATTAATTTCGAAACTGTTGCTACTGAACCGGCACGATGTCCACGAGCTCCCGCTCCGTGACGAGCTTGCACAGTAAAATTGGTACCAACGTTTCGTGTTCACAAAAATTCCCCATTCTTTGCTTTCTGATTTTACAAAAATAAAAAAAAATGTTAAGTGCTTTATTTTACGGAAAATGACGTTTCCTCGATTTCCAGTCTTTTTCCTGCCCGGGGGTTTCCGCGCTCAGAGCTTTCCATCGACGCCACCATAGCTACACCATATGTGTACACTGCGAAAAGCCTAGAAATTATAACGAAGTAATCTATTCTAACGGCGACAAGATTGCACACTAAAATAGTTACCAGCCTTTCTTGTCCCCAAAAATCCACAGTTTCTTTTCTTGTCAATAAAAAAAGTGTCTAATTTTCGTCAATCGACGTTTCCACGATTCCAGTCTTTTTTCTGCCCGGGCGTTTCCGCGCTCAGAGCTTTCCATCGATGCGACCATAACTACACCATATGTGTACACTGCGAAAAGCCTAGAAATTATAACGAAGTAATCTATTCTAACGGTGACAAGATTGCACACTAAAATAGTTACCAGCCTTTCTTGTCCCCAAAAATCCACAGTTTCTTTTCTTGTCAATAAAAAAAGTGTCTAATTTTCGTCAATCGACGTTTCCACGATTCCAGTCTTTTTTCTGCCCGGGCGTTTCCGCGCTCAGAGCTTTCCATCGATGCGACCGTAGCTACGCGTGGACACTACGAGAAGCCCATGTATAGTAACAGCGTAATTCGGCCGGGAGAGCGCAGTCCATCGCAGTTTAGTCCGAAAGGCAATTTAAACAAATTGGGGTGCCACCGCCGCCGAGCGCGCGCGCCGAACGGAGAAAGAATCGTTTAGAGGGAAACAGTGACGTTACCGAACGGCGGACAGAGAAGGGGATGGCGGTGTGCCGAGGGGATGGCGTTGGAAAGGGGCGCTCTCGATCGGCAATAGAAAACACGAAAGCATCGATCGCTATCCGCGCCACATCGGGGAATGGAGCGTGCGTGTGCACCTTGTTCGATTAATCGAAATCGAAACGAGTCAGCGGCCGAGCTCTGCGCGAACGCCGCTATCGTTTTTGAGGGGGAGGGGCAAAGGGGGGGGGGCGGGTAATAATTTGATTTTCCGTTCATTCGGTGGCTCTCGGGTCGATCCTGGACGATCGAGTTTTCCCATCCACTGTCACACTCTCGCTCGCCCATTAGATGATAACTCGAATATAATCTAAACGAACGTTCGATCCAGCGCGTCAACCCGCATCGTTGGCTCCACGCGCTCCGTTAATTTCCACATTAGCCGCGGGACTTGCCGGCGATAGGGTAAGAGTCGTGAATATGGAAGACTAAAGAGATTCGGCCGGGTTCGCTAGTTTTACACCGGATTTCGTTAAGATTTTCTCGAGCATTCAGCGCAATGGTGAAATCACATCTGGGGCATAAAAAAATTGGTATGCATTTGTAATCGTTGGTAATATAAGTAAAAAAATTGATCCACAAATCTGGGAAAAATGATGTAAAATTATTTAAAATTATTTAAAATTATTTAAAATTATTTAAAATTATTTAAAATTATTTAAAATTATTTAAAATTATTTAAAATTATTTAAAATTATTTAAATCATTTAAAATTATTTAAAATTATTTAAAATTGATCAAAATTGATCGAAATTCGATCCGGCACGTCAACGTGTACTGCTGGCTCCACGCGCTCCGACAATTCCCACCTCAGTCGCAAGACTTGCCGGCGATAGGGTAAGAATGGTGAATATGGACCACCAAAAAAGATTGCTCCGTATTCGCTGATTTTACCCCAAATCTCCATAAAATGTCCTCGATCATCCAACCGAACTTTTGTAAATTGCACATAGAGCCTAAAAAAATTGTTAAAAATAAAATATAATCTCACGGAGATACCCCATTTATTTGAACTCGGAAGCATTCACGGGCGCCGACCTTGCATAAAAGCACCCTTGTCCCGGATCGCGTGTTGCGATACCGGAAAAAAATTGTTTCGCGCGGATACCACACAAGCTCTCAAGATACCGTGAATTTAATGAAACGGTAAATTATCGAAATTCCCATACCCAATTTACCCGAGAATGTTTGTTTTTTTTTTTTTTTTTTTTCAACCACGCCAGTTTCGGTGGAAAAAAATGTACAGATCCCCATCGGTAACAGGAAAATTCGGCCATATATCGCCGCGAAAATTCTCCAGTGTAAAAGTGCGGTAAAACTCTGTAGGACACACCGCGAGCCGAAGGGCCGCGCGCATACATGCGGTGTATGTGGGCTGCGGGGGTGAGCATACACACGCGGCCCAAAGAGTGGCGGTTTGCGAGACCGTATTTTCCCCAAAAGGATTAACGATCGAATCGTTTTTCCTGGCAGTGCGGTGGGACGGGTTTGGAAAAGCGAGAGAGCGGGCTGTCGAGTCGAGCCTGCTGCAATGGCACGTTTTCCACCGGCGCTGTAGAAGGGCTGTACTTTCGCAGGGGTGACAACGTACTTTCCCATGTTTTATGGTCAGTTCCGTGCGCCACGGTATCTGATTGCGTCATAAATCGAAAGCGGAACGAGGCGTGCGCGGGCGCTCCGCTGGCATTTCCACCTCCGTGCACGGCAGTCCGGCAACGGCGGCAGAGCCAGCAGTGATAGTAGGAAACGGCGGCAGCAATTTCGCGGGATATGGAAAGAGACGCAAGGGAAAAAAGAACGACTCGAGCCTGGTGCGGCCCTCCCGACGCCACAAAAAACTATGCGATTATAGTTTATGCGCGTGTCAAACGAAATTTATCGCTCATTCCGGCACACTCCGCGTTACATTAAATGCAGTAAGTGGGCTCATTTATTTATTGTTTTTTTTTTCTTTTTTTTTTTGTGGAATCGAATGGGATGGACGGAGAAGATACGAAAGTGTTATGCTAGTTCTGAATGCCAGTCTCTAAATGGAAAAATTCGAAATTCAGTGCCGAAGTACATTTTACATGTAGAGATACAAGCAAGCTTCGCTGTGAAGTCATTGATTTTAGTTTTCTTTTTTTTTTTTTTTTTTTGTGGAATTGAATCTGACGGGCAGAGAAGATCCAAAAGTGTCATTCGATTTTTAAATGTCAGCCTCTATAGGTAAAAATTCGAAATACAATCCTAAAACTACATTTCACGTGCAGAAGGCAAAGACAGCAAGTTTCACAATGTATTGTTTTCGGACTGGACAGACCGACAGACAGACCGACCGAAAATGAAAAAATGCTATTTTGTTGCAATCTTGGACACGCAAAATATGTATCTGGACCGTAATCTGACGGCCGCATTTTTTTTTTTTTTTTTTTTTGTATTACGATACTTTCTTTCAGATTCAGAAATTTATCGCTCATTCCGACGCGCTCCACGTAACATTAAACGCAGTAAGTCGTTCCATTTATTATTATTATTTTATCTTATTTTAATTTTTTTGCGAAATTGAATCGGATTGACGTAGAAGATCCAAAAGTATTATTCGATTTGTAAATGTTAGCATCTAAATATAAAATTCAAAATACAATACCAAAACTACATTTTACATCCAGAAGACAGTAAGTTTCGCTGTAAAGTCTTTTCGAACCTAATATGTGAGAAAGCAAAAAAAAATGCTATTTTATTTGCATTCTTGCAGATGCAAAACATGTTTCTGGGCCAGAATTTTACGATAGAATTTTTATGTTTCCTTTTTGGTGTTATAATACTTTTTCTCCTGAGACACTCCGTGTGGGATGAGAAAGTGATCATTTAAAGAGCTCATTTTCCATTCGCCTGAAACACCGCATAAAAAACGAAATTTTCGTTTTACCATCCTCTGTGTCTTCCCCTCCCCGCCTTCACTCCCAACTCCATCGTCTTCGGTCCTCAAAGCCGAGCGGGGTAACAGTTGTTCCATTAAAACGATTTGGCATTCGAGTGCCTCGGTGTTGCGGCGGTGACTCAGCCGGCTTTATCCGCGCCAGCATGCCGCTCGCCCGCTCGTTCTCACTCACCGGCTCTCTTCCGTACTGGATGCTGGAGAGCACTCGAGAGTTCGCTGCGTGTAATTAATTCACCGTTAAATGCTACATTAATTCGTAATGGGCCATGTGTCGTACGCCGCTTGCTACATGCAGGTATCCACCGTAGAAGCGAGCCCCACCAATCTCACTGGTCTGTTCAACCACCACCCCCCCCCCCTCCTCGATTTATGTAAATATACTTGTCTCGAGGTTTTTTTTTTTTTGCACCGCAGTTTGGAACCGTTTGTACTGTGGAATATTTTTTTTCCCGGCGAAGATAAAATTGTATTCGCTACATAAAGATACGGAAATCATTGGATCGTTCAAAATCATTTCAATATGGAGATTTATGAAAAATTTCGAAATAGGAATTTTGAATTTTTTATTTCGCATACAGAAGGCTGAAAAAAATGTACTTTTTTGATTAAAATTTTTTATGGAAATAAGTTCGGAAATTTAGAGAAGTAAATGGAGAATAACGCATTTAGAAAAGAGCCAAATAATCACATAAAAAATCTTTTATCGACGCTTTTACACAAAAGCGCATTGAAAGAGAGAATGCTGTTTGAGAAACTGGATTTTCACTCCGTTTTCACTCCATTTTTTTTTTTTTTTTTCAATTTAATTACAACGAAGCATGCCGAATTTCGTACGAAGTTTAACAATGCATGTGCACAAAGAGACCGAGCCGTCATTGGTTCACGAAACATACAATCAATTTAACAAATATTTCTTTTCGCATAAAGAAAATCGTTACCTCTTTCGTGAAAAAAAAAAATTCTATATATTTTTATTTTTTAAATATTTTAATGTAAGCGCTTTCGGAAAGTTCTAAAACATCAAAAAGTCACATTTAATACCAGAAAATTATGATTCAGAGACTCTTTACAAGAAGTACATTGACAGCGAAGGCTGTTCGAGAGTCTCGATATTTTCAGTCCGTTTTCACTCGATTTTTTTTTTTTTTGATTTTCATTTATAATCGCAGCGAAGCGTGCCGGATTCCGTGCGAAGTTTAACAATGCATGTGCACAAAGAGACCGAGCCGTCATTGGTTCACGAAACATGCAATCAATTTAACAAATATTTCTTTTCGCATAAAGAAAATCGTTACCTCTTTCGTGAAAAAAAAAAATTCTATATATTTTTATTTTTTAAATATTTTAATGTAAGCGCTTTCGGAAAGTTCTAAAAGATCAAAAAGTCACATTTAATACCAGAAAATTATGATTCAGAGACTCTTTACAAGAAGTACATTGACAGCGAAGGCTGTTCGAGAGTCTCGATATTTTCAGTCCGTTTTCACTCGATTTTTTTTTTTTTTTTGATTTTCATTTATAATCGCAGCGGAGCGTGCCGGATTCCGTGCGAAGTTTAACAATGCATGTGCACGAGGAGACCGAGTCGTCATCGGTTCATGAACCTCGGCACTTGCATCGATCGCGAAAACGTCGGTATTACCGTCGAACGTGCTGCGAGCTGTTTAAATATTTGACGTAGCTGGCGAAGTAACGGGCGAGGACCCAGAGAGGGAGCGAGAAAATTTGTGTGGATTTCGAGAGCCGGCACGCAGGGCGAGGGGGCGGCGAGGGGGGCGCGCAAAGTGTAATAATATGCGTTGAGCAAACCGCGGACGGGAGAGCCTCTCCGATCGAGTAATCTGTAGCGTCAATGTAATATCCGCAGCGCGATATGGATACGTACGCGCACCGACGGAGCGCTATACGCGCGTCGCGGCGTCATGGCTGATTAACCGCGAGTTTGCATTCGCGCGCAAACACCAACGCGCACCAACTGCGCGACTGTGTGTAAGTCGCGAATTTGCATTTTTTTTTTTTTTTTTTATTTTTTTTAAATATTTAACCGTGTAATTGTCCGACGGACCGATCGGTTCGGACGATTTAATTTCGCTGCGAATTATCCAATCGCTCGCGAATCGTAAATTCGGTAAATATTAGACGACAGGTGGAAGAATTTTTATATATGCATTTATTGATTTCTTTATTTTAATTTAGCTGTGTAATTATTCGGGGGAATGAGCAGTTCGGTCGATTTAATTTTGGAGCACATTATAAAACCCCCGATTCACGACAATAGTAAATTAATTCGGTAAATCGTACACGACCGAGAGAAGTGTGTAAGTCACGAATATTAAAAAAAAAAAATTTTAACTGTGTAAATTGTTTGATGGACTGATCAGTTCGGACGATTTAATTTCGGAGCAAATTATCCAATCGCTCGCGAATCGTAAATTCGGTAAATGTTAGACGACAGGTGGAAGAATTTTTATATATGCATTTATTAATTCCTTTATTTTTATTTAGCTGTGTAATTATTTGGGGGAATGAGAAGTTCGGTCGATTTAATTTTGGAGCACATTATAAACCCCCCGATCCACGACAGTAGTAAATTAATTCGGTAAATCGTACACGACCGAGAGAAGTGTGTAAGTCACGAATATAAAAAAAATATAGATAATTTTTAACTGTGTAAGTTGTTCGATGGACTGATCAGTTCGGACGATTTAATTTCGGAGCGAATTACCCAAACCTCCCCCTCGAGAATCGTAAATTAGCTCGGTAAATATTACACGACCGGGGCAAAATTCAGACAGAATATAGAGTGACGGCATCGAGTTGTTTGTACGAGAGGGCTTTGCTCTTCGTCCGAAACTTACGCGCCCCCTGTTTTCCTCCTTAGCTCATACTTGTCGAATGCGGGGTCGCCGCTCTTTCACATCGGCTCGTTAAAGCAAAAGAAAATAGCGTACAGAAAAAAAAAATAAGTAAAAAAAGGAAAGCTCCAAAGCCTTTGTCCAACTTCGAAGAGGCGAATCTCGTTAACGGAGCTTCGATTAAAGCTCTCCCGTAAAAGTTCCTATTTTTTTTTTAATCCTCCTATTGCGATGTCGGCGCTCTCACCTACGCGGCTCCACGGCGCGCGGCTCGCTCGGCGGTCATAACTCAGTTATTCCGGTAATTATCGTTTCAGCTCTCTTTCGCGCTCTCCCTCCGCGACTCGCAACTCGGATACTCCACGCAAAAAAAAAAAAAAAAAAACCCTTTTTTCCCATTTCCTCGAGTTCGTTTTCATCTCTCTTCGGCCGCCCTCCTGCAGCGCTTCTTCGCGCGCAAAGCTCTTCGGATGCCGCGGGCGGGACTCCGCGGGATGTTGAGATTAGCCGCCGTGCTGGAGCTCTTCGGCAAAAATACAAGAAAGAGTACGACGTAGATGAAGCAAAAACAAAAGGAGACTCGTTATATTTTCCCAGCGGTTGAATGAGGTCCGGGCGGAAGCGCGGCAATCCCGGGATTATCAGCGGAGGATGCCACTTTTTTTGGGTCTCGTTCCTCCGGGCACGAGGACAACAAACTGCACGCGCATCGCGCAAGCCATCTGAAACGGCTCTTCGAGGTGCCCAAACGCCTCTTTCATTTTTTTGATGCCAGATTTTTGTCTCCTCTTTCTCCGCCCTCAGACAAGAGACCTTTTGCTTCTCATTTCACGAGGCTCTCGGAGGGAAAGAGAGCAGCGTGTAGGCCAAAGCATTCACTCAGCCTGGATGCGACTGTGACTGTCATAGTGCACAGTAAAAAATAATTTCGTAAAATCGAGATACGAATTTTTGTAACAATAATTTTGTTAATAAGTGACAAACTTCGTTTTTTTTCAAGTTTGAATACACGAAGCTGTCCTTTTATTTCCCGGACAATTAACAATGTTTTAGGTTGTACTTTTGTTTGCAAAACTAGAACCGGATGGTGCGATCGGTAAATTAACAGACAAAACTTGTGGACATTTGTGAACAATAAGCTGCGAAAAGTACAAACTTTCTTTTGCCGTGTATTACACCATAGGGACGTTCTCGTTCAGGACCAACCATTGCGCAGCCATCCCGGCATCATCAGCTGCCGCGGTCACAGTAAAATAGATACGAACCTTTCTTGTCCACAAACCTCGAAATTCTTTTCATCAAAATAAATTTTCATGTTAATTAAAAAAAAAAAAAAATCTTCTCCATTTTACATAAATACCTGCTAATTTTTAAATTAACAGAAAAATAATTGTCTACTTTTCTAAACAAAAAGAAACTTTCTTACACATACGAATCTTTTTGACTGTGGAGGATGCCACATTTTTTCTCGTTCCTCCGGGCACGAGGACAACAAACTGCACGCGCACCGCGCGCGCCATCCGAAACGGCTCTTCGAGGTGCCCGAACGCCTCTTTGATTTTTTTTGATGCCGGGATTTCTGTCTCTTCTTTTTCCGCCCTCGGACAACAGGCCTTTTCGTTCTCATTTCACGAGTCGCCGAGGGAACGCGAGGGTAGACCAAAGCATTCGCCCGGTTCGGATGCGGCTCGGGCTGTTATAGTGGCTTATGATACCATTCGGGACGTTCTCATTCAGGAGCAACCATTCGGGTCCAACGTTTTCCAACCACCCGCGGTGGAATTACCGTCAACAGCAGCGGGGAAAGGCAGCGAAAGAGTGGTTTGGCCGTTCCCGCTGGTGGCTAGACAAGTATTTGATCACAGCCGCTCGGGTTCGTTTGCCGCGCAGACTCTAATGAAGACCGCTACCACGGGGCACCATTGTCGAGTGCCGAACGCGTTCTCCTCCTTCCACGTTTTTTTTTTTTTCATTCTCCGCCCACGCCGCCCCTTCCTTCATCGTCGGGCGAACGGTATCTCCATTATTTTTCGCCTTTATTAAAAATCCGACCGTACTACACCGTTCAGACAAAGAATTCGACAGGCATTGTCCCTCCGTCTCCGGGTTTTTGTTCAACGCTAAATGTCAATGATTCTGGTGCGTTTCTCGAACGGCGCGCGGGCGATGAGGCTGGAGACGCGAGGGTTGACGGGCTACGGAAATAAAACGAGGGAAGATATGTGAGGGAGTTCGTTCCTCATCCCCGACGCGAACCCCGCGCATGATCAGCCCTACCTCGCGTTTCGAGCTTGCCCATCGTATGCCAGTTCTGCAGCATCGCACACCAATTTCTCAGGATTTTTGGTCCCTCGTAGAGGAAGCGTTTTTTTTTCTATCCTCTTCATCGGGCGGATCTGGCTAGACTTCACCACCTACGTCGTCCAAATGTTTCGCGATGCCCTTCCGTATCGCGTCATTGGGAATTTTCTCTCTGTTCCACTTGCTAACTTGCCTTTAGCTCTGTTCTACTTGCCGGATCTCTCGACTCGGATTACTTTTTCTATATCCGCACCGCCGTTGCACTGGAGCTGGCCCTGCTGTCTCTGGTGAAGAGAAGCCGCAACGGGACCAGGCAGGCTTCCCCGACCAAAAATTCAGTCGCCTTGGGTTATTTGTAACGAGGCGGTAACAACGTGAAAACAGGTGTCCTTATGTCAACGGTGGAAATCCACTTTCTCGCCACCTACGCCGTCCGCAACTTTCGCGATGCGCTTCCGTATCGCGTCATTGGGAGTCTTGGATCTCTCGACGCGCATTATTTTTTTTCTATATCTGACCCCCCCCCCCGTTCCACTAGAGCTGGCCCTGCCGTTCCTGGTGTTCCTACAGTGAAGAAGCCTCAAGGGGACCAAGTTTGCCTAACCAAAAATTCAGTCACTTTGGATGATTTATAATGAGGCGATAACAACGTGAAAACAGGTGTCCTTATGGCAACCGTGGAAATCCACTTCCTCGCCACCTAAGGCATCTGTAAGTTTCGCGATGCCCTTCCGAATCGCGTCATCGGGAGTTTTCTCTCCGTTCCACTTGCCGGATCTCTTGACTCGCATTGCTTCCTCCATATCTGCACCCCAGTTTCACTGCAGTTGGCCCTGCTGTCCCTGCTGTAGAGAAGCCTCAAGGGAACCAGTCCGGTTTCCATGACCGAAAATTCAGTCACCTTGGATTATTTAAAACGAGGCGATGACAACGTGAAAACAGGTGTCCTTCTGGCAACGGTGGATGGAAATCCACTTCCTCACCACCTACACCGTCCGCAAGTTTCGCGATACGCTTCCGTATCGCGTCATTGGGAGTCTTGGATCTCTTCCACTTGCCCGATCTCTCGACTCGCATTACTTTCTCTATATCTGCACCCCCGTATCACTAGAACTGGCCCTGCTGTCCCTGCTGTAGAAAAGCCTCAAGGGAACCAGGCAGGTTTCCATGACCGAAAATTCAGTCACCTTGGATGATTTATAATGAAGGGATAACAACGTGAAAACAGGTGTCCTTCTGGCAACGGTGGATGGAAATCCACTCCCTCGCCACCTACGACGTCCGCAGGTTTCGCGATTCCCTACCTTATCGCCTCATTGGGACTCTTAGCCCTCTTCCACTTGGCGGATCTCTCGACTCGCGTTACTTTTTCCTATAACTGCGCGCCGGTTCCACTAGGTCTGTATCTGCTGTCCCTACAGTAGAGCAGAAATAGAGAAGGTACATCATTCCACTAGATCTGTCCCTGCTGTCCCTAGAGTGGAGAAGCCTCAAGGGAACTTGAGGGAGGTTCGGCTAACCGAAAATTCAGGCCTTTTAGACTTTTTATAATGCGGCTATAATATAGTGAAAATAAGTGTCCTTATGGACCGATGAATGGAAACCCACTTCCTCACCACCTACGTCATCCGCAAGTTTCGCGATGTCTTTCCTCATCGCGTCATTGGAAGTCTTAGCTCTCCTCCACTTGACAGATCTCTCGACTCGCATTACTTTTTTCTACATCTGCACCCCCCGTTCCACTAGAGCTGGCACTGCTGTTCCTGCTGTCCCTGCAGTGGAGCAGCCTCAAGGGGACCAGGTTTGCGTGACCAAAAATTCAGGCACTTTGGATGATTTATAATGAGGCTATAACAAAGTGAACACCGTTGTCCTGTCGGTGGCGGTGGAGGGAAAAAAAGTACTTAAAAATAAATGTCTGATCACATATCGACCGAATCCACTTGTTGACCATACCGTAATGAAGTCCTATGAATTACACTGAAAAAAAATGTGTACATAAATAGTACTGAAAGTAGACATAAATAGACGTACAAAATAGTATCCAAGGAGAACGTCTACATTTCATAGTTACGACAATGATAAAAAATCATGGTTTCAACCATAATTATATGTTACAATTGAATACATACTATCGGAAACTATCTATATAAACGTTCCTCCTGGGAACAATTCGTTATAGCAAGAATGTATAGTATAGTTACTTAAAAATGAATGTCCGATCACATATCTACCGAATCCACTTGTTGACCACACCGTAGCAAAGTCCAGTGAACTATACTGAAAAAAAATTACATAGTAAAAGCTGATTAATACTGAATTTTGCCATAAAAAAATGGTCCCAAGAAGAACTATAGCTGTATACAATATGATATCTTTTATAGTTACGACAATGACAATGACACAGGTCTTGGTTCTAACCATAATTATAGGTTAATCAATCAAATATATATTATCAGAAACTATCTACATAGAAGTTCCCCCTGACAACTATTCGTTATAGTAGGAAATACTATTCTTTTCCTCACCGCCAGACGTTCGCTCCAGAATCATTTTCATTGTCAACTCTGGAGATTCGACTGGTCGAATTGCCAGTAAATTTTAAATGAAAATTATTCCACGGAGTTTTCGGTTTTCCGCATCCTTTCCTGTCTGTCCCCAATTTTTGGACTCAGTCGCGGTGATGCGCGAGTCTTGACCCTTCCGCCTGCGAGGCTGTGACGTTCGTGACGAGCCACCCCAGGCCACCGGGCATGTACTTTGTTGTCGCGGTAACTATCATCACCCCCGTACGCTTGCACGCCGCTGCAATAACTACAGCTCGTTCGAACCCATCTGCCCGGGCATTGCTCGTATATCTCTTATTTACCCTACCGTCCCCCTGTCGCTCGAGCGCCCACTCCGGTTCGCGGGACATTCCATCAGTCATACCGTGTCACCGAGGGGCATTCTCTTATCCCTCTGGACTCATCGTGACGTACGGCATAATAGCTGCACGAGACAGGCTTATCATCCGCGTCTCGCGTCTTCATTAGCATGATTCGCGATTGAATCTCGGTACATTGTTGAGAGTGTGGGGCGATTCGGACCAGGGACCATTTTTACCATGGAGATTATTATTTTTTTTCTTGGATCGTGTTTATATTACATCATGATTTATGAACTTTAAAGTGACAGGTTAAAAGTACTTTTATGAAAAGGTCTGTGGGGATGATTCCTCGGCCTATTGGGTCGGTGCTGCTCTCTCGCGGTGCCGGCTCCATAATAGTTGGCGTACAACCCCTGACCACATGTGCCGGGACCCGTCATGTGTGTCCCCCGACTAGCGACTTCATGAAATCCGCTATCCTTGATCGAGGTAGGAACTTCCCGATTTATATGGTCGATACTTTTCAGAGAATTTTTTTTTTTTATTAATTCTCTGGATAGTCACTTCCGGTTTGAAAATGTCACTTTTATACCGGAAGTGACGACATGATTTTTTTTAAGTCGTGATATTTCTTTAGGGATGTAAATCTCAGTTTTCAACCGGAAATGACGTTATACGGGAAAACGTCACTTCCGGCGATATTCAAACTAGTCGTGATATTTTCGAAATATATTTCTCGGATGTATTTTTTTCTCGTGTGCGATCATGGAAACAAGATAGCTGGAATGTATCGATATCTTGTTTCCGCGAACGCGCACTAAAAGAAGTACATGCGAAAAATATTATTTGAAAATATCACTTCCGGTTTCAGAATCTCAGTTCTCAACCGCAAGTGACGTTTTCCCGTATGATGTCTGCAATTTCGAAACCGGAAGTGACGTTTTCTCGTACGATGACTGCAATTTCGAAACCGGAAGTGACGTTTTCTCGTATAGCGTCACTTCCGGCTAAAAACTGAGATCTTCAAATCGGAAATGACATCGCAATTACTTCTTTAATTTCTGCGTCTCGTCACTTCCGGTTTAAAAGTGAGATTTGCAAACCGGAAGTAATGTTACAAAGACTTTTTTTTTATTTTCTCCAAAATGTATCTCGACCGCAGCCACAAACGTACGAATTAAACCACACCGATCGTAACAACGTGAGTAAAAAAAAACCTGTCATACGTCTCAAATCAATTTGAAAAAATCATATTTTATTATATAAAATTATTGTCATATAATTCGTCACGCAAGCAAGAGGATCTGACCCTTCTGAAAACACAATAAATTTATCGCGATTAATAAATAAATAATTAATGATCATACAACAACAAAAAACACATATTGTGTCTGCAAATTCAGTTCCGATAAGCCGTTCGACGCGCGACGTGATTTAATATTTCGTTAGAAGGGTTTCAACCCCCCGAGCGAATTCTGTTGTTGTTCCAGCCAAGTGGAAGGGTGGAAAGCGTGGCTGTATTAGGTACATCGGGAAGGAGGTGCGCGGGTGACTGATGCGAGTAGAGTACGTACCGGCGCAGCGAGAGAGTAGCGAAGACCCTCACGATGTTTCGTGCCAGCCGTGTTTTGCGTGGAACCTCCGGTAACTCGAGATGCTCCAGTCGCGACGGCGACGACGACGACGACGGCGAAGGGTTCTAAGAGCCTCACGCTAAGGTGACGGACCAAGAGCCCGGAAGTCCTACGAGTTACCGCAACTAGTCTTGCCAGCCAGAAGGTTCTCTCACCGGCGAGATCCCTCCGTTAGTTACACACTCTCACTCTCACTCGGTTTCTCTTGCGGCCGGATCGATGAACCAGCACTGGCCGAAAACGGCTGAAACTTCGAGTTAATTGGATGTCGGTTATGCTGGTCTGGTGAACACGTTCCGAAAGTTATTTAACGTCGCGGATACGCACTAAATTTACTAATAAACCGAAGCTGCGCGACTAATGAATAATTTATACGTCATGGTGAATCGCAGTTATCGCGACGCGACTGGAATCGCTGGTCTCGGTTTTGGGATTTACGGAACATGCGATTTGTTTTTTTTTTTTTGCAGCGGATTTTATTTAGTAGGGATTACGATTAAATTACATGAAAGATATATTATATTTTTCATATGATTTAATTTTTTTAGTTAATATATACGATTAATATGATGTATAGTATAATTATATATAATTTAATTTAATCTTAATCCCCAATTCTGACGTTATGACTGATGCCTCTTAGTTTTTTTTTAATGTATTCGATACTATCTAGTGGTCTGGTGAACACGTTCCGAAAGTTATTTAACGTCGCGGATACGCAGTAAATTTCCTAAGAAACGAAAGCTGCGCGAGTAATGAATAATTTATCCGTCATGGTAAATCGCTATTACCGCGGAGCGACTGTCGTCGCTATCTCAGTTTTGGGCTTTCCAGAAAATGCTATTTTTTTGGGGGGGCCATTACAATTAAATGGCATAAAATATATATTATATCTTTTATATAAGTGGTAGTAAAAGAAATTTATTGTCAATGCTATACATTTATACAGTTATCATCCTATACTAGTTTTATAAATAATGCTACTTATATCGTTTAAATTTTTTGCGAATAATTAATTAATATTATATAAATTTAATACAATATATAATTAATTGTAATCCCTAATTCTCACAATGTAGCGATGGCTTTTAGTATTTTTTTTTTATCGATCCGATACTATACACGGTAATGATTATGTATTGTCGTGTTATCTCTATTATTGGGGAAATGTCCCGTTGAGCTCTTAATAAACCAATTCAATGCGATTCGATTTAACGTATACGGGGTTACGAATTAGTGACCCATCGGTCCCCAGAGAAGCGTGCCGATATCGACCCCACCAGCTCGTCGATCCCCAATAAGATATTTTTTGTGGGGGGAATTAAAATTAAATTATATAAATGATATATTTTATCATTTATATATATACTATTTTTGTTTGATATCATATAAGTAATATTAATATATAAATAAATATATAATAATATCTAACTCATAAACGTCCTACGTCGAACGGCTGATTGGAACTGAATTTGCAGACGCAATTTATAATTTTTTTCTATGACCATTAATGATTAATTTATTACTAACCATAAATTTATTGTGAGTTGCCTGCGTGACGAATTATATAACGGACATTCAATATAATAAAACCTCAAAACTCCAAGTACATGCAAGACATATCGAACTCATTCTTTTACCCACGAAATGCACCGACTCCTCCATCGCCAATAAGACTTTTTCGGGCATTGTATGTAATCCGGATTAAAATCAAATTGTATAAAACACATCTTATAATAAATTTTTTTTTTTTTTTTTGGTAATATATTATTAATATTATAGAAATTGATTAAAAACATAATCCATCACATAACTTCATTTATGACTTTTCATCCCCAAATCTCACGACGTGACGATGTCTTTTATTTTTTTTACCTATCCGATACCGTAACGATTATGTATTGTCGTGTGATCTCCATTATTGGGAAAAGTCCCGTCGAGTCCTTAATAAACCAATTGAATTCGATCCGATTGGAGGTATACGAGGTTACGAGTTCGTGCCCGGTCGGTCCCCAGAGAAGCGTGCCGATATCGATCCCAGCCGTTCCTCGATCCCCAATAAGATTCTTAGGTAAATCCTAAGCCGATGACGAAGCGCGAGCAGCGGGATCGAAGGGACGAGTCGCTGCACAGTGTCAAGTTAATCCTAATTGAGTCGCCTTATAAGAGACCCGGAGCGAGCCTCTCCATAGTTCGACTCTCGTTCTCTTCCGCTATCCCTCACCTCCGCCCCATTTTTTTTTCTCATTCCTTGCACTCTTTCTGCAGCCGCTCCTCCCTCTATTGCCCTGCACTTTGCCAATTCTCGCGCGCCTGTGCGCCTCCCTTATCTGTCCGAGATTAAGTAGAATTTGATTCAGAACCGTGGAAGAAGCGGAGTATTTTCTCCCGCGATGCGCCCCGGTTCGTCCATTCAAATGTAAATTCCACTCAGGGGGCGGAGAGGAGATGCATTATGCTCTGCACTTGAACCATGAATGTTCCTATTTCATGTTTTTTTTTTTTTCCTCTCATTTTACCCGCAGTCCTCTTTTTACAGTGCTTCGGGACTTGATTCCTTCTGTATCTATCACAGACGGAGTGGAGCGGAGTGTACTCCGTCGATCTTGAGAAAATGAGAAATTTTTCCACCGTGTTTGGAACGCGGCGGCGGTTCTGGAGGCAGCGAACGGGATACCTCAGAAGCGGGCTGGCGAGGTTCTCGGGGATGGATTCTCAAATAGATTTCTGTGTGCGGTGTGCAGTCCCGCTTTTTAACAATCCCGGAATGACTTCGTTGTCTCTACTTCCTTTGATCTATTGTCTCGAGGCGGATATGGGAAGACGCGGAGAGCGGACCATTCTCCTGAGAGACGCCGTCCTGACCTCCCTCGGGGCGGACGACGAGTAGTACAGCGGGAAAGAACACGAGATGCGGGAAGAGGAGCCGTGATAAAAAAAGACGAATTCTAATTTGTCGAATGAGAAACTTTTCGCGGCAGAAAATTCCCCTTAGAAACGTGACAAAGGACTGCCAAGAACCGATGTTCCGTAAGTCTGGGCGAATCTGGGGAGGATATCTCGGGTGTAGACTTAGGAGGCTGCACCCCTCAGAGCGGCATTACTGTCGAAGATGGTGTCGGGTGTGGGAAGTGGAGTGAAGGGACTCTGGCGAAGCCATGAAAATGTCTGCAACTTCGAAGTCGCGTAACGCGTGACGTAGATAAACGGGGAGAAATGAGAGGGTTGGACGAGGAGTGATTCCTGAGGGTATTAAATGCATGGAATCTCTTCTTTTTACTGTGTATGTTTCGGTCCAATTTACATTGCCGATAGGAAAAAACCACACATCTTCGTGATGAATAAATTAATTAAAATTTATTATAATATAATTATAATATATTATATTATATTTATTATAATATAATAAAAAAAAATTAATTATAAAATTATTTTTTTTTAATTTATCGGGTGTGGGAAGTGGAGTGAAGGGACTCTGGCGAAGCCATGAAAATGTCTGCAACTTCGAAGTCGCGTAACGTGTGACGTAGATAAACGGGGAGAAATGAGAGGGTTGGACGAGGAGTGATTCCTGAGGGTATTGAATGCATGGACTCTCTTCTTTTTACTGTGTATGTTTCGGTCCAATTTACATTGCCGATAGGAAAAAACCACACGTCTTCGTGATGAATATAAAATGATTTTTTTTTATGTATCGGGTGTGGGAAGTGGAGTGAAGGGACTCTGGCGAAGCCATGAAAACGTCAGCAACTTCGAAGTCGCGTAACATGTAACGTAGATAAACGGGGAAAAATGAGAGGATTGGACGAGGAGTGATTCCTGAGGGTATTGAATGCATAGAATCTCTTCTTTTTACTGCGTATGTTTCGGTCCAATTTACATTGCCGATAGGAAAAAACCACACTTCTTCTTGATGACTATAAAATGATTTTTTAAAAATATATCGAGTGCGGGAAGTGGAGTGAAGGGACTCTGGCGAATCCACGAAAACGTCAGCAACTTGGAAGTCGCGTGCCGTGTGAGAAAGAAACGGACAAGGCGTGATTCCTGAGGGTACCACACTCAGTCCACCGAATAAAAAAAAAAGTCCAACAAAGTTCTGACTCCCGGTGCCGTTCTCCTCATCGAACGTCCCAAACCTGCAGTTCACTGCCTACATGGAATCTCTTCTTTTCACTGCCTCTCCTTCGACCTACCCTACGTGATCTCCGAGAGGGAAAAATTCCTCTTCTTCTCCCCGAATACAAAACGAATTAAAAAAAAAGTGCAACAGAGTTCCGACTCTCGGTGTCGTTTCCCTCATCGACCGTTCCGAGCCACCGGCGAATCCCTCTCACTCCCGGCTCCGTTTTCATCTCCGAAGCCTCTCTCCCGAATCTCCTGAAGGACACTCGTCGGCGGATTGTGCCCGTTGTTCCGCCGCTCGCCGGAACGACGACGGAGAGTTTGTCCGGAGCCGGGAAAGAAAGAGCCCGGGTCTGCGAGGATGCACAGAGAGGATAAGAAACGAAGATCCCCGCGGGGCTTTTCGCCCGTGGGAAGCGAAGCCGATGGAGGGCCTCTCGCGGGCCCGGCACAATACGTCGTTACGTGAGCTTGCGTCCGTCCCGTCCATTCGCCCGCTCCCTCCGGCCGCCAAACCACCCCCGGCAGCAACAGCATCGGCATCGAGGAGTGAAGCAACGGCGGAGCCGACCCAGCCAAGTTCGCCACCCAAACGGTATTCCGTACGACGCCGCCCTGCAAGGACCGCCGCTTCCACCGCTGCCGAGTGGATAATCGTTTTAGGAAAGGCCACCCGCGCACCCCGGAGCCCCGGGCGGAGAATCAACCGCCGTCCGCAACCCGCCGTTGAGTGTATGCTCGCTACCGGCATTATCGCCTTTGTGGCAGCTCGATGTTTAAACACCGCCGGCACTCGGGCAATCAGCAAGTCGATTCACAATCACTGCACTTTCCTGCTCTCAGGATAGCGGAGCACGCGGCGAGGGGAGTGCCGAGGGGCGGCGGATTTGGTCGATCGCTGCTGAGGCGGTCTCCGTCTCGTCTTCGGTTCGTCGTCGTCGTCAATGGGAAATTAAGCACCGAGTCGGAAAACTCCTGCCGGGCTGCGACCCTTATTTAGTTTGGGGAAAAGGTGCTGAATGCGAGTCATATATCAGTGATTAGGGTGGTGATCTGGGTGGTCCATATTCACTCCTTTCACCCTATTTACCTTATTTTTTGGTTACTTTTGATTTTTTATGCTACTTTATAGCTTTATTTGTTATCATTTGAAAATCAGTGCACTTTCCTGCTCTCAGGATAACGGGAATTGGCGGTAAGGGAACTTGGATTTAGTAGATCGACGGTGCTGAGGTGGCCTCGTCGTCGTCAATGGGAAATTAACCAGTGAATGGGAAAACTACTGGCGGGCTTCCATATTTATTTAGCTCAGGTGAATGCCAAAGTGGTGAATGCCGAAGTGGTGAATGCCAAAGTGGTGAATGCCAAAGTGGTGAATGCCGGCCATAAATCATTGATTTGGGTGTCGATCGGGGTGGTCCATATTCATTCCTTTTACCCTACTTAACTTTTTTTTTTTGTTCGTTTTTTTTTACTGTACTCTATACCTTTATTTGTTATCATTTTGTGATCCATGCACTTTGCCACTTTCAGGATGGCCGGATAAATATCGAACTGTCCATATATAATTGATTTGCTTCTCAAGACTGGTGGGCCATATTCACCCATTTTACCCTACTTATTTTATTTTTTTCACCGTATACTTTTGTTCGTTATCGTTTATTGTTCTTTCGCGCCTCTTCACACGCGAGCTCCGATACTCCGAATTCCACCACAAACCGTGACAATAGGCTAGTTTACGTGCCTCCAAATTCCGCCACCACGCGAGAAAAATTCGCGCCTTTAATCCATACGCATCCTACCTCTATCAAATTAAAATCATATTGTCCTCTTCTCCTCCGCCAACGAAGGCCTGCTCTCGAAGTGCGTGCGGAATTATTTTTGTATATATTTTTGAGGGCCACGGATTACGTGATCTGAATTTTCGTTTCCCACAGAGGCTTCGCGCTCCTGACGAGAGCGGCACGCGGGGCCGGTGTTGGCGCAGCATCGGCCGCTGTTCGCCCAGCGTCGGCCGGTCTCATTCCCGCTAGGGGCGCGTGCATCGCCTCTGGCCATTTCGGCTCGAAGCGGTCGCGCTCTGTACGCATTTCGCTACGTGAGGACCATTCCGGTCGCAGTCTGTGACCGAACGAAAGTAAAAGGACAGCGCGGATTCAGGTGGGTGTTCGCCGTCCGGCGCGCCGGTGATTCATTCGCCAGCGACGCCGACCACGCCGGATTCAGGTGCGCCGAAACTCGCGGGATGCAATCGTTGCAGGGATTTTGGGAACGCCGGCCCGTACGATCCAGTCCAATTACCTCGTATACAGCATTTACATAAGCCACACACATGCCGCGGACCACCTCTCGTTACCTCCGCGCGTCTCTCCCTTGCCGGCCCGTCCAGAAGCAACGCAAACCCCTCCGCATTAACTCTTCCGTCCCTGTCGCTCGGGCTCGATCGCGCGTCGCTTCATCGCCTTCCCTTTCGCTGTCCCTTTCGGTTACCGCGCGTTTCAAAGCCCGCCCTCCGCAACCCCGCCATCCTCCGTCGAGCCCCCGACAAGCGGAGTAATTACAGACGCGTTTCACCGGAGCATCGACTGAATACAGAAATTATGGAGATTCTGTAATAATATTCGCTACACGTTTCGACGGGTCAATATTGAACTAAGCTCCCGGTATCGCGGCGCCCTCGATCACTTGTACTTGCCTTGTGAGATTTACTCGAGGCTCATGGACGGACGAGCCCCCCTCGATGTTTGGGTCCGGAGACGGCGCGGAGGACGTTAACGGTAATGAGGCTCAGAGATTTCGTCTCTGAGATGTGAGAACGGGGAAACGAGGAATCGCAAGGCGACTAAGGGTCGAATTTTAAGACGTTAGATCGAACTTAGGATCGCCCTTGAGATCGATCTTAAGATCGAACTTGAGATCGATCTTAAGATTGCTCTTGAGTTCGAACTTAAAATCGAAGTCGAACTACTTTGAATTGAACTTGAGCTGGGACTTAAGTTCGAACTTAAGATTAAACTTAAGCACGAAATCAAGTTCGATCTTGAGACAAATAATAAGTACGGAATGAAGTTCGGGTCAAGCTTCGATCATAAGTTCGATCGTAAGAGCGATCTTATGATCAAACTAACGTGTTAAAATTCGACCCTAAGAAATCTCGCAGGGACGAATTAAGAGTTGGTCTGATCATTTTTGTTTCTCGGCGCAATTCCTCAACTTCACCGGTCACCTAGACTCATCCGCGCTCGCCTCATCCGGTCGCGTCACCGTAGGATTTTACATCCCCAATGCACATGCGTCGCAAGATTAGTCAACCCATGATCGATTGTCATGTTTTCACGGCTCAATATTGAACTAAGCTCTTCTTAGCGCGATTCCCGCACATACATGGAGTCTTCCTCCTTGTTTGGGTCCGAAGACGGCGCGGAGGGCGTTAACGGGGAAACGAGGAATCGTAAGGCGACTAGGAAATCTTGCAGAGACGAATTGAGGGCTGGTCGGATGATTTTTGTTTTTTGGCCCAATTCCTCAACTTCGGTGGCCGTCCGAACTCGTCAGCGTTCGTCTCATCCGGTCGCGTCAGCGTAGGATTTTACATCCCGAATGCACATGCGTCGCAAGATTAGTCAACCCATGATCGATCGTCATGTTTTCGCGGCTCAATATTGAACTAAGCTCTTCTTAGCGCGATTCCCGCACATACATGGAGTCGTCCTTCTCTTTTAGGTCCGGAGACGGCGCGGAGGGCGTTAACGGGGAAACGAGGAATCGTAAGGCGACTAGGAAATCTTGCAGAGACGAATTGAGGGTTGGTCGGATGATTTTTGTTTTTTGGCCCAATTCCTCAACTTCGGTGGCCGTCCGGACTCGTCAGCGTTCGTCTCATCCGGTCGCATCACCGTACGATTTTACATCCCCAATGCACATGCGTCGCAAGATTAGTCAACCCATGATCGATCGTCATGTTTCCACGGGTCAATATTGAACTAAGCTCTCAGTATCACGACTCCCTCGCATACACGGACTCCCCCTCGTTGTTTGTGTTCGGAGACGTCGTGCGGACGTTAACGGTAATGACGATGAGAGATCTCCTCTCCGAGACGACGTCTTCGAGATGCGACACGGGAAAAATGAGGAATCACGAGTCGACTGCGAATCTCGCAGAGACGAATTAACCGTAGGTCGGATGATTTCTTCTTCTTTTTTGTTTTTCGTCGCAATTCCTCAACTTCACCGGTCGTCTGAACTCATCCGGTCGTGTCGCGGTACGATTTTACACCCTGAATGCGCATGCGCAGCACGAAGAGTCGACTGACGATCCACGGCGTTTTCCTTTATAAGTCTGCCTTGACGTTTACGGAGTCGATTGAAAGTCGAGTGCAGTCCTTCCACTCACTCATGAGACGAGAGGATTGAACTCACTGCATGGAATCTCTTCTTTTTGGTTCGGTGTTTGACCGAGCCAGATCACAAACTTGACCGAATTTGACCGAATCACGAATTCGACCAAAAGGGAAGAATCACTCTTCTTCTTGCTGAACACAAAATGAATTACAAAAAAAAAGTACAACAGAGTTCCGACTCTCAGTGACGTCTTCAAGTTTTTATCTCCGACACGAATACTTCGTTCCGAGATGCTGAAGAAGCGACGAATTCCAAGTCGACTGCGAATCTCTCAGAGACGAATTAACCGTAGGTCGGATGATTTCTTCTTCTTTTTTGTTTTCCGTCGCAATTCCTCAACTTCACCAGTCGCCTGAACTCATCCGGTCGTGTCGCGGTACGATTTTACCAAACGAATTCGACCAAAAGGGAAGAATAACTCTTCTCCTTCCTGAACACAAAATGAATTACAAAAAAAAGTACAACAGAGTTCCGACTCTCAGTGACGTCTTCAAGTTTTTATCTCCGACCCGAACTCGTGGTTCCGCGATGCTGAAGAAGCGACGAATTCCAAGTCGACTGCGAATCTCTCAGAGACGACTTAACCCTGGTTCGCACGGTATATTTTTTTCCGCCCAATCCCTCAACTTCCCCAGTCACCCGGACTAATCCGCGCTCTTCCCATCCGGTCGCACCGCCTCACGATTTTCCATCCCGAACGCGCATGCCTCGCAGTCGACCGACGATCCATCGTTCCGTTCCCTCGTAAATCAGCCTTTACGTTTACGGAGTCAATTGAGACGTCCGCTGCACTCCTTTCGCTCGCTCACCCAGCGGGGACTCCCGTTCGATCTCGCTTTTTCTCGGCCCTCGCGAGCCGACGAAGGACAGTGCCATCGCCCTTCGGTCGAACGAACGGAGAGATCGCCCGAGAGATCGGAAGAACCTCGGCGAAAAATATTGTTTGAGAAAGACAGAGAGCGAGATGAGAGCGAATTTGCTGGGTGGCGGATCGGGGGTTGGAAGCGGGCGAGGAGCGACGGGTTTCCGTCGCTCGCCGGTCGTTAAACGCAGGCGTACTCGAGTGTGCCGAAGTAACGATATGCTAAAGCCTCGCCGGGTCCTCGAGAGTGTTCCACCTCTCGCCGATCGCAATGATATACGGTTCGATAACTTTCTACCACTTCTCCGCCGGCTCTTCCTATCTTTTGCCCTATAAGTCATCCCTCGGCGACTCTTTGTCTCCACGGCTCTCTCTCCTCTTCACGAACAGAAGCGGCATGAGCGCGCCGGAGCTCTTGCGCCGCACGGGGTCGTTCCCCGTTCGCCACGGTTGCTTCCTTTTTGGGGCAACCCCTCGCTCACTCGTCGCCACTCGGTCCACACAAGCCGTATACCATTCCGAGCCTCGGGGAAACGCTAAAACGGCCGAGTGGCACTCGTCAGTGAATTACGCTCTGCCTTCTGTTTCAGGAAGTCGTTTTCCATGCACCGACCTATCTCCCGCACCGCTTACCCGCACCACCGTCGACGTTATGTCCCGGTATAATTACGCGGACGACGGACGCGTCGGCGACCCGCGGAAACGCGTACAGTCGAACGCCGATTATCCGCACTTGGATTATCCGGAAGGCTCATCAACCGTGCGCCGGACGAGTGTTTTTCTTTTATTTTTATTTTTTTACAGTTACACGTCTTTATTAGAATTACGCGGACGACGGACGCGTCGGCGACCGGAATCGCGTAGAGTCGAACGCCGATTATCCGGACTTGGATTATCCGGAAGGCTCATCAACCCTGCGCCGGACGAGTGTTTTTTTTTTTTTTATTATTTAACAGTTACAAATTTTTATTAGATAGATCGACATTGTTAATTAGATAGATCGAAACCGGGATTAAAAGAAACAAAAATAAGAGAGACATTTTTTAATTCATGTACTGCGCGGTTGAAGCAATGTTTTTTTAAAAGGATAGAGCCTTAGAGGTTGGAGGGTTGAGTACGGATTGAGGTGTACTTAATTGGGATTGAATTTGTTGAAGAATAAATCATGAGATTTAAATCGGATTAAGCAGTTATCTGAGAGTTCGTCGGTCTCGAATTACATATCCGTTTAATCGGCGTTGCACTGTACTATTATTATGTGTCCCGTAGCATCGCCAACCCGGGACGAATACAGTGGAACCCCTGTTAACCGGGCTTGGATTATCCCGCAAGCTGATTAATCGTGCACCGCTCGAGTGTTTCTTTTTACCTTAAAAAAATTTTATTAGATAAACCAAAGTACATTTTGTTAATCGCCAAGACAAGTTGGTGAAACCGGGACAAAAAAAAGAGAACATCTTTAATTTTAAGTACCGTGCAGTTGAGACAAAAATTGTTTTTTTTTCTGGCAATAGGATACGCTGTAAAAAAAAATTGTTCGAAATCGAATGTATGGGACTGCAAGTTTAATTGTACACAATTGAATGTACCAATTTTTGCATAAGAACTTCTAGTCCGGTGCATTAAATTCACATTTCTTTTTTTACAGTTTAGAGTGTAGAGCCTTAAAAATTGGAGCGGTTTAAGTAAGAGTTGCTGTGTACTGAACTGGAATTGGCCTTGTTGAAATTTGAATAAATCATACCATTTCATTCGGATTAACCGTGGTTTAAGTTATCCGGGGAGTTCCTCGTTCCCGACTAACCCGTTTAATCAGGGTTGCACTGTACTATTATCCGCTTAGCCGGGCGGTTAATAACCCGAGAGGGAAAATCAAGGCGTCGTCTTCCGCCAACGACCGGAGGGTACTCAGGCAGTATCGCAGTGACGACAAAAGATCCGTGTTGTCTGCCCGGGTAAAGAGCGGATCGATCGTCCCGGCAAAGGGACTCAATCAAAGGCCGGATGGAAAATGATTTAATCATTACTTTTTTTTTCTTTGCATCTAGCTTGAAATATATTACGATGCAGCGAACGTCAAGAACATCGTCGATACCAATCGTGGAATATTCGAGTCGCGATGGGATAAAAGCACGTACCTTGCCCTTTATTAATTCCTGAACGATCTGAATAGAGCGCTGCTGCTATGGTTAAACCGACCCGGCATCAATGAAATGCGCGATAGAATGCTTTTTTTCATACAATTTTTTTTTTTTTTTTTTTTTTTTTTTTTTTTAAACACTTCAGTATAATTTTCCCAGAAAAATTCTCTTCTCGTAGCCTTGTAGCGTGCAATTTTGCATGGATGTTATCAGCCGAGGATCCGATATGCAGAACGTGTGCTGACGAAAGCGAGCGTCGAACGACGAAAGATCCGTGTTGTCTGCGCGGGCAAAGAGTGGATCGACGGTTCCGGCTATGGGACTTAATCAAAGGCTGGATGAAAAACGATTTAATCATGACTTTTTTTATGCACAGGGCTTGGAATATATTGTGATGCGGCAAACGTCGGGAGCATTGTTGATACCGATCGTGAAGCATTCGAGTCGCGGCTTAAGCGCGCACCCTCACGATAAAAGCACATTATCATACCCTTTATTAACTCCTGGACGATCCGAATAGAGCTATAGATAGGGCAGCTACTGTATGGCAAAATAGTCAATTGAGTGAAAAATTTGTATATTCAAACCTGAACAAACGAGTCCGTCACTTATTTAACAAAATTATTTTTAGGAGACTTTGTATTCCTATTTGACGAAATTATTTTTTACTGTGCGGAGGTTAATAATGATCATTGGTCAATAATAGTAATTGATCGATAATAACCAATTTTCCGCTCTGCACACAAGGAATCTCGTTATTTTACCAAAGTAGAGAAAAACTACGTTATTCATACATATTAAACATTTTATAATAATTTTTCCATACACTTCAGTATAATTTTCCCCGAAAAATTCTCGTCCCGTACTCTTGCATCATTCAATTTCACATGGCTGTTATCAGCCGGGCATTGGATACAGATAATGATGGTCATTCGTCAGTAATAGCCCATTTTCCGGCCACTCTGCACGCAAGGAATCTCGTTATTTAACCAAAATCGAGAAAAACTACCTTATTCATACACATTAAATTTTTTTTTACACACTTCGGTATAATTTTCCCCGGAAAATTCTCTTCACGTACTCTTGTATCATGCAGTTTCGCATGGCTGTTATCAGCCGGGGATTCGATACAGATTAACAATGGTCATTTGTCAATAATAACCCATTTTCCGCCCGCTCTGTACGCAAGGAATCTCGTTATTTAACCAAAATCGAGAAAAACTACCATAATCATCCACATAAAAAAAAAAATTATAATTTTTTTATACACCTCAGTATAATTTTCCCTGGAAAATTTTCTTCCCGTACTCTTGTATCATGCAGTTTCGCATGGCTGTTATCAGCCGGGGATTCGATACAGATTAACAATGGTCATTTGTCAATAATAACCCATTTTCCGCCCGCTCCGCACGCAAGGAATCTCGTTATTTAACCAAAATCGAGAAAAACTACCTTAATCATCCACATAAAAAAAAAAAATTTATAATTTTTTTTTACACTTCAGTATAATTTTCCCCGGAAAATTTTCTTCCCGTACTCTTGTATCATGCAGTTTCGCATGGCTGTTATCAGCCGGGGATTCGATACAGATTAACAATGGTCATTTGTCAATAATAACCCATTTTCCGCCCGCTCTGCACGCAAGGAATCTCGTTATTTAACCAAAATCGAGAAAAACTACCATAATCATCCACATAAAAAAAAAAATGTATAATTTTTTTATACACCTCAGTACAATTTTCCCCGGAAAATTCTCTTCCCGTACTCTTGTATCATGTAATTTCGCATGGCTGTTATCAGCCGGGGATTCGATACAGATTAATAATGGTAATTTGTCAATAATAACCCATTTTCCGCCCGCCCTGTACGCAAGGAATCTCGTTATTATACCAAAATCGAGAAAAACTACCATAATCATCCACATAAAAAAAAAAATTTATAATTTTTTTATACACCTCAGTATAATTTTCCCCGGAAAATTCTCTTCCCGTACTCTTGTATCATGCAGTTTCGCATGGCTGTTATCAGCCGGGGATTCGATACAGATTAACAATGGTCATTTGTCAATAATAACCCATTTTCCGCCCGCTCTGCACCCAAGGAATCTCGTTATTTAACCAAAATCGAGAAAAACTACCATAATCATCCACATAAAAAAAAAAATGTATAATTTTTTTATACACCTCAGTATAATTTTCCCCGGAAAATTCTCTTCCCGTACTCTTGTATCATGCAATTTCGCATGGCTGTTATCAGCCGGGGATTCGATATGCAGAGCGTGTGCTGACGAGAGCGAGCCTCGAACGACGAAAAGTTCGTAAAGTCGGTTGTACACGAGGGGACGGTGCGCGTATACAAAGTATCACAGGTCGAAATATCCCCCTTATATATATCTTAAGTTTTTTTTGTACCACGTCGGCTATTGATATCGAGAGAGGAGAAGCGGCCCATTCGCTCGTGCATAAAATCGTGGTACGTGAGAGGACTGCGGGAAAGCTGGCTGCCGTTCTCGTGCTGTGTGCGCGCGGAAAAGAAGGGTTTTCGCCCGCATGGGGTGGCACGTGTGGGAAGGACGAGTCGGGGGTGGCTGCCGTGGAACGAGAGAAACCGAGACGGAGAGCGGCGGAGGAAGCAGCGCTGCCGCCGAGCAGCGATAAGGGGAATCTCTCCGTTATAGCGAATGGGGTTTTACGGTGGTGCAGCGTGAACCGAGTCTGTAAAGTTCCGGCCAGCGGGTCCGAGGACTCGCGGCCGAGGCGAGTGGCGTATCAGGTAGAATTTAATCATATAAATGGACGAGAGAAGAGAGGAGACCGGGAACGTGCGCGAGAGCCGGATAAAAAAAAAAAAAAAAAAAAAAAAAGAACCGAAAAAGTTCGGGTCTCGCCTGGACGTCTGGCTATCGGCGACATCGCGTGCCACGCTGCACATGTATATTATAGTCGGGCGAGGGGCGCCCCGGCCGGAGGAAATTGTTCTCGTCGAATTAGCCCCCTCGAAACTTTCTTCTCGCGCTCGCCCTCCCCGCTTCGGTACGATGCCCACACGATTATTAGGACTCGTCGGGGAGGACGGTCGCGGTCGCTACACCCAGAAAAATCATTCATTTGGCGGGGGTGATGCAAATTTATTTTTTTTTGTCTCAATATATGTTTATTTGGCTCAAATAAATATTTATTTGGTTTAAATAAACATTTCTTTGGTTTTAATAAATATTTGTGTGGTTTAAATAAATATTTATTTGATTTAAATATGTGTTTACTTAGTTACAGTATAGTCTTTTTTTATTTTACCTCGTGGTAGAGAATCCGTTCGGCAAAAGGATGGGCCGTTCACAAAATTTACAAAAAAAATTACAAAATTTTCATGTATGTTTTTTTTATAAGTAGAATTGGGTATAATTTCTAAGAATTACGTAATCGCAAATTTCCTTATTTCTTTACCTTATAAATAGTAGTTAACAATAAATCGCGGGAAGGTCCAAGTTTATGACTATTTAAAAAATTTTCTAACACTTAAAGCTTCTTATATTCACTGTTTTCTTTCGCTGCCGGTGCTACTTGATTCAGGATAAACGCCCGCAAAATTAGCGCCCGTGCCTTTAAAAAAATAAAGTGCTTTTGCTGGGTCTAAATCCGGATTGACTAAGAGCGCTGTTAAATTGTTGTTTTCGCCGAGGTATCTACTTACGAATTTGTCTCTGAGATATTATGTATTGTTAATAAACTCACTACTACTATTACTGTGCATTCAATTCAATTAAATATTTATTTAATAGAAATAAATATTTATTTGCGGGCGCCGGTAAAATAAATTATTTTTCTGGATTAGCTTCCCTCTCGAGTCGTGCAGCCTTCGTTACTTTCGCGTGCCAGGGTAAATGGCGCAAGCCAGGGTGAGACACGTTGAATCGAGCGATTTAACGATCGAACACACGTGAACATTTTTCGCGAAAGGTGCGCGCTGGAAAAAAATTGCGAACGGATGGGTGAAAGCACGGCTCGGTGAGCCACCCGGGAGCCACTCTCGAGGAAATTGTGCGTACACTCGTCGAGTACTTACTGCAGGGTTTCTCGTCGACACTTCTCCCGAGTCGATGGACCCTGAGAAGTATCGAAGCTCGAGACGGATGGGCGAGATAAAGCAAGATAAAGCGGATAAAAGATAGAATTCACTGATCCCAAGATCTCGGCTAGTCCCGGCTTATGGGACGAGTCCTTCACTGGCGTTTCTCATTCCTTCCTCGTGCTTTTATTTCGAGGGCCGGGAGGAATCTTCCGGGATCAAAGTATGCTTGAATTTTTTTTTATTCATTTTTATTTATTTTTTTAGTGAAACGTCGATTCCTCTATGAGAAAGTAGAACAAGATGAGGAAAGAGCGCGAGAAGAATCTTTGACAAAATTTTCTTCTGTTTTTTTTTTTGTACAATTGGGCACAATCTCTAAGATTTACATAATCACAAATTTCCTTATTTCTCTACCTTATAAATAGTAGTTAAAAATAAATCGCAGAACGATACAAGTTTTTGACTATTTAAAAAATTATTTCCTAACACTTAAAGCTTTTTATATTAACTTTTTTCTTTAATCTATTCCTTAGTCCTTCGCTCGCGCTTCTCATTCCTCGCTCGTGCTTTTATCTCACAGGCCCGTAAGACTCTTCCGGGATCGAAGAATGCTTTAATTGTATTTATTTCTTTTTTTTTTTAGTGCAAAGTGGATTCCTCTATGAGAAAGTAGAACAAGATGAGCAATGAGCGCCAGAAGAAGAATCGAGGAAAGTATAAACGGGGGTGAATCTCGCGACGGCGACGATGAGATAACATTTTTACGGAAGCGGGGAAATCGGAGTGAGAATCAAGTCAGGCTAAGTCGAGGAGTGAAACTTCTATTACGATGTACTCTTAACGCAACGGTCGCGTGACACGTTGATACAAGGATAAGCTCGACGGGGTGTTTACGAAAAGCTCATGATAGTCGAGAGCCTCGGTGTAGCTTTCTGCTTCATCAGACACCTCGAGCCAACGACGGCGCGACCATCAATACCATAGGATCATCCCGGAAGAGGCGATAAAAAAAAATTTCTCACTCTTTCCTCGTGCTTTTATTTCAAGAGGCCGGAATAATTTTCTAGGATAGAAAAATGCTTGAATGTGGTGATTTTTTTTTCGGAATACATTGTTTTCTTCGTGAGAAGAAGTAACGAGGAAAGTATAAACGGGAGTGGATCTCGCGCCGGGGACGATGAGATTAAATTTTGCAGAGGCTGTGAAATCGGAGTCAGAGTCAGGTCCACTCGAGTCGAGGAGTGAAATTTCTATTACGATGTACTCTTAGTGCAACAGTCGCGTGGCAAGTTGTTACAAGGATAAGCGAGACGGGCTATTTACAAGAAGCTTATAGTCGGGAGCCTCGGCGTAGCTTTCAGTTTAATCAGAAACCTGGAGCCGCCGACAGGGGTACCATAAATACCGTAGGATCAATTCCATATTATCGATACCATGGAATCGATACCATGGAATTGATACCGTGGAATCGATACCATGGAATCGATACCATGGAATCGATACCATGGAATCGATACCATGGAATTGATACCGTGGAATCGATACCATGGAATCGATACCATGGAATCGATACCATGGAATCGATACCATGGAATCGATACCATGGAATCGATACCATGGAATCGATACCATGGAATCGATACCATGGAATCGATACCATGGAATCGATACCATGGAATCGATACCATGGAATCGATACCATGGAATCGATACCATAAAATCGATACCATAGAATCGATAAGATAAAATCGATACCATAGAATCGATACCATAGAATCGGTGCCACAGAATCGATGCCATAGAATCGATAGCATAGAATCGATACCATAGAATCGATACCATAGAATCGATACCATAGAATCGATACCATAGAATCGATACCATAGAAGCTTGCCGGAAGAGGCGATAAAAACAAAATCCTCATTCTTTCCTCGTACTTTTATCTCAAGATTCCGGAAAAATCTTCTAGGACAGAAGAACGTCCGAGTAAAAAAAGAAAATACGATAACACGGTATCCCCCATGAGAAAGCAGAAGCAAAGTCGAGAAACGGCAGAAGAAGAGGAATCGAGGAAAGTATAAACGGCACTGAGTCTCACGACGATGAGATTAAATTTTTGTACAGAGGCGGAGAAATCGGAGTAAAAACAAGTCAGAGGAGTGAAATTTCTATTACGATGTATTATTAACGCAACAGTCTCGTGACAAGTTGATACAAGGATAAGCGAGGCGGGGTGTTTACAAAAAGCTTACAGCAGCGGAGAGCCCCGGCGTAGCTTTCAGTTTAATCAGGCACCGGGAGTCACCGGCAACGGTGTCTCCCATCAGTGCCGTACGATCATGCCGGAAGAGGCGAGAAAGAAGAACAGAAAGATGCACGGGGGCGGAGGCGGAGGAAGGAAACGTGCACAAGCGAGTGGACGGAAGGGCTTGTTCACGCGAGAAGAAAACAAACCGTCGAGAAGGGGGGCTTCGTGGATTCTGACACGCAATTTCGTTGTGTCGGGCCAACGATGTGAAAGAGGTGACACGAGCACGCCTGACGGTCCCATCGCTTTTCTCTCCTGCCATTCTCCTCCGGCGTCGGGGCCACTCGAGGCAAAAGTCAACTCCGGTACACGTAACGATGGCGGCACTTTTCCCCGGACCCTCGAACACGCCGATTCTGCCCCGCCCGCCCCTCCGCTCGCTCAATCGCCAGATCTCCCCGGGCCGAGATTATTAATTTGCCGTGTTAATGAGGTCCACCCCGTTAACCGAACGGGAAACAACGCCAAAACTCCCCCATCAAGTTCCTTAATTAATTTCGCGAACAAGTAACGACCGCGTTTTCGACGCTAGGGCGAATCTTCTGTTAAAGGGTGGATAAGAAGAAATTTTGAAACATTGTCGTTTGTGAGCGAAGAAAAAAAATCCGGAAAACATTTACGTTTATACTAAATTTTTTTTTAAATTTGTTATCGGCGTTCTCTTCATAGGTGAATCGTCTGTTAAAGGGTGGATAAGAAGCAAATTTGAAACATTGTATTTTATAGACGATGGAGAAAAAAAAACAAATCGTGGAAAAATGTACGTGTATCATTTTTTGAAAATGAGTTCTCATTATATTTTTTCTATTCATATTTTTGTTCGCTCACTTAATTAATTTCGCGAACAAGTAACAATTCGCATGGGCATTGCTGCAACGGCGAATCGTCTGTTTGACAATGGTTACGGAAACAATTGAAACACTATCGGTTATACACAATGAAGAACAAGAAATCCTGAAAAAATTTACTACTATGATTATAAAAATAATAAAAATGTGTTCTCATCCTTTTCTTCATATTTTCGTTCGCTCGCTCAATTAATCGCCCCGTATTCGCCGCAAATGCGAATTGTCTATTAAACGATAGGTAAGAACAAATTTTAAACACTATCGTTCATATCCGATGTATTAAAAAAATCATACAAAATTTTACGTCTATAATTAAATAAAAAAATTGTTCTCACCCTCCCATTCACATTTTCGTTCGCTCGCATAATTAATTTCTCGAACAAGCAACAATCTACTGTGCATCACTGCCTCAGCGAATTCTCTATCAAACGCTAAACAAAAAAAAATTGAAACACTATCCTTCGTACACAATGCCGAAAGAAAAAATCCTGGAAAAATATGCGTCTATAATAAAAATACAAAAAAATTGTTTTCACCCTCCTCTTCACATTTTCGTTCGCCCGGCTTCGCCCGCCCCTAAACACCGACCTTTGAACTTGGAATGAATAAGAGCGCCGTACGACACCCCGTGACGGCTCTCCTCTCGAGATGAAGCAAAAAAAAAATATTAAAAGGGTGAACGGACCAGCCCCGTCCTCTTGTGTCACACGTCCCCGCTCTCGCATGCGAGAAAGCTCTTCGTCATCGCGAACGGCTTCGCTCCGATGACTGCCGCGCGAGTCTATTTCCTTCTCCTTAAAAAATCGCCTTAAAAAAAAAAAAAAAAAAAAAAAATACTCGTCGAGACAAACGTCCTGAGACAATGGAGAACGGAAAGGCTAAGCTGGCCGGATTCACGGAAAGTAATGAGCCAGTCAAAAAAAAAAAAAAAAAAAAAAAAAAAAAAAAAAAAAACGACCCCACGCTACGGTGAATGAAGCCTCGGTCCGTTCCTCCTCTGGGCTTTGTCAACCTAGCGTAGACGTAGCGGATATACATGCGTATAATGAAGCCCGGAAGTGGCCCGGGAACGGGCTAGTCGCTGGAATTTCATCTTTCAAGCCTCGTTGTCCGTCTGCGAGCGCCGATTGAAGAGACCTAGACGGAGGGTGGAAGCGCGCCCAGCATCCCCCAAGAGCGGCAACTGTATCGCCGCTGCTGCAATCACTGTGGCGTCTTATTCGAATCCCGGCGACGTCGACCGCCACCCCCACGCGAATAAACGCTCCTGTCATCGCTGGGTGTTGCAGAGAGATGAAGAAACGGGCGGCTATCGAAGCTACGTACATACATATATATACGTATATATACACATCTATATATGTAGATATATATACATATATATATATATATAATATAAAGGGAGGTGCGCGCACGGCGGCAAGTTCAGTCGACCACCGGGTGTCGAACCGCGAGCATCTCCCGCACCGAGCATCTCCAGCTCTGATACTCCGTTATCGCATCTGCCATCCATATCTGTCGAATACTTGTCTCTCCTTGATTCAATTTTTTTTTTTTTAATTTAATTTTTTGTTTTTTTTTTGTCACAATTTTTCTTATCTCTGGAGCGGGAATGTAATTTTGTCAATTGTGTAATTTTGTCAATTTTTTTTTTTTGCTGCAGCTCTCGCCCGGGGATTTTTGTTTTGGCTCTCGGAGGCGATTCGTCGGCACGGTCGAAGAGGGATTTTTAAACGGGGATTGGGACGAATCGATGGAATTTTCGTGGGATTTTTCGGGGAGTCACGTATGAGCAGTCGGATATGTTACATGTACGAGGATGCGTCGCGCTGGGGTTTTGACCGGGCCGGAGTTCTGCGGACTTGAACTGATAAGGTTTATGGATAAATATGCTCGATGAGTGACGGACTGTGGAGGACTCTTTTTTTTGTATGTGATCTTTGATTAGTTTTTTTGTTTTTTTTTTTTTGTTTGTTTTTGAGAAGAAGAAAGTTTAACACGGATGTGGTGAAAAAAAACTGAAATTTGGAAATGGATGCGGCGATACCGAGAGACACCGGACCGGCTCTGGGGATGGAGCGGGGTTTAACAGGTGGAGAAAGTGACCCGGTGTGAGATCGACTGGTGAACAATTATGCGAGCTAAAAATGAAGCTGATAATCTGCGCTGTACTGCTCTTCGGTTATCAACGCATTTCCAACGGCCTCGAAAGTAAGCACCGATTGTAGTAGTTATAGTGATCGATGACAAAATGCTTACAGAGCTTTGAATAAATTAGTTGTGACGAGGGACGAGGATTTTTTTTTTTTGGTCCCTTCGCGAGACTTTGCGAGACAAATTTGTCATCGACGATTTCTTCAGGGTTTTTCTTCAGGGGTTCGGAAGTGCCATCCAACTTTCATTTTTTATCTATTTTTTATTTTTTTTTATCTTTTTTATTTTTAATTGTCACCAATGCACATTAAACATGAAATGAATACCGGAAAGTTTCTCCAACAGTTTCGTCACGTTCTTCATATATGTTTTTGTAATTTTTTTTTTTTTTCATGCTAGCATTTTCAGAATTATGATAGTCCAGTCATAATTCATCATAATCAATGAATAACTGATTACCCCAGAACGTTGAATAAATTAGTTATAACGAGATACGAATATTTTTTTTTAGTCTATCCGCTAGACTTTGCAAGAAGACAAATTTTTCATCGGCGATTCTCGAGTCTTTCTTCAGAGCGCACAGGAGTGCCATATATATATATATTTTAAAGCTTTTGCATGCTCATTTCTCGAGTATAAAATAAATACTTAAAAGTTTTCCCACCACTCTTTTTTCATCATCTATGTTCTAGTGCTGATATTTTTTTTTTAGAAGTTGATGCTAACATTTTCAGAATTTTCCAAAATCGGAAATGATCCCATCTGGAGAAAATGTTCGTTTGCGTGTGCATGTGCGTGGATGTGCGCATCGATCGATGATGGATGGCATATCAGATTTGTGAATCTTTTTAATGAACGCGGAAGCAGTTGTTACGCTGTCCATCTTTTAATTTTTTTATTTATATGTGAAGCTTTACAGGCTTTACATATTTTATCTGAACACAATTAGAAGAAACAAAAATTATAATCGTCAAGAAAACTTATGTATCAATAAATATCGACCACAAACTAAATTTTTATCACCTCTTACAACACTGTAAAAACAAAATCACACAAAGAGCCTCACACTGCAGAAAAATTACATTTAAGCAACGCGCTATTTACATGAAAAAAAACTCTTAAGAAAAATGTACAAATCTGTCTGTCGACTAACAATAGAATACGGCCATCCTATATTCATCAATTACAAAAAAACAGTAATCAAAAAAATAAAAAGTGTGGATACATGTGCCATTCGGCGAGTTACACGTATCCGCCATCCTGATAATCCACTTCACAACCCTCGCAATAGTCTGCTATATGAAGCTAAGCGAATTACACCTATAAGAACGAAAACCAGAGAACTTACCAAACGACTCGCAGCGACCCGAATAGAAAATATCCAACCATTATGCATACAACCCACACCGAACACAATACACACATTCAAACACCTAACTTACAACTTATCAGCAACTCGAACGAATGAGCAGCGAAGAAGAAATAAACTGAATTTTTTTATTTTAAGTACCAATAATTTAAAAAAATATATATGTATATATATATATATATATTTTTTTTGTAAAATGATGAAAAACCGTGTCGCAAAGACTTCGGTCGATAACCAATTGGCAGCGCATATGTGATTGAAGTCTGTTATGTATTAAAAACTGTTCCATGTTATGCACTGTCAATAAATTCACAACGACTACTTATGTATCAGACGATCAGCGACATCCGATAGATAAGAAACTAAACAAGTACTGGATCAAATACTTTACGATATAATCACAAACCTGGGCCGGTATTCAGCCAATCCCGTAAATTTTCTTCCCAATCAGCTATTGTCGCGCCAGTAGTCGCAACCCTTTCGTCGCGAACAAGCTTCAGTCCCGCCCGGGCTTGATAAAAATACTCTTCTTTCGGTTTTGGATCTGCCGAACAGCGAATTCCAAGCGCGTTGACTATACGAATACTGATTATAAATTTACAGCAACCTAACTCATAAGAATTTTTTATAAAAAATTTGCTCTCAATGAATAATTTCTTTCAATTAACAATTTCTCTCAATTTCGCAATGAAAATATTCTCTAACTGAACAATAGTCGATCCGCTATTGAAAGCTCATATTATATATTTTTTCTTTAATTCGATAAAGTGTCAGGTTCAAGAGAGAACGATTACGAGATCGAGGAGGAGGACGGGGAGGAGGAGGACGACTCGTTGTACCACGTCGAGGAATACGATTACGAGGACTTCGGCAGCGTGACGATCGCCAGTGACGTCGATCTAATTTCCGGCGGTTCACTGCCGATGTTTCTCGCCGAGCCGGTCGACGCCTTCGTCGTCAAGGGTCGACCGGCAACTCTTCACTGTCGGGCGGCTTACGCTCTACAGGTATTGGCTAGGAAAAAAAGGAAGCCACCGACTGACCGTCCTCTCGCCGGTCGATTTTTATTGCACAAAAATAATTTCAATGTCCAGGTCTATTTTCGATGCAACGGCGTGCGAACGGAGGGTCTCAACCAGGACTTCGTCGATCCGAGGACCGGAACGAGGATCGTCGATGTCGAGCTCAACGTAACGAGAAACCAGGTCGAAGAGTACTTCGGCAAAAAGAGATTCAATTGCGAGTGCATTGCGTGGTCGGGCTCGGGGGAAATTCGAGGGCGGCCTGCAGCGGTCGAGGTCGCGTGTGAGTATGGAAAAAAAATGAAAAGATAATGCAAAAAAATATAATTATAAAAAAATAATTATAAAAAAATGCAACAGAGTTTGCGCGTTTCTTACTCATTACTCTTTGAGTAAAAAAAACATTCGAGATTTGAATGTTTGGTACTTACGGTCTAAACGTACGGTCTTAACGTAAATATAACGGGGTAATGTTTGGTCTAAAACGTTGAGAAATGAGAATTTTAGCTGGTGTTAAAATGTATGCATGTGCGTGTGTGTGGGTGTTGAGAGTCGCGTGTCATAAACATATTACAAACATCGATCGCTGATGTTTATAGCCTTAATGCGGTTGCCCGTAAAAAAACTATAATATCGGAGATGGCTTATCCGTTTCGAGACATTAAATTAAGAGCGACGAGGACGGCAGAGACGACGTCACTTCCGGTTTCAAAATCGTGGTTTTTTTCACCGGAGTTGGCGTCTTACGGGAAAAATGGTCACTTCCGGTTTTGTTATCGTAGTTTCTGACCGGAAGTCGCATCATACGAGAAAATGCCTCTTCCGATTTGAAAATAGCAGTTTTTGACCGAAAGTGACGTTATATGGTAAACAGTCGCTTTCAGTTTAAAAATCGTGGTTTTTAACCTTAAGTGACGTCGTGCGAGAAATCGTCACTTCCGGTTTCGAAATCGTGTTTTTTTTACCGGAAGTGACGTCGTACGGGAAAACGTCGCTTCCGGTTTCAAAATAGCGGGTTTCGATGACAAGTGACGTCGTGCGGAAAAATGTCACTTACAGTATAAAAACCGTGGGTTTGACTGGCCGTAACTTCATACGGGAAAACGTCACTTCCGGTTTAAAAATCTCAGTTTTAAGTCGGAAATGCCTTCATGCGAGAAAACGTTACTTCCGGTTTGGAAATCTAATTTTCCGACCGGACGTAACAGATCGGAAACATCAATCAATTGCGAACGAACGGCGGAAAAAAAATCCACGTCGACCGTATCATTCCCGATTTTGAAGAAATGACTTTCGGCCATAATGCGTCTCGCTATTAAAACGCTTCATGCGTGCAAAATTAAAATATTAATTGGCTGTCGGGAGTTTAAATTAACTTTTGCCAGAATGAAAATGAACGTCGCGAATAAAACGTGTTCGGTCGAAATTGCACGAGATTCTTGAAAAATGGCGAACGAGCGATGTCATGGCCTTGGGCATCGACTGCCCGTGTCGGCCCGCGTCGTTGGGATTTTCTATCACATTGGACGCCAAACGAGGGTTTCGCGGGGATGGGCCGGGTGGATGTGTCGAAACAAACACGACGTCTATTGAGCCGGCGTATAACGGCCCGCAGCTGCCGTGAATCGCGCGCGCCTACCGGTGAGACAAACAGGATGCAGAATTAAATCGGTATTTGGAGGGCAAACAGGAAGCGTACACGCAGCTTCGAAATTGAATACGTGATATCGGCTGGCCGGCGCGGGCGGGAGTAGCTCGAGCCGGATACGCACAGTCGCATGACACTCGTTTCGCGATATCGGGACGAAACCAAAGGCCTTTATCGGGCTTTACACCGGCGAATATTGCTGTATCTTGCCTTCGACATGGCGTGGTTAAAAACTCCTCTAGACCCGAGCTTGCGATTGAATTACTCGGTATTCACGGTATTTTTCGTAAATTTTTTTCTCCGTTTTTACCGCTTTTACCGTTTTGCACATGGCTTTCTCGATGCGGAAGTTTGTTTACCGATTTTGGCTTCTTCACAGAGGAATTTATAATGTAGAATATAAATGGTCGAAATTTATCGCAAAATTTGATGGGAAAATTCCTTAAGTCAAAGTTTCACTTTTCATTTTTTTGTTTCGTTTCGCGATATTGCGAGAAAACCAAAGGCGCAAAAACGTTTGCATGTGGATTCCTAATTTTTTACCGTTTTGGGCATGACTTTGTATATGAAAAAGTTCGTTGACCGATTTTGACTTCTATTTTTTTTATTAATATTAGATTTAAATGGTCAAAATTTATCGCAATATTTGTTGTGCAAGGTTTTTTTTCAGACAATTTTTCGTAACACGGTATTTCATTTTTTTTTTCGTTTCGCGATATGGGGACAAAGCCAAAAGCCTTTATGGGGCTTCACACGGTCGAGTATTGCCCGCGCTTCCCTTCGCCGTGGTGAGGTTAAAACTCCCGGGGCGCCGAGCTCGCGATTGCGTTACTCGCTATTGATACTTCGGTATGTAAAAAAAAAAAAAATAAGAAAAAAAAGCTGCTCATGGCTTCCTCATTTTCTACCGTTTCGCGCATAAATTTCTCTACAAGAAAATTCGTTGCCCGATCTTGACTTCTTTTTTTTTACTAATATAAAATTTAAACGGTGAAAATTTATCGGAAAATTTGTAGCGCAAAATTTCTTAAATCGATTTATTCGTAACACGTCGTTTCATTAATTTTTTATGCATGGAAAACGTAGAGATGGAAACAATTAAGGTGGATCGCTTTAGTATGCAGCTCCAATTTCCGCAGGGTGCATCGACGAACGACCCTCTAGACGCAGACTCGAATGCACCACGGTAGAATCTATATTTCCAGTCTCCTATATGCGGTTCCTATATATATATAAAAAATATATGAAATATGAAATATGAAATATGAGCTCGGAACCCTTGCCCAGTCTCTCCTCCCTCCGGCGCCGTAGGAACCCGATATTAAAGTCATCCATTGACCTTCGGCGTAGAAATAATAGCGCTTCGGGTCATTGGCAACCAACCAACCGCAAGCTCGTGTAGTGGTCGTGTTCATAAAAAAAAAAAAAAAAATTACCTGCATTTCACGTGCATTGAGCTTTCCCTCTTTTTTTTAATCACCCCCTCTCGCCCCGCACCCTCGCGCGTCCGTTGCATCTCTCCCGACTCCTTTTCGGGTGTGGCAAGAGTCCGTTGAAAGCCCTTTGCGTTTACATTTTTACCCGCGACCTCATAACGCTGAGTGCTGGCTCCCTCGCGGAGAGGCCACCCACACCGTTCCCATTCGACAAGTACACTTACGCCCCACTGGTCCGGCGCCGTTCACCTTTTTCCGCTTAATTGGAAGCTTGGACCTTACCACCATTTTTTAATTTTTTTTTATTTTCGGCGCGAATATAAAAAAAAGGTCCCTTGGTCAAGTTGAGAAGCCAATGGCAAAACGCCGAATTGCCACGTGTTTCGTTGCGATTTTGACAGGAAAACACGAAACGAATTAAAAAATATATATATAAATATTAAATTAAGAATAATAATAATAAATTAAGTATCAATTAAATTATTAGAATTAGAGAAAACTAGTGGTTATGTTCGCATTACGGATTCGCATGGTTTATGGTACGTGGAAATCCATTCCATGTGGACTGGAATTTTGGAATTTCGAACTTCATTCCATATGCTAGAAAAATTGAAATTATGAAATTATGGCTTATAGAATGAAATTTCGGAATCTCGAAATCCATTCTATAGCAAGCTTCTCCAAAAGGGGTGACTCAGCTGGGGGCAGGGGGCAAACATCCAAACCAAACAAGTCCACAATTTTCCAAAATATATATAAAATTATTAAAATTATTAAATTTCTTATTAAAAAAATGATTTAAATGGTTCAAAATTATTAAAGTTATGATATATCGAGAGTCGGATAAAAATGGGCGTAGCCGTTTACATCGTATTTTGTTAAACGCCGAGAAATTAATAGACGTGTTATCGGCGCGGCAGACTTGAAGAAGCACTTCCTGTCGCCTCCGTACTCGTTGTCGGTCGAGGCCGGCAGAAACGCGGAATTGCGATGCGTTCCGCCGTTGGGAGTGCCACGACCGAGTATATCCTGGCTGAAGAACGGTTCGCCGTTCGAGGCATTCGCCACGGCGACATCGACGAGATCGCCGGGTCCGATCGGCGAACCCGTGAGAAACGAGATATCATCGTCGTCCGTCGATCTCCTTCGATCGGCCGAGGAGGGAACTCTCGTCCTCGGGGAAGCGGAGCTTCGCCATCAGGCGAACTACACGTGCGTCGCCGAGAACTTGGTCGCTCGGCGAACCAGCGAACCTGCTGTACTCACTGTTTACGGTACGGAATTTTCGTTATTTTTGTTATTAAAGCATTTTACAAGACATCTTTTATCATTTTTTTTCACTGTGTTCAGCGAATATTTTTACTTATTTCTGCAACGTAATCTCTCAATCTGCTACCATTCTTTTGACCAATACGTTTACATATATCACATGTTTAAATACATGATATATATTTCAGGTATTTTAAACACTCAAATACTTCTCTCATATTTAAAGCAGTTTTTGGGACGAATTAAGTATAAAATACAAAATATTTTTGGACCCAACTCTACATCTCAATTTTAATAATTATTGTGGGAATATCCGCAGCCAAAATACTTGGAAGATTTTAACCCGCGATGTCAACTCTTTTTTGCTCTTTAATTTGAATAAATACATTACCCAGTGAACGGAGGCTGGTCTTCGTGGTCGGGCTGGTCCGAGTGCAGCGTAAGATGCGGTCGGGGTGTGCAGAGGCGAACGAGAACCTGCTCGAACCCTTCGCCCATCAACGGTGGTCAAACTTGTCCCGGACCGACCACCCAGAGGAACGAGTGCAGTCCTTCTTGTCCAGGTATGAAAACCTAGTCCGAAGATCTGGTGCGACTTCACCGGTAAAAAAAGGTGCGAAGTTGTTTGCACGCGGTTTCCTCACTTATTACAGTTTTTCGCATTCTCCATGAGGAAGCAAATGAAAAAAACGTACCCTAAAAATGTATACCAATTAATTCATTATTTTTTTTTTATATTAAAAAAAAATCGAATTGCTTCGCAGTGCTTCGAAGTTATTTGCACATGGCTTCCTCATTTATTGCAGTTTTGCGCATAGCTTTCTCCATAAAAAAAAAGAAAAAAATACCATAAAAATGTATATCAATCCATTTTTATTCTTTTTTTCTATTTTTTTTCATTAAACAAAATCGCAGTGCTCGCAAAAAAAATCGAAGTTATTTGCATATGGCTTCCTCATTTATTATAGTTTCGCGCATAGCTTTTTCTATGAGGAAGCAAAAGAAAAAAAAATATCATAAAAAATGATAAATTAATTGATATACAATCAACTAATTTATTATTTTTATGTTTATTTTTTTTCGTAAACAAAATCGCATTGCTTCGCAGTGATCAATGGCGGCTGGTCCCCGTGGACGGCGTGGTCGGTTTGCGGTCCCGATTGCTCGAGGGTGAGGAAGAGATCGTGCAATAATCCACCCCCAAGCGACGGCGGAAGAGTCTGTCCGGGCAAGGACGTTGGCATAGAGGAATGCTCCGTCGAGCGATGCGCCGGTGAGTTAGGAAAAGTCTTCTCGATGCGATATCAAAATGCACACGAATATAATATTTGGATCGAAGACCTTTGGTATTGAATTTGGTCAAAATCTAAAACGGCGATCCAATTTTATGGGATATTGATTTTTTTTTAGTTACTAAAAAGCTCTAATTCGAGTAAACATGGAGGTATCGACCATAAGTTTGATACGGAAATGAAGTAACACTGTTTGGTATTGAATTTAGAAAAATTGCTCTAACCGTTTAAATTTTATAGTATTTTGAAAATGTTGAATGTTTCGAAAACATTTTACTTACGCCTGATACGAGTTTCTGAATCGAACATCACGCCAATAATAAAAACAGTTACAGTTGTGTAATCAACGCTGAAGAATAGATTAAAAATTGCCTCAAAACGACGAAATCCACAAATTTCATTTTGCAATTTCTTACAATACATATTCGTAAATTTTGCCAGGTTCAATTTTATAAGATTAAGAAATTTATCTATGCAACGAAAAAAGGTGCAAAGTAATTTGCACGCCGCTTTCTCATTAATTACAATTTTGCGCATTGCTTCCTCCATGAAGAAGCCAATAATGAATCAGCGAAATTTCTCGCGGAAAAAGCTATGCGCATAAGTGTAATAAATGAGGTCGCAATGTGCAAATTACTTTTTTCTTGTGCCGACGAGTACAACTTCTTTCCTAAATCGTACGAAAAGTTCAATGACCTCGTTTGCCTCTTCCCGCGCGCAGCGTTGGGTCAGGACGGTCCCCGAGTCTTCAAAGGCGGTAAGAAAAAAATCAGCTTCCTGCGTCAACCCCATCAAAAAATGTTGAGGCAAACTTTGGTTTTTTTGACTTTCAGTTACCTCTGCAATGGATCAGAGAAACCTGCTGGCGCTCTGGGTATCTTTGAGCCTGGCCCTGGTGATAATCGGCCTGGCGACCCTGTTGATCGTGCGTCTGATGCGACGCAAGGAGCGGATAAACACCCTCTACGGGGTCGCAAGACTGGACTTCCGTCACGCCAGCGGTCTCTCAAAATCCGTCGTGACGAGAGGCGATCGAGCCGTCCTGACGGGACAAGATCTTCACGGTCACGCCAACGGCGAGACCGGCGTCACGAGGCTGCCGCGGTATGCAACATTCACCCGTCACGTACGCGATCCTTGTTTAAAGAGAACCTAGCATTTTCCAAGACGCAACCCTCGAAGGATTCGAATAACGAGTTAATAAACTAAAAAAATCTGCAAAAATTCACAGACGTACCTTGAGGTATTGTTTTTTTTATGCAATGTTGAAAAGTGTTCTTTTTTTAGAAGAAAATTTGTTGGGAAGATATTTTTTTAACGGGAACCTAGAATTTCCTCAGACGCAAGCTTTGGACGAGTCGAATATTGAGTTGGCGTGCTAAAAAAAAATCCGTAAAAATTCACAAGCGTACCTTGAAGTGTTATTTTTTGATGGAATGTTAAAGTCTAATTTTCTTTAGAAGAAAATTTATTACGAAGATACTTGTTCAACGGTGACCTAGAATTTTACTAGACGTCACATTCGAACGATTTCAAATATCAAGTTGATGTGCTAAAAAAAATCTGTAAAAAATTCACAAACATACCTTGTAGTGTTCTTTTTTTAAAATAACTCAGAAGAAAATTAGGACCATCCATATAGTTTCTGTGCTTAAAAGAAGGCATGCTCGTTTGCCCCCAGTAAAAAGTGTCCCGTACTTGGAGGGTTAACCCTTTGTAACTCAACATAGAAGTCTGACTTACAAAGGCCCAACGATCCATCGAAAAATCGATCTCCCCCACTGCAGAAAATCGTTGATCATTGATACAAAAAAAAATCCAAAAAAAATGAACAGGTCTTTTTCCGAGCATCACTACGACGTTCCCCAGCTCTCCCTGCCATCGACGACGGGTCCGTCGCCGAGTTCCTCGGCGGGAAGCCGTTCGACGCGTTCGGTGTGCAAGTCGTCGTTGCGAGCTCGTCACGACTCGGACGTCGAGGAGGGTTCGCCGCAGAAGAGGTCTTCGCCAGCGTCCTCGTATCGCCACCAAGCGCGCCAGGTCTTCCTGCCGACGGTCGAGTCGAGCTGGAGCAAGGACCAGACGGACGGGGAGGCGAGCGATCGTCCGGGAAGCGAATCGACGGGCCACGCGAAGGTCCTTGACGAGGACCAAGAGCGAATCCGGCAGGTGGAGAGCAAATCGCAGAAGTGCGAGAACCTGGAGGAGGAGCCGTCGGAGCTGGTGATGAGCGAGCGTGCGGGTGGTTCGGTCGTCAAGGCCTCGGTGGACGACCAAGGGGCGCTTCTGGTTGTTCCGGAAGCGGGCGTGTCGATGTCGGTTCCGGAAGGCGCGGCTCCGCGAGCGCGACGGCAAACGCTTTACCTGGCGGTTCTCGGCGAGGAATGTCTGAAACCGAACTTACCGTCGACCATGACGTTGTTGTCGGGCGTCGTGGCTTGCGGACCGTCGAAGCTGGAGCTCGAGAAACCGATGATTCTGCAGTTCGAGCACTGCGCGGAGCTGAGAACTGGCAACTGGGAGTTGAGCGTTTGGCACGCCGAACTCGATCTGGAAGTCCGGTCGAACGGTTTCTCGACACTCTCGCCGGGCTCGACGGGGTCGTCGAACTCGTCCCTCTCGACCGGGTCGAGGTGGCGCAAGGTCCTGACTCTCGGCGGCGAACCCACGAATCTTCCCGGACAACCCTTCGCCCAACTCGATCACGCCGGGGTGTTCCTCGTCACCGAAATTCCTGGAGCCTACGCCATCGCCGGCGAAAGCTCGGTCGTCGCGCCCGGTCTCGCCGTCAAGAGAGTCGCGCTTGCTGTCTACGAATCGAGGAATCGCGACCTGGTGAGGTGTCACGTCACGGAGGATACCAGGGCGACGTGCAAGATCATCGATGAACAGGTGAGGATCTGCTATAGCAAAAAAACTAGGTTTTTTTTTACTTAAAAAAAGAAAACTGGATGGTGGAGCTTCCATCTAGTTGGAGCAGTTGAACGAATGACTACTTTTATTTCTGAGCGATGGGATGAGAAATCGCGGAGCGGCGGGTTGGGCTTTATTTGAGAGATCGAAAGATAGTCGTAAGCCAAATTTTACTCAAACCGGAAGTGATTCGTTGAAGTGGTCCATTGGCAATAAAAACTGAGTGTTTCGAACACATTTTCATAAGTTCATTTGAGACATCGAAAGATAATCGTGAACCATGTTTCACTCAAATCAGTGGACCCAAAAAGCAAGTGGATTTCGTAATCTTATCGAACTGATCTATCCATTAAAGTGGTCCATTGGCAATAAACATCGCTTGCACGAATGGACTCTAAATGTGTAGGGAAGTTGTTGACTAAGTATTTTTAACACTTTTTCTTAAGTTTATTCGAGAAAATAAAAAGATAGTTGCAAACCAAATTTCACTTAAATCGGTAGATCCAAAATACAATGGCATCTGGAAATTTCATCGATGACACCGGAAGTGATCCATCGACAATAAAAATCGATTGCACGAATGGATTCCAAATCTGTAGCGAAGTTGTTGATTCAGTATTTCTGACACTTTTTCTTAAGTGGTCGGACGACGACTGTTCTTCACTAATCCCTTTAAAAAAATGATAACCCTGATGATGTCTGCATGACATTAAATTCCATCTTTGGCAAGTCTCTATCAACGCGCAGCTTTAGAAAAAATAAAAAAAATTGTCCACTTGTAGAATTTTATTCCCTACGTAAACTTCCCCGAGCCAAGTTTCCGCGCTGCAAAACTCGGCGGTTATGACTTGCTGAAATTTAGTTCACGCAGACATCGTCAGGGTAAAAAAAAATATATATCAGGCCCGAAAATCGAAGTTCCTTGACGAAAATGTCTCGTCCCACTCAACCCATCGCAGGAGCATCGACTCGGCGGAAGCTTAATCGAGCGGGGCACGCTGAGTTATCGGGCGAGTGGCGCGCCTCTCTGCATCGATCTCGAGGATCGTGAGAGCGGTTTCACCGATCGCCAGGAAGTGCCCTACAGGCTCGTCTGGTCATCCTCGAGGACCAGTCCCTGCAGGAGCTTCAAGATCGAGAGGATAATGAGCGACCTCAGGCTTGGCTTCGAGCTGCGGGCGTCCCAGCGTGGTTTCGAGGAGAACGGACTCGTGCTGAGGATCGATCTCGACCTCACTGCCAAACGACGCGGGTCACCGGTTCCGAAGAAAAACGACAAAACCGAGGCTAGCCTGATCGTCACTCGGGCGAAAAATGGAAACAGGACGCGCGATGGAGTTGTGCCAAAAACCTTCAGGTATGCAACGTGATAACGTGCGGCACGCAAAATTTAACATGTTTTGGTCAATTATCATTTAAACGGGAAAAAGTTGTTTTGCTACTCTAAAAAATTCGGATAATTAATAATTTATTGTAGCGGTGGAAAAATAATTGCTGCTGCTAGGAAGCAATTTTCTGGCACACCATTTTTTTTTCTTCACGCTCGAGCCAACAATGTAACATACGCATGCAACTAGCATACATGTTTCGACGTCATATCGGTCCATATATATATATTTTTTTTTTTTTACTAGTTTCATTCCCAATAACAAGGTCCTCCAAGCCGGCCCAAGTATTTCTTTCGAACTTTCAAAGGAGATTTTTTTGTAACTCTAAAAAAATGTGGATCGTTGAGAATTCATTGCTGCTGCAGACAAAAAATTGCTACCGTAGAAAAACATTTGCTGCTGCGGAAAAAAAATAAGCTCCCCCAGGTAAAAATGTTGTGCTACGGAAAAAAAATAAGCTCCTGCGGGTCAGAATTTGCTGCTGCAGAAAAAAAAGTCGCTGCTACGGCAAAAATTTGCTCCGGCAGCAAAACGATCTGCTTGCTCACTATTTTTTCTGTACACACTCGAGCCAATGTTACATCCGCACCTAACTAAAATCCATGTCTCGAGGTTGTCCCGAACCATGAATTTTTTCACTAATTTAATTCCCAACAAAAAGTCCTCCGAGCCGCCCCGAGCAGGAATACTTTTCTGCTGGCCGAGTCTACCGAAACGTTCTCTTTCCACAGATTTTCAAAGACTCTCCGAAGGCAGCTCTGCCAGTGTCTCGATCCCCCGAGTATCCGAGGAAACGATTGGCGGATGCTGGCGCAACGACTTCAAGTTGACCGGTAAAAAAATAAATGTCATACATTTTTTCCCGACTTCGCTGAAATAAGCACATTCCTTGCGTGCGATACGGGCGGAAAATAGCCTATTATTGACTGATGATTATTATAAACCTGTGCGCATGCGCAGTACAATTTCATTACTCCCTAGCGAGTGAAGGATTCTTAACTCCCTCTGGAAGCTCTAAGGGACACCAGGGTAAAATGGCACAGTGGGGCAAAACGGGACAGTACGGGCAAAGCTCAATTTTCCAATAACTTTTAGATGCCCCATTTTGCCCCAGCGATATATCCGGATTTTCAAACCCATTTTGCCCCACGTACCACCATCGCAACCATCCAAAAGTTATTGGAGAATTGCGTTTTTGCTCATTATCCCGTTTCGCCCCGGTGTGCCATTTTGCCCCGCTCTCCTCTATTACTCCAGGGGAAGTAATGGTCATTGGCAAATATGGCGATTTTGCGACGCAAGAAATGCGGTTATTTTAACGAAATCGGAAAAAAAAATCGTATGCGACAAGTGAGGAAGTGCATTTTCACCTCGTGTCAATTTCTGCCCTCGCCTCGCTCGGGCGTCAAACTTCACACTCGGTGAAAGTACGCACTTTTCTCCCTTGTGACATAATATAGGGGAAAGCGGGGCGAAATGGGACAGTGGCGGCAAAATGGGACAGTGGGGGAGGCAAAACGGGACAGTGAGAACAAAACTCAATTTTCCAATAATTTTTGGATGCCCCATTTTGTCCCAGCGATACATCCGGATTTTCAACCTCGTTTTGCCCCACGCACCACCATCGCCACCATTTAAAAGTTATTGGAGAATTGCGTCTTGGCTCGTCATCCCGTTTTGCCCCGCTATGCCATTTTGCCCCGCTCTCCCCTACTATTTTATCGTCATGCCAATTATCGTACAGTTCATGACGGCGCGAGCGCTCTTTTCTTTCGCCCTTAAGTACGTGTACTTTTTTGCTTGTACACATGGCCTCCAAGGTATGTCGACTACTTCGCGACGAAGGCCAGTCCGACCGAGCACATCCTCGACCTGTGGGAGGCGCGGCATCGGGAGGCGACGGCACTTGCCGACCTCTTGAACCACTTGAGGTTGATGGGCCGCGTGGACGCAGCAACGGTTCTCGAGACTCGTCTAGGACCTTGGATATGACAAACGCGCGGCATCGACCTCCCGAACAACAGCCGAGATTGAAAGCCAACCCTCATCGCCGTCACCTTCGTCATGCAAGCCAATCAAAATTGTCGTATAAGCGAAATTACATTTAAGAAAAAAAAAAAAAAAAAAATAAGTTCCGTAGGATCGACAATATTTATATGTATTTGTAAATAAGGAAACTGGAAAAAACTGTCAAATTGTCATGAATTAGAAAGTTCGATGAGATCTGTGTATCCAATAATTTTGTAGATTGTTGTGAGGCCGCGACGCCGCTCGTGCCAAGCGAATTTTTGTATTTCTTGGTGCCCCCTTGTAAATAAACCTCATTTGCACGGAATTTCAATTTTCTTATTTATTTATTTATTTTTTACTGAGGTAAGGTACCATTTTTGGATTCGTCATAATTTCCCATGCGACGGTCCCTTGTCCATTTGGCCCAAACTCAAAATTCTGCCCCCCCCCCCCCTTGTAAATAAACCTCATTTGCACGGAATTTCAATTTTCTTATTTATTTATTTATTTTTTACTGAGGTAAGGTACCATTTTTGGATTCGTCATAATTTCCTATGCGACGGTCCCTTGTCCATTTGGCCCAAATTCAAAATTCTGTCCCACCCCCCCCCCCCTGTAAATAAACCTCATTTGCAAGGAATTTCAATTTTTTTTTTTTTTTGCTAAGCTAAGGTATTAACGTAAGGTACTAAGGTAAGGGCATGCGGATTCGCGATAATGCGCCATGCGATGGCCCAATCGGAAAACTTGAACCACATTCCGCGATTATGCCAGTCGTACCAAGCAGTTTTCTATGTCTCAGCGCCCCTTGTAAATAAACCTCATTTGCGCAGAATTTAAATTTTTTAATTTTCATTTTTTTTTTTTTTTTTTTTTTACCATGATAAGGTACCATTTTCCGATTCGTGATAATTTCCCATGCTACGGTCGCATGTCTAGTTGGTCCAAACTAAAAACTTGGACCACGTTCCGACCATCGTGCTGCTGTCCAGAACCCCTCGAAAGCCCCAGCGCAGAACGCCCAGCAACGAGCAACCCTCTCCGCTTAAGCGTTCACCCTGAGTGTGGACCCTGTCGCGATAATTGGGACAAGGAGGACATTTGAGGCATCGACGTAGACTGCAACATCAGAGCTCCCCGACCCTTTGAAGAACGGGAAATCAGAAAACCAGGAGTTTAAACCCATGACATCAAAAATTCATTGATAATTCCAGCATGTAAATTTCAATGGTTCCAAAAAATTCTCATTACTATGATGTTTTATATTTTTATTATATATAGTATATATATTTAGAACGATAAAATATAATTGCCGTCCGCCATTATATTCTTAATGCGAAAGAAATGTCAAATTGCCCAAGTACATAGACAGGACGATTAGAGTTCCTTGAGACTCTGCAAAACTAGGAATCAGAAAACCAGAAGTTCCAACCCAGGACATCAAAAACCATTAATAATTCCGGCAAATAAATTTCAATGGTTAAAAAATTTCTCATTACTATGATTAATTATATTCATTACAAAAAAAAAAATACTGAGAACGACAAAACATAGTTAATGCGCAAGAGATGGCAAATTGCACACGTACATAGACTGGACGATAAGAGCTCTCCGACTCTCTGGAAGAGCCCTCCGACATCAAAAACCCATTAACAATTCGAGCACATTAATTTCCACGGTTTGAAAAATTTCTCGTTACAATGATGCTTTATATTGTTTATAAAAAAAAATGCAAAAAATTACTGAGAACGACAAAGCACAATTGCAGCCCGCCATTGTACGCTTAATGCAAAAGAAATCGCAAATTTCGCAAGTACCATTGTTACGTTCCATACCTGTAGTTTGCCGCCATTGCCGCAGCGGGAACCAGTGATTCGAGTGCAATTATACGCTAATTTAACGAGTAGCGTTGCGGTGCGCTAACGAGGACGCGTCTACTAGTTAAAGTCTGTTTCTGATAAAAAAAAAAAAATTAAAAAAAAATTACAAAAAAAAAAATTAAAATAAAAAAAAGCTGAAATAGTAACACGCGGCGGCGGTCGCGCACCGTGTGGTCCGGTACAGCGGCTGGTCGACTGGATTTCCCGAGATAAAAATCCCCCGCACCGTAAACAGACACGCGAGCGTACTTGCTCTTCCGCGGGCGTTCCGGGCTTTTTTAACGAAACAAAAAATTTAAATTAATAAAAGACAAAACGGTAAAGCGGTCGCGCGAGAGCCGAACGGCGGTGTACACACTCGGTGTATACAAACTCTCGCTCTCCCGGCCGGGGGTTGGATAATTTATGCCCGTGGGCGTAGGGTCGCGTTGCCCCATAAAGCAAGATAAATACGCGCTCCGCAGAACCCACCCCAAACCCCCCCCCCACCCCTGTTCACCCGCACTTCTGATTCTCCCACCTTTTTAAGCAGCGTGCACAATGTTACGTATCACTCGGTTACACCGCTTGACCCCATGGGACCATCCCTAATTAAAAGGCAGAACGTTGCTTTATCAATATCAACCCTCTCGTTCGAAATTTTCCATTTTCTCCTATCTGCACCCATCTCTAATAATTTACGGATTTCTGGATATATGCCCGCACCGCTGTGTCACGTAATATCTATAAACCATTTAACCCCTCGAAGGACCATTTTTTTTTTTCGGGGAAAAAATTGATACGTCGCGGAGTAGAAAATATTCTTAGTTTCGGCAAACATTTTTTTGTCCGCAAACTTCCATAAATGTTGACTTGTTCATTTTAGAACTTTTTTTGTTGTAAAATATCTCGAAGATTTTTGGTCAGTTCCGGTTTGAAAATTTCATTTTTCTAACCGGAAGTGCCATAATGTGGTAAAACGTCACTTTCGTCACTTGAGCCCATGGGACCATCACTAATTGAAAGGCAAAACATTGCTTTATCAGAATCTAGCTCCTTGTTCAACAATTTCCATTTTCTACTATTTGCACAGATCTCTAATAATTTACGGATTGCTGAATATATGTCAGGATTGCTGTGTCACGTAATATCCATACAGCATTTAACCCTTCGAAGGACCATTTTTTTCGAACAAATAGAATTACACATTAGAATCGACGAATAGAACGACACATTAGAATAGACTCTTACTTTCCACGAACATTTGTTTGTCCCTAATTGTTTACTTGTTAAATTTATCATCATACGGGAAATCGTCACTTCCGGTTTAAAAATCTTATTTTTCCACCGAATTTGAAGCCATACCGAAAATACGTGACTTCCGGTCGAAGAGTGAGATTTTCAAACCAGAAGTGACATTGCAGAGCATATTCTTCAGTTTTGTCTCGAATGTATCTCGAATGCAACCAGTAACGGATAAGTCCGGATCAAGGAACACATAGTGAACGCTCCAGCGGAAACGAGCCTCATCTGCGCCTGAATCGCGCGCCGTTAACGGGAACACAATCGTGAACACTTGCCGAGAAGAAACGTTGAAACATATTGTACTGTACATAATTGTATCCACTTCTGCAAAGACGATCTCATTCTCAATGACCTCGTCTTCCAAATATACCGAAAGCAAACAAAACATTTTTCCTCGCTTTTCATTTCCGGTCGAGGAAGTTTTGTTTCGTTCGATCGGTAAACAATGCTTTAATTCAATTCCTTTCTTGTTAATTTGACTAAAAATATTTGTAACATTTCGCAAAAATTCTCCGGCCACTTCCGGTTTAAAAATCTCGCCCTACAAGCACCCAATATGTATAATTAATAGCATAATTAAGTGTAATTAAATAATGAACCATAAAACAAGAAACTTCGCCACCGATCAACCAAAAAGTTTTTAATTCGTCCCTTTTGGTTTTTGATTTTTTTTTTTTTTTCGGCCGCGTTTTACATTGCACGTCGGTTGGAATTCGTTCGAACGATGAACGATGCTTTAATACTGCTCTCGGCCCCGGCGATCGGTGCGCTGCTCTCTCGGGTTCCATCACCGGAGCGGCATTGCTCCGCAAAGTGCGCTCGTATATCTTCCGTCATCCAGGTGTCTTACCGAGTGTATGAGAGATATGTTTACCGAGCCCGTGTCGGCGACTGGCTGCGTTTCTGATGCTTTTCTCATCCGCCCGCCTCTCCCGCCGACTCGCTTTTTCTTCCCGACTTTCGTTTTTCTCTCCACCGCGGATGCTCACCCTCGCCGATGCTGCACCATTAACGCGTTCCCCCGGTGCCAGAGATTCGAGTGGGTGTTCGAAGAGATTCGAGAGATTGTTTTCGCTCGCCTTGTCGACGGACCGCACAATTTTTTTTTTTTTTTTTTTTCCCCGAACAGAGACGGATCGGAGCTCCTATTGTGCGCGAAACGACGATGATTCCTTTCGCGTCCGATCCTGAAATAAATAAATACATCACCGTACGCGCTCCGATGGTATTTTTTCTATACGATAATCAATTATTGCTCGGGAGAAATATTTGCAATGTTTCTGTAAATTAAAAAAATTCATTTTTGGTTTTTCGATTATTGAAATCTGTTATTCGATTCAATTATTGGTCGAGAGAAACGTTTGCAATATTTCTATAAATAAAAAAATGCTTCGTTTTTGGTTTTTCAATGATTGAAATCTATTATTCGATTCAATTATTGGTCGAGAGAAACGTTTGCAATATTTCTATAAATAAAAAAAATACTTTATTTTTGGTTTTTCAATTATTGAAATCTATTATTCGATTCAATTATTGGTCGAGAGAAATGTTTGCGATATTTCTACAAATTAAAAAAATAATTCATTTCGTTTTTTTTTTTTTCTTAAAAATAGCGAATTCCGATAATAACGACGAATTGGAGTTCTCGTTATAAGCGAAACGGCGATGATTGCTTTGGCGTCGAATTCGGAAATAAATAAATACATCGCCGTAATCAATTATTGCTCGACAGAAACATTTGCAAAATAGTGGGGAAAATTATTGCATTTTGTTTATTTATTTTTTCTCTAAAAAGCTTAGTCCAAGGAGATTTTCTCGAATAAAATAAATAATTCGACGTCGAAAAGGCTGTAATACGATGCCGAGCGTCCGACGAAATTTAATACACTTGTCCATCTCAGCTTACAGCCCGGCTTACTCCAAAGCCTTATTGTCCACTCGGCAACTGAGAAATATACCTGGACTGCGGGGACTTTTTTTCATAGAAATATCCTCGACGCATCACCCGAGAAGGGATGAACTTTGAAGAAGCCATTTTTTTTTTTTTTTTCCTCAACGTCCAGAGAAGAACGAATCGGGACACGATGGGGCGGTCTGAATGGAGTTGAAGATGAGAGTGATCGTTCTTTCGTGAAATTGTCCAAAGCTGACGAAGCCCTTTCGGGAAGCCGAAGTAGCGGTATCAGTTGTAAGTTCCCTCGGGAAGAAGCCGGAGGGATTGAGGATCCGAGCCTTTCGCATGGGGGCAGCGGCGAACGCGGCGATTTCAAAGGCGAATTTAGTAAATGGCACAGTGATTTTTTTTATTATCGCGGTGTTGATGGGCGACTCTCGGCAAGGTGCTTCGAACACCCCAAGTACCACGAAGTTCTGGAGAACGGCCTCGAACGAACTTTTTTTTCAGGCTCTTAGTTCTACCGAGAGACACTTCGATAACCGCACGCCGAAAAGAAAGATCAATAATAATTCTGTGCTCCACGAGAAAAATTATTATTATTATTCAAAAGATAATAATTTTTTTAAAAGATAATAATTTTATTCAAAAGATGATAATTTTTTTCAAAAGATGATAATTTTTTTCAAAAGATAATAATTTTTTTCAAAAGATGATAATTTTTTCAAAAGATAATAATTTTTTTCAAAAGATAATAATTTTTTTAAAAGATATTAATTTTTTTCAAAAGATAATAATTTTTTTCGAAAGATAATCATTTTTGTTCAAAAGATAATAATTGTTATTAAAAAATAATAGTTTTTTTTTATAGAAGGTACTCGTTTCTCTAAAGAATGGCTTCAGCGTCTCATTCGGTTGGCGACTCGGGCCAGCGCTAAATATCGAAAGCACCAGGGCCATATTGCCCCAAATATGATGCACGAGCTCCTCGCAGCTTCATTGCGAGCACGATATGTGATATCGAGGAGGGTAGTCGATAAAAGAAAGAAAAATGTATATAAAGGGAAGACACAAGATGCGACGTACGTGCAACCAGGAGCTCAACCTGAGATTAGGACCCACCCATGGTGTTGACTCTCCTTGTTTCTCTCGGTTGTCTCCTGGCGCCCACCCTGATTACGCCATAAATCGAATCTCGGCCGACCGCCGAGCCGCTCACGGGAACCTTTCGGATTAAATGAAATTCCTATGCCATCTCGTATATCTTTCCGGTTCCCTGTGGCGGTTTCGGTGTTCGCGCGGTAGCCCAGGGGGCCCGTGGACCTTCGCATCCGCGTCCCGACGATACACCGAGTATATACATATACTGCAAACCGATTGCCACTCGAACGAATCCCACATGAGTCTCATTCGCTTTACCGGGGCTCCGCACACCGGGTCATGAAACGGCCGGAGCCAACTATACCTCCTTGGAAACTCATTGCCCGGCAGTTTCTGGCTGTAGATCTGAGAAAACACTACGGCAAGTACAGTATGTGATATAATATATAATATATAATATATAATATATAATATATAATATATAATATATAATATATAATATATAATATATAATATATAAAATTGTTCAACAAATCTCCCGGAGACCGAACTTTTTTTTATGAAAATGACTCCTTCACTTTTCTGGATAAACACGCATGCATTTTTTCAGATTTCAAAATTCACTTTGAATTTTTTTTTTATACGGCAAAAATGTGTAGGAAGTCACAGAATTGCCCATTCATAATTGCTACTTATAAATGCCCATATTATTGATATTATATTAATATAATATCATTTTAATGATACATGTGAGAAATAAAACGTACGTGGATACGAATAGTGTTAAACTAAAATCGCGTATGAATCGCGCCTGCGCCTCGTTGGCTGTACCGGAGCTGCGCACACCGAGTCCTGAAGCGGCCAGAGTCAACTATACCTACTCGAAAACTTATAGCGCGGCAGTGTCTGGCCATAGCTTTCTGCCACTGTGAAAATCCAACCGCAAGCACAGTACGCGATATCAGTTCACATACATATTTATTGACATATAATAAAATAAATAAAATATACAATATTTATATATGTGAATATGAATAATATAAAACAAGAATAGCGTCGCTGTCGAAGACGCGCTAGTCAGTACAGCGTCGTTACCGTTTCGATTTCCGGTTGTCGCCGAAAGCGTTCCTGCATAAGAATTCGATTCCAGAGTCAACATGCAGACACTGACTGGAGCGTTTTCCAATTTCTATTGGACAGTGTCCTCTCTGGCTCTCAGGGGAAACCCCGTCCCCCCCCCCCCTCCCCCTTCCCGATGTTCCACCGTTGAGTTTAGCGAAACGTGCGCGCAATTTATGTTCAGCTTCGGAGTAAATTGAACTTCCCGAATCGTTGAATCCGCTTCTTTCCGAACAAATCTGAATTCCCTCCGATGCGAAATAGTGTACACAGAATACTGGGTGCTGCTGCTGATGGGAAAGGAAACAAGAACGGGGGCGGGAGGAGTCGGAGGTGAGGTCCGCAGGAAGTCGAGATATAAAGGGAGTACAAAAAAGAGGACGGCGGGAGGGTTGGAAGAAGAAATCGTGTCCGAGAGAAACGAAACCATCAACGCCCGAAGTAGTCAGGAAGTTTGCGAGTGGCAAGCCCGGAAAGAAGTTACATAGAGCCGATATATATAGGGTCGGTACTAACGTATCTGCCGCAGCCACGACCGAAACTTTTTTAACGAGTCGACGCTATACCCGTCGATTCTCGTTTCTCTACGACGTCTTTTCTGCCTTTCCTGTTTTTTTTTTGCTCCCTTTTTTTCGTCTTCATTTCTACCTCCCGCATAGCGAAGTAGATTGCTAAAGGCGCGACAGTTTATCGAGCCCCTCTGATGACGAGTGACGAAGCCAGAAATCCGGCCTCCGTCTGTCCATTCATTTTTCAACGCTTCCGAAAAATGGCTGCGGTAAATTTAAGGCGTGGTAAATTTAAGCTCGTCAATGACGCCAGGTTTTGATATCTTGCTCGATTTCTTAACGGGATCGAAAATATCAAGCAAGTCTCCAGTCTTGCTGGAGGTTTTGCTGGAGGTCTCACTGGATGTCTTGCTGGAGGTCTCACTGGATGTCTTGCTGGAGGTCTCACTGGATGTCTTGCTGGAGGTCTCACTGGATGTCTTGCAGGAGTTCTCACTGGATGTCTTGCTGGAGGTCTCACTGGATGTCTTGCAGGAGGTCTCACTAGATGTCTTGCAGGATGTCTCACTGGATGTCTTGCAGGAGGTCTCACTGGATGTCTTGCAGGAGGTCTCACTGGATGTCTTGCAGGAGGTCTCACTGGATGTCTTGCAGAAGGTCTCACTGGATGTCTTGCAGGAGGTCTCACTGGATGTCTTTCTGGATGACTTTCTGGATGTCTTTCTGGATGACTTGCTAGAGGTCTGGCTGGATGTCTAGCGAGATGTCTTACTGGATGTCTTGTTTGCTGTCTTGCTGTAAGTCTCACTGGATGTCTTGCCGGAGGTCTCACTATATGTCTCGGTGGATGACTTGCTGGAGTCCTAACTGAATATCTTGCTCCAGTCCTAACTGAATGTCTTGCTGGAGGTCTAAATAGAAGTCTTGCTGGAGGTCTGATTAGAAGTCTTGCTGCCGATCTGACTGGATGTCTTGCTTGATATCTTCTATCCCGTTAAGCCTGCGAGCAAGATATTGAGAAAAACCAGGCATCAATGATGGACACTATACATTATTTTTCGGCAAATCATTTTTACACTGATCGCCCGCCGATAATCTTATACATAATTTGCAATAATGTGGCAATTTAAAAAAAAATCATAACTTTGTAGTTAGTCCAAAAACTGTTTCATGAAAGGATCGGTTCATTCCATTCTGTCCCGTCTGATCCTGCAAGTTGAAGGGCTTGCTCAAACATCCCTTCCGATGATATTCCGGCCAATCGTTCTTACACCGACAGCCCGGCGATACTTTTATACTCAGTTTGAAACAATGTTGTCTTCAAAATAATTTTAAAAAATCTTTGCAAAGTTGGCGCAAAAGCAATTTCACGAAGGTTTCCGTTGATACCATTCGTTCCATTTGATCCTGCGAGTTGAAGGGCTCGCCCAAAGATCCCTTCGACCAAGCCCTTGTAATCCTCCATCGGTACTCCGGTGACTATTTGTCGAGCCTAATGCGCTGCGCGATTTCTCACAATCGGATTCTGCACAAAACAGGAGCTTGCAGGGGGAGGGGAGGGGGGGTGAGGGGGGTGAGGGGGGTTGCACCGACGAATAAAAAGGCTACCGATCCTCTCCGCTGACTGTCTGACGAGCTCTGGCTGGTAACGTCGCCTGTGCGGCGATGCATATGGGCGATGATGACCCGAGCATTAGAGGGTGCACATGCCTTTTCGTTCGTCGCTCGTTGCGGAGAGAGGGAGCGAGAGCGAGAGAGGAAGAAGAAGATGAGAGAATATTCGCCCCCTTTTCACGGTACGACCCTTTGTTTGAGCTTCGTCAAGCGCGACACACTTTCTGTTTCTCACCGAGTGCCTCTCTTCGTCGGCGAAACGACGAGTGGGGGATGAAGGAGGGGACGACGGGGGTGCGACAAAACTATTGTTTGACACGGCCGAGACGCCGACCGAGGCTACTCGTGCAGCACACAGCGAGCCGTAACCATACAAAGTCTCGGGAGCGACGTGAAGCTGATCCGCGGATCGCGACGTCCGCGAAGGTCCCGCGGCGGAACCTTCGGCGAAGCGCGCTCAGCTTCACCGTCTTCGGTCCGCGCCCCAAGAGCAGTCAGGCCAATGGAGCAGCAGCGAGCAAAAGAGCAGAAGTACCAATGCCAGCGTCCGCATAACGCCCGCATTAGTGCGCACTCGGAAATATTACATGTACATGGTCCATAATCCCCTCCCGCCTACCGGCTGGAAAGATCCCTCGGCTCGCTCCCTCTGAGTTATGACCCGAACGACAAAGAGCAATCTCGCGGAGGATTCAACGCGCGGATCCAATGGCACGACGACTGGGAGCATCTCTCGTGCAGCCACCCTCAAAGCAAACGCGGTCGATGAAGATGTGCCGACTGGCGAGGCTCTTCCAACTTTTTCGTCCCGTGAGGGCACTCGCGTCTGAAGAAGCTGAGGAGCAATGTTTGCTGGGAGTGCGTTTGCATGAGCGAGCGTGAATGTGGACATTTCGCCGCTAAACTGGCAGCTTCATGCTTCAAGTTTCGGATCAACTTGGACGGAAGACTGTCCATCCGCGTTAGGGCTTTGGGAGCCCGATATCCAGCCGGCGGGTCATCGGACATTGTGATACGCCAACGGTGAACCATGTTTACACATCTGTCAAAGCCATGTGCGATTCGGGCTTCCAGCGAGCTTGCGTTCGGTGGAATCAATGAGAGTCGGCTTATGCCGATTATGCTGGTGCGAATCCGCGATTAGGGATATCGCATTGGAGGCCTCTCCCAATTATTCACTTGGAGGAAACAACAGGATACATTATTCCTTCAGCTTCTTTCCGCTGGAGTTTCAGAGAATTCTGGGAATTGCATGAGCAAGCTGGGATATTGGTGGACATTTGATCACTAAACTGACCGCTTCATGCGTCAAATTTTGGATCAACTTGGAACGAAGACGGTCTATTGAGCTGCAATGACCACCTTCCGCATTATGGTTTTAGGAATTCATTGCAATACGTCAACGTCGAAACGTAGCTTCGTCCCGCTGGAGTTTCAGACAGTTCTGAGAATTGCATGAGCAAGTGGAATATTGGTGAACATTTGAGCACTAAACTGGCAGCTTCATGCGTCAAGTTTCGGATCAACTTGGACGGAAGACTGTCCATCCGCGTTAGGGCTTTGGGAGCCCGATATCCAGAATGCGGGTCATCGGACATTGTGATACGCCAACGGTGAACCATGTTTACACATCTGTCAAAGCCATCACCGAGGCCATGTGCGATTCGGGCTTCCAGCGAGCTTGCGTTCGGTGGAATCAATGAGAGTCGGCTAATTCATGCAACAACCACTTGCCGATTATGCTGGTGCGAATCTGCGATTAGGGATATCGCATTGGAGGCCTCTCCCAATTATTCACTTGGAGGAAACAACAGGATACATTATTCCTTCAGCTTCTTTCCGCTGGAGTTTCAGAGAATTCTGGAAATTGCATGAGCAAGCTTCGATATTGGTGGACATTAAACTGATCACTAAACTGACCGCTTCATGCGTCAAATTTTGGATCAACTTGGAACGAAGACGGTCTATTGAGCTGCAATGACCACCTTCCGCATTAGGGTTTTAGGAATTCATTGCAATACGTCAACGTCGAAACGTAGCTTCGTCCCGCTGGAGTTTCAGACAGTTCTGAGAATTGCATGAGCAAGTGGAATATTGGTGAACATTTGAGCACTAAAAACTGGCAGCTTCATGCGTCAAGTTTCGGATCAACTTGGACGAAAGACTTTCCATCGAGCTGCAATGACCACCTTCCGCGTTAGGGTTTTGGGAATCCGCTATCCACCCAACCGATCAACGGACATTGTAATACGCGAACGTCTAGCCATGTTTACACATCGACCGAAGCGATCGCCCGGCCATGTGCGATTCGAATCGTTTCCAGCCATCTCGCATTCAGTGGAATCAACGAGGGTCGGCGGATCCACGCAACAACCACTTTCCGATTATGCCAGTGCGAATCCACGATTATGGAGATCGAATTAGAGGCCTCTCTCAATTATTCACTTGGAGGAAACAGCAACACGACGGTGCGCTAACGCGGAAGCGGGTCGAGGCTCGGGGACGGCGGTGTTGGGTGGTTTCTCTGGTCATCCTGTTTCGAACCGATCGGGAGGGTCGGCTGGGCCGGTGTGGCGCTCTCATTGCCCGAGGCAGAGCTCTGAGTTCCTGCCAGCTTCCCGAAATTCCCGTAAATTAAAGGACAATCGGGCCCGAGGCGAAACTCTCTCGCTCCCGCTTTCCATCCATATATCTGTATTCCTCCTCTCTATATCTTGGCCCTCCCCCCTTCCGCTTCCCTCCCCGTGTCCAGCTCAGTCTCTCAATATCCATTGTTGTGCTTGCATTGCATTCAGTGGTCCGAGCGTTGAACGCGCACCAAACGCCGAAACAATACCGGAACGTTGAGCACACCGAGAGATTCTCGGTCCCATATATCATGAAACTGCCAAACGTTCCTCTCGCCCCCTTTCAACCCCACCCCCCTTGTTCGGCGAATTGTACCCGCGCTCGCTGCCGCTGAAAGTGCGATGATTGCGCCAACGAGAGAAGGACCCTTCCTAAAGGAGGAAAGCGCGGATCAATGAGCTAGCAGGAGAAATCACCGGAGTACGAGTGAAAGCCGGTGCGATAGTCGATGAACCAATTTATCCGATTTACTATGACGACCTGCAAAACATGGCGGTTGTGCGGAGCATGAAAATGATGAAACACGTTGCTGTTGAATTTAGTTTCTATTTTATTAACACGATACTGTCAAATTTAGTTTCTATCTCCGGATCGACCGCGAATCGCCGGTTGAAGCCACGTATCGTGATCGCTAAGGTTGAATGGCGAAGTTTCAATGATATCGTCGTCGACATCAGAGATCGGGAATTCTTTACTAGTTACTGGTTAATTTTACTAGTAAAGTACCTTGATTTGTATAATCTACTTTAATTTCAATGAAAAACAAAAAACATTTTTTTTGTTTTTCATTGAAATTCATTGAAAAAAGAAATTGTACATTAAACTTAACCTACCAGTTTTAGCATCAAAACTTCCAGTCAGGTACATTAAATTCGGAATGTTCGTTTACAGTGCGGACGTAAAGGTAGAGATGTGGGTAAACTCGTTTACCAAAAGTACTAATCCAGGGATCAAACTGTCCCGCTCATAGTTCATCGGGTATGTCTGGTAATTTCTGTTTATGGTAATTTCTATCAGATCCTTCTCTCAGTGTACAATAACTTTGAGTTCTTCTGCTCAATGAATTACCGAAATGTGCTCATGCGAGATTCGTCATGAGTTACCGATGTACGAACGGAATTTGCATCCAGATTAGCCGACTCTCCGGATCAACGGAATCTGACACGTCCGCCACAAGAGCCGTAAAGCTTATCCGCGACCGTTGTGTATGCGTAGTAAATCAGCGAACCGCGTTGCAAGACAGACGACAGGGTTGGAAAGGGTTTTGTTGTATGTTGGGGCGCGGCTAAACCGCCGCTCCGTGTTCTGGTCTGGCTACAATGTAGCACCTGCATCACCGTGCGAGCGAGACGGATCGAAAGAGAATGGCAGTTCATTACAGTCGAGCCGAATTCACCGGAATCCACATTGGATTAGCTTGAGCGCTATGCTGTCCGCCTCTGCTCTGTATCCTCGCCATTTACTGGCGGCCCGACTATATGCGGGTACGATTTCGTCGTAGACGCGCACCCGCGGTCGCGGGGAGAATTCACCGCCGTGTAGAATTTCAAGTTCTGTTGGTTATGCACACCTGGCGAAGCGGCGGGAGATCGAAGGGGTTGCTTCGCTGCTGTTCACACGGAAGGGCTTCAAGAGCCATGCGACGACGGTGGGCTGTTTATTTCTGAGTGTAAGAAGAGTGGTACGGAAAACCTGCTGCTGTTGCACCGCTGTTACCACTGCTGTACTGTTGGTGGAGTCCCTTGCGAGTGCTCGTCATTCTGATGGTTCAATCGATCAGCGGAAGTCTTACCACTTCCGAACTCTCTTCTGAGCCTACTCTGCATGCCTATTTATTTCTGTTGTGTCCTTGCCATTTACTCGCGACGCAACTACATGCGGATACTACTTTGTCGTGGAGTGAGAAGTCAATTTCAAGATCTGTTGGCCACGCACACCTGGCGAAGCGTCGGGAGATCGAAGGGGTTGCTTCGCTGCCGTTCACACGGAAGGGCTTCAAGACGGTGGGCTGTTGATTTCTCAGTGTAGCAAGAGTGGTACGGAAAACCTGCTGCTGTTGCACCGCTGTTGCCACTGCCGTACTGTTGGTGGAGTCCCTTGCGAGTGCTCGTCATTCTGATGGTTCACTCGATCATCGGAAGTTTTACCACTTCCGAACTCTCTTCTGAGCCTACTCTGCATGCCTATTTACTTCCGTTGTGTCCTTGCCATTTACTCGCGACGCAACTACATGCGGATACTACTTTGTCGTGGAGTGAGAAGTCAATTTCAAGATCTGTTGGCCACGCACACCTGCGGAAGCGTCGCGAGATCGAAGGGGTTGCTTCGCTGCTGTTGCACCGCTGTTGCCACACGGAGAAAAATAGTTCTGTTTCTCTAACAAAATGTAGATAGTTAATAATTTATTGTTGTGGTAGCAAAAATATTTTGTTACTACAGCAAAATATTTGTTGCCACAGCAAAATACTTGTTGCGACAGCAAAATATTTTGTTATCCCTATGTTAACCAGGTAAATCAGTTGTGGTAACAAAATTCTTGTTGTACCAACAATTTTTTTTTTCTCCGTGCAATGCTGTGCTTTTGGTGGACTCACTTGCGAGTACTCGTCATTCTGATGGTTCACTCGATCATCGGAAGTCTTACCACTTCCGAACGCTCTTCTGAGCCTACTCTGCATGCCTATTTATTTCAGTTGTGTCCTTGCCATTTACTCGTGACGCAACTACATGCGGATACTACTTTGTCGTGGCGTGAGAAGTCAATTTCAAGATCTGTTGGCCACGCACACCTGCGGAAGCGTCGCGAGATCGAAGGGGTTGCTTCGCTGCTGTTGCACCGCTGTTGCCAATGCTGTACTTTTGGTGGAGTCCCTTGCGAGTGCTCGTCATTCTGACGGTTCACTCGATCATCGGAAGTCTTACCACTTCCGAACTCTCTTCTGAGCCTACTGCATGCCTCTTCTGAGCCTACTGCATGCCTATTTATTTCAGTTGTGTCCTTGCCATTTACTCGCGCCACAACTACATGCGGATACTACTTTGTCGTGGAGTGAGAAGTCAATTTCAAGATCTGTTGGCCACGCACACCTTCGGAAGCGACGCGAGATCGAAGGGGTTGCTTCGCTGCCCTTGGCACGGAATGGCTTGAAGAGCGATACGACGGCATTGCGCTGTTGATTTCTCAGTGTAGCGACAGTGGTACGGCGATTCTGCTGCGGTTGCCACTGCTGTACTGTTGCTCTACTCCCTTGCCAATGCTCGTCATTCTGCCGTCTCTCTCGATCGTCAGCCTTGCCACTTCCGCACTCTCTTTTCCGCCTGTACTTTGCATCCCTATTTATCCGTCTTTTGCCCTTGCTATTTTCTCGCCACCCCGCTGTATGCGGATACTATTTTGCTATAGAGGCACACCAGCGATCGCGGCGAGACTTCACTGCCGTCTAGAATTTCAAGTTATGTTGGTCATGCACACCTTCGGAAGCGTCGCGAGATCGAAGGGCGCTTGCTTCACTGCTGTTCCTACGGGAGGGCTTCAAGAGCCATACGACCGCATTGCGCTATTAATTTCTCAGTGTATTTGCTGCTGTTACGACTGCAGGTCTGTTGCTCTACTCCCTTGCCAATGCTTGTCATTCTGATGCTTCGCTCGATCCTCAGCCTTGCCACTTCCGCACTCTCCTTCCCGTCTGTACTCTGCATCTCCATTTATTCCTACTTTATCCTTGCCATTTACTTGCGACCCAAGTATGTGCCGATACAGGGAGAAGTCAATTTCAAGATCCGTTGGTCACGCACACCTGCGGAAGCGACGCGAGATCGAAGGGGTTGCTTCGCTGCTCTTGGCACGGAATGGCTTGAAGAGCGATACGACGGCATTGCGCTCTTGATTTCTCAATGTAGCAACAGTTGTACCGCGATTCCGCTGCTATTATAGGGAAGAGCGGTTCAAAATGGGACAGTGGGGCAAAACGGGACAGTGAGAACGAAACTCAATTTTCCAACAATCATTCGACGCCCCATTTTGTCCCAACGTTACATGCGGATTTTCAACCCCGTTTCGCTCCACGCACCACCATCGCCACCATCCAAAAGTTATTGGAAAATTGCCTTTTGCCTCGTTATTCCATTTTGCCCCGCTCTCCCCTACCACTGCTCTACCGTCGCTATCACTCCCTCACCAGTGCTCGTCATTCTGCTGCTTCCCTCGATCCCCAGCCTTGCCACTTCAGCACTCTCCTATCAACCTCCACTCCGTATCGTCGCCATGCACTCGCAACCCAACTACACGCCGATACGATTCTGCCGCAGACGCCACCAACCCGCCGTCGCTGGGAGAATTCACCTCCGTCTAGAATTTCAAGATCTCTTGGCCGCGCACACCTGCCGAAGCGTCGCGAGATCGAAGTCGTTGCTTCGCTGCTGTTCCAACGGAAGGGCTTCAAGGACTCCATTGCGCTGTTGATTTCTCAGTGGCACGGACAACCCGCTGCTGTTACACCGCTGTTACCACCGCCGTACTGTTGCTCCATTCCCTTGCCAGTCCTCGTCATTCTGGTGCTTCCCCCGATCCTCGGCATCGCCACTTCCGCCCTCGCCCACCCAACGCTCATCGTCGATGCAGCCCTGCGGAGTGTCTCGGTTTACCTTGGGATCGCAAGCTCGGTTTACCTCCGGGTATCGTGCGGTCGTTTTGATCGCGCCGGCTCGATATCCGTCTCGGCTCCCATCGCCACCTTCGATGCCTCGCCGCAGCGCCAACGAGGATAGCGCCGTTGGAATCCAGACGGAGCTGAGCGCTCGATCGCTGGAGAACTTTGCAGCGAATCGCCCATGGAAACGTATCGGGACGTAATCAGTGACGAGCCTCGGACGGACGATCACCGGATGGTTTTCAACCACCGGCTGGCCAACCGACGGCGGCTGAAGCGGGCCTCGACGTGGATGAAGAGGAACCGAGGAAGAGGAACGGCGAATCGCTTCGAGAAACCAGAGCAACCAAAGCGGCCTGACAAACTTGGCTGCAAAGTTTTCCCGAAGTAGTTTCGGTGCCTCACCGTTATATACATCGGCGAACGCGAGTACGTCTAACGATCCTCGAGGGATATTAGCAGCGAGTTCGAGAGAGCCGAATCGGAATCAACAGCGCGTGGCTTCACTCCTATCCGGCGCAAAGCGTGAGATTCCGCGTACGTGTACACACGGATGTTATCTCGCTGGGATGGTTACGTCGGTGTGGGCGGTGTCACTTGACATCTGACGTCGAAAACCCACCGTCAGACTAGCGTCGGAGTTCAAATGCCAAGTTACAAGCGGGCGCTTAATTCGCGAGACGCCGGCAAGTCGGAGATGACGGCGACTAAGGCGAATTATTAACGATGCGACGGGAAACGGTTGACGCTGCTGGGGAATAACCAGCCGGGTGAGATTTGAGAAAACAACGCGGAGTTCATTCGGAAACTGATCGTCGATCGACAGTTTGCCGACCGAATGATGAAGTGTCTCCGATGTTTATGTTTATCGGATGAAAGAAAGATCTATGGATAAAGTCGTAATCCAATTGAGGACGGCTCGAAGCGTAAATACGTTTGCGTATTGATGGCGATTCGAAGGAGTGTCTCCTCGGCTAGGTTCAAGGAGGCTTTTCGGGCGTTGCTGCTCGGGGGGTTTGAGACGATGGGGTTTATTATTGCGTGACTTTATTTTGATTTGCTTTATTATAACTTGCGTGTGCTTTCTTGTTGCTTCTTTTGCGTTTTTATGGCTGATTATTCTATTCTTCTTACGACTGCTATTATCATCTATTCCTATTTGTCTTTTTATATTTAGTTCTATTTAGTTATATTTAATTATATTTAGTTTTCCCGTAAACGTGGACTGATCGTTAAAATCAAGAGTTTCTGGATGGAAGAACGATCTTGACTTAGTCGAAGTATCTCCGTTCTTTCCGTTTGCGTATTGATGCTCCGTATTTCAGGATGTCACCTAAGCTCTATTAGAGACATGAAAATGACTCGTGAAGTTTTCGCGGAAACGTGCATTCATCATCAATCGACAGTTTCGCGACTCGTGAATGATCTTCGTTCGGTCGAGGAATCTCGGATCTTCCCATTCACCAAATAAAAGTAAGATCTATGTTTAGTAAAATCTATGTTTAGTGAAAGCGATAACGGTTCCAATCGATAAAAGCTCCAAGCCTACCTCACAAGGCTCCACAAGGCGCGTCGAATAAATCAAGGATCAATAAATTAGCGGAGGCTCATTGGAATTGCGAAATAGAGTGCACAATAGCTTGCAGACGGTGTTGATGTTGCATGGCTAGTTTTATCTGTTCAACAAGATCGCATTGCCTTTCTAGCAGCGGCGACTGAGAAGGCTTGTCCTAACCGTGACAAATAACCAGCCATATGATGTTGAAGAATCTCACCCGGGCTTTATTTGGAAAACAACTCACTTGACTGATCGTCAATCGACAATTTCTCGACCCAAGAATGATCTTCGCTCTTTCCCTTTACCGAACGAAAGAAAGATCCGTGGATGGTGGTGGCGATAATGGAATCGATAAAGGCTCGAAGCGTAGATACGTTTGCGCCGAGCGTTGGTCGGTAAGTGGCAGAGTGTCGGTCTCGCTTCACGGGGCGCGTCGAATAAATCAAGGATCAATAAATTAGCGGAGGCTCGTTGAAGTTGCGAAATAGAGTGCACAATAGCTTGCGGGCGGTGTTGATGTTGCATGGCTAGTTTTATCTGTTCAACAAGATCGCATTGCCTTTCTAGCAGCGGCGACTGAGAAGGCTTGTCCTAACCGTGACAAAAAACCAGCCATATGATGTTGAAGAATCTCACCCGGGCTTTATTTGGAAAACAACTCACTTGACTGATCGTCAATCGTCAGTTTCTCGGCCCAAGAATGATCTTCGCTCTTTCCCTTTACCGAACGAAAGAGAGATCCGTCGATGGTGGTGGCGATAATGGAATCGATAAAGGCCCGAAGCGTAGATACGTTTGCGCCAAGCGTTGGTCGGTAAGTGGCAGAGTGTCGGTCTCGCTTCACGGGGCGCGTCGAATAAATCAAGGATCAATAAATTAGCGGAGGCTCATTGGAATTGCGAAATAGAGTGCACAATAGCTTGCAGACGGTGTTGATGTTGCATGGCTAGTTTTATCTGTTCAACAAGATCGCATTGCATTTCTAGCAGCGCCGACTGAGAAGGCTTGTCCGAACCGTGACAAAAAACCAGCCATATGATGTTGAAGAATCTCACCCGGGCTTGATTTGGAAAACAACTCACTTGACTGATCGTCAATCGTCAGTTTCTCGGCCCAAGAATGATCTTCGCTCTTTCCCTTTACCGAACGAAAGAAAGATCCGTCGATGGTGGTGGCGATAATGGAATCGATAAAGGCCCGAAGCGTAGATACGTTTGCGCCAAGCGTTGGTCGGTAAGTGGCAGAGTGTCGGTCTCGCTTCACGGGGCGCGTCGAATAAATCAAGGATCAATAAATTAGCGGAGGCTCGTTGAAGTTGCGGATGAGGGTGCACAATGGCTTTGCGGGCGTTGTCGGTGCTGCACGGCTAGTTTTATCTGTTCAACGAGATCGCACTGTGTTTCTAGTAGCGCCGACGGGGAAGGGTTGCGCCGTGGGTGGTGTTACGCCGCTTGTGTGCGGTGTAAGTATTTTATACTGTTCACCACCGCCGCTCCCTTGGGGGAGGGTAAACCTTGCGGTGAGTCGCCGCGAAACGGAAGCTAACGCCGATAAAACACTTGCCCGTACACGCTCTTACCTAATATACTGTAGATATATACCGAGCGTAGTGGCACGGCGGTGAACTACCGGTTATATATACGCGGGCAACGTGATCAACGCGCTTGGTAATCTGCATTTTGAATGTCGGCACCCTCGGCTGGAACTCCAGCACCCACGCGTCTGCCGATAAGGCCGTCGGGAAACGGCCTCGGCCACCACCTCGAGTGCCGCTCGCCGCGGAATATGGTAGTTATGGTAGTTTGGTGCAGTGACCATAAAACACGATGAATGGTATCGGAAGATCTCTGGACAAGTACATTGACGCCCAAAGTCGCGCTTATGTTTCGCTGTTGAGAAACGTTTGTAGGGGATTGACGGTCGCGCATGATCTGCTAAATACAACCCTTAATGTTGCCGAATACTACCCTTGACTAGAACTCGCAACCACGCGTCTGCCGATGGCGCCGTCGGGAAATCGCAGCGGCTACCGACTCGAAGGCCGATTGACGTGGGAATATGCCAGTTATGGTAGTTATGGTAGTTATGGTAGTTATGGTAGTTATGGTAGTTATGGGAGTTATGGGAGTTAGGGTAGTTAGGGTAGTTTGGTGCAGCTCCCATATAACACCATGAATGGTATCAAAAGATATTGGGATGAGTGCATTGATGCCTGAAACAACGTTTATGTGTCGCTGTTCAGAAACATTTATAGGGGATTGATGACACTGCATGATCTACCGAATACAACCCTTGATCCTGATCATTGACCTTCCTCCCGAAATCACCATAAATGGAATCGAAAAATCTCGGGACAAGGGCATTGATGCCTGAAACAACGTTTATGTGTCGCTGTTTGGAAACATTTATAGAAGATTGACGGATCTGTATGATCTATTAAATACAACCCTTGATCCTGATCATTGATCCTCCTCGCAAAATCACCATAAATGAGATCGAAAAATCTTGAGACAAGTGCATTGACGCCTAAAATCACGTTTATGTATTGTCTTTCAGAAACGTTTATAAAGGACTGACGGACCTGCATGATTTGCAAAAAACAACCCTTAATGTTGACGGATGAGCTTCGTCGCCGCTGCAACTGTGAAGATCAGTTATCCGAGCTTTTTTCTCTCATACCCAACCTGGGCGTGTTGAAGAGTTGTTAAATGCTGTATCCAGCGTTATGGCCAGACATGGTCGGGGAAAGCTTGCGGGCATCGTATTAACGCTGTTAAGAGGTGTGCCTTTTGCACTCGCTCGGAAGGCTCCAAGTAAATGTCGTGAACGGCGTCGTCCTGGCAAGGGTGGCGGGCGAAATTTCACCGCGGGAATATGCTAATTAAATCGTATCGAAAAATCTTGGAACAAGTACCTTGACACCTAAAATCACGTCTATGTATCGCTGTTCCTGCCCTGCATGATCTGCCAAAAACCACCCTTAATCCTGTTCATTGACCTTCGTCCCGCAATCACCGTAAATCGGACCGAAAGATCTTGAAACAAGTACATGGACACCTAAAATCGCGTTTATGTATCGCTGTTCAGAATCGTTTATAGAGAATAAGCGAACCTGCATGATCTGCCAAAAACATCCCTTAACCATAATCGTTGCCCTTCGTACCAAAATCACCATAAACAGTGTAGAGAAATCTCGAAACAAGTACATTGACGCCTAAAATCACATTTATGTATCGCTGTTTACAAACCTTTATCGAGGATCGACGAATCTGCATAATCTGCCAAAAACAACCCCCGATCCTGATCGTTGACCTTCGTCCCAAAATAACCACAAACCGCATCGAAAAATCTTGGAACGAGTACATTGACGCCTAAAATCCCATTTACGTGTCGCTGTACAGAAAAGTTTCGTGACGATTGACGGATCTGCATGATCCGCCAAAAACAACCCTTAACGTTGGTCGTTGACCTTCGTCGCCTCCGCAACTCTGAAGATGAGTTACCCGGGCCTTCTCCCCCGTACGCAACCCGGAGGTGTTGAAGAGTTGTTAAATGCTGTATCCAGCATTATGGCCAGACATGGTCGCGGAAAGCTTGCGGGCATCGTATTAACGCCCTCGAGAGGTGTGCTTTTTGCCCTCGCTCGGAAGGGTCGTCCAAGTAAAAGTCGTGAACAGCGTCGCACCCGCGAGGGTGGGGTTGAGAAATTTCACGGTGATCCTGCGGCCATTCGACAAACGACCCTCTGACTCATCCCGCTCCGGCTTCCTCCGGCCTGCGAGCTCCTCATTGTCGTCGTTGTCCTCGTTGTCCGGATCTATCCTCGCGTTTTCACCGTCGTCCGTCCCGCCTCGCCACCCACACCGGGCGTTTCCCCCTCGGCGCCTTCCGCGCTGCTGGCAAACGGGGCTGCTCAGAAATCATGCCTCATAACTCTTGTTCCATTGAATTCGCGGCGACCATAAAGTAGATCATTTCTTAATGTCGCTTGCCGGAGATGGGGATTTATGCGCAGTATCCCTCGGACCGTGCTCGCGCTTCTGCACCCGAAGGAAAAGAGGAGAAAGCCCGAGGGAATGCCCGGGGGGAGGAGCGAGGAGACCGGAGCTCCGAAGGGGCTGGAGATGGTCCCATTTCCGGCCAAGTTCGCACGGTCAACGAGAGACCATGTTGCCCGCGCGACGGGAAGTACCTTCGCATCGTATAGTCCGGTCGGACGGGACTCCGAATCGATCAGAAACGCGCCCGCCGCACGGAATAATTAAGGGGATGGACCAAGAAATGCCTTAGACGGATGAAAAAGTTGGTGAATTTTGTAATTTTTTTTTTTTTTTTTTTCTCGAAATGGACAATGCCAACTTGTTAAAAGCGCAAACGTATATGTAGGATCAATTTTTTTTTTGGGCATAAACAAAATAAAATAAAAATTTTTGTGGACATACATTTTTATCGGATACTAATTTTTTTTTCACGTTTTAAAAAATGTTCTCAACGTAAAATATGCGGTACCAGAGGATATTCTGATTCATTGGGCTACGGAGGCTTGGACCTTCGGCTTATGTAGTTCGGTCGGACGGGACTCCGAATCGATCAGAAATGCGGCGACCGTACGGTATAATTAAGGGGATGGACGCGAAAATTCCTTAGACAGGTGGTTCGGTAAACGGATGAAACACCCAGAAAAAGATTTTATTTAAAGAGTCACCTCAAATAAATATTTATGTAATTCAAACAAATATTTTTTTTTGCGGGGTGCCCGTCAAATAAATTATTTTTCGGGATGAAAAGTACATGAATTTTAGGATTTGTTTTTTTCTCTCAGAAAGTCACATTTTCAACTTGCCAAAATTGCAGATATAGAATCAATTTCTTCTGGGCATGCATAAAAAAAAATTTAATTCTTCAGGAACATACATTTTCGGATAATAATTTTCTTGCACAATTTCAACAAATTTCTGAGGCCCTCCCTGCCCTACCAGCGTCAATCTCTGGTCCATACTTATAATTATTATTATAAGTATGGACCATTTACTTATTATACCATACATATAATTATTTTTCCGCGTGAAAAGTACCTGAATTTTTGGATTTCTTTTTTTCTCTCAAAAAGTCACATTTTCAATTCGCCAAAATTGCAAATACATCAACTTCTTCTGGGCATGAATAAAAAAAATAAAACAATTCCTCATGAACATACATTTTCAAATAATAATTTTGTTTCACAATTTCAACAAATTTCTGAGCCCCCCCCCTGCCCTACTAGCGGCAATCTCTGGTCCATACGGGTACGGAGGCTTACACCGGAACCCCGCATGAGGGGCTGCGACTATCCGTCGCTCGTTCGCTAAATCGTGCATTGTGCGTGGCAGACAATGGAAGACGAGGCAAGGACGCGCCCCTTTCATGTACCGCTGATTGATACCCCCGATCCTGTCGGACGTTCTGGGGCTGATACTTGCCGCCGTTCCTCTTGTCGGGGGACACATGGATCTCTCGCTGTCCCCGCGTACTCGTCGTCGCCCGGTCGCGTTATCCTACGCGCCCAGGATTTCGGTTACATAATCGCGACACGACGGCACCGCGCGAAATACTACGTCTGTTTCGGAACGCCGCTCTGTCGGAACGGACGTCGCCTATTTGCCGCGACGGTGTGATATGCTAGATCCGATAATTCCTGTTCTAATTCGCGTCAGCCATCCGATCAAGCCGGCGCAATCACGATATTAATTCTAACGCTTAACATTTATTTTATTGGCTCAATAAATTAACTGGTTTGATCGGCAAAGAAATTAATTCATTTAATTGGCAAATGCGTTAAATTATCTGATTGGTAAATGAATTGAATTATTTGATCGGTAAGTGAATTGAATTATTTGATTGGTAAATGAATCAAATTATTTGATTGGCAAGTGAATTAAATTATTTCATTGGTACATGAATTAAATTATCTGATTGGTAAATGAATAAAATGATTTGATTGGTAAAAAAAGAAGCGATAGCGAGGATGAAAAATTGTCTGAAATATATCGTTAATTAATACATCGTCTGATCGAGCAATGCTCGTACTTCGTTATCGGCTCGGCGAACCATCGGAGAATTTTCTTGCCACGGCCTCGAATCGCTCCCGAGTTCTCGGATTTCTTTAGCCCCTGGATAATCCCCGGTTTGCCGAGGGTAACGTTGTAGGATCGTCGAATTACCGACGACTCGACGTAAGGATGAAACTGATTAAAAAAATGATTACCGGTCGCGATTTATATAAGCTGAGCGTCGTTATTGCTGTGAAACATTACGCAATATCTCTGCGGTCCTGGAGTTTCCTCTCTCGTTTTTCTGCACCCCGTCGCGTCGCCGACGACTCCACCCTTCACACCATGCGCTATGTCGCTTCTCACGTCGTAGATACCTGGTCCTGACAATTTAAAGTGTCGAACTTGAGTAAAAAAATTGTGCAAAGTAATTAGCGTCTTCCTAAGTATTTAACGTTTCACGCGTGACTTTCTGTATGCTAACTAGCTCAAAATGTTCGCGTGTTATAGCAATTTTAAAGGCCCAGAATCACATACATACGCAGACACACATGCACACATCGGGACGCCAATAAATAATCACATTTCTCAACGTTTTACACTATTTTAAGTACTCTGAAACTAAAAGCTACTCCGAAATTATTATTTATTTTTTTTACAGAAACATGGTTTCCGAAGGGTTTTTGTACAATTGGTCCCGAAAATGTAGGTATTTGTCTTCAATAAAAATAAAAAAAATTGTGCAGGATAATTCGCGCATAGCTTGCTAATTTTTTTTACCGATTTGCACATCTCAATGTGTATAGCGATTTTGAAAGCCCAGAATCAATCACATATACACACACATGCACACATCCGAACGCCAATTAAAAATCACATTTTTCCACATAGTCCACTATTCTAACTACTCCAACACTAAAATTTCATCTTTTTCTTTTTTTTACGAAGAAACATAGCTTAGCCACGATTTCGCGGGTTATGGAAATTCCAAATGTCCAGAACCAATTACATGCATATATCAATTACAACAGCACTCGGCTTCGTCTCGTGCAGTTGTAGCGTTCGATCCCGCCCGTGCAGCCACTTCCCAACATTCCCCAAAACTCCGCTTTCACGAACTAGTATCGTAATATACTATTTCTAAACCAAAACATATCCTCCGAAGAATTTCCGCTCACATTACCTCTGCAAAGTGCTAATCGACTATTCTACCTGGAACTTGAAGATCGGTTCCTGCGGGGATTGTCGCGAAGCGGCGAGTCCTGGACGCGAAGGGAGCGGTCAAAGATCTTCGAGCGAAGTGGCAAGGATCTCGGGAGGCTTCGAAGGCCAAGCTGGGTTCGTAGCGACCGGGACCAGGCGTATCGCCCTGGAAGAACGACATAGAGCCTCGGTAAATTTAATTGTCCGCCCGACTCAGCCGTGTAATAATTTCGCCTCGGTCAAACGTGTCGGAAGTTTATGCACCGTTAGGTAGGAGCGAAGTGGGCGATAACAGTTAATCGTGAGTCGGTGGATTCGCGCGTACGCGGCAACCAGCGGTGCAAGCCCAGGAGCAACCGCGGCCCGTTGTACGCGGGCTTTTCACGCGACCAGTTATCATCGCTGTATCTTAACGAGTATTTCCCATTGCCCTCGTTTCGCGAGCGGTGTCCCAGCGACGAAACGCCCGGTATATTCCGGACGGCGAGTAAACCGAGCGACGGACGGACAGACACAGGCGGTGTCCTCGCGGGCACGGGGATTGGCTCGAATTTCTGGTCCAGCGAGCCGGAAGCGATGCCTCGTTCTCTGTACAGCCCTCCGCATAACGGCCCTGCGCCAGCCGTGGAAATGACCTGCGACGCTTCGCAACCTCATTTCCGGAAACCCCCGGGTTTAACCATTATGCGACTCGCGCAGTTTCCAACTACAAAATGCTTCGAAAGCACACAATGCTTTTGCAAAGCGTAACTCTGAATGGGAAGACTTGGGATTCGAAATTGTTGGGTATTATCGACGAGGCGGTGATTCTGGGTTTAAATTTGATTTAATTACATTTTTCGGGGGTTTTTTTTTATGCATTGTGCGACTGGCGCAGTTTTCATGTACAATTGTGATGAAAGATTAGTGTTCGGTGTATTAAAAACATTGGGGATGATTTATTTTTAACAATTTTTCTTGATCTTACTATGAAAGTTCTTTAATTTTTTAAAGTATATTAATTTTTCATCACAATTTCACATTAAATTTGATGTAGCAGTTCTTGCATAAAAACTTCGAGGTCGGTACATTACATTTACGAATTTTTTTTACAGTGTAACTACGAAACTGGTGATGTAAAATTATGAGCAATCATCGACAAGGCAATGATTGGGTACTTAAATTTGATGGTGTTAAATTTTAACGCGTTCACTCGCACCGAAATGATCTACAGCAGTTACTACTGGCGTTGCAGTGGTTACTGCACATGTAGTTACTACTTCGAAAAAAAAAATTTGTTTGATTAATTAAAAGTCCCGGTGACACGTTCAAAGCTGTTATTTGTTTACTTCAAATAAAGCATTGTTTTGTTAACCGATAATTCACCTCAATTTATTCAACATTTTTCGATTGCACGATTGTCCACAAACGTGCACAATTTTTTATTTCTTAATTTTCTAGCTTTACAAACAAAAGCACAAACTAAAATTGTCAATGATACGGGAAATAGAAGGATGTGTTCGTATCTTCAAAGTAAGTGACAAAGTAAGAGTGTGTCACTCATTTAACAAAATTATTTTTACGAAATTTCGCATTCCGATTGTACAAAATTATTTTCTACTGTGTACTACAATGAATCCCCCGAGCCGGCCCGGAGATTCCTGCTCGCCGGTGGGCTCCTCAAGTGTCCGATATAACGTATCACGGTCTAGGATCCCTATCGGAAGTGCCCTTTGGCACGCTCCCAGGGATCGCCGGCTTCGGCGGGGCAACAGTTTCGCCCCGCGGTAGGATTCCAAAATTACGCGTAAGGGCGATATAATTACGTGCATTCGATCGGTCCGTATCGATCGTTGTCCCTCGTCCGGTATTAACGCGCTATATTCCGCGGATGCGCAGGTAGCTCGCGTATTACGGAACCGGTGTGCATAGCCGGGTCGGGGGCGAATGCGTTCGCCGATACCCTACGCGAAATGGGCTATTGGCAACGACTGCAACAGGATTCACACCTAACCGGTCGGGCCGTCGTTGAGCTTCCTCGGTGAAGCGGTGTACGCCGGCGTATCCAAGCTATAGGGGAACTATCGGTCGAACGGAGACAACGGCGTCGGATACCGCGTCCCCGACGCCATCTCGATTAACGACTAAATTGGATCCCCGAGCCCCTGCGCAAACTCGGGCGTACATTGCTCCCGGGTACAGATGCATCGCCTCCTATCCCAACGCCATTAATTTCGGCGAGGGCTCTCGCGATTACCTTGGACCAGCCGAGGATTATCCGAGGTCCATTGGGCATGTTTAACCCTCGGACCGGCCGCTACCAAGGGCTTCCGGGAGTCACGTGACCTCTGGGGCAGGTCGCCGGCGCGGAGTCTTATTTGGAACTTTTGGATCTTTGGGATTTTTGGAATCTTTGGGATGGTTGGAATCTTTGGGATGGTTGGAATCTTTGGGATGGTTGGAATCTTTGGGATGGTTGGAATCTTTGGGATGGTTGGAATCTTTGGGATGGTTGGAATCTTTGGGACGTTTGGAATCTTTGGGATGTTTGGAATCTTTGGGATGTTTGGAATCTTTGAGATGTTTGGAACCTTTGGGACGTTTGGAATCTTTGGGATGTTTGGAATCTTTGGGATGTTTGGAATCTTTGAGATGTTTGGAACCTTTGGGACGTTTGGAATCTTTGGGACATTTGGAATCTTTAGGATGTTTGGAATCTTTGGGACGTTTAGAATCTTCGGGATGTTTGGAATCTTTGGGACGTTTAGAATCTTTAGGACTTTTGGAATCTTTGGGACGTTTGGAATCTTTGGGACTTTTGGAATCTTTGGGATGTTTGGGACCTTTGGGACGTTTGGAATCTTTGGGATGTTTGGAATCTTTGGGATGTTTGGAATCTTTGGGATGTTCGGAATCTTTGGGATGTTTGGAATCTTTGGGACGTTTGTAATCTTTGGGATGTTTGGAATCTTTGGGATGTTTGGAATCTTTGGGATGTTCGGAATCTTTGGGATGTTTGGAATCTTTGGGACTTTTGGAATCTTTGGGACGTTTGGAATCTTTGGGATGTTTGGAATCATCGGGATGTTCGGAATCATCGGGATGTTCGGAATCTTTGAGATGCTGGGAATCTTTGGGATGTTTAGAATTTTTGGGATGTTTGGAAACTTTGGGATGTTTGGAATCTTTGGGATGCTTGGAATCTTAAGGATGTTTCCCTAGCGGAACTGGTGCAGCCACGGATTCGGAGTTACATCGTAGTCGCAGTCGCACTAAGGTTAACTGGACATGCATCTACGAGTTGCAATGACTATAACGAGACTCCGGGTATACTGAAATGAGACCAATCGCTTTGTTCAAACTTTTAACCATTGCGCAACTTTGTTTTGATGGACTCGAGCGATCCCCGTGCAACTACAAATCAAACAAATAAGACTATACAACGATGGTTGCAAGGGTGACAGGAAAAACGACGTTAAAATAATGGTTACGCGCGAGTCTAGAGCAAGTCAAAATTTTGAACATCATGCATTAGTCTATCGAGGTCTGCCGATGTTCACCTCAGTTCCGTTAGGGTTGGAATCTTTGGAATCTTTTTAATCTTTAGAATCGAATAGAATTCGAAAATTCTATTCGACGTGATAGAAATTATCGGTAGACGTCGGCGTCGGCTTAAATTTGCATTGAACTTGCAAGATGCGCGACGCACGATAGGAGATGAGTGCTGTATAGAATTTACCCTCGGTCCCGCGTCCTTGAACCTCGAAGTCGTAGACTTGAAGACGGCGTGATGCACGCGCAACTTTTTTGCCCTTGGGTCAGGGGTGAGGCCGCCATCGCTCGCGGTGTCTTCGTGTCTAATCGAGCCCGGCGAACCCTCCAATCTCGAGGGCACACTCGATCTTGCGTAGCTGCGTCCGCAGATCGTGACGATCCTCCGCGCCAGATCGTCCTTAGTCAGATCGTAGGAGCCCGGGCCTAATCGGATACTCGATTTATATTCACAAGATCATCGACAATAATCGTCATTTTCGGTTGAAAAATAAATATTCCGGACCGGAAGTCACGTATTTCCGGTACGGCATCACTTCCGGTCGGAAAATGAGTATTCCGGACCGGAAGTCACGTATTTCCGGTACGACGTCACTTCCAGTCAAAAAATTAATTTTCGCGCCGGAAGTCGCGTGTTTTCGGAATGACATCACTTTCGGTTGAAAAATGAATTTTCGCACCGGAAGTCGCGTATTTCCGATTTGACGTCACTTTCAATTGAAACATAAATATTAGGACCGGAAGTCATGTATTTCCGGCATGACGTCACTTCCGGTTGAAAAATGAATGTTCGGACCGGAAGTAACGCATTTCCGGTATGGCATCACTTCCGGTTGAAAACTGAATTTTCGCACCGGAAGTCGCGTATTTCCGGTATGACGTCACTGCCGTTCGAAAACAAGTTGTCCTGACGAAAAATAAGTAAATAAGAGAAGCTTCCGTCATTCTTCGAATCGATGGACGAGAAGGAAAAAAAGAAAAAAAACTGGAGCAGTTTACCCGGCGAATCGTTGGTCCTCGCTTCAAAACGGGCGGCGCAAGCACCGAACGGAGCGCAAAGTTTCGAACAGGAAGAGGAGCACTTGGCGGCCACGGGATCGTAAGTACCCGGTCCCGGAACGGCCTCCGAAGTTTCGACTTCGAATCTCTTGAAAATATTAGAGCACGAAAGTTCAAATATATGCGGAAAGATAGTTTACACACAGCAGAGATCTTTTTAGGAATAATTAGTCTGTAAAACAACGAAGTTTTACCTCGGCTCCGCGGCCGAAAGCCGGCCGCTCGATCGTGTACTCGTCGCAGTCGCAAGTTGAAGCGTCGTCGAATGGACCTTTCGGCAGATCGTACTTGTTCGGAGCAGGAAAATCCTGGACAATTTTTTATTTTTTTTACGAGAATTATTTATCGTGATTACTTTTGGGTGCGTCAAAAATGTTCAACGAAATAACGCAGCACCTCGAGACATTTTGTTCTCAACAGTTGATCGAGATATCTCGACGATCTCGAACGAGCCCTTTGCAGCGATCGATACTCTTCGTCCCTCATCTTAGCCGCGTTCATGGGCTTTTCCGTTTCGTAAGCGCCAGGGCCCGGTGTTTTCTCTTCGGTACATTTTTCATCCCTTCCGGTCATCATGCTCCAGAAATTACCCTTGTACCTCAGCGTTGTAAAATTCGACTCCTGTATTGTTTAATCAAAGAGCTATAGATAAGAAACCACTTACGTATCTGCGCACAACCAGAAAAATAATTTATTTGGTTCAAATAAATATTTACTTAGTTTAAATAAATATTTATTTGGTTTGAATAAAACGCCCGGTTTGACGTTACTTCCAGTCGAAAAATAAGTTTTCCAAACTCATTTTTATATGAATGAAAATAAGAAAATATGAAAATAAGAAAGAACATAAGATTATTCAAACCAAATAGATTGGATAGTCAAATCAATTATTTTCCGGGAGGCGCTTTCTTCTGAGACTTTGGTATTTTTGCACTTGAGTAAAGTGCAAAAATACCAAAGTCTCAGAAGAAAGCGCCTCCCGTTCAACGGCCGTACAACGGTATTATTTTTTTATTTTATTTTTTATTATTATTATTATTTTTATTTATTTATTTTTTTTTTATTATTATTATTATTTTTTTTTAATTTTTAATTAATTTTAATTTTACTATAAAGGTACTTTAATTTTTATAATTTACTTTAATTTCAATGAAAAAGTATATCAATTTTTCATCACAATTGTACATTAAATTTAATGTACCAGTATTTGCATTAAAACTTTCAATCCGGTACATTAAATTTACAATATTTTTTTTTTACCGTGAAGGACCGATGTAATACAGCAGAACAGTGCTACCGTAAGCATAAGTAAATTTACTGCTAAAATTGAATGCTTACCCCTCGTGGAACATCATAAAAATCTAGGGGTTCGAATTCGCACGGAGGATTCTTAACGAGGATCCCTCGTTTCACGTCGTAGCCGTTCACGTCGCGCTTCGAAGGAACCGAGACTCCCGTACCGGCGATTATCGAACGCGGCGGCTTACCCAGATATAGCTATGAACAATCAATTTTTTTTTCATCCTTAAAAATCGATCAATTTTGCGGAACATTGCGCACTAAAAATGTTTCATAGAAAATTCATCGGATCTTACATTTCCGACTGGACCACGCCAAGTGCCGGGATGCTGGCGCAATTTTCGCGCACCTATCCTGAAAATATCTTCGGGCAAATTATATGCCTCTGGACCGGGCCCTTCGTGGATCTTTGGCTTCAGTCTTGCTTCCGTAAAATCGATACTGACACCACCCTAAAATACAAAATTAAAAATACCGTCATCATTACAAACGATTTACTTTTTTACTTTCTGAAAAACGTTTCTTTACTACTTCGAATAATTATTTTCTTAATGCACAGAGTATGAAATATTAATTTTCTTGTTTCTTTATTTATTTAGAAACAACAAAGATTTTTCCTGTTGTTAAAATGTAAAAGGGATTCGTTTCCCGACTACCAATAAATAAATATATAAATAAATAACAATTGGACGGATAGGCGAAACGAAGGTAAAAAGAACGGGAGTATACGTTCTGTCACGTGACGTCTTGGCTCCACGGGATCGTAACTTCCGGGACCAGGGAAACTGGCCACATCCTTCCTGAGCTCGAGAGTCTTTCGCGCTTTGCCGCTCAAAAACGGATATTCGCGCTCTGCAAATATAGACAGTGGAAATTACAGTTTCTTTTTTTATGGACGATGATATATTTACGAAGATCTCTCGGTGGTTTCGATGGCTCGTAAATATCGTAGCTGCCGGGTCCCACGACTTCCGGTGTTCCGGTTATCAATTTACCGAAACGTGCGCTTCTGTCGTGCGCCATTGTATCAATGGTATTGCGGGTTAAAGATCTGTGGTTAATAAAAAATTATAAAAGAAAGCATCTGACTGACGGAAGATTCGTAAAATAGAAAGAGTGAGAAAAACAAAAGACGATCTGGGACGGTGAAATGGGAAAGATTATCTACGTCTTCCTCTTAATTCATCCGTTTCCGTTTCTGGCTACTAGAAAAAATTTACAATTTACTAGGTAACTTCACTTCCGGTTTTGAAAATCTCATTTTTTCTCGAACGGAAGTAAAGTCATACAGAAAAACGTCACTTCCGGTCTGAAAAATCTCATTTTTTCGAACGGAAGTGACGACATACAGAAAATACGTCACTTCCGGTTTGGGAATCTTATTTTTTTCGCGGAAGTTACGACATACGGGGGACATAACTTCCGCTTTCGAAAAATGTGATTTTTGAAACTGAAAGTGACTTTTCCCGTGCGACGTCACTTCCGGCCCAAAAATGACATTTCCAAACCGGAAGTGACGTTTTTCCGGCATGAAGACACTTCCGCTTTCGAAAAATTAGATTTTTGAAACTGGAAGTGACGTTAGCGAAGAAATTTTCAATTTTTCTCCTTTCTTGAAGAATTAGATTTTCGAAAGCGGAAGTGACGTTTTCCCGTATGTCGGTCCTTCCGGAACCCACGGAATTTGATCACCCTTCGTTGGTAAATCGGGAACTTCTCACGGGATGCGCATGTCGGAGTGTGACGACAGTATTCTCGTTGAAATGCGAATTCTCACACGAAATAAGATACTAAAACGCACCAAAGAGAGTGAATCTCATTTACCTGCTTTTGGTTCGAACCATCGCAAAAAATGGTTCGAAGAGTACACAGTTGATAAGACGGTTACCTACAATTTTATAAATAAAATCTTGTCTTTTCCGTTTTACCCTCTCGTGCCGACCACCGTTTACTGACGTTTCCGCCGCGTCAATTAAATATTATTTACAACGACATGTAGATTTCATTACAAGTCGATAGAAAATTTGATAAATTATTTTAACTTTTCACGGTAAGTTCCATCGCCCATACAAGTTACCTTAAGAATATTCAAAAACTGCTATCTTCATTGCACAACACTCGCATCTACCTGCTTTTATTCGAACCGTCGTAATAAAATCGTAAATAAACCAATTACCTACAATTCCTTAAAACGAAGTCTTTCCTGTTTTACCCTCTCGTGCCGACCGCCGCTTACTGACGTTTCCGCCGGGTCAATGAAATATTGTTTACAAAATGCATTCATCACAAATAGAAAACCGTTCGATAAATTATTAAAACTCTTCACGGTAAGTTACATCGTCGACACGGGGTTGCCTCATGATTATTCAAATACATCTCTCTTCATTGCAAAGCACTCGTAATTACAGCGAAAAAACTATTTCGAAGAGGTTAAAAATGAATTCTTGTAGATTTAGGTCCAACTTATGGAATCTACACGATAAAAACTACCACAATTACCACACGATGGATTCCATTTATAAAGTGTACGACCCTATCTCAACGCCCAAAGTTGACATCGGTAAATATTTCCAAGAGTATCACACACTCGTCAGCGAGGACAGTTCTAAACAGAACCACGATAACGGCGACTATTCGATAGCGAGTTTCATGCCGTCGCTGCTGGAGGAAGAGGAACTCGAAATGTTGGCCGAATATTGCAGGTAATCAACAATTAATTTTATTTGCTTTTGAAAAAAAAAAAAAAAAAATCTTCACTGAAACTCGTTTTTATCGTATGCATGTCCGACATCTGTTTTAGACGTTTCTTAAATTTGCAATATTTCTCAATCTATAGGTGCGTTCTTCAATGCAGTTTTGCTCTGTTCAGCCAAATCTGTAAATATTTTAAATATATCCACACGCATACACGCATTGAAGTAGGTGTTCTTATATTCCAGTCTGCTCTCCGTTCATGGTTTACTTTTCACACAAATCTGCTCTGACAAATGTTCTTTTGTTATCGAGACACATGAAATGTATCCTGTGGAGAGAATCCGATGTACTGTTAGTAATTTTTCAAATACACAGGCTGTGGACAGTTGCAAATAAAAGAACACCTAGCTGGGCAGATCTGCAATCGAGAACACACGCTATGGGTGTGTTTTTTAATGTAGTTCTGCTCTGTTTGGCTAAGTCCAGAAATATTGTAGAAGTATCTACGTGTATACACAACTGAGATAAACGTTCATCTATGTTTAGTTTTGATACAAATCTGCTCCGATAAATGTTCTTTTGTAATCGAGATGCACGTAATGTATCCTGCGGAGAGCACCTGATGTATAGTTGGTAATTTTTTAAATTACTAGCGGTGGACAGGCACTAATAAAAGATGACATAGCTGACCAGATCTGCATTCGAAAACGTGCTCTATGTGGTCTATGCGGTCTATGTGGTCTAACGACTACCCCATTGAACACAGTGTCGACAAATTGACGGTGCCAGGCGAACCTGCCAAGTACGATACAGCCATGATAACGCGAAAAGGACCGTGGTGTATGGAGAACACCGAAGTACCGAAAGATACGGAGCTTGAAACTCTGGAGACGCTGGACCTTATATACAAAACGCAGAATCAAGAATACGTTAAAACTTGGAGGAAGTACAGGGGCGAAGTAAACATAGTAAGTGTATGCAATATTCGTTAAGATCCATGTTTCGTAAGAAGAAATTAATTCATTCGTTCTGTGCGATGAATTGTTTTTCAGCGTTACGACAAAGTTAAGTCCGATGGACCGACAGCGACTCCAGAAAAGGACTCGGTGATCTACATCAGGGTGTACGAGCCCATAGAAAATCGAGGGCCGACGTCGAAAGGGCGTAGAGTAAGCTTGTCGAGCATGATCGCCGTACTCGGTACACAGACGCTCGACAAAGTTAGAGATCTCATTGACTGCATCTCGGACCTCTCAATACTTACGGACGTCAGCGAAAATCTACAGCAACCTAGTAGACCCGTTGCCAAGGTTTCCTTTTCTTTTCCATCGTATATAAACGATTTTCATTTTCATAATTTTTATGATTTTTATTATTTTCATTTTCATATTCCCTGATAGACAAGCGCCACGAAAAGTAGCAGTTGCCGCAATAATTGCGACTCGCGCCGCACATGTCGTAAATATCGCCAATATTGCTACTTTTCATGACGCTTGTCCATCTGGGTTTTTTCCATTTCATGATTCCCATTTTCATGATTGTCATTTTTACCTTTATGATTCTCATTGTTCTCATTGAAAATACAGTGCACACTCGTTTCCAGGACCTCTATAAATCTGGCTTTTTTTACATCGAAGGAACATTTTACAATGACTTTCGTGACAGCGATAACGAGGATAACAGTCGTGTTATCAGGGAGTGGGCTGAATCGCACGGAGTCGGTCCTTTCGCTACCGCCGTGATGGAGGATACTCGGGTCGATTCCTTGTGCGTGAGATTTGGATATCCGTGGGTCTACCAGCACCAAGGCAGCTGCGAGCATCTCATAGTCTTCAGCGACGCCAGGTAAAAATAACTTGATGAATAAATAAAATTGGACAGAATCTGGTCCTTCGATCTCCGACGAACAAAGTAACGAAACACGGATAAATTTTTTCATACAGACTGCTGAGAATCGACGACGAATTGGCTATATCGGCTTATCCCAGAATACACCGACTGAAGCAACGTCGAACTCGTCACTGCATGATGTGCGCCGTTATGCCTGTACTCTGGATCATAACCGACAGCGACCGAATACCGCACAATCCGTGCTACGTGTGCGATATCTGTTTAAAATCGTACAACTACATCGACGGAAAAAAGATCGGTAACTTCAAAGCGTACCGATATCCGCACCACCCCGACTTGATGAAGCGCGAACACGAGCCAGTCGAGGGATCGTCAAACTCCGAATTCCGGCAAGACGAGGAACCATCTTAAGACACGGCTCGTGAAATAGTTCATACATCTATTTATTTTTTGGCATTCCTCGTTCTTCGTTTATTATTTCTCGATCGTGATATTAATTTTCTCAAGTTATCGTTCGCGCTCTGCAGATCGGGCTTTATCGCCAGTGCCTTTTTGTACATTACCTCCGCTTCCTCGAATTTGTTCCATCTATGATACAAGACACCTGGAATCGAGATTAAAATATTTATTTAATGCGAATCCATTTAATACGAATAAATTTAAGTAAATTCATATAAGTAATGTAAATTTGTACATCGGAAAAGCATTGTCGGTATAAAGGTTTTCTAAGTAACGGTTGACCGAAAAAAAAATCGAATAGTGTTCCTACCTAGATTCGTCAGGATCGAGGGATTTGTCGGTTCTCTCGATATCGCTTCTTTGAACTCTACCTCAGCCTCCTCGTAGCGTCCCTCTTTGCCGAGTATGTTAGCGATATTGAAACGCACAGTTGCATCGCCCGGGATAAATTTCAGCGCTGTCCTGCCCACCTTCAGTGCCTCGCGAGACATGCCTGCCAATGTCAGATTTTTCAAAAAAATATCCGAAAAGTTTTTAGGAAGATTTTGGTCGATTACAGTTTTAAAAAATAAATAAATAATTATTTGCGCCCGACTTCCGCATGCTTCACGGTTTTGTGTAGAACGCCCGCTATGAGGCATTTCGTTGTTCGATTTTGGCCTCAATAACATTTCCGTAGTAAAGAAAGGAAAATCTTATACTTTAAAAATTACAAATTATCATAAATACGGGGTACTTTTTGTTAAAGTATGATTCAAGATGAATCGACTGCACACCTAATATTTCTCGATACCTCTATCCAATGCAGAGATATCTCACATTACAATTTTTTTACTGTTCAACATTGCTGATTTTTAATTATCGATAACTCTTCGGATCGTCAAAAAAAATCTAAAAAAAAGTATGTTTCTGTTTATACGTATATGAAAACAGGAAAAAAGTTTCGCTCGAATAAAAAGAGGTCGAGGTATGCCTAACACATACACCAAAATTATGCGCCAGACGTCTTGATAACAGCTAAAAAAATACTCAACCCATGTCGTCGAGTAATCTGACCCAGTTCACCCAGGCTCTGCGATGATTGGCCTTCTGTGCAATTGCATTTTGCCAGGCCTTCAGTGCACTTTCGTTCTCCTTGTTCTCAAGATACTATTCGGCAGAAAACAATGAGTTTAGATTAATTTGTAAGTATATAATAGTTTTTAATGCTCGTGCAACTGTAATATTTACCAAAATTCCTAAGTTATAATAGCAGTCAGGACAAACGGGTCTATGCGATAAGGCGTTCTCGTAACTTTTCTCGGACTCGTTGTACTTCTTCAGAGCCGACAGTACGATGCCCAGATTCATCCACGCCGTAGCAAAATCTTCCCTGCAACAAAACATTTTTTTTTCTGAATAATCCATTTGCAAAAGATGCATTCGTTGATAAACAGAAACTCACTGCAGCTCCAATGCGCGTTTAAAAAGTTTCTCGGCCTCCTCGTAATTGCCTCGATCTTTCATCAGATTTCCAAGATTGTTCATCGCTTGAGCGTAGTCCGGATTTAGCCTGAATTAAAAAAAGGTCTCGTTCTTACGGTCTTATCGTTAAAAAAAGCATGCAATTTCTTCACCTCAAAGCTTCGCGGTATTCGATTTCAGCGAGCGTCGAATTTCCCAGATCCGCCGCATTTTTTGCTATATTATAGTGAACTTTGGCGTTGAGCGGACAGACTCTGAGAGCAGATTTGAAGAGTGTTTTCTCTTGTCTCCACTGATCGCTTCGCGTCCAGGAACGAGTGAAGTACAAAACTATCAATGCCCCGTACAACAATAGATGCGTTCTCGATTCAGCGAATCGAACGACCAGATTCCGCAACCCAATTGCTATCAGTAAGCAATATCCGGCTGACGGTAGATATAAAGTTCGCTCCGCCAACACGAAGCCGACGTTGAAAAAAACGTTGCTAGCCGGTAAAAATGGAATGGTCAACAAGGACAATCCCATTCCGACGTACCTGCAAAATTTAAATAAAAAACATTTCGTTACCCCGACGAGTAAAAAAATTCCTTGCGCGACTTCGCCAACCAATTATCAATAAACAATTGTTATCAGCAAACGATTGTTATCGATAAACGATTCTGATCAGGAAACAATTGTTATCGGTAAACAATATCCGGCCGGACGGTGAATACGAAGTTATTTCCGCTAGCACGAAACCAACGTTGAAGAAACCGTTGCTGGCCGGTAAAAAAAAAATAAAAAAATAAAAAATGTTATCTCGTCGATTACAAAAATTCCTTACGAGACTTTGCATCGTAAGGCACCGTCAAACTTTTACCTTGTGCTCTCGCCTTTGCTTCGAGTAAATACATGGTGGATCAGCATCCCAAGGACGATCCATAATCCGATTACCGCAACAATCCTTTTATCGTGATCACTTATCAGCGGTACGCAACCCATGGACCAGTCGAAGCACAGCCATTCCGGACAAATCAGCAACCACGCGTTCAAGCAATAAATGTAATTGTAATTTAAAACACGGTAGAAAAAATTGTCGACGAACGACGCTGGGTTGTCGACCGGTTGGAAAGTCGGCGTAGAAAATCCCATTATACTGAATCTCAGTAGTACGAGCAACGCGCCGGTAACGGTCAACGCTACAAGGCGTATTAAAAAACTGGATCTATCGGTCCACAAATTTTTCACGTCCCTCCGGGAAAATCGCAGTAACAGAAGTTCGACGATTGTCATCGGTTGAAATTTGTTGACTATCATGATGTCGTACATGAAACAGATTCCCTGAAATTTATTTAACATTAATAAAAAAGGAAAAACAATGAAGTTTTATATATTACGATGTTGTTATGTTTACACATGCTATATCTTGGTTGTTATCTGTATTGTTATCTGAACTATAAAAATGGTAAATGTAAAAGGGTTTGTCCCGACAATAAAATTAATTAATCAATTAACTATGAATAAAGTTCATTTTTAGTTTATATGGCAATAAAAAATGCGTAACAGTACTCACGATGGAGGTGATGCCGATTTCTTTGCAGAGCATTGCCGCAGCTGTGCAAACGATGCAAACGATCATCGAAAAAATCTTGAAAAATGTTCCTTTGCCGAATACACAATGGCTGTACGATACGAGCGATAGCCAGACGAATAGGGCGCACAACACGTCGGCCCTGCCCACGATGCCTGACACCTGAGGACAAATGTTGTTATAAATAAAAGTGGCGATTTTTCGTGCCTTTTATATACTATTTTTTTTTAGTAGTGCAGAATTTCTTTTTCTGTGCTGTATGAAAATAATTTAAAATTCGGTTAAAAATATTTCGAACCAAATTATGTCGAATGGCTGTTTCTATGGTTCTTTGTTATGTTCGTACTTTAACGTTTTCATAGGCTCCGGTTCACATTTTTTTTTTTTTTCATCACAATAATGAATTTTTCATGATCGACTCACAGCTTCAGCGTGACACGGATGAACGGTGAACAACAGAGCGCCATAAAAGGCTTCAGGTTTACCGTCCAGCAGAATGTTGAACGCGTACAGCGTCAATAAACAAACTATCGTGTGCAATCCTATATTGAACATATGAAAATCCATCGCCTCCAGGTATCCTCTGAGCCAGTAATGAAACCTGTAACACAATATACGGGTTGTAAAAAATGATCTAGTTTTGTTTTTTATTAACTTGAGAAATTTAAAGGAATTATTTTAAAAGAAAAATTTAAAAAACGTTATGAATCAAATGATATAGAATGGCAGTTTTTGTTTTTTTTTCCTTCGTTCACAGTTTACGTTTTCCTCGTTCACGATTTCATCGTCTCCTGTTCACCATAACACAATATGTGTGTTCTCAAAAAGTATTGAATAGTATTTTTTATTATCTTTTTAATTTAAAAAAATGTACTTTCTTTAATTCCCACAATATTTACCTGAACGTTAAAATAGTGAGTGGCCTGTAAGATCGATGACTCTGCTTGTGCGACAGCTTCGTTCCCCAAAAGTCGTTGAAAAACAAATTTATCAAAGTACCATCTTTGACATCGGGATTGTTTACCACAGCCACGGAATCGTCAAAGACGAATTGACCGTCGTACGAGTTCGAGAAGCACAGAGACGCCAGGCCGATTATCAATACAGCGAGCGGCAGAGGGACCCCTAAAAAATTAATAATAATAATAAATGATAAGTAGTAATAATAAAGGAAAATTTATTTCCAGCGCTATTAATTTTTACAGCCATTATTTTATATTAATTCCATACCCAAAAATGACTATATAAATAGAGAGTCACAGACCAGAGTCCGTCGCTCCGATAAATAATAATTTTATAATAATTGAACGATAATTTCGTCGATTTTTACCTGGCAATTGTGATCCAATTGTCGAAGCCATCCCGATCTAAATTATATTCGTCCCTGCGTGTGCAATTTTTTGGAGCAGACGTAGCGAAAAAAAAAACTATAAAGACCGGTACATGTGAGCCGTCGATTACGCAGTCGGTCGATAAACAAACAAATAACATACGGGTGGGAAGATTTGTCAGCTACATGGTCCAGCGAAGATTCACGCTCGAGGTTCGAGCAACTACTGGAGATACGTGGAGGGGCAGACTCATCGGCATCGAATCCTCGGTAATTTATCCTGGAACAGCTGCGACGTTGAACTCGGCGGTACTGGGCCAGTATCCGGGGGAAGCTCACGTGATCACTGAAAGCCCTTTGAAACTCTTCTAACCGTGGATCTGCTGCCGGATGCGAAATATTTTAAGGAATTATTCGAAAAAAAAAATCATCAGAAATCCGGAATTAAAAAATAGTCGCAAAAGAGCATTTACTTCCATTAACAATCCGACTAATCAAGCTAAATTTTATTCATCCTTGTTCTTGCAATTGTTTTGGAGTCAAAGGCGAAATATTTTATAGAACAGTTCGAAAAATATTATTTAAAAAACAAGACCACATCCGGTATTGACAAATAGCCGCAAAAGAGCATTAACTTACATTAAAAATGCGACTCGCCTAGCAAAATTGTATTCGGCCTTGTGCGTGCAATGGTTTGGAGAAATCGCACCGAAAAAATTATACCAAAACCTCTTCGAAAATCCCGGAACCATCAATCAGCTGCCGAATGCGAAATATTTTAGAGAATAGTTCGAAAAGAAACAACAATTAATGACGAGAACAAGGCTACATCCGGTATTAACAAATAGTCGCAAACGAGCATTTATTTCTTTTAAAAATGCGACTCATCATTCACCACACTTCATAAGAACATACAGTTATTCAACGAATACAAGGCACCGTCGCAGTGTATCACCGTATGTTCGATTATAATTTTATTTACGTATAGGTAAGATTCTGAGAAAACCATCGGCCGAATTGCGCCAACGATCGAGGTTGGAGAGATCTCGAAGTTTTTTTCACTCTATAAAGTACAATTAACATTGGACGACGTTCGTCCCGTCCCTTTTTTGGCGCCTTCTCGTGCTGTGTATAAAACGGAAGTATCAATCTATTCGTCGTCATTTAAAAATTACGCGTAGTAGGAGGGTGGTACGGTGAGATCCTGGAGAACTCCTAGTTGTTCCTCGGTGAAGCGCAAAGCGTGACCTGCCCACCCGTCGTAATGCGTCCGCTTGAAGTCGCTGAGGGTCTTCCGTATCGTCGACTAAAATAAATAAAAATGTTATTCCTTTTTATTGATTCCTCAACATCGAGTCGGTGATTCGTATTCAAGGCGTACCGGAATGGGCTGGGGATCGTTGAGATGCAGGCCCAGATGTTCGAACACCGAAGGCACGTACTTGGGCACGTCGTACGGATGGGCGCGAATAAACGCGCACAGGCCAAGCACTCCCGCGTGTCGCAGTCGAAGATCGTCGCGCTTCTTTATCCGTCTCTTCGACTTGGATTTAAATTCGTCCTGTTGGCACAAAGAAAAAAATCAAATTAAAAATATAGAAATTGATAAATCTAGAAGTTGATAAATCTAGAAATTGAGAAATATAGAAATTGAGACATCTAGGAGTTGGGAAATTTAGAAATTGAGAAATTTAGAAATAGAGATATTTAGAAATCGAGGAATTTATAAATTTGATAATGGAAAAATCTGGAAATTTAACCCTGCGCGTGTACACTGGGTCTTTGAAGAAACAGTCAAAATTTTAAACTCTCCGTTTTTTCCCGCTTTTTCGGCTATTCTTCAATGTTTATTAACAACAGTTTGAAACTGTTGACGTCGGCAACTTCTGGGCCATGTAGTAACTTAAGAAATGTCCCAGAATTTTTTTCAGATTTTTTGAAAGCCTAGAAAACTTTGAAAACCCAACTGTTCCCTAAAAGGCCCAGCGTCCACACCGTGTCTCTGAAAATATAGCGTACACACGCAAAGTTAAAAACCGAGAAATTGAAAAATCTGGATATTTTAAAATCTACAAATTAAGAAATCTAGATATGTATGCAATAATCGATCTAATTGATAATCCCAAATTGTTCGTCGATACTCACTAATAAAGTTTCTTGTTCGGGTATAAAAGTGCAGTGCAGCAAGCCACCGAGTACTTGTCCGGCTTTCTCGCGGACCTCGAGTCGTTCGTCCTCGAGCAGCTGGAGAACGATTTCCTGTACGGAATTAACGAATTCCTCGTTGCTCAGCACGACGCCCATATTGTAGAACACGTGAACCTCCAGGAAGGTCAAAACGGCCGCTCGAGCGGACCACGAGGTGCTCCGACTCATGTTCTTCACAGCATTCAACCCAATGCGCATATCGCGAGGAAGCGTGAGTGTCTGAGCGAGAACAGCGAGTGCGCAGGAGCAATTTTTGCTGAGTTCCTCGTCGGTATCGCAGGTCTCCATGAGGCAAGCGATCGGAAAGAGTTCGTAGAAATCCGGCAGAGTTCCATCGAGAAGCCGATAAGCGCTCGCGACGAGCCACTTGCAGATAATCTTAAAAAGTCTGATGGTCTGCTCGTTGTTGGTCGAGTCGATCGCGACCGACGACGTCGAAGCCTCCGGACGGACATCGTCGACTCGAGACTGGGGATCCTCGGCGAGTTGTCTCAGAGTCGGCATGACCTTCCTCAGAAGATCCTGAGCGCGTGGCGACAATCGATCGTGCGCCGATCCGGGAAAGCTGAGATGTCCGGCGTAGACGGTGGAGAGGAGCGAGCCGAGCCTTCCGCGTACATTTTGGAATGGATTAGTGAGCAATCTTTCCTCGACCCGACTGAGCAGTCGCTCCATCAGCTCCGCGACGCGCCACGACTGAAGGCCTAGGGCGGTCTGCAGAATGTACAACCGTCCGCACTCGACGAACGAGGTCGTCGAGTCGCCGAGCGGAGGTTCCTCCATGAGGCACTCGAGCAGCCAGTGTTGCCTGTTCGGATCGCGTCGTTCCTGCGCCAAGCAGAAGCAGGTTCCCCAGTCGTGGACGGTCTCGACGGTGAGGTTGTTCAGTGCGATTCTTATGATCGGCGTGAGTTCCTCCCACATCTGGGCGGTCATGCGGAAGGGCCAGTGCTTGCTGCCTCTTATGAGACCGGCGGTTATCTCGGCGGCGCAGCGCTGACTGCTCTCCTGGCTCTCGGCGACGAGACGCTTCAGATGCGGCAGGAAGTGCTTGAGATGAACGCTTCCGTGATTTCGGAAGAGTCCCTTGAAGAGCTGCGAGCGGAAAGAGTCGAACTTGTCCTTTCCCTTTCGCTCCTCGAGACTGTTGTATCTTATGAGTTTCTCGACGTTGTTCGGATCGGAGAAGAACTTGTCGATCTCTTTCTCGTGATCGGTGAGCACTCGAGTGCTCGGGTCGAGGCTCGGTTGCTGGGAGGACGGCGCGTAAACCTCGAACTTCTTTGGCCAGGTGTAGTAACCCACGTAGGGCTGGTGCACGAATCTGCTCTCGTTCCATTGCTCCTCGGTCAGGGGCCGCGTCTCGTGGTTGTACTGGAGCCAGGCGTTGTCCGAACGCACGCCCGGATACCACTCGTCCGACCGATCGACACGGGGATGGCCTTTCGCTCGAAGCTCGGACAGATCCACTTCGATCTGAAAACGATACATTTTTATTTCATTTCTTGTAACCAAAAAAGAAACGTTAATTACCATCAGAGCTGGGCAGTCCTTCAAGTACACAAGTACTTTTTAGTGATTCGAGCACTTTTTAGTCCTTCAAGTAGTTTTCAGTGACTCAAGCACTTTTTAGTAATTCAAGTACTTTTTAGTGCTTCAAGTACTCTTTGGTACTCCAAGTACTTTTTTAGTATTTATTAAAATACTTTTCAATACTTCAAGTACCGAGTTACAAGTACTTTTTGAGTACACGCTTGCATTACGGATACTTGATGAGTGGCATGAAATCCGGTTTCTATTAATATACGATTATCTGTTAAAACTGTTCAATAAGTATCATTTTAACAAGATTCTCACGATGTACTACACAATCGAACAGAAATTACAATATTACGCTGCATTTTTTTGTCCGGCTATGAGTCATGATTTCAGAATTGCGTGTTCATTTAAATCAATCTTTTTCGAGCCTACTTGTAGAAGATACTCGAGTAATACTTCGAGTACGAAAAGGCCTTGACACTTTGTACTTGAAATATCTTTTGATACTTTGCCCAGCTCCGATTATTATAAATCAATTGATCAATTAATTTAGAGAAAAAATAAATAAATAATATAAATCGATCAACGCGATAAAAAAACAAAATTTAGGGTGTACCTTCGGATGCTTCCTCTTCTGCTGAGTCAGCATGCAAACGACGGTCTTCGTCGCGATTTTGCGTTCCTCCAGCGACTCGTGAACGAGCGCATTGAGGAAGTACCGAACGACCTTAACCGGATACGGTCGGTCGGGATGAACGAGGTCCTTGATGAAGTTCATCGCCATCGATCTGTGCCGCCAGTGTGGATTCTCCTCGAGTATCGCCCGCAGCAGGTCGTTGACGAGGCCGTCGTAGAGCCCCGCGTTGGTCTCGCTGAGCTGCTCGATAGCTCGAAGTCCGCGCGCGATCTCCTCGTCCTCGGGCTTCGGCGTCTCCGGCCGCGGCGAGTAATTCCACAGCGCCGAAGCGCTCCGCACGCACCGATCCGGCACCTCCAGATTTATCCCGATCATCGGAAAGTGTCTTTTGACCGTGTCGACGAGGCTCTCCTTGAGCCGAATCACAGAGAGCTTCTCCGACGGCTTCGACAGAATAATCGCCGGCCAGAGCGTCCTCAGGAACGACCAGTCGCGCATCGTCATCATCGGATCAGATCGACGACCCAGAAGAAGGTAAAGAAGTCCCTTCTGCGCTTCGTGGTTCTCGTCCGGGTCAAGCGCGAGAATTTCCAGCAGGCGCGGAGCGATTACCGCGTAAGAGTACGGGAAATACGAAAACCCAGCCGTGAGGATGTCCTGGGCCTTCGAGCGTACGTCGGCGTATCTGCTCGTAGCTAATTTAAACAATTCCAGCATCATGAGCTTGTGAGTCTCGGTGAGTCTGTGAAAGCGGGTCTGCGATCTGCGCTCGTGCAGAAGCTCCGCTCGCTGCAGAATGTAAACTCCGCCCAGATGGCATTTCCTCTTCACGAGCTTGTCCTTGAGAACGGCCTTCGTCATTTTGAAGTTCCTGCAGCGAGCCTCGAAGTGGTCGTAGAGCCAGACCTTTCCCAGGAGCAAACTGCTCCATATTCGCACCAGAGCGAAGAGGCTCTTCGTGTCGTCCTCGGAATTGCTCAGCATCACCTGCTGGAGGTCGCGCATCGTTCTCGACAAGTACCAACGCACGTTGCTTCCGTCCGGCATGCGGATTTCTCCTTTGATTCCCACGGTCGGCAGGAAGGACGTCCAGGCCGAGGCCGGGTCGTCCGGATCGTCGTTGGAGTCCTCGGAGACGGGGAAAAAATGTTCTCCACCCTCGAGGATGCTGCTGACTATGTTGAGGCTAGTCAGGAGTTCCTCGCGGCTGAGCGCGAGCTTTTTGGCGCTGTGCAGCTCGATCTTCGTCACCTCAGGCGGGGCGTACCTGGCGAAGAGCCGGCGCAACGTGGCGATCTCCTCCTCGCCCGGGACGTACCAGTCGATCCTGAAGTCCGAAATATCGGCGCCCTGGCCCCACTCCTTGAAGTACGGGTGCTCGGGGTCGTTGTAGTCGCGGCCGTTGGTGCGAAAGCTCGTCGAGGAGACGTTCGAGAGAGACTGGAAAATCGACTTGAGCATCCGGCTCGCAATCTGACTTCCCTCGCGGGATTTCAGGTGGAGAATCTTGTCGAGTACGTCGGTGAGGGTCTCGACGTAGGGCAGAAGGTTGTTGCCGGGGGTGTCGACGACGGTCGAGAGGAGAAGCATCGCGTAGAGGAGCCGATTGTCGAGGTTCTCCTCCTTGAGAACCTCGTCGCCCTCGCCGACGAGCTCGAGGATCGTCTCCGAGAGTCCCGGCACGAGAGCTCGGAGAGTCTCTCGGCCGTTGACCCTGGCGAATATCCGACAGACGACGGCCGCGAGCTGACCCGAGACGGTCGTCTCGAGGACGCGCTCGGTCACGAAGTTTCGCAGCTCGCGCAGGGCGGACTGGAATATCGACTCGCTCGTCTGGAGAAGAACGGCGGAGCAAACGCTCCCCACGGCCGTTTCGGCCATGGACTCGAGCTTGCTCTTTCCGCCGCCCGCGGCGCGATTCTCGTGGGTCAGAAACTCCAGGGTGCTCGACTCTATGAGGGAGAATATCTTGTCGAAGAACTCGAGAACGAAGTCCTCGAAGCGGCAGGTCGACTCGCTGACGAGTCGCTCGTCCTCGTCCATCGGCGCGGTGCAGCGCGACGTGTCGACTATCGGGACGAGGACCGCGTAGATGGAGATGAGACGGAAAGTGACGAAGCACTTTCTCGCGTCGTTGGCGTCGATGCCGGGGAGAAATGAGAAGAGAAGGGGCAGGACGTGAGACGGACCTTCGGCGTAGGCGTAGTCTCTGTTGACGTTCCTCAGGCCTTGGACCATCGGCCTCGCGACCGAGGCCATGCCGAGCATCGCGGCTGTGAGCTTGTGAGGCTCGGTGAGCGAGTCGAGCGTGCTGTACATTCGCTCGAGGACGTCCGGAACCACGAGGCTCGGTCTTATCGTCGCGAGATGCTGAAGAGCGTTGCAAGCCTCGGTGACGCCGAGCCTGCTGAACATCGCGGTCATCGCGACGGGCATCATCGATCTTACCAGGGCGTCGATGTCCGCGTCGGTGAGCTTGTGCGTCTCTGGCGTGGGCACTTCCCAGGTTCGCTTGCCGTAGCGCTCGACGTGCAGACGAAGGATGAAGAAGTACGAGAGCTTGTTGAGCACCTCCTTTAGCTTCAAGACCCAAGGACCGAAATTCGCCTGGTGCAGATACGTTTCGATCGTCTTCAGAAATTTGTCCACGTACATCTGGCTCGAGGAACCGTTGCCCAGGATCGATATTATCCAGATCGCTATGTGGTGGGTCTCGATCTTGTGCGGCTTGCCGCCTTGGATCTGCTTGTAGTAGACCGGCAGGTTGAGGCACCTGACGAATCTCGTGAACATCAACGGTATGTGCGGCTCCCAGTCTATGTAGCCTATGTTGTGGCAAGCGAGTCTCGCCATCAGCGACATCATGTTGTGCTCCCAGACGGGCGCGTTGTGGCAAACCTCCCACAGCTTCATCAACTCGTCGAACCAGAGCTTGTAACCCAGGTGGTGGTCCTTTGGGTAGAGCTGCAGCGGCAAGAACCACTCCAACATCTCTACCGTCTTCGCCATCGTGCTCGGGTCGAGCGGACAGAGCTTCGGTCGCAGCTCGTCCAGTATCTCCTGAGTCGCTGTTACCTGGTGAAAATACGGGTGTTTGTGTTATTTTATTTTCCTTTTTTCAAAAACATTAATACGTATGTTGGTTTTTTTCGAAACTATTAATACGTATGTTGGTGTTTTTTTTTTAAACCGTTAACACTTATGTTGGTGTATTTTTTTTTCGAAACCGTTAATACTTATGTTGATGGGGGTTTTTTTTTTCCGATGCTATACTGTTTATTTTAGTTATCTTTATTACGGTCTTCATCATCTCGATAGTCGTGGCTCGAAATCGCTTTTTTTTTATCGAACGGTGCGAGCTGCTTTTGTGCAGTTACTCACCGGAAAATAAATCGATGCTTGAATGACCATGGTGCGAAATGTGGATGCGAGAGACGCGAAAAAACGGTATATTGCGTGCGCGGACTGGCCGATGTCGATGACCCTTTTGACTAGGTCGTACAGAGGCTTCCAAGGTAGTTCCATTTCTTCCGGGGCGATCAATTCTGGTTTCCTGAAGAAAAAAAAAGAGAAGTTTTCATTATAATCTTCATGCTTCATTGCCTGCTCCGTAGAATTAAATTGAAATAATATCTCTTGTAATGAATAGTAATACATACTCGAAGATAAAGAAGTGGAATTCTTTATTTTCTTATTTAACTCGCTACGGACTGTGAAATTTGCAAACCAGAAATTTTATCGGATATCACTTCTTATCGGAAACACATGACTTCCGATTGAAAAATTTGATTTTCAAACCTGAAGTGACGTATTTCCGGTATGACGTCACTTCCTGTCTAAGACTAAGATTTTCTACCGGAAATTCTGTACTTCTAGCACTATAAAAATAATACCAAGCGATATAAATCCCATAAGGGGACTTCAAATAATCAGGGAAAGAATCGCCTTGTTGAATCCCCTGAATTCATGAAAATATGGAAAAAAAAACAAATTTTCCAAAATATATGTAAGATCGTTCAGTTGTTTCATCAGTTACTAACAAAAACAAGTAAGTAATGGTAGAATTAAGGAGATCAATTGCGAACGACCGAATTGACGGCTTATGCAATCAATAAATAAATATCAGATAAGTAAACATCAAATATCCACAATGAACCATCAAAACCAATAAACTTAATATTTTATTTTATTTGCAAAGGGGTTTTCCTGTCGAAGTAAATTAACACAATATAATAAAAACAAATAAAGAAATAATCAAATGTAGAAACTTCATTTTCTAGACCAACATTTTTTCTTACCCAAGATAATAAATTAGAATTAAAATATACGTACGCCAACAGCTTGTTCAACGTAGCGCCGAAGAGATTGATGAAGTATGGCTCGAGGTTCGGAATAGTCACCAGTTCGTACATAAGTTTGATGAAAACAATGTGATCGTCCTTGCTGAACTTGAGGCTGTAGACCTTGATGAATCTGCGCGTCAAAAAAGTACACAAAAATTAATCCAACAGCACAATAAAAAAAAATAAAAAATCACCGATTCGATCGGAGCCAAAAAGCCGACCTGCGGAGCTTCAAGGTCCAAAGGGCGCAGCCCGGCTGAAGTTGACGGAGCATAACTGCCCGACCGAGTTGACCCTTGATTTCGGCCAACAGAATTCTAGCCTCGTCGTCCAAATCCTCCGCGTACGGCAGTAATTTTTCGTAACCGACGCTTTTCTGATAATGCGAATTGAGGCTTTCCGTCGACGACTCCATCGTAACGTCGTCGTCGACATCGTTGCTGACGATCTCGTCCATAATTCCCGAGTCTCTTATCGACACCTGATAGTCCATCGTCGAAGAACTTTATGAGGTTAGGTCAAAAGTGCTTCAGCGAATTTTCGTTCGTACTCACGACAATGAATGCGTCTCCGGTGCGAGCACACCTCGTTGCGCGGGCCTCGATTTTGCTGCTGTCACTTCATTTTTCATCGAGTCATGTTATTGCACCCGCGTAGCCATGTTTAATATTTTATACGTTGGTGCAGTTCCGAAGTAACAAAAGCTTTCGTCACCGCTCTCGGCGGCCTGGCACATGCACTCCCACCTTGTCCCCACCCCCGACAGCGCGCGCCACTGTCGTCACGGCTAATCTGACATGTCACTACCTGCCGTAGTCAGCTGATCGCGGAACTACTTTTTTTTTTTCTTTTTTTAGCCACCTAGCGTAGGCATTTGGTCCGGAATAGCAGGGCGATTGTAAGCTGTTTTTTTAAGGGGAAGTGAAAGTCACGTGACGGGCCGAGAGTGTGAGAGAGATGGATGCAATTTTCTAATTAACTTTATTCAATGGTGTCAATTTTTTTGGCAAGAAAATGAATTCGGGCCGGATGCGAAATTACCGTGTGCATCCGCTCGGATTTGCTTTTTCCTTAAAAAAAAATTAGCACCTTTGAGAAAAGTTCATTACAGTTTTCATTACCGGCGATATTTCACTTCCCCTTAAGGCGGGTAATAGAAGGACAAGGTCGAGCTTTTACACATACTTCGCTGGTGAAAATGTTTCTCTGAATATGGCTCAAAAATTATCTGAAAGTTTCACAGAACAATTTTTTTTTGTTCAACTGACTAGAGTAAGGATTTGATAAAAAAAAAACAGGTCGTTTTTAAGCATTTTCTTTTAAGGCGGGTATTAGAGGGACAAGGTCGGGCTTTTACGCATACTTCGCTGGTGAAAATGTTCCTCTGAATATGTCTGAAAATTTATCTGGAACTCGCGGAACTATTTTTTTTTACGTTAAATTGAATGTACAATTGTGATGAAAGATGAATATATTTTTTTATCGAAATTAAAGTAAATGATAAAAATTACAGTACTTTTATAGTAAAATTAAAGGAAATTATTACATAAACATAACGTATTTACAATGTTTTGAATTCACTGAACATTAATTTTTCATCACAATTGTACATGAAAGTTATTATACCAGTTTTTGCATAAAAACTTCCAGTCCCGTACATCAAATTTCGTACGATTTTTTTTTTTTTTTTACAGTGTACCTGTAAAATTATATTTGCTGACCTCGCGTACAACACAGCTTATCCTAAAGAAATACCCAACGAATGTTTTGTACTCTTCGAATCGCACATTTTAGGACTCCGCATTTATTATTGAATGAGACGCTCGTCCCTCACTAGTCTATAAGCTTAAACAATAAACCGATAAAACAGACCCTTGCTGATCCCTCTAACAGTTATCTTCTTTAGAATTTATAGAAAAAGGGAGTCCTTCTGAGAATCTATTTTAAACAAAAAGAACCGTTCGTCTGTTTTATTTTAAATAGTCGTCCGAACGTTCCGGCGGAAAAAAATCGTCGTATTGCACTTAAGGTTTATTGCCCAAAACGAACGGTCTACAGCCCGAAGCCTCGAAATCATAAACGCGACCCTAAACAACCCACCAATCACGCCACACTCCACTATCTTAACTCTTAAGAATAAAGAATATTTGTAAAGGAACAGACAACAAGTTTCCTAATTTTAGTCTCCACCGAAATCTTTGAAGTAGCACGCATCGCTTCAACGATTCCGAATGTTCCGTAGAACTTGGATACATTGTGGAGCTTGTTTAAAATTGTGTTGTCAAGTTGTTCGAAATAAAGGCCAGTGAGAAGGCATGCGATAAATAAATGCAGCATGAACCGATATTCGATGTATCGCTAAAATTATTCGATGCTCATTGTAATCAGCTGATCCCCGAACTATTTCTTTTAACGTAATTCGATATGTCTTATCCTATTTTTCGTTAACTTCCAAATGTATACAATATGATTCTCGAATAAAGTAGGAGGGAATGAGATAAATGAACTATTTTTGAACTATTTTTTTGTTTACACGTATATAACATTCCCGAGTAAAGTGGGAAGGAATGACATAAATAAATGAGGCTTGAACCGAGGTTTGTGCATCGTTAAAATTATGCACTGCTCGTTGCAATCAGCTGATCGCCGAACTATCTTTTTTAATGCTATTCGATGTTTCTTATCCGATTTTTTAAATACGTAAAACGACTACAATTTTCCCAAAGTAAAGAGGCAGGAAATGAGATAAATAAATAAAGTTTGAATTGAGATTCGTTGTATCGTTAAAATTATTCTTGACCTTTACATCTTAATTATTGTACAATGGACAGGGAAATTGTGACTGTCTCGCGAGACCATAATATCTACTGGATTCTCATCAACGTCGTGGTGCAATGTGCAGACTCGGGCAATCGGTTGTCTCAAGTATTCGTACCGGCGTCGCGAAACTCCGGCCTCCGTTCCGTGACGTCGGTACAATTGGTCGAAGTCTCGGAAAATTGGGCCTGCCTAAAGGTCGACTGCGCCACTTCCGGTGCGCTCCGAGTGCGCTCGGTACGAAAGTCGACCGACGTGCTTTCCGGTGTCTCCCGACTATCGGCGATCGTTAACCTGCCTCGATGCTTGGCTCTTATCGCCGACACGATTTTCCCATCGCTCGATTTATCGACTGTCGGGGAACTTAAGGGACTCGTTGATTTGCTCACTGACAGGCTTCCGTCCACGCTCGAACTGCACGACCTTTAATATAAATAAAGTCTTGTTTTTTAATAGAAAAAAGGTTTCCTCTTAAACCAAAAAAGGTTTCTTTTAAATCGAAAAAAGGTTTTCTTAAATCGAGAAGAAAGATCTTTTTTTATCGGAAAGAACTTTCTTTTCATCGATTTTTTTTTATCGACAAGAATCCTCAAAAAAATTATCGCTCGCGAAGAGGAAGAAACGGCAGCGCTCACAGTCTCCCGGAGACTCTCGTAGCTTCCTCGCTGCGTCTTCGTCGACTGCACTCTGACAACTTTTCTATAGTTCTCGCGTCGACGTTTATGGTCTTAGTCTTCTGCGCCGCGCTCCTCAGCTTCTCGATATTCTGCATGAGCTGTTGAACGTGCAATTTCAATGTCGCGTTCTCGTACACCAATTTGCTGTTCCTCCGAACGACCTGCAAAATCATTACCGACCGTCGGTAACTTCGGACGCCTTTTTATCCCAGGCTTTTTTCCCTTTAAACCTCGGTGAGGGCCTTTTTTAGTAACCCGATTTTCAGATTCGTTTAATTACCTGCAAGAACTTTGCCTTGCTGATTGGCAAAGGTTCCTGAAATTTTTCCGACACGATGATATTCAATTCTTCCCTTGCCTCGTCGAGTTTCTCCATCATCTCGGCCATAACCTGCAGATGCTCTCGAAGCAAACGGTCGAGCTTCTGCCTGAGGGAATCTCTTGCGTCTTTCATTCTCAAAAATTTGATGCAAAGATTGTAAGTAGTTTCGTTCCTCTCCGCTACATCGTCCCTCAATCGTTTGTTCTCGTCTTCCAAGCTCTCGCGAATCTTTTCAGACTCCCTGCGCAGCTGCTCCTGCGCATGCGCCGTACCGCCGACGCACTTTGCTCTATGATTTTGCATCTCCTCGCAGAAGTGCTCCTTCTCCTTCTCATAGAAGAACCTTTCATCGTCCAGCTGTTCTAGAATAAAAACTCGGGTTAATTTAATAATCGCTATCGGATTCCGTTTTTGTGGATTCGCCAAAAACTTACGCTTTAAGTTTCTGTTGCAACGCTGCTGCCTCTTCAGTTCAGAGGCGAGCCTCTCGTTGTCCCGCCGAATATTGTCGATCTGCAGATCCTTAGCGCTAATCGTTGCTTTCAGATCGGCGATCGTTTCACTCAACTCCGCTACCTTGCGGATTAATTTTTTTGTAAATCGATATTTAGATTCGGTAATTTTATTAAAATAAAAAAATTGCAGATACTTCAAAGCACCTGTTGAGGTAATGCGAATTACCGCGATCGGTAACAAAAACTGGCAAATAGGCGGACGTAGGATAACATTTTTTGACGATTAAAAATTAACAAATCATTCGTTGAATCCAGCATGAAAACATTATCCTTCGCGCTAATCGTTACTCCGCTACCTTATTCTATAAACTGATTTTTAGATTCGGTATAAAGTTTATTAAAAAAAAAAAATTATAGACACGTCGAAGCACCTGTTGAGGTAACGTGAGTTACCACGGTCGGTAACAAAAACTGGCAAGTAGGGAAACGTGCCATAAAAAAATTTAGAGATTAAAATTTAACAAATTATTCGTTGAATCCACTAAAGAAATATTATCCTCGATACCTGCCGATGAAGAACGTTCACTTCGTCCAAAATATGGCATGCCGAAGAAGCTCGGAAGTTGTCGCAGGTACTCTCGGGACAATCGCCGTTCGGGTCGCTGATCTGCATATCATTTTTCTGACCTCCTGCGACCGACCCCCAAATCGTTTTTTCCTCTGAGTTTCTCGAAGAGTCAGAAAATTTCCTAGGGCTTTTTTTTTTAAATAAAGCATTAAATTCAATTAGCCTAAATTGTATTCGCAATGCATTCGTAATTAAAACAGTCACGTGATTCGTGACTTTCATAACTCACCCCAATTTTGAATCGAAATTCAGGTACATAAATGATTCCCAAATGTTTGGGCGCTAATAAATCTCCACGCTAAACGGTTTTAGGCTCGAGGGACAAACCTCTCGCAGAACTATCCGAGCGTCAGTTATCGAACGTATGATTACAAAACTTTGTTGTTAAAAAAACGTGAGCATATTAAAAACTAGACAGTTACTGAGGCTGAGGGGAGGCCGAGAGCACGCAATTTTATGTCAGATGTCACACTGTCAGAAATAATCATTTCTTACCATCGGACAAAAGAACAAAGTCTTACAAATTTGACCCTTAACCGTTAAATCGTTAAGATTCATTGATTTCGTCCGGTGCAAAAATAGGAGTTTTACGCACGTGAAGCGTGCGTAAAACTCCTCGATACTCGAGCGAAAAAAATTTTGTCAACTCGTGTGATTGCAACACTCGTCTTCGGCTCGTGCTGCAAACTCGCACCCGTCCGATTTTTTTTATTCTCACTAATATCGTAATGTACTATTTTGTAACACATGCACAAAAAGTCCCACTTTTCGTGCATGTAACGTGTGGCGGAAGTGGAGCTTCTTAGTAAGGGTTGCAAGAAAAATACTACCGCACATGCGCAGATCACGTTATTCACTTTCTCGCACGCTTTTTAAATACTCTAGTAATTCCGTATGCTTTCGCCACGCTACAGGCATAAACAGTACTTTTCGTGCATTGGTTAAAAAATGAGTACATTACAATACTAGTACGAAAAAACTTTTTCTGACGAGTGTTGCAATAACACGATTTAAGAAAAAGTTTTTTGCACGAGTATCGCACAAAAATGTTTATTTCATAAGGTGTGAAAATAAAGTAGTACGCGATACTTGTACGAAAAAGCGAGTTTTACAACCTTCGTCGAATGACCATACTAACAATTAATTACATAGTGATAATTTTCGACAACCATCAATTTTTTCCTACCTTCACCAATAAAACTTTACAGCCTCACGCGACGGGACGGAAGGCTTAACAATTTCTTTAAAACGAAGCTTAGTTTGTGTGAAATGTTTTATTGTATCGTATATGTACAAAAAGGTGTACGGACTACTGTCAATCGCTCGGGTATGAGCCGCCAATGTAATTGAGACTTGACGCCCTACCGCCTGAAGGACAATGTAAAAATTGTCACACATGTGTTGTACACCCGTGACCCCTCGTCTGTTGTCGTTCATCGGAGTGGAATGAATGTCGATAAATGACATATGTGTGTATGCTTGTTATTTCTTTTCTTTCTTTTTCCTCATAATTTCATGGTACAACCTCGCTTGACCTCGATCAAAAAATATTTTTCAAAAATTACTCGCGAACGCTCATCGATGCTGGGTCTCCGCACGCTACTTGGATCGACACCGCGGTACGCACGATCAGAGATAAAGAAACACGAAAATTGAATCACCCTTTCGCCAATAAATTTTCTCGAGCAATCGACCATTGTTATTACATGACTATATCTTATTATATACTCGCGTCACAAATTCTCTCGACAAGTTGACGAAAAAAGAGGGGGCTCAGATGCGTGGATAACCCATCGATCGTTTTTCAAGCCGCGTTTATTCGCGAGTACGAAAACTGGACCTTATTGTTACACTCGATCCAAAGCGACTCCCAGACTTTGTGAAAAAAATAAAGAATCAAGAGCGAACAGAAAAAGAAAGGTAAAATCTATGTCACAAAAGTATTCTCGTAGCTTTCGTTTACTTTTTTTTTTTTTTTTAGTTACAGCCTTGAGATCGAGTACGGCGACGAGTGGAAGACAAGTGTCAAATAATAGTTCGTCGAGACTGGAGGTAAAAAAAATTCACGCGACTGGACGAGTCGCAGAAAAAAAAAGTGAAGAAATTGTACAAATTTTCTCACGCGAGAATAAAACGTTAAAAGTATATGTATGTTGTTTTTTTCCTCACGAATACGCCGAGTCGCTTTTGTTACATACTCGTTATATTCACACTCGAGTGGCCCAGTTTCGATCTCGAAACCGCGGTATGCAAAAAAAAAATGCCTTTTTCCTTTTTTTTTGCGGTCGTCTGAATAATCGGATGAAAACACGATTTCTGATTCGGCAGAAACGCGGAGATGATAGTTGATGGACTTATGCTTAGTAGCCTAGCCTAGAGTTGGTTGAGTTTTTTTTCTCTCTTTTCTTTTAATGAGGTCTGTTTAAGAACTCGCGGAGTTTATTTTTTCTTGTTCTTGTTAGCCTGATTTTTGTTTTTGGCTGCGGCCGCCAGTTTGGCGTTCTTCTTCTTGGGTTCGTCGTCCTCGTCGTCCTCGTCCTCGGGATCCTGCACGTCGCAAATAATTATAGATAAGAAAAAGAGGCTTCGAGCAGTAGCGAGTCGCCTCGAAATTTATTTTTTTTCCTCCATCGTTTAATTCAACAAACGGGCCAAATCGGCGGATCGATTCGATCGACAAGACAAACCCGTGCCAAGATGGAGCTGAAGGAAGCGTGAAGTGTGCACAATGAAAAAAAGAAAAAAAATATCAAACTTCTCGTTTAGACAAAAATGATTTATTTCGAGGGAAGAAAGATTAACAAATAAAAAAATGCGAACACAAGAGTTTTTTTTTCTAAAACATTTGTTGCATCACGAGCCGTTGAACTTTCCTTATATTCAGATTCATTTTTTTTTTTTTTTAAGAATAAAAGAAATCACCAGTTCTTTCGATATAAAAATTAAGAAACTCGCGTGACTCGGACCGTAGAACTTACGCTATGCTTAATGTCCGTCCTTTCGTTTCGTTTTTTTTCTTTTAACTAACGCATTATTTATCTACTGCTTCGTCCATCTTGGCACGTTTGGTGCCATTTTTTTTACCGTCAGCCGAATTCTTTCGTTTCTTTTGAGGTGCCTGAAATGTTCATTTCTAATTTTTAAACACACCCAAGAAAGACAATCGCCGAGGCAGGCTCACCGCTGTTATGAAACATCGGTGACTCATAAAGAGCAGCCGTGAACCTGCCTGAAATGATTATGCCTCAACTACGTAATTAAATAATGATGATAAAAAATAAATAAAAAAATAAAAAAGTAAACTGAAAACTCGATGTACCTTATAAATAATAAATAATGAAATAAATAAATAATAAAATTGGGTGAGATAAATCCGTACCTTCTCGTCATCTTCCTCATCAATGTTCTCCTCTTCCATTTCATCCTCTAGGTCGTCAAATTCCTCCATGTGCGTTCCTATTGGCGAAACAATTTCGTTCGTATAGTATTTAGCATTTTTTTTGTTTCGATCCATAAAATACTTTACATAAATATGAAATAAAAATATTGTATAATCGTAACACTGTTATGTACGAAACGACCAACAAAAATTCAGTCTAGTGCAAGGCATAAGATTATAAACTAGACGAATCGCATCGTACCCACCGTAAAACGACCCCGCTTCTCCCTCAATATAGTAGTAATTTATAATCATTTTTTTACATTTTTTATTATTTAGTTTTATTTTTTGTTCCTTACCAAGGAGATTGTGTCCTACTATATGAACTGGTCCACTGCCCTTGATGAGAGTGAAGGTGACTGGAGGATCGGGAAAACTGAGATCAAGAATGATTTGGACTGTCCTTCCAACTTCCAGGAGGGCAATGGGACACTTGATAAGACCCTTGAGTCCCATGGCTTCTACCTGGAGGACGTTGAGCTCCCCAGCCTTGGCTTCCGGTCCCAAAAGTGCCTGCAAATTATAACATTTTTATTTTACATATCTTATTTTATAGATTTGTATAGAAAATAACATTATTATAAAAATATATATGTATATATATATATTTTTTCAATATCCGTGTATAAATAACATCTCTTCCCCTAATTGAATCGCATTCACAAAATGGCGCTTGCATTTCGCGTACTTTGGAATAAATAACAATATGAAAATAGATCTATGTTATTATTATTATTTCAATTTACAGGAAGTTTCCAACTTATGAAAATCTGCCTCTAGGTAAATAAATGCGCACTATGTCGTCACGTGGACATGTGTGCAATATAATGGAAAAAAAAAATATATGTATACATATTTTTTTTACAAAAATGTAACGCTCTTAAGTTTAAACTCCTGACGCGCGGCAATCCAAGCCGGACCGTTAAATTTATTCCCTCTGCAAACCGTAATTCCCGAGCATTCATTCTGTGCAAGACATTTCCGTTGGAGAAACCCCCCCCTTTTTCCACACAGAAGACTCGTCAAGGGTTGCACACTCGAGGGGAGGAAACACTAGCGGGGAAAAAACATCGCGCGAAACAAAAAGCGAAATCGGACACGAGCCGTTTCATCGATCTTTTTTTTCGCGTCCTATTATCGCAACAAGCCAGGTCGCTAAATCTCGTGATTTTACGATCGTCGCTGAAGCAGAAAAAAAAATAACAAGAATCGCGAAAAAAAAACATTCGCGCGGTTAGCGCCAGTCGGTAAATTTTCGCGTTTCACGGTTGGCGCGCAAAACTCGAACGTTCCTAGTTGGCGCATCATAGTTGGCAACGGCGAGCGAGCGAGTGAGAGAGAACTATTTCTCGAGGGCGGCCGAGTAACACCGGCACACATTATATTCGGGTTAGGTTAATGGCGAATAAATTCTTTTCCTCACGATTCGCACTCGCCCGGCCTCGCGAGGTTGGTCCGCAAGTCTTTCGTCGAAAGGCGAGAGAAAAAAGAGCCAAAAAAAGAATGGTTCGATAATGAAAAACCGAAACTTAAATAAGGAGTTGGGAAGACGAAAACTGCAAATTCGCGGGACGTCCAGCGAAACGCAAAACTCCCGTCTTTCGCCCCAGCGAGCGGTCGAAACTTAATAAATACGAGGAGGGAAACACACATCAAATGACAAGCTAACAGGCCGAAAAGTTGAACTTAAGGACCTTAAGGTTTTGACGCATCGTCCCTCGAACCTCAAAAAATCGCCTATATATCGCGATATGCCGCACATAACTCCCGAACCTATATATATATATATATGTATATATATATGTAGAGATTAGTCACTAAAAAAAAATTGCAACATACCATTTTGATGATGAGTTTCTGATCAACGCCGAAATGTTGATTGGCACCATCGGCGTCGTCATTCTTGCGTTCGGGATCCCAGACTTCGCTGGCGTTTGGTCCTTCGAGGGTGATTCCTGCACACAAATCCGACACATTCTCGTTAACGTCAAAAATCCTTCGAGACTCGAACGGCGTAAGGTCCGTGAGGGTCCTTTTTTTTCGCAACGTTTTTTTTTACTGTCGAAAGGAAAAATCGCGTAGAGTTGTCGGGGGACAATGGATTCGGTCACAATGGCCGAAAGGCTGCCGGCGTCCCGTCCAATGCGTTACGCACTTTCGATGGCGACCGTGAAGCAAGTAACGAATTGTGCGACGAAATAATTGAATGTCGTTGAGGCCCGTTCGATGACGCGTTATATTTACCGTAAAGATATTCCTCCGCCATGACGATTGTTACGATATCAACGGATTATAACGTTAGAGAAATGAAGGAGCCGATGTAGCGTGTGTGCCGTACGAGAGGTAGCTAAGAGGAGACGCCGCCGCGCGCAATGGTCACCGTGCGAAGTGCCGCCCGCCGGGCGACCGTCGGGGGGAAGAACGGTGGTCGCACGTGCTAGACGAACGCAGACGAACGCGTAGCAAATGAGTTTCGCGTAGCCGACGTTGCGCGCCCAGAGTACGTTCGGCGATCCGATTGGCTCGCGCTGTCCTCATCGGCTCTCGGCAGGGTTGCCGGCACGGCGAGCCGGAAACATATCCGAGAGAGATTCTCACGTGAATAGCGTGATTTTGAGCTCTCGCAGGGAGATCGACGCAGGCTGTTAGATGCAATTTAATTTTATCGTTACACCCGATCGATGCTGTCGTTGATGTTTCGAGCTGTTTTTCTTGTAGGAAGAGGAACTATGCTTTCGTTCCGACAACATCGCACGGCAGATGGAGACTTCGCGGGGACGCCTCGTGGCAGGGGTTCTTAGCGAAGGCAGGTGCGCAACTGCAGAACTATTTTCTCATGTACGAATGGCCATTTTTTAAAAAGTGGCAATGTAATCGAAAGGATTTGTGATAAATGTTTCTTGACAAACGCTGAAAATTTGAAAGTACGCAAGCCGTGGAGAGACAAGCTGCGATACGATATTTATGGAAATAACTTCGTGCCGAGACACTCTGTCGGTATATTTGTTTTATGGCGAGGTGAAAGAGACTCGGTCGGTAACAAAAGCTTTAATGAATGGCATTCGGAGATTGTAGAGGTTTCGCGAAAAAGCAAAGTATTAGCGGATGTAAAATTGAATATCGCATCTGATGATACTTCTCTTTTACCCCAAATGCCAAACGTTTTCATATTGCATTGATTCGAAAAATGCAACTATCTACATATATACAGACCCGCATAAACACGGAAACATTCGTAGAAATATTTCGGTGAAACATAAAATTATAAAATATTTAAAAATATCAAAATAATTCAACATATTTTATCACTATGTTTCAGAAATATTTGAGTAATGTCCAAAGATCAAGTATCTTTCCGAAATATTTAAGAAAAGTTTCGTTGGAATACTTGAATAGAATATTTCAATATATTATGTTCATACATTTCAGAAATATTTCGTAAGATTTGAAGATTAAAAATATTTACAAAATGATTTCAAAATATATGCTTCCGTAAGAGAGTAAAATAAATCATGATCATCGTCGCAGAATAATAAAATGCAAATGCATACAGTTTTACAGCCGAAATCATCGTCTCGCTCAAAAATTATTTTTTCCAATAATCACCCACAAAATAACCGCCCAGAAAAAAAAAAACAATTACGTAGTCCGTAATTTATTCGTGCCCTAATGTGAAAATGACGGCGCAAGGACTACACGCGATTTGTACACGAAGCGTTATAGGAACGTTACATTCGTTATATTACACAATAATCTTTCGTTATTCGATAAAACGTAAAATGTATAATAAGCGCGAATAAATAATAATGTACATGGTGGGGTTTGATCAGTCGCCCTGGGATATCGGCGAGCCGCGGTCTCTTTTCGATCCTTTTCCCTTTCCCTTGGATTTCGGATCGCGTTTCCGGTTGATCGACGAGGTCGAAGTCGTCGACGTCGAGTCCGCCGGACTCGAGTGATTCGAGCCGTCGCGATCCCAGCGAGCCAGGGCTTCCCGCAAATTTTGTCCGTCGCTCTCGTCGTACGCGTCGACGTCGACGAGATTGTCCTGAGCCGTTCGTCCGCCCTCGGTCGTTTCCAGATTGGCTCTCATCTCCTTTCTCTGGTCCTCCGTGTGTTGCGGACAGCGCATCGAGCGCGTGCACAATTTCTTCGTGTGCTCCGAGACGACGCCGCATATCTGAGTGAGCAGAGCTCGCTTGTCGTCGATCGACATGTTCTCGTAGTTCGAGGGCGAATTCTCGTTGCTCGTGTGAACGTGCTCGCCGGGCGCGTCGCCGTTTCGCTGGCTGTTCTTCTGCTGCTTCGATCTCTTTATCCCGTTTCTGTCCTTCCTGCGCTTGCGCTTGTCCGTCGAGAGACTCCAGTCGACGTCGTCGTCGTCGTCGCTTATAACGCCGCTGAAGTTACTCATGTCCTTCGAACTGTTCGCTATCCTTCTCGAAGCTATCCTAGAACTGTTTCGTCCCATTCCCATGCATTTCTCGAGGTGTGTGGCGAATCTGCAGGCCGCTACGCCTCTGTCGCAGTTCGGGCAGTTGCACTCCTGGGACTTCTTCACCGGATGCTGGCCGAACACGTCCAGGCCCGGCGAGTCTGAAAAATTAAATGATTCGTGTTAATGATCAGAGGACATTTTTATTGACGCGGATCACTGGTCCGAGAAATTTTTTATTGACACGTATTAACGATTTCGATTGATGCAGATTACCGATCCGATGACATTTTTTTTTACTCAGATTACTGATGCAAGAAATTTTTTATTAATGGAGATTAATGGTTTAAGGACATTTTTATTGACCTAGATCACCAATCCAAGGAAATTTTTACTGACACTGATTATCAGTTAAGGGATATTTTGATTGATGTAGATTCTGATCCAAGGAAATTTTTATTGACACAGATTACCGATCCAATGAAATTTCTATTAATGCAGATTACCAATTCAAGGAAATTTCTATGATGCAGAGTTCTGATTCAAAGAAATTTTTATTGACTCAGATTACTGACACAAGAAAATTTGTATTGACGCAAATTACTGACCCAAGGAAATTTTTATTGATGCAAATTACTGACCCAAGGAAATTTTTATTGATGCAGATTATTGACCCAAGGACATTTTTATCGATGCACATTAGCGACCCAAGGACATTGTTATTGACACACATTACCAAACCAAGGAAATTTTTTATGACCCATATTACTGACCCAAAGAAATTTTTATTGTTGCTCGTTACTGATTCAAGGGAATATTGGGTGTAACGCGTTACGGATTGAAGGGTACTTTTAGTGTCGTAGATTACTAATCGGAGGAAATTTTTAGTGTCGCAGTTGTGGACTCTTACCCACGATGGCATAGGACTCGTCGTCCGGAATGCCTTCCTCGACGTCTGAGCTTCCAGTTTTAATGGTTCGATGTACATCGAATACGAAACCCATGAAAACCTCGTCCAAAAGATCCTCGTAGATTTCCTTCGTGGCGGCCTCAACATTCTCGGATTTGCTCATAAATTCGAGAAAACTTCTGTCCAGCTCTTGTATCCTCTCCTCCGTGACGGACATGTCTGGACTCAAAATCGGCTCCTTCCAGGCACGAGCATTTGTCCGTGAATTTTGGCGTCTCGCGGGCCTCGTTCCAGCCTCTGTTTACAGTCGCTCCGAAAATTCTCGTCCACTGCGAAAAAGGATTGTTCCGTTATTTAATCAATCCGTCGTTATTGCGGTGACGTGCGACGAACTCAGCGTCCGACAAACAAGCCTGTACGAAAGATTAATTAGTGTTTTCATTGGCAATTCGCAAAAAGCTCGTACTTTACGTGCGTCCGCATTTTTTTCGTTCCTGTCAAGCGACTTTTGACGCCCGGACCTTCGACGACAGGGCAGCAGGTGGCGGATGTATTTTTTTTCGTTTGCGCGTTTTTTTTGAATGATTGTAACCTAACATCGTTTTGTTCGATCACGAGTTGAAATGCAAGTTTCACGGATGCATGAGGTGATCAAAAAAAGTACAGTGTTTTTTTTTCTTTCTAAACAACATTTCCGAGCTCGACGAATGTCGTCGCTAATCGGTCATTTTTCAATGGGTCAAGTGACGGTCACGTGACCGGCAAGAGACCAGATTTCTTGTCGAGGACCTCGCATAATTCGCTACGAGTGTCCTCAACAAGTACGAGTAGGCAATTTATTATAATGTTTATATTTTACTCATTTACGATGTTCAAAATTTCGTAATTTATGATTTGATGATTTTTAATAATGTTTGCTCAATTATGTTCGACTTTCGGTTTTCCTGAGATATTTGCGAGCAACGTTTCCAGCGAGAAGATTGATTATTTCATTTAAATGTTTCGATGCATATTTCAGTATAAAAAATAATTTATTGCTGCGGAAAATACGATTTATAACAAAGTTTACACAACCGAGACGTAGAAATACGATATGGGCAAAGCCAATTTATTAGTTAACTCGACCGTCGGTATAATTATGCGTATCCCTGAATTATCCTTAACAAATATCAGTACAAAGTACACTGTAAAAAAAATTCGTGTGAAATTTAATGTGTGGTACTGGAAGTTTTTATACACAAACTGGTATATTAAATTTCACGTAAAATTCGAATGAAAAATTAACGTACGGTATAATAAAAACTTTCGAAATACTTTACTTTTCATAAACGACTTTGATTTAACTCTAAAATTATTTTCAATTCTATAATTTTCTTTCATTTCTCTGTAAAAGCTCATTAATTTTTCATCACATTTGTACGTTAAATTTAATGTAATAGTTTTTGCATAAATACTTGCAGTTTGGTGCATTACATTTACCATTTTTTTTAACAGTGTATACAAAATAAATTAATATCATGGCTATCTTAATCTGAAAAAAATAATCATCGTCTGACAATGCCAGTAACTCGATCGAGTCAGCTTTTACGAGTATCCTCAATAAGTGCGAGCGCGTAATTGTTAATGTTTTTTCAATTACATTCATTCGACTTCCGGTGTCCCCGAGATATTTGCAAGCAAGGTTTTCGACAAGACGAGCAATCATTTCTCTTAAATGTTTCGACGCGTAATTTGGTATAACAAAGTAATTTATTAATGCCGAATGAATACGATTTATAGTAAATTTATAGTTGACTCGACCGTCGGTATAGTTATGAGTATCCTTGAGTTATCAGTATCAGTTATAAGTATCAATACATAGTAAACAATAAATTAATAACGTGGCAATCTTAATACAAGGGAGAGAGTCTAAGTTCAGATTATCAATCCAGAAAATCGTCGTAGTCCGATAGTCCAGGCAGCTCGATCGAGTCATCTTTCACCGAGAAATCGTCGATCGAAAAGTTTATGTCTGAGATTGGCTGCGATATCGGTTCCGTGTCTGAAAAGAGAATACACAATCACAATCAATGAAGCACATTTTCCCGCAATGGAAAAACAAATTTCAGATTATCTCAAGCGTTTTGCGTACCGGACTCGAATCCTTCGTCCTCGTACGGCTGAATGGGAGCTTTGGTCATCCTCAAGAATTCAACGAATTCTCGATCCAATTTGTCGATGTTGCACTCTGTAATTAAAAAAAATAATTACCTTAGTTTAAATAAAAATCAATATCGAAATATGTTGTAATTTTCAAATTAAATTTTTAGTAAATTGGTGCAAAAAAAAATATTTTAGTCCACGGATGACCGATTTTTACCGAAGGAGTTTCTATCGTCGTGATGGAACGCCAATACTTCTGGCTTTGGATAAGCCTCCATAGCTCGCATTGAAGGATAAGCCGATGGTTTTTTGAAAATGATCTCCTCCGATTGCTGCTTCTCGTTTGTCAAGCTGTTGATTGGCGATCTGGACTTTGCAGATAAGGCCTTTTGTTGCTTGGATTTTATCACCTCCAACTACACAGATATTATTATTATTATTATTATTATTACTATTATTATAAATTTATAGAAAAGAAGTGTAACACTTATAAAATCTGCATCTGTTAGTGACTGATTATTATGTGAACATATGCGAGTCCAGCCTATTCTTAAATTGATTGACTGTCTTAGAGTCTATGACTGTGGCTGATTGATTGAATTGAAACTATATTTTTACCTTATTTTGTTTCCACATAGAGGAAGCTCTGTTTTCATGAAAAAAAATTAATAAATTTCGAGTTTTTTTGAAAACTTGATTGAAGTGTTCCAAAAAATTGAAACTCTTATAACTTGTGAATCACCTGAGCTATCAAGCTGAAATTTCTCAGGTAGGTCGAGGGGACAATCCTCAATTTTTGACTCAATTTTTAGCAAAATCCTTTGATTTATTAAAATTTCACTTGGTTTTGAATCTTTGCAAAATAGTCTTTGCACGCACTACGTCTTACAATTATTGAGCCATCGGACTAAAAAGTCGCGCACAAAGGGACTATCAGCGACCAATGATCCTTATTGAATTCGGCGAAGATCGATCAAAACTTTTAAACTTTATGAGTTTTGATTTTTTTTTTTATTTTACAAAAAATTTGTATTTTCTTTCCAATGTAAGTTTTCGTGTCACATATATAGTTCATAGCAAAATTAGTTGCAGCGTCGTGATCAGTGGGAAAAAATATATCAGATGTACTCCCGAAACGACAAATAACTACAATTTTAACAGGGAATTTTTGTAGTGAATGTTCCAAAAATTCATGATTTTTTTTTGTATTTTTAATGAATAGCAAAATAATTATTAATAAATAATTTTTCAAAAAATGTTAGAAATATTTTTTTGTCATGCAGATACAACGAATTTCTGCCGATGCTTGTGGCCTTAAAAGTCTGCGGCAATTACCTTGGAAGATTTAGTGCGTGGCGATAGCGGCAGAGAAACGCATTCGGACGCTCCAAGATAAGCCTTGGCAAATGCTTTGTTCGGACTCTTCTTCCTCGGCGACCTTTCGCCGATGCCGTTCGATCGGACGACATTGATTTCGGAATTCGATCGCATGGAAAGGCCTTTCGGCTTGGAGGGAGTGAGCAGAGCATTTTTGCCGGCCGCGGCTCGGGCGTTTCCAAAGATCGTCGACTTTACGGAGGATTCCGTCGGACCTGCAACGTCGACGATAATAAGTCATATAAAAAAGTCATCGGCAAATGTTTACATCGGTCAGTAACGAATCGCAAAAAAGGCGCGAAGATCGCGAGCGATAACCTGAAAACACCAACTCACCGAACGAAGACTGCTGCTTAACGGTCTGAGTGCTTCCTCCGTTCCCTCCGAACAGATTGAATATCGAAGACATGTTCGATCGTAGTCGGATCGCTCGGTGTACATAAAATCGCTCGAACGTTCTCTTCGATTTTACAATATTTTTAAATATAAAATTCAGAAACAAGCGTGATAATCAGAGCAGTTGAGAGTTCGCTATTTTCTGTCTGGACGGTCTTCTAACGTTAACGCTTTTCGATTTTCGACTGCACACCGCGTGGAGCGCTCGAATCGCAAGCTCAACAAGTGAGAGTGTGCGGCGATGGAACTCGATCGCCGATTGGTCGAGCGGAGCTTTGCGCCCAACTAGCCCGAAAAAGCGTTGTAGAGATAATTCTTATCAAACATAAATAATTGGTTAATTAATTATAGGCGCCTAAGCATATTGCAATTGGATATTAAGCCGATTATATATTATAGGAAGCCAAAAATATAGTAAATGCTTTCTCATAGAAGGATCTTTGCGAATAAAGGGCCATTATGAGAAACTGATATAAAAATTTCAACTTTCAACTTTTAGGAGGAAGCGATATGAACATTTCAATTTTCAGCTTTTTTACGTTTATCTTATTTTTTTTATGTATACTTTTTGCGAATAGTGAAACAATTAGTCAAGAGCCTTGTTGGATAAAATTACATCTATCAATCTATCTATGCATACGCGTCATACCTTACTATTTCCAGTCTATCGTCTATTCAATTCCTAATGCTCCTAGGCTCGCGGCACGAAACCTTAATCAAAAATCACGCGTTAAATATGAATGTAAAGTTCTATGTAAAATATACATATTTTACACGGGGAAAATAGCAATTGAAGGAATAAAAATTGAATAAAAGATAATAATACGTAGAACCTTTTGTAGCAGTGCTACAATTTATACATTAATACTATACATGATGCAATTGTGCAATGCGACACAATATAATGCAATACTATACACAATACAACGCATTAACAAAAACACGCTATTAATAGACGTTATTCAGGGGCGTTTCCAATGCGACGCTGTTTCACAACGAAAATGAAACTTTTGCGTGTGTTTTTGTATTGAACATTTTTCCGGTTCATATATAGATCATGTCAAGATAATGTACCTGCATTATCTCGATAAACGAACGAACAGCCTCGCTGTTATTCATACATTCGTAGAAATAAATACATAACATTCGTACAAATAAATACATAACATTCCTACAAATTATTCTATCTCCGAACATACCTTTAACAAAAATGTAACATTAACAAAAAAGAAAAAAAAATGTTAATCAAATTTTCGAATAATTGATCTACATTCCAGTCTCGAGAACTTTTTTTACAAGTAAATTCCACCGACGTTGATTTTGAGTTTATAAATTTTTAACTGCTGGTTTCCCTGAGAAAAATAGAAGAACTCGGTAGTCGATAAATCTGGAAAATATCGAAAAATCGTTGAAAATCGGCATTGGCCATGTAACAACGATATCAAAAAAAAAAAAATCCCAATTTCCTGGAAAAAATGTATTACGGAATACTAATTGCTCTGTCGACTAATTTGGGTGAAGTGAGTAAGTGAGCAATTTCCCATCCACCGGCATTCTTTTTTGCAGGTTTACTGGGCAAAGCAACATCGGACTTAATTATCGGTACGCCTCGCCGCGGCGACGAGATCATACGATTTGTTGTCGATGAGTCGTTGTGTCTCGCCAATTCGCGATTGTCGGGGGGCTCCACGGGGGGCTCCACGCCCATTTCCGCTAAAACTCGATCGATCCTGCTGAAAAGCACGTCGAGATCTGGGATCGGACTCGCGTTTCCGAGATCTCCGATCTGGCCTGCGTCGATCGTCGCCTCACCAATATCACCACGATTTCGAGGATCCTCCGTGAAATCCCCTATCGGGGTCTCTTCGATCATCAAATCCATTTTCTTCGGTTCTGCAGACTTAAAATTCACGATCGCCGATCTCTCATCGTAAACCGATTCGATTTCCGGACTACTCTTTCCGGGACTTCCGACCCGGAGGCGCGGACTCTGAACGATTGCATAACTCGATGCTGCGTCTAAGCCGCCTCTTCGCATCCTTTCAGCGAACCCCGCTCTCTCCGATCGTCGATCGTTTCCGGATCTTCGCCGATCTTCGACTTTTGTGTCCCTCGAGCGAAGTTTTTCCGGCAGAAGATCAGCGACTCTGCTACGAGCTCGAGCACTCGCCATGAAATCCGCCCTCTTGGCAATCGTTGATTCAACCGACTGCCGATCTTTTTTTGCCCTACGATCGCAAGGACTTCCATCCCGGAGGCTTGGACTCAGAACGATTGCCGAACTCGATGCTGCGTCTAACCTGCGTCTTCGCATCCTTTCAGCGAACCCCGCTCTCTCCAGTCGTCGATCGTTTCCGGATACCGATCTTAATCCGGAAGCTTCGATGAACTTTCTCCTCGAACGCCGATCTTCCACGGTCGCAGCCGAACTCTGACCTTCCCCGCGACCATCAAACCTAAATCTCTGCGATACTGACGATTTCGACGAAATTACCGATTCGTCATCGGAATCGGACGAGATTTCGATAACCTTACGATCTTCGGTATCGAAATTTAATATACCGGACATCGTTGCCATTTTCGGAGACTCGACCTTCCTTGCACGCTTCGATCTTGACTTTTTCCGCTTCTTTTGCGGCACTTTTCGAGTTTCACTCTTCTCTGCAATAATCATTTTCATTTTATTGCTTGCAATTATTTATTTGAAAAATATCGATTTTTTTTTACCTGATTCTAATCGTCCACTTAGACCGGTCTTGAAAAATCTTCGTTTTCTATTTTGTCCCCCATTCGTTTCCGGCGGGTGTGAAGATCTATTTTTCGAAAAGAGCTCGGGGTTGGCTGACACAAATTCAACCCACAATTGATCGGCTCGTTGGGTGTCGGCGCGGTGGAATTTTATCTTCGGCGGCGATGGTGTCTGCCCGAAAGGTGGTATCACGGGACTCTTTTCGACTTTTTTTTTAAATACGATATTATTGGTAAATACATAAAAACGACAGTTTTGATAAATCCACATTTTCTTGTGAAAAAATAAATAAAATAAAAAACTATAAAAATAACAATTACATACACATTCGCAAGAAAACGTCTGGCCTCTTCACGATTCTTGGCACTGGCGTCCCGATGTAAATGGAATCTCTCTCTCGTGCCGGGTAAGTTTTAAAAATTTCGTGACATACGTGAACTACAAATTTCGTGATAAAATAATGATTAACACTCTAATTTCTAGTGTACAGCATTATTGCGCGAAGTAAAAACAATGTCACCCATTATTCGTGATCTATATGATATAGGGGAGAGCGGGGCAAAATGGTACCGGGGCACGATGGGACTGGGGCATAATGGGATTGGGGCAAAATGGGATAGCATAAAATGGAGACGCCCATATGATGGAATTGGGGCAAAACGGGACCGGGGCAAAATGGGACAAGGGAAAAGTGGTCGTTTACTTCATTTTACTCTGCTGTTTTCCATCGCGCCGAGGCACACATTCTTCCCTTCTCCATTTTTGCCCCAATTCCAGTGTGCCGCGACGTTTTATTTTCGCCTATTCCATTTTGCCCCGGTCCCGTTTTGCCCCAATCCAATCGTCTCTCGCCAAGCTATTTTCCCTTGTCCCATTTTGTCCCAATTCCATCATACAGGGGACTCAATTTTTTGCTATCCTATTTTGCCCCAATCCCATTATGCCCCGGTCCCATCGTGCCCCGGTCCCGTTTTGCCCCAATCCAATCGTCTCGCGCCAAGCTATTTTCCCTTGTCCCATTTTGCCCCAATTCCATCATACAGGGGACTCAATTTTTTGCTATCCTATTTTGACCCAGTCCCATTATGCCCCGGTCCCATCGTGTCCCGGTCCCGTTTTGCCCCAATCCAATCGTCTCTCGCCAAGCTATTTTCCCTTGTCCCATTTTGCCCCAATTCCATCATACAGAGGACTCAATTTTTTGCTATCCTATTTTGCCCCAATCCCATTATGCCCCGGTCCCATCGTGCCCCGGTCCCGTTTTGCCCCAATCCAATCGTCTCGCGCCAAACTATATTCCCTTGTCCCATTTTGCCCCAATTCCATCATACAGAGGACTCAATATTTGGCTATCCTATTTTGCCCCAATCCCATTATGCTCCGGTCCCATCCTGTCCCGGTCCCGTTTTGCCCCAAGTTATTTTGCCCCAATTCCATCATACAGGGGACTCAATTTTTTGCTATCCTATTTTGCCCCAATCTCATTATGCCCCGGTCCCATCGTGCCCCGGTATGCCGTTCTGCCCCGCTCTCCCCTAACCCATTATCTATAGCCCATTACCTATTATTCATGATCTATGATACATTTACCGTTGCTTTTTTTCCTCCGAAATAACAATGTATAAATCATAAAAATGTGCGTACTCACGTTCATCACTCTCATCGTCACTTCGATCGATTGAATCATCATCAAAGCGTTTTTCTCTAATGGTCGCTTTCGCACATTCGACGACATTTGAGTGTTCTTTTGGCAAGTCCGGCACCCCAAGATGCTGTCGGCTCAGGAAGATTGGCTGCTCTAGATCGGCAATGTCGTCCAGGAAAGGTACTGCCTCGCGTGTAACTTCAGGATCTTGGGTAAACCTTTCCAAATTTTCATCGATCATTTTTTTTGAATCTTCTGTCGATACGCTCTTAAATTTCATCGACGATTTTCGATTTTTCGACACTACGTCATTTTTTTCGAATATATTTTTGTTCTTAGTTATGTTAGAATTTTGACTGGGGATATTGGATTTCTTCGTTATCGGGATATCCGGAGTATTCATCGTGGAAGACAATAATGTCTGTCCCGGAGCCGGTAAATCCAATGGCGATGAAAAAGTCTGTTTTCTTTTTTTACCGCCCACCGAGGGCGTCGAAGACCATGTTTTCCTCAAATTCGCCGCCTCCGAGGACGACTTGGATGACGATTTGGATGAAGACGATTTCTTTGGACTCGGTGATCTTACTTCGACGACTCGATCGTTCACTACGGTTTTAACGTTAATCGTTGTCCAATCGGTCTCGGTTAATTCGACGTCCGCGGCCATTTGATCTTCTCCCGATTTCACGATGATTTCATTGTTGATCGATTCTTTTATTTTTTCGGCAATTTTTTTAATTTTTGAAAGCTGACATTCCGATGACGATTTTCTTGAAGACGAGGGTCCGATCTGTTCCTCCTCTTCGTCTGACCAGTGGCTGAACGATCGAGCACTCATTTTTGCCGATTTTACGAATAAGGTATAATTAAATTAAAAAAAAACCGATTAATTGTTTTAAGCGAGATCGGTCAAATCAGTAGAAAATCAGTAGTAAATCAGTCGAAAGTAGAGTGATTGGTGCGCGAGAGTGATCGAATTTCGTGTTCCGAGATCAGAGAATCAACAAGTACTGAAACTTTCGAGGCAGAGGCGAGTCGATCGTGGGCAAGAAATGCTTAGGTTTCTTTTTTTGTTTTTCTTTCGTTTACCGCGTTAGCCTCAGACAATAAGTATGTTGCGCGAAACTTTGGGCAAACGAACGTTTTTCCATAGGGCAATATTTATCGTATACGATATTTACGTGGTTCAGTCGGTAGTAGAATATATTACTCAAACCTCGCGGAAAAAGTGATGAATAACTGAAAGACCTTTTTTTTACTGTTTACTAAACTTTTAAAACTTTTATTAATATAAAATGACGGATTTCGGATAATGTTCGCGTAATATCCTATTTGGTAATATTAACCAAGCAAATGTTGAAGGTTTTGGTTGACATGTGACATTCGCCTGAGTAAAAAAAAAGCATCCGGACTATTTATTAATAATTATCCTGAAAATCATCGAGGCGGGATTTCAGGTTTTTTTTAACCTAAAAACATACATTTTTTTATCAATGTAAATTTTTTTTAAATTCTAGGTGAATAACGAATTAAACTTTTGTTTCCTTCAATCAATTTCGATTTGATTTGTCGTACGAAAAAAAGATCAAAATGCTCTTCGAATCGCGTTACCACCGAGCGTCTTACTAATATAAACAATCCATGCCTTGAAAAGTGATGAGCTTGCTTGCTCAAGAAAAAAAAAATGCGGTCGATCATTCTCATTCGAGCATAAGTCGTCCAAGTGTGTCTCATCACACGTGATAGTGACAGTCGAATAAAAATTATTAGTCGCATGCATGCATGCTCGTGCGAGCAACTCTTCATCACCCCAGTTGTTCCGCTAACACGAGAGTAAGAGAGAACGCATGATCACCCCAGTCGTAGCGCAACAATTGTTTGATTACTAATTCCGATCACCCCAGTTTCTGAGCTTCAGCAGCCGCATAGGCTGCTAAGCTCACTTCTATGTACGCTTCTACGCTTCTATGTGCGTCGATATTCGTTGATCGCGTTTTAATAACGAAAAAACGCCAAATCGAAAGCACCTCTGGTATGAATTCTTACGAGAAGACGGCTGTGCGCATGCGCAGTCATGTTATAACGAAAATCGGTAAATCGCCGATCGGGAAAATTCATAACACAAACGACAATTCCTTCGTGTAATAGCTCTGTTTGTTTTCGGAGTACGCTGGAACAGAGCGTTCCATTTTAGGTGGAAAGTATATCTATATTTATTGGATACCTTGCACGCAATATCGAGCCAAAAATTACCTGATATAAGACATCGTCTAATATAATGTCCGGCCGCGGGGCGCGCTCGAATCGCAAACTCAACAAGTCAGCTTGTAGCGGTGGAGTTTGATCGCTGATAGGCCGAGCGCATACTGCGCTCGACTAGCCCGAAAAAGCCTCACAGGCACTCACAGACAACTCTTATCAACAGCGATAATTAATTGATTAATTCCAGGGAACACAAGCATATCGTGCGTCGTCAGCCGACTCAGCCGCCGTTAAATTTTCAACCATCGGGGGAAACATCGTCCAGTTCGGTTCGCCTACTCAGTCCGCCGAAAGCCACAATACACTCAACGGCTCGCTCCATCGCGTTTAGTCATCGTTCAATGGTGCGATAATGTCAGACGCGTCGCAGCCGGAAAAGAGCTTGTCAACCGATAACGAAACAATGGAGAACACGACAGACAGTTGTGAGTATTTAACTGATGATAAGGCGTTAAAAAAGAAGATGAAAAAGGAGAAGCAGAAGGAGAAAAAAAATGCCGGCAGGCCGAAATCCGAATCAATCCCAGAAGTCGATGTAACTAAAAAGGCCAAGAAATTAAAAAAAAAAATCGCGGCAGACGAGAGCGGGGAGTTCGTCGACGGCGACGATAAAGAAACTAACAATACGTCGATAATCGAAGACGACGATGCCGACATTAATTCTTCCACGATGCTGTCTGCTTTCGTACAGTCGATCGTTAGTAAAAATGATACAGTTAAAGCGCTAAAGAAAAACGATCCCTCCAAGGGCAAGGACTCTTTCAAGGACTCAAATCATAAACGCAATGAACTTTTTACAGACGACTCCGATGGTTTTAAGTGCGTAAAAAAGGTATGAAATTTTTGCGGATTAAAAAAGTTGTCGCCGTCTCGGCTACAAGTGCAATGTTTGTATGATTACTTTTATTTTTTGGTTTTTTTTCTAGTGTGGAAAACCTGCGGCCGTTACCTTCAACAAGACTTCCGTGGGCTTCGGCAACGAAGCTCTGAGGGTCATTCGGAGCGGCAATTACGAATTGGCCATTAATTATCTCAGCAAAGCCATCGCTCTGGATCAGTTGGACGCCCGTCACTACATCAATCGCAGCTACTGCCACCTGCGAGTCGGCAATTTTTCATCGTAAGTCCGCGGTGGATAGAAAAAGGCTATACTTAAAAAATTGAAACTCACAAAGAATGAAAATAATCTTCGTTGTTTTAATGTGTTATTTATTATTATGTTCAATGATCAATTATTTTTTACTTATTGTTATATTCCATTATCAATTACTCTTTATTTATTATTATATTTGATTATTGACCCTTCACGAATGGGAGCCGCAATCAATATATAATATATAATAAATCATAAATATTAGAGCTCATGAATGGCGAATTATAAAAGTTTTTAAAAAGATTAAACCACTTAAGTTTTCGGTTTATGAAAGTTAAACAGAAAGTTGGAAACACTTAAACTTACGGTTTATAAAAGTTAATGACACTTCACATGAGATTTGCTTGTGACTAAGCGCCTCTTTTTGTTTTCATATTTTATTGTAACTTCTCTTGCCTACACGTATTTTAGTGCAGCTATGTTTGCCATTCTTTTGAATGTTTCGAAAGGAGGCCCAGTAAAATTCAGTGGTGAAGAATCATTGCCCAATCTGACTGAGATGTGAATATAAATCTCGAGTAACAATAGCACACTATATATTGACGATAAAAATATTATTTTACACAAATATAACATCGAGAAGATTACTCTCAAAGAGTATTTTTTTGGAATTTCGATATTACCAATATTTTTTTAGATACAACGATTTTTATACCGTGTGCTGTAAAGTACTCGCTCAGCGAAGATCCCGGCCGAATCGTCCGGATTCGAGGTACTCGCTCAGCGAGGATCCCGTAGGTGAAGGATTGATGATCGTTAATTTGTTATTATATTTAATTGTTAATTGTCTTCATTTACTATTATTTTATTTTATTTTCATTTTTTTTTCATTTTTCTTTCGCAGGGCTCTATCAGACATAAAATTCGCCAGCAAGCACTTCACTGATATCACAGAAATGAGTCAGGCCAAGTGCAGGGAGGGTCAAGCTTACTGCGGGCTGCAGGTGAGCTATTCTCAACAAAAAAAAAAATTTGCAATACATAGTAAAAAAACGATTTGTATTTTAACAAACTTCTTTGTCCGCAAACGCTCAAAAGCCAATTATTTTCTTGTTAATTTTTCAAAATATGTTTGTCAAATTGACAAACATTTTTTTAACGTGAAGAAAATTTGTTCGTAAAATTGATAAGTTTAGAATTCTGGACGCTTGTCGACAGGAAACGTAGGTATCTATGTTACCGCGCTTTACAAACTTTTGAAAAACTTTTGGAAAAACTTTAGAAAACTTTTACGTTTCGAAAAAAAAAAAATTGCCTGAACTTTTGGATTGACGAATCTTGCGCATAACTTTCAGAATTACGAAGAGGCCGAACGGGCGTTCTGCGACAGTACGAATCTCGCTCCAGATTATCAGTACGCTCATCGCGAGATGAAACGCATGCAGGTGCTGCAAATGGTCCACATGGGATTCAACGAGCGGGACGCGCTTCTGGCGCTTCAGAAGCATCCGACGACAATGGTACGCGGATCTTCGACGCTGAAATTCACGACGCAATTCGTTAACATTTGCGATTTTACCGCATGTTGCAGGAGGCGATAAACTTTCTCACTGAAAGAGCGTCGACCAATAATACCGATGACGACAGCACGGGATATGGAAGCGAAGACGATGACGAGATCTTTTTTTCGGACAGCGAGGATAATCCGAGCAACGAGAGATTACTGTCGAAGATAATTAATTATGATCCGAATATACCGGAAGAACCGAAATTTCACGAGCCACCACCGAGCAACGATATCGTCAAGTAAGCTCGCGAACAAATTTCGGAGTTGATTTTTCCCATTAGCACGCTATATTTTGAAATTATTTAAAAAATATTTTCAGTCCTCCAAATCTTACCAAATATTTCTGAAATATATACATATAATATTCTGAAATTTTCTATCCAAGTATTCCAATGAAACGTTTCTGAAATATTTCAGTGTAAGATTTATGTATTATGATTTATGACTTGTATATATAAAAAAAAATGTCGATATATCTCAAAAACAAATATTCGATTTTTTCAAAAAAGTTCGATATTTTTAAAAAATGTCGAAACCTTTCAAAAATATTTCCGTGCTACGTCGGATTTATCATGCCTGTATATATATTTATATTTTTTTTTCTTTCGTTTTTACAGTAAATATACACCGCCTCCACGGGCGCCTTCGGGCGATCGTAATTTGAGAATCTTCAAAGCTGTAGTTGCGCCCACAAAGCCTAAGACGAAACCTAATCAAACTATAAACGATAAGGCAGTCTTTGTCGGATCTTTAAACACAGCCTCGGTCACCGAACAAATGCTACAAAAGAGATTCGCAAAGTGCGTGAAAAAAATAAAATTAAATAAAAATACTTCCCTATATAGCAATGTCACGAATTAATGAACCGATCGTGTTTCAGATTCGGCAAAGTAGTCAGCGTATGGAAGATGCCGAAGGAAAATTACGCATTCGTTAATTTTCAATGCGCCACCGGTCCGCAGAAAGCGTTGGAAGAGGCCCGGTACAACGGCGGAAGCATCGATGTGAATGGCACAAAATTCCCTATCAAGGAAGCTACTGTCAAGACGTCTAAATAAGATAAATATCTTGTATTAAAAAAAATATCTTGTCTGCCTCGTAAGATACGTGTCCTCGATGTACTTGTTTGTCGACGAAGTTTTTCTTTTTTTTTTTTCTAGAAAATAGTAAAGATATGATTCGTTTCATTTGATACTTGCTGTGAAATAATTTAAGAACAAAATGTTTGTTTTATTACGAAACGAAATATATTTTTTGTATTGTTCTTCACTCAACAAGTGTGAGAAACTCTCTTATTTACATGTTACGAAGGCACAACTCGGGGTGTCCGTTCATGATATAAATCTAAGATAATCTGTCTAACTCTTAAAAAAAATGTTTTTCATACTTTTCCATAGTTTACAATTTATCATAATTCTATTGATCAACGTATACGTTACCTTCAGACTGCAGTCGCTCGCAATTATTTCTCCAGAAGATTCTCAGGAAACCAAAGTTTCCAATTTTCTAAAAAATAGTAAAGGGAATAATTTAAGAAAAAAATGTTCTATTTTATTAGAAAACGAAATATATTTCTTGTATTGTTCTTCACTCAACACGTGTGAGAAACTCTCTTATTTACATGTTACATGCGCACAGCTCGGGGTGTCCGTTCATGATATACATCTAAGATAATCTAACTCTTTATTTTTTAATCATACTTTTTCATAATTCATAATTTATCATTATTTTATTGACCAACGTATCCGTTACTTTGAAACTTTGTCCCCTCGGCAGTCGCAATTATTTCTCTATGAGATTTATTGTGCACATCCAGGTCATGCGGTTTTGTTATTCGAATATTTATTTTCCCCGAAGCACAAATATTCATATCTTCGCTGTACTTGTTGGAAAATTTTCATTTTTTTTGTTTTTTTTTTTTTTTTTTTTTTCAAGAAAATAGTAAAGGTGCTTCGTCTTATTGGATACGCGTTGGGAAATAACTTAAGAAAAAAATGTTTACTTTTATTGTGAAACGAAATATATTTCTTGTATTGTTCATCACTCAACACGCGTGAGAAACTCTCTTATTTACATGTTAACACGCGTACAACTCGGGGTGTCCGTTGACGATACACATCTAAGATAATCCGTCTGACGCTTATTTAATTACTTATTTATTATTTTTTTTAATCATACGATTGATCAACGTGTCCGTCACTTTGAGACTCTGCCCGATCGACAGTCGCTTGAAATTACTTCTCAGAGAGATTCTGTAGCGTACATCCAGGTCACGCGGTCTCTTCTAGCGACGCCGATTTTTATTCAGAATTTTTTAAATTTTCGTCGAAGCATAAATTTCGTCGCTCCGCAATTACGCCGACTTTCAACCTGGATAATCGTCATGTAAAAAAAAAAAAAAAAAACGAATGACATATGTTATGTATTAATATAATTCTATAATACTATATAATATGATTGACATCATATAATAAAACAAGAAAAAAAAGAATTTATCCATAACGGATTCCTAAACTTCCGATAATTTGTAAATCGCGTAAAACAAAACAAAAAAAGTATTAAAAAAAAAAATGCTTATTGATTCGACCCGTGCGATAAACGAGTCACAAGCGAGTCACTGGCGCGTTCGCTTCGAAGGAGCCAATTTACGGGCTCGTCCAGGTAAATCGAAACCTAACTTTGGTCTCGTTCGAGGCTTATACCTAATTAACAATCATGAGAACATTGGATAAATTCCGTCGCAACGGTTACACACGCAGTACAATTTTTTGGGTGTTAGAATTTTTATCCCTATCCCTTTCGACGGTAACAATTTTGTAAACTTTCAACCCCCCTCACAGTGTCCTGCAATCAAAAGAGTTTTCTCCGATAAAACTACGAAGAAAAAAAACATACAATGATCACAGATGATCCGATCAACGAGCTCGCATTGTCAGAAGTATTTTGATCGATCATGTTTTTTTTTTATATCTTTTTTACCCATCTACAACGGAAGCCAATTATCCGATCGTAAAAAAAAATTATAATTCTCTAAATACTGTATTGTTTTTACTCGGCGAACGAGAACGTCAGGTATTTCGAAGGAGGAGGTAGCGGTTCGTTATCGAGGGACACCGAGGAATAGAAAAAAAAAGGCGCGCGATGTGATTGAACGAAAAAAAGACGTTGAGCGATACGCGAAAATTTGAGCGTCGGGTGTGAATGAAATTAATCTCTCGAGGTACGATCAATGTCGCGTCGACAAAATTTCCGAAGCCGAAGTTTTTTTATCGTCTGCAATCGGATTAGGAGAATTCGTAGCAGTTTGCGCTCGGAAAATTTCGAGAACGCGAATAATCGCAGAGATAATACTCGACTCGAAGGGGCAAACGCGTAACTACGGACAGCCGAGCTCGGGGTTACGCGCGATCGGGTCGTCAGGTATTTCGAAGGAGGCAGCGGTTCGTTGTCAAAGGAAAGGATTCCCAGGTAGCGGAAAGTTATCTAAATGGGTTGCATATTTCCTTTCGGATGATAACTATGAGCTATCCTATGTCCAAAAGTTAACTTTTTCGATGCGTGGTAACTTCCGGATAATGTCTAGACGCACATATGAAACCCATTCACTGAAAAAAAATTCCCTTCTGGGCTGCCTACGAAAAATTTGATTATTTCAATTCTACTATCTACTCTTGCATTTTCACACGATATTAAAACAATGCCGTCAATATTGTCAAAGTAGAATTGAAAATAGAATTGAAAGTAGAATTGAAAGTGGAATCGAAAGTAGAATTGAAAGTAGAATTGAAATAAAAAAAAATTTCTTTGGCAGCCTGCAAGCGAATTGTACTTGAGTCATCGATACTTTTGTTTCAGTATTGAGATCACTTTTGGATAACTAATTTTTTTGTGCTGCCTGGGCACTTATCAAAAAGTCATCTGGTATGAAAAAGTGATGCAAATGAGTTGCATGTCGCCTACCGGACGGAAACTATAAGCTCTCCAGCATCCAAAAGTTAGCATTTTGGATTGGTGGTTACTTTCGCATACTGTCCAGACGGACATATGGAACCCATTGAGATAATTTTTTTATGACAATTTTTTTTTTTGCTATCTGGGAAGGTACGAAAAAAACAGCACGCGATGTCATGGTCTTGAGAAAAAAACGTTGGGCGATACGCAAATTCGAGCATCGTGTGCGAATAACGAATCTCTCACGATACGGTCGCGTCGACGAAGTTTCCGGAATCGCTGAGGCCGAAGTTCTTTATCGACTGTAATCGGAGCAAGGGAATGCCGAGCCGTTAGCGCTCCGGGACACTTCCGGGGATGCGAATAATCGCCGAGGTGCTTCACGACTCAAACGGGCCATCTCCCATAACGCCGGAGGGCCGAACTCGGTATCACGTGCAATCTCGTCGTACGAAAGTCGGATCGCGATACCTGCAAAAAAAATTTCATTCCAACTAAGTTAAATTCATCCGTCTTCCGAATACGCGAAAAACGTCGATGCAACATCAAGGACGAAACAAAGCGAAAAACCCCTGACGGAACTGAGCTGACCGTCGGCAGACTGCAAAAAGACCGATGCGCAATGTGCAAAATTTTGGCTCGCTCTACTTTTTGATCTTTTGTTTCACTTGGGATTTTGACCCAAGTTTGTTTGTTTTTTTTATTTTTTATTTTTTCATTTTGAAACGTTTACCTTTATTTTAACTTGGTCTTTTCTGTAACTAATTGGCGTGTATATTTCTTAAACATAGCGATAACAATTTTGAGATATTTTTAATTTCGTGTTTCATTGAAATATTTCTACGGTTGTTTCCGTGTCTATGCGGGTGTGTAAATGCAAATTGGATTGATAAAATGCGATCTTTGATGTTTCGCTGAAATGTTTGAAAACATTTTAACGTAAGATTTATGAGCGGACGAAAAAATATTTTCAAAATGTTTTCACAACGTTTCACAAATATTTCTTAATGTTGTTAAAATCTTTCTGCGTTGTGCAGATAAAGGTTGAAAGTTTGCACGAAGCGATCGGTCTTATTCCAGTATATATCCGGAGTCTCGTCATAGTCACCCAACTCGCAGATGCATGTCTACACTGGAAACAAAAAATTGTGAATTTAATGTCCTGGACTGGCACTTCCGATTCGAAAACTGGTACATTAAATTTAATGTAAAAACGTGATGATAAATTAATATACTATTTCATTGATATTAAATTAAATTATAAACATTGAAGCACTTTAACAGTAACATCAAAGTAAATTATTGAAAGTAAAGTATTTCCAAAGTTTTTAATACACTGAACATGAATTTTTCATCGCAATCGTACATGAATTTTAATATACCAGTTCTTCGCATTAAAACTTCCAGTCCGGTGAATTAAATTTCATACGCATTTTTTGTACACTCATACATTGTAAAAAAAAAAATTTAATTGAATATACAATTTTCGTGAAGAATTAATGAACGTTCATAGTGAAACATAAGCAAATTACAGGAATTAAATTACTTTTGTACTAAAATTAAAGTAAATGACTAAAAGTAAAGTACCTCCAAAGTTTTTAACCCACCGAACATTAATTTCCCATCAAAATTCCACATGAAATTAAATATACGATTTTCCGCCAGAACTACTTCGATCCAGCCAAACAAAAAAATTCCACAAAACTTTTTTTACAGCATAGATGACCCAAGTGTCTCGGCGACTACGACGCAGCTCCGAACCCGCGCTCCCGCCAGTTCCCAGCCCAAAGAAAAGAAAGAAAAAAAGGAGTCCAACGAAATAATAAAACCTTTCAATGTTGAATCAATCGTCGTAGCTACGATCTCAGTCAATTCACCTTGTGCTCTAGCATGTGTATCGTCACGTCTCTCTCCGTCGCGTAGGACCTACAGCACAGCGGACATTTATGAGTAATCGTAAAATCATTGTCTTTCCTCATCGTCAACGACTCATCTCTGTTCAACGCAGATCTGGACAAAACAATCAGCGATGGAACATTACCGCCTGTTTTCTCTCGCGCCTCATCGCCGTTTCCTCCCTCCGTCCCACGAAAGCCACAATCGGCCTCGCCGCTCGATCTCCCCTCCTCATTCTCAACATCGCCACCCTCGTCCGTCCTCATCGTCCCCGGAACGCCCTCGTCCTTGCTGCAATCGATCGAATCAACAATTTCACACCCACGATCATTCTCGTCTCTAACAAAATCCACGTTAGCGACGTCCGTTGATGAGTCGCACGTGAAGGCAACATCGTCGTCCTTCGTGCTCGGCGTCCCCTTTGATCTGGCCTCGTCCCTCTCGACGACCTCGTACGAGTCGTTTCGCTTTTTGATCGTTATGCTTATACCAATACCTGAGTCTCGATCGCTGCTGTCTCTCGTGTCTCGATGATTCGACTTGGCCTCCTCGACCGATCGGCAGTCGGACTCCGAGAGGGCGATGACGCTCTCCTCCTCGGCGCGGTCGATCGCCTCGCGGTCCATCTCGTCCTCGATCTTCCGCCTCTTCGCTTCGGGCTCGGGGCTCGGAGTGAGCCGTTCGTCCGAGGAGCTCGTCGTCCTCTTCCGGCTCAGGGACGAAGAATCCTCGTCCTCGCTCGTCGCGTTTCCATTTGAGTTGCTCTTCGAACCCTCCGAGAAGTCTGTCAGCGCCAGCGGATCGGCGATCGGATCCGCGTTGGAATCCTTCTCCGTGGAACGCTTGTGTCCGTATCTTACGTAGATCTCGTGTTCCCGCAGCACGCCGTTCACGGTATTGACCTTCAGATGCTTGACGATCGTGCTGAGATTCTTGTACTTGTATCGGCAAACGGCGCACTGGTAAGTCTTCCGGCCGTTGGCGTTGCGCAAGACCGCGACGCGAGGATCCTCGCCGGCCTCGATCGCGACCGCTGTCGACTCCCTGCTCCGCTTCTCCTTCGGCTTCGCGCTCTGCTCCGGCGCGGCCGCGGCCGGCTCCGGCGCGGCCTCGGCCGGCGCCTCTTCCGGCTCGGCTTTCGCTAACGGCAAAATGCTCTCCGGAGAATTTATCCTGTGGTAGTCGATCAGGTGCCTCCTGACGTCGGCGAACGGTCGCTTGCACAGGAAACAGTCGCTCGTCGCCGGTGGAGTCTTCGGCGGCGAGCCCGGAACGCCCGCGAGCGTCTTCTGCAGAACTTCCTCCTCGCGCTTCGTGCACTCCGTGTAGGATGTCCGCGAGGCGCATGCGCGCCTCGGCCTCTCGATGCCCTTCCTCTTGCTCGAGAACTTCGATCCGCCTCCGGGATAGGATTTCCCGCTTCGGGTCGTTATCGCCTCGTCCTCGACCTTTATCAGCTCCGCCTTGAAGATCTCGTTGTTCTTCGGCGCGGCGAGAAAACCCCCGCGCTTGTAGGACGGCACGTGCAGCCCGTGGTGACGCGCCGTGTGGACTCTCAGGCTCTTGCGCAGGACGAACTTCTTGTCGCAGGACTTGCACGTGTAGAGGTAACGGTACTTAACGCCGTCGATCGTCCGGATCTGAGGGTTTCGCAATTTTTTCTCGCCCAGGCGCTCCGGCTTCGAGTCCGAGCTCTTCGAGGTCTCGCTCAGCGACTCCGAACTCGAGACCGCCTTCCGGCCGATTTTCGAGGCCTGTCGGTTCTTCAGCCTGCGCTTCTTGCGAGCCTCTTTGACGGACATCGCGTGAAACTCTATCGAGTGTCTGTAGAGGCGCTTCTGGTTCGTGAAGGTCGCCGGACAGAGCGGACACTCCAGAGCGATTCCGAGCAGTTGATTCAGCTCCGTCGAGTCTGGACGCTTCGAACCGACGACCGGCGAGTCCTTCGCGATCTCTTCCGGCCTTCCGCGCAAGTGCTTCGAGGACGCTTGGCCGATCTTCTCGTCCGCGCGCGGAGCCAGCTCGGAGGGCGTTCGAGGACGAAGCGTTCGCGCTTCGCCCGTCGAGCGGTTCTTGTGACGCTGCGGCGGCAAAATTATGCCGTGCTCCTTCTCCGAGTGCAGACGCAGACTTCGACGCTCGCTGTACTGGCGACCGCAGGTCACGCAGTGGTAAACCTTCCGCTGACTCTTTACTGCCAGGTAGAAGTTCGGCAGGGCGTTGTTTCCGTTTCCCTGCACCGGCTGGTACTTTATGTATGGGACCGACGAACTCGCCGGCTCTGCGCGATGCGACGCCGGGCGGGACCCATGGAAATCGTCGTCCTCGTCGCCAGAGAGCGTGTTCTCGCTGTCGTAGTCCCTCTGGATGTTCTTCAGCAACTGCATCGTGTCCCATATCTTGTCGCATCTCTCCAAACCGACCGTCGCCTCCTGCAACTTGTACTTCTCCTTCAGGCGCTGCGAGAGCCGGATAAATTCGTCCTGCGGAATTTCATAAAGACAATTTTAGTTTCGTTTCGCGAGAATTTTTTTTTTTTTTTTTTTTTTTTTTTTGGTAAAACATTTTTAAATAGGCTATTTTTTGTTTTTTGGTTTGTTTTTTTTATGATGTTAGTTTTTGTATCTTTGGCGGCAATTACGCGACGACGAAAAACAACGGTCACTAAAATAGCAGTTGAAAAATTTCGCTTTTTGTGGAGATTCCTTGAACGAATTTTTTTCTTTTTTTATTAATTTATTTTTTTTCTGGCTTTTGGATGATTCGCGTGTCTATTTCTTTATTCCCTGACGTTTACGGGATGTTTCTCACAGATGGCCATCTGTGAGGATGAGAACCAAAAAAAATTTTAGACAGTTTGATTTTTCTATTAGAAAAAAAAAAAAAAAACTTTTAGGTAGAAAGTAAGATTTTATTCAAGCCAGTTGCGAGAATACAAGATTTCGATGTTGATAATCGTGCTTTGCCATCGTGCATGGAAATACAATGTTGAAGCACGAGCTCTCACGGATAAGAATCACAGAGATGCATCAAGATAGCGTGCTTTGAAAAAAATATACATATAAAAATGTAAACAATTTTTTTTTATCTTTTAATCAGTAATTAAAAAATTTCTTTCAATGGAGCTAGTTTTTTTATTTTCGATGAAAATTACAGTGTGAGAAAACACAATGGTCCACTAAGAAAAACAATCAGTTTTTGACCAAGCGATAATTTCATGTCCGGACGCTTCGCTAACTCGCCTCACTATTTTTTAATTTCCAGGATCTCCGCGACGGAAAACCACAAAAAAAATTGCAATTTGACTTTTCTAAAAAAAAACATCCATTTCTAGGTAAAAATCAATGACACGGCACAGCAAGATTTTAATCCACCAGTTTCGTCATCCTTTCTGATACTCGCGCTTGAATTGTACAGCATGGAAATATAGAATAAAAAAAAAGAGGTCACATCTTTTTAATTTTTCAATTTTTCAATTTTCTTCAACGATGCCAATTTTTAAATCTTTGCTGAAAACCTCCAGTGCGACAAAACGCAATGATCATAAAAAAAAAGTTTGAAAAAACATCCTTTTTCCGGATCTTCCCTTGACCTGGCAGTACTTTTTTCCCCGGCTCTTCGCCAACTCCTCCAACAATGTTTTAATTCCCCGACATCTCCAGAATCTCCCCGACGAACTATCAAACAAGTTGCAAACATTTTGATTTTTCTACAAAAAAAAAAAAAATCCTTTTCCCGGTACAAAGCAACAATATCGTCCAGCAAGATTTTCGTCCACCAGTTCCGTCGTCGCCCCCGACACGGAGCTCCGGTCGACGATAGGCTCACCGTCGAGCGCGCACGGAAGTGCAATATCGAAGCGCGATTTCTCGCCGATAGCGATCGCCGATCACATTTGCTCTTTAGCGTAGCGTGTGCGCTTTGAGGAGAAAGATCGTCGGGTAGTAAATTGCGGTTATGCTCGACGACGAACTTGGCTCGCAGTCGGTGCGCGCGAATGGGCGGGAAAGATTGATGCGCTCGATAAAAAAAAAAAAATAACAATATAACAAACAAAATCCACGAAAGGACGACACGAAGTACAATCGGTAGATCGTATCGTCGATACTTCAGTAACAAAAGCTCGCTCGCAGGCCGTGCAAACAAGTGTTATACTCACGTCCAACAACGAATCATCGTCGCTGTTCTCGTCGCCGTTGAGCAGTGTGAGCTCGTCGGACAGATCGTCCTCGTCCTCGTCGATCGCTGACTCGGATGACATTAGCCATCCGCTGCTTTCCTCCTCGCTCTCGAAAGTATTGTACGAAGACGGTTCCGACATGATCGCTCGATATCGTTACGCCGACAGTACGGATGTGCGATATTAGTAAACGCGCCAGTTCCACGAGCGTTGTCCTGGCCTGGCATCCAGTCTGCAGACATCTTGCTCTCGGTGAACGCGAACAAGGCCACCCTTACGTTTCATTGGTCGCGATCGTAATTCCCGCGCTTTTCGCCTTTCTCTCGGCCGGGGCCGCGCGCATGCGCGCGGGCGCGTGCGCGCATGCGCGGCTCGCCGAGCGCCTCAAAGGGCCCTTTGTCGATAACAGCGAGCTAACAGAACGTTCCCTATAGTTCCGTATTAAAAAAAAAAAATAGTTTCTCGGAAGAGTTGCATCAAGTTGCATCACCGCAATATTTTTGTACACACGCGAGATCGTCGCGGCTGATTGGAACGAGCCGGCGGCTCGTGTGCCTTACATTGTGCGCGGCCGAAGAGAGTAGCGCAGTTCTCCGCCAGGGGCCGATCAGACACTTGACTAAAAAGCGCAAAACAAAGAAAACAAAAAAAAATTGTACACACGCCTGCACACGCCGGGCAGCGATCGTAACGTCGAGCCGGCGCTATCGGATCAAAAAATCTGCTGATAGAGCGTTGTATTCAGTGTCATCTTCGTCCGGTCGCACAATGCGAACCGTTGGATTAATGCTCGATGTAATAACGAGCCGAAGAGGTGCGACTGCGACGGTCATGCACTTCCTGTGCCGCAGGTTATATGAGAACCGGCACGGAGCCTTCTCGGACCAGTGTTCTCTCGAAACTTACAACCATGCGACTGTGGATGATTGGGATTTTTTGTCTCGGCGCTGTGCAGATTCTTGCGCCAGCGGCTGCAGCCAACAAGACCGCAGGGGCTACGGTTGAAACCACCACTGTGGCTGCGGTTGACAACACCAGCGTGGCTGCGGCTGTAGTCAACAACACTGCATCGGCTGCTGTTGAAACCACGACTGCGGTTGCAGGCAACAACACCGCAGCGGCTGCGGTTGAAAGCACGACTGCGGCTGCGGGCAACAACACCGCAGCGGCTGCGGTTGAAACCACGACTGCGGCTGCGAGCAACAATACCGCAGTGGCTGCGGTTGAGACCACAACTGTAGCTGCGGGCAACAACACTGTAGCTGCTGCGGTTGAAACCACAACTGCGGCTGCGGGCAACAACACCGTAAAGGTTGCAGTCAACGGCACCCACGTAGCTGCAGGTAACAACACTTGCGTTGCTGCTGGTAATAACACTGTAAAGGTTGCAATCGAGAACACCTGTGTAGCTGCGGGCAACAGCACTGCAAAGGTTGCAGTCAAGAACATTCGTTGGCTGTAGGCAACAACACTTGTATGGCTGCAGGCAACCACACCTGTGTAGCTGCAGGCAAAAACACTGGTGTTGCTGCAGGCAATAGCACTATAAAGGTTGCAGTTAAGAATACCCATGTAGCTGGAGGCAACACTTGTGTGGCTCCAAGCAACCACACCTGTGTAGCTGCAGGTAACAACACTAGTGCGGCTGCAGGTAACAACACTGGTGTGGCTGCAGGTAACAAGAACTGTGTAGCTGTAGGCAACAACACTGGTGTGGTTGCAAGCAACAGCACTGTTAAGGTTGCAGGCAACAACACTCGTGTGGCTGAAGTTAACAAAATTTCTTGTGGTTGCAGGCAACAACACCGTGAAGGTTGCAGTCAACAACGCTGGTGTGGCTGCAGGCAAAAATACCGTAAAAGTTGCAATGAACAACACCCGTGTGGCTGCAGGCAAAAATACCGTAAAAGTTGCAATGAACAACACCCGTGTGGCTGCAGGCAAAAAAACCGTAAAAGTTGCAATGAACAACACCCGCGTAGCTGCGGGCATCAAAATACGAATGGGTGTAGTTAAAAAAAACGTAAAGGTAAACCTAAAAAAGAAAGTAAAAAAAGACGGCCCCACCACGCCGGCTACAGGCAGCTACACCGGAGCGGCGGGCAACACCACTACTGCGGCTGCAGAAACCACCGTGCATGCAGACAACACCGCAGCGGCTTTCGGTAATATATATTTCTGAGCTGGGCAAAGTACCAAAAAGTACTTCAATTACAAAGTATCACAAGTACTTGAAGTATAACAAGTACTTGAAACATTTTTCAAATACTTTTGGCAATTTCATTCATTGCGTTAAGCGCTTTGTAGGCTGAAAAAAGGTGTAAAGAAATTTCCTAATTTATTTGCATCCTCATTGATTACAATTTCGCGTATAACTTTCTGTATGAGAAACTTCGTTCATCGATTTTGGATTACTCATAGTAGAGGCTGTACGCAAAATTGAAATAAATGAGGAAGCCATGTCCAAATCACTTTGCACCTTCTTTCGGAGCATTAAAAATGTTTGCATTTCATAAAATTTAAATTACCGCAAAATCTTCATTGTAAAAAATTGTTAACTGAATTTTTCGAAATGCGTCGTTTTGAGAGCTATTTTTAATCTATTCACTTTTTCGCACAAAACAAAATTCTCGGTAACATTGTACTTATCGAAAAGTTGAGACAGATAATCATATATTAATGAAAACAGGAAGTCACACTAATCATCGAGTATCCGCAATGCGAACGTGTACTCAAAAATAAAGTACGTACGTGAATTACGAAGCAAGTACACGGTACTTCAAGCACTGCCCAGCTCTGATATAGTTTTTCTTTAAATCTCAGCCAATCAAGATTGGATTTTTCGGAGAAAGCAATTAATCAAATTCTTGTATTTTCATTTAGGTGTACATGAAAGGAGTTTGAGGCGCATCCGGTCTATCGGTAACGAGCCGCTGAACAACGCGTTCGCCGAGAAAATAAAGAAGTGGTTCAAGAGATTGAAAGATCGTATCTTCGGAAAGAAAAACGAACCGACGACTCCCACGCCGGAAGACGAGGCCGCGCCGGTTGTTACACTGGACAAGGAAGATCTCCTTTTCATACGGCGCAATCCTAGACGTACCAACCTTAACCTAAGTAAGCACAGTTTTACGCGCCATCAATTCTTACCCATATCTATAAAGTTTTATTTATTATTTATTATTTATGATTTATTATTTATTATTTATTATTTATTATTTATTATTTATTATTTATTATTTATTATTTATTATTTATTATTTATTATTTATTATTTATTATTTATTATTTATTATTTATTATTTATTATTTATTCAAATTTATCTTCACCAGCGACATTGACCTTGGATCCTAAAAGGGACTGGGGCTTCCGATTGGGCAGATGGTTGATCATCCGGAAGAATTCGGCTTGGAAGAAACCGGACGGCCGGTTGACGGGAGGGCCTGAGCTGGCAACCCCTGCCGACGATGTTCCTTCGGAGGCGCCTGCGACTGCGAAACCGACGAGGAGAATTCAACATTCCCCTCCGTACAGGCACAGCACAGCCTCACCGACGCCTTCCGGCGCGACGGCAACTGCCCAGCCGATGGTGACCGCTGCTCCGCGATCAACGAATTCCGAAGAGGCAACTTCCAATCCTTCCACCGCGACGGCAACTGCCTCGCCGATGATGACCGCTGCTCCCCGATCAACGAAATTCGAAGAGGCAACTCCCACTCCGGAGGCACCCGCGGAAGGAACGTCGAAGGGCAGCAATTCCGGCGAAAAGAAACGCGATCAATCGGCGGAAGTTGTAGCACCGAAGGAATAATTCTACATCGCCGATGATAATCGATCGATCGCGAAAACTGATCCGCAACCGCGATTATCCGCGACGATCGGATAACCGACCACGACGGAGAACAGGAAATGCAACGCGGAGATAACGATCTTCTGTTTTTTCGTGAACGCTGTATATTGATGTATATATTGGGATAATAAAGAGATGGTCGAGAAACGAAATCGAACAATGGAATTTTGCATCGCGTTAAATTTATTATACATTGTAACGAATATCGTACGCGCGATAGGATAGACGATTTATCCTCGGTAAGCGGTCATGAAGAGCGGACGGCAGGACATTTGACCGACGAACAAACGATCGAATTCACAGCGTAGATTTAACGGTCAGTCTTTTTTGGGACTTTAACACGAACAGAGGTTCGACGGTTATAAACGATAACGAAAGGTCATTCGAGAGAATAAATATTGCGGCTATCGTTCTTTTTTTTAATGATTCGCGTTTATTCCGCGAGAAAGTAACCATATACGTTAATCGATGTTGAGTGGATTTTACTGGAATAGAAAGAAGAAAAATCGAATTTGTGCAAATGAGAAAATTGTTCCTCCTCGTTGGAGGCGAGGCCAAAGATTTTTATGCCAAATAAATGAAACAGAGTTGAGGTAAAAATCGCAAACGCCGCAAGCGAGCACAAATGTGGATAAACTCAACAAAGTAAAAAAAAAAAATAATTCACAAGCTACGGAAAAAACAAACGCGATCAATCCGCGGAAGTAATAGCAGCACCGGAATAATTACATCGGCGATGAAAATCCATCGGTCGCACGAACTGATCCACAGCTGCGATTACCCAGAACTATCGGATCGGCCGACCGCGATCGACACAGGAACTCCGTTCCGTTCTGATGTAACGCGGAGACAACGATCTTCCGTTTTAGCGAACGCTTCTCGTGTTTTATGTATGTCGACTTACATAATAAAGGGTCGAGAAGAGAAATAGAGCGATGAAATTTGCATTGCGTAAAATTTATTATAAATATCGACAATCTAGAGTATGGCAATACCTTACAATAACTTTTACGCCGACGATGTACAAATTGTGGTCTTCATTATCGGTGTTGTGTGGATTTACTGGAATAGAAAAAAAATATCGAATTTGTCCGAATGAGTAAATTGTTTCCATCTCTTTGGAGGAAAGGCCAGAAATTTTGATGCCAAACTATAATTAAGATGAGTTGCGGTAAAAATTTGCCGACACCACAAGCGAGCACGAACATAGATAAATCGAACGATGTAATAAAAAAAAATAAAATAAAATAAAAAAAGTGTTTTAAAAAATCCAACTACCAAGGTATAAACATCGATTACAGAGTAACTCTACGTGGGACCCGGTTGCATGCTTTTGACGATCAATATAGAGTCCCTTACAAAAATAAAAAAACCCTTCACCTGACGCATCGTTGTAAGTCCGTAAAAGTTGTTAAAGTTGTTTTTCTTTTCTTTTTAATTCTAAAACGTTGACTGTTCGGTTCGCTCGCGGGACGATTGAAGCGGCGAAGTCGTCCCTTACAGTTTAGTTATCGTTGAAGCAAGAGTGATGATATGAGAGAAAAGAGATGATTCAAGCGTCCAAAGCTGAGACGAAATACGGAAAAAGCGGCGATCGGGAGATCGCGAGAAATCGGCGTTGCCATTTTTTTTTTCTTTAATCTTAAGTGAAGCTGTTGTTTATCGAAATTTGCGGTAATATCGTAATCCCAGAAACAAAGGCGTTGCGTAGACATGCTGACCACTTATTAAACATCATAAACAAGAGCCCATCCTCTCCCCCTCTCAGCGAGTCGGCGGAACAAATAAACATCGTTTGTCTACTTTCTTGCCTAGAATGTGAACAGAAGAATGGTAAAACCATCGAAGGCATGCACAAATTAACAAAATGAACTTTGTGTCGGTGTTCGACGAATCAACAGAATAAACGTAAATAAGGCTGTTTCATGCCCCAGACTAAGAATATACCAATTTACCCATGCCAATTTTTTTTTTAATTTGTTTTCTATTTACACCATTTATGAAATTTTTGTTTATCATGCCAAAAAGCCGAAATTTTTTATAAAGCACCCAAAGCCGAATGACAATTTTGCTTCCCAATGTACAATATTCCATTGAATGTTTAATTACTACTGTTAAAAAAAAATTGTAAATTTAATGCACCAGACCAGAAGTTTATATGCTAAAAGTGGTACATTAAATTCCATACGAATTTTTTTTTCACAGTGTATATTAATTACACTGTTAAAAAGAATTGTAAATTTAATGCACAGGACTTTAAGTTTTCACCCAAAAACTGGCACATTAAATTTAATGTACAATTGTCATGAAAAATTGATGGATTTTTATATTGAAATTAAAGTAAATTATGAATATTAAAGTACTTTGATAGTAAAATTGAACTTATTAAAAATATTATTAAAAATGAAGTATTCCCAATGTTTTTAATACACCAAACAATAATTTTTCATCACAATTGTCACAAAGTGTAATGTACCAGTTTAATGCATAAAAGCTTCCGGTACATTAAATTTCACCCAAATTCGTTTAAGTCTATACATTAAATACGTAAATAGATAATTATTCCTTTACCTTCTTAGCCGCCGCTCCGACCTTGCTCTTCTTGGTTCCTCTGACCTTCTTCATTCTGTTCTTACGTTCCTTACGCTGTTTCCTCGTCTGCTTGTGTTTCTCGTAGAGTCCGTGCCTCGCGAGCCTGTGCTTGGGCTCGAACTTCTTAGCGAAATCCAGAGTCTCGTAGATGAGAGCGAAACCGGTCGACTTTCCGCCACCGAAGTTAGTTTGGAAACCGAAGACGAAAACTACGTCGGGTGTGATTTTGTACATCTTTGCGAGTTTCTCGCGTATCTCGGTCTTGCGCACCGACGGCTGTCCGGGATGCAGCACATCGACGACCTGCGCGAAAGAAGTGAACAAATTTTTTAGGTTAGGAACGCAACTTAAAAAAAATCAAAAATAACAAAAACCGCTTCTCCGCTCGTCGAGCGAACTCACCATTTGCTTGCGGCATAGCAGCCGGTTGGTCATGAACTTGCGCGTTCTGATAGTTGCTGAGCCTTCGGACTGCAAAACAATAATTACGAATTAACGGGGAGAGTAAAAATTTTTAGGTTAGGTTTATCGATCGAGGCTTCTCGGTCGAGCTTCGAGCGGCTGCGACTTTCGGGCTCGACCGAGCGATCGCCGATCGATCGGGGATCGACAATTCATTTATTCGTGAGTCGCGAAAACATGATAGAGGAATTATCCTGTCGAAGGGGTCGTTTTCGAGCGGTGTTTACCCACGCTCAACTACGCTCCGGAGTGCTCACGATAAACACAGATTTTTCGTTAATCGACCGTTCACTCTCCGAAAATGCACGCATCGTCCCGTCCTCCGACATTCTAGCTTCGATTTCGCATCGACCGGCATTGAATTTAATCGACGATTCGTATTTATTTTGCGGATCCGAAATACGTACCATCTTGACCGATTGTCGTACCACTCGGGAAAGGCTCTACCGGAAGCAAGCAGTAGCGCCCTGCGCGGTCGGAGAGCGAACTAGGCGCGCTGTTGCCGCGCTTAGGCGTCCCCCTGCGCCGTTCGAAAAATGGCCGCGCATCCGTCGATCAGCTGTTGCGCTGCACGGACCGTTCTGCCCTCCGCACAGAGAGAGAGAAAATCGTCGCTGCTGCTTTCCTCGAATATCATGAATGGGCTGCCGCCGAGCCGGACGAGTCCAAGCCTCGCCGCACCCCTCGGACGAGGACCAGACTCGTCGACCGATCAGATTTTTTCTGAATTAAGGCGCGCACATCCGATCGTCTCCGCGCCGCAGGGCGCAGGCCCCTTTCGCGGGAAGACCTCGGGCTCGCCTCGGCTCGAGAGAAATATTTCTCCCTGCATTATTCCACGTCGCAAAAGCTGCGGCCTCGGCGCGCAGCGAGCCACGAAAAAAAAAATGGTATCGTCCGTCGCGCGTTTGCCAAGTCTCGCGCCTCCAGCCGAGGAAAAGAACTTTTCCTCGCTAACGTGGGTGGCGATTGGCTGCGCCGGCGTGGGAGGAGAGACGACCGGTCGAGATTGGCCGAGGCCCTGATAGGTGGGGCACGAGGCTCTGCGACCGTCTCTCGACGAGGTGCCCGGGTGTGCGGCAGCACTGCGAACTAGCCGTTGCATTGCTGTCGAAAATGGCGTCGGGCGCGGAGCTGCCGGAATATTCGTCTCCAGCCAAACGTCGGAAGGTCGAGCTCGGAGTCTACGAGGCGCCCGTCACATCGGAACTCGATTTTCGGGATCACAAGGATTCCATAAAAACGTCTCAGGAGGATCTCGAAGGTATTTATCGGCAAAATATGTCGTATTGTTTCGTTGAATTTTCGCGATTTCCAAGATGGCGTCGATAACGCGAACGACGCCCATTACGCGATGCGTTTCTCTGCGGCTGTCGACGCACCACCGTCGGTAGAGGGGGTCGGCGGCCGCCATAACAGCTCTTCGGGCACTTCGGGCGCGTCGATATTATTTTTTTGTCGGAGATTTTATTTTTATTTTTTTTTTTTTCTCGATCTTTCTGAACGCGAGGTTCGACTGGCGAGTCTCGGACTGGTCGGCGAGTCGCGCGAGACACGATTTTTTTGTTTCGGGAGAATACGGAATTGTCGCGGGGAGAACTGGGGTATTTTTGTGGAGATATTTAACGCGGGAATACGGGGGTCAGTGACAGCGAGCGTCGCCGTGCGGCTCGTTCGCGTTCACAGATGGCACGGGTCGCGCAAACAAAAGCCAACGCGCACTTGACGTTTAGCGGCCCGCGCGAAATTCAGCCAAGTGTCAGCGGCGAACTGTCATGGACCGCGTGCTTCGAAGTATATATTATACACATCTGATATGTTATCTTTAGAGTTACGAGTACTTTCGTGAGGTTGATACTTGTCGATGTAATTGCACTTTTCGGGAGAAACGCCGATCGAGAATATTGTTAGAAGTTTTGGGGATTTGATGTTTTTTTTTTTTTTTTGTAGATTTGCTGGTGGGAAATTGAAAAGTTGAAAAAATTGGTTTTAGACTTTTGATAAAATAAATAAATGAATGATAATATTTTTCATTAAAACCGCGAATTGAGAATATTGTTATGTTTTGGGGACTTGATTTTTTTTTTTTTTTTTTGCAACACATTTGCTCGGGGGAAATTGAAAAATGGAAAAGTTTGTTTGGCAACTTTTAATAAAATGAATTAATAAATGATGATATTTTTTATAAAAACCGCGAATTGAGAATGTTGTTATAAGTTTTGGGGATTTGAATTTTTTTTTTGTAGCACATTTGCTGGTGGGAAATTGAAACGGTGAAAAGTTTGTTTTTCAACTTCCTCAAAGACAATCTGAGAGTAATATACATATATTCATCGGCGAACTCTTATGTACTGTGTGCTTCGAAGTATATGTTTTTGTTCGAGTTCTGTTACTGAATATAATTACTGAAATATAATGATATAATAATATTTTTTGTAAAAACCGGCAATTTCGAATATCATTAGAAATTAATTTGATATACATTTTTCATTTATAGCATATTTACGGTTGAAGATTGAAAAGTTGAAAAATGTTATTTTTCATCTTTTAATAAAATAAATGAATAAATAATATTTTTCGTAAAAACCACCAGTTTTGAATATTATTGTAAATTTATTTGCGATATTCTTAGTTTATAACCCATTTACTAATAGTCACTAATTTTTAAAAAATGACATTTATCTAATGTAATGTTTTTATTTTTTATTCAATTTATTTTTCATCTTTCTTGAAGAAAATTGAAACTAATATATATATATATTTTTGTTTTCTGTCCAGAAACTCTGGGAGGTGACAGCGGTTTCACCGAACTGAGCGACGGATCGAAATCTATATCGACGACCCCGGATCTTAATCATCTCAATTCGACTCCATCTCGCACAGATTCTACGAGCGACGACACTGGTTGCCCGTGAGTTTGAAAAGAACAGTCGTCGATAGTCTCGATCATTAATTAAGCCGGTATAGGCAAATTAGACTGTTGGATGAGAATTTCCACTCGATACGAGAAGTAAGTCACCAGGCGGAGGAATTGGCTATTCAAATTTGCCGCTTACGCGGCGCAGATATCGCAAATCTATCGGGAATTCAAACAAAAAAGAATTCGTCGTTCAAATTTATTTCATACAATTTACAAAAAAAAAACACACAGATAACGTGTTAAATTACATAGATTTAAAAAAAAATACTGATGTATATAAAAACATAAAATCTTGCACATAAAATATATTTAAAAAATATTATATAGTGAAATTTTGGTGGTCCGCATAATTTCCTCGTATACGAGGCACGACCTCGATTAATCGAGGCTTAAAATAAAACTACTGCTTTTCCAGACTCGACACGGCAGATGAGAAGGACGAGGTATCGTCGACGGTTTCGAATTTATCGGATTTGTCGGGACTCTCGGAGCTCTCGGGGGGATCGAGCCACCTCTGGAGAAGTGCCTCATCCTGGGTTCAGAAACAAATGTTAAGCGGCATAAATCCTCGGGATTTGCTGCAACACCTTCTAATGGACCCCTCACAGATTCCCAATCAGGTCGACGACATTACGTTATGGAAGGTTCGTCATGTTACGTTATTTTCTCACTGGAAATTTATTGTAAACCTTAGTGCAATTTTTACTGCAAACGTTAGTACAATTTTCACTGGCAAAACGTTAGTGCAATGTTTATTGCAATCCTTCGTGCATTTTTAACTGCAAACGTTGGTACAATTTTCACTTCCAAAATGTCAGTGCAATTTTCACTGCCAAAACGTTAGTGCAATTTTTACTGCAAAAACCTTAGTGCATATACTTTTTGAATAGCTTAATAACATTGCGATGTGTTTTTCAGCTCGTCCTCAACATAATGTCAGAGCCACCGAGGCGGCAGAAGCTCCGCCACGTCAACACTCTTTCGGACGTCGTCAGGCTGATAAAGAACAGCAAAAAGATAATCGTTCTTACCGGAGCTGGCGTTAGCGTCAGCTGCGGCATACCCGACTTCAGGAGTCGGGATGGCATTTATTCTCGACTCGCGCAAGACTTTCCCGATCTGCCGGATCCACAGGTAACAGTCGACGATGTTTTCGCCGAGTGGCTTAAGAGAAAAAATAAAATAAAACATGTAATAAAATATCTCACGTAAACGCATCGATAATTTATCTTTAAAAAAAACAGGCGATGTTCGACATCAACTACTTCGGCCAGGATCCTCGGCCGTTCTTCAAATTCGCGAGGGAAATTTATCCCGGACAGTTCAAGCCGAGTCCGTGTCACAGGTTCATAAAAATGTTGGAGAAGCACAAGAAACTCCTGAGAAACTATTCGCAGAACATCGATACGCTCGAGCAGGTCGCCGGCATCGAGAACGTGATCGAGTGTCACGGCTCTTTCGCCACCGCGTCGTGCACCAAGTGCAAGTATCAAGTTCGAGCGGAGGATATCCGAGAGGACATATTCGCACAGAGAATACCCGTGTGTCCGAAGTGCAGAGCAAACGCCCTGCCCTCGTTGGCCGATATCAGTCCCAACGATAATTTCAGAGGTAACGAAAATAGTTATTTGTATGGCAAGGGCGTAGGAAGGGAGTTCTTGACGAGTGTGAAAATGCCGCAAGAGCCGAAGGCGAGTGCGGCATTCACACGAGTCAGAACTCCCTCTTCTACTCCCATGCCATTTACATAATTTTTCCTGACAAATTCACGAAAATCACGCTTTTCGTTCCCGTGAAGTGTGCGTAGAAAGGCACTTTTCCGCACTAGTGCTGGAAAAAGACCATATTGGGTTTGTACGCATGCGCAGTATTTTTCCCGCACGCGATGCGACAAAGTGCCTTTCTGCGTACACTTCACAGGAATCGAAAGCGGGATTTTACGTGCATGCGTTAGAAAAAAATGTATGAATTAAAAGAGAATAATTTATCGTCGCGAGTACGTTATTCGATCTCGTATCGAATCGGAATTATAACAACAATAGTAGTAAAAGAAAATTTCTTGACAATTCCATTCATTTTTCCAGTTGTTATCTTATATTAATTTTTTTATTAAAAATAATTATATACATTGTCAAAGGTCCATCGACCTGAGTCTTTCCAACGTTTTTACAATAAAGATTAATTAATGGAGTTCTTGTTGTCGATTATGTTATCCGATCACGTCTCGAATTGGGATAAGAATAACGGTAGTAGAAAAATAAAATTTATTGTCAATTCTATACGTTTTTACAACTATTATCTTGGACTCATTTTTTGATTAAAACAATTATACACATTGACCAAGAGTCATCGACCTGAGTCTTTTCACCCGTTTTATAATACTAACAATGAATCAATATAATGTTTAATATTATACGAATCTTGGGCAAGTAGCATAAATCCGATAAAAAAAGGAGATAAAAGAATTATTGATATTATTTTTATTATTGCAGACCTGGTGTCGCAAGGTATTATGAAGCCGGACATCGTGTTCTTTGGCGAGGGTCTGCCGGACGCTTTCCACGACGCGATGGCGAAGGACAAGGACGTCTGCGACCTCCTTATCGTCATCGGCTCGTCGCTCAAAGTTCGTCCCGTGGCCCTGATTCCCTCCTCGATTCCATCCTACGTTCCACAGATCCTCATCAACCGGGAGTCCCTGCCGCACCTGAAATTCGACGTCGAACTCTTGGGCGACGGTGACGTAATAATAAATCAACTCTGTCATTTGTGAGTATCTCTCGTTGAACTTTTGTCCATCGTCAAATTACCATCCGTACCAACGCTCCTTAGATTTAATTCGATCCAAAAGTTTAGTTCGATCCAAATTTCAGTACTTCACGATATACCAAAAATCTGAAAAAACATCAGCCGTATTAAGGATGTCAATACCGTTGATTTTGCATAATAATAACGCCAAAAAGTTACTAACAAATTATTTAAAAAATAAATTGTAAAAAAAAACAATCAGAAAACCTTGTATTATTTCATTTTTAATTAATTCCTCGATTTTTAGAATTCATACGAATTTTTTTTTATTTTCTTATATTTCAACATTTTTTTTTTCGAAGATATGAAAAATCGAAGTAGAAGCATGAATTTCGGATATCTTTTCGTATCAAGGTTCTGCAGTAGGCACAGAAAGTTTCGCGGCGATTGCGCCAACGGCCTTAAAAAATGTCAAGAACGGAAAATTCAAAATTGCAAGAAAATACCGAAAACATGCATGCATCTTCTATAAAACCAATGTAATACCAAAATATAAAACCAATTCATTTAAAAGGAGAAAAAAAGGTTGATCAATTATCCGACAAACGATTTTCTTTAGCAATTTGTTATTAACTTCCCGACCTTATTATTATGCAAAATCAATGTTCTTCGCACCTTCAACCCAGTTGATTTTTTCAGATATTTATACCATTAAAAAGTGTCTCAAATTCTCACCGAATCTCACTTTCGGCACCCACGTGCGAATAATTCTTAACCCTCCAAAATGATTTCCCAACACAGAATGGGCTGCGACTTCGAGGAAGTTTGTTGGAGGAACGAGCTGCTCAAGGAGGCGCCTCAGCTGGTGCCTCCCTCGAGTTTCCCGATGGACGATCCGTGGGAGCGCAGCCAGGACACCGAGACGATCCACGAGTTGTCGCAGGACAGCGAGGAGGTCGACCTCAAGCCGCAGCACAACGCCTCCTCGGAGAGCCAGGACAGTCTCACGATAAACGCGAACACGACGCCCAAGCGATTGGAGAACACCGATATATGCATATCGCCCTTTCACGCCGGTCACATGGAGAACGCCGAGGGAAGCTTCGCGCTCCTCGGCGAGAGTCCGAAGAGGCGACTGGGAGACTCGAGCGCCGAGAGCAGCCCGAAGAGGATACACCTGACGAGCGCGAGAAGAGAGGCCGCCTCGTCGATCGTCGAAGCGACGACGCGATCGACGGACGGCTCGGAGGAGTCGCGATACGCGGTCTCGCGCTACAGTCGCGTCATATCCGTCGAGTCGACCTCCGAGAACAACGGACAGATATTCAACCTGGAGGAGTGTCACGTCGTGCCGAGGATAATGGAGAGCGGGGAGGACACGACTCCGACGACGAGCGCCGACGTCGAGATCGCTTCGAGGGCGACGAACGACCTCGTCGACTCGCGACGGGAAACGGAAATCGTCAGCGAGGACGATCTCGTCGACTCGGACAAGCTCTCGACGAAGGCGAGACACGCGTCCATCGACTCGGCGATCGACTCGGGCATCGGCGATAGCTGCAACAGCGTCGACAGCACCGAGGGAAAACTCGTCACCGAGAGCAGTGAGGCGAAGATCGACGAGCTGGAGAGGCGCTGCTGGCCGAAGATCAAGGAGAGCCTCGCTGCTCGGCTACCCGGTAAGATTCACTTATGAGTGGAATTTACTGTGTGACCGTGAAGATACCTGCATGGGACTCAGTTTCATCGAGTTTTATCGGCGGGTTTTTCTTCACTCAGGGAAGTTCACTCGAAGAATAAAATTCTAAAAGAGAACAATTTTTTTCCTAAAACCGTGCATTAGAAAAGACTCGAAAATGATTAAATTTAACTATAAATTTTACATAAATTAAAAAAATTTAATGAAATTTAAATTTTAACTTAAACGTAAACTTGCCAAAGAAGAAACTTTATGCCATGCAGATATCTTGGCGGTCATAATTTACCGCATGGAAAATTTAACAGGTATCGCAATAAAATACAAATTCTAATCTTTTGAAACTCTCGATTTCCACAGAAAATTCCTATTATCAAATGTCTTTCGGGAAATACATATTCCCCGGAGCGGAGGTTTACTTCGAGCCGGAGGAGTACGATCGTTGCTCTCTATCGGCCAACTCTGAAAGCTCGAGCAGCGACAGTGATTCGTCATCGTCGTCGTCGGGCGAGGAGGAAACTTGTGAGTATTCGCGGTCCGCTGTAGCCCGTAGATATTTGAATTTTAATCGTGCATCGATCGCGGATCGATCGCGCATCGATCGTGCATTGATCGTGCATCGACCGCGCATCGATCGTGCATCGAACGTGCCTCGATCGTGCATCGAAAAATCAATTGTACATCGATCGATTGTATTTGTGATCAATCAATATTCTTGCAGGTGCAGAAAACGATTTCTCCGAGGGAATCGAGGCCGAGGCCGAATCGGACGTCGACACGGGAAAACGGAGGGACGGCGTCGAGCTTTACGAGTATCTAAAGAAATTTCTCTAAGATCTTTAACGTTCTCGTATCTCGCCTGCGCGAGATGAGCGAAGCGCGGCGTCGGCTTGGCACCGACGCGCGCGCCTAACTCCCGGCTTACGCGATCGTGCAATTTAGCGGGCGTGCGATACACTCCTGAGGATCGTATCGCATTCCCGCCGGTTTCTCAGCGGCAACGGCCTTGCGGTCTGCGGACTTAACGACTCACATCCTCGACGTTCCGAATTTTTTTTCTCGCAAACTTTGTATTTTCCTCGGTGCTGTTCGATTCTTTCATAGCCACTTTCACTCTGTCGATGCAATTTTTGATAGTCACTTATCCGTCTAAAAAAAAAAAAAAAAAAATCCCCTAAAACGCGATTTCTGACGAATGTTCCGCGATCGAGATTTCTGCACGATATTGGTGGTCACGAGTTTTTTGCGGAACGCTGCTCTTGGAGATGGGACGGGAGGTCGCAGGCCCGATCGATCTAGCCGTGCGTTTATCGCAACGCGAGCGAAGTCGCCGATACGGTTGAAACGTAAAGCGACGACGGTCGTCCCGAGGAGTCTATTGCATTCGGGCCTTGCTGCTTGGTCTCTTCGAGGGCTTCGGCGACCTTTACGACTCACATCCTCCGCGCTACGATTCTTTATTTTTTCTTCGTCGAAGCTTCCGTATTTTCCTCGCTGCTGTTCGATTTCTTCACAGCCGGTCTCACGCGACTTCCTCGACGGTTTTCGACCCCCTAGTCGGTGACTCGTCGGCGTGGTCGCTGCCCTTTTTACTAAACCTGTTTAGTCGCCCAACGCATTTTTTTAAAATTCACTTCTCCGTGTAAGAAAAAAAAAAGAAAAAAAAATCCATGGAAAGCGATTTCTCACGAGTGTTCCGCGAGATTTTTGCACGACGAGTGGTTACAGTTTTTTTTTTTTTTCGGGATGCAGCGTCGAGGAGGTGAGAAGAGAGGTCGCAGGCCCGCGATCGATCCAGTCGTGCGTTTATCGCGACGAGAGCTGAGTCGTCGATGCGGTCGGAATGCAAAGGTGACCCGGCAAGATCAGTCGGGAATCGCTCATAGGTCACAGCTCGGCTGCACGAGACACTCGCATCGAAACCGGTCGAAGTCTCGTGCAAGCTTCACGAAGTTCGATTCGGAAAAAGGCCGGAGCGGAGCGGTCGGAGAGGCGCGCAGGCAGCGCGCATTGAATTTCTGTGAATTTCGTGGAGCAAAAAAAAAAGAAAAAGAAATCGCTGAAGTCATTCTGAGATTAATCGACGGTAAAAGTTTGATGCTCAATAAGTGTCTTCCATCAGTTGCATGATCATCGATCTTTTTTTCGGAGTAACATTATCAAATAAATCACGCGTCGATCTCGCATCGCGCGGTCGGTTATTTTTTTTTTTTTTTTCTTAGTAATCGATACGATAAATCGCACTCCGTTTGGCATCGAGCTGCGTGTACGCCTCTCCGCCGGCGAACGCCCAATTCACAAACGTCGAAGACGAACGCGCGAGCATCGTTCGTGTTTTTCTTTTTTTTTTTCCTGTCCATTTAAATCGCGAATCGTATTTCACTCGAGCTCTCACAATACTTGTTGTTTATTTCTCCATAACCGTCTTTGTACATACAAATAATTTTTTTGCTAACAGGTATTTTATTCGTTATCAACTTGTAAGCATCGTATCTAGGACTTAAGAGGAATCTTTTTATTTCATCTTTAAAGTAAATTTACTGTAAATAAGCGGCGAGCTCGTCGCGCGTTGGCATAATATTAAAAAAAAATACATTTTAAACGACCGTGTCGATAAATTTCGATCGAGACACTGGATCGTCGAGGCGAGGATCGACGGCGGAGCGTCGACGGCCGAAACTCCGCCGCCGAACTTCCGACTCGGAAATTTCGTAAGCGTTAATTATTCGACGGGAAAACAGAAAATAATACAATTAGCGTAAATAAGTACGGGATATTGTGTATGAGTTGTTCGATCGATTTGCACGATTCGTGTGCGGTTTGGAAAACACTGCGTTTGCGGGAGGATTATCTTAGTTAGGAATTCAAAAGTCGCGCTCGCGAGCGAGTGCACGCGATTCGTCTATTGGCGTGATTAAAAAAAAAAAAGAAAAAAAATCCAGACAAAACCTAGAAAAATGTTTTGAAGCGAGATCGTCACGCGATCTCGTTTCGAACTTTTAACGTCGGACAATTTTTGAAAATCCGAGCTGCGCCTCCCGCATGCTTAAATTTAAAAAAAATATAGAAATTAGTAAATCCGAGAAAAATGCGATTTGCGACTAAATTGACATTCAACGAGTCGGGCGATCGGTGATTTTCTGTTCTCTTTCATTTCTCTCACAATTATTGCGATCTCAATTATTATGTATATTAAATGTAGCGCGCGCCGAAAGGACTTGTGATGGTTCCGCGGGAAGGGTTAAATTATTTCGTTTCCTTATAATTATTATTATTAATTACTATTATTATTATTTTTTTTTATATGTATGACTATGATCCTCTCGAGAATATTGGTGAAAGTAGAAGTCAGTATCGGGCCCTCGGGAGTAGTCGTTCCTTCGAATAATGTGAGGGATTTAGGCGCTATCTTTTTTTTTTTTATACAGGCACACAGTTAGGTTTGGAAATGGTTTGGCAATGATCAATGAATTCATTAATTTGATTCTTTGGTTTCATTGGAGCACAGGCGAATGTACAAAGCAATGCTGGATAGCTTCGCATTGCGTGTTATTTTTATATGAAGTAAAATGAGACGAGGAAAAAGTTGAAAAAAAAAGAAAACATGAGAGAAAGAAAAACGTAGTGGTAGCGACTTAACGGAGCGAGCGATTGAGGTGTGCGACGAGTGCTCGATTCGAAGCACCCATCGGAACGTTCGTTCGTAGATTTCTTCATAGGCGAATTAACGTGGTCGCGCGAGTGTTTATTATAAATAAACAGAGTACGTGTAGCGTAATTATTATTCGATAAAGAAAAAACAATACGAACGCGCACGGAGCTTGAGAGAGAACGCGGCAGAGAAATGAATTTCGACGAGTTTGCGAAATTGCGAGATTATTAGAGCGATACAAAGTTTTCGTAGGTTTATTCGTAGATTGCACGATAAAAAAAAAAGAAAGGATTTAATAATCCGCCTTGGTACGTCGAGGATTATCGGCCGCGATCGATTGATTCGGCAGTGCTTAAGAGATTCAATTACCGAGTAACAGGACGAAGTTTCGATCTGCGATCATTAGCGTATACATTATTATTATTATTTTTTATATTAAAACTAGACGATGGGCTAACTTTTGCTTTGTAAAAATGGCACTATTTATATCTTTCGAGAAGGAAGATCCAATGATATACGGATGGATATCTTTTTTTTTTTTGTTCCGAAGCCTACTTTCTCTTATTTATTGGAAAAAAAAGAAGAAAAAAAAGACTCGAGAAGGAAAAGTTGGTCGACAAGATCGTTTTCAATATTTCCGCATACGAACGTCTCGCAGCGTCGATTGAGTTTGCATCGTTTGATCAACGAAAATCATTGAGAACGGAGAGGGGATACGATGGAAATTTGACGATTTGCCAACTTTTAATAACACTTGCTCGTTCTTTTTTTTTCACTTTTTTTTTAACGTAGATTTATTCTCATGTATATATTTATTATTTCTATACTACATAGCGAATCATTTTGGATTTTGTCACGTCGGCTCGAGCGTAAACCATAAACACTGTTACCTCCGAGCTCCCAGCTGATTATAATTTCGACGCTCGAGCCGCACCGACGAGATTTACATTTAGGTGCAGAATTTCTGAATTTTTTATAATTTGTTATTTAATGTAATCGAATGTTATAAAAATGTTCTCTTTATTATGAATGTTGTAAGAATTTTTGTTTCTTCTGGTATTACTAACGTATAAGCTTACCTCGTAAATTAAACAATTTTCTATCGTAAAACAAAAAAGAATAGCGCGTCATTTATTTCGTCACCTGAATCGTAGGCAAAAAAATAAATTATAAACAAAGTCTAAAGAAAAGCCTCGACGACAACGCGATTCGACACTTTCGTGACTTCGATCAGACAAATCGTAAAAAAAAATATATCACAGAGTACCAAGGACGATCGAGCGCGTGGCATTTGCGCCGAGCTTAATAAATCATTAAAAGTATAATCGATCGATGGTTGTTAAAATAATAACGTGAACGTTAAAATAAATAACGCGAGCGTCAAAATAAATAACGTCAGCGTAATAAATAAAACCGTAGTGCGTAGTCATTAAGTAGCGTTTAGCAGATTTATTTCAAAAAAATACATTTTTCGGAGTGGGATTGTTCGACTAAATTTAATAACAAAAAAAAAAAGCTTAAAAAATACTCTGTGTATATTAATGCTGGATTTTTGGTAGGCACAACGCCAAAGATATTTTTCCATCCTCGGCCGTGCAATTCTCGTCTCGCTACTCTCTCTCTCTCTCTCTCTCTCTCGACACGAAAAATCTGCGTGCTCCGTGGAGATGCTCTTTTATCTTTACCCACGTAACGAATATTACATTGCATTATTATATCGCACTCTGTTTCATTAATATCACAAGTCGACATATACGTGCGTAACGCTATTCCCATTATTAAAAAAAAACCATCATAAAAAAAAAAGAAAACCACTTAGCGATTGTGTTCTCTTCTCAGCAATGAAGGGGTTTAATAATTACGATCAGAACACGATTGTTACGATGGTTTTTCGTCCGACGCTTTGGTCGACGACTCAGAGTGAAGAGTAAAAAAAAATTACCTTAACTAATTAGCGTGTATTGTAATTATGTGGAAAGAGATTTTATCGTGTAAAGGAACAATAAAGTTATGTTATAGTTAATATATCCGAATATCAGAGAGTAACCGTGTGTAAATACAGTGTTTCTGTTTTCTTTTTCCGCGAACGGACGAACGGTAATTCGGTATTAGGGAATTAAGTAAAAATAATAATAGTTAATAACAATAATTAACAAAACGTAGAAAATAATGTTTACTAAGATTCGCCTCGTGGATCGCAAAAACCTTTTCGATCAAGCTCAATAAGTCTAAAATTTCGAAGTCGGATGTGCGTTAATCGAGCTCGTCTCCCGAATTCCTTCGACCCAGCTATTGATTAACTATTGTAGCGACATAACGCAAAAAGTCCAAGTTTGTTGCCGCACGATTAATTGTATCGAGCGATCGGCGACATGCGATCGATAATTATCGACCGATTCAGATAATCGTAGTTTCATTGCCGATGTCTAAAAAGAAAAAGAAAAACAATATCGAAAATAATTTTATCACTCTCGATCGTCGTTTCGCTTCGAATTGATACATTATATAGTTTGTGTAATTAAGTGTACGACGCGTTCGGTTGCTTTTGAAAAAAAAAACATTAAAAAATGAAACGAATTGTGAAATATATATAGTTATCCGCACCACGCGCGCCCCTCGTATCGCACGTGACATCAAAAAAGATTTGTATATTTTCAGCAGCAATAAAGAGAATTAAATGGTTGTCATTCGATGGTAGATTTCTTCATTACCGACGACGCTGTCCAATCGTCTCGGCCCCCGCGGCAGAGATATCGCTGTATCGTGTACGAGATCAATGGTACGTGAGGCAACTGTAAAAAAAATTTGTTTGAAAATTAATGAACGGTTTCGGAAGCTTTTTCTTACATAAACTGTTTCTGAAATTTCAAACACATGTGCGTTAAAGTACACTGTGAAAAAAAATTGTTTGAAAATTAATGAACGGTCTTGGAAGCTTTTTTTACATAAACTGTTTTTACATAAACTTCTAATAACTTTTGTATGCTGACAGTGGTGGTGAGTGGGGCAAAACGGGCTTGAAAATCCGGATGTTTCGGCAAGACAAAATGACGCATCCAGAAGTGATTGGCAAGCTAAGTTTTGCCCAACTGTCCCATTTTGACCCGCTCTCCCCTTTGGGCGTTGCAATATTACAGTAAATGATTTATTTTTTATATTAATTGTGAACTTCAGGCAAAAGATTTGTAATTTTAATATCTGGTATTTTTATTTTACAAAAATGTATATTAATCTTAAAAAAAAACATTAAAGCGAAACATTTCTGTAACATTTCGCTGCACGATTTACGAGCGGGCAAAAATATATTCAAACCCTTTTAAAATATTTCACAAAAATTTTTCAATATTGATCAAATATTTTCAACCAAAAAAAAACTTATGGAAACCTTTAAAAAGTATTTCCGTGCTATACGAGTATAATAACTGCCGGATTCTAGGGATGCTCTTAACCGTCCGACCATCGGTAACTTCGCCGGAGGCGTTACCCAAAATACGTTTCCGTGTCTCGCAATCCTATGAATTGTTCGTTCAGAGATGTTTGTGGAAATAGAGAAGGGCGTTTGCGACGAATATACATTTAACCGAAGTAAAGTGAAAGCCAAGGACTTCTCACAATCCGGTAGCATTGCCGTTAGATAAAACTTCCAGGATGTAAAAAAAAAGGTCATCGAGTTCGTCACAATGCGTTACATCAGTGCGCAAGCGATTCGATACTTTCACGTCAAGTCCTTCCATCCTCCGATCTCGGCGCGTTTGAAAGATGAACTTCGTCGATCTTCGGCAGCCTTCGGCCCTTTTCGTGATGCGTACGTGGACGCTGTCGGACAATCGTCGACCAGCCTCGTCCTTATATTTATCATCGCTGACAGACAAAACACGAAAGATCTCGAGACAATCCTCGGTAATCTTCCTATCGTCGTCGAAAAGCGCGAAAAATTGTTCCGTCCGGCTCGGCAGCGAACGCCGCACTGAACGCAAAAAACGACTCGAGCGCCGGAGGCTCCGCGGCTACGACGCGAGTCAAGCGAAGCTCTTCGCACAGGCGTTCGGGTGTCTCGCGTTACGCCGATAACTGCAGTAGGCCATTACGTGGGACGATGTGTTTATCGCGGATCGTCGTGAAATAAAACAATTCGTAATCGTCGTGAGAGTCGGCGAAGTGCCGTGTTTGTCGGGACAGTTTCGCGGACGCAAAAGCGTACAATATTGTTGAAGCAGACGACGTGCCCAGCTGTCAGCGAGGCAGCCCCGTCCGATTGGCGGAGTATTCGGTGGGATAAAAACCGTGCGAGCGCCGTCTCTCCGCTCAGACGGCTGCGAGTCGCCTTGCAAGTGTTTACCGTGCGAGTTCCCTTACGTGTCCTTCTCCCACTTCTCTGTATAATCCAAGTTTTGTACGTTCGGCGGTTATCGTTACATACGGATACCATGTGCGGTGAGTAGGACGACTATTTGTTTTTGTTATATTTCAAGCCCGCGGTGGAAGAAGCGCGTACGTGGAATAAAACCGTATCGCACGAGCTAACTCGTGCTTCTGGCGATGCAACGTCACAGCCGAAATTTCACTCGTGGGTTTGTACAGGGTGGACTGGCAACAGTAGCGATTCGTACTTTCTAGTGTAAATCAGTTTTTCGGTTAGGATGTATAAAATAAAAAGAAAGGAGAGAACTTGGCGCCTAAAATATTATGAACGCTTTTTTGGGTCGATATAATTCGTACAAGAGTCAATGTACGACAATGTGAAAGCCGAAATTTGACTTAGGTCTGTATGGTGTACGCTGGAATTAACAGCGATTCGTACTTTCTAGTGTAAATCAGTTTATCGGGCTTTAAGATGTATAAAATGATAAAGAGAAAGAACTTGGCGCCTAAAATGTTAAGAGCGCTTTTTTGGGTCGATATAGCTCGTACAAGAGTCAATGTACGACAATGTGAAAGCCGAAATTTGACTTAGGTCTGTATGGTGTACGCAGAAAATAACAGCGATTCGTACTTTCTAGTGTAAATCAGTTTATCGGGCTTTACGATGTATAAAATGATAAAGAGAAAGAACTTGGCGCCTAAAACATTAAGAACGCTTCTTTGAGTCAATATACGACATTTTAAACCTTCAATAGAACTCGCGTGTACGTGAACAAAAAAGTACTCCACGAGTAAATTCGTGCTTCTGGCGATGCAACCTCAGAGCCGAAATTTCACTTTGACTGGCAACATCAGCGATTCGTACTGTAAATTAGTTTATCGGTCCTCGCGATATAAAAAAGAAACAACTTGACGCCGAAAATCTTAAGAGCCTTGATTTGGTCAACGTACTTCGTACAAAATTCGACATACGACATTTTCGACCCTCAATAGGAATCGCCTCTACGTGAAAAAAAAAAAAAAAAAAAAAAAAAAAAAAAAACCACGAGTAAACTCGTCCTTCTGGCGATGTAACGTCACAGCCGAAATTTGACTTGCGTCTCTACGGTGTAGACTGGCAACAGTACTTTCGGGATTCGTACTTTCTACTGTAAACCAGTTTATCGGTCGTCGCGATATAAAAAAAAAAAAGAACGAGACGACTTGGCGCCGAAAATATTGAGGACCGTTGTTCTTTCGCCTGGAAACGATTAATCGCAGACGCGGATGTTTCAAATTCCGACGACGGAAATGTAATCTAGTTCCTGTCACGATTACTGGAGCTTCGGAGGCTAAGTTTATCCATGATAAATTTTCGATAGAGTTTCCGAGAATTCATATACGATGATTAAATTGTTGCGATAAAAAAGCACGTTGCGTCCCGATAAAAGGCAATTGCAGGATAAACAACATCCAAAACAAAGCATCGACGGTAACTAACTTGACCTTAAGTGATACTCGGTACAAGCGTACTGGCATAATTCCCGATGGACACCCGGTATTTTTTTTTACACCCCTCCGACGCCGAATACAAACACCGTTCTGCCTCTGACATTGGGAAAAGCCGTTCGGCGATAACACGGGGTTTTAGTGACGAGCTTTAAGGCCTCCGATAAGAATCGCCGCGCCGGTGACGGCGACGTCGATCATGAAAATCACCCAACAACTCACGAAGCAAGCTTTGCCTCTTCGTGGAGCTTCGTAAAAGTTACAATCGGCGATTCATTATTTTATTTCAATTGCCATATAGCGTTTCGCAACTTGTGTAGAACGAAGTGTTGAAAACATTTTCACGGTAGTGTAAATTAAATATTTTTTATCTCCTGGTAGAGGAAATCGTGTCGATCGTGGTAGCTCGAAATATTGAAAGTTCGATCTAAGCAATTGTAATACTTACTATTACACCTATTTATTGCCTTTTATTGTCTACATAATAATAAAGTTCATGTCAATTGGACACTCACAGATACTCAAAGATGCCCACATGGATACTTACAGATGCTCACAGATACTCACGTGCAGACTCACAGATATCGTCACAGAGCTCATTCGGATACTTGCAGATACTCATTCAGATACTTACAAATACTCACAGATACTCACTTGGATACTTACAGATACTCACTCGGATCCTTACAGATACTCACTCGGATACTTACAGATACTCACTCGGATACTTACTGATATTCACTCGGATACTTACTGATACTCACTCGGATCCTTACAGATACTCACTCGGATACTTACAGATACTCACTCGGATACTTACTGATATTCACTCGGATACTTACTGATACTCACTCGGATCCTTACAGATACTCACTCGGATACTCATAGATACTCACTCGGATACTTACTGATATTCACTCGGATACTTACTGATACTCACTCGGATCCTTACAGATACTCACTCGGATACTCATACATACTCACTCGGATACTTACTGATACCCACTCGGATCCTTACAGATACTCACACGGATCCTTACAGATACTCACTCGAATACTTACAGATACTCACTCGGATACTTACTGATATTCACTCGGATACTTACTAATACTCACTCGGATACTTACAGATACTCACCGATCTTACAGATACCCCTATACTCACGGCTACTCACAGGTACTCACAGATGCAGACACACAAATACTGTGAGCGCGTGAAGCGTGCGAGCCGCTATAAGCGCTAGTTTCATTATAATTACCATATCGAGTTTTCCAACTTGGGTAGAACAAAGTGTCCGAAAACTTTACGGTAATGTAAATTAAACATTTTTTATCCCCTGGTAGAGGAAATCGTGTCGTTCGACGCAGCTCGAAACATTAAAAGTTCGATCTCGCGCTTTCGCCAGAGGCTGGAGGAGAGCCGTGTTAGTGTGTGTATTGCGACAGGCTCTCAGGACGCCGGGTATACAGTGGATTCGTAGGTCAAAGCTATTTCGACAGAGGAGAATGCTTGCGCCTCCGGCCAACGACCTACGGCAACAGGGGACGAACGGAGGACTCTCTTCGTCGCCCGGTCGAATGCTCGCTCACCGTCTCGGTCGCGGTCGTGTCTCGAGCGGATAAATTGCGAAATCCAACCGTTGCCTTTCCCAGAGCTGCTCGGTTGACCGAGTGAAAGTTCTCGCGCGCGACACGCGTCCGCCAAACCCACCGAGATCGGCAAACTTTTCGAGCTTGTGATCGAACGAGGCGACCTATATGTATTTTTGTTTATTCATTCAAGTCAAATCGACGAATCATCATTGCTGTATCGAATGACATTTATTCGAGGTGTTTATTCGAATCGATTCGTAACTGAGCGATAGGTTTTTTACGAACAGATATAAGAGCAGATGGTCGGAGTGGTCGCGCATATAATTTCGTTTCGTGACTCGGTCGATTGGCGATTCGCAAGAATTACGACTCGGAGAAATGACTTTTCGGTTAAGAATGTTTTACACGGACATTCTCAGCCAAAAGTGAGATTCAGTGAGAATTTGAACACTTACTGTTGGGATAAAAATCTTACAAAAATTCACTTTATTGAAGGTGCTGAGAACATTGATTTCACATAATGGTAATGTCAAAAAGTTATCAACAAATTGCTAGAAAGAATTGTTTAAAAATAAATCAGTAAAGCTTTTCCTTCTCTTTTCAAACGAATTCACTGATTCTTTAGAAGCCAAATGAACTTTGAAATGAAATGAAAGTGAAATGACACATGAAAATCAAGGGTCTTGACATAATTGATACGGCTGATTTTTTTGCATATTTTTGGCACATCGCGAAGTAATGAAATTTTTATGGAATTAATCTTTTGATTAGGAATTTATGTGTGATGCATCCTTAAATATCAATTTGGAGGAATCACGTTCGTCCAACTACAATTTCGTAAGAGTTACGTTCGCTGAAATGAAGATTCGGATAAATGAAGCTTCGGCATTTTGGCGATACGGAAAAGTTAATTTTCTGAAGTTTGACGATTCGGAAGAAGTGCCTTCCGGACACGTGACTTCCGGCCGTACGTCGATTCGGCCGATTTAAGTATCGGCAAAATAATCCACATAGCGATTCCCAAGTTACGAGCTACGAGGACGCCAGCTGGAAACACCATGATTCACGCGATAAAAGGGAACTGTGATTATAACAACGTCAAATTAGAGTGAGTTCACGCGAGAGAATTTAACGGTAGATAAAAAAATGAAAAAATTAACGACGCCGGGTGGAAGCCGTACGGCCGATTGACATTTACGGAACGGCTATATTGTGGCCGCTCGAGTATGCGGTTCAGCAACGGAACGATACGTATATGTTTTCAGGCGTCCGTTTGAGATCTATCGGGAGAACCGAGGCGCGCGCAAATATTACAACGCACCGTTCGGCCGAGCCGGCATCGCGCACGTGCGGCTCGCCGGAGCAACGGCGTCACTTTCCAATCCTTATTTTTTTTTTATTCATTTCTTTTTTTTTTTACTTTTTCATCGGCATTTCTTATTACGAAACGCACGCGAGAGTGCGATGTTTACGGTTGAGTCTCTCGACGCGCTCCGTCGAGCAGCGATCTTTTCGGACAATCGATTATCGGAACGAATTAATTTTTTCTAACCTCGAAAAAATAAAAACAAAATGGCCGCCGATCAGCATCGACCGGCGAGTCTTCCGGATGTGGGAGGAAGAACATAACATCACAATTCATAAATGAAAATGAGGGAAATAAAAAAGCAAAGTAACGGAACGATATGTAGGGAAGAGCGGGGAAAAATGGGACAGAGGGACGAAATGGGACAGTGGGGAAAATGGGACATAGGGGCAAAATTGTACAGTGGGGCAAAATGGGACAGTGGGGCAAAACGGGACAGTGTGGTAAAACTCAATTTTCTAATAATTTTTCGATGCCCCATTTTTGCCCAAAAATTATTGGAATCTTGTGTTTCGCCCGAGGTCCCATTTTGCCCGCTCTTCCTTGTATGTTTCTAGGCGTACGGGTTTGATCCACCTATAGAACCGAGGCGCGCGCAAATATCACAACTCTCCGATTGGCCGAGCCGGCATCGCGCACGTGCGGCTTGCCGGAGCAACGCAGCGCCACTTTCCAATCCTTTTTTTTTATTACTATTTTGTTTTACTTTTCATCGGCATTTCTTATTACGAAACGCACGCGAGAGTCCTATGTTTACGATTGAGTCTCGGCGAGCGGCGATCTCTTCGTGCAATCGATTATCGGAACGAATTAATTTGTTTATAATCTAAAAAAAAATGACTGCCGATAAGTATCGTCCTTTGAGTGGTCCGGAAGTGCGAAAAAGGAGATAATATTACAATTCGCGTATAAAAATAAGAGGAAAAAAATGTTATCTGCGTCCGGTGCAGAGCTCGTTCGATGTCTGAGATAAATGCAGTCTGGAAATGTGGCGATCGGCGAAAGAGCGCGAGTAACCGATTGTTAATCGATATCGCTGCGATATCGATCGTCGTGTGTGCACGGGCTCTCGAGTAACGAGCGTTCCATAATGGTTCGCCGAGAGCGAATCGATTCGAGATTTCGCAGGACGTTTCCGATGTCGCCGAGGGCTTCGGGTGTGACAATAACTGCGCGGTTCAACGGCGCGCGGCGTTTCTCGTGCAATTGACACGCTGAACGAACAAGAGAATATGAAAAAAAAAAAAAAAAAATGTTGGCGATAACATATGCGAAAGGTGAAGATTGTAAAGACGTTTAAGTAAACACTAGCGATAACGGTAAAACAGCGGCTCAACAATGAATTACGATAGTACCGAAGGTGCTGAGTGCACCTTCGAGAAAAACAATATCGATAAGAGTTTCCGGTCGTTCGTGTCGAGAAAAAAAATTGTTAAATTAAGAATGTGGAGGAAGGTGGAGGAGTAGAGGAGAGCGGGGCAAAATGGGACAGCGGGGCAAAGCGCAATTTTCCAGTAATTCTTGGATGCGATGGTGGGGCAAAATGGGTTAGGAAATACAGATTTATCGATGTGGCAAACGGGATAGAAAATTCGGATGTATCGATGGGGCAAAATGGGCAGACAATCCGGATGTATCGATGGGGCAAAATGGCGCGAGCCAAAAATTATTGGAAAATTGCGTCTTGCACCACTGTCCCATTTTGCCCCGCGCTCCCCTACTGAATTAAGAATAGCGGGCGAGTGGGGCAAAACGGACCCGTGGTCTTGGTTTAAAATAATTCTTCTTTAATGTTTTTATTTAATTTACCGTGAAAAATTTGTGTAAAAATGGTCCATCCCCCCCCCCCTCCGCACCTCGTCATACTACCCTTTCAATAATTCTCGCTGATAAGAAGGGGAAAAAATAGTCTAGCGATAAGAGAAAGTCAGTTAACGATGAAGGTGAATTTTATTTTTTAATTCCGCCGATTATTCTTGAGTAATATTCCCCCCCCCCTCCTCTCTCTCAGCGATCTTCGCTGATAACGGAGATCCCAACAATTTTTTTTTTTTTTTTTTTGGCGGTTATCTTTAGACTATGTGCCGATCGCGTCGTGTAGCGTCGATGCGAATAACGGTCAATATCTCGAGAATCCTTGACTTCTCTCATATTTTTTTAATCGTCATCGTTTCGCACGACCGATATCACGTGCTCGGCACTCTATAAGGCAATCTCGTTTCTTTTCACTTTTCTTTTTTTTTCTCGCATTCCTAAGATCTCAACGCCCTGAGTCCAATCGATTTTCATTGACTCTGCGAGAAATTCCAATGTCGAGATAAACAGCATCAAGATAAAAGAAAAACAGCGTGAAAGAGGAAGCGGGGCAAAATGGACCATTTTTTTGACGAATTTTTGACGGGTTATTTTTTTTTTTAAGTCATCCTAAATGAAGGTCCATTTTGCCCCGGGTTTCAGTTTCACCTCGCTTGGCTTCTCCCTGTATCTAAATTGAGACATTCGACCTCGCATTAAACTTGGCGGGTATTTCAAACAGACCATTTCTTGACAAATTTTTCGCGGGTCATTGAAAAAATAGTCTCATCTTAAACAAAGGTCCATTTTGCCCCGGTGTTCCGTTTTACCCCGCTGGTCTCCCTACATCCAAGTTGAGACATTCGCCATCGCATAAAACCTTGCTGGAATGTCGCCGCTATGATAATCGCTGGTCTGGAAAACACTCGTATAACGAACTCCAGTGCTATATATATATATACACATATATATCTAATGCTAATAATACCACAGTTCCGGTTGTCCGAAGAAACCGGTGCCGTATCGATCCGAGACCTTGACTCGATCGTGCCAAACGACAAGAAACGATTTTACCGTCTATCCCACTTAAAACGAAGGGGACACCCGAAAGCCTTTCGATTTCGACGAAGGTCCAATGAGATCTGCTCCCTCCCTCAATACTATCGGGTTTTTCCATCGAAAACCCGAGGCCACCTTTCGCCCACCGATAAAAAAAATAAATAAATAAAAATAAAACAATCAAAAATAAAATAAAACGATATCTTCTCCCTCTTCAATACTATTTGGTTTTTTCATCGAAAACACGAAGGCACCTTTTGCTCAATGACCAAAAAACAACAAAAAACGGAGCATAAAAAGAAGTGAAAAAAAAAAAATTGAATAAAAAAAATGTGAAAGTTATAACGCTTTCAACGATGCAGCAACAAGTTTGGGAAGATAAGGCATACTGGCATAGATTTTATAGCAGCTATCGTTTCTCTGTTGCAGGAATTTTTGCATACCTGAACCATCTGACGCCGAAGTCGAGACGGGAGATTTTGGAGCTTCTCGTCGGTGGTCTGAAGAGGCTCGAGTATCGTGGATATGACTCTGCCGGTAAGTTATTTTATAATTTAAAAAAAAAACAAAAAAAAGTATATACATATATATATATATTTTTTTTTTCTACCTTCCTTTATACACGAATTTATCGCCCTTAGGCGCCGCGATTAAAATGCTAAGAGTCTCGACCCGATGAAAAGTGAAAGGCGCGACTTCGAAGAAAGGAAAAGGAAGAGAGGAGAAACGATCTTTGACCTTGTATATACGTATGCGGCTTTGGTATTCAAGATTTAAAAAAAATAAGAAAAAATTAAAAAGAACTAAAAGATTAATGTCACGTTGCTGTCGACGTGTAGTGCATTCGTAATGCAGTCGATGCTCTTTACCTCTCCATTCCGAGGAAACAAATTCAAAACCTTCGACATTTGCATTCGATAGAGTTTCCATTGCGTATTTGTTTACTTGGGTAACATTTTTTTAAACATTTTTTTATTACAGGTGTTGCAGTGGATTGTCCGGACGGCAAAGAGATTTCGGTAATCAAGAAACAAGGAAAGGTCCAGGCGCTCGTGGACGCGATCTTCCACAGTAAGAAATAGAACAAGAAGTTCTCCATAATAAGGGGCGGGGGTAAAAGTTCGTTTTGCCCCGGTCCATCCAAGGGTCGAATTTTAAGGCATCAGTTTGAACTTAAGATCGGAGTTTGACCCGAACTTTATTGCGTGGTTAAGTTTGATCGTAAGTTCGAACTTAAGGTTGATCGTAAATTCGAACTCAAGTTCGAACATAAGTTTGATCTTAAGGTCGGACTTAACTTTGGTCTTAAGTTCGAACTTAAAGTTGATTGTAACTTCGAACTTAAATTCAAACTTAAGTTTGATCTTAAGTTCGGACGCAAGTTCGGGCTTGACTTTGATCTTAAGCTCGGACTCAAGTTCGGGCTTGACTTTGATCTTAAGTTCGGACTCAAGTTTCGGCTTGACTTTGATCTTAAGTTCGGACTCGAGTTCGGGCTTGACTTTGATCTTAAGTTCGGACTCGAGTTCGGGCTTGACTTTGATCTTAAGTTCGGACTTAATTTTGATCTTAAGTTCGATCTCAAGTTCAACCTAATGTCTTAAAATTCGACACTAAGTGTCTTCGGGTCGCCGCAATAATCGAATTAATTTACTCAGGCGACACCCTCGAATTCGACGGAAAAACGGAGAGTCACTGCGGAATCGCTCACACCCGTTGGGCTACACACGGTGTGCCGTCCGAGGTCAACTCTCATCCTCAGAGATCCGATCCGGGTCACGCCTTCGTGGTCGTTCACAACGGTAATTGACAGAATTAAATTCGCGAGAATCAATAAATAGCTGTTAGATAGATTCGTATAGAGCCTCAAACGTAAAGTTCCAAGGACCTCCTCGAACGAGCACCAAAAGCTTTAAGATTTAACTATTCGGCACTCATGAATTCAGGTATCGTCACGAATTACAAGGAAGTCAAGACTCTGCTGCAGCAGCGCGGCTACGTATTCGAGAGTGAAACCGACACCGAAGTTATTGCAAAGTTGATTCATCATCTGTGGGTTCAGCATCCGACCTACTCGTTCCGCGAGCTCGTCGAGCAAGTTATTCAGCAATTGGTACGTCTTTGCTTCACAGTTAAATACAGGTGGGGAATACTTGAAGTACATCAAATACATTTTCCTACTGGGAGGACTTTTTCAGTACTTCACGTACTTTTTAGTTCTCCAAGTACTTCTTTACGATTTCAAGTACGACGATTTACGAAAATTGCACTTGGCGATTTATTGTAACGAGGAAGCGATGTGCAATTTACTTTACTTTGCACCTTTTTTCAAGCCCAGATAGTGAACTTAACTGTGGAAAGTACTTGAGAAATACTTCAAGTAATTGTGATACTTTGTACGTTGTACTTGAACTCTTTTTGCTCCCTCATAGAGGAAGCTTTGTTTTTTTGTACCTTGCTCAGCTCTGCAATTGAATAACGAATGAAAAAAAAAATGACCCAAATTACAATTTTTTGGCGATATTTCAGGAAGGTGCCTTCGCGCTGTGCTTCAAGAGCAAGCATTTCCCGCGGGAGTGCGTCGCCACCCGGCGAGGTTCTCCTCTTCTCGTCGGCATCAAGACTAAGACTCGATTGGTCACCGATCACGTGCCGATTCTTTACGGAAAAGGTGAGTCGACCACGAACGGCTCCGAGGCCCCGAACGAGTCGGCCGAATAGGTCGACGAATTGCCCGACGAGCGTTAACGGCTGGCGAAGAAAAAGCAGGCAGAAAAAAAAACAAAAGTGAAAGCCGGCGGCTGGAGGATGCGGTGGGATGAACGAGAGGCGATCGAACCATTCGCTATCCGAGTCACGATTGCACAAATCGTTCTTAGGTCATCGAAGAGACGACCCGGTGGATGGCGCGCCGATCGATCAATTAACAAACTCATAAACTCGAATTCGTTCGATAATATTTCGATTTTCCACGGAAGATAAAGAAATCATAAAGCGAACGCTATGAATTTGCCGGACGGAAGGCACGTTTACTAACGAAAAAACTGTATCAGTATAAAACAATAACTCACTAACGAAAACGCATGAGACGAATCGTCTACGAGAGCACGCAACTAAAAGTGTCCGTCCATGTTTGATGCATGTTTATTAACACAAAAAAAACTAGTCAACATTTCACATAATTTCACACTCTACGGAAGAAAAAAGATCGGTTAGTATCCATGTCACGAGAATCACCCATAGAATTTTTTTTACTTTTTTATTTTCTCATCATTGCCCATATTTCATTAAAAATCATTATAGATCTTTATATATTGTAACGAATATATAGACGAGGATTACATAGATGATTGTAATAGATCGGTGTGACAAATGACAAACGTACAGACTATCGATTGACGAGATGGACAATAGTCTTGATCGGACTTTCATAGAGAACGGACGTTTGATGGTTCATGCTCGAGATATTTTAAATTAAGGAGGATCGACTGTTTCTTTGGAGTCAAATATGTGATTGGAAGAAATATCATCACAGCTGTCTCGAATCGTATGCTTCATTTTTAAATTTTTTTACGTTGTGAAATTTTTTAAAATGCCATAAGTACGGAATTGTAGGCGCAATCGCCCCGAAATTTTTTGTATGGGCTGTGAAATCGTGATAGAAAACATATCTAAAATTCATGCCTCTACACCGTTTTTTTTTCTTAAAAAAAAAGTACTTTCAAATACTTTGTTAATAACTTCACATTATTATTATGCAAAATCGAGGGTTTTTACATAATTAACACAGCCGATTATTTCAGATTTTTGGCATATCGCGAAGTACTGAAATTTCGATCGAATTAAACTCTTGTTTGGAAATATATGCACCCAGAAAAAAAAATAATTTGACAGCCACTGTTCATTTTACTTAAGTCAAATAAACGGTGGCCGTCAAATAAACTTTTTTTCCGGGTTTATCTGAACCATCCCTAAGTTGGATTTCCTCTGATAGTCGAACCTCCTTAATAACAACCGAACCAAATACTTGGGTTGTCGATTTCGCTCGGTCGTTACAATATATACTCGTTCGATCGCTTGTAGACATTCACATAAAAAAAGGCACGCAATTTCGTAACTCACGTACTGCATCAAAGTTTCGAGATAGTCTTAAAGTTCATTGAACCTTTGCACTGTTCCATGTAATAATCAGTATCCGTAGTTTCGCAATAATAACGTTGCAACGAGATCGTAGAGCGCGCTCTCGCGCTAGAGTCGACGTGGTTTGTATGCGCGTTCGAGAGCGAGACTGTTTCGTTTGATCGTAGCTAGAGGGCCAGTTCGCACGACGATGAGAAATTTACCGATTTCCGATAATAGCAATTATAATTTTTTTTATTTTGTATTACGTTACGATGTGGATACTACACGAGTGTTTCTTTTGCATGAACGCCTTCCGGCTCGCTATCCGACTATCCGCCCGAACAGACGACCTTCCACACGCGACCAAAGGTATTCACACTATTAATAACCGACCTTGATTCGTGCTCCGACTTTGGATCGCTTTTTCGTGCGGGATCGCGATCGAACCGCGTTCGCGCTCGTCGACCTTAAGGGCTTACGCCACAGTAAGTGGGAATATGTGGTCATTTTTTTTCTCGGTAAATATACGCTTTATCGATTTAATTTTTTTAGAGTAGAATGAGGATATATTGAAAAACATTTAGGAATTTTTTCATTCAATTTTATTTTTATTATGTTTTTTTTAATCGTTTTTTTTAACTTCGTCCGCGCCGCTGCTCGAGCGCTCCGTCACTTTTCACATAATGGTCTTTGACTTCCGTAATTCGTTGAATTTCGACATAAAAATTTAAGAGAATATTCTTGACGCTATAAACTATTAGAAAAAATAATTGAAATTTTACTGGGGTAAGCCCTTAAAGGGAGTCGCGCTGGAGTCTCGATCATCGATCGACGAAAAACCATCCAACGTCGGGGAGCCGGACCTTCGCTTGAGTCTACACGAATTATGTACGCCTTGTCTCTCGGATGAAACGCAATCGTCTACTTTTTCATGAGATATAGGGGAGAGCGAGGAAAAACGGGTCAGTTGGGTAAAAACCAATTTTCCGATCATTTTTCAACGTCCCATTTTGACCCACCGATACATCCGGATTTTGCTCCACTTTCCTTTATAGAGCAGGGCAAAATGGGACAGTTGGGCATAAAGCAATTTTCCCATCATTTTTGGATGTCCCATTTTGCCCCATCGAGACATCCGCACTTTCCGTCCCATTTTGCCCCATCAATACATCCGGATTTTCCGTCCCATTTTGCCCCATCAATACATCCGGATTTTCCGTCCCGTTTTGCCCCACTGTCCCATTTTGCCCCATCAATATATCCGGATTTTCCGTCCCGTTTTGCCCTACTGTCTCATTTTTCTACGCTCTCCTCTATAGTTTAAGAAAAAAAGTTCACGAATACGCTCTTCACCGAACCGCCTCTGTCCCGTGTCTTCTAAATTTAATTCAATGTTTAACACAATAATAACTGTGTACTTGTGTGTGGGCTCAAAAATCTCTCGTCGAATTTGTGTAGTACGTCCGAGGAGCGATTACTTGTCGGACGAAAAAAAAAAATGATGACTGTAGGGAGCTTGAAAAAAATTTAATTGAAGGTGCAAATCGTCACTTTTTCGTCCGGCAAGGAATCGCGATAGTTCGTGGGCGCGTCCATGAGACGACTCGTATTTGTCCTCCCACCAATGTTCGTCCCGCTTTCCTCTACATTTTTTGTCTCCTTTTTTTACATTAAGCATGGTTTGTCAATTAATTATGATTTTTTTTTTTTGTTGTCCTCCGTCCAATTGCCAAATATCAGCCGAGAGCGAAGCAGCAACTCCAGGTATTGATTTTCGTTTTTGTTGTAAAAAAAAAACTTTTTTTTTGAAAGGAAACTAAAAAAGGTCGCTTTGGATGTTTTATCGCTTTTAATTGTAGCTCTTGCTTTATTTTCTTCCTGTTACGATCGATATTTGCTGGGTTGGTGTGCCGTGCCCGAACGGAAGTGATTGACGGGGAATGAGAAGCTTGGCAAAAAATAAAAGATGAACGTTCGCACGCTTTACTAACTTATCTTCGAATCTACCAAAGGTATTTAATCGACGAGGTATTTGAACGATTAAAATTAAACTAAAATAAAATATCTTTAAGCCGTTAATACTAAGGACTCAAAACTATTTATAATCACTGGGGAAACTATAAATTGTGTATATATATATATATATATATATATATATACTGTATCTATATAGCACGAAATATTTTGGAATCACTTTAGAAATATTTTTTATTTTATGTGTCACCGAAACACTTTTGAACCATTTCAATATTTTTAAATTTATGAGCGGACAAAAACATACGTTCAAAAATGATTTAAAAAATGTACCCAATATTTTTTTAATATTGATAAAATATTTTCAATGTTAAAAAAAAATATTATTGAAAGCTTTCAAAAGTATTTCCGTGCTATTTGGGTATAATATATGGATATGGAAAGAAATAGTATAAATCGGCTTCGCTCGAAATATCATCTATACTAATACGTTTTAGTTTGATAAGTAACGTTTCAGACTCGCATTCAGCGGCATGGCTGAGGGGTTCGAGGAACGAATAACACTCGATTAAACAATATTTAATTGTAAATATTTCGCCGAGTACATTTCTATCAACAGCGTCTCTGGCGCCACTGTGGTTTTTTGCGGGACGCTTCGGTACTGGGGATGCAAATTGTGCGAGCGCAGAGAAAAATATATAGTATTTATTATTATTAAACTTTCAATAAAAATATTGATGATTTTGCTATCCGAATAGCAATAACCGATATACAAAAGTATTTTGTGAATACAAAAATGACTGAAAATATGACTATATATTTTTCTGTGTGCAATCGTCGCATCGATGCAGTAATTGGGAAAATTCGGCAAATGTTTCGTCACCCTCGCCGACCGCGATGACTCCGGACGAACTATCGTTCCTGTAATTCTATCGTCGCATTTCTTCGATATGTCTCGATATGAGCGATGGTGACGAGATATTTACGACCGAAAAAATAAAAATAAAAAATCTCCGATTTTACAATCCAATATCTGATCGTCGTTATCGTTTCTATCTCGATTAATCTACTAACCTCGAACGATTTCACACGACAGACCATCGTCCGCACGGAAGAACCGCGGAAGTCCCGATGATACCGAGGACCGACAGCACCGCCGAGTTTCAACCGCTAGTCGCCAAGGAGGTCGAGTATTTCTTCGCCTCGGATGCGAGCGCCGTTATCGAGCACACCGACCGTGTCATCTTCCTCGAGGTAACTACAAAACAATAAAAATAAATAAATTAAAAGAAAACATTTTTTTTAATTACGAAAAAAAAAAAATTAAACGCTGAAATTGTTAATATAGTTGAAATGTAAAACTCCTTAATCTCTTTTATCGATAATCTTGTGAACCGTCAGCGCTTTCTGCAAAACGAGCAGCTGCGCTCGCTATGTGCGAGCAGCGGCCTGGTATCATGCGGTGCGGTGTTGCACGGACCCTGCTTGTTCTTCTCGAAGTACGAAGTCCGCAAGACGTTCGCTTTCCATCCTTTAAACACTCCAACCCATTAATTATTTATGTGAATTAACACATTTATTTTAATCAAGAATAAATTTATTGATTAAAATAAATCAAACTTAACATTCGCCTTAACAAATTTATTTGAATTTACAAATTTATGTGAATTTACAAACTTATTTCAATTTACAAATTTATTAGAATTAACATTTTTTATTTGAAAATTAGTTTTGAATTGATTCAATTAATTGGATCGTCGATCAGAAATCGAGCTTTTAAATCCACCTGAATTCGACGAGGCTAACCGTGTCCGGGTATTCCTTTATTTTTCCCAGGACGACGATGTCGCCGCCGTCAAGGAGGGAACTCTGAGCGTTCACCGGCTTCGTCGCTGCATGGACGATCCTCACGGCCGTGAGATAATAACTCTTAAGATGGAGATCCAGCAGATAATGAAGGGAAATTACGAGTACTTCATGCAGAAAGAAATTTTCGAGCAGCCCGAGTCGGTCGTCAACACTATGAGGGGACGTCTCAGTTTCCAGAACAACTCCGTCACACTCGGAGGCATTACCGTGAGCACACAGCATTTGATCAATTATTATTGTTATTTCTAATAACAATTATTTTTAATAACAATTATACTTAATAGCAATAATTATAAAATAAGTAAATTGCAATTGCAATTGAACTGACGGTTGGCTCGTCGCTTCAGGAATACATTCCCGAGATCAAGAGATGCAGACGTCTCATGCTGATTGGCTGCGGAACGAGTTACCATTCCGCCGTTGCTACGAGACAACTTCTAGAGGAATTGACCGAGCTTCCGGTCATGGTCGAACTCGCCTCTGACTTCCTGGACAGAAATACGCCCGTCTTCAGGGATGACGTCTGCTTCTTCATCTCACAGTCCGGTGAGCAATTTTTTATTATTATCCGTCCGTTTTTCATGTTGATTTTTTTCATTTGAAATAATGAAATTAATCCGTTCAATCTCTCTAACGAAACCGCGGATGCGCTATTGGAAAAAAATAAACAAAAAATGGCTCTCTGTATTAATTTATTTTCTATCAAACATTCTTGCTTCCTTATGTTGATTTTATTTGGCGTCGAAATAATTAAATTATGCCGTTCAATTTCTCAGCCGAAACCGCGGACACCCTAATGGCTCTTTTTTATTTATTGTTTTCTCAATCATTCTATATATTTTTTATGCCGATTTTTTGTGGTCTTGAAATAGTAAAACTAAACTGTTCAATCTTAGACGAAACGGCCGAAACCTTAAAAACGCTTTTCTTTATTTATTTTTTATTAACCAATCTTGCTTTTGTATGTTAATCTCTTTTTTTTTTATTGAAATAATTACATCAAACCGTTCAATTTCTCAGGCGAAACCGCGGACACCCTGATGGCTCTCCGTTACTGCAAGAGTCGCGGAGCCCTCATCGTCGGTATCACGAACACGGTCGGCAGCAGCATTTGTCGGGAGTCGCACTGCGGAGTTCACATAAACGCCGGACCGGAGATCGGTGTCGCCAGTACGAAGGCCTACACCTCTCAGTTCATTTCTCTCGTGATGTTTGCTCTGGTGATGAGCGAGGACAGAATTTCCCTGGGCACTCGGAGACTTCAGGTAACAGAAACTTTAGCGATTGAACACGCGATGTGTGCCTTTTTTTTAACGCGAAACGATAATCGTTATCTCGCATCGCTCTTTCGCAGATAATAGAAGGTCTGAAGAAGCTCGATAGTCAGATTCGCGAAGTGTTGAAACTGGACGACAAGGTAAAGGAACTGGCCAAGTCTCTGTACCAGCACAAATCTCTTCTCATAATGGGCAGAGGATACAACTTTGCGACGTGCATGGAAGGAGCATTGGTAAGCACTCAAGCATTATTTTGAAAAAATTGTCCTCTACGGACATGTTTAGATCGGACAGGATAAAAATATTATTTTCCCCCATTTATCGCAGAAAGTCAAGGAGCTGACCTACATGCACAGCGAGGGTATAATGGCCGGTGAACTGAAGCACGGACCGCTGGCACTCGTCGACGACTCTATGCCGGTCATCATGATCGTTATGAGAGATCCGGTTTACGTTGTGAGTAAAAGATAGTAGTAAAAAAAATTAACTTTTTTAATCGATATAAATTATCGAAAATTTTAATTTTTATGGAGTTATAATTTTAATGTCAGCGTACTGGAAATGGTCGAAAACGTCGAGTGACGGACTTGCATCGTTTAGAACGACTATAATTCGGAAACGGCTTGAGATAGCTTGAGGTCCGGTTCGGGATTTTATGGGATTTCGTAATAAAAAAAAAATGTCTGGTAGCTCCAGCTTGTGTAAATTTTTAGCTATCATCCTAAAACTACACACAAATATGATATTTTGATCACAGACCTTTGGTGCCGAATTTGGCCGAAATCTACTGAGGGAAACAGATTTGATGAAATTTTTATATTTTTTAAAAATGATTAAAACATGGAGGTATCGAGCTTCAATTTCGGATGGGAATGGACTAACCCTGTACAATGTTTCGTATTTAATTTGTCGAAAATTGATCCAACCGTTTCAATTTTATTTTTCCAACCTTTATTTTTTATTTTTTATTTTTTTTTTGTGAAAATTGTATTTTAATTATAGCGTCCTAAATGAGGAAGCCAAAATCGATTAACGAAATTTATCATAGAGGAAGTTATACGCAAAACCGTAAAACATAAGGAAGTAACTGTGCACTTTGCACACTTTAATTTTTATTTATTTTAATTTTTTTTCATATTTAATTTTGTAATTTATTTTTCTTCAGAAATGCATGAACGCCCTTCAGCAAGTGACGGCCCGCGAGGGGAGGCCGATCGTGATATGCGAGGACGGTGACGAGGAGACGAAATCGCTGGCTGCTCGTTGCCTGGAGGTTCCGAAGACGGTCGACTGTCTGCAGGGCATCCTCACTGTAATTCCGATGCAATTGCTCTCATTCCACATCGCGGTACTCCGCGGCTGCAACGTCGATTGTCCGAGAAATTTGGCAAAGTCGGTCACCACCGAGTAGAGGGATCGACGACGATTCGTTGTTTCGAGAAATGTAATCGCGTTGAAAGCGGCGAGGGGAGACGAGATTTTCTTCTTTCCCCACCGGGGAAGGGGAACGTCCGGCTTGTAGCATTGATTCGACGCTGCCATCGGGAGGGCCGGCTCGAGCGTGTGATCGACGAACAATCTTTTTTTTTCCCGACTTCGCTAAAGTAACCGCATTGCGTGCGTGCAACACGGGCGGAAAATTGCCTATTGTTGACCAATGATCGTTATTAACATGTACGCACGCGCTGTGCTGTTTCTGAATTATAAGGCTCGTTCCTCCCTCGGAACGCCTCATTACTCCCTAGGGAGTTACGGTCATTGGCGAATATGACAATCTTTGCGACCCAAGCAATGTTATTTTAACGAAGTCGGAAATAAACGTATCGTATGCTGCACGGGAGGGAGCGGGTTTTCCCCTCGCGTGATTTCTGCCCTCGCTTCGTTCGAGCAGCAAACTTCGTGCTCGGCGAAAACCGCGCAGTTCCCTTCCTTATAGCATAATTTACTATTTTCTCCGACTTTGATAAAGTAACAAAATTCCTTGTGCAAGACGGGCGGAAAATGGCCTATTATAGATCAATGATCGTTATTAACCTGTGCGCATGCGCAGTACTGTTACATTCCTCCATAGAGGGTAAAAGTCATTGGCGAATATGACGATTTCTGCGACGCAAGAAATGTTATTTTAACGAAGTCGGAAATAATAGTATTGTATGCTGCATGGGAAGAAACGAATTTTCGCCTCGCGTGATTTCTACACTCGCTCCACTCGAGTAAGAAACTTCGTGCTCCGGGAAAATCACGAACTTCCCTCCCATATAGCATAATATACCATTTTTTGTGACTTTGATAAAGTAACCACACATTCGTTGCATGCAAGACGGGCGGAAAATGGCCTATTATTAACGAATGATCGTCATTAACCTGTGCGCATGCGCGCAATACTATTCCCACATAACACGACATATTTTCAATCTTTCAAGTCTTGCTACAAATATTTCTAAAATATATGAAAATAATATTTTGAAATATTCTTATCAAAATATACCAACGAGAAATTTCTAAAACATTTCAATGCAAGATTTATCGATGGACGAAAAAATGTTTCACTATTTCAAAAAAATATTATTGAAACCTTTCAAAAATATGTCCGTGCTATGTGGGTTTCCTTACTCCCTAGGGATTAATGGGGCGGAAAATCGCCTATGCTGACCGACGATCGTTGTTAACCTGTGCGCATGAGCAATGCCGTTTCATTGCTCCCTAGGGAGTAATAATGCTCATCGGCGAATACGACCATTTTGCGACGCAAGAAATGTGATTATTTTAACGAAGTCGGAAAAAAAGTATCGTACGCTATACGGGAACGGACGAACTTTCGCCTCGCGTGATTTCAAGCAATCTTCGCTCCCTCGTAGCATAATATACTAAGTTCCAATTTAATTGATAAAAAATAATATTGAAAAACTCAGTTAGGAGGGATTTTTTTATCCTAACGACTCAGATAAGACTCGCTCGTACAATTTGCGCATTGTAAATAACGCGCACGGGGAACCGGTCCGTTGAATTCGTACGAGACACGGAGAGCCTAGACAATATATATTGTTGTACGTGAGAACATTTTTTAGTCTCGCGAAACAAAGAGATATCATATATGATATCATATATGATTGATCAGCGTTAGTGCTGATCAATCATCGGACGAAACTTCAGGCTACGCCGATGTACGTTATGTACGTGTGTTTCCTTGTATAGTATTAAGATTATTATGTTGTTTTCTTTGTTCAATGCTTTGGTGGCGGACGAAACTTCTGCCATATTATTGTTTCGTTTAACGAGCTATTCCACTTTTATATATAAAAAAAGCTGAAAATTGAAATTTTCATATCGCTTCCTCATAAAGTTGAAAGTTGAAAGTTGAACGTTGAAAGTTGAAGGTTGACATTTTTATATCACGTTCTCAAAATGGCCCTTTATTCGCAACGCTCCTTTTATGAGAAAGCATTTATTATATTTTTGGCTTCCTCATAGAGGAAGCTTCGCGAATAAAGGGCCATTTTGAGAACGTGATATAAAAATGTCAACTTTCAACTTTCAACGTTCAACTTTCAACTTTCAACTTTCAACTTTATGAGGAAGCGATATGAAAATTTCAATTTTCAGCTTTTTCAATATCAACGTCGTATTTAACTTTTAAGCAAAACTGGTGGCCGACTGAGGTTTAGTGCGAAAAAAACCTTGCGCTTTTGGTCAAAACGGCTGTCGAATCTGTACTCGAGGCGAAAAAATACATAGAGTATCATAGAGTATTAATCGGGAAGCAAAGAAATCGCTGTTCGAAAATACACAAAATCACCCATTTTTGTGATTTTGGCTATATAAATGCCCGATAAACTTTTTCGTTAGTCGCCACTCCGGGATTGTATCCTACGTATTTTTTCACGCTGATCACGAATCTGACACTTTTTTATTCGTAGATTAATATTTAATACGGAAAAATTGCATCTCGACAAAAAAAAAAAAAAAATCATGAAATTCAAAAAATTCAAAATGACATAAAATTTAAACGGCTCGATCGATTTTCTTGAAATTTTAATGGGATCATCGGGTGATCATATTCCATCTGTGTACGCGTTTTTAGCCCGATAGCTAAAAAATTGCGAGCGCTAGAGCGCGAACAGACATTTTTGAAGAAATTAAAAATGGCGTACAAAAAAAACAACTGAACATTTTTGGATGAAATTTTGACCAAACATTGACTACTGATCAGACATGATGTGTGCCAAATTTCAGCTTGATCGGTCAAGGCGTTCTCGAGTTATAGCAGTTTGAATTTTGCACGTCCATTTCATACACACACACACACACACACACACACACACACACACACACACACACACACACACACACACACACACACACACACACACACACACACACACACATCCGGACATTTTTTCTAAATGTGATTTTTCGACGTTTTGGAACATTCTGAACATGTTTTCATTAAAATCCCGAATTTTTTTTTTTTTTACCAAAACAAAGCTTCCTCTATGAGGAAGCAAAAATTATGAAGAGGAACGAGGAGGGAGAGACAGAGATGTTCCGTAGGATCGTCTCGAGGAGGCTGAGATCGAGAGTTGCTACGAGAGAAAACGTATACAATATACAGAGAGACGATTTTACATTTAACATAATAGTAATTTGCGATACAAGTGAGGTAAAGCGAACTTTAGACTCACTTCACTGTCCGCGTGTAATGTCTGCTATACTGCACTAGTATCGCATAATATTTTTTGTGACGAATGCATGATAAGTGGCAGTTTCGTGCCTGCCGATTGTGGCGCTGTACGAGAAGCGTGAGTAAAGTACGAACAGCGTGCGTAAAGTACGAGTGGCGTGCGTGAAGTGCGAGAAGCGTGCGTAAAGTCCGAGAAGCGGGCGTAAAGTCCGGGCAGCGTGCGTAAAGTCCGGGCAGCGTGCGTAAAGTACGTGAAGCGCTCGGACTTATCGCGTCGGGTCATTACAGTACTAATGGCTGTAAACCGCCACTTACGCAACTCTCGGCAGGCATGAGAAGTAGCACTTTTCATGCATGAGTTACAAAAATTAATTTCGGCGATCGTATGATATAACAACGTTCGAACACCGTTTATAGTGAGATACGTTATTGATAGATTATATCGAATCATTGAATATATTATCTTATAGTCTATCTATTGGACCACGATATTTGTATTATGCAATAATATGACTATTCCCAAACGACACTCGAGAGTCTTTATCTTTCACGTTCCGTACCACGAGATTTATCATCCTAAAAAAAAACATCAAACGAGCGTCTCGCACGAGCAGCTGGAGGGGATAGTCAGCGCTTCAGTGGTTCGAGTCAAGCTGCAGGCAAACGGGAAAGGACTCCCTTCGAAATCAGCGGCTTATTAGTGAACATTTCAGATAAACGCATCGGCTCGCTGCTCACTCGAGTCGCGCATTCTCCCGCTCTATCAACCCTTTTTGTCAAAAATGCCCTTCCGGTGATAAAGAAACAAACATTTTATTAAATGTATCGGACTAGATGTTTTTATGCAAAAACTGGTACATTAAATATAATGTACAATTTTGATGAAAAAATAATATACTTTTGCATTGAAATTGAAGTAAATTATAAAAAAAAATAAAGTCTTTCCAATGTTTCTAATATATTGAACATTACTTTCTTCTCACTATCGTGCATGACATTTAATACACCACCCTTTGCCTAAAAACTTCCAGTCCGATACATTAAATTTCATGCCAATTTGTTTTACAGCGTATAGATCCGTCGCATCGGTTCCTTGCTCGGTCGAACCGTCAATTTTCCCGCTTTACCGATCCCCTCTTCAAAAAATCTTTCACGAAACTTAATAAAAAAAACGAAAACAAAAAACATCCCAAACTCCCAGAAATATACATGAAGTTCATCTCTAGCCGAGCGTTCCATTCCTATAGATTCCCGGTGACTATTTTCCCCGCATTAAACTCAGTCGATACGCCGCCGCCGCGCGTAAACAAAGTACATACAAAAAAAGAAGAAAAAAAAACATTGTGCGATAGTGTTGGAGAGCGTGTCCGGCGGATCGATTGTCGAGAATTCACGGGTCTCTCAGTTACGTGCGCGCGCGTGTGTGTGTGTGTGCGGGTGGTCCGTGTCATTAGGTATATATCGGGTCGGTGCGCATGCGCCCGGCGCTCGCCGTCGGTTCGCGGGGGGTTGCGCGTAGTGCGCGTGCGGGATGCAAAAAGGATCTTCACGTCGGCGCTGACGGTCCGAGAGGCACGACCGCGGCTGTCGGGGGACACAAGAGGCTAGCCGGAGTCGTGGCGCATCGGTGTAGCGGCGTTATCAGCTACCCGAGAGACTTGACTGCGAGAGTATATCCCAGAGAGATCGACCGTGGTTACGCCGGAGACGGTCCGACTGGTACGCGTGTCGCACCGAGTTCTCAGTCAAGAGAGCCGCCGCGTCAAACGAGAGCGTTCTTCGTGCCCGTCTCTCGAGAACGCGAACGTCGTCACTGACGCACGGGATTAACGTGTGCGCGGCCGAGGGAGCGAAACGCACGCAAGAAGAACAAGAAAGATAATATAGTCCGGAAGAGATTCGTCGTTAAGTATATATAAAAAAAAAAAAAAGCATCCGAAACGAGAGCCAGCGGGCGACACGTCGCCGGACCGCGAATAGAGTTTCCGTGTACGCTCCGTCAGTACGTCCAGCTACTTCGCGCGATACACTTTAACGCTTAACCCTAAAAAGAAACGATCCGACGTAAAGATAAAAATTCTCGTGTATTAAAAAAAAAAAAAGAAACAATAAAGAAAAGAGCATCGAGTAACGACAGCAAAACGATAATAAGAGCGACGCATAGCGGAAACTTAAATTGATTAATAGAAATGTCGATATGCGTTCTGACGGTTATAACATAACGTTACGATCGTGAGAGAAAAGAGAGGGGAAAGAGAGAGAGAGAGAGAGAGAGAGAGAGAGAGAGAGAGAGAGAGAGAGAGAGAGCTTTTGGGTTATAAGAAGAAGCAGCGTCGTGTGTCTCGCGTCTAAATTTAAACGGTAAGAGGAATAGAGAGGAAAGAAGCTCGAGAAAGAGAGAGAGAGCCAAGAGGGATATTTCCCCTCGGGTTATTCGGCGTAGGTTGGCTGCGCGGTCGACCGCGGCCTCCCCGAGGTGATAGCAGCAGCAGCGTCGGGAGCCGTAGTAGTAGTTTGTTAGAGCGCAGAGCCGAAGACGAACGAACGTAAATACGAAGGAGTCGAGCGAGCCGAGCCGAGGAGAGGCGAGCGACTGCGCTAGTCAGTTGACGGTCTGCCGGCGAGCTGAGCGGACACGCGTTTTAGTGTTAAATCGAGAGTCTATCCGAGAGTGCCGCAAATATTCGCTGGCGCGACCGTGATTTGCCCCACTGCGTTGGGACGCACGGTAGCTCGCGGCTCCGCGGACAAACCGCTCATCCCTCCTCCTGTTCCCCCCTCCCCTCTCCGGCCCAACGAAACGGCTCGACTCCTCTCTATCCGCGTCGCGACGACGCTCTCTCTTATTGATCGTATTTGACCCGCTAACTGGCTCTCCGTCTCTCTTTCGCTCTCCCCCCCTCCCTCCCTCGCAGTCCTGTGTGTGACGCTGCCTCGATCGCGACGGGCTTACCACTACAGACGACGTTACTTCTTCCCTAGCTTTTTCGACATAGTGTTTTAATCGTAACAATAATAATAGTAACCGATACAAAAATAAAGAAGAAGAGGATAATTTTAATAATAAGAATAATAATAATCGTAATAGTAGTAATAAAGATAATTGAATGTATTAAATATATCTTGAGTAGAAAAGATAAATAAAGGGACGATCAGATTCGAAAGGACGATAAAACGAAAAATATAAAGAAAGTTTAAAGTAGTTATCGGTCGGTATGGCTGCCCCAGCAGCTTGCACGCGGTTCAGTGACAACTACGATCTCAAGGAGGAACTCGGAAAGTAAGTAAACAACGTAACTGCATTTGCATGTGTTTACTATGTAGACGTATTTGTGAGGATGGAGCTATGTGTTGAATGCATCGGTCGAAGTACCGAGAGACATTGTCCCGAGAGTGTCGCGACGATGCGGAGGTAACAGTTGTTATCCATTGCGTATAGATAGATGGGTAGAACTCTTCGTTTGAAGATGGGATGAATCGCCTAAGTTCCCATTGCAATAGAGTGGGCTGCGAATTAGTGTGGATTTTACTTGGAACTAAGAGTGGAAGTTGTAGAGAGTGGGCAGAGTGAACGGTTAAGTCGGCGATGTACTGTGATAGGGGTTTTTCTGAGTCCGGCGAACTCTTCCTTTTCACCCCACAGATTTAGACCACATCGCGAGTTTAGCCATCCAAGGCAAAGGGGTTTCGAAAATGGATGCTCGTTTTTGCCTTGAGCTATAGTAATATAAGACATTTATTAGCGGCGAGTCCGACAAGCCCACATTTGTTCAAGTATTTTCAACCAGCTACCTATAATTATCGAAACTAAACTAAACCGGAAAGAAGGTAATATTTGCTATAGGCAAAAGGCGTTGGGCGAAGCGTAGTACGGGTGGCAGATTAGGGGACTTGTAAAATATGATATTTTAAATGTTCCAATGCAAACGCGTTCCAAAGACAGCCATTGGTTTTTACCTAAAGTTGTAGTAAGATAAAACATGTTTATTTGCGGCGATTCCCAAAAGCTCATATTTGTTTAAGTATTTTCAAGCACCTATTTATAATGTCGTAGCGCTCTCTGAAAATAACCTAATTGAAAAAAAGTAACAATTGCCATGGGTAAAAGTGTTGGCCGATTACCAGGTTACGGGGAATTGTAAGATATTCTGCCGTGTCGAATAAGTACATCGGCGGGCGAAGATCCGAGAGACGTGTCTCGAGAGGGTCGTCACGATGCGGGGTGTAACAGTTCTTATAGGCAGAACCGTTCGCTTGAGCGTAAAGTAACAGTACCAATGCTCGGACACGTCCCGATCGAAGGACACTCCTATGCAGATTTGGTTTATTCCGAATTTAGGTATTAGCGATCCAATTTGACTCTTGTAATCGTAAACACTATTTGGGCCACAGCAAAAAATTTTACACAGTTTAAGCCTGAGTTATTTTTCTATTGTTGCATTTTCTTAAAAGATGGACGATATAGTGGAAATTAGTACAAGCGTTACTACATTCGCGACCCAATAAATAGACAGTTCAGAAAAAATTTGGTTAACCAGCTTTCCACGTAGCTTATCTTCAGTATTGTTTCGCCTAGATATAACTTTTTTCTTCATCGATGTAATTAATAAATAGCTTAGAAATTTTATTAGTTAGTATGAACTAGTTGCGTTCGTACGTCAGAATTCCCGAAATCTGTGATTGTCCCAAACACTGGGACATAATATAGGAACGTGCCGAAAAACCGCGTAGACTGGCACGTTTGGATTCTCTTCTTATTTTCTTCCGTACTAAACAAGAATATTAATCTTTTTGTAATTAATCAATGTGTCTCGGAACCTACAAACTATCAGCCTGACATTCGTTTCAGTTACAGTAGAACCTCAATTATCAGAACTGCAATTTATTTTATCCGAACTTCAATTGTCCGAACAGGAATTTAATTCATCCGAACCTTTATTATTGGAACCGTGTCGCAAAATTTCGTTGTTACATATCGTCAAGCGTTACTTTGTTGCATGCGTGTGCAAGTTTGTATCATGCGCTTATACGTTATACCGCTCGCGCGACTGAGAGATTTGGCCGCAAAAAAAACGCGTCGCATTGATACGACAACCAAAAATTGACGACTTTATCAAAAAGAATGCTTAAAGTACGCGCTTAATGATATGTTCCAAACTATATATATAATAGTTGTATGCAAATATATATACATAAAAAAAACTCATATTCATTACCTATCTTGTTATAATATTTTTTATTCATAACTCGATTATCCGAATAATCGTTAATCCGAACTGGTCTCTGCCCCAATTGGTTCCTATAATCGAGATTCTACTATATTATCACAAAAAATGTCTTCTCGACCGATTAATAACTGCCCGTCTCCGGGAATGCTCTTAACCGTCCTAGAATCAGTATCGTTACCTTATGTGATGCACAAAAAAAAATTCTCCAAGCTTGAGCCTAAATGACTTTCCATCGTTGCATTTTGTTGAAAGACTGACGATATTGTGTCCGAATAATAATAACTGCTAGAATCTAGAGATTCTCTTAACACTCCGACCATTGGAACCTTCACCTTAGCATAGGTGGCAGCTAAACGGGACTTGCAAAATATTCTGCCGATGTTATGGGACGTTGAATTATCGCCTCGACGGCGAGAGTCATTTTAATTGCAAACGTGTCCAGCGGAGCTCGCGTGTCGACCGTCAAAGTTGAAAAAAGAAATTCTGATACGGCTGCCGTGTATCTCGTGACTGGTCGGGTTCCGCCGTTGTTTTCCCACACATTCCCGCCGGCGGCGTTCGCAGAGCGTGATCCGCCCGCGAGTTCGAACACGCGCGCTCGATCTCTCTCTCTCTTTCTTTCTCTCTCTCTCTCTCTCTCTGGCTATTTTGCTTTCGCACACGCACCGCTCCCGCGAAAACACAGTTGTTACAAAGTATCCTCGTCGCGCTAACTAGTCGACGAGATGCCCGGCCTGTGGATCGTGCCTGTCGGTCGGACCGCAGCAGACGATACGCCGATCTTTCCGCGTCTCGCTCACGGGTCGGCCATGACGCTAAGCCATGCCCGAGAGCCGCTCTCGCGCACGACGCACAGCGCTGCGTTCCGCAAAACGCCTTCTCAGGACTATCGCGAATGTACGCGACGAACACGCTATGCTAATAGGAGAGATAAAACATTGATGTTTTTTTTTTCAAATTTATTTTAATGTTATCGTGTTAACAGGTTTTAAATCTATTTTACTTTCCTCAAACTGTTACGGCCTTGCTCCGCACTTCTGGCTTGTTGCGACTATGTCTTATTTCCCTTTGCTACCTCGTTGAGAAAGCTTTGTTTTGACGAAAAAAAAAAAACAAATTTCGAGGTTTTAATGAAAACTTGTTCAGAATGTTCTAAAACATCGGAAAATCACATTTAGAAAAACCGTCTGGATGGATGGTTGTGTGTGTCAGGCCTGTAAAATTCAATCGGTTATAACTCAACAACGGCTTTGTCTATCGGGTTGAAATTTGGCACACAAGTAGAGCAATAAAGTGCCTCTGTATGTTACAATTTGCGCAATCATTAAGACATTCGTTAAGATTCTATAGGATTGTTAATTTTTTGAAAAAATGTTTTCGCACTCTAGCGTTCGCAAATTTTGAGTTATCGGGTTGAAATTTTTAACAGAAGCAGACTATTATTAAACAATATTCGCTATTGAATTTGGTTAAGGATCGGTAGAGGGCTCTCGATTTCGTGAAATTTTCAATTTTTTTTTTAGCAGTCGCTGTACTTTTGAGATAAAGGGTCTTTTTTAAAAATTGATCTTAACGTTAATCGGTTTTTATCGAGTTAATGGTTTTCAATTTCATTTTACTTTCTTCAAATTATTTAAAGCCTAGCTCGGCACTTCTGGCTTGTTGTGCCTATGTTCGCTTATCTGCGGGTCTATCGTACGCTTTTTTTCTTCTTTTTGTACAGTCGGTATACTTTCGCGATGAGACGTCTTTTTTTTAATTATCTTGACGTTAATCGGTTTTTATCTAGTTAACGGTTTTTAATTTAATTTCGCTTCCTGAAATTTTTTACGACCTTGCTCGGCACTTCTGGGTTGTTGTGACTGTGTCCACTTATCTGCGGGTCTATCGTACGCTTTTCTTCTTTTTTTTGCCGTGGGCGTACTTTCGAGCTGAGAGGTCTTTTAAAAAAAATTAATCGTAACGTTAATCGGTTTTTATCGAGGCAACGGTTTTTAATTTAATTTTACTTTCTTTACATTGTTTATGACCTGGCTCGACAGTTCTGGCTTATTATGATTCTGTACATTCATCTGCAGGCAAATCGTATACTTTTTTGTTTGTTTGGTTTTTCTTTTTTTTTCAATCGGTATATTTCCGACCCGAGAGGTATTTCTTTCAAAATTTATCTTAACGTTAACCAATCGTCGAGTTGACGTGTTTCAATTAAATTTTACCTTCAAATTGTTACTGCCTTTCCCGGCACTTCTGGTTTGTCTTGACTCTACACTTATTTGCAAGCATATCGTACGCTTTTTTTTCCTTTTTTTTTGCAATCAGTTTACTTCCGACCTGCGAGTTCGTTTTTTTTTTATTTACCTTAAAGTTTACCAGTCATGGAATTAACGCCTTTTTATTTTATTTTACTTCCCTTAAGTTTTTCTCGACACTTCTGGCCTATTATAACTTTGTCCACTCATCATCTGTAGGTGTTTCGTACACTTTTTTTAGTTTGCTTATTTCCTTTTTTTTTGTGGAGTTGGTGTACTTTCGACCTGAGAGGTCTTTTCGGGTGACAAGAAGACCCGGAGACCTATTCAGTTTCTCCCGCGTATATTTTAAGGCTCGCGAGGGCTCTGGGTCTGTATTATGCCCGAGGCTCTCCACACCGTCTATATATAAGCCAACACTCGCGCCTCTCTCTACGTCATCGGCAGTTCTCTCTCGCTCGGTTTTCTCGCCTCATCTTCGTGCCTTAAAACACCTATTTTTTTATTATTTTTTATCATTACTATTATTTTTTTTTGTTCTTCGTTTCCACTCGGGACTTGCTGCTGGTCTGGCGACGAGGATGAGGCGGGGGAGCCTCATCGCGACGCTCGGGATTTGTCACCGAATCAATACGCCGGCTCTTGAGCGCCGCTCGCGGCACGAATGGGACGGCAGGTGGTTGCCAGCCTCGTTCGAGGCACCGCGCACAGCATCGCGAAAAATAGTCGTATCGCTACGATTCCGTAGCGACATCCACACATGTGTATCAAACACATTCTTTTTCGCAATTTTTTTTATTTTGTTGTTTTTGCATTGTCAGTCTGCCGATTATTCGCCTCAGAAGTTGGCTACCCGTGAAAAAATCAATCGATGAAATAAAACAAAATATAAAACTATGGACTGGAAGTCCATAGTTCTATATTCGTTTTTTTTTGTTTCAAAGCTGTATTCGGTGTACTTTTTCCCGCTGATCATGAATATAACAATTATTTTATGTCCAACGGAATATTTTCCTTTTAAATCCCAAAAATACGATTTAAAATACGATGTAGCATTGCACTTTAGGCCAAAAAGGCCGGCGGATTGATTCATGTTCAGCGGGCGAAAATACTTCGGAACACGTTGCAGGTAACATTAGAAAAAATCAAATAAAAATTCGTCAAAAAATTCCAAGACTGTATTAGCTTAGCCGGCTAATGTAGCTTGGCCGGTTAAGGGTCGAATTTTTAGACGTTAGTTCGAACTCAAGATCGCTCTTGAAATCGAACATAAGATCCAACCTGATTCGAGTTCGATCTTAATTCTGAACTTTAGATCGAACTTGAACTACAATCGAATTTGAGTTCACCCTTAAGTTCGAACTTAAGATCAAACTTCAGCATGAAATCAAGTTAAAAATGAAGTTCGATCTTAAATTGGAACTTAAGATGGATCTTAAGTTCAAACTAATGTCTTAAAGTTCTACCCTTAGTAAAGATCGAAAAGTTATTCTCTATTCCCGCTGATAACGCGACGCTCCCGATAAATCTTTAGCGTCACTTTACCAGCGGGAACAGAGAATAACCTTTTGTACCCTTCTTTTACGTCCCGAGTGACGAGAATCGAGGGAGAGGGGGAAGTGACGAAATCGAGGAAGCAAATTTGTCGAGCTCTCGAGCTCGTCGCCGAGCCCTCCGGATATATTTGCCCTTCTGACGATTCGGTCGATGGGATGGGTAATTGAGGCTTTTCACCATTTTTCTAGCGCGCGTTTTTCGCGCCGTAGCCAAACGATACGAAAATTCGTTTTTTAACATTAGCATACATTTTGGCACTCTCACTCTATTCCCGGTTCGCCACTTTGCATCTAAAAGCAATGCGGCGAAGCCGTCGCTCGTCAGAGTGAAGCGCATCTTAAGTTTTCTATTTCTATTCTTATTATTTTTTTTTATCGGCTAGTCAACTTTTCCACCTACGTCGTAATACGCCTCGTAATATAACTTGGTCGCAATTTATCTTCTCGAGTGATTTTTTTGTTATACCTGTTTTTTCTTCATTATATTACGATGAAGCAGTCTCGTTAGCAGCGCTCCTTCAGGCTCGAGGCGTGCGAGTCGCGCACGTGGTTCCCGCTAAAGAAAACAAGTTATAGTTCTTGGTGATCGCGAACTTGAATTATTCAGGCGTGAGACTATCGACGAGGCTCGTCTCGTACGTACAACGCATACTGATGCGACATCGGCCACGGTGGCTTATTGTGGAATACACTTTCTGTAAGTGTATTCCATATATATATATATATATATATATATATATATATATTCGATTCGACGACGATTGATTCGCGTGTCAGTGGAGGTCGGCTTCGAGCCTTTTTTTGCCCAACTATCGCCTGGAAAGAAATTCCAAGATGGCTCGTTCCTCTACCATCGACGGAGCAGCGACCCGATAAGCATCAAAATATTATTGGCTCGCGAGAAAAAATGTCCAGGTTGAAACAAAAAATAATAATAATATATCGTTATTATTATTAAATAAAATGATATTTTTTTGTCGATTACCATTTACAAAACTTTCCGCAAAATGTCTAGGCTGAGAATAATAATACATTATTCTTATTATTAGATAAATTCCATGATGATTCACCACTCCTACCATCCATGGAGTCGTGCTCGGATAGGCATCAAAATATAATATTGCTTCTTCATAGAGGAAACTTTGTTCTGGTACAAAAAAAAGCTTCCGAGATTATAATGAAAACATGTTCAGAATGTTCCAAAAGCTTTCTCTATGAGCAAGTAAAAAATACATTAAATGCTTTCTCATAGAAGAAGCTCCGCGAACGAAGGAACATTATGAGAAAGCGACGTGAAAATTTCGATTCCAAACTTTCATGAGAAAGCGATACGAAAATTCAAATTTTCAACTTTTATGACGAAGCGATATGAAAATTTCAATTTTCATCTTTTTTTATATTATTAATATTAACGTTTTAATATTTTTGATAATGTTTTTGTCTCGTTTACCATTTACAAAACTTTTCATAAAACTTACATCGACGAAATACAAGATAAAAAAATTACCGGGAAGTTTGTATAGTTCGAGCTTGCCGGTGCGGCTCGTCGGGAAGCTGATCGGAAGAAATAATTCTACGCACTGCGAGTTTCCGTGAGGGCGATATATGCAGATATAGGCGGCAGTATCAAACTTTCCACATTCTTCGGTGCTATTGATTTTCAAGATATAGGGTAATAGAGTGCACTGGCACGCAGGGGCCACTAAACCGTACGCGTCCATTTGGCCGGGATTAAAGCCAAGCCGATTCGAATGTTGGCTTTGGCAGAGGGTTTCGGGCATCGGACTCGCTGACATTTGAGAGGGAGGTAAATATTGGCCTGCTCCATCGGATAGCCGAGAGCCGGAGAGAGTCCTTCTCCGATGCGCCGGAGTGCAACGGATCGATCCGTAGAGCCGAAGAATTAAAAAAAAAAAAAAAAAAAAGTGTAATTCACGGCGAGGAGGGACCGAAAAAAATGCAGAGTTATTTGCATTCCTAGCGAGGAACATGCGGCATGTTTCTTGGGCAATAATTTCACGCTGTAATCGTGATTATCGAAGAAAAGTACGGAAGCTTGTTTTTTTAGCGCGGAATTCGTCCGCGACGATCGGCAATATTTAACCGTGAAGTGAAACTGAAATTCGCGTGACGATATTCATGATTATAAAGGAGGCGATGTAACGCGCGAAACGATGGGTAGAAACAACGATCAGCAATCGGCAATCGATAATAATAAATCATCAGTATATCTAAAAAAAAATATCGCGCATTGGCGTCCAGTAGTCCCTTAAAATTCGGTAAACGATAATAATAAAACACCAATATAAATTAAAATTTTTTACCTTTTATAAGATTGTTCTCTTTCTCATTTTTAAATATCTCGCCAAATTTTCTAGAAATGGTGAGCGAATGAAAGTATCAAAATCGCGATTTAAATTTTCCCCAGATAATAAAAAAACACACACAAAACAGCATTGCGCAGAATTTCAATAGATGTACAGTCTCGGTAAAATAATTCTTCAAATCGTCAGACGATATATAAACGAAGAAAAAAAAGGGTCCAGCAGCCCCTTAAAAGTCGAAGCCCCTGATCTGCGTTCGCAGCGGTCGAGGTCGCGTAGAGGACGCCAACTGCCTCGATGCTTCGCTCGGCAAGTGTTTCTTTTTTTTGTTTCTTTTCTCAGAAGGGAATCTTTCGTTCGACTGCTCGTCGCCGGCTTCCGTGCTACCGTGCTATAATATCACAGTAGCTCGCAGCTACGGTAATATTAATGCTGACGTGATATATACATGTATACACACCTATATATATATATATATATACACGTCCATGTATTTATGTAGGTCGTAGCTCGAACGGTTGGTTGCGAGTGTCGGCGTAAAGAGGGAAATATGAGAAGCAGAATAACGAGAATCGAGAAGTCGAAGAGGAAAAGGGCGTCAGCCAGTGGAAGCGACGACATTTGCCGCAGGAAATAATTCCTGCCGAGGTTGAACGGAACCGGCGTTGCGTTCAACGAAGTTTATAGGGCCATTGGGTGGCTCGGGCGTTACGAGACCTCTTCTTACGGTTTTTTTCCTTCATCTTTTATTTTATTTTATTTTTTTAAATTCTTTATTTCTTCCGCCCCGTTCACCTTTCGTTCGCTTTTATTGTTCGAACCGTACACACCGCTCGATATCCCGCGCAGTCGTTTATCTTCGTCCCTTCGTTGACAGGGTACAATTCGTTGGCGCGCTTCGCAGTCGTCCCTCACGATTTTATGCGGAAAGGCCGCATCGCCCGACCCTTCGTCGCGGGTCATCACGTAGGGATGACAAACCAGGCAAAAAATATAAGATTGTTGGACAGCTTATTGTTATGTTTTTCTTAGTGTCTTGTATTTGAAAAAAAATGAATTTATTAAAAAGAAAAAGTAATTTATTTAAAAAAAAATAATTTATTTAGAAGAAAAGTTTATTCATTTTTATAAATGATTTATTCAAAAGAAAAGTTTACTTATTTTTTAAAATGTTGTATTTAAAGGAAAATCATTAATTGCATACAAATTTATTTATAAAGAAAAAAAATGATTAATTTTGTAATTCAGTCGTCGCGTCCATTTTTTTTACCTCTTTTAGATCTTTTACATCGTTTATCTTCATCGCTAAGCGTCCATCACAATTTTATGCGGAAAGGCGGCACCGCCCGACTCTTGTCGCAGGTCTCAGGGTGGTCATGAGAAAAAGAAAAAAAAAATGAAAGATTGTTGAACAGCTAGTTCTTACGTTTTTCTTACCGTCTTACGGTTAAAAAAAAATTAATTTATCCAACAACAAGTCCATTTATTTGAAAAAATATATTTACTTTAAAGAAAAATGTATTTATTTTAAAAAAATTATTCACTTTTAAAAAATTATTAATTTTTTATTTCATTCGTGGCGTCCAACTTCTACCTCTTTTAGATCTTCCGCATCTTTCGAACGCTTTTATCATTCGAATGGTACGCACAGCCCGATATCTCGCCGAGTCGTTTATCTTCATCCTTTCATGCTCGCGCAACACTCCGTTGGCGCGCTTCGCAATCGCCGAGCGTCTATTACGATTTTATGCGGAAAGAGTGCATCGCGCGACGCTCCGTCGCGGGTCTCGCGGTAGTGATGAAAAAAAAAGAGAAACAAAAAGGAAAGATTGTTGGACAGTTAAAACGAAGCATCAAAGCGCGAGCGATGTTTCGACGCATGAATAACTGTGCCGACCGACTATCGTAGCTCCCGGTTAAACCGCGTAGCAACGGATGAAAAAGAACAAGGAGAATTCGTATGTCGAATAGAACAAAAAAAAAGAAAAATCGAGGAGTAAAAAAAAACACGCAATCTCGCTATTGTGCTCGCGACTCTATTGTTTTCGGTTCGTACCATTTGTGCAGGCCAATTCTTCGAAAAAAAAGCTACACTCGCACGCTTATTATTTTTACCATGGAATAACATAAATGAATGCCGTTGGCAATAAGCAACGTTTTTATCAACTTTTTTTTTTTCGTACTCTTGCTCATCAGCTCGGATTATTTCGAGCGATTCCCTTTGACTTTATAAAATTTCTCGCAAAATATTCACATATATGCATCCATTATTTTCGTCTCTCGTCTATAACCTCATCTATATATAGAGATTATTTTAAAAAGTTTAATCTTTATGAATTATTTATATATTTACAATTACGAGTACTCCTTATTTATATATATATTGTTATGGCCACGGGAACAAAAGCAACACCAATAATCATAAAAGAAACAAGGGCGGCACCCCATTGGCCAAATAGGCTCCCGCAGCACGTCCGTCCCGTTCGAGGTCTTAGTCAAGACCTTTAGTCAAACTACGATCGTTGCGAAGTCTCCTATTCTGCATTCAATTGTCAAATCGGTGCGAGCGGATCCATTTCCATTCCCTTGTGCTCGCATCGACCGATAAATGAACTGATTCCGTTTATATATGTCTCTACAATATGAAAAGATTTTGCCGCCGCCGTGTCAAGAATCGAGGGGGGGGGGGGGGATCAGTACTTGGATATATATATCTATATAAACTCTCCCGGAATTGAAATAAAATTCCGGGAGAGTATTTTTCCTCAGTGGTAGAGATTTTGGTAGAGTTGTAATATGGGAGAGATGTAAATGTGCCTTTTTATACCGAACCGACTTTTGCCGGAGAATATTGAATTCCATATTAAAAATATTGATCTATGGATATCGCATGATTAGAAAACGCCGGTTTTACCGACCACATAAATTCTCTCGCAAAATATACTCATAGATATACCCGCCATTTTCGCCCATTAAATCTATCTGTAGCCTAAGTTACTTGAATAAAAACAAATGTAAAAAATCAAAATCTTGATGAATTATTCATATACTTACAATTACGAGTCTTCTATATATCCACAGTCACACAAACGAACAAAAAAAATTACTTAACGACACCGAGCGCTCTTCGGCCGGGAAATATTGGACTCCGTATTAAAAATAATGATCCATGGATATGGCATAGACACGAAAAATATAAAATACGTACGGTTTTACTGAGCGTGCATTCGGCAATCGCGTAAATTATTTCGGCCTCCCTCGGCGTCCTCGTAGTCCCGCGGTTTCGAAACATTGCGGGGAATTGCATTAGGGGCATCGGGTAAACGTCAAAGGGGCGACGGAACGAGGTGTTCGCGTTGGTGCCCGGACCTCGATACGCCCGGACGCGTACGTAAACACAACGCCGTATTGTGCAGTATAAACACACTGTCCTGCGGTGATGATTCTGTACGGCGCATCAAGTGGGTTATTGGAATATATCGTACGAACAAGGATATCCCATGGCCTGCGGGATAGTTTAACGTCCGCGCATACATATACATACATATATATATAAATATACATGTATAGATACATGTATAGATATATATATGTATATTCCTCGTCGCGGAGCGCGCGGAGGGGCAGTCGAAGCGGAATATCGTCGTACACACAGCCGGGGTAGTTATATAGAAAAACAATATCGGCCGTGGTAACTGGCCGTAGTTTGGCCGAGTGTCGGTTCTGCCCGGCGCGCCGAACATGTGTTATAGGCCGCGTTATAGATTTCACCGCAGCTTCCCACGGAGTTTCCCACCCGTGACAAAGTACAAATGATGTTTACAAATATACAATTCCGCTGGAGCGCCCGTTAGGCGCGTTCGTTGTTGCAAATGATTTGCGGTTTCAAAACGTCGAAACTCTAAAAGCGCGGTTCGTCGAGGCAAGTCGACTAATGATATTGTCGGAACGTTCCGTCGGAACGAGACAAGTCGATCGAATGATATTGTCCGAACGTAGTCGCGCCGGCTACGAAGGCTGTTTTAACGGGTGGTCTCTCTTTTTTTTGTTTCCTTTTACGGTTAATTAAGCGAAGGGAAATTAAGATGGCGATGATTTTTTTTTGTTATAGTTTGTTAATGCAATGGAAACAAAATTGAAGAGATAACATTCTTACTATTGAATGGGAAAACGGGGAGAACTTACGCCCCGTATTACGCACCGTGGTTTAGTAGTTGCAAATTATTTGGGGTTTTGAAACTTCGAAACGCTGAACCGCGCTGTGTCACGGAACGACGGAAGTCGATCGAATAATATTGTCGGAACGTAATCGCGACCGGCGAAACGAATCCTGTTTTAACAGATTTTTGTCTTCTATTTCTTTCTCTTTTACAGACAATTGAGCGAATGGATAGAAATAAGACATTAAAAAATTTACAATTAAATGGGGAAATGAGTGGGATTTACTTGAAAATAGTCGATCGAATAATATCGATGTGTGATGGCGCCGATCGGAACGAACTCAGTTTTAACAGGTGGGTTTTTAAATTTATTTCGTTTTTACAGTTAATTAAGCGAATGGAAATTTTTTTAAAATGAATAAAAAAAATTTACAATTATAAACGGGAAATTTTGCGAGAAATTAGTAGATCGAATAATATCGATATGTAGTCGCGCCGGGCGGAACGAACATAGTTTTAACAGGTGGTTTTTTTATTTCTTTCTCTTTTACAGTTAATGAAGCGAATCGAAAAAAAAAAAAAAATTACAATTAAATGGGAAATTGAGCGAGATCGACTGGGCGATTGAAAAGTGGGTCTCCGGAACGGACTCCATAAATGGAACGTATGTGTGTGTATTAACCGCTCTACGGGCAACAAAGTTCAAAGAGATGACGAATATCCGCTCCAGTTTGCGACGCGGATAAACGCGACGAGAGAAATTGTAATATCGAAATGTTATTAACGGGCGAATAAATAGGCAAACAGACGGGGTTTATTGGGAGTGCACGAAAGAAATGTTAAAGCATCGATAAATTTATCGGGAACAAGCGAATCGGGACGCATTAAACGCTCGGATTAAATTGATGGCGTTACATATCGGACGCCATCGCGGATCGTTTATTTATTTATTTATTTATTTTTTCCAGAGGCCTCGACACATCCGACCGTATTAAATCAACACGACTAATAGTGTCCTACATTATTATATTTTCATTCGGCGAATAAGCAGCCCGCGAAGCTGCTAGGGAATTTTTTTTTTATGTAACTAATTCACTATACTGATAAAAAAAGTGTTAACACGCGATTCTGTTTTCCTAGCGTTTAAATAATTCTATAAAAAAAGTGACCGAAAAATGACAAATTTATGAATTGAAAAAGAAAAAGTTTCATCAAAAAATTTCGTGCCCAATGAAAAATGAATAAATTAATAACCGTACATAAAACATACGTAAAACTTAAAATACAGGTGGTATTTCCAGTTCCACAGATTAATTAATCGAAACGATAATCGAAGTTTCATCAGAAAACTAATTCGCCGAATCTTCGTAAGGTATTCACGCCGTAGAACTGATTTCGTACGTACAGCGATAATAGCCAGACTCGTCATCATAGAAAATGTATTGTCCGATAATCGTGCAACGTCGTAGCGTTCCCGCGGAAAACATAATTCTCCGGTTGGTCGAGTCTATCAACGCGCTGGCGTACGTATAAGCTTCGTATAAATTATAATCAATTGTCCGAGTGAACGGGCGGGCAAATGTTTCGTATCTTTCATTGCCGCTGCTGCGGGGAAAATACGTACGTCGATTGACGACTCGTCGGCAGCTACAGCGGTCGATCCACGAGGCACTTGTTTGTTATATATTCGACGCCGCTGCTCGGTCTCTTTCTCTCGTTTCGCGCAACGAACGCATCGACGAACGGCGAGACCGACAGCGACTCGACTCGACCTCGCGCTGTACTCCGCGTACACATGTTATTTTATACGAAAACCTTCGTACCGCGCAATTCACCCATCGACGATAAATTATTCGATGGAACTGCAAACCCAACATTATTACATCTCTCCCGGCTCCGCTGACGTTTCCATTGCGCAATAGCGATCCCCAATCTCAGTCCGAAAGTATTTTCTCAAGCCGAAACGTGCCGATTTGCAATTCAGATTGTGATCGATCGTCGCAATCGAAATTCATGCTACTGATGCTGCATTATCAAACAGTGCTCTTGAGTGGGTGTGAGAGGTTCTATGACAGGTTCTCACATTTCACTTTTACACTTACATTCCATTTTTCAACCAGAAGCGAAGTCATACTGGAAATGTGTCACTTCCTATGCGGAAATCACATTTTTAGACCGGAAGTGACGTCGTACCCGAAATAAATCACATGCGATCCAGAAATCTCATTTTTCGACCGGAAGTGACGTCGTACCGGAAATTCGTGACTTCCGGTCCAAAAATCCAATTTTTCAACCCGATGTCACGTCATACCGGAAATGCGGGACTTCCGGTCCGAAAATTCCATTTTATAAACCGGAAGTGACGTCGTACCGGAAATACGTGACTTCCGGTCCCGAAATCCAATTTTTCAACCTGATGTCACGTCGTACCGGAAATGCGGGACTTCCGGTCCGAAAATTCCATTTTATAAACCGGAAGTGACGTCGTACCGGAAATACGTCACTTCCGGCCCGGAAACCCCATTTTTCAACCGGAAGTAACGTCGTACCGGAAATACGTCACTTTGGGCCCAGAAATCTCATTTTTCAACCGGAAGCGACTTCATATCGGAAAGACGTCACATCCGGTCGAAAATAGTACTTTGCTATAGTAGTGCGAAAAAGTAACTAGAATGTTAAACAAGTGCGCGCAAAAGTGTGATCTGCGCATGCGCAGTATTTTTCTCGCACGCCTTGCTAATAAGTCCCCACTTTTGCCACGCGTTACAGGCACGAAAAGCTGAACTTATTGTGCACGTCTTACCAGTATGAGATTTTCGGACCGGAAGTGAAGTATTTTGACTTTTATAAACGAATCCCTTTTTCTAAATATTTTTCTCCGCTTCGCCACGGAAGCGGCGAGAACAAAAAACCGTTTAACGGCACGCTGCGAAGCGACCAGAGATTTCCGAAGTCGGTCCGCGCAAATGGCTTTTCAGCGTTTCGCACGTCTTTCACCCGAGATTGAACTTCTCGAGGAATCACATGGAATCGTTCGAGACGCGGTGCTGCACGCTTCGCTGATAATGGTCGCGACTCTCTGTGTCTAAACTCGACGGGAGCGCCAACGGGGGTTTTTACGAGCCGCCGGTAAATTATACGTGCCCTCGCGAACGCGTTCTATCGGTGCCCGATACTCTCCCTTGCATTCCCTCGTACGTGCGTCTCGTCGAGGATTTCACACCCGGCGATAAAGCGCGCTCGAACGAGTCTCGATCATTTCCGAAGCACTGTGAAACGAGTCGGGTGACGATTCGCAGTCAAATGTTTCCATCGATTTTGTTTCGCACAGGCGCAATTTTCCACTCAATTGCGACGAGTTTTATGTTTATTAAAAGACCGAGCGTGTAGCAGTAGCATTTTATTTCCATTGTACGCCTTCAGTTGCCTTTTACATTATCTTACATATAACAAAATGACAAAATTCTTATATCCTCTCTCTTTCCACATATCACTATCACCACACATCAGTCAGCTCACATACATATGTCATACCCTTTAGGGGATGTGAAAGTCACGTGACGGGGCCATGAGTGTGAGAGAGATAGTTGCAATTTTCAAATTAACTTTATTCAATGGTGTTAATTTTTTTTAGAAAAAATGAATTCGGGCTGGATGCGAAATTAACGTGTGCATCCGGCTCGAATTTGCTTTTTCCTCAAAAAAATTAACACCCTTGAGAAAAGTTCATTACATGTTTTCATTACCGACCGCGATATTTCACTTCCCCTTAACCCAAAGACACGGGCAGTATTAGGGTGTTTCATCAATTGTTGAAAATGCAATAAAAAATTTCGTATTGAAAAATAAAAAAATTAATTTCGTGTCCCACTCTTGAAAATAATTGTAAATACTTCACCGCTTCTTCTCACGAAAAGATACCTCCAGCAATTAAATTTCGGGGGTGTCTAAATGAACAAAACATCAAATGGTCTTTAGTTCATTTAGACACCCTTATAAAAACCAGATCAGCTCCTCGATCAAGTCTTCCCCCCGCCGAGCTCCTATCCAGTCTTCTACCCAGTTTGCCGAGTCCTTCTTGATTAGCCTTCTAGATTCGGGACGGATTCAAATGTGTTAAAGATCCTCCTTTTCAGCTCTACACAGCTTGCAACTTCCCACCGCGAAACCTTTTGTACCGAATCTGTGCAAATTTCCGCATCTTAGACAAGACAAGCGTGTATTACTGCACAAAATAAAGAAATTCTGGTCCATTTGACGAACCTTATTCGGGAATTAAAACAATATTTTTATTCAAATTTATAGTCTTTTAAAGTTCAAAATATAAATGAAAGTAGGGTAAAGATAGGGGAAAAATACTGTAACGATAGGGCAAGGATAGGAAAAAGGCGAACGTTGTTTTATGTGCGAGCACCTTAACGCGGCTCCCGACGTTCATGTATTTCGATCGGAAACCCGTTCGACGAGTATTTCGTGATCAGACCATCGACGATTAAATTTTGGCCCCCCTCGGCGTTAATTAAATTTGCAAGGCAGATATCCTACAGAGGAAGGGGAGTGACTGACCGAGTAAGAGAGAATCGATCGCGAATTGCTTTCACACACACACACACACACACACACACACACACATACATACGCTTCTCATAGCCACGTCTCGCCAGCGACTTATTTTTCAATTAGCCTTTCAATCTCCAAGTGACATATGGGGTGCTCGGCTCAGTGCTCGACAACCGTAACGGGACGCTGCGAGGCTGCAGCTGAAATTCAAACCAAGAATAATAAAATTATTTATTTATTTTAATCCATTTATATATGAATCAGTAACTTTCCTGTATTATACTATTTTTAGATATGCCAATGTCGATAAGAATTACAAAATGTGATTTTGGAAGTTTTGGAAGATTTTGAAAACGTTTTTCATTAAAATCTCGAATTTTTATTTATTTATTTTTTGGCACAAAAAAAGGCTTTCTCTATGAGGAAAATGCTTTTCTCTATGAGAAAGCAAAATAAAACGATCAATAATTTAATAATTAATGATGTTTTTTAAATTTATATTCGCCTATGCGAAGTTTAATGTTTCTCAATTCGGCCGGCGCTGCTCCGTGTTGAACGGTTCGGTTCTTATCGCAACAATAAGGTATCGAAACCGTTGAGACTCGCGGTGCATTTATCGATGCCGATACGAGACTCGGAAGTTGGTCGATTCGATATCGAAATCGATGTAACAATCGTTTTACGCTCCAGCCGCCTTTCAGATGAGAATTTAATTGATTCGAGAAACTCGCGCACGTTGTGCGCATTAATTTTACTTTTTTAAATTTTTTGTTTTAGGCATTTCATTTATGAAATTCAATATCAATGGTACGAATGCTCGGACGATTAACAGCATCCCCAGATTCCAAGAGTCATTAATTGGTCGAGAAAATTTTTTTTGTGAAAATAACTGAAACCAGTGTCAAGTTGATAATTTTTAAAAATTCTGGAAAAATTAATACGTAATATTTTTGTGAAGGAAAATAGTTAACTTGCCGGGTAATTTGTTGAATAATGATTTTTATCTTCAATTTTTTAATGACAAATTGGAAATTTCACAAAAACAATCGCAGCACGTCGCATATATTTGATTTTTTACAGATTTTTATCCCATCGAGAAGTGTTCGAAATTTGCTCTGAAACTCACGTATGGCGGGACAGTTCGACCTCACGTGAGTTCAGAGAGAATTGAGCGGGAATTGCGAAGACTTCTCGATGGGATAAAAATCTGAAAGAAATCAAGCATATGAAAAGTGCTGAAAAGATTGATTTTGCATAATAATAATTCAAAAATCCTAATCTTTTTGAATACGTATGAATTTTTTGACCATTTTGTGTAATTTTTGAAAATGATAAATTTATGAAAATTTCTATAAACTAAAAACGTAATTTTCAAACATTCCTAACCTAATTGTCGTAAAAATGAAGTCAAATCCGCACTAAACAAATAATCTGCTTACATATAATGGGTTCAATCCAATTCCAAACATTTTCAAAAATAATCTAGTATTTTTATAATATTATTTATGCAGACAAAGTACCACGTATGATTGATTTTTTATGTCATACAGACGCTGATGTCTATGACTCCGGCGTACCGACATAGCTACCTTAACAGCTCCCGTGACTATCGATCCTCGAAGCAGAACACTGTGACGAAGCATATATATATATATATATATATATATATATATATATATATATATATGTACACACTGAGCAGACGGGAGACTCGCCGTTATCCTTTTTATTACCGCAGCAGCAAAATACTATAACTCTTTTGGGACGATTCCGGAACGTAGCGTTGCAACGTAGTGTAACGCGGGACTCTCCGTCTCGCGTTCCGTCGGTGCTCGAGAACGGGAAAGAGGGAATCGCGGGGATGGAAAGAAAGAAAGAGGGATCGGAGAGAACGCGGGCGAGAGCTCGATGTTCACAACCCGGACCTGGGGAAAATGGGCTGGACGACGGCCAGCTATCCCTGCCAGAATTTAGCAGACGAACGATGTTCGAAACCGCTCCGAGATTGTTCTCACTCGTTCCCTAATTTTTTATATTTTTTATTACTATTATTATTATATTTTTTTTTATTATTTTTATCGTCCTTGTCTCTCCAGCTTTTCGCCTTGCGTTTTCGTTTTTGCGTCTCCCGTGCGACGCACTCGTTTGGGCGGGTAAAATGAAATCCAAAAATCCGGAACGTTCTGATAATTAATGGAAAGAAATTTGTCTCTCGGACTTTGGGATTTTTTGGTTCCTTGACCCTTGGCGCGTCTTTCTGGCACGTATTGAAATCTCGTACGTTTCTGCAGTTGCGAAGATACTGTTTTCTCGTTATCGCATGGGTAGACGGAAACTTATAGTAGAACGAACTATAATAGAATAGAAAAGTGTAATAGACAGCAAAAAGATAAGTTAACAAAAATAAAAGTCGTTGAGCAGATACAAACTTGTCTTTATGTTTGTCGTGACAACTTTTCTTTTACTTGATTTTTCTTTTTTGGAATCTATACTTACCTTTTTAATTTTTTACAATTAGTTTTGTATTAATTATTCAATACATCATCAATTTTTTAGCTCCTTGACGACGATTATAATAGAATATGAGAGAAATGGAAAAGAAAAGTATAATAAACAGCAAAAAACAAGTTTGAAAAATAAAATAAAGTCTTTAGCCATATACAAATTTATCCTGTTCGTCGTCTCATCAACAATTTTTCTATTATATCTTCATATTGAATTTTTTTTTTTATATGTACATATATACATCTTTTTTAATTAACTTTTTATCACTGATATAAAACTTGATTGGTTTGTGAAAAAAGTTGGAAAATTTAAGAATTATTTCTCGAGGCTCAATAATATGAGGCTGCTTTACTGCGAACGATGTAGCACACTCGCCGCCAATGAGAGTCCAAGGGTAAAAGGGGCGCACGTGCACGACAGGTCTCTCTACGGCAATTCTAGCACCGGTTCTTTTTTCGCACAAGGATCCTTCCTCGTGTCTTGTGGAGTGTTTTCACTCCCTTTTAACGTACCCAACCTCCTTCTCAACGTTCCCAATCTCCGTCTCTCCTCCCCTCTTCTGTGCCCGAGTAAATAAATGATGAGCATGCGCAGCACTCGGCCTATGCGAACGACCCAGCTGAAGACCCTTTTCCTCGACGCTTGGCTCCGTCGTGCTACATTTTCGTGGAGCCAATCTGGCACGAAAAAAAAATCGTTCCCGAGACTGGCGCTAAACAGCGATAAAAAAAGCTCAACATTTCATGCTCCAAGTTCGCAAAAAATTGTTTTAATGAAAAATGAATTAAAGATTTACCTCCCTTATCGGTCTTTTGGAATTCCAGAATTTATCAGTCTTATCAAAATTTCCCGCGAGTCTTAAGGCAGCTGCTACGTGGCACGGCAGTCAAATGAGCGCTAATTTTTTTTGCAATTGTTTATCCAAAATTGTATGCATTTATTGACGGGAAAGGAGGTTGATTTTATTGCATGTGTTCCAAGCCAAGAGAAACATCCATGACGATGGTCTTGCAAGAACAGCTGGTAAATGCAAATTTACATGATAGCACGTTTTGTTGGGTCTTTTTCGAAGTAAAATCCGCATTTATTAACCGATTTTAATGTACGACAGCTCATGTTGTTTTTCAAACTTTGCTCTACGAATTCATCCGAGTGGATCTTTTTGTAGGTTTTACTGTTTGACATATACGGCTCATTGTTTAAGCAGTGAGTTTTTCTCCCATAAACAAATTGCTGTCATTTTTAAACGGCCGAACGTATTAGACTTCCCGGAAATGAAACTTTCATATCGCTTTCTCATTAACGTTGGAAATTGAAATTGTCATATCGTTTTCTCATTAAAGTTGGAAATTGAAATTTTCATATCGTTTTCTCATGATGTTCCTTTATTCGCGAGGCTTCCTCTATGAGGAAGCCAAAAATACAGAAAATGCTTTCTCATAGATGAAGCTTCACGAAAACGATATGACAGTTTCAATTTCCAACCTTAATGAGAAAGCGATATGAAAATTTCAATTTTCAACTTCTTTTCAACAAATGAATGAACATTTTTGTTCATTTTCAATTAGCAATTCGTTTTCGAACATACCAAGTAAAACCCATTCGACGAAAGAGAATTTTTATTTTCGCGAAATGACAATCGACTTGCCGCGGAAGAATCCTCTTGCGCAAAGTTGGTTTTATTTGGTGAAGTTACGATAACTGACCGAACGCATCGCGCATGCGCACACGTAATTGTGCGGCGGAGTGCGCGGCACTGCGCTTTTTGCACTCTCTCCCCCCCCCCCCCCCCTCCCAACCCCGTTAGTCAACAAACAGTTTCGCCGCCACGGCAGACGGCCGTAGGATATTTATCGGTGATACTCGCGTGGCCCGGACGAAAATAGAGCGGACCACGGGACGAGAATAGGCCGAAACTATGCGGGCGCGAGCCGACGCCGTACCGTTTGGGAATCCCTCGTCGTGGGGGCTGACCTCCGTTCCTCCATCTACTTTTCTCTTACATCCACCGCCCTCGTCCTTCCTTCCTCATTCCCATAGTCCTTTGAACTACACTTCCGGTTTAATTAAAAAAAAAAAAAAAAATGCATTTTTTTTATTATTATTTTTTTTAATAGTAGTTCAAGCTTCTGGTTGCAGTTGTTTCTCATTGCGTTTTCGTTGACTCGAAAGCGTACTTTTCGATGCATGCGAAAGTACCCAATAAAAAATATGGCTAATGTCGAATGAATTTTTTTTTTTTTTTTTTTACTTTCGACCTCCATCGCTCTATCTACTTTACTTTTACACCCACCGCACTCGTCCTTCCTTCCTCATTCCCGTAGACCTTTGAACTACAAAATGTTATTAACAAATTGAGGAAAAATTTAATTGTTCAATAAATCTCCCGGAAACGTAACTTTTTTTAATGAAAATTGTTCGTTTATTGTTCTGAATACGTATGAATTTTTTCAGATGTTTAAATTCACTTTGCCTTTTTTTTTATAGGAGAAAAACGTGTAGAAAGTCCGAAAATTCAAAGTGGATTTAAAAATCTGAAGAAATTCATACGTATTCAGAGAAATAAGCGAATAATTTTCATTTTTTAAAATTATGTTTCCGGGAGATTTGTTGAACAATTACATTTTTCATGAATTTGTTAATAACGTTTTAGAATTATTATTATGCAAAATTAATCTCTTCGGCATCTTTAATACGCTTGATTTTTGTCAGATTTTTATACCATCGGGAAGTGTTTACAATTCCCTCTCAATTCTCTAAAACTTACGCGAAATCAACACCATTCGCAAGGACTACCTTAAGTGTGATGCGGAGCCGGTCTCGCCGTTGTGAATGCAATCGAGGTTCTAGTGTAGTTAAATTACAACACGTCAAAAGTTTATGCACATGACTTTGGATCGCTTTCGCGACATAACTACTTTACATTAAAAAAAATGTTAGTCATTTAGGCTGCTGGGTGCAGTTGTTTCTCGTTGTGTTTCAATCTTACCGAGAGCGTAATTTTCGTGCGGAGAGGACCAAATAAAAAAAAAAAAATATCGCCAATTCGGCCGTAAAACTTTTCTTAATTTTTGTTATTTATTTTCATTTTATTTTTTCTCGCAAAGCTCGGTCGTCCGCGGACCTCGTGCTGCTTCTTTCGTCGGGTTCCTCGTACGGGTCAGCTCGTCGCCCGCGAAAGCTTCGGGATCGATTATCATTTTTCTTTATTTATTTTTTTTTTTAACTTTTTTTTTTTTCTCGGTTCCGGCCAGCTCGAGCGAGCGAGCGGAGAACCCCGCGAGCGCCGTCTAAATATGTGCGCCGATGAGAAGCTACGGAGGAAGCTGAGCGAAGAAGACCCGCTCGCACGCACCATCGAATATCTCCCTGGGACAGACCGGGGACACGTCCGGTCGAGCATTAGGCGCGGTTCGGCAGCTTCGCCCGAGTTCGACTCTCCAGCCGCGCATGCGCAGAGCCGTCCGGCTGCCTACAAGTTCGCCGGGTTCTTCTGTTAAAAACTCGATACAAACTTCGGTTTTTTTTCTTTTTTTTTTTTTAACTTTCCCATTTTTATTTATCGTTTTGACTCTCTCATTATCGTTAGAAATTCCGTTCTGCTCATCGAAGCCGATAATCGAGGATCGTTGTAGTTTAGTCAATTTTATATGTTATATATTTTTTTTCTTTTTTGTTGTGCTTATTACGTATATTTTTGATTGTCCTGTTATCGTGGAAAGGTTGGGTTGTACACAATCCAGCTATGTTGAGAATGGAAAATAGTTGTATTTTCATCATTTTTTTATGCTTAATTTTTTCGTTTTTCTTTTTTTCCGTAATCAATAATGCTCTTTTCTTTAATTTGTGGAGCGAATTTAAAGCCCGATCATGACGAAGCGCGAGAACGTCTTAAGTAATTGTGTCTTAATCGACATTTTTTTTATTAACGAATAGATTCATATTAACATTTTTATTGTCGTGATTATAATGACTTTTTCAATTCGATCACCGAAATTGAAGCCCCGACCATGACGAGACGATGGAATATTTTAATCGATTTTATTAAAATCGGAATTTCTTTTATCGATTCGGTATTTAATTCGAATACCGAATTTGAAGCTGCGATCGTGACGAAACGCTCGAACCTTTCGCATTTTTTTTCTACATCGAAATATTTTTAATCAAATACCAAATTTACATGTTTTTAATGCTTTTCAGTAATTACAATGAATTTTTTTAAGTCGAGGACCCAAATTGGATCCCCGACCATGACGAAACGCTCGAACGTTTTTATCGAATTTTCTTTGCATCCAAATTTGTTTTTATAACCGAATAAATTTACGTAAACGAATATTTAACAGCGAACTCTCGCGCCGCCTCGTTTGACAATAATAGGCGGCTCAGGCTGCCGAACTGCCCGACGGCTGACTGGACGTTCCGTGGTTTCTTCTCTCCCCCCCCCCCCTCCCCCCTTTGTCCTCCGCGCACACTTCGCGCGAGTTGATAACGGGAATATCTATTTCGGTTTACGCGATCGTCAGCGAACAGAGAATGAGACGACGAGATATATAAAGACCCGCGAGAGCTCTCACCGCAAAACTCGACGAAAACTCCCGGCGATATTTTTGTAACGCTACAGGCGCGCGCGTGCAACGCTCTCAACCGTTCTGTCATTGAGCCCCGTCAGTGTCCGCGCCTTTCTCACCATCGTGCATTTTTCCTTAAAACCAAAAAGTCTAGAAAAAAAAAAAATCAGATTAAGAAATCCATTTAGGTAGTTTTATTTTTCCGACCGACTTTTACTATTCGCACTGGGAAAAAAATGACGAAGTCAAAGCAAGAATACTGACTTGTGACCATAATAAATATAGTTCCCAGGCGGAACGTTTACAGTTTATAGTTACGACGGTGAAAAAAATCATGGTTGCAATCTATGATTATAATTTGACCAGTTGAATATATAGTGTCAGAAACTATCTATAATAGACGTTCCCACTGGGAAATATCGATGTAGTAGAAAATACTATCCTTTTTCTCAGTGCGCCTCTGACCTGCGATCGCCTCAAATTTCGTGACCATCTGCAAAGTACGCTAAAATTTATAAACATGATATAAACAATAAACAATAAAGAAATTTAATTAAAAAAAAGTAAAGTCTTACTAAAAAATGCATTTATATTTAAAACATTTTTTACTCGTTAATTTTTTCGCCCTACCTGCCCTGCCTTGCCGAATCGCTTTTATTACTCATCGACATACACCCGAAACGAGCCCATTCTCGTACCGGTTCGCACCCTCCGCGCGCCTCGCTGTATCGCCGCTTCGATCGCCTCAAATTTCGTGTCCTATCTGCAAAGCACGGTAAAATTTACGAAAATGATATAAACAATAAACATTAAAGAAATTTAATTTAAAAAAAAGTAAAGTCGCACTAAAAAATTCATTTATATTAAAAAGATTTTTACTCGTTAATTTTTCGGCCCCACCTGCCCTGCTTTGCCGAATCGCTTTTACTTACTCATCGGCCTACGCCCTAAACGAGCTCATTTTCATACTTATTCGCACCCTCCGCGCGCCTCGCTGTATCGCCGCTGCGATCGCCTCAAATTTCGTGTCCTATCTGCCAGACACGCTCCTTAAAAAAAAAAATAATAGATAAATAAATAAATAAAAAAACAATGTAATAAAAAAACATAACATCGAATTAAGAAATCCATTTACCTATTTATTTTTTTCCCGTTGATTCTCCCGCCCCATCTACAGCCGGCTCACAATTACTCATTCATCGTCACACACCCTGAACGAGCCCATTCACATGCCGGCTCCCTCCGCGCCTCTCCCCATATCGCCGCTTCGATCGCCTCAACTTTCGTGTCCTATCTGCCAAACACGCCAAGACAAAAAAAAAAGCTACGAGCTACTGACCGAGAAGCAACCCCACATGCGAAAAGCTCGTTCCATCCGGTGGATCGGACCCTTCCTATTATCATCTCCCCCCCCCCCCCCTTTGGGAATCCCTAATTTCCTCGAACCCTGTGATTATCACTCTTTCGTATTGACCCACATTTCTATATTCGCCGCTTCTCCCTTTCTCTACCGCGCACCTCCTAGGCGATACAACGCTCCCTCCTCTCCCCCCCCCCCCCTCCTCGCCCTTCAGCTCATAGCGCAAGCTTTCGCTATGACGGGTTGGGTTCCCGACGTTCACTGCTCCGCTTCACGCCTCTATAACTTGATACATTTAGGTGCGCGGTACGCGTGTTTACTTATCTATGCATACGTGCCCCGAATACGGGAACTGTGGAACTCGGCGTATCTCCACGCTTACTCTCGGACTCGGACGTTGTGTTCGCTCGTCTATCTTGCGGGGGGAAGCTCGCGTGTGCGCCGACCGACGCCCCAGAGTGTCTCCGGCGTGGCTCACGAACGCTAAGATAGAACGAGCCACAAGGTGAAATATATATATATATATTATATATACGTAAATATGTATGTGTGGATGTTTTATATATACGTTTGTATGGGGAGAGCGAAGGGGCTGGAGCGGCCCAGTCACCCTTGCGCGCAATCTAGACTACCCGTGCATAAATGAGCATTCGCTCGTGTGAGCTCGCTATGACCTGATTTTATACAAGGGGCAGAGAGGCGCGTCCGTATAGACTTTTTTTTTAATTTTTTTTTTCTTCAGCAGGTATTAAACGTGCGCGTCGAACGACGGGGGTTCGTCCTGCTGGAGCATGAAAAGCGCTCTGTCCCCAAGTTTGTTCTTCAGGTATTCGATAAATCGCCCGGCCTCCTGCGCGGTGATTGGAGGGGAATGGAAAAAAAGTAAAGAGAAATTGAATATCAAAGCTCCGCCGTTTTCAAGCGACGTGCCGTTCGATTCGATGAAAAACATATATATATTTCGTCCCTGCTCGGAAAAAGTTTTACGGCGATTTTTGTCCCAGAAGAGTCGCGTGCCTGCGAGTTGGCAATCGTACCGTCTTTACCGGCGAACTTAAGATTCCTTGGGACACATCTTACCAGCAATCTCATCTCTCTCCTCTTTGAAAACATTGCAAAGGGTAGTGAAATTTTGTCAATTTGTTTTATTTTAAATTTTCTTGAATTCTCTTGAATTCGCTTGAATTCGCTTGAATTCGCTTGAATTCTCTTGAATTCTCGTGAATTCTCGTGAATTCTCTTGAATTCTCTTGAATTCTCGTGAATTCTCGTGAATTCTCTTGAATTCTCTTGAATTCTCTTGAATTCTCTTGAATTCTCTTGAATTCTCTTGAATTCTCTTGAATTCTCTTGAATTCTCTTGAATTCTCTTGAATTCTCTTGAATTCTCTTGAATTCTCTTGAATTCTCTTGAATTCTCTTGAATTCTCTTGAATTCTCTTGAATTCTCTTGAATTCTCTTGAATTCTCTTGAATTCTCTTGAATTCTCTTGACTTCTCTTGACTTCTCTTGACTTCTCTTGACTTCTCTTGAATTCTCTTGAATTCTCTTGAATTCCTTTGAATTCTCTTGAATTCTCTTGAATTCTCTTGAATTCTCTTGAATTCTCTTGAATTCTCTTGAATTCTCTTGAATTCCCTTGAATTCCCTTGAATTCCCTTGAATTCCCTTGAATTCTCTTGAATTCCCTTGAATTCCCTTGAATTCCCTTGAATTCCCTTGAATTCTCTTGAATTCCCTTGAATTCTCTTGAATTCCCTTGAATTCCCTTGAATTCTCTTGAATTCCCTTGAATTCCCTTGAATTCTCTTGAACTCTGATTTACCCGAGGTGTTATTCTGGAGAGCCCGATGGTCGATAGTGCGACGAGGGTGTGTCTCGAGAGAGATTACGGCCGAGACTCGATGAAATGGCCGGGGGACAAGTCCCTCTAAGTACCCAAACTCGAAAGTGGGCTAAATTTTTATACGGGCGGAGATCCTGGAGGGTTTCTCAGGCTTTCGTTTCTTACAGCCAGCCCTTCGAGTCGACGAAGACGGGACCGACGAGAAGGGCTGTTGGGAATTGCGCGATATGGATCCGGCTGAAAAGGCAAACTCCCTTGAGACGCTTTCACGATCGAGGAAACTCCGCTAAAAAATGTATATATATATAGGGTACATATATACATGTGTATAGATAAAACATACATACACATGTATATAGATGTAGTACTAGAGTACACGCTATAAGAGAGAGCCGCGAAAGCCTTGAAATATTAATTTAGGTTCGCCCTTCGGAACCCACGGGAATATCCCCTCGCTCAACAGTTTTTCCCCGAGTTAATACTCTGAGCCTGAAATAAGTATAAGTAAATTTGCCCGGGCGATATGGACTCGCGGGCGGCGCGCGCGCATGCGCACCGCCCGCTGAATCGGCGCCTAATCCATGTGTAAATCAATCCGGCGGGTGATAAATCTCGTTCGACTTTGAACTAAAGTTCGGGGCTGTAGAGATAGGCCGGCCTAGCCGGCTAAAATTTCTTATCCAGCTAATGGATTTTATAGTTTGGTCGGCCAAACTATTTCAGCCGGCTAAACCGTTTTAGCCGGCCAAACTATTTCAGCCGGCTAAACCGTTTTAGCCGGCCAAACTATTTCAGCCGGCTAAACCGTTTTAGCTGGCCAAGCTACTTTAGCCGGCCAAGTGCATTGAATCGTCCATAATTTCGTACGTAGAATCGAGCGTCATAATGTCGCATTGTACTTTAGGCCAAAAAGGCCGGCGGATTGATGTTCAGTGGGCGAAAATACTTCGGAATACGTTGTAGGTAACATTAGGAAAAAATATAATAGAAATTCGTCAAAAAATTCCAAGACTGTATTAGCTTTGCCGGCTAAAACGGATTAGCCGGCTAAAGCGGATTAGCCGGCTAAACGGATCAGTCGGCTAAACGGATTAGCCGGCTCAAACGGATTAGTCGGCTAAAACGGATTAGCCGGCTAAAACGGCTTGGCCGGCCAAACTATAAAAAAATATTTTAGCCGGCGTGGTCGGCCAAAACGAATTAGCCGGCCAACATGGCTTAGCCGGCTAAAACAGATTAGCTGGCTAAAGCGTATCAGCCGCCTAAAACGGCTTAGCCGCCTAAAACGGCTTAGCCGCCTTAAACGGCTTAGCCGCCTAAAACGGCTTAGCCGGCCAAACTATAAAAAAAGATGTTTTAGCCGGCTAGGCCGGCCTATATGTACAGCCCCACTAAGGTTGGCTATAGATCGTGTACGGATGTAGGTTTATGTGTTGGGTCGCTGAAAAGGCAAATTCCCCTGAGGCCCTTTCACGATCGGGGAGACTCCGCTACACTAACAGGGAGCCGCGAAAGCTTTGAAATATTAATTTAGGTCCGCCCTTCGGAGCCCACCAGTCGGAATATTCCCATACCGAACAATTTTCCCCCGACTTAATACCCCGAGCCTGAGATAAGTAACCGAGCAAATTTCCCCGAGCGATGTAGACTCGGTTGTGAGATGCGCCGGCGCTCCGTTAGGTGGCCGGCGCGCGCGTGCGCATGCGCATTACCTTCGACCTTTACCTAATCTACGTAGGGAAGCAGTTGGTGCTAGGGATTCGGTCTCTGCCCGATACGCAGTAGGTCCGGGTTCGATCCCCACCTGACACCAATGGAAAATTTTCTATGTGTTTTTCTGTGTCTCCCCGGTGGTTCGAAACCCACCTTAAAAACTGTAGGTCCAGGCTTAAGCAATCCTCATAGCTCTACGCAAATTATAAAACAGGCAAATTGTATATGGCCGTACGGTTCGAAGTCGCCACTGTGTGACGTCCGGAAGCAGCCCCAAGCACATCTTTACCTAATCTACGTAGGGAAGCAGTTGGTGCTAGGGATTCGGTCTCTGCCCGATACGCAGTAGGTCCGCGTTCGATCCCCACCTGACACCAATGGAAAATTTTCTATGTTTTTTTTCTGTGTCTCCCCGGTGTAGGCTTAAGCAATCCTCATAGTTCTACGCGAATTATAAAACACGCAAATTGTACACGGCCGTATGGTTTAACCCTCGCCAGCTAACGATGTTTTGAGCAACCGTTAAATTTAACGATGGGTCGTTCGGTCCTTTCCCTAATTTCACAATTTTAAAACTTTAGAAAAAAATGTAAAACAAAAATTCATGAGCCTTCTTTGAACCCTCAACTAAATAATAATAATTCGTCCCATTTCTCCCTCCCCCCAAGTTCCAAACTTTTACCTGCAAGTGACCCGGATAAAAATGACCCATCGTTAGCGTTTGAGGGTTAAAGTCGCCACTGTCTGACGTCCGGAGCCAGGCCCAAGCACATCTTAAGCTTTACCTAATCAACGTGTACATCGATCCGGCGAGTGATTAATCTCGTTCGACTTTGAATTAAAGTTGGCTAGACAGTGTCCATGTGTGCGGGTTTCTATGCTCCGTGTCGAGGAACGCTGAAAAAGGGGACACACTGAAAACGGCCTCCGAGTACGAGAATCGCTGTCGGATAATCGATACACGCCCCCCGCGCGCCGTATCTCTATCTCCCTAGTAGCGGATATCGAGTTTCATCCGGTGGAAAATTGGAACTGACGCTGGTGCCGAACCGGACGAGAGGCGACGAACAAATGCGCACTCGTGCTGGGGGAGGGCCGCGAGAGCCCAGGACTAAATAATTAAACGGCTTTTCTGTTTCGTGCGCGTATGTGTGTGTGTGTGGGTGTTTGGGTACGTGTGAGCGTTTCGCCGGTGGTTGCTCGTATCTAATGCCGAACCGTGCCTCGGGCGAGCGCGGGTTTCACGTCATCACCGGGAAATCCGATTCGTTCACGGCGCACAAAATTTATCCTATTGCCCGGCGAACGGGCTGGGAGGGATTCTTCACGTTTATTTTTTATTTTTATTTTTTATTTTATTTCATTTTTTTTTTTTTTAACTCTTTCTTTTCCCATTGCGGCTGACGCCATCGCAATAAAGCTGCATAAAGGTTATCCGCTGAACGATGGGCTTCACCTTCGCGAGTATATTCCGCTTTCTCATTCCTCTAAAAAAATGAAAAAAATATATATTTGCGACCCGAGATGTATCGAAATAGCGGGGAGTATCGCTGACGGCGCTGCTCGATCGATGATTGGCTGTCGGACTGCAGCTCTGGCAGCGATGTCTCATGCGAAAATCCGAGCCTGGAACGAAAGCGATATTTTTATACCGACAGTTTATTCACGTTTGCTATGTATTGGCGATATGCACGGCAATTTATTTGTCATGTACATATTTTGCATATTTGCGTTATGTATGTAACTATTTTGTTTCTAATTTTCATATGTATGGAACTACTTTTGCGAAAATATATTTATTTTAGTCGGGGGAAAAACGGCGATTTTTGCGCACGCTTCGCGTGCGAAAACCGCTATTTACGCACCTCGTGAAGTAAAATTTGGTACGATACTCGTGCGAAAAACTTTTTTTGAACTTGTGTGATTGCAACACTCGCTTTCGGCTTGTGCTGCAAAGTCGCACTCGTCAGATAAAGTTTTTTCGCACTCGTATCGAAATGTACTATTTCATGTACGTAGAGAATCTTTCTGGAAGTGGGTATTAAAAGAATATGGGAATGATTCCCATGCAGTGTAAGAAAATTGAAATATAGTGCAAGTCTAGAAAAATTTACTATACACGGAGAATACTTTGCGAGCAAGATGACATAGGAAACCTTACCATAAGTATAGTATTTTTTTGCCTCTTCTTTTACTTATTTTTTCGTCTAATCGCTGACAAAAAAAAATATCGTCTATTCACATCCAACTTTCCGGGCCTTTTTTTTGCATTTTATTGATAGTCTTTATTAATATCTGTCGATGTGCATAGAATACAAAACATAAATGAAACGGTGCACAAAAGTCCCTGCGTTCTAAGCGAGGTTTAACCTTCTGTTTATTTTTGAATGAGAGAACATCAATAATGCCTGTTGGTTGTATTCTGAGTCTGAGGAAGACAATGTGAGGGCTACGTGGCAGCGAGATGTGGTGTGTCGTAACGCGTGCTTCTAGGAAACCAGGCGACGTCTTAGAATATTTACCCCTGCCTCCTTAAATGTGGTTCTGAGGAGGTAGTTGACTACGATCCCTAGAATAGCTACGGGTAAGGATGCTGTTAGACATTGGATTCACCAAAGATACTCTGAGCCGTCGGTAATCCTGAGAAAGGTGCCAAGTCGCAGAAGTAGAAAAGGCGCCAAATCATAAAATGTACTTCTAGGAAACCAGGCGACATCCTAGAATATTTAGTCTCACCTCCTTAAATGTGGCTCTTCTGAAGAAGGCTGACCACGATTCCTAGCATGGTTGCGGATAAGGATTCTGAGGAGCCGAGCACTCACCAAAGATACTCTGAGCAACCGGTAATCTTGAAAAAGGTACCAAGTCAAGAATGGCACCAAAGACATGAAAGAACATCAATAATGTCTGTCGGTTGTCTTCTGAGTCTGAGGAACACAACGTGGACAATTAGGGCAAGGGTACACAATGAGGCACAGGCCAAAACACACTCCCAGTGTCTCGAAAAGCGACCACAAGCCAAAATACATTACTGTTATTATTATCATTATTGTCATCATCCATGTAGGTGGATATTAAATGACAGAAAAAATCTGAAAGAAATTCATCGTACAGGAACGAATGTTATACACCGTGGCACCCGCACGCCCGTTCGTTCTATATGTACAGTTACAGGAGATTACAAAACTTCATTGAATCCCGGGGATGTAACGTAGGCTCCTTGCACGAATACCTCTCGGCGCTTCGACTTCCAAAGTTTCCTGGCGAATATACTATGTACCGTGCTCGAGGGAATAGACTCGGAAGCGTGTCGTGGACACACGAGACGGAGTGGGGCGTGCTACCTGTTGTCTGTCTCCTCGGCTTCTGCTGCCTCGAGAAGGGTTGGGAGATCACGCTCTTCAATCTCTTTCTCCTTGGTATTCTCGTCGAACGTACCCTTCTTGGCTCCTTTTATGATTTCGAGGCACGAGTTCGGTGGCTTATGGGAACGATCCTAACGTTATTGTTATATTATTCTCGGTACTATTATTATTATTTTCAGTGTATTATAATAATTGACGGTATTATTATCATTATTATTACTACAATTATTACTCACTCGTACGGTCGAGGTCGTGTACGGTGCTTCCGAGCCAGAAAACTAAATTTTCGACCGGAAGTGACGTATTTCCGGTATGACTACTTCTCGAAAAATTAGATTTCCAAACTGGAAGTGATGAGAGGGGTTGGGAGCGCACGCTTTTCGATCTCTTTCTCCTTGGTATTCTCGGGGAACGTCCCCTTCTTGGTTCTTTTTATGCTTCGAGGCACGAATTCGGTGGCTTATGGGAACGATCCTAGCGTTATTGTTATATTATTCTCGGTACTATTATTATTATTATTATTTACGGTGTTATTATAATAATTTACGGTATTATTATTATTACTATCATTATTACTCACTCGTAAGGTCGAGGGCGTGTCCGGTGCTTCCGAGCCGGAAAACTAAATTTTCGACCGGAAGTGACGTATTTCCGGTATGACTACTTCTCGAAAAATTAGATTTCCAAACTGGAGGTGATGCATTTCTGATAAATCTCCGGAAATCTGAATTTCCGTTTCCACAATAATCTGCTAATATGCATCTCTCTATAATCTATAAAAGTCTATAAAATATCTATAAAAGAATTCAGCGTGTTACTAAAAGCGAAATGCGGGATCTCAAACAGTTCTTGTATGCTATCGAATTCATACCCTAAGGGAATGAAGCGAGGGATTAAACTATAGTGCCCGTAGTTTGTGCTACATATTTGTGTTCTGAAAAGCTTCCGGTCAGAAATTCCCTTAAGGGAAGTCTAAACTCATGTGAGTGCGAGAGAGACAGAGGTAATATTTTGAGTCCATTTTTCTCTGATACGATTTAATAAAATGAAAAACCGGTTTGGAGAAAAGTGGGTTCGAAATCATTGCACTTATGTTGATCTTTAGCCCCACCTTCACAGATTCGGTCAGTCGACATTTAAGCCATTTAAGACGTTGTAGATAAACATTAGGTCCGCAAATCGACGCCTTTCCAGAAGTTTAGTGAGTATTCTAAGTCTTTTAGAGACTCAGAAGCCCCAGTGTTTATATATATATGTATATATATATATATATATATATATACGAGGGACGATAATACAGTAGCAATACGTATAAGATGATGGGACGAAGAAGTCGGAATTGCGGTGAATTTATTACAGATTTTATTTGCCCGGGGGAAAAATGAGATTAAAAGGGGGTGGACGTGGGAATTGCAGGTTGGGTAAAGTGGCGAAGCAAAGCCTGACCGTTTCCCCAATCACCTCGATATAACGGACAAGTGGCCATCGACACTGCGGGAGTCCGCGAATGGAAGGAACAAAAGAGCCAATCACGTCGAAGGTCGTGCGGCGATTATTGGATCTATATCTGCCTTGTTTCCCCCATCGAACGTGTCTCCGAAGCAGCTCGTTCCACGACCGTGACGAGTGCGGCCGCCAGCAGATGGCGAATAGCATATTGCCGATTATTGATAAAATACCTTAGAATCGACGATTTTTTTATTTTTTTCAAAATTCATTTAAAAAAAAAATAACTTTGACGAAGTAAGTAGCAACATAGGCGCTTCCGGTTTACGATGAAAAAATATTTAATTATTTCGGACGGCAAAACATGAAATATTAATTTCATGTCACTAATTTGCTCTTACGTCACGCTCGGTGGCCGGAAAGATAGCGTATTGCCGATTATTGAACTCCGGAGCGTAATTTCCAAAATTCCTTGAATGTTACGAATTTGTTTTTTTTTTTTTATTAAATTGTAGTAGAAAGCTGTAATAAAAAAAGTGAAATTCGATCACTAAATCATTGCTGATGGCAGAACATGAAATACAAATGTCACGCTCTTACATCATGCATGGATGGCCGGAGGTGAAAATGTCCGACTGGACATTTTGATTTATTTTTATTTTTTATCATTGAGCAAAACCTCGACTTTTTCCGGGAAAAGCGGGAGCAAACCAGAGGCGAGAAAAAGGTGTCGAAAAAACATTTCTGAATCACCCTTTAGACTGTACCGGTGAATGAGCGACGAGGTGATGCAACGGAGTGGCACACCCGCGCACACGTGACTAATTAGCGGCGGCGCATATCGTATTTACTTTCAAGTACGCCAGCACGGTGCCAGCTTGTGTGCACGTATGTGTGGGCGTGTATCGCAAGTCCGACCCTTCGGCTCTCTTTCTCTACCTCATCGTTCGCATTCCGCCGTACTTACCGCACGACAACTCTCGAGAAGCGAAAACAAAGCGGTCTCGAGAACAAAAGAGAAGGACAGATAAGGTACGCTCCAAGTCACCCCTCACGTGTACTCGGCTTCTTTCTTACCCCGACACATATCACGAATTCAATGCTACCGGAGAGCTCCAACTAGGGCAGAGGGTCAATGTGCACAGAGTTCAATCGTTAATAATAATAATCTTATTTACAATTATACCGCGTTATTATTATTATTATTATTATTATTATTATTATTATTATTATTATTATTATTATTATTATTATTATTATTATTATTATTATTATTATTATTATTATTATTATTATTATTATTATTATTATTATTATTATTATTATTATTATTATTATTATCGATCAAAAAGCATTTTCGAGACTCTCTTGCTATGTCGAATTGTCGATAAAAAATAAAAAATAAAATGAAACTATTAAAAATCAATGTTCTATTAAAGAGCATCGAAACGAATTTCATTCGCTCGCCGACCAGAAAGCTTCCCAAAAAAAAAGAAAACCTCGATCGCGTGGTCGAGGAAATAATCGTGGATGAATTTGTTGAATACCGATTCGCGTTTGTGTACGTCGAACGGTTGTGAGAAGCAAACAAGGGACACTGGTCAGGCTTCCGTGGGGAGGTTTGTTCATTGATTTTACATGCGACATCTAATTTCACGACCCAGTTCGGCGTGGAGGGGGGGGGGAAGAGGGCGGAGGGGAGGGGGGGGGGTTTGGTTCGAGAGAGGGTGAATAGCGGCGTGGCATAAATGAAGGACGATTCGCTTGTACCGGCGATTCGACGATCGGTTTCCGGGCTCGGAGCGAAGCGCGTCGCACTTCCGGTTAGGCAGATCAGGGCCGTGCCCCGCGCCCGCCACTGGCAGCAGCACCATCACGAGCACCGTCACGTTGTGCGGTTCTCGTCCCTCGCCGACGTTGAGGGAGCGCGCGGGCCGGGGGGGGGGGGGGGGTGGAGGCGGCGGCTTTGCGGAGGAGTATCGACCGGCGCATTGCTCTGTGCTACAACTCCCCGGCTAAAAGCCAAACCCTCTGGCCCGCGCTTCCTTCTTCCTTCCACCGCTCGGCCGTACGTTTTTCTCTGTTGGACTCGACAAACTCGACTCTGTAGTGTCTGTTATGCAGGCGGTTGTTCACTCGTCACTTTCATATTTATTTATTCATCACGATATTATATATATATATATATATATATATATATATATATATATATATATATATATATATATATATATATATATATATATATATATATATATATATATATATATATATATATATATACATACAAGTCCTTTAAAAGACGTATGCCCTTACAATTCTAAGCCCCACTATTACGCCCATCCAAGTACTGACCCCGCCTTAAGACAAAGACGGGTTCCATACTTGGATCGGTGACCGCGGTCACCCATCCAAGTACTGACCGCACTTTGAAAGAAAGACGGGTCCAATACTTGGATGGGTGACCGAGGTCACCCACCAAGTACTGACCCCGTCTTTCTTTTAAAGTGGGGTCAGTACTTAAAACAAAGACGGGTTCAATACTTGGATGGGTGACCGCGGTCACCCATCCAATTACTGACCCCGCCTTACGAGCATGTGAAAGACATTTCAGTGTGTCTCTCTCGCTCCGCCAAGAGCCTCACTAATGATATCTCTCTCCCACTCCATAGTGTTTCATATGGTCTTAAAAAGAAGACGGGTTTAATACTTGATGAGTGACCGCGGTCACCCATCCAATCTTCCCCTCAATTCTTGACACGGCGGCGGTAGCGGCGAAATCTTTTTATATTATATATACTATATTTATATTTTTATATATTTATATATATACGTATACGTATATGTATGGAAGACCGAGGCAAAACGCAGTTTGAAATAATTTTTGGATGGTACCGTGGGGCAAAACGAGGGAGAAAATCCAGATGGATCGATGGGGCAAAATGGGGCGTCCAAATTCTTACTGGAAAATTGCGTTTTGGCCTATTGTCCCGTTTTGCCCCACTGCCCCGTTTTGCCCCGCCCTCCGTTATACATAAATGAGTATGTATATTTGTTTGGATATTTAGACTCGCAAATTGGTAGTGGAAAAGTTTTGAAAATTTATTCATGTCTCGAGACCGAGACACGAAGTCGGTTTGATATTTGAATCTTTTTATTTCTTTTTTATTTTATTTTTATTCGCCGATGGACCGCGGTTTCATTTGCATTATCGGCTGTAGGTTTTTCGCTGTTCGAGTCGAGAACGTCGATTTTTTTTTGTAACGTCTGTTATACACGTGGTTGTTCACTCGTCACTTTCATATTTATTGTCCTATTTATTGTCTATTTATGCATCACGATATATGTTTTGAAAAATGGTGGATATGTTATTGAGCCCCCTTACGGTGAAGCTGACACCTTCCACCCCCCCCCCCTCCCTCCGACGTTTTTTATAACATATAGAATGCAATTTCAAAATCCATTCCATATGCTATGAAAACCGAATTTTCGAAGACACAGCAGATGGAATGGAATTCAGATTTCGGAAATTAGGGTTTCATTCCTCATGCTATACTTTCGAAAATTCGGTTTTCATAGCATATGGAATGCGTTTCGGAAATCCGACTTTCATTCCATACGGAATGGATTTTCACATGCAATGAACTCTGCGAGCAAACATGCGAGTGTATTCATGTTTCGACGGAAAACGAGACAAGACTTGAAGTCGGTTTGATGTTAGAATATTTTTCTTTATTAACTTATTATTATTATTTTTTTAAATACATCGATAGATCGTCATTTTATTTACAATGGATAAATGAGCCAAAAACGTACGGTTCACGCACCGTTCAATCCCGTTTCCATTAATAAATTTATTTATTAATTTTTTTTCTTTGAGTTTATCGATCGCGATTTGAATTATAATCGAAAAGTTATTGTTTATTATACACATGCGCTGAGTCCCGCTTTCATTTCTTTATTGATTAATTATTCTTCTTCTCTTTTAATTCATCGATATATCACAATTTTTATTACAATGGAAACAAAATTAGAGAAAACGTTGGTGCGTTTTACGGTATCGTCGAAAACCGCATTCGTAACGTATTCTCCAGTCGTTCGATACGACCAAGGCTCGGCCGTGTCCTGGACACCCTTGCTTCAGCCCCGCCGGTCGCTTCGTCAGTCTGGCCGGGCCACGTCCTCTTCACAGGCCAAGTTACAGCAGCGGCAGCAGTATTGGTTTATAGCGGTGCCATTTGTACCGCGAGGCGTCTCCGCAGTTCCTCCCGCTGGCGCTCCTGTCGCCCTGTGTCCCGCGTCGCTTTAACCAAACTTTTAATTAAATTCCCGCGGCAGTTCACGGAACCGGAAACGATCGATCATCCCATCGTGCACGAAACGCCTAGGTCTTGTACGCGATGTAGGTGATACATGGTACAATCGTACGAGCATACACATGTAGGCTGCGGTGGAGCGCTTAGGGGCGAGCGGGGTAAAATGGGACAGTCCGGCAAAACGGGACAGTCAGGGCAAAACTCAATTTTCTAATCATTTTTGGATGGCCCATTTTGTCCCAACGATACATCCAGATTTTCAAGCCCGTTTTGCCCCACGGACCACCATCGCGACCAGAAAAAAGTTATTTACGAATTGCGTTTTGATCTCATCTCGTTTTGCGCCGCTGTGTCATTCTGCCCCGCTCTCAGCTAGGGGAGAGCGGGTGAAATGGGGGAAGGGGGCAAAACGGGACAGTGAGAGCAAAACTCAGTTTTTCAATAATTTTTGGATGCCCCATTTTGTCCCGACGATACATCCGGATTTTCAAGGCCGTTTTGCCCCACGGACCACCATCGCGACCAGCTAAAAGTTATTGGAAAATTGCGTTTTGGTCTCGTTGTACCGTTTTGCCCCGCTATGCCATCTTGCCCCGCTTTCACCTATACCGCTGCTGGAACAGCGGGGAGAAACTGCGGAAACGAAACGCCTCGCGAGAAACTCGCGGATTGGACCGAGGCGGAGATTAAAGAAATTATTGACGAAAATTGTCACGTTTTATTTTTATTAAACATTTGTTTTGTTTTTAATTTGCGGTCACGTGACGAGCGTTGGAAATATCCAATAAAGTTCAGAGCCGGATCGAGGAGTCTCGACAGGGAGATCGTTTTTTTGAATTTTTTCGCCGGCCTTTGGTCGCCTTCGCCGGGTTCGATTCCCACCCGACATCAATGGAAAAATGTTCTATGTGTTTCTCTGCGTTTCCCCGGTGATTTGGAACTCACCTTAAAAACTGTAGGTCCAGGCTTTAGCAATCTTCGTAATTCAACGCAATCACAAAATAGGCAAATTCGTACGTGGCCGTATGGACAAAGTCGCCATAGCCTGACGTCCGGAGCCAGCCCCAAGCACAACATTACTTTTTTACAGTCGAGCGCTATATCGCAGCTGGAGCAGCGGAGGAAACTCTCACGTTTCCTTTCATTTTCAATTTTAGAATAAAAAAAAATATTTCTAAGTTTATTTTTAAAAAATGTTTAACTCCATTTAAAAAAAAATCTATTTATTTTTTATACTTCGCAGTCACGTGACGAGCGTTAGAAATATCTAATTAGGTAAGGTAAACCAGCCCAGAACCGGCCCAGTTTCCGCCACCTTCAATTGTTAAAAAGACCGTTTTATAAGAAAATATACGTATTGCGACATTAATCAAGAGCAAAATCCTTTCTTCAACGTGTCCTCAATTTCTTTTGTATTAAACAAAAACTGTATTTATTATTAGTGTAAATTACGTTCGATGGCGGCAACTGGGCCGTTTACCTTAATAGCCGCGGATCGAGTATTCTCGAGAGGGCGAAAGTTTTTCATTTTTCGCCGCCTCTCGGCTTCGTCGGGCATTTCATTTTGCTTTCAAATGCCACGCGCAACGACTCGCATCCCGTTTGTAGGTTTATTTTCACGTCTTTTTTTTTCGATTCCTTTCTTTTTACCGTGTGATTCACTTGACGCTCTTGTTACAGGCGTGTCGCCCGGACCAACGGTTTAGCGGTGGCGCGTAAACTGGCGTTTGCTCGTTCGCATTGCGATTCTCATTCGTTTCTCTGTATCTTAACGTGTCGCGTGTTGCTGTACCGGGCATTGTTCCGAGAACACGCTCGCTCGTTTCCCGACGTGGCTAGCTGGCTCTGTGCTGTGCGAACAAAGGGCCAGAGTTTGTTTTCTCCTCCCCCCCTCCCCTCCCGTGGCTCGTCCTCTACTCAACCCGGCTTCACAAAGAATGGAGAAGGGAAAGGCAAAGAATGAGCAAGACACAATGGCCTTTACTTGTGGGAAAAGCAGAGAAAACTATGCGGAAAACTTAGAAAACAAAAGCTTCGGCCCGCCCTATTACAAGTTGGCATCGTATAGACATATGTGTAGATACCGCGTATGTCTGCATGTGTATATTTTTATAGATGTGTGTTGCAAAGTCGTCTGTTCGTCCCACAAAGATTTCACAAAAAAACAACTCGTCGAGGAAATAATGAGAAGGAAAGGGGATTCGAAAACTGAAATGTGCATGATAAGGATTCTAGAAGTTACTCGCGGCGGACGTAGATTTGGGGACAAAGCGGGAACGATCCACTTTGACCCTGAATCTATTTTTATAAATCTATTTCGTTTCGCGTTATTATATTTGCTCGTGTCATCGCATCAAAAGAGGATTCAGGACGAGTTATATAATGTTGACAACAATTTAGTTACTGTATATTTCTACGAGAAAAACATAAGAACATATTGAACCTATTTGTAATACAAACGTTCTGTCTTTATATTTAAAATACTTATGACATCTATTTTTAATACTACCAAAAATAAATTTGATATATTATTCTATTTCTTCTGATAAGAACAGTTGTCAAAAATGTAATTGTATCTGTACAATTAGGATTTAGTATAATCTATTTCTATCAGCAAACACACAAGGACATATTGAATAATTTTTTAACAAAAAAAAGTACCTCAATATTCGACATATTTCAATTACGTCCATTCTTATCTTTTATTTTACTTATTTCAATACCCGATACCGATAACTTGGGAAACGGTGTTCGACCCTTGAACCTTGAGGAGGCTTCACCTTCTCCGAAGCCTGTTAGTTATCGTATATTTTTACGAGAAAAACACAAGAACATATTGAATCTATTTGTAATAAAAAGTTCTATATTTATATTTAATATACTTATGACATCTATTTTTAACACTACCAAAAATAAATTTGATATATTATTCTATTTCTTCTCATAAGAACAGATGACAACAATGTAATTGTATCTATACAATTATGATTTAGTATAATCTATTTCTATCAGCAAAACACAAGGACATATTGAATAATTTTTTAACAAAAAAACTACCTCACATTCAACATATTTCGATTACGTCCATTCTTATCTTTTATTTTGTCTATTTCAACACTCGATACCGATAACTTGTGAAACGGTGTTCGAGTCTCGAACCTTGAGGAGGCTTCACCTTCTCCGAAGGCTGTTGTGCGACTTCGCTGACAAGCTCACGCGTTTCGTCGCAGGAGGCGGACTCGTGCGCGTCCCTTTCACTGCATCAAAAGCGAATCCTCTCCAGGACGAGTTATACGCCGCACACGCGCGCATCTGTACACGTCTGTCAGCCTTACGTGGGCGAAATATCTCGGGCTCGCACGACCATCCCGCATATAAGGCGCCGGTTGCTTTCCTTAGCCGCACGTCTCTAGTCGACGACAAGCACACGCGACAAAATCTCGTTACACATGCATGACTGTTTCCAAAGGTCGGGGAGAAAGCCCCGAGGAGACTATCCGTCCGGCTATAGTTGCACTAAATCTTCCGATGCAAAACTTTGCCGGCGGAGCCGTGGCGGCGCAAAGTGGCAACGGACAGGCAAATAACGGCTTGCTCGTGCGTCGTCAGTATGCACGAAGTTGGACACTGGCAATTGGCTCGGGTTTGCATTTTTCATTCCGATGATTGATTTTTTTTTTTTTTCGCGACAGGGAACTTCCGGTATTCTATTGATGAAAGGTCGCCGTTCGTTTTATGTCTATTTTCGATGAAAAAAAAATCGTCCGGCTGGTTTATTTTTGTTTATATATATATATATATATATATATTTTATATTAAAATCTTCTTTTTTTTGGGAACTAGTGTAGGCTGAGCGCGGAAGGAAATTAGGTCATGAATCTCCTCTTATGACATTCTTATTATTATTATTGTTATTATCAGTGGAACTTCCGGTATTCTATTGATGAAATCTCGCCGTTCGTTTTATGTCTATTTTCGATGAAAAAAAAATCGTCTGTCTGGTTTATTTTTATTTATATATATATTTTTTTTTTAATTAAAATCTTCTTTTTTTGGGAACAAGTGTAGGCTGAGCGCGGAAGGAAATTAGGTCATGAATCTCCTCTTCTGACATTCTTATTATTATTGTTATTGTTATTATCAGTCACCCCCTTTTTCGCGGAGGTGCTGCAATAAGAAACCCCTTTGACAGGAGCCTCGCCTTTGTGACTAGTCTCATTCCTGGCTCGGGAAACCATGGAGTTGGAAAAATAAGAACGAAAAGAAGAATCGCGAGCTGTGGTTACTCAGTGCGTACCTGACGTTTAATATCTTCTGCAGGCGGAGACGAAAGGTTTCTATCGATAACTGCGTCTGCAAACAATCGATTGGTTTTCTTAGATCTCGGACCAAAGTCGACAGATTTATGGTCGGCGTTGTACACAAACCATTATTATAAGTATAAATATAATGTTGATAAAGAAAATTATGTGCACAGTGAAATATGTACAAACCTCTCTTGTCCACGAACGTCCACAACTTTTTTTCTTGATAATTTGTCGAAAACCTTTGTCAATTTACAAAAATGTTTGTTAAGTTAACAAAATGTTTGTTAATTTGGCAAAAATGTTTATAAATTTAACAAAAGTGTATGTGAATTTAACCAACATGTTTATTAAGTTAACTAAAATGTTTGTTAATTTTACAATAACGTTCGTTAATTTTGCAATAACTTTTGTTAAGTCAACAAAAATGTTTGTTAATTATGCAAGTTCTTCTGTTGCTGTAAAGGTAACAAGAAAATAATCGTGGACGTTTGTGAAGAAAAAACTAGTTTGCCAAAAGTGGAAATATGTTTTGCCGTGCTCTCCCGAATGCACAGGTACGTGAATCCTGGATAAGGGACACACGCGGTAAGCGAGCTTCTATCGATCGAGCGAGTTACCGTGCACGCTGCCAGAGAACGCGAGCGGAGGTTCGAGACGCGAGAGGGTGCTCGCTCTCCTGTTCTCCGAGCTCGGCCAGTCGAACGACACGCGACGGCCGCGCCAGCACAACCGCTCACCACTACTATTCCGACGACGACTCCGTCGCATCGAGTTTATCGTTTTGGCCTGAATGCATTAAGTGCGCTTGATTTGCGCCCGGCCGGATAATTCATGCGTTTACTCTGCGCACGCGCGCGAGTTAAAGGGACGAGAATTCACTCGCCCGGACTTTTCGCACCATTTCGCACGTTTTATACATTAGTTTCCTCGTTTTATACTTTAGTCGCTCGCAAACGTCAATTTACTTTTTAATTCTCCGCATCACGGAAAGTATCCTTGCCAACTAAAAATTAGATTCTCGGATTAAGGACAGAAATATGTTTTCCACGTCCCGGAATGCAAAAAATTCTCCCATTTCTGTCCGTCCGCCCGTCCGTCGACACGAATTTTCGAACGATGCGCGAAAAGTCAATTCTTTAATTTCTTCGAATTATACTTTATTAGCTCGCAAACGTGAACGTAATTTTTAATTTCCCGTCGCATACAAAGTATGCAATGACGGAACGTATCGTTGCGCAACTAAAAATTCGATTTTCGGATTAAGGACAGAAATATGTTTTCCACGTCTCAGAATGCAAAAAAGCATTCCCCCATTTCTGTGTCTATGTCCGTTCATTGGCCGCACTTTTCGGACTTTTTCGGATCGAAGGCACGCGTTTTTTTTATTTCTTTGTATTATACTTTATCAGCTCGAAAAGCTGAACGTAATTTTTAATTTCCCGTCGCATACAAAGTATGCAATGACGGAACGTATCGTTATCCAAATATAAATTCGATTCTCGGATTACGATCCAGAAATATGTTTTCCACGTCTCGGAATGCAAAAAAGCATTCCCCCATTTCTGTGTGTATGTCCGTTCATTGGCCGAACTTTTCGGACTTTTTCGGACCGAAGGCGATAGCTTCTTTTATTACTTCGTATAATACTTTATTCGCTCGCTGACGTCAATCGACTTTTTACTTTCGCGTCCGGCACGAAGTATGGAACGACCGAACGCATTGTTGTCCCAAATAAAAATTCGTTTCTCTCCGCCGCGGTTCGTCCCGTCCAAATATGGAATAACTTTTCGAAGAGACATACGTATGCAATATAGTTGTGGCACTGAATTTCTAATCGACTCATCCATCCTTTCCGCTAGTTAGTTTTCAGTCTGATAAAAAAAAATATATATATGCTTATAATTTTTGAATTCAGAACACAGAAACTTTCTACAAGATCCGCTGAGATGCAAATATAGAATATGAAACTGCCTTGTACACAACTCGAACAAAATGTAACGCGTAGATTCAAATATCCCATCATACAACATACCGGAAGTTAGAAATAATAAACAATGAAAAAAACAACTGAACGTTTACTCTTACAAATCAGTAAGAGTTCCATTCACGCAAGCTATGAAACGCTAAAACAACCTTCTAATAATCGTGGCTGAAGGACGATTACTACTTTTTGAAATTTTAGACAAACATTTTGGTCGACCTTCGTACTAACCGAGAGTATCTTTCCCGCGAGCAATCTCCTCGCTCGCTCGTTATTCCTCCCCCCCCCCCCCCCCCGTCCCTTCGACTCTCTGACTGCCTTTACTCTCGTATCTCTGAGCGTTTCCTACTTCCACGTGAAAGCACTGTACTCTTTACGAGGGTACAATAACGCATACCGCACCAACGTCCGTTTATATATATATATATATATATGTATATATATATGGCTGCATATGTGGAGACAGTACAGAAAGAGGGTGGGGTGAGAAGGCGGAGCGGAGCCAGTCTTCGTTGCCGACGGATTCCCCACAGCTTTTCGGACTCGTTTCTGCTACTGCTGCTACGCTAAGAGCATTGCGGTGAAATATAAAAGTGGAGAACTTCGCGAAATTCGGGTCGCGAATGAATTTTCCCTGTCTCAGCTTCCGCAATTTCTCGCAGGGTGTGTATGGGGCATTCTCTACCACTTCGACCTCGGTCTCTAAACCTTCGCATCCTTGATCCGGCCAGCGATTTGTTGTATGAGTCAACTAACTCTCAACAGCACTAGGATTAAAAAACGTTTGTATAATTATTTATGATTAATAAAACGTACTTATAATCGACTCGTTTTTCCTTCTAATTCCTTTCAATGTCCTTTCGAAAAAAATGATAAAAAATGGAACGTGACGCCGGCTTAAATCTTAGGATTTTTCATGTGACACAAGATTTTTCAGAATTGTTTCGAATTTTTTTATTGTGGAAACCAATAAGTTCATTTATTAAATCACAATTAATTATAAACAATTTTTTAAAATCGAATAAAAAATCGGGTGCTTTTGAGAGTTAGTTCATTCATATAAAAAATCGCGCGCCCAATCTAAGATGTGAAGGGACTTGAAGTCACGTGAAGCGGCGGGAATGGCCGTGAAGGGCGTGAAGGGATGTGAAGGGATGTGAAGGGATGTGAAGGGATGTGAAGGGATGTGAAGGGATGTGAAGGGATGTGAAGGGATGTGAAGGGATGTGAAGGGATGTGAAGGGATGTGAAGGGATGTGAAGGGATGTGAAGGGATGTGAAGGGATGTGAAGGGATGTGAAGGGATGTGAAGGGATGTGAAGGGATGTGAAGGGATGCGAAGGGATGCGAAGGGATGCGAAGGGATGCGAAGGGATGCGAAGGGATGCGAAGGGATGCGAAGGGATGCGAAGGGATGCGAAGGGATGCGAAGGGATGCGGAGGGATGTGAAGGGATGTGAAGGGATGTGAAGGGATGTGGAGGGATGTGAAGGGATGTGAAGGGATGTGAAGGGATGTGAAGGATACGTGTATCGTACATATAGATATATCATCTTAAAAAATAAATGTATGAGTGTATCTTCCGTAACAATTAAAAAAGAAAAATTTGACGACGAACGATGCATAAGAGACGGTTCGTTATACGGAAATAATTCCACGAATTTTATTATCTTCAGTCCCGTAAAATTTCCTCTACCGCGAGGTAAAAAAAAGGAAAAAAAGAAAAAGGGCTTCTCGAAATGCAAGTTACTGCCACGTGTGACGCAGAAGTTGACGTTCTCCGTTTGACTATAAAGTATTTTGCTGGCGCCGCGATGTTTCCGCCGGCAAGTTACGAGAGAGCCTATAAAATTGTTAAAATAGTCACGTACTTTCGGCGTATGACCATTCGTGTCTGCTTGTTTTACTGTCTGCGCTCCCTACGTGGAAGTGTTCCGAGCGGAACGATATCGACGAGGAGTGCTGGAGTGTGCAGTTCGGATGAGAGAATTCGAGACACACTCGGGTGTACGGAGGAGAGCCAAAGGAAATAAAGAGAAAAGCCAAGGTGCTTCGGAAATTCGCGGAACTACATAGAAAATACAAAAGTCGTCCCAATCACAATTTCACCGATTGGCGGCGCGAGGGAAGAGACAAAAATGCAGTCTATCGACGAACATGCGAGGAACCGACGAAAATAAATTTAGTTGTTTCACTGTCAAAAAAAATTGTAAATTCAATATAAAATCTATTGTAAATTCATTTCAGCCAGATTGGAAGTTTTAATGAACTGGTACACTGAACTTAATGGAGAATTGTCATAAAAAATAATGGACTTTTGGAGTGAAATTAAAATAAATTGTTGGAATTAGAGTAATTTTATAGTGAAGTAAAAGTAAAGTGTCTCTAGAGTTTTTCTCACGTACTGTACGTTAATTTGCGTGACAATTGTATATGAAATTTAATATACCAGCTTATGCATAAAAACTGCCATTACGGGTATATTAAATTTCATACGAATTTTTTTTGTCGTGTTAGTTTTTGAAAATAATGAAGTTTGTCGTTTCGGTTGGATTGCATCTATCACTTTTTTTTGTTTGTTTTGTTTTCGAACTTTCTCAATATCGGGATGTTTTTTAAGAAATTTTGAAACATTAATTAAAATCTTTAACATAGTAAAATTCTCCGCAACTCGTTGGGCAGTGCGCTCTCTCAGGTTCAATTATAGTGACATTGATAATGCATAATCCAATGCCGGAAATGACTTATCTCAAAGATATAAATGAGTAATAAAAAAAAAAAAAAAAAAATAGAAAAACTTGCAACGTGCCAGGTGATGAAAAAATATTTACTCGAACGAAACAAAAAGTTTCAGCAGTCCGTTCTACACACAGGATCATCCGTGATAAAACACTAACTCAGGCGCGGCTCGTACATCGAACCCTTGGGTACCTAGCGCGCATTCGCGTCCATTTAAGCTATAGAACCGGTGAGAATACAGTAGGAAAAGTTGGTAGGCTAAGCTCGCGATGCAAACACGTTTCACAAAAATGGATGTTAACTTCACAAAAATGTTTGTTAACTATACAAAAACGTTTGCTAATCTTACACAAATGCTTGTTTACCTTCCGCAAATGTTTATTAATTTTCCAAAAGCCTTTGTTAGCTTCCCAAAAATGTTTGTTAACTTTCCAAAAATGTGTGATAAATTTCCAACAATGTTTATTAATTTTCCAAAAATGTTTGTTAACTTTCCAAAAATATTTGTTAACTTTCCAAAAATGTTTGTTGATTTATCAAAAATGTTTATTAATATAACAAGTTTTTTTTTTCTGTAAAATTATCGGTTCTAATACCCCGAGAGCTTAAAAATTATCGGGTATTTCCCGATTGTTTCGTTGCGTAGCAACGAGCGAGATAAGTTTTGCTTAAAAAAATCCCGAGCGCGCAGCGCGAGGGATTTTTGAGCAAAACTTATCTCGATCGATGCTACGCAGGGAAACAAGAGGGAAATACCCGATTAATTTTTAAGCTTGAGGGGTATTCGGCTGATTATTTTTTCAACCTCAATTTCGACCAATGAGATTGTGGTATTTAACATTTTCCTGACAAGGTTTTATTTCGAATTTCTAGAATATTTTTATATTTAGGGTTTCATCTGAGGTTGTTGCATCCAGCACATATTTTTTCTCTGTACAAAATCCAGTAAATTGGGCCCAAATCGACTTCTTGCTCTTCTCTGTATTAGCCGGGACATTCTGTTTGATTTTTTTAGAGATGCTCTCTAGAGATTCATCACCAAATCGCTTTCTTCGCTCACTCATGTCCATGCTCGTGAATGGCAATTTGACGTTTAATCATTCGCATAGGTTACAAGTGACAGAAAAATTAATGTTTATCGCCTAGCAACCTAGCCGGAAAATTTTCGAAAAATTATCGATATAATTTAGACCTAGTTGTACCACGTGATGTCAAATACCGCGCTCTCATTGGTCGAAATTGGGGTTGAAAAAATAATCAAGAAAATAATCGTGGGCGTTTGTGTAGGAAAAAACAAGTTTGTCAAAAGTCGAAGTGAAACAAATCGTTTCGGCAGTCCGTTCTACAAACAGACTCGTACATCGACCCTTGCGTACCTAGCGCGCACACGCGTCCATCCGAGCTATAGAACCGCTGAGAACACAGTAGGAAAAGTTGGTAGGCTAAGCTCGCGATGGAAACACGTTTCTCCGAAGGCCGCCTCGCTACCCCGTTTTAGAGCTGGAGACTGCAGTCCGGGTTTCCTCGCTTCCTCGATTTCCGTAATCCCCTCACGTTCTCCGTAACCCTTGCCCTCCCCCGGGCCAACCCTCGCCCAAGCCCGGCGCCGTTCTTGCCGCCGAGCTTTCCCGTTTTACACCGAAAAAAAACGCCCCGACAAAAAAAAAGGCGGAACTCCGAGGGCGCCCGGCGATGACGTAAATTTCAAGGAACAACTTCTTGCCGGGTCCGCTTCGCTCGCTGCCGAGCTTTCTTCTCGCCGGACGGTGAATCCGAGCGCGCGCGGAGGCACAACTTGCCGGTCCAAAACGGGAGGCCGCGGGAGACTCCGAGAGAAGCGCGCTCGTCGCCAGTGCAAATAAGAAACTTCCGACGACTAAACGGCCCCGGGCCCTTACCATCCGCAGCCAGGGAATCCCCTCCGTGCCGAGTGAATAAAGTCATTTTTTTCACTTTTTGTTTTTAATTAAAATAAATTTAAAAAATTTGAATAAATTGTAATTACAATAAATTGTTGGAATTAAAGTAATTTTATAGTGAAATAAAAGTCAAGTATTTCTGGAGTTTTTCTTATATACTGTACGTTACTTTTTCGTGACAGTTGTATGTGAAATTTAATATACTAGCTTATGCATGAAGACTGCCATTACGGGTACATTAAATTTTGTAAGAATTTTTTTTTAGTGTTGGTTTCGGGTGGATTGAATTTATCGATTTTTTTAAGTTAAAATAAATTAAAAAATTAAAATGAATTAAAATAAATTGTGGGAATTAAAGTAATTTTATAGTACAATAAAAGCAAAGTATTTCTGGAGTTTTTCTTATATACTGTACGTTAATTTTTCGTGACAATTGTATCGGAAATTTAATATACCAGCTTATGCATGAAAATTGTCATTACGGGAACATTAAATTTTATACTAAATTTATAATTTTTTTTTTTTTTAGTGTTAGTTTCGGTTGGATTGAATCTATCGATTTTTTTTTCTGATGCTTTCTCAATATTGGGACATTTTTTAAGGAATTTAAATTTCGATGAACAACTTCTTGCTGGGCCCGCGAGGGCGCAACTTGCCGGTCCAAAACGGGAGGCTGCGGGAGACTTCGAGAGAAGCACGCTCGTCGCCAGTGCAAATAAGAAACTTCCGACGACTAAACGGCCCCGGGTCCTTCATCATCCGCAGCCAGGGAATCCCTTTTTTCCGTGCCAAGTGAATAAAGTCTCTTTTTTTTTTTAGGTCCTTTCCCCATTCTTTTTGTAGGCTATTTTACCGACTCGACGGCGATTCAAGCTTTCCGCGGCGGAGGCCGCGCAGAATAATTCGCGTGTCTTTAAGGAAGCTTCACACGTACATTCCCAGCCAAAAGTGAGATTCAGTGGAAATTTGAACACTTTTTTATGGTACAAAAATCCGATAAAAAATCAACTGTAATTAATTAATTTTGCATTATAATAATCTCAAAAAGTTACTAACGAATTGTTTAAAAAATTGTTCATTACATCATCAGTGAATCTTTTTTTTTCTTCTCATTCCGAATAAATTCGTTGATTTTCTAGAAGCCGCATGAATTTTTTCAGAATCTTATGATTTTGATTCAGCTGATTTTTTTCAGATTTTTTGCATACCGCGAAGTACCGAAATTCTGATCGAATTGACCTTTTGGTTGTGAAGCATCCTCAATTCTTTCCTCTCGCGACACGAATCTTCCCGTCCATGCTCTCTCACGCTGCGGGCGCCGAAGGAACGAAGGGAAGCCGAATGAATAATGCCTCGGAAGAGCGAAAGTTCGAGCGCCAAGAATCTTCCTCGAGCTGACGAGAGAGGACAAAAAAAAAAATAAATAAAAAATTCACGGTTCTGCGCGAGAAGAAAGAATGGGAATAAATCCGGGCGCTCGCGGGCGACGACATGAAGAAATGAGAATAAGAGGAGAGCGCGATACACGGCCGGGGCGTTGCGTCGGAAGAGTCGCTGACGTCACCGCGCGGCCGAGAAACTACTGGAGCGTTGCGTTTGCGTAGTTAAGATTATTTTTCTTCTTTAACTGCCGGGCTTTTAATAAGTCTCGAGAACACGAGAAAAGCTCTTATCTGCGCACGTATTTGAACAAAAGAAATTAAATTAATTAAATTTAAGTAAAACTTTTGATAAATTTAAAGTAATGTCACTGTTACGATCGACAAATTTTTGAGACCCTCTCCGGCTCATCGACCAGCCAATCGGAAAACGAATAAAAATACAACAATAAATATATCGGCAAAATGCGAGTTATTTTACTCAGCGACATTTTTTAAAAATAGGTCAACAAAAAAAGTAACTTTTGGTTACCGTGAAACGTGCTCCGGGCTTCAAATTGACCCAGCGTGCGCAGAGCCTTAAAAAGATATTGCACAAAAAAAAAGAAAGTAACAAGTTCATTATTCCGTACACCGCGCTAAAAAAGTTTCCGAGGGTTGTGTGCAGTGTCCGGGCGCAGGGAGAAGTGGAATAAAGGCGAATGGGGGCAAGGACGAACGGGGAGCACAAGGAATTGTTATATATTAAATTTGTCTTGTTACGCGGTCGGGCTGGCTTGACTGTAGAGCCTCGCGCAGATGTACATCGAAGTGCGAAAGGAAAACACGGCGCGGCTCGCTGAGCATGGAAATGCGGTTATGCCAAAGCGGGGGTGTAGACGAAAAGTGTAGAGGAAGAGTGTAGAGGAAAAGCGTAGATGAAGAGGGTAGAGGAAGAGTGTAGAGAAAGAGTGTAGAGGAAGAGTGTAGAGGAAAAGTGTAGAGGACAAGTGTAGAAAAAAAGTGTAGAGGACAAGTGTAGAGGAAAAGTGTAGAGGAAGAAGAGTGTAGAGGAAGAATGTAGAGGAAGAGTGTAGGAGAAGAGAGTACAGGAAGAGTGTAGAGGAAGAGTGTAAAAGAAGAGTGTGGAGGAAGAGTGTAGAGGAAGAGTGTAGAAGAAGAGTGTGGAGGAAGAGTGTGGAGGAAGAGTGTGGAGGAAGAGTGTGGAGGAAGAGTGTGGAGGAAGAGTGTAGAGGAAGAGTGTAGAGGAAGAGTGTGGAGGAAGAGTGTAGAGGAAGAGTGTAGAGGAAGAGTGTGGAGGAAGAGTGTGGAGGAAGAGTGTAGAGGAAGAGTGTAGAAGAAGAGTGTGGAGGAAGATTGTGGAGGAAGAGTGTGGAGGAAGAGTGTAGAGGAAGAGTGTGGAGGAAGAGTGTGGAGGAAGAGTGTGGAGGAAGAGTGTGGAGGAAAAGTGTAGAGGAAGAGTGTAGAAGAAGAGTGTGGAGGAAGATTGTGGAGGAAGAGTGTGGAGGAAGAGTGTAGAGGAAGAGTGTGGAGGAAGAGTGTGGAGGAAGAGTGTGGAGGAAGAGTGTGGAGGAAGAGTGTGGAGGAAGAGTGTGGAGGAAAAGTGTACAGGAAAAGTGTAGAAGGAAAGTGTAGAGAAAGCGTGTAGAGGAAGACTATAGATCAAGAGTGCAGAGGAAGAGTGTAGACGAACAGTGTAGATGAAGTGTCTAGATGAAGAATGTAGATCAGTGGTTCTTAACCTTGGGGTTCCACAGGGGGTCTCTCGTGTATTTTGGTGGTCCATGGACGCCAGATTGAGAACCGCTGGTGTAGATAAAAAGTATAGATGAAGAGTGTAGAGAAACGGTGTAGGTGAAGAGTGAAGATGCACAGTGTAGATGCAAAGTGTAGATGAAGAGTGTAGATAAAGAGTGTAGATGAAGAATGTAGAGGAATAGTGTACAGGAAGAGTCCAGATGAAGAGTGTAGAGGAAGTAACAAGTTCATTATTCCGTATACCGCGCTTAAAAAGTTCCCGAGGGTAGTGTGCAGTGTTCTGGCGCATGGGGAGCCGGAATAAAGGCGAATGGGGGCAAGGACGAGCGGGGGGACAAGGAATCGTTGTATATTACAATTTGCCTCGTTACGCGGTCGGGCTGACTTGACTGTAGAGCTCCGCGCAGATGTACATCGAAGTGCAAGAGGAAAACACGACGCGGCCCGCGAAGCATGGAAATGCGGTTATAGCCAAAGCGGGGGTGGAGAGAGAGGGAGAGAGAGATACAGTGCTCGGTATTCTGGCTCTCGTATTATCGTACAGTTTCTACCATACACATATAGATATATATTCATCAGCAGGCCCTACAGTAGTTCCTGGTAGACACACGTACAATTTCGCTCGGCGTTGATTCAGCCAGCCTGGCGCCGGTGGTGTATACAGAAGCGTGCACAGTACGTTAAAGTGGCCCGACTCGGCCGACCGGTCCGGCCGAAAGCCGATTCGCTCCATCGAACACCACAATGCCCAAGTTAATTCGGATGGGTGTATACGAGCTTCGCGCCCACGTGTGAAATACGCACGGAGAATTTGCCGTCCGCTTACCCTTTTGCGCAACACATTTTGACCCTACAAAAACAAAACCTCGGTAAGACGAACGGCCCAATTACTGACCACCTAAGATCCGCGTGGCATTGAAAATGAAAGAAGATAGTGAACAATAGTGGAGGTATTGAAATCACTGATATCACAAAACAGTTTAGAGTCTTAGGGTCGAATTTTGAGCCACTTGTTTGAACTTAAGATACCTATTAAGATCAAAGTTTAAGTTACCTAAGTTTAAACTTAAGTTCGAATCTCGATTCGAACGAGATTTCGTGCTTACGTTTGATCTCAAGTTCGAACTTAAGTTCAAATTTGAGATCAAACTCAAGTTCCAACTTAAGATCAAACCCAATTTGAACTCAATAACAAACTCAAGTTCAAACTTAAGCACGAAATTAGGTTCGAGCTTAGGGTCGATCGTAAGTTCGCAATGAAGCTCGTCCCAAACTTTGATATTAAGTTCGATCTCAAGTTCAATCTAACGTCTTAAAATTCGAACCTTCAATAACTAATTAACTGATTAATCCCTTTAAGATCGGTCGGTAAGAACAACGGCAATCAACTTTTTTCAAGGGTCGGTCGTGCGTAGGATCAAACGAGAAGTCTCGTCGAAAGCGAATATCACCTAGGTAGAAACGGGCATTGAATTACTTGCGTTCCGATAGAGACCCAGTATTTTTATCTTCAGCTAAGGACTCAAGGTAACGAACTATACGCGCTCCATAACGGATCCATCGATCGGGTCAGATATTTTCGGTGTGTCCGATGACAGTAGGGATTATTTCAACGACGCATGTATTCCGAGAGGCCCGATCGAAGGACGTACTTCACGTCGGGAGTAACAACGTAAATGAACGCGAGTCAAAATTAATGAGCGTGAGAGAGATAGATGCATTTTTCGAATCAATGCCATTTAAAACCGGTTGACGTTTCGGATAAAACGGAAGCATCATCGGACGCGGTATTAAATTGTACATCCGCTGATGCTTTGCTTTTTCCCGAAAAGTCTACGGTCTCTGAATCGCATTCATTACAGATTTGGTTACCGATTGAGACGTTTCACATGTCCTTAAAATAAAGAATCATAAAAACACCCGAAATTTTGTTGCTCCCCAAGTTCGGTCCTAATTCGAGGCAAGGTCGGTCGTATCGAGACTAACGCGCCAAGCAAGTAGTCTAGAGAATTTGGGGTTCAACGGATCGCTGACGATTTTTAAAGAGGCAGCGGCGGAGAGAATCCTACACTACGCTTGAAGCTAAACGGTTTTGCGAAGTTATTGCCATATTTCTAACTTCTATTTTTCTATTTTAATGTACGTGGAAATGTTTATTTTATACGAAGATTTTATAAAATATGTTCCTACTATGATTGCAATACTACTTATAAATATGCAAAAGGGCTGGACCCGTAAATAAATAAATAAATAAATAAACAAAAATAAAAAAATAAATTCCATAATCCTGAGCAAGAATAGTCTGCTTATTTCCGCTCGGGTCTCACCGCGCCCTAGCAAGTCAAGCGACCGTATTTAACGACTATCAAAAGACCCAAAAAACAACTGGTCGTTCTGTGACACTTTTCGTCCGGAATAACGACCGAATAGAAGACCAATTGTTGGGTTGAATATCGGTCGTTTTTCCATCAAGATCCGCAAAATGATATCAAAAACGTCCGATGTATTAATTACTGAAAAAACTCCAGGTTGGGTCGTTTCGCTGGCGTTGATCAGAAAGTATCCGGACAAACGACTATGTGGAGAGCTTTTCTTTGGGTCGTTCTTCGGGTCTTTTATGAAAAACTACTTGTAAAGCGACCGATGGCGATCATTTTTGTAGTCGTTTTTTACATCAGTCATTTTTATGGTCATTTTGCGGTCATTGATGGAAAAACGACCCATCCTCAACCCAACAATTGATCTTTTTTTTCGGTCGTTATTTCGGACGTAAAGTGTCACAGAAAGACCCAAAGAACGACCAGTCGTTCTTTGGGTCTTTCGATGGTTGCTTGACCTGCTAGGGCGACTCCCGCAGTTTCTCAGCCGTCAGTTCGTCCCGCACAACTATCGTGCAGTCAAGCGGTCAGATCAAGTTGGAAACCTTTGTAAGCGAACGTTTCGCATCGCCACCTTGAACGCCCTTCGCCGCCGTGCGCCTCGGCCAGTCTCGCCCAAGTTTGTGATGATTTCCGCGCACGTTTCGGGCTCGCCGCCCGATCTCGGAGGTTCGACGCCCGATTCCTCCAAACTTCGTCCTCGAACGTCCGAACTCCTCTCGCCGCTCGGAGAGAGTTTCAAGTTTTCGCACACGCCGCACTCTCCTCGCCCTTCCCACCGGATCCGAAAACGCGTAGATGTATAATCGCGCGACGGGGCGTGCGCCGAATGCGACGGAACAAGGGCCGCGCATACTCCTAATACGCCGTGTGCCGTGTTGGATAATCGGCAAAGTTTAGTTTCCGGATGGCCGGAGGCGATGCACTTTCGTGAGATTCGGCAATTTTGGCCCATGGTAATAGAGATGGCGAGGCGGGGCGGGGAGGGGAGGGGGAGGGGGGAGGGGGAAGGGAGGGGGAAGGGAGGGGGAAGGGAGGGGAGGGGGAAGGGAGGGGAAGTTACTATAGTACTACGATTACCATGCGATCGAGTCGGGCCGAGAAAGGACCGACAGGCAAACTCGTTACTCCCGCAACGGGGTTAATTATCATCCGACGGCGCTCGCTCGTCGCGTTCGCAAATCAGCCCGACGATTTTTGTATCGGGTAATGGAGACGTTTATTATTGACTTGAGCACGCAATGAAGTTCGGGCCAAACTGCGATTTTAAGTTCGATCTCAAAAGCGAGTTTGAGTTCAAACTTAATATCAAAGTTTAGCTCCAACTTGATTTCGTGTTTGAGTTTAAACTTGAGTTTGATGTTAAGTTTGAACATGAGTTTTATCTTAATATATATATATATATTATATATATATATTTTTTATTTGATGGAGATCTTGTGTCCAATTTAGGACACCGTTGTGTTCTCCTCTCTACTTCGTACTACTGTGCTTTGATTTATGAAATTCAAATAATTTAATCTAACACGAAAAAATGATTTTTATAATTTCAGGGGTGCCTTCTCGGTGGTACGTCGCTGCGTGCAGAAGAGCACGAGCCTCGAGTTCGCGGCTAAGGTCATTAATACGAAAAAGCTCACGCAGAGAGGTAAGTCCCAAATTTATATTCTACACAATCCCAGCATCGATCAATTTTTTTTTCTTCTTTTATTCCTCGATTATTCGAAAATAATTTCTATACTTTTCCTCGATTTTTCTGCCCTACAATCTCAAGCGAATCATTTTTTCTCTTATATCAAGCGAATCATTTTTTCTCTTATATATAAATACAAAAAAAAAAAAAAAAAAAAATGATTCGTCTGAAAGCCTTTCATTAGTTTCAAAGCGGATTTCGCCTCGCGCCCGGTGAAATGCCGAAAGTAATGTCGTTCGCTCGCCCGACTTGTTTCGCGCCGATTCGTTCTGTTCGAGAGATCGATGGAAACATGGCGAATGAGCTCGGCGGGCTTCACCCCGGACGAAGTGTACGCGAAGCGAGGAGCGATTTTCGCGCGACACGCCACGAGCAGGTTTCCGCCTCGAGCGACGTTTGTCCCCATGCCGGACGGGCGCGTGTGTCTAAAAACAACGAGAAACGCTCGACGCCGTTGTCAGAATGCCAAAATTCCATCGTGACCAAAGCCGCGGCGACGGCGGTCGTGCCGCCTCGGAGCCTCTCCAACGTCTGCCGCTCTCCCGAGGGAAGTCTCGAACGTCGCGTGCTTCTCTCGTGTCTCTCCGATTTAGGGGGAAAAAAAAAAATTGAAAATAAAAAAAAATTCTATTTTTTGGTCGTTTTTACGTTTTCTTTTCCGTGCGGATCTTTGCCAGGAGATGTGGTGGATTATAGCATCGCGATCCATAGCTAAGGCGCATGCGCGCCTTATAATAAAATTATATATTTATAGATAAATTTATGTGATTTTTTTTTCGCGCATTTTTGGTATAATGAGGAATCGATAATAAAATATCGAATGAAATGAGTATGAGAAGCCTTACAATCGCATCAATAAAAAATAATAGTCAGTAAGTCAGTAAATAAAAAATAAATAGGGGAATTTAAAACAAAAGGTTAAATATTTTTCAAAATAGGCAAATAAATAGTCTAACGAAAACGATGTTTTATCGTCTTTTTTACGTTTTCTTTTCGGTGTGGACTTTTCCTCGAAGATGTCGTGGATTATACCATCGTAATCGATAACTACGGCGAATCCGCGATTAACAATAAAAAAGATATACTTATATGGATATCTATATATACATTTTTTTTACGCTTTTTTGTACATGAGAGATCGAGAATAAAATATCATATCGCTACAATGACCGAGGGGAAGCCTGAGAAGCGTTATAATGCTATCAATAAAAATAGTAATCAGTAAATCAATAAATAAAAAATAAATATTAAAATATACAATTAAACGTAAAATATTTTCAAAAATAGTAAAACAAAAAGATGAATGAAAACGATATTTTATCGTCGTTTTCACGTTTTCCTTTCCGTACGGATCTTGCCTCGAAGATGTGTTGGATTATACAATCGCGATCCGTAGCAACAGCGCATGCGCGCATGGCAATAAAAAAATGCATATCTATGCTTCTTTAAAATTAGTTTTGGTATATTGGGAATCGAGAATAAAATATCATATCGCTACAATGAAAGAGGGGAAGCCTGAGCAGCGTTATAATCGCATCAATTAAAATAGTGTGCGAGCGCGCGGAGCGAAGCGAAAAGTAGCTTATCCGATAAACGGCATCGCGTTACCGAATTAATCGAGTTAGTGGGCTATAGCGATCTAGACTGGGAAATGACGTATACAGGACCAACGACAAATTGCGAAGTTGCCTGACACCTCTCCACTCGCTATAGATCCATATTACATATACATATTTTTCCCATACCCCCCCTTTGTTTAAACCTTTTTGCCAGAAGCAATGACAAAAAACTTATTTTTCCTTATTATTCATTTTCGAATACACATGTATTAAAATATTTTGTGCAGATTTTTTTTATTACTTCGGAGCACAATTGCCGGAATCGACCGCTGAATTTTCCTCGAGTTCGTTACACTCGCTTTCGTATGCCCCGGAAACCTAAATTTTATATTTCCAGATGATTTGTCGAACAATTAAATTTTTCATCAATTTCTTAATGACATTTTGGAATTAATTATTGTGCAAAATTAATCTTTTCGGCATCTTTAATACGCTTGATTTTTTTTCACATTTTTATACCATCGAGAAGTGTTTACAATTCCTTCTCAATTCCCTGAAACTTATGCGAAATATACACCAGTCGCAAGGACTACCTTAAGTAGTCTGACGTTATCGATTTTTGTTTTTACAAAAACCACTTTCTCTGATTAAAAAAAAAAAAAAAAAAAAAAAAGTAACCGAGCGTGCCAGTCGTCCCAAGCGCAACATATTCGTCCCTCTTTCCGCGACTCTCTCCCGAATCGGGTATCAAGACTGTGACGCAATGTGTCGCGGGTCAACTCTCTTTCCGCTCGCGGGCGCGAGCAGCCGCGCTGGGTATGTTTGCGGGTCGCAAGGCGAAGGGGTCGATCCCGTCTGGAATTCGTGCTGCTCGACGGCGGGGTCGAGCGCGCCGCGAGCGTGCGAAAGTCACGGGAAGTCTTCGAGAAGCGTGGCCTCCGGTCCTCCTCCTCTTCCGCCCTCCATCCATCCATCGCGCTCGTGTTGCGACACGATCGCCGCTGTCGAGCTCCGCCACCTGTGTTGGAGCGCCGATTCTATACCCGCCTGTGCCGCCCGTGCTGGCTTAGGAAAAAAAAAAAATAAAGAAAATAAAAGAAGGAATAAAAATTGTTAAAGAGAAGAAGAGAGAAAAAGGAAATTGCATTGTAAAAAAATTTTGTTTAAAAATTAATGAACAGTGTTGGGAGCTTTTTTATATAAACTGTTTCTGAAATTTCAAACCCATGTGCGTTGCAATTTTACAGTAGAATTCATATTCATATTCATATTTATTCATATTTATTATTAAATGATTTAGTACAGACTGTATTACATACATTGAATTATTGTTCGCAGAAGCTTTTATTATTATTTTTCATTACAATTTTTGTAAATTTCAAGCAAAAGATTTGTAATTATATTATCTGGTATTTTTATTTTACAAGCAAAGTACATTAATGTTCAAATGATGTAAGTAATATAAGCAAATTTCGAGTTCCGGTACATTAAATTCTCAATTTATTTTAACAGTGTGTAAGTGTGTGGTCTCGGTGTAAAAACACTTGGCCACCTTCCGTGCGGAGTGCCTCGCGAGCGGCACGAGACCGGAAGTGGAAGAAGTAGGGGAGAGCGGGGCAAAATGGCACGGCGGGACAAAACGGGATAACGAGACAAAACGCAATATTCCAATAACTTTTGGATGGTGGCGATGGTGGTGGGTGGGGCAAAATGGATTTGAAAAATCCGGATGTGTTGTTGGGACAAAATGCGGCACACTCAGAAAAAAAAAATTATTTGAATAAATAATTTTAAAAGTAAAATATTTATTTGATTAAAATAAATATTTATTTAAATCAAATAAATATTTTATTGAAACCAAATAAACGGTGACTGTCGAATATTTTTTTTCTGGGTGCGTCCAAAAATTATTGGAAAATTGAGTTTCGCCCGCACTGTCCCGTTTTGCCCCGCTGTGCCATTTTGCCCCGGTCTCCTCTATGAAAGAATTACACCATAGGGACGGTTTTTTTATTACTAAGGCTGCAAAGTTCCATTCTCGAGGCGGTGAGTCAGTGACAATGACGGAAGAGAGTTTTTCACTTTTTATTATTTCTACATTCTCCCAGTTTTACCCTTCCGCAGTCCGAGATCGATGTCGCGCCTTTCCGGCGAATTCACCTCGGTACGGAAACTTGGTTTCGATGGATTTTCATTATTGGCTCCCATCGAGGCCAAAATACCCGATTTGTAATTTCGGCAAATTGAGAAGAATAGCAGAATACACTTTATAAAAATTGTATCCCTCTGCAGTTTAGCGCTTCTGCAGTTTTGACTGCGACAAGTCAAAACAATGAAGAGATGCAAAAAAAAAAAGCAAAAAAACGTAACATTTTTACATTTCAACAAATTTCCCTTCGATATTTTTTAACTTGGTTTCGGTGTATTTTCAATGTCGTTTCCCATCGAGGCCAAAGCACTCGATTTCTCATGTCGCCAAGCTGATCAAAATTGCGGAATATAATTTTTAAAAAATTATAATTTTTACAGCCTTTTGTAGTTTCGCTCTTCAGCGGTCCGAGACCGGTTTCGCTCCGTTTCGCCAAATTCCCCTCGACACGGAAATTTAGCTCCAATCTATTTTCATTACCATGTACAATCGAGGTTACAAAGTACTCGATTTCTCATGTCGACAAGTTGATCAGAATAATAGAATAATAATAAACATTAAAAAAATTACATCCATAGTTTCGCCCTTCCGCACGGAGGAAAAAAAATTGTTGGGCAACAAGAATTTTGATTTACCTGGTTTTTAAAAAAATATTTTGCTGTGGCAACAAATATTTTTGCTAGCACAACATTAAATTATTAACGATCTAAATTTCGTTAGAGAAACAGAACTATTTTTCTCCGTGCGCAGTCCAAGATTGGTCTCGATCCGTTCTGACAAATTCCCCTCGACACGGAAATTTGGCTCCGATATATTTTCACTACCGTACCCCATCGAGGCTAAAGCACTCGATTTCTCATGTCGACAAGTTGATCAGAATAAGGGAATACACTCCCCCTCGAAAAATGCATCCCTTCACAATTTCGCCTCTCCGCAGTCAGAGAAAATTCCCCTCAACACGAAAATTTGGCTCCGATCTATTTTTCATTGCCGTCTCTCCGCCTCACCCTCCGTACTTTCCTGCTCACGGTTCTTCCCCTCCAACTTATACATCAACGACCCTTGTCCATTTTTTTTTCTCAAGAAATTCTATTCAGCCCTCCAATCTCTTCCGAGCTCCGATTCGTTTTCTTCTCCTGGCTTCCGTGTCCGCTCCCCCCTCTGGGGGCCAAAGGGGGAGGGGGAGGGGGTGAGTTAGTGGTTTGGATACGCCGATCCGTCTCATTTTCTTCTTCCCCGGCTGATGAGAGGATGAAAATCAATGGAGGAAACGAGCCACTAGACGATCGTCTATTTGTTTCAATAACACAAATTTATTTTTACAAAACACAATTTTATTTTTAATAAAACAAATTTATTTTTAATGAAACAAATTTATTTTTAATAAAACAATTTCATTTTAAACAAAACAATTTCATTTTCACCAGAACAATTTTATTTTCAACAAAACAATCACATTTCCACCAAAACAATTTCATCATTACCAAAGCAAATAATTTTTATCGCGCAAAAGGAAACGACGAAACTGCAGTCCTTTCCTGCAAGACGAAGCTGCGGCTTGTCAGAGTGCTCGGGGGGGTCGAGTTGGAGGCTTGGATACGGCGATCCGTCTCATTTTCTTCTCCGGCTGATGAGAGGCTGAAAATCAATAGAGGAAACGAGCTAGCAGACGATCGTCGTAGAAACGCGGCTGTTCGTTCTCCCGCGCTCTTCTTGTCGGGTTTCCGCCGCTCTCCCCGTCCCTCTGTACCGCGCGTTCAGCAAGCTCCCCCTCGAAGCCGGGCCGAGAGAAGCGTCGGCCTCTCCCCCCGGTAACACGCGACCTTGTCCCAGTGCCCCCTCGACCCGGTGCTGCTCGCGCCGAGCAAGCCCCGGCTCGCTCTCCGCGTGTGTTCGTTAAACTATATCGACTCCCCGGTGTTTCCCCTCGCTGTATCTCGGCCGGCCTCTCTCCGGCCTGTGGCGGGTACGTGTATCGGGATCTCTCTCGGTCGTATGAATAAATTCCATCGGCGGCGAGGCAAAGCGGCAACTTATCGACTAGCCTCGCACGGGAGCGGAGCGACCTCCGGTCTCGCTTCTCTTCGCTTCTGTGCATGCGTGTTTGCTGGGGAGGGAATTTTTTTTTCTTTAAATATGAAACGGAAGGACGGTAAGGAAGATGTGGGGAGGGGGGGGATAAGCGCGAGTGGGTAATTTCAGGGATGAAATAAAAGTGGGGAAAGTTGGGCTAAGTTGTTATGTAGGTTGAAGGCAATGTGGGGAGGAGTTTAGCTGAATTGCCTGGGATTGGAGGCGTGTAAGGAAATGTACGTTGTTTCTTGATTTTGATACGATAGCGACATTTATGGTGTTCAAGATGGGCGGAAAATTGCCTATTATTGTAAGGCTATTATTGTGCATGCGTGTTTGTTGGGGAGGGAATTTATTTTTCTTTGGATATGAAACGGAAGGACGATATGAGCGAGGGGTTGTTTGTCGAGGAAGATGTGGGGGGGGGGGGGGGGGGGTGGGGATAAGCGCGAGTGGGTAATTTCAGGGATGAAATAAAAGTGGGGTATGTTGGGCAAAGTTGTTATGTAGGTTGAAGGCAATGTGGGGAGGAGTTTAGCTGAATTGCCGGGGATTGGAGGCGTGTAAGGAATTGTACGTTGTTTCTTGATTTCTTGATTTTTATACAATAATGACAGTCCTTGTGAGCAAAGTGGACGGAAAATTGCCGATTATTAACCTGTGGGCATGCGCAGTATTGTTTCATTACTCCACGGAGAATAACAACAACAAATATGGGCATTTTTACGAAGGCTATGCATTGTTCCGTCCAAACGGCTTATCAATAATTAGTATTAATAATAATAATAATACAACTCTACCACAAATCTCGTCCGGAATAAAATTACCACAAATTGCAATATATTTTTATACCAACAGACTCTTATTTATATTCCGGCAGAATTTTATTATTATTAATAATAATAATAATAATAATAATAATAATAATAATAATAATAATAATAATAATAATAATAATAATAATAATAATAATAATAATAATAATAATAATAATAATAATAATAATAATAATAATTTGTGCGTGAACGATGGTGCTCGAGGCACGTAATAAAAATTTGCGCAACGCCGAGACACTTGGACAGTTTCGTGCGAAAGTGGGCGCGTGGACGATGAAACTCAATCACTTCCCCGCCCGGAGAGTCTCCGGGCGGGTTTATTTTTATCACGTCGTACGTGCACCGGGGCGAGCTTACGCTTCGCGGGCACACACGCGCCTCTCTCTCTCTCTCTTTGTATGTTCACCGGTGCACGCCCGGAGGGTGGAAAAGTTGCTGAGCACGAGTTTCGAGGGGTTTGCACTCGTAAGTTCGCGCGTGAATCGCAGTATAGTATATTCAAGTGGGCGTGTTAGATTTCGGTGGGGTTTTCGCAACATTGGGAAACACACGGCTTGTTTAACACGTACGTGTCCGTTGGTACATACACAAGTGCGAGCGGCGCCGTGGGCCGGAGGAGGGCGGAAAGCCCGGTGCCGACTCGGGAAGGCAGCGCACGCCGGTCTACCGCCTACACGTACACAACGTACGTGCGGGGCTGCCTCGCTGGCTGGCGGCTTGATAACGAGTTTAGCTCAAACAAGGGTCGCTTGTTAGGCGGTGGGAGGGCGCGAACCGACGGTCGGTAACTGCACGTTGCCGCACCGGAACAACTGCTTCCGAGAGTCTTGCGTCTCGACGCGCTACACGCGTTCGCAACTTTTTTGTTTTTATTCAAAATTTCATCTTATTAAAAATTTGGTCTTATTAAAAATGTCATTCTTGTTAAAGACTTCATTCTTATTCGTGAGTTCATTTTTATTGAAGGTTGGGGTTTTATTTTAATAAAAACCCAATCTTTAATAAAAATGAAATCATGAATAAGAATGAAGTCTTTAACAAGAATGACATTTTTAATAAGATGAAATTTTGAATAAAAACAAAAAAGTTGCGAACGCACATAGCGCGTCGAGACGTGATTTCGTTTTTTTTGTTAAAGATTTTGTTTTTATTAGAAATTTCATTTTTTATCAACAATTTAGTTTTCATTGCGTGGCAGGTTCGATTGAGAGATGCGTGAAGATAAGTTCGGTTGTGTTCACTTGGTTGAGGCGCTATGCAAGTTGTTAATAAAAAAGTGACGATGAATAAGAATGAAGTCTTTAACAAGAATGACATTTTTAATAAGATGAAATTTTGAATAAAAACAAAAAAGTTGCGAACGCACATAGCGCGTCGAGACGTGATTTCGTTTTTTTTGTTAAAGATTTTGTTTTTATTAGAAATTTCATTTTTTATCAACAATTTAGTTTTCATTGCGTGGCAGGTTCGATTGAGAGATGCGTGAAGATAAGTTCGGTTGTGTTCACTTGGTTGAGTCGCTATGCATGTTGTTAATAAAAAAGTGACGATGGCACGGTTTTTGAGAGAGAGCGGACGTTCTGTCTCTAAAATACTTTTACTTGCCCTACTTCTTCTTTTTTTTTCTTTATCTATAATACTTACTTTAATTCTTACTTAATCTGCTTAATTTAAGCCTATTACTATCTATATTCGCCAGCAGCGCGTGTCGTTTAAACGCTTACATATGTAAACATTTTTGTACTTACAGGGTTTCACACCCTCGCTACAATAAACAATAATAATAATACTAATAATAATAATAATAAAATATTTCTATACAATTGACGGTTGCTCGAATAAACCGATTTATTTTGAAAGAGATCCTGGTCGAGGCTGCGTTATGTCGAGAAGTGCGAAAATTAAAGATTCCATTTTTATTCAAAATTTTATGTTTATTGAACCGTTCATTTTTATTAATGATTCCATTTTTATTAACCCCTTCACTGTCAGGCGCTCCTGTAGGGGCAAAAACGTATAGAGAAATACCTTTCTCTGACAGTGAAGGGATTAAAGATTTTATTTTTATCAAACATTTCATTTTCATTAAAAATCTACTCATCATTTAGTTTCATTATATTCACATTTTTATTTTTACTAAAAAGTATAAGTGTCTTGCAAAACAAAACGATGAAACTGCCGTTGATTTCTGGAAGATTTTTTTAATCGCTAAAAAAAAAAGAAAAAAAAACAAACCTACACTGATAAAAAGAAATGGCTTGATTAAGCAAATGCGCGGTGACATACGTTCAAAGGTGTATTTTGTCGGTACAACAAAATGTTTGTTTCAATCGACAAATTTTGAATAAATTGAAGCAAATAATCATTTACCAAAACATTGCTTTATTAAACAAATAACAGCTTTGAACGTATGTCACCGCGAGTTTTGGTTAGTCCAACCAATTTTTTTTTTCTCAGTGTATTAAAAATTGTGCATTTTCCTCGATGCGATTTTTGCCCGACGGTCGCGAGATCTTTGCCCCGCGAAGAAGTCTTCACCCTACCGCTGTCGAGAAGCGCGGCAAACTCGTCTCCTTGCAGCCGTTTCGAGTTTTCTGATTCCCGACATACTTTCACCCAATTCCGTTTTATCGCCTACCGTCAGTTTTTCCTATATCTTCTTTCTCCACTAGCTATACATATATCTTCTTTCTCCACTATCTATAGCTATATCTTCCAATTTTTCCGCTTATCCTGGATTTCTTTTTCTTTCTTTTTTCCCCGAATAAAATCAAGTGCTTCCGGCGAGAAATTCCTTTTAGCTACAATAACACCGCGCGAATAATAAATTATTCGGTTGCACCCCCCCCCCCCCCTTCCGCCAGTGATTCCGCGACCCTCCCAGTGTTATTTCGGTTCGACGACCGCCCAACGGGATTCCCGATAAGATTATCCCGTTCTCGAATTCTCTATTTTTTGTTCCCCTCTTCTTCCTTCATCTTTCCTGATTGTCTTCACGAAACTCGTCGCTGCGGATCTTCTCTCACGTGTTATTTTCGTCCGAGTTTTCTCGCTGTTTACTCGCCACTTATTGTTTCTCCTCATTCTGGCGCCGGGCACGGAAGAAGCTCCTTGAATTTTCCTCACGTAGACGCTCCGGAGATCGGGAATTCTTAAGATGAGCGTTGCGGACCCTTCGAGCGTTTCGCTGATGTCCCCCACATTATAGGCCGTAAGGCACTATAATGTGAGGAATCCCTTCGCACATGCAAAACGAAGGAGGAAAAGGCGGAGGACTCGATTCCCGAGGAAATTAAACCCCTTACATATTGGAAGCTCGGACCAGTCCGAACTTATCTCGTTCTCGAATTGCCTCCATTTTTACCTGCCTTTCATTCCTTCAACTTTATCATCGGAGCTTCTCTCATGAGCTCTTTTCGCCCGAACACAAGCTTTTTCGCTCTTTAGTCGTGACTAATAAGTCACGACTAAAGTTGACTAAATAATAATTTTGCCGGATGTCCATTCGGATGTCAATTCGGATGTCAATTCGGATGTCAATTCGGATGTCAATTCGGATGTCAATTCGGATGTCAATTCGGATGTCAATTCGGATGTCAATTCGGATGTCAATTCGGATGTCAATTCGGATGTCAATTCGGATGTCAATTCGGATGTCAATTCGGATGTCAATTCGGATGTCAATTCGGATGTCAATTCGGATGTCAATTCGGATGTCAATTCGGATGTCAATTCGGATGTCAATTCGGATGTCAATTCGGATGTCAATTCGGATGTCAATTCGGATGTCAATTCGGATGTCAATTCGGATGTCAATTCGGATGTCAATTCGGATGTCAATTCGGATGTCAATTCGGATGTCAATTCGGATGTCAATTCGGATGTCAATTCGGATGTCAATTCGGATGTCAATTCGGATGTCAATTCGGATGTCAATTCGGATGTCAATTCGGATGTCAATTCGGATGTCAATTCGGATGTCAATTCGGATGTCAATTCGGATGTCAATTCGGATGTCAATTCGGATGTCAATTCGGATGTCAATTCGGATGTCAATTCGGATGTCCGTTCGGATGTCCTGGAGATTTCAATGACCGGACCAAAACCTTCCAATGACCCGACCAAAACCTTCCAATGACCCAACCAACACCTTCCAATGACCCGACCAAAACCTTCCAATGACCCGACCAAAACCTTTCAATGACCCGACCAAAACCTTCCAATGACCCGACCAACACCTTCCAATGACCCGACACGTCCGGTCGCCGGACGAGACGTGCGTGCAAGAGACATCGAATTGAGATTTTTCATGAACTCTCCAGGGACCCGCGCTGCTCCCTTAGGTCTCCGCTCATTGGTACCTTCACCTCACCTAACAGAAGAACCTCCTCAAATTTTCCTCACGTAGACGCTCCAAATGCGCCCATGCTTAGGGATTGCGAATTCTCAAGATCCCCGCTGCAAGCCGCCTCGAGACTTTCGCTGATATCTTCCGCCATTATCGGCCGTAACGCACTTAGAGGAAGCCCTCGCACGAGGAAAACGAAGGAGGAAGAGGCGGAGGACTCGATTCCCCAGGAAACGACACGCTTTACACGTTCGAAGCTCCGGATCGCTCCGGGACGATCGCGAGATCGTGAGGCGGCTCAAATACCGCGACTACGCCGAACGTACGTGTGTGAGCTTTCAGCCCTGGGCTCGTGCAAACTCCCCCCCCCCCCTTCCTCCCCCGCCTCTTACATGCAGACGTAATTATCGCTTCACGGTTGCACGCCAGGCCGGGGCGGCGAGAATGCGCGCGCGGACACGTACACAGACGTGGGACTGGCGAGCAGCCGGCTTGGAAAGTAGCCTCTCGGAAAATGACCACTTTGTAAAAACAACCAACACCCTCCGTCCTTCGACCCTGGCGCGAGAGAGACGGGAGAAAGAGAGGCAACTCTCTCCGCCTTCGTGCACCGACTTGCGAGGGAAGTTAAGTGCGCTAATTCTCGTTCCGGTTATAAACGTTACCTTAGCCACATTTTCCTTACTCTCGGCTCGCGAGCGAGCGAGCGTCTGGGAAAGGGGAGAGAGAAAGAGATTGTGGAGACTTTTTTTTTTTTTTTTTTTTTTTTTTTTAAGGGCGCTTTGGAAGAAAAGGATAAAAATAAAGCGCGGAAGAGTTCCGGTACTTTGTAGAGGCTTAATTTGTAACATGCGCTGGAATTTTATGTCGTTGGGGAAAAATCATATACATATGATTTGTTTTTTTATTACATATATTTTTTCATTTTATTTAAATTATTTGAGGGATTTTCTGACTTCGCAAGTAATATCCAATAAATTCCAGTTTGGAGCTCTGAATAATGAATTACAATGAAGTTGGAGTGGAAAGCGTTATATATATGTAATTAGAATAATATGAAATATTATGAATTATTAATAATTCATGACATACATATATATATATCTTATATATATTTGCGAAAACTGTGGAGTTATTTGATTGTTTGAATGTTTATCGCACCCCCCCCCCCCTCCAACCTTCTCAAGCTAACTCTCTTTTTCGGAAAAGCTGACAACCCCCGCCCCCCTCGGTTTTTATAGCACATGAAATTCGAAAATCCGAAATCCATCCCATAATTCCGCGATACTTGCGAGAATTCGTATTTCATAGCATACGGAATGGAATTTCAAATTCCGAAATTCCATTCCACATGGAATGGATTTGCACATACTATAAACCGTGTGTTCCATGCGAGCGCGCATTCCAACATAACCACTAGTAACATAATATAATAACTATAATTATTATATATTATTGTTTTTTTTTTTCTAAATTTTCGAGAATTCGGATTTCACTGCATATACGAAATGGAATTTGGAATTTCGAAATTCCATTCGACATAGAATGGATTTCCACATACTATAAACCGTGCATTCCATGCGAGCGCGCAGTCCAACATAACCACTAGTAACATAATATAATAACTATAATTATTTTATATTATTATTGTTTTTTTTCTCTAAATTTTCGAGAATTCGGATTTCACTGCATATACGAAATGGAATTTCGAATTTCGAAATTCCATCTCTCATAGAATGGATTTCCACATACTATAAACCGTGCATTCCATGCGAGCGCGCGAGCCAACATAACTACAGTAATATAATATAATAATTATTAGTATTATATATTATTATTATTATTATTTTCGGCTCGCGTTTTACGACTGCGAGAAATGGTCAACTGCGTACGCCGTAAGTGCAAACCCGGCGAAGGTGACTGCAAAGGCGCGCATCAGGCAGATAAGTATAAAGCGACGGCTCGGGCCTTTGCCGAGGTAGCTGAAACGCACATCGCGGCGAAACCACTCGCGAAACGCCCGAGAAGCTTTTTCGTTTATTAGACGAATGAATGAACGGCTAGACGGAACGAGCGTGGCCGAGGCGTGTGTCGAGACAGCCGGAAAACCTATTTACGTTTCCAACCTTCGCGTACGCTCTCACGGCCAGTTTATATTCCCGAGCCGAGCTGGAATCATTATACTTCTCGTTGGCTTTCCGCTCTGCGAATTACACGCCGCCGTGTCGAATACGCTTTAATCGCACCCGCGTTCCCGTACTAAACCGTTATTACCGTGGCTTACGCAAAATTCATGTTAACTGGCGAAAGTCGGGCCTCGCTCGTGCGCATGCGCGGCACGGCCTTTCAGGAATTTTCGACCGGAGAATAAACGATCATTATTGGACCTTAGCGCTGGTCGCACGTTACACGTATTATCGTGAATCGTTTAATCGATCGTGATATCATTATCGCGCGCATGATTAATTAAATAAATAAAATACAGGTATTTTACGCAGATATCGAAATACAGATATTTTATTCAGATATGAAAATACAGATATTTTACTCAGATATGAAAATACAGATAATTTACTCAGATATAAAAATACAGATTTTTCACTCAGATAACAAAATACAGATATTTTGTACTCTTCAGTCTGACTCAAATTTTCTTCTTAAATAATAAAAAAAAAACTTTGGCGCGTTTCCGTATTAAAGCGTTGTTATCGTGGCTTAGGCAAAATTCATATAAACTGAGAAAAGTTGGGTCTCGGTCATGCGCATGCGCGGCACTGCTTTTCCAGGGATTTTCAACCGGAGATTAACCAATAATTATTGAGGCTTATCATAGGTCACGCGTCACTCGTATTATCATGAAACGTTTAATCGCTTGTTATATCAGTATCGCTTGGATAATTAATTCAATTGAAAAAATACGGATATATTTGCTCTTCGCGCTTCTTTAAATTTTTCTATTAGATCATTTAAAAAAATTTAATAATTACTTTTATTTATTTTTTTTATTATTTTTCAATTGAGGAGGGATAAACAAGACTAGTTTTTGCCTCGACGTCGAGTGGCGCCGTTTGCCGTTCGGCATGAGCAAGCCTGGGCCGTCTTGCCCCGTCGCTCCTCCTGTTTTACTCTCCCGACAAACCCGATGAATTAATTAAATTAACGAAAAATAGTCATTATTACTCTTCACTAGGTATTCCTCAAATTTTTCTCTTATAAAAAAATAAATAAATAAAAACTTCTGCACGTTTATTTCATATTAAAATTTTTTTAATTGAGAAGGAATAAACGAGACTCATTATTTGCTCGACGTCGAGTGGCGCCGTTTGCCGTTCGGCATGAGCGAGCCTGGGCCATCTTGCCCCGTGGCTCCTCCGGTTTTGCTCTCCCGACAAGCCCGGCGAGTAACGGCGCCGGGAATCTTAATGGGAAAATAATTGCAAGGTATAACCGGGCCGCGGGAGATCGTAAATACGAAGGTAAATGTCGACGAGGGTATAAAGAGCGGCTCTCGCTGCTTTCTCGGGTGTAGGGGAGAGCGGGGCAAAATGGGACGGCGGGGGGCAAAACGGGACGGTGAGGGCAAAACTCAATTTCCCAATAATTTTTGGATGCCCCATTTTGTCCCAACGGTACATCCGGATTTTCAAGTCCGTTTTGCCCCACCGACGACCATTGCCACCATCCAAAAGTCATTGGAAAACTGCGTTTTGTCTCATAATCCCGTTTTGCCCCGCTGTGCCATTTTGCCCCGCTGTGCCATTTTGCCCCGCTCTCCCGCTACTCTCGTCCGGTCGTCTCCTCCTCCGCACCTAACTGTTCCCTCGATCCATAGCTGGTGTCTCCTTTTGCCCCCTCCTCGTTATCTCACCCTGCGCATCGCCGTCGATAAAATTCGCAAATCACCAATCTTCGTAATGCGTTCCTCTTCCACCGTTTCATTTGTTTCTGCTATCTCCGTATCGATATACACACTCGTAAATCGCCGATGAATGTATTGCCCTCTTGGCGATGGGGGGGGGGGGGGGGGGGGTAAAATGGAACACGGCCAATATGGCCTCGGCCATTTAATAAGACATTTTTTTTGTTTTTTCAAAACTGTTTATTTATTTTTGTATAATAAAAATAAGACATATTCTTTTCTTATTTACTCTTTATTTATTTATTATAAGACGAAATGCTCCCGTGTAAATTAGATTATCTTATCGATGATAGGGTGGCAAAATGAAACATCAGCGCACAAACCAATTGTCCATTTAATAAAACATTTCTCTTGAATTATATTATGTATTTATTTTTTATGCATTTAAAAAAATTATAAGACAAATTGCTCCCATGTAAACTACATTGCTTTTTTGGTGATAGGGACTTAAAATGGAATATCGGCGCAAAAAGCACTCAGCCATTTAATAAGACACTTTTAAAATTCAAAACAGTTAATGGGTTCACAAAATAAATAACAAACATATTATTTTCATTTCATAATGTTTCGTATTAATTTTTTATTCATATAAAGAAAAAAAATTATAAAACAACTCGCTCCCATGTAAATTAGATAACCTTCTCACCGACACAGGGGGTAAAATGGAACATGGGCGTAAAAAGGACTCGTCCATTTAGTGAGACTTTTGTTCGAAACAGTTTGTTTATTTTTACAAAATAAATAATAAACATCTTATTTTTTAAATTGATTGATGCTTTATTAAATTTTTTTTTATTACAAGACAAATTGCTGCTGAATGGAATTTCAAATTCCGAAATTTCATACCACATGGAATGGATTTCCACATACTATAAACCGTGCGTTCCATGTGAGCGACCGAGCCAACATAACCGCTAAATAAACATCTTATTTTTTAAATTGATTGATGCTTTATTACATTTTTTTTTTTATTACAAGACAAATTGCTGCCTTGTGAATTAGATCGCGAAAGTGAAAACGCGGCAGCCTGCGCGGCTCGCTGCTAACCCACCAGTTGCACAGGGCAAACAGCGTCGCCTCGTAAAACACACGGTATACACTGTCGATTGTGTTACGAGAGCAAACCGACTGTTGGTCGGCCATCTGGAAACTACGAGCTTTCCGCAAGCTCGTGCTTGGTCCCCCTTTTCGAACGCTCGTTCTGTCTTCAATTACCTCGCGCTTCCACTTCACGCGAATCATTATTTATCCTCGCCATCGAGTGACTTAATTGTATTACGCCGAGGAACTTCCTTGCCGCTGTGGATAGAGAAGCGAAATAATCCGCTGGTCGACATCGGCCACGAGTTTTTTATCTCGTCCCAATGCAAATAAATCGCCGATCCGCCTCGCAGGAATTCGAGCTTTTGAAACATTAACAAAAGTTCGTAATTGGCTATTTTTTCTACACTGCAACTAATTCAAATTAAATTAAAATAAAAAAATACAACCATAAATAAATAAATAACTCATAATAATTATTTATTACTTTAGTAATTTATGTATTTTTATTGTCCTTTAAACTCTGCATGGTTTTGCGGTTGAAAATAATAACAATAATAGCAACGGTAATGACACCGACAAATGTTTCCGGCGCAATTCGCGCTCCGTCCACACCGTCGCTCCTCTAATTTATGGACACTAGTTTATGTACACAAAGTAGCAATGCAGCACCCATTTACTTACTTTCTCCTCCTCCGGGAGTTTAGCTTTTGAAACATTAACGAGCATTCGTAAATTACTTTTTTTAATGGCCTTAACTAATCCAAATTAGATAAATAAATAATAAACAATCATCATTATTATAATTGATAGTAATACTGGTACTTTATTGTTCTCCAAATCTCGGTTACATCGTTACGTGTTAAAAAAAATAAATATAATAACACATACCGACAACCTACACGATACAACTCGCGCACCCTCCGCACGATCGCTTCCCCAATTTATGTACATAAAGTAGCAACGCAGCACGCGTTGACTACTTTCTCCTCCTCCAGGAGTTCAAGCTTTTGAAACATTAACGAACGTTACGTAATTTGGTGTTTTAAGGGCCGCCGCTAATACCAATTGAGTAAATAAATAAATAAATAAATAAATAAATAAACAAGTAACCATTATTATTATTATTATTATTATTATTATTATTATAAGTAGTAGTAATACAGGTAGTTTATTGTTCTCCAAATCTCGGTTACATCGTTACGTATTTTTAAAAAATTATAATAACACATACCGACAAACGTTCCCAGTACAACTCGCGCCCCCTCCGCACGATCGCTTCCCCAATTTATGTACATAAAGTAGCAACGCAGCACGCGTTGACTACTTTCTTCTCCTCCAAGAGTTCAAACTTTTTAAACGTTAACGAACACTCGTAATTTGCTTTTTTTTTTAATGGCCGCAACTGATTTAATTTAAATAAATAAATAAATAAATAAACAATAAACAATTATTATTTTTATTATTATTATAAGTAGTAGTAACTTCGGTAACATCGTTTCGTGCTCAAAAATAAATAATGAATAATAACACGTACCGGAAAACCTACCCGGTACAACTCGCGCACCTTCCGCGCTGGCTTTTCCCAAATTTATGTACATAAAGTAGCGATGCAGCACGCGTTGACTACCTTAGTTTTACGACACTCCTGACCCACCGAGCAGCCACTGGGATCGCGTTACCGAGCCCGAGTCTCCCCCAGTTTCAGCTCCCGTTCGGACCCTTCTGCGACGGAGAATAGGGACGAATTCCCGTGGAACGCATTCTATTATTTAACGCACGAACTCACGTTTCATCCCCGGAGGGAATGACACGCAGGGCCGGCGCTGGCCGACGCTCCGCCAATGCCGGCCCAGCGTCTCGCTGGGGACTGCGGAGCACGTTCTCCGTTATTAGATGCGTTCCCCAATTTTTTTTTTTATACGTTGCGAATAATGCATGGGGGTGGGAAAATGGTCCGAATTGGTAGAGTGCGGGAAGTTGCCGGCAAAGAGAATGAAATCATAGGCAGCGTACGGGACATTCCCTAAAGCCGGTCTCGGCACGCGCGCTCGGTAATTGGATTACCTTTTTTTTTTTTTTTTTTTTTGCGCGTAAAAAGGAACGGTTGAACGACCTCGGCCAGCGTTAGGAAAACTTGGCGATCCCGGCGCGAGCTTTCGCAAGGTTCGCTCCCCTTCCCGTTTGCCCAACGACCGGAGTCTCCAAAGTTCCTGGTAATTGAATGAACCCGCGTGAAAGTAGTCCAAGTTTCGTTGATAACGGTCGAAAGCTCCTGATTGGAATATCGGATGTGATTTTCGCGAGATCGTGCTTTGCCGTTGGCGAATCTATTCGATCTCCGCGAACGTCCTGCTTTGGGGCAAAATGGACTCGCTCATTTACTAAGACATATTTTTCACAACTGCTCATTTATTTTTTATATAAAAATAATAGTGTTTATTTTTTGTTTGTTTGTTTACTTACGGATTTCTCCTTGACCTGAATTTAAATACAGAATGTGTCTTTTAACTACTTAGATCTGTCAATTCCAATAAAAATACAGTGAAGAGAAAGAAGAAAAAAAAAAATGTTTGATATAAAAACATAAAAATAAGAATATTTCATTTTAATCAACATATAAAGTTTTATTAAGTCAGAATCTGTTTCGTTATATATTAAATTACTTAGCTTATTTAAACTTTGTTTTTATTTTTAAAACTCTTTAACGTGTCTTAATATTTTCCCAACGCGGCTAGCGTTAGGAAAACTTGGCGATCCGGGCACGAGCTTTCGTTCCTTCTCCGTCCCGTCTGGCCAACGACCGGAGTCTCCAAAGTTCCTATTGAATAAACCCGTGTGAAAATGGTCCAAGTTTTGTTGACAACGGTCGAAAGCTCCTGATTGGATCGGATGTGATTTTCGCGAGATCGTGTATGCCATAGGCGAATTTATTCGATTTCTGCGAACGTCCTGCTTGGGAGGACACAATAGGCTCGTTTGTGCCGCAGGGGGAGGACGGGGCAAAATGGACCGCCATCTAAGACGAGATGTATGTTTTTCTTTATGTTGTGTGAAAAGTATTTGACTCGTTGCATTGACGTCCGGTTGGACCGTAGGGAAGGGGGGGGGCAAAATGGACCGCCGTTTGAGATGAGATAGATTTTTATTTTTCGCAAAATTGTTGGTAAAAGCAGTCCATTTTGCCCCGCTCTCACCTCTAACCTTTTTTTACGCTCCGATCGAGCACGCGATCTATTAAATGTACGTTCGGTTTCACCGGAATGAAGGACGGGGTGAAATGGACCACCATTTGAGATGAGATCGATTTTTTATTCGTTCCCCGAAAAGTTTGTAAAAGCAGTCTGTTTTTCCCCGCCACCATTATTTACCCTCCAACCGACAACGCGATTCAATAAATTTACGTTTGATTGTACCGTAGGGAAGGACGGGGCAAAATGAACCACCATTTGAGAGATCGATTTTTTATTATGTTCTCCGAAAAATTTGTAAAAACAGTCCGTTTTTCCCCGCTACCATTATTTACCCTCCGATGGACAACGCGATTCAATAAATTTACGTTTGATTGTACCGTAGGGAAGGATGGGGCGAAATGGACCACCATTTTGGAGATCAACTTATTTATTATGCCCCTTAAAAAATTTGTAAAAGTAGTCCGTTTTGCCCCGCTACCATTATTTACCCTCCGAGCGACAACGCTTATTAATTTTACGTACTTTTTGTGCTTTCAGATTTCCAGAAACTCGAACGCGAAGCACGGATATGTAGGAAACTGCAACATCCAAATATCGGTAAGTACCAATTTATTGTATCAAAAAGATGTTTTATTTTTCTCGGTGAAAAAAAAAAATGTACTCGGATAATTTACCCGAAATACATTGGATCGAATAGCCCAGTGAAAAAGTTAAAATTCATCGAGCTTCGAGGAAGACACGAGAAAATTCTGATCGCATCGATTCTACACACGCCTCGGGTAATCGCACACCGCGCTGTATCGCGTGCGGTGTCCCGACTGACTTCGATCAATCTTGCATCGTCGCGGAATATAACGTTAATACATTTTCTCTCAATTTCAGCGTAGTCTTGTTGCTGCGTCCAATCGTTACAAATTTTCATTTATCATTTATCGTCTATCGAGCAAAAAAAAAAACACGATTATTACGAATCTACCACTTACTTTATTGACAGACGAATATTTAATACAGAAAATTGCGTCCAAAATAAAGTACTAATTTTTCATGAAATTCAAAAAATTCAAAATGACACAAAATTTGAACGATCCGATCGATTCTCCCCAAATTTAATAAACACACCCACAATTTTCATTTTATTTTTTGCCGAAAAGACAAATAGTTTCTCAATTCAGCCCCAAAAGTTTCAAAAACTGTTCCAACTCATACCCATCGAAATTCTTTATAATTAATCTTTATTAATTCACGCCATAACTCGATTCAGCCTTTTTCTCAATGTTCGCAATTTCGTCAACTCGGCGCATTTTTCTCCCGATTTCTTCCCTCGTCACCGCGGCCTAAATAGTGAGAGACATCAGATTAAAAAAAATGAAAAAAAAAAAAAAAATAACAACGAAGTGGCTTAAACAGCCGAGTCAATTGAAGAGCTCGAAAGAAATAAGCAGGAAAGCACGTCGTAGTCGGCGAGTGTTTAGCCGTCGCGCGGCCTCGTCGCAGGTATTTTATGATAGTTTCGCCACGCATCTAGGCAGCTCGTGTACGCGAAAGCTTGCAAACTCCACTAGCGGGCTGAAAGCTCTTCTCTTTCCCTCTCCGCCCCCTTTCTCTAGGGGGTTGTCGAGTGAGTAACGAGGCAAAGGGGCGCGCAGAGAGCTCGTCCGCGTGACGTTATTAGTGGGTGGAGTCGGTGCAACACTGCACTGCGGATACCCGACGACGAGCTTTTGGTTAAGAGGCGACCATCGCGTTCGCCGCGCACGGCTTTATTTTCGTACGCTCGCAAAACCGATGCGCTGTGCGGTTGAAAATTTCGCAAAGCCAGAGAGCCGGAGCATTATCGACGACACTACGGCAGAACCCCGTTTATCCGAGGTAATGTGGCGAGAGAGTACGTCGGATAAGTGGAATCTCGGATAAGGCGGATAAACGTACTCGATTCAAACGCGTACACGGAGAAAAGTGAGAGTGTGATGAATGTTCGCTATGACGAATTGTTCGGCGCATTTACACACTGTAAAAAATGTTATGAAATTTACAACACGTTTAATATAAAAAGTCATGAAATATAGAACATCGGTATATGAAATTAGAATTCGTATACATTGTATTAGAATTTTTATAATTTAATCTTAAATGCAATATCTTCATAATAAAGTTAACAGTATTGGCATTGAAAATGAAGACATCCGTATATGAAAATTATTTTATTATCACGAATATTATACAAATAATATTGTTTTTAATATAACGGTAAAGCAATATTCTTACATACGTGTCAATGAAATTTCATAAACTTCATATACATTTTATGGATTTTCAAAAAGAAATTATTTACAGTGCATCTCTGCCACTCACAACTCTACCAGACAACATCTCGTCCCAAAGAACGCTACCAGATAACAACTGTACTACATAACAGCTCTACCAGGATCAAAATAAAACTCTACCGGACTTCAAATAAAAGTCTACCATCGGTAGAGTTTTATTTCGCGTCCGATTGAAAACAACTCGTACCTCGTGCCTGCTGCAGAGCCAGCAGACAGCCTATGGAGGCCTCATCGACCCGTTTGTTTATAACATGGACATAGAAGACCCTTTGTGGGCCTCACACAGAGGACTCACCAATGTCAAGTACTACGATGAGACGCCTCGCGTCGCCGAGCTAGCGAGGCATTCTACGAAGAGTCCGCAGAGCGTGCACATCTCGTCTTAATATTCGAACTTGTATCCAATAATATCTTTTGTCAACCAATATACGATTTTATATTATCCACGGTCTACGGTTTCTTACACGACGGAGTTTTTTTTTACTATCTGGCAGAGATTTTGGTAGAGTTCTAATACGCTAGAGTTGTTGTTTCCTAGTGGAGTTGTTATCTGGTAGAGTTACGAGTGGTAGAGATGTAAATGTGCCTGAACTTCTCCCAGGGGGAACGTCTGTATAGAAAGTTTCTGATAGTCTCTGAACGTCTCTGATACATTCAATTGGTTAAACTGTAATCATGGTTGCAACCACGATTGTTTGTTATTGTCGTAAGTGCAAAATATAGCCGTTCTCCTTCAAAGATGTTTTTAGAGGGAAAAAGTCGGGATTGTTGCTTTTACTATGTAATTTTTTTTCTCAGTGCACTACTTCTATAAAATTAAAAAAAACACACCACTTCGCACAAACACCAACTTTATGAATCAACGTCGTAGTAAATACAGTTGTTTTCTAAAGAAAATGATAATTTCTTTAAATGACATTAACTTCATATAAACATAAACCATTGACTCTAGAATTCAAACTGCTGTATTGGCAGCTCGGAGTTTGAGGACGCAACAAAATTGTACAAGTTCAAGCGCGTATGCAACAAAGCAGCTGTTACGGAGGCTGTTTTATCCCTTTTATCCAAGTTTTCCGTCTTATCCGAGCTCGCAGCTCGATTGACGCGTGGCGCTCGGATGAATCGGGTGCTTCGGATAACGCGGAGGCTCGCTTGATCGAAGGTCGGATAAGCGATGTTCTACTGTACATCCGGTCGATTTTCCAACGACGGCGCGTTACGCTCTCGTCGTCCGGCGTGTACGCCATAAATACCAAGGACAACTATGTCGGGCGGGCTTCTGATGAAGAGAGCTTTTCGCGGAAGCCCCGACACGGGCATTGAAATGCAAAATGACGATCCCGTTTCGTGGAAGAGGAAGCGGAGACGCGGAGCCAGTCGAGTGCATGAATGGAGAAGACCGGGTTGGGTTTGGGATGAAAGTAGTGCGGATGGAAAAATAACATTGAAAGTATGTATATCGGTCGGAGAGGAACTCCGGAGAAGTTTATTCAAGGATAGACAGACTGCGCTCTGGAGGTCGATCATTAGCGCGTGCCAAAAGCTGCGGGGATTTACCCGCACTCCGCTTGTGAGAAAACCTCTGGAGATTCGCGATCGGGGCTTTTACTTTGGCGAAAATAGTCCCGAGAAAGTATGCGGCATCGAATCGTTTGGACGATCGTCGATATTGCATCGATGTAACGCAGACATATTTGAGGAAATTGTGTTGTGACGTCACTTCCGGTTTGGAAATATCAACTTTCAAGCGGAAATTACGTCGTACCGGAAATATGTCACTTCCGGTTTGAACATCTCATTATTTGAGTGGAAATTACTTCATACCGGAAATACATCACTTCCGGTTTGAAAATCTCATTTTTTCAGTGGAAATTATTTCATACCCGAAATCACTTCCGGTTTGGAAATCTGAACTTTCACGCGGAAATTACGTCATACCCGAAATACATCACTTCCGGTTTGAAAATCTCATTTTTTGATTCGAAATTACTTCATACCGGAAATACGTCGTGTCCGGTTTGAAAATCTTATTTTTCGACCGGAAGTGACGTAATATGGGAAATACGTCACTTCAGGTTTGAAAATGGCACTTATCGACCGGAACTGACATCATTCCGAAAATTCGTCACTTCCGGTTTGAATAATTACATGTAAAATTGATAAGGAAAAATAATTGTAAAGTTGAAGGGGAAGCTCTCTTTTTTTTGTAGGACGATAAGAGTTAATTTCAGGATGGTCAAAGACCTCAGTTTCCAGAGCGTGGGGAACTTCTCGGACGTAAGACGGGCGGATCGATGTCTCTTGTCCGACTCCCGGAAAAGCCACACCAGAGGGTTGTCCACAGAGGAGCGTGTCGCCGATCGACTGGGGAATTTCAACGTCCTTTTTCGTCATGCGCTTCTCTCGTCCTCGCGGACCTCGAGCGCAATTGCATTTCGTAATCGCTCTAATCAAACCATCGAATTTCCCGCGGGACGCGTTTATAGTTTCTCGTCCATGGTAAAAAAAATACCGTGCACGCTAACGAAACAGACACGCGAATTAAAACGAGGGAGCGAACAGCAAAGGCACACACGGTTGCCATAAAAATAACACTACAACTGTTTGTTAAAAAAAATCTATATCAAAAATAAAAGGAAATTCTAATTCTGGTTTTTCTTTTCAAGACGGGGAGCACAACTCGAAACGTATCTCGCACACGTGTACGTAATATACTAATACACTAATATAATCATACCGATTTTACGAATTCTCTTTACTTTTATTTTTTTTAATTGTTTTATTAATTAAATAACTGTCTGTTCAAGTCATTTTCTTATCGATCATAAAATTCGGTCATCATAAATTCGACGCTACTGGCTGTATTTATGGACACACTCTTTGCGTTACGATAACACGTGCATCAATAATCAACAAAAGAAAATATTAAAGTGCTCACAGCAAAAAACATTCGACATTTTTTTTTTCGACGCATGGATAAAGCTTCGGTAGTATTGCCATAGTGGATGAATGAATAAAAAATGTTTAAAGTACACATGTCATCTGTATTTCAAGGATGTTGGTTTCATCATTTTTCAAAAATATTTTAAAAATATTAAATTGCTCACAGCATATGATCCTGCAAAAATCATTCGAAACTTTTTTCGACGCCTGGAAAAAGCTTCGGAAGTAAGGAAGCGCGGGGCAAAATGGGACAGTGGCCCAAAAAGCCATTTTCTAATAATTTTTCGATGTAGCAAAATTCGGCATCCAACAATTATTGGAAAATTCCGTTTTTGCCCACTATGTTAATAGTGGCTGAATAAATAAAAAAGTAAACATTACTGTATTTCAAGGATGCGGGTCAGACATTAAAAAAATATAAAATGTCAAAAGATCAAAAATATAAAATGTTAAAATATCAAAATCATAAAATGTTAAAACATGCAAGATATAAAAAAAATTACATTGCTCACGGCATAGGATCCTGCAAAAATCATTGGACATATTTTATCGACGCACGGGTGAAGGTTCGCTAGTATTGACATAGTGAACGAATAAATAAAAAAAAAGAACACATCTGTATTTCATGCGGATCTCCCATCGGTACGATCTCGTCTCACCGACGTTTTATCTATGCTTCCATAGAGACGTCACCGGCGCAAAGAGCGGAGCCAAGAGTACGTCGGTGGTTTCACTCCGAAGCTCTTTCTCAACTTTGATCACGTCAGTCGTCCCGCCCCCCCCCCCCCCCCTCCTCAACCCCGTTCGTACGTACGAAACTCCCGAGTCCCACCGTTAGAGACGCTGAATATATCTATGTGAACTTCGATCAAATTCTCGACTCTGATGCCTGCCGAAAGTTCGATGTGGAACCGGCGAAGGGGAGTTTCTTGTCCTCGTCACCGAGCCATACACGCGCTATAACGTCGCGAAAGCCTACGAGAGGAAGCGCGGAAATCTTTATTCCAAGTTTCGCGAATTTCCATTGATTCGATGAGACGCAACGGAGCGAAATGTTTTTTTCGTCGAACAACGAAGCTTCCCGGACAGCTCCGGTTGTCTCCGGCCGCTTGATCTGTGGCGGCGGAACCTTCGGAACAACGAACTCGCGAGATTTTTTTGTTTGCTTCCTGGCGCAGCAATCACGTTTTTTATGTTGGAGCGATACACGGGTAAAAAGATGTGTGGTTTCGGCAAAGTTTTTCGGTCAGGAATGGGTTCGTTTATTTTTAATTTTACAAAAATGTATGCTAATCTTAGAAATGGTTGTTAATTTTACAAATACGTTTGCTAATTTTACAAATGTTTGATAATTTTATAGATGGTTGTTAATTTTACGAATGTTTGCTAATTTTCCAAATATTTTTTTTTGAAAAATAAACAAGAAATTAATTGTGTACCTTTGTGGACAAAAAAGTTAGTTGAGTATACAAATCTTTTTTCCTTTGCGCATAACATACACAGTAAACAATTTTTTGTACATGCAACAAACCTTTTTTTTCCACCAACGTTCACAATTCTTTTCTTCTTGTGTATTGTAACATACGCAATAAAAAAAAATATTCGTACATTAAAAAAAAATTTCTTGTCCAGAAGCGTCCACGATTTGTTAATTTTGAAAAAACAATATCATCCATTTTTTTTTGTTTACTAAAATGTTTGCTAATTCTACAAATGTTTGTTCGAAGATGAACAAGAATGTAATAGCGGACGTTTGCGAACAAAAAAGTTTGTTGAACACACAAATATTTTTTGCCGAATCTATAACATAAACAGTAAAAGAAAAAAAAAGATTTGTGCATTTAACAATTTTTTTTGTCCACAAAAGTCGGCGACCGTTTTCTCCGCATAGCGTTGATAGTCGCGACTGGCGCTCCATCATCCTGGGCGCACATCAGCTGTTGACGCGACGGCATGCGGTTGAAGCTTCACACACGCGTCCCTTTTCGCACACGCTCAAGCTGGAAGTTGCGAGTTGCTGCTGTGGATGAGAGACGATTATCGAGCACTGGAGCGTCGACGAGCGCCACGTACCGTGCGAAGGCTCACAGAGACCATTCAGCCTTCGTTCTCCACCTGGTTGCTCGCGCGCCCTTGCTGCGGTGAAGCTAAGCGAGCGTGGCCCAACTCGTCTGATTAGATACGGCGTTACCTACTTAACAGCATCGCGCGCTCCTCTCCGCGACCACCTGTAAGCTCGCAGCATCCGATGGAACGGACGGTGTGAATGCCGCTGCCGGTAGTGCCATTTTCACCGCTTTATCCTACATTCCGTCATCGCCGAGTCCGTGACATTGGGAATGTGTGAAGGTTGAATGCAGAAACACTCTTTGCTGGAATGAAAACAAAAACTGGCAGTCTTGTTGATTCGACTGGTGTGAATACCGGTGCGGGTAGTGCCATTTTCACCGCTTTATCCTACATTCCGTCATCGCCGAGTCCGTGACATTGGGAACGTGTGAAGGTTGAATGCAGAAACACTTTTTGCTGGAATGAAAACAAAAACCGGCAGTCTTGGAAGGCTGAAGCATTCCTGCGCTGTAAACAAAATTCGTGCCATTTTCACCGGTGTACCCATTCCGTCCTCACGGAGTTCGCGACATTGGGAACGTGTGAAAGCGCACTTACCTTAGTCGGTTTGCACTTTGGTTGACAAATGCCGCACCTCGCTGAAACACTCTGCCGGAAACAAAGCAACAACCGGCCATCTACTTAATTCGATGCATTCCAATCGGCCTGAGGGAAAGCAAAGAATAAGCATTGTCACGACTCGTTAGACCCGCTCTCAGCAATGCTCTTCGTGGAAGCTTTTTTTCCTGTTTACTGTCAGCGAATTACCTCGGGAGTGGTTCTCCGAGAAGAGAGCCCCGTTTTACATGTCGACGTTTCGAGGGTGCGGAACTTTTAGTATCGGAGACACCGCCCTTCGCTCCTGACAGAACAGTTTTAGCTCAATTTCCCGTGCACTTTTAGTCCTTCCTTCTCACGGTCTCTCGTTTTTTCTTTGCAAGATTCTCTGGTTCGCATTTTTAGTTTTGCCCTGTTAGGTTTTTGTTTCATGCGCCACAGACTCTACTTCTAATGAGCCAATGAGCTCGACTCAACTCCCAATCCGCCAATGAGCTCGACTCAACTCCCAATGAGCCCTGTTATAAACAGAGAAAAGAAAATCAATTGACTCAATAAAATGTGTACTTACGAGTGGCCGAAATAAATGATTGGTTGATCGAGAAGAAACGGTCTCTGTCCGTCCAATAGGGCATTCCTGGTTCCCTAGCAAGTCAACCGACTGTCTTTAACGACTATCAAATGATCCGAAAAACGACTGGTCGTTCTGTGAGACTTTTCGTCCGGAATAACGACCGAAAAGAAGACCAATTGTTAGGTTGAGGATGGGTCGTTTTTCCATCAATGACCGAAAAAACGACCGATGCATGAATTACTGAAAAAGCTATAGATTGGGTAGTTTCGCCAGCGTTGATCAGTAGGTAACCGGAAAGATGACCAAGTTGAGAGCTTTCATGGAAGCCTCAACTAGGTTGGGTAGTTTCGCCAGCGTTGATCAATAGGTAACCGGAAAGATGACCAAGTTGAGAGCTTTCATGGAAGCCTCAACTAGGTTGGGTAGTTTCGCCAGCGTTGATCAGTAGGTAACCGGAAAGATGACCAAGTTGAGAGCTTTCATGGAAGCCTCGAAGAACGACGCAAAGCGTCGTTCTTCGAGGCTTCCATGAAAAACGACCCAAAGAAAAGATCTCAACTTGGTCGTCTTTGCGGTTACCAACTGATCAACGCCGACAAACCGACCAAACGTACAGCTTTGTTAGTCGTTTTTTTGGTGATTTTGCGGTCATTGATGGCAAAACGACCCATCCCCAACCTAATTGATCTCCTTTTCGGTCGTTATTCCGAACAAAAAGTGACACAAAACGACCAGTCGTTTTTGGGTCTTTCGATGGTTGTTAAAGACGGTCGCTTGGCTTGCTAGAAAACCAGGAATGCACCACATGTTAGGTTGAGGATGGGTCGTTTTTCATGAAAGCCAGTAATCCACACATCGGTCATTTTCGTGGCGATTTTGCGGTCATTGATGGAAAAACGACCCATCCTCAACCTAAAAATTGGTCTTCTGGTCGCTCGTCATTCCGGACGATGAGACTCACAGAACTACCAGTCGTTTTCGGGTCTTCCGATGTTCGCTGGAGTGTGACGTGGCGTTACGTCGTAAATCCCCAACGCGTTTTATCGATGGACGGGAAAGTGCTCTGTTTGTTTTCTGAAACCACCCGGCATTGCAGTTGGAAGTTGTTAACGGCGCAAATTTCTAAAGGCTGAAGCATTCCTGCGCTGTAAACAAAATTCGTATGAAATTTAATGCACCGGTACTGCAAGTTTCTGTACATAAACAGGTATATTAAATTTCACGAACGGTCGTGATGAAAAATTAATGTAGTTTATACTAAAAACTTTAGAAACAATTTACTTTAATTTTGTTATAAAAGTACCTTAACTCCAATAATGTACTTTAACTTTAATACAGAACTATATTAATTTTTCATCGCATTGCACAATAAATTTAATATAGCAGTTTTCACATTAAAAATTCCAGTTCCACGACCTGTGGAATAGCTTCGCTTGTCGAAGCTTCTTGCCGGTCTCTCACGCAGCGTCACGTGACTCGTGCCTGCAGTTTGTATCGCTGAGTCCACCCGGTTAGGGTCGAATCTCTTACACGCAGTGTTTGCACTTGCCATTTGGTTTAAATACTTTATTTTCGCTTTTACGTCCGCAAAAAATTTGACCTCCCTCTCGCGGTAATTTACGAATCGCTCGTCACGCTTTTTGTCCCACGATCGTTATGTTTACAGCCGCAATTTATGAATGAATCTGCGCCTGCGCCGAAGCTCGCCCGGGCTGAAAACTATTTAACGCCATTTGTCATCCGGGCCTAGCGTGGGACGGCGGAAACGTTAGCAGGCATTGAAGAATATTTTTCGCTGGCGGAACCGGCGCGCCTCGCTAACTCGAGAATGATTTAAGATTTTCTTTTTTCATTTTTTTATTTTTTTCACTTTACTTTTTATAACATTCGTCACTCAGGTTTTTCTCGTGAGGGAACAATTTTCGTTCTCGGTCCTGGCGTGTGCGGTGGGACGGAATAAAATTATACTCGGCGCGACGGACGTGTTCACGTTTTGTAATATATTGTCGGAGGAAAGCCGCCGGAATCCGCACGTGCGACGGGAAAAGCTCGTGCCGGAGTCCTCGACCGGCTCATCGAATATTCCGTCAGCCAGGAACTCTCCACATCGACGTCGACTTTCTCCGGATCTTGCGAGACAAGCCGAACTTGGAATCAAGCCAATCGGCATTTTCTACTACCCCAATATTTGTTGACTCGCTTATTAAAATTATGATAATAATAATAACAATAATAATAATAAAAATTCAAATGAACAGAGAAACATTCAATTGCACTTTTAAATAGCTTCCTCTATGAGGAAGCAAAATGTATTTATTTATTTTAAAAAATGACAATCGGCATTTTCTACTTCCCCTCTATTTTTTGTCTCCCTTATCAAAAATAATAATAATAATAAAAATAAATATAAATATGAATGGCGAAACATTCAATCGCACGTGAAAGATTATCGTAGCAGCAATTGAATAGTTAATCCTCACTTATTTTCCCAATTGCACTTTTGAAAAATGTATTCATTTATTTATTTATTTTAAAAAATGGTAATCGGTATTTTTTACTTCGCCTCTTTTTTTTGTCTCACTTATTCGTAATAATAATAATAAATATTTTTAAAAATTCCAATGAACAGAGAAACTTTGAATCGCGCGTCAATAATTATCGTATAATAAATTCAGTAGTTAATTCTCACACATTTTCTCAAATGCACTTTTTTAAACATTTATTTATTCACATATTTATTTATTTTTATACAGCATCGAATGAAGGCTCGTGTGTCTAACATTTTTTTGCATCCGTATTTCAATACTCTTCGATAATACTGTTACACGTTACTTCACGGCACTTTACTGCACCGATGTTATTAGCACTATAGGATAGAGCGGGGCAAAATGGTCTTCTCCATTCGAGTTAAGTGTGCATTATATTTATGTCCCATAATTTAAAAAATTGTTTTTTTTTAATGGTCCAATTTGCCCCGCTCTATCCCATTGTCTTGCATCTATTTATCCCTTCCTGAGCATGCGAATGCAGTTCCAATTATATGGTTTTGTCTCTTTTAACGATTACATTTCGAACGAAAAAAAATAATAATAAAAATCTATTTATCCCCCCGTGTCGATTAAATTTATGTTTGAGGATAAAGTAATCGAGTCACGATCGGACGGTCTACGGCTGCGTTGGTTTCTAGCGATCTGTATCAATCCGCCGAGGAATCTCGATAGATCCCTTTCGGTCCCAGCGCGAGAGCCGACGCTGAGGTATCTCCGGGTCTTCGGTAATCCAGGCGTAACTCTATACCCTCCTCGCTGGATATCTCACTCGATCTCTCTCCGTCTCGCCGCCGTAGACGATGCACCGCGGAGAGAAACACACTTCTCTTCATCTATCTCGGGTCTCGCCTCACCGAACGGTAGATCAATACCCGAGATCCGCTGACTCGTTTGTTCTTCTCCCCTCGCTCTCTATCGCTAGTCCCGCATTATGTATCTTCCCATGTGCTACGGCTACTCCAATTTGCTTTGCTTTTCTCCGCTGCGCCCAGCGCAGCAATCCTCCACAGACAAAGCCTCGAGGTTTATGGATACTTATTTTTTATTTTTTATTTTTTTCGATCTGTCTTTTTCAGTTAATTTTCACAATCGATGCACGGTCGGTCGAGATTCAAAGTGCATCTGCAATTAATTATTTTTAATTAATTTGTTATTAAAAATGTAATTTACCAAAAGCTTATCGAGCAAATTGATGACAACTGATTTATTACGAGTCGATAAAAATCAATTTGTCACGAATTAATAAAATTTGATTTATTGCAAGTTAATGAAAATTGATTTGTTGCGAGTTAATAAAAATCAATTTATTACGAGTTTACCCTTTGCGTCACACACAGAAAAAAAATTTATTTGACGGATTTTTTTTTTTAATTTATTTTTTTCAGATTTATAAAAATCTGAAAAAAATCAACCACACGACAGGTGCTGCAAATACTGTTTTCATGCAGTAGTAACTGCAAAATCTTATTGACAAATTAACGATAAAAATAATCTTTCAACAAATTGCTCGGCGAGTAACAAATTTCATTTATAACGTTTGAAATCATCGATAGATTCACTGGATTTAAACAAAACAAAAAATTTCACGGTTGGATAATTTATTTATTTCGGTTTCGATATCGTACCAACGAACAAGTGCAGTTTAAGCACAATACACGCCGATGACTCAACAAGTGACTTGCGATTCGCTGCTCCAAATCGAACCCTCCGCTTCCGTTTCAATCATATAAAAAAAAAAAAATCGTTTATCCAAAATTTGTCTCCCGATATCTCAATCCCTCGATTTTAATAAGAGGGTAATCGAGGAGAAAGCCGAGTGGATAATCGTGTCTGGAGATATTACCATTCTGCAAATTCGTTTCTTCGCGTGTTCCCGACGAATCGTCGTCGGAGCTCAACTCGCTTTGCGGAGTTGAGGCACGAGGGGGGGGGGGGGAGGAAGGGGGGGGGGTTTAAGGCAGGACGAAGGGTCGGCTGAAGCTAAGCCCCTTGCTGAAAACCCAATTCGCGGTAAAAGCCGTCTGCTCTTGGTGGCTGCGGTCGAACCGGTCCCTATGTGGAATATGGAATGAACGGGGCAAAATGGAACACCGTGGTAAAACGGATCCATTTCACATGGGACTTTTTTCGTTTTACTTTGTTACCGCAAAAAACATTAGTGAAGGTAGTCCGTATTGATCATTATATGGAATATGGTTTTATTGCAAGGTTAAACCTGAGTTTGATCCCAGGTTTGAACTTGAGTTTGATCTTAAGTTTGAACTTGAGTTTGATCTCAAGTTTGAACTTGAGTTTGATCTCAAGTTTGAACTTGAGTTTGATCTTAAGTTTGAACTTGAGTTTGAACTTGAGTTTGATCTTATATTTGAACTTAAGTTTGATCCCAAGTTTGAACTTGTTTGAGTCCGATCTTAAATTTGAACTTGAGTTCAAGCTTAAGATCAAACTTAAGTACGAAATCAAGTTCGAACTTACATTAGATACAATCTTTCGGGCGAATCTTCGATATTAAGCTTGATCGCAAAACCTTCTTTAGCTCAGTTTCCAATTTTCTTAACTAACTTCTCGACCCGAAATACCGAGCTTTTATTTTTATAGTCCCAAAATGTATCGCTCAAAGGCTTAAGTTCAAACTGACGTCTTCGACCCTCAGCGGATAAGCCTCTGGGGCAAGTTGGAACACCCGCCGTAATTAATCAGAGATTCACGCATCAGTATGTTGTTCCAAGGCTACGCAGCGCGCGGTACGGTGAGTTGGCCCTTGAAGTGCCATAATTGGAAGCGAAGACCTCCAATTATTCACAGCGCGTTGGTTCCGACCTGCCCCCTGTTCCGTCTTGCCCCCCGGTCCCACCCCGTCGCGCTCCGCGTGTCCGCTGGAACGAGCAGAGTCATGAAAGCAGAAATTTCACCCACGGAACATTCTACCGCGGCTGGAGGAGACTCGCAACGGAGACGGCTCATCCTCGGCTCGGTCGTACGTGCCGTTGCCTCCGTACAACCAGTTGCCAGGTGGTTTTCATATCGCAGCGAGTCGCAACGGCGTATAATCACGTGTGCGGAAAAAAGCTGGCCAGGGCGGCGCGACCGCAGCGCCGCGCTTTCGAATCAAACATACGCAGATCCGATAATGTTTTTACGTAATTCACACTTCTATGTTAGATGGAATTCTATAATTCGAGCATACGAGCGAACTTTGCGGCTCGGCGGAACTCAGTCGCAGGAAATCCAATGATCTTTCTATGTAATTCGCAAGTTAGCATGGGATGTTTTTTTTTTTTTTTTTTTTTTTTTTTTTTTTTTTTTTAATTCGAAGCATACAGGAAAACTTTGAGGCACGGCGGAGTTTGAACGTAATCCAATGTTTGTACGTAAGGTAGCATTTTTTAAATTGTTTTTCCATAATTCGAGCGGATAGGAGAACTTTGAGCAAATCCAATGATCTTTCTAGGTAATTCGCACGGTAACAGGTTTCTTATTTATTTTTCCATGATTCGGGAATACAGGAGAACTTTGAGGCTCGAAACTGAGTCGTACCAAATCCAATGAAATTACTAAGTAACTCGCACGGTATGATATAATTTTTTTTTCTCCATAATTCGAAAATCGAGAAGAACTTTGAGGCTCGGCGGAATTTGGTTGTACCAAAGCCAATGATATTTCTAAGTAATTCGGTAACATAGATTTTCTTTTAAATTAATTTTTCCATAATGCGAGAATACAGGAGAACTTTGCGGTTCGGCAGAATTTGGTCGTACCAAATCCAGTGATGTTTCAACCTAATCCGTACGGTAACATAGGATTTTTTTTCTCCATCGGCGGAACTTGATCGCACATACTGTTTTTCTTATTAAAAAAAATTTGTTTTCTTTTTTCATTCCATTGTATTTATCGCATTGACTTTTCTCGGCGACGGCGAACTTAGCGTCGAAACTGCCAAGGGGTTCGAGCGTGCGGCCGATAATAGAGTTGGTGGGTAACAAGAGTCGATGGTAGACAGGCTCGTAATCATCTTACCATCGAGGCGAATCCCTCGAGGCCCTCGTCGTTCCCGTCGTCCCTGTTTCCCGGCTCTTGCTCGCTGTGTCCTACCGCTAATAACATCTTGGGATGGCAGTGGGTGGGAGTTTCGAACACGCTTGGACTCCTTCTCGGATGAGCTCGGCTCGGCGCGGCGTCTCCTAAGCAGGGCTCTTTTTTGGTCCCGCAGTTTTCGTAATTCGTAAAAAAAAAAAAAAAACTCAAACGGAAAGCACGCGAAACGAAGAATTAGGTATTGGCGATTTTGGTATTGGCGTATTTGGAATGATTTTGGTATTGGCGATTTTTGGCAAATTTCGAATTGGACTCCTCTTCGGATGAGCTTGGCTCGGCGCGGCGCATTTTTTGGTCCCGCAGTCTTCGTAATTCGTAAAAAAAAAAAAAAAAAAAAAAAAACTCAAACGGAAATCCCGCGAAACGAAGAACTTGGCTCGAAAAAAGAAGAAAAATATCTCCGATGATTTTGGTATTGGCGATTTTTGGCAAATTTCGAATTGGACTCCTCTTCGGATGAGCTTGGCTCGGCGCGGCGTCTCCTGAGCCGGGCTCTTTTTTGGTCCCGCAGTCTTCGTAATTCGTAAAAAAAAAAAAAAAAAAAAAAAAAAAAAAAAAAAAAAAAAATGAAACGGAAAGCACGCGAAACGAAGAACCTGGCTCGAAAAAAGAAGAAAAATATCTCCGATGATTTTGGTATTGGCGATTTTTGGCAAATTTCGAATTGGACTCCTCTTCGGATGAGCTTGGCGCGGCGCATTTTTCGTCCCGCAGTCTTCGTAATTCTAAAAAAAAAAAAAACTCAAACGGAAAGCACGCGAAACGAAGAACTTGGCTCGAAAAAATAAGAAAAAAGATCTCCGATGATTTTGGTATTGGCGATTTTTGTCAAATTTCGGATTCAGCCACATTGTCCGTCCAACGTCGGCCAGCACTGGTCCCGTGTGCCGTCCCGCCATAGAAATCTTTTGAGGACACTTTTAGTAAAAAGGAGCAAAAATTATTATACGTATAAAATAAATAGAATAGATATGTATTTGCGTAAACTGGAAATGTCCCTTACTTCGGGTCTGTTACGCCTATATATATATATATATATTATATAATTATATATAGGCATGGAGGGAGAGAGGGGCAAAATGGACCATTCAGCGAAAGTCTCCTTTCAAACGTAGGTCCGTATTGCCCCACCCTCCCCTATTATTATCAGTACATATATATATATATATATATATATATATGCTCCGTAACTGCCATGACCGGAGCATATAAAAAAACAGCTTCCCATTCTCGTTCGAAAGAATAAAAAAAGAAGAAAATCTTCAATGAAAAATCGTCGATTTAAAACTTTCGAAGCCTTGCGAGGACACTTTTGCTAAAATCGAGTAGACTCTTTCACTTAAAAGAAATAAAAATGAAAATGTTTTTCCATAAACCGGAAGCGTCGCTGGAGCCTGTTACGTCTCTATATACATGTATACGTGCTCCGTGCCCGTTATGACCGAGAACGTTGGTTAGCCTCAAGAAAATCCCGCGGGTCCAATACTCGTTCGATTATTAACGCGCGAGTCGCGCGCACGCCAGGTTTTCGGTCCCCGTGTCCCAGTGCGGTTACGTCGGGCGACCTCCGTTATATTGTCCACGTGGGAGTTAACCCCGACGACGATCCTCCTCGACAAGGCGTACCTCCCTACGCCCTCCTTCATTTTCTGTTCCACGTAACGGTAATTGGACAATCCGTTATGGTCTTACCGCGACGATCGTCTTAGATCACGAACGGAATTGCGCGTGCGGAGCACCTCGGACTGTGCACGAGGCAAACGGCCCAGTTCTCGTCATGTTTAGGGCCGTAAAAACGGTTTTACGTTATTTATACTCGGGTTGTATCGTCGGTTCGAAAAAGAAAAAAAAAATTAATATTTTGCATCGAAGCGTTCAGTAGAGTAAAATAAAAAAAATTGGTAGGAAATTTAATTTTTATGCATAAAGTGGTATATTAAATTTTCATGTAGGATTGCGAAGTAGAATTTGTATACGGTAGATTAAGAGCTTTAGAACTAGGTTTCTTTTAATCATTTAATTTAATTTCACTGTAAGAGTCCATAGAATTCATCTTTACGGTGGTAAAGGCGGGTTTCCATCATTTAAAACTCGGATTGTATCGTCGGTTCGAAAAATAAAAAAAAAAATTAATATTTTGCATCGAAGCGTTTAGTAGAGTAAAATAAAAAAAATTGGTATGAAATTTAATTTTTATGCATAAAGTCGTATATTAAATTTTCATGTAGGATTGTGAAGTAGAATTTGTATACGGTAGATTAAGAGCTTTAGAACTAGGTTTCTTTTAATCATTTAATTTAATTTCACTGTAAGAGTCTATAGATTTCATCTTTACGGTGGTAAAGGCGGGTTTCCATCATTTAAAACTCGGATTGTATCGTCGGTTTAAAAAAAAAAAAATCTTTTAGTATTATAATATTAAAAGATTTGCATCGATGCATTCTGAATGCTATTGAGCCATTATTGAAATTAAGTCGGTAGGTAAAAAACAATTGGTATGAAATTTAATGTCTTGGTACTGGAAGTTTTTATGCATAAAGTGGTGTATTGAATTTCACGTAGGATTGCGATTTACAATTTACATACGGTATATTAAAAACTTTAGAAATACTTTACTTTTAATTATTTATTGTTATTTTACTGTAAAAGTCCATTGATTTCATCTTTAGGGCGGTAAACGCAGTTTTCAGTTATTTATACTCGGTCTGTATCGTCCGTTTGAAAAAAAAAAACTGTTTTAATATATGCAACGAAGCATTCCGAATGCTACTAAGCCATTAGTGAAGTTTATTCAGTAGGTTAAAAAAAATTGCTATACCCTCACATGCTTACGACGATAACCGGGACGGTGACGGAAAGTGGTCCGTTTACCTTAAATACACATTTCGTCGGTTTACCTATACTTGAAAAAAAAAGTATTTTTCGCTGGAAATTGATGAATTCTGAAGGCACAGAAGTTGGCAACGTTGCTTCTACGAAATTATTGACAGCTGTCATGTGTTTGGCAGAAAGTTGCTTTCCTCGCGAGCCGATAATATAATGTAATGTCATATATTAATATAATAATATAAATATACTTATAATGATTATAATTATGTATATATTGTGATAGTGATATAATATAATAGAATAATTTTTTTTATTGTCTCGACGGAAAATAAACTATTTGCGAAAAGTGACAACTGTCAATGATATCGTTGGAGCAACGTTGCTAACTTCCATGTCATGAATTCTGGGAAAGTGTAATTTTTTTTTGTTTTACACGGAAGCTGTATTTATAGTTACTATAAATTGCGCTCGATGATGGTAACTGCAACGGTGACGGAAATTGGGCCGTTTACGTTATATACACATTTTTTAAAAATTACTTTTCCCTCGAATTCCAGAATTCCGGGGAAATATGAATTTCTTTTTTTTTTACACCCTCCAGCTGGAACTAATTATTATCCGAGCACGGTTATCGGATTTCTTTCGTGCAAGGACACGAGGATATATGTAGAAAAAAAAAGAAAAATTGTTCACGGTGACCTTTCCTGAATGACAATTCCATTTCCAGATCGAATTATCCCATTCCCCGCGCATCCCACTCCCCGTACGTCAATCTGTCTCTCGAGCCGCCTCGAGCACAGATAATCTTTCAAGGCTGCCCGGTAAAACGTGGAAAGAAAATTAAAATAAAAAATGCGTTCGGAAAAGTGGGAAAAATATGTAAAATAAAAGAAAAGAAATGAAAAAGTTGATGACGACCTTTTGGGAATAAAAATTCTACTTCCGGATTGAATTATCCCATTCCCCACGCAGCCCACTCCCTCGAGGTAAATCTGGCTCCTCGAGCTGTCTCATCTACAGATAATCTTTTAATGCTGCTTGGAAAAAATTACCACCAAAATATACAAAAAAAAAAATCGTAAAAAATATGAAAAAAAAACAAAATTCTTCATCGATGATAAAATGCGTTGTTTTCGCGTTGCACGCTGTGTCACGGTGTGCACATATCCATTAACGGGGAAAAAAATAAATGAAAAAGAATGCGTTCGAAAAAGTGGGAAAAATATGTAAAAAAAAGAAAAAAAATCAGAAATTGATGACGACCTTTCTGTAATAAAAATTCTACTTCCGGATCGAATTATCCCATTCCCCACGCAGCCCGCCCCCTCGACGTCAATCTCTCGGCCGAGCTCTCTCCACTACAGATAATCTTTCAATGCCGCTTGAAAAAATAATAATAAAAAAATATATATATATATATATAAAAAACCACCAAAATGTCCTAAAAAAAAAAAATCGCAAAAAATAAAAAAAATGAAAATAACAAAAAAAATTCTTCATCGATGATAAAACGCGTTGTTTTCGCGCTGCACGCTGTACAGCCTTGTGTATATATCCGTGACCTTAACGCATCGAGGTGTGGCCTCGAGAGGATCGATAACGCTCCGCTCGCTCGCCGGTTCGCTCTTTCCGACTGGGTTCGTCCTCGTTCGGTCGCCACAGCTTCCCGCACGGTAAACTCTTCTCGCTCTGCTCCGTCGGCTTTCCCTCGTCTTTCCAGCTTTACCGTAGACGCGAAGCTTGTCACAAAGGGACAAGGTAAGCGATCCCCTCTAAACCTCCTTCCCCCCCCCCCCCCCCCCCCCCCCCCTCCTTGCCGGCGCGTCCGACGCGACTCCCCGGCAGTTATCCGTCGCAGGTAGATATATCGGCCTGTATCGGGGATAGCGAGCCTCGTTCGACTTCGAGAAGGAGAGTTACCCAGGGTAGTTTCCCGGCGCAGAGCCTCGCAGCAGCCCTCAGCAACGGCGGACGACCAGGGTGACGAGATAGAACGATGGAACCTTGTAGAAACTTCTGGAGCTACGTCGAACCCTGATAAGACCCCAAAAGCGCCGCTTCGGGACCTCCCGAGGTCCGATTTAATGCTCGGTATTTTCTAGACCCAGAAAAGAAATTATTTTATCGGTGGCTTTTTATAAATGGATATTTATATTTGAATTATATGGATATTTATATTTGAATTATATGGATATTTATATTTGAATTATATGGATATTTATATTTGAATTAAATGGATATTTATTTGAAGTCATTTGAAGATTTTTATTTGAATTCAATGGATAATTATACTGTAAAAATAAATTGTAAATTTAATGTACCATATTGGAAGTCTTTATGGAAAAAGTGGTACATTAAATTTAATGTACAATTGCGACGAAAAATGAATATACTTTTTCACTGAAATTAAAGTAAATTGTAAAAATTGAAGTACCTTTATAGTAAAATTAATTTGAATGATTAAAAATGAAGAATTTCCAATGTTTTTAATATACCGAACATTAATTTTTTACCGCAATCATACACGAAATTTAATATACCATTTTTGGCACAAAACTTCCAGTCCGATACATTGAATTTCATACGATTTTTTTTTTTTTTTTAAGTGTACTTAATTTCAATAAATATTAATTGAACTAATCAAACACTAATATGCCGAACCCCCATTGAGTAAATAATGTTTCCGAAAGTCCTAGTAAGAGCCCCTTAAGGCGTAATTAAAAAACTGGCGAAAACTAAAAAAAAAAAAAAAAAAAGGAGGTCGTGGAGAAGAAGCCCGCCTAGCAGTAAAAAGTGGGCATTTCGCAGGACGTTGATTAGCCTCAAGAATACAATTTTTCGCAATATCATTTTTTGCATAAAAAACTTCCAGTCCGATACATTAAATTTCATACGTTTTTTTTTTTTTAAGTGTACTTAATTTCAATAAATATTAATTGAACTAATCAAACATTAATATGCTGAACCCCCATTGAGTAAATAATGTTTCCAGAAGTCCTAGTAACAGCCCCTTAAGGCGTAATTAAAAAACTATCGAAAACTTTAAAAAAAAAAACAGAAACAAAAAACGAGGGCGTGGAGAAGAAGGCTTCCTAGCAGTAAAAAGTGGGCATTTCGCAGGACGTTGGTTACCCTGAAGAATACCATTTTTCGCAACACCATTTTTTGCATAAAAAACTTCCAGTCCGATACATTAATTTTGATACGATTTTTTTTTAAGTGTACTTAATTTCAATAAATATTAATTGAACTAATCAAACACTAATATGCCGAACCCCCATTGAGTAAATAATGTTTCCGGAAGTCCTAGTAACAGCCCCTTAAGGCGTAATTAAAAAACTGGCGAAAACTTTTAAAAAAAACAGAAAAAAAAACGAGGGCGTGGAGAAGAAGGCTTCCTAGCAGTAAAAAGTGGGCATTTCGCAGGACGTTGGTTACCCTGAAGAATACCATTTTTCGCAACACCATTTTTTGCATAAAAAACTTCCAGTCCGATACATTAATTTTGATACGATTTTTTTTAAGTGTACTTAATTTCAATAAATATTAATTGAACTAATCAAACATTAATATGCTGAACCCCCATTGAGTAAATAATGTTTCCAGAAGTCCTAGTAACAGCCCCTTAAGGCGTAATTAAAAAACTGGCGAAAACTTAAAAAAAAAAACAGAAACAAAAAACGAGGGCGTGGAGAAGAAGGCTTCCTAGCAGTAAAAAGTGGGCATTTCGCAGGACCTAACGAGAAACCGGCGGTCGAGCGCTCGCCAAGGTGTGGCTCCAGCAGCAGCAAGCAGCAGCAGTGCGCGATCGATAGTTCCCTGCTCTACCCTCGTGTTCCGTGACCTGGTGCTTCTTCACCACCGCACCACGGGCACGATGGAACAACGAGAAAATTTCGTAACGTCTCCTTCTCCACTCCGTCGTTTCTCGCTCGCTCTCACCCTTTTGCCTGTCGTGAATTTTTCCCACCCCGTTGCGCACCCTCGTCGACGAAGAGCGAACGCGAGAGGCGAAGAAAAAAAGGGGGGGGGGGGGGGTAAATAAAAATAAATTGTCAAAGAAACGAAAAAAGTTACGAGACGACGCGATGGAGGCGAGGTTTATAAATTTTCATCGATAAATATAATCCTGAGAGACGCGAAAAAAAGAAGAAAAAATTGGGAAAAAAATGTATCAATCTATATTTATGGGGGGAGGGGACGGATATGTGGCCGATACGTCACATGAAAGTCCCCTCGCATTATCATATATAAACGATTTTTTTTTTTTTACATTGTACCTAAATTCAATAAATATTGTTTGAACTAATGAAACATTTATTTGCTGAACCCCCCTCAAGTAAATAATGTTTCCGGAAGTCCTAGTAACAGCCCCTTAAGGCGAAATTAAAAAGCTGGCAAAAACTTAAAAACGAGAAAAAAAAAAGTGGGCGTGGAGAAGAAGCCCGCCTAGCAGTAAAAAGTGGGTATTTCGCAGGACGTAACGGGGCGAGGTTGATAAATTTTCATCGATAAATATAATCCTGCGGGACGTGAAAAAAAAAATGAAAAAATTGGGAAAAGAAAAAAATTTGTCGATCTATATTTATGGGGACGGATATGTGGCCGATACGTCACATGAAAGTCCCCTCGCATTATCATATATAAACGATTTTTTTTTTACATTGTACCTAAATTCAATAAATATTGTTTGAACCCCCATCATGTAAATAATGTTTCCGGAAGTCCTAGTAACAGCCCTTTAAGGCGAAATTAAAAATCTGGTAAAAGCTTAAAAAAAAAAAGTGGGCGTGGAGTAGAAGCCCGCCTAGCAGTAAAAAGTGGGCATTTCGCAGGGCGTAAAGGGGCGAGGTTGATAAATTTTCATCGATAAATATAATCCTGAGGGACGTGAAAAAAAAAAAAAAAAAAAAAAAAAAAAAAAAAAATGAAAAAATTGGGAAAAGAAAAAAATTTGTCGATCTATATTTATGGGGACGGATATGTGGCCAATACGTCACATGAAAGTCCCCTCGCATTATCATATATAGACGCTAGGTATAGATATGGGACGCGCGGGACGGATTGGATTGCGATGGATGAGGAATAGGGTTTTCTAAGGACAGCTTCGGATTTAGCGATAGCTTGCCTGGCTCATCCCCACACGTGCGCCGAGGCTCCATTACGCCAGGCTCGTGCTTCTTCGACTGATCCAATTTTTTTTTTTTTTTTTTTTTTTAAGGCGTAGAACTTTTTACTCAATTTCAGGTTTCGCTTTTCCCAGACCTCGGTCTTTCCATGACATGGCTCTTTCCATGTTCCTCGTCCCACCGGCACCCACGTGACCTAGGGAGTGATTATCACGGGCTGGCTGCTAAATGGAATTATGAATTGTACAAACATGTATCGCGAAAGAAATTTCATCTCGGGTTTTTTTTCGGGTTTTTTTTTTTTTTTTTTTGCTTCCTTTGGAGAGACTTGTTTATGTGAGAATGAAAGGGTTTTCGAGATTTTGGAGTCAAGAGTACTGGGGATAGTTTGAAACGTCGAGAAATGTGATTAGCAAATTTTATATTATAAGCTTTATATATTTATATTATAGTTTATATTAGAATACCCAAAAATTATCCCAAGCTGGTCACTAAATGGATTATCGAATATCGAAAGAAATTTCATCCCGGGTTTTTAAAAAATAATTTTCCTTCCTCCAAGAGGAAGCCCGGAGGAAGCTGTTTTCAAGATTTTAGTGTCAAGAATACTTGAGCTAGTCTGAAACGTCGAGAAATGTGATTAGTAAATTTTATATTATAACGCTTTATATATTATAATAATATATAATAATACGTATTGTCGCTGCTCAAGTGTATGCTTTGTTTTTTTCCTTTTTACAAAAATAATGTACAATGTAACATCTGAAATAGTGTACTTATATAAAATATATAAAGCCTCACAATATAAAATTACTAATCACTACTCCATTAATCATTAACTAATCAACCATTCCAGTTAGCTCTAATTAGCTTCCAGTACGACGAGGCCGAAATCCCATAACGAACTTTCTCATAGACAAATAAATCTATGCGCAAGGCCATAAAAACTGAAGAAGCCACCTACAAATTGCTTTGCTCCCTTATCGCTTCCTCGGGTCGTTATTTTGCGAGAAATGTGATTAGTAAATTTTATATTATAACGCTTTATATATTATAATGATACATAATAATACTTATTGTCGCTGTTTAAGTTTATGATTTGTTTTTTTTTTTTACAAAAATAATGTATAACGTTAGATCTAAAATGGTGTACTTATATAAAATATATAAAGCCTCACAATATAAAATTTACTAATCACTACTCCATTAATCGTTAACTAATCAACCATTCCAGTTAGCTGTAATGAGCTTCCAGTACGACGAGGCCGAAATCCCTCAACGAGCTTTCTCACAGAGAAATAAATCTATGCGCAAGGCCATAAAAAAATGAAGAAGCCACCTACAAATTGCTTTGCTCCCTTTTCGCTTCCTCGGGTCGTTATTTTGCAAGAAATGTGATTAGTAAATTTTATATTATAACGCTTTATATATTATAATAAAATAATACATAATAATACTTATTGTCGCTGCTCAAGTGTATGCTTTGTTTTTTCCTTTTTACAAAAATAATGTACAACGTAAGATCTGAAATTGCGTACTTATATAAAATATATAAAGCCTCACAATATAAAATTTACTAATCACTACTCCATTAATCGTTAACTAATCAACCATTCCAGTTAGCTGTAATTAGCTTCCAGTGCGACGAGGCCGAAATCCCTCAACGAACTTTCTCACAGAGAAATAAATCTATGCGCAAGGCCATAAAAACTGAAGAAGCCACCTACAAATTGCTTTGCTCCCTTATCGCTTCCTCGGGTCGTTATTTTGCGATCGAAGCTCGCGAATTTACGAAACGATACGAAGATGAGTCAACAGCCCATCCGCTCGTGCCTCGCAAAGCTCGGTTCGCGTGACGACGCGTTATTGCACGCAGGTCCGGTAATAAATCGCACGTGAGAAAGAGCCGAGAGGCAATCCGAGGGTAAAACTATGGGCCGATGAGACATTGATCGATGACGGATTAATGCGCGACTCGATTGATCTACGCGAGTCGACGACGTCCGTTTCGATACACACACAACGCAACGCGAAGATATATCGAGCAACTTGCGAGTCATGCGAGAATAGCATTAGCGATAGCACATGGTGTGTATTTCGTACGAAAATCTTTCATCTTCCCCTACGTTATGCGCTAGGCGTGTTTCCCAAGAAATTCATTTTGCCGCATCGAAAAGTTTCATGTTTTCGGGATAGGCTGATGGCAGGTTTTTCTTTTTTTGTAGGCTTTAAGGAGCATCGACTATCGGACGAAATTCAACTCAAGGTCTCCATTTTTTAATATGTTCTACGTTAAGATTCTACGCAAACAAAAATAAATTCTCGAAGTCTGAGCAATTTTTACCGTATAGTTTATTTGTAATACAACATAGAAGTTGACTACTTCGAACGTATCAACCTATGTTGTAACATTAAAGTCGGTCGGTTTCGGGATAAAAGATCACTGATTTGCTACTATCGAGCCAACTTAGAGCTTTGGAAAACTAACTTTGGTCGGACGAAGCATCAAAGATTATGTAAAAAATGCGAAATCCGCACTTTACCGTGTAAACTCAATTCTGATTCAAGTCTGAGCAATTTTTACCGTATAGTTTAATTGTAATACAATATAGAAGTTGACTACTTTGACCGTATCAACCTATGTTCTAACATTGGAGTCGGTCGGTTTCGGGATAAAAGATCACTGATTTGCTACTATCAAGCCAACTTAGAGATTTGGAAAAGTAACTTTGGTCGGACGAAGCATCAAAGATTATGTAAAAAATGCGAAATCTGCACTTTACCGTGTAAACTCAATTCTGATTCAAGTCTGAGCAATTTTTACCGTATAGTTTAATTGTAATACAATATAGAAGTTGACTACTTTGACGTATCAACCTATGTTCTAACATTGAAGTTGGTTGGTTTCGGGATAAAAGATCACTGATTTGCTACTATCGAGCCAACCTGGAGCTTTGGAAAACTAACTTTGGTCGGACGAAGCATCAAAGATTATGTAAAAAATGCGAAATCTGCACTTTACCGTAGAGACTCAATTCTGATTCAAGCCCGAGCAATTTTTACCGTATAGTTTATTTGTAATACAATATAGAAGTTTACTACTTTGACCGTATCAACCTATGTTCTAACATTGAAGTTGGTTGGTTTCGGGATAAAAGATCACTGATTTGCTACTATCGAGCCAACTTGGAGCTTTGGAAAACTAACTTTGGTCGGACGAAGCATCAAAGATTATGTAAAAAATGCGAAATCTGCACTTTACCGTATAGATTCAATTCTGATTCAAGCCTGAGCAATTTTTACCGTATAGTTTATTTGTAAAACAATATAGAAGTTGACTACTTTGACCGTATCAACCTATGTTCTAACATTGGAGTCGGTCGGTTTCGGGATAAAAGATCACTGATTTGCTACTATCAAGCCAACTTAGAGATTTGGAAAAGTAACTTTGGTCGGACGAAGCATCAAAGATTATGTAAAAAATGCGAAATCTGCACTTTACCGTATAGATTCAATTCTGATTCAAGCCTGAGCAATTTTTACCGTATAGTTTAATTGTAATACAATATAGAAGTTGACTACTTTGACCGTATCAACCTATGTTCTAACATTGAAGTCGGTCGGTTTCGGGATAAAAGATCACTGATTTGCTACTATCGAGCCAACTTAGAGCTTTGGAAAACTAACTTTGGTCGGGCGAAGCATCAAAGATTATTTTAAAAAATGCGAAATCTGCACTTTACCGTGTAAACTCAATTCTGATTCAAGTCTGAGCAATTTTTACCGTATAGTTTATTTGTAATACAATATAGAAGTTGACTACTTTGACCGTATCAACCTATGTTCTAACATTGAAGTTGGTTGGTTTCGGGATAAAAGATCACTGATTTGCTACTATCGAGCCAACTTAGAGCTTTGGAAAACTAACTTTGGTCGGACGAAGCATCAAAGATTATGTAAAAAATGCGAAATCTGCACTTTACCGTAGAGACTCAATTCTGATTCAAGCCTGAGCAATTTTTACCGTATAGTTTATTTGTAATACAATATAGAAGTTTACTACTTTGACCGTATCAACCTATGTTCTAACATTGAAGTCGGTCGGTTTCGGGTTAAAAGATCACTGATTTGCTACTATCGAGCCAACTTAGAGCTTTGGAAAACTAACTTTGGTCGGACGAAGCATCAAAGATTATGTAAAAAATGCGAAATCCGCACTTTACCGTATAAACTCAATTCTGATTCAAGTCTGAGCAATTTTTCATTTCATTTGTGATTTCGTTTTTCGTTTCGTAATGTTAGCCAGTAGTGCGTGATGACGATTCCAAAATTGTTGAGATTCTTAAACTTGACTACATATTTTTCTTAATCGTCGATAAACGGATCATTTTTGCAAAATATACCCCATGAATGAGATGCATAATTCATTTTACCAATATTACATGCGATTCGAATCAGCCGTTATGAATTTTTTTTTTATCACATTTTTTGCTCCAAAAATGGCGCCTCAATAAATGGCAAAAGGGCGAAATTTTCTCGATCAGCCATTATCTTTATCGCCTAACCGACACGACAGGACGAAGTGGGACCCATTTTTTCTCTCCTCTTCACAGTCGAACGGGTGCATTTCCATAGTCGTCGCTGTCACTTTTATACAAACTCAGTTCTACCCCAATCGCCCCCATCGGTCGAATTCAATATAAATTAATTCGATAACTAAGTAGGCTCATGGAACTTGCTTCCTACTTTTCTCCTCGACACTTTTTATCAGCCACCCACCTCCCCGTTTTTTTATTTCCTTCCCTCTCCGGTCCGGGACCACTCCGAGCAGATTTCCCACCGGGCCTCTGCACTTTCCTTCAATTCAAAGTGAGTGAGAGACTTGAGGATTCGAGAGGACTCCCTATCGATGAATGAGAGACGCGCGGCGGCTCCGCAAGTGCCTTGGAGTCCTTATCGGGCGACCAACGACGAGTCGTCCCAATGACGACCAACTTGCGTTTGTCACTACATACATGTATATATATATATATATATATATATATATATATATATATATATATATATATATATATATATATATATATATATATATATATAATATTCTGGCAGAGTGTCGTGGCTCGGGCGCTTCGCACCCTCACTATGGCCTATGAAATTTAAAAACTGGAAACTGCGATGTCCCGAGAATTACCAGAAATACGTCACTTCCGGTTTGAAAATCCTATTTTTCGACTTGAAGTGACGCCATACTGGAAATACGTCACTTCCGGTTTGAGAATCTTATTTTTCGACTTGAAGTGACGCCATGCTGGAAACACGTCACTTCCGGTTTGAGAACCTCATTTTTCGACCGGAAGTGACGTCATATTACTTTCAACGCGAAGGTGACTTCATATAGTTTCAACGCGAAGGTGACTTCATATAGTTTCAAGCATGAAGTCACGTTATGTATTTTCAAGCCGAGAGTGACGTACTTCCGGTTTGCCGTCGCTCCCGAATTCGTAAGAAAATATTCCCCCTTAAAATTCCAACAGAGTTTCCCGTCGAGGCTTCCACTCATCCTCCGTTTTTGTCGTCGCTGATTCCGTTTCCAACTTGTCACTCATCCACCTCGGTAAACGAAAGAGGTACCATTTTTTAATAATGATAATAATTATCATCAGTGAACCGGCGTGCCGGGAATTAATGCCTTGCCGCAAATATCTCCTGTGCTTGGAAGCGCGCAGACACTGCACACGTGTTGAGTGTGCAGGGAGAGAGCGAGCTTCCTCGAGCAAGTAGATAGTCCCCTGATGTTGGCAGACACCGCACGGAGAGTCGGGACACTGGCGCCGAGAGCTTAACCGTGTAGCATTTGCTATTGTTAACGTCGGGCATGCCGTGCTATGTGCCGATGCGCCGGCATGGACCACTATGCTGTTTATTCACGGGCTTCGAGCCCGGCTCTTCTCCCTCCGCGTAGCTCGTATACCGGCAATTATCCGACTAATTTAATTGGAAAGCGCAATATCGTTGAGGAAATACGCCGATAGGGCTGGCTGCGACTGGTGCACTGTGAACTGTCTCTGTGCGCAGTTTGCATCGTGTCCTCCGTGTTATCGGATTGCGATTTATACATTATATGTGGATGAAGATTAAAAATTAAAAAAAAATTGTGGAAGTGGATTTCTTTTTCGGTTGATAAAGCTTGCTTGCCTCTGGGATTGCTTTCGATAATATGTCGTGTGCTTCGGGTTATCGGATTGTAATTTATATAGTAGAGTGGGAAAAAGATTAAACAGAAAATTGTCAAAATACTTTTTTTTTTTATTTGGTACAATTTCCTTGCGTCTGGGGTTGATTTCGATAGTATAAGTTTCTTCGATAGTTTGTCCTGTTCTCTGTTTTATCGGATTGCAATTTGTATATTGGACTGGGAAAATATTTTGAACAAAAAAATTATCAAAATTATCAAATTTGATATCAAAATAATCAAAAATATTTTTTTTTATTTTTGATAATTTTATTGCCTCTGGGAATGTCTTCAATAGTATGAGTTTCTTCAATAGTATATCGTGTCCTCCGTGTTAACATATTGCAATTTATATATTATACTGTGGAAAATATATTTTAAAAAAATCTATCATAATACATTTGTTTCATGCAATAAAATTTTCTTGCCTCTGGAACTACCTTGCGTGTAGTACATATCCGTGTCCTCCATGTTATCGGATTGCAATTTATATATTACACTGGGAAAAAGCTTTTTTTTTTAAATTAAAATACATTTTTTGAAACCGATAAAATTTCTTCGCCTCCGGCAGTGCCAAAAAAAAAAAAAAATTATACATGAACGTGCTATTTATACCGATTTCCTCGTTTTATGTTACAGTGCGATTACACGAAAGTATACAAGAAGAAAACTGCCACTACCTCGTCTTCGACCTGTGAGTAAAAAATAAATAAATAAATCGTATCTCATTAACCGCTTTCCATGTCGATGTCAGCCACCCGATTATTCCCTGACACAAATCGTTAAATCCTTCACTATTTGTAATTTACTACTTTGCGGCGTTCTTTGTTTTCAATGAAACATTTATTTATTCATTACGTCCCAGCTGTCCGCGAACAATGTCTCTTTCTTCACTCGAGCCCTCGATCGACCAGCATTGTCACTGTAAATCGCCTCTCGCAACCAATGACAATTTTCCATTTTAACATTATTTCCTTTTTATTGCACCACAGTCTAAAATTTATTATCGTACAAAGTGGAAAAAGTTTGCCGAGCCGTGTACGGGAGACAAATGGGAGGGAAATAATGGTAATAATAATAATAATAATAAATGTTTGTCGATTCGCAGTGTCACCGGCGGCGAACTCTTCGAGGACATAGTTGCCCGAGAATTCTACAGCGAGGCAGACGCGTCCCACTGTATACAACAAATCCTCGAGAGCGTTCATCACTGCCATCACAATGGAATCGTGCATAGAGATCTCAAGGTATACGATCGAACCATTTCACCCCACGCAAAAAAATTTGCTATTCATTCATTATTTATCTGATTCAAAATAAACTGGAATCAAATTTATTATTTATCTGATAGAGAAAGTTCCACCGTTAAAGTGTAATTTTTATTAAATGAAAAATGTAGTTTAAAATGTAATTCCTAGTCGTGGTTAATGAACCGGTCACTCGGCGCCTCTTTGCGCGCTGTCATCAACTCCGTCGGTAAAAAAAGCAGACGCTGGAACTGGACCGGAAAATATATATGTATTCATATTTTTTACAAGTTCATATTTTATATTTTTGCAAATTTATATTTTATATTTTTGCAAAGTTATATTTTATATTTTTGCAAAATTATATTTTATATTTTTGCAAATTTATATTTTATATTTTTGCAAATTTATATTTTATATTTTTCCAAAATTATCATTTATAATTATCCAAATTGATTATTTATATTTTTATAAATTTCTTATTTATCGGATAGACAAATTTCCCCCGTTAAAAGATAATTCGCAGTGGCGTTTAATTAACCTTCGACTTATCGCTTTCCTGCGCGCTGTCGTCGACTCCGTCGGTAAAAAAAAGTGCCCGGTGGAACTTGTTTATTTCATTCTTATTTCCACTCGCGACTCTCGCTGCCGGCGGATAAGTGCCCTCTGGCCGAGGGGGCGAACGGCAAGTTTTAACGAGGAACGAGATAATATTCATCCGTAGTCGAGAGTCTCGCCCGGGCGGGGACAAAAGTCTTCGGACGATAAAACACGTGCCGAGATAAATCGTTGGACGGAACGATCGCTTAGGGGGGAGAGCGGGGCAAAACGGACCCCTCCACTCGCGAAGAGACTTTTGCTTTGAGCCCCGCTAGAGAATTTCCAAGACTGGTCCGTTTTACCCCGCTATCTCCCATCGAGCGTTTATCCCTGCTCCATTCTCCCTCCCGCCATTGGGCTCCGATCCGTCGAAAGTTTAAGGATGCTTCACACGTACATTCCCAGCCAAAAGTGAGATTAGTGAGAATTTGAACACTTCCTAATGGTATTAAAATCTGAAAAAAATCGACTGTATTAAAGGCGCCAAGAACATTAATTTTGCATTACAATAATGTCAAAAATTGTTAACAAATTGGTGAAAAATTGCTCAAGGAATAAGCAGTAAACCTTTTCTTCTCTTTTCAAGTGAATTCGTTGATTTTGTAGAAGCCACATGAATTTTTTCAGAATTTTCTTACATTTTTGAATTTTCCGTTTTTGACATTTTTTTAAGGCCATAACTATGGAACCGTTGGCACAATCGCATCGAAACGTTTGAGTGTACTGTTTCCGTGTAGAATCGTGATACGGGTTTTTCGAGTACATGTCGCGGACATGTTTCCGTATCCCGATTCCACAGTGCGCCCAACAAGTTTCGAGACGATTGTCGTTGCGTCATTGACCAAGATTTGAAAACGAAAAATTCAAAAATGAAAGAAAATTCGGAAAAAAATTAATGTGGCTTCTAGAAAAATCAACGAATAAAAGAAAAAGCTTTACTGATTATTTGTCCAACAATTTTTTTTGCAATTTGTTGATAACTTTTCGACATTATTATTATACAAAATTAATGTTCTTGGCGTCTTCAATACATTTGATTTTTTGCAGAATTTTAAACCGCTAACAATTGTCCAAATTCTTACTGAATCTCACTTTTGGGAACGTGCGTGTGAAGCGTCCTTAAAAGCCGACCGCTAACAATGTGATTATCGCATGCAAAATCCGTAGCCGGAGAATCTGCTGCTCGCGAGCAAAGCGAAGGGAGCGGCCGTTAAGCTTGCGGATTTTGGGCTCGCGATCGAGATGCAGGGCGAGGCACAGGCGTGGTACGGTAAGTTCACATCTTCGGGATTAATCCCCGTTCTAACAACTCGCCCATACTTTAACCCCGCGCAATCCCGTCCCAATTTTTTTTCGTTCTTTTTTTCTTCTTCCTCGATCCGCCTCCGTTCTCTTTGGTCCGCGGAACTTTTTGACTTCGGTCAGGAACAATCCAGCTGGGATATAAAGAGTGGGCGAAGTGGGACGAGGAAAAGGAAATTGAGCCGGGGGTTGAGACTTTTCATCGTCACGGGACGAACTGACCCCGGCCGCCCGCCCAACGTCCCACAAGTTTCGACGCTGATGAAAGTCTTCTCGATGAGGACTTCTTACGAGTGAAACTCGGAAAATTGCTCCGACTCCCGGTGTACGAAACATGTATATATATATATATATATATATGTAATGATAATAATAGGGGAGGGTGGGGCAATACGGACCTGCGTTTGAAACGAGACTTTCGCTGGATGGTCCATTTTGCCCCACTCTCCCTCCATGCCTGTATATAAATATATAAATTATATAAATTATTTTATATATAATAATAACAATAATAACAATGGAGGGTGGGGTAATACGGATCTTCGTTTGAAACGAGACTTTCGCTGAATGGTCCGTTTTGCCCCACTCTCCCCTATTCTTATACAATAAATATATATGACATATATATATACTATATATTTTTTTCGTTTGAGATTTCGTTACTATCCGTGTGGCACGCGCTCTCTGATAACCCAATTTTAAGGTTTCGCCGGAACGCCGGGCTATCTAAGCCCCGAAGTTCTCAAGAAAGAGCCGTACGGCAAACCAGTCGACATCTGGGCATGCGGCGTCATCCTCTACATCCTTCTCGTCGGTTATCCACCCTTCTGGGACGAAGATCAGCATCGGTTGTACGGCCAGATCAAGTCCGGAGCGTACGACGTAAGAAATTCAAGGCTCAAATATTTTTTTATGACGAATTTCATTTATTTACGTGTTTGTTATTTTTTTCGAATTTCAGTATCCGAGTCCTGAGTGGGACACGGTAACGCCCGAAGCACGAAACCTCATCAACCAGATGCTCACGGTGAACCCGACAAGGCGCATAACAGCAGGCGAAGCACTCAGGCACCCATGGATCTGCGTAAGTTTCGTTACATCCCATTATCGACGAATTTGTATTATATATTTTAAAAAATATAAAAAATAAAATACTTATTAAATATGTTGTGTTTTTTTTTCTCTTCAATACAGCAACGTGAGCGTGTCGCATCAGTGGTCCACAGGCAAGAGACTGTCGACTGCTTGAAGAAATTCAACGCGAGGCGCAAGCTAAAGGTAAGGAAATTTATTTCTTAATTATTTATTATAACGAAAACAAAAACGTTTGAAATATAAAATAGAAAACAAAATTATGGAATGGATAACAATTTGGATATTGCAGGCTCGATCTCTGAGCCTGTTAATCGTAGAGAAACAATTATCCAACTAGTTCTTATCGTTCTTTATCTCCGACAATTCCAATAAGTAAAAGCTGTCCGGGTGCGTAAATTATAGTACTTTCCGTATTTTTTCTCGCACTAGTGCGGGAAAGTAAACTTTCCCACACTAGTGCGGGGGAAAAAACCGGAGCAACCGGTTCGTGACACGGGAGAGAAAAATCGTGCGTCACTTCGCACTCGTCGAGAACGATCGATTTTTCTCGCCCTTGTTACGAAAATAACCATTGCGATACTAGTGCGTAAAAGCGGACTTTCGGCGAAGGTTGTGAAGTGGCCCGCACTCGCCTTCTCTCGCACTACAACAGCACTCGGCTTCGCCTCGTGCCGATGTAGCGCTCGATCCGGCTTACACACCCACTTCACAACCGCCTTCGGGAGTCCGCTTTTACGTACAAGTATCGCATACTACATTTTGTGACGATTGCATGAAAGGTGCCAGGTTAGTTTGCTGGCCGGGCGCGACAATAAAGGAAAAACAGACCGATGTGCGCATGCGCGCAGTATTTATGCAACGCTTCCAGTATTTATGCAACGCCTTCTCGAAAAACGCCACTTTATGTCGCGGCCCGTACGTAAAGTGGCACTTTACATGCATGAGTTATAAAAAAAAAAGTTATTACCCGATGGATCGGACTCATCTGGAGCTCCGCGCCAATCAGCTTCGACCTCGTCTCGATAAATTACATCGATGGTACATTACATTATACCGAAGAACGAAACGACTCTCAGCTTTCACCGCGGTTCTAACAAGTCCTCTCGGTGAATTGTCGTGAATTTTGCGTTTATCGGCTCGCCGCCCGGCCGTTCTCGTTTTTCTCGTTTTTCCATCAAGAAAAGCGATTCCGTAAGGGAGCTCACGATCGTTGTCGCCGTCGTTCGGCCTCCCCCATTCGATTTATTCGCCACCTTATCGCTCCGACTATTGTCGACGCGCGGCCGCTCGATTGTGTTGCTGTGATGATAAAAAGAAAAAAAGAAAAAAAATAGAAAATTTCTTGAAATGAAACTGTCGAAGGAAATAAATTTTTTATCATTTTCCTCTCTCGGTCGTTTCGAGGGTTCATTGCAGAAGCTGCAAAGTAGAGCCCTCTGCACTCAGAAAAATTATTTATCTGGTTTAAATAAATATTTCAATTGATTAAATTTAATATTTTTTAAATTCCAACAGATATTTATTTAAATGAAATAAATAGTAGTAGTAATGAAAAAACATGTCTTGACCTCCCTTTGCAATGCTAGTTCTCTTTTTTTTTGTATCCTCTTTTGTTAACACATTACAATGCCATAGGGTGGGCCAATAGGCCATTGACCGAAGTACTTCAACTTCAAATAAATATTTATTTAAACCAAATGAATATTCGTTTGCGGGGCGTCCGTCAAATAAATTATTTTTCAGGGTATGGGATAAATTTACTTTCCGCGGTTAATTCTTCACCCGACCAACGTAGCGTTTAATAATAATAATAATAATAATAATAATAATAATAATAATAATAATAATAATAGAAAAAATGTTGTTAAACCCAATCGTTTTTGGGCGATTGCTTTGTCAACAGGGCGCGATCTTGACGACGATGTTGGCGACGCGGAACTTTTCCAGTAAGTATGAGGCACAGGGTGAGTACCTCCGACCCTCTTCGGCGCTACATATGGAACCCCTGACGGAACGTAAACTTGTGTCCTCGCACACACACCAATTTCACACAGACACGGCCCCAGACACTTTTTGCATAATTGTCCCATTCACCGCATTGATCATTCTCACCCCATCAAAAAAAGAAAAAAAAAGAACCCTATAAGTGTTTATTCCTCGTGTATACGAACGCTCTTCAGTTTACTCTCCTACGTCTCGTACGACCGTATCATCGTTCATCCCATGTATCTGAACGAAGCTCGATTCATTGTCACAATTTTTGCGAATATTCGCGAGAGTCCGAGGGAGCCGCTCGTGTCCATTTCAGGGGGATTTTATTTCGGCAAAAAAAAAACTTTATTTATTAATACATTTTTTTTCGGTAACTAAAATAAAAATCGATTAAAAAATCCTCCACGATCGGTGGCTCGCAACGGTGCGATGAAAAAAATCTTCACGTCGGAATGTTAAAAATTGCATTGGGAATTTAATTTTTTGGCGATTCACAATTTTTTTTTTTATTAAGAGAGCTAATTGAACTATGGTATGATCGTCAGAACGTCCAACTGTGTACCTCGATATAATCGTATAGTTTATATAAGTATCATTGATAAATACACGGTAGTGTGTATATATATATATATATGTTATGCACTCAATGTCGTCTGATTCCCCGAGGATTCCTGCACATGGTCGCGTTATCGTCGAAGAAATATCGCGTAGCTCTGTAGCCCGGGTTCATAACTTCCCTCACCCCGATCATACGAAAAATTGCACCGATCATGTGAAAAAAATGTTTAGGTCTTAATATAAAAAATTGCAGGACTTTAATTTTTTTTTTGTTGATTTGCAATTTTTTTTTTCTTTAAAATTAATAGAAAAAATTGAACAATGCTATGATCGTCCTACTGTACGGCTGTGTTATATCGATATGAGCACTGTTAAAAAATATTGTAAATTTAATGCATCGGACTGAAAGTTTGTATGCAAAAACTGCTACATTAAATCAAATGTAAATTCCAAATTAATGTACAATTGTGATGAAAAATAAGTATACTTCCGCGTTGAAATTGAGGTAAATTATCAAAAGTAAAATATTTCCAGTCTTTTTAATAAACCGAACATTAATTTTTCATCACAATTGTACATGAAATTATACCAGTTTTTGCATAACAACTTTCAGTCCGCCACATTAAATTTCGTAAAATTTTTTTTACAGTATAAATAAGTACAATTGACAAGTACACTTGCAGCAGGTCGCGTTATCGCCGAAAAAAAAAATCGAGCGCTTGGTTGATTTTCGCGTTATCGCAAAAAAAAAAAATTACACCCTTAGTTAATAATTTCCAAACGCGGACGAAGCTGTACGAGGCATAACCGGAAAACACGTCGATTGGCCGGTTCGACGCGCTCCGCGCGAAACGGGGTTGCGAAGCGAGGCAGGGTGGCGACGAAGGGCGCGGCAGAACCTCGGCCCGTCCTTCGCCCATGTTCGAATATCGAGAAATTAACTAGCCGCGAGATTGGACGACGATTGACCGATCTACGCGCTGAAATTGCATTTCCGATAGCAACAACCGAGGCTTCGGGCGACGGCACACTCTTCGCTCCACGCGAGTGCCCACGCGTAGCTTTCTTTCGATTCGCTGCACACGCCCGGAAACATTTCCCGACTGTGTGAGGCATCGTGGAAAAAATTCAATGATCGGAAAAAAAAATTTGATTCGGAAGTTGACGGAATTATTAACTAACCGGAGATGGTGTTGGGGAAAAAAGAGTCCTTTTTAATAGTTTTTTTTGGAATATCGATTGTTTCGCTTCGGTCAGGAATTTATTAATGGGATAAATCAATAAAAAAAATTGAGTCGATAGGTGAATGTTCGTAGAAATTTTTAACTTGGAATTATTAACTGTCCGAAGATCGTGTTCCTTGGGGAAAAAGAGTCGTTTTGTATTAGATATTTTTGGAATCCCGATTGTTTTGGTCAGGAATTTATTTACGAGATAATCTTGCACTGCAGGAGGACAAAAAATAACAGAATTAATTGAGTCGATAAGTGAATGGATGTACTTTTTTTTTGTCGGACTTATTAAATAATCGGAGATTGTGTTCTTTGGGGGAAAACAGAATCGATAATCTTGGACTGTAGGGGAAAAAAAAAATAAAATTAATTGAGTCGATAAGTGAATGGACGTAAATTTTTTGTCGGACTTATTAACTAACCGGAGATCTTTTTCTTTAGGAGGAAAAAAAGAGTCTTTTTTACTAGTTTTTTTTTTTTGGATCTCGAATTTGGGATTTCGCTTCGCCCAGGAATTTTTTAACGAGATAAACTTACACTGTCGGAAAGAAGATAAATAAATTAAAAAAATTAATTGTCTCGATAAATGAATGAGCGTAGAAATTTGTTTAGTCAAAATAATTAACTGTCCGGAGATCGTGTTCTTTGGGGGAAAAAAAATATTTACAAGCTATTTTTTGAATCCCGATCATTTCCCTTCGTTCAGGAATTTATTTACGGGATAATCTTGCACTGTAGGAAATTTGTGTTTTTTAATTTTTTAAAATAATTTGACACGAGCACACAACCCGCATCGTTCGCACACACGCGGGAGATGATTGGATCCGCCCTTCGAAATAGATTGTTGACATTTTCCGATCGATTAGCTATGCACTGTATCGAACACGTTACATGTATGTACATCCTGGGTATCGACACGTACACTAATTAATTACACTATATATATATATATGTCCCTTTGCTAATGTGGTAATTATGCCGACCGATGGATTGGGTGTTTGCTTAGATACACTGCATATACCCATGTGTGTACCCACCCGTCTCACCAGGAATTGCTCACAGTCGAAAATAAAAACTAATAACACGGTATATACATATATATTTTTTTTTTACTTAAAATTCAATATTTTTAAATCGCCATTTTTTGGCGTTAAAAAAACGCGAAAAGCAATATTTATAAATCCAATTATTGGTAGATCGAACAATGCATCACCGTCCAGCGACTACGAAATCGCGTTCTCCCTCAGGGAAATAAAACCCGCGATACTCTTTGATTTTTCTAATCGGGCGATATTAAATTTTTTTTTGGTATCTATTTTTTATTCTCGATGCAGTATTTTCACATACAGTACACTTTGTCGTGTTGAAACGAATTTAAAACAATATGTATAAAAAATAAGGGACTATAAACGAAGGTAGGAAAAATTGATCGGGAAAAATATCCGACTTTATATATTTGCGAAAGATCATCGTTCGTCCTATTCCCTAATAGGTTTACACAGTCGAATTCACGAATTGTGCAAAAGGCCGTCGCCAACCGATTTTTGAAAATGGGCGATATATAAATATATACATATATATATATTTATATAATGACTATTTCTTTTGTTTCCTCTCAGGGCAGTATTTTTCCTTACACTCCACTGTACCGAATAAAAATAAACAATATATATATATATATATATATATATATATATATATATATAAAACAAATGACTATAAACGAAGGTAGGAAAAATTGACTGGGAGAAATATCCGGCTTTGTATATTTGCCAAAGATCGTCGTCGGTCTTATTCCCTAATAGGTTTGCACAGTCGAATTCATGAATCGTGCAAATAGCCGTCGCCGATTCGGTGGATCCGGGGGCTCTACCTAACGTTTACTTAGGCGCACTTGAACGGTGTACGAGCAGCGGAGCGCGAATGCGTTTATAAATATTCCGAGGGAATCTCCTATCGGCCCGGAGCAGCAGCGCCTCGTTCCGAGGGTATTCCTCGAAACATTTATATCCACCCCCTCCCCGCCCCCCCCCCCCCCGCCCCCGGGCCCGATATATGCGCCGGGCGTTATTCTATGCGATCGCGTACACGCCTGTAGGCATTTTACGGGAGAAATGTTGCCGAGCGTTTCAAAGAAAGTTTTATAGACCTCGCAGTATACACACGACACCGCCTTGAGATACGCGCGACCCAGTTTCTCGTCTTTCAACCGTAATACCTCGGCTCCCACTTTTTTTTTTTTTTTTTTTTTTTTTTTTTTTTTACTCGATAAAACAATATCTCGTCTAACATTCAAAACAAACGCTCTCGCTTTCGACTTACGCTTTTCTGAATAAGCAAATAGACGGCCGCGCGGCGGTTCGTCCATGTTCGTCGGGCGGATAAATTTATCGCCGGGACTCGACATTGACTATTAAAAAGAATATGGAAAAAAAAGTGTGTAAGCGGATCGCGACTGGTGTAGCGTTCGTTTGCCCTTCGATCCCTCTTAGCTTTCTCCCTCGGCGCGTTGATACGCTCGTTGTGTACCGTCGAGTCTCTCGGGTATCCGCGTCGTCGCTTTACACGCTCCATCGTGAGTGCCGACCTACCCTCCGTCTCTCGCGGCTAATGCTCCGTTGCATCGTATTCCACTCGCGCCGGAGCGTTGTGGCGCAAAAATATATCGCACCGGACACACCGGTACGATGTGTTTTTTTTTCTCCGCCAGCGACGAATCTGCCACTCGATCGCCGGCGAGGCGGGACGCGTTCGGTAATTTGCAATTTATGACACTCGTGCCTTTGATAACCTTGCTGTGTTCCTTTATTTACGCCGCAAAAAATATTTATTTGGTTAAAATAAATATTTATTTGGATTAAATAAGTATTTATTTGGTTTAAATAAATATTTATTTGGTGTAAATAAATATTTATTTGGTTAAAATAAATATTTATTTGGATTAAATAAGTATTTATTTGGTTTAAATAAATATTTATTTGGTGTAAATAAATATTTATTTGGTTTAAATAAATATTAATTTGTTCGACGCCCGTCAAATAAATGATTTTTCTGGGTGTAGACTTTTAAGTCACCTGGCTGAATTGAGAGAACATTTAAAAAAATATTATCTGTAGCGTCACTTCCGGTTTCGGTATCTCAGTTGCATCGTATTCCACTCGTGCTGGACCGTTATATATCGCACCGGACACCGGTACGATGTGTTTTTTTTTCTCCGCGAGCGACGAATCTGCCATTCGATCACCGGCGACGCGGGACGCGTTCGGTAATTTGCAACTTATGACACACGTGCCTTTGATCACCTTGTATGTTCTTTTATTTAGACTTTTAAGTCACCTGGCTTAATTGGAAGAAATTTTTTTAAAAATATTATCTGTAGCGTCACTTCCGGTTTCGGTATCTCAGTTTTCAAGCGGAAGTGCAATACGGAAAAAAATGTAACGTCCGGTTTCAAAATGTTGGTTTTTTACCTAAAGTAACCTAGTACCGAAAAAACTTCATTTCCGGTTTTAAAATTTTGGTTTTTGACCGGAGGTGACGTCCTACGGAAAAATGTCACTTCCGGTTTAAAAATCGTTGGTTTTGACGGGACGTTACGTCCTATAGAAATGACGTTCATAAAAAAAAATGTTAATAAAAACATTGTGTTCTTGCCAATTATCGTTTTAAGAGCGTTCCGTAGCGGGCCGAGGATTCTAGTCTGTTACAGAGGAGAATACGGTGCGAGGGCGTGCTCATGAACATACTTGTATTAAATTTCTCGGTAAATTTGAGCCCGCATTGTAATTGGGGTCGGTTGGGTTGGGTCGAGTGCGAACAACAGGTCAGTTCGGGTCACCCTCGTGCAATATTCCTTGCGGGTTGACTTCACCGAGGACGGAGGCACGCGGAGAGTTCGGCATGCTCTCGCCCTTTGCACCGGCATTATCACGTGGGAATTGTGGCGAAATCGTGATTCGATTTCCGCGCGAACGTGGTCGAACGAGCGTGAAAAAAAAGGAAAAGCCATAGCGCGTGGAATTCCCATTCGTCGCGTCATTCCGTTCCGATTCGATTGAGGGATCGCATAGAAAGTCGCGGGGAGATTGGCCGACCCGATCTGCGCGCAAACCCGAGATTTCCTACGATTTCTTCGCTATGAAGAATGAAAAAAAGAAATAAATAAAATAAATAAGAAATAAAAAATAAATTGGTTCTCGGTCGGCCGTGCGTCGCTCGTCCGATCGCCGAAGATGGGGCGAGATGTTATTCGATAGCGAGAGCGACGGTTTACCTCCCCGTCGAGGCAAATCGACGGGACCGGAAAGGATGGGGTAGGAAAAATTTCAGCTATTCTATTCGCAAGTCATATCGGAGATTCTCAAATTCTCAATTTCTTTTCTTCACTCGGCTCCCTCGGCTCTCTCCCCTTCTCGCACATGTGCGCATCGTACACGGGCGCGGAGCGGGGCAATATGGACCTCACGGAAACGAATAATCACTGCAACGGGCTAACCACGTTGTTGAATGAGCTGCGGGCGATTAAATTGGTTGGATCGACAATTTAATTGGTTAGGTCAAAAACTTAATTGGCTGGATCAACAAGTTATTTTCTTTGGTCGAACAAAATAAATCGTTTCGAGCGTATTTAAACAGGGAGTTAGTTAAATCAACCGCGTATATTTCTCTCTTATCGATTCTTGTGACGAGACCTTTTTTTTTAATATCCCGAGAAAACCGGTAACAAGCAGTCCATCTTGCCCCATCGATAAAATCTTGATTTTCCGTCCCATTTTGCCCCGCTCTCCCCAAAACCATTCGAGTATCTCGATTGCCAATTCTCTTGACGATATATTTTTCCTAACATCGCAAAAAAAAATTGATAAAAAGAAGTCCATCTTGCCCCATCGATAACATCTTGATTTTCCGTCCCATTTTGCCCCGCTCTCCCCAAAACCACCCGAGTATCTCCCTTGGCAATTCTCTTGACGGCAAATTTTTCCTAACATCGCAAAAAAAAATTGATAAAAAGAAGTCCATCTTGCCCCATCGATAAAATCTTGATTTTCCGTCCCATTTTGCCCCGCTCTCCCCAAAACCACTCGAGTATCTCCCTTGCCAATTCTCTTGACGATATATTTTTCCTAACATCGCAAAAAAAAATTGATAAAAAGAAGTCCATCTTGCCCCATCGATAACATCTTGATTTTCCGTCCCATTTTGCCCCGCTCTCCCCAAAACCACCCGAGTATCTTCCTTGGCAATTCTCTTGACGACAAATTTTTCCTAACATCGCAAAAAAAAATTGATAAAAAGAAGTCCATCTTGCCCCACCCACCCCCGCGGATACGTTACACACAATCCGGCGAGCGAATAAAACCCCGAGGATAGTTTGTCGTCGATCGAACCGATTCTTATCGAATCACCCTCGGTGATCAACCGACCTCCCGCCAAGTCTGATAAATTCAGTGCCCGCGAAATTGAATCCTCGCCCGCTTATTTGGCCGGCGACGGTGTACGAGGGCGGCGGGGTGCGATGGGGCGGTTCGCGGCGAGAATAAAAGTGTAATAGCTTCCGTAGGTTAGAAAGATTCTGGCTCAATCCGCGGTCCCGTTTTACCAACGAATTCCCGGTGGGTTTTCTCGGCCGGATAAATTCCGGGTGAAAAAGAACCGGCGCGGAGGCGCGCCGGGGAGATAGAGAGAAATATGGCTTCTGGAGCAAACGGCGCATAGCGCCGGGAGAACATCTCCAAGGCGAAGCGAAAAACCCGGAGCGAATCATTCTAGACTGTGGAAATAGGAAAGGGCGGGGCAAAATGGAACAGTGGAGCAAAACACAATTTTTCAACAATTTTTCGATGCTCATTTTGCCCCAACAATGCATCCGGATTTTCAAGACCGTCTTGCCCCACTTACGACCACCGCCACCATTGAGACATTATTGGAAAATTGCGCTTTCCCCACAGGCCCATCCCACCCCCTGCCCTAACTAACTAGGTCTCTCAATGCGCTCGGCGAACAGGAGAAGCGGGGCAAAATGAGACAGTGGCGCAAAATGGCGCAGAAAGTCAGGATCTATCGATGGGGCAACATGGAACATCCAAAAATTGTCGGGGCATCGAGTTTCGCCCCCCTGTTCCGTTTTGCCCCACCGGCCCATTTTGCCCCGCTCTTCCCTAAGGCGAGGCGCGCGGGTCGGTGAGGCGCAGGGCGGGTGGGAAAGAGTTACGGCTCGCCAGGGAAGCCTTTCCGCATTGTCCCTGGAGCCCCATGAGCCTCCCACGATTGGAGACAGGAAGGGATCATTAGATTCTTAATTGGAGGCTGCGCCGCGCGCGTGCCCCGCAGCCTCCGTGGCTCTTTTTATTCCGCCGCTTCGCTCACACTCACTCCCCCGAACGCGCACGTATACGTTACACGTACAGTCGACTATACACTGCGCCGGTTAACTGCAAAACAATTAACTTCGCCCTCCCTTTCCGAGCGGCTCCAACTTCGGCTCTAATGAATTTTCTTTACACTTCTTCCCGCTCGAGGGTGAGCCTCGCTATGCAGCGGAGCGCAATCCGAGGCTCCGGTGATAAGCCGGTAACGGGACTCGACTATCCATTTTTTTAATCGTTTTTTGTACATATTTGGAAAAAAAATTACATGTATGTCCAGCGATCGGTTCATCCAACCAATTCAACCAGTCAATCTGTCAATTCAATACGAGGAGAACAAAATTCGTAACCCATAAGAATATGTGTTGAGAATTTTTTTTTTATTTTTTTTTAGGAACTCTCGGATGTATCGAGCTGTACATTGATTGGACATTAATTGGTGATAATTTGAAGCTTTTTTTCGATTTCGATAAAAAGTGAAATTATTTACGCTGCGTAATCGTTTGTCATTACTCCGGAGGTGCTCCAATAACGGGACGTTCGCCTATCAATTTCTCAATCATTTTTTGTACATATGTGTAAAAGCCGATTTAGCGGTGGAGATTTTTTTTTAATGATTGGGATGAATTAATCTATTAATTGATTGGACGTTTATTAGTGATAATTCCCTGCATTTTTTTTAAGGATTCTGGGAGGAATTGAACTGTACATTGATTGGACATTAATTAGTGACAATTCCTTGAATATTTTTTTTCGATATCGATAAAAAGAAAAATCATTTACTCTCTCACGTTCCATAATCGTTTATCATCATTCCCGACTATAATTATCGCTATACCACTTTTCCGATACAAAAAAAAACCGACCGATTCTTCGATACCCGTTAGCGCCGAAGTTCCATTAACGCGGATTGGGTCGGAGGCACTGCGAGAGGCTCTACTCGATATTGCCGCAATTATTGTTCATGTGTAATTATTAATGCTAATATTATTCGTATTATATCATAAGGAATATATCGATTAATTGTGCCATTTAATTCACGACGATATAATAATCAAGAGAATTAAACATCACACGAAAAAAAAAAAACAACTCGGCCCGAAAGACACGTCACGCATACACACACACGACAGTCATTCGCGACAGAAACTTCACCACAGAGACCGAATCGACGTTGATGGTCAATCATATTTTTTTTTTTATTCGCAACGCCCGTGTCTGTCGGAAAACTCGCTTTTGTCATTTTTTTCACAGCCGATCGCACAATCGTGTAAATAAAGGAGCAAAAAATAAAATAAAAATCAATCATCTCGTTAAACAGACACGGGTTTGCGTGCGTATTACACACTCTCGCATCTTGCATGAATTTTCTCATTGTCATTATTTATCATTGTAATATATAATTATTCGTGACGATGCGAAACAATTTTAACTGGCCAATTCGCATAAACGCCAAAACGAACGAGTACCGTTTGACTTTGTTATCGAAACATTTAAAAATTATTTATCATTTTCACTTTCGACATAATTTATCATATATATTGAATATACAGACGAGATATATATATATATAAAATCTGTACAGATTATTCACCGTTTTGTAATCCCGCTGCAGCACCGTCGAGCTCCTCGATCTTAGATCGGTATAATACGTGTTAGAAAGAAAAAAAATAGTAGTGAAATTTGTTGTTGTAAACCGAGCGACTCGAGTCTCCTGTCCTCTGAATTTGTATCGTGTGCTCATTGATACTGTCTTATTCTACTTAGAGTACAGAAGTGTGTTGTTGCCAGCAACCCTTTCACAAGTTATCTCCCTCGACACACTTCTCATATATATATATTTAATATAAACAACCTTTTTATATATAATATAAAGATCATTTTAAAATACATTTGAAAAATCACAGATTCGAACCCTGTCGAACGAGCAGCAGCATCGTTATATATCATATCGTATCGTCGTCTCACCGTAGACTAACTGCACACCTAGTTGAAATGTAAAGAGCAGTTTGCATCGTGTATGTTTATTTTGATAACGTTTTTTTATTATTTTTTTTACTTTTTACATATATCTGTATCTTTTTTTTTTTGTATTCTTGCATTATCGTCCCGACAGTTAGGTCGCGTGGTGTTGCTAGATGAATCCAGGAGGATAAATGTTGTCCTCGATCGAGACAGTTTGAGACGCGGCTGTCGAATAAACGCGCTCCGCCGTAAAAATAGATTTACAGAGAGGGGGGTAAAATGGACCGCCGAAACGAATCGCGCGATCACGAGTAAATTATTCCGAGTGTCGGTTACTTGTTTTTCTGTCAAGTCGATGTAAATAAAAGGTAAAGAAAAAAAAAGTCGTCGATGAGGAAGGAATAAAGACGCAAAGGGTGCGCTAGAGAGTCACTTAGCCAATCGGGGGTTGAGATACTGAAATACAGTTGAGACGCTGGGCCCGAATGAACGCACTCCGCCGTAAAAATAAATTTACAGAGAGGGGGGTAAAATGGACCGTCGAAACGAATCGCGCGATCACGAGTAAATTATTCCGAGTGTCGGTTACTTGCTTTTCTGTCAAGTCGGTGTAAATGAAAGGTAAAGAAAAGAAAAAGCCGTCGATGAGGAAGGAATAAAGACGTAAAGGGTGCGCTAGAGAGTCACTTAGCAATTCGCGGGTTGAGATGCTGAAAGACAGTTGAGACGCTTGGCTCGAATGAACGCGCTGCGCCGTGAAAATACATTCACAGAGAGGGGGGTAAAACGGACCGCCGACGCGAATCGCGCGATTACGAATAAATTATTCGGAGTGTCGGTGCCAAATCCGACTAAAGAATAAAAGTTGGAAATGAATAAATAAATAAATAAAAATTGGCACTCGATGGCGAGGGAGTAAAAGATGCAGAGGGTATAAAAGAGAGTCACTTAGCGACGTGCTCTGCCGAAAAAACAGACGCGGGGCAAAATGGGACAGTGAGGCAAAACTGGACTGTGTGGCAAATCACACCTTTCGCATCATTTTTAATGGGGGCGGTGGGGCAAAACGGACCAGAAAATGAGCCATCAAAAAATGATTGGAAAATAGCGTTTTTTCCACTGTCCCATTTCGCCCCGCTCTTCCTCAGAAGAGCGGGACGGTACCTAAAGGGACCATCGACGCGAATCTCGCGATTACAAATAAATTATTCCGTGTCGGATATTTGTTTCTGTGCCGAGTCAAAGTGAAAAGAATTGGCATTCGATGACGAAGAAATAAAGACGCAAAGGGTACGCGGAAGAGCCCCTTAGTCACTCTGATGTTGAAATGCTGAGCTCAAAAAACGCAATAAAATTCTGGGAAGAACGGGGCAAAATGGTACACTGGGGGAAAAAGCCAGTGGGGCAAAACGGGAACGTTGGATAAAACGCAAATTTCCAATCCATGTGATTGAAAAATCGAGTTTTGCCCACCGTTCCATTTTGCCCCACTCTCCCCCACACTTCGTCCCGTGCTCCCCTACAGAGAGGGTCGGTACAAAAAGGCACCGCCGACGCGAATCGCGCGATTACGAATAAATTATTCCGAGCCCCGGTTGCTTGTCTTCGTGCCAAACCACAGAAAAAAAAAAAAAAAAAAAAAAAATTGGCAGTCGATGACGAAGGAATAAAGACGCAAAGGGTACGCAAGAGAGTCACTTAGGCACTCGAGGGTTGCTCGTCCCGACGATTTACCCCTCCCAAGCCGGGGTCGAAAGTAACGAAGGGGAAAAAATGTATATATATATATATATACGTATATCCATATATATATATTATTTTTATATATATATATATATATATATACACATATATATAAACGCTCCGATTGCTCGTCGTCAAAGGTTTTCACCTCGCAGGTGGTCCCTGGATTCTTTGCCGTAAAACGAGCCTTACCCCAACCCCTTTCCCCCTTCCTCGTTTCCGTCCATCTATCGCCTGTGTGTCTGTGGGGCTCGTGATTATTATGCGCCTCTCGTTTATTTCGCCCGGGCTACTCGTTAGCGGCCTACAGAGCAGCTCGAGTGCAACGCGATTTCTCGAGAGAATTCCCGCGGCGTAGGAGGAGACCGGGGCAAAATGGCACAGCGGGGCAAAACGGTAAAGTGAGGGGAAAACTCAATTTTCCAATAATTTTTGGATGCCCCATTTTCTCCCAACGATACATCCGGATTTTCAAACCCGTTTTGCCCCACGTACCGCCATCGCCACCTTCCAAAAGTTGTTGGAGAATCGCGTTTTTTCTCATTACCCCGTTTTGCCCCGCTGTGCCATTTTGCCCCGCTCTCCCCTACTTCGCGTCGGCGCCGCCTCGACGTACCCTCGACCGGCTCTTCCGGCTCTTGGCTCTCTCGCTGCAAATTACGCAACGGGTATCTTACGTAATAATTCCGGGAAACGAGACGGTGCAATTAAAAAAATAATAATAATTTTTATAATAATGATAATAGTAATAAAAATATAAATACAATTAAAAAAAATGTAAAGCAGTGTTCGAGCCGCGGGGCGGTTACGCGACGCCGTAATCGCAGCCTCATTAAACGCGGATGAGAGGACAACGGAGAGCGCCTGTCCGTTGAAGTCATTAGCAGGGCTCGGTGTTGCACAATCGCAATTGGATTTATGTCGTAATAATTTTTATTGCTTATTGGGGGAAAAAAAATTCGCCAGCGGAGCGATGGAGTTTTATGGCTGAGGCGGATGATTTTCTCGTTCGATTGTTTGTCGGATACAGAAAAATACTTTATTTGACGGGCGCTTCACAAATAAATATTTATTTGATTAAAATGAATAGTTATTTAATTTAAATAAATATTTATTTTTATGAAATGGGTGTTTAAGCCAAATGAATATTGATTTTAATCAAATGAGTATTTAAGCCGAATAAATATTTATTTTTATGAAATAAGTATTTAAGCCAACTAAATATTTAATTGTGGAGCCCCGGCAAATTAATTATTTTTCTGGGTGCGAATGGAGAGCATCTCAATTTTTTTTCTCGGGGTAACTGCGTTGGTAAGTGACGAAGGGAGAGCAAAACAGCGCAAACTGACTCGATCGACGGTACATTAAAAAAAATATATACATAATTATTAAAAAATCACACGACTTCCTTTTTTGATCGGGACTTATTATTTAAATCGCTACATAGTAAATCTCACTGGCGAGATTAAAAAAAGAATTATTAAGCAATCGCAGCGCTACACGAGCCACATTTACCACCCACACAACGCAGCCATTTAGTTTAGACCATGTTTATCATAGAAGCTAACTAGCAGCAAAAAAAAAAAAAGAAAAACTAGACGCAAAGTATCCTTAGCGGGCTTCGAGGCGTAGAGGATGAAAAAAAAAAAATGAAAAAAAAAATCGCCGAGCGCAAAAAAAAAAAATGGCGGAAAATGAAAAAAGGAAGCAAAGAGCGAAAAAAACCCGCAAGCGATGTTAACAGGATGTTTATGTCTGTTTTCTTTTGGTTGACCCCGTTACCACCCTGCACCAAAAAACAACCAATCAACAATACCAATTGACCGACCGATACGATATCTCGTTGCTCCACGCTGTGATACGAAGAAAGTAGTGGTAAGGCCGTGTACACAATGTTTCTTTATTTTTTTAAATAGCCCAATTTCAAATTTTTTCCATAATCATTATTATCATCGATTATTATTATTATCCTTATTATTAAAAAACTTTTGCTACTTTTGAGAGATTAAAAAAAAGAAATCTATGAAAGTTCACAATTTTTTTAATATAGTGATATAAGTATTATAATAACGCCTACGGACGCGAAAAAAAAAGAAAACTAATAATTCAGGAAACTTCTGCCGTCGCGGCGAGAAGTGGTCTCTCGTTCCTGTTCGAGCTTCGATCCCGCCCGGCAGAATTCACTATACATTCTTCCCACCCTTAAGTCGATCATTAAAGCGCCGAGTCTCCACTCGACACTAATCACTCCGCCGGCCGGACGATCTTCGAAACTTCTTTTTCCACTCGAAACTTAAGGATGCATCACACATACATTCTCAATCAAAAGTTTAAGTCGATCAAAATTGAAATACTTTGTGATATGCCAAAAATATTTTTAAAAAATCAATGGTGTGAACGAGGTCAAGACCTTCAATTTTGCATAATGATAATACCAAAAAGTTATTAACAAGGTGTTTAAAAAATAAATTGTTTTTAAAAAATCGGGAAAACTTTTATGATCTAATTTTAAATGAATTCCTTCATTTTTTAGAATTCATATAAATTTCTTTGGAATTTTCTTATATTTCAAGTTTTTTTGTTTCGATAATTTGATAAATCGATGTAGAGGCCCAAATTTCAAAACAAAAAATCTCAAAAATCTCAAAAATCAACGAATTTATTTGAAAAAAGAAAAAAAAGGTTTACCGATTATGTGTCGAAGAATTTTTTTTTGCTATTTGTTGATAACTTTTTGACATTATTATTATTCAAAATTAATGTTCTCTGCACCTTTGGTACAGTAGATTTATTGCAGAATTTTATACGACGCCGAAATGTGAAAATTCTCACAGACTTTCACTTTTGGCTGGGAATGTACGTGTGAAGTATCCTTAATAAATCCCTCGCGCCTCGTCCTCGAGAGCGCCGGAACAGCAAAAAATGCACCAATTAGCCCCGTCGAGCGGAGTGGCTCGTCCCGCGAGTCGAAGCAAGGACACATCCGAGAGACCGCCTGAACGACGCTTGTTCCATTGATAAATTTTTATTTATTTTTTTACATATATAATTATTTTTTTTAATATGCAATAAATTTTCGACGTATCTTTAGATGAGGCTTCGATGTTTTTAGTTGCGGTCGCTGCACCCTAACTGTACGATACATAATTGTAAAACATTATAAACTACCTTTTATACCGGTAAAAAAAAACACAGTCGCGTGCTAACACACACTTCGCATGCTTGGAGTTCATTTTGTGGAAATCGTTCAATTTTTTTTTTTTTTTAGTATCAAATCCTAACGATTTTGGCGTGTTTATCCGCGATTCGATCGTGATGCTTCGACGATCGTGGCGCATGATTGTCCACCTTTGTCGTCCCTCGTTCTGTGTTTTTTACCGTAAAGTGTTTAGAATGTTAATATTAATTGTAATTGTTCCGTCCTGTCCGTCTTTGCAACCGGCATATAATTTTACCGCTAAGCTGTGCGTATGTCAGCCTCCCGCTTCCTCTCCGGAAATCCCTCTCCTCCACTCTCGTATGAGACTCGAGCATGACCAATTTTTTTTTTTTTTTTTCGGCCGGAAAATATTCGCGAGAATCGCGAATCGAACGAGTCGATTTTTCGCGGCTCGATCGGCGCGCCCTCTCGCGGGTACTTACCGATAACCGGAAATCCACTGCACTTCGAAATCGTAATAAAATCGCGCGTACGTGATTCGCTGCGCGACGTTTTGGGCATTAAAATTTTTTGCGATATTTTCGAACAAATCGGTTTATCGATTATCGATCATTTTGGGAAAATACTTGATCGGCAGCGAGACACGTGCGCGCGTGAACTACACATGGGCACACACCTTTTTTAATATTATTATAGTATACTATGATAGAGTACTTAGTACATCCACTTAGTACACGGTGTCCCACATGGAAAATTTTTTAATTAAATTATTGAAGAGTATAATCGTGATATACACGAATTTCTTTTTTATATTTTGGTTATATTTTGCGAATATATTTTTGTCGCGAATATTTTTTTTTAGCGATTCGGTAAGCATGGCGAACATTACTAAGTAGGTGTACCAAGCGCGATACGCCATGGAAAACATATTTATATGCAATGAAAAAAATATTAATATATAAAACATCGTATATTAATATTTTGAATAAATACATATTTTTCTTTGCATATAAATCTGTAAGTGTACTCAGTACACCTACATAGTACGCGGTGTACTACATTGAAAAAATAAAAATAAAATTACCGTGGCGTGCATCGATATATTTGTGATATACACGAAATATATTTGTTACGGAAAAATTTCGAAAAAAATTGTTATATTTCGGTTATATTTTGGAATAAATATTTATCGCGAATATTTTTTAGCTACTCGGTAATTTTGAATATATTAATATTTTGATATTTTTTAAAATTATATTCTTTTCTCTGCACATAAATTTGATTTTCCGTGGGGGATCGTATAGCATACTATACTATGGTATATCTATCTATATTTAACACGATACTTGACGATTTCATATTTCAACCTTTAAAAACGTTCGAATAATTATATGAAAGATTAATAATTTTTTGGTTTCTTTTTAAAAGAGCAATAACACAGATACCTCCTGTTACCGTTGCCCGATGTACATTGCACAGTCATTGGCACCGGTAACAAGGAACAGTTTTTTTTTTTTGTTTTTTTAAACGATGAGAATAAACGAAACACAATGTGTACGAGACCCAATGGAAGTGTTATTAAATTTATCCTTAAATATATAAATATATTTATAATATATTAGTTTCGTTACTTAAACGATATTCCATGGTTCTCGCCGACACGTCACAAAATACTATGTGTTATACATAAATGTGTGTACACAGACCGTTTTTGCCATTGGTCGTACAAGGTCGTGACACTCGCGTGTATTTTTTTCGCACCCACTTAAAGTTCCAATCGACGGTACTTAAGGATGCTTCACACGCGCATTCCCAGCGAAAAGTGAGCTTCAGCGGAAATTCGTACACTTCGTAATGATACAAAAATAAAAAAAAAATCAACTGTGTTAAAAACGTCAACATTAATTTTTTGCATAATAACAATGTCAAAAAGTGATTAACTAACTGCTAAAAAAAATCTTCAACAAATAATCAGTGAACCTTTTCTTACTTTTTTCAAATCAATTCAATGATTTTCTTAAATTTTCTTACACTTTCGAATTTTCCGTTATTGAAATTTTTTTAAATGCTTTTTTAAGGCAGTTTACAGGAGATTGCGCGACCAACGAAACTGTTGGCGCAATAGTCTCGAAACTTGTTCTGTGTACTGTAGAATCGCGATACGGAAGCATATCCAAGATTTTCAAATGTGCGAACAAAAAAAAGATCGAAACGTAAGAAAATTCTGAAAAAATTCATATGAATAAAAAAAAATCGAGGAATTCATTCAAAATGAAAAAATCAAAGTTTGTCTAATTTTTTTTAAACAATTAATTTTTTTAATAGTTCCTTAATAACTTCATCCCATCATTATTATGCAAAATCAAAGATCTCGACATTATTAATACAGCCGATTTTTTTTTATATTTTTGGCATATCGCGAAGTGCTGAAATTTCGATCGAATTAAACTTTCGATTGGCAACGTGCGTGTGATAAGTCCTTGACCTCGCAAGCTCAGACCGCCAAATTTTACCCACCTCCCACTTAAAATATAAAAAAATAAAAAAAAAAAACAAAAAAACCTACCAAGTGTTATTAAATATTTTTCCAACCAGCGCCGAGCTTGAATCGCGCGTCTGACCATTTCCGGGCTCTACTACTTGTTTCCCGCTGCCGCGCCAGCGCTACAGAAAGCAATTCTTCCCACGCGCCGTGTCACGCGGCCGAGTACACAGTGGCAGAATTACGCTTTGTTTGGCCAAAAGTAAACGCGCGACTCCATGTATCAATGTTGATATTTAATTCCCAGCGAAAAAGCAATACCGCGGCGGGAAATGCTTGAGGACGCCACTTTGTTTTTTTTCATTGCAATTTTTGCAATTAAAATAAAAATGAACGATGCGCCCCGACGATGAAAATTCCACCGGCGATTTCGCCGCGCACCGGCCCGGTCGCTGGTCTAATTTACGGTGCTGGCTTAGCCGGCGCTCCCGGGCTGCTCGTACGTCTTGCAGCGAACGCCGTTGCCGTCCGGCCAAGTGGCAAACGAAAGTATATATGCCGAAGAACGGCGAGAGGAGAAACGGCGTCTTTGCGAAGACAGTTTACGGCCTCGGAGCGCCGACGCTCGCGTACTTCCGGTCTAAGCTGCACGGCTGGTCGCCTCTTCGCCTTCCTCGGCCAAAGATCCCTCCGCATCCACCCTCCCCCTCTTTCACCTCCGCCCAACCCTCCGTCGTTTATTCGATGTAGAGTAGAGAAGCGCGTAAGTTGCATCCTGATAAGTTTTACCGAGCGGATAAGTTGGATAAGGCACGATCTGGTAAGTTACGTCGACCTTTTCTTGGGGTCGAATTGTAAGACATTAGTTTGACCTTGAGGTCGATCTTCAGATCAAACTTGAGGTCGATCTGAAGATCAAACTTGAGGTCGATCTGAAGATCAAACTTGAGGTCGATCTGAAGATCAAACTTGAGGTCGATCTTGAGATCAAACTTGAGGTCGATCTTGAGATCAAACTTAAGGTCGATCTTAAGATCAAACTTAAGGTCAAACTTAAGGTCAAACTTAAGGTCAAACTTAAGGTCAAACTTAAGATCAAACTTAAGATCAAACTTGAGGTCGATCTGAAGATCAAACTTGAGGTCGATCTTAAGATCAAACTTAAGGTCAAACTTAAGGTCGATCTTAAGATCAAACTTAAGGTCGAATTTGAAATACAATTTAAGTTCCAACTTGAGATCAAACTTAAGTCCAAATTTAAGAACAAATTTAAGCACGCAATGAAGTTCGGGCCAAACTTTGATCTTCAGTTCAAACTAGTGTCTTAACACTCGACCCTGAGGCATGTTTTACAGAGAATCCAACTTATCCCTTCGTGCCTAATTGGCTTGGTTCCCGAGCAAGCAACTCGCGATCGTCTACTGTACAACGTCCTCGTTGTACTGTAAGTACAACGTCTCGGTACGATCTATGGTCTGCACTCTCGCGCCTTCTACGGGTCACCGGTTCCTCGAGCATTCCTCCTCCGCGGCGGCGCGAGCCGGCTGGGAATCGTGTCTTCTTGCCGTGCGAGGGGATGTGCGCGGCTCTACACCACAGGACACCCTCGCACCCCTTTCGACTCGGCCCGACTCTCCTCGCCCTGGTCACTTCTGCGACGACCCGGTCGCGGCGATAAACGCCGCTTCGACTTCCCTCGCTAAGTCGCCTGGGGGAAGCTGCAGCGCAGCCGGATCCCACTTTGGGCAAATAACGGCGGTCCGGAAACGAAATCCAAAATCCAAATATCACGGACGAAAATATCGAGCGTGATATAGAGGAGAGCGGGGCAAAATGGCACAGCGGGGCAAAATGGCACAGTGGGGCAAAACTCAATTTTCCAATACTTTTTGCATGCCCCATTTTGGCCCAACGATACATCCGGATTTTCAACCCCTTTTTCTCCCACTCACCGAGGATCGTCACTATCCGAAAGTGATTGGGAAATTGCGTTGGGGCAACCCATTATCCCGTTTTGCCCCACTCGCCCGTTTTGCCACGCTCTCTCTTACATACGACGGGCGAGACGAATGCTCAGGGTCTTAAACCGGTTTGTCAACGTAATCTTGTGGGTTTTTACGTTTTATCGAGTCTGGGGAATTCCCCTTTTGTGGGTTTATTATTATTATTTTTGTAAATGTAATTTTATTCATTTAAGAGGGATTCCATTTTTTGCACAATTTTTTTTTTAAATCAAAACGTTACCTTGTGCTTTAATGATTGAAGAATTTGTGCGTCAAATTTCAAACCGATATTCGCGAAAAATAGCTGAGGTACGAGAAAATTACCTTCAGTCACTCGGGTGGAATAATTTGGAGCGCGCGAAAAAATCTTAATCGAAAAATCTCTGTACGCTGTATCTAGTCGGGAAATTCATTATTTGGGATTTTTAAATGATTTTTTTTTACCTAATTTTATTGATTAAGGGGCGATTCTGTTTTTTTTAATACATTTATTTTTTGGAATTTTATAAAAACTCTATTTTATTCGCTAATGCGGACCGCATCGAAGAATAACTCCGACCGCCGCTCGCCTTTCCGCAAACACAACGGAACCATAAAAAATGTTGAGTGTATTTTTACCGCAGTCGACAAATGGGCGAGGAGAATTTTGGCGATCGATCGAAAGGGACTTTCTACAAGTTCGACGTTATCAACGTTCATAACCGTTTGTGTCTCATAAATCGTTGGCGCTAAATGTTACATACATATAGTATAATGTGATTATAATTGGTCTCTGTAATTTCAGTTTTTTTTTTTTATTTTTTTTCAATTTTTTTTTTTCACATTTAAATCGTTCTCGTACGACGTGCGTATCGTTTATTCTCGTTATCTGTGCTATGTACCCCATAACGGCCACTGTAACCGCGCCCTCCCCCCTCCCGATTCCTCGCCCAAGAAACCCAATTGCGCTCTCCTTAACAAATCCGACTCTCGGTGCCCTCGAGATCGGGCTTATCGAGGGTTATCACTGACCATTTTTTACTGAATGTCACATTGCGTACTTCAGCTCGAAGCATCGTCACCTCGAAGAAGGGGGATGGATCCCAGGTGAAGGAGTCCAGCGACAGCAGCACCACGATCGAAGACGATGACGTTAAAGGTAGGGATGAAAAATTACTTTTTTTTACGTATTTATTTTATTTTTAATTTTTTTTTTCAATTTTTTTTTATGCCCCGATTCTCGAATATATTCAGTAGGTAATAAACGTCGTCGCATTTTTATATGCTATATATGTAGCGCGTAATAACAACGCCTATTTTACAACGCTACCTCCGCGTCCATTTTTTGCGCCGGGGAGCTGCGCGGCTCACCCGCAAATATCTCTATCGAGAATAAATTATTTTTTATTAAATGTTTTTTTTTTTTGTAAAAATTAAAAATGATAAGAAAATGTGTTAAGGTAGTCGCTGCGTCATGTCTGACGACACCTAAGTTCGAGAGAGATTACGAGCACTTCTCGATGGAATAAAAATCTGAAAAAAATCTTGCATATCGAAGGTGCTGAAAAGATTGTTTTTTCATCATTATAATTCCAAAATGTTATCAACAAATTACTGAAAAATAAAAATTGTCCGACAAATCACCCGGCAACCTAATTGTTTTTATTACGAAAATGATTTTTCTATTTTTCATAATAAGTATGAATTTTTTTTCAGAATTTTATGTAATCTTTGAAAATTGCGATTTTAAACAAACATAGAGGAAACCAAATTTTCAAACATTACATAAAATTCTGAAGATATTCATATGTATTCAAAAAAGTAACAAATTATTTTCATGAGAAAAAAAAATTAGGTTGCCGAGTAATTTGTTGCATAATTTTTTATTTAATTAATTTGTTAATAACATTTTGGAGTTATTATCATGCGCAATCTTCTTAGCACCTTTCATAGGCTTCATTTTTTTCCGATTTTTATCCGATCGGGAAGTGTTTGTAATTCCCTCTCATTCATCTCTCAAACTTAGGCGGCATCAGACATGACGCAAGAGCTGCCTCGATCGATCGGGATGAAAAATCACGTATTTTTAATATATTTTTTATGCCTCGATTCTCGGAAATATTTAGTACCCAATAAACCTCGTCGCATTTTTATATACTATATATATATATATATATATATATAGCATATTTAAAGAACGCCTATTTTATGATGCGCGCTCCGCGCGGCTCACCCGCAAAAAATATCTCTCGAAAATAAGTGATAAAAAAAAAGAAAAAAAAATACATTTTTTGTTATATTTTTTTTTAATAATAAAAAAATGATACGAAAATGTGTTAATCGATCAGGCTCGAGAATTCGGAATATTTGAGGCTCGATTAAGAGAATTCGCGAGTCCATTCGGCGTTTCCCACCCTGCGAAAAAAAAACCAACCCTGCCATGTTGCTTATCCGCTACGATTAATAACAACCCAAGTGTAAAAGTTGCAATCGATAGCAGCTGCATCTCGTAGTTGATATCTGACCAGCAGTAGAACTAAGTTAATTATTCCCTCCATCCCATTAATAATAGTTTCCCCGTCGAGTACACGGAGAAACGTGTTCGATACTGCGAAGACGTGTCGAATCGTCGAGACGAATGCTTCGATGAAGTCTCGTCAATCGACCGACGAAACGAGAGTAGTTAGTTGGTAATGGTTAATATTTTATCGATAGAGACCCCAGTAGTGACGAAATTGATACCTGGTAACATGATCTATGACTGTTCACTGGACTCGAGTCGCCAGGATGACTCGACAGTCTCGTTAAAAGAAAATTGTCCAGAAATTCGTTCGTGCCTTTATTCGCATCGATTGAATTTCCCGCTTTTCTTGATTATTTTATTTATTTATTTTTTTTCACGAGTCTCCAGGATGACTCGACAATCTCGTTGAAAGAAAATTGTCCAGAAATGCGTTCGTGCCTTTATTCGCAGCGAATGAAATCCCCGTTTTTCTTGCCTTTTTTTTTACGAATATCCGGAATATCTCGAGAGTCTCGCTAAAAGAAAATTGTCCAGAAATTTGTTCGTTCCTTTATTCGCATCGATTGAATTTCCCGCTCTTCTTGATTATTATTTTTTTTTTCACGAGTCTCCAGGATGACTCGACAGTCTCGTTGAAAGAAAATTGTCCAGAAATTCGTTCGTGTCTTTATACACATCGAATAAAATCTTCGTTTTTCTAAATTTATTTATTTTTTTACGAGTCTCGAGAATGTCTCGACAGTCTCGTTAAAAGAAAATTGTCCAGAAATTCGGTCGCGCCTTTATTCGCATCAAATCAAATTCCCGTTTTTTTTTATTCTATTTTTTCACTTGTCTCCAAGACATGCAAGAAATTTGCCCAGAAATTCGTTCGTGCTTTTATTACACCGGATGAAATTTCCGATTTGTTTCTAAATATTTTATTTTATTATTTTTTATTTTTGAACGAGTTGCACCAGCCTTATGCGATAGTCGTACGTTGATTGTCTAGTCATACGTTGATGCGGTTCGAGCGATTCTACTGGTGCCGGAGTATCCAGGATTTTAATATAGCGAAGATTTCATTATTTTTTTGCCCTCCCTCGATCACGTTGAAAACGAGACCCAAGCTTTTTCACCCATTAATTATCTTCGTCATAGATATTTTTTTTTACTTAACATAGAGGAGTCGCGTGATTCGACTTCCGTCCCGCCCGACGAATTTTCGATACATTTCAAAGTTGGGATATCGGCGAAAAGTGCGAAGAATGGCGCGGGGCCAAAAATTCTCCCTGAGATTCTCCGGTAAAACGGTTAATTCTGCGTCATTGAAAAGACGACGACGACTACAACGACAGACGCAAATTTCCTGATGCATGTGCAATTTTTTTCGTTCACGTCCACTTCACAAATGAGCAATTAAAAAAAAAAAAAAAAAGTAAAAAAAATATCAATCATTAACATAATGTACTATCTATCTATGTATTTGTACATATGTGTCGAAGCACCGTGTGAAAAGAGAGGGGAAAAATGATAGTTCGATTAACTATACGCATTTTAATGTGATAATAATAACTGTTACTCGAGACTGTCACTGCCACCGTAGTTTCGCGAGTTTGCGCACTCACAACTATGTCGCTGTCGTTGGTGTCGTTGTGTCACACACACACGTACACGCACACACATCCACACACGAGTGCAGACACACAACACTACTGCTGTGTTGAATTCCGTGTCCATGATAGACACAGTATCAACCGATGAGAGTCAGAAGGGCGTAACTCTCGTGTTAACCCAGGTGGATTTCCGCGGTGACTGGAAAAACAGTACATCCGCTTGAATGGCCCTTCCGGTTTGAAAATCTCACCTTTTTTTAAACCGGAAGTGACGTCATACTGGAAATGCGTCACTTCCGGTTTTAAAATCTCACCTTTTTTTAAACCGGAAGTGACGTCATACTGGAAATGCGTCACTTCCGGTTTGAAAATCTCACCTTTTTTTGAACCGGAAGTGACGTCATACTGGAAATACGCCACTTCCGGTTTGAAAATCTCATTTTTTTCCGGAAGTGACGTCATATCGAAAATACCTCATTTCCGGTTTGAAAATCTCATTTTGCGACCGAAAATTGTGTCATACCTAATGTACGTCACTTCCGGTTTGAAAATCTCATTTTTTTTTTGTTACCGGAAATGACATAATCCCGATAAATACGTCACTTCCGGTAAAAAAATGAGATTTTTAGTCTCGTAGCCGAGCCGATGGTTGAATCCCAACCTGGGAAAGCACGCGAGTTACGCCCTTATGACTCTCAGCCGTCGTTGTAATAAGCACACACAATGTTTCGTCCTGATGTGCCTCACAGTTTGACCATATCAGACATTAGATAGTACGCACCCGAGTGAAGCGAGATACACACAGGCACTCACAGCGTTTTATCGTTGCGAGGATTTTTTTTTTAATTCGGCCGTGGTCGTCGAAGGTGCTCACAAATCCATAACATGCGTACGACTCATTCTTTTTTTTATTCCTTTGACAATAATCGTTTGATCATCGAGCCAGGATACAATTAAAATAACCATATCGGATAAGAGCCGAGCAAGCGAGTCGGAGCTCTCTCCTAGTTTTTCTTTTTTTTTCCCACCCTCTTCTGTTGATCACGACAGTGCCTCGATTGAGCACAACTGCGAAAAGATTAGAGACAAAAAAAATGAAAAAAAAAAAATTACTACGTTGCGTGAAACACATATTGTCACTTGAGTTTTAAAGGTCGCACTCTTCAGGAGATCGAAATCAGGTCAGCATTATTTCTCGTAGAATTTGTTCGTTAATTAGTTACTATTATCGTCTATATAATATAAATTTCGTTTTTATAAAAATTTCTTTGCCATTTAGCTATTTACTGTTTATGAAGTTACATCTTATATTAATTCGACTACTTATTACATTATTCGACCGACTCGAGCTTTCACCAATTTTTCATTATTATTATTATTATTAATAATAATCACCGACTATAGAGACTATAATTCCTCACAATTTTTTTTTTTTTTTATACTCAATTACGTGTTGTTCTATCGTCGCATATCTTCCTCATTAATCTCACGGCAATTCGCTTATATTGTACGTATACACTTATATACGCCTTTGAACTCGATTATTCTTTTTTTTCGCTCAATTTGCCACAAGCGCAACATTTACTCTCTATACGTTATTCGTTATTTTATGTATCATGTACTCTCATCGTCACTGACAGCCACGTCTTTTTTCTATCGTTATTGCGCTAAGATCGTTCTCACCAAGCAGCTTCGGTGATCTTTCGAATCGAGATATAAATAATTTAAAAAAAAATTAAACTAACAAAATCATTTTTTTTCCGAGACTAATTTATTGGGCATTCGATTGGTGAAACATTTATGTTTAATCTCGAATCGAACGATTCGATCGAATTACTAATCATCTTCGTCACGCTTTCTTAAAAATTCATTCGTTTCTTAAATAATTTTAAGAATATCTATTATTTTCTTTATTATTATTATTATTATTATTATTATCATGATTATTATTATTGATCAATACCTGTCGCTTTAGTACGTTTATTTATTAGAGAAAGGATTGATCGCTTCATTCGTCCGACAGAGAAATATTACAAAAATATATTATCAGTAACAATTGTAATTGTTAAACTATAATTGTTAAAAATTCCATTGTAATTACAGTTGATAAACCGTTAAAAAAATATAATACTGGAGTTATCGAAATCGGAAGTGATCGATCCTTGAAAAAAAATGCAATGCTTTTTGCATTTAATGTTTTATATTGATCGTGTTCGCTGCGATCGCTAGCACAATAGATCGGCGTAGATCAGAGCTATTGGGCGATAGAGCTTAGATAGGGATGCGTATATGTTTTTATAAAGTGGCACGAAGAGCAATAACAAAAAAATACGCCGATAACGGAGAGGGGCAATTAATAAAAAAAAATATACAATACAAAAAAAAAAACAAGAAAAAAAACAGTAAAAACCGGATAATAATCGATACCGTCTGTGGAGAGGATAAAGGACTCGTGCGTCAGAGAGAAACGACGGGAGGACGTGGAACGATTCACGGTCGGAATGTATATTTATAAGCAGTGAGCGATCGGGAAAAAAAAAATCACGCGTTTACCCACTGTGTGTGTGCCTCTCACCCATAGATTGATCGTTTAGTCTGCAGCACTTCACAAAGTGATTATCTACGATGCTAGGGTAAGCGGTACAGATATCGTCCTCGGGCGCCGTGAATTACACTGTTAATAAAGGGTGCAAATTGAATGTACCCGACTGGAAGTTTTTGTGCAAGGTACATTAAATTCAATGAACGATTGTTATGAAAAATCGCTTTTGAGGACTTTTTTTGGACTTTTAGAGTGAAATTGAAATAAATTATTGGAATTAAAGTTCTTTTATGGTAAAATTGAAGTAAAGTAAGAAATTAAAGTAAATTATTGGAATAAAAGTACTTTTATAGTAAAATAAAAATAAATAATTAAAAGTAAAGTGTTTCTAAAGTTTTTAATATGCTCTATGTTAATTTTTCATCAGAATTGTATATTAAATTTAGTATATCAGTCAATTCATGAAAACTTCCAGTACCAGTACATTAAATTTCATAATAATTTTTTTTACAGTGCACAATCACAGATCGAAACATTGTGCATATTATCTTTCCCACTATAAACTGTACCACTCACCCTGCTTTATCTACGAATTTTTTTAATTCTCACTTTTTATCATTATCACTTTCTTTCACTGTGTCCACTTTTTCACCAGTCGTTTTTTTAACCCTTTTCTCTCCTCTTATCCAATATCTCTTCTCCATTGCACCGTTCGTTATGCGTGAATTTAAAAAAATTTATTAAAAATACTATTCAACACCGTTTTCACCACTGCATTAAAAAAAAACAAAAAAAAATTATAATAATTGAACGACAGCCCCGAGAGTGTACTCTCAGCTGTGCGGGAATGCGTCTCGATATTATCATCACAGTGAGTTATATATATGTACATATATATATATATTAAATTTTTTTTTTTTTGTAAATCGGGTGTTATGGATTTATGAACACTCTCCTCGCATTTCACCACTTCGACCACTCCCAAGCGCACACGTTTCACCTCCGTCTCTGTCTATCTTGTATCGTCCAGCTTTGATTTATCTTTCGTCACTGTCTTATCCGATAATCATTTCTTCGAACGCTCGTTTTTATCCGATCGATAATGCACAATAATCACGTGCACTCCCCGATTATGTCGTCTCGATTTCTGTCTTCCATCGCACGGTAAAAATGATTCTTTTTTTCGCCCAACCATTTCTCGCCCACGGATAATAATTTTACAATATATATTTTTTTTTAGTAAAAAAATCATTGTAAAATAAAAACAAAAATTATTCTGAAATAAAAACGAAAATTATTCTAAAATAGAAAATGAAAAATAAAAAAAATGATGAAATATCGTGTGCAAGAAATGTTTGAAGATCCAATCATTTTTCCACCGTGCAAACTGTTTTCTCTGACCGTTTTTCCATCTGTCCGTCTCGGTATTCCGCCGACTCTCGCCTTGATCACTGTCACCGACTGATGAGGAAAAAAAAGGAGCCCGTTAGCACAGAAAACAGATTCACTCATGAACGATGAATCCAAAACGCTTGGCGCATGATTATCCCGCTTTGCACGTTACACCCGGCATCCTCCCTCCGGAACACATGCATCGGGCGAAGAACGAGAATAAAAAAGAACGTCATTTAGGTCGCACGTGCGCAGGGACGAACGGTTCTCGGCCCCACACTATGTAACGCGACTCGATGTAATTTCCGCAAAGGGAATGACATAAATTTTTTTTAATGAAAAAAAAAAAACAAAAAATTTTTAAATGTCTTCTCATATCTGTTCGATAAGACTTTCAGTATTGAGTGGCCAATGACTGTCGGCCGGTCGTCCACCGTGTCCGTTCAGCCGTCTGGCAGAGAAATATCGCGGAGACCGTGGAGCACGTAAACGAGATGGTCGATTCATCGAATCTCACGTTTCCTTTCACGGGAAGAAGGGGGGGGGGGGAATTAAATTGTGATCCCTTTGACGAACCGCGGGGGTAAAGAGGGTCGGCTCGATATCCGAAAAGGGTGGGGTCGACGCGGAACAATTGAATTTTCTTCGTCCCTTTGACGAGAAAACACTTGTTATCGGACGACGACGACGACGTTTACCGCTACGACAGAGACGACACGGGGGTAGGTGGGGTTAAATGAAAAATGAGATGGGTATGTGGGGCAAAATGAAAAATGGGAGGGATATGTGGGGTAAAATGAAAAATTGAAAAAACGAGTAAAATAAAAAATGAAAAGGGTATGTGGGGCAAAATGAAAAATGAAAAAAACTAGTAAAATGAAAAATGGTAGGGAAATGTGGGGCAAAATGAGAATTGAAAATACGAATAAAATTGAAAAACAGAGTAAAATGAAACAGAAAATTGAAAAAACAGATTAAAATGAAAAATGGGAGGGGTATTTGGGGCAAAATGAAAATTAGAAACAGAGTAAAATGAATGAGCCGGGTTCGTCCCATATCCGATTACAACGACCCAGCGCGGAGTTCATAGGCTCGGATATTGCGAAGGGTTGTAGCTATAAAAAAATTAAAAGAAAACAAATTGAACATAGGCCTTTTAATGTAAAATCGTGTAAAATTGTCGTATATCCGTACGTGATGTATATGTGTGTATGTTGTACAGAGGATAAGAAGGGCGGCGTCGACCGGAGCAGCACGGTCATTGCCAAAGAACCCGAAGGTAATCCAAATTGCACCAAACCAACCAAAAAATGTATATACAAAAAAAAAAGAAAAAAATATATCAATGATAACAATAACGATAACGAATGACAATGCAACTCGCGTTTGTTATCGTTATTTAAACGACTAGAAATGTGTGTTGATGATATTTGTGTTTTTTTATTTTGCTGGGATTATCGTTCGGCTTTTTATTAACGCGGCTATGTCAGAAGATATCGAAAAAGCCTCATCGATGTGACGCTGATACGCTTGGCTTTTACAGCAAAAAAAAAAAAAAAAAAAATCCAATCTTTCATCGGCACGAATAATTTTTTTTTCTTATTCGCCATATCGGCGGCTTTTTCGGTAAATCTCTATCACGAAGCTTCTCGTTTCCTTTCCGTTCTCTAAGTTGCATCTTCTGACTTTGGTCTTGAATTATTAATTTTTTAAAAATTACTGTAATAAATTTTTGCCTTCGATATATTATCTATTCGTAGATAACTATGTATGTATATATATAAATATATATATATATATATAGATATATATATATGTAGCGAAACGCGGTGACGAAGCGAAGCTCGCGAGGAGCGGCCGATCGGTTTTCATTGAATTAAATACCGCAAATTCGAGGATACTCGAAGAATTTTCACTCGTATTGAATTTCGCTATGAATAAATTATTTATTTTAGACGCGAAAAATAGACCGTTCGTTCGCGGGCTCGAAGCGAGTTTCGCCAACGCGCACCGCGGTGGTCCACGATGCGCTGGTCGCTACACGAGCTTTAACGAGAAATTTCATGCACAGAGATCGATTGTCGGCCGCCTCTTATCAGTCCCAGCCGATCTCGCAAATCGATGACTCGTGTCCTAGCTCGAGCCGTCCGAATTCCCCGCATCGCTATTATTAAATCCGTCAGAACTCGAGGACCGCCCGTGCAATCCGCCTGCAGTAATGCGTAATCCCGCATTTATAACATTCTCCAATAACAAACGGCATAACATGGTAAACTCGCTGTTTACGCAACGACGGGGCAAAATGGACCACTTTCTTAAATCATCAGAGTCCCGTCTCGAACGGAGGACACTGGTCCATTTGGCCCCAATTTTCCATCTCGGTGTCTTATATTGTATTATACAATACAATATATTATATCAATATAGTAATATATTTTATTGATACAATATAATATATTATATCAATATGGTAATATATTTTATTGATACAATATAATATAATATTATATTAATATTTTTTATCGTCACGACAAAAAAAAAAAGTGAATGTTTTGAAGAAAGTTCTACATGAGTGAATTGGGGCAGCGTTGCTAGCCTCGACGCTATGACGAATCATTGATATCGAGCCGGGGCAAAATTCCATCCAACTGCCGTGTGCCATTTACTCCGAATACCTACCGGCCATCGACGATGAAACTTATCTGCATTTATAACATTCCGCATATAACGGATGACATAACACAGCAAACTCGCTATTTAGTCGGCCGCGGGGCAAAATGGACCATTTTTCTTAGATCAAAACATCAGAGTCTTCCCCCGAACGGAGGACACTGGTCCATTTTGCCCCGATGTTCCATCTCGGTGTGTTATATTATATTACAAAACTGGGCAGAGTTTGAAGTACCAGGTACTTATTTGATGCTTCAAGTACGGACTTGGAGTACATAAATACTTTTTACTATTTCAAGTACCAAGTACAAGTATTTTTTTGAGTACACATCACTACCTCATTTGAAATTCTCATTTATCAACCAGAAGTGACGTCATCTAGGGATAACGTCACTTCCGGTTCGAAAATCTCATTTTTCAAACGGAAGCGACATCACTTAGTGGAAACATCACTTCCGGTTTGAAAATTTCATTTTTCGACCGGAAGTGACATCCTTCAGGGCAAACGTCACTTACGATTCGAAAATCAAATTTTTCAACCGGAAGTGTAAATTACCTTGCACTCTTTTTTTCAATCTACACAACCTAACTTGTGAAAAGAACTTGAGAAATACTTAAGGTAAAAAAAAGGTACTCGATAATGAAACTACTTGTGATACTTTGTACCCGAAGTAAAGTTTCCGGTGCTTTGAGCAGCTCGCTTGTATCGTACAAAAACATATAACAGAATACAATGTAACAAGACGACGAAACTTTTCTGCATTTCATCGATACGATTGCGATCCTCCGCAGCGTTGACGTCAGCCGATCCGATCGGCCGCGCTCGTTACGTATCGTCGTTCGCGATGCAGCAAAGCTGCGCCGGCTTTGCAGCGCCGTCTTCGGTCCGGCCGGTCGTAGCGCGGCCTCTTCGACGGACTGTCCGTTGGTCAACCCGTCTTATTATTAGATATTCGCCGAACAGAAATAAAGCACGCGCGAATTCGCGCGCGTTCGCCGCGAGCGGAATCGCGGAGGAGCGCTCGCGCGCATGCGCGCCGGACGCCATCTTGGGAAAACTCGGGACGCGTGATCGCATCGGAGGATGAACAAGAAGACGAGGAGGAAAAAGAAGAGGACGAAGAGGATGAAGCGAGATGGTCCGTAGGAAGTAGAGGAGACCGCGAAGCTCGGAGACGCGCCGGGAGAGTTCAGTTTGGCGCTAACAGCGAGGAAAGTGCGCGCTCGCAGCGAGCGCTTTTGCTGGCAGAAATACCTGGCCGGCCGGCATTTTGGTACCGCGGATCGGGACCGACTCCTCCCTCCTCCCGAGGCGAATTATCGTTACGTGCCACCTCGAGACTCGGCCGCCGAGGCACCGAGCGCGGCCGAACCCGCTATGGGCGGATAAATTGTCGGGAGGATTTTTATTTATTTATTTCTTTTTTTTTTATTTTTATTTATCGAGGCACGGAGAAGAGCTCCGTGGAAGAGAGCGATGTCGAGCACGGCGAGCCTTCCCGGAACATCGAGGCAGCCCGATAACTGTGAGTCAATTATCCTCGAGCGCCTTTTGGGCGACTCATTTTTTTTTTTTTTTTTTTTTTTTTTTATAATAATTTAAAAATCGGGATTTTATACTGGCGACTGGTTGCGATTGAGTATCGTGGTCGAGGCGGATCGAGATGGAAAGAGACTCGCGCCGTGTGAGGGATTTGCAAACACTTCTGGATGGTATAAAAATCGGAAACAATTGAGCATATTAAAGGTGCTCAAAAGATCAATTTTTCATAATAATAATTCCAAAATGTCATTAAAAAACAAAGCTTCCTCTATGAGGAAGCAAAATGAATGAAAAATAAAATCACTCAACGAATCTCCCGGAAACCTAACTTTTTTCTTTATGAAAATGATTCGTTCACTATTACGAATGAATTTTTTCAGATTTTTAAATTCACTTCGAATTTTTCCTTTTCATACGGGAAAAACCTTTAGAAACTCACAAAATTCAAGGTAAATTAAAAAATCTGAAAAAAATGCATACCTATTCACAAAAATGGACGAATCATTTCAATAAAAAAAAACTTCGCTTTCCGTGAGATTTGTCGAACAATCTTATTTTTCATAAATTTGTGAATAACATTTTCGAATCATTATTATTACGCAAAATTAATCTTTTCAGTACCTTTCCTATGCTTGATTCTTTTCAGATTTTTATAACACCCAGAAGTGTTTGCAATTCCCTCTCGTTTCTCCGAAACTTATGCGATGTGAGCGCTGTTCGCAATCACTACTTGAAAAAAGAAAAAAAAAAGATCTTAGCCCAAGTTCCGCAAAGATTTTTTTTTTTTCTTTCTCTTCAGTTTCCTCCGTCGCGCGTGCATCATTATCGGAAACGCGCTTCCGCGGAGCTAGGCCACGGTCAGACTCGGTGTTCTATTTTCGTGTCGGACGCTACCGGTACGGAAAATCTCTCGTAGGCGCGCTTTCAACGTATCGAACGCGCGTCCTCGAGAGTGCAACTCATCGAAGAGCCGCGCGCTTCGTTCGGAGGCAAATTGTTAACCGCCGCGAGTGTTCGCCGAACGCGAGAGTTTTATATCTCGTTGCATAAAACATATTGCATAAACTGCTCCGCCTCCCACCGCGCACGTTCACCGCTTGTGTTGCTTGACGTTCAACCTTCATCGCTCGGCGCGGTGCTCGTTCGCCTCGCGGTTGGATGAGAAATTTATCCAGCACGACCGATCACTTGGATTTTTATCCTCGCAAATCGTTGTTCGTTGCCGAGAATTATTTATCGTACGTGTGCTCGTATACGTTCGGCCAAGAAATGCAGAAGAGTTGCTACGTCCAAACGCGAATAACTCCAGTTTGATTAAGGTAGTCCTTGCTGTAGAGTCAAGTCCATCGAGTACCAAGATTCCAAAAAAATGGTTCGTACCAGAGCTCGGCAAAATACTTGAAGGACCTGAGTACTTCACTACAATGCTCTGTGTACCTGAGTACTTAAGTACCAGTACTTAAAGTGCCCGAGTACTTAAGTACCGGTAGTTAAAGTGTCTGAGTACTTAAGTACCAGTACTTAAAGTGCCTGAGTACTAAAGCACCAGTACTTAAAGTGCCCGAGTACTTAAGTACCAGTACTTAAAGTGCCCGAGTACTTAAGTGCCTGAGTACGTGAGTACTTAAATACAAGTATTTGAAGAACCTGAGTACTTGATTTCGCATACTTAGAGTATCTGAGTACTGAAGGTACTTTAGGTATTATTGAAATTATCCGCAAGTAGAAGTTTGCACGGTAGAAGTGATTTGAAATTTTCAGTAAAGTTCAAGTTAAGTTTAAATTTGATCAGAATAAAAATGTTCAATCAAATTTGCTGAAGAGTCGAAACTTTGAATAAAAAACTTGACGTGTTTACTTATTTATAAATCTTTATCGATCTTTATCTTTATTTATCAATGGTCTGTCCATTTATCCATTCGTTTATCGCTTTATTCGACGGCTCGACAATTAAAATTCATTGGTTTTTTCAAATTTTGCAAAAAGAGTCTTGAAGAGTTCGAGACAGAACATTTCCAAATACATACGTACTTGAAATACCGTGCTTGAAATACCAAACAAGTACCATGTACTCGAATTGCTGCGCAGCTCTGGCTTGTGCACATGTTAAGAGGACAATTAGTGGGAACGAAGGTGAATCTAGATGCCCAAATTATGCAGAAAAATGTACAACAATTAATGCCTAATCGAGTTGGTATTGGTGTTTAAAAAAAAAAAAAATTGTAGCATTTTATAAATGTTTTTTCGTAACCAATCTCGAGGATAAATTTTGCCAGATTTCCTATTTTATGTAAAAAAATTGTACACCTCTGAATGTCTAATTGAGTGAGTCTTGTTTTTATTTATTGTATAATTGTATAATTTTTTAAAAATCTTGATTGATCTCGAGGATAAATTCATTGGATCGGATCACTTAGATTTAATTTGTCTCTTACCGCGAATTATTCATCGCCGAAATGCAGAAAAGTCGCATCGTCCCAAATCCCTCCAGTTTGATTAACCACAATGCGAGCCACTAATTCCGAAGTGCAGCAAGGACTTTCGATGCGAGACTAAAATCAACGTAGCTCTGCCTAACCGAGTTGCCGCTGTTGTTTTTGTGTAAAAAATTTTTTTTTTAGTTAAAAAAAATTGTATCATTTCTTTGTATTTTTTCGTGACGCATCTCGCGCACAGGCTACGCGTCCCAGGGCACGCCGCCGAGCAGTCCCGCGGCCGCGTCGATATTCTCGAGGGTTATCGCCGCCGGGGCGGCGAACAAACAGCCCCAGAGTCCGGGAAACCATTTAGGAATAGCTGCGGTACTTCTTCAGGGCGCGCAAGGTAAAGCGCAAGGATCTCGTGATCTCACCTGACTCCTGCCGATTTTTTCGTTGTCGTCCAACTAAAATTACGATAATAACAGCTTTCTCGATGGGGAAGCAAAAAAGGTTATTGTTGTTGTTCATGTATTTTTTTTTTCTAACGAATTTCTCGTTTTTTACGGCAGTCCCGCGAACGGAATAAAAAAAGGCTGATCGACTTGCCTTTGGCGGTTGTGCGCACTGTAAAAGATTTCTTTTTGAAAATTCATAAAATGTATATGAAGTTTTATGCATATACAGTATATGGAATTTCATTGACACGTATGTAAGAATATTGCTTTACCGTTATATTAAAAACAATATTATTTGTATAATTTTCGTGATAATAACATAATTTTCATATACGGATGTATTCATTTTCAATGCCATTACTGGTAACTTTAATATGAAGATATTGCATTTAAGATTAAATTATAAAAATTCTAATACAATGTATACGAATTCTAATTTCATATACCGATGTTGTATATTTCATGTCTTTTTATATTAAACGTGTTGTAAATTTCATAACATTTTTTACAGTGTGCATATCGTTGTTTTCTTGATTTCGTATTTTATTTATTTTTTTTACCGAAGCGTGGAGCAGCGTTAAGATAGTTCCTTGCGAATGGTGTTCACTTCGCATAAGTTTCAGAGAAATGAAATGGAATTGCGAACACTCCGAGATGATATAAAAATCTCAAAAAAATCAAGCATATTAAAAGTGCTGACAAGATTAATTTTGCTTAATAATAATTCCAAAATGTTATTAAAAAATTGATGCAAAATAAAATTGTTCAACAAATCTTCCGGAAACTTAACTTTTTTTTACGGAAATGATTCATTCACTTTTCTGAATACGCATAAATTTCTTCAGATCTTTAAATTCACCCTGAATTTTTAGTTTTTTATATGGGAAAATATGTAAAAAGTCTCAAAACTTAAAAGTGAATTTAAAAACCTGAAAAAAATGCATACATATTCCGAATAATGAACGAATCATTTTCATTTGACAAAAAAAGTTAAGTTTCCGGGAGACTTGTTGAACAATTTTATTTTTCATCAATCCATCAATAACATTTTGGAGTTATTACTGTGCAAAATTAATCTGTTCAGCACCTTTAATGTGCTTGATTTTTTTCAGATTTTGATACCATCCAGAAGTGTTTGCAATTCCATCTCATTTCTCTGAAACTTATGCCAAGTGCACACAATTCACAAAGACTACCTTAGCGATAGACTGTGAAAGCCTCGATGAGAAATCTTAAGGTAGTCGGTCGAGTTAAAGAGAACGACGCGAGGACAGTTGTCTAAGACGTATCTCGTAGCTCCCACAGCGATCATATAGACGATTCGTAGATCGCTACGATAATAAATTGAAAGGACAAAAAAAAATTAATAAATAAAAAAATATATATTTTGCGCGCTATTGAGCGGTATCGATAAGGCACGCTCCGAGAATTCACCAAACGATAATTCGAAGGAACCGTATAATCGCATTGGTCGTCAAACTCTTGCGACAACTTCTGGTGCTGATCTTCGATAAAAAGGTATGGTTACAAAAAAAAAAGGAAGTAATTCGTTTCATCATTTGTGTCTGTAGACAGCGTCGACCTATCGGTAAGACTCTGTTTCTTAATTAACTAAAACAAGATTAAATGACATCTACAAAAAAAAACTTAACAATATTTGATATTTAGCATGAAGCAAACACCAAATTTAATACCAGACACGATGTTAACGATCATTTAAAGGAATTATTAAATTACACGATACTCAAGCATCCCAGCAACAATCGAGCGATCCACATAACGATAGATTGTATGTTTCGTCCGATTAGAAAAAATTCCAACAAGATCCCTTAAATGTTGGCGCACTCCTGTGAATCTCCCGTATAGTGTAATGTAAATAACACGATCGGTTTTGTCGGTTGGTATCGATTGTGCAAGATTTCGCCAATCACATAAAAATTAGTATTAAAATAGTACATTACGGCACTAGTGCGAAAAACTTTTTGTGACGAGTGTTGCAATCACCCAAGTTACGAAAACTTTTTTCGCACGAGTATCGTTCCAAATTTTGTTTAACAAGATGTGGAAACGAGGATTTTACGCGAAGCGTGCGTAAAACTGCCGTTTTCGCACCGCGTGAAATAAAGTGCACTTTCTGCGCTCACGAAACGAAAAACCTTTTTTTGAACTCTTGTGATTGCACCCACACAATTAAACTCGCATTCGTCAGAAAAAGTTTTTCGCACGCGTATCGTACCAGATTTTATCTCACAAGGCGGGAAAATGAAGGTTTTGCGCACGCAGTGCGTAAAACAGCTATTTTCGCACCGAGTGTAATAAATATATTTTATAAATGAAATCCCTCTTTCCGTTTCTGTTAAGTTATCGCAGAAAGGCACTTTATTGCACTCGGTGCGAAAACGCCAGTTTTACGCACGCTTCCCGTAAAATCCCCGTTTTTACACCTTGTAAAGTAAAATTTTGTGCGATCCTCGTGCGAAAAACGTTTTCGTAAATCGTGTCATTGCAGCACTCGTCAAAAAAAGTTTTTTCGCACTAGTATCTTAAATTACTATTATAGAGTTTCTTGCACGATCTGCATGCGGATTGACAAAACATGAATTTGCACCCCTCCGCATCAACCACAGTGAAACCTCGACAATATCCAGATTCCACTGTAACGTATCTCACGTAGACGAAAGCATTGACGATCTCTCCGCTGCCAGATAAAATCGGTAAGCAAGTAAGCCAAATTATAGAGAGAGAGCGAGAGAAAAAAAAAAGTCCCCGATTCGAGCATAAAAAGAGAGTTCAGTAGTCCCAGCCAGAGTTCGTAGGTTCGCAATCAGCCGCGCACAACGAAAGCCATTGAAATGAGCGATCTGTCGCTGATCGAAAAACTTGTGTCTCGTTGGTTGGTTGCATGATTAAGTCGGCAGCGGTAGCGGAAGCGCTTCCAGTCACAGCAGCGGCAGCACGACCAGCCAGAACAGCCAGTCCGGAGCATCGCCGTCGCCGGCATCGACGACCTACCTCAATGCCAACAGCACGCCTCGACGACACAACTCCTCGGCCACTGGTCTGTACATGCGTTCCCCGATAATACGCTAAAACGTTGTCCTGTCTACAGCCTCGTCAAATCCACTTTTAAACTTCAGAAAGCCCGCAGCGGGGCAAAACGGACCATTTTTTTACCAATTTCTCGGAGAGAATAAAAAAAAAAAAATAGGCCCATTTTGCCCCACTATCTTTCCTATAGCGACTTGGTTGACCGTCGAGCTTTATCGACGATTATGAATGAATTCATTTTTTACCAACCGGTAAAGAATTTATTTATTTATTTATTTATTTATTTATAATAATAAATCAATCAATTATTTATCAACCGGTAGAGAATTCATTTATTTATTTATTTAATTGTAATTATAAATAAATTGATTCTTTACCAATCGATCACTAATTCATTTATTTATAATCGTCGTCTTAATCATTTTAAGACGATCTATAATTATAAATAAATTAATGCTCTGCCGATCCGTGAGGAATTCATTTATTTATTTGATTAAAATTACAAATTCATTAATTATTGACAAACCGGCAGAGAATTCGTTCATTTGAAATCGTCTTCTTAACAATTTTAAGACCTTCGATAATTAAAGACAAATTGAGCTAACAGGCAGGACAACGTCGCTGCGCTCTATCGCAAAATGAAACAAAATGTTACTTTCCAACTCTCGCTCTCTATATCGTCCTGTTAAACTCGCGTGCCATTTGCTGCGCTGCGGGAAAAAAAAAATTCAAAAAAAAAAAAAAAATACTCTCGCCACTCAATATCGTACGTATCAATGTTTGTTTCCTCGTGTGTTTTGTGTATGTGTTCCTCGACCGCACGCATGCGTACACCCGTCCGCGAATTTCACGCCTCATGCATGCACGTTTAAATCACGTTTGTCAACGACGACAACCCACGCCCAATGTTCACCCCGCTCGTCACGCCGTCGACACGCACATCAGAAGCCGAGGCGCGACGCACACTCGCAGTCGGGAACGTTGCTGGCTACGCTCCCCTCGCTTCCGATGTCCCCGAAGACGGTAAGGACGCTGATGCGAGAGACGGAGATGAGAAAGTTATTCGTCGCACCGAGGACGATGATTCGTGCCCTATCCACAGATGCTGCAGTTTGTCGTGAATCAGTGGCTGTTGAATATGTTATTTTATGTTTTTTTTTTCGGCTCATGTCTATCGATATCTCTTCGATATAGCTGCGTCATGTTAATTCTGTACGCTGCGCCAGGGAGATACGAAAAGTTTTACGTGTGCAGCGATGTGTATATGTGCTGGCTGCAGCAAGACGTGCCATGTTGAAATATTAAAAATAACAAAAAATAACATTTTGATGTTATTTCGTCGGGTGTTATTTTTGAGAAACGTTATTATTTTTTATTTTTCACTATGATTCGTGCCCCATCGACGGATGATGCTGTTTGTCATGAATCAACGGGAGAAAAGTTCACTTCGACTCGGATACATTTTTTTTAAAATATGTTATTTTAGGTTTTTTTTGGCTCATGTCTATCGATATCTCTTCGATATGGCTGCGTCATGTTAATTCTATACGCTGGGCCAGGGAGATACGAAAAGTTTTACGTGTGCAGCGATGTGTATATGTGCTGGCTGCAGCAAGACGTGCCATGTTGAAATATTAAAAATAACAAAAAATAACATTTTGATGTTATTTCGTCGGGTGTTATTTTTGAAAGACGTTATTATTTTTTATTTTTCACTATGATTCGTGCCCCATCGACGGATGATGCTGTTTGTCATGAATCAACGGGAGAAAAGTTCACTTCGACTCAGATGCATTTTTTTTTTAATATGTTATTTTAGGTTTTTTTTGGCTCATGTCTATCAATATCTCTTCGATATGGCTGCGTCATGTTAATTCTATACGCTGCGCCAGGGAGATACGAAAAGTTTTACGTGTGCAGCGATGTGTATATGTGCTGGCTGCAGCAAGACGTGCCGTGTTGAAATATTAAAAATAACAAAAAATAACATTTTGATGTTATTTCGTTGGGTATTATTTTTGAAAAACTTCATTATTTTTTTATTTTTCACTATGATTCGTGCCCCATCCACGGATGATGCTGTTTGTCATGAATCAACGGGAGAAAAGTTCACTTCGACTCGGATACATTTTTTTTTAAATATGTTATTTTAGGTTTTTTTTTGGCTCATGTCTATCGATATCTCTTCGATATAGCTGCGTCATGTTAATTCTATACGCTGGGCCAGGGTGATACGAAAAGTTTAACGTGTGCAGCGATGTGTTTATGTGCAGTAAGACTGTGTCATGTTACAATATTAAAAAGAACAAAAAATAACATTTTGATGTTATTTCGTCGGGTGTTATTTTCACAAAACGTTATTATTATTTTTTTTCATTTCATACGATGATTCGTACCCCATCCACAGACGCTGCTGTTTGTCATTAATCAACTGGAGAAAAGTTGATTTCAACATGGATACATTTTTTTTATATATATGTTATTTAATGTTTTTTTTAGACTCAAGTCTACCGATATCTCTTTCTTATAATTGCGACATAAATATTTATTCTGTACGCTGCGCAAGGAAGATTCCTCGGATGTTATTTTCGCGAAACATTTCCTTTATTTTATTTTTCCAGAGAGCGCGCGGCCCTTTGAACGCAGCTCATATAAAATATAAAATATAAAGAATAGAAACCTCATATAAAATATAAAGAATGGAAAATCCTGTATGGCGATTATCGGCGGGCCGCTGCCTCCGTCTCGCCCAATCCATGGGCCTCTGTAAAAAAAAAGAAAAAAATAACCAAAAGCAACGAAATCAATTATTATAATATTTTGCCAAAAAATCGCACTAAAAAAAAAAACAAAACATGAAAAAGTTGTCTTGTGCTCGTACGAAACAGGTCTCTGTATATCTCGAAGCTTCGTATTTTCGCTAGTGGCGCTTGCGAGACAAAAAAAACAAAACCTCGGTGAATCGCGTGATAATAATTTAAAAAAAATTTTTTTTTTTTTATATATGTATACATTTATTCTAAGCGTGCGAGGTGGCGGAAAAGTGAAATCAAAGTCCGGCGCAGTGGAGCAGGTCGGTTGCGCTCAGACGGGCGGTCTCGCGTGCGGGACGTCGCGTCTCGCACCTAATTCCCCTGCTCGACCCTCGCGACGCATACAAATCGGTCGAATTAGAAGCGCCCCTGTAAATTTCGTCGCCGGCAACTCCCCGGGACTCCTCGCTGATATTACGGTCCATTAAAATTCATTGCACGCTGGAACAATTATACGAGCGATCGGATAATCCGGTCGCGCTGACTGGAGGCGGGACTTGAGGCGCTACGACAATCGATCCTCTATGTTGTATACATATAACGCTCGCAAACTAACCCACGAGTCTCGGAAAGCTTCGAACTCGATTACCCTATCAATATTTAATCGGGCAAAAATAATTTTAAAAATACTTAAATTAAAAATATACAAAAATTTAAATTAATAAAAATTATTTAACAATTGTTGGACAGTTGTTGTTTCAGCCGTCGAATCGTCCCTTCCGAGACTCGAGCCGCGAGTCCTGGAAAGCTTCGAACTCGATTTAGCTGTTAAGATTTAATCAAGCGAAAATAATTTTTTTAAATGAATTTAAAATATCAAGAAATGTTTATTAATAAAAATGATTTAACAATTGTGAGACAATTGTTGCCTCGGCCGTCGAATCGTCCTTTCCCAGACTCGTCGCACGCTAAAACTGCTTCACAAAAAATATTTTTAAAAAATGAAAAAATGCAACTCATGCAAGCTAACGAAATAATCGTGTTTAAAGTGCGTTTTTTAATGAGGAAGGTATATGCTTGTAGAAATAAGAATCATGTGTCCCGTCAAGACCTGCAGCCAGCTCTCAACGAACTCGCAGTGCTCAGGTAACGCCGCGCCACATTAACGAAACAATGAGAAAAATCCACCTACACGACCTCACACACACACTCATACATTCGCATAGACACATCTAGAAACACCGATAGCCGTAAAAAAAATCACGAAACGTAGATAAGAAAAGTTTTATTGAAATTCCCTACAGCGTACACAATTTTTATAGTATAACGTATATAGTATATGTATATATACACCTATATTGTTTTTTTATCAAAATTATTATTTCATCAATTTTTATTAATCCGGGTAGCGATTTTAAAAGTAAAAAATATCATAGTCGACGCTCGAGAATTAAATGAGATTTAGCGCCACCGAGCTGGAATTTACCGACATAATATATATGTATATCGTTTTTTATAACCAATTATTATTTCATAATTTTTTATTAATCCGGGTAGCGATTTTATAAGTATCAATATCATAGTGGACGCTCCAGAGATCATCCAGATTAATCATCACGGAGTTAAAGTTTACCGATAATAATTTATATACAGTTTTTTATGAAAATTATTATTTCATAAATTTGTATTAATCCGGTTGGCGATTTTACGAGCAACAATATCATAGTCGACGATCGAGAGATAATCCCGATCGAGCATCGCGGATTTATAGTTTATCGATATAAAAAAAATATATATATAATTTTTAATAAAAATTATTATTTCATAAATTTATTTATCCGATTAACGTGACCGTTTAGCGATTTTACAAGTAACGATATTATAGTCGTCGCTCGAGAGGTAATCGAGATTAAGCGTCACCGAGTTATAGTTTACCGATATAATAATATAAACATAGTTATACCTTCACGTTGTGCTCTCACGCTGCAAGCGCGCTTAAAATGTGCACAACGAGAGATTCTGTTAGAGATTCACCCGATCGGCTCGGATCGATCGAGTCGAGAGTCAGCCGAGGCGATAAAACCGTCTCTTACGCGTCCAACTTTTCTATTATTATTATTATTATTATTATTATTATTATTATTATTATTATTATTATTATTATTATTATTATTATTATTATTATTATTATTATTATTATTATTATTATTATTATTATTATTATTATTATTATTATTATTATTATTATTATTATTATTATTGCGCGGCCTTCGGTGGCTGATCGATCGATCCGATCGGTTTACTCCGAATTCCTCGGAGGAGATCGAGGAGGATGAGGTGGACGGGTATGAGGAATATCGTCCGGTTTGATACGCGAGAGAAGGCTACAAGGAAAGAGCCCAGAGCTCGTTCTCTTTGCCACCTGAGACTCTGGTTTTATCTACTATACGATATTACAAACAAACAAAAAAAATTACTATATATAGTTATAGATTGGCACAGAGTACTCCGAGGACGACAGTCCAGGGACAGCTTCCACAAACTCCAATTAGTCCCCTGTATAGGGCGGAGCGGGGCGAAACGGACCACGGGGCGAGACGGACCATTATTGGTCGTACCCGATTTTAATTTTTATTTTTTTCTCCCGAGGGATGAAGAAATAAAAATCCCGGTCCGTTTTGCCCCGCTCTCGTCTACACGCGTGGTAGAAATGCCACCGACACGTTTTTTAGTTCGATTTTTATCTCTAGATATATCACTGTCACTGTCTGTACTAATCCGCAAGCATTGGCGAACGGAGCAGCGGTAGGGCTTTTTTTTCTCGAGCTATGTCGCGAGTCGACTATTTAATTTTTGATTAATTTTGATTAATAAATTGTAAAATCAGAAACTATAATGGTCGAGATTTTTTTCCTCGTATTTGGTCGCGAACGGACTGTCTAATTTTGATTGCCTCGATTACTAAATTGTAAAACCCGAAACTATAATGGTCGCATTTTTTTTCCTCGTATTGCGTCACGAGCAGACTGTTTAATTTTTATTGCCTCGATTAATAAACCCTAAAACCAGAAACTATAATTATCGAATTTCTTTTCCTCCTATTAGATCGCGATCCGACTGTTTAATTTTCATTGCCTCGATTACTAAATCGTAAAACGAGAAACTCTAACAGTCGATTTTTTTTTCCTTGAATTATATCGCGATCCATTTATTTTTTATTGGCTCGAATATTAAGTTTAATAACTTATAATACCCGAAACTATAACAGACGCTGCTCCGCCCGACAATGCCGTAGCTTATCCGTCCCGCCACGATCTACTTCGCGCTGTTATCGCTACTAATATTAATTTAATCTTTATTATATCGCTGAAAAAAAAAAAAAAAAAAAACAATTCCTCCTCTCGACGACCGACTCGATCCTGAGGAAGTCTCGGTCGCCTCTGCGGTCCGCGACGATTTTTCTCGGAGCGCCGCTCCGTCACAATCGTCCGCGACAATCGCCATGGCGAAACGGGTCGATCTAATTTCGCGCGTTTGTTCGCGGTACGGAGCTTATCGCGGGTGTATTGTCTCGCTCGCGGCGGGCCGGAGAACAGCGAGGCGAGGCGGAGAACGCCCGAGGAACGATTTCGCCCGGAACCAGCCGCGAGCGCGTTCACCGATAGTTCTTTCGCGGACCAAGTGCGATTGTGTTAATTAAAATCGTCGGTATAAAAAAAAAATAAAAAAAAAAATAAAAAAAATCGTCCCCGATCCGGACGCTCTCCGCTTTCGCTCGGCGTTGATTTTCGCGAATTTATTCAGTCATTAAACGGAGCGCTGAAGCGATGTGTTAAAGAAGACGCGCCGATTTGTGGTGAATAAAAAAAATAATAGTAAAATTTTAAAAAATCGTCTCGGATCTGGACGAACTTCGCTTTCCCTTGTCGTTGATTTTTTTGAAGCCGAATCGTCCCTCGATTCGACTCGAGAAAAAATTAATCGATTGCTCGAGAAAAAATTAATTCGGTTATCAACCGGAGCGCTGGAGCGATGCATTGAAGAGGACGCGCAACGCGAATGAGAAATGAAAAAATTTAATTAAAAACATCTGCGATCTGAATGGTCTTCGCTTTGCCTTATCGTTGATTTTTTGAAGCCTTTATCATCCCGCGATTGCTCGCGAAAAAATTAATTCAGTTATCAAGTGGAGTGCTGAAGAAATGTATAAAACTTAGACGTGAATTAAAAATAATAATAATAATAAAATTTGAAAATATCGTCTCCCTTCGCTTTGCCTTATCGTTGATTTTTTGAAGCCCTTATCGTCCCTCGATTGCTCGGGAAAAATTAAATTCGTTTATCAACCGGAGCGCTGAAGCGATGTATTAAATTAAAATGACACGTCGATTTATCGTCGAGTACGACAGCAACGCGAATTGAAAAAGTAATATTAATAAAATTTGAAAAAATGTTCTCCCTTCGCTTTCCCTTATTGCTCGCGAAAATTAATTTAATTATTAACTGTGCGCTCAGTGCGTCATCCGCGTGACGCAAAATACGATGAATTAAACAAGGAACGTCGATTTATCGACCAGGCCGCCCCAACGCAAATAAAAAAAAATCGGTCCTATTCTGACACCCTTCGCTTTTCCACATAGTTGACTTTGTCGAGCCCTCATTGTCTCTTCATCGCGCGCGAAAATTAATTTTAATATTAACCCGAGCGCGGAGAGCGTCAATCGCGTGGCACACTACGCGACGTATTAAAAAAGATACGCTTCGATTTATCGTCGAATACGCCCAGAACGGGAACGCAAAAAAAGTCGTCCGGAACGAAAAAAAAAAAAAATCGGAACGCCCACAACGCGAATGATTTAAAAAAAAAGAACAATTGATGGATTCTGAATGGAGTTCCATTGGATAAATGCGTATCAGATACACTTGTTTGATCTCTATTGGGGATCGATATGGGAGGCTGTGAAAATTATATCGCAATTGACTCGCCTCGGTCTAACGATGAATGACAAATTTAATACTAGCCGAAACCCAAGGCGAGAAAAATATAACACCGAGTTATATATTTTTTTTTAATCGACAGACGATTTTTTTTTTTTTTTTTTTTTTTATACATAGGACGTAGATGTTAAAGATACGTGCATGTGGCTGTTTTGCTGTGATATGTACCGGAAAGAGCCTGAAAACGGGGCGGTGGAACTACGGGAGTTTGTTACTGACTCTCGTGTATTCACGATTGCAGCGCGCCGTCAGGAGATCATCAAGATGACCGAACAGCTAATCGAGAGCATCAACACCGGAGACTTCGAGGGTTACACGTAAGTCTCACCGGAAATCCGAAGATTTTTTTCTTTACAAAAAAAAAAAAATTATCAGTGGAAATGTCAATATTGTCAATATAAATATCAATATTATTAATAGAAACATCAATATTATTAATAGAAACATCAATATTATCAATATAAATATCAATATTATCAATAGAAATAGGGGAGTGCGGGGCAAAACGGGACAGTGGGCGCAAAATTCAATTTTCTAATAGATTTGGATGCCCCATTTCATCCCAACGATACATCCGGATTTTCAATACCGTTTTGCCCCACTTACCATCACCGCCACCATCCAAAAGTTATTGGAAAATTGCGTTTTGTCCCATTATCTCATTTTGCCCCACTGTCCCATTTTGCCCCGCTCTCTCCTATGATAAGAGGCAGTTATCGACGAATTCTTACCTCTCCTCGCTTCGGACTCGGAACAGTCTATTCATGAGATTTTTTCTCCCCAAGAAACTCAATATCAAGTTTCCACCCTTGTCTGGGTCATCAATGGAATTTTTATTATTTTATTATCTCCGGCGAATTAATATCGAGTTTCGTCGAAGAAAAAATGGATAAACATAAACTACGATAAAGCTGCAAATATTTATTAATGTTGCATACTTTTATATTGGTTTGTTTCATTTTTATTTTTTCAGAAAAATCTGCGATCCTCATCTGACCGCGTTCGAGCCCGAGGCTCTAGGTAATTTAGTCGAGGGAATGGACTTTCACAAATTTTACTTTGATAATGGTAATTATGTCTAGTTTGCCCTCACTATATTTATCCGCGATTTTTTTTACAATTGTCACTATACGCAAGTCACGTTACTTTCGCTTGATTATTCTATCAATTTTTTTTATTATCTCTAAATAAAATGTTCTATCTGCTTTCGTATCGTTATATTGCCATGCCCTTCAGCATGAAACTTCTCTTTGCAAAATATATTTTTTATCGTACTCATCTATCGTACGATTATCTTCGATAAGGCTGTTTATGCATTCATATTTTTAATTTATTTAAAGAAAAATCAATTTTTTATTCATTTTGGCGAAACATGATTTTTAAATTTATTTAACGAAGATATGCGATATCCGAATTCAGCTTGTCAGCAAACCGCAATGACTGCGAAACTTGGAGCTAAATGGTTTTATTTTTTGATAAAATTTTTTTTATGTCAACGTTCTATAACGCACGAATAACGTTTTATCGGCTCGCAAGACAGTTTTTATTTTGCCATGGCGTGTAACCTTTCGAATGTTTGATATCCCATGAAGCAGTCCTGGGGAAGAATTCGAGCTGGAAGGCAGTCAACACGACGATTCTAAATCCTCACGTTCACCTGCTCGGCGAGGACGCAGCTTGCATCGCATACGTCAGACTCACCCAGTACGTCGACAAGTGAGTAAAACTTCCAAATTCGCCGAGACAAATCTATACCAGTAAACGACGGAAAAGCGAATGATATTTGATAGAAGAAACCGAAATATTTTAGCCATCTGCTGGAAAAAGAATTACATGGAAGTTCGCAACGTTGCTCCAATGGAATCGTTGCCGACTCTCACTTCTCGCAAACAGTTGCTTTTTTGTCGAAACGATTGGAAAATATATTATAATTTAATATTCTGTATGCTCTAAAAATCGAAATTCTGAAATTATAGCATATAGAACGGATCATTAAACATTTTTATATGCGATACTGCATGTTTGGGCATTTTTCAGATTTTTCCCAAGAATGCAGTCTTGTGTACAAAAATTGTCAAGCGATAACCCATGGACGACTGATTTTACTTCCTCATAGAGGAAGCTTTATTTTTTCTTCTAGTTTTGTTCACTTTTTTAGAAAAAGATTACACAAAAATTGAAGGTGACGTTAGCTCATTCCGGTTCAAATCTCAAAACTTTAAATATATGACAAGATTTTTCAGATTTTCAAATTGTGGCGATTAATACGTTCGTTTTTTTAATATATATACTTATAAAGAATTTTTTTAAATCTTAGAATACATCTGAGTGCTTTTGAGAGTTAGTTCAGTCGTATAAAAAATCGCCGACCCAATCCAAGATGTGAAGGGTTAGACCCAGAACGAAAAGTGTAAAGAATTGCCTATATAAAAAGATTACAAAAACTTCCATGCCACGATGAAATTTTATTTTAATTTTTATTTTTATTTCCTCCCTACAAATACTGATCATTTAATTCGAATTCTTCTCACAGGCAAGGAGTGGCGCACACCCAGCAGAGCGAGGAGAGTCGCGTTTGGCACAAGAAGGACAACAAGTGGCAGAACGTGCACTTCCATCGAAGCGCGGTCACAGGACCATCGCCGTTCTCCTTCAATCACAAATAAATCTGTCGCGGCGGGGCGTGATAACACGACGACGACGACGACGACGACGGCGTCGTCACCGCTCTCCTCAGTTGTTCCCACGTGAATGATCCATGTACCATGTCGCGCGGCACAGCGATTTCGTAAAGTAATATAATTATATTTAAAAAAGAAGAAACAAAAAAAAACAAAACATATGAAGAGAGAAGAGACGACGAGCAGGCGCCAGCAGCCGAACAAGCGGAAACGAAAAACTCACACACGACACACGACACACACATGGACGGAGAGAAGTGCACAAGAGGAATGGCGAAACGCGGCGAGAATGCGTTCGACGAATTATCGCCGTCGGTACGGCGAATAATCGTCGGTGAATTTTTTGATTAAAACTGGAAGTATATTGTCGGCGGACTTCGAAACGAGGCGAAAAGATTGTACGCGAACGCGAGATGCGCGCAGGAACGCGAGAAAAGAAAATCGAGTCTGGTCAGTTTCGAATTTAGGGATCGATTTCTCGCGTCGGATTTTTAATCGCACGACGCGCCGCGATATGCGCGAGACCTCGGAGATTTATTCAGAGGCAGACACAAACGTAGAGAGAGAGAGAAGAAAAATAATGAGCAAAATTGTACACAGGCGTTCGCGATATATTGAATATATATTAATGATAATATCGTGTAAGATCAAGGCAGAGATAGAGAGAAGAGGCCCGACGTCGAGCTAACGAATCGTCTTGCTTACGATTTTTTAAATCATTATTATTAGTTAGAGTAACAAATTTCTATTTAGGGAGTCGTTTTAGTAAAAAACAAGAAAACTTTTTCGGCCCGATCGAGGCTTTAATATCGACCAACGTGCCATGTTTAGCTTGCGACTATTTTGAGACGGCATTGGCGCGGATGAAAGAACTTCGCGAGAATGAACTTTTTTTTTTGTGTCCTGTTGCGACACCGACGACGAGTGGGGAACTGGAAGAGGAGGACGAGAGAGGGACTTTAGCTAAGACTGCTAGCGATACAATAAGAGGGAGGGTTGTAGCGAAGCGAAGGAAACCGCGATTGGGCCGAAATTCTCTTCTCTCCTTTATCGCTATCGATTGACGGTCATTATTTATATAACGGTGTGTACATCAGAGTTGGGCAAAATACTAGAAAATATTGAATACAAAATACTGTATGGATTTTGAATGCAAAATACTTTTTGTACTTAAAGTACACTGGTAATTTACTTCGTTCGGTACTTCCTAAAATAGGTCGTAAAAGTCAGTGAAATTTTAATTTCATTTTTTCTAATTGAATTTCTGTTCTGACTTCTTTTCATACTTGGGATTACATTTTTTTTTTTTCACTCTCGACATTTATCGTTATTTTCACCTCAAACTTTTTGTTTTGTTTGTCATTCGATATGTTGTTTGCATCGCAAATTTAAGATTTTTTGTATAACTGAAATTTACTTCGGATTTGACATTTGGCACTCGGAATCTGATATTTTCTTCTTTAATCTATATCTAACGACTTGACTTTGTATTTTCAATTTGGCATGAAAATTTGGGATTATTCCGGATCTCACATCAGAATTTGATACTCATTTCACAACTGTAATTTAGTAATTTGCAATGAAATTTTCAAAAATGTTGAATAACATTTGTATTCTTTTTTGTTAACATCTTCCAAGTATTTTGGCTCCGGATGTGCCCACAATCATTATTAACATTCAATTGTGGATTTGGGTGTAAAAATATCTTATATTTTTTACTCAATTGGCCCAAAAAGTACTTTAAATACCTAAAATATATCATGCATTTAAAATACTGCCCAGCTCTGTTATAAACACCCAACCGTGAAATAAACTACTATCGAGAAAAATAAAAAGCGAGATGCGATTCGACTCGCGAATTGAAGGCGACGAGAAAGAGAGAAAAAACAGGGTTTCGTCCGTTAATCGACTGATGTTCGACTGTGTGCATTGGTCGGTATCTACGTGTTCCATCGACTCCCACTCGCGACGAACTTTTACTTGTTGTTAATTCGCTTCGTTTTTTTTGTTTTTAATAATTAACGATCGATCTTACTCTCCCCGCTCCCAAAAAATCGCCAACTGCCTCGTTCCACGTTTCATCTCTGTTATTTATTGTACTCGTAAGTACTTCGGTTCGCAACTGAATATAATAATATAATTGTACGACAGTATATACGCTATGATAGATATGAGGGGAGGAAAAAAAGATAAGAAAAGTAAACAAAAAAATGGTAACAACAATTTATAGCTCGAACCGTTCGTGACTCGTGGCCAAAGTTTCCTCAGGTGCTCCAGTTCCAATTTTGCTGAAGACTTTTTAAAAAATCCAAAGTGCAATCCGACGGTGTCCGATATTGCTGCGAATCGCGCCGAACAGGGCATGCGCTGTACTCGCTCGACGGACGGAAGTCAATCGAAGAAAATGGGACGTACGCGAACTTTCACCCAAACACACACACAAAAAACGTACACGACTCACGCGGACAGAAAAAATTGAAGAAAAATCGAAAAGAAAAAAAAACAAGACACTCGACACGAGCTTTTTGATATCCGATCGAGCTTTCGCAAATCGTTCGAGAACGCTCGATTTACAGCCTTGGACCCCGCGAAGACACTCGTTCTCAATGTTATATCGAAAAAACAAAAAAATCATCTGTTAATGTAATTCTACGAAATTGCCCGGCGGCAAAAAACAACGAGAGCCGAATTTTTGCCGAACGGCGAGTTTTCACTCACTATTCTATACTCTCCTTCTTCCTCTCATGAAATTTTTGTCCGATCTCGTTATCTACTTCTCGATTAAAAAAAATAATAAATAAAAAAACCAAAAAAATCTCATCTTCAAGTGGAAGCGGATAAGGGGTTGGTCGTTGTAAGAGGACGATCCTCGAAACAGGGTCTAACCGACGAGCTTTCGTCGTGCGCGTTATTATCGCTGTACGATAACAGAGCCGATAACGAAGTACCGGATGATAAAAAAAAATCGTTTCCCCAGCGGACTATAGCGGTGCGTGCGATTTTTTTTCGAACAAAAGATCTTTTCAATAAACGAGAGGCTGCGTCGAAGGCGATATCGTGATTCGATCCCGATCCGAGTCCAACTCGAGTCGGGCAGGGCAATTTTCTAGGGACGCGGAGTGTAGAAAAAAAAAACGCGACGCGATTATCATTACTATGGATAAATAAACGTGTGTAATAACGTGTAACGTTTTTTTATTTAATTTTACATATTTTAATTTTTTCTTTATACATACATATATATTTTTTTTGACAAAAATGTCATGTGTCTCGCGATTATGATATGATTTTTAAGGGTGCTTCGCGCGTACATTCTCAGCCGCGAGAGAGATTCAGTGAGCATTTGAACACTTTCGAATGGTGTAAAAATCTGAAAAAACAAACTGTATTAAAGATGCCAACAACATTGATTTTGCAGAACAATAATGTAAAAAATTTATTAACGAATTGCAAAAAAATTGTTCAACCAATAGTCAGTAATCCTTTTTTTTCTCTATTCAAATAAATTCATTGATTTTCTAAAAACCGCATGAATTTTTTGGGAATTTTCTTACATTTTTAAATTCACGATTTTTGAAATTTTTTAAAGGCCATAACAGCCTCGAAACTTTTTGTGTGCACTCCGGAATCGTCATACGGAAACATATCCGAGACTGCATCAATTTTTCAAATTTTGGAAAAAAAAATTTTGAAACTCAAGAAAATTCGGAAAAAATTCACAAGATTTCTAAAAAATCAAGGAATTCATTTTAAAAAGAAAATTAAAGGTTCTCTGATAAAAAAAATGTATTGTTTTTATAATATGTTAATACATTTTTACATTATTAATATGCAAAATGAAAGGTCTTGACGTAATTGATACGGTTGATTTTTTTCAGATTTTTGGCATCTCGCGAAGTACCGAAATTTCGATCGAATTAAACTTTTGGTTGGGAATTTATGTGCGATAAATCCTGAATAACCCAGACGATCGCTCGTTGTGCAACAGAGCCGCGTGTGTATGAGGACTTAATTGCTGCGCCTGCGCAGCGTCCGCGCTGTCCCTCGTCAACCTGCGAGTCGGCCGTGTCGTATATTTGACGATAAAGTATAGACGAAGAAAACGAAGAAGAAAAAAAAATAAGAGAGAGAGAAATAATGATCACTGTACAGAACATTCTTCCATGTTATTTTTATCCCCGCGTGTTCTTTCGTTATTCGTTGATATGTTGTTGATTTTATTTGTTTTGTTATCGCCGCGCGATCCGCTGATCGGGGGCGCTTCTTGTTTCAGCTAGCGCGAAACTTGTGCGCGATTCCAAATGATGTTTGTACTTTGTTCCCGGCAATGATACGCTGCGTTTACAAAGCTAACATTAACGTGCATAATTTATATTGCCAACGTCTTTAATTGTATTTATTTATTTAACCCGAAAAACTTATATAAATACGAGTAAACTATAGAAAAAAAACAATACGTTCGAGAGAGTGAATCTTTGAGTAAATTATACATATATTGTGATTAAGTGAAGTAACATATTTAGGGGCAAGCTCTATCGACGACGAGGTGACGAAGCTGTTATAACAGAAAAAAAAAAACGAAAAAAGAAATACCAATGAAAACACAAGGATAATCCGCGCTCTCTGTCGTGTCTCTCTTTGCATAATTAATGTTATATACATATTGGATATTTAATGAAGAATAGAGAGGGTGGATAAAAAAAGGAAATAATTAAACGATTAAAAAAGAGGAAGTCGAGAAGATGAGTTTAACGAATGAATTCGCGAAGATAAGTCGCACGAATAAATTCGGGCGATTAAATGCTAGAGGGGCGAATTATGATTGGAATTTTTATCGAATTTACTTCGTTATTACGATGAAATCTTTCTACACGTTCGTACATCCTCCAATAGTGGTCACGAGTCAGTCTCAATCTGCAAGAAAAAAAAATTAAAGGAACACTTTTGCCATCGTATTATATACATATAAATATTATACATACAAAAAAAGAACAAAAAAAAAGGAAAAAAAAAGAAAAACAAAAATTACATATATTAGAATAACGATGAAACGATATGATTTATTATATTGCAAATATAACTATAAAATTAAAATGATACAATTAAATTTAAACGAGGAAAAGAGAGAAAAAAAACAAGTAAAAAAAATAGTTATTTCTACTACTCTAATTCATCGCTTCTACGTGTGATTGTTGTATAAAATAATTACTATTGATTTCCTACTATCATTATGTGTACTAGTACGCGTTACTACTACCACTACTACTAAATAACATTACTTACCGACTACGAATGAATTAATGAATATGAATATTTCGTTGTATTATTATTTCTATTTTTATGTATTTTTTCGTTTCGCGTTTTAATACTACGATAACACGATTGCCGCACGAATTAACTTGTCAACTAGTGTAAAGTTTATTTATAATTATAAAATTAATGTTACGAATGGGTAAAAATGAAAGTTTCATTTTTTTTTTCGTAAATTTAAAGAGATCGAAGCAGATCGATGATAAATTGCGTTTGTAGTTAGTAACGACGATTCAACTTGGAGTGTAAGAACAAAAAATGTTATAGTCGTTTCGTATTGTACAAGTTTGTAAAACCTTGCATTAACCGAACGGGGATCTCGTTGAAAGTCGTTTTTTTATTGATTCCACTTGTCTTTCTTCTGTAATCTCGAGTCTCCTTTCGTTGTTGTGAATTTTTTTGGTAATCGTCGTGGAAATAAAAAAAAATGCCTCATCGCTATGCGCCGCTTTCACCGAGATCCGTTCGATTCTTTTATCGAGATAAACAAAAACGTGAAAAGAAAAAAACTCGCGACAAGTTCGTTGATCGTCGCCGTGCGGGATAAGATTCAATGAAATAAAAAATCGATATAAATAGATCTCTCGATAACGAACTGCTGTGGCTGCCGAAAATCGATGCAGCGAAGTGGTGGGAAGGAGAATGATCGGTGATCGCAGTCACAAAAAAAAAAAATCAACTTGTCTTATATACTCGTTATTATTCTCCACTGCCCGAATCAACGTTACCACTTACACGTTACTATAAATACGAAGATCTCTTACTCGTCGAGCCCTGTTCTAACTCTATGTAAAAGCTTGGAAAAGAAAAAAAAGAAATACACTAAAAAGTGTCCATTCACTTTAACCGAGTATAGAGAATTTTATCCTCCACTTACCACGGTCGGTAATGCCGTAACAGTCTTCGTACAGAAAGTCTCCCAGCTTGCCGTTGAAACCGAGGAATGAAACGAATAGGAAAAACGCAAAGATCGCCGAAATGATCATTCTCCTTTCGAGCAACTTTCGAAGTAAAAAAAAACATCAAATTGTTTCATCATTGATCACAAACGGACGCATCCGCACCATGAAAAGACTAAACAGAAAGAGTAAAAAAAAAAGTAAAAAAACAAGAAACAGAGAAAATTCTATTGATGGTATTTTCGGAATTTTCATCGTCTACATAGCACTTTATAAATAAATTAAAATAAACGAACTAAAAAAAAGAGAAAAAAAAAGCATGGTCGTCATGGAGCGCGCGTACCACGTGAGCGTCTTCATCCATCGTACATTGTTTGGCCTAAATACTATTCACGTTTGTGTATTCCGTATGATATTTATAAGCAAAAAAAAAAAAGAATTACCGTTAGAGAGTCGCGACTACATCACGCTCGTTCGGTTGGGATAGTTGGATTGAATAAAGTTATAATTAAATATTGAATTATCGAGTTCGCGGAGCTCCGCTGTTCCCGCTCAGTCGGTAACGGCGTGATCGAGCCGCACTCGCGACGCTGGTACATAAAGATTAATATAAAAAACGAAAGAAAGAAAAGAGAAAGAATAAATAAAGAGCCGGTCAGCAGCATTATTGAGCGGGCGCTTTTCAACAGACGTCGAAGATTATAATAGAAAAACGAAAAGAAAAATGTACATTCACGTCCGAGATGGCTCGGTCGGTAACAGCGTGACGAGCCGCACTCGCGCTGGTACCTAAAGATTAATATAAAAAGGATGAAAGAAACGGAGAAAAAAGAAACAAAGAACGGGTCAGCAGCATTATTGAGAGCGCGCTTTTCAGGGGACGTCGAAGATTATAATCGTTATCACCTGCTCACAAAAAAATAAAAATAAAAACAAAGAAATGTACATTACGCATTCGCGTCCGAGATGGCTCGGGCATGGTACGGCTTCGGACAGAGAGATAGCGACACGAGCGAAGCTATCAACTAAGTCTCGTTGTATAGTAGTTATTTACTTCGTACACTAGAAGCGAGATAGGCTCACGATAATTTTTCTCGTCCTGCAACTTTCTCGCGACATCGTCGAGCCCGAAAGGTGTAAAAATCGGGAGAAGTTAAAAGTCTCGGAGACTCGACGAGCCGCCGCGTTTCTAACCTCGATATCTGTAAGGTCACAGGACGGTCTCGCGAGAAAGTCACCGGCCATTGTTAACTTATTATTCGTTCATAATATAAACCAACCCGTACTCCGGATTTTTGTTACAGTCCCTTTTCGTACGGCGTATCGTGAAGAGAAATTATTGCATAAAAACACATACCATGTACACGCATAGAGGCGTCGTTCGAGAAACGGTACGGAAAGCGGACGAATAGTTAAGGGAAAATGAAAAAAAAAAAAAAAAAACGGCGTACCTGGCAGGGAACTCTCTGTACCCGGAGATACTGTACTTTACTTAAACAACCGACTGTTATATATCTTTTATAATTTAGAGAATTGCGCAGGAAGCATCGAACGGAAACTCGCGCTCGATCGATAAAACAGAGGCGAGGTGAATTTTTGCGATTGCGACGGATTAAATTGAATAACGACGACGGAGACGATCGTACTGTATCGATATAGGAAAAAGAAACTTAATAACGAGAGAAAGAGACGAGAGGATATACGATGAAACAAATGGGGGAAAAAGAAGATGACAAGAAACAAACACACGAGAATACAATTACGAACGAAAATAAAGAGAGGTGCGTACCGAGCTGAGCAAACATCCAACTCCCCTTAATGTTAATAAGATAGTTGATTATTGTGTGAAAAAATTAGGAGGCAATTGTGCGGCAATCTCGGTCGTTCTCAGGCACGATTTAAACGAGTCTTATATCAACGACACGCGCCTTGGGTTTATGTACACTGCGATTCATGTTGAATTTCGCCTTGCCGAGTCGCGTCGCGTTTCTAATAGTTGTCCTGTACTTCGAAAAAAAAAATCGTTCAATTTTTTTTTTTTATAATGTCGAGCGTTATAAAATCTCCGTTAATTAAAAAAAAACAGAGCCGCTCTCCATCGCGGCGATTCCTTCTACATAGGTATATGAAATACATTTACCATATGCTATACGATAAATTAATATGATGTAAAAGCACATACTTCGCGAGAGGAGAAAAACGAATATAAAGAAAAAAATACAGAAAACTGCATGGGCTCGTCCAGAACGAAACGAGAACGGCCGTGCTCGCTTTGCCGGGGACGACGTATTGCCAACTATATTATAAAACTCTCATCGGTATTCAATATAACGCTATATATTTATTACCATTATTATTGTTACTGTTATCATTTTTATTATCATTAACTATACTATTAATTATTCCTACGAATACGATAAATTTATGATAAAAATGAAAACAAATACAAAAAAAAACAAATAACGATTGATTACGATTTTGTCCTAATGTTCAGAAAATAAATATAAATCTCCGTAATAGCTAACGAGTACTGGTGTCTGTCCAACTCCATAAGAATCTCACACCGATCTTTTTCTCTATCTTACTATTAACTAATCTCCAGTGTTCAATAAAAACAAGTTTCAATTTTTTTCTTTTTCTTTCAAGCTTTTATTATAAACAACAGAAAAAAAAGAACCTACATCGCTAGTGTTTGTATATATAGTTTCAACCGATCAACGTGTCCCGTTTTTTTTTTTTTATGTACATTCTACAAACTTTATTCGAGGAAAGACCACACGCGTTACAATACTACGCTCGTAGAACCACCGCTGAGGGTTTTATTTCTTTCTATCGACGATAATATATTATAACTATTATATTCGAATTATTGCACTTGGACTTGATAATTGATTTGCCGTTCGATCGTTCGACTCTCCGAAGGCAAAGCGCTGGCAGTTGCAGTCACTTTGGGCTTTTTTTTAGTTTCAACATGTTTATTTATAGTTTTTTCTTTCAAGGTCGCTTCACGCCATCCAAGATCCATCGGCCGGGTTCTCCGGGCTTTGTTTATTTCCATGTCGACATTGCATTTAAGGCACACACGTTGCGGACCGTTTAGGATCGCGGAGCGGACTCTCGTTCCTCCGGAGAGTAAACTTTTTTTCTCTCGTACAATCCCGCTCACAACCATTATCGTTATTCGTAACTGTAAATATGGGCTTAGTTATCGGGCACGTAGTAACTTTTTTTCTCTCCGTACGCGATGTTTCGTTCGAAGGGTTTACAAACTAAAAAATAATAATAATAATTGAAGGCGACCAACAGTCCGATACGGTGATACAACAGTCGTGATACTAAAGATCGATGGGATGGAAAATGCAGAAAATACCGCGGAAGCTTTTGCGCCGCAAGCGAGCGAAACTAGAATATACGTGTATGGGGTGTTCCACGTAAAGTCGAAGGGCTCGAAACTCTGACTCTCTTGGATCGAGCTGAAAGTTCGTGATGTTTTAGTGTTATATAGTGTGAGTATCTGGAATTGTTATACCGATTTTTGTCGGCTCTCGTTTTCGAGCTAGCAGAAAGGCGTGTTGATTTAAAAAATTTTTATATCTCGGAAACTTTTGGTCGTACAAAAAAAAAATCGTCTACAAAAAAGATGCGGGTTTTTATGAACTGTGCTCGTAAATTTTTCCAAAATTTTTCAAGCACGAGAAACTTGCAAAAACAGAAAATTCTTTTTTTTCAACAAGTACGACTGCATTTTGCTTGAAATTTCACAGAGTGTTATTTTATTAGTGAGAAATAACATGTGTAAGTTTCAAAGTGGGTTAACATTATGTTCAATTTCCGCAGCCGTTTAATCATTTTTTAACGTGATATATACATATATACTGTGCAATTTTTTAGAAACTGCACAGTCATACTTGCTGCAATGTTTTTAAAAAAGAAAGAATTTCTTTTTTTTTAAGTTTCTTGTCCTCGGAATTTTTTGGAAAAAATTACAAAGACAGTTCATAAAAAATGGCATCTTTTTTATCGATGACCTTTTTTGAACGACCAAAAGTTTCCGAGATATATTAATTTTTAATATTACTAATAAAAGGACATTCTGTGAAATTTTTAGAGAATTGCACGGTCAAACTTTCTGACATTTTCTTTTTTAATAACAAATTTTGCTTTTTTTAAGTTTCTCTTACTCGGAAAATTTTGAAACGATGTACGACGACAATTCATCGAAAATAGCATCTTTTTTATACACACCCTTTTTTTTATACGACAAAAAGTTTCCGAGATATAATAATTTTTAATATCAACACGCCTATCTAAGAACTCGAAAACGAGAGCCGCTGAACATCTGAAACAAATTCCAGTTACTCACGCTATACAACACTACAACGTCACGAACTTTCAGCTTGATCCAAGCTTGTGAGAATTTTGGGCCGTTCGACCTGACGCGGAACGCCCCATACACTGTTCCGGAGAATATCGTGGGCGCAAAGTCCGCGGAAGAGACTATAATATTTCATTCGTAAAATCTCTTTGCAATTGACTATGTTCGGCCCATCGACCGCTTACTTATTTCTCTATATCTCTAGGCTCATCTCCCGTCGCTTTAAACCCTCCTCGCCGAGTCCCTCCGGTGAGAGACTCGTCGACGATCCGCCGAACAATTTCATTTTCGACATAACATCAACGTTCGCTGGCCGCGAATGGGGGTTTATCGCTAGACGCGACACATCTCTCGTCGACGAATTAAAATAACTAGGGGGGTTTGCAGAACATAGGCCAAAAGGTACTAGCCGCCTCGCAACTCATCGGCCTCGTCGCCGCTTCTCCTCCTGTTGCGACCGCGTCCTACAAACATTTGAAAACAAAAACCCAACGTAAAAACAATGTTTTGTTTTTGTGGAACTGTCAATTCAGCGGCAAGCACCGTTCGTTAAACTAGTAATCTAGGATTTATTACAAGCGTTTTTAGTCTCGCCGTTCTCAGACGCGATCTAGTTTTTTTTTCCAGGCTTGTCGGTCGAGCGACCAAAATCCCCGTTCTGTAAGGTGAAAGTACCAATGCTCAGACGGTTAAGAGCATTTCCAAGTTTCCGTTTTTATTAATTAGTGAAGAATTTTTTTTTTTTTTTTTTTTTTTTTGTGGTGGTAACTGAAACCAATGTCAAGCTGATAGTTTCTAATTTCCAAAATACATCGATTAGTTACGAAAAGATTAATATATTTTTAATTACGGAAGAATAACAAGAGAGTCCAAATTGTACCAGTCTACGGACGCGGTTTTTCGGCTCGTTCCTATATTCGGACAATCGTAGATTTTGAGAATTCTGATGTACGAACTAAACTAGTTCGTATGAACTAAAAGAATTTCCAGACTTGGGCGAAATACTGGAAAATACGAAATGCTATATGTATTTTAAATACAAAAAAATGTTTGTACTTAAAATACATTGATAAGTACTTCCAAAAATACGTCGGTAAAAATAATTTCATTTGGAATTCAATTCAATTGAATTTAAAAAATGTCAATGTCAATTTCAATTTCGTTTCTTCTAATAAAATTTTAGTTTTTACGTTTTTTTCCATACTTGTCATTACATTTTTTTCAACATTCGACATTTGTCATTATTTTCACCTCAAACTTTGTTTTTAGTTCTACATCCGATATTTTTTAACACCTGACACTTCCATATTTGTTATTTAATATATTGTCTGCATTGCAAATTTAAGATTTCTTGTACATTTGAAATTTACTTCGCAATTGACATTTAGCATCCCGAATCTGAAATTTTCTTTTTTGAAATCTATATTTAATGCTTTCATTTTGTATTTTCAACTTCACATGAAAATTTAGCATCGTTCAGAATCGTACATCAGAATCTGATACCTATATCACGTCTGTAATGGCATTATGCAATGAAATTTTCAAAAATGTCACATAAAATTTTTATTCCTTTCTGTTAACAACTTCCAAGTATTTTCCCCACAATCATTCTCAAAATCCAAATATGCAGGTCGGTGTAAAAATATTTTTTATCACACGTGCATGAATCGCGGCACTTTACATCTCAGTCTTGCGAGCCGAAATTGCCATGCCATTGCACAATGGCATTGCAACCATTGCATGCCACTCGCGCAAATTACAGAGTCGCGCATGCGCAGTTCGCATTTCGTTCACTTTCGTCCCTTGGGAGTTTACTTTGCATAGAGTCGCGCATGCGCAGTTTGCATTTCGTTCACTTTCGTCCCTTGGGAGTTTAGTTTCGTCGTTGGAGACATAGCCTCACTTTTCAGTATACGTCTCGCGCGACTGCCATTCCAAGTGCCGCAGATTCATGCACTTGTGATAAAAAGTATGGTGTGTAACAAGGGTCGAAAGTTGGCGATTGCGACTCGTGTGATTGCAGGCCTCGCTTCGCTCGGGCCGCAAACTTCACACTGGTCGCAATCGCCAACTTTCGACCCTTGTTGCACAATATACTATTGTATTTTATACTTAATTGGCCCAAAAAGTACTGTAAACACCATTCAACTATTCGAATATATAAAATGCCTAAAATATATCATGTATTTAAAATACTGCCCAGCCCTGAGAATTTCTTTGCCATTAATTAATTGAATCAATTTTTTAAAAATTATATTTACGCGAAACAATACTTGAAGATAAGCTACGTAGAAAGCTGGCCAACCTAACTTCTTCGAACTCTCCGATTATTGGGTCGTGTATCTAGCAACGCTTGTACCAATTTCCGGACACCGCATCGTCCGTTCTTTACTAAAATACAACAACAGAAAATAATCTAGGCTTAAACATTGCATGACTTTTTTCTGTGCACCAAATAACGTTTGTAGATACAATTAAAAGTGCCAAATTGAATTTCTAGTACTTAAATTCGGAATAAATCAAATCTGCACAGGAGTGTCCGACGACTGGGACGTGTCCGAGCGTTCGTACTGTTGCCTTAGTCGGACCGGAGCGAGTCGAAGGATTAGTGGGTTAAGGGGTTAAAAAATGGAATGATATGTATTTCAGGGATTCAAGATACTGTACAAGTGTGTGCTGAAATAAAACCAGAACACGTTTTTTTTAATATAAACTTTCCATATCGTCGACTGCGTGTCTCATGATAATTCGCTGTGACGAATATAGTTACTTTTTTTTGGCAGTGGGTCGCGTATGCGTACGCCGTTTCTACCGCCACGCCCCCGTCGCCCATTCGCTCATTCTCGATTACTGCATTAATAATTTATGTAACAAACATTCACGTGTTTTTTTTTAAAGCATCTGCGAAAAGAATAATACAAAGCGCTTTCGCCGATTTGTACTGAGAACGATTAAAAAAAGTGATCATAGAGGAATGCGGTTACGATGTTAGACAAGTAAAACTTAATATTTTTCAATAGCTCGACTCTACGCGAAAACCCAGCAGTATGTTAAAAGAAAGAAAAAAAAGAAGCGCACGCCAGATGGTGTATGCCCCTGGAAGAGAGAATTTTTTTTTCACTTGTCTGTAGGATTATCACAAGCTATCGCTACCTCTGCGTATCTGGTTGAGGCAGGCCAGCATCCTGATCATAAACACGGCCGGCACGGTGATCGTGTCTTTGGTCTCTTCGAGCATAACGGCGTTGCGTTTTTGGAGCTGCGAACAAATAATAATAATAATAATAATAATAATAATAATAATAATAATAATAATAATAATAATAATAATAATAATAATAATAACAATAATAATAATAATAATAATAATAATAATAATAATAATAATAATAATAATAATAATAATAATAATAATAATAATAATAATAATAATAACAATAATAATAATACATAGTGGTAGTTTTTTCCCCAGAAAAAAATGCCCTGACTTTTCACTGACCAATTAAAAATGTTCCCTGACCAAACTTCTAATGACTTCTATTTTTAAAAATTGACGGTGCAAATAAAAATGCCTAATTTTTGTATTCATATTTAATTCTATTTTTGTCTCAAAATGTTCCCATTTTTTTTAAGTCTCCCTTTTATGTACTCCTTATTTATTTATAAAAGGTTCGGCGACAATTTACCTTTTCCCTCACCAATTTTGAAATTCCCTGACTTTTCCCGGTTTTCCCTGACCGCGGCCACCATTTAATAATAATAATAATAATAGTAATAACAATAACAGTAAACTTTTGAGCAAACGGGAGTTTCTCTTACGTCTTCGGCGAAATTGGTATCGAAGCTGGCTTCCTCGCCGATGGGCGCCCAGAGTTTGACGTCGTAGTCGATACCGGAAGTGGCCAGCATGGGAAGATAGGGATGCGGCTGGAGGCAGTTGACGACGTGCTGATCGGCCTCGAGGAGCATGCATAGCTTGGCGGTGTCCCTCTCCCAGACGAAGACGTGTCCGCAGTCGCTACCCGACATGACGAAATCGTCGCCCCAAAAATTTGCTTCTTTGATCATGGTCCTAAAGAAACTAGAGTCAAACGAGGGAAGGGCAAGCGATCAGATATGTTGGATGGGCTGCTGCTAATTGGCCCAGTCCGCTCGGAGGCTTTTTTGGGACTTTGGTTGGTCAGTTTGTGTTTTTTTTGTTTTCGTCGTTGATTTGTTGTTACACCCGCGGGGGAGATCGACCCTCACGCTAAACGGACCAAGGCTCAAAATGCTACACGAGAGAGACTAAATGTTGAAACTAAGGGGGGTAAAAAAAAGAGGTTTAGACCGTCGATACTGCTAGCAGTAACGGCGATTTGGTTGCAGAGTTATTAACCGACTGTCGTGTCTGGCACGACGATCGAGCAACGAGAAGGGGATTATACCTCGCATTCCGATGACCCATGTACTTTTGCTTGACGCGGAATTCGGTGAGGCAGGCATCGTCGAAGGTGTCGTGGCCCATCGAGGCGTGCGCCTCCGTGACGGCCTTGTCCATCTCCGTTTCGATGGGATTCGCCATTCTAAAGGACGAAAAACGTTCGGGATCAATTCTATGGACCGGTGCCGGTCAAAGTACAAAAAAATACTTCAAGTACTTGAAGCACAAAGTATCAAAAGTACTTGAAGTGTGAAGTACTGTTTGTATTTGAAGTATTTCTCAAGTACTTTATCAAGTATTTTTTCCAAGCAAATGTATACTCAAAAAGTACTGGTACTAAACAGTACCAAGTACTTTTATGCAAGCAGACGCGCTCACAAAAACGACTCGTTCTTGGTACTTAGAATCGTAAAAGAAGGTGCTTGAAGTATTAAAAAGTACTTCAAATACTAAGAAGTACTAAAAAGTGCTTTAAGTACTAAGAAGTACTAAAAAGTGCTTTAAGTACTAAGAAGTACTAAAAAGTGCTTTAAGTACTAAGAAGTACTAAAAAATACTTTAAGTACTAAGAGGTACTAAAAAGTGCTTGGAGTACTTCAAACTTGAAGTGCAGAAGTCAGCCCAGCTCTTTGATAGACTAAGCTCGAACCGTCGAAATCGCGTGGAAGTGCGTACCTTCTGCTGCTGCCAGTGGCCGCCGCGTCCTCGTCGTCACTGTCGTTATAAACGTCCTCATCGGTACCTGACAAAAAAGATCATCCGTTAAGCAGCGATATTTGACGTTCGTTCGGGGAGCTCCCGAATCTAAATCCAGTCGAAATATACTCACGCTCGTGAAGATCGCTATAATTTGATTGTTTGCTACGACTGCTGCTCGGTCCTGCGCCCCCGAGAACGTGAGTCCCCGCGTTCTGACTCCCGGACGGGCCTGCAAAAATTCCCAAAAAATGAAAATCGAAAAAAATTAAAACTCTTGTCGCTAGAATTAACCATTAATCACATATAGTCGTAGAATTAATCGCACTCTATACGACGATTACGATTGCCTTTTCTTACTTCGCTTTATATTTACTTTATCTTTGCTTTATCTCAGAGCTGGGAAAAGTACCGAAAAGTACTTAAAGTACTTTTATAAAATACAAAGTACAAAGTACTGTTTCTTCTTAACAAAGATTTTTTTCAGGGCGGGTCATTTTGCTCGCCGGACGCGACAATAATATGCGCACACTATTTACGATGCACGAGTATTTAAGGGTTGCATAAATACCCGAAGTCTGTCGTAAATACTCATTACGATACGCTTCGAGTATTTATGTAACGCCTTCTCGAAAAACGCCACTTTATGTCGCGCCTAGCGCCCACATAAAGTAGCACTTTTCATGCACGAGTTAAAAAAATAAATAATTTTCGATAGACTAAAAACAAACACGTGCGTGCTTCGAGCCGAGGACGGTTTACCTGGATGATAACTGTCCCGTATGACTTCGTTCGCGACGCCCAGCGAGATCGTCGCGCCGGTCGAGCTCTTGTCGGAGTACGTCAGGCTGACCGCAGGCTCGCTGCCGTGCCTCTCGAGAAATCCGTCTCTCATCGTCGTCAGTCTGTCCTGAAGATTCTCCATGATATTTCCCTCGCGCGCGCTCTCGAGGCTCGAGGCCGCCGGTCCGTCGTCGTTTCTGCTCCTTCCCTCCTCCTCCCTCGATATGCTCAGCGAAGTGAACGACTGTATCGAATTCTTCGACGATTCCGGTTGACTAGATTCGCTCTCCATAGGAACATTGTCGAGCTCGGCCTCGAGCCGTCTCTCCTCGGTCTCGGACTCCGGCAGCGGACTCGCACCGGCCGCCGATTCCTCCTCGCTTTCCCGAAACGGCTCGCCGTTGTCCGTCGAGTTGCCGACCGCGAGAGCGTTCGTCGACTCGCTCGGTTGGCTGCTCACGGCCGCGAGACTCGCCTCGCCGGACTCGGAGGCACCGCCGCTGTTTTGCTCGACGTCCATCGCCGCGCTCGCCGGCTCGTTGCTCTGCGCGCCGAGCTCGCCGGCCGCCTCCTCGGCGCTCGGCTGCGCCTCGCCCTGCTGGTCGATTATCCAACCCTCGAGATTGTCCTCGCCGCCGCCGTTCAGAGCCGCCCGGGTTTCCGGATCGTTTAGCATTCTGCTTAGAACGTCGGTCATTCTCTGCATCAGGGAGGTGTGGAGGACGGGCCTTGCCTGAGCTATTTCCGTTCCGCTGCGACGTCCACCCTCGCGCTCCGGCCGGGCGTCCGGCCCGGTGTCGGACCAGTCGCCCCTCAGCCTCAGACGCCGCACGGGCTGCGGTGATCTGAGCGGATGCTTCTTGTTCTTGCTCTTCGACATCAGCGACTCCTTCTTCATCTGCATGCTGCCTTGATCCTTGTTGCGGGAAAAAAAATATTTGGGATATTAATTTATTTTTGTTTAATTTTAAGGTGCACTTTTTTCGGTGTCGTGGTGGATAATAATTGTTACCTTGACGCTGAACAAGTAGAGATGATCGCTGCTGTAGCTGACTAGGACGTCCTGACCGTCTGGACTGTAGCTCAGCGACGTTATCCTGTACGAGTTGCCCTCGAACTCGGGAACTGTGAAGATCGAAAGAGGCCACGCGGTCTCACCGTTGTCCGCCCAACCTGCGAAATATCAATATTATATTATATATCTCGGAAAGCTGTTTATTTATGCCAATTTTTCAAGAATCCAATGCTTTGCTTTGCGTTGTGTGCAAAGAAAAAAAATTTGACAGGAAATACACCACTTCCGATTCAGAATCTTCATTTATCGACCGGAATTACCTCACTTCCGGTTTGAAAATCTAATTTTTCGACTGGAAGTGACGTCACACCGGAAATACGACACTTCCGGTTTGACAATCCCAGAGATTTGAAATAAAATAAAAAAAACCCGCCTATGATAATTTATTCATCTGTTAACGGCCGGGGTTTCGCAAGATTGAGAGTCGAGACATCGACGTGATATCTTACCGGGCTCTCTCGTTGCCAGCATTCTTCTGTCGAAGGTGCGCACCGTGCTGTCCGAACATCCGATTGCCACTTGATGCGGCACCAGGGGATTGACGGATAAAGCGGTCACCGCTCGTTGGCACGAGATCATAACGTCCTTGTGACATCGAATTATCATTAATACAAGTACGCACGTTTGAAAATGATAATATAATTGAACAGAAAATAATTAAAAAATAAAAATAAACACGACAACACTGTTTACCTCTTTGCATCTCGGTGTATTGCACTTTTCCTTGACTCGCAAATCGAAGCCTCGAACGGTGCCGTCCTCGCCGCAGCTCAAAAAACTGTGTGGCTCTCCGGGTATCGTCGCTATTTCGTAAGTCGTTCCACTGTGGCAATTAAACTGATTTAGAAACGTTGCCGTCCTTCTCATGAGATCTAAAAATTATCGGAAAATTATTCGAATTATTGGAAAATTATTATTCAATTACAGACTGCGAATTTCTATCAACGACGAAACTTCGCCGTGAACAACTTTCGCTTCAAAATGGATTTCTTCTTAAAAAAAAAAAAAAACTAATAAAGAACTATCCTTACCTGTATACAATATAATACCATCGCCGCTGCACGACACTATCCGATGGTCGCCGCTGTTTGGTAAAAATTTGGCACTAAATATATTTGCTCTGTGGCTAGTCCTGTAGTCTGTCAGTACCTGCAACAAAGTTCAACGACGATTTTTTTAATACGACAGGTGTGATTGAAGTTTTTTACGAAAGTTGCCCACAAGCTTTCGAATAGGCGGGGTGAAAAAAAAAATAACGATCTCTCTTGCAGTGGGGACGGAATCGACGTTACCGTCTGTTACGATTTTTGTGAGCGATGGCCCGGTTGCACAATGGCACTCTCCGGCCGATAGCGAGCACTCACAATTACCGAGATAGCCGCTAGATCCAAAAGATAAAATTAGCAGCCGAAGTAACGCACGTGGCAGGTTTTTATCCCATTTGGCAGAGTCCAACAGTTTCCATCCTATCTAGGCCAATGTTAGAACCTTGGCTAGAATGCATCATAGATTAAAACTTCCCTTCAGTCTTAAGGCTCGACGAATGGTTTTGCCGCAAAGATCAAGGACCGGCGTTATTTATTGTCGCGGAAGGCAAATCCGATATTGAAAGGAGCAGCGATGGCCTGGATTGAACAACGAATCCGGTAAGACGGTAAAGCGTGCGGTAAAACTTGGAAAAACTAAAGCTGAGAATTTTCCTTATTTTTTATAAAAAACAGATGCGGCACGGAAAAAACAAATTTAACACCGAGTGAATAATTGACAGAGCTGCCTTTCAAGGATGACTGTAAATTAATCTTCGGCAGAGAATTTTACGCGTCTATTAATAATATACAAAAATTAAGGGATTTAATTTTTTTGGTTAACGGAAATTAACGTTACTTTATTTTTTTATCGACGGAAATTAACGCTATTCATTATCGCGAGAGAAAGATCCGATATCGGAACGACGAGCGCCGACCCAGGTTGGAACAACGAATCCGATAAAACTTGCAAAACTAAAGCCGATACAGAAAAAAAAACAACAACAACAAATACGAAGTACGGTACGTAAAAAACATTAAACTCCGTATCTGAAGTCAGTGAAATATCAAAACACGTACATTTCTTGGAGGACTGTAAATATATCTTTGGCACGGAATTTTACGCGTCTATTAATAATATACGGAAATCAACGGATATTATTTTTCTGATTAACGGCAATTAACGTTACTTAATTTTTTTATCAACGGAAATTAACGTCATTTATTATTGCAGAAGACCCGACATTGGAACGACTCGCGCCGACCCGGATCGGAACAACGAACCCGATAAAATTCCCAAAACTAAAACCGACAAAATTGTTTATCATAAAAATAAATACGATGTGCGGCGCGGAAAGAAAAAATTAAACGCCGTGTCTGGATCCGGCGAAACATCGATACACCTGCATTTCAAGGCCGACTGTAAATATATCTTTGGCACGGAATTTTACTCGTCTATTAATAATATGCGAAAATTAACGGAGATGACAGTCTCTCCCGTACGCGCGAGAGCCTTTCAATAAATTTTTCGTGCACTGTGGATCTCCCCGTCCGTCGGAAACTGCACATTCCGGTGAAGAACGATTTTTCACAAACTCCTCGCTAAGTGCCGCTATAAATCGCGTCTCGCCTTCGGCGCCGCGGATTCGTCCTGCCCACGTGTTCGCTATGTTTGTTTCCATATATATATTTTTTTTCCTCCACCTCCCCTACGTCTCGATCCCATCGCAAGCAACGATCTTGACACACAGACGAGATTAGAAGCTCTAGATCTGCGACGACGAATTTCAATGTCGTCGATGTCGAATTCCATTGCTGCAACTCCGGTGTTTTGTAATTGCTCGAGCCATGGTTCTGCGGCTGGTGAACTCGCTCCGATCGTCCAACGCGGATGACTCACTCCGAAGTTCCCACGCGTCTCGTCCTCTGTAAAATCAAGTGTGTTTCGTTTACAGTTTGGATTGATATCCTTACCTGGTAATTGTACGGATTTGTGAGAACGAGATGCAGATCGTCGCTGCCAGACAGTATCAGAGTTCCGCCGGAGTTCCAGCAAATAGAGTTTACGCAGCCGTTGTGGACCTTCAGCCTCTTCAGCAGCGACATTCGTTGCACCAGCTGCAGACTCGCTGAAAAAATTATTGAGAGTAAAACAATAATCGACAATTTTAGTTTTTTATTGATAAAGGTCAGAGACCTTCCATTTTTGTCCCCCCTCAATTATACGGCACTAGCTTGATGGGTTTTATTTAATAATTGATAAATTCCATTCAACGAATCTGACGGCAAGTCGGATAAATCATATAATTTATCGTATGTCGATAAATTAATTGACGAAACAACAACGGACAATTGAAAAATGCTAAAGAAATGGTCACAAAAATGGTTAAAAAAATTGTAAGGAAATGGTAAAAAAAATTGTAGAAAAATTGTAAAGAAATGGTCAAAAAAATGTCAAAATTCCGTTCAAAGAAAGGACGAAGGGTTCCCAAAAAAAAAAAAATGCTAATTTCCGTTCGCCAAATCCGACGACTATATATATATCGATAAGTAGATCGACGAAATAGGAGCGACGGCCGATCGTAAAAAGGGTGAAATTGTCACGGAGCGAATTGCGGCCGGAGAGTTTCGTGTACCTTTGGTGCTCGTGTAGAGCTTGAGTCTCGTTCGATCATCGTACGGCTGATTGTAAATGTCATGAAATATTCCCGATCTCGCGGCCCTCATCGTTCGCTGTGCGACGAACGTCGGACGTTAATCGATTCGAGAGCGAATTGCATAAAACAGCTTTTATTTTCTCAACGGTGCGTCGTCGACGAGTACGACGAAGTGCCCACCGAATTGCTATTATTTTGGACACGAACTTGGCCGAGGGTCGCACACCACCGCGCACGTACGAGCGAGAGACGACACTGGCTTGTCAGATTTATATTTTTCGCTTTTTTCTCTCGGCACAACGACGAATTAAAGTGCAAAGTGATTTTTTTCGATAGCGTGAAAGTCGCTCGCCTCGGTCACCCGCGACATCGCGACGTTCTATTACTAAAAATAAACTGTGAAATTCCGAAATCGCACTGTGTGGCGAAGAGAGAGAGAGAGAGAGCGGGCTGCACCGTGAGTTTCCGACGGGAACAGCTGAGCGAATGTACACAATGGCATCGGGCAAACACGTCGGAGCCGATAAGTGCAGTGGCGCTGTTGCACCAGACGGAACCCCGAGCAACTGCGTCCGGCACATTTTTTTTAAGGATCACACATAGATTGAACATTGAGAAAAGCGCGTTTCATAGATTGAAAATTGAGAAAAGCGCGTTTCATAGATTGAAAATTGAGAAAAGCGCGTTTCATAGATTGAAAATTGAGAAAAGCGCGTTTCATAGATTGAAAATTGAGAAAAGCGCGTTTCATAGATTGAAAATTGAGAAAAGCGCGTTACTCATCCGCCGAAGCACCGTTTATCTTCTGAATTTTACATTACTTTTTTTAAAAATTTTACAACAATAGTAATAATTTATAGTCGCAAGACTAAAAAAGTGATAACATTCGTAAAAAATATTTATATTATATTATTGTTATTATTTGCAGAAAATAATTTAACACTTTTCACATCTGCTTCTATATATTCTATATTTCTTCACGTAAAAATATTAAAATAAATTTTATTTTTATATTATGATTATATACATAACCATTACACTGTATTATCAAATTATCTATCTGACCGAATTTCCAATATTTTGATGCCTCATCATCGTAAATACCGTGCGTTGCAGCCGGAATATTCAGAGATTCCCAACCAAAAGTTTAATTCAATACAAATTTCAGAAGCTCGCGGTATGCCAAAAATCTGAAAAAAAATCAACCGTATTAACGATGGCGAGACCTTTAATTTCGCATAATAGTAGATAGATACAGATAGATATATGTTTATATATTTATTATAATATACTTATAATACTCATAAGCTTGCATGCTTGCCACCTTAAGGATGTAGAACACGCATTCCCAATCAAACGTTTAATTCGATAAACATTCTTTGAAATCTCGAAAAATCAGTTATATTAATGACGCCAAGACCGTTAATTCTGCATAACAATAATGCAAAAATGTTATTAACAAATTGTTAAAAGAAATTAATTAAATGAATTTTCACAGAATTGTCTTGCATCTAAAAATTCGATGTTTGTTTGGATTATTATTATATATATATCATTATACCGTTTGGGAAGTAAAAAGATTTTCTTAGCTGTTGAACGAGGGTGAATGGAATTCGGGTTCATCGGGTCGCCGCGACGGCCCTGAAAGTATTGTTCGTCGAAGATCTCTCAATCGGTCAGCGATGTGTTTCTCTGGGATATCGCGATGCATCACGTGATGGCTATAATTGACTCGCGATTAGCTAGAAAGTTCGGTGGTCGAAAGAAACGGAGTCAAATTCTCGTGTCGTAAATTAGTAATTTGATGAGACCGCGACGTACTCGATTTATCATTTAGGTTGAGAATGAAACGAACGTTATTGTTGGCGTTCTCACGAATCAACTTATCGACTATGGAAATTTGAAACTGCATGTATAATAAAAATGATACACTGTTTAGTAATGGGAAGGTTACAGAGCTCAAATTTGATCTTTGAACCAGTAGAGATTCGCTTTGAATCGTTTTAATAGCCGATTAAAAATGTCGCTAAAAGTGTCAAGTTCAAAAACCCCGCCACAAATCCAATGAGTCGCACGCATGATCGATGTGCATGGGCGTGAGCGCCACTGACGGCCGAGGTTCGAATCAAAATGCGTATCGTTTTACGGAAGCTGAAAAGTTCGGTCGACAAAAAAGGAACTCAGTCCAATTCTCTTGTTCTTTAATTTGCATTTTTAAGAAACGGCGAAGGACTCGATTATGCGTTAGTACTGAAAAGAATGAACGTAATTATTGCCTGTCTCACAAATCATATTGTCGACTACCTAAATTTACAACTGCACGAATAACGATGCACTGTTTAGTTACTGGAAGCTTACAAAGCTCAAATTTGATCCTTGAACCAGTGAGATTCGCATCGAACCGTTTCAATGATCGATCAGAAAATATCAGTAACAGCGCCGAATTCAAAATTCCCGCCACAAATCCAATGGGCGTGACGCGCACGATCTCCGCGCACAGTCTTGTGCGCGCCATCGCCGGCCGAGATTCGAATAACGACGCGTATCGTTTCACGGAGGAATCACACCAAGCTAGAAAGTTCAAATTCTTCTGTCGTTCTATAATTTGCAATTCAATGAGACGGCGAGGGACTCGATTATGAGTTAGTTCGCAATTGAACGAACGTAATTATGACCCAGTCACGATTCAACTTATCGACTGTCGAAACTCACAACTCCACGAATAATAATAAACAGTTCCGTAACTAGAAGATTACAAACAAAATAAGTGGACATTCGCATGAAGCCCTTCAATGATCGATAAGAAAATTCTGCTGAAAGCGCCAAGTTTAAAAATCCCGCCGCAAATCCAACGCCTCTCACGCGCACGATCCTCGCGCACGTAGCCGCGCGCCACCGCCGGCCGAGATTCGAATCACGCCGCGTATCGTTTTACGGAGAAAAATTGGTCTCCCGTCCCCGGTGGGGTCTCTCCTGCTCCATACCCAGTGAAACTCCCGTATCATTCCCAGTGTCCTCCGTGATCGCCGATCGAGAGTGTACATATAACCGATGACAAAAAAACTATATATCCACCTCGATGGGTTATGCATTGTAACAACGACTGTCACTTGCAATTGTTAGACGTATAATGCCAACGTGTTATGTCCCGAGTCTAGCGTGCTTATCGAGTTATCAGAAAATTCGGCCGGACGATAAACTGGCCTCGCTCAAAATAGTATATGGACGGTGTTCTTCGACGGACGGCTATGAATCGCGGAACCCCATGCTCTCGCAGCTGAAAATTTTTTGATGTTTTCGACCGAGTATGGGAATCAACATGGACATACGAAACGAGGTGAGTGCCGTGCGATCTTTGAGCCTCGGTCATCATTTTTCAACATTCGTTTCATCATTTTTTTTTTTTTTTTTTTCCTTTTTCGTAAGTTTCGCTCGCGTTTTTTGGTACGTGACACGGAAGAAGCCGATCGGGCTGAGCGCAACGAGGGGGCGACCCTTCGCACACGTTTCGATCCGCATTCACCGTGCATACCCACGTTCTTGGTGCCCAAAAAAAAAAAACAAAAATCGTTCCATCGAGCGCCGCGCATTTTTGCCTGGACACGAATCTCGAACCTCGATACGACGGCGATCGTCGGCACGGTCGACTGATATTTCGCCTCCTCGCTCGAACCCCATTCGATATGTTTGAGGTTAAGTCCGCCGCAAAAAATATGCGCACTCCCCGCGGCTATCGGGACAAGCGTTTTGCCGAAAGCCGGTGTTTCGCCCCCGATCGGTTCGATATGTTTACGATTAACTCTATCGCTCTATCGATCTCACGGTCGTCCAACACCCTTCGCGCGGGCGGGCGCGGGGAATCGATGTTACTTAACTTTTTTTTTTTTTAACGAGGTTTCTGCCCGATGGCCAATGTGGATGGACCCATTTTTTTTTTTTTTTTTTTTTTTTTTTTTTTTTTTTTTGCCATTATCACCCTCGTCATTGTCGTTGATCCAAAGCCAAACTGAGATATCGCCGTTCGATTGTACATCGTTGCGATGTGGAAATTATTTTCGAAGATTGAATTTTTATGCAACCTCGGGTTAATATTTTGCACATTGTTAACAGCTTGTTTGAATTATCTGACCTATATTGTTGTCTGATATATATGTGGTATAGGACGCTTATCTGATGTAGCTGTATGGAAATTGTTTTTAAAGTTTATTCTTATTTTTTTGTCCTAAGAATGCGGTAGGCAAAAATTAAATTAGATGGAATTTTCCCTGGTTCGTTCCAGGGAAAGTTATATTTTGATTTTTATATTACATTTTTTTTCAATGATAATAATAAAATGATAATGATCTGTAGTTGAATGACTAAAAAAAAATTATAACACATTGATGAAAAATAATATGTATTAAGATTATATTACATTATGATTTTTTTATGGAAATGAATTTTCAATGTTTTTATGGAAGAGCGAGTTACTCATCCGCCGAAGCACCATTTATCTTCTTATTTTTATGTACATAAAAAAAAAAAATTAATGTTGATAATAAAATAACAATGATTAGTAGTCGCAAGACTCCAAAAAAGTATATTATAACACATTCATAAAAAACACAATGTATATATATCATATGTACATAAGTATATATTGATTAAAAATATTATATCGTATATAGTAGTATTATATTATTCTGATTATCAATGGAAATGAATTTTCAATGTTTCCATGGAAAACATTGAAAATTGAGAAAAGTGCATTACTCATTCACCAAAGCACCGTTTATCTTCTGATTTTTACATTACTTAAAAAAAAAATTTACAATAATAATAATAATAATAATTTACAGTCGCAAGACTAAAAGAGAAATAACAAAAAATATTTATATTATATTATTATTATTATTATTTACAGAAAATAAGTTTACACTTTTTACATCTGCATCTATATATTCTATATCTCTTCACGTAAAAATATAAAAATACATTTTATTTTTATATTATGATTATATACATAACTATTACACTGTATTATCAGATTATCTATATGACCGAATTTTCAATATTTTGATGCCTCATCATCGTGAATATCGTGCGTTGCAGCCGGAATATGCATTTTTGGATCTGGACGACCTGGACGACACGGAGAGGAACGCGATCCGTGCTATACTGAGGCCGCACACTCCAGCGGAGAGTTTCAAACTGCCATGGGACATCGGCGAGAAGGAGTACGAGCTGAACCCGGACATCCCCGAGGGCCAATCGGAGGACGTCGCTAACCAGTGGCCGCAGTACGGTGAGCCATGAAAAATCCCCAGAATTCCCCTCGTCGTAACAAAGAATAGCACACAATGATGAAATAGAAAATGTTTATTATCTCGAAGGTGTGCCGGAGAGCATGGCGAACTACGAGTCGTGCGGAATGACGACGCAGTCGATGATAACGACGTTACCGGCTCATCACTACGCGGGACCCCGCGTTATCCTCTGGGGCGAGATGCCGACGATGGGTGGTCCATACGGGAGCGGCGGCGGCGGCGAGCCGAACTACTCGATCGTGCCCCAGCCGCAGTGGGCTCAGTCCTCGCCGATGTACTCGTCCGGCTCGGAGCTCATGAGCCCGGCGCCGAGCAGGGAAAACGAGCGGAGGGGCGGAGGTCGCGCCCGCGGCGGCGGCCGCGCGAGCAGCAAGAGGGACTCGTACAACCGTTCGTCGAACATGAACAACGACATGCAGACGAGGTGAGATTCTATAAAATTAGCCACACGATATTAATTTTTTAATTTGCAGTTTGTATCGTTCGATTGGTGGTCGTTTGGAGATTATTGGCAGACTAATTGAAACATTTGGTGGTCAATCGTTCAATCACTCACAATAGGATAAAAATCCGGTATTTTTACAGTAATTTTATGAAATATTAAAATCCCGTTCCACGTCTCCAGGTACGTCGTGCAGCCGCAGCACCAGTTTGGCACGATGCTGCCGATGTGCCACTCGTCCGGTGCGATGTACCAGGTAGCGGGTCAGGCCCATCCGGCCGCCGGCCCGCCGATTTTTCTACCGGCCCAGTCGGGCTACCCGCCGCAGGGACCGCAGATGTACCGCAACAGCAGCCACTCCAACTATCATCATCCTTCCAGCTACCCGGGCGAATCGCACATGAGCAACGCCAACAAGTACCCCAAAGGCTCGCAGGGCCAGGCGACCTACTACAGTCCCGAGAGCCAGAAGAGCAATCAAAAGCAACAAGATACGAGAGTGCTGCAGCGCGAGAGTTGTCCGAGCGCGCCGCCCTTTCGTCAGCCCTCGAGCAACAGCAACGAGATCGAAGCGGCCAAGAGGACTCAGGCAAAAGTTCCGGTTGTCAACAGCACGATGAACAGCGCTAACACCGAGGCGAGAAACAACAGCGTGCAGAACAACAACGTGAAGCACTCGGAGAACAAGAAAGTCACTTTTTCGATGAACCACGCGGAGAACGAAGCGGACGTTCGAGCGATTGCAAACGATCGTTCGGAGATCGTTTCGGAGAAGAAAGAAGTTCCGGCTCTTCCCGCGGCTCTTGTCGATAACGGCGCCGCGATCGCGGGCGATCTCGCCAAGGAGAAAATCAGAGAGAAGGAGGTCGTTTTGCCCCACGCGGAAAAAGCCGCGCCGGCCGCGAGCCAAGCTGAGACGCACAGCCCGCCGAAAGCCAAGCTCCCTGAGAGCGTCGAGCAGAACGAGAAGGTCCTCCCGAAAAATACCCAGGCCGAGCCCTTCCCTCCTAAGATTCCCGAACCTTCGGCCGTCGCTTTGCCCGTTACTACCGCGTCTTCTGCGAGCGTCCCGTCCGCACCTCCGGCCAACGTCCGCTCCTTCGCGAACGTCTTGAAGAAGGGCGGTCCGCCCATGGACGGCATGAAGTCGACGCCGCCGATAACCAAGCTCCCCGTAAGCCGCGTGTCCTCGGTAAACCTTCCTCCGCCCCCCGTCGAGGCGGCCCCGGCTCCGAAAACTCCCGGCCAGGACGTCGCCAGGAACGAGCGCACTGGCTCGACGAATCGAAACAGCACCGAGGCGACGACCAAGCCACCGGAAGTCTCCGCCTGGGCGGAGACGAAAGCCCCCGCGGAAAGTTCCCAACAGAACAACCTTAACGATCCGACGGTGATCAGGATGGGGGGTGAGATTTTTTTTTTTTTTTTGGGAAGAGAAGAATCATTTTTATTTTTCGAAAGGCTTTGACTATCGATCTTTTTTTGGTTCCTCATAGAGGAAGCTTTGTTCTGGTGAAAAAAGAATGTCCAAAAGAATGTTCAGAATATACCAAAACATTGGAAAATCATATTTACTTATTTTTTTTTTTTTTAACGACAAATAGTTTTTATTTTTCGCGATTTCGAAAGGCTTTGATGACCGATTATTTTTTCCTTCCTCATGCTTTAGTTTTGGTGAAAAAAAATGTTTCCGAGCTTTTTACTACAAGTATTCAGAATATTCAAAAACATCAGTAAGTCACATTTAGAAAAAATGTCCAATTGCATTTTTTCGTACGCGCTTTTCAATTTCTTCAAAAAATATTTGTTCGCGCTCTAGCGTTTGCAATCTTGTTGCTATCTATATGTATAAAAGAACGTATACGCAGACGGAACATAATCGCCAAATGATCCCCATTAAATTTACGGAAAATCGATCAAACCGCTTAAACTTCATCTCATTCAAAATTTTGTAAATCTCATGAAAAAATTTGTTCCTCATTTTAGCTGCAATTTTCCGTATTAAATATTAATCTATGAACAAAACAAGCGGTAGATTCGTGATCAGCTTATTTTTTTTTCAGAGCTTCTGCTCAAGTACCAAATGGACAAGCAAACGGTGAGTCTTCTGCCGCGAGGACTGACGAACCGCAGCAATTACTGCTACATCAACAGCATATTGCAGGCCCTGCTGGCCTGTCCGCCGTTTTACAATCTGCTGATGGCTCTGCCGCCTCGCAGAAACACGACGAAAAATTCGTCGACTCCACTGATCGATAATATGTGAGTAAGTTCGAGGACGCGATAGTCCCGTCCGAACCGAACCTGAATAATTGTATTGAATTTTTTTTTATGCAGGATGCGATTCGTTCGCGAATTCAATCCACTCACCGAGGGAGCGCGAGTGCCCCGAAAGGACAAGAGTCAGAAGCGCGGCGAGGAGACCGCCGCCGATGTTCAATGCGGCGCCGCCTTCGAACCTTCCTATGTATATACAATGCTGAAAAATACATCCTGCGCCGGCGTGTTCTCCGTCGAGGGTCGACAGGAGGACGCCGAAGAATTTCTGTCTTGTCTGCTAAACGGCATCAGCGACGAGATGCTCGAGGTAAATCGGCGATCGCCGATTCGAATAACCGTCCGATCGAATTTCGGTCAACTGAAACGGTGATTTTTTTTTTTTCAGGTAATGAAGTTAGTGAATACGGAGTCAAACGACTCGGCGTCCGATGACGGGGAGCCTAATAATGTAAATTTCAACAATGAGGAGGAGTGGAAGGTGAGCGAATTATTCTTAATCCGAATTTATTTATTTATTTATTTATTTATTTGAATAAAAATGGGTCAAGCCCGATTACAGTGGATGAAAAATCCGATCCGTCGGTTTGGTATCGTAAGAGTGAGAAGACACGACTTAAGTAAATACGAAAGTGGCTTAAAAGCCAACCGTAAGGAAATATTGCGCAGAGGCTTGATTTCAAACGATATGGAGAGCCCCCGAAGAGAGGATTAGAGAATTAGAAAATAATTCGACAACTATTGACGAACAAACGATCGACTCGTTAATTTTACGTTTATCTCGTTCAAGGTGATGGGTCCGAAGAACAAGGGGTCCATAACGCGATGCACCGAGTTCGGTCGCACACCGCTGTCCGATATATTCCGTGGGCAACTGAGATCCAGGGTGCTGCGCACCGGAGAGGACGCCACCGATAATGTTCAGCCCTTTTTCACGCTGCAGCTCGACATCGAGGTAAGTAAAAAAAAAAAAATGAAAAATCGTACTACTATTGAAAAATTACCATTATACTACTATTAAAAATTACCATAGTGGCGCCCTGATGCCGTGCTATGGTAATTTTTCTTAGATCATCGGTCATTTTTACCAGATCCTTCTCTCAGTGTACTCAGTACTTAAAATCGTAAGAAAACGTACTTGAAATCATTTTAAAAAAAATACTCCAAGTACTAAAAAGTTCTTGCGGACTTCAAGTACTGTTCAGCTCTCTTATATGGTAATGGATGTCACAAATTTGTTTAGCATTTATTTAAATTAGCAAAGAAGTCTCAGAAAAAATGGTGACATCAAGCGAAAAGGAAATTTTGTTTAGACTTTATTAACTTCAATTGCCCCAGAGCGGCGTGGCGGGTTATCGGGAGCGTTCGTTTGGTAACCCACTGGAATGCGACTCCTATGATTCTCGCATCGTGCGCCGAGCCCTTAAATTCGGAGAAATATAAGGGCGATGCTAAAATCGAACCGTTATTATTTCAGAAAGCGGAATCAGTCGAGGAAGCCCTCGAGACACTGGTCGGAAGAGACCAAGTCGAAGGAATGACGTGTAGCAAGACGAAGCAACAGATCGAAGCGTGGAAACAAGTTACGCTCGAGGAACTGCCGGTTATTCTGATATTGCACTTGAAGTGGTTCGACTACAAGATGGATGGTTGTTCGAAGATCTTCAAGCGCGTAGGATTTCCAATAGACTTGAAATTGGACGGCAGTAAGTGCGCCTTTTCAGTCATTCTTGAGACTTTGGAATTAAAAAAAAAGAACAATTTATATCGTTCGGTGGGAAAAAGGAGGTTTTGCGTACGCTTTGGATGCGTAAAACCGGAATTTTCGCACCTTGTGGAATAAATTTTGTACGATACTCGTGAGACGTTTCCTTAACTCTTGCAAATAAATGTTTTCTTAACTCGTACGAAAAACGTTTTCTCAACTCGTGTGATTGTAAAACTCGCCTACGGCTCGTGCTGCAGTCACACTCGTCAGAAAAAGTTTTTGCGCACTAGTATCGTAATGTATTATTATTGTTATTATTTTTGTTGTTGTTGTTGTTATTATTAGTATTATTATTTTAACGTAACACGTATATTTAATTGCAGAACTGCTGTCTCCGAACGTTGCGAAAAAATTGCAAAAAGTGCCACGCCAGAAACAGTACAAGCTGTTCGCCGTGACTTATCATGACGGTAAAGAAGCGAGCAAAGGCCACTACGTCACAGATGCCTTCCACGTTGGGTATGGATCCTGGGTTCGATACGACGACAGTTCCGTTAAAGGCATTTACGAGGTCGACGTGTTGAATCCATCGCCGCCCCGAGTACCATATTTGCTTTATTACAGAAGATGCGACACGATTGGGAATAATCAACCAAATACACCTAGAACACGTTGAGTAGACGATAGCTGACAGTATATACGTATATAAAACTGATAAGTTTGTTTTTTATAATGAAGAAAAAAAAGACAAAAAAAACGCGATATACATTTTTACATTTTCAACATCAAAAGGAATATTAAAAAAAAAATTCATGGTCTCGTAACTCGCATACGGAGGAGAATAGGCGACTCGTTCGTCGTTGGAAAAAAGAATATATTGAAAGAGAAATAATAATCCTTGCTCTAACTCGGTTCGAATCAGCCGTACTTTTGTTGATTAGGCGTGTAATATTAATTGTTACAAGTGCTATGTGCCTCATTTTTAGTATATGAAATAAAGATAGCATTACTATTTCTCACGATTCATCATCTCTGGATCCACCTTCGCCGGACCCGCGATCGATCCTCGTTACCGACTAATCCAGAGTTGGCCCGCTCAATACCGTTTATCCCGCATTTACTGTGAAATAATATATCAACGGATGTAAAAAAATGCAAAGCACTTTATTTCACTCGGTGCGTAAAACCACCATTTTCACACCTTGTAAAATAACATTTTGTACGATACGCTTCCGAAAAAATTTTTCTTAGCGCGTGTGATTGCAACACTCGCCTTCGGCTCGTACTGTAAACTCACACTCGTCAGAAAACAATTTTCACACTAGTGTCGTATTGTACTATATTAATTATCACATGTAAAATAAAACGGACACGAAGTGTCGTTGCGGCCTCGAAGATTCTGAAGCTCATCATTATACATTTCTGGGTAAAAAAATTACCTATAAAAAAACATTTCGTTATTTGTAATTTTGGCACTACGTCTGATTATTTTGCCCACTGATCACGGATCTACATCTTATTTAACTTCTTTCTCAATATTGTAAACGGAAATGGGCGTCTGTGTGAGATAGGAAAATTTTTTTATTCAAAATTTTATAAAATTCAAACGGGTGGATCGACTCTTTAATAGCAACAATTGTTCGATCTAAGTCTACTTCTGTAGAAAGATTTAGCCCAATGACTAAAAACGTACAAAAGCTGGAGCGCGAACACACTTTTTTTTCGAAAATATCAAAATCTGATAAAATCCGAATGTTTCAATTATTGCGTAAATTATAACAAACAGATGCACCTGACTGCTCTACACGGGTGCCAAATTTGAACCCGATTGATAGAGCCATTCTTAAGATAAAGACGGTTTAATTTACAGCCCTGAAACACACACACACACACACACATCCATCTAGCATTTTTTCTAAGTGATTTTTCGTCGTTTTGAAACATTTTAAAAACGTTCACACGAAAATCTTGAAAAAAACTTAAATTTCCTTAAACAAATTTTGCCTTATGAGGAAGCAAAACAAAACGATTGACTTATAAATCCCGGAAAGGCGAACGAGGAATCTAGTACATTCGAAAAATTGGCGGGAAAGCTAGGAGCCGAACAGGACATCCGATAACCGAGCAGCTCCGCGATTGGCCGGCGCGCCGCAGCGTTGTTATAACGGACGGCGCGTCGCGGCGGTGTAATTCCAAAGAATCGGCCATTTTGGCGTCACACGCTTTACAGGAATATACGTCCGTCGCGTTTCCTGCTGAAGCAAAATGAAGTAAGTGAACGCGCGACGAGCGAAACGAAACAAATCCGTGGATCGACGTGCGATCCTCGTTCGTTCGGCGGATTGTTCTGCAACGCGACAATGCCGATGTTACGCGCTACAATAATACTTGTGTCTTTTCAGGGTCGGCCTGTGCGCTTACAGCGGATACAAAATCTATCCGGGCCATGGCAAGACCATGGTCAAAGTTGACGGAAAGGTATGGTTTTTTTCATTTATTTTTTTCTCACCCTACACGCAGTACAATTAATTCGAGCTCAGTTATTCCTCGTTCCTGTCGGCTAAGCCGGTTGATTTTCCTTACTTTCGATGTTTTCAAGTTACTGTTTTTTTTTTGAGGTTAGAAAGTTCGAAAACGTGGAAAGTAAACGCGAAAGCGCGACAAGGCGAAATTCGTCATGCTTAACCTAAACATCTGTTCTTCCAGACATTCACTTTCCTCAACTCAAAATGCGAGTCCGCTCACTTGATGAAACGCAATCCCAGGAAGGTGACATGGACGGTTCTGTACAGGTAAATCAACACTGCGACGATCCGATAATTTCATCGATTGCTTTTACATTTTTGAGGTAACGTGACGACTATTTTTTTTTTTCTAATCTCACAGGCGCAAGCACAAGAAGGGCCAGGAGGAGGAGCAGGCAAAGAGGAGGACGCGCCGTGCGCAAAAGTTCAACCGAGCCATCGTCGGTGCCTCCCTTTCGGACATCCTGGCTAAGCGTAACATGAAACCGGAGATCCGCAAGGCCCAGAGAGAACAAGCTATCAAGTGAGCAATGATGCAATTAATCGATTTTATATGTTTAAGAAAGTTACAGATTTGTTTGTATGCTTCATTTTTGGAAACGTCACTTTGTAAATACGTCACTTCCGGTTGAAAAATCTCATTTTTCAAACCGGAAATAACATCATACTGGAAATACGTCACTTTCTGTTTGAAAATCCTATTTTTTGACCAGAAGTGTTGTCATACCAAAAATTCGTCATTTCCTGTTTAAAAATTCCATTTTTTGACCGGAAGTGTTGTCATCCCAGAAATTCGTCATTTCCTGTTTGAAAATCTCATTTTTTGACCAGAAGTGTTGTCATACTGGAAATTCGTCATTTCCTGTTTGAAAATCCCATTTTTTGACCAGAAATGTTGTCATACCGGAAATACGTCATTTCCTGTTTGAAAATCCCATTTTTTGACCGGAAATGTTGCCATACCGGAAATACGTCGCTCCTGGTTTCAAAATTTCATTTTTCGACCGGAAATGACGCTAGAACGGAAATACGTCACTTCTGATCAAGAAATGAAATTTTCAAACCGGAAATGACGAATGTCTCCTAAATCTCCGAAAATCTAAATATGCGGTTTCAAAATTTCATAGCCCATAGAAATTTTATAGTTTCGCCTTATAATTTCCAGACAATTGGAAACAAAATATATATACAAACGGTGTAGTTAGACATCTGTTCCTCCGGCGCGATTATTTCAGTTCGAGTTGGATTTCAGAATGTCTTAGAGTAACGAAAATGGCTGCTTCACCCAGGATTGTACACTGCGATTACACTGCCTGGCTTTGCGGGTCCTTACAAACAAATAACTGCGAACAAAAGCATCAGAGACGAATGTCTAAATTTGAATTCAGGCATTTTTTTCAAATTAACGAGCGACATTGTTAAAATAACGGATTCATCGATTGTTTTCAGAGCGGCGAAAGAGCAGAAGAAGGCGGTGAAGGCAACGAAGAAAGCAGCGGCGCCTCCCAAGCCCAAGGCAGCAGCCAAACAGAAGGCCACGAAAGTGACGCAAAAGGCCGCTCCCCGTGTCGGTGGAAAGCGATAATTCACTCGCTGTGAATCTTAATAAAAAAACAAACAAAAAAAAACACAAAAATAAAGTGTCATTCACTTTGACGAACGAACGATTATTCCGAGTGTCTTTCAGACACGGAGAAACAAGCCCGCTTTTCCTTCGGGTATTTTTATCTCGAGGACACCGGGTGAGGAGCAATGAAATTACGCGATTTTACTGCGAAAGGTATTTATTACGAAACGAGTCTCCATTCAACGTCACGGCTAAAGATGCCCACGTACAATTATCTGTACAGTTAACTACGTACAATCAACTACCGAATATACGCGGATTATTTTCTTTGAGAGTTATTTACAATCTTGTCTGCTCGTCACTTCTTCGCGGGTTCGTCGAGTTCTTTCTTGAGCAACGCTAATTTCGTGAGTGCCGTGTCTCGCCAGGCGCGTCTCTCCTGCAGTTTGTCGAGCGGGCAAATCGCGTTCAGTTGATTGCTGATCTCCTCCGCCATTGGCCCTTCGAATTTCGGCGTCGGTCCGAACGTCTGACTTACGCTGTAGATCGTCTTCGAGTACGTCTCGCAGTACTTCTTCATTCCTGCATTTTTTTTTTTTAATACACGTTAATGCAAGAATCTTTAGAATTTCTAGAAGAACATTTTAGATGACGAATGTCGACGTGGAGCCGCGATTGATAATTTTGTGTACCTTCGGCGTTGAGATGAGCGGCTTCGAAAGCTCCCAGAAAGGCATATCGCATGCCGAGACCCTCGCTCATTACTATATCGACGTCTTTCACGCTGAGGACACCGTCGGCCACCAAGCGCCAGGCTTCGTTCAGGATCGCGTATCTGTAAAGTATCATTAAGGCCTGTTTAATTAAGGCAGTCTGAACTGCCTTAATTAAAGCCTTTTGTCCCACGTGAGATTCAGAGATAATTGCGAACCCTTCTCGATGGGATAAAAATCGGAAAAAATCAAGCATTTAGAAGGTGCTGAAAATATTGATTTTGCATAATAATAATTCCAAAATGTTATTAACAAATTAATTTTTTTTAAAGTTCGACAAATCACCCAACAAGTTTTCGTGCGTATTCAGAAAAATTAACAAACCGTTGAATCATCGTTAAATCTTTTCTTTTTCACATGAAAATATTTGAAAAAAAAAGTTACATTGACGGGTGATTCGTTGAGCAATTTTTTTTTCGTTAATTTGTCAATAACATTTTGGAATTATTATGCGAAATCAATATTTTCAGCGCTTTCTATAGGCTTGATTTTTTCAAATTTTGATCCCGTTGAGAAATGTTCGCAATCTCACGTGGGTTCAGACTGTACGCTTGGATTGCCCTAAACAAGCAATTTACATTTAGCCGCTGTAAAAACATTAATTTTTTAAATACATTTACAGGAAACGTACTGTATCCTGTTTAGAGCGAAGCCATCGATCTCTCTGGTAAAGACAACCGGAGCCTGACCGATTTCCGTCATGATAGCTTTGGTCCGAGTCGGAATGTCCTCCCTCGTCCACGGACTCGGAACGATCTCCACGAGCGGCACATAGTACGGTGGATTAACCTGGATTTTGCAGACGAAAAGTCACGATGAAACCGTTTTCCGAAAAACAAACAACAGGTTGATTTTCAACATTAAAAAATTCACACAGTTAGTACACGGTGTTATGAAGTTCGAGTTTTTTTCATTGAAAAATATTAATTAAGAACGAGCATCGTATCGCAAAATCTATTCGGCCGACTGAGTTAAAATTTGGGCAGATCCTTGATTACAAAATTTTCTATCTAATGACCGCGTGCTGTTGAAAAATTTCATTCATCTGTTAATAACAAACGATTAAAGTAATTTTTTTTTCGTTTCGACGGAAAAACTACCCGAATTGTTTTTTTAATCATTCGGTTATTATTTTTTCAACTCAATCGAACGATCAAATGTTGCAAATCGACCTGTTTATTGGACCAAATCCTTATGCTAGTGGCCTGACTACTGCACAAATTGTTATCGTCACCTCGGACACTCGTCGGCGTCCGCCAGGGTTATCGTCTTATCTTAAAGTTTCTAATCAACGCAGCTGAACAACGCCAACATATTTTTCGACGCGATAGTGAATCGCCCATACCGATGCGCGCGCATGCGCAGAGCCCTCGCGCAACTTTAGATAACAATTGCGCAACGAATAGATCGCGAGTAAACACTCGACGACTGTAATATGCGATATAAAGGAAAAGAAAGGCAAAAAAACACAAGAATTTTACTCACCGGATGCGAAACGATCACCTGATCGCGATGCCCGAGTTTCTCGCTGAACATCGAAGGCCTGAAAGTTGAGGTCGACGACGATAGAATAGTATTTTTGTCTACTACCTTGTCCAATTGGTTGTAAACTTTGATTTTCAGTTCCAGATTCTCCGGCACACATTCCTGAATGAGCTTGGCGTCTTTCGCTGTTTGCTCGAGGCTCGACGTACCTGCAACGACTCGATGCGTTTTATCGTTGTGCATATTTGCCGTACACAAAGATACCCACGTAGAACGAAAATATTTTGCAAAGGTTCCAAAAATACTTTCTTAAAATGTTGAAAATATTTTTTTGAAATATTGACATTGATATTGATGAAATGTTTCATCAATATTAAAAAATATTTGTGAACTGTTTTAAAAACACTTCGAAAACATTTTTTTGTCCGTTCATAAATCTTACATTGAAATGTTTCGCTGGGATGTTTTTTTTAAACATTTCAGCGAAATGTGAGGGAGCACATCAACAGTCAAATTTGCATTTACACATCTACGTGAACACAGTAACACGCGTAGAAATGTTTCGGTGAAACATGATATAAAAAATATTTGAAAAAATGATATCACTCTGTTTTAGAAATATTTCACACTTATTGAATGATTAAGTATGTAATTGATTGATACTTATTGAAGTATTAAGTATGTAATTGATTGATACTTATTGAAGTATTAAGTAAGATTTCAAAGATTGAAAATATTTGAAATATTACCCTTTATTAGCGCGTATTGCTGATCCGCCGTTAGGGAGCCGCGCAGAAGACCACCGGCCTCCAGCCGCTTCAGCTGCTGGTGAATGTCCTCGAGGGCTTTTGCAATTTGTTCGTCCACAATGTCGTAGATAGTCACGTGGTAACCAACACTGGCGAAGAGCATGGCCCAACTCCGGCCGATCAACCCACTGTGGAATTTATCCTGTATTTACATCGTCGCTGAAGCCGAGGCGTGACGAGCTATTTATTGTCATTTTCCGCTTCGCTTGCGCTCGGGTATTTGCGATAGATGCGTATGTGCCGTATCTTATATGGTGATAACAGGTGCTTTGCATTTGGCCTTTTTCGTTATAAATTTGGTTATTTGTTATTGCGTTATAAATTCTGCTATTTTCCGGTACGGATTCTTACCAAAAATGACCGTGCGCATGCGCAGTCATGTTATAATAGTCATAATAATGTAATATCAAAAAATGCCAAATCGAAAGCACCTTAAATACGATTATTAGACCCTATAGAATAGGTTTTTTTTTCTAAGCGACACTATCGATTATATTATATAAACTTAACTCCTTACCTTCCGATTATACCAATCTTCTCATTATTATTCTTGCCCATGGTTCGGAGTCAACGTTGCAACTATTCGTAACGCAAAGATAATGATAAGCGGCGTGTTCCAAAGCGTTTGACAACTAGTACGCGTTCGCACTGAATTTTAGCGTCTTCGACATGCTTTATATAGCCTTCGACGACTTCCCTCTCTCCGCCGAATCCCCGGTGTACTTTCTAGCTCTCCTACGCTCCCGTGCGAGTACGACACAGGTCGGTTTGTTTTTATATATTTTCGAAGAGTTTTTGTTGGTTTTTTTTGCAAATAAAAAGGGTGCGTATCTGAATGCAAATCTGATTAACCATGCGTTATTTTATTTATGACTGTCCACTTCTAGTAGATTTTTAAAAATTGTCAACGTAACACTAAAAATAATTAAACTTCACGGAACGGTAAAAAAATTATTTTGTAAAATCGAACACGAAGTTTCCCAAAAATAATTTCTTTGAATAAGTGACAAACTCTTTTGTTCAGGTTTACATACAAACCTGTCCTTTTAATTCCCGTGTCGTTAAGAATTTTAGTTTGTACTTTTGTTTGTAATATTAGAGCAGAAAATTAACAAATAAAAAATTGTGGACGTTTGTGCACAATAAGTTGGTGTAAAAAGTACAAAAATCTTTTACTGTGTACATCGAATTCTTTCCACGGACTACATTTCCGTTTCGATAACAAAAGATCAGATTATCAGAGGAGATTTGGGTCAAAACAAAAACTTGAATTGCGAGCCGACTGGAATATAGAAACGCCCATTTCAGCTGCGCATTTTATGACTACACATTTTTCCCATGTAAAAAAGAAACCAAAGTGAATTTAAAAATCTGAAAAAATGCATACTTTTTCAGAAAAGTGAACGAATCGTTTTCATTTTAAACAAGTTAGGTTTCAGGGATATTTGTCGAACAATTTTATTTTTCATCACTTTGTTAATAACACTGGAATTATTATTGCGCAAAAGTAATCTTTTCAACTTTTAATATGCTTGGTTTTTTCGGATTTTTATAGCATCAAAAAGTGTTTGCAATTCCCTCTCATTTCTCTGAACCTTATGCGAAGTGAACCCTTTAGGAAGGACTACCTTAAATTCCTCTTACAATTATGATGACAAATAAATGTCCAGTATATTAAAAACATCGGAAATGCTTTGTTTTTAATACGTTACTTTAATTTTGCTACATAAGAACTTTAATTGCAATAATTTCAATGAAAAAGTATATTAATTCTTCGTCACAATTGTACATTAAATGTAATGTACCAATTATTGCATAAAAACTCCCAATCCGGTACATTAAATTTACATTTTTTTTTACACCGTCGGTAAAGTTGCGTTTTCTTCGACTTAGATGGACAGCGCATATGGGTACATCTTCCTAATCGATGTGGGGCATTTCGCGTCAAGTCGAACAGCTCAAAACCTCGACTCTATCCGCCTATTCGCTATAACTTCAAAACACGAGCCGATAAAAATCTCTAAAAAGTGCCAGGTGCGTCCGCTACAAAATACTCCAACATCACGAACGTTTAGCTCGATCTAAGGAGCTCAAGATTTTGAGCCGTTGGACTAGACATGGAATGCCCTCTATTTATTCGCATAATTAATGCCATCCAATTTCAATCAACAGTATTTCCATCGCTCCATTTTCCCGTGCGCTCCCCACAATCCTCTCTTATCTCTTAATTATCATGCACCATCTGCCCCGAATTAAAACAAGTTCGATCCGCAGAGACCAAACTTTTCTCGTCAATCACGAATTCGTGACGACACACACTGAACCCAATACATAGCCGGAAGGCAGAAATCAGCAGTAAAACAATCGCACGGAAGCTTGAGGGGATTTCCCAAAGGCCTGACAACAGCGAACATAAAGAATTGCCACTGCGCATCAGCTACTGCGCATATCGGCTTCACCGCGCCAGGAGTGGGGGAAGTCGGGGAGGTCCGGCTGAGTTCGCGCAATCGCCGAACGTTTATTCGTCTGCTAGCTTTTTTTATCTACCGTAGCAGCGCGACGATACAGCTCGCTTCACACATTGACACAAAAACCCTCCACACATTACGTAAAAAATAAATAAAAATTGGCACTCGCACGCGTGAAGAGCACGTCTCGCTGCAAGTGTACGCGGTATATTTAATAGGTGGGGGGCAACGAGAGAAAGATCGAGTGCATCGATGACATCAGCCGGCGGTCCGAACCGCGGGGTAAAGCCGAGCGAGTGAGACGCGCAATTGGTCGACCCGTGTACACTTTGCTCGGGGAAGAACCTGCGATTCTCGTTATCGCTCCTCAACCGCTGACGTATCCTGCAATCTTCGATCCTCCAGTCATTCGCGTACGGTGAGTGTCGCGCAACACTGCTGCGTAGAAAGTCTCTTGATTACACGCGAGTGCAGCCCTCGCGCAGGCATATTCCACGCACCTTTGCGCACTTCTCGCACGCATCGACGAATTATAGAACACTGTGCGGTGGGAAAGCAACAAACGCGTTGATTGCCGATCGCGCGCAACAGATACAAAGCTTTTAAATTCTCTGCTGCCCGCGCTGTGTTCCACTCGTGCAAAAGCCATGCCGCAAGTCGACGAGATGGATATATTGCAAATGGCATTCAACGATGCGTATAGTTACACTCCTTTTGCGAACGGTAAAGCGTTCATTTTTCGCTAATACTTGATATTTATGAACATCGACCAAAAAATCAAATTGTACATAGAACTCAGTGCCGGATTGGAATCAGTAGAATATTTAGTGTCCGTTAAGACGCAATAACGGGGTACAAAAAAATGTTATGATTTTGTATATTTTTTATTCTTTTATCTTTATTTTTTTTTTTTTTTTAGTAGAGAAGTTAGGATAGTTACACTCGTTTTGCGAATGGTAAAGCTTTTATTTTTCGCTAATATTTGATATGTATGTCCATCAAGGACAAATTTTTAATAGAATTTATTTTTATAATATTAATAATTTTTTTAAATAATTTATATGTGTAAACGGGCATCGCCCGTTGATTAATAAATAAATAGTATAGAATTTACTCCGGGACATAATATAATTGGAATTAGATTAGAATTACAGGTATCGAGGTATATAAAATATATAAAATATGTATTTATATATAATATATATTTTGTATATTGAATTTTTTACATGAAAAAAGAAAGAAAAATAATTGCATTTTATTTTTATTTTGTTCGAGAAGATGCCGCGTCGGTGAGAAGCGTTCCGATGATGAATGGCTACAGCTTGAATAGCATGGACTCCAGCGGCATGAGCAACGTGCCTTCTCCGATGTCCATGTCGCTCTCGCCCCGGATGGACGAGTCTGCCTCGAACATGTTCAACATGGCGGACGAAACCTTCATGTCCCTGAGCAACAGCACCGGTGAGAGAGGAATTTCCATATCTGCCGTTTGAATAGTTTACTGATTTTATGACGGACAGTTTATCGAATTGGGTTTTGTTACAGGGACGGAGATGGCGCCGGCTTACGTGGAGATACTGGATCAGCCCGTGGATAAATTCAGGTTCAGATACAAGTCGGAGATGATGGGCACTCATGGGTGTTTGTCCAGCGCCAGTACAACTTCCAGAAGAAAGAGGCAGGCGCCTACAGCAAGAGTACGCATGGATTTGTCAATATACATTTTTTTGTTTGCTCCAGCTTTGGTTAATCTAACATTTATTAATTGATAATATTTAGTGTTAATCATTAATATTAAGTTTATTTTGTGTAATTTGTTTATTAACGGATTTCTCCTTGACCAGTATTTCAATACAGATGTGTCTGGTAATTTCTTAGATCTATCGATTCCTATAGAAGAAGTTATCGATTCCTTCAGCCGGTTAATTAATATTAGCATTTTATTAAATTTAATTTATTAACGGATTTCTTCGTTTACATGACGATAACAATAGAGACAACAGTGGTTGCTGTGATCATGAGCCAGCGTATTATAACTAAAGTCACAACAATTGAAAACTAGAAAACGGAAGTTCGCTAATATAAGTCGTAATTAATATAATTTATTTATAAATGTGTTTTAGTTACGGGACAAGTGCTTTCACAAAGACAATATCGATAAAAGATAGAAAAAACGCCAAAAAGATACCAGTTAATAGAATAATTAGTATGCACTTGTTTTTGTAATAAACATAATCATAATTGATATTAATTAATTGTCGATTATTTTGATCAAATTTCGGTCATCGTGTTTTTTTTTAATAACTTTATTTTTTACATTATTTTTACCGGATCAATTATGTGACTGTCGCAGTTGGTGAACTTCGTGGGACAAAACGCGAAGATACGTTGCACATTGGTGACATCGGATGTGGACAGAAGAATACCCCATGCTCACCACTTGGTCAAGAGAGAGGGAAGCGTCGAGAACGACGCTCCGTACGAGATCGAGGTTTCTGCTGACAATGATTTTACGGCACAGTAAGGATTCGCTTTCGTTTGTGGATCGCAGATTATTTCGATCAATCGTCATTTCGTTTTCGAATTATTTTTGTTTTTTTTTCTTCAATTGTAGATTTCACGGAATGGGCATAATTCATACCGCTAAGAAACACATAAAGGACGAGCTCGTGAGAAAAATGAGGATGGAGGCTCTCGAGAAGAATCGATGTAAAAACGTGAATATAAGAAATCTGAGCACGCGCGAGGAGACTCAGGTATGAATCGAACATGAATATACGACGAAGACTACGCTAATTGGAAAGCTTCGGGATGAGAATTAATGGATGAGAAGTTCAAGTATTTATTCTTTATTTATATCGGTTTTAGATCGGGATGGACGCGGAGGCAGCTCAAAAGTGGATGAATCTTAACAGCGTTGCGCTGTGTTTTCAAGCTTTTATCGAGGGTCCGAACGGAGTCATGAAAGCCATCACGGAAAGGGTCTACTCCAATTCAATTAATAATCTAAGTAAGTTTAGGAAAAAAATGTTCTCTGCCGATAGCGAATTCTTAGGGCACTCGCGTTACTCCCAGTTCAATTTAGCTTATTTTCGGTGTTCAGAAAATAATATTGTTTCGACAAATATCTTTTTTGGAACGGATAAAAAATATTATGTTCTTGGCGTCCCATTTATATTTATTGTTATCTTACGTTACTCGCGTTACTCCCAGCCCGATATTAAGCATGAAAATTCGCACCGGAAGTGAAAAGACTATTACTCTCATCCACGCAAGTGGCTCTTACTGATAGTCATTGTTAAATGACGCATTGCAGAAAGCGCATTGACCGGAGAGCTGAAGATATGCCGAATCGACAAGTATTCGAGTAGCTGCGACGGTGGAGAGGAAGTTTTCATGCTGGTGGAGAAAGTCGGAAAAAGTACGTACGCGATCGAACTTCGAGGTTCGATATTATTCATATATTCCGTTCGCTATTTTGCAGAAAACATAAAAGTCAAGTTCTTCGAGACCGACGAAAACGACCACGAGATATGGCAGGCTTACGGACGTTTTTCGGAACTGGACGTTCATCATCAATACGCCATAGTCTTCAGGTACGCGAAAGAAGTTTCGCATCATATCAATTCCAGTCTCCCAGATAGGAGAATAATTATATAAAAAAAATAATTCTTATTTATCGCGCTCATCCGCAGAACTCCGCCGTACAAAGACCGCGACATCGAGTCTCCTCGAGAAGTCTACATAAAACTGGAGCGGCCAACCGACGGGGATAGCTCCGATCCCATAAAGTTTACCTACAAGCCCACGGATAGTTTGTTGAGTGAGTTTCCTAATTTATAATTCATATTATGAATTATAATATATATAATTCATAATAATTTACATCGTCCTTTTACAGGAAGATATTTCCATAACGCCCAAACATTATAACGGCACAGAGAACAGTTTTGCAACCGTACATATCGTTAACCGTACATAGCTTAGAGGAAATCCCGGGCAACCGACGAGTAAGATATCTGCATGAGACTAAATTTCATCAAGTTACAAAGAAATTCGATGCAGATATCTTCCTGGTCGTAATTTTTTATTCCACCGTCAGAGAGTCGTTGCTACAATTTCCAAAAATTTGCAGGCAAAAAACGTCCTCGCATGTCGTACTCGGGGAGTTCGGATTTCACGAAAATCCGACGAGTCGACAATACCATGGACACCAACTCCTTTCCGTCGAACGACTCGCAGGATCTTGCCAAGCTTTTGAAACACGCGAGCAAGATTAATTCCGAGGAGTTCGACAAATTCGTCGAGCAGTTGGACATTGCCGGTAACAGTTTGATAAATGAAAGTTATCGGGCAATAAAAAAAATTTCACGCACTTAATTAAATGAATTAAATAATTTGAATTAATTGAATTAATCAAATCAATTCAATTGATCAAATTAATTGAATTCCATTACATTTTTTTTCGTCTTTCAGGGTACGCTCGAACACTGGATCCGGAGAACGACGACCAATTGACGACCGATGGAGTCTCCTCGGAGTACGTAAGTGTCGATGGAAACTCGCGCGACGCGCACCGGTTCGGCCGGGGATATTCGAGCAGGAAAAAAAATTCTAATCTATGCGACTTTTTGTATAGAACGAGGCAACTTTCGCCGAGACTTTGGTTCACGATACAATGAAGAGAATACGAGAAGATCCGAAGAAAGCCAAAGAGCTGTTCACGAGAATGTTCGACGAGCGAACGACGTACGGCGATACGGCCTTGCACTCGGCTCTTCGTCACGGACAGCTCGAAATCGTCAAGCACATTCTGATGATTTCGGCCAGCGACCCGGACTTCAAGAGCCTCGTGAACTTGAAGAACAGCTCGGGCAAGGTGCGTCTGAGATTCACGAAAAAAAAAATTGCTGCGGCGTGTTTGTAAATAACATCGTAGTATGTGTAAGATAAATAATCGTTGTGACTCGTTTTTACGATCGCAGACACCTCTGCACTACGCGGTTTTACTGAATCAACCGGAAGTCGTGAACGCTCTGCTTACGCTGGGCGCGGATCCGAACGAGTGCGATGATCGCGACTGCTACCCGCTCCACGCTGCAGTGAAGAGTAAGTCGCCGTGTATTTTTACTGCACAGCTCAAATCGCTATAATAGTACTTTATTTCACTCGGTGGGAAAATTGCGGTTTTACGCACGCTTGGCCTGCGTAAAAGCCCCATTTTTACACCCTGTGAAGTAAAATTTTGTGGGATACTCCTGCGAAAAACGTTCTCTTAACTTGTATGATTGCTGATTGAATTCACACTCTTCAGAAAAAGTTTTTTTGCACTCGTATCGTAATATATTATTTTATGTCCGTAGCGTGGCGAAAGTGTGCGAAAACGTAACTAGGGCGATTTGGGCACGCGTAGTATATTTTCGCACGCTTTACCGACAGGCGAAAGTGGAACTTTTTGAGCAAATGTTGCAAAATTAGTACATTACGACACTAGTGCGATAAAACTTTCTCTGACGGGTGTGAGTTTGCAGCACGAGCCGAAGGCGAGTGCTGTAATCACACGAGTTAGAAAAAGTGTTTCCCACGAGGGATGTACGAAATTTTACGCACTTCGCATGCGTAAAACTGCCCTTTTCGCACAGAGTGAAACAATAATATTTTGTGTCTTGCAATATTTTTACGAAGTGTATGAATTTTCAGAACCAGATGCCGGAGCGTTGGTGGACGTCTTGCTGACGAAAGACGTTAAGATAGAGGCTCGAGACGAGGCCGGCTGGACAGCCTTGCAATTAGCTGTAGAAGCAGGTTCCCTCCACGCCGTACGGTCGCTTCTCAACGCCGGAGCGGACGTGAACAAAACCGAAGTCTCCTACGGTCGCACGGCTCTTCACATTGCAGTCGAAAATGGTCACATCGAGATCGTCAAGTATCTTCTGGAGAAGGTGTGCATATTCGATCTTTTAATCCTATTTTTTTTTTACAAATTTTGACCCTTTTTAAAATTTAAATACACTGTCCCGTTTAGACAAAAATCGATGTCAACAAGACGAATCTCGGCGGCAATACAGCGTTACACAGCGCAGTCGTAGATCCGGGAGCGCGAGCGAAGGAGATGTGTAAGATTCTAGTCCGGCACGGTGCGGATCCGAACATTCCCAACAACAACAGAGAAGAGTCAGAGGTATCGAAGATCTTTCGACACATTTTTTTTTTTTTTTTTTTAATATCCGACCTCTCCGAGTTACTCGATCGATAATTTGGTGTTTTTTGTAGGGTGACGAAAAAGAGATGGAAGTGAGTGTGAAGGAGGAGCCTGACGAGGATGACGACATGAGACAGGACAGCGGTCAGACCTCGTTCGATCTTGCCTCGAATAAACCGGAGGTATAGTCGATGCGTGGATTATTCCTTCGAATGCCTTGCTAACAAAGACATCGGATGTTCTTTCGTTTTACAGCATCGAATTCTTTCGTTTTACATCAACAAATTCTTTCGTTTTATTACAAATTCTTTTTCTTATTTTCTTTTACAACAACGAATTCTTTCGTTTCACAACAATAAATTCTTTTTTTTTAGATTTTACGGTTATTGGCTCAAGTTTCTGAGGGAAGGACCGTCGACGATCCCGATACACTTCTGATAAAAGAAGAAATCGAGGACGACACGTTAACGGGTTTCTTGGACGACGAGACGCTGACTTCTCTGGCAGACATTCTCGATAAGAATCGCGGCTGGGAAAAACTTGCTAAGTACCTCCAATGCGATTACCTGCTCAGTACCCTCGACACCAAGGGATCCAGTCCGTCTCGGACTATCCTTTATTATGCCGACGTACGTTTTTCGACTACTCAGCTAAGGGTGAAGAAAACGATATTTGTATCTTGTATATGTGTTTAAAACATCCTTCAATTTCAGGTACAAGGCAAACTGACGATGAACAATTTAGTCGATTCACTGAACGAGATTGGCGAGACGAAAGCCGCGGCATATATCAAAAAAGTTCTGAACAGGCCCGGCGCACCCTGACATTAATCAAAGTGTACCACAAAGTTTCTTTTTAATATGATTTTGTTCTGTAGGTAATTAATTATTTTAAGGACACAATAAAGGTAATGCTTACGACAACAGGTCGAACATGTCCCGAAATAAATCACATAAATTAGTCAATCGATTACAGATCGGCAACGACATTTCTTTTTCCAAAACTGTTCTAATGAAATTAGCGTTACAAGATCACTTCCTGTCATAAGGAAACGTTACTTTCGATTCGAAAATCTGATTTCTCGACCGGAAGTAACGTCATACCGCAAATACGTCACTTCTGGTTTGAAAATCTCATTTTTCGACCAGAAGCGACGTCATACCGGAAACCCGTCACTTCCGGTTTAAAAATCTCGTTCTTCGACCGAAAATAATGTCATACCGGAAATACGTCCCTTCTGGTTTCGAAATCAAATTTTTTGACCGGAAGTGACGTTATACTGGAAATACGCCACTTCCGGTTTGAAAATCTCATTCTTCGACCGGAAGTGACGTCAAATCGGAAGACGTTACTTCCGGTTTAAAAATCTCAGAAGTACGCCGGTGATTTTCGAGACACGGTAAAACTGACGGGAAATCTTCGCCTCCCGAGAAAGTAAAGAGTTAAATTTCATAGCCAGCCGCTCGTGACGATGTTCGTCGAGTTGTTCTGAATCAACAATTAGCACAGTATTTACATCGTATCGCTCGTCTATCCAGGAAACAACAATGCTCTCGATGCGTTTGCTCTCGAGGTACGAAACATTTACGTAAAATCAATCACTACCGATGCAGTAAAATTCGATTATTCGGTAGTTAACCTATTTGTCGGCAATACACACAAGTACATTGAGCGTGTTTACGTTCGCCGACAAATTATATCGCCGATATTTTTTACACCGCAGAAGTAACGTGCCGCAGTATGCAGCCGCGGTGCAGCGACTGCATACGTCGATCGTATTGTCCGAATCGTCGTCGTCGTCGTCTTCGTCTTCGTCTTCGGATTCGTCTTCGGATTCGTCTTCGGATTCCGACAACGAAAGCTCCAAGAAAACCAAGCCTGTTGTCAGCGAGGAGGAGAAGCTAAAATCTCGCCAGGAAACCAACGAGAGACTGAACAGTTTATTGGGCATGATGATTACGGTAAACAGACACGAATCGCACACGAAATTTCATCATCGGCAAGTCGCTATCGATGCGCGGCTTCGAGAAGAAGAAAAATTGTTTGCTTGTAAAATTTGGGCAATTAAATTTTGTTATGTTTTCTTCGCAGAAACCGAAGCCTACGAAGCCCATCGATCTCACCGTGGCTCCCAGAAAACAGAAGCCGGAGAAAAAATTCAAGCATCAACCATACGGTAGACGTTCTTTGCCAAAGCGCAATCCAACTGTATTTTCATAGGGCAGCGATTTTAAGTATCTTTTGCATTCGCAGAGGACAAGCTCATCGGAGCGGCGAAGAACGTCGCCAATTCTCTGGGAGGCAATGTGGCGAAAACAGAGTCAGAATTGCTGAACAAACTTCTGGCCTTCGAGAATGATAAGAAGTCGGTTGACCAGGAACAGGACAAGCCAAAATCTGCACCTGTTAACATGAAGTCGGTGGATGTTATTTATTTATTTGTATTATAGACGGGACAAGCCATTTGAGATACGACTTTTACACATAATTATGCGCACACTCAGATAATGCGTTCGTACAATCGTAGAAGCGTTGCAAGTTAATGATAGATGTAAATTATTGTGTCTTAGTATTAATTATGAAAACAATGAAAAATTTATTGATGCTTCGATATGATCTTCCAGAGACTTCATAACAGGGATGAACATCGATCGTACACCTCAGGAGCCTAAGGCACCCTCTTTTTCAGAAAAGATGGACGCCGACCCGAAGTACAGATCGGCCCGGGTGCAAGCTCTGGCGAAGCAATTCCAGACGCTCAATGCTAAGACCTCGAAATATCGCAGCAAAGACGCAACGCGAAGATACGAGTAATGAAAGTTCTAAGAAGGGTTTCCTGCCTTTTGAGGACGTTGGAACGCTTCAGACTAGTCAAATGAGTGCTACAATTTTTGAAGTCGTTAATACTAACTTCCACGCATGTATTGACTATAGTGGATGGTTATTCGTATTGTAGTAAATGTCCTTAACGTAGGAAAACAGTAATTGCAATGGATTTGCAAAAATATGAACTGGTGTGCGCTGATTTTCGAAAAGGGACATAGTCGCACAGTTTTTTTTTTTTTTTCAAAGTATAATCCGTAACTATTGCTCGATATTGTTGCATTAAGGCTCGGTCTCTTCCTTGAAAGATGCTCTACGGATTCACCATCTAGATATTCGATAGTATTTTCCATCTAAAAGTGATGGCTGTTTGTGAGGGAATTCTGTCGAGTAATAAACAAAGGCTGTCATTTCGGAAAATACCACGGAATATCTAAATAATGAATTCGTAGATCATCCTTCGAGGAGTAGAAAAAGCAAAAATTACGGATTATTCTTTGCTAAAACTGAACGAATTTCTACCTTTTCGAAAATTAGCACAAGCCAGTTAATTTTTTTTTCAGATCCATTGCAATTAACGTTTTTCTATATTAAGGGCATCTTCTGGAATACAAATAACCATCCACTATAATCGATAGATGCCTAAAAGTTTGTATGAATGACTAAAAATGTAGCACTCGTCTGACTATTGTGAAGCGCTCCAATTTCCTTAACACCAAAATTCAATGTAGTCTCTTTTATTAACGTAATACCTATTTGTCGCACGTCTCGATCAGCGGACCAACGACGCCAGCGAATATATACAACGGCGAGCCTCTCAACATCTTTGACGTAAATGCAACGAGCGGCGAGGCCGTGAACGCGCCGAAACTGACCATGTGGGAGACTCTCGAGAAGAAAGAATTCAAACTCGCTCTGACTCATCCGCCCGAGAATATATTCCAGGAAATGATAATGTGGACCGAACAAGGAAAATTGTGGAAATTCCCGATCGACAACGAGCAAGGTGCGTTTTTTATTCCGGCGAAGTTCACGATCTCCACGCGAGTTCGATAAAAATCGTGGAAATGTTCGGTTGTCGCAGGTCTCGAGGAGGAACAGAGCATCCACTTTTCTGAGCACGTATTCATGGAGCGTCATCTGAAAGATTGGTGTCCAAAGAGAGGCCCGATCCGTCACTTCATGCAACTAGTCTGTGTCGGTCTCTCGAAGAATCCTTACATGACCGTGCAAGAGAAACAGGAGCACATATTCTGGTATCGCGATTACTTCGCGGAGAAGCAAAATCTCCTCAAGGAAGTCGGGGCCATCGAGACCGAAATAACTCGGGCGAAGGAAATCGCTGCGTAATTTGCAAAAAAATGTACGTGAAAAATGTTGATTTATTCATTAAAGGAATTATAGACGAATCGACGATCGCGTGTTCTCTCGAGGCTATATTGAGCATCCGCTTACCAACCCCGCGCTCGGTCGGTAACAAATCGCATTTTTAATTTTCTTCGAGACCCTCAAAATTTTGGACAAAAGCAAATTAGGTTTTCGTGTGCATTAGGTAGAAGCTTCAAAATATAATTTCCTTCAGTACGAAATATCAGCAGTCTTGGAGAAAATGGGTTCGGCGATTTGTTACTGACCTTTTACATGGATTTCCTCCTCCGATGGTTTTTAAAAAGTCGACCTTGTCCTTTCAAGGGGGAGTGAAACACCCCGACGTGCGAGAGAACAGTTGCAATTTCCAAATTAACTTTATTCAATGGTGCTAATTGTTTTGAGAAAAAAATGAATTCGGGCCGGATGCGAAATTACCGTGCGCATCCAGCTCGAATTTGCTTTTTCCTCAAAAAAATTAGCACCCTTGAAAAAAGTTCATTACCGACCGCGATGTTTCATCCCCTTAATACCTTGGCGTTAGGGCCATGTAAAAGATGTATTTTCGACCTGTTTTCTGGACCAAATCCTTACGCCAGTGCCTTAGAAAAAACCTGAGAATACGCTTGCAGCGCCATCCGTCGTCCGAGTTTCGCCACCTGCTCGACGACGACTTTCAAAGATGTTCCACCTCTCGACGGAACTCAGTCATCGGTTCGCGAACCATCGAGTCCGATACGCTTACTCTTTTTTACGCAGTTTCTGGTGAATCTCGCTCGCCACTGAACGGTGAAAAACTGTTACCTACTCGTTCCAGTGCTCGTCACGTAACACAGCTTCACCATGAAGATGCAAGGGCTTTCCCTTAAGGATATCAAAAAACAGCCTTCCGTTAGTACAATACACAAGTGGATAAAATAAAACGCAAATTAAAGCCATCAGTTTTTGTAACCGCGATCGAAATTTATTGCAGCTCATTCCCCTGTACGCTTGCTTCGCTGCGGGACTAGCAATGTCGACACTCTACGTTGTCCGACTAGCTACCCGTAATCCCGACGTTACGTGGTCGCAGAAGAAGAACCCGGAGCCCTGGCAGGAGTACGCGAACAAGCAGTACAAGGTACGTAACCTAAAAATCTCGTTCGACCTTGAGCTTGAGTTATCTTATTCGCCATACTTGGCCGTCTCGCTTCCGAGCATTCGCCGGGCTATTCGACTCTTCGTCGACCTTGACTAATTGTCAATATCGAAAACCTACAGTCATGTACATATAGAGGTGCTTTCGATCTTGTGTTTTTCGTCATTAGAACTCCACTGCGCATGCGCACGTCCGTCGTCTTGTAAGGATTATTACCGAAAAAAAAAACGTTTGTGCGCATGCGCGGTCACTTTATAGTCACGAAAACGCCAAATCGAAAGCACCTCGGGTGTACTCTATACTATATTTATACTGCATATGTATGTGCACTTATAGAGTAGGCATTCCTTATCAACCGGGCCACTTTTTTCGCAAGTATCGCAGGTTCCGCTTTGGGAGTTTTTTTATCAGTATCGGCGTACAATGCCAAATACCGTGTGAAATTGGGACCAGGGCAGACTTACTTTTTGCACTCATAAACTCAAGTGGAAACAAAATCTGTAAAAGGGCATGTCCCGTTGAAATTCAAAAAATAAAAACTAAATAAAAGAATCGAAGGAGTGCTTTTAGTAGAAAAAAATTCTTTACATTTTTTTATACGAAAAATGGACTTTCCTGTATCGGATAAATTATGACTCTAACATCAATCGAAAGTCGATGAAAAATTGAATGTTCCCAAGAATTATTTGAGCGACCAATATTTTCTGAGATATACTGATATTTAAAAAAACGTAAATCCTGAACGGTGCACTTTGAAAATCTAAAAAAATTCACAGAAGCCCCTCTTAAGTAGTAGTAAGAACTGACAAATTAAAAAAAAAACAGTGGAGAGGTCGACTAAAAAAAGTGGCCCGGTTGATAACGAATGCCTCAGAGGTGCCTTCGATTTGGCGTTATTCTTTTTTATAATCTGATTGCACAGGCAAACGGACGTTTTCTGGTACGAATTCTCACCAAAAAACGACCGTGCGCATGTTCGGTCACGTTATTAGTAACGAAAAACGCCAAATCGAAAGCACCTCGGATGTACTAAACTGTATTTATACTTCATGTGTATACGCACGTATACAATAGAGAGATGTTTTCGATTTGGCGTTTTTCGTTACTATAACGTGATTGCGCATGCGCACGGTCTTTTTATGGTAAGAGTTCGTACGAGAAAGAGACCGTGCGCATGCGCAGTTATGTTATAGTAACGAAAAACGCCAAATCGAGAGCACCTCAGATGTTAAAATGCATAAAACAATGCTGTTTTGGAACAAGAACGTCGGCCGCCAAAGAGTTTCTCAATACAACTGCTGTATGCTTAGGAAATGAACTCGTTATATATTTCTTGTTTCAGTTCTACTCTCCCAACCTGGACTACTCCAAGGTCGAGTGCCCAGCGCCAAAGTACTAAAGATGACCGCGCTCTGTAGCCCAATTTTTTCTTTCTAGTATCAGATCAATGTTTGGGAGATTCGCGTTTGCATTGCGATGATCTACGATGCAATATGATACTGACATAAGCGAATACACATAGTCGTTTTCTAAGTCCCTTTCTCTGTAATTTAATTACCTCCCTCAAAATAAATACACTAATGAAGTTTTTATGGTTGGAGACGATTATTTAAAAAAAAAACAATAAATAAATATAAAAAAAGAATTCCTTCCTCGTGTTTTTATGCAGATGTAAGTCTGGATGGAGGAAATTGTAATTCGAGGCTGGTCCAATGAGATTCGGTGATTTCATCACTGCTACTGTGCCCCTGACCTTAATTTGTACTGTACGATTTTATTGCCGACGTCCGGGAACGTCAGGCAGGCTGAAAAATTCAATACAAGTTTCTCGTTAACTTTTATCTGCCTTAAAATAAAATTGCGTCATCTCCCGATGAGTGTGTCGGTTAAGAGATTGAAAAAAAAGAAGTAGAGCGGAACAGTAAAAGAGGTTACTGATCAGCTGTTGAGAACGGTACTGCGTCGGTCGCAAGTGCTTCGTGCTCTTGTATCTTTCATTTAATGAATGTTTTTATGATTGGAATGACAATAAAAAAGATAATAAAACAAAAATAAGAAACAATTAAAATTTTTTTAAACCATTCTTTCCCCGTGTTTGTACGCAAATGTAAGTCTGGATGGGTGAAATTCTAATTCCTGCATGGCCCAAAGAGATTCAGTAGTTTGATCGCTGCTACTGTGGCTTTTTGTACTCTACGATTTTTTCCCGCCATTCGGAAATGTTTGACCATCAAAGATGCAATAAAATCGTCACGCTAGTTTTTTATGCGTATTAAAAAAAAAATTGCGTCACCTACCAATGAGCCCGTGTTTATGATTGCAATTATCATAAAAAAATAAACAATTAAAAAAATTCTAAACCATCCCTTCCTCGTGTTTTTGTCGCAAATGTAAGCCTGGATAGGTGAAATTGTAATTCGTGGACGGCCCAATGAGATTCGTAGTACGATCGCTGCTACCGTGGCTTTGTACTGCACGATTTTATTCCTGCGATTCAGAAACATTAGAGCATCAACGATTCAATCAAATCATCTCGTTAACTTTTATCGGCATTAAAAAAAAATTGCGTCACCGCCCGATGAACCTGTCGCATGAGATTTTTTCAAAGAGCAGAACAGTAGAAGAGGTTATGTTGTGATCAGCTGTTGAGAACAGTACTGCGTCGATCGCATTCATGCTTTTTTATCTCGTCGACCTTTATACGGTACGATATTATACCGGCATTTCAAATCGTTCCAAGATCGAACATTAAACAAAAATTTCTCCTTAACTTTTATCTGCATTAAAAAAAATTGCCTCACCTGTCGATGAACCTGTCTTATAAGATTACAAAAAAAAAATAAAAACAGCGCAACAGTGGAAGAGGTTATATTGTGATCAGCTGTTGACACACTGTCTGGATTGTTGGCAATTGGGCACTGGATTGTTGGCAATTGCGTCGTGCTCGGTTCGCATTCATCGGTTGTTATCGACGAGGAATCGAGCGATCAAAAAGATGGTCTCGAGCTGGGAAGATTTCTATGCGAAGAATCCGCCGCCGGCGGATTTGCCGGGGACGGAGCAGATGCTGAAGGAATTCATCGCGCGGCGGATGAAAACCGACAGGAGAGTTGTATTGGTTACGGTGAGTCGAGCGTTCGAGCGGCCGAGCTCGCAGCTGGAACGCCCTTGAATAATTGTACTTTTTTGGAACACAGAGCGGTGGCACGACGATTCCCTTGGAACACAACACCGTCCGGTACGTTGATAATTTCAGCGCCGGTACCAGAGGATCCGTGTCGGCGGAGTACTTTCTGGAGCAAGGTTACGCGGTGATATTTATGTACAGGTGAGAAAAACCGCAAACCGCGAGTTTAGGTCCGACGCATATTTTTTGAAAGGTTTCGATAATATATATTTTTTTATATCGGAAATGTTTTATCAAATGTAGAAAGATATTCCTGACATGTTTTAAACACTTTTTGAAAATATTTTTTTGTCTGCTCATAAATTTTACATGGTCGTTTTTCAGAAATGTTTCGCTGCAATGGTTTTAAAACCTATCACTAATATTTTGAAATGTCGGTCAAATATACATTAAATATCAGTTAAGTATGTATTAAATATCAGTTAAGTATTTATTAAATATTATTTAATTGCTTATTAAACAATCTTTGTGTTCAATACTCTAAAATTACTCTAAATTGTTCATTACTCTAAAATTACTCTAAATTGTTCATTACTCTAAACTTGTATTGCGTCCAGCATTTTGTCTATGAAATTCCTGTGAGCCTCTGCAAGAGTTCTGTGAGTGTCGACACGTGTCGTCGTACGACCGTGAGTGTCGGTGAGTGTTGTGGCAAATGTTTCTGAGTATCTGTGAGTGAATTTTTTCAACATATACAAACGCGGCATTTTTCATTCTCTCTGAACATTTTTCATTGCACACCTGCAAATATCTGCGTCCCACAAAATTCGCTTACAGAATGTATTGAAAAGATATGAATATACTTTTGCAGTATTTATATGTATCATCATTGAATATAAGAATGAATATAGGAATAAAAGATTCAATATAAGAATGGATGAATTTCGTCAAGAACTACAATAGCATGATCTACTGATTGAATCGTTTCTCGTACTATTATCAGTTTAGAAAACTAAAAAACGTCTTCGTGATAAGCAAAAGATTGCATCACCAGTGCAATTTTCTCACACACACCCGCGTAAACACGGAAGCTCTCTTAGAAACATTTCGGCGAAACATGTGTTTAAAAAAATGTCAAATATTTTTTCACTGTGTCACAGAAATATTTAAGAAATGTCTCGTTGTAATATTTTGATAGAATATTTTTTAATTATTATCTCCATATCTTTCAGAAATATTTCGTAAGATTTGAGATATTGGAAGTATTTATAAAATTTATAAAATATATGTAACACAATGTATAAATGATTTGCGTAAACGTTGCAGGGTAAAAACGCTGGAGCCTTTCTCGAGACACTTCACCGGCCAGAAGTTTCTGGACATGCTGCAGTTGACCGACGCGGATGGAGGAAAGTCCGTGGCAGGTATGAATTTCCGAACAATCAAATTATTTACGAACAGCATTTGTTCGTGATTTCCTAAAGAGCTAAAGCGTTTTCGACAGTGTCCCCGGACCACTCGGAAAAATTGACGAAAATCCTGACGAAGTACAAGGAGGTCCAGAATCGCGGAGATTTACTGCAAATCGGTTTCACGACCCTTTCCGAGTATCTCTGGCTGTTGCGCTCCGCGTGTCAAGCCCTGGCTCTCCTCGAACACTCGGCGACGTTGTACTTGGCCGCGGCCGTGTCCGATTTTTACATTCCATCGAACGAAATGGTAACAGATCGTCGTCCTATTCTCTATATTTTATCACCGATCATTGTTTCGACGAGAGTTTTGTTTTGTTCGCAGTCTGTACACAAGATACCGTCCAGCAAACCGCAGACGTTATCGTTGCAATTGGTACCGAAGATTCTCGTGCCGCTCGTCAGTCTGTGGGTCCCGAAGGCTTTCGTTATATCGTTCAAGCTCGAGACGGACGAGAGTGTGCTGATTTCCAAAGCCCGAGACGCCCTCAACAAATACAAACACAATGTAGGTGTCGGTTTGACTGAGCAAATCTGATCATTGAAATCTAATCATTGAAATCTGATCATTTAAATTTCATAATCGACAATCCCATAATTGAAATCTTATAATTGAAATCTCATAATTGAAATCTCATAATTGAAAGGGGGGAATACAATTCTTCTTTCGGCCCGTAGCTGGTTATAGCGAACATGCTGCAAACTCGCAAGCAGCAAGTCATCGTTGTCACGAAAGAGAACGATTACACGATATCGCTGACCGACGAGCAGATGAACAAGGGTGAAGAAATCGAGAAATACATCGTCGCCGATCTCGTCGAGAAGCAGAAGATGTTCGTCAAGAGCGCCGGCGAGCGTAGTTGATGTCACCGGGAACATATACGGCAGTGGATGGCAACGCCAAACTATCCGTGCGACGGTATTCGTTGCAAAACTATAATCGGTCGATGGGACATAGCGGGTCGTTGGTTCGAAACGTTGCATTTTATCAATATTATGTTTCTTTATGTGTATAAACAGTATGTACAGAATTGTTATGGCATGCGCGACGTGATCGCTCATGTTGAATCTATCAGACGCATTTATTCGCCCAGAATTAATAAAAGACTAAAGTTGGTTTACTTGCCGCTCGGGAGACTAGCTATCATTCCGTTTATCTTGTCGGACAGTTCTTTGTTCGAGGGGCCGCACTGGGCCAGCACGAATGCGAGCGCCGCCACGTCGCTCTGCTCGAAGGCCAATTGGGCCGCTTCCGGCAACATGCTGCGGAAATAAATTCGACGAAGTCATTATTTACAGCAGAACTAGGCAAAGTATCAAAACATACTTCAAGTACTTTTTGTACAACAAGTATTTCTCAAGTACTTTTCGCAGTTAGGTTCGCAGCGTTAAGCGTACTCTCAGCTTAAAAACGAAAAAGGTTCACAGTAATTTTCACATGGCTTCCTTATTGTAAAAAATTGCTAACTGACATTAACTGAGATCGTAATTTGTCGACTTGAGGCTACTTTTAATCTATTCACCACCTTTTTTCATAAACAAAAAATCCATTAAAAAATATCATTAGAAAAATGAAAAGGGCCTTCTCGTCCCTTCTCGTTTTTGTTTTAATACATTTCTCTTAAATAAATGTTTTAAAATAAATTGTTGTTACAATTATACTTGTCGAAAGGTTTAGACAGATAATCTAATATATTAATAGAAACAGGATATCGTGCTACTCATCGAGTATCCGTAATCCGAGCGGCCTCGAAATCGTAAAAAAAACTACTTGTACTAAAAAGTACTTGTGGACTTCAAGTACGTACTTGAAGTACCAAACAAGTACCCAGCACTTTAAGTACTGCCCAGCTCCGGTTTACAGTAACCGATCTTCGTACATTGGGTAATAATTAACGGCGGATAAACTCACTTGAGTTTAGCGAGGTATTTCACTTTCAATTCCTCTTTGACGCGCGGCAGATACTTTTTCGCTTCCTTGTCCTTGCCGTACCTCAAACACTCGTCCACAAACGGCTACGAAAAACAAACAAGCGTCATGTTAAAGGAGATATTAATTTGGAGAAAAAAAGTTAACACAGATTTTAAAAAATTCTCGTGTCGATTTCGTTACGCACTTCGTAGCCGATCGGGGATTTCTTGCTCTTCGCAAATTTCTCCAGGTCGCTCCACAGACCCTTCTCGGCGAGGCACTGGATCCTCAGCCACCAGTAGCGCCGATCGGGTATCTTGTACTCCGAGCGAAGATTGTCAGCGAGCTTTATTTCGTTGAGCTGCAGCAAGAGCCTCACCGTGTCGTGGAGGGGTTTGCCGATCACCGATTGTCGCAACGTGTCCTCCAGCGATCGTTGGTACTTTAACAATTTCACCTGCTCTCCCGTCAACGCCGCGTTCGTCTCGTATCTGCCCAGCTTGAATTTCTCTTGAGCGTTTTGCAAAAGCCCATCCCGCGTCGCAGCGTTCTGTCGCGTGGAATTTTTTATATAATTATACTACTATTATACTACTATTATATTACTATGATACGACTTAGGTCTTCTCTTAGGTACACTATTAAAAAAATGTACATGAAATTTAATATACTGGTACTGGAAGTTTTTATGCATAAAGTGGGATGGTAAATTTTATGTACAATTGTGACGAAAAATTAATATACAGTACAATAAAAACTTCAGAAATCCTTTACTTTTAACAATTTAATTTAAATTTACTATGAAAGTACTTTCATTCCGATAATTTACTTTAATTTTACTGTAAAAGTATATTAATTTTTTATCACATTTAAATTAAAATTAAATTAACATTTTTTTAAAACAGTGTATTATCGACGAACTCGTCGGTACCTTTGGTTGATAGCTTTCCCTGATGTACCAGAGCGCCTGGGAATGAAAGTCATCGTACAGCACGTATATATCGAGGAGTGCCTCGCGATTGTGATTCTGGCAGTACTTGTTGTAAAGTGCCATTGCGAGTGGGCAGTGCTTTATCGACATCTGTGATAGAAAGCAAATCGTCAGACTTAGCTTCGTAAAAAAATTTGATTTTTCTTCCAAGCCCTCCGGTTCGCTCACCTCGAAGTTCGCCAGTGGCATGTTATTTTGTAGATGAAGTATAACCGTGTAAACTAAATCGGTGTTGCCGCTCTCGACGGCTTTTTTCAGAGCTGCCTGCTCGACGCCGAGTCGCAGAAGCAGAGGTACTTGAAGCTGCGCTCTCGGCTCATAGTCGATCAACTGTGATATAAATTAATCAATTAATTTACGGTATGAAAAATTGTCTCCAACGAGATTCCTCGACGTAACTTCGATCCTCGATGCTCACTTTTATTGCCAATTGCTTTCTGCCGCAGTCGGCCGCGCGCTCTGCGATTTCGCTGTACGAAACACCAGGAGCGTATCCCAATTTAGCGGCAATTTCCTCGGCGAGTTGTTCCTTGTCCAGTTGGACTTGTTTCACCTTGTAACAGGCCCAGTGCGCTAGAATTCGGCTCTCGCCGTCGACCTCGGGAAGCTGAAGGTGTCGGGCTATCTGGATACTCAGATAGTAGTGCCTTCGCACCACCAGTCTGTCCAGGAGAACCTGATTCGTCAGTACGTTCAATCTGAGCAGGCACTCGGAAGAATACAATTTTTGTTCCCAATTATTTTCGATCGAAGTAGTTAGAGTGTCGCCAACGGTAGGGAAAAGGATACTGCGTGTACGTCAGCGGTATGCCGATCGCCGGATGTCTCACGGCATTGAGGACCCTCAATATTCTGCACATCGTAACGTAATGATCGGGATTGATGGTTCTGCTGAATCCTTTGCCGAACTTGGCTGCCTGATCGAAACAAACGTCCATGTAACGGTCCCATATTAATACTCGTATAACTTCAGCATTCTTTCTCATAACAACATCCGATCTTCCATTTAAACTTAAAACCATTCATCGCGTTACGATATAGTGTTTTTCGATACAAGTGCGATAAAGCGAACTTTATACGTAGGTTGTGACGTGGTCCACTTCACAGGCTTCGTATAATATTCGCTGTACTGCACTAGTTACAAAAAAATAATCTCTTGATTTACCCTCATGAGGAGCTTTTGCGTGCCAAAGTCGAACTCTAGACTGGCCGCATCGACACAATCCCTGACGGCCGCGTCCAGTTTGTCCTTGACGAGGTCGATGTAGCTGTCGGCCTTGTGACTGCGTTTCTGAAACTGCTTCGAGGCTTCCAGGAGATACGACGACGGATCCGTCGAGTTAATCCTGAATATAGCTTGTACGACGTTCGGCACTTTTTGAATCATCTCGTGGGAATTACTCGATATCACTCGAACGCCGTCGATCTCAGTTACAAGATGCGTCGGCCCGTCGTAAGTGTATACGATCGTTTCCGAGCTGCGTCCGATCACCATAACTGTGCTGCTCCAGCTGCACACAACTGCTTCAGTTCTGCACCTGAAGACATTTTTATTGAAAAATTAAAATCTAAGTGGGTCGATTCGTCTCTCAGCTTTCGAGATTTCTCTTCGATCGAACAACCGACCAGGCCATGTCCGTCAGGGGTTCCTTCATTCCCGTGTAGCATTCGCAGTATTTTGTCTTCAGATCGAGAGAGCCGAGATAAACGTGACCGGTGTCACCGTAGAGAGCTATGTGCTGATTATTCGCCGAAACGGCGATTGCCGTTACGCTGTTTATTTTGTTGCTGAAGAGACTGCTCTGAAAAAAAGGAAAAAAAAATAAAAATACTTTAGGAACAGAAAACGGCAGATTGACGGAATAACGGAAAAAAAATATAGCTCGATTATGCAGATGAGAAATAATTACAAACGGCAGCGGCGTCAACGACTGGGTCATGTGATTAATCTGGTAAATCCCATCCTGATTAGACAGCACGACCTGGGCGTCCCGTTCGTAACGCACGATGCACCAAGCCTCGAAAGCTCCGTCCAGTTCTGTGAAAGAAAAAAAAGCGTTAGGTATATCTTCAACGCGCATAAATGAAATAATAACAACAAATTTAGGAAATATTAAAAATTGAAAATCAAAATATTTTAAAAATTAAAGAAATTTTGAAAACAAAATCTGTGATATCCACGATCGAACAAATTTTGCTTCTATGGACTAAACAATCCTACAGCGTTCACTGCGTAAACGTATTATATAATTAATTCAAACTAGATATTATAGAAATCTATGCAATGTTGTGCAATAATTAGCAAATAAACAAACCGAAAAAAATTGCATACTAGCGACTTCGGGAAGCTGACGAATTTTTGGTTCGGCGACGTTGTTGACGAGAAATATGCGATTTGTGGACGTTAAAACTGCCACGCCTGTTCCGCTGATGGTTGTGAAAAATTTTGCCGCCACGACTTTGGTGTATTTGGCCTCCTACAAAAAAATTCGATAATTTAGTAGCGAAAAGTGTCGAGATAAAAAATGTCCATTGAATTGCGACCGGTAATCACGCACGTTTCCCATACTAAAGGTGTGTTGATAAGTGCCGAACATGTCGTAAATGAGAACCATGCCGTCGTCTTGTACGCACAACAGCTCTTCCTGGTGTGACCATCCAAGAGCGACTAGCTGGCCGCTGCTCCACTAAAAAAAAAATCGGAAAGGTAACAATTTGGTGACTATTCGATACAATAGTGTCGTTTATTCGTGTCCTGAGATAAACCACATAAGGACACACTGTTTAAAAAAATTTGTAAATTTAATGGAACTTTAATGGAATTGGAAGTTTTTATGCAAAAATGAGTGTATTCAATTTAATGTGCAATTGTCATAAAAAATTAATGGAATTTTAGCGTGAAATTAAAATAAATTGTTGGAATTAAAGTACTTTTATAGTAAAATTAAAATAAATTGCAAAAGCAAAGTATTTCCAACGATTTTAATATACCGTACGTTAATTTTTCATCACAATTGTACATGAAATTTAATATACCAGTTCATGCATAAAACCTTCCAGCACCGGTACATTAAATTGCATACAAATTTATTATTATTTTCAGTGAACCTTGCTCCAAAAATACAAGGACGAGTAACGAACAAAATGCGTAGCAAAAAATTATACAATGAAACATAGCAAATATAATAAAAATTATACAACGAAAACTAACAAACAAAATAAAAATTATACAATGAATATTATTACACACAGAATTGAATAATTTTCAGGAGCATTGAAGCTTCGTACTCACGGCGAGTTTTGCCATCAGCATTCCCGACGACGAAAACAGCGATATCACAGGTTTGTTCGCGCCCTGAACTTTGACGAGTTTTTTTGGATTGCGAGTTACGGCTATGGAACCTCCATAAGGAGCTGCCACCAGTAAATTGTTCGCTTTGACTTCGTGTTGAAAGGACAGAGGATAGAGCTCGAATTTTCTGTAACACAACGACGATTATTAAACTAGTTCGATGATATTAGCGGCAGCAAATTCGGACGTTGAGGTTAGGATGGAATATTTTACATTACCTAAAATATTCCCGTCCCAGAGGGAACCAATCTGCAGTCAGCATGACGGACATTGTTGCTGTGTTTGTTGTTAACCGGATTGCTTATAAAAAAGACAGTCACATGCGTAACTTCCGTCGATCGGTCCGCGATTTGACAGATCACCGACTGACACTGACAGTTTGCATCTCTTTAAAGAGACGACTCTCGAATGATCGAAATAAATATATCGAAATAATCGAACCAAATGAATACGAGATAAACAGATAAATTACCAACGCTCCGTAGCGTAAGCGGTCAGTAATGAAGAAACCTGCTTGTTTCCAAAGTAATTATATTCTTCGAGAGATGTCGCTAAGTGACAAAACATCGTCACAAACTCACTGTTGCTCTGAGACAAACCCTATCGTAAGGCAGAATTGAATCTTCTCTAGACCAAAAGTTTAAGCAACTTTGCAACGTTATAAAAGCAAACACGGAAATATAAAGAACGGTAAAACCGAGACTCTAACGTATAAATGATAGTGATAGTGGAACTGCTGCTTCCGCTATCTTTATTCAGCCAATGGCGAATGAAACTTAGTCACAGTAGAGCCACTGACGAATTAAAGATAGTGATCGCCCAAATAGACATCTGACTGCACAGGATCTACTCGGTGCTAGCACGGAACGTACGTCGTGCCGGCACAATGCAGACATGTACGTCCGCATGTGACGATATTGTGACGGCGCGGCATTTTTATACCAAAAGCTGCCTGCACAATTTTTGGCACGAAACTGCAGTCGCGTTTAGGGCCGCTCCTTCGGTCGCTGTTCACAGTCGCTTGGTTTGGTAGGGGAGCTGGATGCGCACGGTAATTTCGCATCCGGCCCGAATTCATTTTTTTCACAAAATAATTAACACCATTGAATAAAGTTAATCGGAAAATTTACTTGCCCTTAATACAGTTCCATGGACAACTACTTCCACCTCGCGCTTGCAAGACTCGGCTAACCCGGCTTTACACGAACCAGTGTATTTTCTCACTCTCCGCTTTGTGGCTTTCAATTTCCAGGAAGCCTTCTGCCGCGTGAATTAACGATGCTATAGCACTGGTTTGCAGAACGACGCCGCATATACGTTTTTCGACTTTCGTCGATTTTGTACTGTCACAATCTTGCCGGATTTCAACGCTTCTTCTCCTTCACTGATCTCTCCACTATTTATATCTTCATTCACAAACGCTTATATTTACGATAATCTCGGAAATACTGCAAAACATTGAGACGAAGAAGCGTAAACATCATGTGAACACATCTGCAGACGGCGAGAGGATCCTCCTCTGAGGTCACGTGACTCGCTCGCCGACAGCCCCGCCATCGGTCGCAAGCACGAATACATTTACCTTCTCCGGTAGCGTAGAAAAAAAGGCTCATTCGACACTATAATAATTCACACTCTATCATTTAGATTACTGTTCCGACTGGATCGCCTCCACGTTTCTTGAGAGAGACTAAATAATAATAATAATAATAATAATAATAAATCATTCGGGATGAGTTTCTCACGGCCACGGCCATGCTCACAGTCGCACCGTGCCGGTACACATGCATATTATTTTCATAGCAGTGAAACGATGAAACCCGTTATGCAGGCTCGCGTTTCTACGCAGCCTCGGAACACTGCGGGCCCGAGCGGGGGTTACAGATATTCGCTATTACCTGGATGCTAAGCCGTGGCAGCTCTCGACGAAGCACGCGAGAATGCGAGTATCGCAGCGTGAAGCAATAGTACATTAAACGCTCTTACGACTCCCGATGGCGCTTGCGTCACGTGGTCGTGCGCCTGCATCGCAACCTATGAATTAATCCGTTCGCGATCCATCGCATCCACTCTGCCCGTGCAATCCCATTTGCAGGATTAAAGAGACCATCAATCTAGATCTGAAAATTTGTACGGATCCGATTTTCCTAAAAGCATTTTCTACTTTCACGGGACGTCGTCAAAGGTCGTCCGGCAGAACGAGTCTGCCTCGGTCGCCAGCAGAAAAAAAAACAAAACAAACGCTCGAGAAGATCTCGCCTTCTTCGAGCTGAATTCCTCGCACAAACAAACCGAAATCGTCGATATCCTTCTCGCTACGGCATTGACGCAGAGAGGCATGACTTTACCATGTCGGGACGAGATTGTAAACGTTCACTGGACCACTTACTCACACCTCGATATAGCCCGTGAGACTACCGCGGCGAGATCACGGACGACTAGAATCGGGCGTTTTAGTATGAGTGACCGAGCAGTGAAAGGCTTGTAGAAAATGCTCTCGGGGAGTTCTCGTACGAACGTCTCCTCACTCATTTTTTTTTTTTTTTTACTTTTGTCAATGAACTTTTTTTTACGCGGCTTCTTTTTCCATGGCCTCTGTAACTACACTGGATTAAAAAAAAAAATTATTAATGAACGGTTTTGGGAAGCTTTTTTGCATAAGCTGTTTCTGAAATTTCGAACACATGTGCGTGTTGCAATTTTACAGTTAATTTTTTTTTTTAATAAAATTTTTGTAAACTACAAAAGATTTGTAATTTTAATAAAGTCATTTTATTTAAGGCTTGGAGAAAATGCCCTCAGGCAGTTCTCCTGCGAACGTCTTCTCACTCTTTTTTTTACCTTTGTCAATGAACTTTTTTTTTTATAAGGCTTCTTTTTTTCTCTATAACTAAACTGTACATGTAACTGTACTTGTGCTGTCCTCTGTAACTAAACTCGTTTGCGAATTACTGAACGGTATTGGGAAGTTTTTTTTGCATAAACTCTTTCCGAAATTCCAAACACATGTGCGCCGCAACTTTACGATAAAATTTCAATTTTTAATGAAAGTGTTTGTAAACTTCAGGCAAAAGATTTGTAACTTTAATCCGGTATTTTAATTTTACGAAAAAGTAAATTAATGTGATTAATGTAAGAAAATTTCAAGTTCCAGTACATTAAATTTACTATTGATTTTTAGTCTATCGCGAGTGGAATTTTTGCCATCGCAACGATTTCTCGACAGTTCCCTGCATTACCGACCGAGTTTCATTTTTGTTCCCCAATCTCTCCGTTATCCTGCGAATCGCATGATTCTTGCCGATTCTTTTGTTCGCACGAACGAATGTGTCGGTCGCGGCCACAGCTCGTATGATTACTCATTCATTGCCTTCGTATTCCCGTTCTCTTTTCATTCGAGTGAGCGTCGGCGGATGGAAAACACGGCGAAATGTTGCGGCATAGAGTCGGTGTGATGCTGCGGCGCTCTCGTGTCCGGCGTGGCTGTACATGCGAGCGGAGTGTATAGTTTTACTTGCAGTATAGACACGAGCACGGCCGACGTGGTGATGCTCACTGGCTGATATTAACCGTTATGTTAAAGTCCGCGAGGAGCTCGCTCGAGGAAGGGCAACGCGGACGAGGCTCGAAACGCAGTCACCTGAGGACATAACGTGGTCGATGCCGTTGCGGATCCGGGAAACCGAAAAGGTTTGGCTAGATTTGCAGTTGCCGGGAAAATGAAAAATCACCACGGTGATGAAGAAGAAGCATTGGACTAAGTTTCATCAAGTTAGAACGGCCGTGTTTGACGGCTTCGAACAGAAAGACGAAGGCAATATCTCCGAGAAACTGAGGTACATCAATGAGACTACAAAGAGCCAAACTCGAAGTAGAGTCGTTCTTTAAAATGTAATATAATAATATAGAAAAATGAATACTTGCGGCTTGCCCGGATCCGCCTGGTTGTAACGCAGGGGAAGAAAAGGTTTAATAAGGCTCTTTAAAAAGGTCTTTCAAAATCCTTAGATTTTAAAAAGATTTTTGTCTGTCTTTTTATATTAATAATCACATAGAAAAAAAAAACAAAAATCTACGGCTTCGAACAGAAAGACGACGGCAATATCTCCGAGAAACTGAGGTACATCAATGAGACTACAAAGAGCCAAACTCGAAGTAGAGTCGTTCTTTAAAATGTAATATAATAATATAGAAAAATGAATACTTGCGGCTTGCCCGGATCCGCCTGGTTGTAACGCAGCGGAAGAAAAAGTTTAATAAGGCTCTTTAAATTGGCCCTTCAAAATCCTTAAATCTTAAAGAGATTTTTTCTCTCTTATTATATTAATAATAGAAAAAAAAAAAAAAAACAAAAATCGACGGCTTCGAACAGAAAGACGAAGGCGATGTCTCCGAGAAACTGAGGTACATCAATGAGACTGCAAAGAGCTAGACTCGAGAGTCGAAGTACTGAAAAAAAAGTGAACAAAAAATAAAATAAAAAATAAAATAAAATAAAATCCAGCCCAGCAGTCAACGATCTCGCAATTATCAAGGGAATGAGCAGCCGATCTATGCCTTCGCATCAGCAGCCTCGACTCTCCTTCTCCGCGCGGGACTCGCCTCTCGGCATACCGATTTTTTCCCTGCTCATTCCCCTCCCCGCCTTCCTCTTCATCGCCCTCTCCGCCGCTTTCAGGTGTAACTCTCAGGTTCAGCAGCTCGTTTTCCAGCGAGTCGGCAGCAGCGGCTTCGTACCTGGCAAGGGGAACTGGCAGTCGTCATCTTGCCGAGGAAAGCGACGCGCCCGGTCTCGCAAACTCGCTCCTCGGTCCGGCAAGCAAACTCTACGATAAAAATATAAGTTTTTTTTTTTTTTTTCAAACGAGTCCCGCGAAATCTTTCGGTGAGAGTTCGTCAGGATGGCCAACGAGACTCGGCGCCGATTGCACTGATCGAGTTCGGTGGGACTTGCGCGATCGTTACCCCTCGTCGATGACGTTCGGCCTGGATGCTTCAGTCAGGACGCGAGTCGGGATGTACAAGGTGTATTAGAGCTTGTTTTTATACCGTGCGGCGAACGACAGTGCGAGTGCGAGGAACACTGCGATTATCGGGACGAGCGCGCAGAGGACGTGGCCGAGGTGACGAGGATCATGGCGTGAGTGTCTTCTGCCAGTCTTCCTATTACTTTTTTTTTTATTACGATCAACGAGTTTACGGGTTTATTCACCTCTGCCCGGTAATATCTAGATCGACTGGTTCGTCTCTCGCGATCGCCCTACACGGCTTATTAATGTATATGTATATGTATATGTATATGTATATGTATATGTATATGTATATGTATATGTATATGTATATGTATATGTATATGTATATGTATATGTATATGTATATGTATATGTATATGTATATGTATATGTATATGTATATGTATATGTATATGTATATGTATATGTATATGTATATGTATATGTATATGTATATGTATATGTATATGTATATGTATATGTATATGTATATGTATATGTATATGTATATGTATATGTATATGTATATGTATATGTATATGTATATGTATATGTATATGTATATGTATATGTATATGTACATGTATATGTATATGCATGTGTATATGTAGGTGTATGTGTGGAGGCTGTGGAGAGAAAATCCCGGAGGATTGTGAGAGTTCCTCTTTGCACTATAATCATCGGACTTAGCTGCGAATAAAGCACTTTATTTTCGCTGCTAATTCGCGTGTAATCTCGCGATTGTAATCGGGATAATGACACTACAATTCATACACATTAGGATCTAAAGAAATAGGACTGTAATAAACTTCGTATGAAATTTAATGTACTGGACTGGAAGTTTTTATGTGAAAACTGGTATATTAAGTTTCGTGTACAATTGTGATGAAAAGTTAATGTTAAACGTATTAGAAACATTGGAAGTGTATTCCAATGTTTCTAATTCACTTTTAATAATTCACTTTGATTTTAAGAATGTACTTTAATTTCATCGACAAAAGTATATTCACTACATTTGATCATTAATTTTAATTTATTCTTTTTCGCATAAAAACTTCCAGTCCGCTACATTAAATGTATCATTTTTTTTACAGTGGGACTGTAAAAAGAAGTGGAAGTTTTTATGCAAAAACTTGAATATTAAATTTGATGTGCAATTACGATGAAAAAGTAATGTTAAGTGTATTAAAAACATCGGAGATACTTTGTTTTTAATAATTTACGTTAATTTCATTTAAAAAATATATTAATTTTGCATCAAAATTGGACATTAAATTTCCAATCTTTTTTCACATTGTACAACTTGATAACGGGGAGAAATAATAGAGATGAAATGAAGATCGCGAATCGTGCAACTGGAGGCGAGGTTAGCGCTGGCGTGAATAATTCATGCGGGTGTATTCCCTTGTACCGAAAAACAAAACTACGAATGTCACGCTATGTCGGTGAAGGTCCGGGTAAAAAAAAGGAGACGAAAAAAAAGAAAAATGGACTAATCGAATACGGACGGATTCTCTCGTCCGGCTGTTCGGGATCGAAGATACTCTTGGCCGGTTTGCCGGTTCCCGGTTTCGTGGGTCCCGTTATTCCGGCGTCTCGTTAAATACCACTGTATTGGTTCTCTGTGACGAACGCGCGGAACGGAGGCATCGAAGCATGTGATAGCCGCGGGACGACAGTTCCGCCGGTAACAGCGGATGGAATTATCGATCCGGATCGAGCGACACCGGTACTAAACGTAAATACTGTGGTACAACGAACGACACGGGAAGCGAGCGAATCGTTAGCGTTTAAGAGCGTGCGATGAAGGCTCGGTCGGTAACAAATCGATTTTCTTATTTTCTCCGCGATTATTAGTGTTTGCGACAAAGGTTTTCGCGCATTTACACTGTAAATGAAAGTTGCAAATTTAATGAACTGGACTGGAAGTTTTTGTGCGAAATTGATACATTAAATGTAGTGTAGAATTGTGATGGAAAATTAATATACTTTTTCATTGGAATTAAGGTTAATTATTAAAATGATAGTACTTTTATGGTAAAAGTAATGTTAATTATTAATAATGAAGAATTTCCAATGTTTTTGATACACTCAACATTAATTTTTCATCGCAATGGTACTTAGACGAAATTTAATCTACCAGTTAGTACGTAACAACTTCCAGTCCGGTACGTTGAATTTCATACTAATTTTTTTACAGTGTACGTATAGCTTACGAAATCCTAATCTGCTTGCAATTCGCTGCGGAGAAAACAGGAACACCGATTTGTTAACCGACCAAGTCTGTTATTTATTTATGAGATGTTACCGATCGAGTCCGTTATTTATGATTCGTTACCGATCGAGTCCATTATTTATTATTCGTTACCGATCGAGTCCCTTATTTATAATTCGATACCGATCGAGTCCCTTATTTATGATTCGATACCGATCGAGTCGTTATTTATTATTCGTTACCGATCGAGTCCCGTATTTATAATTCGATACCGATCGAGTCCGTTATCTATGATTCGTTACCGATCGAATCCGTTATTTACGATTCGATACCGATCGAGTCCGTTATCTATGATTCGTTACCGATCGAGTCGTTCTTTATGATTCGTTACCGATCGAGTCCGTTATTTGTGAATTGTCACAGACCGATTTTGTCACCGACAGAGTCCGTTATTTATTTATTAATCGTTACTGATCGATTTTGTTACCGACATGCTTTTAACCGCTTTTCTCATACCTCTTGCGCATGGCTTCAAATCTTAAGTCTATACACCTTACAGTTCTTCGGTCATCGAAGAAGAAGAACGTCTCTACTCCACCCGTTCGATTAACACTCGGTCGAATAATCATAGCGAGACGAAATCTTCTTACCCGTTCGGCCATGCATAAAACCTGGCGTTACCGCGAAACATTCGATAACTAACTCCAACCGAGCGGCAAAACGATTCGCGGAATTACGACGGCGATCATAAAAATTACATCGAGTTGCAAGATTACAGAGAAGAAATAATATTAAAAAAATTATCCGACTTCGAACTCGTGATTCAGGAAATGCCAGGATTTCGATTAGAATAAAATTCCCGCACGGTTGGTAATAAACGGCCAGTTAAACCTGACTGATTATTATTTTTCTCTCGGTCCTCGACAACCTCTGACATTTACATGTATTTATATACGCCGACGTTAGTCACTGAGAATGAGAGATTTTCTTCTTTTTTTTTTTTTCAACGCGCACATTGAAAAAAAAAAAGAAAAGAGAATCTCTTAAGATAGACTCGGACACGCGCGAAGCGTCGACGAAGATGATTCTCACTGCAGGTTCGAGAGGGAAATTACAATCAACTCTCGACGCAACATAGGCAAAAAAAAAAAAACGTTAAAAGAAAAATTACGCACCGTTCGCGCGTGAATGCACCGGGCGTACCCGAGATGACTTTCTACAACGATATTAAAGCTGAATAATTTATGGTACTATCGACTCTCTCGGACATCGCGTACGCGTGATGTGTTCGTTTATTTCTCGCCGCACGAATGAATCCGGCGAATAATTATCGAAGCTTCGCCAAAGGCTGCGCCTCTACTTTGAAGCACGGTGTAATAATTCGAATCACGTTGCAGGGTACGATAATGAGAAAGTATTTTGCCTTGCATTGCCGAACGGCATAGCAGCGCGCCGGTAGAGAGAAAGACTGCGGTTGCGTGCAGACACGCCGGAGCGTGGCCCGAATATATGCCACGGATAAATATTAACTCATTCGTTCTACTCGGCGATAAAAAATAGCTTATCTTTCGCAGAACCGTCGAAAGTCGTACCACAATTAAGTAATAATAATAATAATAATAATAATAATAATAATAATAATAATAATAATAATAATAATAATAATAATAATAATAATAATAATAATAATAATAATAATAATAATAATAATAATAATAATAATAATAATAATAATAATAATAATAATAATAATAATAATAATAATAATAATAATAATAATAATAATAATAATAATAATAATAATAATAATAATAATAATAATAACAGCTGGGCAAAATACCAAAGAAGACTTCAAGTACGAAGTATCAAAGTACTTGAATTATCAAGTACTTTTCGCAATTAGGTTCATACCGTTAAGCGTTACGTAAGCTTTAAAAAAATATATGCAGTGACTTGCACATGGCTTCCTAATTTATTGCAATTTTTGCGCCTAACTTTCTCTATGAGAAACTTCACCGATCAATTTTGGCTTCCTCATAGAGGAAGCTATGCGCGAAGTTGCTACAAATGAGAAAGCCATGTGCAGATTACTTTGCATATTTTTTCGAAACATTTTTACATTTTTACATTTAATCAAATTCAAAGGGTCAAAGTCATTTTGAAGCAATTTTTAATCCAGTCGGCACTTTGTTGTCGATTTTTTTAATCCATAAAATGTTTCATAAAAAATTCCAAAAAATTTGTTTTCAATGATATTTTTTAAATAAAAATGAACGAAACGGTGAATCTGTCTCGTTTTTTTATGGAATAGAAAACAATTCTCGTTAGAATTATACTTATGGTAAAGTGTAGACAGATAATCATATATTAATAGAAACAGGATGTTATGCTATTCAATCGAGTGTCCGTAATGCGAGCCTGTACTCGAACAGTACTTGTACTTGGTATTGGAATTCGTAAACAAAAAGTAGTTGAAGTATTGTTATTAGTAATATTAACATAAGTACTTTATTTGTAAGTACGTATTTTCGATGCATACTTGAAGTAGTAAACAAGTTTATGGTACTTCGAGTACTGCCCAGTTCTGATAATAATAATAATAATAATAATAATAATAATAATAATAATAATAATAAAATAATAAAAATCTGGTATCACAAAGCGAGGATTTTCGGACCGCAGCTTCCCAACTTTCGGTCTCTCCTACACGTGACGCAGCGCATTCCTCGCTTTTTTCCAATTAGCGCGATGGATCGAGAGGCTTTGTGTACGTTATACCTGGCCGTTCGGACGATTTTCGCAGGCATGGTATGTCCCTAGGCAACCTGTCGTTAATACGGAGACGACGAGAGATTCCTCCCGGAGTAGAAAGGCAGGAAGCCCAGCCCGTCCCCGGGTTACATTAGCTACCTGCAGTGCGTACTATACAAAGAAGATATACATATTTTTCGAGCTCACCATTCATATTCCCTCTTATTGTTCGCCGCCCCCGAATCGAGCACGATCTCCCGTGTTGTTCACGCCGGTTATAAGACAGAACGGGGCAAAACGGACTATTTTCATTTACCAGGTTTTCACGAAACATAAAAAAAACGAAAGTCTCATCCGACTGAGTCAAATAGATGGGATTTTACCAATTTTCCTATATTTCATATATATTTTTTTTAATGAGGTAAAACGGACCATTTGTTAAATCAATTTTTCACGGAACGTAAATAAGAAAGTCTTATCTGACTGACTCACATGGATAGAAGGATTTTAACAATATTGTATACTTAACTTTTTGTAATGGGGTAAAACGGACCCGTTTTCGTTTTGCCCCGCCGTTCCATTTTGCCCCGCTCGCCATCTACACTGTACATAAAACACGAGCGCGTCCGCTTTTTCCCGTCGAAATAATTGCGGAAGAATGAATAATGAGGGGAAAAAAATTCTTTCGAAATATTGGAGACTGCTGTGTGTGTCTTTCGTCGGATGTAAAGATTCTGGCGATCCGAGAAGTCGCAGCGGCGAATGGAAATCTCACGGGAACGAGAAACGAAGAAAAAAAAAATAATAATAATAATAAAAATAAGAAAGAGGGGCTTTGCTCGTGTCGCGATACACAGTCGGAGGGACCTTGATTTCACGAACTGAAACTCGTTGTGGAACTCGTGTGTGACGTGCCCGCGAGGCGTTGTCACCCACGGACTCTGCGAGAGCACCGGGCGATCTCGTCCTCGTTCACTGCCAGTTTACCAACAGCAACTACGTAGTCGCGGTATTTACGACGATATGAGATCTTCTCCTTTGGCCATTTTCAACGAGATATCACTTTCTAGAGATGTTCCATTTAACGTAGAGAGAGACATCAACGTCGTTATTTTTATTTATAGCGCTTATCGCAGACTCCCTTGACACGAATCTTACGGATTGAAAATGTCATACCCGAAGAGACCGCGGGCCGAAAAATATGAAAAATTTCTTTCTGGTCACTTCCGGTTCAGAAATCTCATTTTGGAAATCTCGACTCCAAAATTGGATTCTCAAACCGAAAGTGATGTGTTTCTGGTACGACGGCACTTTCGGTCAAAAAATTAGATTTTCAAACCGGAAGTGATGTATTTCTGGTATAACGGCACTTCTAGTCGAAAAATGAGATTACCAAACCGGAAGATACAGATTGCCGGTATGTCGTCACTTCCGGTCGAAAAGTGAGACTTCCGAACCGGAAGTGGCCGATTCGCTGGTGTGTCGTCACTACTGCTCGAAAAATGAGGTTTCCAAACCGGAAATAACGTATTTCCGGTATGACGTCTTTTCTGGTCGAAAAATGAGATTTTTAAACCGGAAGTTACATATTTCCGATATGACGTCACTTCCGGTTGAAAAATGAGTCTTTCAAACAGGAAGTTACTTGTTTTCGGTATGACGTCATTTCGGGTCGAAAAAAGTTGTTTTCCGTACGGAACGTCACGTATTTCCTGACCTTCTCAGGTTAATTTAGACTATTTCGGATTATTTGAAACGGCCCAAAAACGTCGAGGTGACATTGGCAGGTGACAGCTCAAAAAAAAAAAAAAAAAAGTAGACTCTCGAAATCGAGCGGCGGCCCAGAATTCATGCATGACCTGCCGACTTTACTATATGGAATAGAATTATTATTATTATTATTATTATTAGCATTCGATGACAATTTCTGTTGTTTTTTTCAGTAAGGAGATCCTGAGGTTGTTTTTGGTGATCGCAATATTGGGTGCTGGTCGGGCGCAATGGAGGCCTTGCGTGGAGCTGAAGAGGGACCTGCACGTGCCCTGCAAGTGTTCCCTCGCGCCGGACAACCCTCGAGCGCTGAGGATGAACTGCGATCGTGTGATATTCACGAGGGACACGCTGGACATTCTGCGAGATCAGCCGATAACTTCGTTGAGTCAGAGGAACTGCGGATATCAGAAATTGCCCGAGGATCTTTTGAGCTCGGCTTTGGTTCTGGAGAAACTCGATCTCTCGGAGAATTCCATTTACCGGTTGATGGATCGTCTTCTGCACGCGCAGCCCAAACTGCGCGAGCTCAGACTGAGCGACAACTTGCTCGGTGACAATCTCAATCCGATATTCTCGAGCAACGAGTTCCGCGACATGGAGGAACTCAGATTGCTCGATCTGCGAGCGAACGGACTGCGAAGCATCGAGGAGGGCATCTTCAAAGGCTGCGGCAACCTCGAGGAACTTTACCTCGACGACAACAATCTGACGGCCGTGCCGGCCGACTCGCTGAAGGGCCCGAGAGACATCAGAGTCCTCTCGCTCGCCGGTAACAATATCGGTGAGAATCGCGGTGCAATTCATCTGAATGATTTTCTACTTTCGTTTAATCTCCATAGTGGACTCGAGTAACATTTGCTTTTTTTATTTTTATTTTTATTTTTTTTTGCAAAAAAGAGGTCCGAAATGTTTTTTTTTTTAAATCTTTTGTAGGATACCTACCTCGCGGTTCTGATAGCCAAGAGTAATATTGCGGTTTTTTATTATATTTTTTTTGGCAAAAGCAGATTCCTAAAAAGAATGTTCTGTAATTTTTTAAAATCGTTTTTAGGCTCCTACTCGCGGAATTATTAGCCAAGAGTGACGTTGCAGTTTTTAATGGTTTTTTTGGTAAATGAAAATGGTCTGAAACTTTTTTTTACTCATTTTTAGGATACCTAATTTGCGGATCTGGTAGCCAAGAGTAATATTGTAGTTTTTTAATTTTTTTTTGGCAAAAGCAGATTCCTAAAAAGAATGTTCTGTAACTTTGTAAAATCATTTTTAGGCTCCTACTCGCGGAGCTATTAGCCTAGAGTAACTTTGCAGTTTTTTAATTCCTTCTTAGGCAAATGAAATTTCGTTAAAAAATTGTTCTGCATCGGTTTTTTAAATTAATTTTTACCCTCTCTACCTAGCGGAGCTAGTAGCCTCGAGTAAATTCTTTTTTAGCAAAACGAAATTGTAACTGCTGTTTTTTTTTTTTGGTAAAACGAAATTCTCTAAAAAAAAAGCGTTCTGAAACGTTTTTTTTACTCATTTTTAAGGCCTCCTACTCGCGGAGTTAGCATAGAATAACATTGCAGTTTTTTCCCATTTTTAGGCTCCCTACCGCGCGGAGCGTTCTCGACGATCGGCGGATCGCTTCTGCGAATCGACCTGAGCAGGAACGAGTTGTCCCACATGGACGACGGTGCGCTGACGGGTCTCGGTCACGTGCTGTTCTTAAACTTGTCGCGGAACGATCTGGCGCGTTTCAACAGCGACGTTTTCAAAGGTAACTTAATTCGTCGCTTGGATTTTCACCGAGTGTCTCAATTATCCGGAAACGAGAGCATTGGGTAACAGGCGAACAATATCGCGGACGTTCCTCTTGCTCTCGTCGTCGCGGAAAGTCAGTTTTTCCATATTGCCATTGTCCTTCCGCGATGTGCGAGCGGTGCGAGAAAGGGAGCGAACCTTCGAAGGAACTAAAGAGATCGCTGAGTGGCTTCGGGTTCGCGCGCGAGCGACCGGAACGCGAGCGGAGCGCCTTTCCTTCGTTTCCTCGGCAGCGGCAACTCCACAGAGACGCAGAACGGCGAATAGTTTTGCCTCGGGAGACAAGATCGTGGGAAATATCTACGTAAGAAAGGCGAACGCGTATACCTCAATATACTTTACTACACTGTAGAGCAACAAGTTGTTTCGCTATGTGTTCAACATGACTTCGCTATACACGCAACGAGAGTCGCTGTCTACGTTTCGCTGTGTGTACCACATGAGTTCGCTGTATATGCGACGTGCACGATCTCCCGTGTTGTTCAGGCCGATCACAAGCCAGACAGGGGCGAAACGGACTACTTTTTGTAAATAATTTTTTCATGAAGCGTAAAAAAAAGGAAAGTCTTATTTGAAGGAGGAAAATGGATCTAAGAATTTCCCAAATTTTTGGATTTATAATATATTTTTTTAATGGATTAAAACGAAGCCTGGTCCGTTTTGGCAAAACGGACCAGGCAAAGCGGTCGGGGCAAAGCGGAACGGGGCAAAACGGACCACTTTTTGTAAATTATTTTTTCACGAAACGTTAAAAACATGAAAGTCTTATTTGAAGGAGGAAAATGGATGGAAGAGTTTCATCGATTTTTGGATTTATAATATTTTTTTGAATGGGGAAAAACGGACCCTAGTCCGTTTTGCCCCCCCCCCCCCCACACTTCGCTATATATGCAGCAACGAGAGTTACGGTCTACGAACCGCCGGCCGCGACCTCGCGAGAGAGGCTGAAAGAAGCCGCGCGAGTTTCGCACGCGCGAGGATCTACGTACCGCTTTTTGTTTCTAATCCGCGGCCGCTCCCACGGATCTTTCGGTATAGGGAACGTGTGCACCGGGATAACTCGAGTTCCGCTCGTACCTCGTGCGAGTTCCTGCCCCGGCGCTTTGTGTCGCGGCAATTGTTCCTGCTAGGTTTCTATTTTCGAGTCTTCCTTCAACGGTCCTCTTTATTGTTTATCGTTCGTAAGCACTCTCGGAGAAACGGCGAAGGAGAATTTCCGAGCGAATCCTCAGACGTAACGGCGCATGCGCGGTCCGCACGTATTTCGTGCGAGTTCCCGTCCCAGCGCTTTGTACTCGCAATTCTTACGCTGTGTTTCTATTTTCAATTCGACCTTCAACCTACCATCAACCTACCTTCAACCTACCTTCAACCTACCTTCAACCTACCTTCAACCTACCTTCAACCTACCTTCAACCTACCTTCAACCTACCTTCAACCTACCATCAACCTACCTTCAACCTACCTTCAACCTACCTTCAACCTACCTTCAACCTACCTTCAACCTGCCTTCAACCTACCTTCAACCTACCTTCAACCTACCTTCAACCTACCTTCAACCTACCTTCAACCTACCTTCAACCTACCTTCAACCTACCTTCAACCTGCCTTCAACCTACCTTCAACCTACCTTCAACCTACCTTCAACCTACCTTCAACCTACCTTCAACCTGCCTTCAACCTGCCTTCAACCTGCCTTCAACCTGCCTTCAACCTGCCTTCAACCTACCTTCAACCTACATTCAACCTACATTCAACCTACATTCAACCTACCTTCAACCTACCTTCAACCTACCTTTATTCTATCTTCAGTCTACCTTCATTCGATCCTCAACCTACCTTAATTCTGGCTTCAACCTACCTTCATTCTACCCTCAACCTACCTTCATGCTGCCTTCATTCTACCTTCAAGCTACCTTCATTCTATCCTCAACCTAGCTTCGTTTTACCTTCAACCTATGTACCTTAATTCCACCTTCGACCTACCGTCATCCTACCTTCTTTATTGTTTATCGTTCGAAACCACTCTCGGGGAAACGGCGAAAGAGAGTTTCCGAGCCGATCTTCGGCCGCGCCCTTGCGCATGCGCTCTCGATCATCTCGAAGGCGTAACGCGCAGATTCTCCTGAGGCGGTGATCACTTTCCAATTTTCTCGAGACCACACTCGTCTACACTTGCGGACTTTAATTACCGGTGCCGGGCTACACTTTGCACGCTGCTTTCTTTTCATCGTTCGATTCGATCCACTTTGCGACTTACGATCTATTGATCATGTGTGTTTGTCTGGTTACCGTTATTATAGATTCTATACTGGTCGGACAATAAAAATGACTCGGCTGTAACATGGTGAAACCCTGTTGAGAGATGAAAACTTTAAAAATAATTAAATTTAATGACAAACTAAAGCTCTTTGCTAAAGCTGGTGCTGCCGACGAACTTATCGTCAGCGAACTACACTTTACACGTTGCTTTCTTTTCATCGTTGTATCGATCTATTCGTTGTGCGATTCACGATCTATCGAGCATTTACATTTGTCCGGTCCCTGTTATGTAGATTCTGTACCGGTCGGACAATTAAAGTGTCTCGTATGTAGAATGGTGAAACTTTGTTGATAGAAAAAAGAATTGATCAATTTAATGAGCAAATATGAGGAACAAATATGAACAAAAATTAGTAAATTGAATGACAAACACATATGAGAAATGAAAATTAATCAATTCAATGATAAACAAATATAAAAGAAAATGATTAAATTTAATAACAAACAAATATGAAAAAACAATGTTAATAAATTAGTAAATTTAATGACAAACAAATATGATTGGCAGGTGCTTACAGTTTGCTACAGCTGGACCTGTCGGCGAACTTTCTCCACGAATTCCCGAGCGACGCACTGCGGCATCTCGACGCTCTCAAGTTTCTCAATGTCTCAAACAATTTGATCACCGTGAGTATGAAGCGACGTTAAGAGTGAATAGCGCGGCTGGATAAAAGTGGCCCGTGGGCATTTCTCGAAAAGGACTGTCTCATTAGGACGATTAATTGCAGGAAATAGAGCGGACACACTTGACCGGACTCGCGGAACTTCAGGTGTTGGATCTCAGCAGAAATAACATAGGTCGACTGGGGGTCAACACATTCGCCAACCTCACGGCTCTCACCAGGCTCGACTTGAGCCTCAACGCCTTGCGCACGGTACATTCTAATGATACTCGAATCGCCTGTCTCTACGCCATCGAGTTTCTCTTTTTTACGCGTTTCAGTAAACTACCGCACTGGGGTATCCGACGAAAGTGAAAATACGAAACTTTTTCGTGTTACTTTATTATTATTTTTAATGACGCTTTTAATAAGGTATCCCAGGCTTAATTTGTCGTTTTCGCTAAATTTCCAATCTTTTACCCGTCTCAATAACCCAAAACCACTATGGTATCCGAGCCCTCGACGAAATTGAAAATATGAGAGTTACGCTAGTTACTTTTTTTTCTACATTTTTTAAATGGTACTTTCGATACGTCACCCCAGGCTTAATTTCTCGTAATCGCTAAATTTCAAATGTTTTCCCCGGCTCAGTAACCCTAAACTACTGCACTGGAGTATCGGAGACCCCGAGGAAAATGAAGATTCGAGATTTTTTTCGAGAATTAAAATACTCAGATCAAAGATAGAGAAAAATATAAACTACTGCAGACTCGCGAATCAATCAGGAATTGATGTCATGTAGACGCTATATGACGTCTATATGACATCAGCGAAAGCGACTTTGCATTCGTTGGGGGCGTGTCTGGCGGTCGAAACACATGACTGTTGCGTATTTACGTAAAACTAAGAGTTTTTGATCTTATAATACAAGCTGGAGCGCCTTCAGCCAAAGCAAATTACAAATGTTCGATTTCGATATAAAGCGACTTTGCATTCGATGGGGGCTTGTCTGGCGGCCCGAAATGCATGAATCTTGCGTATTTTACGACATAGACATCAGCGTGTCGACATAGCCACCTTAATACGGCATGCCAGTCTCAATGTCTCTTCCTCTAAATTCCAGATCGAGGAGTCGTCATTCGAGGGTCTCGCGAGTCTGAAATGGCTCTCCCTCCAGGACAACAACATCCTGCTCGTCCCAGGCCTCGCGGTAAGCAGGCTGCCCTCCCTGACTCACCTCCACGTCGAGTTCAACAGAATCGCCGCCCTCTCGAGCGAGCTCCTTCGATCGGCAGCGCCGAGTCTGGTCTCGCTCGGTCTGACTCGCAACTTGGTCCGCGAGATCCCAGCCCGCCTCTTCCAGAACTTCGAGAATCTCGTCAACATCGAGTTATCCGGCAACATGTTATCCACGATCTCGCAGCACACGTTCGCCGGTCTCGAGAATACTCTCCTAAACCTCGACGTCTCAAACAACCGCCTAACTTCGGTAACGGCTCTTCAGCTCCGAAGTCTCATGTCCCTGAATCTCGCCGACAACCACCTGAAACGCCTCACTCCGGACACATTCGAGCACCTCTCAAAACTGCGCTACCTCAACATAAGCGGAAATCCTCTCTACGGCGGATTTCCACCGATCTTCCCATCGTCGCTGATAACGCTCGACGCCTCGCGAACCGGTCTGAAGGTCTTGCCGACCGTCCTGCTGCTGAGCCTCCGTTCGCTGATAAGCGTCGCCCTATCTGGCAATCATCTTCAGGAGATCGGCGAGGGAACTTTCCAGCACCTCTACAACTTAACCCACGTAGATCTCTCCGAGAACGCCATCGAGAGGATCGACAGCGGCGCCTTCATAGGTCTCCTAAATCTCTACGAGCTGAATCTCCGTGGCAACAGACTCGCCTTCTTCGCCGGCGAGCACTTCAACACCGGAACCGGTCTGGAGATCCTCGATCTCGCCGACAACGAGCTGATTAATCTCTCCCCAACGAGCTTCCTCATCCACCCTCGTCTCCGAGAGATCCGCCTCTCAGGAAATCGCTTGTCGAAATTCCCGAGCGACTACTTCAAGTCTCTTCAGTTCCTGGAGAAGATCGATCTGTCTCGCAACTCTCTCCGCAGCGTCGGAGAGTTCGCCTTCGCCCAGCTCGGCAACCTGCGCGAGCTCGATCTCTCGGGAAACCGGATTGAGTCGGTGGACGATCTGGCTTTCCACAACTCCACGCAGCTGCAGATCTTGGATCTTTCGGGGAACGTTCTAGACACGCTTAGCGAGAGAACCATGGAGGGTGTTCTGAGACTGGAGCGTCTCGATCTCTCGGACAACAGGCTCGTTTCCCTGCCGGAAACGATCTTCGACCCGTCCAGGGTGAGATCGGTGGAGCGGATCGATCTCTCGTCGAACAGATTCAACGAGATTCCGGTCAGGGCTCTTCAGAGGCAGTCGTCGAAGCTCCTGGGCCTGAGACTCGCTGGAAACCGTCTTTCGGAGGTCTTCACTCAGGACATCGTCAACAGCGTCAAGGACCTCGACCTCTCGGACAATCCGCTGAGCGCCGGGGCCGTTCGCGGCATTCTCGGGGAGGCGAAGATCCTTAGGTCGCTGAATCTGGCGCGGACCGGAATGAGGAACCTCACCAGGCTCGAGACGCCTTTCCTGAAGTACCTCAACCTCTCCGGCAACGAGATAAGAGACATAAGACCGGCGGCTCTCGAGCGAGCGACCCTCCTGGAGACGCTCGACCTCTCGTCGAACCGGCTCGAGGACTTCGGCGACCTGGTGATCACCTTCAAGAGTCTTCCGGCCCTCAGGATTCTCGACCTGTCGGGCAACTCCGTGAGGAACCTCAACGAGAGCAGCTTCGAGGGCCTCGATCGTCTGCGCAGCCTGAAGATCTCCAACCTGAGCGACTGCACGAGGATCGAGAAGAGCGCCTTCAAGAACCTCGCGAGACTCCGAGTCCTCTCCGCCCAGGACTATCCGCGCCTGGGCTACTTCGACGTCCAGGGAATCATCAGAGGAATGACGAATCTTGAGTCTCTCGACGTCGAGATTAAGGACTCCACGGTGGGGAACGAGTTGCTCTCGGTGAGGACGCATCCGCGTCTTCGCGAGCTGACACTCCGGGGCGAGCGTCTTCGGAGCGTGCTCTCGAGCGCCCTGGCAGGCGTCAGGAGTTCGAGGCTCTACCTGGGCTTGAAGAATTCCTCGATAGACTCGATACCGGCGGCGCTCTTCTTCCCGGTGCCGAGGTCGACCAGGGTCGACCTGGACGTCGCCGGGAGCAACTTCACGACGGTCACGGCCCAGCTCATCGCCGCCCTGGACGAGAGGAGCGGGATGGTGAGGCTCGAGGGACTCGACGAGAATCCCATCGCCTGCGACTGCGAGGCGAAGCACCTCTGGAGGTGGCTGAAGACCTCGGAGCGGAGGATGACTGTGAAGTGCAGGACTCCGGATTACGTGGAGGGAAGGATGCTCGCCGACCTCAGCGAGGAGCTGCTCTCCTGCGACCGGACGACCTCGACGAGGCTCCAGACGACGGAGAGCACGACGACCTTGGTCAGGTCGACGACTTCCTCGGAGCCGGAGATAATATGGACGGCTGCGCCGACCGAGGCGGACAATCGCAGCAAACATTATCCTGGTGACGCGGGTGGCTCGCCGGTCTCAGGATCGACCGGGACCGACGACACCCTCATCATCGGCATCGTCGCCGGGGTTGTTCTCTTCGTCGCTATCGTCATTTTCGTCATCTGCGTGTGCAGACTGCGCTGGAGCAACCAGGTCAACGAGGCCAGGATGGCGGCGATGGCCTCGAGCATCCACGAGGCCTCGGTCATCAGACCCGGTAGCGCTTACTCGGGAAAAATTAATCACGAGGCCTATGTCGGCTCTTTCAATGGATCGACCCTGGGACATGGAAATGTTCACGGGGCGTCGATGCCGAACACTCCCGTGCAGATGATGCCCTACGTGCAACCGATGCACATGGTGCATCCGGCGGTTCACGCAGCGCAGGCTGGCAATCAACCTATCTATGGCTACTACGACAACGGCAATCAACCGCTGCCTATGTACATGACCTGCGCGCCTGACAACAAGTTCGAGAGATAATTTTTTATATCGGAGCTGGGCAAAGTACCGAAAATTACTCAGAGCACTGAGTACCGACAATTACTTAGGGTGCCAAGTACCGACAATTACTTGGGGTGCCAAGTATCGACAATTACTTAGGGTGCCAAGTACCGAAAAAATACTTAGAGTAAGAAGTGCCGAAAATTACTTAGAGTACTAAGCGGCGAAAATTACTTAGGGCGATAAGTATCGAAAATGACTTAGAGTACTAGCAGTACTAAATACTTCAAGTGCCTTGAGTATAAAGCAATTTCGGTACTTAGTAATTTTGTAAAATACAAAGTGCAAAGTACTTTTTTTCTTAATAGCGATTTTCTTCGTAATCACGTTTGGATGTGTGCCGAGTGCGAAGCAAGATGCGGAAAGTAAAGGCTGCATAAGTCGTCAGATTTCGCCCGAGGTGCAGCGAATGATGAGTTTTATGATCGTATGATACATCGTATATCGGCCTTTATTGAATAACGGAAACTGACAAGAGTACTTGGGCCGAAAATAGTACAAGTATGTACTTTGGTCTTAGTGTTTTATAAAAGTACCTTAAGTACCGAAAAGTACTTTGGTACTTTAAGTACGTACGTAAAGCGCCAATTAAGTACTCATGTACTTTAAGTACTGCCCAGATCTGTTTTACATTAATGACCCCGAAGACTAAATTTCATGAAATTGTACCGATGGGTTTTTTTGCATGGCACAAACTTCGCTCGGGGAAGTTCATTTGGAAAATTAAATTCTACGAGTGAACAATTTTTTTTTTTTTCTAAATAAGTGCATTGACCGAGACTCGAGAATGATGAAATTTGATGTCGTGCATAGATGTCTTCAGGGTCATTAATATCGAGGGGATTCGACGAGTCCCGACGGACTCGCTGGCGTGACGATGCCCTACGTTCAACATCGTTCACCCGGTCGTTCATGCCTCCGAAGCTGGCAATTCACCCGTATATATACGAATACTCAAACAGCAATCAACTGATGTACATGATGTACTGATGTACATGACCTGAGAGTAACAACAAATTTGGGAGACAATTTTTAATATTAAGGGCATTCGATTGTGCCCTACGTTCAACCGATGCACATGGTTCATCCCTCTCAGGCTGGCGATCAACCCATACACGAATACTCAAACAACAATCAACCCCTACTGATGTGCATGACTCGCGCGCCTGACAACACGTTTGAGAGGTAATTTTTAATATTAAGGGGTTTCGATGATGCCCTACGTTCGACCGATGCACATGGTTCATCCCTCCCAGGCTGGCAATCAACCCATACACGAATACTCAAACAGCAATGAACCCCTACCGATGTGCATGTTCTGTGCGCCCGACGGCAAGTTCAAGACATCATTTTTAATATTAAGGGGATTTTCGACGAGTCGTTTTTATCGAACGGACGTTGCGATACTTTATCGACGAAAGTTGACCAGACTAGGATAGCGGCGATGGTCTTCAGCGTTATGCGATGTTCACGGTGCTTCGATGCCGAACACTTCAGCGCAGGTGATGAACCACTTTCAACCGATGCACGTCGTTCATCCGGCCGTTCATCCTTCCCAGGCTGCGAATCAATCCCTGCGATGTGCATGATCTGCGCGGTTGACAACAAGTTCGAGAGATAATTTTTAACGTTACGGGGATTAGACGAGTCGTGTTTGTCGAACTTAATGTTACGATACTTTATCGATGAACATTTTATACAGTACGGAGAGAAGACAGTGACGAAGAGTTTTTTTTTTTTTGCGTGCGGATGAATGATTGATGATTTATAACGTTTACGACTTATATCGTCGTATGATTTTTATATCGTGTACATATAATAGGAATAATATAAAGTTGGCCGATTTAATTTATGCTTTATTGAAGTATAGAATTTTTAATTTAACAATAAATGTAACTTTGTAGTAAGAAAGGTGTTTCTGAGATTCTTTTTCAATTTTTTTTTTTGGAATTTACCTCTCTACTTACCCTCGACCTTCCACCGCATTTTTTTTTTTTTTTTTTTATCGTCGAGAACAAAACGGCACTTGGCAAACGCCACGTCCCGACGGAGCAGATTTCGGTAGCCGAAGGATTATAGGCATCAACTATGATAAATCTACAATATATCTACGCTTCGCAACAATGATTTCGCAACCGTCCCTGTATCGTAGATATACCGTTTATTTATTTTTCACGCTTTAATCGCCATCATATTTTTTTTTTCGTCATAGTTTCCTCGTTTTTTTTTTTCATTATAAGTTAAATTACAAGTATTTATCATCTAATAGACACTACGGGTTATAGGTATTTCACAGTATTGACTCTATTTCTCGATCTATATTCAGATGACTAAAGTCTGTATCTACAAATATATTATTTGCATTTTTTTTTCATGTATATTTTTTTTGTAACATCCTTTTTTTGTTGTTTCTCTTTCATTTTTTTCTTGTCGTTTTTGTTGTTGGTTGTTATTTAGTGCTATGTCGCAATGTCTCTCCTCGCTCGGGAACAGGAATTTAACGAATGCATCATTTTTTTTGTTCTCTTTAATCTTCAAGTTAAACATACGAAATTACGAGGAATCACGATGAGTTTACGCGAATGGAATTAATCTCGAGAATGATTTGGTTAATTAATCGGATATTTTGTTGTGATTTTTTTGTTTGTTTGTTTTTGTTGTTGTTGTCTTTTCTCGTTTGTTCGTTTATAAATACATTTAAAGGTATAGAGTTACTTGATTTGACACATATGATTGAGGTTTCGAGCAAGTTTACCGCTGCTTAGCTCGCATCTCACAGCCTAGAGGTGATTTAATTTAAAAAATTGTATTTTCGTCCTTAAGGAAAAAGACATTATCAACGCAATATTTACTAGAATATAATAACATGCCTCGACGAGAATGCAAAGCTTCTTATTTTCTTCTCTCTTTTCTTTTAATATAGTATAATACACGTACACACACGATCGCATGTCAAAAAGTGATAATTGTGCATCAATAACGGAAATGACAAATTAAATGGCAACAGCAAACGATATTGTCGAAGCGGTAAATTAATTGTTGGACTAAAAACAAAAAAGAGCTGTTCGAACAAAGAAAAAGGTGTTTGAAGGTGAATTCTCTCTGCGCATTTCTGTTTGTTGTTATCTATCTATTTTTTTATGTACAACGTGTGTTATAGCAACTTAGTCGGAACAGTTGGTTTCTTTTTTTTTTACTTTTTTTCACAATAAACTTCTTTTCATATTCAACATTGTCTCGTATAAACTATGCAGTGCCGATGCCTATCAGATAGGTAAGTACACATAAAATATATGGTAATTCAGTAAGTAAATCGTAACGTAGTAAAATTATAAAATACAAGTCGCAACATCCTGGACGATAGAGTGGTTCAATGATTTTTTCATAAATCTCTATTTTTTTTATTTTTTTTTATTCTATGCCAGCTCTGCGTTGAATACTCTTTATTTCGTATAGTTTTTTTCTTCCTTTTTCTTTTTTTCTGTTTTTTTTTTCATACCTTCTTTTGTTACGATGCAGCAGTAAGATTGAGTAGAAGTTGTTCGATAAAGACGTATATTGCTTGAACGGCGATTACGTGTCTGTGTGGGTGTGTTTTCTCGTTAGGCTGTTTTTTTTTTAATTGAGTCTCTTCCACTATATCCGGCACAAGAAATTTTCGTGTCAAGTAACAACCGAGATCCGACTCTTCGAGCTGCAATTTTTTTTTTGTCGTTTAACAAGCGTTTTTCCGCACGTCACGTGTGGCGCTTCGGGCTCTTCCAGTTTCTGCTCTCGAGCATAGAAAACGGCCCCTCGCGAGTGGACCCGTTAGATTTATAATAAAAACCAAATCCGTTAAATGCAAGACGGATCTCAACGAGACAGATATGCGGACTGATTGTAATTCGCGAAACGAGTATTTTCCTCACTTTGTCTCGCTCGCAACAAATTGTTATTTTTTTTGGCATTGTAGAATCTTTTCGTATAAGTGTCGGGCTGTATGTACGCGTGTGTGTGTATTTTTTCGTGTGTTCACGTGTGTCAAATTTTGTCGCGAAATACTCGCTTTTTTCGTCGATCGACCTAGTTTCTCAACGCTAACGACTTGTTTTTTTTAAATTTATTTACTTACGTAAGTAATCGTCAACCTCTCGATAATATCTTGTTATCCTGTTAGAATGTCATATTGTAATAATGTACTTTCGAGTTCCTAGCTACTATTGCTGGGTAGTCTGTGCATCTTACATCGACCAGTGTGAGTTCACATATAATTTTTTTTCTTTTTTTTCCTCTTTGAATACAATCCTAATCCTTCCGTTCGTCGAATAAAATTTGCCCACTCATGTTTTTTTTTAACCCATCGGTATCTCGGTACCGTTTCACGCTTTACAATAATCCCTCTACGTCGAATCCCATTAGTCTGGAGGTCGTTTCTTTAAATTACCTATAGAATTTTTTACGCGTTAAATTCATTATCATATTTTTATACTCGTGGTTTATTTTTATTTTTTCTTTTTTTTTGTTTTCTTTTTGTTTCACAGACACCGATTAAGTAGATGGTATAACAGTATATCAACGAATCAATCAAACGGCAAGCTACGAGATTTCGTTAAAAAGACTTGATCGATTTTCGTAGTTTTCATTTTTTTTTCTTCTTCGTCGCGCAACTATATAGTGCCTATCTATATGGAGCATAGTCGGAAACGGGCTATGCATTATGAGCGTGACACGCACGGGGGCACCCAATTTATATATACATATATATATGTATATATGTATATATATATTTATATTTATTTATAATTATAATTATATTCTATTTATCTGGCATTTGATGAAAAATGCAAGGATAGTTCATGGGTTTTCATTTTCCTTTTTCCGCTTCGTCTAACGCACGTATCGACGGCGTCTGTCGTTTTGCAAATTGCGTGGCACACTCTCGTCGAATCATCGTTACAAATTACCGACCGACTCTTTCTCGTCTTCGTCATCTATTTTTCATTCTTTATTATTTTTTTAAAAATCATCTCTTCAGGCTTTTGATGTACGCGAGTGGCAATTCGACCAATAGGCCTTGGACAGTATACACATAAGAGAGCGAAATCTACGATGAGTTTTTTTTTCCACTTCATCATACTTATAGAAACGATAATAACGTAAGCAACGAGGATTGGAATCCACGAGCGTGGCTCGAACCCTCGAAAAAAAAGAAAATGCATTTTTTTTTCGTCACGCGAATGACTTTCTCTCTATCGGTACGTCAGTTACAATGATAATCATAGTAGTTGCAATAAGTTTTGCACGATCTAGGGCGCCGATCCTACGGGCTGGCCTAGTGCGTTTGTCGTTACGTTATCTTTTGCTCTTTTTTTTCCTTTTTTTTCTCTTTTTTTTTCTTTTTTTGGTTTCCCTTCGTCATTTGGAGTATCTCCTATAAGCGATAGAATTATTAACATACAATATCTAATTTCTCTAAACGACAATGCATGTAGAAAAATGAGCCTCTAGCGTCTTTCGGTTAAACGCGAAGCATTTAGAAAGTATTCTGGCAGTGTTTTCGTAGATGCTTCGACCTTAGCCTCGGACCAAATTTTGATTTCAGTTTCAATGAGATACATATATCATAATATATATATCGAGAATGAGGATCGCTCGGCCTTACGCGCAGACATCGCATTTTATTTTATTTTATTTTTTCACGAGATCACGAGACGTTGCGAGAGACGTTAAAGTTTTTAATTTTTAATCTCTGTCGATTTCTGCGCGTGACGCGTAAGCGCTCGAGCGTTCGGTCGCGGTCGTGCACTGCACGGGACAGGAGGAATAATTTAATCCGCCGTGCTCGGTGCATTGCAGGCCCGTGATTGTTGCGAGCACCAAGTACGAATAAATAGCCCAGACTCGACGAATAGTATTTAAACCTCATGACGTCTAAAAAAAAGAGTGCGTTACCTACCCGAACCCTCTTCATTCACCCCCTCGACGCAGCGGCGTATCGCGTGAAATCCACTCAAAGTAAACTTATCCCTTTGGCACGGTTAATCTTTGGCATCGCGCTCGATCGAAGCATCGCCATCGCACCCGGTAGTCCTTCCGCGAGTGCCAAACGAGCCAGAAGGTAAGTAAGCTTCGATCGAATTCCATCGAAAAAAAATTAAAAAAAGAAACATCGCGCGTGTTAATTGTCTCTACTCGTACGGATTTTATCGTTTAATCTCCTAAACCGTAACGACAACCGAAGGGTTTCATTTTTTTTTCTTTTTTCTTCATACTTGTCCACAAAACATCGTCGAATGTTAATCGGCCCGCGTTTCTTCCTCCTCGGTTTATTCCGTTTCGTTTTACGTCTTGTTTTTGTTTCTCGGTTTTTTCTCGGTTTTTTGTTCTTCATTCCTTTCACAGTGCATGACGCAAGTGACGACGGGTCGCAATGTGACACGATAGTAGTTTCGTGGCTGCCGCTCCTGCTGCGAGCTTGAATTCGTATAGATATATCTGAAATAAACTAGATCTTGAGTGTTGCGGTATTTGTGATGTGACACTGAATTTATCTCGTTGCAGTTCACTTCACGAGTAGATTGTGATGACTTCTCGGCCACCACCGTGCACCATTAGCACCCTTTCCAGACCCTCGGTGAGCACCTCCAAAAATTCCATATCTGGTTTTTTCAGTGGGTCAAGGAAATAGTTTCGCAGTTTCATGCCTCATGCAAACGGCGCATTTAAGAACGTTAGAGCGCTTTATACTAGTCCAATGAGTGTTGCATTTTTAAAGTAGTTTGTCTATAATCTATTGAAAATACTATCGAATATCTAGATGCCGAATTCGTAGATCATCTTTCGAGGAAGAGAATGAACCGTAATAGATAAAAACCGAGCAACAATTACGGAGTATTCGTACAAAAAACTGAACGAATATGCGCCTTTTAGAAAATTACCACAAACCAGCTAATATTTTTGCAAATCCATTGCAATTAATTATTTCTACGTTAAGGCCATCAGCTGTAATGAAAATAACCATCCACTGTAATCAATAGATACGTAAAAGTTTGTACAAATGACTTAAAAAATGTAGCCCACATAACGACCACTGTGAAGCGCTCCAACCTCCTTTGAAAAAAAGATACATTGATACGTCGATAAAAAAGGATACAGTTTGATTCGCGTTCCATTCTGGTATCCCTCGGGGGTCCTGGCAAGTTAAGGATAACCAACTGAGCGTCATGACTCTTGTTGACGATAACCTCGTTGAGTTTCACCGCTGTATGCATGCGCCGTACGTCGTCCTCGTCTCTACAAAATAATAAAAAATAATATTAAAAAACATAAATATGTTAAATTCCACTCATTGAAAAAAAAAATAGCTTCGATACGCTTCAGTAGCTGAGTATTAATTACGGTGTTATCGGTGGTTTCTCTTCCGCCGTCTGCTCGTTATTCTGTTGCTCGTTTTCCTTCGTCTCCTTCTCGCCGTTCTCCCGTTTCTCCGGCTTCGGCGACGAGCCGCTTATCAGACGAGCCTCCTCGTCCGGCGCATCTTTTTCCTCTTCCGTTTTTTCGTTGTTCTCAGTGGCCTCGACTTCCTTCGCGCTCGCACCGCTCTCCGGCATGAGTTTCTCCTGTGCCTCGTCCACAGCGCCGTTGGCCTGCTGCTGCGCTCCCGGCTCCATAAATCGCACCTTCGTCGCCGTCTTCGCGTCCACGTTGTGATAAGAATCGACTATCGTTTGTACCTGTGCGAAAAGAACGATTGTATCACGTCTACCATGGAAAAAATGATTTTTTTTTGCGACTAATGTGTGTCTTTTGCTTATAAATGTTTTGTTTCTTTTTGCATTTAAATTAATATTAATTTGCTTCAGTCCCGATATTACGGGCTTTATGGAGGGTGGAAGTGTTCTCGCTGATGAATCAAAGATGTGTCACACATGCGTTCCCAACCAAACGTTTAATTCGATCAAAATTTCAGTACTTCGCGTTATGCCAAAAATCTGGAAAAAATCGGCCGTGTTGATTATGTCAAGACCTTTGATTTTGCATAATAATAATACGAAAAAAGTGATTAGCAAATTATTTTAAGAATTAATTGTTTTAAAAAATCAGAAATCCTTTTATTATCTTATTTAAATGAATTCCTTGATTTTTTAGAATTTATATGAGCTTTTTCAAAATTTTCTTATATTTCCACATTTTTTTTTTTTGTAAATTTTTACATTTGTAAATTTGTTACTTCGAGGTGATCGCGGCAACAGTTCCGTAATTGTGGCGTTAAAAAAAAATTAAAAAATGTAAAAAATTCTGGAAAAATTCATGTGACTTCTAGACAATGAACAAATTCATTTGAAAAGAGAAAAAAGACATCCGCTATTATTTGCCGAACAATTTTATTAGCAACTTATTCATAACTTTTTAATTATTATTATGCAAAATTAATGATCTTGGCACCTTTAATACAGTTACTTTTTTCAGAATTTTATATCACTAGGAAGTGTTCAAATTCTCACTGAATCTTACATTCGGCTGGAACGTACGTGTGATGCATCCGTAAAAAAATATCAACTGCACTGTAAAAATAAATTGTAAATGTAATGTACCGGAACTTGAAATTTGCCCACGTTACTCACATTATTTAAACATTAATGTGTTTTTTCGTCGTAAAATAAAAACACCAGATATTAAAATTCCAAATCTTTCGGCTAAAGATTACAAAAATGTTAATAAAAAATAAAACACTTTACTACTAAATTGCAACACACCTGTGTTTCCGTTCATTAACTTTTCAAACAAAATTTTTTTACAGTGTATGCAACTAGCCTTGAAGCGCGTATGGTTGCGAAAAATAAAATAATTAACATAATAATTGTCTATCAAAGCCTCTGCGAAATGAACGTGCCAACCAAGCTGAGAGGGAGCGTGAAACGCGCATCGGGGTATTTTTTTTCTCGCTGCTCGGGATCGCTCGGATGATCCGCCGTGTAGGATTTTGCAATCGATGCGAGGCGGGGTAGGATAAAAATCGATGGATTGCGCGTTGCACGTCGGACGTTGGAACGAATTCGATGATTGATTGTGAAAGATGACAAATATGATTCGACAAACGCATCATGACGGATGACGATGGAGAAAAATGAACGAGGGGGCAAGTGTGGAGGGAAGAACGACGAGCAACTCTCTTCGTCGTTCGAGGACGGACTGGTTGTAGACCGGGGATCGTTTCGGGGTCTAACTGACAAACCGGAGGTAAAATTTCCACAGCGGGTACCTCGTTGAAGTCCACCAAAGTCTGCACCTTATCCGTGACGAGCACGCAACAAACAGACACAGACCGATCAGTATCCATCGCGCAATTCTTATCTCACGTATTTACAATAAAAATATTTTTTTTTATAGCAAATAATTAATAGTAAGGTAAGAATTATGTAATATACAACATTTCACTATGGAGATAGTGAGGTGGGACAGAAAAGCGAAGAAGACTTCGCCGAGACTCACCACTCCGAGGGTTTCTCTCTTGTTCAGCCGCAGCTCGCGAAGCATCTGGTTGCGCTGCTCCATAACGAGAGTTCGCTCGTAGGTGTACGCGGAGATATCGGAGTTCATCTGAGAAAAAAAATACACGAGGTTGAGCGAGGAAAATTCTATAACGGGCGAGAAGTGCTTTTTTTTTGCTTTCTCATAAAGATGTTTTTGTAAAAAAATTGAGATGTTAATGTCAGAGTACTTAAAATAGTGTAAAAGGAAGCGGAATGCAATTTTTAGATGGCGCTTGGATGTATGTTTGTGTGGGACAGATTTGTATAGTTTAAAACGACTGTAACTCGGAAACGGTTTAAGATTGCGAGTTGAAATTTGATACACTAGCGCGTCTTTTCATTTGGCGCAATTTTTATGAAATGTCTGTGGTATCGTTAAATTGTGAAAATGTTGAGCTATTGTCCTTAAATTTCACAGGAATATAATGTTTTCATGAAAGATCTTTGGTATTGGATTTGGCCGAAATCTATCCAAGCGGGCGGATTTCATGGAATTTTGATTTCATTAATTACTAAAGATTGTGCAATTCGAGTAACCATGGAGGTGTTGAGCTTAAATTCGATATGAAGATTTGATTTGAAACTGTGCAATGTTTCGAATTAAATTTGGCGAAAATTGATCAAACCGTTTACATTTTATGGGATTTGAATTTTTTGAAAAATGTGCGTTTCACGCCGGACATGAGTTTGTGAATTAAATATCACGCTAAGAGAAAAAGAACTTTCGGTTTTGTAATCAGTGTTGAAGGATGGATTAAAAATTGCCTCAAAACGTCGAAATCCGTCAATTTAAGTTTGCTATTTATAAAAATAAATTTTGTCTTTAGATTTTATGAGATGTAGACATTTTTTTTTAAGTTACGAAAAAAAGGTGCAAAGTAATTTGCACGCGGTTTCCTCATTTATAACACTTTTGCCTACAGTTTCTTCTACGTGGAAGCAAAATTGAAATAAATGAATAAAGAATTTATTAATAAATGAATAAATTAATTTAGAATGAATGTATTCTAATAAACGATAAAACGATCGCCCTCAACATACCATCTCAACGATTTCAATCTCTCCCTCGATACGCAGCTCGTACAGGAATTTCTTGAGATCCTTCTTCATCTGTATAGAGTTGTCCTCCATCTGCGCAACCGTGAATATCCTCATCTTGCAATTCTTCCACGTCCTGTGCTGTTTCAGCAAGAACGGCAGAAGCATGAGAAGTCCACCGTCGTGAACGACCCACCATACATCGATGTACCCTACGACTTTCTCCGTGGAGTCCGGGAAGAAATTGATGCCCTTCGGCACGAGGAGAGCCATGCGCGCAGTCGTCACGTTTCTGACCGCCTGCAGAAAAACGCGCCAGGTTCTCTCATCCTCGGACTGTCGCCAGCCGTACGGCCAGCCCAGTATAACGGTGTTGGGTTTCATCCCACCCAAGCCGGTCGTCTGAATGAGCGAGCTGAGGCCATCGACGATGTTCCTGGCGACGAGCACTTCAACGAATCCCTTGACCTTCTCCTCGTCAGCGACTTTCCTGAGGCTCTGCTTAGCGGCGAGAGCCTCTCCTGAGTTGCGCGTGTAATCGCCGCCGATGCAGCTAACGCATACGGTCAAACCTCGTCCGGCTTTGAGCTGACTCGCGAAGGCGAAGAGTTTCCGGTACTTCGGCACGAGATCGTCGGTGAGCTTGACAAGTATCAGAATCTGAGGTCGCCAGTTCTTGGTGTGCGGCGGACCTTCCTCGAGCTTCAGTAGTGAGTATCGAGCGGCTGAGAGCGCGAGACCGCGAATGCCGTCGCCCCATTCCTTCTCGGCGCCGCGGTACTCGATGTACTTGTAGATCAGTCCGGCCATTCCCATGGCGAGGAGTGCGTAGTACCAGCTCGTCATGAACATGATAGCGATGCAGAGAGCTAGCCCGAGGAACGAGAGACTCCAGTGATAGTACTTGAAGCGCGGGCGCCAGTTGGGCGTTCGCAGGAGAGTCTGAAGGGCGCAGGCGAGATTGACGAATCCGTAACACATGAGGAAGAACATCGAGAGAAGGGGCGCGAGGTAGTCGACGTTGCCGAGGAGGATTCCGCACTGGCAGATCAGTACGGTGAGAACGAGAGCTCTGGTCGGCTCGCCGCGACTCGAGCTCTTGGCGAAGGGCGAGAGAAACGGAATTATTCCGTCCTTGGCGATGGCCTGGAGGAGTCTCGGTGCGCCGGTGAGCGACTGGAGTCCGGCGCCGAGGGTCGAGAGGAATGAGCCGATGAGGATGACCCACTGATTCGGCCAGGCTATGTTCGCGACGACGAGCTTGCCACCGATGCTCTGACCGAATTTGTCGCGCAGCAGTAGATTGTCGACCGTGCCGGCGAAGAGAAGAACCGTCGAGAGATAGACTGTGGAGGTCGTCAGGATCGCGCAGATCGTTCCGACGGGGATGGACTTCTGGGCATCGGCCAAGTCTCCGGATCTGTTGGAACCGGCCATTATACCTGAAAGAGACACCGGGTGGTGGGTTTAATGGTCTAAACTGTCGTTCGTAAATGACTAGGTTTCCTGGATATCAGTATCGAAGATATCAATACCTCGAGGATGTCAATACATCGAAGATGTCAATACATTGACGATATTAATACATAGACGATATCAATACATCGAAGATGTCAATACATCGAAGATATCAATACATCGAAGATATCAATACATCGAAGATATCAATACATCGAAGATATCAATACATCGAAGATATCAATACATTGAAGATATCAATAGATCGAAGATATCAATATATCGAGGGTATCAATACATCGATGACATTAATACATAGAAAATGTTAATATATTGAAGATGTCAATACATTGCAGATATCAATACATTGAAGATATCAAGACATCGAAGATATCAATACATCGAAGATGTCAATACATCGCAGATATTAATAGATCGAAGATATCAATAGATCGAAGATGTCAATCCATCGAAGATATCAATAGATCGAAGATATCAGACAAACCATCCGACAAGACATCTAGCCTTGTTAGATGTTTTACTTGATATCTTGGATTCCGTTCAGACATAGAGCAAGATATCCAGCAAGATAGAAAAACCAGGCTATGAAGAGCAGTGTACGAGACAGACGCGGTTTATCAATCTGGTGCAATCAATTCTATTTTTTTTTTTTTTTTATACCTGTCACCGACGGGAAGAATATACCGATGAGGATGGTAAATTGGGTCGTTAGATCAACGACTATCTGGTTGTAAGAAGAACCTTCCATTTTCTCGATATCCGCACGATCTCTGCCGTAAGCAACGAGCTGGCCCTCCTGCTGGAAACTGTCCCAGATATTTTCTGTGGAAAATTTACATTACACGTTTTATCTCCCATCGAAGGAAATGATTAGGCCGAGAGTTTTTTTTATTTATTTTTTATCAATATCCATTTACCCATGAAAACTCCACTGGCGAGTCCGCGAATGCCGTTGCGGATGGTAACCTCGTGCTTGAGATAGTATTCGTCGCAATTGGTGGTGCTGTTTCCACAGTATATTCGGTGGAGCGTTCCTCCGACCTCCTTGTTACACTCCTCGATGTCGATGTCCTTCAGCAAACGTTTGCCGAGAACACACATTCTGAAACGGACAAAAGTCTTCTTTATTGGGAAGCAAAAAAAAAATGGAATCAACTCTACAAGCGATTTATGATACGATTTCCGAAGACCGAGAATCCCAGTGTAAGCGTTTCCCTCGGTCTCCGCTCGTTCGAAGCGCAAATACCGGAAAATTAGTATCTAAAGCACCGGTTTAGCAAAAATAAAGCTTACGCTTTTGCGACAAGAGACAATTAAACGGAACTCTCGAAACTGCGAACGTCCGAGAGTTCTCTGGACAAGCTGCTGGCTAACTTTTTCAAGACAAACATAACTTCAACGAGCCCAAAGATATTGCGCCGGGTGAGCGAGGAGGCGAAGCAGGGCAATGAACGAAAAAAACAGCAAACTCACTTGAGTAAATCGTTCCCGTTGAAGTTGTAGAAGAGGCCGACGTAGACGGCGACGATCGACAATATCACGCAGGCGAGGGCGATAGTCGCGAATTTGTTGACGAACTTTACGCCGATGAAGACGATCGTGCCCATCACGACGAGCAAACCCGTCCCGTAGACACGAAAATTGTTGTACATTATGTTAGCGTCTTTGGTGAAGTCGCCGAATATGCTGAGCGACGGTGCCATGTAAGTCTGAAAATAATTAAATAAAATCAGTAAGTACCATCATTTTTTTGTTTCTTTTGCAGAAATTAATTGACGCTGGAAATGGTCAGAAATATGAAGGGTAAAAGGGGTCAATATTGCCCATCCAGGTTAGCACTTAAATTGATATATGGATCGGGTCGTATTCATCACTTTTATCTTGACTTTTATACTCTACATGTATACATGTTTTTTTATTTGATTACGATACTAACCAGAACGATTTCGACTGCTCCGATAATGTACATGGCCGCAGCTAGGGTTGTACCGGTGTAAAAGAGCATCCCCACAGCACCGCCGAATTCGGGTCCGAGACTTCTCGATATCATGAAGTAAGAACCTCCCGCAGGCACCACGCCGTTCGTCGCGATTGCACTCATGCTTATAGCGGTCAGCATAGTCTGAATAAAATAAAATGTAAAAATGAGAAACAGTTCTTCGACATTCGATATCTATTCAATTTATATTTTCGAAAGTTTATTGGTTTGTCACAATTTTCAAGAATCCTGGGGATATTCCCACGTAATTCGCACACTTCCGGTAAAAAATTAGATTTTCAAATCTGAAGTGACGAATTTCCGGCATGACCGGAAGTGGCGTATTTTCAAGGAATTTTGAAACCGGAAGTGTCGTACTTCTGGCATGACGTCACTTCCGGTCAAAAAATAAAATTTTCCAACCGGGAATGACGTATTTCTGGTATGACGTCACTTCCGATAAAAAATCAGGAAATAAAATTTTCAAACCGGAAGTGAAGTATGTCGAGCAAATCCCCGGAAATATAAATTTTCGGTCTCTAAATTCCATAGTCCATAGCGAAGGCTCGAAGCGCCGCTAATGGGATTATAAAAGAAAAATTATACTCACGACGCAGCAGCAGCAAAGTACGATTAGGAAACCCTGAATGGCACCGGCAGTGCCCACGACCCATGTGAGACGAATGAATAGAATAACGCCGAAGATGTTCTGGATACATGGCAGGAAGACACCGATGAGGGTTCCCATGCGTGCACCGCCGGCTCCAGTAGCCTTGCTGTCCGGATCGGTCGCGGCCGGAATCGTGTTGCTGTAACTCGACAGATTGTTGAGCAGCGTGGCAATCCGTGGCCGATCATCCAATTCCTCCTGAAAATTGCGAAATAAAAAAAAAACCATTTCGTATAAGAATAACTTATAGATCATTTATAAATTTTCTATCTTTATCTATCTTTATAAATTATTTACTATCTTTATTAAACTATCTTTATACATTTTTCGCAGGATACAAAAATAATTCCCATTCCATGTGGAGATCCGTTTCGCCCCAATCTCTTCGAGTGTTCCAATAAATCTTTCGACCATTTTATGTTAAATCATAAAAAAATGTATGCTCTTCTATCGTTACGCCCTTTCCAAAGCATTCTTTTTTTCTTCAATAAATTCCCTTTCTTGACTTGTTTATTTTTATTTTTATTTTCCATGCTGTTCAATCCGACGGGCTCGGCGCCTCTCGAAGACGTCTTTCACGGACAGGCATTCGAGGTAAAAAACGAAGCAGATTGCCGTATCTCAGTACATATTTTCACCGATAAACTGATAAAATTCATGAAATCTCCCAAAGTTCATGAAAAACTGACAAAACTTTTCGTTGGACATAAAAATGATTCTCAATCCAAATGGAGGTCCATTTTGCCCCAGTTCGAAGAAACCCGGGTAAAACCAATAAATCCAATAAATCTTTCGACAATTCTATATTAAATCATAAAAATCATGGCAATCATAAAAAAACATGCTCTTCCATCGTTACGCCCTTTCCAAAAATCATCATTTTTCTCCTTCAATAAATTCCCTCCCTTGTCTTATTTATTTTTATTTTCCATGCTGTTCAATCCGACGGAATTGGCGCCCCTCGAAGACGTCTTTCACGGACAGGCATTCGAGGTAAAAAACGAAGCAGATCGCCGTATCCCAATATATATCGTATATCCCCGACGATAAAAATAAACCGCGTTGATTTGCCGAAAGGAACTTCCCACTGTGCGGCTCCAGCGTCGTGAATTATACGATCGACGTGGGTGGGAATAGATCTTTTTCTCTCGCACACGAGGGAGTCTCGAGTCTCGTCACCGCGGGTGAACGAATGATTGCATTCAACCACCTCGGCATTTTTTTTTATTTTTTCTTTTTTCTTTTTTTTTTTTTTAGGTATCACAATACGATCCCTCCTTCCGTCAAGACTCCTCCTTTCGATTCGACGACGTGTACGTCTGTCGGTCTGTCTGTGGCACCGAATTAAGAGAAGGACCGAGAGACTTTTATTGGAAGAAAAGCCGTGCAATTTATTTTTACGTATTTTTCCGTCGCGGTCGAGAATTGAACAAAATTACATAAAATCGATTTCTGAACTACGTACTAAAATATGACGCGCGAGCGGTTGATTCGACGGGTTTATTATTCAGGTTCGTACACGGTGAAAAAAAAAAAAATTGTCGGGACCGCCAAAATCTCGTTGAGGTAACTAACTTTTTTTTTTTCTTAATACAGGAACAACAAACTATGTTGCTGTGGGCAGAATTTTTTTTCACACTAGCAGCAAATTGTTTCGCTCTGGCAGCAATTTTTTAATTCCCCTCCGCAACAACAAATCTTCAACGAAGTGAATTTCCTCGAAGTACCAAAACAATTTTTCTCCGTGCGGGATTCAACGTGAGCTGCACGTGCGAGAGCTCGTCTCGACAGATCTCGTCTCTCGGCGCAGTCCGCGCCTCTCGCCTTTCGACATCCTTATCCGGCATTCGCGATCTTCGGATTCAGCGAAATCGAATCGCTCGTCCAAGAGAAGAGGAAGAGATCGGACCGTCGATTGGCGCCTCCCTTGCCGGCCCCCATCGTCGTCGCGGTGCAGACAGGCAGTTCGAAACCTCCGATAGATAAGAAAGTAGGACAGGGCGAAAAGCACCAGCGAGCTTCGCCGCGGTGATCCGCGGAAGCTGAAGAGCCAAAGGGGCGGCGTTGGTCTCCGAGCTTCATTAAAATCCTGAGGACTCGCGCTCGAAACCAACCCCGCCTGGTTCGCTTTAATTGTTACGAAGCGCGGCTCGATCTCGCAATAAAAAAAGGGGTAAAAATCGTGGGACGAAGAAACGAGGGCAAGCGACGAAGCCAAAGGTGGTCGAGGCAGTTCTCCGCAGATCGCCGGATCGAGATCTTTGCATGAATTTTTATACCGAGTTTCCTTTTTTTCGCATGCTAAACGCGCTGTTCCTGTGACAAAGGGAGGTGTGTTTTTCTTTTTTTTTTTTTTTTTTTTCGTTGCACGGCGCAAGCCGGCGATGCAGGACGTGGCGGAGAGTCGACGGATCTGTACGGACATTTTATAAATAACTTGATTTTATAAATAACCTGATAAACCGTGAGACTGATCGAGCGCCGCGGTCGTCTCTGCGCACAGAGACCGCGACAAAGTTTTCATCGGAGGGTTTCTTTTTTTTTTTTTTTTTTTTTTTTTTTTTAATTTTACGTCTCAAGATTATCGGAACAGTGGCTGCTCCGGGATCGCTGAATTGGTACGAAGAAAAGGGAGAATCGCGAGACGATGGAGTAAACGAAAGAACCGGGCGGCCGAGCGATGCGCCGGGACGGCCGCAACGGGGCGAGGGGGGCGGGTAATGCAATTCAATTCGACGAATTATACAGAAGTGAATATGCAATGCTCGCGGGAACGCTCCCTCGAGAATCCTTGATATTTCAATATCAATATATATATATATATACACACACACACATACATATATATATATTTACTAGGGGGGGCTCGGGGCTCGCGCACTCGCACCCCTTTATGGATATAAGCCCTTATTATTCTAAATCTCTTGAGCCCACCTTGGACCCCCCGACCCCCTCGCCGCGCCCCATTGACCCCCCCCCCCCCCCCCCCTCGATTCTTGACAGGGCAGCGGCGGCGGCGAAATCTTTTTATATTATATGTATATATGTATATCTCTCTATAATGTAAAAAGATTTCGCCGCCGCCGCTGCCGCCGGGTCAAGAATTGAGAGGGGGGGGGGGGGTCGAGGGAGTCGGGGGGGGGGGTCAAATGGGAGGCTGAAAGGACTTAAGTCCATAAAGGGGTGCGAGCGCGCGAGCGCCGAACCCCCCTATAGGTATGTATGTATATAAGTATATAAGTATATAAGTATATATGTATATATGTATACATGTATATATGTATACATGTATATATGTATATATGTATATATGTATATATGTATATATGTATATATGTATATATGTATATATGTATGTATATATGTATGTATATATGTGGGGGGTCTCTCTCGGGGACAGTTTAACTCGCTGAAAAGTCGCTCGCCCTGCGGCGAAAGTAAGCAAAAGAGAAACGAGAATAACTGATTGACCTCGAGTACACAATACGAACTTTTATTCGCTCCCCACCCCCACTGCCGTCCGCTATTTCTTCTTCGGTTCTTCAGCTTTGCTTCTTTGCTATCTTCAATAGGGTTCTTATTGTAAAAAAAAAGGAGAAACTTTGTGCGGTTCTATATATTCGGTATATTGACACAGCAAAGTGGAACTGCGAAGAGGTCCGGAGAGAAGTTTGACGATAAATGTTCAACTTCTTGTCGAGTGGCTTCGATAAAGATAAGCGAAGCTTGCGGAGAGGGTAAGACGGACCAGTGAGGATTTGGACAAATGTCTCTTGGAAATTGTGAAACTGTAGACGAGCACATATTACAGTGTATTTAAATCACCGATAGCCATTTATCGGTGGTCCATATTACCCCACAATTGTTACAAATATTATTACAGGTAAGTTGGACTATCGAACCACGTCTTGTCAAATGGTTAGTGCATTTATCTCCCGAGCCTTTCATCGGTGGTCCATGTTACCCCCTGCCGCCCCGTTTACTATTACAATAAAATGCATAAACATCACAGTTAAGAGCGACCACCGAACGACGTCTGTGATTAAGATTTCTGAAACTCTACACGAACACAGACCGCAGTGTATCTGAGCCTCCCTGAGCCATGTATCGGTGGTCCATATTACCCCACTGCCGACCCCCCATTTACTATTCCAAAAATCCTGCGATTAAAAATTCTGAAACTGTACACAAACACAGATCGCAGTGTATCTGAGCCTCCCGGAGTCATTTATCGGTGGTCCATATTACCCCATCGCCTTCAATTATCACAAAAATGCATAAAAATCATAGGCAAGACGGACCAGCGAACGACATCAATGAAAAAAAATCTAATTGTATAATTGGAGTCTTTTTTTAGGAATTACACTTTTGTTTCATTGTTGTTGTTCCCTGGTCCATCTTACCTGTGATTCTTATGCATTTTCCATATATCGTTCCTACCACGAACAATTACGTGTGATTAAATTTCCGGTAGGAGTATCTAGGTCGAAAAATGTTGCAGTTGTTCGTATTCATCGCCCTTATTTATTAAACATATCGTGTACTCACGCTGTACAGGTAAAGGTTCGTTTCATATCCGGGCTTCTTCTCGGAATTGTTGCCACCGACGATGGGATCCCCGTCACCGGTGCCGCCTCCATCGCCTGCGAGCACACAAGATAGACACATCATGTAGGCATATCCCTTTCAGTATCAACGAAGCGGTTTATACGCTGCGATAGAAACTCTCTTCTAATGCAACTAGGATGTTTGCAATGTGCACAATGTGTGTGCATGTTTATTGTTCGTGAAACACGATACACGTCGAGCTATTGTTCGCGATTTTCCGCGGCTGCGATGTTTGCCATGCTCATGGGGAGGATCTATAAGCGGAATACAGGGATTACGGTAGAAGCGGCGGAGAGAAAAGCCCAGTTGATGAAATTACGAAAACCGGTTTATGGTTCGAACTTTCAGAATTTCCTCGGTTCGAGAGACAATTAAAAAAATTATTGTACTTTGAAAACATTTTTTTTTTGTACTCAAACCTTAGTCATTTTAATGGGGAGGATCTATAAGCGGAAAACACGGATTACGGCGGAAGCCGCGGAGAGAAAAGTCCAGTTGATGAAATTAGAACGACTAGTTTGTGGGTCGAACTTTCAGAATTTTCCTAGCTTTGGCGGATGATTAAAAAATTATTTTACTTTGAATACAATTTTTTTTTTCCTCAAACGTCTACTAGCTCGTTATGGTTAATAATTCGAAGAGCTATTGTTCGCAATTCAGCAATGTTTTTTTACATCAAACATCCGCAAGCTCTTTATCTGTTAAGGTTGTAAAAAAAAGAAAAAAAATGATTAAATAAACAAACATTTTTGTGAATGGAACAACTTTTATTTATGCATTTTTTTTAATTGCCAAGAAAAAGAGAATTGTGGAAGTTCGGAACACGAAGCTTTGTTTCCTGTTTAACCTGATTTACTGTGCATGAATTCGTTTCTTATCGAAACCGTGTCACTATTCCAGCATTTTATCGATATGGAGGAATTTAAAAATAAAAATAAAAAATTATTCTCGACGAAGTGGAATTGATTAACGAGGGTTTTAACAAGATTCTTCAAAGACGACAAATTTATCTCGTATCCGTCGCGCGTATAAAAAAATATCACGAGTGGAGAAGAGGAGCGCTGATTTTCATGCATCGAGCACTCTCGTCGAGCCGCGACGACGATGTAAAAATAAAAATCTCGCGCGGATATCAGCGAAACACTGTCCTCGCACGTAGCACGAATAGCCGAGAGGCTGCGCGAATGAAACTCTCTCATTTCCGCGCGCTCTGCAAACATCGGAGGAAAAAAGTTACACGTGAAAAAAAAAAAAACGGAATGAATGAACCGGGTGCGAGGGGTGGCGAGAACGGAGCAATTCGAATGCTGCGGGCGTGGCAATTCAATCCTCAGTACATATGCACATATATATAATGTATGTATAAGTAAATAAAAAATATATAAGTACATACCGGGGCAAAATGGGCCGAAAAAATATACAGGTATAGACCGGGGCAAAACGGGCAAAAAATATAAATATGCAAGTAGGGGAGACCGGGGCAAAACGGCCCGCTAAACAAATAACATGGCCACGACGTTGCCGAAAGCGTAATTTATCGTTTGTCACCCAAACAGGACATTTTCACACGAAAAAAATAGTCTGGGGCAAAATGGACTACACTCAAATGTGGCGAATTTTTTTCACTCCACGCCTTTACATACAATCGAACGTTTCCTTTCCTTATTTGCATAAATAATTACTAATTTGTGACAGTTAAATAGTTAAATGTTTAATATATTTATGAGAGTCGTCGATTTGACGTCAGAATGCTTAAGTCCTGAGCGGGACTTAAGCAGTGCATCGGTTGCACTACCGCTTGCTTCGAAAAGACAATATTTTCATTAATAACAATTAAAATAATAAATAATTGAATAAATATCAAATCAATTAAAGTTTAATTCTATTTAATTTTATACGAGAATCGTATATTTTATTTGACCAGCAGTGGCGTCAACTACGAGTTACGAGACTTACGGTTTAGAGAATCACATTCTTTCGACCGGTAGTGACGTCATCCACGGGATTCGTCACATCCGGTTTAGAGAATCAAATTATCCCATTTTGCCCCACGTCGACATGTGACATATGACATTTCATGTCCCCGTTTTGCCCCGATCTCCTCTATATATATTTTATATATATACGCTTATATATTGTATCACGAGGGAAAAACAGTTTGAGGAAGAGAAATAAAGTCACGAAACACACGTGTCGCAGCGCCACCTGCAACTGCTCATCCGCGACGCCACCATTTTTTGCCTCGGCTCGCACCCAGGAAAAAAATTTATTTGACGGCCACCGTTTATTGGCTTTAAGTAAAATATTTATTTGATTTAAATAGACATTTATTTAAATTAAGTAAATATTTATTTCAATCAAATATATATTTATTTCAATTAAATAAATATTTATTTCAATCGAATAAATACTTATTTAAACCAAATAAATATTTTACTTAAACCAAATAAACGGTGGTCGTCAAATACATTTTTTTTCTGGGTGCGGTTGCGAGATGAGAAGAGCTTGTCGGAGAGACTCGAGGCTTTCGAGCTCGCGCCGTATTTTCCGCGTGGAGGGAAGGCGAGCGAACGATATATCGCTCGTGGCGTAATTTCGCGGGGCATCGAAGAGTGTTATCATCGAGCGGAAAATGGGATTTGGCGATACGATAAAAATGCAAGGTGTCGGGGCCGCGCTGCCGATCGATGAGCTTATATCGCGGTGCACGATGCGATCGGGCGCGATGGAGAAAAATATTTTCCAATTCCAGCGAAATTCCGTAGCCCAGAAGTGTGGACCGGTTATTCAACAATTTATGATTCGCTCCTGAGATTTATCCGGGTAATCGGTTGTGGAATATTTTCGTTATGAAAGAGAGCTCCACTCGTGCGGTGTTGCGTTACCGCGAATACGAGTATTGCATAGCGCAAGCACCGAGCAGGAAAGAAAAGCTTGGAATTGTCGGGTCAGATTTTTCATCGCGGAAAATCCTGTACGAGTAAGTCTGAAGAAAAAAAAATGAAATAAATTAATTAAAAATTCTGCAACTCAATTCAGTGTAATCCGAGCCTTCCTGAGCTATTTATCGGTGGTCCATTTTACCCCTCTATACCCCCCCCCCCTCCCCCGCCGGTTTATTTATATACTTATTTGTTTCTACGTGAAAACCCTTTTAGAAAAAAGATATAAGTTATATATAAGTCTGTTAATTAATTAAATTCAATTTGATGTAAGATAGCATAATTAGCACTCTATAATTAACATTCTAAAGAGATTATTAAGTGTTCATCCGGCCTGACCGGAACGCCCTGTGTACTGCAATTTATTCCAGTGCACGCAGCATATCACAGTTTTTCATATCACAGAGGTAGTGCAGGGGTAGTGCAAATTCACCGGTAGATCAGCACTCTTTAGTGTATATTACAAAAATGCGTGAAAATTCACAGGTAAGATGGACCACCGTACGACGTCTGTGATTAAAAATTCTGAAACTGTACACGAGCACAGATCGCAGTCTATCCAAGCCTCTCCGAGCCATTTATAGGTGGTCCATATTGCCCCCCTCCACGTCCCGCTTGTTAGTACAAAAATGCATACAAATTACAGTTAAGATGGACCACCGAACGATGTCTGTGATACAAAAATTCTGAAACTGTACACCAGCACAGACCACAGTTTTTCCAAGCCTCTCCGAGCTATTTATAGGTGGTCCATATTGCCCCCTCCACATCCCGCTTATTAGTACAAAAATGCATACAAATTACAGGTAAGATGAACACCGAACGATGTCTGTGATACAAAAATTCTGAAACTGTACGCGAGCACAGACCACGGTTTATCCAAGCCGCTGCGAGCCATTTACAGGTGGTCCATATTGCCCCCTCCACATCCGGCTTATTAGTACAAAAATGCATACAAATTACAGGTAAGATGGAACACCGAACGATGTCTGTGATACAAAAATTCTGAAACTGTACGCGAGCACAGACCACGGTTTATCCACTCCGGGCAATTTATCGGTCCATATTACCCTCAAGGATGGACCAGTTATTCGACGATATCCGGTTTCATCTTCAGATTGATCCGGGTAATCGGTTATGGAATATTTTCAATCGAAATTCCGATTAAAGAAAGCTCCCCTCTTTACGTTACCGCAAACACGTGTATCGCATCGCGCAAGCACGAGACCGAGAAGAAAAACCCTGGAATCCTCGGAACAGAGGTTTTCCTCGCAGAAGCGCCTCTTCGACTAACTCCGAATTAAAAAAGGAATAAGTAAAAAAAAAAAACAAACACGATAAGAACGACCGACTCGAGGCGCGGCTGCGTCTGACACAACACGGACCTTCACTACTAGCTTTTATCTCAATGGCTTGTTTCCCTATTTCTCAATTTTTCAAATAAAATCCTCTTCCGAGCATCTTCCCGTCTGACTGTCCAGGACGAAGTCGGATTTATCTTCCCCGCGCAATTACCAAGAAAATCCAACTGCTGTCTGATGACAATAAAAAAAAATGTCTCTTCGCAACGTTCCGTCCGTCTGCGAACCCGCCATCTTTTTTTATCGTCTCTCACTGGCAGCGGCATTATTTTCTCGCCGACGCATCCGTAACTGGCACAGAACAGTGAGAGAATACATTTTTATTTATCTTTAAATTTTTTATCGCAAAAGGAAAAACTGCGAGCTTCGTTCATGTAATCCTCATTGCGTCACAAAGCTCGGCCCCATCTTCTTCCGTTTCTCGGGCGCCCGTTTCTTACCGTCTACTTGGTAGTCATGAGAATGAATATCTCTCTCTCCCGATGGTAGTTCGTACCCTCCGGGGCCTCTCGGTACATTCGCCTTACAACCCCACTCAACCGGCACCTCAACGTTTCTCCCAATCTCACAAAGTGTGCGAGCGTTCCCCATTGCGAAAAATAACGAGCCAAGTTTCACGCAACTTTGGATCGTTATTGCTCCGTCGCTTTACACTGCAGTAAGTTCTTCTGTGCAATCCACTATCTACCTATATTCCACACGTACATATATATATATATATATATATATATATATATATATATATATATATATATATATATATATATATATATATATATATATATATGTGTATACAGTGTATATGGGGCGTTCCGCGTTAAATCCGCAGCCCACGTCCATTCCTGCCGTCGATTTTATTAACGCCCGACTGCCCTCCGGGCAAAAACGGGAGTTATTTATTTTTTTGCATGATTTTACGGACCGTTGAGGGTCTCGGGATTTTTTCTCAGATTTTTCCGAATCTGAACCGATTCCGAAAACGCCGATTTAAAAAATCTGAAAAAAATGCACACTGACTCTATGATTTAAAGTATGATTTATATCACTCGGTGGTGAAATAGCGGTTTTGCGCACGCTTCGTATGAAATAAAACTTTGTATGATACTCGTGCAAGAAACGTTTTGAACTCGTGTGGTTGCGACACTTGTCAGAAAAAGTTTTCTCGCACTTGTATCAAAATGCACTATTTTAAGCACCAAACGATAATGGGATCTCAATATTTACTATTCTTTTTTAATTTTTTTTTTTTCATAAGATCAATTGCATTCGGGTCTTCTGGTATTTTTATAAACTTCAGACAAATTGAAATCTATTGATATTTGTGAAAGTTACAACCGATTTGAAAAATTATAAATAATAAATAAATAATTAAATTCCAATAGCGAAATGAAAGAAGCTAAAAACTTGCGAAAAAATAGTAAACATAGAAATCCCATTATCACGTGGTGCTTAAAAATCATGTTTCAAACCATAGAATCAGTATGAATTTTTTCAGATTACAAACAATTAAAAAAGCCTTTTTCGGGCTTAGTTTTTCGCGGATTAAAAAATTTCACCACTGGTAAAAAAAAACCAAAAAAAATTCCAAGACCCTTACGTCTCGGTGACAACATCGTACTAAAAAATATGAACGAAATCGACCGGCTTGAGGTGCATGGGCTGCTGGTATGACGTGGAATGCCCCACATATATATACATATATATAATACATATGAACGTGAATGCTGGTGTAATTTGGTACATAGCGCAGTATGTACCGAGACCTCTGCAGGTACCGCTTTGGGTACCCGATACCTGCGGAGCGCGAGCATCGTCCGTTTACTTATACGATAGTTGGTCGCAGTGGAGAACCGGAAATGGAAGCCGTTGGCTATTGGGTTTCCGTTGCAATTCGCCGGAACTGTAACTTCCGTGCGTTTCTTGGAGTTACAACTTCGCCGATGAAGCAGCCGCGGGTGAACAGTTTCTACGAGCCAATCAAGTTCGAGTCAACTTTGTCTAATCTTCCGTGTTGGGTCGACTGCCGAAGAGCGTCCTCGACGCTCTCGAGCAGGCGCAGCCTCGACACGCGTCTCTTCGGATTCGGAGATGCGCTCCGGTTTCCGCGATACGAGCCGATCTCATCGCCGTGTCACGGATCAAATCTCGGATGCGACAAAACTCTCGCGAGATGGTGTGTCATCGAGGCGAACTCGGAGGCAGTTCTTGTCGGGCGTCGGGTCGCATTGCGTTTCGTCTCACGTTCCGCCGAGCGAATCCTGAGCGACAGTGTCGGGAATTCAGATGGGAGAACGAGCGTAAAAGTTTTCGGAGGAAAGGCGGACGGGAGAACGACTGCGAATGGCTGTGAGACTGTCGGTATAGGTAGAATGGTTGATGTCAGTGCGGACGGGCTGTTGACGGAGAGCGGGGCAAAATGGAACACCCGAGACGAGGCTCCTTCAAACGACTCGCTGAACGATCGTTTAAAAGATAGTCCGTTTTTGCTCCAGTCTCGAAAGAGACTGCGAGCGGGGCAAAACGGACCATTCCAGACGAGACTTTGTTAAAGGTCTCGATAAAATATTTTTTAAAGGTAGTCCGTTTTACCCCAGTCGCGAGAACGACTGTGATAAAATATTTTTTAAAGGTAGTCCGTTTTACCCCAGTCGCGAGAACGACTGTGATAAAATATTTTTTAAAGGTAGTCCGTTTTACCCCAGTCGCGAGACTATCAGTAGATTATTTAAAGCCAGCGCGGACGAGTTGTTGACGAAGACGGGGCAAAATGGATCACTCGGGTCGAGAGTCTTTTAAACGTCCCGCGAAGAATTCATGTAAAAAATAGTTCGTTTTACCCCAATCGCGAGAACGACTGCGAATAGCAGAGATACAATCGGTATAGGCAGCTCGATTTCTTGGAATCAGTCTGAACGCTCCTCCACATTGAAACAAAAGTCTCGTATCGAGTGATCCGTTTTGCCCCATCCTCCCCTAACAGCTCAATTAGGGAAGGCCGGGTCAAAATGGATCACTTGAAACAACACATTTTTCAAAACATCCAGCTAAAAATGTGTCAAGAAAGAAGAGGGTCCATTTTGCCCCGTTGCCTGCCATTCATTAGCCGTCCCTCTTCTCTGAGGGGCTGCCCAGTGCCAGCCCCCATTTCTTGGCTCACCGCCCTACCGCATTACACTCGTCATCCCGCCAAAACACGAGAACCAACTAACGTGTCTTCCGCTGCGCTTCTCCACACATCCCGCCTTATCAGTTATCGTCGGAAAAAATCTCAACGAATTCCCAAAAACGATTTCACAAAGTTAATACAGTCGAAGACTTCGAGAGGGAAGTCGTAATTGAATAATACATCATTCGCAACGGTATAAGAATCGCCAGAGCGTATCCGAAGGCGAAGGGGATGATACAGTGATACGAGAGAGTGAAGTCAGCCACAGCGCATACACACTTATCCTCGACAATCGTGGAATTATCGGGGCGGGGTGTTGGTGACCGCGTGAAACCGAGTGGAAAGTCGAGGCCAACGTCGGCCGGATGGCGAGGGGTGCGCGAGTAAGGCGGCCCGGAGAAATCGCAAGGGTGGGCAAGTGAGACAAGATCCGGGCGAGTCGACAATGCCGAAGGGGGGAAAGAGAAATACTACGAGGGAATCGAGAGGGAGGCGGAGATGCGGAGACGCCTTGGCTAGGGCCGAGGGTGGCTGCCAGTTCCGCGCTGGTGGTAGTAATGGTAATAGTGGCGGCAATGTCTGTATAACGGCGGTGGGCAAGGACAAAACTGGGTCGGTGGGTCTTCCCGGCAGAGCGCGCAAACACAAGCGTACGAGCTCTCGTACGTTCGCCGTGTGCGTTCGTGTGTGCGTGCTGAGGCTTCGCGAGCCTCGAGAGCTCGCGAAGCGCATCCAGTGTGCACGTGCGGGTGTGTTCGCAACTCGTGCGGCTTTGCAACTTTCGCATGTGGGTGGGAACCGAGACCCGGCGAATTTTCGGCTGCCGAGGATGGGGAAGCTGAGGACGGAGCGCCGCGTCTGATCGCAGCGCGACCTGCACTACTTGCGCGGAAGATTTAGGGGAACCTGGGAATTTCTGGGCGCCAGGGCGACGAGGGGGGAGGGAAGTCGACACCGTGGACTGGACGGGTTGGGGCAGCTTCTTCTGGATGCGATGTGCCATGAGCTGGGGATTCTGGGCTGCTGAGAATGAAGCTGTGGCGGCTGAGAAGATGTACGGTTGGATCCGGGGTGTTTGGCCTTCTGGAAAAGTCACCGGATGGATTGGCGTTGATCTCGTTGCTTCTACTCACGCTTGACGCTTCTGTCTTCAGACTTTTTCACACCTTTTTGTGAAAGCGATGTGCCATGAGCTGGGGATTCTGGGCTGCTGAGAAAGGGGCTGTGGCGGCTGAGAAGACGTACAATTGGATTCGCGGATTTTGGCTGCCTGGGAAAGTTACCGGCTGGATTGGCGTTGATCTCATTGCTTCTACTGACGCTTGGCTATTCTGACTTTTTCGCACCTTTTGCTGGAAGCGATGTGCCATGAGCCGGGGATTCTGGACCGCTGGGAAAAAGGCTGTGGTGGCTGAGAAGACGTACGGTTGGATTCGCGGTTTTTGGCCGCCTGGGAAACTCACCAGGCAGATTGGCGTTGATCTCGTTGGTTCTACTCACGGTTGGCTATTCTGTCTTCCGACTTGTTCACACCTTTTTCTGGAAGCATTGTGCCATGATCCGGGGATTCTGGACCGCTGGGAACGAGGCTGTGGTGGCTGAGAAGACGTACGGTTGGATTCGCGGTTTTTGGCCGCCTGGGAAAGTCACCAAGTAGATTGGCGTTGATCTCGTTGGTTCTACTCACGGTTGGATTTTCTGTCATCCGACTTTTTCACACCTTTTTCTGGAAGCATTGTGCCATGATCCGGGGATTCTGGACCGCTGGGAACGAGGCTGTGGTGGCTGAGAAGACGTACGGTTGGATTTGCGGTTTTTGGCCGCCTGGGAAAGTCACCAAGTAGATTGGCGTTGATCTCGTTGGTTCTACTCACGGTTGGATTTTCTGTCTTCCGACTTTTTCACACCTTTTTCTGGAAGCATTGTGCCATGATCCGGGGATTCTGGACCGCTGGGAACGAGGCTGTGGTGGCTGAGAAGACGTACGGTTGGATTTGCGGTTTTCGGCCGCCTGGGAAACTCACCAGGCAGATTGGCGTTGATCTCGTTGGTTCTACTCACGGTTGGATTTTCTGTCTTTCGACTTTTTCACACCTTTTTCTGGAAGCATTGTGCCATGATCCGGGGATTCTGGACCGCTGGGAACGAGGCTGTGGTGGCTGAGAAGACGTACGGTTGGATTCGCGGTTTTTGGCCGCCTGGGAAAGTCACCAAGTAGATTGGCGTTGATCTCGTTGGTTCTACTCACGGTTGGATTTTCTGTCTTCCGACTTCTTCCCGCCTTCCTCTGGAAGCAGTGTACGATGAGCCGGGGATTCTGGACCAATGAGAACGAGGCTGTGGCGAACTGAGAAGACGTACGGTTGGATTCGCGGTTTTTGGCCATCTGGGAAAGTCACCGGCTGGATCGGCATTGATCGCGTTGCTTCTACTCACGCTTGACTGTTCTCTGGCTTTCCTTTCGCTCCTCGCGTTTTTCCCTTTGCTGCTTGCTCGACTTTCCCGACGGAACGTAGCGCGCTCGACTTTGCATAAAGCATTGGGACGGAAGAACCACGCATGTACTGTCGGGCTCTTCGTCTCCGGATCTCTGTGTGGTTTCTCTCCTCGCCTTGTTTCTTCCTCTTTCGCAAACAAACCGCCGTTCTCGCCCGTTCTCAAAGCCTGTTTGGCTCAACCCCCTTTTCCTCGTGTGGCTTCTACCGCCATTGCCTCTCGCGCGGTTGGGCCACGCTCGCTCACGAATTATTCGATGGGGAAGTCGCGGCTGCGATTAGCCGAGCGGAAATTCGAGTTTACACCGATCTTCCTCCTTCCATCTTTCGTAGAGAAACCACGTAGGGGAACACGCTCGCGTGTTTCACCTTGACGATGTATTAAGAAACAGTTTCGAATGGAAAATAATATATGTGGCTCAATTAGGCATCAAGACGATTAATGGTAAATTGGATGAATTTCCACGCAAATCAATTACGTATCAATGATGTATTAATGATGTACGGTGGTGAGAAAAAAGTATATGTGGCTCAATCAGGCATCAAAACGATTAAGCACATAATGGGTGAATTTCGACTGTCCCGATTTCCACGCAAATCAATGATGCACCAATGATGTATCAACGATGTCCAATGACGAAGAAAGCGTGTGTGTGTGGCTTAATCGGGCATCGAGACGATCAAGCGTAAGAAGGGGTGAACTTGGACCGCTCCGATTTCCACGGAAATCAATGATGTACCAACGATGTTATAAATGATACACCAATGATGTTATCAATCATGTACCTATGATGTTATCAATTGGGGCTGTGCAGACAGGCCGGCTTAGCCGGCTAAATTATCTTATCCGGCTAATGGATTTCAGCCGGCTAATGATATACAATGATGTTATCAATGATGTACCAATGATGCACCAATGATGTACATCAATGATGTTATCAATAATGAACCAATGATGTACATCAATGATGTACCAATGATGCACCAATGATGTACATCAATGATGTTATCAATAATGAACCAATAATGAACCAATGATGTGCATCAATGATGTTATCAATAATGAACCAATGATGTTAATGACGCAACAATGATATTATCAATGTTCTACAATGCTGAAACACGAGCTCGACAATGCATCGAGACGATCAAGCCCAAAAGTGTGTAAATATGGACCGTCCCGATTCTCACGAAGATCAATTGAACATTACCGACCGTTTCGCATTCATCAACTTTGCTCTGTTACTCACAGGTTTCCGACAAGCCGATTAAGTTTCTCACTCCGCATCTTAATAACCGAGAATTCCGAAATGTAAGTAAAACCTTCCGGCAGTTTCATACCGGAAGGGGAATTCGCAGGGAATCATACCGATTCCCTGCGACCTCATCGATCTTCCTGTCTCGTAACTCCGAAGCCGCGCCGAGGGTGCGTCTCGCCTCCTCCTAGGCGAGCTCTAGTATTGCTATGGTCATAATTTATTATTTCATTCGCTTATTGGCTTATTATTCTACACTGCGAAACAATGACATAGTAACAGCAACAATACTGACTTTTTACCATAAAAAATAGTTTCATTTCATAGTTACTACAGCGACAAAAAATCATGGTTGCAACTATAATTATAATTTAAGCAATTGAATATATACTACAGAAACTATCTATACAGACGTTCCCTCTGGGAACTATTCGTATAGTAGAAAATACTATCCTCTTTCTCACCGTAGGTATTATCTTATTACCATTTTCTTGGCTCATAATTTTATTGGCACAATTTTCCATTGTTATTCCATTTTCATGCGCCTTAGTGCGTTTTTAGCTTCAGTGCCTTAGATCTAGTGTGCTAAGTTTCTCTTCTTGTATTCATTCGGTTTGTCATCTGCCTAGACGACTCCGACTCCGAATGTACAATAAATGCGATACCTACACTGAGAGAAGGATCTAGTAAAAATTACCAATCATCTAAGAAAAATTACCATAGGACATAGTAGTACGGCGCCAGGGCGCCACCTATGGCAGGAAGTCCCAGAATTTCCAAGAATTTTTACCATAATATCTAAGAAAAATTCTTGTAAATCCAGTACTTATTCCTACCATAGGTGTCGCCCTAACGCTCTACTACTATGTGCTATGGTAATATCTCTCGAGTGATATAGTAGTTTTTACTAGATCCTTCCCTCAGTCTACCTATCTATCTATCCTCCAACCGTCGCATTCGCGCTGCCGATGGCAGGGCTCGGTTTCGCGATCTCTCAACATCCCCGTCCCTTTTACGTGTTAAACGTTAAGCTGCTCTCTCGCCGATGCGATATCCGACCAACTTTCCTACCCTTGTCTCGTCCTACTCGTTCCTCTCGGCCTTTCAATTATCCGCTCCTGGAAGTGGCACGCGCACTCCTCCCTTCATCCGATCAAACCCCCCCCCCCCCCCCACCCCCAACCCCCCCCCCCCCCCTCCTCCACACCCCCTCGCCGCACTCGCCGCTCGGCCCCGTGTCGAGTCTCCCCCTTCCTCCCTTTTCCGAAGCACTCGATACACCCGCGCCGGCGACGATGACGACGAGCCGAAGAGCAGAACAGAAGAGCGGGAGGAAGGCTATCGATCGTTCGATCTGTTTGAAACGAATTGGAGCACCGGGGAGGAGACTCGCACGAGGGGAGGGACGCGGGCACACCGACACGTGCCGATCGGACGGGGTTGAGCGTCGGAGGTCGAAGGGCAGCGAATCGGTGCACGGGAACGGTGACTTAAAATTTGCGAGTCAGCACGCGCCCCTTCCGATACACCGGCACTTTTGCCGTCCCATCTCGCGCTTCGACGCTTTTTTTTTTTTATTCTTTTTATGTGTGCGCACGAGGCGCTGGGCCGGGCAGGTATCTTGCTTATGAATCCATTTTTTGATTTTTTATTTTTTGGGAAATTGGGCGGGGACTTGAAAAGGTCGATTTAGGGATTTCTTGAAGGGATAGTCTGAGCGGAAGTGAGAAATTTATTTTTTATTGACAAGCCAACGTTTTTTTACTATGTTGTGGTGCACGAAAAATGGAGGGAGGGAATTTACAGTTTTCTTGTCGATTTTGCAATTTCTTCAATCAAATGGGACGGTAAATGGTTCACCGGCAATTAATACACCGGCATTTGCCGGCCCACCGCGCGCTTCGACGCTTTTTTTTTATTCTTTTTATGTGTGCGCACGAGGCGCTGGGCCGGGCAGGTATCTTGCTTTTGAATCCATTTTTTGATTTTTTATTTTTTGGGAAATTGGGCGGGGACTTGAAAAGGTCGATTTAGGGATTTCTTGAAGGGATAGTCTGAGCGGAAGTGAGAAATTTATTTTTTATTGACAAGCCAACGTTTTTTTACTATGTTGTGGTGCACGAAAAATGGAGGGAGGGAATTTACAGTTTTCTTGTCGATTTTGCAATTTCTTCAATCAAATGGGACGGTAAATGGTTCACCGGCAATTAATACACCGGCATTTGCCGTCCCACCTCGCGCTTCGACGCTTCTTTTTTTTATTCTTTTTATGTGTGTCTTATGTTCACGAGGCGCTGGGCCGGGCACGTATCTTGCTTTTGAATCCATTTTTTAATTTTTTTTTTTTTTTTATTAGGCTGGGGCTTCAAAAGGTCGATTTAGGGATTTCTTTTTGTGATAGTCTTCGCGGCGATGAGAAATTCATTAATCATCGAAAAGCCAACTTTTTTTTATTATGTCTTATTATGTTATTTTATAAGGTACAATTTTCTTGTTGATTTTGAAATGTCTTTAATTAAATGGAACGTTCAATTTCTCTTGAAGGTCCAATCATATTTTATTTTCATTGATTTCTATTTGTTTTTTTTTTTAATTATTTTTTTGGCATCCGCGCAGAGATGAATATTCGAGTTTTCGCGTGGCGATTGATTTTCGCCATACGCGATTAATTTTCGAGAGGGACACACGCAGAGTCGCGCGAGAGTGCCGCGGGATGCTTCACACTCGAACAAATAGCGAGGGCGAATGCGAGCAGGGCGCGATTGTTGTGTAACGCGAACTGCAGCGGCACTTCGGAGATTTCAGAGGGAACGTGAGTGCATGCACATGGAGCGGGTGCACTCGCGATAATTGCTCGACAAACTCCGTGACGTGGTTAACCCCGAATCCCGATTGGTGCGGAACGAGTGCCAGCGCCGATGTATAGAAATCGGAGGTTCGATTGACAAAATCTCGAGCTCGCTCTTTCGCCTGCAGCCGAGTGCGCCGCGAACCTCCCGAGCTCTCGATGGCCCGAGAGAATTGTCGAACGAGCTTTTTTTCTCTTTTTTTTAGCTTCGGCAACGATTCTTGGCCAAACGAGTACGATTCGTTCGAACGATCATTGTATAATATATAGAAAATAATAATAATAATAATAATAATAATAATAATAATAATAATAATTGTGAATAATTAATTGTTTATATTGATAATAATAATTATTATATATAGCTAATTATAAATATACTGAAAGGGAGCGTGGCGGAGCCCTCGAGCCCTCGATGGAGCGAGAGAACTACCAAACGAGCTTTTTTCTCCTTTTTTTTTTAGCTTCGGCAACGATTCTTGGCCAGACGAGTACGATTCGTTTGAACGATCGTTATATAATAATAATAATAATAATAATAAATGTTATTGGAAATAATTAATTGTTTATATTGATAATTGTAATAATTATATATAACCATTTATAATTATACTGTAATTATTTGACGTGTAGACGTCCGTGCAAAAGGGACGTCTACACATATTCAGAAAACAAATATGATAATTGATTTTATTATTTGCACATTAAAAGCAAAATTAAATATAAGTTTTATTTCTATTTTTTTTTTTTTTCGTGAAAACGACTTTCCGCCTCGTATAGCAAGCGTCAATTAGAATTGCATCGAAAGCTTAATTAGAACGTCGTTATCGGATACGCCGGTGTGCACAGTACGTATTATATATATAAATATATTCATACATTATATATCGTATCATCCTCCAGTCGCTAAAATTCAATTGAAATATTATCGAATAATCGCGGTAGCCGCCCGACGATACGACAAATTTCACACCATGTGTGTGTGTCTGTGTGTGTGTGTTTGTGTTTCAAGCAGGAGCGGTGCATATCGCACCGGCGACACGGCACAAATTTCGGGAGCGATTAATAAATTCGCCGATCGCAAGAGTCAAATATATGAAATTTACAATCCGGCGAGTTCGGGCTTCGGTTAAATTCAGAGTTGAAATTAATTGATGCAACGGCATTCTTGCTTTGTGTCCGTCCGCAATTTAAGTGAAAAGAATTTCGGGCGAGCGGTCGTGGAAAAAAGTTGGGCTTTCGATCGTCGTTGCTTAATCTCGTTTCCCTTGCCGGACGACGGCAAGGGAATTGGATGGGTGACCGCGGTCACCCATCCAAGTACTGATCCCCCGATTCTCGACACGGCGGCGACGGCGAAATCTTTTTATATTATAGAGAGATATATAAAATATGTAAAATATGTAAAATATGTAAAATATATCAAATATATCAAATATATCAAATATATCAAATATATCAAATATATCAAATATATCAAGTCTGAGCTTCGCCCTAATGAATTCCCGTTGAACTTAACCAACGCACCGGAACTCGCGTTTTTCGTTATTCATCCGCGAATCAGGTGAAGAGGTTTTCGGGCAAGCTCGAAACAAGTTGGGCTCGCGATCGTCGTTGCATAATCTCGTTTCCCTTGCCGGACTGCGTCGGGCCACGGTCGCAAGTCGATTTGTAGCGAGTTTCACGCACCAGTCGCTTCGCCCGATCCGACCTCGAATTTTAATGGGGTTTTAAGTGTGAGGGCGAAGCATCTCGCCCGAAGAACGGAATGCGATAAAGCCCACAGTGCATAATGGAAGCTCCGGCAAACATGATTCAAGTAATTAGGGATGCAGGAAGCTCGGGTACGCCGGGCGTCGACGGGCCAGGGCAAACTCAAGCAAATTGTGGGTCGACGTCGTTAATCAACTCTCCCTCTCCAGGCCACCCTCTCGCCCCTTCGCGCCGGAATGAGCACTCTCGCGAGCGTTCATTCATCTCTTACAATACCGCCATTCCTCGCCCGATATGGCCTCGATTCACCTTTCCCATCCCTAACCCCCCCCCCCCCCCCCCCACCCCCACCTCCCGCCTCGCCCCGAACGACGAAACCCTTTTTATTCCTCTATCACGGGCCGAGATCCTCCAGAAATTCCTCCTACGCGATCTCGGCCCGCCGAGCGGAGAGACTCACCTAGGGAGAGGAGAAAATGAAAAGGTTTTTTCTTTTTTTTTTTTTTTTTTTTTTTTTTTTTTTTCGGGGCTAGGCTGAGGGCCGGATTATTCGCTCTGAGCTGGAGGAGTTAAATAATAAAAATAAATAAAATGTGTCTCGGGGTCTCTCAGAGACCCTTTGGTGGCCGCGTCACGTACCCCTGCGGTCCTTCCCCCCCCCCCCCCCCCCCAACCGCTTTATAGTCGGTCGGCCAACTTCTCTTGAGAGACACTTTCCAGGGCTTCTTTAATGCGTGTCTCACGCTTTTTTTTTATTTTTTTTTTTTTGGTTCTGTTACACTGGCGACAAGGTCAGAAATGTTGAGGGGAAACTTGGAGACCACGGCTGCAAGTGGGTCAAGCTTGTACAATCCAAAGATCAAGTCATTTTTTATTTAAAAAATATCTATCAAATATGTAAAATAAAAATATATATTTTTTTTTATCAAAACGTGTTCAGAATGTTCCAAAACGTCTGTAACATTGCAATATACATGTGCTTGAAACTTCACAAACAGTTTATATAAGAAAGCTTCCAATACCGTTCCTTAATTTACAAACAAAATTTGTTCCGAGTGTTAATAATAATAATAATAATAATAATAATAATAATAATAATAATAATAATAATAATAATAATAATAATAATAATAATAATAATATCAACAATAATAATAACGATTGTCCCGGAAATGCCGATGGCTGATAAGGCGAAAAGAGTCGCGGCAAGTCACCCGAGTAAGCAACTTATATCCTGAGAACAATCGAACGAGCCAAAGGAAGAGTCGTTTGTGGCTACGGAGAGGACCGGGTTGCTACAAAGCCGGCGCTAACCTCTCGAATCCTCGATTTTAACAGGAAATTCGCTCCTCTTCCTGGCGCACTCCTTGTCCGGGAACGTGAGAGCCAACCCGCTCGTTTCAACAGCTTCCCGTTTTATTCCGACGATCTAATTTCCTGGGGTTATGCCGAGGAGCGTCGCACGTACGCTCTCCAACGGGGAATTTTCACGGGGACTCGCTCGGAAACACGAGAATGAGAGCTTCCATAAAGGAAAAATTCTTTTGCCCTCTCCATTTTATTTAAAGTTTTTTTGTTTTTTTTTTTTTTAAGTGTTGAATTCTTCTGAGCAGGAAAAAGCTGCATCGAGTTGCACAAAGTTGCCGACGTGTACGTGATTTTGGCGAGTGCACGGAGGAAAATGATGTTGCTGCTCTAACGAAATGAGCTTTGCTGGCAATGACCTCGTTTCCGAAGCAAAACGATTCATAAAAGCAGCAAAAAAATAAATAAAAATTTGCACGGCAAAACTTTCTTGTTAAAGCGACGATTTAGTTCACTATGAGAACAAACGACGCCTGCTGTAATTTGACGGCTGAGTAATGACTGTTCGTAGGACAGTTATAGATACGTACATGCATTAATTTGCAGAAAACTCACCGCGTTTGTATTTTATCAAATATTCAATCAAATCAAATATTGTATCAAATATTTTATCAAATATTGTATTTTATCAAATATTCAATCAAATCAAATATTGTATCAAATATTCAATCAAATCAAATATTGTATCAAATATTTTATCAAATATTGTATTTTATCGAGTATTGTAGCAAATTATTTGCTGCCACGGCAAAATATTTTGTTGCAGGTAAATGAGTTATGGTAACAAAATTCTTGCTGACCCAACAATTTTTTTTTGCTCCGTGCGGCAAGTGTTTGGTCGTTGACGAGTCTCGCGATTTATAGTAGCGTCACGTTGAGCGATAATTAAGACGAATTGATCGTGTTATCCGCGCGCCCGTTAAAGGGGTCGCGAAAATGACGTCCACGTGCGAGCTTGCGTTACCGCATCGCTCCCTTAATCGCTCTTGTTTATCGGCTGTAATTGTCACAGGGGAGGGGAGGGACGAGGGTGGAGTCGCTCCAGGTCCAAACCACCCCCCTCCCCCCCCGCCCTCGTCGGGGATTGAGGTCGAGTCGATTAACGATCGTTGATAGTCTCTTCTTTCCAATCCCATCCCCCTCAGAACCTCCCTTGATTACAGGATACAGTTATGCCGCGCGTCGGCTCGCGGCGTCGAATGACCGACGGAAAAACATCACTGTGGCGTGCGGGAAACGATAAAAATAATTGAAAAATAAAAAATGAAAATATTGCCGGGAGGAGAAATGAAATATTGTCGGGAGGATAGAAATTAAAATATTGCCGCGATTCGGGGACACTTTTGAAAGGTGCACTTACAGTATAGTGAATTTAACATTTTTTTGCGATATAGAAAACTATTAAAATTGGAGATTTTGGATTAAAAAAAGGATTATCGGGATTCGAATTTTCTCCATATCAATCTACATCCGTGTCTCTCTTCCGGGGCATTTTTGGAGGGTGCATTGACAATGTAATGAAAAAAGAATGTATGATGTAGAAAAATATGAAAATTGGGCGATAAAAGAAAATTGTCGGCTTTCGAATCGTCTCCGTATTTACATTAATATTAATATTCATTGAATTAATATAACAATAATAATTCATTAATATAATAATATAATATATAATAATAATAATAACAATAATAAATAATATATTAATATTATTATTTATTAATATGATATAATCGTAGATTATGCTACAAGGAAGGGAAGCATACGATTTTCGTCAAATGTGAAATTTGACTTGAAGTTGCAAATCGCAAGAGGTGAAAATCCGCTCTCTCTCGTGTAGCGTACGATACTTTTTTCCGACTTCGTTAAAACGGTCACATTTCTTGTGTCGCGGAATCGCCATATTCGCCAATGGCCATTACTCCCCCGGGAGTAATAGCGCTTCCAGAGAGAGTAATGAGCGCTATTAGTCCCTAGGGAGTAATGAAACAGTACTGGGCGTGCGCACAGGTTAATGATGATCATTGGTCAATAATGGACAATTTCCCGCCCGTCTTCCGGCAAGAAATGTGGTCATTTTAGCGAAGTCGGCAAAAAATTGTATTGCATAGAAAAATATGAAAATTGGATCTTCAGCAATAAAAAATAATAAAAAATATCGGGATTAAAATTTTCCGCACATCATTCTACATCTCTGCGGCTCTTCCAGGGCACTTTCGAATTGGGTATTTACTTTCAATTAAATAAACATTATTTTAATATATAGAAACATTTTGAAATTGGAGATTCCGCAATAAAAAAAAATTATCGGGTTTCAAATCGTCTTCCAGTACACTTTTCAAGGATACATTTACAACTTGATGAAACAAAAATATATTTTGTGATGCAAACAAAATATAAAAAAGAGAGATTCTGCATTAACAAAAAAATTATCGGTCTTCCGATCTTCTCCGTACCAATCTACACCCCTGCCGCTCTTCCGGGGTGCTTTTCAAGCGTGCATTCACAACACAACAAAATAAATAAAAATAAAAACTATCTTCTGACCTAAAAAAAAAAAAAAATCGATATCCTCCAATTCAAGAAAAAAAAATAAAAAAAATAATAAAAAAGCTGCTCGTTCACAGTAACGCATTTTTTACAATACAGTATTTTTTTCTGGCTTTCACCGCCGAGAATTCCACGTTATAAATCGAGGTTCGAAGTGGGGTGAGAGTCGGGGATGGAAATAAAATGAACGTGTAGGGGAGAAACGCGCACTGCAGCGGTTTTCCGGGCCGGCACGTAGATTCGATATTATTCGATATTAAACTTTATTACGGTCATCGAGAGAGCGGGGAGGGGTGGGGGGGGGGGGGGTGGTAACCCGGGCCAAGTGCGGTAGCGAGTGAGAGGGAGGGGCGTTCGGCTCCACCGGCGATTATTGGACACATCGAGCGATTTACAGCTTCGCGGAGATAAAAGAGTTGTGTATCGCGGCTCGAGGCTGCGAGCTCGCGAATGAATAAAACTTCCGCGTGAAAAATAGATCCGACGGATGCGAATCTGCCGGGCGACCTTGCCGCGATGTCCACCCGCGAATATCCTCGACGCTAAGAGGACAAACGTCTTCGTAAAATATTTATGGAATTATCGACAAGATCGACGGATGTCTCGAAGACGAAATATTTTCGCAGCCTAAACGGTTCGGGGATTCCCAAAATAGGCAACAAAGGCTTTGTATAAATAGCGGGAAGCGCGAATCGAGGTAAAACGGAGCTCGGGGCAAAATGGACCACCACTGGAGATGGTACATCGTTGCGGCAACTCGCCGAAGGGAATTTTAAAAATTGCAAAGCCGCAAAATTTGCACGTGGTTTTTTTCGTTTATTGCAATTTTGCACACAGCTTGATCTACACCCTAAAAATCATTTATTTGAAGGGTGAACCGCAAATAATACATTTAGTTAAATAAAGTAAATATTTATTTTTGTTAAAAATATGTTTGCTTGCGGGGCGCCCGACAATTTTATTTTATTTTTTTCTGTAGGTGTGAGAAAGTTCGTTGAACGATTTTGGCTCGCTCACAGAGGAAGCTGTGGGCAAAGTTTAAACTTTCTAGTAACACTAAAAATGCCTACATGTCATAAAATTGAAACTGTGAAAATTAGCTGAAAATTGCATTTGGGGACATTTTTAGACTGTTTTAAGTACTCTGACACTAAAATCTCGATTTTGTTTTTCACGAAAACACAGCTTTCTCCATAAAGAAGCAAAAAGTGGTCCATTTTATCCCACTCTCCCCTACAAGGTTATAAGTTATTTTAAAAAGTGTTCATATTGCCCCATTCTCCTCTACAGGGTCGTAAGTCATTTTTCAAGTGGTCCATTTTGCCCCGCTCTCCACTACGGACTCCAAAGTTATCAGAAAGAAGATCCGTCGATGCGAAGCCCGAATTATTCTCGATCTGAGTAATATTCCGTTACCCGAAGGTCAGCTTCCTCAATGAGTCTCCTCCACGAGGAGCTCATGGAGGAAGCATTGAATGGTCCATTTTGTCCCATTCTCGACTACAAGGTTGTAAGTTATTTAAAAATGGTCCATCCTGCCCCATTCTCCTTTATAGGCTCGCAAGTTACTTTTTAAATGGTCCATTTTGCCCCATTCTTCTCTACAGGCTCGCAAGTCACTTTTTAAATGGTCCATTGTGCCCCACTCTCCCCCTACTAACTCGAAATATATTGAAAAAAATCTGTCGATGCGAAGCCCGAACTATTCTCGGTCTCTGCAACATTCCGTTATCCGAAGGTCAGCGTACCTCACAAAAGAAGATTAAAAAAACGGTCCATTTTGCCCCACTCTCCAATACAGGGTCGTAAGCTATTTAAAAAAAGTGGTCCATCTCGCCCCGCCCTCCTCCCCGGACTCGGAAGTTATTAAAAAAAAATCTGTCGATGCGAAGCCCGAACTATTCTCGGTCCGTGCGATATTCCGTTATCCGAAGGTCAGCCCGAGCTGTCTGACCTTTACGTCGAGCGGCGATGGAGGAGGCGAACGATGGAGAGCGAGATAAAGATGAACAGAGCCGCGCGTTCCGATTATTTACGTGCCTTCACTCCGTCGGATCACAGTCAATTTCACGCGCTGTCCAATTTTCCGGGAGATAAATAGAGACGGATTCATATTTCATAATTCCATAACGGTAACGACCAGAGCGACGAGCGAACGGGTTGGAGCAGTCGAGCGATAAAGCTAAAATTGCGATACACTTTGACGGAGCTTTCCTCTTTATACGGTTCGGGACATTCTTCTCTCGTCGCTCACGGCGAGAGGAAATGAATCTTCTCCGTATCTCCGTTTCGCTAAACTTTACGCGTCCCCCGGGCACATAAATCTGCGGAGATAAAAAAATTGGGAGGCGCCCCGCTCAGCGACACAAGACTCTTGCACGCGGGTGGTAAAACTTAAAAAAAAAATACATGTATGAGAGAGCGGTGCATAAAACTGCACTCCCGGGAAAAAGGACTCGTCCATTTGGGACGAGACTTTTTTTTTTAGGTCCAAAGAACATTTGAAAATAATCGTCCATTTTGCCCCACTGTAGGCTATTACGAGTGAAGAAGGTGCGCGAGGCTGCAGGCGCGGGAGAGAAAGGATAATGGGAGAGTCTGAGGGTCGTCTGTACAGAGAGATTGAAACTTTACATATTTCTATGCTTCTCCATGCGACGGGCGTTGAGAGAGATCGTGAAATAGAAGCTCTAAAAGGAAGGAACGACGTTCTGAAAATCTGTTCTAAAATTTTACGACGATAGTCGGAGGACGAACCGTGGATAACGGCGAAAGTAAAGAATTAGCAATAACTGTTGATGCTCCCATGAATTGCACGAATGCAAAAATAGGAACTTTAAGAAAAGATGCGGCGATTTGAGCAAGAGGGATTTGACAACTTTACAAGGAACTTTTTTATTCCAGTAATATTGGCGTGTCGGCATGCAGCAGAAATCCCTGTTGCTTTGACACAGGAAACTAGTAGGTTGCCGTGGCTCGGCGGTTTCGCGTCCTAGCTATCGATTATGGACTTTAGGAACAAGAAAAATTCAGATTTCCGGACCGAAAAGCCGTCACTTCCGGTTTGAAAATTTCATTTTTGGACCGGAAATCTATCACTTCCGGTCTGAAAATATTATTTTTGGACCGGCAATCTGTCACTTCCGGTTTCAAAATGTAATTTTCGGATCGTAAATCCAGCACGTCCGGTTAGAAAATCTCATTTTTCGACCGGAAATACGTCACTTCCGGTCGAAAAATTACATTGTCAAATCGGAAAGGACTTTTTTCATTTTTTTGTTTTGTTTTTTTCATATTATTATCAATGTTTTTTCTCCGTGTACGATCGACGCTCTGTTTGCGTTTTGCCAGCACAGAAAAAATAAAGATAAAGAAGAAGCCCGTGGTTACGCGACTCTGCCATTTAACCAGCACCCTCCACTTGTTTGTAGCTACTGAATCGCGAGGTCAAGCGCGTCTTACTCGTTTCTCCGTTGCCGTCGCACTCCTCCCTTCTCTGTCTCGTGTTACGTCACTTCCGGTTTGAAAATCTCATTTTTCGACCGGAAGTGACGACGTACCAGAAACACGTCACTTCCGGTTTGAAAATTTCATTTTTCGATCAGAAATGGCGTCGTAACGAAAACACGTCATTTCCGGTTTGAAAATCTCATTTTTCGTTCAAAAATGACGTCGTACCGGAAACACGTCACTTCCGGTTTGAAAATCTCATTTTTCGATCAGAAATGACGTCATACCGGAAACACGTCACTTCCGGTTTGAAAATCTCATTTTTCTATCCGAAATGACGTCGTACCGGAAACACGTCACTTCCGGTTCGAAAATCTCATTTTTCTATCAGAAATTACATCGTACCGAAAACACGTCACTTCCGGTTTGAAAATCTCATTTTTCGATCAGAAATGACGTCGTACCGGAAATACTTCACTCCCGATGTGACGTCACTTTCGGTCGAAAAATGCGATATTCAAACCGGAAGTGATTTTTTTATATTTGTTGTTGTTTTTTTTAATATCAATCTTTTTTTTCTCCGTGGACGTCCGATGCGCCGTTCGCGTTTTACCGGCTGAAAAAAAATATATATAAAGAAGCTCACGGTTACGCGACTCTGCCATTTAGCCAGCACCCTCCACTTGTTTAGCTATTGTATCGCGGGGTCAAGCGCGTCGTACTCGTTTCTCCGTTGCCGTCGCTCCTCTCCCTTCCCAATCTCGTGTTACGTAAGTCGCACACGACCACGACTGCTCGGGGATATAAACCGCGCCCCGAGGAATATCGTACGTTCGATTTGGCACGACCCGAACGTCCGCCCGACTCGACCGAGAAGGCAAACCACCGTAGGGAATATAAAATGAAGAAAGAAAAGGGGGAGAAAAGAGGAGAACGGCATTGCGATTGAATCGACACGTACCTAATACCCTCTAGTGCTGCATAAGTTGCCGATCGCCGAATATACTCGATAGAAAAAAATGCACATTTAACAAAAAAATAAAAATCAAGAAATTCTAGTAACATTTTTTTATAAGTATTATTTCAACATTTTAATTTTTTCAATTTTTTCGGCAAGTAGTGCGAATTCCGCCACTTATAGGAGGGACGCTTTAGTACTGCATAAGTTTCTTACCGACCAATATACGCGATAAACAAAAGTGCATATTTAATAAAAAATTAATTTAAAAAATTATACATACATTTTTTTGTTATAAATGTATTTTTAACATTTTCTTTTTTTTCAATTTTTCGGTAAAAAGGACGGATTCCCGACGTATCGGAGAGAATTATACGTATGCGAAACCTCATTGGCTCGATCGTTCGCCGCGCTATAAAATAAAAGGATATGGAGTTGCCGTTTCGCGCGTGGACTATCGATGCCCGCTTTTTCGTTCTTATGCAACACTCTCATGCATCCGCTCCTTTTCAATCCTCGCTTTCGCCATTTTTTTTTTTTTTTTTTCGTAATTTTTTTCTCCTCTCGGGAATGCGCAGCCGGCGCACGTACACTCGTAAGTCCGGTCCCGTGCTCGTCGAGGAACGTGAAAAAAAAAAAAAAAAACAAAAAATAGGCTACAAGAACGTGAAAAGAATAAGAATAACAGGGAAAGGAAAGCGACCGGGCGGTCGAGACTATATGTGTACGAGGGGGGGAAGGCCAGCTAGGCGAAAACTTGGCTCGACTACGAGTGTGCTACGCTACGAGTGTAGTACGCTAGCTCCGGAAAGTCCTTAACCCTTTTACGGACAAAAATGCGGAGCGTGCTATAAAATGCACGAGGCTCGGTGAAGTATCCGGGCTAAAAAATATTTGCGCACCGTCGGAGAAACAGTATCGAACGACGCGCGCGTTTTTGAAGATCCCTTCGATAAAATGAATTTTTATAATTCGGTCACAAAAAAAAAAAAAAAAGGTGAAAGGAAGAAGATTAGATTCAAGCAGCACGTTAAAAAGAAGTTTCTACGTTTACCAAATATTTCCGATCCACAAACGCTCCCATTTTATCTACACGTCAATTTTATTTGTTTTAAATTTAGAAACAGTTTAGTTTAAAAAATGACAATAATTTGTAAAAAAATGTGTACCTTTGCTGACAAAAAATGTTTGTTAAAAGCGCGAGCCCGAATGAGCTCGCAAAATGGCTTTACAAAACGCGGTTACACAAATGCGTTACCAGCTGTTATAAAAATATAATCGCTGGTAGTCGGGCGGGTGCAAAACCGGAAGTTGATGATCCGCCTTTCCGGAAAACAGAAGTTTATTCCTTCCTTCCCGGTGATCCACGAGTATGTGTACGATATAACTATATAACAACGATACGGCCCAAGAGGCTGCACATTCCCGAGAGGAGAAAAAAATTACGAAAAAAAAAAAAAAAAAATAGCGAAAGCGAGGATTGGTTGACGCCCGGCTGCACGTCCGCCCTTACAAAACGCCCTTACAAAAATGCGTTGCAAAATTGCGTTACAAAATTGCGTTACAAAATTGCGTTACAAAAATGCGTTACAAAAAATGCGTTACAAAAATGCGTTACAAAAATGCGTTACAAAAATGCGTTACAAAAATGCGTTACAAAAAATGCGTTACAAAAATGCGTTACAAAAATGCGTTACAAAAAATGCGTTACAAAAATGCGTTACAAAAATGCGTTACAAAAAACGCGTTACAAAAATGCGTTACAAAAATGCGTTACAAAAATGCGTTACAAAAATGCGTTACCAGCGGTTTCAAAAATATAACCGCTGGTAGTCGGGCGGGTGCAAAACCGGAAGTTGATGGTCCGCCTTTCCGGAAAACAGAAGTTTATTCCTTCCCTCGCGGTGGCCCACGAGTATGATGTACGATATAACTATATAACAACGATCGGGCCCAGGAGTGCACAACGCCCGACTGCACGTCCGCGTTTACACGAGGCTTTCTAGGGGTAGCGTAAAAGTGCAGCGAGAGTGCAGTCGAGGGAACGAGGCGTCGGCTGGCCTCAGGTGTTCCTCTTCTTATCCGCCTCCCTATCCAAACCCACACACACACACACACACACACACACACACACACACACACAGACACACACGAGCCCCGCACAGTTCTCTGTCAGGCTGCTCCTGTAACCGTGCAGCCCGGAATGTGGACCGGGCTTTAATAATGCGGCGCTTTAATTTTCACTTGGACACACCGGTTTTGAGGGTGCCTGTGAACCGAGTGCCGGATGAGACCGCGATGTTGAGAGTGAGAGACTGCACTCTTGGAATTGCTGGATGCCAGCAGCAGCATCAGCACCGCCGGTGCGGGGCCGGTGCGGGGCCAGGAGAGTTATAGCCGAGGGCGCAGACAGGAGAGATGAGAGGATGGAAGAGAAAAAAAAAAAAGAAAAAAGAGGCAGGAAGTTGAGAGCTTTATAGGTGGGTGCGATTTCTTCAACCTGGCCGGAGCTCCACACAAGGCGCAAAAGGCTTTATTTTTGGAGAGGTTTCTTTTTTTTTTTTCCAGGGAAGTGTTAATAGCCGGAGGCTTAATGACTTGTAATTAAAATTGAAATCTCGGAGGATTGATAATCAAAAGCCTTCATTTTTAGACATTTTTTTTTATTGCAGGAGTTTGATAGCCGGGGTTTAAGGTAGTCCTTGCGAATAGTGTTCAGTTCGTATAAGTTTCAGGGAAATGAGAGGGAATTGCAAATACTATGTGGATGGTATGAAAATCCGAAAAGAATCAAGCGTATTAAAGGGGCTGGAAAGATTAATTTTGCATAATGAGGATTGAAAAATGTTATTAACGAATTGATGAGAAATAAAATTGTTCAACAAATCTTCCGGTAACGTATCTTTTAATTGTGAAAGTGCTTCGTTCACTTTTCTGAATACGTATAAATTTCTTCGGATTTTTTAATTTACTTTGAATTTTTTGTTTATATGGGAAGAACGTGTAGAACGTCACAAAATTCAAAGTGAATTTAAAAATCTGAAGAAATTCATACGTATCCAGAAAAATGAACGATTAATTTTCATAAAAAAAAGTTATGTGGCCGGGAGAATGGTGAACAATTTTATTTTTCATCAATTTGTTAATAATATTTTGTAATTGTTATTATGCCAAATTCATCTTTTCAGCATCTTTAATACGCTTAAATCAAAATCAAAATCAAATAAGTGACAAACTCGTTTGTCACTTAAGACGTTTGTCACTTATTACCAATAAGTTGTTGTAAAAAGTACAAACTCTTTTACTGTGTACCTTAATGACTTGTAATTAAAATTGAAATATCGGACGATTGACAATCAAAAGCCTTTATTTTTGGACAGGCTTTTTTTTTAGGGAAGTTTAATAGCCGGAGGCTTAATGACTTGTAATTAAAATTGAAATCTCAAACGATTGATAATAGGTATTGAAGATTATCATCGCTGTGTGCATTCCGTGGACTCGCAATTCTTTTTTTTTCTTCTTTCTCGTCTCTATTAATCGAGGCTGCTCGGCCGGGCGAGAGCTTCGAGCTGTCGTCGAGGCGGAGCGGAGGTGGGAGATTTAATTTTCTTACGATCGCGAGGAAGATCCTATTTTAGGATTATTTAAATTATGATCGGGAGAGCGGGAGAGGAGAGTCCCACAAAATTGGGATGCGGGGGAGAAAGTGAGGCGGCTCCGATGCGATCTGCAGCCAACTCGGCCATGTGAAAATTTTTTAATTAATAATAAAAAATAAAGAATAAAAAAATGCAGACACTCAGTTTTATTATAATAAAAGATTCCTTTTTTCGTTCCGCATTAAAATCACACTATGCTTCGGTGTTCTCCTTTCGTTGAAAATTATTTTGTTCTATTAAATAAATGTGACTGTTTTGAGAATATATATTTTTTTAAATAAATAAATCAATAACGAGGTGGAGGGAGATTTAATTTTTCTGCGATCACGAAGAAGACTCTGTTTTAGAAATATTTAAATTATTACCGGAAGAGCGGGACAGGAAAGTGCAGTATGAAAAAAATGAATTAAAAATAAAAGGGGAAAAATTAAAAATCATACAAAATGAAAATAATATGAAAATAAATAAAAAGGTTCCTTTTTCGTTCCTCATTGAGATCGCCGATGCTTTGGTATTCCTAACTCTTTTCGTCGAAAATTATTTTATATTGTTAAAAAATGTTTATTATTTTAAACATAATTTTAATAAACATATACAAATAATAACAATTATCATTACTTATTTCTTTATTTAAACGATGTTTCAAATTTGCTCGGAGCACTTCAAACGTTACTTTCATGGCGACAAAACTGCCAGAAAACCTTTTTAAATGGAGCATTCCAATTAAGGAAACAAAATTGCGGAGCGCGCCCGACCCGGCCCTGTTTAGCCGAGGCTCAACTGTGCTCTGTTCGCGCACAGTAAAATTGGTACCAACGTTTCTTCTCCACAAACCTCCACAATTATTTCCTTTTTCATTTCACAAAAAATTATTTTGCGCATTTTACAAAAATGTTCCGCCAAAGTACTACACATTTCAGTAAAAAAAAAAAAAAAAAAATGCTGCGCATTCTACACATATATTTTTATAAAACTAACAGAACAACAATTCTGAACTTTTCTGGTCAAAAAGGATTCTCAAAAGTAAAAATCTTCTTTTACTGTCTCTACCCATTTTTACTCCGCTCGGAACAATTATTATCATTATTTATTTACATTTAAAAAATTACCTTTCAAATTTGTTCGGAAGGTTTCGTCCCTTACTTTCATTCCCTTTAAATTGGAGCCTTCCAATTAAGGTAAAAAAAAAAAAAAAAAAAAAAAAAATGCAAGCGCACATCACCCAGCGCCGTTTCAACCGAGGTTCGACTGAGGTCTCTTCATGTGTCATATTTGCTCTGCAGGGAAGCAACCGGCTCGTAATGTTTACAGGCGTCCGTTCAAATCACGTGCGACAACACGCCTCGTCGGATCGACTCCACGTATGGTTAACATCATCGGGGCCGCGGAGTGGGGGGGGAGGGGAGGGAGAGGGGGGGAAGGGGTGGGGAAGGGGTGGGGCGTTCTTGTGTGCGAACGAGAAATTTCAGCGAAGCCGAGGCTTTCCCAGGTGGTTGCTCGTATCACTTTCAAGTACTAAGATGAAAGCACTCACTTTCCCCCACCCTCGCTCTACCTGGCCGTTTCCACTGGCAAACCCGCGCACCCGGTTATTATAACCCAGCAATTACCGGAGCGCTTCGACCCTCAATAATATACAGCACGGTAGAGGCGTTGCTTACGGCAGAGCGGTAGAGAAACTTGCGCCACGGCGGAGAAGCTGCGGACCGGAAACGTACAAAGGCTCTTGCACGATATTAGTTAAAAATTCAGTTCTAATGAGCGTCGCGCTGAGTTACGCGAATTTTTTTTTTTTTTTTTGTAAATTCTTAACGATATTTTTTTTTAAGGTAGTCGGAGTGGTGGAGTTCCGCCAGACGTGAGTTTTAGGGGAAAATTTTAACGTTTGTCGATGGGATAAAAATCTGAGAAAAATCAACCTTGTGGGAGGTGCTGCAAATACTGTTTTTATGTAATAATAATTCAAATATGGTGAACAGTTGTTTAAAATAATGATATAATAATAGAGTAACGTAATAATAAGTCCAACATTTGTTGAACAATTATTTTTATCGTTAATTTGTCAATAAAAAAATTAACGATGAAAATAATTGTTTAACAAATTACCCGGCAACTTAACGAATTTTTTTCATAAAAATGATTCGTGTATGTTTCTGAATACGTATGAATTTTGTTTGGATTTTAATTGATTTTTGTACTTGATTTTTTCAGATTTTTATCCCATCGAGAAGTGTTCGAATTTTTCCCTGAAACTCACGTTTGGCGTGACTGTACCGCTCGGATAACCTTAATAAACGGGCATGTGTGCTCTGCTCATTAAAATAACAGAAAACAACGAAAAAAAACTGAATTTTTCATTTTTATTTTTTGTCGCTATTATAAATTCCATTATAGTTGATGGGCTCCCGGGAGGCAGCTTGGTTAATTTATTGATAATCCGGGTAACGAGACGATGGGTGTGTACATCGTTAGCAACGAATTTTCCCGACACGATTTCACTAATAAAAAAAATATTTAATTTCACGTCCACATTTTATGTTTCTTGTTAATAATACGATTTCTTTTGCGTCGATTTTATCAATTTTTAAAAGTGAAAAAATACGATTCGTTGAGAAGTAAAAGAATTGTAACATTAATTGAGAAAATTGTAAATTTTTGTGAACAAGATTGTGAACAAGAAATCTTTTTTTTTATTTTTATTTAAGCACAAAAACCTCTGTCCTCAGTTTTTTAAACTATTTTTTGCTGGTCTTTTTGCAGGCCTTTTTAGTGTTTTTTTTTTTTCTGTGCAGTGCAGTAGATCACTGCGGACGGAATTTAAATTCTCTCAGCGCCGGTACGCGATTATAGGTGAAGAAATTTAGTTGGAACAGGGAGAGACGGTACGAATAGAGAAGTGAAGTAGGGAAGTCTACATAGGCCGGGAAGGCCCCCACAGCGCTCGGTTGACCCAGTAACGTGCGCCCGTCTGACAATACCCAGGGAGTTTCTACTGGCGCTATAGCACAATGCCCGCGACTACTGCAAGATACCTCCGCTCGCAGCATCGGTAATATCAGCGGCCAGTAGTGCTAACGGTGGTAGAGTCGGACCAGCAGCTCAACGCTTCCCGAGTTCCTGCTGCGCTTTATAGAGCCTGTCCGAATATATATATATATATATATATATATATATATATATATATATATATATATATATATATGACGATGCACGCGGCAAAACTTGGAGGGGTCAGTTCTCGCTCCGAGCGTACGGAGCTGTAGTATAGACCACTATGAGCGTACTACATACACAAACGCACATAAACAGCGACGAAAATAAATGCGCAGGAAAAAAAGTGTATTTTTTGTTTTAACCATTTCGCTGCAATAATGGATGCAGCTAAAAATTTCGATTATAGAGTTGGGTGCTTGCGATGGTAATCGGAACGCGGAGTTTTGATTAAAAATTCTACGGTAGAATGTGCACCACTATAGGTAGGAGCGTAGGTACACCTACGCTCATAGTGAACCTACATAAAGAGCGACGAAAGTCAATGCGCAGGGAAAGGAAACAGTAATTTGTTTTCAACCCTTTCGCTCGAAAAATTGATAGAGCGAAAAATTTCGATTATAGAGTTTGGTGCTTGCGATGGTAATCGGAACGCGGAGTTTTGATAAAAAATGGTACAGTAGAAAGCGCACTACTGCACAGTAAAAAAAAATGTCTACATTTAACAAACTTTTTTTTATCCTCAAAGGTCCACAATTATTTTCTTGCTAATTTTACAAAAATACTCGTAAAATTAACAGACTGTTTTTGTGAAGTGGACAAGATTTTTCTGAAAAATCCACATGAAAAGAATTGTGGACGAGAAATGTTGCAACCACAAGTTTCTCCTCCACAAACGTCCACTGTTCTGTTTATGTAAATTTTGCAAAAAAAATTCTGTCTATTTTACGAATACGTATTGGTAAAATTAACATCAAAATAATTGTGTGTATTCATAAGAATGCACCACCTAAACAAACCCACATAAACTGCGGCGAAAATAAATGCGCACCGAAAAAAAAAAAAAAAAAAATAAAAAAAATCTACTGAATTCTTTTTTTTTATCCTTTCGCTCCAAAAACGGATGCGACTAAAAGTTTCCTTTATACACGCCGGTACTTGCGATGGTAATCGCAACGCTGACTTAATTAAAAATTCTACGGCAGAATATGTACTTGTATAACGAACATATATATATATATATATATATAAGAAAAATTTGCATACCAGCCTCGAGGCGAGCTGGCGAGCCATCGTGATAAGTTTTCGTTTGAAATTTCGGAGTTCCCTCGCTCATGATGATTCCGGGCGGCGACAGCGATCTGATCGCTCTCCTCCCTCAATAATTCTTTATGATTTTTTTTTTTTTTTTTTTTAATATCTTCGCTTAGCGATTCAATTACTTTTTAAATATTCGTCCTTTAACAAGAGTTCCGCGGCCCCGCTCAGATCGGGAATGATTTAATCGAGAGTTCGCTCCTCAATTTATGCACTCTGTCGCGAGAGAGGAAATCTCGGTTTAACAAGAACAGTGCATATATATATGTGTTTGCATTCGCTCTATTTACACACGGGTTGAAAATCTCCCGTCGAACTTTCAGCCCTTTAATCGGATCTTATGCATCTCTCTCCGCCGACCTTTCTCGCGATGCACGCACTCTCTATTATTATTATTATTATTATTATTTAAATTTTATTCTTTAAATAATTTTAAATATTATTTTTTATTTTTTTTTATTTATTTTTTTTTTTCAGCAAAAATCACCGATTTTCGCACTTCGAAGCACGTTCGAATGACCGAGCGGATCTCCCGTCGGGGCCGGAGTCTCCAGCATCAGTGCCGTACCATCGGTGGAATTCCGGAGCGAGCGCTGCGTGGTCGATAACGCGCGGGCTCGTCGACGGCGAGCCGAGACGGAGACGCGGAGCGTGAGAAAAAAAAAAATAACGAAAAATGAAAATAAATGGAAATAAATAAAGTGGCACAGCAGGCGAACGGCCTCGCGGCGAACGGAGCTAACGAGCGGGTTCTCTTATCGCGCGCACCACGGCTGACCGGTAAACACCGTGACTCCTGTGCGCCCGCGGATAAGTCTGCACGCAGAGATTTTTGTCCAACCTTGCGGACAATTTTTTATCTCGTCCTCCCGATTTTCCTCTCGCTGTCTCACGAGCGAGGAACTGTTTTTATTATTATTTTTTTAAATATAAATATATTATTTACGCCTCGAAAAAAAAAATCAGCCTCAAGAGCGATAGAAGATATTTATATATAACATCTATTTAATTATTTTAATTATATTTTTTTTATTTTTTTAATAATCAACAACACTAAGCGAGAAACGTAAGACGCAGCGCAGCGTGCGAACGCCCAGCAGCGCGAGGCGGGACGAGACGAAACGGTGGCGAATCGGCAGGGAATACCACAACACAATCTATAGGTATTTAAGTATTCGGCTGTTTAAGTATTCTTTTTTTTTCGAGCCTTTTAATCGTCAAGCACGATATCGATATTGTTTTATTTGTGATGTGTAATTATTATATGTATTTTTTTTTTCGTTCTCTCAATCGATGCTCCGTCGGTTTATGTACGACGAGGTGTGTTTTCTCTCTCCTCTCTCTCACCGCACAGGTTCCGTACGGCGTCCCACGACCCGTAACGTTCCCGGGCGTAGTGAGCTGCCCGCTCGCTTTTCCACCCTTATCCCGCGCCTGCGCGCTTTCCCGGAACACCCGCGCACCGCGCACCGCGGCATCTTCCCGTCCCTCTCGCGTTCATCTCTCGCGCAAAATTTTCCTCCCTCGCTCTCGCTCCCTCTCCCTCTATCTGTATCTCTCTCTCTCTCTCTCTCCCGAGACACCGAGTTTGAACCAGCAAGGGGTGGCAGTCGCGGCGGCGACGGAGCTGCCGGCTCGCTCTCGCATTGGTGAACACTCTGGTCTCGCATCTATATGTATATATATATATATATATGTATGTATTATGTGTGTACATGTATGATATTCGATGTCGTTGATAGTGTTCGTATCTGGTAGATGTGGCACTGGTGTAGCTCGCGATGCTGCCTCTCTCTTATACATATATATATATATATATATATATATATATATATATATATATATATATATATATATATATGTATGAAACGATGCGTTTATTCCGTAAGGGCGCAGAAGCGGTGTGTAAGCACAGCTTATACGCCCTTCTGGCGTTGGACCACCGATACCTATATGGGGCATTCTATACCAAATCGAGGGTCCAACCTTCCACCTCAAATTCGGTCAACTTTTTTTTTTATGACACTGTGAAGAATCTAAGAGAGACTCGGTAATTAGATAAAGGAAGTTTGAGTAAATTTGATTGAATGGTATTTTTTTTTTTTTTTTTTACAAGAAAGAAAGTCATCTCGCATCTATATGTATATCTCTCTATAATATAAAAAGATTTCGCTGCCGCCGCCGCCGTGCTCGCCGTGTCAAGAATCGAGGGGGGATCAGTACTTGGATGGGTGACCGCGGTCACCCATCCAAGTATTGAACCCGTCTTGCTTTATATATATATATGTATGTAGGGTAAAAGTGGTGAATTTGGCCCGGTCCATATTTGATTGATTTACGTGTTAATACGGGTGGTCCATATTCCCCACTTTTACCCTATGTGTGTGTCCATGTATGATATTCGATGTTATTGATAGTGTTCGCATCTGGTAGATGTGGCACTGGTGAAGCTTGTGATGCTGCTTCTCACATATTATATATATATATATATATATATATATATATATATATATATATATGTATGTATATATATTTATATTGATGGCTTTATTCCATAAGGGCGTAGAGGCTGTGTAAGCATGGCTTATACCCCCTTCTGGCGCTGGATCAGCGACGTCTATATGGGGCATTCTGTACCAAATCGACCGTCCAGCTCTCGACCGAAAATTCGGTCAATTTTTCTGATGACATTCTTCCAAATCTAAACTTAATAAATTTTATCGAATTGTGATTTTTTTTTCAACTTCTTAGATTAAAATCAAGAAAATCACGAGTCGATAACATTTACTCACACTTTCTTCTTGTTGTTTCTTTTAACAAAAAAAAATTCTTTATAAATTCACTCTAAAAAAAAAAAATAAATAAATAAATAACAGTACCATAATAGATCATTTTTGTGATTTTTTTATAGGATTTTTTTAAAGAAGAGATTGACGATCGGGATTCGGACGATTCGGTACGGAGTGACCCGTGCATCGGCGAAGGGAGTCCCAATCGAAGTTGCGAAACCCCGATGGGAATTGAGAATGGAGACGGGTGAGGAATATAATAGGTGGTGGAGGAAGAAAAGAGGGAATCGAGAAGTGCCGCGAGGGATTTTCGCGGCCTCGGATCGGAGAGGTGAGAAGCGAGTGGACGGCCACGCATCCACCGCATCCCTCGTCTGAGGGCTGCCGCTTCCGGTTTCGCCGGTAACACTTGCGGGCGATTCTTCTGGCGTGCCGGATGCATCGTCAGTTGCGCGCGAATGCGCCTTCCCAGCCGCACGGGCGGAAATCTCTATCCGGCTGTCGCGATCGCCGTTCGCGTGCCGCGGATGCACTGAGAAAAAGGACAGTATTTTCTACTATACCAATAGTTCCCAGGGGGAAGGTCTATATAGATAGTTTCTGACAGTATATATTCAATTGTTTAAATAATAATTTTATTTTCCATCAAATTTCAATTTTTGTGATTTTCTTGATTTTTTCAGATTTTTAAACCATCCAGAAGTGTTTGCGTTTACGTATTATTTCTCTAAAACTTTATGCGAAGTGAACACTATTCGCAAGGAGTAACTTAAGTGTTAGAAATCCAACTTGACACTTGTAATCGTATCTACAACCATTACTTGACACTGACACTGTATCGTTTGTCTTTTAACACAATGCATCAATAGAAAATATTTCAGGTTTTAAACCTGTACCTGCTTGTATAACACAGCACAGATAAGAGTTATACAAGGTAACTTGTATAACACAGCACAGAAAAGAGTTATACAAGATTCGAAATCTCAAATATTTTCTATTGATGCATTGTGTAAAAAGACAAACGATATAGTGTCCGGAAGTTGGTACAAGCGTTACTACATACGCGACACAATAATCCGATAGTTCGAAGAAGTTAGGTTGGCCAGTTTATTTTCCATATTGTTTCGCCTAAATATAATTTTTTTCATTGATTTAATTAATAAATGACAGAGAAATTGTTTTAGTTAATATGAAGTAGTTGAGTTCGTACATCGGAATTCTCGAAATCTACGATTGTCAGAAAAGTTGGGACATACAGTGTCCGAATATAGGAACGTGTTAGTTTCTTGTTAGTTACTTCCGTAATTATAAAAATATTTATCTTTTTTTAATTAATGTGATGTGTTTTGGAAACTAGAAACTATATGCTTGACATTGGTTTCAGTTGTTTACACAAAAAAATTGTTCTTGCCCAATTAATCACTGCTGGAAACGACCGTGAAAGTTTCTGCATCTGCAAAATTTAACTTTGACAAATCGTAGCGACTATCGGCTGGAATCTGCGGATGCTCTTAAAACACATCTTTACACAAAAAATTGTTCTTGGCCAATTGATATTTGCTGGAATCTGCGGTTGCTCTTAAAACACATTTTTACACAAAAAAACGCTCTTGACCGTGCGAGAATTGGTACCTTATCTTATCGGTTATCGGTTCGTGCTACGGAATTTATTTTTTTCCCGACTCCTCGTCGATATTTTATGCGTTTTGTATTTATAAAAAAAAAAAGTCTATACACGGGCGTGCACGCTAAACATATATATGTATATAGACACGTAATTCCGAGGATATAAGAGAGGAAGGAAAAAAAGGTCCTACATTCGCCGCGATGGGTCGGATAAAGCAGGCAAGCAATAAAAATATACATCCTGCGAAATGAAATGTATAGCTTCGATAAGCCTCGGAGCAGCGAGGAGAAGCCCGCTTTCATCGTCCATAGAAAACTCGCGAGGCTGATGCAATCGGGGAAGACACTTTTTTTTTTTTTTTTTCTTTCCCCTCCCGGTTATTTATAACAGCCTCGCTAACGCGGTTTGCCGTCATTAAAGCGAACTTTTCATACGAAGCAATCGAGCCTTATCTCATTATTCGACTCTGAAAGATATTTCAGAATGAAGCTATCCGTAAAAAAACAAAATTGAGCTTTTACAATTTTTTGCATTCCTATTTGGAATCTTTTTTTCTTGCACGCCAAAGCACCTTTACGAACGATCGATCGACGATGACTTAACTTTTTTTTTTTTTTTTTTTTTTTATCGAAAGATTTTCCTTTTCGGCAATAGAAAAAAAAATATATATAAAATTTTCATATGACTTTCTTATAAAAATCGCAATTAAAATTTTTTATACTGCCTTCTCAATGTTTCTTTATTCGTGAAGCTTCTTCTATTAGAAACCATTTTATGTATTGTATAACTTCGCGAATAAATGAATGTCCAGTGTATTAAACACATTGTGAATACTTCATTTTCAAATAATTTACTTGAATTTCAATGAAAAATTTCATTACAATTGCACATTAAATTTAATGTACCAGTTTTTGCATCAAAATTTCCCGTCCGGTACATTAAATTTACCATTTTTTTTACAATGTATATTAACTTTTCATTACAATTGCACATTAAATTTAATGTACCAGTTTCTGCGTAAAAATTTCCCGTCTCGCACATTAAATTTACAATTTCTTAAACACTGTACGGAAGCGCGATGCGCACAGAAAAATACCAGCGACTCCGCGATCGGGCTCGGGCTCGGGCTCGGGCCGCGAGGACGTCCGGCGCCGCGCCGGGTCGCGTTCCGATACGCGCCGAGATTGATCGACGTCAAGATCGATCGCCCGTCCTCTATTTATCGTGTTATCTCCGGCCGCCGGGCATCGGCCACTTTCGTATGCGTTACCGCGCATCCACTCGATGGCCCGACTGCTTTGCCCTGCGTGCCACGTGGAACACGTGCGACCGGTAACAATGCAGGCAAATTAATCGCTCCTCGTTACTCCCGGTCCGTGAGCGACGGTCCAGAACCAAACGGAGCGCCCGTTTCAGCCGCGCTTCGGTCCGGAAACTCGCAACGTTTCGACTCCGTTTCGACGGACTTCGAGTCTCTTCCCCGTCCACGCATCGCCGGTCGCGGTGTTGCACCGCACAAGTGGAATTGCGCACCGAGGACACGTATGAAACGAGGCACGCGCTGGCTCATCCTCGGCTCCGGAAAGCGACGTTCCAGGCACGAGGGAATGATGAATAAATCAAAAGTTTACTATGCTCGCTGTTATTATCATAAATGCATAACAATTCGGGCATTCAACGCGGAACATACGTAAATTATGGCATTACATTTTCGCCGGGGAAGGAAGGCTTGTCGAAGCGCTTTTTGACAAACACGAGCGTCAATCTCTGGACATTCGGGCGACCGTTATCCGCTCGGCGGAATTACGTCGACGTACAGATTTTCACGGTCCTCGGCGTTATTCATTAACTAATTATTACTTCATTTTTAATACTTTTTAATAATTTTTTATAATTTAAAAAATTTATTATAATTTTTGTAATTTTTTATAATTTTAAAAATTTGTGTTAAGTCAATTGATTTATCGATTAGCCGTGTAGAAAGTAAATAATAATTTGTCATTCAACGTGAAATACCGGTACATAATGGCAGTAAATTTTCACCGACGAAGGAAGGATATAGAAGCGCTTTTTGACAAACACGAGCGTCAATCTGTGGACATTCGGGCAACCGTTACCCGCTCGGCGGAATTACGTCGACGTACAGATTTTCACGGTCCTCGGCGTTATTCATTTACTAATTATTACTTCATTTTTAATAATTTTTAAAATTTATTATTATTTTTATAATTTTTAAAATTTATTATAATTTTTATAATTTTTATAATTTGTGTTAAGTCAATTGAATATCGATTAGTCGTGTAGAAAGTAAATAATAATTTGTCATTCAGCGTGAAATATCCGTACATTGTGGCAGTAAATTTTCACCGACGAAGGAAGGATATAGTAGCGCATTTTGTCAAACACGCGCGTCAATCTTTGGAAATTCGGGCAACCGCGACGGTTTCAGCGGTCGACGCGCAGATTTCAACGTTGCTCAGCATTATTTATTAACTAAAGATTAATCCGTTTGATCGATGAATTATTCATTCAATTATTATTTCCATTACATTATTATCAATTATTCATTTAATTGAGTCAATTAATCGATCCGTCTTATTTTAGCATTATTTTTCCTTCGCGTTTATTCCGATAATTTATCATCCTCGAATGCGGCGGATCTGTTCAGTTATTTTCCGAGCCTCGTTCAAATATTTCTCCACGCCGCCGTGGGCGTCGATACGTTCGCCACAGTCTAGGCGTTCCAGTCCGGTTCTTTCGCTTCTTCCACATCGCCTTCACTCGACTTACCCCGCAGCCTCCCTTAAGATCCCCACCAAGATTGGATAATTGGATAATTGCATTGGCAAACATTAATTTTCCTACCCGGCGAGGTGAAGCTCCCTTCTTCGCTTCGTGTTGGTTTCGTCGATGGAAATATCCCCGCCGGGGGGGGGGGGGCGGGAAGAGAGGGGGACAACGAATTATGCGTAATTTAATCAGCGATTGCGACGACTACGATCGATTGGCATTGGGTAAACTGGTCCTCGTACAATTCCGTACGGAGGTTAAATTCCATCCGGCGTTATATTCGGAAAGCCTGACATCGAGTCGAATAATATATATAATTTTTTTTTTTTTTTTTATTAAAAAAAGAGGGACAACGAAATATGTGTAATTCAATGAGCGATTGCGACGACTAGGATCGATTGGCATTGGATGAGCTGGTCCTCGTACAATTCCGTACGGAGATTAAATTCCATCCGGCGTTATATTTGGAAAGCCTGACATCGAGTCGAATAATATATATTAATTTTTTTTTTATTAAAAAAAGAGGGACAACGAAATATGTGTAATTCAATGAGCGATTGCGACGACTAGGATCGATTGGCATTGGATGAGCTGGTCCTCGTACAATTCCGTACGGAGATTAAATTCCATCCGGCGTTATATTTGGAAAGCCTGACATCGAGTCGAATAATATATATAAATTTTTTTTTTATTAAAAAAAGAGGGGCAACGAAATATGTGTAATTGAATGAGCGATTGCGACGACTAGGATCGATTGGCATTGGATGAGCTGGTCCTCGTACAATTCCGTACGGAGATTAAATTCCATCCGGCGTTATATTTGGAAAGCCTGACATCGAGTCGAATAATATATATAAATTTTTTTTTTATTAAAAAAAGGGGGACAACGAAATATGTGTAATTCAATGAGCGATTGCGGCGACTACGATCGACTGGAATTGGGTGAGCTGATCCTCGTATAATTCGGTACGGAATTTAAATTCCATCCGGCGTTATATTCGGAAAGCCTGACATCGAGTCGAATAATATATATAAATTTTTTTTTTTTATTAAAAAAGAGGGACAACGAAATATGTGTAATTCAATGAGCGATTGCGGCGACTACGATCGACTGGAATTGGGTGAGCTGATCCTCGTACAATTCGGTACGGAAATTAAATTCCATCCGGTGTTATATTCGGAAAGCCTGACATCGAGTCGAATAATATATATAAATTTTTTTTATAAAAAAAAATGGGGACAACGAATTATGCGTAATTGAATCAACGATTGCGACGACTACGATCGATTGGCATTAGTTAAATTGGTCACGGTACAATCCCGTACGGAAACGCCTGACACCGAGGCGAATAATAATATTTTTTAAAAAATAAAATGTGAATAAAAAAAAAAGAATCCGCTAGTTACGAGTCTGCGAGCGACGAGCCCTTCGAAGTTGGACAACCGTGAGTAATTACACCTATCTCGTTGCGTCACTCCTGATGCGAAAGGTCAATGGTGTATTATCGTCGAGGTTGAATTTTATTGAACGAGTGGCTTCGGCGTACAATTTTTTATTCATTTTTTTTCCACTCGTCATTTCGCAAACGCACAAAAAATATTATTTAAATAAATAAAAAAATAATTATTGTTTCCCAAGCTCTTGCGGATAACTTTGCGTGAAGCCAATCGATGCACGAATAAACCGATATAACAAAACGCCTCAAATTATTATTATTATTTTTTTTTAATTACACGAGTGTAAATTAAAAAGGAAAAACAACGGTAAATTTTTTACGAATAAAAATCGAACGCGCGAAAATGTCCAAGTGCAAGTATCGGACAAAAGGTCGGTCGCGTCGAGGGTCAGGGAAGAAACTCCTCTCAGGAGCGGCGTTTCTCTCGAACCGGAGAGAAATCCATAAGCCCAACTTCGCGACCGCACCCGACAATTTAAACTTTATCCATCTTCCGAAAAAAAAAAAAAAAAAAAGTGGGACGCACCGAGGCCGAAGATCCGCGTTTTTCCGTCCGCGTGCTCCTCCGCCCCTGCCCGACCATATATCTTTTCTTTCCCTTTTTTTTCGCTCCCTCGTCTCTCCGCCCCGCACGCGGAATCCGGGACACAAAGCTTTTGTGAGTCTCCTATTATCATTATCGTTACCGGCGATGCTGCCGCCGTTGCTGTTGGTTCTGATAGGGCAGAGCGGGGCAAAACGGGACAGACAACAGGGACGCATCGTGCGGCAAAATCGCACGCCCCAAAATTAGTTTGCAAATTGCGTTTTTAAAATTAGTTGGAAAATTGCGTTTTTAAAGATTATTGGAAAATTGCGTTTTTAGACATTATTGGAAAATTGCGTTTTTAGAGATTATTGGAAAATTGCGTTTTTAGAGATTATTGGAAAAATGCGTTTTTAGACATTATTGGAAAATTGCGTTTTTAGAGATTATTGGAAAATTGCGTTTTTAGAGATTATTGGAAAATTGCGTTTTTAAAGATTATTGGAAAATTGCGTTTTTAGAGATTATTGGAAAATTGCGTTTTTAAAAAGTTCCTATAAATTATTGGACAAATGCGTTTTCATGACGTTTTTGAAAACGCAATTTTCCAATAATTTCGGGACGGTCCATTTTGCCCCATCGATGCGTCCCGATTGTCTGTCCCGTTTTGCCCCGCCCACCCCTACGCCTCCACGTGCCCGTACAACATGCCCCGCTACGGTCAATATAATCTCCGAGCTTTTCCATTCCTCCACGACCCCGCCGTCGGGGTCGCCCTCTGCACATCCTCCCCGTCCCGTTCGTCGGCATTCTCCGATGCCCTGTCCTACAACCTCATCCTCTTCCTCTGCTCGTCGGCCGCTTTTGAATTTCACTCCGTCATGTAAACAACCGTAGCCGGCGAATCAATCTTTCTAATCGGGCGCGCTGCGCTGCACTGCACACTGCGCCCACTGCATCGGACAAACAGATAGCCGAACCGGAAGGACTAACTGATAGCCAAACGTGAAACACTCGCAATGGACATAAAAAAGGCTATAATTTTATAATTTTATAATTTTATAATTTTATAATTTTGTAATTTTGTAATTTTATAATTTTATAATTTTATAATTTTGTAATTTTGTAATTTTATAATTTTATAATTTTATAATTTTATAATTTTATAATTTTATAATTTTATAATTTTATAATTTTATAATTTTATAATTTTATAATTTTATAATTTTATAATTTTATAATTTTATAATTTTATAATTTTATAATTTTATAATTTTATAATTTTATAATTTTGTAATTTTGTAATTTTATAATTTTATAATTTTATAATTTTGTAATTTTATAATTTTATAATTTTATAATTTTATAATTTTATAATTTTATAATTTTATAATTTTATAATAGATGTGGACGATAGGGAATGAAAAATCTCGGGTAAATTGCGGTCGATCAAGATCTTTCTAATCGGGCCCGCTGCGCTGCTCCACACACAGCGCGCAGTGCATGGAACAAACGGATTGTCGAACGGCAAACATGCATGAGGGATTTAAAAAAAAGCTGAATTTTCGATACGGTATCGTCGAGCTTTTACCTCATCCAAAGCTGCGCCCCGGTACAAGATTTTTCCTTTCTAGCCCTTAGAATTTTGCAACCTTTTCAACTCACCTGAAACACAAAATAAACATTACGATTAGCGACAGATGTCGTAGTTGTAAATTCAAATTTTCATATCGCTTCCTCATAAAAGTTGAAAATTGAAATTTTCATATCGCTTTCTCAGAAAAATTGAAAAATGAAACTTTCTTCCGTTCAATTTCGTTTCCCTTCAATTTGCGTCATTCCGACCGCGCGATAATTCGTATCATCCCTCTCTGTTATCCTCGTCCGCAAATCTTCACCGGTATGTGCGCTAACGTTGGAAAATCCTTCGGTCCGAGTAATTAATCACTCCGTTCAGGACAGGCGTAAAGATGATATTTCGTAAAAAAAAAAAAAAAAAAAAAAAAAAGCGATTAAATTCGCTAAATTTGATATCGTCTCGGCGAGTGAACGCGCAACTGTGGTATTGAGTGACGTTTCATTCGACAAGCAACTCTTCGACGTTGCGCCGTAAAATGCCGCGTTCATCGGATACAAAAAAAAAAACAAATAAAAAAATGAAAAAAAAAAAAAAAAATTGGTATCGAATCTCCGAGGCTCGTTGGAGAGAAACGTAACGAAATGAAAGATCGTAATTCAACGTGTAATCGGAGCACGGAGAGTTCACCTGAATTGGGCCGGCAGTCAGGCGGTGCTTGCGCCTGCACCTAACTGAGCGAGAGTAACAAAAATACACTGTGCCGAGGGAAGAACGAGCAGCCGAGCAGCGTCGATACGGCAATACCGTTCGGGCCGTTCATGCCGGAACACTCGTGGGCGTGTTTTTTTCCCTCTCGTTAAGTCCCATCTAAATTACAGTCGAACCATTGGCTTCGGCAAATTTCGCCGGAACAATCGTATGCAGTACAATGACGATGGAAACTTTGCAGCTTTCCTGCGGAATCCTCTCCACTGGCTCGATAGGGCGTCCAAGACTATCCGGAAAAGGTTCCCGAACCGTGAAAAACTCGTCTCAACATTACGACAGGAATCCGGAGATACTTATTTAATTTTGCAATAAAAATTTGGACGACCCATTTTGCCCCATCGACACATCTGGATTTTCTGCCCAGTTTTGCCTCACAGTGCCATCTAAAAATTGTTGGAAAATTGCGTTTTGCCCCACTGTCCCGTTTTGCCCCGCTGTCCCATTTTGCCCCGCTGTCCCATTTTGCCCCGCTCTCCCCTACGTCACTACTCAAGAACTAGCCCGCGCTCGGTACTTCAAGTACTTGATACTTCAAGTACTTGATACTTCAAGTACTTGATACTTCAAGTACTTGATACTTCAAGTACTTGATACTTCAAGTACTTGAGGTATTTGCCCGGCTCTGGCAAAAAGTATCCACGTGACTTACCATTTTCCCTCATCACATACCACCCTTTTCCCATAATCCACGATCTTAGGATTCGCAAGGTGTTCTCCGACCGATGAGAAGGCTCGACCGGTTTGCCACGATTCTTTCACCTGACGCGCTCTACCCGCGCTTTTGCCTCGGTACCAAAGGCCCGGGTCAAACGGCACCGTAACATTGACGCAACAGCGCCGAGCACACGACAAAACCCGCCTCGAACCGCAAAATGCCTGTCGCCCTCGGGGTTATCGTAAGGAAAACACGCGAAGCCATTACGACCCGAGGCTTATCGGACAAACACGACTGTTCGCCAACTCGTGGCCGGTGTTTTGTTTTCTTTATCTCCGTAATAATAATCATTGTTTATTTTTGTGGCGCCGCGCGATATTCGGAAGTTCAATTCCGCCGATGACCCCCAAAATCCAAGCCTATCTGCGATCCTCGATAGCGGGGTCGATACCGATTTCATCGAAGATACCGCGCGTGTGATTGCCTCTCGTTATCCATGTCACGAATTCGCCACCTTTTCGGTTGGGCCGGAATACGTGTTCACTAAGAAACAAAAGGGCGCAACAAGGGCGAGCCTGGCCGAGTGGATCGGAGCGCGACTCACTCCATGCAATTCCCGGCAAGCACCAAGAATTTTCGGTGGTGTTGTCAGAGGAAAATCCAGCGGCTCGGCATGGGAAACCGGAAGGCTGGAAAGTGTCGCGGGTTCGATTCCCGAGACTGAAGTCCCGTAGGTGAAAGGAAACGGACGAGGACGTGTAGCTCCGGAGATAGGACGTAGGGGAGAGCGGGGCAAAATGGGACAGCGTGGCAAAACGGGACAGTGGGGCAAAACGGGACAGTGGGGCAAAACGGGACAGTGGGGCAAAACGCAATTTTCCAATAATTTTTAGATGGCACTGTGAGGCAAAACTGGGCAGAAAATGCAGATGTATCGATGGGGCAAAATGGGTCGTCCAAATTTTTATTGGAAAATTGCGTTTTTCCCCACTGTCCCGTTTTGCCCCGCTCTTCCCTACGAACTACGACCATACCCGTATGGCCGCGACTAGTGACACGTGACGGGGTGCGGCAAAGCTCCGGGCCCAAGAATCGAACCGGTGACAACGGATAAGGAAGGTGGAAAGAGAGAAAGCGAAGGAGCCCGTAACGCTTAGGGGATCGGTGTAGGGGAGAGCGGGGCAAAATGGGACAGCGGGGCAAAACTCAATTTTCCAATAATTTTTAGATGGCACTGTGAGGCAAAACTGGACAGAAAATCCAGATGTATCGATGGGGCAAAATGGGTCGTCCAAATTGTTATTGCAAAATTGCGTTTTCCCCAGTCCCGTTTTGCCCCGCTCTCCCGTTCTGCCCGCTCTCCCCTAACCCCACAATACCCAAATATACCCAATACAAAAGGACGCAACAACGTATGCTCTGATCCGGAGTTACGCCCTTTTGTCTTTCAGCAGTCGTTACATTCGCGGGATTCCCGGTGTTTCCATTAAGAGCATGCGCTGTACCTCGGTTGGTAATAAAAACTCTGATCAACTTTTTTCACTGGTTTTGGCATGTACGATCAAAAGAAAAGTCTCATCGGATGCCGAGATGATGTTCGCTTCCAATGAGACTTTTCTTTTGACTGTATGTGCGACAACGCGTGAGAAAAGTTGATTACAGTTTTTGATACCGACTGAGCCCGAATGGACGGGGAGGGAGGTGTTTCATATGGTCTTGAACGGTAAACGAGTCGCGGAATTAGGAATAATTCATTGATTACGAGTGTGCGGTAAGCCGGTCGGGGATCGCCCTGGCGGCTCGATTGTTCGCGACCGTATCGGAGCCTCCGCAATGATTGGGCGGGGCCGCGGCTGTACACTGGGCAAATCAACCGTGGCGGGAAGCTTCCGGCAAAATCCACCTGACGATTTCCTCACCGAGTCCCAATTCGTTCCTACTCCGACGAGTCTCTGGGAGGAGATCCAATAACTACCACTCAGTGAAGGATATCATAAAGCTTACCAGTGGTACAAGAAACATTACGACAGCTATCGGTGATCCGCAACTAGGTTAACACTTGTGGCGGAAAGTAAAAGGTTTCCAAGACTTTTATCCCAATGTCTATGAAAAAGTCTTCTAAAACCGGCACTTTCTGTCATGTTCCGCAGTACCGCGTGCTATGGTAATTTTTCTCAAGCGATAGAGTGGTTTTTATTAGATACTGTTATAAGTTTACCATCGAATGAATCTTCTTGTTACTGATCATTCCGGCAGAAAACGCAATGAAAGGCCCTGGGAAAATATCCAATAACTGCACTTATCGGATGATGTGATAAAGGTTAACAGTCGTATAAGAAAAATTGCCACAGCTATTGGTGGTCCGTAACTGGGTTGACACTTGTGACGGAAAGTAAAAGGTTTCCAAGACTTTTATCACAATTTCTGCGAAAATTTTATGTAAATACGGCACTTCCTGCCATAGTTCCGTATGATGTTCCGTTCCGTTATTTTCCGTTATTTGATGTTCTGTACTTAGTGAACATCAAATAACTGTACTTAGTGAAGGATAAAATAGAGAATCTTTATTATATCCTTCGATCAGTGTACCTTAATTAATGATTGCCAGTCGTATAAAAAAATTACCACAACTATTGGCAGTCCGCAACTAGGGCGACACGTGTGGCAGAAAGTAAAAGATGTTCCAAGAATTTTTATCACTATGTCTACAAAAAATTCTCGTAAATCCGGCACTTCGTGCCATATTTGCCTACTACCGTGTGCTATGGTAATTTTTCCCAAGCTCTAGAGTGGTTTTTACTAGATCCTCCTTTAAGTTTACCATCGAATGAATTTTCTTGTTACCGATCTTTCCGGCAGAAAACGCACTGAGAGAACATCAAATGACTGTACTTAGTGAAGGATATAATAAAGAATCTTTATTATATCCTTCGATCAGTGTACCTTAATTAATGATTGCCAGTCGTATAAAAAAATTACCACAACTATTGGCAGTCCGCAACTAGGGCGACACGTGTGGCAGGAAGTAAAAGATGTTCCAAGAATTTTTATCACTATGTCTACAAAAAATTCTCGTAAATCCGGCACTTCGTGCCATATTTGCCTACTACCGTGTACTATGGTAATTTTTCCCAAGCTCTAGAGTGGTTTTTACTAGATCCTCCTTTAAGTTTACCATCGAATGAATCTTTTGTTACCGATCTTTCCAGCATAAAACGCAACGACGAAGTAATCATTCATGCGCAAGTCTTGCGAATATTTTTATTGTTCTTTCCCGCTTCAACTTTGACTCTGCGACAATGAAATTCGTAACGAGTTCAGGTCATGAGGTGTAGTTTCCGTTGCCTCTGCGACATTAGCGAGTGACAAAATATTTGACGGCAGGACGAGCGGGGAGGTGTTTCGGTCGACTAGACGTGATGTTACGTTGCACCCGGCGCCGTTTGCTCGCGTGTCGAGTCATGGTAGAGCGTCACATACGCGAAGGGCTCGCGCAGCTGCGCCACTCGGCGCAGTGAGACAACGCCGACAATCTCGCCCGACCGGCCCGGTGTTGGTAAACTAATTGTAAATTCACTTGCGGAGGCTGTTTGCGGCCGGAGGATCGAGAACGACCAGGCTCCGAAAACTCGGAAGGTTATTGCTATTCCGCTGGGGTTGCAGCAGAGAAAAAAACAATGTCCAAACTCAACTCCACCCCTCGCGATGAGAAATGGTCGAACAAGAAAAACACCGAGTTTGGAGTAAAAACAGAACGACTTCCGAAGTTTTCTGATCATCGCCGATCGCGTCGCTGAAGTTTCCTGTAAAAATCAATTTAGCGGAAGTTCACGATAAAAAGTCCCGAAAAGGGTCTCGAGCAGCCCGCATGCCTCTCGCACTTTTGTGCACCCAATGATGAGAGCCGGCCATCAGCCGCCGCTATCGATTTAGCAGAAATCCAAAAAGAAGTCCCTAAAATGGTCGCTGACAATCCTCTTGACCCTCGCACTTTTGTGCACCCAATGATGAGAGCTAGCCATCAGCTGTCGATTTAACAGAAATCCGAAAAGAAGTCCCGAAAAGGGCCTCTGACAACCCTCCTGCCTCTCGCACTTTTGTGTGCCCAATGATGAGAGCCAGCCATCAGCCATCGGCTATCCATTTAGTAGAAATCCAAAAAGGAGTCCCTAAAATGGTGTCTGACAACCCTCTTGCCTTTCGCACCTTTGTGTACCCAAAGATAAGGCCGAGCCATGAGCTGATAGGTGTCGCCGAAGTCTCTGATAAAAACCAATTCAACAGAAATCCAAAAAGAAGCCCCGAACAAGGTCTCTGAGAACCCTCCTGACGCTCTCACTTTTGTGTACCCAAAGATAAGAGCCAGCCATCAGCCGATAGGCGCACCGAAGTCTCTAATGCAAATAGGTTTAGCACAAATCCAAAAAGAGGTCCCCATAAATGGTCCCTGGCGACCTTCCGGCCTCTTGCCCTTTTGTGCACTCAATGATAAAAGCCAGCTATGAAGCTGATAGGCGTCGCCGAGGTCTCCGATACAAACCGGTTCAGCGGAAATCCAAAAAGAACTCTCGAAATAGGTCTCTCTAGCAACCGTCCTAGCTCTCGCACTTTTGTGTACCCAAAGATAAGAGTCGGCCATCAGCCATCAGCCATCGGTTTAGCAGAAATTCAACAAGAAGTTCCGAAAAAGATCTCCAGTAACCCTCCTGACTCTCGGCCTTTTGTGCACTCAATGATAAGAGCCAGCTATGAAGCTGATAGGCGTCGCCGAAGTCTCCGGTACAAACCGGTTCAGCGGAAATCCAAAAAGAACTCTCGAAATAGGTCTCTCTAGCAACCGTCCTAGCTCTCGCACTTTTGTGTACCCAAAGATAAGAGTCGGCCATCAGCCATCAGCCATCGGTTTAGCAGAAATTCAACAAGAAGTTCCGAAAAAGGTCTCCAGTAACCCTCCTGACTCTCGGCCTTTTGTGCACTCAATGATAAGAGCCAGCCATGAAGCTGATAGGCGTCGCCGAAGTCTCCGATACAAACCGGTTCAGCGGAAATCCAAAAAGAACTCTCGAAAAAGGTCTCTCTAGCAACCATCCTGGCTCTCGCACTTTTGTGTACCCAAAGATAAGAGTCGGCCATCAGCCATCAGCCATCGGTTTAGCAGAAATTCAACAAGAAGTTCCGAAAAAGGTCTCCAGTAACCCTCCTGACTCTCGGCCTTTTGTGCACTCAATGATAAGAGCCAGCCATGAAGCTGATAGGCGTTGCCGAAGTCTATGATACAAAACGGTACAACAAGAATTCAGGAAAAGTCCGGAAAGAAAAGTCTCCGGCAGCGCTCCTGCTTCTCGCACTCTCGTGCCCCAATGATAAGATCCGGAGCAGCCGTCAGCGCGCTGATAGGCACCTCCGTCGATTTCCCCAAATGATATCCTCCCCGAAATTGGAAGGAGCGTTCCTTCCACAGGGTCGGCGAGTGCGCGAGCCCGGGGATGCCGGGACGGGTGTTTTGTTCCGGCGATGATGTAGCAAAAGCGCCCAGGCTGCGCCGCCTACACGCGTTTTCCGGCTCCGCCAACATCGCCCGGCGAGCCACCCCATGGGAACAGGTATGAGGCCAATTGGGGGCGTACGAGCCAGGCAAAAAGGGAAACAGCCTCTACAAGCCGTGGGATCGCGAAACTCTGCCGGGGGGACGACCGTACAGAGCGAAAGGAGAGAAGAAGAAGAAAAAAAAAAGTATCTCCGGCGAACCTGCACAGGAAAACGCAGGGGAGAGAAGTAGGTCAGTGGGTGATCGCACCGCACCCTACAGCGCTGAAGCGCACCCTCCCGCGAGCCTCGCTCTCCCGTCTCGCTCCCGCCCATCGCTTCGCCCCTCGACGCCTCCCTCTCGCCCACGCTTGCGTAACGTAACCGTTCCCGGGTTTTACGTCACGGGGTGGTTTCGTGACGTCACTGAGAGGCGCGCGCGGCTCCGGTGAGGATCCCACCCGGCCGGGGAGAGGATGGCCTGGCCCGGAATTTCAACCCCTATCGAGCCCGGCAGCGCCGCCAGCGCATACCACCATCCGCCGGTCGGTATGGACCTAGGCTAAGCGGCACCCCTCGGTTCCCCTCTCATCTGGGTCATCGCAAACACACGAGAGCCTTTCGCACGTGGATTCCGTTCTCCATCTTCAGCGCGAATCGCGATATAGTTGTAACACATGAAAGGCCGGTGTGCGCTCACTGCGAGCATCGGCGATGAAGAGGCTCGAGGGTAGATTCGGTACATTAATCCGGCGATTATAGCAAAGTTGTCGCCCAAGGGATGCTTCGGGAACGGAATCACGCCGTCCTGAGACCCTCTTTGAACGGTCATGGGTCGACGCGAGCGGCGGTTAAATCTGGTCGGGTGCACGCTGGCCGGAATCTACGTTTTACCCGAGCACGGTGTGGTATTTGTCGAGCTTGCTGCCACTGATGTCGGCACACTGGCATCAACTCTGTGTAATTTGCGCCGCTCGCTCATCACACATGCCTGGCGAGAAGTCGATAGGTACACAAGCCTATCGGCTCCTGAGGAACGTAAGGGCGTAACCCGGCCGCTGTTTCGCGGGCGGTTGAGCCTCTCCGTTTTACCGGCAGTCGATGCGGAACATGATGGGCTTCTGGGCGTTCGTGTCTTACCGGTCCGGTATTTACCGTCCACGTGTAAAGCCGAAGGACAGTGACTGTGTGCATAGTCCTCGCTCTTGTCCGCTGTGCCGCGGCATTGCGTCTATTGTTTCTGCGGATTAACGTGCGGACAGACCGGAGGATAGACGTGTGTCGCATCGACGAGATCGCACACGGTTGGGAGTTCACCGGGAGATCGAATGAGAAAGGAGGAAACCCGGCTGCGATGGAAAGTGGACTGGGAACTTAATTGCGGTTGGACGAAACAGTGATTGGGTGACATTGAAGGTTCTTTGAGTTCTGTTCGTCTTTAGGCGTTTTGGGGTTGTAGAATGGAATATGTTTTTCTTTAGTGCACTTCGGTGCACTACTTCAGCGCCCTACTTCAGTGCACAGCCCTCACCCGCCTCAATTGTTTGTGGAGATCAAGATTAGGCTAAACCGGAGGATACATGTCTGTCGGATCGACGAGATCGGACACTTTGAGCTCGGTTGTTCTTTAGGTGTTTTAGGGTTGTAAAATGGGATATTCTTTTCTTTAGTGTTTTTACTAATGAAACAAGACACAAAAATAGTGAACCCTTTTTTCACTGTCATTCTATCGTTCACCCTACATAGTTTGCTGGAGCCTGTCAAGCGATAACGACGTCCAACAACTAGGTTCGCCTCTATTGTTTCTGAAGATTAACGTACAGATACACTGGAGGATACACGTGTGTCGAATCGACCAGATCGGACGCTTGGAGATCGACCAAGATGGAAAGTGGACTGGGAACTTACTAGCAGTTGGGCGAAACAGTAATGGTGGGACATTTAGGATTCTTTGAGCTCTGTTGTTCTTTAGGTGGTTTGGGCGTGTAAAAGGGAATTTTTCTTTAGTCTGTTTTTGCTAATGACATAAGATGCCAAAATGGTGAACCTTTTTTTAACTGTCTCTCTATCGTTCGCCCCACATAGTTTGCAGGAGCCTGTTAAGCGATAACGAGGTCCAACAACTAAGTTCTTGCTTCCTCCCTTCTGTGTCCCGGCTGGCATCGGCTCTATTGTTTCTGCAGATTAACGTGCGGACACACAGGAAGGATACACGTGTGTCGAATCCACGAGATCGGATACGGAGTTGGTCGTCCACTTGGAGATCGACCGAGAAGGGAGGCGACCCGGCTGCGATGGCAAGTGGACTGGGAACTTGCTCGCCGTCGGGCGAAACGGTGATAGTGGGTCGTTTAAGATTCTTTGAGCTCTATTGTTCTTTAGGTGTTTTGGGGTTATAACATGGAACACGTTGTTTCTTGGTCATTCATGGAATAACAAGAAACAAAAAGGGTGCGTTCTTTAAAGCAGATCTGCTCAGCTATGCCTTATTTTATTTCTCCGATGAGAAACAATTACATAGTTAAAGCAACGATACTTCCTTTTGAGAGTAAAAAATAGCACCCAAGAAGAACGTTTACATTGTATAGTTACGACAATGACAGCAAATTATGGTCGCACCTACAATTAGAGTTTAACTAATTGAGTACATACTATCAGAAACTATCTACATAGACCTTTCCCTGAGAACTATTCGTTGTTGACGGAAACACCATCCTTTTTCTCAATGTCGACTCTCAACTACTGGTTTTTTCACTCGCTTTTTTTACCTGCCAATGGTACATCCGATTCTTTCCGCGGAAGACACTCCGTCAGTTTTGATACCAAAAGATCGCTTGTTAGAGCAGATTTGTCTCAAAACTAAGCCCTGAACTGAGAGCAGTCTGGAATACAAGCACGCCCATTTCGTTTGCGTATGCATGATACTAGAATATTTCAGGATTTGGCCGAACAGAGCAGAACTGCATTCAAGAACTCTCCCAAACGGTGAACCTTTTCACCCCTCTCTACTGTCGTTCGCCCTGTATAGTTTGTTGAAGCCCGTTAAGCGATAACGAGGTCCAACAACTGGGTTCTTGCCTCTTCCCTTCTGCGTCCTGGCCAAACCCACTTTGGTACTTGAAGACGGAGGCTGAAATCCGGGAGAGGGGGAGGGGGGAGACTGGGTCAGGGAGTGGCGTGCTTGATCCTTTGAGAAGACCCGGATTGAGCAAGGGTGGATCCGTTGGGAGATCCTTGGAGCGAACAACGTCCGTCGGATGTCCCGGAGGTCTCCGCATCTCGATCGGTGCAAATTTATCGCTCGTTCGTTCGTAAATTGTTGTTTAGCATGACCCGGTCATGAGATTAAACGCTCGAATCCACTTTCCTCTAAACTTCTTCTGTTTCTCTTCTTTCTTGGTTTTTTTTAAATCCTGTTTTCCATAATTTTCCATAAAATTCCCCGTTCGGTATAATTTATTCCTCAATCTTAATTTTAATTCTCGGCTCTAACCGGTCACTTTATCATCGTCCAGTGGCAATTTATTTAACGGAATTTGAAGTCGAAGAGTTGACACGAGCGGCGCTTGACTCCAACGCGTTTCATTCAACTTCGCTGAGTGATTATGACGTCAGCTCGTGGAGCTTAGATGAACGGTCGCCTTCTCCGCCGCCCTTCATAATAAATTGACGAGGAATTTCGTTTAAATAGAGTGGATCGTGAACTTTTGCGGGTCGACGAGCCTCCACGACGAGGCTTAATAGAACGGCCGTTTCGGTAATGCTTAATAATAATTTATTACGCAATACGCGAAGTATCCCCGGTCCAAGACTCGTCGAGATCTCTATCAGTGCCTTCAAGTACGGGAGCCCTTTTGCCGAGAGCAAACGAGCATGCCTTCATTTAAGATAGTCCGAGCGGGACAGTCACGCCCAACGTGAGTTTCACAGACAATTTCGAACAGTTCTCGATGGGACAAAATTCTGAAAAAAATCAAGTTCTTGGGAGGTGCTGCAAAGATTGCTTTTGTGAAATAATAATTCTAATTTGTTATCAACAAATTGAAGATAAAGATCATTATCCCACAAATTAGGCAACTTAATGTTTTTCATCATAAAAATTATTCGTTCATTTTTCTGAATGTGTATGATTTTTTTCAGAATTTTTCGTAATCTTTGAAAATTGGGTTTTTCACAGCTTGAACATAGAAAAAAACGCGATTTCCAAAGATTACAAAAAATTCATACGTATTCAGAAAAATAAACGAATGATTTTCATGGAAAAAATAGTTAAGATGCCGGGTAATTTGTTGAACAATTATTTTTATCGTTAATTTGTCAATAATAGTTTGGAATTATTATTACACAAAAACAGTATTTGCAGCACCTCCCGTATGATTGATTTTTTTTTTCAGATTTTTATCCCACAGATAAATGTCTGCATTTTTCCTTGAAACTCACGTTTGGCCGGACTTTACCGCTCGAACTACCTTAAGCACAAATTTCCTTCTGCGTTGTCAAAAAAAAAAAAAAAAAAAAACAACACTTCAAGGTGCGTCTGTGAATTTTGACAGATTTTTTTGAGTACAGAAACTTGTTACTCAAGTCGTTTGAAGGTTCCGTTATGGCAATATTCCGTGAAGGTTTAAAATTATTATTTATTTTATTCTATTTTTTATGGACAATTATAAAATTAATGACAAGTGAACGAGAGCTCTGAAAAGTCGATATACCGTGGTATTTACGCTCGGGGGATTTTCTTGCGTATTGCGGATATGCATATCGAATATGCGAGTTAGCGGGCTGCCTCACTTTGGCTGAATGACTGGGCGCTTCCCGAGCGGGCTTCGCCTGTTTACTATACGTATGTTATACACATGCTCGCAACCAATTAACTTAATCGCATTGACTTGTTTGCGCTGCCGAGCAGCTGGCCGACCCGCAAATGTAATAGGAGCGATCGCTGCTGCTGCTGCGGATGGTTACAATGAAGAAAATAAAAATGTAGACTTGGTATAAAATAATGTTGCAGTTCGAAGCAGTTTAACTTTTTATTTTTGGCACGAAAAAAATCATTAAATTAAAATTTTATAAAATGAAAATAGGAATTTATATCTGTGGGAGAAACTGGGGCAAAATGGAATAGGCCAAAAGTGTCAATTATCGCCCATTCAGATAAGCTGCTGTGGATTGTTAAGATGAAAATAAAATAATGTAGATTTGGGATAAAAAAAAAGTTGTTGGGCAAAGTAACGTGATTTTTAATTTTTCGTACGGAAAACATTGTATACCGTTATTAAAATGAAAAAACGAAAAAATGAGAATACGAAAAGACGAACAAACATCTGTAGGCAAAACTGGGGCAAAATGGAGTGGGTCAAAAGTTTTAATTATGGCCGATCCCAGATCAGCGCACAAATCAATGATAGATTAATTTTCGTGCCTGGTCTGAAATACTCGTTCATATTCACAACTTTCACACTAAACAAAAGTGGTCGAAAAAATTTGAAAAATTGTTTCGTTTGAAAAAATGTTCTGAAAACTTTCAACATTTTTTTTTTAAATCTATTAGTAAACAAACTATTCACAATGCCAGTTGCCCATCCGAGGAGTTTGTTTCTGAGCTTCCCCACGTCCAAACTTCCCTCCCCCACCCTTGGTACATGACCGGAATCGACAAGCCCGCCAGATAGCTGATAATGTCGGCAAATTCCCGGGAAATTTTTGTTCGACCTCGAGAAACCGCTGCGGAATGTTCCGATTGAAATCCCAGAAAGTAGAGAATTCAATTCCACACCACCACCTGTCGATTAAGTGTGGAAAACGTGGAGCATGCGACGATCCCGCTCTAAGCTCCCTGTCTTTCCCTCTCTCCAACACAAACACATATATAGGGAAGACCGGGGCAAGATGGACTAGCCAAAAATCAGGCCGACGCGGGGCGTAATGAGCCATCCTAAAATTATATAAAAATTAAAATAAAAACTTTAAAGGAAATGTTTAAACATAAAAGCATAATCAAGAACTTTATTGCTGATAGGTAAAAGTAGGAAAACTTGAGATGTATGGATATAAGCGTGGGCTAAAAAACAAGTGAACAATTTAAGGGTAGCCCATCTCGCCCCAGACAATTTTTTTTTTTCGGAGACACTATAAAACTGAAAATATCATTGTTGGATGACAAGCAATAAATTATGCTTTCGGCAGCCTTGTTGCCGCATTATTTGCTTAGGGGGTCCATCTCGCCCCAGTCTCCCCTGTATCTAGCGGAGACCGGTGCGAAATGGGCCATCGGGGCGAGATGGGCTAGCGAAATATCGGGCCGACGCGGGGCATAATGGACCACCCTAAAAAAGACTACTAGAAGGCTGCAATGGCGGATTATTGGCGCATGAGCACTACTGACAGGTAGAAGTAGGGAAACTCAAGATGTATGGATAGTACAAGGAGGGGTAAACAAGAGTGAACAATTTAAAGGGTGGTCCGTCGCGCCCCAAACCATTTTTTTTTTCCAACGTGCTATAAAACTGTAAAAATATCATTGTCGGATGACAAACAATAAATTGCCGCATTATTTGCTTAGGGGGCCCATCTCGCCCCAGTCTCCCCTATATATAGGGGCGAAAAATGAAAAAAGAGAATTTTACACGAATACACCAAATATTTATATATATATATATATAATATAAAAAGATTTCGCCGCCGTCGCCGCCGTCGCCGCAGTGTCAAGAATCGAGGGGGGGGGGAGAGGTAAAGGCTTGGAATAATAAGGGCTCAAGTCCATCTTACGCGGTCACCCATCCAAGTACTGGACCCGTCTTGGAATATTTTATAGAATATTTTCGGCCGGAGTCCATATTCCCCCCCCCCCCCCTTGAGGGGAGAGGCGAGCGCGCGAGCCCCCATAACCCCTAGTATATATATATATATATATCCTCAGCATACCTCTTTTAGGTGTATTCGTATAAAGTTCTCTTTTTCCCATTTTTCTCTCAATCCTAATTTATCGCCCTCTCAAAGAAGTTTCGGCCGGGAGGAACGGGGTTGTCGCGCGCGCGGAGGGTGGGAACTTGGTCCGGAGTGCCGGAGGAATGAGGAACCCTGGGAGCATCGCTGAAGACAGGATCGTCTCTCATACCGGAGAGGAACTCCCCGGGAGAGCCACGATGTTGGGAAATTAATGCCAACGGCAAAGCGTCAGTCGACGCGTGCTTTTGCCAGCTAGGCGGAGGGCCGGGGGGTGAGAGAGTGTGGAACCGCCCACTTCCTCTTTTGCGGAAAACTTGTTCCACCCGGATCTTCTTGGCAGCTAGACACGTGGAAAGCTTCGGTGGAAATTCCGTCGAGGTTTATCCGACTCGGCTTCCACAGGCTGATTCAGAATCGTAATCTTTCGGATGCACATCAGTCTCGTCCAGATCTATTGTCGAATTTAATGAATTGTGATACATTTAATTTTTTCATTCGTGGATCATTTTATTTTTTATTTCTAGTTATTCTTTATTTTGTTCTTTATTGTCTTCACTTTATTCTTTATTTTTATAATGCGAGTGAAGAAAAAAGAAATCCGTGAGATTAATAAATAAATAAAATTGAATTGTTATCTTCGGGGTTGTTACGAGAGTTAACAACATAAATAAACGCTTTGCCAGGGAGAAACGAAGGATGTTTGCCCGGTTTAGAGCGCGCGGCTGCAGTGCATACCTGTGGAATTATTTTACGGCACGTTCCTTGTGAACGACACTGTACACGAGTAATCCGCGTTTCGGTACAAAAGCCAGCTCGCCTAGTCACGGCGACGCCTCGACGTCCGGAACGGCACGAGCGACAGCTCGCCGCCCTTTTCATTTTCCACCAAATGAGACAAATCCTAAAAGACCCGAAGAGCTTCGCTCAAGTTGAAATGGGATTTATTTTTATTTTTATTTTTATTACATTTTTTTTTTTTTGCACTAAGCAAATTCGTACAAGGTGGCTCGCGTCAGGACTCGAGTTAGCGAGCCGCTGGTTTGAACTTTATTTTATATTTTATAGAAAAATAAAAAATGACAAATAAAAAATAGAAAATTGTGGGAATCGTAGAAATAATCGAGGGATATCGTTGTCAGTTTTATCCGTCCGTTGATTGGCACGCGAGACTGAAGCTGGAAGTTGTCCACGAGGAGCTTCGGTCGCGCGGGAGAGGACATCATTTTTTTTCCGCTATTACGAACGTCCCACTTGACTTTACGCCAAAATTCCCGACGGATTTGTGCCCGGCGCGAAAAATTACAGTTCTTTTTTTTAGTAAGTAAAAAAAGAAAAGATTTTTATTGTATCTATACAACATTGTACATTTGTACAATTGTACATTTGTCGCCCACATTATTTTCTTCTTGACTTTGCAATTTATTTTTTAATTGAAAAAATTTAGTTAAAAACTGTTGTCAAATTTAAAAAAAATGGAGAAACTTGCGCAATAAAATGCTCGTGAAACACACAAACCCTTTTTACTGTGCAGACTATCGCAAAAAAAAAGAGGAAAGAAAGCCTATATGAGAAGCGATAGGAAATACCACGTAAGGCAACGAAAAGATGCTCCGCAGCAGAAAGTCTTCTATGTCACGATTCTCTAAGAATGCGCAGAAAAATCCTCCTTTTTTATCAGTAACAAAAAAAAAAGAAAATATTTTCCTTGCACACTTAACAAACATTTCTCGACCACAATGTATTTCCTTGCCAATATTGCCATTTTTTTAGTAAAAAAAAATTTAGTTAAAAACTGTCCCCAAATAATTTTATTTTTATTAAACAAATTTAAAAAATTCGAGAACATTGCAATAAAATGTTCGTCAACCACAGAAACCCTTTTTGTTCTGTAAACTATCGCGAAAAAAGGGGATTAAGGAAAACCGATATGAAAAGCGATTGGAAATATCTTTTCCACGTAACGCAACGAAGAGATGCTGCGCTCCAGAAAGTCTTTTATGTCACGATTACGTACTTCACCGTGAGTAACGCGAAAATGACGTATCGACGAGGAGAGTGTCTTCGGTTCGACGAGTGAGAAAAATAGCACAATCGCTGAGAGCCGCGCCAGTCGGATAAGCCGGTGCTGTCCGCGTGCACTTTGCCCGGAATCCACGATTCTCGGCTCAACGATTGAACTCGAATTGCCGGGAGATAATCAGGCTCTCCGCTACTTTTTCCTCCGCAACTCGATGCCTGTATCGTTCCTCTTTCCTCCCTTCGCTCCCCGTCGGTAAGTTACCGACGTCTCGATATCGGCCGCGCCGCTTCGGCAGCTTCCCGATCGGGACGCGTGCTCAGCCTGCCGTTAAGCTCGCCGTCGCACACTCGAGTGGAAAACGGACGAGTGAAGGGAGGAAGAGAAAAGCCGGCCCGACGGAGGAGGAAGAGAAACGACCCAGTTTCCATTCTTCTTTTCTGCTTTCTTTTTTACTTTCCTTCTTTTTCTTCTGTCATTTTCTTCTCTCATTCTCTGCCTTTTCTTCTTTCGTTACTTTCTTCGCCATCCGACTTTTCCCCTTTCTCTTATTTTTGCCCTTTTTAGTCTTTTCAGTCACTCACTCCTTACACGTTAGCAGTGCTTATTAAAATGACTGTGTTTCAAATTTTCTATATCTTCGCAACGAATCAACTAACGCAGCTGCAATTTGCTACGTAGTCTTGTTTTTCTATTATTATTATTATTATTATTATTATTATTATTATTATTATTATTATTATTATTATTATTATTATTATTATTATTATTATTATTATTATTATTATTATTATTATTATTATGTACAAACTGTTGACATACATTAATTTTGTCCGCGGAAGCTTTTAAGCTCGTACGCGGATATCACTCGTATGTTTTTTATATATCCTAAATCAGCAGGTACAAATATCGCAGGATCGATGACGTAACACATGCTGTAACTACATCGATATAAACAAAATAACGATTCCATATATCGATTCATTCTACGTCTTAAGGCATTCCGTACATCAATTTCTTCCATACATTCACAATACGTTCATGAGAGAAATTCCACAATGTCTGCTTCCGTTGCTTCTCGTCCTCACTAAATTGCTGTTTTTAGGCTGCTCAGTGCACCTCTGTGTACCAGTTCGCTGATTTCCGTCGTAATGCATTCAGAACTCGAGGCGCTACGTAATCACGACACTTTGCTTTTTCAATGTTTAATTTTAATTCGTTTCGTTTAAAGCATTGACAGATTTTCACAGTCTCCGATTTAACCCTATCTAACGGCATTCTTATTTTGCTTCTTTTTCTTCATTCATTTTCTGCTTGTTCTTCTTTCGTCATTTTCTTCACCACCCAACTTTTTCCCGTTTTTGTCTTTTCTTTTCTTCTTTTCGTTTTTTTTCCTTCTTTCATTTTCCGCTTTTTCTTCTTTCGTTATTTTCTCCACCACCCGAAAGTTCTCCCTGCGTGTCCGTTTCTTTCGGGCAGAAACGAACTCTGCGCGTTCGCGGGGTCAGCGGGAAAATTTCGTTTCCGCTCGGATTAAACCTGTGAATTATGCATGAGGGAGGTAGAAAGCTGGCTTTGAGAATAACTCGGCGGACTGTCAGCCGGTCCCGTTTTCTCACCGGCCCTGTGCGCGGCAATGCCTCGAGATAGTTTCGTATTGAAAGACACGAAAAGCCGTCGTAATCGTGTTCGGCTTTGAACGAAAGGGGGCAAATTTTTAGGCGGATTAAAAATTGTTTTGCACGGCGCGTCTTGGATATTCGGCCGGCGGGGCGCGATGCGCAGTTTCTGTTATTCGACCTCACGGTAGGACTCGCCTCTCTCGGTCCCTCATCAATATGCTGCCAGGTTCACGTGCTCGCGGCACGATTCGTAATCGAGTTTGAGTTGCGATTCGATTTTGCGAATAACCGTGCGCGGGGACGGAGCGAAACTTGATGCGCCAATGGAGATTAGAGCAACCAGTTGTAATTATTTATTTTGATTAATTATTTCCAAGGGTGAAGGCAACGACCAACTGCTGTGGGAGTCGAGAGACGATTGAATTTTAAAGGGACGCTGAAACCGTTTTTAACTCCTTATCTTTTTTACCGACCGAGCTGGGCGATTTCTTAGTTTCTATTTAGAATCGTTAATGTGCTGCAATATTGAGATAAACACTTCGGCGTGCAGTCGAGTTTTGCAGGAGTGTTGGGGAGAACGGGGCAAGATGGCACATTGGGGCAAAACGGGACAGCAAGGGCAGAACTTAATTTGCCAATCATTTTTGGACGCCCCATTTTGTCCCAACGATACATTGGATATGAAAGTCCGTTTTGCCCCACGTGCCACCATCGCTACCAGCCAAAAGTTATTGGGTAATCGCGTTTTGTCTCATTGTCCCGTTTTGCACCGCTGTGCCATTTTGCCCCGCTCTCGTCTGATATTGAGAGAAATGCTTCGGCGTGCAGTCGAATTTTAATTAGCAACGTACATGGGATTAGGAAAATCGAATATTACAGTTTGCGAAAAAACAGGAACGTAGTGTGACGATTGACGCATCGGGTGCTTCACGTCGTACCCTACACAACATTCGCGCTCTTTTTATATCGGATCGTGAAGAGTAAACGTCAATATTGAATACACATTAGATGGTTTTTTTTTGTTTGTGTAATTGACTTTGTCACGATTTTTGAATATTCGGGGAATTTCAGATGATCGGCTTGCACTCCAGTTTTGATTATCTGAGTTCCAGAATATTTTAAAACCTACAAAATAGACCTTGAAATTTTGAGCGGCCATGGTTTGGTTTTCGCGACAATCTGTAATACTCGATTTTATTCGTTTCCTGGACATTTTCAACCGAAACTCAAGTGCACACCGAAGCGTTTATGGCTATTATAATTATCCTGCTATTGTATTCATGGCTATTATTATTATTATGCAAAATTGAAAGCTTATGCCTAGCATATTAATAGTGTAAATGTCGATGCTACGAAATTGCCTCCTTCCATCGGTAAAACAGGAAGCTGCAGCAGCCCTTTAAGGGCATGTGTTGCAGACTCAGTCGGTAACAAATCGCCTTCCCTGTTTTCTCCAAAACGATTGATACGACGAGCAAAAGCAAATTAGGTTTTCATACTTATATCTATTGATTACAAGAACCTAATTTGATTTTGGTCGAAGCAGGAACCATCGCAGAGAAAATAGGGAAAGCGATTTGTTACCATCGGAGGATCGGTACGTGCGTGTCACATGCCCTTAAGGTGCTGGGACACACACATATCGATGTTCCGATGATAACAAATCGCTTTCCCTATTTTCTCCGTGATGGTTGATGCTTCGACCGAAATCAAATTAGGTTTTTGCAGTCAATAGATATAAGTATGAAAACCCAATTTGCTTTTGCTCGTCGTATCAATCGTTTTGGAGAAAACAGGGAAGGCGATTTGTTACCGACTGAGTCTGTAACACATGCCCTTAAAGCGAAAGACTCGCCGAGAAAACGATGGTCCGCGGATGATTCAACAGCTCCCAAAATACCGCGTTTGGTAACAAAAACTGTGGTCAATTTTTCTCCCTCTACTGTAGCCCTTACGATCGAACTAGAAGTCTCATACAGAATATTATGTCAGCTTTCCTTGAGACTTTTCCTTTCACTCTACTCGAGCAGGATCAGCGAAAAGATTTCATTACATTTTCTGTTACCGACCGAGCCAAGGCTGGGCGGATTGTAATTATCCATCAAATTTAACTCACTTCCGTCTCTCCTTAATCTCCTTCCCATCCGAACTCCGTCTGAGAGATTTTCCCGGACGAATATCTCGCGAGGAATTAATAGGGGAAACCGGGGCAAAACGGGGACATGAAATGTCATATCGACGTGGGGCAAAATGGGGTACCCGAAATTATCGAATAAATCGATTCATGAAAGCCAAAAAAGGACGGAAACCGGGGCAAAATGGGGACATGAAATGTCATATCGACGTGGGGCAAAATAGGGTACCCGAAATTATCGAATAAATCGATTCATGAAAGCCAAAAAAGGACGGAAACCGGGGCAAAATGGGGACATGAAATGTCATATCGACGTGGGGCAAAATGGGGTACCCAAAATTATCGAATAAATCGATTCTTGATAGCCAACAAACGACAGAAACGGGCGCAAAACGGGGCATGAAATGTCATATCGACGTGGGGCAAAATGGAGTACCCAAAATGATCGAATAAATCGATTCACGACAGCCAACAAACGACGGAAACCGGCGCAAAATGAGGACATGAAATATCACATCGACGTGGGGCAAAATGGAGTACCCAAAGATGATCGAATAAATCGATTCACGATAGCCAACAAACGACGGAAACCGGGGCAAAATGGGGACATGAAATATCATATCGAAGTGTCATAGCGTAATAACGAAGCTAACAAAAGTTCACGCAACTCAAATCGAAGGGTACCCCGTTTTGCCCCAGATGATTTTTTCAAAATATCCTTTCAAAACACCTCTGCCAATACAATTTCGGTGTGAAAAACAATGGGTGTATGCCTTCGGTATTCTTGTAGCAGGTTTTATTGCTCAGTGTTCCGTTTTGCCCCACTCTACCCTATATCCGAGAAAATTTTAGCGACGGCACTCGGACCGATCCGGGGTAGTCGGAAGACTGCCTCTTGATGGGTCTTGCCCGAAATAATCAGCTTTCCCTTCTGAGGAAGCGGAGCTCCGGGGGATTTGTCGATGATCCAGGAGCGTTGAGCTCGCCCTCGGAGTATGCAGAGCAGCCTGCGAGCGGTGGAAGGGCTCATCCAAGTTTCCTGCCGGCCAGAGTTGGGTAAAAAACGGCGAGAGGACCAGCACGGTAATACCAGTTGCAGCCTCCCTGGCGGCTTGGCCGATGCTGGATGCTGAGTTACACTTCACCCTCCCCCCCTCGACCCCCCCCCCCCACCCCCCCCCCCCCCTCGAGCCCTCCCCCGCCCCCGATGTGGAACTCGTGCGCGCGCGACTTCGCCGGGTCGATAGAGCGGAGTCTGCGTCCTCTCCAGCCGGTTCCTCTCGATCCATCGGTACAACTTTGACCCACACTCGTACTGCTTCATACGCATGTGTGACGTTCCCTACAATTTCGACACGGAACTACGCCTTCGGATCTTGGATCGGGCCCGCGATTTTTTATGCGACTTAACTGAATCTCAAGACTCAGTTAAGTCGCTTGGATTTTTTTTTTTAATTTGTTTGAATTGTTTATCAGTATTTTAATGTTAAAATCATTATTTTGTTATTTAAAATATGAAGTTATTGATCGCTGTAATTTAAAGTTTTTAAAAGTGACGAAAAATCTTGTGGGCAAGATTCGGATCTTGGATCGGGCTGGCGATTTTTTGTATGACTGGAGTAAGTCTCAAAAGCGCTGGGATTTTTTGTTAGATTTTTATAAATTGTTTATAATTGTTTTCTGAAAAAATCTTTCAGAATTGTTTTCTGAAAAAATTTTCTGAAAAAATCTGAAAAACGATGAAAAATCTTGTCATTCATAGAAAAAATTTAGATCTGAGTCGAAGTGGACCGGCGTCAAATTTAATTTTTTGAATTTGTTTCGAAAAAAACAGTGATAAGTATTGGAAGAAAAAACCAGCCGATCATGAGTTGCTGCTTGACTTATATGCAATACGGCATTTTTGGGAATTTTTTGTACAATTAAGGTGAAAAAAAAAAACTGTTCGCTCCAGGTCGAAATGATAGGAAATACCCCACATATATACATGTACACCTGATAGATATACTGTCTCTATTCTTTATCGCAATGACCCCGGAATATTCCCCGCGGTGCTCGCGAGACTCGCTGCTCGTTGAGAAATGTACAAAAATAAAATAAATAAAACACATTAAAAAACAAAAAAAAAAAATTTGGACAGACGGATGAAATTTGATCGTCTCTAAAATTCGGAAACAAAAAAAAATAAGAACAAATAAAAAACGACATTTTTATACCAACTCCGTCACACGCGAGCCCCGCTTCGGATCCAAACATCGAATAAAAATGAAGATAGAAATAAAAATGTACCCAACAATACTGATAAAACATGATGATTGAAATCGTCGAAGATACTCGTCGATTCCGCGCCACGGAACGAACTCCATTTGGCAAATTGGAGTAAATCGAATTAGATTAAAGTTCGCTCGGATATTAAAATCGCAATTACGGATCGAGAGCTCCGTCGCACTAAAGTACATAAAAAAAAAAAAAAAAAAAAAAAAAAAAAAAAAAATGTTTTATTAAAAAGCGATAAAACGCGAGAGAAAATGAGAGAAGCGAAGAGAGCTCGAGAGTGATACGATGAGGACAGGCTCTTTCCGCGTTGCACATAGCCGGGAGGCTTTCGCGTCTCAAAGGTTCGTACGCGAGAGGTTGTATCGGAGTCGACGCATCAGGCCGATGAGAATCGGGGGGATAAGCCGAGAGTCGACATTGTCTGTCGCGTCGGGCGGAGATTGAAGCACAACGCGTGGAGCTCTCCGAGCTTCAAAATTTCCCTTCGCGAAACGGTTTTCCGTCCTTTCATTTCTTGCCGGTGTGGAGCGAGAGCGAAGCATCGTAGCGGGTGGAGAGCCTTTTAAATTTCATATTCGTACCAATATGGATACATCGTTGCGGTTATCCGTGCGCAGAATGCAAGCTGATCCTCAATATCATCGTTGCGTTCCATTATAATGGAAGGCAACTTAATTCTGAGGCTCGGAGAGCTTTGAATGTTAGAACATTCAAAGCTCTCCGATGCTAGGAAATGCTTCGCTCTTCCTATAGACCGGGAACAAATTAAAGGAGCGAGAATCGTTTCCAGAAGGCAGATTTTAAGGCTCGGAGAGCTTTGAATTTTATAACATTCAAAGCTCTCCGAGCCTCAAAATTGCGTTCCATTATAATGGAACGAGGCTCGGAGAGCTTTGAATGTTACAACATTCAAAGCTCTCGGATGCTAGGAAATGCTTCGCTCTTCCTATAGACCGGGAACAAATTGAAGGAGCGAGAATCGTTTCCAGAAGGCAGATGTTAAGGCTCGGAGAGCTTTGAATTTTATAACATTCAAAGCTCTACGAGCCTCAAAATTGCGTTCTATTATAATGGAAGGCAACTTAATTCTGAGGCTCGGAGAGCTTTGAATGTTACAACATTCAAAGCTCTCCGATGCTAGGAAATGCTTCGCTCTTCTTATAGACCGGGAACAAATTAAAGGAGCGAGAATCGTTTCCAGAAGGCAAATTTTGAGGCTCGGAGAGCTTTGAATTTTATAACATTCAAAACTCTCCGAGCCTCAAAATTGCGTTTCATTATAATGGAACGCAACTTAATTCTGAGGCTCGGAGAGCTTTGAATGTTACAACATTCAAAGCTCTCCAATGCTAGAAAATGCTTCGCTCTTCCTATAGACCGGGAACAAATTAAAGGAGCGAAAACCATTTTCAGAAGGCAAATTTTGAGGCTCGGAGAGTTTTGAATGTTACAACATTCAAAGCTAAGGAGTTAAAAACGGGTCCAGCATCCGCTCAAATTTCATATTCGTACCAATTTGGATGCATCGTTGCGACTTATTAACTAATTAATTGATTAATTAATTAATCTAAATTGAATCTAACAAGTCGCCCAGTTCCGTCGGTAAAAATGGTGAGTAAGGAGGTAAAAACGGGTCCAGCATGCGCTCAAATTTCATATGCGTACCAATTTGGATACATCGTTGCGGCTGTCTGCGTGGAGACTCGCCGCGAGCGGATCACTAAATCTCTTCGGGGTGTTCCACTTGCTCCGTTCGTCCTGCTGGCGCTCTCCTGATTCGCCGTGCACGGTCCATCCGGAATTCTAGCGACGGTCCGAACTCGGTTCATCCAAGACGGTGCAGTTTCTGCAAGAAACTGCACCGTCTTACTGACAACATTTTCCGGGGCAAGAAGGCGAACGGAGAGGGACGTGGAGAGAGAGAAATCGTTTTTGAAAATTTGCCAATGAGCAGGATGAGAGATCGTCGAAGTTAGCGTTACAATGTGTGTGTGTGTGTTTCCCTTATCCAGCCAAATTACACAAAAGATCAACGATAATAAATTGAAAGCGAATCCTCCCCTTCCGTTCTGTTTCGCTCACGATGTAGTCGCTGGGGAGGGCTTGACAAATATCATAGCTCCGTTATTGCACAGAATAATGCACTGCGGTGCATACTGTGTAGCTCCAAAGAAGAACGACAAAGGTCACAGGAATTGTGGCTCGAGAATTTTTTGCTACTTTTTTTTATAATTTTTTTTTTCGATAGAACGGATGGATCAATTAATTTGAAATTTAATAACACAGGCAACCTTTATGTATGACATGTATAGGAATTATGGTTCGACAATTTTTAGCCATTTTCTTCACAATTATGTTTTTTTTTCATTTAAGGCAAACTGATATAAAGGTTAAATCAGGTATGTCAAAATTCAAGTACATTATTAACATTTATTCACGACATATTTCCATATTTTCTATAATACCTATGCCAATGTTAAACTTGTATATCAATTATATCAAAGTGCTTGTTCCCGTTAAATAAAATAAATAAGTAAATACATAAATATATGAGAATTACATGGCTCGACAAATTTTTGCCACTTTTTTCATTATTTAATTTTACATTTAAGATACACCGATAGAAGGGATGGTTCATTCGAAATTCAATAACATAATCAATATTTACATACGATACGTGTAGGAATTACATCTTGCGACAATTTTTTCCCATTATTTTCACAATTGTTTTATTTTCTAACATCAATCCGCCGGCCTTTTTTGGACTAAAGTACAATGCGACATTAAGCGGCTTGATTTTATGCACGATTTTATGCACTTGGCCGGCTAAAATAGCTTGATCGGCTAAAACGGATTAGCCGGCTAAAATAGCTTGATCGGCTAAAACGGATTAGCCGGCTAAAATAGCTTGATCGGCTAAAACGGATTAGCCGGCTAAAATAGTTTAGCCGGCTGAGACGGCTTAGTCGGCCAAACTACAAAATCCATTAGCCGGATAAGATATTTTAGTCGGCTAGGCCGGCCTATCTGTGCAGCCCTAATTCATACAGACAGACCGGCAGAAATAGAAAACTGCTGTTTTTTGCGTTCTGGGACATGCAAAACATGTTTGTGGATCACAATCTGAGGGTCAAATGTTTAAATATTTTTGTAACAATTACGCGATGAGAAAGCAACGAAAAAGGGACGAGAGGGAGGGCAAAATGGATTTAAAAAAATATTTGGGGTGAAACATCGAAACCGCTGAGTGCCGAGCGGGGAAACACTATTTACCTCGCTCTCACGATTTCGGTGAATGAATAAATAAAATTCAGTAGCCTTTGTCAGAACACGGTCGTGTGCGCCTTTCCCACCAGGCGCTATTCAATATTCCAATTATCTGAACAATTCGACGAGAGCGGACGCCTATCGCCGAATGGCAAGTTAATTGCAGTCGGTTCAGCACGCCGAGCTTCGCCGTTCTGTGTGTCCATTCCGGGCAAAGTTTATTCGCGTGTATATAGAACGAGAAACGTACCGGCACACCTGTGCAATTGGTGTTATTAATACAGAGAATTCAAAGCGCACCGTCGCTTCTCGTGCGGTCGGTTCTTTATTTATTTTTTTATTCATTTTTTTTTTTTCATCCGCTTCGTTTAGTTCTATTGGTTTTTATTTTTCGCCCACGGATTCCTTCGCAAGCCTGTCATCGACTCAATAGTTTATTTTTATATCAATGAAATATCTTAATTTTTTATTTTCAGTTGCGTTAAGTAGTAGTAGTAAGTGTGTATTTATTGACAATACCTACGATCGATTAACGCGCTTTACAGTTTTGAAACATTTACACATTTGTAACTTTATAACTGCATCCACATAATGTCAATGCGCAATCGACGGAAGTCGTTCAGCCCTCAATTCTATTAATTTATCCGGTATTCTCCCTTTTTTAGTGACAATGTTAATGGGCGTTAATTAATTCAATTATTGTGATATGTTTGAGGTTAACCGACCGTGTAATATGTATGTTAACTGACACAGACATTAATATTACATCAATACGCGAACTAATTTTTATCAAATTACATTGTAATATCTATGTAATAATATAGTTGACACTCACAGCGATAGTCACAGATACTCACACAATATTCACAGCTGCTCCCTGATACTCACACCGATACTCGCAGTTCCACAGATACTCAAAGACACTTACAGACACTCAAAACCACTCACAGATACTCAATGACACTCACAGATACTCAATGACACTCACAGATACTCAAAGGCACTCACTGTTACTCAAAGACACTCACAGTTACTCAAAGACACGAACAGATACTCAATGACACTCACAGATACTCAAAGGCACTCACAGATACTCAAAGGCACTCACAGATACTCAAAGACACTCAAAGATACTCATAGATACTCAAAGACACTCGGAAATACTCACAGATACTCAAAGACACTCGCAGATATTCAAAGACACTCACAGTTACTCAAAGACATTCACAGATACTCAAAGACACTCACAGATACTCAAAGACACTCAAATACACTCAAAGATACTCATAGATACTCAAAGACACTCAAAGATACTCATAGATACTCAAAGACACTCGGAAATACTCACAGATACTCAAAGACACTCGCAGATACTCAAAGATACTCACAGTTACTCAAAGACATTCACAGATACTCAAAGGCACTCACAAATACTCAAAGACACTCACAAATACTCAAAGACACTCAAAGACACTCAAAGACACTCAAAGATACTCATAGATACTCAAAGACACTCAAAGATACTCATAGATACTCAAAGACACTCGGAAATACTCACAGATACTCAAAGACACTCGCAGATACTCAAAGATACTCACAGTTACTCAAAGACATTCACAGATACTCAAAGGCACTCACAAATACTCAAAGACACTCACAAATACTCAAAGACACTCACAGATACTCAAAGACACTCAAAGATACTCATAGATACTCAAAGACACTCGCAGATACTCACAGATACTCAAAGACACTCGCAGATACTCAAAGACACCCACAGATACTGAAAGACACTCGCAGCTACTCAGGCACTCGCATTTACTCAGACACTCACAGACACCCACAGATAGTCAAGGAAATTCACAGCACTCACACCGACACTCACAACAGTAACACGGATGCTTACAGATACTCACACGGATACTCATGGATATTCACAGAACTCACAGAATTTACCGATACTTACAGATGCTCACAGACACGGCGAGCCCGCGTGCCAACATAACTGCTCGTTATTATTATAGTATTTCAGAATTAATTTTTTGTTTTTATATGAATAAAATATTTTTTATTTATTTTTGGAGAGGAGGATAGCACTCGTATTTCCGTCCCTCGGGATCCGCATATCCGATTAACGTTCTCTCAACAGTGCCTGCTGTAATAACGACCGAGTAATAATATAATTGGAGCGTGTGTTCCGAAGTCAGGAGATAGAGCAATTATTGCATACAATCCGCGTCCACTCGGTCGGTTCGCGCCGGTGCGGTCTCATATGGGTTTGCCTGTGTCGGAGATTCATCGGAGGGATGCGGAGTGGGGGAGGATTGAGTAACTCACACGTGCGGACATTGAGGTAGGTAACATCGGCGCGTTGCCGCTGGGCCACATCGGTGACCACTGTACCAGCACTACTCGCTCTCAGCTGCAGGCACATTGCCGGCTGGTACTAATACCCGGCGGTACCCAGGCATAGCAATCAGGAATGCCACGCTGGACTCCCCCCTCTCTGCCCTCTCGATTCCCGAATGCATTGTGCACTTTGTTTCATCCCCCCAAACCCCGGCCCGATATACCGGAGCTTCGGACCGCACCCAACCGCTCCATCTCAATGCTCCGTTTCCCTCCCGCACAGTTAAATACGTACCAATGTTTCTTGTCCACAATCGTCAACCATTATTTTCGTTTTAATTTAACAAACAATGTGCATTTTAGAAAAATGTCAATTTTAGAAAAATGTCCATTTTAGAAAAATGTCCATTTTGGAAGATTGTGCATTTCAGAAGAATGTCCGTTTTAGAAGAATCTCCATTTTAGAAAAAAGTCTATTTTTTTTAAATGTCCATTTTTTAAAAATATCCATTTGAGAAAAATGAGGTACACTAATGAAGAAAAATGAAGTCCACTTGGAAAAAATGGGGTCCATTTGAGAAAAATAAGGTCCATTTTTGGAAAATGGGGTCTATTTTTGGTAAATAGGGTCCATTTTTGATAAATGGGGTCTACTTTTAGTAAATGGGGTTCATTTTTTGAAAATGTGGTCCATTTGTTGAAAATGTGGTCCATTTTTGGAAAATGTGGTCCATTTTTGGAAAATGTGGTCCATTTTTGGAGAATGTGCTCCATTTTTGGAGAATGTGGTCCATTTTTGGAGAATGTGGTCCATTTTTGGAGAATGTGCTCCATTTTTGGAAAATGTGCTCCATTTTTGGAAAATGTGCTCCATTTTTGGAAAATGTGCTCCATTTTTGGAAAATGTGCTCCATTTTTGGAAAATGTGCTCCACTTTACAAAAACGTGCTCGTTTTTACATAAATGTTTGTAAAATTAACAAGAAAACAATTGTGGATATTTATGGTAAAAAAAATTTGTTAAATGTACAAATCTTTTTTACTATGCGCCTTCGTCCGCCTATATAAGTACGTGTTTGCTGTATCCTATTTCCACTTTTTCTGGCATGTCTCGCAGCCACTGCTCGATGTTATAACCGGCCGACGAGGTCATCCCGAGAGGCACTCTTTTGGGGGGGAGGAGGAGGGGGGGGGGGGGGGGGGAGCTGACCATCGGCTATCAACAACCCTCGACCCGGCCGGCGCTCTCCAATCCCCGAATGCTACGGGCAGCCTCGTTAATTTCAAGAGATTTTTTCCGTTCTTTGGAGAATTCTTTCTTCCGCTGGGAAATTTTGAAAAAACAACCACGAGCCCATTGTTTGCGGCGGAACGGATAATGTAGATACGCAAAATTCCTAGCACGGAATGAAAAGATAATGGGAATTCCGGATCGTGCGGAAGACGATATTACATCGAAAAATATCAAGAGTTTTTTTTTCAACATCTTTCTCGCGCGCAAAAAAAATTTTCTTTCGTCTTCTTAATTTTATCATTGTATTCATTTAATACATATTTTACTGATTTATTAGTGTGCTATTTTTATTTTTTACAAACGTTTGTAAACCAACGAGAAAAAGTTAAAAATAAAACTATGCAGCATTCCGGACGAGAAGCGTTTGTCGAGTCAACGAAGTCTTTTTTTCCTTCTTAATTTTATAATTTTATTTATTTATTGACTCGATATACACTTTATTGATTTATTGGATTCGTAGTTTCTTTTTACGAAAGGCTGTAAGCGCGACGAGAAAAAGTTGAAAATAAAATTGTTCAGCATTCTGGACGAGAAGCCATCGTCGAGCGCACGAAGTATTTTTTACCGTGCGCACGTCTGGTTCGAAACGCCATGCAATGCGATCGACTCCGCAGTCCAGAAGGGAAAAGATCAAAGAGTAAAAAAAAAGTCCACCTCTATGGTTTTGTCGTCGAGCACACTCGGCGTACCCGAAACGCGAGGCAAGTTTTCATGGCGCACCGTAAAGGACGCGAAGTTTCTTCGAGGACCAACGAGCAGACTCGACAGATATTTTGACTTTGACAGAAATTTTCGTCATTGTTTTGGCGAACTGGGGTTGATAGGAATTCCGGGCCGAGCGGAAGACGAGATTACACGGAGATGGATGGAAAGATGCCGGATTACGAGAGACCGTAAAGTTTTAGCGGCGTTGAGGAGGTCGAAGGGAAAAGCTCCACCCTTCCGCCCCTTGCCGTCGCGTTTCTCGCCCGCGCCCGCGGCGCTGCACTCCCCCGGCTTTCGCGGAGAGCTCCGACCGGGCAAAACCCCCGGCGAATCGAAGCGCCGAAAGTTGCTCTCTCGGTCCGTCCGGGTCGCAAAACCCCGCGACCCGGATAGAGTTCGACGTGTTCCCGCGGATACGACCAGCCGACGGTGCCACCCGATGACAAGTACAAAGTACCGCTCGTACACCGAGACATCGCTGGTTCGACGCACACCCCAAAAAAAATTTCTATTTTATGGGCGCACCGCAAACAATTATTTATTTTATTCAAATTATTACTTATTTTATTTAAATTATTACTTATTTTATTTAAATTATTACTTATTTTATTTAAATTATTACTTATTTTATTCAAATTATTACTTATTTTATTCAAATTATAACTTATTTTATTCAAGTTATTATTTAGTAGTAGTAGTAGTGAATTTATTAATATTGAATAACATGGAACAGTTTTTAATATATAACAGACTTAGATCACGTATATGAGGCATTCTTTATCAATTGGGCCACTTTTTGCGGTCGAGGTCTCTGACTTTTTTTTTTAATCTGCCAGTTTGTAGTACTACTTGAGAGGGGCTTCTGCGATTTTTTAAAGATTTTTAAAGTGCGCCGTTCAGGATTTAGTTTTTTTTTTTTTTTTTCAGTAAAAAAAAGTTTATATCAGTTAAAAAAAATAATTCTTTATTCAATTCAAACGATTAATGATTGAATTCAAATATTTTTTAATTCGATTAAAAAAAATTATTTACATTAACTAGTTTCATATTCATTCGCTGCGCTGTTAAATAAATAACAAATTCCCAGTCCATTAAAAAGATTTGTCCAAAAAAGAAAAATCTCAAAAAAATAAAAAATAAAAGAAAATAAATACTTTCAAAGTTCCCAAAAAAAACAACTCGCGGATTCCCGTACAAAAATGTTCGCGAGCCTTTCCATCTGCCCCGTGCAAGAATCCCGGATCGGCCCGCAGTCGTTCATCGCCCACGAGCCTCGACCGCCGATTAAATAAATAATAAAATAAATAAATACTTTTAAAGTTCCCAAGAAACAACTCGTGGATTCTGCCACAAAAATGTTCGCGAGCCTTCCCATCTGCACCGTGCAAGAATCCCGGATCGGCCCGCAGTCGTTCATCGCCCACGAGCCTCGATCGCCGACTAAATAAGTACTAAAATAAATAAATACTTTTAAAATTCCCAAGAAACAACTCGTGGATTCCCGTACAAAAATATTCGCGAGCCTCTCGATCTGCACCGTGCAAGAATCCCGGATCGGCCCGCAGTCGTTCATCGCCCACGAGCCTCGATCGCCGATTAAATAAGTACTAAAATAAATAAATACTTTTAAAGTTCCCAAGAAACAACTCGTGGATTCTGCCACAAAAAAGTTCGCGAGCCTCTCGATCTGCACCGTGCAAGAATCCCGGATCGGCCCGCAGTCGTTCATCGCCCACGAGCCTCGATCGCCGATTAAATAAATACTAAAATAAATAAATACTTTTAAAGTTCCCAAGAAACAACTCGTGGATTCTGCCACAAAAATGTTCGCGAGCCTTCCCATCTGCACCGTGCAAGAATCCCGGCTCGGCCCGCAGTCGTTCATCGCCCACGAGCCTCGACCGCCGATTAAATGAGTACTAAAATAAATAAATACTTTTAAAGTTCCCAAGAAACAACTCGTGGATTCTGCCACAAAAATGTTCGCGAGCCTTTCCATCTGCACCGTGCAAGAATCCCGGCTCGGCCCGCAGTCGTTCATCGCCCACGAGCCTCGACCGCCGACTAAATGAGTACTAAAATAAATAAATACTTTTAAAGTTCCCAAGAAACAACTCGTGAATTCTCATACAAAAATGTTCGCGAGCCTCTCGATCTGCACCGTGCAAGAATCCCGGCTCGGCCCGCAGTCGTTCATCGGGCACGAGTCTCGATCGCCGATTAAAAATTAAACCAAACGCGGCCGATTAATTCACGCTCTATGCGTCGGACCCTCGGAATGCGCCGCGTTTAAACTCGGGATCAATCCGAGCTCGAATAAATCAATTCCGCAGTGATCGTTCCACGTCGGCGTTCGATCGAGTAAGTAGACCATTGAAACGGGAGAGTTATTACGTCCGAAGGGACGGAGGCGGAGGCGGCGAGGCCGAGAGAGTGCAGTTTCAAACAGCCGGTCTGGCTGTTACGTGCGAATTCGAGGCGATGAAATTGCCGGCAGTCGCTCGCTTGTGTGCGAGCGGTCCGCGCGCACACGTGGGAGATCCGCTCGCACGAGCGCTCGATTTTCAGAAGGGAGTGCGAACTCGAGACCTGCAGATACGGAGTCGCCCGCGCGACGGACAATTGATAGTCCCAGACTCGAACGTTTCAGCCCCCAATTCTGGCTATCGCTAAAAGCCGGAAACCCTTCGAACGCGTACGCTCCTGCAATTCTCCGCTTTGTCCGCCCGCCTTCGGACGCTCAATCCGTCCCCCAAATCCGTTGATTCGATCAATTGAAATTTAAGCCCCTCGCCCAAGGGGACGAAGGTAAAAGCGCCGTTTAACGGAGAGCTGCGCGAGAGAGTCTCGATCGGGGGCGCGAGAAATACCGCGGTCGATAATGATAATTCCTTCCCTATTTTGCTTGAGGTGAAGTGAAAAATCAACAGGGGTAAAGCGGGGGTTTTTCAGGTTGGATTCGTCGCATGACATTCTTCTCGAGAGTGCATCGCTGCAATGCAATGAAAGTTTCTGTGTAGGAGTAGAATGCACAAACGTTAGTCTTTTATTAGTCTTTTATTAGTCTTTTATTAGTCTTTTATTAGTCTTTTATTAGTCTTCTGATCTTGATTTTTTTCTGAAGTCGAACGAAAAAATTACAGTGCTAAAAATTAGCACGGAAAATCTGTAATTAGCAAAATTGTGCTATATTGTCTTAAGGTAGTCCTTGCGAATGGTGTTGATTTCGCATAAGTTTCAGAGAATTGAGAGGGAATTGTAAACACTTCTCGATTATATAAAAATCTGAAAAAAATCAAGCGTATTAAAGATGCCGAAAATATTAATGTTCCATGATAATAATTCCAATATGTTATTAACGAGGTGATGAAAAATTGAATAGTTCAACAGATCTCCCGAAAACATAACATTTTTTTAAAGAAAATCATTCGATTGTTTTTCTGAACACGTATGAATTTTTTCAGATTTTAAAATTCACTTGAATTTTCTGACTTTCTACAAGTTTTTCCCATATAAAAAAAAAAAAAAAAAAAAAAAAAAAAATTCAAAGTGAATTTAAAAATACGACCAACAAAAGGACATGAGAAAAAAAATAATAGATCGATGCGCTTAGTCGCGGCGTTTATGCTCGATCGCTGAATCGGTCTCGCGGGAACGTCGCCCGGTATTCCGAGCGTGTGCACCAGATGAGGAATCGTACCGAGCGTTTCCGCGGGATAAAGTGTCGAGAGGTGGCGGACTCTTTAGACCCCGCTATTGTCTGGCGCGACGATGAGGTGGAAAATTTTTGTATTCCGCCCGGTCGATCTGTGCCGGTGTAGTGCGCGAAGCGCCGATCTGCGTCGAGGATTCAACAAAGACGACCCATTGGTGAAAAGACTATGGATCGTTGTGCTGAGGCGGGTTGTAAATAGTGCTTCATATATACGTAGAGGCGAATAGGCGAAAGAACAGTAAGACTAACGAGTTGCACCCTCGGGGCTAAGCGTCGAAATCACCGCGCACTTTCCGTCACAATTTTTTTTTTTAGTAGTCTATTTATGGGAGGGCACTTGGGATGCTGCCAGAAATGGAAGGGCTGCGTCGAGAGGGCGCCGCTTACAGTCAAGGGTTCAAAAGGGCAGTAGGGCTAAAAATAAAAAAAAAAATGGAAAATGGAGAGAGATGAAAGAATGTGCTGTATGACAAAAACAACGCCGGTTCGGAATAGTATATTATGCCACAAGGAAGGAAAATGCGTCAACGAGCGTGAAGTTTGATAACCGAGCGAAGGGGGCAGAAATTCACATGAGGTGAAAATGCACCTCGAACATTGATTGAGTTTTTTAAGAAAGTCCGTACATTTTACAAACATTTTTGTTTACGACAAAGTTCTCGTGGCTTCATATGCACGGAGAGAAAATAGTTTTGTCTCTCTAACAAAATGTAGATGGTTAATAACTTATTGTTGTGGTAGCTAAAATAGTTGGCTGCTACGGCAAAATATTTGTTGCCACAGCAAAGCAGCACTTTAAATACTTGATGTATTTTAAGTATTTTAAATGCATATTTTAAGTACTCGAATCCTTTTTTGGTATTTTAAGTACTTTTTGCGCCCTTTAAGTACAAGATACAAAATACAAAATACTTTTGCGCCTACTCAATATTAGGGCTGTACGGTCAGGCCAGCCAAGACGGCTGATGGGTGGGTAGATGGATAATGTACCATGTACAACGGACGATGGGCCATGGACGACGGACGATGGGCCATGAGCGACGGACGATGGACCATGGGCGACGGACGATGGACGATAGACGACGCACCACGGACCCATCGACCCATCGACCCATCGACCCATCGACCCATCGACCCATCGACCCATCGACCCATCGACCCATCGACCCATCGACCCATCGACCCATCGACCCATCGACCCATCGACCCATCGACCCATCGACCCATCGACCCATCGACCCATCGACCCATCGACGCATCGGCCCATCGACCCATCGACCCATCGACCCATCGACCCATGGACCCATCGACTCATCGACCCATCGATCCATCGACCCATCGACCCATCGACCCATCGACCCATCGACCCATCGACCCATCGACCCATCGACCCATCGACCCATCTACCTACCCATCAATCCATCCGTACAGCCGCATTGATTTTTACGAGGTATTTTAAAAAGTACTTAAACGCAGTACTTATAAATGTATTTCAAGTACAAAAAGTATTTTATATTTTAAATACATATAGTATTTCGTATTTTAAATATTTTCGAGTATTTTGCCCAGCTCTGATTTGTTGCCACAGCAAAGAATTTTGTTGTCCCTACGTTAACCAGGTAAATCAGTTATGGTAATAAAATTCTTGTTGTCCCAACATTTTTTTTCCCCCGTGTGTCCCGAAACCGCAACATTTATCGCGAGCGCACATGCGAAAGAAATCGTTCGCTCGTTCGGCGATCTTTGCATCGGCGATCGGGCAGATTGGCTAACCAGCCGACGCGATGGAACGCGAAAAGGTCTATCATCGGGACAACTTGACGTCGATGAGAGGCTGTCGGGGATGAGCGGCGGGCGGCGAGGGAGACTTCGGTGACACGATTTCCAAGTAAAAGTGGTGTAGCCGAGTATCGAACGGACGGGTAACGCCCATCCAGTCCGCGAAGCGATAGATCGAACATCGTCGATTGGCCCAATTTGCCTGTTTGGGAAAGTGCCGATGCTACAAACAGGATATTGCTCGGTAATCGGTTTACTTACGTTGGCCGAATTTTCCACGGCGCGACGACTAACCGGAGAGCGCACGCGCCGCTGCGCTCGGCAACGATTTCGTTCGCTCGACGAAAACTCGTGCCCGCGCATACGTATCGTTCGGTAAATTTTATCGAAAACAAATATCGCGCAAATTTCACGTAATTTCCGAGAACCGTGAGAAAGATTTTTTTTAATCAATTTTTTTTCTTACTCCTGAGCTCATTCGACTTGATGAAATTTCGTCGCGGAGAACGAATCGCTATGGTGCATAGCAGCTGTTTGGATAAAAAAAAGTATTGCGATGATCGCTGATATAAATAAAATTGTTGGACAATAATCGATTTTCTTTTTCGAAAAAATCGAACAGGACAATCATTTTTTTTTTTTTTTTCGGAATTGATTAATAAAAAAAAATTGATTCGTGTCAGATATAAAATTGTGTATCAATTGTGATTGGAAACGGGAAACTGAACGAATCGCTATGCTGCATGTAGCTATATAAATTAAAAAATTATTAGACATTAATCACTTTTGTTTTTTGGAAAGAATCTAACTGAAGAAAAAAATCTTTTTGAGAATTTACTTATCCAAAAAAAAATTGTTCACGTCTCGGGTATAAAATTTTCCATCAACCGCGATCGGAAACAGAAAATCGAACGATTCGCTATGGTTCACGTAGCTAAATTGAGTAAAAAAAATTATTACAACGATCGCTGATACGCGTGAAATTATTGGAAAACAATCATTCTTGTTTTTCGAAAAAAAATGTAACTGGAGAATTTTTTTTTTTCAAGAATTGATTAAACTAAAAAAGATTTTCTTATACGTCTCGGGTACAAAATTTTCCATCAATCGCGATCGGAAACAGGAGCTCTCGAAACCGGAGTGTCGATGCCCGGAGAAGCACGCTATGTTTAATCCGATAAATTACGATCCGGGGTAAATTGCTCGTCGCAATGTTAACTCGGTAAATTGCGTTATCCGGGCAAACAGAGCCGCAGTTAATTGATAAAACGTAGCTGCCGAGGTGCAAAATCACCTCCGGCGGTGTCCTCGGAATCGAGCCTCGATTATATCCGCGAGGACAACCTCGGGTCGTCGGGACGTCGCCGGTTCGACGGCGACGTCGCAGCGCCGATCGCGACTCACCGTACGTGTAATATCATCGTCACCGGATATAGCACGATGCTGCAGTTTATCTCAGTAATTCCAGGTTCTCAAGGACGCAATGTAAAAAATGATTCTCCATTCGCGCAGATTCGCGCAGACCGGTTTGATTTTAGTTGTCCAATCAGATAGTCTCGATTTTTTTTTTGTATTATTAATTCTCTCGTCCATCTCATTAATTAATTCATTATTGACGGAAAGGTCCGTCCGACATTTTTCGAATCCGCCGGAAACGCGAGTACACAGTAAAAAAAAAATATTTGTTTGATATTAATCTAAGCCTTTCTGTCGACAATTGTTTGCTCGTTATTTAAAAACAAGAATATTTGCCAAATGAACGAAGATTTTTCGTGAAAATGGACAACTTTTTGTAATAAAAATGGCCGTTTTTGTGAAAATGGTCAACATTTTTGAAATAATAGACAACAACTTTGTAAAAAGGGACGACACTTTTGTAAAAATTGACATTTTAATAAAAAAATTGACATTTTTGTGAAAATCGTCAGCATTTTTGTAAAATTGGCAAAAATTTTTGTACAAATAGTCAACATTTTTGTGAAAACGTTCAACGTTCTTGTAAATAAAAACTCTTCAACATGTCTACAAAATGGATAACATTTTGTCAAAAAATGTACATAGTTCTCCATATTTACATTTGTGAACGTTTGCATCGAAGGAAACTTCGTGCGAATCTTACTGTGTACGATTCGCCGTTTCCCCATTGCCTTTTCGTCCCGAGCTGCGACACAGCGAGTAGTTGCATTATAGAGCGCCGAACCGAGCGTTCGTTCCCGTCGTCGGGTTTGCTCTCTCGGCCGGCGTGCGGCTAATTGTCCGATAGTTTCGCCCCGTGGCTTCTCTCCGCTTGTGAATCATCGAGTTGGACGGACTCGCGTTTTGCGAGGCGAGCGAACGAGCGACAAACGACGAATTAATGGGCCGTGCGAGCGCGTCGACGTTCTCGCCGATCTCGCGAGTTCGGTAACAAACTCGCTAGCGTCTGCGCGCGCTGCGTTGTGTGTGCGCAAAATACATGCGCACAGCGCTCGCGTCTGCGAGCGGGCAAATGTACGGGGGGGGGGGGGGGGGGGGGTTGAAGGGGAAGCTCTGTATGAACAATATGCATGTACAAACTGTATCACATCGCTCTCGAATAAACTTTCGAGGCATTAATTGATCGATGTCTGCGGCAGCGTGAGCGGCGCCCGATAATGATACGTTGCAGTTAAGCGCGATGCGACCGATAGGCGATATTCCGTACAGCGGAATACAAACATAATCGTGTAGGATAATTCGCCGGACGATATTGACAGATTCCATGGTAAATATTATACGAATTTTTTAGAGGCGTTTTGACGCGGGGCTGCATCGAGGCGATTCGAGGATCGCTGTGTCAGTGAATCATGAAAATATGAAAGAGATGAGAGGAAGAAGTTATTACAGTAGTGTAGTAAATGCGCTTTTTTAGCCTCAGGATGCGTGACTTTTGTTTTGTTTTTTTTGTTAATTGGCTATTGAGCGAGTTCAATTCAGACTGGAATTATTATAATGATGTGACTGTAGTAATATATGAAAATGTTCTGGGGAAAAAAATTTTGAAGCACTCGTAGGGTCACTGCAACTTATATATTTCGATATATGTGACACATAGAACTTTTTTGTCATATTATTATACAAATAAATTAATGGTGGCTCAGGCGTATCTGTGTGAATATTTGTGTGAGCATCTGTGTGAATATTTGTATGAGCATCTGTGCGAGTATTTCTGTGAGTATCTCTGTGAGCATCTGTGTGAGTGTGTGTGTGAGTATCTGCACTGAGAAAAAGGATCATGTTTCCTACCATAACGAATAGTTCCCAGCGGGAACGTCTATATAGATAGTTTTCGATAGTACGTATTCAATTGGTTAAACTATAATTATGGCTGCAACCATGATTTTTTGTCATTGTCTTAACCATAAGATGTAGACGTTCCCTATGGGAACTATTTTTTATGGTAAAACGTCAGTATTAGTGCTGTAACTATGCAATTTTTTCTCAGTGTGTCTGCGAATATTTGTGTGAGCATCTCGTGAGTATCTGTGTGTGTACGTGTGTGAGTATCTGTGCGAGTATCTGTGTGAGTATTCTCGTGAGTGTCTGTGAGTATCGATATGAGTGTCCAATCGACACGAACTTTATAGTCTCATATCGATCAATAACAATAACAATAAAACATAATTAATAAAAACGATTTTAATATTACTCATTCTTATTACTCATATCGCCAAAAAGTTCTACATATGGATATATCTGTATATACAAATCGAATTGGCCGTAGGTGTGTGTATGTCTCTCCGTGAGTATCTGTGTGAGTATTCTCGTGTGAATTAGTGTGAGTGTCTGTGAGCATCGATATGAGTGTCCAATCGACACGAACTTTATAGTCTCATATCGATCAATGACAATAACAATAAAACATAATTAATAAAAACGATTTTAATATTACTCATTCTTATTACTCATATCGCCAAAAAGTTCTACATACGGATATATCTGTATATACAAATCGAATTGGCCGTAGGTGTGTGTATGTCTCTCCGTGAGTATCTGTGTGAGTATTCTCGTGTGAATTAGTGTGAGTGTCCGTGAGCATCGATATGAGTGTCCAATCGACACGAACTTTATAGTCTCATATCGATCAATGACAATAACAATAAAACATAATTAATAAAAACGATTTTAATATTACTCATTCTTATTACTCATATCGCCAAAAAGTTCTACATATGGATATATCTGTATATACAAATCGAATTGGCCGTAGGTGTGTGTATGTCTCTCCGTTTGTCAGTCTCTTTCGGAGTGCGATCGATTAAATATCAGGCTGCCCGTGCGATTCTCGATACGGTGTACAATAGGGCCGGTTCGGTGGTGAATCGATAGTGTCCGGTGTTCCGCGTGCGCGCCGGATCGCGACCCAACGCCTGTGAAATTTTATATCGAAGACCGCGCGATGCACACGTTAATTGATTTAGCGAGTATGCGCCCGCGTTTCTACAGCGCGCGAGCAAGGCCCGCGGTGTCGTTCTATTTTCACGTGGAAATCGTCGACGAGCCTCCGGGCGATTAAACGCATCGACGCTTCATCCCGTAACGTCCGCGATCCAGCGTTTGTGCGGATGTAAAAATTCCCCGCTAAATCGCGCATCGTTGTTTGCCCGGCAAGAGTTTATTTTTATTTATTTATTTTTTTCTTTCGCGCGACATGCGCGTCGCGCATGTCGCTCTCTTACAGTCACGTGATAGAGTTTAAAAAAGTGCTGAATTTAGAAAGCCTTGATGACGGGACGAGGCCGCGAGCCGGAGTGGATTGTAACGCGTTCTCATAAAACATTTATACGCCGCGAGGCTTCCCTGCGTCTCTCGCTTCGCCACCGAGCCCGCCACCCTCCCGAGAACACAACAGGCCTCGCGAGCCCCCGCGGCGACTGCGAGGCCTTCCATTATCGAGAAACTCCCGCGACCCGCCGACGGAACGGAGTATCGTTGCAGGCTTTCTCTCACTTCCATTCGCTCCTATGCATCTGTGTGTTGCGATACACAAAAGATCCGAGGAAATCTGCGCTGAGGTGATAGAGTCTATATATATATAGATATACATATATATTATATATATATATACTAGTGTATATATTATATATGAGGACCATCCAAAAGGATATTTCCGGCTATGCAATCCATCCAAGTACTGACCCCCCACTTAAAAGAAATACGGGTTCAATACTTGGATGGGTGACCGCGAAAAACTAAATCTCCCCCCCCCCTTTATTTTTCCAAACCCCCTTATGCTAAATGGACTTAGGCCCTCATAATTCCAAGGCCCTTTAAGTATGGACTTCAGCCCTTATTATTCTAACCCCCCCTCCCCCCTCGATCCAATACTTGGATGGGTGACCGCGGTCACCCATCCAAGTATTGGACTTAAGCCTCCGATGGACTTAAGGACTTATAATTCCAAGACGGGGTCAGTACTTGGATGGGTGACCGCGGTCACCCATCCAAGTACTGGAATATCGTATTGGACTTAAGCCCTTATTATTCCAAGTTACCCCCCCCCCCCCCCCCCTCGATTCTTGACACGGCGGCGACGGCGGCGGCGGCGGCGGCGACAGCGGCGAAATCTTTTTATATTATAGATATATATATATATATATATATAGGTATCTGTATATATCTAAAGATGTCAATTTAAATGGTTCTACTCTGAGAGAAGGATCTAGTAAAAACTACTATATCACTTGAGAGATATTACCATAGCATATAGTAGTGGAGCGTTAGGGCGACACCTATGGTAGGAAGTACCGGATTTATAAGAATTTTTCTTAGATATTATGGTAAAAATTCTTGGAAATTCTGAGACTTTTTGCCATAGGTGGCGCCCTGGCGCCGTACTACTATGTCCTATGGTAATTTTTCTTAGTTGATTGGTAATTTTTACTAGATCGTTCTGTCGGTGTATATTAACTGATCCATGTCAGTTTTGGGCATAGAAGACCCCGTAAATTGAAGCGTATATCGCCTATGTATGTGGGTATCTTCATGTATCTATAGATGTCAATTCAAATGGGCCTATATTCACTTACACGGAGAAAAAAAATTGTTGGGACAACAAGAATTTTTTGACCGTAAGTCATTTACCTGGTTAACATAGGGACAACAAAATATTTTGCTGCCGCAACAATTAATTATTAACGTTCTACATTTTGTTAAACAAGCAGAAGTATTTTTCTCCGTGTATGTAGGTAAGAGCGGGGCAGAACGGCATAGCGGGGCAAAATGGTACCGGGGTATAATGGGGTTGGGGCAAAATGGGATGGCATAAAATGGAGACCCCCATATGACGGAGTTGGGGCAAAACGGGATCGGGGCAAAATGGGACAAGGGAAAAGTGGTCGTTTACTTCATTTTACTCTGCTGTTTTCCATCGCGCCGAGGCACACGTTCTTCCCTTCTCCATTTTTGCCATTTCATTTTCGCCTACTCCATTTTGCCGCGGTCCCGTTTTGCCCCAATCCAATCGTCTCGCGCCAAGCTATTTTCCCTTGTCCCATTTTGCCCCAATTCCATCATACAGGGGACTCGATTTTTTGCTATCCTATTTTGCCCCAATCCCATCGTGCCCCGGTATGCCATTCTGCCCCGCTCTCCCCTATGTCTGTTTGGGGCCTGTTTTTGTATGTCCGAGTATACAAAACACGCCTTTACGGTTCTAAGCGAGCGACATGTCATCTCATTTTTTTCCATGCTTATCGCGAAATCGCCACTTTTAAATTTTATTTTATAATCGACAATTTTTTCGTTATTTTTATTTTTCTTTTATTTCATGCAGTTACCATTTTCGGTTCGAATGAACTTTGTTGCTTTCTCCATTGCATTTGCGCCGATGCCTCTGCGCACAGTAAAAGAGATTTGCACATTTAACTAAATTTTATGTCCGCAAACGTCGGCATGTGACTCCGGGCCTGACAACGAGAATCAAGTTTATTGCATGTAAAGAGTACACCATTTATATGCAATAAACTTGATTCTACAATCGACAATTTCGTTGTTATTTTTATTTAATTTTTTGCAGTCACCACTCGCAGCGTTAATAAACTTTACTGAGGATTAATTCGCCCCGGTAGTTTCCTCGACCGTTCACACAATTAAATTCTGAACCTGTGATTCTTTCAGATTCCACTCGCCGATCCGCTTTGCAATGTTTCTTCCTTTCGCTCTTCGCTCAACTGTTTCCCAACTCGGGCGGGAGCTTTCTTGTCGGCAAAAGAAAAATCCCTCTTACCGACCTTCGCGCAAACACGTGCTGAATGTTCGACGATGGAAGGATTAAAAAAAAATAATAAAGAAATACAAAATAAAGAAATAATAAAAAAAAAAATTAAAATAAAAAAGAGGAGCAAAGCTCTTGAGCTCTTCATCCTCTTCGTCAAGTTGCATCTATCTTCGCTCCCGAGCGGCAAGCACAACGGCGAACGACGGAGGGAAGGCGAGCAGGACGGCCGAAGTTCATAGAGAAAATTGGGTCAGGCACACTTTTCATCGTCATCGCGGCAGCGCGCTTCGAGTCTCATTTCGCCCTCCGCTGTTCCTCCCCGACATAATGTTGTACTTCGGATATTCGGCCCTCCACTGTTCCTCTCCTCGCACAATGTTACACTTCGGAAGTATCGCGAAGTTATATATTATATCACAGCAAAGTATAGTATAATTGCAATTCGCGACGTTCATGAAACAGCGTTTTGCCGTGAAGTTTATTTCGAGTAGATAAAACAGTGATCGAAGCTTTTGTGATTAGAATCATTAAAGTAGTCCCTGCGAATGGTATTGATTTCCCATAAGTTTCAGAGAATTGAGAGGGAATTGGGAACACTTGTCGATGGTATAAAAATCTGAAAAAAATCAAACGTATTAAAGATGCCGAAAAGATTAATTTTGCATAATAATAATTCCACAATGTTGTTAACAAATTTATGAAAAATTTAATTGTTCAACAAATCCCCCGGAAAGATAACTTTTTTTTAATTCAAATTATCCGTTTATTTTTCTGAATACGTATACATTTTTTCAGATTTTTAAATTGACTTTGATTTTTTTTTATATATGGGAAAAACGTGTGGAAAGTCAGAAAATTCACACAGAAAATTGCACAGTGTAGGCCACTTTGCTACGTTTACGAAATAGAGTTTTGCTGTAAGGTTTATTTCGAGTGGATAAAAGAGCTGTGGTTGAAGCTTTCGTGATTAGAATCGTTATAGGCGAGCACTCGTTGCTTCGCGCAAGGCAAAACAAACATGCACGCGCCAAACTGAATGCAACTTCGCACGAACTGCTCCTACCCCGCTCGATGCCGAAGGGTCGAGCGAATTCTTCGAAAAAAAGAGCATCGACAATTTAAGCGCCGGTCAAGGCCGAAAGACCTTTCCGATTTTTTTTTTTTTTTTGTAATTTTCTTGAATGGACAAATTCAATTTGTTTTCGATAAATTATACCGCTCTATAAATAAAAACAAAATTATATGGCGTTGTATAAAAAAAAAAATAATAAAATAGTACAAGCGTTTAAATAAATCTCGCGAAAAACGCAAGCCAGACAGTGAGGCATTCCTCGACAATAAAAAAAGCATACCGATCGCGCCCCGAAGGACATTCCAAATTTGTTTGAAATTTTCTTGGACTGATCAAATTTTCTTTCAATAAATTATACCGCTTTATACATTTTTCAATAATTATATAAGCTTGTATAAAGAAATTTATAAAATCCTCGAAATTACGTAGCTTAGCCGAGTGCGGGTAGGGGAGAATCGGGATGGGGTTCCGTATAAACCCAGAAAGGTGTACGGTGGAAGAATGACATAAATAAAATAAATAAAATAAATAAAATAAATAAAATAAATAAAATAAATAAAATAAATAAAATAAATAAAATAAATAAAATAAATAAAATAAATAAAATAAATAAAATAAATCGTACAAGCCTTTACATAGATCTGGCGAAAACCGCAGTCCGGACGGCGAGTCATTCCTCGACGAAACAAAAAAAAAAAGTGTCGGCGATTTAAGTGTCGACCGGGCCGGAAGAGCATTCCAAAACGAAAGCGAACTATTCCCGACTATTGAACGTAGAGCAATTGAAACTTAACGACAAAGTTTCAGAGAAAAAAAAAGTATTGATTCGATTTCAATGGCCAATAGTCCTCGTCATCTCTCGTGTGTCCAATCTCCAGGAATACACGTCGATATTAATCGGGAGACTCGGATCGATCGGACGAGGGTGGGGGAGTGAAAAATAATCAACGATCGTGATTGCTACGCGTGACCTTTCCCCTCGAGGGTCTCACTCTCGCGTAAACGCGCCTCCGCCCCGTTGGATTAATGTGAAAACAGGAAACGAGTTGCCGAGAGAAAGAGGTAAAAAAAATTAAAATTCCAGCTAGGGAGGGGAAAAAAAATATTTGAAAAATAGTGGCGAATTTATTCTTGTTTTTATTTTATTTTTGTTCTTGAATTCTCTACTCTTTAATAATTATTTTCTGTGCACTCCTGTTGCGCCAAAAAGCTCCGCGTGAATTTTATACGGCAGGCGCGATGCGAGCTTTTCCGCGAAATACGAGTGAGCGCGGAGTTACAGCGACTGTTATGTCACACGGGTCTGGCTGGATCCGCGCCACCGTTTCCAAGCCATTTAATTTTCGCTACAATTGCCGTCATAAATTGTCCGGACAGAAGACAAAACGTACGAGCCGAGTCGAGAGCCCGAGAAGTTTGCGCGCATCCGGAAACATGGCCGAGCTCTCGCTCAAACTTTTACCGTTATTATATCTGCAATTATATTGTTGTCATCGAGATCGAACTGCTCAAGGGAGAGACGCGGCGTCGCGCATGCGCGCTCGAAAGATCTGCGCATGCGCAGTTTCTGCGCTTCTCGCCCACTTTTCGCCCAAAATCGGGACCTTGTGGGCGCGCGTTACAAAATTAGTACATTACGATACTAGTGCGAGAAAACTATTCCTGACGAGTTTTCTGAATACGTATGAATTTTTTCAGAATTTTAAATTCTCTTTGAATTTTGTGACTTTAAATTTTTCCCATTAAAAAAAAAATCAAATTTAATTTAAAAATCTGAAGAAATTAACAAATTATTTTTTTTTTTTTTAAGTTGAATTTCCGATAGATTTGTTGAACAATTTTATTTTTCATCAATTTGTTAATAACATTTTGGAATTATTATCATGCAAAATTAATCTTTTCAGCACCTTCAATACGCTTGATTTTTTTCAGATTTTTATACCGTCAAGAAGTGTTTGCAATTCTCTCTTATTTCTCTAAAACTTATGCGAAGTGAACACTGTTCACAAGGACTACCTTAAGGTAGTCCTTGTGAACTACCTTAAGGTAGTCCTTGTTGATAAGATTTTGGAATTATTATTATGGACAAACGATCTTTTTAGCACCTTCCATAGCCTTGATTTTTATCAGCTTTTTATCCGATCGGAAAGTGTTTGTAATTCTCTCTTATTCCTCTCACAACCTTAAGCGGCATCAGACATGACGCAAGGACTTACCTTAACGTCGACGACTGACAATCCCGCCTGCGGAGAACAAAAACGTAACGTTGATTACGCGTGACCCTCTCGGGCAAGCCGAGTGGGTTAAGCAGGGAGCGAAATGGAACGAGTCGCATGAAAGAGCAGAAGAGCAAAAAAAAACCCAAAAAAAAAATAAAGTTAAAAATGTATGCGGCGAAAGGAAAAAAGCGCGATACGGTTGACTCCCGTCAAATGTTAACCGCGTCCTCATTATATTATCGCGGGTTTTCCCGCTTACTCCGGTTTCAGACAAGTACGCTCTACGGAGGGAATGAACAGGGTGAGGAAATGATAAAGGGAAGGCCGAGACCGTACAGTAGAGGAAGAGTGGGGCAAAATGGGACAGTGGGGCAAAACGGAACAGGGGGGAGCAAAACTCAATTTTCCAAGAACTTTTCGATGCCCCATTTTGATCCAACGATACATGCGGATTTCCTATCCCGTTTTGCCCCACTCACCACCAAACCCACCATCCAAAAGTTATCGGAAAATTGCGATTTAAGCCACTATCCCGTTTTGCCCCACTCACCACCAAAGCCACCATCCGAAAGTTATCGGAAAAATTTCGATTTACGCCACTGTCCCGTTTTACCCCACTCACCACCAAAGCCACCATCCAAAAATTATCGGAAAATTGCGATTTACTCCACTATCCCGTTTTGCCCCACTGACCACCAAAGCCACCATCCAAAAGTTATCGGAAAATTGCGATTTACGCCACTATCCCGTTTTGCCCCACTCACCACCAAAGCCACCATCCAAAAGTTATCGGAAAATTGCGATTTAAGCCACTATCCCGTTTTGCCCCACTCACCACCAAAGCCACCATCCAAAAGTTATCGGAAAATTGCGATTTAAGCCACTGTCCCGTTTTGCCCCACTCACCACCAAAGCCACCATCCAAAAGTTATCGGAAAAATGCGATTTACGCCACTATCCCGTTTTGCCCCACTGTCCCATTTTGCCCCACTCACCCCCCCCCCCCCCCTACGCCGGGCTTACCCGGGGAGCTTCTGCACGTTGACGCCTCCCCCCCCCCCCCGCCGTGGGTCCGGGTGGCCGCGGTGAGGAATGAGTACCGGAGACTCCGAAGCGAGGAAACGAAAAACAGAAAAAAGAGGGAAAGCAAAAAAAACGAGACAGGAAAATAAAAAAACCCACCCACACATGCATACATAAAAAAGTGGGTATGTACGATTTCCGTACACACGTCGCACAATACCAAAAAAAGGTTCGCTCCGGTGGCTCTCAGGACACTCCTCAGTTGGCCGGGCTGAGCCGCAGTTACAGCAGAAATAACGTGTACGACCACTCATTAAGAGAGGCCGAGAGGGCGACCTCGCAGAATGGAAGGCGAAAGGTGTGTGTGTTTGTGAGAAAAACAAAAGCAAAAGCAAAAATATACACGGCACAATTTTCCTGGATTTTTCGCCAGAGTGAGAGATGTTGGGAATTAAATCACAGCATTAGCGTCGTCGCATGCATGGCCGCCTAACCGCAGGGTGGTGAGCACTTTTGCCCCGGCGGGCAAAGAGAGCGGTGGTGGTTCGTTTAAAGTTAGCGGTTTTCTGAAAATCGCGATAACAGCTTTTGCGTAGGATAGGAAAGCAGCGAACGTCGAAAAGCTTTGACCGGAAGCATTAGGGAAGGTTGCGGGGCGAGAAAGCCTTTGCGGAGTTTGGGCGACCCAGACGTGGCCCGGTGCGCATGGTTTTTTGTCTGTCCTGGGAGAAATTATGGAACTTCGGAGTTTGGGGCTTGGCGAGGCTCGAATGTAACGATATTTTGCACTTTAACGTCGTATAAGAGAACTCTAGAGTGAACAGAAGATTTCCAATAAATATGCGAATTTTGGTCACTTTAAACTGATGAAATTTCGTCTGAGAAGTTTTTTGATACGATTAAAAACTTCCGAGATAATAATGTTTCAAAAAGTAGCCTTAGAGGAAGAACGAAATTTTTATAAAAATAAAAGTAAAAAAAAGGCCTAAGTAAAAAGATACGTGTACGTATTCTCTTTTTCAATACAGTGTTTCATCTTTCATTTTTACTCGATCTAAGATTCGACTTTATCGTGCGGAAGATCGCTGCGCCCGAGTGTTGATGAGCTAGACTTGCATCCACATTCGCCTTTACTTTCGCTCTCGCCACTGACAGTTTTTCAGGTAGTTGGCATTCCAACTTATCCGGTCGTGCCGAATTGGCTTGCTTCCTGATCACGCAACTCACGCGGCCATCTACGGTACCAATTTTACTGCACAGAGAAAAATAGTTCTGTTTCCCTACCAAAGTGTAGATCGTTAATAATTTATTGTTGTGGCAGCAAAAATATTTGGCTGCTACAGCTCTATATTTGCTGCCGCAGAAAAATATATTGTTGTCCCTATGTTGACCCGGTAAATGAGTTATGGTGACAAAATACTTGTTGTCCCAACAATTTTTTTTTCTCCGTTTGCCTTCCACTGGGCCGTGAGAAAGGCACGGACTGTCCATCTTCAATTTTTAGTCAACCTAAGATTAGGCTTTGTTGTGAGAAAGGCTTGGACTCACGGACTGTCCATCTTTTTTTAGTCAACCTAATTAGTCTTTGTTGCGAGTAAGCTTGTTGTCGCGCGAGATTTGGTGAGCCAGACTTGCATCCACATTCGCCTTTACTTTCGCTATCGCCAGTGACAGCTTTTCTTTGATCAGATGGTCGCGGATGTCGGACGAATTCAACCAGGAGGGTTGACTGATCGGAGCCCAATCTGCGGAAAGGGACCAAGTACGAGCAATCGAACTCGCGTCGACCGTGACCTCCTAGTCGAAACTCTCGAAGTGGATACTATCTAAACTACTCGCCAACTCGGCGCTGATGTACGCGAAAACGATGAGGCAAGAGGCACGAGAACAACACAATTCAACTCGGGCCAAAGTCGCTTGAGGAAAATTGAGCGACGCTCCGACTCTTCCTCTTTCTCACCGCTCGGGCGGCCGCTGAGGAATACACACCGCGGGGATCGCGTTAAAATTGCAAATAAGCCCCTGAATATGCTGATCGATCTGATAAATATGTTAACGAGCGAGAGCGAGGAGAGCGGACGAGGACGGAGCATGCCAAAGCGGTTCGCACTGGTTCGCGCGTAAACGTATTATCAGCTGGCGGAGCTCTCGGTGAACATTTACTGAGAAAGGCGCTTATTAAATGTTAAAAAAATCTTTTGCTGGACATGCGGAAATAAATGTTCATTTGTTGTCAACAAGTTTTTTGTGAGACGAATTTTTTTGGTTTCTAAATTGATTGAGGTTTGGCCGAGCGAAAATTCAGTCACTTTAGATTGTGTGTAACAAAACTTAAACAAAATGTAAACAGTTTTCCTTGTGGTGAGCATGTGCGTCATCATATAAAGGAATTTTTCGAAAATTCACAGAATGGCGAGCTAAAAAACAAAACAAAAGCACATGAGAAATGTTGTCTTTTAGCTCGCAATTTTGTGATTTTTTTTTGTAATTTTTTTTGTTCTCGGTTCAGTCGATAAAGGAGTGTATTGGGAACAACTTTTGTGTCATAATTACTGAAGCTATGTCCGGTCGCTTTGCCGGAATCGCGGTGATAAGTGAAAAGCGCTTGTTCAGTGCAAAGGACAATAATAAGATTATTACAAATAATATCAAAATTTTTTATGTATCTTCCTGCTCAATAATATCAACAAATGCATAAAATTTTGGATAAACAACAAAAATGACCGTAACTATTCTTTTCTGACGTCAATTCAATTTTATATCCGTCGACTAAAATTTATCGACAACAAATTAATGTTTGTTTCGCAGTCTTCAACAAAAGATTCTTTTCAACATCAAATGAGCTGTCTTTTCAGTGTCGAAGAGTTCCGCGCAGCGTCGCGGAAAATCACAGACTTTAGTGGCCTTCTCGGGGATTTTCGTTTTACGACATGTGGTTAGATCAACGGTGGGTGCAATAAAAGAGGAAAAGGATTAGGGCTCGTCCGCGGGTAAACAACTTCCGATACCAACTCGAGTTAACGACGACTGCGCAATTTCGTTAAAAAACAAATTTTAAAAGATGCCTCATCATTGTTCCCCGAAGAGTAGAGAGTGGCGCTGCTGGTTGCGCGTACAACGGTTCTTTGCACATTCTCGACGATCGTTCAATGTTTCAGGACGTTTTCCCCTCAATGAGGTACGACCAATAGCCAGCGGGCAATCGCTTAACTTTATCGTTGCGAATCTCCCGAGAGGTTCCTGCATTCGCTCCGCAGCCGGCTTTGGCTTTCCTTTGCACAGCGGAAAGCGTCAGAGTCTGCGTCGAGCAGTATCGCACGGATTGCTGGCTTCCAGCTCGAGAGACCAAGACGCGAACGTACAGAATGTAACACGGATACAATACATATTTCCATCGATATAGGATATGGCGCGTTGCCGCGTGTAGGTGCGTTCGCTTGAGCTTTCCTTCACCGGCTCCTTCTCTCTATCTCAAGGTAAAGCTTTATTTTTCTCACTTTTTTTTTGTTCTCTGCATTCGAGGCAGTCGTGTATTTGCCACGTGCAGAGCAAGCTAAAATGCAAGACTTACGGGCGTCGTTGAAAGGGAACTAGAGAGGTGGAAGCGGGGAGGGTTGGGATTTAGAGGCAAGGATTTATCGGAGAAACGCTACCGGTGCGAGGGTAGACGGGCAAAACATTTCGGTAACACAAAAGCTCCGTGAAAGTCGATTTTGCCTTGGTGAGGATGAGATGAAGTAAACAGGTCCGACGGGGTGGGAAATCGACGGAAACGAAATTGTTGGCTGCTGCTCGAGAATCACTGCAGAATGTGGGTCTGGCAAGGCTGGCCGTCTTGCTTGATGTCTGAACGGGTTCGGAGATATCCGGCAAGAGTGGATGTCTTACTCGATGCCGTAACGGAATCGAAAATATCCAACAAGGAATCCTGTAAGCGGTCCCCATCAAAATCTCCCCATCAAGACGTCTCCATCAAATCCTCCCCTCAAGACCTTCCCATCAAAATCTCCCCATCAAGACGTCTCCATCAAATCCTCCCCATCAAGACCTTCCCATCAAGATCTTCCCATCAAGACCTTCCCATCAAGACCTTCCCATCAAGACCTTCCAATCAAGACCTTCCCATCAAGACCTCCCCATCAAGACGTCCCCATCAAGACGCCCCCATCAAGACGCCCCCATCAAGACGTCCCCATCAAGACGTCCCCATCAAGACGTCCCCATCAAGACGTCCCCATCAAGACGTCCCCATCAAGACGTCCCCATCAAGACGTCCCCATCAAGACGTCCCCATCAAGACGTCCCCATCAAGACGTCCCCATCAAGACGTCCCCATCAAGACGTCCCCATCAAGACGTCCCCATCAAGACGTCCCCATCAAGACGTCCCCATCAAGACGTCCCCATCAAGACGTCCCCATCAAGACGTCCCCATCAAGACGTCCCCATCAAGACGTCCCCATCAAGACGTCCCCATCAAGACGTCCCCATCAAGACGTCCCCATCAAGACGTCCCCATCAAGACGTCCCCATCAAGACGTCCCCATCAAGACGTCCCCATCAAGACGTCCCCATCAAGACGTCCCCATCAAGACGTCCCCATCAAGACGTCCCCATCAAGACGTCCCCATCAAGACGTCCCCATCAAGACGTCCCCATCAAGACGTCCCCATCAAGACGTCCCCATCAAGACGTCCCCATCAAGACGTCCCCATCAAGACGTCCCCATCAAGACGCCCCCATCAAGACGCCCCCATCAAGACGCCCCCATCAAGACGCCCCCATCAAGACGCCCCCATCAAGACGCCCCCATCAAGACGCCCCCATCAAGACGTCCCCATCAAGACGTCCCCATCAAGACGTCCCCATCAAGACGTCCCCATCAAGACGTCCCCATCAAGACGTCCCCATCAAGACGTCCCCATCAAGACGTCCCCATCAAGACGTCCCCATCAAGACGTCCCCATCAAGACGTCCCCATCAAGACGTCCCCATCAAGACGTCCCCATCAAGACGTCCCCATCAAGACGTCCCCATCAAGACGTCCCCATCAAGACGTCCCCATCAAGACGTCCCCATCAAGACGTCCCCATCAAGACGTCCCCATCAAGACGTCCCCATCAAGACGTCCCCATCAAGACGTCCCCATCAAGACGTCCCCATCAAGACGTCCCCATCAAGACGTCCCCATCAAGACGTCCCCATCAAGACGTCCCCATCAAGACGTCCCCATCAAGACGTCCCCATCAAGACGTCCCCATCAAGACGTCCCCATCAAGACGTCCCCATCAAGACGTCCCCATCAAGACGTCCCCATCAAGACGTCCCCATCAAGACGTCCCCATCAAGACGTCCCCATCAAGACGTCCCCATCAAGACGTCCCCATCAAGACGTCCCCATCAAGACGTCCCCATCAAGACGTCCCCATCAAGACGTCCCCATCAAGACGTCCCCATCAAGACGTCCCCATCAAGACGTCCCCATCAAGACGTCCCCATCAAGACGTCCCCATCAAGACGTCCCCATCAAGACGTCCCCATCAAGACGTCCCCATCAAGACGTCCCCATCAAGACGTCCCCATCAAGACGTCCCCATCAAGACGTCCCCATCAAGACGTCCCCATCAAGACGTCCCCATCAAGACGTCCCCATCAAGACGTCCCCATCAAGACGTCCCCATCAAGACGTCCCCATCAAGACGTCCCCATCAAGACGTCCCCATCAAGACGTCCCCATCAAGACGTCCCCATCAAGACGTCCCCATCAAGACGTCCCCATCAAGACGTCCCCATCAAGACGTCCCCATCAAGACGTCCCCATCAAGACGTCCCCATCAAGACGTCCCCATCAAGACGTCCCCATCAAGCCGACCCCATCAAGACCTTCCCATCAAGACCTTCCCATCAAGACCTTCCCATCAAGACGTCGCCATCAAGACGCCCCCATCAAGTCCCCATTGAAACATCCAGTTTTGTTGGATGTCTTGTTTGATATCTTCGATCCCGTTAAGACATCGATCAAGATGTAAAGAAAAACCAGGCATCAATGTCGTTAAGTTTACATCGGAGACGAAAGGTATCGGGTCCTAGTCGGGAAACAACTATCGGTAAATTGATGAATCGCCAATATCAAGATTGATCGTTCGAATTATCCGACGAAATGTCCCACGGTCTGCTGTACCGGTTCTGATAGCCGAGTCAGAATTCCGAGCCAACAGTGGAAAAACGAAGGAGACTCCCCGAGAAGGATCCTTCCATCCCGTCGACGACCGAAAGGAAGCCCCAGTAGCATACACATTATGGCGTATGTACCTTCCAGTGAACATTCCCAGTGTACCTTGCGTAAAGGAAGGAGAACTGAGAATAACGATTCCAGAGGACAAAGCAGTGAAACAACGACGATACTAGCGGGGAAGGTCCCGAACATTTACCCGAGAAACTCGGCTTTCCGGACGTTGGGTACCGTTTATTTATTCACCGAAGCGAGCGTGAGTTGGTTATCCGGCTCGGCGATTTGTAAGATTGGACGCGCACACAGGAGCAGCCCAAACGGGCCACGGAGCGGCCGGAAGCGCCAAGGATCGGTGATCCTGATTCGGCACGCGAGATGGCTGCGAATTTCCTTGCCGGCTTTTCGCCCGAGAAACCCGACGAGAAAATTTAGAGAGGAGGGCAGAGAACGAGAAAGCGGCAGCTACGGGGATGTCTGAGAGGCGCGAGACGTTCGTGGAAAGGATTTAAGATCATCCGGCAACTAACGTTGGGCGAAACGGACGAGGAGTCTTCCGTTCTCGCACCTATCCGTTCGCGACAGTGGATTGTCGGGGGAGGCACAGCGAGAAGAGAACTCATCGGGGATGTCTGTATGCACGGCGGGCTGGATGAGAAACTGATACAAAGGCGGGATAACCCAACTTGCGGGAGAGACCTCCTCGTCCCGGAAACTCGAACGCGTCCAACTTTGGGGCAGATTGATGGTTAACGAGAAAAGAGGATTCCCCCGCCCCTCGGCCGAAATACTCTTGGCAACGCCCCTTATCCCATTAGGCTTTAATACTCGGAGGGAAGAGGAGCGGAGACTGGCGCAGACGGAACCAGGCATTGCCGGAAACTGTTTAGATCTTTCCTAAGTATGATGACACCTTCGTTCCCGTAACGACTCGAACGTGTACGCTCGATTAATCACATTGTCGTCCAATGTGACTTAACCGGGAATTGCGCGAATTACGGGTCGTGGGCAACATCCCTACCGACATCTAATGCGCCTCGGGAGTTTATATTATATATCATATATGGACGGCTTTCTCCTTAACTGATTATCAAAATATCCTTTATATTTCTATTTAAATAGGGACTAAAAAATTATGTTTGTTGATGTGTACTGCAATGCACTTTTGACTTAGCTCAGATATTACTGAAGTTTGCGCTTGCTAATCATAAGCACGTATGATTAGTCAATGACACCGGAAATAAAAGGACTAGTATATTCAAATAAGTGACAAACTCGTTTGTACCTTACTTGGAATTATTTTGTACTGTGCAGCCCATAGTATTTCCGAACCCAAACGCAATGACAAATGACGAATGACAAATGACAAATGACAAGTGACAAATGACGCGTTACTTATCCGGCTACGTTTCCGATCCAAGACTTGTGAAACCTTGAGGGGTGACAATTTTACATCTGTTTTTGCTCGACAACATAAACACATAATTAATAGACGCACAACGTAGACGATTAGTCAAAGCTTACCTCGAAAATCGTCTCTACCGACCCGGAATCTAAAGGGCCCAACCCAGATGCATCGCCATCGGAGTCGCGCCCCTTCGCCATATTTTATATACAACAAAACAAATAAAAAAAAAAAATAACACCACAAGTATAAAAATATGGTACTTGCCTTCGATGATCTGCTCCTTTTTCGCGAGAATCAGTGGAATAGCGCCGGAGTTGCTCATCGCAAGTTCTCCGTGTTTAACGGTGATTTACACAATTTTTTTTTTTTTTTTTTTTTTTTTTTTTTTTTTTTTTTTTTCGTTCAGTCTCTAGCGGTTTGTATGTATACGTCGCATACGACGCCGTACGTGCCGTTATCACCGAGGACACGATCGCGGTCGACTAGAGAGCCGATAACATCTAGGCGAGCACGACAAGCCGTTTACCCGACGCACACAAACGACTTATCGCTCCGGAGTGCCAACTCTTCGTATCTACGGATTAATGGCCCGGTGCAATTAAGCATTTTATATTTGGAGGAAATTTTTTTTTTTTCGTGGCGCGATGAGAGAAGGTTCGAGGGCCGCGGGAAACCCCGACAGGAGTATCGAGCTCCCCCCCCCCCTCCCCCCCCCCCCCCGAATACTCCCCACCCGATAATCCTATCAATATCAATACCACAGACGGAACATGCGAGACGTCAATTAATCATCATTAGACAAAATCGATGCTACACGATCGCGAGGTTGTAAAGCGAAAGTGGTTATTTCAGCGAGTCCCGAGAGACCGATAATGAATTTACTGTTCGCCGTGCAAATTGAGAGAATACTGTATGCAGCATGGAAATATTATCCGTTCGGGGGTCAATGACCGATCGATAATTTTAATTGCGCCCCGTTGTATCGGCGAGGGTCCGGGCGTATAAAATTCATCTGTGCGTTTTTTGTTTGTTTCATCCACGTTCGTTCGTATTAGATTGAGTGGCGAGGATTTAGGAATATTGATACGTTATAATGGTTTAAGGGCCGAAGGACTCGGGGTCGATGGGCGTTTGCCAAGGTGTGGAATTGTCATTGGGAATACAATTTGTACGAGAAGATAACTGCGTAAATATTAACTTTGGAAATGAATGTCTTTTACTGCTAATAATTTTTATATTATGAGTGTGATATAATAATATCAATTTATATTAGTATTATAAATAATTGTATAAATTGATATAATAATAATATAATAATAAAAAAAGTTTAACAAAATTGATGGAAAAATAATAAAGTAATATAATAGTATAGTAATAGCAAAATATGAATTAAAAAAATAATAATTTTTGCCGACCGATATTAAGGACAGCAGGCAGATTGCGAGTTGTTTCTATCGCACACGGAGAAAAATAGTTTTGTTTCTCTAACAAAATGTGGATCGTTAAAAATTGATTGTTGTGGTAGCAAAACATTTGTTGCCACAGAAAAATATTTTGTTTTCCCTACGTTAATCAGGTAGATCAGTTATGGTAACATAATTCTTGTTGTCCCAACAATTTTTTTTTTCTCCGTGCAAGTTCGTCCCGCATGCGAACTGTATAAATATTAAATTTGGCAAAATATCTCTTTTACTGCAAATAATTTAAACATTATAAGTATGATGTAGTAATATCAATTAATATTACCATTATAAATAATAATATAAATTGATATAACAATAAAAATAATTTAGCAAAATAAATTTAAAAATAATAGCAAAATATGAATAAAAAGAAATTAATTTTTGTCGACCGATATTAAGGACAGCGCGGAGGTTGCGAGTTATTTCTATCGCAGGGTCGTCCCGCATGCGAACCTGCGTGGCGTGCACACTCGATGACAATCTCCCGGCATCGATTCGGTGCTACAACAACAGCCCTCCCACCCGGGTCGTGTCTAACGTGTTTGCAGACGCGAAAGGGCGCGTTGGAAAAAATGACCTTAAAATAATCGAAATGTCGCCAGCGGTAAAGCGCGGATTTTGTCAGACGAGGATTTTGGACGTTATGAATTTGTGAATAAAGATTCGATACGAAATACACACGGTCAATATGACGTTTTTTTTTTTATTTACTTAGTGAAACTGGACTGGATATTTTATCACCCGTTGTGTCGATCAATTGGGCGGAGAGCCGCAAAATTGAGGGACGGATAGTGCGCATGCGCGCGCCGATACAATCGGGACAGCGAAAAGGATGAAAGGATGAAAGGCCCACACGAGGTCGCGAGTTCGCAAACCGGCCCGAGGGCATCGTTAACTTCCCTGTCGATAACGCGATCGCTATCGCTACCGAATCATTGTGCTGTACTAATTGGAGAAATTGAAAAAAAATAATATATATATATATATAATATATATAATATAATATATATATGAAATATATATATATGAAAATATACGTGTTGCCAATGCAACGTCTACAATTCTATTGCACAGTAAAATAGGCAGCAAAGTTTCTCGTTTGCAAACATCCACAATTCTATTTTTCTTGTAAATTTTACAAATATTTTTTTGTAATATTGACCATAAGGCGATCACAATCCGTACCGAATCATTGTACTGTACTAATTGGAGAAATTGAAAAAGAAAATATATGTATATAGATATATATATGAGAATACACTCACAACCTCCGTACAATTATATTGCACAGTAAAGTAGGCAGCAAAGTGTCTCATTTACAAACATTCACAATTCTTTACTTTCTTGTTCATCTTAGACATTTATTTGTCGATATTGACAATGAACGGATTGTAGACATTTGGGACAAAAGATTGTTTTTCAAGCATATTTATTTTTCTATCGATAGAAAAAAGTGTGTTTATTTTTCCGTTATTTTATTTTTTTACGGTTCGCTTATCGTGTTCTTTTTTTCTAGTCATTTTTAACATTTTTTTTTGTGATATTGACAATAACAGAAGTTTTATAACAAACCGAAAAAAGTTTTTCAAGCACATTTTTTCTCTATCGAGAGAAATAAGTGCGCTTGTTTTTGGCTTTATGTTATTTTTGTATACGTTTCGCTTATCGTGCGCGAGCGTTGCGTTGTAAAACAGCGGTAAACACAATAAAGGTAGTCGATTAAAAAATAATAATAATCAAAAAAAAATTATTGTTTGGTATCGCGAAGCGTATGAATAACTTATCTCTATCGACACCGATCCGCAATCTCGTTGCAGCGAAAGGTCGTTCGCGTGAGCGGTATAAATGGTTGGATTAAATTTCCTCGAATTAGCGGTATTATCGGTATTTGCGATAAATCGCGAAACGGAGAACGCACGCGAGCGAATTGTCTTGCCGATCGTGTCGGAGATATCATTCATTCACTCGGCCCACTCTCGGGCTTCAACCCCTTCGCTCTTCAAGCCGAATATCTACCGCGCAGGCACTCCGATTTCCTTCATGCCGTTCATTTTACAAAACTCTCGTAGGGCAAATTTTTTAATAAAAAAAAAAATTAATTAATCAATTAATTATGTATATGTTTACATGGAATGTTCACATCAAACTCTAAGTCATAATTATATTACATATATAATTAATAAATTAACTCCCGATTGAAATCGACTATTCAGTATCGTTAATAATAATAAAAATAATTTAATAGATAGATTTATTCAAAAAATGTATGCTCCGAGAATAATTTTTCAAAACTGTCAAAAAGGGCCAATTTTTTTGCGCTATTGTTTATTAATTTATTATCCGATCGGTGGTATTGAAATTGTGCAAACGATTTCTCAGCTCAAAGCTCGTGATGGGCTCTCAGATGAAAAAATATATGTATTTTTTAAATATATTAATAAAACAGTATAATATAATGATTAAAAAATCTATGCCTTCCGGAAAATTTTACAAAATTCACGAAAAGAGCCAATTTTATTTCGGCGCCATTATTTATGAACTTATTAATTATTCGCTGGTATCGAAATTGCGCTAACGATTTTTCATTTAAGCCCCCGTGATGAGCGCAGCCTCGGCCTTGTACTTTACTCCCGATTGAAGTCGACTTTTTATAATAAAAAATAAAAATAGAAATTAATAAAAATTAAAATTAATAAAAAGAAAAGCTAAATGGAATACCGATGTATTTTTAAGAAAAGTTTGCGCAGCCTTCCGGTTCGCGAGAAATATCGAGTGCCGCACACAGGTGAACTACCGGGAGGGCGGTAAATATAATAATGTCAATAACGCAGGAGGGTTTTATAGTGGTGGGGGATGTGGAGCGGTACGGCACAGTCCAGTAACTGTTGCACGAAAGCTCGGCATGTCGCGCCGACACGTTCGAGACGGGGAATGAAACGTTCTTTTATAAATAATAATAATAATAATAAAAACAATAATAAACCAAAACAAAATAACAACACTCTCAGCGTGTTTCGAAAACTCGTCACGACTTTCCATTACTTTTTCTCCAACACACGCGAAACCCGGATAGTAATAAATTCTCAATACCAAACCTTCACAATCCCGCATCTGTTGCACAGTAAAAATGGTTTGTACTTTTACGATCTCAAAACTTGTTCTCGCTGTCATTGCAACAAATATTTGCAATCTTTTTTTTGTGCAATTAGTATTTTGCTTGTGAAATCATTATTTTTCTTGCAAACACATTATTTATTATTGTAAAATCATTATTTTTCTTGTAAACACATTATGTGTTTTATTTTTTTAATCAGTCTTCTTCTTGTAAAATAATTATACTTCTTATCAAATTATCCCTTGTTTTGTAAACACAAAAAAAAATAGTTTAAACTTTCACGATTAAAAAAACTTGATCTCGCCGATATACAAAAAACCCAACATAAAACATTATTTCTCCCCCAAAATCATGATTGTATCCGTAAAACCATTATCATTACAATTCTCCAAAGCAAAAAAGACCCTGATCGCGACCGTTAACAACAAAACCATAGATAACCATTTCCCTCTGCACGCAAACAAGTACAAATACAAATATTCATAATAAATCTATAAATTAAACAATTTCCCTCCGCACGTGAGTTCCCTCTCTCGATCTTCCCGAGCCACCGCCTGCCCTCCCTCTCTCTCCGCGCCGTCTTGCCCCGTCGAACACCGCGAACTCCCGCGCGCGAACCTTCGCCCTTTCCTCCTCACCCAAAAAAAAAAAATAAAAAAAAATAAAAAAAAATTAACAAAAACCCTCTCGAACGAACAATCGAAACCTTTCCACAATGTCTCCGCACCGGTCTTCTCCGCAGTCTCGCCGTCGCTTCGGAGGTCTTGCGTCGCCCGGGGGGTGGCAAAACGGCTCGCGCTCGCGGGACCAACAGACAAGTGCCTTTCGCGTTTGACGGGGGGGTTGTGGAGGCCCGCGGCTCGTACCAGTGCCAGTGGACGCGAGCTCTCAGCTGCTGGCGGTGCTGCTGCTGCCCCACTCACCTGGCATATCCGCGCGTACCCACTTTCCACCACATAGCCTATCGAGGCAACTCCGCCACCCCCTGCGCGCACATACAACCACCCATTCGCCCGCGGAGCCCCAAAGCCCTAAGGGCGTATCTCCAGGGCTCGACGGTGCAAAACGGCCGGACTTACGCCCTTAGGATTCCGAGATTTAGGCGCGCTATAGCAAACTCGCCCGCAGAGCCCCGAAACCCTAAGGGCGTATCTCCAGGGCTCGACGGCGCAAGACGGCCGGACTTACGCCCTTAGGCTTCCGAGCTTCAGGTGAGGCCGGACTTAGGCCCTTAGGCTTCCGAGCTTTAGGTGTGTTATAGCAGACTCGCCCGCAGAGCCCCGAAAGGCTAAGGGCGTATCTCCGAGACTCAACTGCGCAAGACGGCCGGACTTACGCCCTTAGGCTTCCGAGCTTCAGGAGCGGCCGGACTTACGCCCTTGGGAGTCCGAGCTTTAGGTGCGGTATAGCAAACTCGCCCGCGGAGCCCCGGAACGCTAAGGGCGTATCTCCAGGACTCAAGGCGCAAATCGGCCGGACTTACGCCCTTAGGCTTCCGAGCTTCAGGTGAGGCTGGACTTACGCCCTTAGGCTTCCGAGCTTTAGGTGTGGTATAGCAAACTCGTCCGCGGAGCCCCGAAACCCTAAGGGCGTATGTCCAGGGCTCAACAGTGCAAGCGGCCGGACTTACGCCCTTAGGCTTCCGAGCTTCAGGTGAGGCTGGACTTACGCCCTTAGGCTTCCGAGCTTTAGGCACGGTGTAGCACACTCGCCCGCCAGTCGGTACACGTTATCGGTCTCTAGGTTATGTAGTCTCGTATATATGTATATATGTATAGGGAACTTAGGCCCGAAGCCTCCATCGCGCTTTCTCCCTCGTCCGTAAGCCTCTTACTTTCTCGCTCGGGCAAACGGGGAGGGAAGGATCGGCCGGGCAGAAACGCGCTCCCGGAACGATAAGGGCCAAAGAGCCACCCCCTAGATAGGCGCTCGAGTCGACTCGCTAACGGCACGCCGGTTCTCCAACTCATCCCCCCCACTTACCTACCTTTACCCCCCCCCCCTTCCTCAGCCCCGCCGTGGGACGGAAACCTTCTCCCTCATCCCCAATTTCCAACCCCTTTCCCGTTCTCCAGGAACCAGTAACTACCTATGTTTTCTATATACTTCGACTTTGCTCCATCATCGGAGAACCGGAGCTTGTGTGTATGTGGGTTTGTGTGGGTTTGCGTATTCATCGACCGGCGCGTGCAGCCTGACGCGACGTTTCTTCGTTCCGTTTATTCCCGGTGTGTATGGCAAGTCGAAGTCGATTATCGTTATTTATTTACGGAAGGGAGGCTCGAATGTGAGAAATTCGGCTAGTGCTAGAGGGTTGAAGGGCTTTTTGGGGGTAAAAGGGATGGTAGAGGGTTGAAGGGTTTTTGGATTGTTTTGGGACAGTTTCTTGTCCAGAAAGTTTGGCGATTTTTTTTATTGCTGTTAATTTTAGCATTTTTTTTTTATACTAAGAACGATTGTTGTGGAAAGTCGACGTTGGTGATCGTTATTTGTTAAAGAAAGGAGGTTCGAAAATACGACAGAAAGGTGCGACATTTTTTTTTCTTTTAAAAATTCTTTTAAAAATTAAGTACTTGAAGTACGTATTGAAGAGTCAAATACTGTCTTGCGTTAAAAAAAAAGTTTGTACTTTTCACAACAACTTGTTCGCAAACGTCAATAATGTTTTGTTCGCTAATTTTCTGATCGCACCAAGCGGCTCTGCGAACAAAAGCGTACGCTAAAATTGTCAATGACACGGGCGAAAACAGGTTTGTATATTCAAAGCTGAACCAACTAGTCTGCCGCTCGTTTAACAAAATTATTTTCACGAAAATTCGTATTCCATTTTTACTGTGCAGTCCTGCGCAGCTCAGTACTCAGAACTTCAGCAATTTAGTTCTGCCAGTACAGTAGAACCCCGATTAACCGGGATTCCCGGGACCGAAGAGTCCCCGGATAATCGAAAGCCCGGTTAATCCGAACTAGACAGCGAAATTATATAATTTAATGATGGCTAATGATACAATTTTATTTCCACTAATTACAATGACATTTGGCACAACTTGTACTTAATTGTTAAATAGTGTGAACTAGAATATCAAGCTTTGGATATATTCTTTTTTCTCATTAACATTACGTAAGCTCTTCTTTTTTTTAGAAGTACTTTGGTTCGCTCCGAGCACTAAAAAAATAAGAATAAAAAAAATCTCGGATGACGCACGGTTAATCCGCTTCCTGCCGATCCGACCCCAGTCAATCGGGATTCTACTGTACTCAATACTTCGGTACTCAAAAACTACCCAGCCTTCCATACTTGAAGTACTTCGTACTTCAATACCTACTTCAAGTACTTAGGTAATTGCCGGGCTCTGGTTTTAATATGTGCATCAGAAAATGTAGAACTCTATGTTTGGTCCGCGCGCAAAAAAAGTGGATCAAGTTCAGCATAAGTTCTTTCGATCCGCGTCCTACAAAGCGGAAGACGCCATGAGGAATGACAACCATGACTAGGGCGAAGTCGCGAAACGTTTGCCAATAACAAAAGTCTGCCATCGCTGAGGACGTTCGACGAACAACTCAGTTTCAGACGATCAACGTCAGTTTCACAGAAAATTTCAAACACTTCTCGATGGGAATAAAATCCTTAAAAATCAAGTATGTGGGAGGTGCTGCAAAGATTGTTTTTGTGTACAATATATGATCGTACTTTCTTCTCTATATCTGCACGTACCTTGTAAAAGGGCTTTTCCCATAAACTAATAAATAAAGAAATAAAGTTAGTAAGAAAAGGATTGTAGGCATTTATAGGCAAGAAACGTTGGCACATATTTTGGTGCCTATTTCAATTGAAATGGTTTTCGAGGAAGCAAACGCGTTTCAATTTGTTATCGGCAATTCCGAGGTTGTCAAAAAAAATGTATTGGGTTTATCCTAATTTTTCACTTTTTTTCCCTGACATTTCTACCATTTTTAGATTTTACCGGACGGTCGATAAAATCTGAACGATGTTATCTGAACGGTGACGAGGCAGTTTTAGAAATTCGTAGAATGTTATTCCTAATCCTCGTACATCGATCCTGGATCCGCGCCCCAACGGATCGAGACTCCTTAAGCGAGGTAAATCTGAGGGTACTCTATTTACTTAATTTATCGATATATATATGTATATACACGCATATACATATATCTCCGGAGTGTCTCGAAGCTTGGCTCGAGCCATCGAGAACAGAGCCCCTCGAGAAGTATCTCTCGGGCTTAGGCGATATCCGCTGATACGGGCTTATCGCTGTGAAGGAAGAACTTTCCTTTAAAGTGGAACCGCCGGGTTTCTTAACGAAGCGTCGAAACTCGAGTACTCGACGCGCCCTCGTACTAACGATCGAACACGCGGTCAAAAAACATTTCTCATTGCAACTCGTTTCTCTAAAAAATAAAAATAAAAAAAAAACATAAAAAGAGTTTAAAATAAAAAATGCTGATCTATAAAAAAGAAATTAAAAAAAAATCCGCCAAGTCCATCAAACGCCGCACTTGGCGACCGCGGCTTGTTTTTGACCTCGATACGGAAAGAGGTTGTCAATTTGTTTTCAAACCGACGTTACGTTTACGGACGTACAGAAAGCGTTGCCGGTGTGTCCCATCGGGGACGTTCCGGCCTTCCACCGGAAGTGGAGCGTTCGCCGGGCAAGCCACGAGACGCCACTGGCTTCTCCGCCGGTAACCGAGGAGACGTAAAATGTACATCTACGTTACGTGTTACCGACACGATCGTACAGCTCGCCCGAAATGATCGATTCGACAGCATAGAGAATAGGTCACACCCCCGAGAGTTCGGTGCTATGCGGTATTCCTGTCTTTCCCTCTCTCTCCCCCTCTCGGCCGCCCTTTCTCGCCGCTGCTTCGATCTCTCGTTCTGTCGCGGGTTCGATGACGACGAGGACGTGGATAGGATGCCCTCGCTTCGCACATCCCCGCGAGCTCTCTCGTCTGCGGTGTGCTTCGCTGCTCTCGCGTGTCGTACGTGTCAACCGATTTCCTCGCGCGCCACCCCCTTTTATTCTATTTCTATTTCGCTGCCTCTTATCCTACTCCTGTCCCGCGTTACATTTTCAGGCTCTCCACGTCGGCGCTTACATGGCTATATTGCCTCGTTATACTGTTATTATTATCGCAAGTACCATTGTCATCGTGTCATTGCGTCAATGTATCATTAAGTAATTGTGACGGTTGTGACGATTGTGACGATTGTGACGATTGTGACGATTGTGACGATTGTGACGATTGTGACGATTGTGACGATTGTGACGATTGTGACGATTGTGACGATTGTGACGATTGTGACGATTGTGACGATTGTGACGATTGTGACGATTGTGACGATTGTGACGATTGTGACGATTGTGACGATTGTGACGATTGTGACGATTGTGACGATTGTGACGATTGTGACGATTGTGACGATTGTGACGATTGTGACGATTGTGACGATTGTGACGATTGTGACGATTGTGACGATTGTGACGATTGTGACGATTGTGACGATTGTGACGATTGTGACGATTGTGACGATTGTGACGATTGTGACGATTGTGATTTCAAAACGATAGCGAGGCTTATCGATCGCACGGATTAAAAAAATAGAGAACGACCTTAACTGAGAGATTAACGTTAGCAAACGACATTCATTTTCTGTTCTCTTTTATTCATGATACTCCTGTACGAGAATGCAGGCTACCTTTATGTTAGTTACTATTCGAGGCAACGATGCGATCTTGCCGAATGTACCGATTGAATATTTCAGTGGTACTTCGATTCTGATGGAGTATTTTTTTATTTTTCTGCGTTTAAAGATTTACGAGGACGAAATTTGTTTTTTTTTTATTTTTTTTTATTGAGTGGAGCATAAACAAAAGGAATCGAGAGGACACTGACAAGACTGCGAGCCTCTCGTTTCGAGGGCGTCACGAAGGTCTAGGCGCCGTGCGGATGCCGCCGAGTATGCAACGGGGTTGAAGACGGCAGCGACTCGCATGTCGCGCGCTACTTAACGATCGTGGCTTGCATTTATGAGCTACGAGCTTCCGCGGGCCTGCCGTCCTGGGAGACCAAGTGTGTTGGAAGCGACTGTATTAGAAGTTGCCATTAAGGCACGACGCTAAGAATAGTGTGCGAGCGGACACCGAGGTCACAGGCAATGAACCTCGGGGCTGGCAGTAGTTCAGGGCCTACCGGAGACCTCCGCTTCGTCGTCTTCGAGGACGCGCCATAAAGTAGCGGGAGAGAATTAAAAAAAAAAAAAAGAAGTGATCAAGTGCCACGCCCTTTGGCACGAGCTTCGGCTTTATCGAGCTTCCGGAGGTTCGATGGTCGATACTTCGAACTACGTTGAGCGCCATTTTTTTTTTTTTTTTTTAATCATTGACGAAATTGGAAAAATTTGATAGAATCGATTGAAATCGACACTTCCGGTCGAGAAATGAAGAAATATTCGCTCCGCATCGCCGATGAAGTGGCGGAATCGCAGATATGCGTGGCTCTGCGATTGTGGGGAGGAAGCTTCGCGTGCGCCACGGACTTTCGTTATCGCTCATCTTTCCTCCCCTTTTGTTCATCCTCTCACATCCATCCTGCACGGATACACGAATGAAATTTGTGTATCCGTGTAGCGTCGTAACACCGGGAATCGCCTGTACATTCCGATATAAATAACTCCGATATAAATAACAAGGTTACGAGAGAAGCCCGAAGAGGGGAGTCAGCTCGGAGGATCAACGCATCCGGGGTCACACCGCGTTACATCCCCTTCGTGTCGTGGACGGACGCGCTACTGGATACAATGGTGTACTCCGTCCTCACGGATTTACGGGGCAAATTACACGCACATAATCGTCCCTCGGGACTCTGATCGATACGAGATAAAACTGGTGCGGCGAATCACTCGCTTCTTTCTACACTTGGGGCTCACAAACGAATGGAACGTTCCTTCGTACACTTGATGTCGTGTTTTTTTTTAAGTGATCGAAGGATCGAAGGATCGAAGGATCGAAGGATCGAAGGATCGAAGGATCGAAGGATCGAAGGATCGAAGGATCGAAGGATCGAAGGATCGAAGGATCGAAGGATCGAAGGATCGAAGGATCGAAGGATCGAAGGATCGAAGGATCGAAGGATCGAAGGATCGAAGGATCGAAGGATCGAAGGATCGAAGGATCGAAGGATCGAAGGATCGAAGGATCGAAGGATCGAAGGATCGAAGGATCGAAGGATCGAAGGATCGAAGGATCGAAGGATCGAAGGATCGAAGGATCGAAGGATCGAAGGATCGAAGGATCGAAGGATCGAAGGATCGAAGGATCGAAGGATCGAAGGATCGAAGGATCGAAGGATCGAAGGATCGAAGGATCGAAGGATCGAAGGATCGAAGGATCGAAGGATCGAAGGATCGAAGGATCGAAGGATCGAAGGATCGAAGGATCGAAGGATCGAAGGACCGAAGGACCGAAGGACCGAAGGACCGAAGGACCGAAGGATCGAACGATCGAACGATCAATCAATCAAACAAGTTCAAGGAATATCGCTCGAACTTCAAGAATCTGACAATGAGTAACCATTAAAATAAACATTCAATCCATTCCAATAAAAGTTTTTCTCAATGCACGTAGAAAAAAGAAGAATATAAAAAGTATTACTTCCTCTGACAAATTATCCACAAAAATAAAAAATGATATCCACGAAAGACGCAGATGGATGGACGAGCCGCCCGGCTTCGGGAACGTGACTCGCGCATACGCCGAGTCCCCGATGACACGTACCCAGATGCGAAGGAACACAGAAGAACGGAAAACGAGCAACCGAAGGCTCAACGTATGTACGTATATAAGATAAATACTTATGGTGTCTATCTATGTAGTCGTCGAGAGGATTCCGGGTCACGCATCTTTCGAGCGCACGAAAATCCTTCGAGAAATATACGGCGGACTCTCTCGGTCTCTTCCATATCCGTTCCGCGGGATGAAGATGTCCCGGGCGTCGGGAAAACCCGGGAGAGCCGGGCTTTAGCTGCGCGAGACGTCGACGAGGACACACGGAGAACAAGAGGCTCAAACATGCACGTGAACGCCGACCTGCACAAGCTCGAGAAAAAAGAAAAAAATATATATGTATGTAAGGACATAGAGCGAGTCTCTCTTTTGTTCGCAACAAATCGGAATCCGCGTCGCGTCGCACAGCTTTCTCTCTCGGCTTTGAGTGTCAAGCTTATCGCGTCACTCGGCTATTCGTTCTCGAGTTTAACGTATATCGAGCTTTGTCAGTCCATTCTCCCGACGTCAATACACTCGGGAAGATATCTATTTTTTTTCTTTTTTTTTCTTTGTATGATCCTCTCTTGACTTCACTGGAAGAATCGTGCAAACACGGGGCGACGGTAAATCGCAAAGATGCCCCTAAAGATAAATTGCAGAAACGACGACGTGACAATATTTCGAGATAAGGAAAGGGCAGTTGGGAAGAGCGGCTGAAATATGCATTGGGACCGATCAGTTCCATTTTGGAGACAACTCTGCTGTGGTAAGAAAATCACTTTTTTTTTTCTGACTCAGTGTTATCTCATGAAAAGTCCTTATTTTTGTCCGTCATATAAAATTGAGGGTCTTATCTCAATAAGGCTTTCAGTTTCACCTCAATAAGACTCTCAGTTTCATCTCAATAAGACTCCCAGATTCATATCAACAAGACTTCAGTTTTATTTCAATAAGTCTCTCGGATTCATCTCAATAAGACTCTCAGTTTAATCTCAATAAGACCCTCAGTTTAATCTCAATAAGACTCTTAGATAAATATCAACAAGACTTCAGCTTCATCTGAATAAATCTCTCAGTTTCATCTCAATAAGTCTCTCAGTTTCATCTCAATAAGTCTCTCAGTTTCATCTCAATAAGTCTCTCAGTTTCATCTCAATAAGTCTCTCAGTTTCATCTCAATAAGTCTCTCAGTTTCATCTCAATAAGTCTCTCAGTTTCATCTCAATAAGACTCTCACTTTCATCTCAATAAGACTCTCACTTTCATCTCAATAAGACTCTCGGATTCATATCGACAAGAATACAGTTTCACCTCGACAAGCCTCTCAGTTTCACCTCAACAAGCCTCTCAGTTTCACCTCAACAAGACTCCCAGTTTAATCTCAACACAACTTCCTCACCCCTTTTTCCCCCATCCATCAAACCCTACCTACTTTAATTAGAGCCTCAAATCGACCAAGCCGCAGAGACACATTAATTAAAATTTTCAAATGAAAAAAAAAACTTCCAATTTTTTATTTCCCGCTCTCATCACCGCGAATAAAATCCCCATCAAACTACCAACCTCCAGCAGTCTACCGCGCGCCCATCTGCGACGATAAAAGCTGCGATCAGGGATGATATTTTTGACTCCTTAGCAAAAACCTACACGCTCTATCGCTGTATGCCTGTAAACATACGAATGAATACAGCCACAGAACGCGTAGGTTTTACAAACTAGCGATTCAAAAATAATCCCCCCAGAGATCGCTAGATAGACCTCCAGCGAGTTAGCCTCGGCCGTAATGCGATCGCGTGGTCTCCCCGCTCGAATCGTCGATGTCTATCTCTACGGAAGCGATGTAGAGTAACGATGAGCACATGTGGATCAATCGTCGGCGGCTAAACTGCATTCAGGTGTTCGACACGTCCGGCTTGATCGATGTCAGCCGGCGGTGTGGCGGAGTTGGTGTCGCCGGCGCGTACGAACGTGTTCGCAAACTGGACGAGCGCGGGGCGGCTCGGAAAGAATCCGGCGATCGCCCGGGAAGAGCGACGACGGCAGCGGCGGAGTTCCGTGCGCATTACGGTGAATGATTATCGGCAATGGCCTTGACATCTGACTCCTCGAATCGATCGTCAGTCGGGAGTCGTCGGGCTGCCCCGCGAGCCGCGGATAGACTCGGATAGGTATGCAGTGTAACCGACGATGCATGGCGTGTCGGCAACGTTTGATAGTGTCGAGGGAGGCAAGGCGAACGGAAAACTATGGGACTCTCGGACGCACGTCGTCGAACCGCGGGCACGAGCCGGGCCGAGAAGGCGAAGGACGATCCGCAACGATCGATTGCAATTATGGAACCCGTGGGCTTTACGTGTGTGTGGGGGTGCACTTGTGAGGGTCGTGCAGATAACACCAGGCCGACGGAGAATTACGATGTAATTATCGAGGGAATCGAGGGAATCGAGGGGGTCGAATGGCGGATGTAGGGAAATATTTTTTGTGGAATGTTGTGTGCTTTCATTTTGGGTAAAATATATGGGAGATCTTTTTTATATTTTAATTTTTTTAAATAATATTAAATAATATTGTAATATTATTAAATATTATTTAAATAATATTCAATAATATATAATATAATTAAATATTAAATAATTTAAATAATATTGAATTTTTTAAATAATTCTATGTGAATGATAATTCAAATTGCATAACAGTAGTAATTGAATGGATAATAGTAATTTTTAATAATTACGATTATTCGTAATAAGGCAAAGGACGATCCGCAACGATCGATTGCAATTATGGAATCCGTGGGCTTTCCGTGTGTGTCGGGGTGTATTCTTGAGGGTCGTGCAGATAACACCAGGCCGAGGGAGAATTACGATGTAATTATCGAGGGAATCGAGGGGGTTCAATAGCGGATGTAGGGAAATATTTTTTGTCGAATGTTGTGTGCTTTCATTTTGGATAAAATATATGGGAGATATTTTTTATATTTTAATTTTTTTTAAATAATAATTCAATGTGAAAAGTAATTAAAATTGAATAACAGTAGTAATTGAATGGATAATAGTAATTTTTAATAATTACGATTATTCGAAATAAGGCAAAGGACGATCCGCAACGATCGATTGCAATTATGGAACCCGTGGGCTTTCCGTGTGTGTATTTATGAGGGTCGTGCAGACTAGGGCTGTGCAGACGGGCCGGCCTAGCCGACTAAAATATTTTGTATACAAAATGTTTACACACATATATATGTATATAAATATATTGTATACAAAATAGCATAGTCTATAGCATAGTAGCTATACTTTTACATATACGCAAAACTTTTTTATTTTTCAAAAAATTCATCAAATGTATTTATATTTAAATGATTCTCAATAATAACAATAATTGTTCATTTATCATTATTTCCCTCGATGACTCCGTCGTACATTATCCGATGATTCTGCGATGAAAATTACGATCAATAATAACTATCATCAATTACTGTTATTGTCACACCTTGTTCCCGAATTTTTTACGCTTGGTTGATCAATCGACGGATATAAAAAAAAGTCTACTTCGCGAATGGCCTAGTTTCACCTATATGCAAAATCCCTATCATGCTCGAACCGAAATTCAAGGACATTTTCGAGGGAGCTCGGAGGACTTCAATGTCCACCAGACACCACGTGCCTGGTTGAGAGAGCAATTTTTTTGCCGCTAATTTCAAGTATCGATTTAGCTTATTTCTTCCAGCCCAGCCCGACGATCACTCGAGCGCCAGCCTCGTCGGCTGGAACGATTCTGAGAGGCAAAAGAAAAGAAAGAAAGAAAAAAAAAAAAAAGAAAAAAAAATAATATAATGAAGAATCCCCAGCATCTCGTTCCGGCGGATAGAAGCCTATTATTTCGTTCGAGGCTCGATCCTCCGCCCCATCCTATCGAGCCGCAACTTCGAGATACAGATATAGATCGTCGACGTCTCTCCGCTATATCTGCCTCTATTCAGCCTCGTGCGGCGACCGGCGCACGGTCGCCCTTTCTCGTCCGCCCCTCCCGCCGGCTTCCGCACTCGCTCTGTTCCCCGATTCACTTATTCGCAGTGGACTAGGAGCCTCGAGGATCCTCCGTCTCCGACACACCTTCCGACCCACACCGCTGTCCCTTTGTAGAGGTTTGTATCTTCGTTCGTCGTCACACGTACATTGTCTCGGTATTCGGCGAGTTGAGGACGGGAGTGCGAGGCTCTGTCTCGGTGAGGGTTCGGTTCCATTCGAAGCGGCGTTTCGTTCCTGGCATAGCGGTACGTTATAGCCGCGAGGCCTTGAGGAGCGAATTCTGCCGGCGCTCTTCTGTTACTGCATCGCAGGTTGCTCGGATGCTTTGAGGAGTTGCGAATACCAAATATTGTATAGTTCCGTGATGCATGGATGATATCCAAAAGGTATTAGCTATCGAGTAGATACGGTTATGTAGTTGAAGCTACACATGTGTATACGTAGGGGAGAAGGGGCATAATGGGATAGTGGGGAAAAATGGGACGGCGGGGCAAAACACAATTTTTAAATAACTTTTTATGCTTTGAGGAGTTGCGAATACCAAATATTGTATAGTTTCGTGATGCATGGATGATATCCAAAAGGTATTAGCTATCGAGTAGATACGATTATGTAGTTGAAGCTACACATGTGTATACGTAGGGAAGAAGGGGCAAAATGGGACGGCGGGGCAAAACACAATTTTTCAATAACTTTTTATGCTTTGAGCAGTTGCGAATACCAAATATTGTATAGTTTCGTGATGCATGGATGATATCCAAAAGGTATTAGCTATCGAGTAGATACGGTTATGTAGTCGAAGCTACACATGTGTATACGTAGGGGAGAAGGGGCAAAATGGGATAGTGGGGCGAAATGGGACGGCGGTGCAAAATACAATTTTCCAATAACCTTTTATGCTTTGCGTAGTAGGGAATACCAAATATTGTATAGTTTCGTGACGTACGGATGATATCCAAAAGGTATTAGCTATCGTGTAGATACGGTTATGTACGTCATGCTATACATAGGTATAGATATAATATACGTCTCTACTGTGATCTGCTGCAACGGATTTTGCTCTTCTCTTGCTGCGTTCGCCGAGTGCCGAATACCAAATATTGTACAGTTTCGTAACGTATAGACATCCCGAAGGTATTAACTACAGAATATATACAGTTATACGATGTAAACTGTATACAAATAGATATACATATATATATCTGTAGAGGTGTGCTGTAACCGAATGTAGGTGAAACGCAGAGGCGAATGCCTGGAATGGAGAGGGTATGAGAGAAAGCAAAGAGGTGCTGACTCGGTCCTAGCGTGTATACGTTAGTACGTGGCTTAAGCTCCACCCACCCCTCCAGCCCCAATCGGTCGATGAAACCCTGCCGATGGGTTGGATCTGCTCCACTCCCGCACATATACGTGGCGCACTCACCACTACGCGGACCCTCCAGCGTCGCTCCTCTCCCCCCACCCTCTCCGATCTGTTTGTAAAAATCTCGAGAATTTGCTTCTGCCCAAGCTATCTCGGATACTTTTATTTTTTATTTTATTTTTTATTATTATTATTTCTTTACGTTTCTCTTCGAGATACTTTTCCAGCGCACTTGAATTCGAAACTCTATCTGCGGTATAAAAATATATTATGCGAGGAAACTAGAAGGGGGATTTCCGGAAGCATTCTACGAGAGGGAGAGAGTGGAGGAAAACTTTCCGTCTGGCCAGATTTCTGTGTGTGTGTCGTCTGTGTGCACAGATTTTCTTCACGGAGATTTACACTCCCGTGAACTTTGTCGCAGTCGGGGAGAGAATGTGGAGTCTTAGAGGGTGAATTATTATTGTAACATCGGGGCAGGGGAGAGCGGGGGGAAAATGGGACACTGGGGCAAAATGGACTGTCTTGGTGAATTGTTTTCTAGGGAGGTGAGAAACGAAGGTCGGGTGAAAGAGACTGGTCCGTTTTGACCCGTGAATGAGACTGACTCTGTCAGTTTTGTACCGGGATTTCCTGTACGAATTTTGGACAAGAAAGTTTGAAAGTTCGCGATTATGCGTTTTGTAGCATTGAGCCTAGGGGACACCTTTCGTCCTGCGTTGTGTTATGAAGAACGTAAAAAAATAAATGTCAGATGAAGGACACTGCTCGTTTTTGTCCCGTGAATAAAACGGACCTGGTTTTTGCCCTGTGCGAATTTTGGGCATGAATGTTTGAAAGTTCACGATGATACGTTTTGTAGAATTGAGCCTGGAGACACTTTTCGTTCCACGTTTAATTATGAAGGACGTCAAAAAACAAAGGTCGGACGAGGGACACTGGTCCATCTTGCCCCGTGAATAAAACGGACCTGGTTTTTGCCCTGTGCGAATTTTGGGCATGAATGTTTAAAGTTCACGATGATACGTTTTGTAGAATTGAGCCTGGAGACACTTTTCGTTCCACGTTTAATTATGAAGGACATCAAAAAACAAAGGTCGGACGAGGGACACTGGTCCATCTTGCCCCGTGAATAAAACGGACCGTGTTTTTGTCCCGGAATTCCCGGTACGAATTTTACACAACAAAGTTTGCAAGTTCCCGATTTCTCTAGAATTGACGTTTCGTAGAATTGAGCCCGGAGGCACTTTCCGTCCCATGTTTACTTATGAGGAACGTAGAAGAAAAACAAAGGTCACGTAAAGGACACTGGTCTATTTTGCCCTGTGAGTAAAGCGGACCGTGTTGTTGTCCCGGAACTCCCGGTACGAATTTTGAACAAGAAAGTTCGAAACCTCGCGACGATACGTTCTGTGAAATTGAGCCTCGGGACACGGCCCGAGGTTCCAATAATACAAGTCCCGTCTTGTATTATTGGTTACCCTTGTTGGTTATTGGCTTTGACCCTTTGTACAAGCGGCGCTCTGCGACACCTCAAATATTTATTTATTTATTTATTTATTTATTTATTTATTTATTTATTTATTTATTTATTTATTTATTTGTTTAACGGGTGTAACCCTTTTACAAAAATAATATAATATAGTCTATTTTAACATAATCAGTATAATTAGTAATCGTTTGGCAGCCTTGTACGAATATTGGGAAATTTACGAAACTCGATAGACTTAACTTTGTCTTAATGTATCCGACACTTTGGGGATGAAAGTCCTTTTATCTACTTTCAGGTAATCGGTGACGCAACCTTGCCAGTCCGATCCGGACGAACGAAATTATGCCTGACCTATGAACATCACCCGAGGGAGGGAGCTTCGGCCAGTGCGCGCCTGAGAATACGCGCGTGGCTTACACCGACGGCTACTTCGTCCTAATCGTCCGTGAAACTCGAAATAGACGAATCTATATGCGGCTATGGTTAGCGTACACGTCTCTGTCACTAGCTTGATGAATATTTTAGTAACATCGATCGTTGCAAATATTTATCATTGAGCCTCCCGCAGTGACTCGAACAACAAGCTCGCTAAGAGAGCGTCACTTCCCGCGAATAGGGCCATCTTCATTTGTAGAACCCGAATGCAAAAAAATATCAGAAAAACCACTAAAGTACATCCACGACGCAACAAAATGATTGGAGCGTTTTTATTCATTTTCTTTTTCTTTCCTAGAGATAAAAAAACCGTCCAATGTCTGTCCAATTCCAATGTTTTATTATTTTTAAGTGAACTTTATTCCCGATTTCGATTATTAACGATTTCGATGCGAAATTTACCATAAAGTTTGCGGCCCGAAGATTTCGAAAACCGACCCGTTAATTTTAGTTTGCACTTTTGTTTGTAAAACTAGACCCGGATGGTGCGATCGTAATATTAACAAATAAACAATTGTGGACATTTGCACACAATAAGTTCTTTTACTCTGTAGTTTACTTAAATTATTTTTTAATAATTTCAATTCCCGATTTCGATTATTAACGATCTCCGTGCGAAATTTACCATAAAGTTTGCGCCCAACCACTTTGAAAAACCAATACATTAATGCTTAGGCGAAAAAAAAAATTATTAAAAATGTATCGTCTATCAAACAACGGTAGTGGGGGAAAAAAACTAGAAAATACACGTCGACGTCCCGTGCGTCGTAATCTGACAGGACGTATACAATAGCCACGGTAAATTGATCAAACGCCCGGGCGACATGTTGCGCACATTATTATCATTATTACAGCGAGTCTGCGCGCGCATTCCCAGGAGACGTGTAATTTGCGTAAATGAGAGGCTAACTCTCTCCCGATCTGGCCCGGTTGTACGGGAAATTGCGGGAGGGCAGGGAGCGAGGTTTGTCCTCATTATCCCTCGGGAATCCCTGTAATCGACGATCGCACGGGTCCGAGAACGGTGGACGGCTCGGGAGGCTCGATTGCACGAGTGCATCCGCGCAACTGAACGAGTCCGAGAGTCGGAAAAATTGTCCCTTTAATTTCGCTATCGAATAAAAAAAAACTACCTCAATGCAACCTCTTCTTCTTTGCGTGCGTGAAACCGTGATTTTACGCACGGCGATGAATTATGTCGTAACTCACGGACGGAGTGAATTAAAAAGAATAGAAAAAAAATTACGAAGAATTTTTCTCTGCTCACATTTCTACGAATGGACCGGGATGCTGCGAATAGAGACCCTTAGGAGCCCGGAGCCTTCTCCCATGTTCCTCGCTCGGGTGAAATTTCAAACTTTCCGAAAAGCTCTCAGCCGCGCGGCAGGAAAGTATACTTGCCTACGTGTGTCGGCGGATCTCAGGGGAACATAAAGAAAATTATTTTCCGGAATGTATATATATATATATATATATACACACCGATATATATGTGTATATATAATATATTATATATATACATATATAATTTGTTTTCCAGAGAATCTCGCGGAAATGAGATTGGAGACCAGCCTTGCGCGATATTCCGCCCGAGATTTGATATGAAATCGCGTTTTCACGATTTTTCATTGCAGCTGGGAGAGAATTTTTTTTCTACTAATTTTTATTATTATCATTATTTTTAATCCATCGCGAGGTTCGTCAGGCGAGAGACGAACGAACGAGGCGCGCAGTCCCTCGAGAATACAATTCGGTATATGCGGAGCGGCGAAATATATAAATTAAAGAGACCGAGAGCGGGACGTACGTAATACCCGGCGAGAGCGAGTGGCGTTACAAACGATGGAATATGATGAGAGCGGACTAATGGAGACAAACTGGTTAAAGCGGTTCGCGGGCCGCGTGCGAGCCCGCAACTATGGTCTTGGCCGTTTGTTGCGTGCGCCGCTGATCCGGGGCTCTCAGTACGCGATAAACAGTGTGACGCCTCATCGCCTCGGGTAATTGGGCCAATAATGAAATGAAATGTTGCGAGCGAGCGAGCTCCCCGAGCAGTTTGTACGAACACTATGGAAATGGGATTGATGGCTTCTTCGTTACAGCTACGGCGATGCGTCTCAAGTTGCGTCCCGCACCGTGCGACTGCGAATCCACTGTGTATATATATATATATATATATTACCTGACTTGTAATGTAAAGTAGTATATTTTTTTTACGATTTCGTAATTAATGTAATATATTGTATGTATTTCGTATAAAATAACTTGTTTCATTTCATTTATTATTATAAACTGATTAAGTACAAAAGTATTTGCACGCATTCGTTTGTCCGCGGAAGCTTTGAGGTAGTCCTTGCGAATAGTGTGCACTTCGCATAAGTTTCAGAGAAATGAGAGGGAATTGCAAACACTTCGTAATGGTATACAAAATGTGAAAAAATTGAGCATATTAGAGGTGCCAAAAAGAACAATTTTGCATAATAATAATTCCAAAATGTTATTAACGAATTGATGAGAAACAAAAATGTTCAACAAATCTTCCGGAAACCTAACTTTTTTGTTTGTGAAAATGATTCGTTCACTTTTCTGAACACGTATGAATTTTTTCAGATTTTCAAATTGCCTCGACCATAAGAACATGAAGTTTTCGTACCTGATATTTTACACATTAAATATGTTTATTATAATTTTTTTATTTTCTCATAAAAAGTTAAGATTCACAAAAAAAAAATATTCCGTACCATATAATTGGACGTATTTGATAAAAACAAAAAAAAATGCTATAGCTTCAATCTCCGCACTTGTTTGCCTAACGTAACCCGATCACGTCCGCTAACGTTCTTTCGTGAAAAGTCATTTTTTTTTTCTTCCTTCATGTTACAGTAATAACGTGGCTAGTGGCACGTATTCGCGACCGAGAAAAGCGGGAACAATAGATCGCACCGGCGGAAGGTCGCGAACCCCTAGAAATGGCCTCCTTTGATCTCAATGCTTCTCTCTCGCTCCCTCTCTCTCTCTCGCCGCTTCTGCCGCTGACAGGCGCACACGCCCTCCGCGCCGGTGCTGGCCTTCCTATTAATTTGCTCCTCGGAGAAACACACTGCGGGCTTGTGTGTGATCCTGCACTGGCTAATAACGAATAGTTACAGTATACATAGATGGATGTGCCAGGCAGAAGCCGACATTATACGTGTTATATGCAACGAAACAAGGGAACCAAAGAGGGAGGGGGAGGGGGGGGGGGGGACAATCCGCGGCCTCTCTTTGATAGCGTGCTCGATCGAAGAACCAACAACGACCGCGAGAATAATACGAGAAACATGGTCGCAGTGAGTTCAGAGTGTCATCGAGAAACGAACAAGAGGCCTAACGAGTCGGAAGGCCGCGGCGACGCAGCGTTTGACGGTTTCACCTCCTGAGAGACTCGCCAATGTCGCAGGGCGAGGGGAAGGAAAGATTGGTGGAGAGAAAAAAAAAGGATGAATTAGCGGACGTGAGAGCGAGCCAAAGGGGATGGCTGCAGTTGTATCGCTGTTGTTCGATTCCCGGGAGTCAATTGAAGATTATTTCGAACGGTCATGCGTCACCCGTTTGAAGAACGAGAAGAGGAGCGACGTGAAGTTCGACGAAGGGTTATCCGCATTAAATATTAAGCTTCCATTAATAATAATAATAATAATAATAATAATAATAATAATAATAATAATAATAATAATAATAATAATAATAATAATAATAATAATAATAATAATAATAATAATAATAATAATAATAATAATAATAATAATAATAATAATAATATATTTAATAACGGGCTGGGCCGAATGACAAGGACGACAGGAAACCCACGCCCAACGGACACTGTGAGACAGTTTGGCCGCTTATAAATTGCCCAAATTTATCGCTCATACATAAGATGTACGATGTAAAAAGTGTAACTTTGACGGCGCCTCACATTTTAAACAACAATGTTCATTGAACTTAAATATCAACCGAGCCGACCCGCTGTAAGCAGTAGCTTTGTGAAGCGGGGGACAATAACGATAAATAAAAAATAAAATACAATTATATTATTATTATTATTATTATTAATATTATGGAAAAAAGCTGCGCCGGGCCGTGCAAAACAGAACCTCCGATACCGGGTCGTTGTATCGTGAATAATACGGATCAGGCTGGCACGGGACCGATAAACGGACGAGCATTTGCGCAAGCCGGACGACGCAATCGTTCGACGTGAAACAAAGGTTGATAAGAGTTTTTCGCCGAGGCCGGAAGTCTCGTGGTTCGCGGTGCACGCGGTTCTTACTCATCGGGACAATATCAAATTTACATATGTACAGCGACCGTTTAAACACGCGACAATGATAATCCGCGCGAACGACTCTGCGATGAGTGCTCTTCCACTGCGCCCCGCAGTCATTCGGGCGGTGGAAGGCTAAGCGGAGAGACGAGCGCGCGGCTGAACACGCCGCGGGCCTCGCTAACGATGCTTCGAAGCATCGACGAAAAACAACGAACGGTTGCGATAGGATGGATCGACGGCAAGCGACAGAATTGGAGAAAGCAATTGGAAACTATAATACACCTGGTAGAGCCCGCACTGACAAAAAAAATGCAGTTGAATCAAGTAAAGATTCGGGCGGGGAAGTTCAAATAAATATTTAGTCGGTCGAAGAAAATATTTTAATGCGTCAAAAATATTTTAGGGGAATCATCCGAAAAATTGTTGAACAGCAATCTTTTAGCTGTACCAGCGAAATATTTATTTGAAGGTTTCTGCCCGAATGCATTTTTTTTATCAGTGAGGGCGCACGAGACACCAAGATCGGAAATGCACATTTTCCTAATCCATGCAAAATTCCGTTTTCCGTTCCTGCGAAGTGAATGCAGAAAGGCACTTTTTCGCATCGCGTGCGAGAAAAATATGGCACATGCGTATAAACGCAATGTGGTCTTTTTTCTCGCATTAGTGCGAGAAAACTTTTTCTGATGAGTGTGAGTTTGCAGCACGACTCAAGAAACAGTTTTTCACAAGCGTCGTACAAAATTTTAGTTCCTAGGGTGTGAAAATGGGGGTTTTGTGTGAAGCGTGCGTAAAACTGCAATTTTCGCACCGAGTGTAATAAAATCCCTTTCTGCGCACACTTCCTAAAACCGAAAAGTGTGATTATTGTGTATCTTTTTTTAAAAATTCCGTCAATGGCAGGCGCGTGAAAAGGGGATTCCTGAGGCGTGTGAATGCATTTTTACGCTGGCCAAGAATTCAATGTCTACGCCTTTGCCCTACAAATAACCATTGCCTGCGTGTAAACATTTCCGAGCTGCTAATCCCCCTCGGCGCAAACAGCACTGTTGACGAACTTCGATGTTTCGCCATTTTGGCACGGCGCCACTGCAGCGCTCACGGTTCATGCTTACACTACGTTCATGCTTTTTCGCAATGTAATATTTCTCTTTTCCTCATTTCTTGTACGTTCTTAATTTAAATTCGTCTGCACGCCGGAGCGTTTATGTCAATATTATAGTCCTGCACGATTTGAAGCATATGCGCAGCATATTAACAATTCTAAATAGAAACTAAGAAACCGTCCAGTTCCGTCGGTAAAAATGGTAAGTAAGGAGTTAAAACGGGTCCAGGAACACACGGTATTTGTCCAGCCGAGGTGGAGACGACATTTCCGCCGTTACCTATCCAAGAGCACAACCTCGAGAGTTTCGGTGCGACGACACACGAGTCAATCGAGTGGTCGGTCGATTTTCCGCGAACGGTAAAAAAGGGGCTGGCTCGACGGACTTCCGCGAAGTCCTGCAGGGGGGCGCCACTTCCCGACCCTCCGTTTTTCAACCCCGACGTTTTAACGCCTCTCGTGCTCCTGCCAGTGGATTCTCCGAACTGTGTGTTTACACTGTTTCGTGGAGTCTTTGTTGACGCGCGTCAATCACGCAGAGGACTATAGATTCGCTCGAGCGCTCGTCGGGAAGGTTATCACCATTATGTAATACGAAAAATGTGGCTGCGATCGAACGCAAACCTATTCAGATAGTAGTAGCCGGCTGCATAAATATTCGCTAGTTTACGAGAGAATGAACTGAGATAAAAAAAAAATTTTAATCTTAAGTTCAGCCAACTTAAGTGTACAGTAGTTGGACACGCACACCCTTGGGTATCCAAGAGGTGGACTCGTTGCGGCTCGTGTGATTATCGACCCTCGGACGAAGAGCGGGCTTTGCAGTCAGACTCCACTGCAGCTTTCGCGTAACTGCCGTTTTAAGGTGAAGTGAAACACATTCTCTGTCGCTCTCTCTATCACTCCACCTTAAGACCAATGCCGCTATCTCTCTCACACTCCTGGCTCCGTCACGTGACTCAATTCACCTTAAGTAACGAAAAAACTAAATTCTGTCTATTTAGAAGATTTTAAACATTAAAAATGCAACTGCTCAACGCGGGTTTTCTCGCACCATTGAGAAAAACTACATGATTATAAAGTTCTTGTCGATTGGACACTCACACCGATACTCACAGGGTACTTACAGAAACTTACATTCTCATATATAGTCACAGATACTTACACGGTACTCATAGAAACTCACACGGGTATTCACAGCTACTCACACAGGCACTCACTCGGATACTTACAGATCCATACACGGGTACTCACAAACATCACACGGATACTTACAGACACTCACATGGATACTTACAGATCCTTACACGGATACATCGATACTCACATGGATACTCACATGGATACTCACATGATGGGAACGTCGGGTGTTCGACTCTCCCGAAAGAGGTCGAATTTCTGTACATTGTTTCAAGGATGGAATGGTACGAGTAATTAATAGTACGACGGAGGCAGAAGAGTACACCTCGATTACGCAACTGATTTTAGTGTCAACTCTATCCGAAGATAATGAGAACCCGTCCGACTCTTCCGGCTATAAAGACGCCCCCCCCCCCCCCCCCCCAAAATGCCCACCGAGCGACATTATAACAGGCTTCGCTCGATACAGTCTCGACTTTAAGTATGTTTTCTCAAGAATTGTTCATTTTCAGCAGTCGGTAACTGCACTCTACGGGGCGACGAAATAATTGCAGCATTAATTACTCTCTCTGATAAATTTCGTCGACGAAACGAGTTTTCACTAGTCATTATAACGTCCGTCTGGAGTGTAAATTTTGGACTCGCCCAAAATTGAATTAAAAGAGAAATACAAAGATTTAAAAAACAAAAACCTGTATTTGTAAAGATTTTCTGAGCTCCTCGATTGCTTCCCGGAGGTCAAAGCGAATAATGTCGAGTGAATAACAAAATTGTCGACACTTTCCCTCCTACGGCTTTAAGAGCACGTGAAACACGTTCTCAGCGTCTCTCTCGCTCCGCCGAGAGCGTCACTGATGCTATCTCTCTCGCACTCCGTAGTGTTTCACATGCCCTTAACGATAAATTCTCGATAGTAACGGCAAAGTAAACGAATTTTCATGAGTCATTTTATGGCCCGCCCTCGGTGTAAATTTGGACGTTCTCGAAATTGAATTTAAATAATAATAATAATAATAAATACATACAAAACAAAGACTTGTTTTATTTCACTCGGTGGGAAAACCCCCCACCGAGTTTTATTTCACAACTCGTGAAACAAAATTTTGTCCGACACTCGTGCGAAAGACGTATTCCGAAAAAGTTTTTTCGCACTCGTATCGAAATGTACTATTATGTAACTCATGCATGAAAAGCGCTACTTTGCGTGCCTGCCGCGAGTGGCGTAAGTGGTGCTTTGCAGCGTGTTGTAAATTCCCGGCGCATGCGCACTTCGGCCTCGTCGCGTACGAATTTTTTTTGCGTGCGATTTCTGGAAATTATTGCTCGCTGCTCGCAACGCCACAATCAGCAGGCACGGAGTAGCGCTTCCCTTGCATTCGTTACATAAAATAGTATGCGAAACTTGTACGTAAAAGCGGACCTCCGGCGGCGGTTGTGAAGTGGCCGCACTCGCCTTCTCTCGCGCAACAACAGCACTCGGCTTCGCCTCGTACAGTTGTAGCGCTCGATCCGGCTCGTGCAGTAACTTCCCAACCTTCGCCGAAAGTCCGCTTTTACGAACTAGTATCGTAATATACGATTCTTTAGATTTTCCGAGCTCCCCGGGTTCTCCCGGGTTGTTAAAGCGAATTATCAACACTTTCCCTCCTCCGGCTTTGACGATAAATTCTCGAAAGTAACGGGCAAGCACGGACCGGCGAGATCCTCGCCATCCTATTTTTACGGCCAAGGTGAGGACCAGCTGGTTTTCTCTCCGGCATCGCCCGGAGTCGCCAGACTCTAGGCCCGTGCGTGTCTCTCGTCGTCCGACGTGCGCCGAACCACGCGTAACGAATATAAAACGCCAGCGAGCGACCCGGCGGTTCGAGGTGAAAAAATTAACGCGAGCGAAGTTTTTGGCGAGAGCCGCTGGACGGCAAACGCGTCGTGGAACGCTCGAGAGTTTTCCGTTGGGAACCCGAGGCGCGCCACTCGATAGCCTGCACGCCTCTCTTCCGACCGGAATGACCGTACCGACGGTATCGCTTTATCGATTAGTCGACTATACACGCTCGACGCATGTACGCGGTTAACCGTCTGGCTCGGCTAGACGGCCAATGGAAACGAAACTAAAATAACGAATGAATCGATTCCAGACGAAAAAAAAAAAAAAAAAATGGAAGAAAATATTTCACGCGGAAAGGGACGGGGTGGATGCCTCTGCGATTTTCCATTCACGACGTGAATTCTTTCGCAATCGCGTTGGATTTTTTTTGTTTTTTTTTTTTACGAAAATAGGCGTGTCAAATCAGTTTGAGTGCCCTGAGTCACCTTCCCGCGACGTTGCGATAGACACAATATAAAGCGTTGTTTATTCTCGATGATACTTGAATAAATTAAGTTTGATAAATAATCTTTTTTTTCGTATACGCGAATACTCTCGGATAATGATTGGGAAATTTGATTTAACGTTGAGGTGTAAGGAACGTTACGAGTGATAAAATGTAACGAAGAGAAGGCGATGCGTATGCAATTTTTCATTCACGATGTAAATTCGATCGGAAGCTTTCGCGCGCTGCATGGTATTTTTTTTTGTTTTTACGAAAATAGGTGTGTCAAATATGTTTGAGTGCTCTGAGTCACGTTCCCGTGACGTGGCGATAGACAAAGAAAATAACGCTGTTTATTCTCGATGATACTTACATAAAGTAAGTTTGGTAATAATCTTTTTTTTTCGTATATACGAACACTAATTCATTGTTACTACTTTATCATTATTATTCAATGGGAAATTCATTATTCCCATTTTCTTATCATTATCGAATAGGAAATTCATTGGTCCCATTTTATTATCATTATCGAATGGCAAATTCATTGGTTCCATTTTATTATTGTTATCGAATTTAAAAATTATTGTTCTCATGTTATTATTATTATTGGATGGGAAAGTCGCTTTAACGTTTGAGTTTAAGGACCGTTACGGATAACAAGATCTAACAAAGAGAACGGCACGTGAGGGTAATTCTGGGGCACATTGAACGTACCGAATGGAGCGCGAGCGGCACGAGAATCCGCACAACCTTACCAGCTCGAGTCCAAATATACATATCGAGATGTTCGATCGATCGCACGTGACGAAAAGATATAGGAACCGTCACGTTGCCGCGAGAGACACCGAGCCGACGTTGCGCTTACAACACGCGAACAGTGTCGTCAGTGACACGCGAACTTATTATTCCACGGAGAATGAGAAAAGAACAAAAAAAAACAAGAAGAAATCGTACTCACCATCATCGTGATCGGGCGAATTGTGCAGCTGTATGTCGTTGCGCCAACCGTAGCCTGCCGAGCTGTTGGCCGGCGTCACTTTGAAGCGTTCCTGCATCCTTCCCCCGATTATACACTCCTCTTCTTCGTTACTTCGAATCTTCCAAAAGTAACCAAAACAAAAACAACAAAACGATCACAAGACCTTTCACGTTTAAAACTCAAAAAAAAATCAAATTTTATAAATCGCAATTCGCAGAAAATCAGAAAACTCTTTAGTTTTTCTCTCAATTCATCAACCCGACGCGAACAAAGTAATCGCTAGTCTCAAAAAAAAATCCTCCGACTTTCCCCCGCACTTTTTCCTACGACGATTGGCGAACGCGTTCTCCATTCGTCGTAGCCGGTTTATTTGGCAGCGCCTTCCCTCCTTATCTTTTATTTTACTTCTCAAATTTTTCTCCTACTCCGCTACACCGCTAGTACTTCGTGACGTCACGAGCGCGCAGCTCCCTCCCGACAACGCGAAGAAGCCCGCGACAGACCGAACGAGATATCCGTCCGGGTGTAATACGGACGGTGAATGACGGCGAAGCGCGCGCGAGCGACTCTCTTTGTTATGTAGAGAAGCGCAGCAGTTTGCTCTCCCGGTAGACTCTTCGCTGGGCCGAGCGCCGTCGAGTTTAGTACAGAGGCGCGCTCTTCCTCGAGACCTGCCTCTCTCTCTCCTTCAGCTGCTCTGCTCCTGCCGCCGAGGGGACTTCTTCGACACTAACTGGCCCCGCGCGCGTTGCCTCTCGCGCTAATATATATCAGTTTTATTTTCCCCGTTGCGCTTATCCGCACGGCGAAGCCGAGTCTCCCGATCCTATAACGTCGACACGCGACTCGCTCGTGGCTCGTCGGACTGATTTTATGACTTACGAGCCTCTCCTCGTGCCGCAGTGTTGTTTAGCTTCTATCGTGCATTGCCGCTTAACTGTGTTTACAGACCACATATACATGAATATATGTGTGTTTGTACATGTGTGTATCAAGCTAAACGCAGTGAAATTGAGGCGCTTGTGTTGGGCGGCGTGCACGTAAGTTTGTGTATTATTTAACTGGTGTGCGCTCGGCGAATCGCCCCCTCCGCTTCCCCGGGCGCCCCCCCCCCCCCCCGCTTCGGCCGTCGCCGCTGCGAGACTTCGTAGGACGTCTCGCACTCGGGCCTGCTCTCTGCATGCACGCTACACTCTTCGCCGCTTCTATTTTTATTTTCTTTAAAATTTTTGTACATTTTCTTTTTTTGCCTCGAGATCGACACCTTGCATGTTCGGCCGGATGACCTTGCAGAGCGGGCCGACGCTTTGTTAAATTTTTTTTTTTTGGTGGTGTTCTTTGGTTGGGCGCGATTGAGTCGCGGCGTTGACTAATGCGCGTGCGGTAAGCGGCGTGTGCGAAAGGAATCGCGGACGTTGGTGGTTGATAATGATGAATGTTCTTTGTTTTAAGACAAAATGCAGATTTCCTTTGCTAGAGATTGGGAGCAGAGATTTGTCTGTACGTTATCTGTGCTCTCGTGTAAAAAAAATGCGCTAATAGCATCGGCTTTTTTTTCGCCGGGCGGCCGATGTGTGCGTGAGGCGAGCGCGAGCCTGTTAGAAGTTTCGCTTTGTGTGCGGATTGTGGACGACTATGCGGCGCTCGTCGAAGAGCGAGCGGTGTACCGCTTGCGCGTTTTGCCCGGCGATGCGTTCGTATTCGTTTGAAAAAAAATGTGTGCATGTAAGGCGGTAAATGAGATCGAGCGATAATCGCGAGCCGCGTTAGTAGCCGGGGTTGGGACGAGCGACTCTGTGTGTAGGCAGCAGAAACAGCGGGGCTTCGCGAATCCACTGCGGTAATCCGTATGATAAATTAGATGAAAGGGTCGAACCTCGATTCTTTTTTTTTTTCGACTCGTAAAAAATCCATGCACGAGTACGGATTGCATACAGCATTGGCTCTCTTCGCCGGGCGCGAGATTGTGCATATCCACGTGCGCGAGGCAAGACGCGCACGAGTTTTGCTTTGTGTGCCGGTATGGACGCCGAACTATGCAGCGCTCGTCCAAGAACGCGTGTGCGTTTGCGCGCCGCGTTTTGCCCTCCGATGCGGTCGTATTCGGAAGTGTAACCGCTATGAGTGCGAGACAGATTGCTGCAATTTCGCAACCCGAAAATCTCCCAAGCCGTTTTTTTATTGGGAAAATGAGGAGAATAGCGAATTGCAGAATTACTGCGCATGGTTTACCGTTCTCGTATTTTTCCCAAAAAATTAACCGTCTTGGAAAATTTCGAATTGCAGTTTTTGTTACCGATCGAGGAGTTGCACTTCACCTTAAGGGGAAGTGAAATATCGCGGTAGGTAATGAAAACTGTTATAAACTTTTTTCATGGGCGCTAATTTTCTTGAGGAAAAACAAATTCGGGCTAGAAGCGCACAGTAATTTTGCATCCAGCCCGAATTCATGTTTCTCAAAAAAAAAAAAAAAAAAAAAAAAATAGCATCATTGAATGAAGTTCATTTGAAAATTGCAACTATCTCTCGCGCACGCACAGCTGTTTCACTTCCCCATAAGGGAAGGCTAAAGACGTATGATTGCGAGAGAGACGAAGTTAAAGTGTAGAATCCATTTTTCCCCGAAATGATTTGACAAATTGAAGAACTGTATCGGAGAAAAAGATTTTTGAAATATTTTGAGGTTATGTTGATCTTTAGTCCCGGCTTAAGCGGACGCCGGACCGGATTTTAACCCCTTACTTACCTGTTTTACCGATGGAACTGGGCGATTTTTTATTTTCAAGTTGGAATTGCTAGCATGCTGCGCATATACTTCAATACGTGCTAGACTATAATATTGACGTAAACGCTTCGGCGTGCAGTAGAATTTTGATTAGCAACGTGTAAGAAATTAAGAACATCGAATATTACACTGTACATGGATTTCTTTTGTGTAATAGATTTTGTCACGATTTTTGGAATATCCGGGAAAATTTCAGAGAATCGGCGTTCACTTTCGTTTTACGTATTTTCGTTTACGTTCCAGAATATTTTATAACCTAATAGACCAAAATAGATGCTGTTGAAATTGTGAGCGGCCATATTGGTTTTTGCGACAATCTATAATATTCGATTTTCTTCATTTCTTCGAGGGTTTCAACCAAAATTTAGATGCACATCGAAGCGCTAATGGTCAGTATTAAAGTACCTTGAAATTGAAGCTTATGCGTAGCATATTAATTATGTAAGGTCGATTCCACGAAATTGCCTCGTTCCGTCGGTAAAACATGAAGCCCAGCTTCCTTTACCCTTTAGTGTACATTAGCGCCCTTTTTGACCCCAACATTAACCCACGTTTTTTTCGCCAAACGCCAACTTTAAGAACCTTTGTGTACATGTAAAAAACCTTTTTTTGGAAATCTGACTGCGCTAGCTTCAAGTTCAATCAATTCACTGTAAAAAGTGTCGTAACCTCTTTTTCCGAAAAGTGCATAGTTACAGAGTTATTCGAGGCCGGGGATAAAACTGAGCCGTGTGTACTTGACGATTCGGTACAGAGGTGTGTGCACCAAGCTTTAAAATGTGTTTATGTAAGAACCACGTTAAGCGAGATCGAGCGACAATCGCGAGCCGCGTGGTTACTACCCGGCGTCGGAACGAGAAACTCAGTGTGCAGGTGGCAGTATAAACAGCGGTGCTACGCAAATCCGCTGCTGTAATCCGCGTGATAAATTAGCTGAAACGTTCGAGCCTCGATTATTGTTATTATATTTTTTTTTTCTTCAATGAATTGGAAACTCAAATTTTGTTCGCTCCCCGACTCTCAACCGTGTGGCCTTCTTCGATATTTCGTAGATCGCGATCGTACTTGGAACACTCGAGGCTCGAACTTTTCCACGAATACGATAGTTTCTGTGCATTACCATTTTTTTTTTATCTTTGTCCGATCGCTAACGACGCTTTGTTTTCGAAACCGGCGCCGCCGTGCTTCAGCGGGATTCTCCGACAACACGAGGCTGTCATCCTTTCCCTCGTGCTTTTCTGAATACCGTTTCGTTGCTATTTTGTCGCGAGGATTGTTTTTGTCACTCGAACGGATCGACGGGCCTCGTCATTTAGTGGATGCCGACTCGTCACTCGACCGTTTCGTCAGAGATATTCGCGTCAAACTGAGATATCGCCCGAAGCGACGAGCGATCACAACAATGCGAACCGGCTCGTGCCGGCTGTGACAATCGATCCGCGTCGTATGCAAACGAAGCGTCTCGCGCGACTGGCGTCGCCGCCGCGGAGCGGCGACTTGCCGAACTTTCGACCGACAGTCACAGACGGCCGCCGACTTTGTGACTGGGCATTTTTTTGTTGCTGTTTTGTTAATTGACTGTCACGTGACCGTCAGCTTACCGGTATGGAAATTACCGCATTGCGACGCGGGCGATGTCAATTCTAAAAACTTCCGCTGGCCCAACTTCAAAATTAACAAAGACAAAGTTTGAAAGAAATCAAGTTAGTTTTCTATTAGCTTTGTATTATTGTTTCATTGATAAAAAAATGAGAATACGAATCATAGCGAAGTCAATGAGGATGAAAAGTTAGTTTCAAATAAACCTAGGGCGCTAAAAAGCAGCTCTATAAAAAGCCATACAAGTTGAATTTAAAAATTTGCAATTTATACCATTGGATTGGTTGTTTGGCGGTGATCGGTAGCGTAATTAATACATTTGGTGGTGAATCGTTACATTACACTAATAAAAAAAAATTAATGAGACCCAAAGTTGGCTAAACACTTTTTTTTAATTCAAATTATTTCAAATAGGTTTCAATCTGTACAGAACCGTTTGGTGGTAAAAAAATAATGTACTTGAAACGTTTGGTCGTTACACGTTTGGCTAAAAAATAAAAAAAATTAACTAAGTGGGTGGGGTTTCACTAGTGCATAGTACTCTGCTATCCTCACGGGCGTACTATGCACTGATAAACTACTACATAAATAAACTACGCACTAAAGAACCCCCACCCTAAGTCGCAGTTAGTTTTTTTTCTTTATTTTTGGGCCAAACGCATAATTACACAACGATCGACCACCAAATTTTTTATTAGACTACCAATCACCACCAATCGAATGATATTTGTAATTTGTTTAATAACAGATTTCTCGCTGACCGATGTTCAAATACAGATGTGTCTTATAACTACTTAGATCTATCAATTCAAATAGAAAAATGTGAAAAAAAAATTCATTTTAACATATAACATTTAATTAAATCAGACCCTGTTCCATTATATATAAAATGATTAAAACTGATTTAAACTTACCTCTACTTCCTACAGACTACTCGTTCTTCGGTATTATCTTCCTTACACGATTCCGGAATACACCGAACGATTCACATATATATTTAGGGTATAAACTGCTCACTTTAGAATTAAAGTTGTACGAATATTTTTCTAGAGTTGTAAAAAGTTGACCAAATTTGCGACACAAAGAAAAAATTGTGACAAAAAGAAAACCTGTTCTGACATAAAAAAGCCGGTCAATTGACTCACAAAAAATTACCGTCACGACGCATCTCCGCCGACGATGACGTTCGAATGGCCGCCGTTCGCCTCGCGCGTGCGCGCACCCACACACACACGACAGTCGAATATTCGTACAACTACCGGAGCCAACCACAAACAGAAGAAGAAGAAGTCGAATCCGTAGCAACGCGCCCGCGACCACAGCGACGCACTCGCATAAAACAGTACACGGCACGCACCACTGTGGCAACAACGAGCGTCGTTCCCGACCGAAGAATCAACGTCTCGGCTGTTTCGCCTTTACTGCTCTTTTTTTTCTTTTCGTTCGGTTCCTCTTATTTTCGTTCGCTCACCGCTTTCCATTCGGCGTCTTGCAATCGCAAAACTGTGGCCCCAATCGCAAAACATGAGCGCGAAAAAGCACAAAAAACATAAAAGAGAACGACAGGAAGGTGAGAAATCTTTCGACCGAACTTTTAACTCATACGTACACGGTGGTCTTTTTTTTGCGTATAGTGTACAGTACTGTTGCTCTATAATCTGTCTCTCTTATGTATAACGGATTCTGTGAACTCTTATTGTTTTTTTTTTTGTTTTCATTTTTTCAGTTTTGTTTCCTTACGACTCGCAAAGAACTCCGATCCATTGTCGCTCGACGAATCGCATTTCCCCCCGCTCCGTCTGCCTCTCGTTTTTCGCTTCGACAAACTCGAAGACGTACTTTATGTTTTTGTTGGTTACTCGACGAAGTACTCTCGCAGACACGGAGTCTCGCCGGACCGATAAGTCTGCGTCCCGTGCGAAATACATTATCATCGCACAATCATTTTGCCTCGTCGTTGGATTGTTTAATTCCGGCTGCAATACTCAAAATTTCGTCGGCACGAGAGTGCTCTTTAATTTTCCGGGATTTTCAGTGTTTGACGACCATTCCAGGAAATCTATTTTTTTTTTTGAGTCACGTATTTAAGTTTATTTTATTTATTTATTTATTTATTATACGTGTCTGCAAATACAAATAGTAAACGTCGTGACTCCGAGTCTGGCAGACTCGCATGAGAAAGGGATCGGAGGAAAGGCGACAAAGTCGAGCCGTCGGTTGTCTGGACGATAAGATGTGCTTTGTAAATTTTTCTTTATATTTTTTATTTTCGTTTTATTTAATTTTTTTAAATCGGCTATTCGTTACCTAAAATGAAATTCTTCCGGTACTGACCCGCTGCGAACGATGTACAGGAGGAATGTCGACTGCGTTTTCGCCACGGACAAACCGAGAGTGAGGTGCGGAGTAGAAGCGAGAGGCCGATACGCAAAAAAATCGTATAAGAGAGAGAGAGAGAGAAAATAAATGAGCGAGAGATAAAGAAGTTTACCCCGTCGCAATAAAAGAGGTACGGACTCGGACGTAAGTTATCGGCGTTACGAAGAAACAAATTTTGTCGAAGCCTCCTCCGAATAGTTTGCACGAACAGAAGCCTCTAGCTGTGCTGCGGAAGCTATTCTCATGCCCGTTAACAACCCCCCCCCCCCCCCCCCCCCCCCAAACACTGTCCCATCTACTACGTTGTCCGTTGATTATCCGTAAGACTTGTTGTCAGCGAATTTCCAACTTTAATGTTTTTTTTTTCATTTTTTATTATATGTTTTTTTTTTATAATAGTACCCTTCGCTCCGGTAGGTCGAACGATGCCCCAAGACAACATTTCTGTATGGTTCATGCGACTAGCGAACGATTCGCGGACAGCCGTTGTGTGTTGTGGCGTCGTTAACTGCGACCGCTTCGCTTCAGTATTCCCCGCTTCGCGAGAGAGCGTAGTAACATTTTTTAAAACATAAATCATTCGGCAAGAAAAAATTTAGTGGCTGTATCTTTCTACTCCCAACTCTACTTGCTCGTCGTTCCGTTCAAAGCGAAGACTAAGGTCGTCGACCTCTGCGCTGAGCCGTTCGCCGCCGCTGCAACTTTTGACCGCCGATCGCTTTGTCGTAATGCGTCGGTTCCTCTGTGCAATTTTTGTTATGCCTCGCCTTCGTACCTCGCAAGCATGAACTATCGGATAGATCTATGTTTACCGCTTTGTTCGCGATCCCGAAGATATCTGCATGAGACTAAAGTTCATCGAGTTGTAACCGCTGTGTATTGCATCGCGCAAACTTCACTTTGGGAATAAAATTCTACAAGCGAACAATTTTGTTTCTTCGCGAACTGGCGCATCTATAGAGACTTGACAAAGATGATATCTCACGCCCATATCTTCAGTTTGATACTCTTCTTAGTTTGACCCCAAAGATATCTGCACGAGACTAAATTTTACAGAGTCACGACAGCTAGATTCAGCGTATCACGAACTTTGCGCAGTGAACTTCATAAAAAAAAAAAAAAATTCCAACCCAACTATTTTTATTTCTTCCTAAAGAAATAAAAATAGAAATATAATTTTGATGTTGCGCAGATATCTTCAAGATCCTCTTTCCTTCACGGTGAAGAATGTCGCACTTTTGCACGTCGCTTTCGCACATTCCCCAAGACACTCGCTTCGTTAATTATAAAAAAAAAACGAACAAAACCAGAAACACATTTAACAACGCCTCATTGTTTCTCCTTAATTCGCAGAGGGTCTCTGTCCGACGAGCGACAAGCCGCCAGCCCTGAAGCTGATACTGAAGGTCGGCGGCAGCAGCGGCACGCCCGAGTACGGCGGTGAGTCGCCGAGTCACCCAGCGATGTTGTCGCAGCAGTATCAGCAGCAGCTGGGACTGAACTACTCGGTCACCCAGGGTGAATCCGAGTACGAGAGGTACATGGGACACAAGAAGCTGAAAAAGAAGAAGAAGAAGAAGGACAAGAGGCACAAGCATCACCACAAGGACAAGAAGAGGCGGAGGGAGGAGTCGAGCCAGGAGTCGGTCGGCGACGCGGACGAGGGTGTTCTGGAGGTGCCAAAGAAAATAGCGAATCACCAATTGATGCCGCCGAGGCCGCCGTCGGCGAGCGAGCAGCAGCAGCAGCAGCAGCAACAACAGCAACAACAGCAGCAACAACAACAACAGCAGCAGCGTGTCGGCGCGGTGACGAGCGGAAGTTCGTTGTCGCCTCACCGCGAGCCGCGAACCTGCGTGCTCCGAAAGATCGCGGAGAGAACGCCTCTCCAGCGGTTGCTCGAGCACCTCCTCAGGTCGATGGAGAAACGCGACCCGCAGCAATTCTTCGCCTGGCCGGTGACCGACAACATCGCCCCAGGCTACTCGTCCATAATAACGAATCCCATGGACTTCAGCACGATAAAGCAGAAGATAGACGAGAACAATTATACGAATCTTAACGAATTCGTCGACGACTTCAAGCTTATGTGCAACAACGCTATGACGTACAATCATCAGGACACGATTTACTACAAGGCGGCCAAGAAGCTCCTGCACGTCGGCCTCAAAATGATAACGCCCGACAAGTTGCGCCAGCTCAGGCCCGTGCTGACTTACATGCACGACATATCCCGCGAGGAGCTCGGCTTCGAGCTCGGTGTCGAGGATCCGAACAATCCCGACGTTCTCGTGACGGAGGAGCAGATCGAGAAGGAGCGCGAGCAGGAGGAGCGCAACGAGGAGGCCGAGGAGCTCCGTAAGGAGAATCAGAGGAAGATAAGACTGGCGAGTCTCGGGAAGTTCGAGGCCATACCGGACGATCTGACGCCCGAGGAGATTCTGAAGCAAGCGAGGGGAGCCGCGAAAGCCGCTTCGGAGAAGTTGAGTCTGAAGAGGCTCAACTCGAAGATGGGCTTTCTGAGGCAGAAGAAGGACGGCACGACGAGTCTGCAGATAATCGTGCCGGGCGACGGCGTCATACCGGGAACCAATCAGAGGCCGGTCTCGCTGGGGCAGCTGATAGGAAAACTGAGCCACGGCACCGGCGCCCTCGCCGGATTTCGCGAGGATCGCAGAAATATGTCGAAACCCGTCAAGCCTCTCTACTACGGCGCCTTCGGCTCTTACGCTCCCAGCTACGATTCTACGTTCGCCAATCTCACCAAGGAGGAGACCGATCTCGTTTATCAGACTTACGGCGACGAGACCGCCGTCCAGTACGCCGAGTCGATACTTGACTTCGCCAAGGACTGCGACTACACCCTCACGATGGTCGACGATCTTCTCGACATACTTACGAGCGGCGATCACAGGAAAACTAAGAAACTACTCGAAGAGAAGAGGCGGCTCAAGGAGGAGGAGGACAAGATCAAACATCTTCTTGAGAAACCTACACAGGACGTTAATCGAAACATCCAGGCGGAGAAGGTGAAGGTCGACATGGATCAGCTCAAGACCCTCTCGGATATCGGGATCGACGTCAACTTTCTTGATGATTTGGGTAAGGTCAATTCTCCCGGGAAGCGTCGGAGCTGGGCAGTGACTGAAATAACGGGTACTTGTTTGGTACTTCGAATATTTTTTAGTACCTCAAATTCTCTTTAGTACTTCGAGTACTTCAAATACATTTTTTACGATTTCGGGTAACGAGTGCAAGTACTATTTGAGGACATGCTCAAGGAGGGCCCACCTTTCGCTACGAGAAGGATCGTTCCTTCCCGTCTTTTTTACAGATATATTTTTTTATTTAAAAAGCGAAAAGGGAAACACGTTTTTTTAATATCTCTCTAATCATTTTTTTTTTATAAAAAAAGATTCCATTGAAAAATATCTATGTAATAGACGGGATGGAACGATGCTTCTCGTTTCTTTTTATGAATATTTTTATGGATTTTTTTTTAATGAAAAGAATGAATAATTCATGTTTAAAATGGCCTCAAAGTGACGAATTTCGAACATTTCATTTGGGGCTTTTATAGAATAAATTTTGCGGGAAATTTTTACCGTTTAAAAGAGCGAAAACCGAGAAAAAAGTATAAACTCATTTGCACATGGCTTCTTCATTTATTATAATCTTGCATAGAAGTTTCTCATAGAAAAAGCTATGCGCAAAATTGTAATAAATGAGAAAGCCACGTGCAAATTACGTTGAACCTTTTTTGTTGTTGGTAAAGCCTAGATAATGCGTAACGCTACGAATCTAATTGGGAAAAGTTCTTGGAAAAAGTACTTGAAAAGTAATTCAAGTACAAATAGTACTTAAAACTACTTCAAGTACAAAAAGGACTTAAAAACTACATCAAGTACGAAAAGTACTTGAAAAGTACTTCAAATAGAAAAAGTACTTGAAAAATAATTGGAGTATTTTCGGACATTGTACGTTAAGTATTTTTCGTTACTTTGCTTGCTCCGCGAAATATTCGGTACAAAGCGCGATGCGTTTTAACGATTGTTCTTAAATTCTTTTCGCAGAGGAGGAATTGAAGCTGACGGAGGAGAGGGCGAATCTGCAGAGTCGTTTGGACGACACGTCGCAGATGCTCGTTCGTCTGAGGCAGGCTCAGCACGAGCGTCTCTCGGCGCTGCCGCCGGCTCACCTGTCGGCGGTGCCGAAGCCCGGTGAGAACGAGACCGTCCTCGCCGACAAGATAACGGACAGCCTGACCGACATAGCGAAGAAGCTTCCGCCGTCGGCGATCGCCCCGGTCGACGGTCTGCGTCGAGCCATGGGAATCGCGCCGGTCGCCGGCGGTCCCGAGCCGATGGAAGTCGAGCCGATCACTCATAATCCCGCGATCGTCGCGGAGAGCTCGCTGCTTCCGCAACCGAACGCCTCGCAGATATCGACGAACTTGCTCCAAGCAGCCTCGCCGCTACCGGCGAGCATTCTCAGTCCCGGTCGGGCGGCTCCTCCGGCGATAGCCACGCTTCTGCCGAACGCATCTCAGCCTCCCACGATACAAATTGCTATCGGCTTGCCGCACGGCCCCACCGCAGCTCCGCCGCTCATCAACACCAACGAGTCGTCCGGCGTTCCCGATCTCGAGTCCGAACTTCGAGAGTTCCTCGAGAGCGATCCTACACTGGGACACTCGCCGCTTCACGACGACAAGACCCTCGAGGACATACTCTCGGAATCGTAAAGAAAAAGATATTTTTTTTTTGTTCAAAATTATATTACGGAAAAATCGATGTATCGAGTGCTGAGAAACGGAGGGCTGTAACGAAAGGGTCGCTTTGCATGTCGCGCTGCGCTCGGCACGCTTTTCCGTTTATCAACAGTCGACGAAACGCCACGTGTAGAATATACTTTTAGCCGTCCAAGCGACTTGGAGAATTAGCCGGTAAGACGCGGATGCAGTGTGCGATGCACAGATGGCGACGCTTATATATATACTTCGGAAAAGAAAATAAGGTTAAAAAAAATAATGAACGTAACGAGAGAAATAAACTATACATTTTCTTTTTTATACGACGTGAGTTCTCTCTTGTATTTCACCAGCGGCACAGGGGCGCTTTGAGATTGGTAGAGGCGATGAAAAAAAAACACTGTAAAAAGATAATCGTGTGGAATTTCTTGTACCGGACTGGAAGTTTTTATGCAAAAACTGGTAGATTAAATTTCATGTACAATTTTGATGAAAAATTAATGTTCGGTGTATTAAAAACATTGGGAATACTTTAATTTTAATTAGTAACTTTAATTTCAATGTAAAAGTAGATTAATTTTTTATCACGATTGTACATTAAATTTAATCTATCAGTTTTTTTGCATAAAAACTTTCAGTCCGCTACATTAAATTTACAATTTTTTTGTTACTGTGTGAGCAACTTTTTGTTATAAACGTTTTTTTACCTTTTCGTTGCAGCTAAAATTCATCGTGAGTTTCGTTGTGAAATCGACGAAAAGAATGAATTCGTTACAGCCACAGTTCGTCGTAAAAACGGCTAAACGAATGAACCAACGATAACAGTGACCATTATTTCGTCGAGAGAAATAAACATACATTTTATTATTTATACAACGTGAGTCACTTTTGTATACGACCAGCGGCATAGGGCGCTTTGAAATTGGTAGACACGATAAGAGATAACCCTTTGTTACAAATTTTCTTTTTTCTTTTTCGTTGCAGCTAAAATTCCTCGTGAAATCGGCGAAACGAGTGAACCGACGATAACACCGTCAACTATCTCTACGTGAGAAATAAACATACATTTTCTTCTTTATCCAACGTGAGTCACTTTTGTACTCGACCAGCAGTATCGGGGCGCATTGAAATTGGTGAACACTATAAGAGTAACTTAAAAAAAAAATGATTTTGTTGTATCATTAAAAATAATTTTTTTGTTATAAACTTTTTTCTTCTTTTTCGTTGCAGCTAAAATTCCTCGTGAGTTTCGTCGTCGAATTGGCGAAACGAATGAATCGACGATAACACCGTCGATTATTTCGATACATATGCGAGCAAGGATTTTTTTTAAATTAGAATGGAACGTTGTTTGCTCCGTTTTCTTACCATGAGATGACGAAGCCGGTAAACTGCGGAAAAACCGGCGAATGCCGGCCGCTATGAAGCGCGCCTGTTCGCGACATCCAGAGTACACGAAAACGCGTGCATTCAACAAGACATACACGACGAGCTTCCTTGCCCTTTCATCCCATTGAAAGACGCGAGGGACTTTTCACCGGAACGACGCCGCAACGCCTCGAGCAGTCGATTGACACGAACGTTTCCATGCTCCCGCTCTGCGAGCTTGGATAATGTACCGTCGTACGCGAAATTTCGTGCTGGAAAAAAACGCTTTGCAAAGTGTGCGCGTGGCCCACATCAATTTTTTTTCTCATTACCCGCTCTATTCGTCTATTTTCTCCGTTTTCAGATTATCTCGTCGGGGTTTTTAAAAATAGTTTTATTTATTTTTTCATCGCCCGCTCTATTGTTCCTTTTTCTAACCCGTTTTTCATATCTCTTCGAGTTTTTAAATTTATTTATTAATCGACGGGATAAACGCTTTTACAAAAGATAAAATATAGCCTGTTTCATTTAGCGCGTATAATACGTAAAATATATAATTAACATGAGAAAACATTTTTGGTACCGCTGTGCACTGCACGGTACATATAAAATATCAAATATCACATCATTGTCACATCTAAGTTAAATAATTAAGTTATTGGTAGTTCAACAAAATTCGGCTTGTCGCCCTTCTCAACTTTTTTATTTATTTTTATTTCTATTTTATTCGTGAGCTTACCTCTCTTCCGATGTCAGCGAGAAACGACGGAAGATTCCGGCGAGAGTTTGTCGGACGCACCCGGCGCTCGGGATTAATCACTGTCGCTTCACTAACAGATATATATATATACACGTAAAAGAGTCGGTGAATAATAGATACACCTCCGGATGGTTCGCTCGTTTTTGCTCGATTTAACAAGAAGGCACGCAACCCGACGGTAAGCTCGTAGCAGCCGTGGTGGAAACTACTGACAAGCCGGCGAGCATAACGAATAGATTATTATAGACAAAAGAAAATACGACGTTTTCCGTCAGATGTATTTATACGAATCTCGTGCCGTATCATAAATCTTAAGACTACTCTGCAAATTGGTATTTCTTCTTCGCGCGTTCCAGAAAAACGTTCCTTCACGTAACATCTTCTTGCGGGGTCTCCGACCGGCCCACGCGCTCTCAGGGAATCGATCAAATAATTTTTAAAAATGTAAAAAAAAATGTTAACACAAACGTCGATGCACCGTTCGTTGAATATCCAAAGGAAGTAACAGTTATACAATTGTTTATTTGTCATCGTGAAAAATGTTTTGCATCGACACAATATCGAGTTACCAATTGGCGATGCCGAGGGCAAATTTTATCGCTCGTTGGCAGAAAAAAAATGAAAAATTCGTGTCATGTTTTTTTTTAAATATTTTAAATATAAAATTGCCCGCGGCGGTCGGAGAGAATTAAATTTTCCGACCGACATGCCGTCATGCTATTGATCAAGTAACAAACAAATGTTGACACAAACGTCGATTTAACTTTCGCTCAATACCCAACGGAAGTAACGTTCGATTATTTATTTGTCATCGACGTCATCGATTTTCCAATTAGTTAAATTAATTTTTAATTTGCCAATTCAAATGAAAAAAGCCTATCGTGTTTTTGCTTGTACAAAAAAATGTTTAAGTACTAACAATTATTCGATTATTTCATCATCGAGACAAAATCTTTTACACCGACACAAATATCGACATTCCAATTAGCTTCTCCATGGACAATATTCTCATCGCTCGGTCTCAAAAAAAAGTGAAACATTCGTATTGTGTTCTTTATTAAAAAAAAAAAAAACAGAGAAACGTTTTCCACAGAATTGCTCGCGGTGGCCGGAGAAAATGAAATTATAATTGTTATCGTGAAGCGAATAACGTCCCGCGAAGATGACGCACAGAATTAATATTTAAATTGTGTCGCAAACAGACAACCGCAGTCAGGGTTGGGTGGTGGAAATAAAAATTCCAATTATAACGTGCCGGCACTTGACGGACAAACGCGTTGTCGACGATAAAAATATTAATGTAAACCGTGGCTGTTGCCTGGTATTGTAGCAACGATTTTCCTATAACAAGTCCTATAACAAGTGCCAGCTGTCGCTGCATTTTCGCTGGTGTTCGCCACAGTCCGCAATGTGTTTTCGGAGTTTCGTGCGTGCGAGCAAGTACTCGGTGCTCTGTCGCTGGCCGCTTTGCAATCCCACCTGCGGTTTACACGCATATATTTGTCCGAGTATAAACCCCCAGTGTCACAGACGAGCGCGCGAACCGCGGAGAGCCCATAGTCGTCTAATGACTCTCCAGCGTGTGGGAACGACTTTTAATTTCATTCGGTACGAGCAATTGCAGTTCAGTTGACGAAGCACCCTCGCGGTACTCCGCTTTGAAAATCTCGATAACGAAGCGCCCGACGAACGGACGTCGTTTGAAGGAGAGGACAGGATGGCATCGTTAGCCATTTGATCGAGCAATCGTATGCAACCGTCCTCTATACCAATCACCGTCTATACTATCGCGCTTTAAGGCATGTGACACACACGTATCGACACTGCGATGGTAACAAATCGCTTTCCCTATTTTCTCCGTGATGGTTGATGCATCGAAAAAAATCAAATTAGGTTTTTGTAGTCAATAGACATAAGTATGAAAACCTAATTTGCTTTTGCTCGTCGTATCAATCGTTTTGGAGAAAACAGGGAAGGCGATTTGTTACCGACTGAGTCTGAAACACATGCCCTTAAGGGGATGCTGGACTCGTTTTTAACTCCTTACTTACCTTTTTTCCCGACGGAACTGCACTTAAAAAAAAGGATAGTATTTCCTACTTAAACGAGCAGTTTCCAGGGGGAACGTCTATACAGATAGTTTCTGATGGTATGTGTTCAATTGGTTGAACTAAAATTGTTGTTAATTTATTTTTAATTTGTTTAGTAACGGATTTCTCCTTGACCAGAATTCAAATACGGATGTGTCATAACTACTTAGATCTATCAATTCCAATAGAAAAACAGTGGAAAAAAAAATTTCATTTTAACATATAGCATTTCATTAAATCAGACTGTGTGTCATATTAAATTATTTAAATTATTTAAACTTTCCTTTTATTATTGGAAAAATTATCGTTGCAACCATGATATTTTGGCGATTTATTAGTTTCAATTTAGAATTATTAACATGCTACACATTTGCTTCTTGATGTAGCCTTGATACACACAATCTAAAATGACTGAATTTTCGGTCAACGAAACCTCCCTGGTCCGCTTAAGATTGGCCTCCCTCCTCAATCCTCGAACCATCGGTGCATAACTGTTCTATAAATGAGACCAGGTCTTAATTAACGCTACCCTGCAATTTATCCCCCAAACGTATGAATCGAATTAGTTGCCGAAGAGAGTTTCATTTAATGAGAGAAATTACGCCTTATTTGAAACTCGAAACTCGGGCTAGAGTGCCGGAGGGCGGTTGAGACGCAGTCGACGAAACTGCCCATCCGGCTTCCGATTAACTCGTTAACCGTGAAGCTCATCCGAGGTGGGCGAGAGCTCGATGAGAGACCGCGGTGAGATAACGTGAAAATTCTGCGTCTATCCTCAGCCGGAAATGAATGCAGCTTCGGGAACTTGGGAAGGGAAACATAAGGCGGTGACGACAGCGTTGTTTCGCAAAAGCTCTGCGGCTTTGGAGCACTGACGCGACTCTCTTTCTCGTTATATTAGATAATACTATATATATATATATATATATATATATATATATATATATATATATATATATATACACACTAGTGGAGCTGATTTCTCGCGCGCTTCGCGCCCTCGTACGACTTTATGGACTTAAGCCCTTATTATCCTCCTTTATAAGACATATGCCCTTATAATTCTCAGTCCCACTATTGCGGTCCAATTATTAACCAAATTCACACCCCTATTATTATTGACCCCCTTTGACTCAATTATTGACCCCCCCTCGATTTTTGTACACGGCGGCAGCGGTGGCGAAATCTTTTTATATTTAGTATATTATATATATATATGTGTGTGTGCGTGCGTGCCAATATGCGGCTACTTATCTGATAGCGTAGCGGTTTATCGTGACGCATATCAGTACAGGGCCCGCGCATGCGCACACGCGTACCCACGCCCGAGGATTTCTCCGCTCCCCGAGTGCGAATTACCCCCAATACGAAGATTTAGATATCAAAGCACCCAAGCATAGCCCACTCTCAATACGCCAACGCTCCATCGTAAAACCGTAATTGGCTCTCGTAGGCGAGTAGTAGCCGAGTGCAAACACTCCAGGAACCACCCACTATCACTATTGCTCATCAGTCTATTATAGTACGCTTCATAGTTATCTGGGCGAATTACCTGCGTCACCGTAATGTTGCGTACGCTCAATATGACGTGGATCGTGCGGATGATAAGTATCGGGGAATTTTTACATTTAACACACACACACACACACACACACACACACACACACACACACACACACACACACACACACACACACACACACACACACACACACACACACACACACACACACACACACACACACACACACACACACACGCCCGCACGCACGCACGCACGCACACACACACAATATTATATTATTTGACATTTATTATCGGCTGAGAGGATGCGCGAAAAACGAAATCTGCAGACGGAAAACAAGCGCCGTGCAGCGAATTGTGGACCGCGATTGCGTCTTCCTTCGCGCGCTTGTCCTTCAAATTTTGCGACTGTGAAGTACGATAACGAGCCATCGGTATTGATCGATCAATTCGTCAGCCTCGCAAGATGACGAGGAGCAAAAAAATTAAATAAAAATCGATGTACAAGAATAGGGCTGAAGGTTCGTCCGATCACGTTTCCGTCGTAGTACCTTACGATCGTACGCGTCGTGCCTTACTCTCGTCGTACCTCGTTTACGGGCGACCTTCGAGCTCGCTCATAAAAAAAAATAAACTTTCTATACAAACAAGTATTGATATAATGAAACTAAAAAAGAAAAATCATTTAACATTTTTTTCCTAACACATGCACGTAAACTCCCGCTTTCCGTTCCTGTGAAGTGTGCACAGAAAGGCATTTTTTTCGCATCGCGTGCGCGAAAAATAGTGCGCGTGCGTAAAAACGCAATATGGTATTTTTTCCGCACTAGAGCGGAAAGGTGCCTTTCTACGCACACCTCACGGGAACCGGAAGCGTGATTTCCGTGAATTTGTTAGGAAAAATTATATGAATGGCGTGGGCGTAGAAAAGGGATTTCTGACGCGTGTGAATGCCGCACTCGTCAAGAACTCCCTTTCTACGTCCTTCCCATACAAATAACTATTATTTTGCTGGATTTGCATTGGAAAAGTTCGGTATCCTAGATATACCATCTGAAAAGTATTCAGTGCACTCGGATGAGAGAGAGTGTCGTCATCGTCCAGCGACGAGTAGATTGCTGACCCTAGTACAATGACAAAAAATAATAATAATAACATACATTTCGAAGTAAGCAAGTATTGATATAGAGAAATTGAAAGAAGAAAAAATTTATTTTTAATTTTTGTTTGCTCGATTTCAATCGGAAAAGCTCGATATCCTAGATATACAATCTGAGAACGATGATACAACGCAGTTGGATGAGAGAGTTTCGTCGTTATCGTTCTTCGACGAGCTTCCTGACGAGCCCTGGTACAATGATAGAAAAAAATAATAACATACATTTCTAAGTGAGCGAGTAATAATCCATATAGTGAAATCAAAAGAGAAAGAATTGTTTTTCATTTTTGTTTGCTCCATTTGAATCGCGAAAGCTCTGTATCCAAGATATACCATCTGAAACCGATCCGGTGCACTTACATGAGAGGGTGTCTTCGTCATCGTCCATCGACGAATAGCTTGTTTATACGGTCATATAGTGATAAGAAAAAAAAATAGCAGCAAGTAGCCTCTCGTACTCGACGCGCTGGACCGTAAAATTGCGGCTTCAACCGATATCCTTGATAAAATATAAGTGTAAGCTTGAAATAGTCGAGAGAGGGGTAAAACGGGTTTATTCGAGATGAGATTTTTTCGTGTCCTGCGAAAATTTCTCAAAAGTGGTCCATATTGCCCCGCCCTCCCCTACCCGCTTCGAGGAAGGGAAAAGTTGTCTTTCATGCTAAAAAGACAGATACTGTGTGCCCTATAGATAGCCGATTTTTTCCAGGACCGTGGGTCGAGCGTTAAAAATTTGTCTTTTTCCTCCATCAAATTAACTCGCTTTATCATAGTCTGTGGGTTTGGGCAACAGCTGCAAAGCTTAATGGTTAACGACTAAACTGTCAGAGCGCTATGAAGGAAGATACCCTTTCGGATCTGTACACAGATAGGGTTTGAGGTTTAAGGGTGCACAAGGACCGTGAAAAGTGCCTTTCACGGATCGTTGCATAATTCGTCGTGCAGCAAAGGCCATGGTCTCGTGAACCGTAAAATTGCCTCGTCCTCCGAATGTTCCTCCTATCACGATTTCCCCACCACCAACATTCGACAACAAATATCGTATTTAAATAAATAATAATGAATAATAATGAATAATAATGAATAATAATGAATAATAATAAATAATAAATAATAGCGAATATAGAGAAAGTGTGGAGTTAAAAAGAATTTAAGAAGAAGTTAAATGAAGAACTGCTGTCTAGAAGCGAAGAATATTAAATACTGAATTTTTATAATTATTTTAATGGATTATCGCCTCTTAGAAACATGGAATGTTATGGACAGATTCTATGTTTATGGGATTCAGGTAAGTCAAGTTAGGGAATTGTAGGTCGCGAAGAAGTTCTTAACGTAGTCCTCGCGAATAGCGTTGACTTCGCATAAGTTTCAGAGAAATGAGAAGGGATTGCAAAGACTTCACGATGGTATAAAAATCTGAAAAAAAATCAAGCGTATTAAAGGTGCTGAAAATATTAATTTTGCATAATAATAATTCCAAAATATTATTAACAAGTTGATAACAAATAAAATTGTTCAACAAATCTTCCGGAAACCTAACTTTTCTTTTTACGAAAATGATCCGTTCATTTTTCTGAATATGTATGCATTTTTTCAGATTTTTAAAATCACTTTGAATTTTGTGACTTTCTACACATTTTTCCCATATTAAAAAAAAATGCATACGTATTCAGAAAAGCGAATGAATCATTTTCATAAAAAACAGTTAGGTTTCCGGGGGATTCGTTGAACAATTTTATTGTTCATCAATTTGTTAATAACATTTTATATTAATTATTATGACAAAATCAACTATACGTTCTTATATTTTATTTTTGTAAAAACGAAAAAAAGAAACCCACGCATACACTTGAGCAGCCACAATAAATATTATAATAATAAATAATAATAAATAAATTCAAAAAAAAAATTCCATTCCTCGGGAAACAATAATTTAGCGATTCGTTCGCGGAGCAAGTTTAAGCGGCGCGGTTCAATATCCGCGAGTTGGTTATTAAATCGAACGGTGGGGGTTGTCGCATTATCGTCGCGACAGAAACGGCGTATCAGCAGGAACAATGGTTGTTAATAACTCCGTCGGTGTCCCGGACCAGCAGCGGCGCTATTTCTGCCCGACCCAGTTCGCGGCGAGTTTGTATTCAGCGGCGAAATCAGGAGCGATACAACGGCGGCATCTGCAACGTTGCACAGAGGCCGATGCCTCGTTAGGTAACGCGATAACGTTCGCCGTTTCGCCGACGGCTCGTCGCTCGTTCCGCCAAAATATTAAACAGAAACCCGTAGAAATAACGCGACACGGAATTCGTCACGGCGACCAGTGAGAGAGGTGCGCAGAGTTCGCCGAGCCGCGGGGATTGATTCGTTTCGCACTGGTGAATAAAACATGAGAATCCTTTCGGAGCTGTCGATTACTCGCGGTGCTCTCTCGACGCACATAGCGTCGATCGCGCGTCGAACATGCGGATTTTTTTTTTATTTTTTTATTTTTTTTTTACACGCCTTATCGAAAGGCGAACACGGGCGGCGGATCTTGATCGACGCGGCTGCGAGTCACTCGATCGGGACCACCTCGAGACAAGTGTGATCGATGAGCGTCTTCCCGGCGGGTCGCCCGCCGTAACCAATCCCCGTTTATATACCCTTAATCGTGTTTACTTTGGTTGATCGCCTCGCACGAGCCGGAAAACTCTTCCGCGCCTTATCCAATTAAAAGTACTCCCCCACGATGTCGTATCGACCCTAAACCGGGACACCTGCGTAAACATTCGCGGTACCGATCCACTTGAGAATTTCGTCGGAAAAATATGTTTATGTTTATTTATCCGGCATCGCGAAGCTGTCTGTCCGGAAAATCGATTAATCATACTTGAAATGTACCTTCCCCTTTTTGTATCAACGTGGTCTGTGCGAATGGATTAATTGGATGATCTTGCAGAATGATCTTGTAGGTTGATCTTGCAGAATGATCTTATAGATTGATCTTATAGGTTGATCTTATAGGTTGATCTCATAGGTTGATCTTATAGGTTGATCTTAAAGGTTGATCTTATAGATTGATCTTATAGGTTGATCTTATAGGTTGATCTTATAGGTTGATCTTATAGGTTGATCTTATAGGTTGATCTTAAAGGTTGATCTTATAGATTGATCTTATAGGTTGATCTTATAGGTTGATCTTATAGGTTGATCTTCTAGGTTGATCTTATAGGTTGATCTTGTAGGTTAATCTTGTAGGTTGATCTTATAGGTTGATCTTATAGGTTGATCTTATAGGTTGATCGTATAGGTTGATCGTATAGGTTGATCTTATAGGTTGATCTAATAGGTTGATCTAATAGGTTGATCTTATAGGTTGATCTTATAGGTTGATCTTGTAGGTTGATCTTATAGGTTGATCTAATAGGTTGATCTTATAGGTTGATCTTATAGGTTGATCTTATAGGTTGATCGTATAGGTTGATCTTATAGGTTGATCTAATAGGTTGATCTAATAGGTTGATCTTATGGGTCGATCTTATAGGTTGATCTAATAGGTTGATCTTATAGGTTGATCTTATAGGGATCATCTTATAGGGTTGATTTCGTAGGACGATTTTGTGGAATGATCTTGAGACGATGGTCGTGCAGGATGATCTTGCAGGATAAGACGATTCTAGAAGATGATTCTGTAAGATGTTCTTGTAAGATGATGTTACAATACCGTTATCATAGCTCGAAGAATATCCACGCCCATCATTGACACGTCTCGTTGTATTCTCAGGCATTCCCGATCGTTGTCGTCTCCGTCGTCTATTCGTTGCACCGTTCGATCCCTCTCAGGAAGACGAGGTTAATAGCATTTCCTCGATCCGATGTTGCCGGTGCCTGCAACGCCTCGTAGCTCCAGCGTAACGAGATCACGGAGTTGGACCAGAATATAAGAAGCCGCCGAGGCGTTTACCTTTCGGGTGGCCACGGGGAAGACGAGTACTTGCCTCGTTCGAACGCTTTGTCACTCCGCCAACGAAACCGATCTTCGCCTGTAACGAGATGAGATTTCTTTATGGACGGAGCCTCGCTTCTCCCGGACGGCAACTGACACGTTTCGATCGTATTTTCCATCGGAAATGCGTAAAAGCACGAGCCGTGGCTTAACAAGATTCTTCATCGGCTCCTTGACCTTCGATTTGCATGTGGCACGTTCTTGGGCAACTTTTTTCCTCGCCCTTGACTTCATAACTTCGGTTCATCGGGCTTTTCCATAGTTGATTCATCAGGACACTGGTCGATCGACATGTCGTTCAATCGTGATGATTGTAAAAGGCAATGACACGGAGAAGGATTAAAGTTTGAAGACAAAAAGCCAAAGCTGCACAACGAGGTATGAGCAGGAAACGTGGAGAATCGATCGCTCGGTTCCAATCTACGTAGCTCACCGTAATGGACTGTTCCTCGTCGTGCATATCCTTCGCCGACTCAACTTGTCGCCTTGCCACCAGACTTTGCTAAAAAAAAAGATTAGAAATGTCTTTTCTTTTTCTTCGGTTTAACGCCACCGACAATTTTCTGACAGGCTGCAATATTCGTCTGACCAGTCATGCCGCTTATCCACTGAAGTCTCGAGAAGAACTGATCCATAGCTTTTTTTTTGTCGTTGAGGTCTGCGAACGAGGGGTCATGAGTTTCGACCTCATCTCTAGACGGGTCGTCCCGTATTCCGAGAAGCTATCTTGCGGTTTGTTCTTCTCTCTGATCTTCGCTTGGACTCTCCCATCGGTCCGGCACTTGCCGGGACGGAACGCCCGATCCGACAGCTCGTAAAGGCGAAACAGCTGAGTCCCGCAAGACTCATTTTAATCGTCGAACTTAAGTTCGAACTTAAGATCAAACTTAAGTTCGAACTTAAGTTTAAACTTAAGTTCGAACTTAAGTTTAAACTTAAGTCCGAAATTAAGATCAAACTTAAGCCCGAAATTAAGATCAAACTTAAGCCCGAAATTAAGATCAAACTTAAGCCCGAAATTAAGATCAAACTTAAGCCCGAAATTAAGATCAAACTTAAGCCCGAAATTAAGATCAAAGTCAAGGCCGAAATTAAGATTAAAGTCAAGGCCGAAATTAAGATTAAAGTCAAGCCCGAAATTAAGATCGAACTTGAGTCCGAATTTAAGATCAAACTGAAGCTCGAACTTTTGATCAAACTCAAGTCCGACTTTGAGATCAAACTTAAGCACGCAATGAAGTTCGGGTCAAACTCCGATTTTAAGTTCAAACTAATGTCTTAAAATTCGACCCGTAATTAATTAAACCAAGTATTATTTTATCATTTAAAAGCATTTTTTAAATAATAAACTAGAAATATATACACTGTTGTAAATGACCCGATTAGCGACTGGGAAAATCGGAACATTTGGAGCAAAAGTGAGGTTATGATATTCTATGTTCGATCTTCGAAACGTGACACAGGGAAAATGGTAGGGTATTCATAATCCTGCTAATTCGCATTAACATTGTACAAAAAACATGCATTTCTAAAACTATTTTAGTTAAGTTCTATACAAAAAAGAAATAAGGCAGTAAAAACATAATTGCATTTTGTTTTTGTATTTGAATGATTTATTCCACTGATCCTAGGATCGTCAAGTACGACAAGGACGTGCGAAGGACCTGCGATCGAAAATAAAATTAGGTAACACATTTTTTTGTTATTAAAAATTAAATAAAATTCGTACCGCGCTGAAGTTCTCCATCGACATAGTGTATATTTTTCCGGCTTTAAATTCCCACGGTGTGATACTCTTCATCAGCATGAATCGTAACAACCGTCTCGTTCTGAGCGACGTCACGTACCATTTGGTTCTGGTTCTGCAATGTTTATCATTCGAATAATTTATTTTTAGTAGCAGTAGCAGCGAGTTTATTAATAATACAGAACATGTAACAGTTTTTCTTATACCCAAAAAACTTTTCTCTTTTTACCTATATTGCACATTGCATATTATTATATTGCCTATATTGCAATTGGCCATCGGACGCAATCTTTCAGCCAATTTATTTGTATTTTAATCATTTATTACAATTTTGACAACTTTAGTATAATTTTAACATTTTTTTAAATATCTCACTGCTCCGAAGATTGTGTTATAGATTTAAATCGAGCGTTCACTCACAATGAATTGTAAACCTCGAGAATGTGTATGGACAGCCTTTCCGAGAAGAAGCTCTCGAAAAATAGATGCAAAATTTGGGCAGCGACAAACAATACCTGACGTATTGCCTCGTCGATCGAGTCCGGGTTAGCTCCACGAAGCATCTACGTAATTTTTTTTTTTTTTTTTTTTTTTTTGAGATTAAAAAAATGTCACCGTCTCTAGTCTTGAGAAATCGGGAAATACCTGCAGTCCCGTGAAGCTTATCGACAGCATGTTGAGCCCCACCACCATCAGGAACGACCAAGAGTATGCCGATTCGAGAACATCCACGAAGCTCGTTTAAATCAATAAGGAATGACGGATCATTTTCTCTTCGACAAAAATGGATACGTACAAAAATAGAAAGACTCTGTGCAGGGAAGACCGGGGCAAAACGAGGTACCGAAAATAAATGTATCAATAAAAAAATCGATTGGAATGATCGGAGTGACCGGGGTAAGCCGCAATTCTTTTCAGCTACTCGGAATAACTATTTAGGATTTTTGTGTCTTCCCAACTAAATAATAATTCATGATTCATATTTACTCAAGGGCCTCTTGGTGCTTTTTTATGCAATCGACCGCGGTCCAATATGACCTATCTAGTTCGTGATCGGGGTAAAGGTCGATGTTCATATCTTCATCCTCTATTAAGTGCTCCAATCGGTATCTGCGATTAGAAAAAATAAAAAAATAAAAATCATTAACATTACGAATTTTTTCCTCCTTTTCAAGGATCGTACATCATTGCGTTACATATTATTTATTGTGAAAAAAATAAACAACAAAACAAACATTTTGTTCATATAAAATTACGAGTCAAAATCGTAACCGATGGGTCACCGCAAACGAACTCTCGAAAAAAAAAATGTTTACGACGACCGATAAAAAATATACATAATAATGATAAAATTGAATGAAAAAAATTCCGAATGTTCTATTATATATTCTCCTTCCACCCCAAACAAATAAAATCGATAAAGCGTATATTTACCGAGAATAAAAATTACGAAACATGCGTGCGTTTTTACCCATTTACTGTGGCGCAAAAGTCCTTGAACGATCTTAATGAGAATTCAGGCTTACCCGATCATCGAAAAAATACCGCAAGCGTGCTGAACGAAAACGACGAACATTCCATCCACGGCGACGGTCACCGAGAGCACGAGGAAGATACCGAGGCACACGTGCGTCTGCACGGGAATATAATAATCTTCGTCGTGGTCGGTGTAATGAACGGGAACTGCAAAAACAACGGTCGACGAAAAATTTGCCCAACCGTTCATCAGCAGGATACGCGGTACGGTCGATGCACCTAGGTAGATAAATATCGAGACGTACAACCAGACTGAAATTAAAAAAAAAAAAAAAAATTACTTAAGAAAATAGAAATCGTCGACAACGCGTTGATTCACCCGACGAGAATATCGCGCTCGATTAATTTGAAAAATAATAAAAAAATTACTCGAGTACATGATGGTGAAGTATCGCCCGTCGTCAGCGAATTGTTCGAGAACCTTTTTCTCAGATCCCATCGGTGTCTCCCATTGGGCTCGTATGCGGTCCAGCAAACATCGCATCTACCCCATCAAATCAATCAAGTCGGCCAAGATTATTAATTTTGTCATTTTTTTTTTTTCACGATAAATACAATGCACCTTGTCGCCGAGCACGATGGAATTTATGCATTTAATAACAACTACAACGTGCACGATAAGTGGGCCTATCGCGGGTACCATCAGCGACAAATCATCACGATGAAGGTACGCTTCCGCAAACTGTAGAAAGAAATATATAAATGATTACCAACAATTTTCCGTTCGTTGCACTGTCAAAATATTCGTATGAAATTTAATGTACCGGACTGGAAGTTTTCATGCAAAAACTGGTACATTAAATTTCGTGTACAATCGTGATGAAAAAATTGATGTTCAGTCTATTGAAAACATTGGAAATACTTTATTTTTAATAATATCCTTTAATTTCACTGTAAAAGTATCTTCGTTTTTCATTGAAATTAAAGTGAATTATAAACATTAAACTACATTCATAGTAAAATTAATGAAAATTGCTAAAAATGAAGTATTCCCAATGTTTTTAATACACTGAACATTAATTTTTCATTACCATTATCCATGAAATTTAATATACCACTTTTTGCATAACAACTTCCAGACTGCTGCATTAAATTTCATACGATTTTTTGTGTACACTGTTGAATTTTTTTTGTTAAATCACACATTCCAAAAAAACAACAATCGCACGAGTCTACACTCAATTTTGATTACTTGAGCGGGAAGGCCGGTGGTGCTGTACATCAAAGTCAGAGACAGTAAAAATATTTTCTGACTCTTTTTCTGATAGGGCCATTGGCCGTTGCAACTCAGCAGAAATTTATTGATTTTGTAACGCGGGTCGTCGAAAAAGTCTATCGCCTTCGGAGACATCTCGTATCTTCCCGTTTCGACGCAAAACGGCTTTCCGCGTCTTTCGTACGAGGTGCTCGTTGGCCTCGGGACAACAATTACCGAGCGTGCATTTACCGAACTGTCTGCTCGGAAACGGACGCTCCAATGTCTTGTCAGGAAGGTGATCGTAGAGGGGCAATTTACCTATGTCTTCCAAGATAAAGTTTTCTTATATCGATCCTCGCGGCGTATCGGGATAGCCGTCAGCCGCGGCTCGCTAATCAGACGTTTCGTCGCTGATAGACGGATAGGTCGACGCATGGACAGGTGTTCATCAATGCCTCGAGGTTGTTCGCCCTCGGAGCACCCTCCAACCCTGCGCGCTCTCGGCGACGCAACAGAAACTCGGAATCCGGCGAGTGGAAAGATAACACAGTAATAAAATCATTCTGTCAAATCGGAATAGGAAGTTTCGGTAAAAATAATTTTATTAAATAAGCGAGAAGCTCACCGGGAACTTTGCCAATCGCAAACGACGACGAGTTCTCTGAAGCACAGAAACGATACGGATGTTCCTAATAAATTTTCTTCTACGGTATCAAAAAAAAAGAAACAACACTTCAAGGTAGGTCTGTAAATGATTTCTCGTTATTTTCTTTATTTTCCGTTATTCTCTTCCCCAATTAAAAAAAAAATGTATCTTTGTGTAATTCATCGATGTATTTTGGAAACTGGAAACTATCAGCTTGACATTGGTTTCAGTTATTTTCCCAAAAAATGTCTTCTTGGCCAATGAATAACTGTCGGGATCTGGGGATGCTCTTAACCCTCCGAGCATTGGTACTTTTGGTACCTTTACTTAGTTAGCATTGGTGCCTTTGGTGCCTTTACCTTAGGTAGCATTGGTACCTTTGGTACCTTTACTTAGTTAGCATTGGTGCCTTTGGTACCTTTACTTAGTTAGCATTGGTGCCTTTGGTGCCTTTACTTAGTTAGCATCGGTGCCTTTGGTGCCTTTACCTTAGGTAGCATTGGTGCCTTTGGTGCCTTTACCTTAGGTAGCATTGGTGCCTTTGGTGCCTTTACCTTAGGTAGCATCGGGGCCTTTGGTGCCTTTACTTAGTTAGCATTGGTGCCTTTGGTGCCTTTACCTTAGGTAGCATTGGTGCCTTTGGTGCCTTTACCTTAGGTAGCATCGGTGCCTTTGGTGCCTTTACTTAGTTGGCATTGGTGCCTTTGGTGCCTTTACCTTAGGTAGCATTGGTGCCTTTGGTGCCTTTACCTTAGGTAGCATCGGGGCCTTTGGTGCCTTTACTTAGTTAGCATTGGTGCCTTTGGTGCCTTTACCTTAGGTAGCATTGGTGCCTTTGGTGCCTTTACCTTAGGTAGCATTGGTGCCTTTGGTGCCTTTACTTAGTTAGCATTGGTGCCTTTGGTGCCTTTACCTTAGTTAGCATTGGTGCCTTTGGTGCCTTTACCTTAGTTAGCATCGGTGCCTTTGGTGCCTTTACTTAGTTAGCATTGGTGCCTTTACCTTAATTCGAGCCATATTCTCTGCCAGACAGCCACCGGCTGTCACGGTCGACTTCGGGTTCGCCACATCCGGTGATAACCGCTGGACAAAAGACATCAAAGCGGTAGAGTGGGTCGCGATTCGGACAATATCTTCATCCGAGCCCTAAACACTGGAACAGGAAACAATGATAGGAACGACACCGTTGACGAGGAAAGACACTCGCGCCGGTGCAATCGGCGCGGCTCTGCCCTGGATACATACCCGATACACGGAATACAATGGCTTTATTGTTTCGCGCCTCCGGCGGAGGGCTGTTTCGCGGGAAAATATTAGGGATAGGCAAAGAGTGCGAATCGAGAAGATGCGCGTCGCACGCGCTCTTTCGTGATAATGAAAGTGGCACGCGCTGGCATTCCGCCGAGAATGGTAGCGAGTCTGCACGGAGAAAAAGTGTGATATCTGGACCGGAAGTCCGGCTGCGTCGCTCCACTTTCATCTCCTCTGAATCTCCCCCATAATTTTTCACTCGGTTACGGTCCGTTCTTAAGCTTCGAACGCCCAATCGGCTTCTCGGAGATGTGGATAAGGAATGGGAAGCAAAAGATTCGGCCGAACCCTTAGATTCCCTTCGGCATTTCCAAGTTTTAAGAAAGCGACCTTTGAGCGACTACGCAACGAAAACGTACACACAGATGGATAGGATGTAGAAATAAAGAAGGTCGGGGAAGTAAAAGAAGGATTGAGGTTGGAACGGCGGTAAAATAGGTGGTGATTTATTGACCTAGATTGCAATGTGTGGAGGTTTTTTTTTTCGTTCGTTGCGATATTTCGATTGAGACCGGTCGGTCATTGAGTTTCTTTTTTCATTATTACACTGTAAAAAAAATTTGTTCGAAAATTAATGAACGGTATTGCAAGCTTGTTTACATAAACTGTTTTTGAAATTTCAAAGACACGTGCAGCGCAATTGTACAGTAAAATTCGTATTTTTAATGAAAGTCCTTGTAAATTTCCGGCGAAAAATTTGTAACATGGTATTTTTATTTTACAAAAAAAGTACATTAATGTTCAATTAATGTAAGTAGTTTAAGCAAATTTCAAGTTCCGGTACATTGAATTCACAATCTATTTTCACATTGTATTTTTCAATAATTTGAATCATCGTTGTATTACTGTGCAATGTACTGTACAATAGCGCGGTGCCCTTTTCCGACGACCTTATAAAGCCGCCATCACTGTATATCTCACTGTGCTCACGGGAGATTTTTTTTTTCAAGCGACACACGACGTAAGCGTCGTGTCGGTGACGCGTCGCCTGTTGGCTCGGACGTCGTACGCAAAGGCATCGTCGGGTAAAAAATATACATTTTTTAAAAATAAATTTCAGGACCGAGTAGACGAGAGCAAAAGTATCAACGAACAAGTTTCAACGAATTTCCGGCGCGGCGTAAAGCCGACGAGGCTCGCGAAATTCCTCGTTCGCTCGGTACTTCAGCGTTTTACGCTTGCCGGCGCGCTGGACTCCGGCAGCGAGTGGCTCGTGCCGCTGACGCTCTCACCGTCTCACCGTGTCGACGGAGTTTACGAGCGAAGCCGGGCAAGCCTTGGCGGACTTGGTAAGCTTCTAACTCCCGATGTTGGAACTCTTTTTTTTTTTTACTCTTGTTTATCACTTCTTTCTGGGCGAGCGTTCCACTTCCTTTCGTACCTTTTCGCGCTCGGACATAATTAACTTTCCGGCATGTTCGCCCTCTCAGGCACAGTGTTACAGCAGAGAGTAAACATTCGAGCGTCTTTAGTCTCAAAAGTTTACTTCGTACCCACCTCGTGACCCAACACGACAGATCGCTGTCACGATCGAGGCTTGTGCTAGCCATTTTGTGGCCGCGCTCGACTGAGGCAGAATAACCAAGATGGCAGCTCGTGTGTAACATGACTGTAGACACAAGCTGCGACTCAGGAGTTCGCGTCAGTGAATGATGACTAAATGATATTATCGAGCAATGAATATAGTTGATTTGTTACAATCACAATTGTTGGAAAATAATTACATTCTGTATGCAAATAAGATTTTATACCACTCGGTGGGAAAAAGGCGGTTTTGCGCACGCTTCGCGTGCGTGAAATCCCCATTTTCACACGTTGTGAAATAAAATTTTGTACGATACTCGTGCGAAAAACGTTTTATTAACTCGTGATAATGCTACGCTCGGCGGGAAGAGTTTTTTCGCACTAGTATCGTAATGTACTATTTTTGTAACACGTGCACAAAAAGTCCCACTTTACGTGCATGTAACGCGTGGTGAAAGTGGCGCTTTTTAGTATGGCGTGCCAGAAAAATACTGCGCGTGCGCAGATCACATTAGTTACTTTTTTAACACTCTAGTTATAGCACGCTTTCGCCACGATACAGGCATAAAAGGTGGCATTTTTTGTGCACTTGTTACAAAAAGTAACAACTTACCTTCAGTTCGGGCAGCCAATTTCACAACCTTCGTCGAAAGACCGCCTTTTCGCACGATTATCGCAAACTATTATTCCTGCAATTATCTTCCCTTCAGGGATTCTCACGGAATAGTATGAAAGCGTAATGCCTCGTCACACGGCCGAGTTGTTCCGATACAGGTCGAAGTACGCCACGCAATGAACCTTTCATGGGATCTTCAGTGGTCGATTGACTAAACGTCTTCGTCTTTGACTCCATAAAAATGTTTATCTTTATTGGTATATTTGTTATTTGGCCGTACGAGAGACTGCCAGATTTACCGGCGATGCACTACCGAAAACTACTTAAAATACAATATATTGAAGGTGTATCTAGTTCGCTGGGTTCTCCGGAGAGAAAAAAATGCTATCTTCCTGCACACGGACGTTACATTTTATCTACACTATAATGCAATTTTTTTTTTTCGTATCAGTCAATCGATCGATCCTAGGATCGTCAAGTATGACATGGACGTGCGAAGGACCTGTGATCGAAAATAAAATTAGTCGATTGGATAATCATAAAAAGAAAAAAAAATTTCAAAGTAAAATAAAATTCGTACCGCGCTGAAGTTCGCCATCGACATAGTGTAAATTTTTCCGGCTTTGAATTCCCAGGGTACGATACTCTGCATTAGCATGAATTGTAATAACCGCCTCGTTCTACGCGACGTGCTGTACCACTTCGTTCGGGTTCTGCAATTTTAATCATTTTAATTATTCATTTTTATTTCAACAATTTATTTCAATTTCAATAATTTAAATAATTTATTAAATTTTTAATCATTTTGATAATTTCTTTCAATTTTAATCAATTCAAAATAATTTTAATATACGATTGGTCCGAAGATTGTGTTATCGATTTCAATCGAGCGTGCACTCACAATGAATTAAAAACCTCGAGAGAGTGATTCGACAGTCTTTCCGAGAAGAAGCTCTCGAAAAACAGATGCAAAACTTCGGCAATGACGAAGAGTCCCTGACGTATTGCCTCGTCGATCGAGTCCGGACTGGCTCCTTGCAGCATCTGCGGGTCGTTAAATTTTTTTGGGGATTAAAAAAATGTCACTGAGTCCCGTCTCGAAATATCGAGAAAAACCTGAAGTCCCGTAAAACTTATCGACAACATATTGAGTCCCACCAGAATCAGGAACGACCAAGAGTACGCAGATTCGAGGAGCTTCAGGAATCTAGTTTGAATGAATAATTAATCAATGATGTCGCACTGATTTGTTTCGAAACCGAATTGTTATGTACAGAAATGGGAAGACTCTATACTGAGCTGGCCGAGGCAAAACGAGGTACCGAAAATAAATATACGGATCAAAAAACTGCAATTCTCTCTGACCTCGGAATAACTATTACGAATTTAATTTTTGTTTTGCAAATTAAATAATAATTCATAATCCATACTTACTGAAGGGCCTCTTGGTGCTTTTTTATGCAATCCCTCACGATCCAATATGGCTCATCGAGTTTCTGATCGATGTAAAGGTCAAAGCTCATATCGTCTTCTTCTATTAAGTGTTCCAATCGGTAACTGCGATTAGAAGAAAAATAAATCATTAACATTATAGTATCGGGAAGACTTTCAACATTTCCAAAGCCGGCGCCGGTGACTCGTCATTTAAAGGCTTACGCCACAATAAAATTTAGATTTTTTTTTGCTATAGTTTATAGTGTCAAAAATACTCTGTTAAAATTTTATGTAGATATTCATGAAATTACGGAAGTAAGAGACCGAACTTTGAACGCATTTTTCGTAAAACGTGATTTTTCAAGATCTGTGTTCCTGATATCTCAAAAAATACTTCATGGATTTTTATGAAAATTCGTACCGATATACTTCAACAGAGTCTTTGATAATTAAGAACATGATTCAAAGTGTTGAAAAAATTGGTAAAAATCGACTTTTTTCAAATGGCCGCAATATTTTTTCCTCTCGTCAAGGACCGCTTTATATATAAAGTACAAAGAAACAATAAACATTTTTTGTTTCTGATAAAATGACAACTTGAAATGAAAAAAAAATTGTTTATGCCGTCAGATGAAAAAAAAAAACATAACATTAAAATTTAATGAAAAAATTCCTGAATGTTCTTTAATATATCCCTTTTCCACCGTAACAAAATTAAATCGATGGGGCGTATAATTACTGTGGAGCTCTTAATGAGAATTCAGGCTTACCCGACCATCAAAAATATAGCGCAAGCGTGCTGAACGAAAACTACAAACATTCCGTCCACGGCGATGCTCACCGAGCACACGAGGAAGATGCCGAGGCACACATGAATCTGAAAGATAGCGTAATGATCTTCGTCGTTTGCGGTGAAATGGACGGGAATTGCAAATATCACGGTCGACGTAAAATTCGCCCATCCGTTGATGAGCAAAACATGCGGTATGGTCGATGTGGCTAGGTAGATAACCATCGAGACGTACAACCACACTAAAATAAAAAAAATAATAATAATAAAAATACAGATCGTCGACAACGTGTTGATTCACCCGAGGAGCAGTTGTTGCAAATTGTTTGCGTCGACTGATAAAAAAAAAATTACATAAACACAATAAAACTTAAACACCCACAATAAGAATAAAACTAAACGAAAAAATTCCTAAACGTTCTATGATGTATTCTCCTTACACCAATCACAAAAAAAAAAATAAAAAATAAAAAATTACCCGCGTACATGATGGTGAAGTATCGCCCGTCGTCAGCGAATTTTTCGAGAATATTTCTCTCGGCTCCCATCGGCGTGTGCCAGTCGGATCGTATACGGTCCAGCAGACTGCGCATCTACCCCATCAAATGAATCAGGTCGACCAACATGGATTAATATTTAATTTTTTCTATTATTGCATTTTTTTTCCGTAATAAATACAATGCACCTTGTCGCAGAGGAGGATGGAATTCGCGCATTTGATGAGAAGACCGACGTGCACGAAAATCGGGCCCATCGCGGGTACCATCAGCGACCAATCGTCACGATGTATGTAGGCTTCCACGCACTGCACCGAAAAAAAAATTACCATCTATTTCCCATTCGTTGACGAAGAGATGCAATTTTATTTTTTAGTCGCACAGTTCAATGAAAAATACACGGAGAAAAAAAAATTGTTGGTACAGCAGGAATTTTGTCACCGTAACTAATTTACCTGCTTAACACAGGGACAACAAAATATTTCGCTGCGGCAGCAAATATTTTGCCGTAGCAACCAAATATTTTTGCTGCCACAACAATATAAATCATTAACTATCTACATTTTGTTAGGGAAGCAGAACTATTTTTCTCCTTGTAGCGCGGGTAAAAACACGACCAATATTTGATTACTTGAGCGGGCAGACAGGTTGCACTGTACATAAAAGTCAGAGACAGTAAAAATATTTTCTGACTCTTTTTCTGATAGGGCCATTGGCCGTTGCAGCTGAGGAGAAATTTGTTGATGTTGTAACGCGGGTCGTCGAAAAAGTCTATCGCCTTCGGATGCATCCTGTACGTTCCGGGGTCGGCGCAGAACGGCTTTCCCCGTCTTTCTTAGGAGACTCACTTCGCCTCGGGTCAACAATTACCGAGCGTGAATTTCCCGAACTGTCTACTCGGGAATGGACGTTCTAATACCTTGTCGGGAGGGTAATCGCAGAGGGGCAATTTGCCTATGTCTTCCAAGATAAAGTTTTCATATATCGATCCTCGCCCCGTATCGACACAGTCGGCAACCGCGGTTCGCTAATCAGAGGTTTCGTTGCTGACTGATTGACGGACAGGCGTTTATCCGGCTATATTTCCAGCCCTGCGCCTGCAGAGCGATAAGAGAGCACTTTAGAATCCGACGAGTGAAAAGATACTGGAAAGATAAGGCAAGCATAAATGCGACAGACGCGACAGGCGAAGGGCGAGATTGGGAATCAAAAGGAAAAGTCACGTCAGCGAAGTAGCAGCGACAAAAAAATGGGGGTGAAGATAAGTCCAAAAATGCACGGAGAAAAAATGTTCAGTTATGACAGCAAAAGTGCGTTTGCTGAGTTCTTTTTGTTGTAACAGCAAAAAAAAAAAATTGTATTTGCGGTAATCGTATTTTCCTTTCAGCAAAAATAATTTGTAATGGTCTAAAAATGCACGGAGAGAAAAATGAAAAAAACAAGAAACGATGAGAGGATCGACATCGCTGACGAGTAAAGAAAGTTGCACCGGTGTAATCGGCACGGTTCTACTCTGGATACATATTTGCCCGATACATGGGAAAATGGCTTTATTGTTCCGCTCCTCCGACGGAGGGGAGTTTCACGCCAAAATATTAGGGATAGGCAAAGAGTGCGAATCGAACAGATACGTGAAATGGCATTTTTTAAAATTTTTAAATTTTTTAAAATTTAACTGAATATTCTTAACACTATAAACTATTAGAAAATGAAAAACCAAAATCAAAATTTTACTGTGACGTATGCCCTTAAAGCGATGGAGTGGGACACGATTCGTACAGTATCTTCATTAGAGCCCCAAACACTGGAACAAGAAACGATGAGAGGATCGACATCGCTGACGAGTAAAGAAAGTTGCACCGGTGTAATCGGCACGGTTCTACCCTGGATACATATTTGCCCGATACATGGGAAAATGGCTTTATTGTTTCGCTCCTCCGACGGAGGGCAGTTCCACGGCAAAATATTAGGGATAGGCAAAGAGTGCGAATCGAGCAGATACGTGAAATGGCATTTTTAAAAAATTTTAATTTTTTAACATTTTTTAATTTTTTAAAATTTAACTGAATACTCTTAACACTATAAACTATTAGAAAATGAAAAACCAAAATCAAAATTTTACTGTGACTACCGTATGCCCTTAAAGCGATGGAGTGGGTCACGATTCGCACAGTATCTTCATTCGAGCCCTAAACACTGGAACAAGAAACGATCAGATAATCGACATCGCTGACGAGTAAAGAAAGTTGAACCGGTGTAATCGGCACGGTTCTACCCTGGATACATATTTGCCCGATACGTGGGAAAATGGCTTTATTGTTTCGCTCCCCCGACGGAGGGCAGTTCCACGGCAAAATATTAGGGATGGGCAAAGAGTGCGAATCGAGCAGATACGTGTCACATCCGCTTGCTCGTGACAATGAAAGTGATATGCGCCGGCATTCCGGCGCGTATCACTGGTAGCGGCTCTGCGGGAACGACACCGAGGGGTGGCGAGAGTGCGATATCTGGAACGGAAGCCCGGTCCCGTCTTTCCACTTACATCTCTTCTGAATCTCTCCCATCATTCTTGACTCGGCTATGGTCGATTCCTAAGTTTCGAACTACCTATCGGCTTCTCGAGGAACTGGATAAGGAATGGGAGGTTTTGCCTCCCATTCCTTATCCAGCTCCTCGAGATTCAAGCGAACCCTCGATTCCCTTTGGCATTTCCAAGTTTTAACAAATCCTCGACCTTTACGCGGCTACGCAACGAAAACTTGCACGTAGATGGGTGGGATGTAAAGTAAAAAAAAAAGATCGGAGAAGTAAAGACGGATTGACGTTGGAAGGGTGGTAAAATAGGTGCTGGTGGTGATTTATTGGCCTCGACTGCAATGTGTGAGGGGTTTTTTTTATCGTCGGAATATTTTGATGGTGGCGGATAGGCCATGACGTTCCGTTTAGTTTTCATCGTTATTTTTCAATAATTAAAGTGACTATTGTAGTACTGTTCTTATTATTATGCAATTAATGATTCGAGCGAAGATGGCTTATTATCCAGAACTTACGGAAAAAAATGCTTGGTTGGGTCGCCAAATTATTTATTAGTTGGGTATAAATTGGTTACTATAACGATCTGTTTTGGTACAATAACGACCTAGAATTCGTTGAATCTACCATTAACAGTTAGTTGACGCGAATAGTGACCGCAACTAACTCGATTAGTTAGTCTAACTACTAAAATAGTATTCAGGATAGACAACGAACTTTATAGGCACCCTAGCTAATTATAGTTGTTAGTGCGGCCACGCTCGGCGCGCGTGTCAGACAATCAACTGAAATTGTTGCCGCAACAAACTGTAGTTGTTGCGAATCCAAGTATAACACTCTTGTACATACAAGGCTGTTGATATTTTATTAGTATCGGAAATCATGAAGGCGTACGAGAGACGAACGGGCTTAATTACTTACCTAATTAATGAACGTATATTCACTTATTGACCGGGGGAAATGGAGCACATGCGAAAAAATAGCAGATTTTTGTCCACACTTGAAAAAAATAAATAAACATGTTCGTAACCTACCAATTCCCTTACAGAATGATCCGTATAACTAGTTCGTACGATAATGTTCAAGCAGCGGTGAATCTCATGTACAAGGTTTAAAAAAATGTATTTCTCAAAATAAGCTTAGGAGAGTGAATAAAGTCGTGGACGACAAATCGCAGGGTCGCAGGTTCAAATTCTCGTTACCGACCAAATTATTTATTCCGAGGTTTCCACGGCACCGAGGTAAAAAAAAGACAATAAAGCAATTTCGAGTGATAAAAAGGTAAATAAATATTTTGTATTAATTGTTTATTAAAGTTTTTGGTAACCTGTGCTGTTGGCCCAAAGAAGTCGTTTGGTTACAACACGCCAGTAAATTATTGAAGCAAGCAAGTGAATGGCTAATCCAACAATTTCCCTAGCAGTTGGCCCGGCTAACAAATTACTTGGTCTAGCGAATAGCATATATCAACCAACTTAGAAGAGTTAACTCAACTAATTCATCGTCTGGCGCTCAGAGCACTACGACAATTAGTTGGATCAGTTTTTTTTTTTTTTTTTTTTGATAGTCCAACTAATCCGTTTTTTTTTTCACGTTATACCGTGAAACGTCATGAGTCGCGTTGTCCCGACTATTGATTGGGAGATAAATGGTAGTGGTTCTCGTTTATATACATTGTTTCTTTACGGATTTAATTTTATCCCGACGAGCTGTGCTCATGAGGGACTTTTTTTTAAAGCGATACATGACGCGTTGCTCGTTAGCTCGGGCGTCATACGCAAAGGCATCGTCGGGTAGTTCTTTTTTTATTATTTTTTAAAATTAAATCCCAGGACCTCGGAGACGAGGAGGGGCGGTTGCAGAGCCGGGGGAGAATGAGAGCAAAAGTATTAACGAAAAAGTTTCGACGAATTTCCCGCGCGGCATAAAGTCGAGGAGCTCGCGAAATTCCTCGTTCGCTCTCGGTGCTCCAACGTTTTACGCTTACCGGCGCGCCATACTCTAGCAGCTAGGAGCTCGTGCCGCTGACGCTCTCACCCTCTCACCGTGTCTACAGAGTTTACGAGCGAAGCCCGGCAAGCCGTGGCGGACTTGGTAAGCTTGCAACTTCCGCTGTTGGAACTCTTTATTTTTTTGACTCTTGTCGTTCGCTTCTTTTTGACCGAGCATTCGACTTCCTTTCGTGCGTACCTTCCCGCGCACGGATATAGTTAAGTTTACGGCATCTTCACCCTCTCCGGCACGTTGGTAAGGTAAACGGCCCAGTTTCCGCCGCTGTCCCAGTTACCGTCATTAATCGCAATTTATACTAATAATAAATAGGGTGCATCTTAAATACAAATTAAATACAAATTAAAATACAAATTAAATTGACGGCATGTTGAAGAGCAGTTCACTCTTGATTAATGCCATGATACGTATATTTTTTTATAAAATGTTCCCTTTAACAATTGAAGATGGAAGAAACTGGGCCTAAAGGTGGCGGAAACCGGGCCGTTTACCTTAACGCAGAGGGTGAACATTCGAGCATCTGCAATCTTCGAAGTTTACCTCTTACCAATCTACTGCCCCAATCCTACACCCCAGATAGTATTTTGCCAACAACCTGCAAATAGGCAGCATTGGCTAAATCGGGTGGTGATATGATCATGGTTTTTTAAACGACGAAAATTGCAGGTTTAACATTTTTTTAACTTAAAGTTTTTCGTTGTAACCAACTCTACAAACTTCGAACTAAAGTAATTCACTCAGAACTTTCGATATTTTCGATGTGTCGATCACGTCTTTTTTTCTGTGTACAAACATAAAATTAATTTGATCGAGGACATTCTCAGATTGGTTCTTGAAATTCTGAGTCCGATTTGCAAATTTTTTTCCAGAAGGCAAAACGCCTTCTGGAAAAAAATTACCCCATGGGTAGGGTAAAAATTTCTACGGCCTCTGTGAAAATTTCACATATCGTAGGTGGTGACGCTGGTGTACCATGTTGGCTGGTCGAAGTTCACCACATGGTTTGGTTGTTTTTCCGAGATCCTTCTCCCGTGTACAGATTCTAATTTAAAGAAAAAAAATTAATTGTGTAATGCAAACACGATTTTTTAATGAAGTTATTTTCCCAACAGGGATTCACAGGAAATAGTATGAAAGCGTAATTTCGTCGGGCATTTGAGTTGTTGCGAAACTGGTCGAAGTTCGCCACGTAACGAATGAGATCTTTAGTGGTCGATTGACAAAACGTCTTCGTCTTTCGCTTCATAAAATTTCTTGTTATCTTTATTGGTATATTTGTTGTTTGGGTGTTCGACAGACGACCAAATTTAACGGTGAAGCATTACAGAAAGTTATTTACAGAACAATGTCATGAAGGTGCATCTGGTTTGCTTAGCGATCGAGAAAGACAAATATTATCTTACTGTGCACAAACGAGCAATTTAGTTTCACTTGCTATTTTTAAATCAACTATTTATATCGTCGATACATATTTTATTACATCGATATTTTTCTCGAATTATTCATTCGATCGATCGTAGGATCATCAGGTACGACACGGATGTGCGAATAACCTGCGATTGAAAATAACATTAATCGATCGGGCAATAGTAAAAAATGAATTAAAAAAAAATCAACAAAATTCGTACAGCGCTAAAGTTCTGCATAGACGTGGTGTAAATTTTGCCGGCCTTAAATCTCCAGTGTATGATACTCTTCATCAGCATGAATCGCAATAACTGTCTCGTTCTGAGCGACATCCTGTACCATTTTGATCTGGTTCTGCGATTTAAATAATTTATTTCAATTTTAATCATTTATATCACTTTTGATAATTTCACGGAGAAAAAAAATTGTTGAGACAACAAGAATTTTGTTACCATAGAAAATTTACCTGGTTAATATAGGGACAATAAAATATTTTGCTGTGGCAACAAATGTTTTGCTGTAGCAGACAAATATTTTTGTTACCACAACAATAAATTATGAGCGATCTATATTTTGTGAGAGAAACAGAACTTTTTTTCTCCGTGTTATATTATAATTTTATTATAATTTTAATATATCATTGCCGAAGATTATGTTATCGATTTTAATCGGGCGTTTACTCACAATGAGTGATAAACCTCGAGACAGTGATCGGTCAGTCGTTCCGAGAAGAAGCTCTGGAAAAACAGATGCGTAACTTGGACAGTCACGAGCAGTATCTGACGTATTGCCTCGTCGATCGAGTCCGGATTAGCTTGCAGCATCTGTATTAAATTTTGTTGTAGATTAAAAAAATTTCACTGAGTCCCGTCTCGAGATATCGATAAATACCTGGAGTCCCGCGAAGCTTATCGACAACACGATGAGTCCTGTCAGTGCCAGGAGCGACCAAGAGTACGCTGATTCGAGGACATCCACGAATCTTGTTTAAATCAATAACGAATGATCATTTCCTCGTCAACAAATGAACGTGGACAAAAATGGGAAAACTTTGTGAAACTGCGACAAACAAGGTACCAAAAAGAAATGTTCCTATATAAAAAAAAATTGGCCCGATTGGCGCAACTGGGGTAAACTGCAATATTTCTCGATTCCTCGGAGTAATTATTATGTATGCATTTTTTGCTTCGTCATAGAGGGAGCTATGCTTTCGTAAAAAATCGAAAAAAAAATTTTTCGCGATTTTAATGTCACGAGTTTCTGAATCAATTATCACGCAATGAGTAAAATGAGTTATAATTTTGAAATCCGCGATTTTCAGTTTGCGATTTCTTGTAATAAGTTCTGGTGTAAATTTTGACGGTTCTATTTTTATGAGATGCAGACATTTTTTATGTTACGAGAAAGGTGCAAAGTAATTTGCACATATTTTTTCTACACTTAACTAAAAAATACAATTAAAAAGAATTGAAAATTGTATTTTAATTATAGCTTTTTCTATGAGAAATCCAAAATCGAACAAGGAAATTTATCATACAGGAAGTTATGCCAAACCGTAAAAGATGAGTAATTGTGCAAATCACTTTGCACGCTTTTTTCAAATAAAATAATAATTCACAAGCTATATTTACTTAAGCGCCTCTTGGTGCTTTTTTATGCAATCGACCATGATCCTATATGGCGTATCGAGATTCAGATCGGGGTGAAGGTCGATGTTCGGATCTTCATCATCCATTATGTGCTCCAATTGGAATCTGTGATAAAAAAAAATTCTCATTAACAATACGATGTTGAAGCAACGGTTATCATTTCAAAAGTTAGCCCTAGCAACATCCATTTCAAGGATTTTAATGAAACTTCAGCTTACCCAATCATTGACAAGATAGCGCAAGCGTGCTGAACGAAAACGATGAACATTGTGTCCACAGCGATGTCCACCGAGCACAAGAGGACTATACCGAGGGACACATGAATCTGAACGATAATATAATGATCCATGGCGTTTTCGGTGAAATAGACGGGAATTGAAAAGAGAATCGGCGAAGAAAAATTTGCCCAGCCGTTCATCACTATAACGTGCGGTATGGTCGATAAAAGTAGGTAAATAAGTATTGTGATGTACAAGCTCGCTGAAACAAAAAAAAAAAAAATATATATATATATATATATAAATAAAAAAAATCGTTGACAAAGTGTTGATTAACCCTAAGAGAATATCGCAGTAATTAAAACAAAAATTACTCGTGTATACAACGGTGAAGTTTCGCCCGTCGTCAACGAATCGTTCGAGAATCTTTTTTTCAAATCCCATCGGTGAGCTCCAGTCGGATCGTATGTGGTCCAGCAATCTAAGCAACTAACCCATCAAATCAATCGAGTTGGCAAAGATGATTAATTTTTTGCTTCCTCATAGAGGAAGCTTTGTGATGGTGAAAAAAAATGTTTTCGACATTTTAATGAAAACGTGTTCGGAATGTTCCAAAACATCGAAAAATCACATTTATGTATTTTTTCGCCTCGAGTACGGATTCGACAGCCGTTTTTCATCTTTCAACTTTTATTTTTGTTTTTGTTTTATTTATTTTTTCATTATAAATGCAATGCACCTTGTCGCCGAGCACGATGGAATTTGTAAATTGGATGAGAAATCCGATGTGAACTATGATCGGACTCATAACGGGTAGCACTTGAAACCAATCGTCACGATGGATGTAGGCTTCTATAAACTGTAAAAGAAAAATAATTGAAATTTTCATAAGCATTCGTCATACACAGTAAAAAAATAATTATGTAAAATCGAAATACGAACTTTCGTAAAACTAATTTTGCAAAATAAGTGACAAACGCGTTTGTTAAGGCTTAAATATACAAATCTGTCCTTATATTTCCAGTATTATTAACAATTTTAGTTTGTCCTTTTGTTTGCAAAACTAGGAGCCGGATCGTGCGATCCGAAATTTTTTCTAAAAGTGATTTCTCGATATTTTGGAACACTCTAAACAGATCTTTCATTAAAATCTCGATTTTTTTTACGGCAACAAGGCATTCTGGACAAGGAAGCAAAAAAACAAAAATACCCACGATTTCCCGTTCGTTGACGAAAATATACAATTTTTTATTTTCGTAAAATCGCACGTTCCAATGAAAATGACAATTGCACGAGTCTACATATAATGTTGATTACCTGAGCGGGCAGACAGGTTGCACTGTACATGAGCGTCAAAAAACGAAAAAATATTTTCTGACTCTTCTTCTGATAAGGCCATTGCCCGTTGCAACACATGAGAATTTTATTGAGCTTATAACGCTGGTCATCAAAAAAGTCGATCCCCTTCGGACACATGCTGTACCTTCCCGGGTCGACTCACGACAGGTTTCCCCGTCCTTTGTGAAAGATGCATTTTGCCTCGGGAAAACAATTACCGAGCATTTTTCCGAACCGTCTACTCGAGAATGGACGTTTCTAACACCTTGCCAGGAGGATAATCGTAGAGCGGCAATTTACCTATAACCTCCTGAATAAAGTTTTCGTATATCGATCCTCGTCCCCTTGTCCACATCCCCGTCAGCTGCGGTTCGCCAACCAGACGATTCGTTGCTGACACATGGACAGACAGGTGTTTATTGATGCTCCGGGGCCAACGGAGCGCCATCCAAGCCCACACGTGCACAGCAATGAGACAAAACCTTGGAGTCCGGCGAGTGGAGAGACACCGGATAACAACGCAACCATAAATTAAGAAAAAAACAAAAATTCCAATGGACGCGAGAGGGCACAATTGGGAATCGAAAGGAAAAGAAACTTCGGCATGATGGAAACGAAAAAAAAATTCAGGTGAAAATAAATATAGAAATGACAAGTCAAATACGCCAACGAAAACTATAATCCGAAACGAGAGAGAGGCAGAACTGATTGATAGTTAATGGGAGTACAATATAATTCGTGGGTGTCTTTGATTTACATCATTTCTCGAGGAGATCCTTGCTTTAGTACTCTCTTTCACAGCAAACGTTATCTGCACTATACATATTACATTTTTCATGCGTTTATTCCATAGAGGTTCTGATAGTCAAGAGGGACGACAATGTACGATGGATCTTGGAGGAAAAAAAAATCATAATGGTAGAGAAGCTCGATGGATAAAGAAATCGTTCGCACAGACCTGAAGGTCTCCATCGATGGAGCGATTATTTTTCCGGCCTTTATTTCCCAAAGTATGCTCTTCGTCAGTGTGAAGTTAAGCAATTGTCACGTTTTCAATGAGTCTTGTACCACATTGATTTTAACCTGCAATTATTATTACCAGCAAAAACACCTTGGGTGTAAAAAAAACTTGACAAGCGTATTGGATTCAGATCGTTTGTCATCTGCGACGTACAAAAATATACGAAATCAGCGACCGGTAGTGCATCCTTGTTGGTGAAGTACTGACAATATTGCTCCTTTGCCTAAATAGAGATATTGACCAAGTTTGGTATCCATCAGGTTCGTATTTGAGAATTTATTATTTAAACAATAATTTGTAACAATTTCTTACCGACAATATTGTTACTTTACCTAAACAACAATATTTACTATGTTTGGAGTAAAAAAAATAATATCATCCACTTGACAAGATACAAATGCATAAATACAAATGAAAGACTGTGTTTTTGTGTACGTATACACGTTCGTCGGAATGATAACAAAGTCCCGAGAGACAAATTCACGAATCGAAACTAGACAGATACGATAATTATTAATCTACACTCACTCGATGATGTCGTTGTGCTTCTTTACACAATCGACCACGATCCAAAATGTCTTATCGGCTGGATTGGGTCGTGTGTCGGTATTTAGATCCTCACCATTTATCAAGTCCTCGATTTGATACCTTCTCAATAAAAAAGCATCATTAACGGTCCGCTATTGGAGAGTGTTTTAGCGTCCTTCAGGGACCTAGTAGGGCCTCGAGGAAAGGGCGTATCCACAGTGAAAAAGGGTTTGTGCTTATAACAAAATTTTTGTTTCCCCGACTACGCTAAAAGGCCCTATTTTATGCCAGCAACGGGGTGGGAAGTGGCCGATACTTGGTCAGCAGGAGGAAGTCATTTGGCGGGTGGAAAAAAGATTTAGCGGGAGGAAAAGTTAACTTTTCCTCCCGCTAAATTACTTTTCCTCCCGCTAAATTACTTTTCCTCCCGCTAAATTACTTTTCCTCCCGCTAAATTACTTTTCCTCCCGCTAAATTACTTTTCCTCCCGCTCGTCAAGATTCGGCCAATTTTCATGCCCGTTCCAGGCATAGAAATATGGCCACTTTTTAGCACAGTCGAGAAAAAAATAGCGTATGCTACTCGGGAGCAAGTGTCTTTTCACCTCATGTGAATTTCAAACTTCACACTTGGTGAAAAGGCGCACTTTTCTCCCTTGTAGCATAATATACTATTTTTTCCCGACTACGCTAAAAAGCGCCTATTTCATGCTTGCAACGGGGGTGGAAAGTGGCCGATTGTTGACCAGCGGGAGGAAAAATAATTTAGCGGGAGAAAAAGTGAACTTTTCCCCCCGCTAAATCAGTTTTATCTAGTAAATATGACTATATAGCTTGGGAGATATTATCACAGCACACAGTATTAGGGAACTAGGGCGCCACCTATGGTAGGAAGTACCGGATTTATAAGAATTTTTGATAGATATTTGTGGTAAAAATTCTTGGAAAATCTGAGACTCTCCGCCATAGGTGGCGCCTTAGTGCTCTACTACTATGTGCTATAATAAATTATCTTAGATGACTGATAGTTTTTACTAGATCCTTCTCTCAGTGTAAAAACCGAAACGAGAGAGACGCAGAACGGATTGAAACTTAATGCGAATACAAAATCGTTCGGGGTTGTTTTTGATTTCCGTAATTTTTCAAGGAAATCGTTACTTTATTAGTCTCTTCAATAGGAAAAATTATCTACACTGTAGATATTACATTTTTCTATGCGGTTATTCCATCGAGCATAGGATAGTCAAGTACGACATCGATGTCCGAAGGATCTGCACGATGAAAACAATCAAAAATAAAATAAAAGAAAAATAATAACAACAATCAGGATTTTACAGCGTCATGACGATGATAAAAAGGCTCGAAAGATAAAGAAATCGTTCGTACAGCGCTGAAGTTCTCCATCGACATGGAGATCATTTTTCCGGCTTTCATTTCCCAAGGTATAATACTCTTCATCAGCATGAAGTTAAGCAATTGTCGCGTTCTCAGCGACGTCTTGTACCACATTGATTTTGTTCTGCAATTATTATTATTATTATCTTTATTTGCCGTTCTAACTTTCGAACTTTGGACGGGAGACGCTTATCCGTGCCGGAACTCACATAGCTTCGAAAACGGTGACGGTGTGATCGGTGAGTTGCTGACAAAAGTAATTTTCGAAGAACAGATGTAACACCTGGGACGCTGTGCACATTACCTGTCGGATCAATTCATCGACTGAATCTGGACTCGCTCCCAGGACCATCTGTAGATAATCCGAATCGTTTCTGGATCAAAAAAATGCAACTCAATCTCGTCTCTGCATCGTCAAATGAACGAATTACCTGAAGTGCTGCGAAACTTATAGACATAGTGTTGAGGCCCAACAAAATCAAGAATGACGAAGAGTACGCTGAATCGAGAAGCGTCACGAATCTTATTAAAATACGTCAAAAAATTAATATCATGCACTCTTCGAGATACAAAAACATGTGGGACATTTCGTACCATTTCGATCTGTGTCTATCTTCACCCTTGGATTGGAACACCCTTGGAACACTGCATTTTTGGAAATTTTTTCAGATTATTCTAGGGGGGTTTTATTTATTTTTTCCAAGCTGAAGATGAGACCCTTTGGAAATATCTGAGAAAATGCTAAAAAATGCAGTATCTCATAAAAATGGTCAAGCGATAAACCATAATCGACTAATTTTTTTGTTCCAATTTTTCTCACTGTTTATTTCGAAAAAAAAAATATCGAAAAGAAGTTGAAGATGACATCGGCCCACTCCGGCTCAAATCTTAACATTTTTTATATATGAAACGAGATTTTTCAAAATTCTTTCCGATTTTTAAATTGTGGCGATCAGTAAGTTTATTTATTTTTTAATCATAAATAATACTAAGCAATCTTTTTTTATTCTAATAAAAAATCTGAGTACTTCTGACAGTTAGTTCAGTCATGTAAAAAATCGTGGGTCCAATCCAAGATCTGAAGGGTCAGACCCAGGTTGAAATGGTATGGAATGTTCAATATACAAATGAAAAACTGTGTATACGTCTGTCGGTACGATGTCAAAGTCTCAAATGACAAATTCTCGAATTGAAACTAAACGGATACGATAATGATTAATGTATACTTACTCGATGGCGTCGTTGTGCTTCTTTATACAATCGACCACGACCCAAAACGTCTTATCGGCTGCGCGACTGGGCCGTATGTCGATATTTAGATCGTCACCCTCTATCATGGTCTCGATTCGATACCTGTTCGGTTATTAACAACAACAACAAAATATCATTAATGTTTCAGGAGTGAAGTTTCAGCGCGTTACATCGAAGCCTGGTAGGGCCCGACAAGTCCTGATCAGGGCCTGATGGAACGTTAAAAAAATTCTATCAGTTACCGTGGCGCAAAATAAAAATATGCAATGTAATTTGCACTTGGATTTTCCATAAAAAAATTTTTTCACCGTTTTACGCATAGCTTCTTCGATGAGAAAGTTCGTCAAGTGATTTTGATTTTCTCATAGAGGAAGCTATGCTGGCAATATGAAATTTAAATGGTCGAAATTTATTCCAGAATTTATCGTAAAAATTCGTCAAGTCATATTTTCGTAAAACATTTTCATCTCTTTTCATTAACCTTGTAAAATTTGAACGGTTTCATCGATTTTCGGCTAAAGTGATAAGGAACATTGCGTAGTGTTAATCCATTCACGTTCTGAATTCGAGCTCGATACCTCCGCATTTACTCGAATTAGAGCATTTGTTTGTAATTTAAGAAAAAAAAGCTCCAAATTTCATAAAACCGACTTTTTCGACTGTTTTAAGTAGGAGAGAGTGGGGCGAAATGGGACAGAGGGTCAAAAAAGGTAGAAAATCCAGATGCATAGATGGGGCAAAATGGGATATCCAACAATTATTGGCGAAATGCGTTTTGCTCCACTGTCCCATTTTGCCCCGCTCTCTCCTCTGCTATGACGCTAAAACCTAAAAAAAAATGTTTTCACGAAAACATTGCTTCCTCCATGAGCAAACAAAAATCTCGTGGCGAGGAATTAAAAAGCAGAACTGAACATTTCATAAAATCGTCTTTATCGAATTTTAAGTAGGGGAGAGCGGGGGAAAATGCGGCCGAGGCGCAAAACGGGGCAGAAAATCCAGATTTATCGATGGGGCATCCGAAAACTATTATCACATTGCTTTTGTTCCACTATCTCATTTTGCCCCGCTCTCCCCTATTATGACACTAAAATCTCGAAAAAAAATGTTTTCGCGAAAACATAGCTTCCTCCATGAAGAAGCAAGAACCTCGCGGCGAGGATTAAAGGCTTACCCGACCATTGAATATATACCGCAAGCGTGCTGAATGAAAACAACGAACATCGAATCCTCGGCCATGGTTATCGAGCACACGAAGAATATAGTGCATAGCAGATAAGGCTGAAGATAGTAGTAATACTGCTCGTCGTTGGAGGTGTAATGAACTGGAATTGGGTACAGGATAGTCGACGATAAATTTACCAATCCGTTCATTACCAATATCCGAGGCAAGGCCGACAGGGCTAAGAAGACAGCCAGTAAGATAAATAAAGTCGCTAAAAAAAACAGTTGATAACGCTTATTCACTCGATGTTAATATCACACTTGCATTAACACTCGAATTTACTTGAGTACATTACGGTCATCAGCCGACCTTCTTCAGCGTATCGTTCGAGAAGCACTCTTTCCGATCCCATCGGTGCGCTCCAGTCATTTTTCATACGTTGCAGCAATGCGTTCATCTAACGTTGAGGTATCAATGAATTAATCAATTAATCAATTAACTATTATTATTTTTTTCAAATAAATACAACGCACTCTGTCACGGTACATGAGTGAATTGATGAATTTTACCATACAGCCCATATGTACGAAAATCGGGGCGAATGCAGGAATCATGATCGAAAAATCGTGACGAGTAACGAAGATTTCTGCAAACTGGAAATAATAAAAAATTACAAACACTTTACAAATTACAGACAAAAAACACTTTCCTGTCGTCGATGTAAAATAGTTCTTTCAATAGAATAGTTCGATTAGACGAGCGAAATTTCATAGGCATTTCATATTTATTTTTTCAATTGACAAAACCTGGGCTGGGAGAGCGGCCAAGCTGCAAAAAAATGTCACGAATATAAGAAAGAATTTTTTATTTTTCTTCTGATAAGGCCACTGTCCGTGCCAGCACATGAGAGATTTGTTGATCCTGTAATATCGGTGATCAAAAAAGTCCGTCTTCTTCGGGCACATCTTTTCACTTCCGGCATCGACGGTGAAATAACCGTTTCGTTACGCTCGGGACGATATAATTACAACGCAGCGATAACTACCAGTTACGCGTTTTCTTTACCGTCTAATAAAAAATGGACGGTTGGATCGTTCGTAGGAGAGTTGAATAATAAAGCGGTATAATATACCCGTCTATTGCTGGGATGAGGTTTCTGTATCGATCCGCGCGCACTTTGCCGACTCGCCCGGCAGCCGCGGTTCGTTGTCCGGATAGTTTTATTGCCGATGAAACGGTAAACCGTAGAATTCATCGATCAACGAAGGTTTTATTCCATCGGACGGCCGTGGCATGTTCTAATTTCAATATGTATAAATGAATTTCATCGTACCTGGCGGCGTTAGTTTCTGTAAACTATCAACATGAAGCCCTCAAAATTTGAAACCATTTAAAAGATGAATAACAATGTTATAAACAAATTAAGTATAAATTACTGTAAAATATCTCCTTTTTAGTTTCGAAGTTTGCACATCGGTCGTCCGTGTCATGCTCGAACTTAAAAATATTTTGCAAGACAACCGTTGCACAGACAAACAAGTGCAATTGCTTGCCACGAAGCTTTCGTTTCCTTGTCACAATTATCTCTGCATTTCATAAAACCACTCCATAAAAATGAATTCGCGTTTTTGGATTTTAAATTTGTTCGAAAATTGTGTCTGCTCTCAGGTTCATGTAAGTGATTATATCTTTCTGAAATATGATACACAAATGGAGTAGCACTAACGATCCTTGATATTGAATTTCTGGGAGAATCGATGGAGGCGCTTAAAATTAAATTAAAATTAAATAAGAAATCGAATTTTTTTCAACGAATTAAAAAAAACGTATCCAAAATAACCATGAAGCAAGCAAACGAATCTTCGTAGTGAGATGCAAAGCGCCAGCAAGGCTGGCTGAGAACTTGCCCGGTAGCCGCGTTTCACCGCCCGGATAGTTTTATTGCCGATGAAATGGCAAACCGTAGATTTCATCGATCAACGAAGGTGCAGCGGACTGATTGGTGCCAGTAACGATTTTTATCTCTGATAGGGCAAAAGTATATTAATAGTATTATCGGCAACTTAATTAATTATCGGCAACTTAATTAATTATCGGCAACTTAATTAATTATCGGCAACTTAATTAATTATCGGCAACTTAATTAATTATCGGCAACTTAATTAATTATCGGCAACTTAATTAATTATCGGCAACTTAATTAATTACAAAATTTCGGCGGAAAACTCTATTACACGCGGAGGATATCGTTACAACTTCTGACCCTAGCCGCCTTTCACTGTGAAAATTCTGCGAAATTCTATGAAATTCTACTGAAAGCGGCACAAGCCTTCCGACGAATTGTTACGGCAGTTTGGCAGTAAACGATGTTCTCCTTTTGAAAATCAAACTTGTACGCAGGGCGCTGTGTTTTCTCATGCCACTCGATCAATGATTCATGGTCTGCGTTTGACGATGTATTGGGAGAACAATCCAATTAGCTAATCCGTCGAAGACATGCGGGAAGGTGCATTTAATACATTTTCTCCTAAACCGAAAGCTTTGGAAGTTTAATAAGCGGCATATGGAAATACTTTCAGCTATCTAATAAACTTTGCAGACCCGACTTGCATCTCCGTAATACATGTTTCTTTCGTTACTAATTTCGGTAATTCGCGCTTCTCTTCGATATACCTGAGTATAAATTGGGCATCCAAACCCTTAGCGCTGTGAGCAATGCATAATAAACACAGTTGGTCGATACCGTTGGAAAAATCCATTTATTTCCAAGACACGTTTTCGCGCTCTGCTTTTCTTTTTCTTTCCTCACTTACGATCGTTGGAAATCGAAATTGAGCTTTATAATTAAGGACTCTGGTAGCGTTGATAAGGGGAAACGGACGTTTAAATTGCTCGTCAGAGAAACGTACAGAACGCCCCTGCCGACCGCCACTTGTTCGACGCCACACCAGTTATGTTTCTTCCGCTGACGGAAGTTTCGTGCCGTGAATTATTACGCGCTCTACGGATAAACGGTTTAACACCGACCTGAAACTTTTTTTTCAACAATCTTTTTTAAATAAAAAATTCTATGCGTAGGGTGAAAAGTGGTGATATTCACCACTTTTGTCCTATAGACATTGAGAAAAAAAAGGAAAGCAAGAAATTTGTTACCGTAACAGTTTTATTTAATGTAATAAACTTCTTTTACTTACTTTATTTAATTACTTTGCCTCTCCACGGTGAAAAATGTTTTGTTACTCTAACAAAAATTCGATCATTGCTAATTTAACGGTGGGGTAGCAAAACAAATTTACCGATGCATCAATAATTATTTACAAGCGAAAAAAAATTGTCAGCCGGGTGAAACATTTTCTGTCACATCAGTACAGTTTCTTTTCCCTGTGTCAAGTCGATAAATCAGTTACGGCAACAAAGTTCCAGGGGCCCAAAAAAAAAGTTGTTTCCTGAAGTAAATAAATCAGTTACGGTAACAAAGTTCCTTCCGCCCAAGAAAAAAAGTTGTTTTCTCAAGTGAATGATTCAATTACGGTAACAAAGTTGCGTGAATGTTTTCTCAAGTTGAAAAAAAGTTGTTTTTTCAACTAAATAAATCAGTGACGGTAACAAAGTTCCTGCCGTCCCAATATTTTTTCGTTTCCTCCGTGACGTACACCGAGACTCGTAGCGTCCCATGAAAAATCACATTCCGGAATATCCGGGACAATGTATCTCCGTATCTTCTGGCCAGTGCACGATGCACGTACTCGCGCGGAACGCTGGCAAACTTCGAATTCTGTACTCATCGATACGAGAATGCACTTCGGGTGGAATCGCGCAAACTATCCCGGGCAGCATCGACGGCAGAGGCAGAAGCAGCGATATTGCGATCCGAGGATTTCGAGAGCGCGACTATCGCGGAGAGGCAACGATAGGAGTGAAAATTCCGTTGGTAATCTCGCGACCGCTGGAGCGGGCTGGAAACGTGCCTGAAACGTGCCTGAAACACCGTCCGGTCTTGTCGTGGTGGTGAAACCGGTGAAGTAGGTGACTGAGCTTGGTGGAAATTGGACGTTCGAACGGAGTACAGAGCCGGATATTTCCCTGCGTCGATGAAGAGAGCCGGAGAGCTGCGAGGTGACAGCGGCAGAGGCAGCCGGAGGAGCCACAGTGGAGACAGGAAAAGGGTTATACAGAACCGGCGGATGCGGAGAGGTCGGAACGGGCGGAGAGGGCGGCGCCCGCGGCGCGCGGGGGATGAAAGCCGTTATTAAGCGAAAACCACCGATATTGAAACCCGAGAGAAAAGCCGATGGGGAAGCAACGAGACTGCGCGAAATTCTCATCGCTACATTCTTTCTTCCCTGTTTCCATTTTTACTTTTTTGCTTTCGACAAAGTTAACATTTTTTTTCGCCTGCTTCGGCCGAGCTTTCCGCCTACAGTAGAGTTCCTCATATGTCGACGGGGCGGGACTGATTTTTATCTCAGTGCGATTGCAACGTTGCATAAATATATATATATATATATATATATATATATATATATATATATATATATAGGGAAGAGCTGGGCGAAATGGGGCGTCCAAAAATTATTGGAGACTTGTGTATTGCCCTACTGTCCCGTTTTGCCGCACTGCACGGAGAAAAAGAAAATTGTTGGGACAACAAGAATTTTGTTACCATAACTCATTTACCTAGTTAACATAGGGGACAACAAAATACTTTGCTGTGGCAGCAAATATTTATTGCTGCCACAACAATAAATTTTTAACGACCTACATTTTGTTAGAGAAACAGAACAATTTTTCTCCGTGTGTGCCCGACATATCGGCAGAAGCATAGGATGAGTCGGATTTTTGTAGGGGATCGACATACGGTGGAATCCACTGCAGCTCGATTTTCCTTAGCCTCTTAGTTGTCCACTATGCCTTCTTCGCTTTTCCAGCCCTCGACTATGGGCTCTCGGGTTATACGACCTATTGGGCATGAAGGAGATTACATACGTGTGTCGCAAGAGGTCTTATATATATACGGTCTTCCATGAAAAAGAACAAAAAAAAATGAAGAAAAAGAAAAAAAAAAAAAAAAAAAAAAAAAAGGGATGACTCGAGACCAATTCGCTGTAAAGCGAGCACCGTAACGACGGCGACGACGATGCAACGAGGGCCGAGAACGGGCGAGAACTCTACGACGGGAAAAGTCCAGCCTGAATTCAGTCGAAGGAAGTACAACGTAAGGTCCAGCTCGCTGCAACGAGAATAAGGTACTGTGTCTGTGTATATGTGTGTGTGTGTGCAGAATTTACTCTTTTCGTCGTTCGTCCCTCGAGCACTCTTCGCTCTGTACTCCCCATTTTTTTTTTTTTTTTTTTTTGGTCACTCACTTCCCTCCTCACTTTTCCCGGATTCGCAAGAGAAGAGGACGTCGTTCTACACTCGGGAGATCTTGTCCTAAGCTCCATTTCCACCCTCCTCGCTGTACTCTCGTCCTCCGTACTCTCCCCTTCCCTTTCGACCCGACTACATCGACTACCTGTGGTCGTGTCGTGGTGATGCGATGGTCTCGTCCGCGCCGACGAGCCGAGCAAACCGGCCGGCCCGGCTGTGGTTCCCTTTGTCGAATCCACTTTAACAGATTTCACGGACAGGAATGAAGAGTGACGGAGTCACGAGGCTTTGCTTGAAATTGGCGGAAACGATACAGTATCGTGGAAACGGTACCCATACAATTTGTTACGTTAATGCAACGTCGAGATGCACCGTTGTTCGCAATCCCTCTGTAGATAGATGGGAGTCTCTGAATTCGTTCATCTGTCCGTTCGTTGGTCCGTCAGTAACTCGGTCAGTCCGTGAGTACACTGTGAAAAACGATAGTATTTCCTACTAGGTGTATCGAACCGTTTCCAGGAGAAACGATTATGTAGGTAGTTTCTGATAGGATGTATTCAATTGTTTAAACTATAATTATGCTTGCCATCATGATTTTTTGTCATAGTCGTAATGATAAAGTGTAGACGTTTACCTTGGGAAATTTTTTTCATGGTAAAAAATCAGTATTGTTGGGTTTACTATGTAATTTTTTCTCAGTGTAAGTCGGTCCGTTAGTAAGTCGGTCGGTCTGTCAGTAAGTCGGTCGGTCTATCAGTATATCGGTCGGTCCATCAGTAAGTCAGTCGGTCGTTCCGTCAGTAAGTCGGTCGGTCCATCAGTAAGTCAGTCGGTCGTTCCGTCAGTAAGTCGGTCGGTCCGTCAGTAAGTCGGTCGCCCCGTCAGTAAGTCGGTCGCCCCGTCAGTAAGTCGGTCGCCCCGTCAGCAAGTCGGTCGGTCCATCAGTAAGTCGGTCGGTCTATCAGTAAGTCGGTCGGTCTATCAGTAAGTCGGTCGCCCCGTCAGTAAGTCGGTCGCCCCGTCAGTAAGTCGGTCGGTCCATCAGTAAGTCAGTCGGTCTGTAAGTAAGTCGGTCGGTCCGTCAGTAAGTCGGTCGGTCCGTCAGTAAGTCGGTCGACCCGTCAGTAAGTCGGTCGACCCGTCAGTAAGTCGGTCGGTCCGTCAGTAAGTCAGTCGGTCCGTCAGTAAGTAGGTCGTTCCTTCATCAAATCGGTCGGTCCTTCTGCACAGATACTCACAGACACTGGCGAGTACTCGAAGATACACAAATGCGATCAGTAGTTATAGCAATGAAATCTCCCGCATGCGTGAGCTCAGCGGAATGAGGCTCAATAGAGGGCTCGCTAGCAACCAGTAGTTACGGCACGCCTACGGTCAGACACCGAGAAGAACACTCCACCCAGCGTTTCTCAATTCTCTGCGAGCGCTGTTCGCCCGTTCTCCGCAGTACGTGATTCTCCCGACCGGTCCGCTTTCGTAGACGGTACAAATGTGGAAATGTGGAGAATGGAAACATGTACGACATGTAAATGATCGCGGTGCTCGACACTTAGAGTCCTGTCTAATGAATTTCTGCGCCATCGCCGATGTGCACGGCACGAAACTGAATCCTGGCGGGGCAAAATGGACCGATCTTTCCAATCCTTCGCGGGATGCAAATAAGAGAGTCTCACGTCAAACGGATGGTTCCGTTTTACCCCGCACCCCTCCCGCATCGCTGTTTCCGGTCTCGGGCCGACCACCAATCGGCGAGATAATCAGCAATCCATCTTGTCATCGTGCAAATCACTTTTGTCCCTGTATATATGTAGAATATGTATATATCGGCACAGTGAAATTTATGGGATCCAATTGTGTCTCAATCACTGCATCCGCGCGGATTATATCGAGCGACAGAGTCGTTCGGAATTGGATCGGTTACCGCGACCCTCGGCGCAGCGGTGCCGAATATATTGGCCTCGAATCCGGCGAACCGGAAATATTATCGGACGAGATAATCCCCGCGCATATTTTATCAACGCTGATGTACGCCGCAAAGTTCGTCAATGAGGAGCTTGTGTAAACGTGTAACTAGTCGCTCTCATTCCGGACGCCACGAACCCCCGTTCTTTCCTGTCATCTTAATTTCTTCATTCCTCGCTCGAGAAACAGCGACGGAGCTTTCCCACAGCTTCGCGGAGCTCCCCTCTTATTAGCCGACGCCTCCAGCGCACGAAACTATAAATTTTCACGATGAAACAACCGCGAGCCTCGCGAATGTACGCCACTAAACTACTAAACCCACCTCTCCCACCTCCTCCCCTGCACCGCCTCAAGATGCTCGACACAAACCCCAATTTACTTTCCCCACTTTATCACCGACCTATTGCGCACCGAACTTGCTCTCCCCCCTCTCTCTCCACGTTTTTTTCACTCCTGTTCTACTTTTTTCTCCCTTTTCCTACCTTTCATTTTTTACTTACTTAGCGGCAAAGGTTGCAAGAGCGTGCGGGCCAAGACGGACTCGCGCTCTTCACTCGAGATAAGGATTTTCATTTATGTTCCCAAAAAAAACGAAAAATTGCGTGGTCCGTTTTGCCCCACTCTTCCATTTCGCCCTCTCCAGCTATTTCTTGGTTTTCCATCGCACGCGCAACGAACTCCCACACACTACTGACCCCGTAACCGACGCTCACGGTTCCCTCGGAGAACATTCTCTAACTTTGACTTTAACGACTGTGGCTTACATCCGTTAAATCTTTTTTTATTTCGCTCTCCCTCTCCAGTTTTCTCATCTCGTTTATTTCTCTCGCTTCCGGGAGCATTTTTTCCGACGCCCGACGGACTCGTAGCGCGGTAGGGACTTTTCTAATCCAACTTGACCATTAACGTAGTTTCCACCGTGCAAATGTGAGGTAACGATTTTCACCCCGTTATCCGAGAATTCGCAACGCGAGCTCCGAACGTGGTTCGACGATCCGGTAATCGTGTAGCTTAAGGTTCCTGAGAGTGCGACGAACAACTGTAGAGGCTTAGGACAGGACTCAGTGTCGTTCGACTATCTCGAAAAAAAGGAAGTCAAACCGAACATGTCACGTATCACCGTGGCAATATCCTTCAGGATCTCCTCGTAGCCTTCCATCCTTTCCCCCCCCCCCCCCCCCCCATACCCGGTCGCCCGTCGTCGCCGTCCGATCGCGGCCTTAGCGAGATTTTCCCAAGAAAATTGGAGAAGCTACGGTAAATCCGACGTGACAAGTCGATACCCACTTGCTCCCGATGCTTTCGACAAAGAACTTACTTTTATTTTTTTATTTTGCATTCGTGGCATATTCTTCGAAAAATATTTTCTCCGCTTCGGCTGAAACCCGGCACATGAACAACTAAAAGTAGGCTGCGTGCGGCTGGCGTATTTGCGTTGGTGGGCTCTTTCTGAATTCAGCGAGGCCGCCTAGGGAGATTCGGATTCAGATCGAGCCTGCAAAGTCCTGTCTGTACGATCTCTTTTTTTTTTCATTATTTTTCGTCAAATCTGCTACGCCGCCATTCCGTAATGTATCCTTAAGACTCGTGCGGAAAGTAGAAAGACTTCGTTGATATAATATTTAAAAAATATTTGTATACAAACGATTGTTATTTAAATAGTAGCCGAGCGGTGTTGTTACATTTGTACCGTACCAATATTTTATCGCTGCCAAACAATAATAGTTTCATTTGAATATTAAGGGGCTTCTGGACCCTCCTGTTTTACCGACGAAACGATAATTATTTCAATCTGCGCACCGAACTATGGAACTCAGCGACATCGAATCCCCTCCGTTGCATCTGCAGCTAGTGTGTATGAACCAAGCACGAAGCCTTCATCATTTGCTCGATCCAAAGGTCTCTTGCCCATTAAGAGCATGCGCTGCAAAACGTCCCATCGAACCCAACGAGGTCGTGCACCTCGCAGAGTCCGCCTCGAACAGGATGACACAAAATTATAAAAAATCAGTGGACAATCACCTCTCCCGCGCTACCCTTCACTGAGAATTTCTCACGGGCGCTGGCGAACTACCCTAGATAAGCCGAAGCGAGAGAGCCCAGCTTCACGACGGGTTCGTACACCCTTGATCGGTTCACATATACGATCTCCATCACGACATGCACCACATGGACTTAGCTCGCTGATGGCCGAAGTCACCATCGAGAATCATATTCAAGAACACCCTTGGGAAAGGATAACCAGAGCTTCCTCCAGGATGAAACTCTCCAAAACGCCTCCTCCGGGCCTGATTTCGCCTGAGATCCAATCTCTTCTCTCCTTAGAGATTAACAACGCGTCCCCGGGAAGGCGAGATCACAGACTTGGTGTACAGAAATACCTTCACCGAAAAGAATTACTCAAAACTACTGAAAAATAGCACTGGGAGTATCCAGTAGTTAACTACTAATAAATTACTGAACTACTGCCCAGTGCTAAATTCGTGGAGTACTGAAAACTTCTAGAAATCTGGAGTAGTTAACTACCGAACATTACTGGGTATTTTGAGTAGGTAACTACTGAACGTTACTGAGTACTTGCAGTAGGTAACTACTCAACATTACTGAGTATTTGCAGTTGGTACATTGCTGAATATTTTCAGTAGTTAACTACGGGTAATTACTTGCAGTTTTCCGTAGTTATCTACGTGTAATTGCTTGCAGTTTTCAGTAGTTCACTAGTCAGTATTGCTTATACCTTTCCGCAGGCCTACTTATAAGTAGTATTTACTGATGCAGTAATCACTACGTCCTCAGTAATTCCTACTGTCTTTTACGGAGTAACTACTGAGAAGTACTAATTACATGTCTACTAACTACTGCAATAACAGTAGTAACTCCTGATCCTCTAGTATTCACTACCGGACCTCCAGTAGTTCTTTTCGGTGAGTGCATATTCGCATACACGACCCATTTCGGCAAAGAGATGCTTTACGACCACTTTGAGGTAACGCACAGTCTGCACACTCGTCCACAATCTCTGATCCTTATTGCCCAGCATTCACCTTCGCGTCCCCGTTGCATCCACAGTCACCCTAGAAACATAACATACGAGTCTCACTTTGGTTCCTAAAGTAAACGACAATTAATGATAAAATTGCATAATAGTACTTTGCGATACTAGTGCGTAAAAGCGGACTTTCGGCGAAGGTTGGGAAGTGGCTGCTCGAGCCGGATCGAGCGTTGCAACGGCACGAGGCGAAGCCGAGTGCGGTCGTAGCGCGAGAGAAGGCGCCTTCCATGCCGATCGCATCAACACGAGCACACTCCGCCGAGAAAACCCCATTTTTTTGTAGTGTATCAAATCCGGTCTTTGCCCGCTGCGTTTCGCCAATGTTTACTCATAATTCGTAACGAAACCTCGTGTCGTACGCCGTGGCGCAAGTTTGTCTTCCAGCCTCCTCACCGGGCCCAGCCGCGTCGGGTGCAGCACAGGTGTAGAGGCGAAAGCGCCGGGGCTGGTGCGTACATTTTAGTTACGTAGTCTCTATACACCTACACTCCTTCCTCACGATAAAGCATTACGCTTGCGCCGGAGCAGTTCGGCGTCGCGTCGCGGAATGGAGAGCGGTGTTGGTAGAGCGAGAGAGCCGAACGGAGTGGGGGCCGGCTGAGGAGGGGGAGGGGGCGGGGGGGGGGGGACGTGAAAACCCGCTCGGCCGGGCCGAGGAACTACTACGAGACGCCGACGGCCGTCAGAGCGGCGTCGTGACGCGAGCCTTCGCGTCCGTCGGCGGCCAAACGGCATTCCCATACGCACACGAGACACACGCGAGGCTGCTCTGACGCTCCGTCAGAGTCGAGCGCTACGTCCGCGACGGTGTCGCCAGTTCCACGGTGCGTATAATCCGTTCGGAATTATACACGCTAAAATATAAACGTGAAACTGAGTTAAATGTAAACAAATAAACTGAGGGGAATATAAAGAAAGAAATAAACTGTGAGTGACGGGAAATTCGATACTCACCGGAGGCGCACGGGATTCTCGTCGTAAACAAAGCAGCGATGCGGAGCTCCTTCGACTCGGCGTGAAAGAGTTTTGGTTCTTTTCTTTTTGCTCTCCCGTTGGCAACAGTGCGATCGTACAGCGAGGGAGACCACGTCGTTGTTCCTTCGATGTCACGTGCCGGAATTCGACGACGATCGAGCGTAACTCTTCGCCGAAGGATGCTTCGAGATGTTGCGAGGAGGCCGCGCTGATGATCGTGTTGCACAGTGTGACGGATAAATAAACGGGTTTTCGTATTACGTTCTAAAAAAAAAAAAAAAGTTAACGAGGGTCGGTTGTGACGCGAATAAAGATCGAGGATAAAACAAGGGAAAAGTGTCGGGCCGGGAGAAGTACGAGGAGAGCGTGAGGACGGTGAGGGAGGGACGAGAAGGAGAGGGACGTGTGTATCACGGGACGACGAGGGAGCTACGAGCGGAGGAGCCGTTAGAGTAACAGGTTAGTGTAACTGTTTGCCAAGAGGCACACGCAATTCCCGCGCGTTAAGATCCCCCCCTCGACGCCGGTCCGCCGAAGCAACTGTGTTCTTCCCGGCTAGTTTAAGCGTCAGTGTCGTTGGGATTGCGTTTCGGCACATTATGGCTGCACGCGTCGGAAGTCTCGGGCGGACAAAGGGATACGCGAAACTTGTGACGCCGGAGTGCACATGAGCAGGCCCGGTGCGTGCCTCGAACGAACGTTTGCTTTGTTTCATTCTGCGTTGAGTACACGAAAGGACCGTAGACCAATAATTAAACTTCAACAACCTACGGCATTGCAAAAAGAAAACTACGACTGGAGCTTCACACTTTAGAGGATGAACATTAAGAGACTGAGAGATAAACATACCCAACGGAACAAAACATCCCGCAACAATTTACTCAAGCATCTGCAGACCAATACTGGGATAGGGTCATTCTACATTTATAGAGCTGTAGAGCAACCGCTGAAACCATTGCCATACGGAACCTGACAAGAACCTGACAAGAATCAGCCCTAACAAACCCTCCGCACAAACCACCCAAGTAGATTCCTCTACGATGAAACTAGCAGCGCACCCATGTCAACAAGAACACACGAACTCAACGAACGATTCGCATTCAATCAGCCAGCTGACATTCAACCGCTATGCTTACATCTGCACAAAACATTTCTCGGAGACATGCATTTCCACTGCACACTACATATCGACACCTCAGCGATGTGATGAACGAAGAAAGTGTAAAATAATGTACACCGAATGAATGCAAATATTGCATACACAATACGCAATACAATATTACAGCCACACCTGAGACCAAATATGAGATAGCTAGCTGGTAAAGGACTTCGGTCGATTGCCCGTTGACAATATATTCTTACTTCCAAGGGAATGAATAACGCGCGTATTAGGTTTTGGGGCGGATATTATTAACAACGATAAACGTTAATTATCCCGATCACGTAATGTCACACATCTATTCCTTCACACGTCTCAGTTTAGACTGTTTTACATGACGATTGATCTTGTATCGATCGTCCGTTCGTTCGTCGAGTGTCAAACCTAACTAATATCGTGTGTCTTAATGAATTGTCGGCTACATATTCGTTACAATATATATATTATATATTGATGCATACATGTCTAATATGTGAAAGGTTCGTTACATCATTTTATACATTGTTAATGAACACACACTTACTTTTAAATTTACGAAATTGACGAAATACATTGTTAATGAACACACACTTACTTTTAAATTTACGATACTCTCTTATGCCAGTATCGGTCTGCAGACCGATACTGGCATAAGGTCATCCTATCATTCATAAACTGCAGAGAAACGACCCTGAGAAAGGTTAAAAGCGCTGCCATACGGAACCTGACAAGAAGCAGACCTAACGAACTCTCTGCACAACCCGCCCAACTCGCTCCTCTACGATGAAACTAGCAGCGCACCCATATCAACAAGAACACACCAACTCAACAAACGATTCGCATCCAATCAGCCAGCAGACATTCAACCGCTATGCTTGCATCCCGCACGAAACATTCCCCGAAGACATACATTTCCACCGCACACCACATATCGCACCTCTGGACCCACAGTGTAACATCTCTTATGGGATTACCATGTAAGTTGTTACACTGTTAATCTGAGGTTGCGATATCAACACCTAAATGGAATAACGAACGAAGAAGGGTAAAATAGTATACACCATATGAAGGCAAATAGAGTAGCCACAACCCCGACCAAATATAAGGAAGCCAGGCGTTGAAGGACTCCGGTCGATGGCTCATTGACAATATATATATATTGTAACTTTACGATTTTTCCACTTCGCGTTTTTTACGGGTATTCGAGAAATCGGCTAAAAAACATTGTTTTTTGCAGCGATCGCCTTCGGCTTGTGCTGCAATCTCACACTCGTCAAAAAAAGTTTTATCGCACTGGTATCGTAAACTAATATGTAACTCATGCATGAAAAGTGCTACTTTTCGCACCCGCCAAGAGTGGCGTAAGTGGCGCTTTGCAGCCAATTGTACTATAAATACTGAGCGCATGCGTACATCGAGCCGATTGTACTTTACGTACGCTGGCTCTACAGCGCCACAATCAGCAGGCACGGCGTAGCACTTCTGCATTCGTTACAAAAAATACTATGCGATGCTAGTGCGGTCTAGCGAACATCACACGCGGACTGTGAAGCGAATCGCACTCGCCGCAGTTCGTGTAACACAATTCCAACGGCTCGTGTAACACACTCCGCAGCGTGCGTATAAAGTTCGCTTTACCGCACTTGCATCGCAAATTACTATTTCATATTACGTCGAATGTACTAAACGTCTAAAAGAGTCTCGACGCACGGGAGGCCTTCCGGTTAAAACATCGTTTATCTCGAACGTCATTCGACGACGGAGGCTTGCGTGACCCGCGTGTATCAGCACGATCGTGCGCTTTGTTATAAAAATGACGCATCCCCCGATTATTATCTCTCGAACGGTCGCGTTATAGCCTCGATGTACATAAATTATTTTTGTTTCTTTCTCATATCCATATTTGTCCTCGTTGCCCGGACGATGATACAACAAACAGGTTTAACCCACCAAGAACAAGTGTGCACCGATTAAACTACATTTCTTGCTCTCGGCTGTGATGTCGCGAGTGTCTGCGAGCTCGGAGGTGGCTCTAATGGAAACACACGAGCTATCGGCACCCGTGCTGCTTGCACACGCCGGTTTAACGTCTCCCTGCGGTGCATCGTTCGCGCGCTCGCCATTATACTCCGATGCGTTTCTTTTATATTGTCTCCCCCCCCCCCCCCGCCCCTCTGTCCAGTGAAGCGGCTCTCGATCGTTCACTCTCGACTTTTTATCCTCGTGATTTTATTCGAGAGTACATATAGAACATGAGGCAGACCGTTTAACGTACGGTCTCGTAAAAAAATTACCCCCGGAGGATTCTTCGATCGGGCCGAAGTCCACTTTGCTGTACAACTTCATCCCGTACTCGATTATCGACCGAGCACACCTCTTTTCAATTAGATATATCTCTCTATAATATATAAAGATTTCGACGCCGACAGATTCAATAATCGAGATGGTCGAGGTAAAAAGTAACACTTTGACCGGGGTCAAATGAAACACTTTAACCAGGGTCAAATGAAACACTTCAACCAGGGTCAAATGAAACACTTTAACCAGGGTCAAATGAAACACTTTGAACCAGATCAAATGAAACACTTTGACCCGGATCAAATGAAACACTTTGACCGGGGTCAAATGCAACAAGGGAGCTAAATATCCTTAACCCTCTTACGTGAGTGGGGTGGGAGCACTAAAATATTCTAAATCCCCTATATCGGCCCCTCAGCCTGAAATATTATTAAGTCCTTTAAAGAGTGAGGGATCGAGGAGAGAGTGATTTATCACTTTAACTTCGTTCATCAATCAATTTGCGGAAAATTCTATGTCCCTTGAGGCCCCTGGCCCTGGTTTTGATTATTCTAAGTCCCTGTTCTAAATAAGTTTCGAAGCCAACCAAAAGGAGCGCGCGGCCCATCAGAAGCTCGCGTGTATATATATATATACACACGAGAGCTCATTAATATATATATCCACACAAGTTTCCGCATCACGTAATTTGGAAATTGTACTTTAGTCGTCACTGACGCAACAGAGTTAATCCAACTGAAAGGCAGCCTCTCTCTTACTCCGGTTCACGTACAACAATTTACCTGGGAATTAAGTTTCGACGAGTGCAGCTCTTGGTCTTCCATTCTCGACTTTTTACCCTTGTGACTCTATCCGAGAGCACATATAGAATATGAGGCAGGCTGTTCAACGTACTGTCTCGTAAAAAATTCTCTCCAGAGGATTCTTCGATCGGGGCGAAGTCCACTTTGCTGCGCAACTTCATCCCCTACTCAATTATCTACCGAGCATATCTCTTTTCAATTGAATATATAGAGACATATATGCAGAAATGTTTAGGTCCATATACGAGGTAATCTTCCATCATCCATCCAAGTTTCTGCATTACGTAAATTCTATTTGGAAAATAAATTGTAGTTTAGTCGTCAATGACGCAACAGGGTTAATCCAACTGAAATGCAATCAAGGGTTGTGTCCCTCTTATTACGCTTAACGTATTACAATCAACCTGGGAATTGAGTTTGATAGGCAAAGAGCCGGAGGTGTTCGGAAATAGAAAGGGAGAGGATATAAAGGCTTGGGTGAACACTGTGCGAGCTTGAACCCTCAGACGAAGCTCTACAGAGAGCTTTTATGCTGCGCATATATATGTATATATATATATGTATACATATATATATGCCAGATATATAAGTTATATACCAATCGGCGCGAAGGTTAGCTTTTGTTCGCGTTGCATACGAAAGTCCGGAATGAGTGAGGGAGGCCGAAGAGAAGCGGTTATTATCCCCGATCAGCGCAGCTTCTCTTCCAACTCGGCTCCGTATCTCATCCGCCGGAGGGAATAGCGACGGTGGGGGAAGGAAGGGCTTTCTATCTACACTTCGTACCTCTTTTGCGTAAGTATTAGAGGTGGTAAAAAATTCTGCTAGAGGTGAGGGAATCGAGACTGGAGCACCATAGGACGGAGCCGCCGTGCTGTGGTCGCGTCAAGGGAAATTCACGAGAGACAATTTAATCCTACTGGAATAATGCTTTGCTCTAATTTTTTTTTTTTTTTGCGTGAAAGGAAGACTATTTTATGCGGAATGATGTTTTATGCTACCCGGCGAAGATTGAAAATAAAAGTGAACGTGTGGACATTTTTATAACACCGTAAAATATGGATATTTACTGAATGTTATTTGGACACTTTAATAATAATAACTGGAAGTATTTTCGGTTTGACGTTACTTCCTGTCGAAAAATGGGATTTTCAAAGCGGAAGTGACGTACTTCCGGTGCGTCGTCACTTCCGGTCGAAAAATTGGATTTTCAAACCAGAAGTGACCTATTTCCAGTATGGCGTCACTTCCGGTCGAAACATGAGATTTTCAAACAGGAAGTGACGTATTTCCGGTGGGACGTCACGTCCGGTCGAAAAATGATATTTTCAATCCGGAAGTGATGTGTTTCCGGTATGAAGCCACTTTCAGTCGAAAATCAAAATTTTCAAACCGGAAGTTATGGTAAATCTCTGGAAATAGAAATGTTCGTTTTTTAAATTCCATATCCGATAGCTAGATCGCGAAGGAACCGTGCCCAAATAGCCTGCGAGTAATAATAACAATAACAACAGCAGTACGTGGTACACCTAAAATGGAACAAATTATAATGATTGTTAAAACGTTACTATTTGCATACCGAATTATACAACGCGGCCAATAATTCGCGATTCGCGATAAAAAATAATTATAGATTCGAGGACGGAAAGTCGAATATTCTGTGACTAGCAGAGCCATGAATATTTGTATGAAGAACGAGAGAATTGCGTGGCTCACGATTTCATGCAACTTTCATCGCGATATTTGGAACGGGAGCCGCGGATCGTAGGGCAGAAGAAAGGCAGGGTTAGAAGGGCGGGCGGAGGAAAGCGCACAACCGTGCGACTCAAATATTCATGCTCTCCTCGGGTCGCGGTCCCATTAGGACTCCGAGCCACCCAACTTCTTACTTCTTCGACCGATTTTTTTTTTCTTCGTCCCCTCTGCCTGCCATCGCTTTCCCCGCTTTCTTTTATTCTCCCCCACCTTTCTCGCCCCCGCTACAATTTTTTTTACTTCTCCGCGCTCTGACGAATTGATACCTCACCAGCTTCTTGCCCAAAGATCAAGAAATTTGTGAACCGGACGGAGATGACGGAAAAAAAGCGGAAAAAAAATCTCCCTCATTTATCTAGCCTCGTCTCATCGCCACAGACTCCGGTCCTTCATCCGCACTCGAGGGTGCGAATTACCGAAGTCAACATGGAGAAACTACCGCGGGATTCTCGCGCCGCGACCGGTGTTGGAAATCTTTTTTTAACCGGCAGTTCTTTTTCTTATGTTTTTTTTTCCTTTTTTTTTTCTTCTTTCTTTTTTCCAAGGTAATAACCGTAAGTACGTGCGCGGCATTAACATCGGAGTCTTCGTCTCCCTCGCCGCGGCCCCGCCGCTTCCGAGCTTCGTCACTGAAGCGTCTCTTGCGCTCCCCCTTTTTTTCGGCTCCGCCGAGCGTGCGGTCCTCGACGTGAGAACTCAACCGCGAAAGAGCATCTTTTTTTTTTTTCCTCCGTCGTATACTCGATTCTCCTCCCCGTACACTTCCGTATTTTTTTTTTTTTTTTTTTTTTTTTTTTTTTTCATTCGTTTTATTTTCTCACCCCGTGACCCGATGGCCCAGCAGCCGTCACCGAGACGAATCCCCCCTCGCATATACAGAGATGACTCTCGATGGTCCGCGATCAGAAAAGCCAGACTGCGAACGCCGGCTTCTGCAAAACGCTCTTCGGTCTTAGGGACGCTGCAAGATTCATCGCACGTTTCGAAGGAGATTCCCCTCTGTAGGCCATATCCTTCAATCCCTGGCTACCTGGCTTTATTTTTTTTTTGTATTTTTTTTTTCATTTTTTATTTTATTATTTCTTACGACGACAGCAAGCCGTACGAGCCAGGAGGGTTTGACTGGAGTCGGGGTTCTTCTGATACTGGAAAAAACATGTTACCCGGGGCAAAATGGACCACCCCTCCCGGCCAGTCGCTGCGACTGATTTTTTTTCGTTCTGTTCGTTCCGATTTACGAGGTAGGCCATTTTACCCCTCTTCGTATTTTACTCCATTACTTCTGGTCCTCCGATGCATTTTTTTTTTTTTTTGGGAATTTTTCATTGCGCCGTTTGCCTGCCCATTTTGCCCCCTGTTCCATTTCGCCCCGGTCTCCTCGGCGCGGTTCCGATCGTAGAAAAATGGCCGCCCGGGGCAAAATGGACTGCTGATTTTCTTTGTTCCTATTCGTCCCGATTTACGAGGTACTCCATTTTACCCCACTTTGTATTTTACTCCATCATCTCTGGCCTTCCGATGCATTTTTTTTCGGGAATTTTCCGTTGCATCGCTTCGTTACCTATTTCGCCCCCTGTTCCATTTTGCCCCGGTCTCCTCAGCGCGGTTTCGTTGTACACGTTTCCGATCCTAGAAAAATGTCCGCCGGGGCAAAATGGACTACCCTTTATGGCCAGTCGCTGCTTAATGTTGTTTTCTTTTTGTTCGTCCCGAGTTACGAGATTTACAGCTTTTTTTCTTTCCATTAATCTCGAGTTACGAGGTACTCCATTTTGCCCCACTTCACATTTTGCTCCATTATGTCTGGAGAATTATTTTTTTCGTAATTTTTCGTTGCGCCCTTTCGCTGCCCATTTTGCCCCCTGTTTCATTTCACCCCGCTTTTCTCACCGGCGTTTTCTGACGAATAAATTTTTCTTGAATTCGCACGGAAACGTCAAAAGCATATCAAATGTCTGGGGTCGTCTTCCCGTCGTTCCCCCCTTCGACTATCAGTCACGTGAGAGCTCGTTAGGAAATGGTCTTGGAGGAGACGCGCGTACGACGACGAGGAGGACGTGACACCTCGCGCGTCCAAGATTGGCGGAAACTCGGGTTCGCCGAGGCGTGCACCAGTATCCATCTATGCCAGCGGTGTTGCTTTTGATATCCGATATAGCACTTGCCACACTCCCTTCCCTCTCCCGCCCTCGCCGCCCCCTTCGCCCGCCTCGTCGTTTCATATCCGGCGAACGTCGTCGACTCTGACGTCAGAAGTCGCGTCGCTAAGTAATTGGAAATCAACTGCGAATTCTCGGTCGAACGCCTCCGCTGATGGTTGATGGGGGTGCAAAAATTTGCGGGGAAAAGTCCCACATCTTTTCGTGCCGGGAATAATGCGGCGTTTTTTTTTTTCGTCCAAACTCGATTCTTGCGATACCCGACGTCGAGCCAGTAGCAAAATGAGCCGCAGATTTCCGCTCCAAGGGGGGATAAGATATACACAAGATAGGGTAAGGGCGGATTTGGGGAACGGGATATTCGATCGGTCTCCAGGGCAATGAAGAGAGCCGAGAAAGCGCGATAAAGGAGTAACTTTTGGGGATTTTTTTAGGGCCTCCAATCTGCTTCCTGAAAATGGCTCGGCGGACACATTTAGAGGAATCTTTCGGGGCTTGATACGGACCCAACAGCCGTTATTTTAATGTTTTTAACCCTCCGGTTACTTTTTCGCGTTATGTATAATGGTATAGCATTTATGTATAGGCTCAGTTAACTTTTTTTTCTTTTGCTATATATAGATTTAAGTTAGGCATAACTTCAGTCTATTTGCATGGTTTACGCAAGGTCAGGGTTGGATATAGTTAGAATATGTAGGTATAGGAATTATGAACAAGTTTAGTTTTTATTTTTCGTTAGTGTTTCGTTTTATTACTTCGTTATATATATAGATTATATAAAGTTCTTTCGTCCTTCTGTATTTGCATGCTGACTTCTAAAAGTTTTTATGCGCTTGCTAGTGTATTCGTCACGGTGTTCTTAGGGGGCCTACTTCGTTCCATAACATGCTGTAAAAGATCGTCTTTTTCTTTTTGCCAACTTTTTGGGGTCACAAAAAGTTGGCGCTGTTTTACCGCGCGAGATCAAAAGTGCACCGAAAACTTTTAAGATTTCGCACTGTATATATATTCGTATTGGATTTATGTATAGGATCAGTCTTATGTTTTTTCGTCCCTTATATATAGACTTAAGTTAGATATGACTAAGACGAGGTTAAGGTTGGAAATAATTGTTTTTAATGTCCTTATTGTCCTTAAATAAATTAAACATGTACACAAACCTGTACATAAACCAAAAATAAAAATGGAACCTGTACATAAATTCTACAGGTGAAATTTCTGCAGGTGAAATTCGCTGCGCACTACAATTCGTTCGTTGACATGAAGCCTAAAAAGTATGAAACCAATTAGACACATACGAATATTATATGTTGGTTGACTTAATAATGAAGAACAAAAAAAAATAGCTTCTTCATTTTTTATTTCGTTATATACAGATTCAAGTTGAAATTCACCTGTTTGTCGGATCAAATCCTTATGCTTTAAGGCTTTAAGGTTTAAACAGTTTTTTTTTTCAACCGACAACACAACCCCTGTATAAATAATGGAAAAAAGCCTTCATTGCTCTAAACTGGGAGGAAATTGGCCCGCTTACCTTAGCACGCGATAAAAGATCCTTTTTCTCTTGGAGGTCAAAAAAGTTGGCCCTGGTTTACAGTCCGAGATGAAAAATGCACCGAAAAGGGGGTTCCAGGGACACACTCATATCGCCTTGATTGTGCCCGTTTAGTCAGCAGCAGACCTCTCAGACGAAGGCAACGAACTCGGGAAAATGCGACGGGAGCGAGGACGAACGGCCTCGGGATATTTGACAGTTTAGAGAGCGCGGGGAATCCCCGTTCGCCATGTCTCTCCGGCCCTTATTTCGTACGTCCCGCACGCGTTGTTAAGAATGTAGCACACATACATTCACAACCAAAAGTTTAATTCGATGGAAATTTCAGCCCTTCGCGATGTGCCAGAAATCTGAAAAAAATCAGCCATATTAGCAATGTCAAGACCTTCGATTTTGCATAATAATAACGCCAAAAAGTTATCAACAAATTATTGTAAAAAATAAATTCTTTTTTAAAAAATAAAAAAACCCTTTATTTCCTCATTTTAAATGAATTCCTTCATTTTTTAGAATTCATATGAATTTTTTCAGAATTTTCTTACATTCCAAAATTCATTTTTCGGATATTTGAAAATACGATATGTAGTCACGAATTTCGAATATGTCTCCGTATCACGATTTCCCAGTGCACACGAAAAGTTTCGAGGCGATTGCACCAACAATTCCGCAGTGATTGCCTCAGAAAGATGTCAAAAACCGAAAATCCAAAAATATAAGAAAATTCTGAAAAAAATTCATGTCTCTTCTAAAAAATCAATCAATTCTTTTGAAAACAGAAAAAAAAAGTTTACCGAACATTCGTTGAACGATTCTTTCCAACAAATTGTTTATGACTTTTCAACATTATTATTATACAAAATAAATGTTCTTCTCCCCTCTAACACGATAGATTTTTCTCAGATTTTTATACCATTGTGAAGTGTTCAAATCCGCACTGAATCTCACTTTTGGGTGGGAATGTACGCGCGAAGCGTCCTTAATTGTCTCTCTGGCTATGCCTGGCCTGCGGAATCTTGCACCCTGGCATTCCAGCGCTCCAAACAAGATCCTCGTACGGTGAACTCCTCTCATCCACCCTCGGACGTTTCCCGCTGCTTGAACATGCGTGTAACGTACGTCCCACCGTAACTTCACGAGCAATGTCTCTCCGCTTGCGTCCCCGACGAGCCAAGTGTCCCGAACCTGTGGCGAGCATTGCGGAGCAACCCCCGCATCGCAAGGCACATAACCGGAAATAAACAACCACCACTCGTCAGAATGGCTGCTCACGCGGCGACAAATTATCGCCGTATACGTCCGGTTATTGTTGCGGCTCCGGCCGCGAACCCCCCCCCCCCCCCCCCCCCCCCATAACCGCCCCCCGTCCCCCTGGATCGTTAGCCCGCCCACGAGCCCACCCTAGATTTTTATTAATCTCCGTCACATTCGGGGCTTCCCGGGAACGCGCGATGTTTTTATTGATCAAGGCGCCGGGATGAACGATAGATAGTCCGGGCGAAACAACACGGAAGAACAACAACCGACCCACGGGCCGGACTCCTATATTTGCAGGAATTTGCATTCGGTCCCTTGAGAAGTTTTTTTTTTTAACTTTTTTTTTGTATTGTGGATGGCTATTCATCCTCTTTGGTCAACGAGGCTTTTCTGGATATTGGCACGGGTCTGTATGGTGTGTTGCAATATATGTGTGTGTATATATATATATATATATATATATATATATATATATATATATATATATGTACAGACAACTCTTATCGGTAAAGTCCAGACGCGAGAGAGGAATAAGGAAGAGCGGGGCAAAACGGGACCGACAGTCGGGATGCATCGATGGCGTGTACTGGGAAATCCTAAAATTATTGGAAAATTGTGTTTTAAAAATGTCTAAAAAAACGCAACTTTCCAATATGTTTTGGACGTCCTATTTTGGCCCACCAATGCATCCAGATTGTCTGTGCCGGAGAGCGGGGCAAAACGGAACAGTGGGCAAAAACGGGACCGCCTATCGGGATTCCCGATAGGCGGGGCAAAACGGGACCGACAGTCGGGATACATCGATGGCGTGAAATGGGAAATCCTAAAATTGTTGGAAAATTGCCTTTTTTTAAATGTTTTTAAAAACGCAATTTTCCAAAATTTTTGGGCGTCCGATTTTGGCCCATCGATGCATTCAGATTTTCCCTGTCCCATTTTGCCCGACTCTCCCCCTAGCCATCCGGCGGACGGAAAGAGAAACCGGGAGGACTTCGGGGAGGCACGGAAGGGACGCTCGAAGGGAGATCGAGGGAATGAAAGAGCGATTTGGTTCGGCTTAAAACGTTAATCAGAATTCGAACGTGGAAGCCAGGGATCGAAACGAGCCACCGAGAGTCGTACTCTCTTTCTGTGCACGACGAGTCTCACTCCGTCGTTCCGCTCTGTATCCTCCCGCTTCGCTGGTCAGCACTCCACCGGTCCTCGTTCGAGAGTACTCTACTAGGTTTTTTCCTTTCATTTTCTTTTTTTTTTTTTTTGCTACCCCGAACAATCTACCAGTCTTCCTGCCTTGTATTTGTTCTCTCGTCCCTCTTTTTTTTTTACTCGTCCTACGTATTCCCATTTGTTTATCCTCCCCCCCCTCTCCAGCTCTTCGAGGATAAGCCCAAATTGGAATCGGAGGAGAAATAAAAGAAAGTGATGAAAATTCTGAAATTTTTTTTATTTTCCTTTTTTAATAAAATTTTTATTCATTGAATAAAATGGTTATTTATTAAATAAAATAGTCAGTTATTAAATAAAATGGTAATTTATTAAATAACAATTTTTTATCTTTGCAAACAAAATTTTTATATTTTGTTATTTATAAATTACGTAGAAAGTTTAATCGCCCGTATAAACGTAAGAGGAGGTCGAATTCCATCGAATTAGGATGGAAGCCGAGAGCTGAAAACAACGGGGCGAAATGGAATACCGAAAAATGTAGTCATTGGCTCACCGTATTATTTCTTAGGCGACCCGTCTTGCCCCATCCTCTACCACATCGAAGATAAGGGTTTCGATAATTTAACGTTCGCGATAACGAATTTCTGGAAGTAGTGGTGGGAAGATAGAGGGCCGGGGGGGGGGGAGGAGGTTGGGATTTTGTTAAACACGACGATGGTCGTAAACGAAATCGAAGGGGTGACATAATTGCGGCACGAGGAGGCGAAGAGCGCGAGTTGATAGGGGCGCGGAAGCCGTGGAATCGGTCCCGGGATTTCCTCTCAGACGATGCTCGAAACGACGGGGGAAGACTTGGGAAGCACGCCCGCCCGCTCGCTACCGGTGATAACTTGAGACGTTACGAGAAAAGTTTCGTCGCAATATTCAACGAAGAGAGTGGGAACAACGGGTGGGCTCGGCGGAGAAACGACGAGGGTGGAGGTATATCCGAACCAATTATGGAGCCTCGACGACCCTATCGTTTGCACTATTTCCGTGCACCTTGCATATATTTATATTTATATTTATATTTATATTTATATTTATATTTATATTTATATTTATATTTATATTTATATTTATATTTATATTTATATTTATATTTATATTTATATTTATATTTATATTTATATTTATATTTATATTTATATTTATATCGTCAACTCTTCACCGTGGCGTGTTTCCTCGCTTTTCTTTCTATGATCTTTTTCTATACTTTTTCTATACTTATTATGATCCTGTTTGCCTCCCTCCGTTCTCTGACACCACCCCCCACCCCTCCTCTCTGTCTCCAGGGTTGAATATTATATAATGTAATATAATATAATATAATTTAATATAATATAGAGAAATATTCTTCCCTCTCTAAAGTCCCTTTAGAGAGGGTGGGGAAGATCGGGGAGGAACAGGGTGGATCGAGGGGGGGGGGGGGCTGATTATTCTATGATCTTTTTGGCCGCCTGTCCAGGCCCTGATTATTCCAAGCCCTCTTGGGCTCCTGCCGAGGCTTTGATTATTTTAAGTATTTTGGAGACTCTTCATGTGTATATTATATATATATATATATATAAATACATTAAATAGAGCTTCGTATATAATAAACCTTAATTGCATTTGGTGAATTCAACGACGTGTATCGAGTTACGCAGAGGAAGCTCTCCGGCCCGATGTTTTCTTGGCTCATTTATTCCACCCACCGACCTAGAACGCGGAATCGTCGAGTCACTGCCGGCGGGAATATCCGGCAATATTCATTGGGGCGCGGGGGGCAAAACGGAATCTCTCATCCGAGTCCCTTTTTCGCCCCGGGAGAGATTGGTAAAAGTGGTCCGTCTTGCCCCCCGTGGTCCATTTTGCCCCGCTCTCACCTACTCGACCCTCGGCGAAACTATCGGATCGGGAACTTTGACCCAGAGTCACTTCCGCCGTCTCACCCCTTTCCGTTCGAGACAAAAAAAGACCCGATAAGGGGGCGAGGGAAAAACCCATCAGCGAGGACGAATCGTAAACTTCCGCGCGCAGGATGCACCGTCATACTCTTATCTTACCGAGACTCCATTCATCATCGGATCTCGAACAGTTTCGGGCCAGAACCGATCCTCGATCTCGCGATTTTCCGGCCTCGCAGGCGGGAATCAAAGCCGAATGTGAAACATTAAAATCATCAGGTCCTGAAAATTGATATCTGCTGAAATGGAAAGTATTCGTCCATCTTCGGAATTAAAGACCCGAAGATTTTTTTTTTTTTGCTTTCTCATAAAGGAAGCTTTTTTTGGAAAAAAAAATTTCGAGATGTGTTCCAAAACATCGAAAAATCACATCTGGAAAAAAATGTATGTATGTGTGCGTGTATTCAAATCGCTGCGACTCGAGAATGCTTCGATCAAGCTGAAACTTCACGCACGGTATGTATGGTTAATAGTCAATGTTTCCGCAAAATTTTATGTTATTTTGAATCTTCGCGAATTTTGTTAAAAATTAAAACTTCACATATGCATGTATATTAATAGTCAATGTTCTCTCAAAATTTCATTAAAAAATGTGCCCTTGTTTTTTTTTGTTCGCGATTTATTTTGTACGTTCCAGCTCTTACCATTTTTTTTGCTACCCGGCTAAAAAGTATACACAGATGGACTATGATCGTCTGATGATCCGTATTAAATTTGGGAACAATCGATCAAAACCTTTAAATTTTATGTAATTTCGAATTTTTATGAATATCATGAAATCATTTAAATTTCACATTCGACGCATATTTTCGCATTAAGTATTCCTTAATAAATAATTTTACTTATAAATATAATTGATCAATTATTGATAAATAAGTGATAGATTTGTGATCAGGGGGAAGAAATGCATTAAATATAGTCCTGCAACGACGATTACCGAAAAAAAAAAATGATTGGGAATATTTTGGCCCAATATTGCAAAACAAAAAAGAGTGATTTTGCCGATTTTTTTTAGTCGTTTTTATTCGATATTTCAAAGTCTCGTTCTTCGGTTAATTTTCGGCACGTTTGGCTCTCCCCTGCTACAAATTAATTTAACTGCACCACCCCCGGCCCTGAACTGCTAATTGGCTGTGCGAGAGTATCGCCCGGTCCGCGAAGCTAAGCGGATTGGATTACGCTACGTGAGTCACTAACGCGACATCGACACCGCTCCGTTCAACAACTCTCGCTCTCTATGCGTCGAAGTTTAGCACGACCGCGGAATACGGATTCTCTCGGAGATCCAAGTTCTCCATCAACGTAGATTGTGAATTTTACGAGTGGCGAAAATAATAGGATGCAGGCTCGGTGAGAGGCGAGCCGAGAACCTGTAAATTGCTTATCGACCGATTTTTCGCCTTTCCATCCCTCGATGTATCCAATAAAAAAAAAAATAAAAAAAAGAACGGTGTTTTCCGTTCGGTCCGGATTGGTCGTGAAAACTCGATAATGCGATAACAACTGTGCTCATCCGGTTTTTTATATCTTTCATTTTTTTGTCCGATACTTTCTCGACGTATCCAATCAAAGGAATTGGACGGTGTTTTCCGTTCGGCCTGGATTGCTTGCGAAAAGTCAATAAGGCGATAACAACTGTGTCTTATAATGATTATGTGTTATTATCTTGTATTTTTATTCAATTTATTTTTACTTCATTTAATTGCATATTTTCATCTAGGAATACGTGTAGTTTTTGGCTAATTTCAACGTTACGTGAAATTTGTATCTACGATTGTGTACCGTCCTTCAAGGATATGTCTCAGAGTGCTCAATAAATGTTTCTCTCTCACTCTATTTTTTATTTATTTATTTATGTATTTACGCCACGAACCATTTTACATTTTCAATTCGTACAGTTTAGAAAAAAATTCTCTGATGTAGCTTGTAGCATGTGTAATTTTTATATAGTATATAAAAATTCCTTATTCTCCGTTAGTTTACATTATTTCTATTTTTCATAAACTCCTTTGCCTTTTTTATTTTGTTTAATTAAAATTGTTTATACAATATTTTCTCTCCTTGCAATAAAAAGCATTATCTTCGTTACCGCGTTAATTAATTTCATTAATTAATTTTCGATACCGAGAGTAAAACGAAACCGCAACAGAATTTACAACACCGAGCCGCGGTCAGTGTTGCTGGTTAGGGCGTAATAATATTGTCAAATTGCCGGCAGCATTTCAAGTTTTTCATGAAAGCCCCGATATCATCCGAGTCCCTCGTGTGTGCTTTTTCCTCATCCCGGAGCTTCGTCCTTCGACGCGCAGCACAGGTCTATAAAGAACCGAGAAAAATGAACACTAAAGAAGTTTAAAAAAAAAAGGGTGAAAGAAGAACCAAAAGGAAAAACGATTATTAGAGTGGACTAAGTGAAATGTGAGGAAGAAAAACGACATAACCAGTGAGTAAGTAAGCGGGAAACACTGCGGCACTATCAGCGCGCTGCATTGCGCCCGAGATCAACGAGCGATTGTGCTACGCCGCGCAATGTCCGTGAAAACGTTAGACCGCAATTTCCGCTTTTTTTTTTTTTCTTTTTTTTTGTTTCCTGGCGAGACTACATTTTTCGTCGAGAATTCCCAGAAGCGTCATGCCCGAATTAATGGGATGTTGAACGCGTTTTTAACTCCTTACTTAGCTTTTTTACCGACGGAAGTGGGCGAAGTCTTAGTTTAAATTAAAAACTGTTAATATGGACGTTTTCGACCGAAATTCAAGTGCACGCCGAAGCGTTCATGGCTGATATTACAGTCCTATAAAATTTGAACTATACGCGTAGCACATTAATGACGTAAAGTCGATTCTACGAAATCGCCTCGTTCCGTCGTAAAACAGGAAGGCCTAGGAGCTTCTTAATGAGATAACGTTCCGTTTGCTTGCGCAAGGATTAAAAGCCCGCGCAGCTACTGAGTCGTACATCTACATGAGCGTACAGGGTGGAAAAGGTGTAACCCGTTATTTGCGACGTCACAGGCCCGCGGGTGTCCGGTTGTAGGAGCGACGACAGAGTGCGCCAACCCTTCCACCGGGATAGAAGGATTCGCCAGCCTCTCATCCAGCCTCCACTTAAACTTGTTTGCCAAGCCGTAAATTACTTTCCACGAAAATTTCGTCGTACCGCGGCAGCTAAATTTGTGAACTTCAGTGGAATTTGCATAATCGTCGGGGATGCAGATATATATATATATATATATATATATATATATATATATATATATATATATATGCACTTTATCGTGTTAGTCACGCATGGTTATGCGTACTAAACGCGTTTCGTGCATACGTATTAAGAGCATGCGAAATAACGAGGTCGGTAATGAAAAACTGTAGTAAACTTTTTACACTGGCACGAGCGTATTTATCGTTGAAATAAAAGTCTCGCCGGACACTGACATGATATTCGCTTTCGACGAGATTTTTCATTTCACCGGTACGATGTTTGCACCCGGGGACAAAAGCTTATTACTATTTTGCACTCCTGACCGCAATTATGTGACGGGGGACGTGTTCTCATTTTCCAACCGGAAGTGATGTCATACCCGAAATCCGTGACTTCCGGTTTATAAATCTATTATATGACGTCACTTCCAGTCGAAATATGAGATTTTCAAACCGGAAGTGATGTATTTCCGGTACAACGTCACTTCCGGTCGAGAAATTTGATTTTCAGACCGGAAGTGGCGTATTTCCGATAAACCTCCAAAAATATAAATTTCCGATTTATAAATTCCATAATCCATGGACAGGGTGCAAAAGCCTGTCTATGGATTATGGATTATGTCCGAGGCCCAACAAGTAGTCATTATACAATTCTACTTGTACTCATTATACAATTCTACTTGTAGTCATTATACAATTCTACTTGTAGTCATTATACAATTCTACTTGGACGATTGGCAATAATTAATTATCAGTATTACAATAAGTCCATAATCAATTTATCTTGCATCGGAACTTAAGCCGTGAGGCTTGTCAGCGAGAATCGTTAACCCTCTCCTCGCTAGCTTACGATCTATAGTCGAACCATTAGTCTCTTTCGTGGATTACCAGGGGAATCGGAAGATTTTAGGCAGCCCCGGAGCCCTTACCGGTTCGAAAATCCCGGAGGGCCGAGAGAGGCGAAGTTGAGTTCGCCCAGAAGCTGGGCGGGACGGGAGGGAGGGTAGAGTACATACGCGAGAGTACGCGATAGCGCGCTGTCGGGAGTACGAGAGGAGAGCGTAAGCTCCGGAGCACTTAAGTTCACTGGGAGCGAAGGCTTAAGCCGAGAAATAGGTGGGCACGAAGGAGAAAGCACGACAGGACGAAGGAAAAACGCGCGACCGGCGAGAAGTGGGCACGCGGAGAGACGTGCCGTTGAATGAAGTGCCGAGCTGAACGAATGCCCGATTAGCAGTCTTCTCGGTCGCCGTCCCACTGGGGCGAGTGTGAAGCACTGGCAAGATGGAGCTTTTTGTCGTTCCACTTTCGCAGTCCGGCGGCGCGTTCTGGCGCGCCTTTCCTGCCAAGGGATTCTCCACTTTGTAGCTAAGAGGCTCGGACGTTCTTATCTTGTTCTACATAACTTACATCTGTATCATTCGTGGGGCGACGTTGAGGATTCGTCGGCACAACAACGAGGAACAATCCACTCTAGCTGCGCGGAATGGAGTTGACTTGTTTTACTGGAGAGCGCGTCCGAGAGGAAAATCTTGCGTCCCATAAATTTGGTATTATATGTGGAGTAATGTAAGTTCGTGTGGGAGGTGGAACGGCGATGTCGATCGCGCAATGAAGATTTGTCATGTGGCACTGTAAGCTCGAATGGATACACATGGTGATGTAGGACGTGCTGGATCGAGGGGTGTTCCGACATAGGTTTCACATCGGTAGCGCACGGGGATAAATAATTTTGTTGGCCCGCAGAGTGCGGGTTTTGATAGGCTGAGGGTGATTATTATGGAGACGCTAATGAATTATTCTATGGCTAGGTACTTGGTTGGGCCAAGCGGTAGGTTACCAAGAAATCAATTCTGTTGAGCCAAGAATGCCACCGGGTTGGGGCAGTAAATTAGTTGATCGCCAATTAATTATTTCGTTGGACCAACTAATGAGGAGGCTACCAGCAAATCAATTTTTAAAGAGCCAAGAAATTAGTTGGGTGAGGTATTGGAGTGGAAACCAGCAAATACGTTTGGGTGGGACGTATAAATTAGTTGGTTGCCGACGATTCAATTTAATGGGCCAACTAACAACTCGGCTAATTGCAATGACAATATAAACTTTGCATCGATGAATCATTGACTTTGCACGGTTAAATGCCTGTTTCATATTTTTTTACATAATCCTTGATGCTTCGTCTACTCGAAGCTAGTTTTTCAAAACCCTAAGTTGACTTGATCATAAGTTGATTCAATGTTAGAATATAGGAAGATACAGTCAAAGTAGTCAACTTCTAAATTATGGAACAAACTATACGGGCAAAATTGCTCAGTTGATATAGAAGATATAAAAAAAATTGAAGCCTTAAGTTGGATTTCGCCTGATAGTCGATCCTCGTTAAAGACTTAGCTGGATGGTGCAGAAAAATTGAGAGAAATGTTATGCCACTGTAAACAGGAAGATGCTTGAGAGACGCTGAAAAAGCCAACTTCTAAATTATGTAACAAACAAACTATACGGGCAAAATTGCTCAGTTGATATAGAAGATATAAAAAAAATTGAAGCATTAAGTTGGATTTCGCCCGATAGTCGATCCTCGTTAAAGACTTAGCTGAATGATGCAGAAAAATTGAAAAAAATGTCATGTCACTGTAAACAGGAAGATGCTTGAGAGACGCTGAAAAAGTCAACTTCTAAATTATGGTACAAACAAACTATACAGTCAAAATTGTTCAGTTGATATAGAAGATATAAAAAAAATTGAAGCCTTAAGTTGGATTTCGCCTGATAGTCGATCCTCGTTAAAGACTTAGCTGAATGATGCAGAAAAATTGAAAGAAATGTCACGTCACTGTAAACCGGAAGATGCTTGAGAGACGCTGAAAAAAATGCCTATCCCAGCTTTCCTTTCACGGATCTTTCACATATCCTCGTACCTGCCGCTTCTCCATTCTATTTCTTGCCCGGCCGTGTGTCATCCTCGCCCCTCACGAGCAAAGAATACCATTCGAGGAGAACAAATTCAAGCGAAGGTACCGAGGAAAGAGCGAAGATAATGGTGTCTCCAGAGGCGAACGGGCTATCGGGGGTTGCATTTCGCACGTGATGTCACCCGTAAGCAGACACAGAGAAATTCCCTTCGCCCGCGCGCCCACCGTCACGACCAACTGTTTTACATGAAATTACCATTTTCACCTCTCATTCCTTTCATTTTCTCCGCCCTCCCTCGAACCTATTTTTATACACTTCGGAACTTTTTTATCTCCGCCGCTCTCCCTCCAGGCTCTTTATCTTTCTTCGGCTGTCTGGGTTGCCCTGACGTACTTTGCATGCGTTCGGCGTAGCAGTGCGAAAGACCCCTTCCATCTTCGGAGCATGTACGGCGAATGAAACTGGATGCACGGAGCTTGAACTCCTTGTTCCGCCGCGCCCAACCTCATAGAAGACCTATGTTCCTTGTACGCAGCTCACTCCCAACCGATGACGTTGCCGTAAGAAGACCCGCGTCCGCAAAATTTCCACCGGGAATTTTCTTTTTCCCTTTCGCGCCGAACTCCCACAGACGGTTGTCCGGTTTCTTTGCGCAGGCCGAGCGGATAATATCCGGCGAATCGCAGAAACCGTGGGAAGGAAGGAGAGCGGCGCACAGTCCCATATGTGTTTGTATCTTGAAGAGTGGACGATATTCATTTTTTGACGTATCTTAATAAGATTCGTGACGCTTCTCGATTCAGCGTACTCTTCGTCATTCTTGATTTTGTTGGGACTCAACACTATGTCTATAAGTCTCACAGCGCTTCAGGTATTCGTTCATTCGTCGATGCAGAGACGAGATTTAGTTGCATTTTTTTGATCCAGAAACGATTCGGATTATCTACGGATGGTCCTGGGAGCGAATAGAGACTCAGTCGATGAGTTGATCTGACGGATAATTTGCACAGCGTCGCAAGGTTACAACTGTTCGTCGAAAATTACTTTTGTCAGCAACTCACCGATCACACCGTCGCCGTTTTCGAAGCTATGTGAGTTCCGGCTCGAATAAGCGTCTCCCCTCCAAAGTTCCAAAGTTGGACCGGCAAAAAAAGATAATAATAATAATTTCAGAAAAACGTAAATGTGGTACAAGACGTCGCTGAGAACGCGACAATTGCTTAACTTGACGCTGAAGAACAGTATTACAGCTTGGGAAATGAAAGCCGGAAAAATGATCTCCATATCGATGGAGAACTTCGGCGCTCTACGAACGATTTCTTTATCCTTCGACCTTTCTTATCACCTTCATGATGCTGCAAAAACCTGATTATTGTTATTATTTTTCTTTAATATTATTTGAAATTTTTCGTCATCGTGCAGATCCTTCGGACGTCGATGTCGCACTTGACTGTCCGATGCTCCATGGAATAACCGCATAGGAAAATGTAATATCTACAGTGTACATAAGTTTTGCCATTGAAGAGACTAAAGTAATGATTTCCTTGAAAAATTACGGAACTCAAAAACAACCCCGAACGATTTTGTATTCGCATTAAGTTTCAACTCATGGAAGACCTATTTTCCTTGTACACAGCTCACTCCCAACCGATGACGTTGCCGTAAGAAGACCCGCATCCGCAAAATTTCCACCGGGAATTTTCTTTTTCCCTTTCGCGCCGAACTCCCACAGGCGGTTGCCCGGTTTCTTTGCGCAGACCGAGAAAATAATATCCGGCGAATCAAAGAAACCGTGGGAAGGAAATAGCGCGGCCCGAGCGGAAGTTTGGTCGCGCAGCGGTGACAACGCGCATACACGGAACCCACAAAGACCGCTTGTTTCCGTCTTCAAAGACGCTTCACCGAGGGTTCCGCGTCACGCAGGCGCCACGGAGAACCCTTCGCGGAGATGGTCTCGGTGCTTTCAACGCCTACGTCAACAACCCTGAGGATTGTGCATCGTTACACCGTAAACCCATCTCGGGGGATGCGGACGTGTAATAACGTAACGGTTTTGAGATTGCTGGAATTCTCGAGATTTTATCTTGCGTGTTTGCCTCTTCGCATGAGAAATACACAAATATTTGTATTGAAGCGTCGCATCCGTTCCGTGAAATTTCTTGCGCACAGTACTCGTTTTCTTATTCTTGAGAAGACGGCCAGCGAATCTTTCCGTCTTGGGGCCAAGCTCGGAATCCACACGACCCGAAACCGAAGCTCGTCGCGAAACTGGAAAAATTTTACGTTTCGCGGGAAAGGGATGGGGCGAGATGGGACGTGGGATAAAATGGCTCACCATCGACTACTTTGCCCCGAACAGCGATTTTTCTCGGATAGTGGGAGAGATTTTTGGGAATCGAGTTTTGGTTTCGTTTTGTCGGTAAACAGCGAGGTTTGTAGGTCGGGACTGGTCCATGTAGGGTGTTTGTTTCTCTCAGCGTGCCCGTTTTGCCCCGCCCTCTCCGAGAGGAAGCCGATGGACCGTAAAGCGAGGGTATTTTATTCGAGTTGGAATCCTTGTACCCCGAATGGTACAGGGGCGAGGAATATTTCCCCATTCAATGAATGCACTGCGCAGCTTTACCGGTACTCGGAAAATGGAGCGATAGCTTCCTTTGCGTCTCGTCGTTTCGTCTCTTTGAAACCCGAGCGCGCCGGAATCCTCAACCTCGCCTCGTCTAATGTCCGCGGGAGCGCAGCCCTGAACGAAAGACCGAGGCAAAATGGAATGCCAAAAACATTGGCGGAAAACTTCAGTAATGTAAATGGCCCAGTTTGTGACACTGTCCCAGTTGTTGCCACTGTCCCAGTTTGTGACACTGTGTTAGTTTGTGACAATGTCCCAGTCTGTGACAATGTCCCAGTCTGTGACAATGTCCCAGTTTGTGACAATGTCCCAGTCTGTGACAATGTCCCAGTCTGTGACACTGTCCCAGTCTGTGACACTGTCCCAGTCTGTGACACTGTCCCAGTCTGTGACACTGTCCCAGATTGTGACACTGTCCCAGATTGTGACACTGTCCCAGATTGTGACACTGTCCCAGTTTGTGACACTGTCCCAGTTTGTGACACTGTCCTAGTCTGTGACACTGTCCCAGTTTGCGACACTGTCCCAGGTTGCGACACTGTCCCAGTTTGCGACACTGTCCCAGGTTGCGACACTGTCCCAGTTTGTGACACTGTCCCAGTTTGTGACACTGTCCCAGTTTGTGACACTGTCCCAGATTGTGACACTATCCGAGTTTGTGACAGAGGTACGTCTAGCATAGTCGACTCCCCCGACCATTCGATATGCAGTCGATGGGTGCAGGGGCGACGAATATTTCTCCATTCAGTGAATCCACTGCGTAGCTCTACCGGCACTCGGAGAATGGAGCGAGACCTTCCTTTGCGTCTCGTCGTTCTGTCTCTTTGAAACCCGAGCGCCCCGGAATCCTTAACCTCGGCGCGTCTAATATCCTCGGGAGCGTAGCTCTGTACGGAAGACCGGGGCAGAGTGGAATACCAAAGACATTGGCGGAAAAATTCGGTAAGGTAAATGGCCCAGTTTGTGCCAGGAGCACCTCTAGCATAGTCGACTCCCTCCACGATTTGATATGCAGCCAATGGGTAGCGCACGTTCGGGCGATCACAAACTGCGGCACTTGGTCCTCCTTGTTTATCCCTATGATTTTACACGCTTACAGTGAGAGAGCTGCGTAGAAGTGTCATAAACTGGGCATTTTACCTTAGACCAAAAGTGGCGAATATGGCCCGGTCTGTACATCATTGATCTACGTGCTGATCGGGCTGGTCCACATTCACCCCACTTTCACCCCATCTCATTTTGTCCCGAACTGTAATTTATTTTGATCAATGTACTGTGTATGAATAACCGGTTTAAAATGAAATGCCAAAAAAATTGGCGGGCAAATTAAGTAGGCCAAAAGTGGTGAATTAGGCCAGGTCTATACTTCATCGACCTACGTAGTGATTCCGCTGGTAGATATTCACCCCTTTCACCCCATCCTATATTGCCCCCCTCCCCACCTTCCCCGGATAACCTCCGAGCTTTGGGAATCGAGGAGATCGGTGGAGTCGTCCGGGTTCACGAAATTCGGAACTCAATGAATTTTGCATTTAACCGCGATAGCCACGGAGTGAGATTCGACACGTCCCCTTTCGTCTCGCCGCTCAGGTTTATCTGTCCATCTATATAGACGCGCTACGGGAATCCTCTCAGCTACCGCATTCTGTTTGCATACCTGACGTGTCCCCGCGTTTCCAGGGACGATACGTCAACATGCTTGACGATGCAGATGGAATGACCGGAGGGTGGACCCAAACGAAGGGACAGCGAAATATCTCCTCTACATATATATACATATATAATACATGTATATACACATACACACATATATATGGAGCTGCGTCTGATACATTGCCACAGTATTAGCTGTCCGTTCTCGCGGCTTCCACATGCACGAGCGCGTTCGCCCGCTAATTTCGTGCGGTTCGCCTCGAAATCCCCGAGATCTCATCCGTCTCGGGCATGCTAGCGTTATCTCCCGTGGCTATTGTATCACGGCTTTCCGGGAGTATAAATCGATCTCCCGTCCGGTTTCTCTCACCGGACGAAAATGCATTCTCTCATTCAATTACGGAACTGCACGCGTACACCCACTCGTTCGTCCGACATTCACGGGTACTTAAGTTTGTAACTCGCCGGCGTCAATAACTACCGATGCTGCTACCGGTTGCGTTTGGCACAGTGAGTTGTACCGAAAAGTCAATTGATGTACAATTGATGGTACCGAACAATCAATACATATGCAATTAATGGTACCGAACGGTTGGTACGATGGTTTAGACTGATGGATGTAATACACCCAGTTTAATGTACATTTCGCCCGACGTATTGGAAGACAATAACTGTTTGGCTCGAAAATAAATCGATCTCACGTTCGGTTTCTCTCATTGGGCGAAATGGCATTCCGTCATTCAATTACGGAAGTGCACACACGCATTCCCTTGCTCGTCCGACATTCGTGGATACTTAATTTCGTAACTCGCCGGCTTGAATAACTACCGGTGTTTGCCAAATGCGTTTGGTACAATGAATTGTACTGATCAATCAAGTTGGTATACAATGAATAGTACCGAATCATTGGTACGATGAATTGTATCGAACGATTGGTACAATGAATTTTACCGAACGATTGGTACAATGAATTGTACCGAACGATTGGTACAATGATTTGTACCTAACCATTGGTACAATGGATCGTATCGAAGGATTGGTACAATAAATTGTACCGAAAGATTGGTGCAATGAATTGTACCGGACGATTGGTACAATGGATTTTACCGAACAATCAATGGTACCGAACAATCAATGGTCCCGAACAATCAATGGTACCGAAAAATCAATGGTCCCGAACAATCAATGGTACCGAAAAATCAGTGCTCCCGAACAATCAATGGTACCGAAAAATCAGTGGTCCCGAACAATCAATGGTACCGAAAAATCAGTGGTCCCGAACAATCAATGGTACCGAACAATCAACTGGTATACAATAAATGGCACCGAACGACGGGTACGATGAATTAGTCTACTGGATCTAATACCCCCATTTTAATGCATATTTCGAGCGCTGAATTGGAAGGCAATAGCTGTTTTGCCAGAAAACTACATCGATATCACGGCCTGTTTCTCTCATTGGGTGAAACTGCATTCCCTCACTCAATTGCGGAACTGCGTGCGTGCACCCAATCGCTCGTCCGATATTCGCGGATACTTCAGTTTGTAACTCGCCGGCTCGAATAACTAGCGATGTTGCCAGAAGCTTTTGCTACAATGAATTGTATCAATCATTCAATTGATTCATCACCGAACTATTGGTAAGATGATTTGGACCACCGGTTCTGATACACCCAGTTCAATGGACTTTTCGCACACTGAATTGGACGGCTCATTGAAGAGCGAATATTTTTCTAATAAATTTCATTCAACAATTTAATAGTGTGTGGCACAACTCGCGTTTGGATGCTGCCGAACTGAAGCACATCAGTGCGCTCCAGCCGAAGCACATCGCGACTTCTCCGAACGCATTAATTTTCAAGTATTGAAAAAACATGAAAGCTATGCCAACGGTGACGGTACGAGCGAGGTAATCAAATAGATTAATAATAATTTGTTTTTCGACTACGTGCTCTATTAAATTTGTCATGACGAAAAGTGCGTCGGCCGAATTAGGTTAAGCTGGACTTCCATCACACGTGTTGCATCGTGTTTATTACACAATTGAAGTTAATGTTCTCGTATCATTTTGGCCCGTAAAATCATTGAAAAGTAATAATATCTGCACCATAGCGTCATAAATTACGACATAAAGATAGAATCTCGGTGACCGTCGATCCGACATACTGCGTCACTCGTGACGGAAACTGGGTAGGCGAGGTGACGTAAACTGCAGCATGAGGTCTAAAAAAAATCACGGACAGCCCGGCAGTATGCGAGACACTATTAAATCGATCATTCAATAATTACTTCCCACTGAATTCACTCCAGTAATTGACTGAGTCGTTTTCAGAAGGCTTCGATGCCGATATTAAAAAAGTTTTTTTTTGTTAATAACGACAATACAACCCGTGTATAAATAATGGAAAACCACTGCCCCGCTTACCTTAATAGAAACATAGAGAAAAAGTACAGGAATCGACAAGATCGCGTTGTTTCGCGATCTTTCTTAACATGGATTTTTTTTTTTTTTTTTTTTTTTTTTTTTTTTTTTTTTTTTTAATAGGAGAATAATCGACTGTATATAAAACGGGCGAATAAACGATCACGATCGAGGGGCGACAGTCGCGGCCCCGGGGAAAAGCTCGGTCGCTCGTTGCTTTGATGCTTGGTGAATTACCGGAAGCGTTGGCCTTGCACCGTTGCGACTGGGGGTAGATCGAGGTTGCATACTAACGTGGCTCCAACACGAACCACCACCCTCTTGGATGCGCCTGGAGGGAGGTCGGTCGAGAGCGGCGAATATGGACCACCCTCGACGGCCACGGCGAAGCGGGGAGGGGGGGATGGACTGGTCCATGCTGCCCCGCTTCCCTCCCCCCTACAACCAAGAATCTACTTTTCCCTCTTACAATTCTCCCTTCTCTCCCCCGGGAGGATTCGATTTCATATCTCGAACGTGCCGGGAACTCGTGATTGAAAGCAATAATAGTGTTCTCGTTTCCCGAGTGTCGTACTCCGCGATTGCTTCAAAAAGACCGAGTACACAGACGCACCGCTTTGCTGAATGGAGAAAAGAGATAATGAAAAAAAAAAAAAAAAAAAAAAAAAAATGAATAAAATCCCGGAAGAAGAACTGCATTGGAGAGGGACGAAGCGAGCTACGGACGACAGAGCCGCGGTAGTTGGGTCCAGCTGCAGCGAGCTCCGGTGCAGAGAGCTTTGTCCTGGAGGAGAGAAAACGCTTGCGGAGAATGAAGGAGGAATGAAAGAGCTGGACCGGTCGCTGCTGTACTGTGCAGCGGGAAGAGTGTTCGCAAGCTCTCCGCTCGAATCCCGCTCGAAAGAATCTTCGGAAGCTCTCCGTTCGATTCCCGGGTTGATTCTCGTCCTCTCCGGATGGGGTTGGCGATGACGCCGCTGGCTCAGCTGGTCCGTGTGTACGATCGCGGAGCCGCGAGGTAATGGACCGGAGTCCCCACAATCAATGGACAAAAGGAGAGCCGGAAAGTTTTTTTTTTTTCTTTCCCTTCCATCGCCCACTTTTAGTTCTTGTTTCCGCTTTCTTCGTTTCCGAAGCCCGGCTGAAAGAATCGGCCGGGGGTGGCGGAGGCGACGGAGAAACTCCTCGGTACTTGGATTCCAGCAGCGGGAGTGCGGGAAGATCCGGCCGGCGATGGGATCTTTTGCGGTGGGAGGGAAAAAAAATGGCTGCGGGCTTTCAGCGCTGGATCGGCGGCGATCAAGCGCCGTCCCGCCTGGGTTTATATTCGGCAACTCTCAGGAGAGCCGCTGTAGGAAACTTCACTTTGGAGCTGAGATACGAAGCTTCCCTTAGGTGGAACCTTGGGAACCTTCGGAAGAGTCCTCCCTGCAGCGGTTTACAATATCTTCTCATTGAGCTTCTCTACTCGGCCTGGGAAGAACATCACTTCCCCCTCCCCTCATTCCTCTTTTGGTCGAGCTGCAAGTAGGTCGGAGGTCGGTTCGGTGGAGATGGGATCTTCGAGAGGAAAAACAGCTTTGGGCCTGGAAGGAAGTTTCTTCATTGGGAAGTTCGATGACCGATTTTGGCTTCCTCGTACGAGGAAGGTGGGCTTGTGGTGTACTTTTTTGTGGTCGAGAATTGTAGCTATGTTTATTGGCAATATTCGGCGAGTCACGTTTTTTAAATTATACCGATGCCAATTTATACCGATGTTAATTGATACCGATACTAATTGATACCGATACACTGAGAGAAGGATCTAGTAAAAACTAGCGATGATCTGAGAAAAATTATCATAGCGCATAGTGGAAGGGAACTAGGGCGCCACCTGTGGCAGAAAGTCTGAGATTTTTCAAGAATTTTTACTATAATATCTACAAAAAAATTCTTATAAATCCGGTACTTCCTACCGTAGATGATTCCCTAGTGCGCCACTACTATATGCTATGGTAATATTTCTTACGGGATATAGTAATTTTTACTCGAACCTTCTCGCAGTGTACTAATTGATACTGATACTAATTGATATTGACACCAATTGATACCGATACTAATCGATACCGATACTATTTTATACCGATACTATCTGATACCCATACTATTTGATACCGATACTATCTGATACCCATACTATTTGATATAAATATTAATTGATACCGATACTATTTGATATCAATATTAATTGATACCGATACTATTTGATATCAATATTAATTGATACCGATACTATTTGATATCAATATTAATTGATACCGATACTATTTGATACCAATACTATTTGATACCGATAATAATTGATACCACTACTAACTGGTACCGATACTATCTAATACCCGTACTATTTGATGCGCACAATAATTTCCACCTGTTGTTCTTGCTGCCAATTTATAGACGTAACTGAAGTTAGATCGAAACTTTCATTGAGTTCGAAGCCGGAAGTGATGCGGTGGAAAACATCGGAAAGACGAAACGAAGCGAGGATCAAGTGCGGTAAGAGTTTCTCTCTGGCTCTCACTCACCATACCTTCGTCCATGAGTGAAAAGTTGCACTAAAAGTTTTTTCAACCGAGTTTATATAAAGTAAAAGCTGTTATCTCGGTATATAGAGAGTAAACCTGGGATCTTACTCGGGAATTCACGAACTGTATACTCGGTAGATGACGCGAAAAGGAATTAACCGAAACTGCATTTCGGGTTCCAGTCGGTCGCACGTATAAACTGATTGCAGTTTAGAGAACGATGCGAGATACACGTAGAGAAGCGATGGGTGGCGAATTCGAGAGGTCGAAACACCGCCAAAGCCTTTGAACAGCTGGCTCGGGGTTTGTACACTCTGTCGGATTACCGGAAGGAGAACTCTGAGGAGTTTCCCGAGTTTGCCGTCACAATGGATTCCTCGTTCGCGGCGTACCGGGCGAAACGATCTTATAACGAGCAGACGAGAAACAAAAATTACGGATGATCATTATCGTTTTTTTTCTCTTCTCGGGATTTTCCCGGAGCCGGAAAATCGTGGATGTATAGATTTTTTTTAATCGTAAATAAATAAAAATTGAAAGATAACACACAGTTATGACTTCAGACTATGCTACGTAGAAGTACACGGTGGCGGTTTTTCCCCCGGTAAAAAATTCCCTGATTCTTCGCAGACTTTTCCCTGACCAAACTTCTAACGACTTCTATATAAAAAAAATTAATGATGCAAATGAAAATGTATAATTATTGTATTAATGTTTAATCCTGTTTTTTCGCGTCATCACAACGAAAGGGCTCAAGTCCTCGACAGGTGTTCGCGGCGTTACAGAGCCGCGTACATAGTCTCACCCGACGGCTAACGCGATTCTAACATAATTAACTTGGGTCATCGGAGTGTGCTCGTCGTGGACTGCTCATTAACATTGTTATTATCATTGCGATCCGGCACAACTCACGCTCAGCTTGTACAGTGTTTTTCGCGCGTTATTCAATCGTTTCTGTTACTATAAATAAAGAGTTTATTTTCACTGTTAAGATCGTTGTTAATTTATTTACCCCTCTTCCGCTATATCTCACTTTCGTTAATTCTCAAACACTTGGAAATATTATTTTTTGATACTTGTTGACTCTTTCAGAAATTCTGAGCATTCTCACCGTCTCTATGGGCTTCAAAAGATCTGCCTTCAATTTTATATCCTTCACATCCAAGATCTTGTCTTTCTTGAGCACGTAGCGACGCAACACGGTTGCGAGAAGTACTTTCATAACCTTCATTCCATAATTGATTCCTGTAAGTTGCATCATCGTTTTTTTTGTGCTTTTGGGCAATTGAAGCTTCGAATTATCATCGGTGGCGCAATGTACCTATGCAATTTCTTGGCCCACCAGCGAACGGTAGGTAACAGTAGGGATTGCGCTTCGCAACTTCTTCCGGCAGAAAACGATCGGGATCGAATTTCAGAGGATCCGGCCAGTATTTTTCCGATCGATGAGTTTTTATAAGTGCAACAAGTACGGAGGCTCCTTTCGGCAGTGTGTATTCGTCTGTGAGACAAAAACATACTCGTAGATATTTAATTCGCATGCGAATGTTATTACATATTCATTCGTAAGCGTCATTATCGTCAAACCTATTTTGAGATCTTCGGTACTCTTACGGGCGATGAGAGGGACGATCGGAAAAAGTCTCAATGTCTCTTTTATTATTCTTTCCAAATATTCCATACGATTAAGATCTTCGTTTTTCACCGGCGTCTCGGAGGACACTTGGTCGCCGTAGATATCGCAAAGTTCTCGATAGGCTCGTTCCTGCAAGATGGAATTTTTCGTCACCCAAGCTTTGCCGGCAGATTTTTATGAGCCATTTACATTGAGAAAAAAAACGATTGCGTCAACAAAATGAGCGCTTACGGGGGCGAAACAACTATTTGGTTGATCGAATGAAATAATTGTTGTAGCCTTTTAAAGAAGCATTCGATTCGACGGCTTGTTAGTTGGATTAACGAGGTATTAATTTCGATCAACGAAACATTTGTTTCGCCACCCGTGAGCGGACATTTTATTGACTCACTGAAACAAAACTTACTTGGAGTTCCGGGTTGTTCGCAAGCATTATCATAGCAAACATGCTGAGCGCTGCCGTAGTATGGGATCCCTAGAAGAACGCGTATCTTACAGCTTCATCGATATTAAACAGTCACCTATTACAGCCTCCTTAACCACCTTCGAAGTCTCTGTTAATTCAATTCTCACCGTAGCCATAATCGTGTCGACTTCTTCACGAAGCTCCAAATCCGTTAATTTCGTATCATCGTTCGACAGCTCTAGCAGCAAATCCAAGAAAGCTTTTTTCTTGGTCGGTCGCTCGTCTGTAAATTTTTGTTTATAGACCTTGAAACCCTTTGCGTAGTTACATGCGAAGTTTTCAAGGTTCCTAAATCGTTATTTATTCCAACGTACGTGTACTCTCGTTCTCGATTCGGGTCCCGTTGTTGAAAGAGCTTTTTTTCATTTGAAGAACGTTGTCTGTCACACTGTGCAAGTACTTCACGTAGTCGCGTTGATCTCTTCCCAACTTTGTCAGATTGAAAATGCAGTCAGGGTATAACCAAATCCGAACGATTCTCTGGCTTACAGCCTCGCTAAAGCTGAGCGAAACAAATATCCATCTGATAGATTTATACTGTATTACATCGACAACAAATTATCATTTTTATAATTTGTTACCCAGCCACTGCATTTGCGTAACGACTATTCTTCTCTTGAATGTTCATCTTGATGCCCATAGCGGTTTCTAAAAGTACAGCGCGAACCTGATATATACAGTCATTGTCGTCGAAATGATAATTTTACGATCGATTCAAATTTCCCTCACCGCATAGAATGTCTAAAATGCAAAGCGATACGTAGTGATACATATCGAATTCACCAGCTTCCAATTCTTTCTTCATCTGTTCCGTCATGACTTCCGACTGCCTGGCAAATACCTCTACGAATGATTCCAGCACTCTCGTATTAAACGTTGCCGCTATAAGCCTTCGGTGACTTCGCCATTTAGCCGCTACGACGGTGGTATATAAAACATGTGTATAAAGCAATATTTTTTAAAAATACCTTCGCGGGTATAAATTTCTGCTTGTTTTCCTGTTTTCGCGATTTCTTGTTTTTATGACATCGTGCTTTCGCGTTATGATTTTGGAAAGTTATACTAAGAAAAGCATGCGTGTATCGCCGCGATAATCGAAATTGCGGGGATCGCGCGAATAGTTACCGTTATGGCCCCTTACTAGACGTTTCCCTCCACCAGGAAAAACTCACCTGGAGCCGTAAGTATTCCTGTTCCAAAGTAAGGATACAAGAATTTGTACACATCGTCCTTGTCGATAGTGAACGGACTATGTAGAATTGTCTGCAAATTAAAAGTTCACGGGAAGAGTACTGACCCGGTGTAACTCACGAGAAAGTGTCGCTTCTTTCATTACTCAGCATTCGGACCTTAATGTGTTCGGGGTCGGATACGACAATGTACAATCGATGGCCGAACCACATTCTGAAGGGGGAAGAGTACGACCTCAGCAGTTCCATGCATTTATACGTGACATCTGAAACTCTCGGTAAATCATTTTCAATTATTAATACCTTCGTTATCATTTCTTTTATTTATTTTTGTTATAAAATGTGAATTAATATGATATTCACCGGTAGAACTTCCCCTCAAGTAATGCGCGCAACCGATCACTGGTAATGCTCGCGGCCCCGGAAACTTAGCAGCCTCGATGTACAACCGTAGTCGCCTGAGATGATACTGCAACAGAGCGACGATCCCACAAAAGACAGCAGTCATGACGATCACTCCGGTCAACGCGATAACCATTGTCGATCGAAGGGATGAAATTCTCGCCTCCAGCGACTATTTTTGCGGGTTGCTGGCTTCACGTATTCACACGGCACGGATGACGGTGAACAGTAAAAATTGCGTCAGGATAGATGCGCGACGTTATCGTCGCCAACGAGGACTGTTATCAAGTACGATCATTCGTCTAATAAGGAATCGCACTCGCTTCGGAATACAAAGCAACTCCACTTACGGCGATGATGACCTCTAGCCCGTCTTTTATGGCAATGATGACTTGCGGCAACTGATTCAAGTCATCGCTGAAGAGATGACAGGCAAAATACAATACAGTGACGAGCACAGGTTTACTGTACGGCCTGTTTTTGCAACTTGTTAATGCATTATTCATTGAGCAATAATTTTCCAGCAGAAAATACTAATGAATTTTTTTATTCATTCCGTTATAGAATACCTTTTGATGTCCCATGCAGTGTAAGGTCTGCCACCTTAACTTCCATACCTTATGAATTCGTTCCGAAAGATAAAATATACCTTTGAAAACTTATGATATGTTATAATTGATTCACCTTTCAAATTTGAAGTTAACATCTTCACGTTTATCACCTTCCTCTATGAAGGAGGAAAAAAAATGGTAACTCATTTATCGGAACGTCTTTTTCTGATCGAACCATCACAGACTTCACGAAACGTCGAGTCTTCCATCCAACTGCGAAACCAAGCACGCAGCCGATTATAAAAGCTCACGAAGAGCTGCCGGTTTTCTTGCTCCAACGTTTATCACCTTCCTCTATGAGGAAGCAAAAAAAATCCTACCTAATTCATCGGAACGTCTTTTTCCGTTCGGGCCATCACAGATTTCATGAAACGTCGACTGTTCGAACCAACTGCGAAACCAAACGCGCAGCCGAGTGTAAAGCTCACGAAGAATTGTTCGCCTGTTTCATCGCCTCGACATAGACGTAACGAAACAAGGTAAGCAACGAGATACAAGCGTGTCATTAACATTCGCTTTGCCGACTTGGACGAGAGCCAAGAGTCGCAATTCCCGAAAGCGGGAATCTCTGGCAACAATGGAAGAATCCCAACGTGCGCCAATTACAGAACCGTCTGTTTGCCCGGCTGCGAAGGCATCAAATTTGCGACGCCTCAACGAGTTCCATTCATGAAAATTGTGCCTCACCTCAACAACCTTCGCTCATCAGCTACGGCTTAATGTGCTCGTTCTTCGAGAAACTAAGGAATCGAGGAATCCGACGATATTCATTGTTTCATTTGTAATTGGCATCGGCGAATTATTTTTTTATTCTTCCGAAGCAGAGAAAGCTTTGTTTTCATGAAAAAAAAAATGGCGAGGTTTTAATGAAAATGTGTTCCGATCGTTCCGAATTATCGGAAAATTATATAGAGAAAAAATGTCTGGATGTGTATGTGTCCCAGATTTGAAAAATTGAAAATCTTATAACTCGACAGCTGTCAGGTTGAAATTGATAAGGTATACTGCAAAAATAAATGGTAAATTTAATGTACTGGAACTTAAAATTTGCTTACATTATTTACATTGATTTAAAATTATTATTTTATTTTGTAAAATAAAAATTCTAGATATTAAAATTCCAAATCTTTTGCTTGAAACTTACGAAATTTTCAATAAAAAATAAATATTTTTCTGCTTAATTGCAACGCACATGTGTTTGAAATTACGGAAACAGTTTATGCAAAAGAGCTTCCAATACCGTTCATTAATTCTCAAAGAAACATTTTATTTACAGTGTAGGTGGAGGACTGGTCAATCCTCAATGTTTGCTTAAATTTTTAGCAAAATGCTCAATCATTAAAACTTTACGTGTTTTTTAATTTCGCTGAAAAAAAGTTTACTAGCACGCTTATAATTTTTCTAAACAGTTGTACACAAAGTGACCATGTAAACAAATGGACATCAGAGTGAAAATGCGCAGCGGATTTAAGGCCCCGAAAGAACGAAAAACCACAATTTTCATTGGACATCTTTCTAGTGGATGTTGCAAAAGAAAAAAAAAATTATTTCAATTTATTCAAAATCCCACTACACTATCGTGAACTCCTCTTTGAATTTCGTCAGAGCTAAAGCCCCATCGGGCAAAAGTGGGACGTGGTTGAAAGAAAAAATAAAATACAAAGTGATCCAAGTAATGATACCCTTGTCCCGAGTGCGAGACGCAGGGGAAAAAGCACGAAGGAAACGTTAGGTCAGACGAGGTCGAGGTCGAGCTCCGACCGCGTGGGCCGCGTCTCTATAGTCGGGCTATTCGTGTAACGCGAAGGAAACGGACGGTCGCACGTCGTATCGGTGAATATTTAAGATGCCCCTCGCAGTTTGCAACCGCGGTACGAGCGAGCGTAAAGTTTGTGTACACCACCGCGAAGATGGTATCCTATCACGGTCGGCAGCGACGATTAAGGTGGTCCTGTCGTTATGTCCGACCCCATCTAAGTTCGAGAGAGGCATGAGAGAGATCACAAACACTTCTCGATGGAATAAAAATCTGAAAAAAAAATCGAGCATATGGAAGGTGCTGAAAAGATTATTTTGCATAATAATAATTCCAAAATATTATTAACAATTGTGCGACCAAATTTATTTGCTGCGAAAATTATTTGTCAATTTGTCTGAAAACGTGTGGATTTTTTTTTCAGATTTTATGTAATGTTTGAAATTGCGATTTTAAACAAATTTTAACATAAACAAAACGCAGTTTTCAAACATTACGTAGAATACTGGAGACATTCATACGTATTCAAATGAAGTAACAAATTATCTCCGTGAGAAATAAAAAAATTAGATTGCCGGGTAATTTGATGCATACTTTTTTATTTAATTAATTGGCATCAACATTTTGGGAGTATTATTATGCACAAACAATCTTTTCAGGGCCTTTCATATGCTTGATTTTTTTCAGATTTTCATCCGATCGGGAAGTGTTTGTAATTCTCTCTTATTCGTTTCTCAAACTTAGGCGACAGCACTGCCTTAAGGACATGTGGTACAGACTCAGTCGGTAACAAATCGCCTTCCCTATTTTCTCCAAAACCATTGATACGACGAGCATAAGTAAATTAGGTTTTCATACTTATATCCATTGATTACAAAAACCTAATTTGATTTTGGTCGAAGCATCAACCATCACGGAGAAAATAGGGAAAGCGATTTGTTACCGTCGGAGCAACAATACGTATGTATCACATGTCCTTAATGAAGCGATGAAGTTCCAACGAGCTTTCTGCCTCGAGCTTTCCGCAGAATGCTGTTGCGCTGCCCACTCGCAACCCTTTAATTCAAAGTACAATGCACGCCGTTCGCGCATCCAATAAAGTCGCATAATGGACCGTGAAATATGGCAAGCATGCATGTAAAACTATTATTCCGCGTCGAAAAGTCCCGGAGCGGGACTGCGAGGATGGAAACTCGTGCGGTCCCGAAGTTGCGGCTCGTCGTAACATTGCCCAACTAATTTATCCGCGTATAGAACTGCACCGATAGTCGTACGGCACGAAACTTTCGGTAGCATTGAAGTACAGACAGTGGAGTCTCTCACATGTTACTCGAGTGCATGCACTCATAAAACATGCGCTTCGATCACCGAAAGATTCGGGCAGGTACGTTCAAATAAATATTTTTTTACTACAGCTAAAAGATCGGTTAGGTAAAAAAAATTTAATTATTTCACCAAAATATTTTTGATCCATTAAAATATTTTGGCGACCACCTAATTATTTATTTGAACTTGCCTGTCCGAATCTTAAAAACATTGCAAAAACATTGTAAACTAAATATACAATGGTCATGAAAAATGTATGGATTTAGAGTGAAATTGGGCTAAATTATTGGAATTAAAGTACTCTTACAATAAAATAAAAGCAAATGTTAGTGGTAGTAAAAGACATTTATTGACGTCTCTTACAATGCGCCTTCCATCTTTTTTGTTTCGTTTTTTTTTTCGTTCTTTTTGCTTCCTCATAGAGGAAGCTTTGTTTTGTACATTACAATGCCTTAGGGTCGGCCAATTGGTCACTGACCGAAGTTCTTCGGCCTTAACGTAAACAATTAATTGCAAAGTATTTCCAAAAATTTTAATACGCTGTACCTTAATTTTTCATCACGATTCCACATAAAATTTAATTTACCAATACCCACATAAAAACTTCCACAACCAGTACCCTAAATTTCATACGAATTTTTTTTCACACTGTTTCCCGTGTTCGCATCCTGCCTGTATCTAACATACGAAACGTTCGACTGTAGGACTATCCTGTCGCTCCGGTAAGCTATACAAGCGCATCGATCTCGTTGCACTCTCAACTATCAGTTTTCCCCCAGCGGGGCAGCGAACCCTTCAGCATGTGACTATTCGCCTTTCAACCCTCGCACGATCGAACCCGCGTGCGGAAGGTTAAACTCAAAAGTAACCGTGAAACAAGGCAAACTAGATTGTCTCGCTTTCCCGTTGCGATAACCCGATCGCGGTCCTTTGTAATTTACCCGTTAACGAAGCTCAGCGAATCTCGTTAAAGCTCACGTCTATTTTTTTTTTTTTTTTTTTTTTTTTTTTTTTTCCATCTGCACGCGACGAGTTATGAGAAGCGAGAGAGGGCAGTTAAAACGCATAACTGGTTTACTCCGGTCCGTATCCGTGCGCGTCCTGACAAAACAATCGACGCTAGCGTCGGAGCGATGGATGGCGTTGTTCGGGGGAGGCAAAACCGAGGAGGGGGAATAGATCGATCGGATGTAATCGAATTACACATGGACGCGTACACAGAGATTCGGCCAGCCGGCCCGTTGAACAGCGGCCACGCAACCGGGCTATAAACTCTCTATCAATCACTTCCTATCTGGCTCGCGTACGCACGCGCGTTCGATAGCCGTCGCAGCTAGCCGAGTGGGATTAAGCCCCGTTTATGGACATTCGGAGGAATGTACCGTAGATACTGCGTTGGCCCGAGCGTGTAGCCGGTACGATAACGCAGGCGAGAGGATAAATTCTGCTCCGCACGGCCGAATCCACAGCGCGAGTGCAGCAACTGGCTGGAATAGCGTGGAGTCGAATACCGCGTAAGCCTGGAGAGGTTCAGATGTGGGTGGACCAAATTCCCACTGCATCCGGTGACCTCCATTCGGGGAGAGCGTGGCAAAACGGACCAAGGCCTGCCTTCTGAGATCTCAGGTGCGGTTGGCCGAGAGTCGGAGTACACGGAAAAACGGATTAGGTGGACTAACAAAAAAAAAAGTAGTTGACCTAACCAATCGTCTTAGTGCTCTGAGCGACAGACGATCAATTGGTTGAGTTGACTCTTTCAAGTTGGTTGATGTGTGTTGGTTGATTCGCTAGACCAAGTAACTTGTTAGCTGGGCGAACTGCTAGGGAAATTGTTTGATTAGCCATTTACTTGTTTGCTTCAATAAGCTACTTCCATGTTGCACTGCCTTTTTCCTGTCCGGTGGCGAAAACGGTAAAGACGGTAAAAATTCCGCACCCCCCCTACATTTCCCATTTTACCCCAGTCTCTCCCACCAGAGACACTTGGAGACACTGCTAGGTAAATTGTTTGATTAGCCATTTACTAGCTTCCTTCAATAAGTTACTTCCGTGTTCCAATGCCTTCTTCCTGTCCGGTAGCGAAAACGGTAACGACGATCAAAATTCCACCCCCGCCCCCCACATTTTCCATTCTACCCCAGTCTCTCCCACCGGAGACACTTGGTTGAAATGGAGAGAGAAAAAAAAATTCCCATCACTTTTTCGGAATATTTTTGTTTGCCACCCCATTTTGGCTCGCGTGCGTGCGCGGCACGGCTTTCCCATTTTGTCCCAGGTCTGCTCTACCTGCCCAACAAGGCAAGTACACGCGCCTAGGCACACTATAGCCGTAGCGTGTCGGAAGGAACAATGACCGAGGGCCTGAGATATTAATAGAGCGTAATCTCACACAGAGAAAGCGCCCGGTCGGTGCGCGCTGAGACTCTGGTAAATCCAGGGCCGAGCCTGACGCAGAGGATCAATGGCGTCCGTAGATGGGCGTAGGATATCCAGTCACGAAGGTACCCGCGGTTCCTCGGTCACGTTAATTCCAAAAGCTATTCTCGAGTCCCCGTCCAGTCTCTCCGTTCGCATCCCTCTTCATTTCACCTCGGCACTGCAATACCTCCACGTGCGTGGTACGAGCCTATGCCGGACTTAATCATCGAGTACACCCGAGGGACTTTCCCCGGGCCGTTTACCTTATCCTCTTCCTCAGCTCGAAGCCACCGCTCGGCGATTCGTCACGCTACGCGTTTATTGGACTCGCCGCAACACTGAGCTCGTCGAGCTTACGCGGATGGACCTTTCTGTTTTACCGACGGAAGGTGGCGCTTTCGTAGAATCGACTTTGCGTCATTAATGTGCTAGGCGTATGCTTCAAATTTTAGAGAACTGTAACACGAGTCGTAAACGCCTCGACGCGAACTTGAATTCCGGCTGAAGACGTCCAAGGAATTGAGAAAATCGAATATCGGGGATTGTCGCGGAAACCAATATGGCGGACGAACATTTCAAGAGCATTTATTTTGGAGGTTATAAAACGTTCTGGAATTTAGATTGTTTGTTTTTTGAGTTATACAATGTTCTGGAATTCATATTAGGTAAAACGAGAGTGCGGGCCGATTCTCTGAAATTCGCCGGATATTCAAAAAATCGTGGCAATGTCTATTGCAAAAAAAAAATCGATTTAAAGTGTAAGTGTATAATCCATGTGAAGTTCACTTGGGACAAGTGAAATGACCCGTCGAGCTTACGGGGATGGACCTTTCTGTTTTACCGACGGAAGGTGGCGCTTTCGTAGAATCGACTTTGCGTCATTAATGTGCTAGGCCTATGCTTCAAATTTTAGAGAACTGTAACACGAGTCGTGAACGCCTCGACGCGAACTTGAATTCCGGCTGAAGACGTCCAAGGAATTGAGAAAATCGAATATCGGGGATTGTCGCGGAAACCAATATGGCGGACGAACATTTCAAGAGCATTTATTTTGGAGGTTATAAAACGTTCTGGAATTTAGATTGTTTGTTTTTTGAGTTATACAATGTTCTGGAATTCATATTAGGTAAAACGAGAGTGCGGGCCGATTCTCTGAAATTCGCCGGATATTCAAAAAATCGTGGCAATGTCTATTGCAGAAAAAAATCGATTTAAAGTGTAAGTGTATAATCCATGTGAAGTTCACTTGGGACAAGTGAAATGACCCGTCGAGCTTACGGGGATGGACCTTTCTGTTTTACCGACGGAAGGTGGCGCTTTCGTAGAATCGACTTTGCGTCATTAATGTGCTAGGCGTATGCTTCAAATTTTAGAGAACTGTAACACGAGTCGTGAACGCCTCGACGCGAACTTGAATTCCGGCTGAAGACGTCCAAGGAATTGAGAAAATCGAATATCGGAGATTGTCGCGGAAACCAATATGGCGGACGAACATTTCAAGAGCATTTATTTTGGAGGTTATAAAACGTTCTGGAATTTAGATTGTTTGTTTTTTGAGTTATACAATGTTCTGGAATTCATATTAGGTAAAACGAGAGTGCGGGCCGATTCTCTGAAATTCGCCGAATATTCAAAAAATCGTGGCAGAAAAAAAATCGATTTAAAGTGTAAGTGTATAATCCATGTGAAGTTCACTTGGGACAAGTGAAACGATCCGATAGGTAGCGCATGAATGCAGGTGTAGGGCAAGATGTGGAGCATCCGCGCCGTCAATCGTCACACTACGTTCATGCTTTTTCACAAACTGTGATATTAGATTTTTTAAATTCCTTGCGCGTTGTTAATCAAAATTCGATTGCAGGCCGAAGCGTTTATGTCGATATTACAATCCTGCACGATTTGAAAGACTGCAGAAAAAGTTTCTATGAAATTTAATGTACCGGACTGCAAGTTTTTATGCAAAAACTGGTATATTAAATTTAATGTACAATTATGATGAAAAAAAATTGGAAATACTTCATTTTTAACAATATACTTTAATTTTACTGTGACAGTACTTTAATTTTAATAATACACGTTAATTTCAATAAAAAAATAACATTAATTTTTTCATCATAATTGTACATTAAATTGAATGTACCACTTTTTGCATAAACACTTCAAATCCGGTACATTAAATTCACAATTTTTTTTTTTTACACAGTGAGGATAATTGCGGCGTGTTATCATTTTCACGAATCAATTCCACGGACGCTAAGAGTTAATTTTTCCCACAAAGGTTCCGCCACTCCAAAGGAACTTTATTACAGTTTTCATTACCGACCGAGTCAGCATCGATCTTACGAGCATGCGTAAAAAAAAAATTCTTCAGCCTATGCTTCAGAATCGCATTTGTCGTTATTGCCCCTTGAAATAGAAATTGTACGAAGCTGAAAAATTGCGATAACTGAGAACCCGGAAAGTTTCATTGCATGAATTGCTCCATGAGGGGAATGAAAAAGATCGGTCTGAGGGACCGTCTATAGTACGCTCACCGCTGAAGTAATATGGAGGGAAATCCGCACAGAGATTGTGTTCCTATACCGCACGAAGATACACACACCATTAGACACATACACATATACACACATATTTATATATATATATATATATATATATATATATATATATATATACAGGTGCGCGGCGGTGCTCCGAGCTCGCCTTTATTGGACTCGATTCCAATTCACTTCGTTCCATCTAACGCAATACATACATCGCGCCACACGTATACATATATGTCGCTCCTCTCGGCTCTCTGCTCACTCCATCTTCCCGGTTATAGTCCAGGATTCATATACTCTCTCCGCGCATCGCCGGCTTGTACAGAGGTGCAATCTCGGTGATCCTATACGTTCGGGTAGTTATAGACTAGGGGAGTTTTCTGACGCAACTAAGATTGCAACGATAAATTCCACTCCTCGGACTCCTCGTTCACCCACTGCGAAAACCATAGTTTCCGGTCTTGGATTCCAACACGGATTCCGATTCGGTGCCGCTCAATTACGAAACATCGCTCTCTCCCGGGCTTCCCGTCAGCATCGTTTCGGTTGATCTTCATAGTCGACCTGAACTTGTGGTCCATGAAAAATTGGCTACAAAAAAGGCCATTTCGCACCTTTATACTCCACTCTTTGCGAAACTCGACTCTGAAAGCAATTTTTTTTAAGCTCTTTATCTCGTAGAGATAAACGAGTTCGGGCAATATTTGAGATAATCGGTTCTTCGCGCTTGATTATAGCCTTATACGCTACAATACTCTTATCACTACCACAAAGCTGTGACATTTATAACCTGTAGCTTAAACCACCGTCGAAATTGTATGGAGACACACTTGCATCTTTGTAATTTTTGTGAAAAGGGTTCGTCCCGTGAAACGTAAATAAATAAGTAAATAATATTTTAATGGACATTTAAAGGTATTAAAAAAAAAAGATAAACGGTAATTTCAGAGTATTCACAAATGCGTCGGAGAAAAAAATACTATCGTATTATAAATATAAAACTCGACGGGAGGAAAATGACGACAACGGGCGGATAAGTGTCGGCGAATTGCGGGGTCGGCGTTATTAATAATAATAATATTAATTAGTAATTTCTATTTAGATAGTAATATTAATTGATTATTTTTATTTGGATAATAATAATAATAATCAATCATTTTTATTTAAATAATAATAGTAGTAGTAAATGGGCTTTATTAGCCTCAGTAATACATGATCTGATGGTATCGCGTCAATGCTTGCGTGATTTTTTTTTTTTATAGGCGGGCTAATAGCCCGCCTACAAATACCCAGAATAATTATTTATTTGACGAGCGCCTCGTAAACAAATATTTATTTATTTCACGGGTGCCCCGCAAAAAAAATATTGATTTAAACCGAATAAATATTCATTCGCGTGTCGACCGTCAAATAAATTATTATTCTGGGTATGACCAGAATCCCTCAGTCCGTATCATCGTATTTGGCGAATGAGTAACACATGAATATAAAATAAAGGCCTGTTTGCGGAAGAGACGATACAATCGATTAATATATTATGCGAACAACTTAAGCCAACGGGTTCGTAGCTCTGTTTCGTTTTATTTTAACAAGCAGAATACTTCACAAATAGTGTGCGTTCAGAATTTGTGTTTGAGGACGTTGTTTGTTCGGAGCTTTCTAAATAGCGGGATTATGCATTCGCGATGTTTCTGTGCAAAGTTCGTACCGAGGCTTTTCAATCAATATGTGATTGGGTCTATTTTCGTGACGGACTACAACATGCAGTTTGAAAATTTGTGAACATAATAATAATAATAATAATAATAAATCATTTTTATAAAACTAATAATAAGAATAATAACAGATCATTTTTTCACTATAAACATTAATTGCAAATATAATGTACTGGAGCTAGAAATTTGCTCGCATAACTTCCATTGATTCAACAGAAAACTCCTTTTTTGTAAAATAAAAATACCAGATATTAAAATTCCAAATCCCGCCTGAAATTTCAGAAACAGTTTATGTAAGAAAAGCTTCCAATACCGTTCATTAATTATCAAACAAATTTTATTACAGTGAATTTCCATAATAACAATAACAAATCATTACTATTTAAATAAATATTACATAATTATCGTTATTTAAATAGTAATAATAGCAATAAAGAGGTCAAACCCGACAACGCGGCTCGCAGAGCTTGAATCGAAACAGCCTGAAAATTGACGCGACACGTTGCTTTCGAAAGCTCTCTCGGGCCACTTTGCGGACTTTGCCGCGAAGGCGAAGCGTCGCGGTGAAGCGTACGCAACTTCGAGAGCTTCTCTAGCGATTTTCCATTGAACTCGTGCAGTTTTCTCACCGCGCTGCATTGTATTGATTCGCGACAGAAAGCATTCATCGAACCGACCCACCTTCCACGCCCGCCCCCCTCGTCGAATCACCGCCGATATCTCTTCGCGCGGAAACTACTCACTCGACCTCTCCCCCGTCCCGCTCGTTCTTTTCTCCGCCATCCCCGATGTACGCGGGCTTTACTCTTCCCCTCCGACAACGTTATTCCAGTCAATTTCCCCGGTCGCGATCGCCGACGAGCCACTACAACCGCACCGGTTCAATGGCCATCTTCCAGCAACAATTTCTCGATCTATGGAACCGTCCCCGTCCTCCTCCGCCCCTTTTCCTATTCCCGGAAGAAGAATCGCCGAATTATCCTCCTTCTGTCTATCCTATCGGTCCCGCACCTCTCGGCCACGGCGATTGATACATTACCGGCGTGCATCGCGTTCCACCTCGGACGCCAGCCGGAAGAAAATGGCCCGGGGAATGGCCAAAGAGGGTAAGGGATGTACGATACTATCGTATGTAGGACAGGGCATACATTTTTTTGTAAAAAGAAACAATAAATAATTTAAAAAAATAGTAAACTTGTAAATAAGCATACAAATTTCAGGGTCCTGGATCATGTTATTACATGTTATACATTTTATATATTACATGTTATACATTTTATATATTACATGTTATACCTTTTATATATTACATGTTATACATTTTATATATTACATGTTATACCTTTTATATATTACATGTTATACATTTTATATATTACATGTTATACATTTTATGTAAAAAAAAAAAATCAAGATAAATTTTCAGGGGCCAGGAATTGAGATCAAATTTTTCTTTTTCATCGCTCCGAAAATGTTGGCGTTCGAACGATCTAGAAAATGCAAAATTTAGACACGATCCATTTCTTATCTTACTCGGGGCGGAAGAGCAAAGAATTGCAAAGTAATTCTAAACAAGTGCAGAAATATATGTGTCTTTTGTTTCATAGAATTTTTTTTGTCCACCCTATCGGTCCCGCACCGCTCGGCCACGGCGATTGATACATTACCGGCGTGCATCGCGTTCCACCTCGGACGCCAGCCGGAAGAAAATGGCCCGGGGAATGGCCAAAGAGGGTAAGGAATGTACGATACGATCGTATGTAGGACAGTATGTAGGACAGGGCATACATTTTTTTTGTAAAAAGAAACAATAAATAATTTTAAAAAATAGTAAACTTGTAAATAAGCATACAAATTTCAGGGTCCTGGATCATGTTATTACATGTTATACATTTTATATATTACATGTTATGCATTTTATATATTACATGTTATACATTTTATGTAAAAAAAATAAACATAAATTTTCAGGGTCCAGGAATTGAGATCAAATTTTTCTTTTTCATCGCTCCGAAAATGTTGGCGTTCGAACGATCTAAAAAATGCAAAATTTGGACACGATCCATTTCTTCTCTTACTCGGGGCTGAAGAGCAAGGAATTGCAAAGTAATTCTAAACAAGTGCAGAAATATATGTGTCTTTTGTTTCATAGAATTTTTTTTGTCCACCCTATCGGTCCCGCACCGCTCGGCCACGGCGATTGATGCATTACCGGGGTGCATCGCGTTCCACCTCGGACGCCAGCCGGAAGAAAATGGCCCGAGGAATGGCCAAAGAGGGTAAGGGATGTACGATACCATCGTATGTAGGACAGGGCATACATTTTTTTGTAAAAAGAAACAATAAATATAAAAAAAAAATAGTAAACTTGTAAATAAGCATACAAATTTCAGGGTCCTGGATCATGTTATTACATGTTATACATTTGATATATTACATGTTATACATTTGATATATTACATGTAATAAATTTTATGTAAAAAATAAAAATAAACATAAATTGTCAGGGGCGAGGAATTGACATCAAATTTTTCTTTTTGATTGCTCCATAAATGTTCGCGTTCGAGGGATTTTAAAAAATTCAAAATTTAGACACGATCCATTTCTTCTCTTACTCCGGGCGGAAGACCAAGGAATTGCAAAGTAATTCCAAACAATTGCAGAAATATATGTGTATATATCTTTAGTTTCATACAATTTTTTTTGTCCACTCTATCGGACCCGCACCGCTCGGCCACGGCGATTGATACATTGCCAGGATGCATCGCGTTCCACCTCGGAGGCCAGACGTAAAAAAAAACGGACCTGGGAAATGGGCAAAGAGGATCAGGGATAATAAATATATAACATCACCAAGCCCTCTCTCACCCCCCCCCCTCCTCCCTCCACACTCGCCCTGCTCGAAGAATATCCGCGATTATAGCAAATTCTCCTCCGCCTCCTCCTAAAGACGTCTCTTCTTAATGAATTCCATAAATCAACACCGGGCTCGCGAAGGGCCCAGAGGCGCCACAGATTACCGAGAAGGGCGACGCCGAGCGACGTCGGCTTTTGAGCGTCCTCACTCCATTTTCTCTTATTTTCTAGGTTTTTTTTCTTTTAATTCTGAAAGGCGAGCTACTTTTTCTGGGGCTGCAAAAGCTCGAATTTATTTGCCAGTCAGGCCCGGGCGGGGGGGGGGGGGGGTGGCGAGGGTTTGCTGAATGCTCTCTTCTTGCACGCCGGGGACCGGCATAAATCCGTCCGCCATTACTCCCCGCTTTTTTTTTTTTTTTTTTTTTTACAGGGAGGACAAAAAATGGTTCGTTTTCTTAGCTATCCTTCCCCTCTTTCGCTACACGCGCGGTTTTATTTTTATTATCATCGCCTATTTTCCGCGACTCTCGTTATTCCCCGGGCGTTTCGCGAGCGCCGGCGTCGGGTTAAAAAAATTATACTCGGATGAATAGTCGATTGTATTTCGAAAAGTTTCGTTGACTCATCGGGCGCCCGCTGAATATTCACCGGCTCGCCCCGTGTGTACTCGAAGGTTTACACGCCACTGGGCGCTTCGTGGCGGAGGAAACTTTATTGGAAAACAAATGCTCGACTCCGTGACGACTTTTTTTTTCCTCGACGCTAAAACTTTGTTCGAACTCTAAAAAAAAAAAAAAAAAAAAAGCTCGATGAAGAGAACAACGGTCGCGTGTAAATGCGAGGGACTTCGGCGAAACTGCGTTTAAATTTCGCTGTGTCCATCAGGAAACTCGCCGACGGCTGTCGCTTCCGCGGTCTACCGCGAGTTCGAATGAATTAACGATAAGCCAGTTCACTCGGCGTAGCGTGTAATTTATCCGTCTGACGTGCGGAGGGTTATTGCGATAAGCATTGCGCGCGAGCTCCGAAAAGGTGGCGAGCGAACGACCCGAAATTGCGAGTTTTTGGAGCGCGTTCTCCACTCCTCATCTACATTGAAATCGTTTTTGATGGGACGATCCTCGTTACTTCCGGCACGAACTTCGCGCTCTGGAGTTATTTCCGGGTTAAGGGGAGAAAAAAATAGTTCCCGCTCTCCGCTACGTGCCCGATTATGAAACCCGACGCGAGGAAAATCACTACGGGACGGACGGAAGTGCACGAGTAATTCGCGTTCGTCGTTATTGGGAGGAATCCAGAAAGGCCGGGAATTTTACGGTATTTGATAAAACATTTTAATGGAAATTTTGGGGTATTTAAAACGACAAAAATAAACGGTAATTTAAGAGTATTTAAAAATTCGGCGGAAAAATAAAAAAAAATACCTTTGTATTATAAAACTCGGGGGAAGGGGGGGGGGAGGAATAGTTCGCCGTTATCGGGGAGAATCTAGAAAGGCGGGAAATTTTACGATATTTGAGAAAACATTTTAATGGAAATTTTTGGGTATTTAAAAAAAACTAAGATAAACGGTAATCTCAGAGTATTCACAAATGTGTCGGGGAAAAAAAAAATGCCATCGTATTATAAAACTCGACGAGAGGAAAATCACGACAACGGGACGGGCGGACAAGTGCCCGAAAAGTTCGCGATACGCGCTATCCGGAAGGACCTGGAGAGCCAAGAAATTTTCGGGGTGTTTGAAGAAACATTTTAATGGACATTTCAGGGTATTTAAAGAATAAAGATAAACGGTAATTTCTGAGTATTAAAAAAAATGAAACGGCTATTTCTGGATATTAAAAAATGCACCAGTAATTTTTCTTTTTTAATACCATGGTATTTTTATTTTTATTGTTTGTATTAATTCACTTTTATTAGTAATTTAATATTAATCACTTATCAATTTACTTTAATTAATCGTCAGGGAAAATTTGTGAATAAATATTTTTTAATATCGACAACAATCCATTATTATTCGAACTGCGTTTTAATCAATCATAGGCGTTCTGCTTTATAATCTTTTTTTTTTATACCAATGTACGGTCTTGAATATATTTCAAGGCCTACATATTTTCTTTTTTTTCCCCCCACATTAAGATTTTATCAGGAAAGTGGCGGCGAATTTTTTTTTTGTTTCGTCAGATTTCTAGTCACCCCGTTGTTTTACTTACCGTACGCGCAGCTGTGTGGGTAGTCAAGCGACCCGCCATGACGTTTATACCGAGCCTTGAATCGAAGGATAGATTAAACTCGTGAGGCGAAACTCGAGTAGGAAAGCTCGAGCTTACCGGCGTATGATTGCCCTTACTGTTACGACTAGCAAAACGGGCCGGCGTCTACGAAGTAACGAAAACGTTTACGGTTGAACACGTGTACCTCAGTTGTAACGCACCCGGAGGGTGTATCGTGCTCCGTCGGAACTTTATCGTTGCATAACTGCGGACCGAGGGAAATGCAAGTGTGCATAGCAATATGGAATTACTCGCCGATGGATTACGAGCTGAAGTACCTGTACAGACGTTTGCGGCGGGTAAAGACTTAACGGGGCTATACACATTCGGCCATTGCTCGGCTATAAACATTGATTAAGACTTAAACGTTTGACAAACATTTATCGACCGTAAAGGTTCAAAATTATTATCATTTTTGCTTCCTCATAGAGGAAGCTTTGTGATGGTGAAAACATTTTTTTTCGAGATTTTAATGAAAACGTGTTCAGAATGTTCCAAAACATCGAAAAATCACATTTAGAAAAAATGTCCGGATGTATGTGTGTGTGTGTGTGTGTGTGTGTGTGAATCAGACGCGAAAAATTCAAATGGCCATATCTCGGGTACGCCTCCACCGATCAGGCTGAAATTTTGCACACAGCTTGTGTGGTTAATAGTCAATGTTCCTGCCAAATTTCATCCAAAAATGTTCAGTTGTTTTTTTAGTACGCCATTTTTAATTTCTTCGAAAAAGTCTGTGCGCACCGTTGCGCTCGCAATTTTTTAGCTATCGGGCTAAAAACGCGTACACAAATGGAATATGATCACCCGATGATCCCATTAAAATTTCAAGAAAATCGATCGAGCCGTTTAAATTTTATGTCATTTTGAATTTTTTGAATTTCATGAAATTTTTTTTTGTTTTTTTCAAGACGCATTTTTCCGTATTAAATGTTAATCTACGAATAAAAAAGTGTCAGATTCGTGATCAGCGTGAAAAAATACTTATAATACAATCCCGGAGTGACGGCTAACGAAAAAGTTTATTGGGCATTTTTATAGCCAAAATTGGAAAAACGAGTGATTTTGGGTATTTTCAAACAGCAATTTCTTTGCTTCCCGATGAATACTCTATGACACTCTATGTATTTTTTCGCCTCGAGTACAGATTCGACAGCCGTTTTGACCAAAAGCGTAAGGTTGGTTTTTTTTCGCACTAAACCTGAGTCGACCAGCAGTTTTGCTTAAAATTTAAATACGACGTTGATATTGAAAAAGCTGAAAATTGAAATTTTCATATCGCTTCCTCATAAAAGTTGAAAGTTGATCGTTGAAAGTTGAAAGTTGAAATTTTTATATCACTTTCTCATAATGGCCCTTTATTCGCAAAGCTTCCTCTATGAGGAAGCCAAAATATAGTAAATGCTTTCTCATAGAAGGAGCTTTGCGAATAAAGGGCCATTATGAGAAAGTGATATAAAAATTTCAACTTTCAACTTTCAACGATCAACTTTCAACTTTTTTTTTTTACAATTGTACACTTTTTTTAGTATAATTGACAAGTAAGAAAAATTGAAATTTTCATATCGCTTTCTCATAATATTCCTTCTTTGGCAAAGCTTTTTCTATGAGAAGAACTCAAATTAGACGGTCTTTATTAATGTTCTGTATTTTCGGAGTCCTCATAGAGGAAGCTTTTATGTGCAAATTTTTTTCATCGCATGAAAAAATGTCTACATCTCATAACATTGAAACCATCATAATTGAATGGGGATATTTTCATTTGGAAATACGCGTCTTGACCCGGTGCATCGAAACGTTCCTGTCTTCTGTTCCTTTTTTTGTTTGTATAAATTAACCCGACAGCCGCGCCGAATAAATTATCGCTTCGAAATAGTTCAGTGCTGCAGACTGTGAAAGAGGTTAAAAAACAGCAGCGACTATAATAACAATAATCGCTGTATTGTGGGGAAAAAAGTACGCAAAACAAGTATTGCAATACTTGACAGACGCGTGTCAACCTATCTTGCGTCGATTAGTACAGTTGGAGCTCCCGTAAGTTACGAACTCGGATCAGGCTAGCCCTCTTAACTTATATTTTCTCTCAAACCCCACTACGTTGGCGGTCGAGCACGGTCGACCATTCACGAAACTGTGTACCCGGTGGGGTAATCAGTGCGCATGCGCGCACCCGTGGCAAGGATAGCTTCGAGGATGGAGCCATAAGTTTTCAGAGGTATATTTTATAATTTGGAAGAAATTCATAAGTTATAGTAGTTAAGGTAGCAGACCTTACACCGTATGGAATATCAAAAGGTATTCTATAACGGAATGAATAAAAAAATTCATTAGTATTTTCTGCTGGAAAATTATTGCTCAATGAATAATGCATTAACAAGTTGCAAAAACAGGCCGTACAGTAAACCTGTGCTCGTCACTGTATTGTATTTTGCCTGTCATCTCTTCAGCGATGACTTGAATCAGTTGCCACAAGTCATCATTGCCATAAAAGACGGGCTAGAGGTCATCATCGCCGTAAGTGGAGTTGCTTTGTATTCCGAAGCGAGTGCGATTTCTTATTAGACGAATGATCGTACTTGATAACAGTCCTCGTTGGCGACGATAACGTCGCGCATCTATCCTAACGCAATTTTTACTGTTCACCGTCATCCGTGCCGTGTGAATACGTGAAGCCAGCAAGCCGCGAAAATAGTCGCTGGAGGCGAGAATTTCATCCCTTCGATCGACAATGGTTATCGCGATGACCGGAGTGATCGTCATGACTGCTGTCTTTTGTGGGATCGTCGCTCTGTTACAGTATCATCTCAGGCGACTACGGTTGTACATCGAGGCTGCTAAGTTTCCGGGGCCGCGAGCATTACCAGTGATTGGTTGCGCGCATTACTTGAGGGGAAGTTCTACCGGTGAATATCATATTAATTCACATTTTATAACAAAAATAAATAAAAGAAATGATAACGAAGTTATTAATAATTGAAAATGATTTACCGAGAGTTTCAGATATCCTGGATAAAATTATGGAAATGCTGAGCTCATACTCTTCCCCCTTCAGAGTGTGGCTCTGCCATCGATTGTACATTATCGTATGCGACCCCGAACACATAAAGGTCCGAATGCTGGGTAATGAAAAAAGCCCCACTTTCTCGTAAGTTACACCGGGTCACTACTCTTGCCGTGAACTTCTAATTTGCAGACAATTTTACATAGTCCGATCACTATCGAAAAGGATTATGGGTACAAATTCTTGCGTCCTTGGATGGGAACGGGAATACTTACGGCTCCAGGTGAGTTTTTCCTGGTGGAGGGAAACGTCTAGTAAGGGACCATAACGGTAACTATTCGCGCGATCCTCGCAATTTCGATTATCGCGGCGATACGCACATGCTTTTGTTAGTATAACTGTCCAAAATCATAACGCGAAAGCACGATGTCATAAAAACAAGAAATCGCGAAAACAGGAAAACACGCAGAAATTTATACCCGCGAAGGTATTTTTAAAAAATATTGCTTTATACACATGTTTTATACACCACCCTCGTAGCGGCTAAATGGCGAAGTCATCGAAGGCTAATAGTGACAACGTTTAATTCGAGAGTGCTGGAATCATTCGTAGAGGTATTTGCCAGGCAGTCGGAAGTCATGACGGAACAGATGAAGAAAGAATTGGAAGCTGGTGAATTCGATATGTATCACTACGTATCGCTTTGCATTTTAGACATTCTATGCGGTGAGGGAAATTTGAATCGATCGTAAAATTATCATTTCGACGACAATGACTGTATATATCAGGTTCGCGCTGTACTTTTAGAAACCGCTATGGGTATCAAGATGAACATTCAAGAGAAGAATAGTCGTTACGCAAATGCAGTGGCTGGGTAAAAAATTATAAAAATGATAATTTGTTGTCGATGTAATACAGTATAAATCTATCAGATGGATATTTGTTTCGCTCAGCTTTAGCGAGGCTGTAAGCCAGAGAATCGTTCGGATTTGGTTACACCCTGACTGCATTTTCAATCTGACAAAGTTGGGAAGAGATCAACGCGACTACGTGAAGTACTTGCATAGTGTGACAGACAACGTTCTTCAAATGAAAAAAAGCTCTTTCAACAACGAGACCCGAATCGAGAACGAGAGTACACGTACGTTGGAATAAATAACGATTTAGGAACCTTGAAAACTTCGCATGTAACTACGCAAAGGGTTTCAAGGTCTATAAACAAAAATTTACAGACGAGCGACTGACCAAGAAAAAAGCTTTCTTGGATTTGCTGCTAGAGCTGTCGAACGATGATACGAAATTAACGGATTTGGAGCTTCGTGAAGAAGTCGACACGATTATGGCTACGGTGAGAATTGAATTAACAGAGACTCCGAAGGTGGTTAAGGAGGCTGTAATAGGTGACTGTTTAATATCGATGAAGCTGTAAGATACGCGTTCTTCTAGGGATCTCATACTACGGCAGCGCTCAGCATGTTTGCTATAATAATGCTTGCGAATAATCCGGAACTCCAAGTGAGTAAACCACAGTGAATTTTTTTTTATTGAGTCAATAAAATGTGCGCTCATGGGTGGCGAAACAAATGTTTCGTTGATGGAAATTGATACCTCGTTAATCCAACTAACAAGCCGTCGAATCGAATGCTTCTTTACTCGCTACAACAATTATTTCGTTCGATCAACCAAATATTTGTTTCGCCATCCGTAAGCGCTCATTTCGTCGACGCAATCGTTTTTTTTCCCCAATGTAAGTGACTTAAAAAAATCTGCCGGCAAAGTTTGCGTGACGAAGAATTCCATCTTGCAGGAACGAGCCTATCGAGAACTTTGCGATATCTACGGCGACCAAGTGTCCTCCGAGACGCCGGTGAAAAACGAAGATCTTAATCGTATGAAATATTTGGAAAGAATAATAAAAGAGACATTGAGACTTTTTCCGATCGTCCCTTTCTTCTGCCGTGAGAGTACCGAAAGTCTCAAAATAGGTTTGACGATAATGACGCTTAAGAATGAATATGTAATGACATTCGCATGCGAATTAAATATCTACGAGTATATTTTTGTCTCACAGACGAATACACACTGCCGAAAGGAGCCTCCGTACTTGTTCCACTTCTACAAATTCATCGATCGGAAAAATACTGGCCGGATCCTCTGAAATTCGATCCCGATCGTTTTCTGCCGGAAGCAGTTGCGAAGCGCAATCCCTACTGCTACCTACCGTTCGCTGGTGGACCAAGAAATTGCATAGGTACATTCTGCCACCGATGATAATTCGAAGCTTCAATTGCCCAAAAGCACAAAAAAACGATGATGCAACTTACAGGAATCAATTATGGAATGAAGGTTATGAAGGTGCTTCTCGCAACCGTGTTGCGTCGCTACGTGCTCAAGAAAGACAAGATCTTGGATGTAAAGGATATAAAATTGAAGGCAGATCTTTTGACGCCTTCAGAGACGCTGAGAACGCTGAGAATCTCTGAAAGAGTCAACAAGTATTAAAAAATAATATTTCCAAGTAAATAGTTTTTCGGTAGGGACGTTTCTTACAGAGTATGTGAAATACGTAATCAAATTTTTTTCACCGGTGGTGGCATAGACGATCAAATGACAAGTCCCGTCTAAAGCGGATATCGTGACAGCGTGCGACGAGACTTGTCTTTTGACCATAGTCGCCACCACCCGTGAAAACAGTTGATTGCAGTTTTCGATGCCGACCCAGTTCGGGTTATAAATTTCAAAGATTCAAAATAATCCCTGTCTATACTAAGTGTGTCACTTAGTATTGACAGGGATTACTTTGAATCTTTGAAGTTTATTTTTTGCTATTAAGGCTTCAAGTGATAAATTCGTTTGATTTCAGTTTTTCCTGTAAAAAATGTTCTTAATCATTTAACACAAATATTAAAAATTCGAGGAAAAAGAATTATAAAATTAACTGAAAAAAAATTGTAAAATTGACGAGTAAGATAATTGTTAATTTAGGAGGACAATAATGTGTAAAATTAATAGAAATCGTTGCTTCGACGATTACCTTTTGCGGCACAATACTGGACAGCATCGGATTGTTCGCTGTACCGCAGTATTTCCCGTTATCCCAATGCTGCCCGTAAACCCTCGGGCACGTAATTCTTGAATAATCCCGCGATGATAACCAAACCGCAGTAACTGCAAAATGCCGGTACTCCGGTTCCCATATTTTCACAGTTAATATACTTGTATCTGCGGACGGAGTGACTCGGAGTTTCTGATCTCGAGGACATCGCGCATGCGCAGAAAATATCCTGTGTCTATTTTGTATTGCACTGCAATACTGTGCTGCCTTCAATGGTCAGGATTTTGGCGACGCTCTGATAACCTACTTGAACGGTGTGCCCCAACGTTGCACCTTTAATTTCCTCCCGGCAAGTTTCCTCGAGTGCCCTCCCTGAAGAGCCGAGACGAGAGCTTTACGATCATGCGCCGCCGTGCCCTGGCTTAACTCACCGCCCTTTCGTCGGTATCTTTACTTACTTCGCTACCCCGCTCCGTGCCCTATCTTCGCGATGGAAAACTACTGCAGTATCTTTGACACTCGTGCTCCAACTCACCGTCAGAGGAAAATTAAAAAGTAATGGAAGCCTTTATCACCCTTTTATTATTTACTTATTTGTTATTATTTTTTTTAATTTCAGGTAGTATAAAAAAAATGTTAATATCAAAATAAAGTAACTCACATTCATTCATTCGTTAGCCTGAGGGAAAAAATTATCACACATTTATTGAGGTTAATAAAGCATACTTACTGCTATTATTGCATATCATTGTATAGATCTATAGGGAAAAGTCAGGCAATTTCAAAATTGGTCAGGGACAAAAGTAAATTGTCGCCGAACCTTCTATAAATAAATAATAAGAACATAAAAGGAAGACTTGAAAAAACAGAATTAAACATTAAACATTAATACAATAATTATACATTTTCATTTGCATCATAAATTATCATTTTTAAATATAAAAGTGTTAAAATTTTGGTCAGAGAAAAGTCAGCGAAGAATCAGGGAACTTTGTACCGGAGAAAAAACCGCCACCGTGTACTTCTACGCAGGATAATATAAAGTCATAACTCTGTGTTATCTTTTAATTTTTATTAATTTATAATTTAAAAAAAATCTATACAAGTTTTTTTTTTAGAGGACTCGATAATCTGAAACTGTTATACTGGGTTCCCATGTCTCCAGAATCGGGTTTCCGCGTAGCTGGAACGGAAATCGCCGAAGCCATCATATCGCAGAAATAACCCTTAGGCCGGCTCGTTGGTGCGGACCGTTCTGCTATCCCACCTGGGCCATCGCGATGCAGCCGATATTATTCCCTGCATAATCCAGGCAAAGCGAGGACATTACTGGCACCTCGGTTCGGGGTCGAGCTCGGGGGAAAAAGCCCTGAAATGGAAGCGAAGCAGGTGGCAGAGTCGGTAAAACAGAGAGAAGGCCCGGAGCGCGAAACGCGTTGACGAAACACGGTTTAATGTAGACTCGCCACCAGAGAGACGTCTGACGCGTCGGGATTTTCGTCCGATGCTTCCTCTCCTCGAATTTTTCATGAAGCCCCGAGCGCGAAACTTCCATCCACGATTTTCCGGCTCCGAAAAATCCCGAGAAGAGAAGAAAAAAAAACGATAATAATCATCCGTAATTTTTTCGTCGTCTGCTCGTTATAAGATCGTTTCGCCGGGTACGCCGCGAACGAGGAATCCATTGTGACGGCAAACTCGGGAAACTCCTCAGAGTTCTCTGCCCGGTAATCCGACGGAGTGTACAAACCCCGAGCCAGCTGTTCAAAGGCTTTGGCGGTGCTTCGACCTCTCGAAGTTGCCTCCCATCGCTTCTCTACGTGTATCTCGCATCGTTCTCTAAACTGGAATCAGTTTATACGTGCGACCGAGTGGTACCTGAAATGCAGTTTCGGTTAATTCCTTTTCGCGTCATCTACCGAGTATACACTCCGTGAATTGCCAAGTAAGATCCCAGGTTTACGGTCTATATAGCGAGATAACAGCTTTTACTTTATATAGACGCGGTTCGAAAAACTTTTAGTGCAACTTTTCACTCGTGGCCGAAGGTATGGAGAGTGAGAGACAGAGAGAAACTCTTACCGCACTTGATCCTCGCTTCGTTTCGTCTTTGCGATGTTTTCCACCGGATCACTTCCGGCTTCGAACTCAATGAAAGTTTCGATGTATCTTCTGTTACGTCTATAAATTGGCAGCGAGTCACTGGTAGAAATTAGGATTCGTATAAATTAGTATGGGCATCAAATAGTACGGGTATCAGATAGTATCGGTATCAAATAGTATTGGTATCAATTAATATCAGTATCAATTAGTATCGGTATCAATTAGTATCGGTTTCAACTAGTATCGGTATCAATTAGTATCGGTTTCAACTAGTATCGGTATCAATTAGTATCGGTATCAATAAGTATCGGTATCAATTAGTATCCGTATCAATTAGTATCGGTATCAATTAGTATCGGTATCAATTAGTATCGGTATCAATTAGTATCGGTATCAATTAGTATCGGTATCAATTAGTATCGGTATCAATTAGTATCGGTATCAATTAGTATCGGTATCAATTAGTATCCGTATCAATTAGTATCGGTATCAATCAGTATCGGTATCAATTAGTATCGGTATCAATTAGTATCGGTATTAATTAGTAACGGTATCAATTAGTATCGGTATCAATTAGTATCGGTATCAATTAGTATCGGTATCAATTAGTATCGGTATCAATTAGTATTAGTATCAATTAGTATCAGTATCAATTAGTATCAGTATCAATTAGTATCGGTATCAATTAGTATCAGTATCAATTAGTATCGGTATCAATTAGTATCGCTATCAATTAGTATCGGTATCAATTAGTAGACTGAGAGAAGGTTCTAGTAGAAATGACTATATCGCTTGAGAAATATTATCATAGCTCATAGTAGTGGGGCACTAGGGCACCATTTATGGTAGAACATACCGGATTTATAAGAATTTATCTTAGATATTATAGTGACAATTTTTGGAAAATCTCAGACTTTCTGCCATAGGTGGTGCCCTAGTTCCCTACTACTAAGTGCTATGATAATTTTTCTTAGATCATCGGTAGTTTTTACTAGATCCTTCTCTCAGTGTATCGGTATCAAATAATATCGGTATCAATTAATATTGCCATCAATCGGTACTGGTATCAAATAATATCGGCATCAATTAATATTGCCATCAATTGGTACCGGTATCAAATAATATCGGTATCGATTACTATTCGCATCAATCGCTATCGGTATATCAGATGGTACTGGTACCAATTAGCATTCCGAGCAATCGCTATTGGTGTCAATTACCACAGTTATCAATTACTTTTTGTCTACCCTCGAATTAATGAAAATTGACAGTCAGCGTGAGAGAGAGAGGATTGGATCGATCCGGGCGAGGGTCGTGGCCGTCGGGCGTATTCTTCCGGGTTCCGGGCTTGTGCCAGAGCCAGCCATAGCCTGTTGCTCCAGTTCACCGGGTCACTATCAGGGGGATGACCATGCTTAGTCGTTACGTCCACCCCGATAGTTCAATATTGAGGCCTCGGTAATGGATTGCAGCCGTTTTCAAGGAGGCTTACAGACGATTATCGAGCTTCACCTTCGCCCAATGCCACAGTATTCCCATTAATATCAATCCAATAACACGTATCGAAAAAAAAAAAAAAAAAAAAAAATAGAAAAAAAAAAATTTCTAACCACTTCAGCCCATTTTTTCTGAACGACTTTTCTCATTCGCATGACCATTTTGCCCCGCCTCCCCGTTTCCCCGCTTCCACCCAACGGCCCGCGAATGCCTTCGCACGGACGCAACCGGGACGCAAGAGGAGACCGATAACGCATCGAGGCATTCGGCCTAAGGACGGCGGAACTATAAATGCACGGAACAACCCTCCGGCGCGACACTGCGACGTAAACATTATCGCAGGCTCGATAGTAGACATCAGCCCGCGCGCTCCGTTCGCCTTGACATCGAGCCAGCCGGCGGACTGTCTCGAATGTCGTATACATCGCTCCTATAGACAAGGGCTGCTCCGCACACCGGCGAACCGCTGTGCACGAACCGCGCATGCAGTCCGCCAGCGAGCAGCGTGGAGAAACTCCGCGTTTGCCTGTTGCTCCACTTGGCTCCGCTCGTGTTCCGGTACAATGCTCAACGGCCGACGGCAAGAAGAGCGTAATCGAAATGTGGCACGTAGCGAACGGCGCTGTGGAAATTGATTGCTCGGAGCGGCGCAAAGGAGAGCGTGCAGGTTGCCGAAGTATGCTCGACGGAAAGAGAGCGAAACGCGATGGCGGAAAACACACCCTCGGAACTTTCACATTCTCATCGGGCGAGGGAGCAACAGTTGGGCACGATAACTACCCGCTCGCCGAACATCGAGACGATTCTTCCTCGTAAGATCTTCAATTTACTACCTTTCGTTGACTCTTTTTATTTCCCTTTTTTTCTCCACCCTCGTTTTTTTTTATTGCTACTGTTATTTTTATTTTTTTTATTATCCTTGGTGGAGGCGATTGTGGTCCAGCGAGGGATGCTGCGCAGCGAAGGAGAGCCACTTGGCTTCCCGGTGGCGCGTACAACTCCCGACGGGCGAAATCCGGAGGGACGAAAGGGCCGACGTCGCGATAGGGGGACGCTGCCGAGCTTACGTCTGCCTTGCGGCCCGAGCTCCTGGGGTCGGCTCTCTGGAACTGGTGGTGCTATCTCGACCGCCCTGCACACGCGACCGATCAATACTCACCTGCCGACGCGAGAGCACACGCCGGACGTGCAGTCGGAGAGGAGCATCCCGAAAATCGACGAAAAGTCCTTTCATGAAAATGTCTGAATGTAAGACGGAAAAAAAGTTTTGGTAATATCGACCTCAGAGCTGCAGTGAGGGAAAATTTGTTTTAATCAAGCGAGGCGCTTTTAAATGGACTGCACCGTTGTCGAGACAATGAAACTGTTGTGGTTGCGTCAATTGCGTATAGCAGTTATTGCAATTGCAACGTTGATGCAAAGTGAACCAAAACTGCATTAGATACACTTTTTTTTTATTCAGTCGTATGTACTGTCAACATACGGAAGGTATAATATTTTGACTTGAACGTATATTTGGTCGATTTGAGACAAATCTGATTCGATGTGGACTGCACCGTTGTCGAAACAATAGAACTGTTGTGGTTGCGTCAATTGCGTATAGCAGTTATTGCGATTGCAACGTTGATGCAAAGTGAACCAAAACTGCATTAGATACACTTTTTTTTTTATTCAGTCGTATGTACTGTCAACATACGGAAGGTATAATGTTTTGACTTGAACGTATATTTGGTCGATTTGAGAAAAATTTGATTCGATGTGTAAATGGCTGATCCAACAATTTCCCTAGCAGTTGGCCCAGCTAACAAATTGCTTGGACTAGCGAATAGCATATCAACCAACTTAAAAGAGTTAACTCAACCGATTTATCGTCCGGGGCTCAGAGCACTAAGACAATTGGTTGTGTCAGCTATTTTTGTCTGTTAGTCCAACTAATCCGTTTTTTCCGTTTCAAAGCAAAAAAAAAATGCATATTTTTTTTTGCTTTGAAAATAATGTTTTCAATTAAATTTGACGGGAGATAGGAAGGAAAATAAACAAGGGTGGTTCTAGTCGAAGGAGCATCTCCGAGGGATGAGATTAATCCGGATAATGCAAAGGGAGGCACAGAGGCTATGAAGGGCGCGGATTCGAAATCGTTTTAATCAGTTCCGTCGGTGTTTCAGGGGCGAAATTATAGATTACAAAATCTGAGAATATTGATAACAGGCTTGTTACAGACCGGAGTAACAATGGCGCCGGCGAGAAAAATCGATGCCTAAATTTTCTTTCATAAAAATCCCTAAATATATTTATACAAATATAGATGATTTTTGTTTTGAAAAACAATCGATATTTCAAAATCGAATTTGACAAGAAATGCGTAGCGAGACGAAACAAGGATAGTTCTGTTCGCAGGATCCTCTCTGGCGGATAATATTATACCGGATAACAAAAACGGAGGCACGGATAATGTCCGTGCCTGCTCCGTCGTAGAAGCGCGGAGGAGGTCATGGAAGGACGCGAATTGGAAATCGTCGATATCAGCTCCGTCGATGCTTCATACGTGAAATTATAGATCGTAGAAACGGTTTCATCTCCAGGTGCAGGATGGAATTTGAAAAATTGATAACAGTCTCGTTCCGGAGCGGAGCAACGATGGCGTCCGAGCGCAGGATTAATTCGTAAATCTTCCGTCGGATTCACGAGTACGCGTGTGTGAACGGCAGAGGGAATGGCGGTGGGTTAAGGACGAGCGTGATCAAGAGAAAACGGAAAATCGTTGCTGCGGAATACTACTCGAATAAAAAAGGGGCAGTTGAGACTCGATCGTCGTCGCGATAGGTCGTATTTTGTAAATTTTGATATAAATTGAACGTTTTGCTGATTTCATTTAATCTTGCTTAAATCATTAATTATCACATTATTGCTCCGCGTTTTTCATTTTTTAAATCTCTAAATTTATGTATACATGTATTTATATTTTCTTTTTTCTTAATTTGAAAAACGATAATTTTTTAATTAAATTTCATGAGAAATAGTTAACTAGACGAAAAAAGGGTACACTGAACAAATTTTAATTGCAAACTCATGAACGGTATTAGAAGCTTTTTTTACATAAACTGTTTCAGAAATTTCAAACACATGTGCGGTGGAATTTTATACTAAAATTTTTATTTTTAATCTAAGGAAGAACGCGAATTGGAAATCGTCGATATTAATTCCTTCGACGGTTCACGCATGAGATTATGTATCAGAAATGTTTTGATCTCCATTCGCAGAACGAGCTTAAAAAATGAATAACAAGTCTCATTCCCGAGGGGAGTAAAGTTGTCGTCCGCCTGGCGGATTAATTCGTGGAACCTCGGCTCCTTGATAATTAACGCTCCTCGGTGTATTTTGGCTCTGGGACGGTAAAACTGAGCTCGCATTAGTGCTGCATCTGCAGGACGTTATCCGCGAGGCATTGCAGTAAGCCACTGGAGTTTGCCTCGTTCGGCCGGCGAGCGTGCACAGTTATACGTGGGACATCGCGGAAATGTACATTGGTACATTGTTAGGAGCCGGAGGGCGAGTTTGCCGGGGCGCACAACTGCAAACTCGAGAATGACCGCGAAAGCCCTGCGGTACTCGCTCCGTTATATCGTCGAGTGTTTGCACGGAGCGACGTCGAGGCGAACCCCGTTGCTTCGCAAGAAGTGACTGACGGACGGACGGAGAAGTGCGCAGATAAATAATACGGTCAGTCGACATGGAACGTGTAACTCGGTCCTACCTCTGATACACGTCGTTTCGCAGCGAGCTCCCCTTTCGACGAGTATTTTATATGCACACGCGCACCGGCCTTAACGGGCCGTGTGTACGCGCCCCATAAAGGCACATGTGCTCATGTCGTATACGGAATTATAACGACGAAACCTTGGGACCCCGGGAGTTCTCCGGGTCAAGGATGCTGGAGCACCGGAGCAATAGAGCAGCACCGCCACCAGCGGGAAAACCGGTGGCAGGGTATTCGTGTATACGGGGCTGAAGTTACGAGACACCACGAACCCGATGCCTGCCCCGCTTGCTCAAGGCAATTTCTTTCCCCGCAGGCTCTCCCTCCCCACACGCCAACCGATACCCATTCCACGATGACATTCTGTCGGCAAAGGCGCCCGACATCCGTCCGACAAAATCTCGGCAAAACGCTTCTCGTATATTGCCATTTTTTTTTTTTTTTTTTAAGTTCAGGGATTGCGTGTATTGAGGTTTTTTTTATAGTGCCTTTTTTTTAACATCGAGGATGATATATGTTGACTTTTTTTTTATGTTGCTATTCTTTAAACAGTGAGAATGGCATACATTGACATTGTTTAAATGTTGGCATTTTTTTTTAGAAACATTGCCGTTTTTGCGAACATTGCCATTTCTAGAAACGTTACCATTTTTTGCAAACATTGTCGTATTCGTGTATACGGGGCTGAAGTTACGAGACACCTCGAACCCGATGCCTGCCCCGCTTGCTCAAGGCAATTTCTTTCCCCGCAGGCTCTCCCGCCCCACACGCCAACCGATACCCATTCCACGATGACATTCTGTCGGCAAAGGCGCCCGACATCCGTCCGACAAAATCTCGGCAAAACGCTTCTCGTATATTGCCATTTTTTTTTTTTTTAAGAACAGGGATTGCGTGTATTGAGGTTTTTTTTTTTATAGTGCCTTTTTGTTAAACATCGGGGATGTTATATGTTGACATTTTTTTTTATGTTGCTATTCTTTAAACAGTGAGGATGGCATACATTGACATTGTTTAAATGTTGGCATTTTTTTTTAGAAACATTGCCGTTTTTGCGAACATTGCCATTTCTGGAAACGTTACCATTTTTTGCAGACATTGTCGTATTCGTGTATACGGGGCTGAAGTTACGAGACACCACGAACCCGATGCCTGCCCCGCTTGCTCAAGGCAATTTCTTTCCCCGCAGGCTCTCCCTCCCCACACGCCAACCGATACCCATTCCACGATGACATTCTGTCGGCAAAGGCGCCCGACATCCGTCCGACAAAATCTCGGCAAAACGCTTCTCGTATATTGCCATTTTTTTTTTTTTTTTTTTTAAGTTCAGGGATTGCGTGTATTGAGGTTTTTTTTATAGTGCCTTTTTTTTAACATCGAGGATGATATATGTTGACTTTTTTTTATGTTGCTATTCTTTAAACAGTGAGGATGGCATACATTGACATTGTTTAAATGTTGGCATTTTTTTTTAGAAACATTGCCGTTTTTGCGAACATTGCCATTTCTAGAAACGTTACCATTTTTTGCAAACATTGTCGTATTCGTGTATACGGGGCTGAAGTTACGAGACACCACGAACCCGATGCCTGCCCCGCTTGCTCAAGGCAATTTCTTTCCCCGCAGGCTCTCCCTCCGCACACGCCAACCGATACCCATTCCACGATGACATTCTGTCGGCAAAGGCGCCCGACATCCGTCCGACAAAATCTCGGCAAAACCCTTCTCGTATATTGCCATTTTTTTTTTTTAAAGAACAGGGATTGCGTGTATTGAGGTTTTTTTTTTATAGTGCCTTTTTGTTAAACATCGGGGATGTTATATCTTGACATTTTTTTTTATGTTGCTATTCTTTAAACAGTGAGGATGGCATACATTGACATTGTTTAAATGTTGGCATTTTTTTTAGAAACATTGCCGTTTTCGCGAACATTGCCATTTCTGGAAACGTTACCATTTTTTGCAGACATTGTCATCTTTGTGAAAATTGGGATTTTTGCAGGCATTGACATTTTTGAAAGTATCGCCATTTTGGAAATATCGCAATTTTTCAACACTGCCATTGTTCATATATCGCAATTCTTCGAGACCGCTATTTTTCAAACATTATGCGAGCGGATATCCACTTATAGCTCGGTGTGAAATACGATAATGTAGTGCGCTGTTCACATATGCACTGCTCTGCGATAAACGGTATAACTCTCGGGCACGGGCATTATCGTGAATCTCGGTTTATGCAGTTCAAAAGCTACGCGAATATCGGACCCTTTATTCATCCTCGTGTTTCAACAGCGTCGGCGGCGAGCCGGACAAGCCGCGCGCGTTTCCTATATCCATCTTCGTTAATAATTGCAAAGTTTCGTGCAGCCCTCGTTGCCCGCCGCTAAAGCTCTGTACATCGCCGTTAATGTTACTCGAAGGATTTCCACGGAAGCCTGACAAAGGAGAGCGTTAATCGCGTTCGCCTACGTCGACGATGCTTTGCGTTATTAATTCTTCTTGACCGCATCCACCTGCCGCTTTACTTTTGATCCCTTTCGGACTTTATCGTAACAGCAACATCAAAGATACCTCGAATGCCGAGCCAAAACCTGTCTAGTCGTCGTACTTTTTTCATTATCCCTCTAAGAGGGATAATGAAAGAGCTGTACAGACAGGCCGACTTAGCCGGCTAAAATATCTTATCCGGCTAATGGATTTTAATTTGGCCGGTTAAGCCGTCTTAGCCGGCTAATCCGTTTTAGCCGGCCAAGCTACATTAGCCGGCTAAGCTAATACAGTCTTGGAATTTTTTGATGATTTTTTTTTTTTTTTTTTTTTTCTAATGTTACCTGCAATGTATTCCGAAGTATTTTCGCCCGCTGAACATGAATCCGCCGGCCTTTTTCGCCTAAAGTACAATGCGAGATGGAGGAGCTCGATTTTATGCATGAAAAATCGTATTTTTGGGATTAAAATGGAAAATATTGGGTTGGGAATAAAATAATTGTCATATTCGTGATCTGCGGGAAAAAATACGTGACATATAGCCTTGAAACAAATAAAATCGATTGAATAACGATTTTTCTCTTTTTGAGCCTCTTTTGAAAAAAGGTCGATTTTCGTGATTTTCCAGGGTGATATCTCGGCTCCCGATGAAGCTACCCAAAATCCAGGGTGCCCATCGTGTTCTACAGGAAAAAATACACGAGATAGGGCCTTGTCCAACGTTTTAGAATCGTTTTATCGTGCCATTTGAGGACGTTGAAAAACGGAAAAAATTGACTCTAAAGGCAATTGTTAAACAAAATTATTCGGTTAATCTGTTGAATAACGATTTTTATCTTCAACTACTTAATAATAAATTGGATTTATTATTTCACAAAAACAATCTTCGCAGCACTCCAAATTAAAAAAAGCTGCAAAAAAGGCACTCCAAATTTCGGACAATTATAAAAAAAGAGTTGATAAATAACATTCCAAAGTTGTTCCGCTTCGTTCCGACGCGAACGAAGCAGCGTCAGTTTTTGATCGTCACGGGCTTCGACCTTTTTACTCCGAAGTGGTCGGGACAGAAATTGATAGAGTTCCTTACAGTTTACTACAGACAGACATAGCAGCCAATCGATAATAGAAAATGATTTGTAGAAATACATTATGTTCCATACAGATTTCTCCCACTTCATTTCCCCCTCAACTCTTGCACTTTTCCCTTTATAAATGCCAGCTCGGTTTTCCTATGGTAGAATTATCCAGAACGCAGCGCTATTCAGATCGTCCAGACATTTACATAGAGCACCCTACTTGTCTAGCCGTCGAACGAGCGTGTAAATGTTTTATGCTGGCTATAGCCTGGGTAAAAAAAAATTATAATTTTTTTCTTTTTTAATTATAGACGAATATCGATTTATGGATTTTAAATATTTCACAAGGTCCGACTTAGCGTAATACACGATGCGAGCGGATAATGTAAACGGAGTTTCCTGCGCGACAGACGTCGAGTGTGACAGCGCACGTCAATCCGGTGAAAGGCTAACGTGATAGTTCCCACGGGGTGTATAACCGACCGAGCTGCGATAAAACTACCCATCGGAGAACAGTTACAAAAGTTTGAGCTATCGATTAACCGTACTGGTTGCCCCCATGCTTGCGCGGCAACCGCTCAACATTTCCGCAAAGTATAAACGATGCGAGCCAACAAATACAAATCGCAAACAGTTGCGCGCAATAGTCTCATAATATTTCAGACAAATCAATGAACAATATTATATTGTCAAGAAGTTTAAACATTTTATGACGTCATACCCATTTCCGGTATGACGTCACTTCCGGTAGAAAAAAATAAGATTTTCAAACCGGAAGTGGTGTTTTCCTGTATGACCTCACTTCCGGTAGAAAAAATAAGATTTTCAAACCGGAAGTGGCGTTTTCCTGTATGACGTCACTTCCGGTTTAAAAATGAGATTTTCATCCTGAAAGTGACGTTTTCCGGTGTGATATCACTTCCGGTGAAAAATTAGACCTTCAAACCGGAAATGGCGGATTTACGCTATGACGTCACTTCCGGTTTGAAAGTGATATTTTAAAACCGAAAGTGACGTTTTTTGTACCGGAAGTGACGGCTTTCTGTGTGACGAGACTTCGCGCTTAAAAGTAAGATTTTCAAACCGGAAGCGACGTTACGGAGAAGATTTTACTAAATTTATCTCGACAGCACCCAATGACAGAAACGTGTGTTTTAGAGAATACACGGTGCACGTCTTCACCTCACTTTACCTGGTGCGAACTTTTAGTCACACGACCCCGAGGCAATTGCGGCAACGAATAAAAGGGCCACATTGGAAATATCGGATTTCGACGTATTCCGAGATAATATAATGACACGCAAACTTTTTACGGGTTGAGAATAAACCCGCTAATAAAAAAGCGGGTCAAAAATTCCCCCAGGTCGTTCGATCATCTGGAAAATAAAACTCCCCAGCTCCGAATACTCGACGTTGGTTTAAGGCAGTCCTTGCGAATGGAAGTTTCAGAGAATTGACAGGGAATTGTAAACACTTCTCGATGGTATAAAAATCTGAAAAAAATCAAACGTATTACAGATGCCGTAAAAATTAATTTTGCATAATAATAATTCCAAAATGATGTTAACAAATTGATGAAAAATTTAATTGTTCAGGAAATCTCCCGGCAACATAACTGTTTTTTTCCATGAAAATTATTCGTTTATTTTTCTGAATACGTATCAATTTTTTAGATTTTAAAATTCACTTTGAATTTTCTGACGTTCTACACGTTTTTCTCGTATAAAAAAAAAATTCATAGTAAATTTAAAAATGTGAAAAAATTCATACGTATTCAGAAAAATAAACGAATAATTTGCATTACAAAAAAGTTATATTTCCGGGAGATTTGTTGAACAATAAAATTTTTCATCAATTTGTTAATAACATTTTGCAATTATTATTATGCATAATTAATCTTTTCGGAATCATTAATACTCTTGATTTTTTTCAAATTTTTATACCATCGAGAAGTGTTTACAATACTCAATTCAACCTCAACCCTCGACCGCAACCCTCTCAATTCTCTGAAACTTATGGGAATTCAACACCATTCGCAAGGACCACCTTAATCGAGTCGTACCATCGAATCTTCCCGGCATATTCCACATCGTCGACCGCGGTCACCGCAAATCTCTCGGTGACGATATTAAAGCCTCGCGATGGCGCGAAAGAACGATACGCCGCTTGACTCGTCCTCTCCGCAACTCCGGCGAATTCCACCGCAGCGTTTTACAGCACTTGTCGCCGAAAACTTCGCAGCCGCCGCAATCGCTTCCCGTCCGCAGACTCCTCCGACCGCAGTGCGAAAATTTCGCGCATCTGCTCGAATATCATTCGTCGTTTCAGTAAGCCACGGATACGTGCCCGGCAAGCGCGGAGTCGCCGCGTCGGCACTGCGAAACAGAATACAATGGAACGGAAACGCTCTCGCTGCTCGTATGTCGGCGCGAACTCGACTCGTACTACTGCGACGCGGTCGCCCGGACGCGTACAGATACAGGACAGCTGCGAAATTTACACTGGCTGTAACTTCGTCACTCGGGCATCGGAATACACTCCGGACGTGTCACGTCGACGCAGAGACCAGAAACAATGCCAGGCACTTTTTCGAAACATTTTTCCCAGGAGCGCTGCAAAGCATATTAAAAATTCCAAATCGAAACTATGAAATCGCCCAGTTTCGTCGGTAAGCAAGGCGTTAAAAACGCCTTACTAGCCTCTACTACTAGCGATCTGTGGTTCTGGGCAAAAAAACTTAATAAATGCAAATACTGCAAATACTATTTTGATGTAATAATAATTCAAAAATTTTATCGACAAATTAACAATAAAAATAATTCTTCAATAAATTACCCGGAATCTTGACTATTTTCTTTTGTAAAAATAATTAATTTATTTTTCTGCATACGTATGCATTTTTAAAATAATTTCTTGTAATGTTTGAAAATTACGTATTTAGTTAATAAACGTAATTTTCAAAAATTACCCAAAATTCTGAAAAAATTCATACGTATTCAAAAATATTAACAAATTGTTTTTATATGAACAAAAAGTTAAGCTGCCGGGGATTTGTTGAACAATTTGTTTCCTTTCATTCATTTGTTAATAACATTTTGGAATTATTATTATGCAAAATCAATATTTTCAGCACCTTCCATACACCTGACTTTTTTCAGATTTTTAACCCATCGAGAAGTGTTTGCAATTCTCTCTCAACTCTGTCTGAACCCACGTGGGCTCGTACAGTCCTCTAGTACCACCTTAATGATGTAGAGTCGATTCTACGAAATCGCCTCACTCCGTCGGTAAAACAGGAAGGTCCATCAACCCCTTAAGGTGGATGACAATTTTTTTTTAATCCCAAAAAACTAAAAGACGAAAGAATCGAAAATGGCGGAACCGCGGACGTTTTAAAACATAGAACAGCTGTGAAATTTACACTGGCTGTAACTTCGCCACTCGGGCATCAGAATGAACTCCGGACGTGTCACGTCGGCGCAGAGACCAGAAACAATGCCGGGCATTTTTTCCAGGAGCGCTCTGTGGTTTTGGGCGAAAAAACAATGAAAAAAAAAAAAAACACGCTGATTGAAAGGCCGCAAAGGTCGGTCTAGCTATTAGAGTTTCGGCGGCCGGTTTCATGGAAAGGTACAATTTCCACGTTTCGACATCAACGGGCTAATCTCGAAATCCACCTGCCGGTGTGAAAGACCTGCGAATCGATTTTTTTTTTTTCGTAAAAAAAAAATTATAAATGAAAGTTGAAAAGGAGAAAATCGCCGACCTATCCGGTTCCATTGGGCTCGCCCGGGCATCGCGACTTGAATAACGAATTTCATCTCTTTATTATTATATTCACGAGAGCGGAGGGCAAGCGCCGGCAGGGCGAAAGGAATCGGGAAAGAGGTGGGCGGAAGGCGGCACGATGAAGAGAGGAGAGTGACGAGGCCAATCTCGCCTGATTATTCTCGCGTCGATCCTCTCCCTCTCGAGCCTCCTCGAGAGACTCTGTCGCCGAGAAACTCAAGTTAAAATGAAGAAAATATATATGTTGTCGAGGGCCCTTAGAAATCCACACTTTATATGAAAAGGAATCGAGAAAATAATTATCTCTCTGCAGTATCGACGAGTATAAAATTTGTTCACGGCCGACTGCGTCCAGCAGTCGCTCCGACTTGCGCACCCCTTAAGGGGATGCTGGAACAATTTGCTGGAATTGTTCCAGCATGCTGGAACAAAGACGGAACTGGGCGATTTCTTAGTTTCGATTTTGAATTTTTAATATGCTTCGCATGTGATCCAAATTGTGTAGGACTAAAGTATTAACTTAAAGGCTTCGGGGTTTATGTACCATATTGGCTTTCGCGACAATCTGTTATTATCGACTTTTTATTTTTATTTTTCGGACTTTTACGACCGATATTCAAGTGCACGCCGGAGCGCTCACGGCTGGTATTAAAGTTTTATGAAACTTGAAGCATACGCGGAGCATATTAATGATGTAAAGTCGATTCCACGAAATCGCCTCGTTCCGTCGGTAAAACAGGAAGGTCCAGCAACCCCTGAAGGGGATGCTGGACTCGTTTTTAACTCCTTACTTACTCCTGTTTTTTACTCCTCTTTATCGACGCAACTGGGCGGTTTCTCAGTTTCATTCTAGAATTGTTAATTTTGGAATTGTTAATTTTAGAATTGTTAATTTTAGAATTGTTAATTTTAGAATTGTTAATTTTAGGAGTGCCAATTTTAGAAGTGTTAATTTTAGAATTGTTAATATGCTGCGCATACGCTTCAAATCGTGCAGGACTATAATATTGTAATAAACGTTTCGGCGTGTAGCAGAATTTTGATGAAGATCGAATATAACAGTTTGCGAAAAAGCACGAACGCAGTGTGACAATGGACGCACCGGCTGGTGTCGCATCGTGCCGTACACTACATTCATGCGCTTTTTGTCGGATCTGATCACCTGTCACGAGCAACAGTAAATAACACCACGATATTTCACTTCCCCTTAATGACGTAAAGTCGATTCTACGAAATCGTCTCGCTCCGTCGGTAAAACAGGAACGTCCAGCAACCCCTTAAGAGGTAAGACATCATTTTTTTTTTAATCCCAAAAAACTGAAAGACGAGAGAATTGAAAATGGCGGAAGGGAGGGAAGAAGAAGAAGAATCGAGGGAGATAAAGAATCGGCGGTACTTTTACGTAAAGCTCCCCTCAGGCACGAGAGGTTGAAACGGCTTTCGTAAGCGAGCCTCTTAAAACTTTTTTTTTTCACGAAGATCGACGAGTGAACGTTTCGAATCCCCGTCCAGCTATCGAACTTTCCACGGTTCCCGGAGACGAAAAGAAAGCCACCACCCCCGCCCCCCCTCCCCCCCCCCCCCCCCGCGTCCCGCTTTCTTCACCCTTACCCGGTAAATTTGCTTCGACCGCGCGACAGAATGATTTCTCGCCGGGCGTTTCCGGATTTTCTTTTCTCTCGTGTGGGGCGTCGCGACGTCTGAACGTCGAGCGCTCCCCCCCCCCCCCCTCCCGAGAGGGTGGGAGAGGCCTTAACGTACAGCAGTGATATATGTGAATTCGTTGCACCGGAAACGACACCGATTTTTTTTTCGAGGGTTGAAAAAATAAATAAAATGTAAAACACGAAAACGTATTTATTCACGGAGATTGAGTACTTGCAGAGCTCGTGTTACATGCGTAGGCATGAGTCATCGTGCTCGATATGTAGAAGCAAAAAAAAAAAAAGCGGGGCAAAATGGACCACTTCGTGAGACGGCGATAATTTTTTTTTTTTTTTTTTTTTTGCTAGGAAACGTTGGTAAAAAATGGTCCATTTTACTCCGGAGTTTCATTTTGAGCCACTCTGTCCTACGAGCAGAAAACAAATGACGGCTTTAGATTCGCATGGCTTAAAATCCTACCGATACTCGTCAAGCTCGCACCGTCGGTGCAGCTTCACTTTTTGGAGAGTCAAAAAACGAAAAAGTATTTACTACCGAGGATGGAGTGGGCATGGAGCTCCGGATTATACACGTAGAGCCGGGCGGGGCAAAACGGACCTCCATAAGAGGTGCGCAACTTCATTTTTTTTTCCTTGTCTGGCTAAAAATAGGTAAAGAGTGGTGCGTTTTGCCCGCTCTGTAATGAAACTCCGCTAGCAATAAAACCAAGGCTTCAGCTTTTTCTATGGCGAAAAAACCGTGCCGATGGGCTTCGAGCTTGTATCCTTGCCGCTCCTTTTCTCTTTCAAAATCTATCTCGATGCGAGTTCATTTTTTTTTTCTTTGCCTCGATAAAAATGAACTGACAGTGGTCCATTTTGCCCCGCTCTGTAGTAAAACTCTGCAAGCAATAAAACCAAAGCTTTTTAGTATGGCAAAAAACTGTGCGGAAGAACTTCGAGCTTGCACCATTGCCGCTGCTGCTTCCCTTCGGAATCGATCTCGATACCACTTTATGGTTTTTTCCTCGCCTCGCTAAAAATAGATAAAAAACGGTCCATTTTGCCTCGCTCTGTAATAAAACCCCGCGAGCAATAAAACTGTACGGATGAGCTTCGAGCTCGCACCATTGCCGCTGCTTCTCCGCTTCAACATCGATCTCGATTT